>OY728156.1:253504963-258304963 GCA_963277665.1 Viscum album | reverse complement strand
AATATTTAATATATTTTCATTTTACCATTTTTACTTTAAAAATTATTTTCAATTTTGGTAAAATAAAACAAAAATTATATATTTTTTATAAAATTTAAATTAAATTAAGAAATTTATTTTTATTACGTAATAGATATTTCGAAATAGATAACATTTTAATAAAATATTATTGTAAAATAATGTTTTTTAATATAATTTATTATATAATTTTTATGATGATCAGTATAATTTTTATAATAATTAAAAAAAATAATTGTCAAAAGAAAACACATCATTTCTAAATAAATTTTGATTCCATTTTTACAAAATGGAATACATAGAGAATTATTTGGTTAAAATACATATTATTATTTAAATCTTTCGGTCACAATTATCCAATACAGAAATCTTTTTAATTTTCTAAGACAGTTTAAATTTCAGGTAAGAACTAAACACGGTATTAATATACGATGTGTATAATGACAAAATAATACCCAAACAGTGATATAATAAATACTATGATGGATATATATGACCAAGTATATGTTTACCCTTTAAAATAATTATAAATTATCTTTATTTTATTAATTTTGTAAATTCCATATGAATCTTCCAAAACCTATAATATAGTTTGAGGTTTTAAAATCATTTCCTTAAGGACATGACTCACTTACACATTAGAATGGGTATTATTTTAATTGGTTAGGCACATGGAATTGTAAAATAATGAAAACTAGCTCTATTTTGAAGAATACATGTGAAAAATAATGTCAAGGCTTTTGGTTTTGGTTATTTTATTATATAGAGTCAGAAACATAGTTTTCATCAATAATACAGAATTCCCCACTCATTTCCTATATAAACCCACCCAACATCCCATTTATATTCACTAAAATTTATGGATCATGTCCTTAATCTACACTCCCATCTTTAGAGTCCTCCCAAGATTCCCCCAATCTCTCAATAATCTCCTCTAAAGTATTTGGAATCACCCTCTCAAGGTAAGGGATCTCTCGTCTCTCCATTTTATTCAAACACCTCTTTTATGTTATGCCTCTTGATTTCCATTTGTTCTAATTTCGGAATGTTTTTTATACATAAAACATACTGAAATTTTTATTCCCATTTTATTAAGGACACATTTCATTCTAATTAAACCCTCCCACTAACCTTTATATACACTTGTAACCATGTCGAAATTTGTTAATGTATCTCCCAACCTTTTTTTATTCTGTAACCTCTTTTATAATATGACTCTTAATTTATATTTTTTCATGTTGGGATATGTTATTACATATAAAACATTCCATAAATTTCAGGTCTAAATTATGAGATACCCATTTCACTATCATCAGGACATCAACTTAATATTTATATACACCCATCACCATGTCAAAATTTAGTAAGGGATCCCCTACTTATACTTTTTATTCGAGAATCTTCATCTTCATATGCCTTTTATCTTTATTTAAAAATGTTCTGGTACATTTCTCTATATGACCTTAACTACACATATTATTAATCAATTGTGATAAACCCATTTCAACATCATTAATACCTTCCATGAATAATTATACACCCTATTATGCTTCTAAAATTTCAAGGCGGTTTTACATGCCAAAATAATTGTGTAGTGAATACCCATACTCATTTCCAAATACATGTGTTCATATTTATTCACGAATAATAATTATATTGGGTACATAAATATATTTATCACAAAATACCAAATCTTATAAAAATAATATGTCGATACATTGTTCAATTTTTTATAATTTATGTTGTTCACTTATGCATGATAATGAACTAAAAGTGGCAGGTGCACCCAAAATTATATACATCTCTAATGCAAAAGAAAATGTTTTAGTATCATGAGACGTTAGGTAAGGTATTAGGTAGTGAACCCAATACATCATGGTAATTTTTCCATAATGATGCCTTGGTATTTATACTTGACCTATGGTTATAATGAATTAATTTAAGTTGTTTCCAGATTTTCCATTTGGTAGTTATTATTTTCATGTTATGTCATGCCATATTGTCCATTTTTGTGATTCTAACCCCTATTATTCCCCATTCATATTACTATTTTATAAAATCTATTACATTATATATTTTATTCCATGTTTTTCCATTAATAGGCTTTATAGTTGACACCTTTCTTATGTAAGACCACGTATTATCCCATACATTTTTAAGTACAAAAGTATAATATGATCTTGTTAAAAAAATATCAATAAATATGAATTATTCCCTTTTTATATTGTAATGTAATGTACTTATATCCAAAAGCCACTGTACTTATTAATATTTTATATTTTATACTGTGTAATCTAATGTAATAAATCGTGGATTAATGTGTAATTAACAGAATATTTGTCATAGTTGGTATCAAAGGAAACGTTTGGTTATTTTTTGGAATAGGATTAGAAAACACTTGAGAAATAATTAGGTATATGACTAAACATAGGAATACATACATAAATTTTGGTAAAGTATATAATAACTGGTTAATCAATAAAATTTATCTATTTCTAGATACATTAAGTGGATTTTGATCTAAAACAGATGTACATATAGGTAACACCACAAAACATCATATTAAGCTAGACCCAACTTGGAACTGGTTTATGAAAATGGGCCTAGCTGCACAACTGGTTTGTCACTCCAAGAGGATATGATTTGATAAATTCATAATCTCTTAACAAAAAATAATTAAGGGAAAAAATAAATCCCATAACAGTATATGTTATAAAATATATCATGGATAACATAGATTGAATCCTATATATTCATAAATTAAGGAAATAGAAGTAATTTATATGTTATCCCTTTAATGCAGTTAGATTCTTATTTATTAATTTAATAGTTTTAAACTAATAATCCGTAAGAATTTTTAGGATTAAATAAATGGTAAAACCATTATTAAATTGTTAAAGCTAGGGTTATCATCACTATTTCTACGAATTCCATCATATAAAAAAGTTTAGTAGAACTATTCAAACACCACCACAAAGCATGGAAGTATAGATTTTGGTGAAAATTAAAATGGTTTAATTATTGAATCACATGTATATAAAACCTCCCATTTAAAAAGTTATTTGAGGAACTTTATATCAAACCTTATTATACTTCCTTCATTAGAATTTGACACAATTCTGGGTATAGATTGGATTCCCTATATATAGCCAACATAAATTTTTGTGAGAATTAATTTACTCTTTATAGAATCATCCTCTAATTATATAAAAATCAAGAAGATTGGTGAATCTTATTTTTCTCAAAAATAATAATAATGGGTATTATTTCAAAATGAGAAATCATATCTAAAATCAAATGATTTAGTCAAAAGAAAATATCTGTCTTGAAGACATTCACACTATAAAGGAATATATGAAGTGTTTCCCATGTAATTTCACATTATTACTCCAAATTTGGAGGTTCAAATTTCAGTCAATCATATAACATTGGAGTTTCCATTATCCAAGACATTGTATAGAATTTTTGTTGGTGAACTAGAGGATCTAATGAAAAAACTAAAGGATAATATGAATAAATTGTTCATATGCCCAATTTATTCACCTCGGGGTGAACCAATCCACTTCATCAAGAAGAATGATGGGTCAATGCACATTTTAATTGATTAAAATAAGATCAATATTATAAATAAGTCTTCATGTATATATTAATATATAATTATATAAATATAAACCAATAAATATGGGTATATCTGATCAAGGACTACGACTGTTCAATCCAACACCATCCTGGGAAAAAATTAATTTTGCATCTAATTTATGTTGATAGGGACAATATGTTTTATCATTGATGAGTATTGATAAGGATATAATCGTAGACATAAAAATAATGGACATTGGAATCATACAAGATAGAACATCATCAATCCTTTCACAAATTTTTTTTTAACCAACCATTTACAAAAAATGGTGGATGCTTAAATAGATGGTGTTGGAATTTAGTATAAAGTGAAATCTATAAGAAATTTTTAATGCTCGTAATTTAGTGTTAATGATGTAGGATTTGAATTATGTGGTTCAAAAATGTGTGCACCACCAAAACATGTGTTAAATAAAGTGTTATTGGATGATGCACATAACTCGAACTTCTCCATCCATCCATGAATCCCAATGATGTATTTAGATATCCAAGAGAACTTTTGGTGGGAAAATATGAAGAAGGAGATCATGGATTATACATCAAAATTTCTTATATTTCAGTAGGTGAATGAACAAATATAAAAAAATTAGTGTATGACGCAACTATTAAACAAAATTTCATGGAAATTTAAAAACATTACCGTGGAATTTTTCAAACGTATTCCAAATACATCAACAGTAAATAATTGTACGTGGGTTGTGGTCGATCATCTGAGAATGACCCCTCACTTCATTATAAATTTAGGACTTTTCACTCAACCAATTGACAAGGTTATACATTAGAGAAGTGGTAAGGCTACATGGAACCCTAATATCTATTATATATGATCGAGATCTAACGTTTACCACCATATTTGGAAAGAGTCTCCAATATGTTATAAATACTGAGTTGAACATCATAATGGTTTATCAACTATAAACTACTGTAAAATATGATTACAATATCCCAACACTCGAGGAAATATTGATTAAATTATATATTGAATTCAAAGGAGGATGGTACCATCATGTTCCTCTAGATGATTTGTCATTCAATAATAGTTTGTACTCATGTATCCAAATGGTTCCCTATGAATCCATTTATGGGTAAAAAAAAGAACACCTAAATGTTGGCATGATTTGTGGAATGAAAATTTCTAGGGCTTACAATGGTCAAAAAATAATTGAAAATATCAAGACCATTCAACAACACATCAATTCTTCTCCGAGTCGACAAAAGATATATCATGATAATCATTGATGAGACTTATAATTTTGGGTTGGGGGTAAGGTATGTATATTCTATCTCTATAGAATAAATTTATGAAATTTTGGGCGAATTATAAGATTATTCAATGATAAAATTGTTCATTTTAGAGTCTTGATTACATCAAAGTAGTGGCATAGAGAATATCACTCCCACCCGACCTATATCAATTACATAATGTAGGTGGTACCCTTGGAGACTGATATCTTATATGGGGACCAGTCAATAAAGGTATCAAATCGTACAAAAATTGTTCTATGAAATTAGAAAATTCACAATGTTAAAGTGGTATAGAGAAACCTAAAATTATAAAATGTGGTGTGGGAACTAGAGGAGGTGATGAAGCATAATTAACCTCATCCATTTTAGATTGTGATATGAAACATTTTTAGGAATATATTTCTAATGGGGGAGATTGTAACAACCCTAAATATTATAAATAAAATTTTCATTGTGGTTGAATTTAATGTATTGTTATGTGTTATGGTTATGAAAAACACAGGAACATACTTGATTTCATTATATACTATCTGATTTAAAAGACTATTATGTATCATTAGATTTATAATATATCCATTGAATAGCGATCATTTTATTTGATTAAGTATAACGTCTTGATAAATCCAATTGGCATTGAATAAGAATGTGATGGCCCCAACCAGTAGGATCGTGCCCTATGAAGTCTATTTACCAATGCTTAAAAAGGAGATCGTATCATTGGGTTTTACTGTCTCCCAATCCGATGTTGAGATATAAAAAATTAATCATGAGTGAAATCATTTACAGGATAAGTTCGATCTCATCAAGATCACTCCCCAACCCATGTATGTCCAACTACCACATGAAAGTCTCACATTCTCCTACGCTACTCATAAGGTGTTTCATAGTGTATTGAAGGGATATATATTAAGACCATAACAATATGAATATTTATAGTTTATATAATAATGAATAAATTTTCATTTTATTATTGTTACTTTATAAATGATTTTCAATTTTGATATAAAGAAACACAAATTGTATTTTTGGGTAATATTCACATTCAATTAATGCATTTATATTGATGAATTAATGGAAGTTTTCAAATAAATAGTATTTTAATAAATTATTATTATTAAATAAATTAAAATATAAATGATCATATAATTGTTATGATGTAAAATGTAATTTTTATAAGGGTTTAGAAACTGTAATTGTCAAAAATAACCCATCATTTATTAAATAAATGTTTATTATATTTTAAAAATGGAAATTCAAATATTTATAAAATTATTTTGTTAAAGTAAATATTTTTTTGGATTTAGAATTTCAAAAATATACAATGGTAAAATTTTAATAATTTTATATGATATTGGAATTTTTAGGTAAAAATAGAAAATGATTTAAATATATGGCTTGTTTATTATGATATCATAATACACAAAATGTGATATAATAAATTCTATAATGGGTATCCATGACCTTATATATCTATAACCATTATTATAATTTGATTTATGTTTATTTTATTGCTTTTATAAAGCCATTATGAATTCTCTAAACCCGACAATATATTGTAAGGTTTAGAAATCATTTCTTTAAGGAAAAGACTCACTTCAACATCGACAAGGATGTTGTTTTATAATGTTATTCCCTTTGTCATATAAAATAATTAAAACCACCCTAATTTGGTAGAAATAAAGGAAATACCCTGTTGACCTCACATGTTTTGATAATCTCAATCATGTATTCATTTGTGTTGAAAATCCCAATTATGTTTTCATTCTCTATGATATTGTTATGTATCATTGATCTATACTTTAATTCTTTCAAATCTATGATCAAACCAATAATAATCTTTAAAATAGTCTTTGAAATATGTTAATCCTCATTTATCCATGTTTATACAAGTTATAAATTGATTCTAACACAATCGGATGTGTTCTGCATAAAACAGATAAGTAATCTGTCTATAACTACTGATAAAGAGCTACCGGTAACCAGTCTACCGATAGACATAGTCTACCGACAGACAGCTACCGATAGACTTAACACAGAGCTACCGATGTACTTATAAATATAAGCTACTGACTTACAGACAGCTACCGATACAAACGTAGAGCTACCGGTGTAATTATAAATAGCTACCGATGGAATAAAAGTCACCGATGGACGAAGCTACCGATACAGACTCACAGCTGCCGACGCATGGAGCTACCGATGCATAGGAGCTACCGATGCATGTACCTACCGATGCATGGAGCTACCGATAAACAAAGTCACTGATACAAGCATGTACCAACCGATGCATAGAGCCACCGATAGAGTCAAAGAAACTAATGTTCAAGCTACCGATGTTCAAGCTACCGATGTTCAAGCTACCGATGCTGATTACCTACCGATCACTCGACTCACTGTTTGAATTTCTTTATTTCCTATATTTAATCTATCTAACGGTCATATCATACATTTTAATGATTTGTCAAATATCTGATAAAGGTTGTCGGATGTCAGGAACCCGTACCTCATACCTGCTGAAAGGAAATCTTTTCTGTCCCCTGATGGGAGATAAATACGAGAAGACTACATACCAGAAATATACGAACGTGTGAAGGAAAAACGAACAACAACAAGAAGCGAACCAGAAAAGTGAGGTGCATCCAATATACCAAAAACGACACAATCACAAGAAGAACATAGAGAAGCTCATAGACAATCAAGCATACTCGAGAAGTGTTCTGTGCATACAAGAAGAACTTCATCGACTACATTCTCACTACCTGTGAACCTGGAGAATACGACACTCTGTTTCTCAAACAGAAACGAGAAGAGGACTCAGACTCACTTCTAGTCGAATCCAAAGGAGTCCGGAGCCATACTGAAATCACCAGAACCATCTCTAAACTCTACATCTCTTGTTCTGTGATTTATTAACATTCATTTCGAGCAGTGTGTGTTATCTGCTGTATCTAACACATACACTGTCTCCTGTACTCAAACTGAAGGATTTGTAAATCCTGACCAAACTCTTTCATTCTTTCTTTCCCACGAATAACAGTGGTCGAGGTCGTGTGTGACATGGACAGCTGGTTGCTGTTGTATTGTTTCCCACGAAGAACAGTGGTAGAGGTCTTGGACCTGGACAGTTGTCAACTGTTGAACCCCGATCCAGGGTGTGGATCATTTTTATATAAACTTTTGAGAGGACTAAGTCTCGGCTTGAGACTGAACCTCTTGGTTATATTGTTGTTCCATCTCGTTCAAAGTTTTATTCCGCTGCTAATCACTTTAAAACCAATACTGTTTTAAAGTTACTTTGATAATTAAATTAGCAAGTGTTTATGTTAAGTGTAGATTAGTAAGTTAGTTTCAAAAGATAATCACACACTCATGTGTTGATTAACTGGGAATTAATCAATCCATTGAGAATCTGACAGAACCTCTACTTTAATATAAATTCACTACAGTTTAATTTATTATTTTATTTGGGGGTCTTTAAGACACTATTTTTAAATTACAGAAATTTTAATTGGTACTCAATTCCCCCCCCCCCTCTTGAGTAAACCACTCCGACCAACATACCCCATGGTAAAGTTTGTGGTTTTTTTTATTTTATTATATGGATCCCAAAACCAAATTTTGAGAAATAATAAATAATTTTTCACTAATTTCCTATATAAACCCACCCATGATCCAATTTCTATTCACTCAAAAAACATATATCATGTTTTTAATATTCCATGTCATTTCTATATTATTCCTAATGTTCCCCCAAGATCTCATGAGTCTCCTTATAAGCACTTGTATTCACCCTATATATGTAAGGGATCTCCCCTCTGTTCATTTAATTCAAGATCCACTATTATGTTCTGCCTCATGATTTCCATTTTCCGTTTAGGAATTTTAATTATATATCCCTATTACATATATAAATATTTTAGTGTGATTATAAACCACATTCAATATCATTAATCCCTTGCATTAACTATTATGTACACCTTTTACCCTAACAAAATTTAGTAAGGGATCTCTAACTCTCTTTTTTATTTAAGAACATGTTTTATGATATTTCACTTCATTTATATTTTTTAATGTTTTTGATATGTTCTTATATATCTTAATTAATATAAATTTGATTCCTAAATAATGAAATACCCCTTTTAATAATAATAATCTATCCCAAGAACCATTATATAAACCAATCTTCCAAAAAATTGTAAGAGGTCCCCTCCTTCACTTTTAATTCAAGAATCTTCATTACCATATGCCTTTTATCTTCATTTCTTAATGTTGGGATCTATTCTCCAATATCACCATTACAATTGCTATGATGAATAAATTAATATATAATACTTTCCTTCTAATTAACCCCTTCCACGAAAAATTATACACCCTATTATGTTGTCAGAATTTCACTGTGATTTTCCATGCCAAACAATTGTGCAGTTAATCCTCATACCCATTTCCTATCAAGGGTATTCACCTTTAAGATCATATAATTATTTTAATATGGATATGTATGTATGTATTCTAAAATCCATTATTTTTTAATAAAATATTATGAAAATTATTCAATTTTATTCATCTGTGTGGCATATTTATGAATGAGAATGAAATGAATGTAGTGGGTGCTACCTGAATTATATAGCACTACGATGCATTGGGTAATACTTTAAGTATCGTGAGATTTAATGAAAAGTATTATGGAGTTAAACTAATAAATAATAGGAATTTTCCAACATGGTATATTGGTATTTATCGTTTTCCTATTTTTATGATGTAGTGTTTTATATTTTTTTCCACCTTTTCCATGATGAATTTATGGTTATCATGTTATATCATGACTCATTATTCATGTTCAAGACTATCACTCCTTTTCTGCCCCATTGATATTCATATTTTATAACATGTATTAATTTCTTTCTGTTATTCTATGATTATTCCCTTACTAGGATTTACATATCACCACTTTCTTATATATGTCCCCAGGTTATCCCATGATGTATTGAGTATAAAAGAATAATATTATCATGTTATAGACGTTTTTAATAAATATTATGTATTCCTTGATTAATTATTTATTTAATGTAACTAAATCTAAAATATATTATACTTATCTATATTTTAGGTTGTATTATTTGTAATATTATGTATCAAATTATTAATTAATGTCTAATAAAGAGCTATGTTGTCTTAGATTTGGTGCCCCATACTCAGGTGGCATTTATTCCCTCTTACTAAATGGCACCGGCCAAATTAAAAGTGCTGAAAAAGTAGTTGGATGATTTAATGGAAAGAGGATTCATTCACTATAGTGTATCACCTTGGGAAATTAATGTTCCTTTTGTGAAGAAATTAGATGGAACCTTTCACATCTGTATTGATGACCAAAAACTCAATCATGTTATAGTAAAAATAATGTATTTTTTCCTCAAATTAATGATTTATTTGATCAGTTTAAAGCTAATAAGTGGTTCTAAAAATATTAACATCGATCTTGTTATCACCAGATTAGAAACAAATAATCATATATCCTAAAGACCACCTTCAAAAGGAGGTATCAACATTATGAGTATCATGTTGTTCCTTTTAGTTTGACCAATTTTTCTAAAATTTTTATAGAATTGATGAACATGATTTTCCATGATAATATTGATACATTAAGGGTGGAGTTTTTGGATGAAATATTGTTTTACTCAACAGTTTTGGAAGACAATTTCATCATCTGAAAATAATTTTATAAAAATTAATAAATTACTAACTATTTCCATGTTATCAAAATTAAATTATTGGATGCGGGAAGTGAAGTTATTAGGACATGAAATCTTGGAGAATAGTATTTTAGTTGTTCCATATTCGGTGAATACTATTATGGTATTGGAGAAACAAAAAAATATTTTGGAGAATCATATACTATTAGGAATAATAGGGTATTGCCGCCAGTTTGTTAATGATTTCTTGAATTGGGATTCCCTGGTGACCTCTCATACTCATAAGTGGGTAATTGTTTTTTGTGATTCAAAATATTATATTTATTTTTTGGAGTTGATATTACTTTTTAATTCTAAATTTGATTTGATTATTAGAATGGTTGGTGAGGCCAATTTAGTCTTTTGTGGAAGGTCCATTTTAGGTTTGGGTTGCATTCTCAAGTAATGTGATAGTGAGGTATCATATGTTTCTTGATAGTGTAGGAAACATAATAATAATAGTTCTACACATGATCTCAAAATCATATTTTTGATTCATCCTATTAATAGATAGTGGAATTAACTTTTTAGATAATGGATTAATATTTATTTCAATCAAAAATGTTTTAGTTATATCGTCTCTCAAAAATATTTTATTCTTCCAAAGAGAATATGGGTGGAGTACTTGAATTATTTTTATTTAGAAATGTTCTACAACCCTAGTAATAAGAATTTAATTGATAATGATTTCAGAAGGAACCTTCTAACCCAATAAGTGAATTAATCATTATAATAGAGGATGTTTATGGCTCTATCTTCTCATATGTATTTTAGAGTCCATGAGAATGATACTGAGATTGTTTTGGAAGGTGTTTATTTTACCTATTACCTTTATCTAAATGGGTTTTTAGGAAAAATGGTATGTTAATGAGTTTCATGACACTAGGCACACTATTTATGGTGGGGATACCATTAGAGGGTTATTTTTCTCTTTTGAGGGTATCCTATGTTTTTGGCAATGTTGTGTTCTATCGTTTCTAGTATGAAAATTTATAATGAAGGATTGTCACAATTTCTAATGTGTGGTGCACACTTGAACCATGAATATTTTATTTGTTATATGATTATTATTCTAGTATAAATGTATGAAATGAGAACTCACTATTGTTTCTCTCATTTTTAACTTGTCAGCATGTCAAGGATGATCACCAAAAACCATTCCGTTTACGATAATTACTTATTTTGCCAACATAGATGTAGGATTCTATTTTGATGGGATTTTTGGTTTTTTCCTCATACCCCTTGAGGGAATAATGAGATAAATATAGTGATCAATATGTAGAGAAAATGAGGTCACATTATCCAAATTCAAGATACCACGAACGTTGAGCACTTTAGGGAGTCTGTATGTAAAAAATATCATTATATTGTATAGAGTTTCATTACCTATAGTCTCTAATAATAATAGGCCTATTAATTCTTATTTTGGGAAGGACTCGAGGAGTTAATGAAATCCCAAGTTATATTGATAATGGCATATCATCCACAAATGGATGTCCATATATAATGAAGTATAAAAATTCATAAGGATATGCTTCAAGATTTCATTCACAAAATTAGTGGATATTATTTTGACCATTTGGGACTGGTTGAAGTTTATTATAATAACGGTAACCAATTTTGAATTTTAATTGTATCCTTTGAGGCATTTTATGTTCAAAACTATTTATCTCTTCTTTTTTTGATGGAGTTTGGTGAAACTTACATATTTAGACTATGTTCGGTCCAAAATATGATGATTAATATTTAGTTTGTTTATAAGAGAAATGTGATGAAACATAGTTGATATAAATACTATATAGATTTTCATCAATAGCCTTTGGATTTTTTTGTTGGTGACCAACTATTTTTTAGAGGTTCACCTCAGTTGGTTCACTATCAACATGGTTATGAGGGAAATCTATCACAATGATTTATGGTCCCTTTTGAGATTTTTGAACATGTTAGAAAAGGTTCATACCATTTATCCTTTCCACCTTTTATGAAAATAATCCATAATTTTTTCAGGTATCACAACTCAATAAGTATCTTTATGATCCATATCATGTATTGTTCTAGTAATATCATAATGTTGAACTTGTTTTATTTTTTATTGAACATCCAATTTAGATTTTTGATTATGAGGAAAAGGTTCTTAATAAAAAGTTGATACCTTTTGTTTGTGTGACTTGGCATCATTGTCGTAATTAATATGATACTTGGGAGTGTAAAGAAAATGATAATGGAGTACTGGCCTCATATCTTTGATTTCAATTATTCTTTATAGACAGTTTAGGGATATAATGTGTTCATGTTGGGGAGGATAAAAAATCTTGTTACCCACTTTTAGGTACTTCTTTTACCATTTCATTGATTTTCATCATTTTGGTCATGTTCTGTAGTGTTTTTTGTGGATTTTAAAAAAATTAAGTTTTTTTACTATGAATTATTGGTACACACATAGAGAAATTTGTCTGGCTAGTCTTTGGAAATGGTACACCTTATCATGGTGCACTGTAAGAGGTGCACAATTAATTCAAATTATGTGGCCCCCCTTTAAATGATGAATTGTTATATGGTGGTTGTTAATATGGTTAGAGTATAATTATTTTATCTCTGTGTCCAAACCATGGATCCATTCCATAATTGTATTTGGGACACACAATTAGGATCACTGTTACTACAAACTGTGCTGCCCGACATCGAAACCGGGAAAATGGGTTTTTAATCCACTGCAAATTTTAATTAAAATCATTACAACCCCTTATATAGTTAGAGATAAATATTTATCAAATTTAATAGGATCTATTTTATATTGAAGTCTCTATGTATTTTTTCTTGTCTCTTTCAACATCCTCTCTTGTGAATAAATATATCAGGGGAAGAAATTAATCCATCTCTAGTAAGTGAATTTTATCTTGATTTGAAAATACACCAAAATTCATTCAATAATTCTTTTAGTGAGTTTAATCATCTTTTTTTATTGGATTGGATATTTGAATATATGGATCTTGATAATAGGATTTTCTTTCATTTATCTTCCTTGCCACCATCTCTTCATCGATGATTCCCGTTGTTGGTGTATATTTGATCGTGTAATTAAAGGTAAGTGGTTTTTCCAAATTATTCCCCAAAATCTATTCCATAAATTTTTTTCCTATTTTATATGTGTTTTTAATTGATTTTTAAACATTTATTTGACATTATTTTATGTTTTATTTAAAAACTAAATGAAAACTCTGAAAATACCCAATTTAAAAGGAATTGAATTATTTGGTGAATTTTGGAAAAATTATTTCTTAACAGGGAATATTATTTAATTAAATGATTTCTTAATGATTACTAATAAAACTAGATAAAAATATGTGATTTTGAAAGGAATCAGTTTGATTAAAATCTATGATTGGTTTTGAAATTGAAAATGGAAAGTTGAAACTGAAATTGGGGATTTGAATTGTGAATGATTCGTTGAATTAAAATGAATTATTTATTTTATGATTGATTTATTGATTAAAAGAAAATGTTATCCATAGTAGTTATTGGGTTATTAAGACAAGAACACTAGGAATCTCACACACTAGAAATTGATTGTTGATGAAAATCAAAGAATCATTGTTCAAAATGGTTTCCATAATGGGGTTTTGATTACTTACCCCAATGGCAAGAGCCTTATATATTTGTGGGAACATTGAGCCGTGATTGAGTTATTGTGTAATGATAAAATCTCATATCATAGAACTAATGTTTCTCAGGTCATATGAGTGTAGTAATAAATGTTTTTGAAATGTTTGTTAATGATAATGTTTAATTGAACTGATGTATTCATGTCTTCATTGTCTTATATTTTATGAAAAATATGTTCTTTTAATCTGATATTAATATATCTAAAATAATATTTATTTTATATCCTTAATGGTTTGTTATTATGAAATTGAAAATAGAGTCGTTTGTTGTTACACTTCTTGGTGGTTTTTCTCACACCCAACCATTACCTTTTAGTGATTTTAGAGAATGTTATGCCTGGTCCAGGTAAATCTATAGATACAATTAGAGGTTTAGGGTGTTCTTGATTTGCAGGACCTTAGGTAATGGAGGTTACCATTGGATTTATTTCCCACTTGTTTTGTGGGATATTAAAGACTTTGTACTGGTGAATTCTTATTTCTTTGTTTTCATATGTCTAATTTTGGAAATTTTCCCCATGAGGAGTGTCTGGAATACCGACTATTTATCAATATATCATTCAATATATGTTATTTCAAAAAAATTACTATAAAAAACCATTTTATATTGTATTTTTAGCACAAAGGCACAATTCACTAGCTCACGGAGATCATAAACACTCGTTAGGACGTAACTATTTCGGGTATAATTTAGGTGGGATATCTATTTTGGTTCGTGAAATTACTCATGTGGGGATTATTAATTTCACTTGATTCTAATTATTTACATGAAATGATTTTATGTTCCATATAAATGGAATGTATTTATGTATGTTTGGATGGATTTTATCTTTAATTTGGGTCAGTAACACAAGTAGTGTATTTTTAAAAAGGTACACATCAATATGGTTTAAATATATTGGTTTGGTGGACAGAATAGGATTCCAAAATAAATAACTAGATGTATAACTCATTTATAACAAATAAATGAGATAATAAGGTGAGAATAAATCAACATAAAATACTATGTTTTAGATTCCATCTAAATAATCTCTTATCAAGACCTTAAGAATCTAATTGGGTATGTCATGATAAAAAAAGTGACCATGGATTATCATGTATAAGGAATGTATGTATGGGTCTCCCTAATATGATTAAGTGCATGTTATTAGAATTTTATTTGGGGTTCACTTTTCCAGGAGACCATAATATGATTAGATTAACAGAAGAATATCATTGATTATATCCATATAATTGACTTGAAAAATATGTATTCCCTCAATTATCACGGTGTCAATTATTATATAATTGGGATGATTCCATATGAAAATAACTAAGAGATGAGAGAACTGATGAACCAGAATAATTACTTAGTTAAATATAAACCATAGACGATTAATATATATGGTGAGTTCGAAAGGGGTTATAATTTTACTAGAAGAACAATTAATATAATTCTTATTGAATATATAAATATTATAATCCTCATTTTCTAAAGGATTTATTTATAGATAAATTATATCATTATCATCAAACATAACTTTGAAATCAATCCATGAAAAGGGAGACATTTTATAAGAAACTTGTTGGATATATATACAAGAATAAAATTTATTATTAGGAGAATGATTCAGTGTGTTAGAGAACCCCCTTCCTGACTAAAAAAATATTAAATATTTTCACCTTTTGAATCTAGAATCTTATGGGAGCATAAATTGAATAACATAAGTTTTAAAAGGCACCAGATGCATGATGGAATAATAAATTTTAATAACCAATTATAAACATAATATGATTATGTATGTAAATAACTAAGAGAGACTAAAAATATACTTTAAGGACAATTTTGGATTTGGAATACTTTCATATAAAATATTTTCAACAAGATTTAATAATTCATGAAATGGTTAGCATATTTATTTAAATTTTTTTGAGAATATATGAACTATGAATGTGATTTATATGTTTTGTTATTGTATCAATAATTCAAGTTGGTATAAGATAAAACTATTATAAGAAACATTAGTTGGATAGTATATCAAGGTTTCTTTCATTAACCATACAAGTTCATTTAACCCTAGATAAATCAGGAATGATTATTGATTCAATATATAAAAGAATATTCAATGTTCCTCGAAGGGGATTTTGGAAAACCATTGAATGTCAACGTCATGTACCAGTGTTACAAAAAGAAATTCAATATGTTTTAAATGTTATATGATAAAAATATTATTACATAAATTTTTTTAAAATTTATAGGAGTGAAAAATTAATATAAAAATTGATAATACTTAGAGTTTTAATTTAATTGATGAATAAAAACATTTATATAACAATTATTTGAAAGTAATAACATTTAAAAATATCATATACATATTATAAAAGAATTTTTATCGTAATCATATTTATCTTATATAATATGTAAAGTTATTTGTCATCAAAGTGTTATAATGAAAAAGATAAGATGTTGGATTTATGATACATGGTTTATGATTCATAGAATTCTATAACATATTTAGTGAATATTATCATGAATAAAAAATAATGAATATACATGAGTTTATCAGGTATGTAAAAATATAAATAATTGATATTACACCAACTTCAATGGAATATTTTATATAATAATGTATTATTTTTTGAAAATTTAACTAAAAAATAGAATACCATATATGATATAATTTTAATTGAAATACTATTACTAGAAAACAAGTTTTATATTCTATAAAAAAAGGGTATGTGTATATTAGAATTATATTCTTTTAATAATATAGTATCTAATATCCAAAAGAGATGATTTATAGCTTATAAAAATTTCAAGGATGAATACTATATTAATATTTAATCATTTAATGTGAATGTCATATCATATCCTAAATAAGGTTAGGATGTGTTGGAAGAATTTTATTATAAATTGTTCCACTACATACCAATAGATTATAGGGAATATATCTATTGAAATAGTTTCACAGGATTTTTATGACTATGTACTTAGAAATAGTTCTACTTAGACAACAGAAGTAATTAACATTGAATTATTTGATGTTGTAAAGTTATAGAGTTTGACTATTTTGAAGATGTTGATCATTATGAATATGATTCCTAAGTCTAAAAATTATTCAAACATGCTTATTACATATATGATAATGAAAGAATAGTTTATTTAAAATATTTTATCAAATGGTCACATAGTTATGTGGTAGAATTTCAAGAAGTTTTCATGAATTTAAAAGACCCTCAATAAATTGGAAAACACTATACCAATTTGGAAATCTATCATATATGATATGTTTGAAAGAAACTTATCTATGGTTTTTCTAAATAATCTTAATTAATTTTAAGATTATAAATTATATCATGTAATATAATATTAAACCTATACATTTCAATTATTTCACATTGGAGGTCTATATATATATTGATTCACATTTAAAAAAATTACTGATATTTAACCTTGAAAAGAATGACTTTTATTTATTCCCAACTAATGTACTTTATAGGTTATTATAATATATGTTGGAATTTTGAGGTTAGAATTGTTGGGATTCTTGTGTTATGAAATATAATTTTCTCACGAGTTAAAAAATAGGTTTTTTTATTATTGATGATTGCTGACGTATACTGAAAAAATGTTATTCCATTTGTATTCAGTATAATAGGGTTGAATGGTTTATATATGAAGTCCCCACTACCAAAAGATATAATGATACAAAGAATTAGATCCTTAATAATTTGATACATTTCTTATAAAAACATATAGGCTTAGCTAATCAAGGGTGGTTGGGTATGTTGTTAATCATTTCATTTGTTAGGGGGTAACCTAAATGGGATTTCCACCTATATATGAGTATGGAATCTATCCCCAGGTTTTATAAAAAAAATTATTGTATTATCATACATAGATATGACCTTTGATGTGAATATATATCAAGAAAGGGGAATATGGTGTGCTCATCAATAAAGGATAATGGGATGAGATGTATTCCCCGACCTAATCAGTCTATACTAAATGAATTTAGAATTAATGAATTGGATATATGGGATTCAAATAAACCCTATCGCATTGTCACTCAATGTATTGTATAAAAGAAATTATATGAAGATAAATAGTTTATATGATGCAGTTGGTAGACATGTATATTAAGATATAGGTATTTAATAAAGATCGTAGAGAACCACTTTGTAGCTTTTGTGGAACTATGTTTTTACTACATCCCACTATTTACATATATTTATAGATCCAATGATTAAAATTTATTTTCAATGCTGAAAAATATCACAGGGACACACTTTTTGGTTCACTGAATAATTTTTGAGTTTTAGTCATAGAGATACTTCAAAAGTGTGTTTCAGTAGATCTAAAATAATTTTAGCTGGGTTTTTCACAATGTATTTCACATGTTGTGATACAAGGTGAAGTTTGACATATATTTCCTAAAACATTTTAAAAAATATCCAAATGGGGATTTGACTATGGTTTCACAATTAATTATATATGATTTAATATATAGTGAAATGAGATAATGTTTATATGTCTCTTTAATTAGTGGGAGACGGATGGTGATATGCCCTAACACCTACATGAAGTTTTTGTACATAGGTTATATCATACGATGTGATAAGGAATATCCTAAGTACCTGATATATTGATATCATATATAAAGAACATAATTATCTTATTATATAACTTCCTATTATTTCTGGAATGGTGAATATTTTTCTAAACTTCTCATTGCATGTGATAGAATTTATAAAAGTATTAATTTATGAATAATGGATATTTTAATGATCCAAATACAATAAAATCCTTGGGTACATCATAGAATCTAATTATGAATGTTATAATGATAATATTTCAATAGATTTTCTATTAATCATTCACTATGATTCATTTTTCATGGCTGCAACATTCCTAGGAAATATAATATTAAATGTTTAATATTTAAATATATTCCAACTTGTGGAAATCATTTAATGATTGTTTCATAGGATAAAATGTATGAGATGTTATAAAAATTCATGAAAGTGTTTTATGAATGGATGAGTAATTTAACCATTTGTTATAATTCATGAGTAAATGCATGATCACCTAATTTTAATCCTTCAGTTGCTTTTAATCACCCTAGTGTCATGTGATGGTATGAATCAAAGACTTTCGAAGCCTTAACTAAAACCCCCTTATTACAAAAACTATATTTTTTAATTCAACTTTACTATATAATGTCCTAGTATTAATGGTGTTACCAGATCTTATTATTAACATTGTAACTAGAAAAAACCCAATAACATCACTTATGTATCTTCAAGAGAATCAACATGCAAGTAAAAGTGAAGAAAAATGTGTATGTATCACATATGAAATATCCACCATATTAATGGATAATTAAGGATGTTGATCAAAAAAGTAAAATTAGAATATTCATATATTCCTAGTGATTAAACCATCCTTGGATCCTAGAACATATCATGAGGATCCGTGATCACTCAAGGAGTGTTATATCCTTTAACAAATGATAAATAAAAAACAATGAAGAAGAGATGTCTGGGTAATACATATTGTAAAAGGTTAAACATCAATGTAGGGATCACATCCATTTTATTGTCCCTATATGATTCTATTAATTAAATGAAGAGTGTTAGTTATATCATGTACCTTTTCATTGAACCTAATTATTATATATTCTTAGTGTTAATTAATTGTACTTGTTTAAAAAATATCCCATGGAATTTATAATTCATCCGTAATGAATTATGACAGAAAAAAATATGGGTTATGAATTCTATACATTGATCCTACAAAAATATATATATAATATTCCAATAATGATATAAAATAGAATCCAAATACATAATCAAATAATATTCTAAATTATATACATATCACAGGTTATGATATCCATTTCATGGATATTGTTTCCAACAATCTGGGTATATAATAGAATATGATATACCCCATTTTAAGTGTATATCCATCAATATCACACTTGAACTGAGATCATCTATGGACATAATGAAATACATCATAACTCTATGTGAATCCACCCACAACACCTTTGGATATAGTTTATCATGAACTATTTATATTGGAAGAAACAATTTGTCCAAAACCAAATACATATTAAAAGGTCTAACTTTGTGACCCTATATGTCTTAGTATCATTGAAAACAAATATAAAATATTCATTTCATATATGTAAATAAAGAGAACCTCTAGAAATTTTCTATATGTACAC
Organism: Viscum album; assembly: GCA_963277665.1. Lineage (NCBI taxonomy): Eukaryota > Viridiplantae > Streptophyta > Magnoliopsida > Santalales > Viscaceae > Viscum > Viscum album. The sequence continues at coordinate 258,284,458 of OY728156.1, read as the reverse complement.
AATATACTGAGTGGTCTGGTGTGATCTCCATAAACAAACTTATATCTCATATGAAAATTTCCACCTCAAGATGTACCATATACATCATATGTATATTTATATAATCTATTTACTTATAATATAAAGAGACTACTAGTCATTTAATAATTTCCATAAGATATAGATCATATAAAACATTATTAATTATTAATAAATACCAATATGGTCGATGTATACATTACATTCCATTCATCTATATTATGAGAAAATCACATGCCTCACATTTACGTAGTTAAACACATCAATGTGACTAAACTATTCATGGTCATGTATTTCTTTATTCTAATTAAATCATGGCGTTGAATTATTTTATCATCATAGAAGTGGATAAATGTCATATTTTTTATAGTCTAATCTACAACATGGTTAGAAATATACCAAACCACACCCTAATAATCAAGTATAAAATGAATTATATAACAATGGTTTCTATGTATGAACAATATAATTCTAGGTATCTCACCAAACCTAGGTAAAAAATGATTGATGATTTCCTTACGTATATCAATGATTGTATGAGCTTACCTGGGATATACATGGTGGGTAAGTCCATATAATAAGACAACACTTTTTATCTCATGAGTCCACTACTCTTCCTAATATACACATATAATCACAACTAATACTATCCTACAATCATCATTGATTAGGGAAATAATAATGTAATAATTTTAGGGGATAATATAATTTCATTCCTTATTTAATGTAAATTTTGGATCACTTCAATAAATGATAAATAGAGATTCCTTTTATTTTAATAACATGATACATTATAAAACCATTACATTAATCTCATAAAATTTTTATATAAAGGTAATAAACATGAATTTCATTATTTTTTTTGTTCTAATTTATTTATTTTTTTACTTAAAAAGTTTTTATATATTTCATCCAAAAACATATTAAAATTTCCCTTATAAAAAATCACTCATATTAGAAAACATTTTCTAAGGATGTGTTTATTCCTTTGGTGAGATAAAGGTTCATTTTCCTAAGAAGTGTCTCCCTTATTTTCATATTAATGATCCATCACTCCCCCAATGCAATGAATACCCTCTAATTATAATATTATCTTCTTGAGCTCAGAATAAATCATTATAGTATCTGATGTGGTGATAAAATCTTCCTCTATTATCATGTCGACTATGTAGAAAGTTCACAATTCATCCAACTGATAACTACATCAATCATCAAAAATAAAAATAACTTGAATAAAGTTTTTCCTCATCTATATTAAATTGAAATATAAAATTTCTGTATATATTCACACAAATATCATAATTTCATATTAATACAAATTATACATACATGGCCCTTCATTAATTACATATTAATGTGGTTTGCAACAGTCTAGTGACCCTCACGAGAAATAAATTGGTATCCAGAAGAAATTCTATAAGAATATGTGATATAAATTCATGTACATTAAATTAAATACCTAATAGAACCTATTATGGATGCATAAGAAATTATATCCATCCTTCTTAACTCATTATAAGATTCCAATATTTTATTAATATTCGGGCTATGTGACACTGCTAAAGACGCATTTTTTAAGTTCACCATGCTAATACTCTTTATTAATTTATCAATTTATTTGTCATAACTAAGTCTAATAAACCTATCAGTTCTATACCTATAGATATTCATACCCATTATATAGGTTGTTTCACCCATGTCATCTATTTATAAGTATTTACCAAGTCATATCTCAATGAGTGAAGAGTCAAGATTTTATTAATGATAAGAATGATTCCAAAAATATAAAATATCATAAAAACGACCTCACCCCCTAGTTCTCTTGATAAAAAATAATCATCTATGTTTTATTACGAAACCAAACTATGTAATTGTGTCATAAAACTATATATTTTAACACTAACATTCTTACTTCAATCCATATATATATTCAATTTTAAATTTTATACCATAGAATACCCATTTTTCACTTCCAAACCTTCGAGTTTCATCGTATATTATCCTAAACTAATTTAAAATTATGGAATGTTTTTTACATATATTTAATAAATCTATGGGATTCAAATTTTGAATGGACTCTATCATTGAAATAGGTGAAAGCATTTCTTCATAGTTTATAAAATGAATTTTCTTGGAACCTTTTGAAAATATGAATTCTTTATAAGTATATACGATACCTTATATTTCATTTAACATATAGAAACCCCAATTCAATCATATGGGTCTCACCCCATTAGGAACATGCACCACATTAAAATTTTTGTTTGTGTAAATGGATTCCATTTCTAATTCCATGTATTTTTATCATTTCATAGAAAAAAACTCTTATTGGCCTCCCAATTTCTATAAAGTTCGTAATTTTCAACATTACATCATCACCATTATCTATGATAAATCCATATCTAATGAGATCTTGATTAATCATTTAAAACATATGAGGTTAATACATATATTAATTCAACTATACTTGCATGGGTATTTGTTGGATCAGATTAACATTCACCATAAGAAAAGTTCTTTTTTTGGGTTTTGAACATCCATAAGATAAAAAATACTTTCATAGACTCCATAGTCAATTTATTCCATCACAATAAATATTGAAAATACAGGTACATGAACTATTTAAATATTAGGATCATAGGAATAATATCTCATATTTTTCTTTTGACATTAAATAAATAAATAAATATTTTTTCATACATAGAGTCGTGTTTATCAAAATAAAAACATTGTATGTGGGATTGACTACACCAAATAATTAAATAATAAAAATTGGGAAAATTCTAATACCATATGTTATATTGTATCCTTGTAAATTCATTTTATATAACATGGTCATGGAAGAATTTAGAATTATCATGTCTATTACCCCAAAATTAAATTGGAAGGTCACATTGAATCAACTGGAGTTGGTGCCCTGTAACTAGCTATTAAGAACTTTGTGATTATTGTATTAATTATTTTTAATATTAATAATCTTATTATTACATCAATATTGTTCTTCTATGTGACATAGTAGAATATAATTTATAAAAATTAATGGTCACACTGAAGGTCATAGTAGTTCCCCACTATAATGAGATCCCGAATATGCAACAAAAATATTCTTAAATATATGTTCAATATGTATGATACTAATTGATGGAAAACAATTATATAGGTTATTATGATTGGATATTAAGAGAATATTGAGTCATCTTATCATGTTGTTCACGATTGGTAATTTCTAGAATAGAAGATTATGAGAAAACATCCCACCAGAAGGAAATCCAATTTTACATGTATCATTCAATAGTTATATCAATGTATGTGTGAAATTATACATGGAATTTAATATTGCTATCACTGAATATTATTACTCTTGTAGTTATATGTATTTATTAAAACTATGATGACATATGTTCGCACCTAGGTGGGATAAATTGTATGTGTCACTAGTATTATTACATTAACGAATAATGAGAGAGTGTATTTTTATTCTATTTTTTCTTTAAAAATATTAATATCTCAATCCCTTTGTTGGAAATGAATTGTCTTAAATAAATCCATGGATATTATGTTATTTCTATAGGTTTGTTTTTGTAATTTCAAATAAAGAGACAATGAGTACAAACGTTAAGGACACCAGAGTGCATCCTACTTGATTATAAGTAATGTGATAAATGGATTGTATTACTTATTAATAATATTTATGAGGATTTATGTTGGGTTGACATTAATTTAAATCTTTATAAGTGTTTTTATGTGTTTTGAGATTTTAAAATTATACATTGGGAATCCCCACCTAATGCTACTGAGAAAGAGGCCTATATTGTCACACACTCAGCATATCTAGGGTCTCAATTAAAAAATAATATTATTTATTATTTTTCATTTTTTAGAAAATATTAATACCACACATGGTTTAATAATTATTTATGTTTTATTGATAATATATATTAATTAAATAGTTATTCGGGATAATATTTTTTTATCGAAATATTAAATAAGTATTTATTTTCTATTTAGTGGAGATAATATTTAATTATTTATTTAAGAATAATTGAGTGATATTTATTTACTCAATAAATATAGAATATATAGGGTTTTATAAATATCATGTAGGAATGGAAGATCAAGTTTAACGATCTAGTGAGAAATAATAAATAAATATATATATTAAATATTATTTGAATAAATTTAAAAAATACATTCATTAAATAAAATTTAATTAATTCATTGTTATTGAGAGTGTCTAGAAATAATAATAATAATATTCTTATTCTTATTATAAATATATGGTTTCTATATGGATTATGGAAGTAATAAGGATGTATAATAATTTATGATTTTCTAACCCTAACACTATTTTACCCCAAATATATAATTTCTTCCATGAAGGGGTTGACATTTTTTTCTGTACACAATGCAATCTGGAGAATTATATCAAGAACAATAAATCCCATCTCTAAGAAAGTTCCTAATATTGGGGATAAATCCAACTCCACCCCTCCATTATAATATAGATATATCTATGAGAATTCTTCTTGGAAGCAATTATCATGGAAATCAATGATGAACACTACAAGCATTGGTATATTCTATGCTAGCACATAGATATTCCTATGATAAATCTTGAAGGTTCAATGTAGACATGTAGATAACCATTATAGGTAATATACATTGGATTCCTATGATGAAATTATCCTAAAACATAGAGACATTGAAATATAAATTATTGAATAAATATTTCATTGAAATTTAATTCCTTAATTTCTTAAATTAATTATATATCTTTATGTTATAATCCTACATTTGGTTCTTTAATTCTCATATCAATTAAAATATGATTTAATTTCACTAGTCACTGAATTCATCACTAATTTACACCTCAGATTTATCACTGATTTTGAAAAAAATTACAAAATTGTAATTCCCTAATAGTGCTTCCACGATGCTCATAACATACATGTGGTATGAGAGAAAATAAATAATTATCTATAATTATATAAATTTTTTTGATTAGTTTTAAAATTCACTTCTAGTTATCAAATATAATGTAATCATTCCCTAATACTAATAATTAGATATTCTATTTTTACTCTTCTTTTATTATAATATAATCAAAAAAAGGTTTTAGTTGTAATAATGAACATTTGAATTACTCAACCAAATGTGTTGAGTATTCTGGTCAGGTAGAAAAGAGTAAAATTCATAAAGTTTGCTGGTACATGTCGTGTACGGATGATTAATGAACCATGACAACACATTAATTAATTTTAAATTAATTCAAAGAATCTGTATTTAATACATCACATTTTTATCGAGCCACCTCGAGACATGGTATTCCTGACTACACTATGTGTAGGTTTCATAAACAATGTGTAGTCTATTATTCAAGGAGGGGCCATGTGGTTCCTCCTGATCCATGTGACTGGTATCTGTGTATCATAGATACGACACGATGTGTAGTACATGTAATATTTATTTAATCCATTGGTTTTTATGAGATTACTACATTCTCATTCCCTAGGTGTGGGCCACGGATAGACGGAGTATAACTATGCACGACATTTGGTTAGATTGTACACATTTTCTATATAGCCTAATTATGATAATTTTAAATTTAATTTATTATAATGCTTAAAAATTATCAAAATGATTTTCAAGTGTTATTCAGTTGAATTGTACATGCCATGTGATGGGTTTTATATATATTAAATATCTAATTAATTTTTTTCATAACATTTTTAACATAATATAACGTATAAGTCAAAATATTTTGAATACTCTCTCAGTATTAAGACATAGCACTCTATATAAATAACATTTTTTCCATGGATCATTCAGCTAAATCAAAAAATTTAGGAATTTACATGATAAGACATGTATTCTATATATCATTTGTGTAACTACTATATGAATATAATAATTTTTGGGATGTTTGGATAGGTACTCACCTTGTTGTCTCCATTGAATGTGTTTTTAAATAGTCAATTTTCAATAAAATTATTTAATACTTATAAAAATATTATTGATGAGAATCTAAAGAATGTTTTCATGATAATTAAGATAAATTAACTGATTAATTAAATATGATAGCAAATTTATTCTAGAAAAATTTATCTTCAATAAGAACAATTTAGACTAAATTATATTATATTAAATTCATAATGTTTTTGTTGTATTTTCTTGATCATTATCATAGGTTAGAAATTTTTATATGATTGGTTAACTTTTAATTTAATTTGAAATTAAATATATGGTTTGTGTGTCTTCCCTCTTCTCATTATGTATGGGTCATCTTTCCCATAATTTCTTTTTATGTAAACCTCCTTATACAATCATTTAGTTCCCCTCAACTATGTGTGAGTAAAATCTTAATTAATTGATTGATATCTTAGTTGAATTTAGGTAGTTGATGTTTGGATTCGAGGTGGAACCAATTCAAGAGGTACATGGGTGGACAGGTGGAAAGTTTCCCCACAAAGAAACTCATGGATCAAGGTGTTTTCCCCCAAGGATGATGGTCAGATTATCATCAACTAGATAAATTAATCATTAACAAGATATCATTATCATGTCAGTATTATTGTTTTATTTTTTCCAAGTTTCATGTTAAATTTCATTATGGATTTTTTTTCATGATAACCTGATTTTTGGTAATTAAAATGGATTCAAAAATAGAAATAGAATAAATAAAATTGGGTGTAATATTTACCTGTGCAGTTGTTAATCACTAATGTAAGTCCAATTAAATTTATTGGGATAGTAAAAAAGATAAAAATTGAAAAACTATACATAAATATTAAGATCCATTAACCATGTATATTAATTTGGTTTATCCTTTCACTACATGGGTAGGAATTTAATCATAGTTCAATGTTAATAAACAACCTTCTCTATCATACTTTCAATTATTCAGTAATTTATATTTTTAGTTTTTTGATGACATGACCATGTTCGCATTAATGGTTGATTACCTCTATGATATATAGTGAAACTATTGGGAAAATTGTGGATGTAATAAAAATCATCGATTTAAATATTAGGGATTCCACTCAATAGACTAAATAACTATGAGTTAATGAACTTATAATGTTTTTCATACCTAAATACATTTTAATAACTTCATATAACTCTATATGGTATATAGGGCAATAAATATGGATCCATTCCATAATAATATCCATAACAAATATTTTTTAAACTAATGTGATGGATATTAGGTTTTTAAAAAATATTGGGAGATTAATAAATTAAATATTCTCTTATATAATTTTATAGATCATTTAAAGTACTAAAAAAATTTCTCCTTATTTAAAAAATGAACAATATGAATTCATCCTTATCACTGTAATCCATACATTATAAATATTACCCTCTCTCCAACACTAATTTTCAATAATGGAAAAGGCACTTACAAATTATTCTATACCATGAAATGAAGTCATATATGATATAAAATCCTATTCTTAGTGATCATGTCCAAGAGGCTAAGAAGGAATAATTATCTCTCCCTATGAAACATTTGGATACCTCCCAAAATTTTCAATGTTTTATGATATCTTCCATGAATAGTGAGATTGAAATGAAACATAAAGAAATGGATGTGTCTATCATGACATCTCTTTAGATTTGCTGCATATTGGACCTTATGTAGTCAAGATGATTATCTACATTGATCTCTTGAAATCATACTAATTAAATTATTTTTTGAGAAGTGTATAAAGCTCATTCTTTCATCACTACCTAAATTCTCCTCTATTTTTTGTGAATTGAAACATGAGGAATAGTGGTAAGATAATTTTGAAACTCTTTACCATTATTCTAAAAGTTGACCTAGACATGAGGCATGCTAAACCAATATTTCTTATAGGGAATATGAAATGGGAGGAAAATGAATAGAGGCCCAAGACTCACTATAATTATAAATCTCTTGAACACAATCCATCCAAGAATAAAATATTGAATAGAAAGCGATATAAAAGGAATTGGTGTGTTTTGATTGTGGAAAGCCACAATACATTATGAATAGCAACACCAAAAATAATGTAATTTAAAGGTGTAATGATTATCAAGTGTAATAATTCTATTTTAGTACCTTGGGGATTAGATATAGATTATATTAATCAAATATATATTTAAATATAAGAACCAAGTAGATTCTAAAATATTTCTAGAGGAGTGGTGAATTGTCGAGAAACCAGTGGAAGATGAATTATAGTTTTAGTTATAGGATACCAATGCATTTTCTTTCCAACTAGAATGATTTTGGTTTCAAATAATTTTTATTTTTCTCTTAGTTTTACTTAGAACATAATCTATTTTTTTCTTGATATTCATATACTTATTTTAAAATTTTGAAATAAAAAATTCCCCTTTTATAAATAATTTTTTATTTAATGGAGAAAACAAATAATGGTATTTATATATTGATTTATAAAAACAATTTATTGTAAATTGAAAACGAATCATGTTCACACAAATCAAATATCACCTTTTGTGGCATGTCCATCTTGGTCATGTATATAAAAAGAATCTAAAAAAGATCTATAAGATGGTTATTCAAAATCGTTTGAGTTAAGAATCCTTGAATGATGGGTTGCTTTTTGTCAACAAAAAATGAACAAAACACCATTTGTTGGACATCGTGACTGGTCTGTATATATTTTAGGATGGGTACACACTGATTTGTGTGAACTATTTATAACAGACGTTATAGGTGTATATAATTACTTCATAAATTTTATTGATGCCCTGAGTATGTATGGTTATATCAACCTAATATGGTCTAGATTTGAGAAATATTTAAAACTAATTGAATTAATGAATGAAGTAGAGAATAATAATTGTTAAAAGATAATGAATTTTTAATTTAATCAGTGTAATGAATATACTAACTAATATTTTATCTACTTATACTAGATTTTGGGAATCTATCCCAACTCACTCCACCCTATACACAATATTAGAATGGTTTTAGTGAAATGGGAAATTATACATTTTATAATATAGTAAGGTCAATGATGAGTCATGAATATATTCTATTATCCTTTTGGAGATATTCAAATCATGTTGCATCCCACATTCTATCAAGGGTGGAAATATAATTCCATTTTACTTGATATATTTAATGAAATCATTATTCTCACACGGTCATATATGGGAATAGGAGGTATTTGTTAACGCCATATCATGAAACAAACTAGAACCCTATGGCATGAATTATATCCTTATAATTTATACCAAGGAACTATGGGGATAATATCATATAAACCATAAAATTGGAAAGGAATTTTCAAAAGTAAATTCATCTTTCTTGAGAGGGAGCAACTAGACAACAAGGATAAAGAGATAAATATTAACTTCGATGAAGTTGATACTTATGAAACACAAGTTTTGTATATAAAAAAATTATATATGTATCCATATAAGAAGTTGTTTCAGAAACAAATTTACTACATAGGAGAACCAGATCAGTAAGATAACACTAAATATATAGTTTTATTTTCGCTGATGTTGGGGACTCATTATTGGTTTCAATAATAGTTCAATCTCCAACAAAGAGGTTGTATAGATCTAATAAGGTAAAAGATGGTAAAAATCCGTGAATTTTGATATGGATTATATGTATTATAACCTAGTTTTTGTTTTGGTTTATTTGAAAATTGATATAATGCGTAATGGGTATGAAGTAGAATATGGTTCAAATTGCATTAGTGAAAATACTCTAAAAACCCATTTCCCTAGTTTCTATGTTTAAATCAATAAAAATTCTACTTTTTATAGAATCTTACCATGAATATAAAATTAGTAATATTGATATAAATATATATTTCTTTAATGGGAACATTTAGTAAAGTGTCTATATGACACAATGAAAAGAGTTTTTAACTCCAAATTATGTAAAAATTTTATACAATCTACAAATATACATTTATGGATTGAATAAATCTGTCAGGTCATGGAACATTAGGTTACATGATTCTATAAAATAAATAGGATTCATTAAGAATGAATGAAATCCATGTGTTTAAAAGTTATTTAGTGTGAGTGATATTATTATCCTAGTAGTATATGAAGATGACATAATACTTATTAGAAATGATGTTCTAGTGTTACAATCATTGAAGGATAGGTTAAACAAGTTCTTATCCATGAATGAATTAGGTGTAACATCTCTACATGGTTTCCACACAACATTCCCCTAAGGCAGTCCATTAAATGACCTCAACAATGCCTCCCCATACTCCATTGGCAATCGACTAGTTGTGAAGGTCTAATGTAACAACAATGGGATACTATAACCTCTTTATCAAAGTGTTAAATAATCATAAAAAAATAAGAATAACCAAATGATATCATCCAAAACCAAACAAACTAGTATCACATTAAGATAGAAATATGAAATTCAATATCCAAAACTTAAAATAGATATGTCATGAAAAATATGTTTCACGTTTCAATATAAAAAACCCAAAATAAGTAAACACAATTAATACTCCCAACCAAGTATCGAATCACATTTTTATTCCTCATTTATGATTCATCCCAACTCATCCGTCTATCAAAGAGATCTTTCTCTTATCATGTCCTAAAAACATGATGTGTTTTCGGGTACTGACCGTGAATCCTGAGTGGGGTGTGATTAAAACACACCAGGACACAACTAACGATGTCTAAAACAATACCCAACCAATAATAGGGTATGAAGTTCTATAAATAATAATGTACAATGAAAAAAAGTGAGAAGTTATCACATTCTCAATAATTATTTAACTCATCACATACCATTTGGTTCTCGAGGACACCCGTACCTACAATACCTACTATGACCCATGATGGTATCTAAACTATGACCAAGGGACATCACATATCACAATACTAGGGATATCATTTATCATATCAGTTGAATTCATATTAAAATCAATTGGAACCATAATCCAATTCCAATCTGATGGGCGTAAAATGATATGTCTAGAACCTCAAGGTTGTTTGGATCAATGGTCCCTATCCCATACATCAATAATCACATATGGTTATTTAAAGCATCATTCCCTATCCAATTTTTTTTTAAAAATTGTTATTTATAGACTCAGTCCTTGTCCCAAACATGTTTATTACTTATGGGTATTTAGAGCCTCAGTCTAGGTCCCACACCCGTATATCAATTAAACAAACTAATATAACATATATCACATTAATAAAGGTTAATCAACAATAACCCTATTATCATATTTCACATTCTGATATGACATTTCGACTAGAAAAACAAATTACGAATAAATATTCTAATCACATGACATAAAATGAGAATTTCACCACAAAACCATTTTTCATTATTTAAACCATATAAACCTTATACACATAAATTAAAGCATTAATTAATTAATAAAAATCCACAATAACAATATCCCATTAATTAATTTACAAATTAATTAACAAAACACCATGATACCAATATCCAATTTATTAACTCATCAATTAATTAATCAAATTCCACAATCCCAATTTCACATAAATTCTGTATTCACATATTCTATTTATTGATTTACCAATTAGTTAATCTAATTCCACCAATTGGATAACCATAAAATTCCATTAGATAATTAACCAATTAACTAACCCAATTTTATGAATCCAAAAATTATATAATTATTAATTTTATTAAATTCCAGATTTAATTTCAAAACAAGTCAATTTAAATCGAAAAACACATACATGGAATTGGAATCAAGACTATGTGAATTGAATTTAGACCACCTACCTCAATATTGTTGATAAATTCTCACCAAAAAAATCCAGAATTAAGTGGAATGATCAAAAATACAATGATGAATGAGATCTAGATCTAAAAACTATATCCAATATCAAAAGTATCAAGATCTATTAAACATAGATCTTAAATCGTGGTAATATTGGATAAATTTTGTTATTTTATTCAGAAACAGTATAATAGGAGACTATTTATAATATGAAGTCAGGTAAGGATCACCATAAGTCTTATATTTATCAGTGAAGGAGGCCTTTTGGGTTTGTGTATAGAGACAATATTATCCCAATTGTTTCCCCTTCATGTGAGTAGAAGAGGTTTTTAGGGGAAGAAATCTCTCTTAACATTTTTTTTGAAATACTAATTGGGTATGTTATTAAGGTGATTTTTCTACTGGTACATCCCATAAAGGTGGGAATTTTTTTGATGTATTATATGTTTACTAGATTCTCTAGTATATTCATCTTGATTCCCACATTATTGGCTAGTCTAAAAAGGATATTGGGGGTAATGAGACTATTTTGGAACGAAAGGGTGAGATTCATGACTATTCGGAGAGGGTGTTACAATGATATGGTATTATATAGGTTTGATTCATTTAATAGCATAGTGTTCGGGATGAGAGTACATGTGAGAATGATTTGTAGATGCATGCCTAGTGCATAGAGTTCATTTCCCCTGATGTTTTTTGTTTTTTTAATGATTTACCTTTATGTTTTTTATTTTATTTGCTATTTTCATGTGATATTATTTTTTTCTGTTTTTTTTTATTTTTTCATCCTTCTATTGTAGTTATCTCTCGAGGGAGTGTTTGATGATTTTTAGCAGTTATTGCTGGATTTTTTATTAGGTTTTGATTATCGATGATGAGAATCATTTGATAAGTATCTTATTGAAGGTTTTGAACAGTAGTTTCCTATTACATTGTCATTTTTCAGTATATATTTTTCTTTTATATGTTATTATGGACTGAAGTAAAGTATATGAAGTATAATTTGTAACTACATGTGTTGATTCACACCGTGACTCACTAGTTCACAACATGAATGTTCATGAAGGGGTTTTTGAGGTTAAGGATTTGAGATTAGAATAATTCAAATAATTATATATTTATTCAACACATAATATTACTCCCAAGTTTATAATATAAAACACCTTATCTTCTATTGGTTGTAAGCTGTTTAATTTTCATGACATTAATTATCCATTCACATCTCAGTTCTGTAGAAATTCCAGACTTTTTCATATAACATTATTTCTAATTTTTCTTATCACAAATTATAGGAAATCCATAATAAATTTTATAACCCTTACTTACCAATAGGAAATGTAATTAACCCTTGTATTCTAGATATTTGATATCAATGATTCTGGGTGATGAATTTTTTCACATTCTTTTTGAGTTATTCTTTGTTACATTAGAGGTTTTGCATTGGATGCATTGATTATTGGGATATTATTTTTATGAGGAATCATTGCGTCTCAAATTTATTTTAGGATCTTATGTGTGGTGGTGTCTCCATGATTCATCCCTTATTAATTTAAATTTACACTGTGAATTAGAAATCTTTTGTCAAGGTAGGTAGTTCATGCTCTCTCTCTTTTTTCTACATATATTCAATTATCATGATTTATATTTTTAATGGGTAACTAGTATGAATTATTATAACAAAATAAATAAACCGTTCTAATGAAACTATATGGAATGGTGAAATGACCATTCAATTATGAGTTTTCATTGATATCAATGTTGTTAACTCATGATTTATTCTTTTTATGGAATAATTTTTTTAGTTATAGATTCATTTGAGAATTCCATATAAATAGTTGAACATTTAAATAATATTAAAATCATATATGAAAATGATTGTTCTATTATTAATTTTATTTTAATGGTTTGGGGTCTCTGGTTGTTTGTGGCTTGGTGACTTTTTTTATTATGGCTTTTCATCATTGGTTATTTAATATTGGGTGCCCCTAGTTTTTTTTATTGTGGTATTTTTTTATGAAATGGATTAACACTGTGGTTGTTTTTATTGGCTTGGTAGTAATGTAATAATATGACATAATATAAAAATGTGGTAATGTTTAAATTATTAATTGGTTCTAAAATTTAAATAAATAATTAAACAGATAAATCTTAGTGGAAGAATTTTTGAAATTTAAATCATTATAAATAGAAGCAAGTGTTTTGGACCTACTGTGATTATAATGGGTTGGTTCTATTACATTATAGGTAGTTTGTAGTGTCATGATATCAGAAATTTATTAATAGAATCCCTAATGGGGTTTCCTTTTTAAACATATATGTTCGGTCTTGCATGAGACTATTATATACATATATTATCAATTATTTTCATATGCACCATGATAGATTTAGATAACCTGACATACACCTAGAGACCCTAGTGGTGTTCTCCATAACATCAAGGATGGAGGATATAGATGACTAACTACTCCCTCTCCCTCTATTCACCATTAAAAAAAATTCAACTGATACTGGTCATAGATGATTAGATATATTGTGAATGTAATGAATTGTAGGAGGAGGGAATGAGTTTGATGTCTTATACATTCATGATACCCTACTTCCCTAGTTATTTGATATGTGATATATAGTCAGTGCTACTAGATGATATACATTTTTGGGTCCAAAAATCATGATATATGGATGGTTTTATCATTACTGAATATAGAAGATATGAAATCAATGATTATCTATACATTATATTTAAGGGTAAAATCAGTGGTGAAATGGTTATAGGGTTCCATTATCTGTATTCTTATGATATTAATATATAACTCCTAGATTCATCATTGGGTGAGAGAGCTTTGGTTAGGATAGGGTAAACTAGTTGATCTATGCAGGTGTTGGTTAGTTCTTTTTTTGTTCACTAAGGCATTAGTATAATATTTTAAATATTTCTCAAGAAACCTTGAGTATTATCCTACAATTCATATATCTTATTCTCACCCCATGTATATATAATTTTTTTCACATTTTTATGATAAATTTGGTGGTCATGTTGTATAGTAATATCTTATATCTGAGACACTTTATGGTTTCTAAAACACGATTCTTTTATTTTTATTTAAATTGTTAACTATTTGTATCTGTTTTATTTTCATGAATTATTGGCTTTCTTGTATGGGAATTTTTATTAATTACATTTAATATTGATTATTTAGAAGTTATTATATATTTCATTAGGAATTTTGAAGTTAATTACTCCAATATTTATGAAATATACCCTCGCCACTAGTCCCTATCATAGGGCCAATTAGAGGTAGGACTCGGGGGGGTCAAAATTTAATTTCACTTTTGGCTGAGGATAGGTACCAATGGATGGTGCGGTTGTGATAATTTGTATATAAAGGTGTCTGATTAAAGTAATTGCAACTGAAATGTCGATCTGATGATTTTGGATATCTAGAACCTAATCGTGAATGATAATATATAGCAGAGATAATTATATGTTCCATCTGTTGTTGCACTTAATATTTATGATTTAGAATCATCAACTTAGAGGAGATACTGGGTGCAATCATTAGAAGATAAGACTCATGAAATAATATTGATAAATTTGGTTGGATATTGTCTAACATGCTATATTTATGGTAATAAAGAACATACAAAGAATAATTAAAGTTACAACGTGGTCTCTAGATGGGAATTAAATTTTGAGAACTCAAATCCCATTATTATAATGGAAAA
This sequence comes from Viscum album, assembly GCA_963277665.1. Lineage (NCBI taxonomy): Eukaryota > Viridiplantae > Streptophyta > Magnoliopsida > Santalales > Viscaceae > Viscum > Viscum album. The sequence goes on along the minus strand of OY728156.1, from coordinate 258,268,970 downwards.
ATGAAATACAACAATGATTTTCATAAAAAATTTGGTGGAATCAATGGATGTTGAATCTAGATCATATTTCCATTAAATATATGAAATCATATTTATGATTAATTATGGATTTGGAATTTTTGTAAATATTTATAAAGTAGATGATGAAGCTATGGATGAGATTATAAAGGGTGGTGTGAATATCCAGATAATATTGGTCAGATTTTGAGACTTAAATGAGTAATCCACACCATAGTGACATAGAAAATTATTATTTTCTTTCTAAAACATCATTAGTTAGGCCTAAGAAAGAAATATTCAAATGTAATCAATAGTGTTACATAATGATCCATAGTTGTTTCAAGTGTATTACAAGATTAGATGTTATGCTTGATTGGAATCATAACCACAGATATTGTAGGAGGAACCAGATCAATAGAAGATTTACATGCTTGGAATTATAGGCTCAATCATTTCAGTGGGAATATTATGAAGGTTCTAAAAAATAATGTTCCACTTTTAGTTTTTTAGGAATTATTATTATTTTGAATAAATAAAATGTCTTCGATATCTTGTGTTACATGCAACATCGAGTTATAACGAATTGTGATATATTATATAAAAATATTAATATTTACTATCTCCTTGTAGTTGGAATAAAATGTATGAATATTATTAAATAAATTATAAATATTTATGAAAATTAATTAAATTATATATTTTTCAAATTAATCTGAAATAAAATAAAATTCGATTGACAATAAAGGAAATGTTATCTAAAATATTTTATTTATAGAATCTTTGTCAAATTTTAGTTAATTATTTATAATTATTTTTCTATTTGGGAAATAAATTAAAAAAATAAACATATATTTTGAAATAATCATGTGTAAATTATCATATAATGAATTTTTTTTAATTTTTCAAAAAGATACATTTTTCAGTAAATAGTGAAATTACTTGTTTTTATTAAAAAATTTCTTATCTTTTTCAAGAATGTATGAACATAAAAATTGTTTTAATGTAGTTATAAAAGTATAATTAATTCTAAAATATATTTATAAATCCAATTTAGATCATTGAAATAAATTTTATATTGGTTTGATTATATGAAAACGTTCTATAATTAGGAATTTTTCTCTTAGGAAAAACATTTTTTGCCACTTATGTGGGAATAATTTGAAATTAAATTCTTTCAATTATATGAATTGAATTTGGAAAAATGGATTCTATATTATTAATAAAAAATTATTAATTATATATAATATTTTCAATTTAAATTTTCACCTTATTAAATATGTAAAACATTTTAAATAAATTCTAGTAGATATGATAAAATTTCGTTTACCATGGGATTAACCAACAATGATAAGGGGTAAAATAACCTATAAAATTCTTCAAAAACCATTTTGTAGATATATTTCACCTTTATATCCATTAAGGTTCTATAATTATCCATTTTTGATCCTTATTTAACTACAAAAATGTGGTAATATTTTATTCTTTTCAAAACATCTCTGTGTTTTCTCACCCCCACATTTAAAAGGACACCCCTCTCCCCTCAAATTCACACTTCTGAAACAATTTATTTTAGAAAAATACTACCCAAATACCTTTATTAATTCCCTAAAAACATCCAATAGTCCTTTTTTTAATTATATCTAACCTATAATGGTTTTGGGTTATAACCTAAAGGATTTTTCTGAAGAAGATGTAACGTTATTAACCAAATATTTTATTTTAGTTCATCCTCCAACTCATTTAATTATTATTTAAACATAAACATATATTAATCTTAGTATCCTCCATATAATGATATTTTTTGTGATAATATTATTATCTATATTCATGTCCTCTTCCCTAAATTGGTAATTTATAATGCTGCTCTTGTGTATGGCGGACTACCACCTCACAAATCGTTGTAACTCATTTTTCATAAACTCCACGCACTGTTGGGTATACCGATGAATATAAAACATTTATATGGTATTATTTAAATTATTTTTATTATATAAATATAATATCTCATATAACTCTTTAATTTCCATTTCATGGGTGATACACAAACATCGCTTGTGTGTACGGTAGACTACCACCTCGTGAAGTAATGTGATCCATTCTCACAAACACATTACATAGAAGACAAAAAACGATTATATTAAGGAATATATTTTTATATATGAAATAATAATTATTCCATAAGAGTGAATAATTATATGCTTTTATTTTTCCCATCTGTAAAAAATGTATATTTTTCATGCGTTTGTACGACCTACCATCTTTATGAACATTGCCTTTCATTTTTCTAAATATATCATTTATGGATTAATATAAATATGTATATAATAAATATATATAATATTTATAACATTATTAAAAATAATTTTTATTGTCTAATCATAACCAAATGACAAGGACAAAAACTACCAAAACCAAGACTCTCATGAAAATCAAAATAGTAAACAACCGGAAATGATGAATTTATAAAGGAATTATTTATAAAAGGGGGTTTGAGCATAATATTAGAATCATATTTTATATTATAAATATTTGAATTATTCTCTAATATTTTTATAATATACCTATATATATTATATAATAGGTTCATATTTTCATGAAAGAATTCTATAAATAAGTTTTGGGATTTTCGTACCACATGTACTTTAAAAAACATGAAATATTAACCACTTATCTCTTTTATTTGTGGTATATAATACCCATTATTTTTATTTAATATTATGAAGAAAATTATATTTATCTACATATCCATTAAAGTATCACTCTTTAATGGGGGTGTTGATTCTAAAGATACTAAAGTGGTAAGAGATTTTCATCTCACTATTACTTCTTCAAAAAACATGCTATATTCAACACTTATCTATTTTATATGGAGTATATTCTACACATAAATTTAATTTATGATTAATATTAAGAAATTTTTGATTCACATATCCATTTTTGTATCTATCATTATTGAGGTTTATTATTCAAAATATTCTAAATTATTAAATTATTTTCATATTACAATTACATTATTTCACATATCATATTCACCAATTATCTCTTTTAAGTGGAGAATATAATGAAAATTAATCTATTTTATGACTATTATAATGAAAAATATTTTTTATTTACATATCCATATATTTATATCTCATTCATGGTGTTTACGATTCAAAATATACCAAGACATTATGAGATTTGTGGAACAAATTACCTTCTTTAAGATATAATTTTTTCTATACACCTATCTTATTTCATAAGGTTTACATACTTCCAAATTGACATGTTATATCATGATTTTGTTTTTCATGATAAATAATGTTTTGTTACTGATATTATATCATGAGGCATAAAATTAAAATGTTACCAAAGTGGTAATGATTTTATGTTGTAATCGTCAGGATTGTCTATGATTTATTTTATGATGATGATATCTTATGATATATTTCTCAAGAACTTAATGAATTTTCTTCTAATATGGTTATGAGTTTATAATATATGATTTTAATTAATATTATTATCATTAATTTTTAATAGACCAAAATAATGTTTTTAAAAATCAACTATATCTCTCTTTCCGTTTGAAAAACTATTTTCTTCCATATCGTTGTTTTCGGAAAATATTTTAATGAAGTTTTTAAGTTTCTTCAATAATTTTTTAAATTCATTTTTACCTTTCATTTAATTTTCATAACATTTCTTAAAAAGAAATCTTCTTATAATTTTTCAAAAAGGAACTTTTTGACTTTTTACTAAAAATGTGAAATGAAAAATTGTTTTTAACACACATGGTATGAACGAAATTTCATTCTATTATAACTACTCAAGGATTTAAATCTTCTATTGAATGTTTTTTATGTTATTCTCAAGAAATACATAGTATTTGGTAATTTTTATAGATTTAAATTGGTGATATCAAAGTAAAATATAAGTTTTCCTCAACAAATGTTTTCAATGTACATTAAGTGTTCTTTAATAAGTATATAAGGTTATTTTAAAAGATAAAAGTTAAAATATTTTATTGTCAATTTTTATTTTTTAAAAATTATTTTCAAGGTTGAAAGGTAATTTTTCTCAAGAAATGTTCCAAATGATTGGTTAAAATCATTTCCATCGATTATTACTACCTATGATTTTTATTTATACTTCACTAGGTATATGATCCAAGTATACCATTATTATTATTATTTTGAATGTTTTACATTTATTATGAAAAGATGTAAATGAAACCCATTTCCCCTACATTGGTCAAACAATGATTAGATGTTAATGAAACACATTTTTCCTCATGGGTTATGCTATGGTGAAAAAAGTAAATGTTTATGAAACCTATTTCTTATTCATAGGATATTATATAATGAAATTTTTATTAAACCCTTTTATTTACATGTGTTATGATATGATGAATTTATTATGATATTATGTCACGCATATGTATGGTTTTCATGATATTATGGGTGGGACCTATATCTCCTTCCAATTCATATGGAAAATATTTATATCACAATTGATATACACGGATTGAATGAGGAGTGGACCTAGATTAGTATGGAATTTTTCGACTATGATGGTCTTGGGAGTGAACCTTTAATACAATGATATTTTAGGAAGTCAACACATTCAGCAATTATAGCCTTGAAAATAAGCCTTGACTAATATGGAATTTATTTTATTTGCTTATTTTTATTCCAAAATATCATGTCTTATGCCTATGTTATGATCTCATGGAATATTTTATTTTATTATTTTAGGATTCAGGTCTCATGACTAACCAATATTTTACCAATGTATTATGATTATGATATTTGATATGCATGGTATGGTTTTCAAATGTTAAGATCATTTTCCCATGAACTTATGTTCATGTTATGCATATTCGATCACGGATATCTCACTTTCTTACCCCAACTAGTCACCTATTCTTACGATTTCTTTGGTTTCCATTTCCCCAGTTCTGAATAAAGGTATTATTCATGATATGACTTAGGGGATTAATTCATTATAATATCATTGTGAGAGATGTTGAAGATCATTCAAAAAATAAGAATATTTTTATCTATTTTTTGAACAAAATAAACATTTACAATCCTTGGGCATGTTTTTATATAATATATTGATTATTTATATAAAAAGATATAATATTTTGGAAGGAAAAACCTAGTACATTATAGTTTTTATCAGAGTATATGTTTTTTTAAACTTTGGAAACTAGTATGAGAAAACATTATTGATAAAATTTACTATAATCCTTAATATAGATAAATATTACATGTTATGGTTAATAAAGGAGTGTGTTTTCTAATAAATACATCCTAGTCTGGATACTACAAGTGAACATAGGTCTTGAAGAGATATACATAGGTGTAATAACTCTGAAAAAAGAATATCATTCTTGAATTGAGAATTACTTGGTACGCAATAATATGTCTTTTGTGCACCAAGATTGACACTCCTAGGGAATATGATTTTATTTGTTAAAATTTTATTTACAATCCATAATGATATATTAGAGTAAATAATGGTTGTACTAGGTTAAACCAATAGTGTCATATATTGAAAAAAAATGTTTCCAGGATTGGAAATCCTATGATGGATTTTTCATGATTTATCACTCTAATCACAGATTCTAGATGGCCTGGATAAACATTTTGTTTTTTTTAACGTATAGAATAGAGAATGATGATGTAGGGGTGGTGACATAAACACAAAAATATTGTAGTACCTTATTTGAGTTTAGTTATATTAGTTTCCATATATCATAAAAAGTATAAAGTAATGTTAATTTATACCCCCAATGATTATATGTTGAATTATAAGTAAAATATACTAATTGTATGATGATCATATCTCATGTAACTGATTCTTCTCTGACTAAAGTTTATTGGAATTTTATTCCTAGAAATATGGTTATTTTCAACCATGTAAAATATGATGTTATCATAGTCATGCATTTAGTTTATATACATAAATCCCACATGAATTTATAAGTATGTAAAGTCACATTTGATTTTCCAAAAAAAACCCAATGATCATCTATTATTCTCATGATAAATGTGAACTTAAAATGGCAATCACATACATTTTATGGGTCTATAGTCATATTTAAAAGGGGGTTTTGTGTAATATGGTTGGGTATAAACTCAAAATAAATGATATTCCATTCATGTTATAGTTTTTTGATGTCTTTCTAGAATATTTTTCTAATATTACATGGAATCGTGATGTTGAGTTCACAATTAAAATCATACACATTGCCTCAACTATTTCAAATACTCTCTTTAAAATGGACCTAAGTGAGTTGTAGTAATTAATGAAAAAAATATAGGAGGATATTGTAATGTGATTAATTTTACTAAGCATGTCACCTTAGAGTGAACCTATTCTTTATCAAAAGAAGAAAGATGGATTAATGAAACTATAAATTGACTATTTACAATTTAACAATATTAATATCAAGAAAAAGTATCCTTTAAACAATATTTATTACATATTTGATCAACTATGTATAGAACAATACATTAATAATATTTAATTTCATTTTAGAGTTGATCAATTGGGGGTTTATAATGATAATATATCTAAGAAATAATTTCAAAAAAGTTATGAATCTTATGAGTTTATTTTTATGGAATTTGGTATTATCAATTTCCCTGATATCATCATGGGTTTAATGAATAGAGTATTTAGAGATTAAATTGGTCATTTTTTGGTAGCCTTTATAGAAAATATTCTTTTATTTTCAATGAGTAGTGATGAGAATTAACATCACTTGAGGATTTTAATGAAGACCATGAGAAAATGTAATTTGTATTCAAAATTTACAAAGTGTGAATTTTGGCTCCAAAAAGATTCATTTTTGGGTCATACAATCTCAAGAGAGGGTATTCATGTTGATCTATAAATATGGAGGCTATATAAAATATTCTAGACCTATAATAATAACTATGATATGTGGTTTTCTTAGTTTGGATAGTTATTATACGAACATTATGTAAAATTTCTCATGGATGTCAAATCCACCAATCATGTTTACTCATAAGGGGGAAAAGTTCCTTTAGATAGATTAATGTGTGAAAATTTTCAATTAAATGAAGAAAATATTATTTTGTGCACAAGTTCATACATTACCCTGTAGTGGATCAATTTTTGTAATCTATAATTATGCATCAAATAAGGTATCATGATTCATTCTGCTACAAAATAGTAAGGTCATAACTTATGCATTATATTAATTTATGATTCATAAGAAAAATTACCCAACTCATGATATAGAGTTTGTTGTAGTAAATTTTTAATTAAGGATATGAACACATTATCATTATGGTGAAATGTGTGAAATATATACAACTCATAAAATCTTGATGTATATATTTAGTTAGAAATACTTGAAAATGAAACATAGAATATGGTTAGACATGATTAATGATTGTGATTTATTAATAAATTATCACCCTAGGAAACTGAACAAGGTGGATGATGCTTTGAGTTTAAATGATCATTCTATATTTTCTATGATGAGGTTCACAAAAGATCCAATATTTATATATTTTAAAATGATGGATTTGCAGATCTTAAATAATAGAAAAATATATTACCTTTCTAAAATGAGTATTCACCCATCCATCCAAGTAAAAATTAAAGGGGTAAAAACGAAATATGTGGAGATGTAGAAAAATGTGAGAAATAGTCATGAGTTTAACCTTGACAATGATGGAATGATAATTATTAGGCACTGTGTATGTGTTTTGTCCATAATAGACTTTATGAAGGAACTATTGGAGGAGACTCATTGTTCATCATTCTATATTTATCCTGAAATTATGACGATGTATAGATATTTGAAAGATTATTTATAGTGGGTTGGAATGAAGAGAGATACTATTGAATTTTTATCTCAGTTATCATTATGTTAGAAATTTAGGGTTGAAATATATAATTATATGCAGATGTTATTACCATTATCCATACCGGAATAGAAAATGGGAAATCATCCCCAAGGATTTTTTCATTGGACTTCCCAAAACAACTAAAGTCCATAAAGTTATATAGGTTTGCAGAAAATCACCTTAAAATTCATCACACATAATTTAAATTAGAGAAAACCTCCCTCATGATCAATTATTTAGAGTATACATTAATGAAGTTGTATGATTTTTCAGAGAACAACATTCTAATGTATTTGATTGAGACTTGAGTTTTACCACGCATTTTTGGTGAATTATTCCCCAAGACTTTGATATAGAGCTTTGTTTCATCACTTCATATCATCCTAAAAAAAGGAATGTCTAATAGAATAATTAAAACACTATAAAACATAATAAGTCCCTTTAATATTTATTTTAATGGTGTTTGGGATTGTTAACTCCCCCTAGTCAGGTTTTCTTAAATCAATGGATTTCACTCGAGCATTCAGATGTATCCTTATAATGGCCACAATGTAAATAATTGAAGAGATCCAATATTCTAGAATTAAGTTGGAAAATTAAATTTATTGGGATTTTAGTTGATATAATAAATGTTATAGAATCATAGATCCATTTATAAATACATCAATTCAGCTTAGAGTCAGCAAAAATGTTATGATAATAACCACCAGTGTGATGTAGAATTTGAAGATAGTGACAAGATATTTCTATGAATTTCTACATGGAATAATGATACATGAATTTTGATAAATGTAAAACTAATCCCAAATTATGTTATCTTTGTTCAGATCCTTGATGGAGTAGGTATAGTTGCATATCCCTTCGTGTTTCTCCCAACCCGTTCTTAAGTCTATCATGTGTTCCATGTATCTCTCCAGAGAAAGTGTAGACCTGATTCATCACATGTACAACACTATGAAGTCATACCATTAGAGAATGGTATTTATTTTGATTATTATATGATAGAGATTCTATATCATAGAGATAATTTGTTTTCAAACAAGACCACTCCCTAGTAAAAGGTTTATAGAGAAATGATAATTTGAGGAAACTACTTGGGAACCTGAGGATGTAATGAGGAAAACCAATCCTCATTTTTTCTATATCAAAGTAAAAAATATCATGGGAAAAAATTTTATGGTAGGTATAAATTTATTCCCCTATAGTTTCTAAATTAATATTTATTGAATAAATTAAATTTATTTGATATCTTGTATTACAAGAAATCTCAAGTTTTGATGAACAATGATATATTACCTTTAAATATTAATATTTATTAATTCAAACCATTTAAATAATTGTTATTAATAGGATAAACTAAATTATAAAAATTTATATATGTTTTTTTATTTAGTTTTTTTATCATTTAATCAGAAATTAAAAAAGAATCAATTGAAAATAAATTATTTTTAAAAAAAAATTATTTAAAAAATAATTTCATAACATTGTGGGAACTAATTATTTTTTCACTTTTTGAAAACTAATTTATGAAAAAAAATTTATTTTTTAAATAATAATTTGTAAATTACCTTATAAATAATTTATGATAATTTACTAAAAAGATACATTATTCAATGAATAATGAAAATTATATGTTTTAATTAAGAATTTACTTTTCCTTTAATGAATATAAAAACATCCAAATTATTTTAATATATTTTCAAAAGTAAAATTAGATAAATAATATATTTTTAATTCAATTTATTTAAGTATAATCAATTTAATATTGAATTTTTATATTGAAAATTTGTACGATTATGAAAATGTTATCTTTAGAGAACTGTTTTTCATAATTTTAGTGGTTATAATTTTAAATTAAATTATTCCAATTATGTGAATTAAATTTGAAAAAATTGATTCAATATTTGGAATGATAAAATTTTATGTTATATAATATGTTCAAATCAGTTTTTTACCATAATGAATAGTTAAAATAGTTAAAATTAATTAATGCAGTTATGGTAAAAATTGGTTTACCTGGGGTTTAACTAAAAAGATAAAGGTTAAATTGACATAGAATGTTTTAATAACACATTATATGAAAATATTTTGACCTTATATCCTATAAAGTATGATGTTTTCCTTTTTTTATCTTTTTCATCTAAAAAACCATGGGTATACATTATTCATTTAAAAAATTATATGTCTTCCCTCTCCCAAACATATAAAAGACAACAACTATCCTCCCCTCCTCACACATTAAAAACCATTATTTTACCCAATACCAAGAAAAAATATCTTCTTTAATTATATACCAACATCTTATATGCCTTTTTTGATCATACACCCAACCTAGGCATGTTTTTGGAGTAATGCTAATGAAGTTGTCTGAAGAACATGTAATGTTTATAAACAAGAATTTTATTTTATTTATTGTCACACATCATTCAATTATTATTTATCATGATCATATAATAACCTCAGTATAACCATATAATGATATTTCTTTATTATAATGGCATGACCTATATCTATATCATCTTCCCTATAATGGTAAACGACAATGTCACTTGTGAGTATGATAGACTACAGCCTTAAGAACTGATGTAAGTCAATTTACATAAATACCTCTCATAGTTGGGTATAATAATATATTGAAAAAAATAATATGAAAATTTTAATATAATTTATATTCTCGAAATATAATATAACTTAAATATTTTTACACTTCATTATGTGGGCGATATGCTAACATCGCTTGTGTGTATAGCAGACTACCGCCTTATGAACTGATGTGATTTGTTGTTACAAACACATTACATGAATGGTAACTACGATTATATAAATAATTATATCTGACATAAATTAAATGATTACTATTCTTAATATTTTAATAATAATTATTTTTTTCATTCCATCCGTATAAAAAATGAAAACAATGTTCATGAGTACGTATGACCTACGGTCGCCATGAATAGTGTATTTTATTTTTATAACTCTAAATTTTATGGATGAATATAACTATTTTTTAAATGAATATATATTATATTTATGAAATTATAAACATTATATAGATGATTTAATAATAAACATTGTATAGGGACTGAAACTACCTTACCAAAACTCTCATGATAATCGAAACAGTTTACACCCAAAAATAATAATTTTATAAAGGAATTAATAATAAAACTGTGTTAAAAAATAATAATTGGAAAACATATTATTCTATAAGTATGATTATTATTCTGTAATATATTAATAATAATACTATACTTATTATATATGATGCTCAAACTAGTATGAATGAAAAGGATAATTAATGTAATATATTTTCGTCTCACTTTTACTTCTTTGAGACACAAGATATATTAACCACATACCTATTTTATGCGACATATATAATACCAATGAATGTAATTTATGATTTTTAATATGAAAAAATATTTTTATTTATATATCCATTTTATGATATCTTCTTAATGGGTTTTATAATTTCAAATATACGAATGAGGTAAGGGATTTTCATATAACATTTACTTCTTTGACACACATTCAATATTCAAAGATTTTCTGTTTTGTGTGGTGTATAAAATGGACATTAATTTTATTTAGGAGGATTATTATGAAAAATATGTGGATTTATATATCCATTATATGATCTCTTTTTCACGATGTTTAAATTGAAAGGATAGCAAGGCGGTAAGGGATTTTCATACCACTTTTACTTATTTGAGACACTTTCCATATTTACTAAATATCCCTTTTATGTGGTGTATATAATAACCATGAATTTAATTTAGGATTATTATTATTAATAATATTTGGATTTACATATCCATTTTTTTATCTCTCTTTCATGGGTTTTATGATTCTATAGATACCAAAGCGATAATGGGTTTTGGTCACCAATCACCATCTTTGTGACATAAGTCTTATTGTAAACCTATATTCTTTTATGAGGTTTATATAATTGTACATCGAAATTTTATATCATTTTTCATTTATTGTCATGATATCAATTTTTAATGTTATTATTTCATTGGGCTTATAAATCAAATTTTACCAATGTGATAGTGATATAATTATTCAATTTCAATATTTATCAAGATTATTTATGATTAAGTTTCAGATGATGGTAGATTATGATATATTTCTCATGAAATTCATGATATTTTTTATCCTCCAGTTAATTATTGTGAATAAATGTTTTCCTTTAATTTTTATCTCTTTATTTACTCATGATACAAAATAATTTTTTAATGAACATTACCCTTGTCTCTCTCTTCAGTCGAAAGAACTATTTTCTTCCATATCAATGTTGAATAAAATAATTTTAAAGAATGTATACAGTATTATAAAAAATTATTTAATGACATTTTTACCCTAATATGACTTCTTTCAAAATATTTTCAAAGTAATATTCTTATTAGTTACCAAGTAAAGAACATTTTGACTTTTTACCAAAAATATCAAATGAGTATTTGTTTTTAACAAAAAAAGACATGAATAAAATTTCCTACGATCATCCCCACTCAATGATTTGATTATTACATTACATTTTTTGTGGTTATTTTAAATTAAATAGTATTTTTTATATTTTTTAAATTTTTATATTTTAAATATTTTGTTATGAAGAAAAATATATATTTTCTTCAAGAATTTTTTAAATGATATTTAAATCTTCTTTTATATTTTTTCATGGATATTTTCAAGGAAAATTATTTTGAAATAGTTTTATTACTTTTCAGTTTCGAAAAGTTATTGTCAAAGATGAAATGCCATTTTCCTTAAGAAATGTTCCAAATGATCTTATAAAATCATTTTCCATATAGGATGAAATGCATTGATGTTATGATCAAAGAATACCATTATCATTATTTATTTGAATGGTTTATGGTTATGATGAAAATATTTTTATGATACCAATTTCTCATTAATTTCTTATTCCATGATATGATGTCTATGAAACCATTTCAATTCACATGGGATATTATTTGATCAAATAATTAAATGTTTATAAAACCAATTTTGTTGTCCACATGATATAATATGATGAAATGTTTATAAAACCCATTTATTTTCATGGGTTATGATATGATTAATGTTTTGACCATGTGGAACACATATATTTGATTTTTATGATGTGGTAGTTGGTACAAATATCTAACTCTAATGAATTGGGTAAATATTTATATGTCATGAAATAGAAAGGGATGGAATGGGGAAAGGACCTAGTTTATTGTAGGACTTTTTCCACTATGATGGTCTTGGAAGTTCTCCATTACTACTATGATGGTTTGGGGAGTGAACCTTGTAACATTACCAAATGATATAGGGTTAAATGACTTAATGATATGACTCGTGTCAGCAAGGTGCACCTTCGTTTTGTGGAGCCGATCTGATTAGAACTCCACAGTTGAGCATTCTTGGCCTGGAGTAGTGATCAGGATGGATGTTCTTATGGGATGTTTAACATGGTGTGTGTGAGTGAGGACAAAGAACATAGGAAAGGACATGAGTTGGCATGTGGGGACTATCAATAGTCAGATGACCCGTTCCGGCATGTGGGTGGACCCTAGGGCGGGCCCCACATGTTCTAGGGGAAACTGGTTGGTGGGGCCCAGTTGTTACAATTGCTATCAGAGGTGGTACCCATCCTTAAGTATTGTACACTGCCTGGGTTGAGATGTAGGGACCACAACGAGGGCATTTATCTCTTAACGGGGAAGCTTTTAACATCCCCAAATGATATGAGTGAGAAGGCATAACCTTACATGATAAAACAAAAGGATCAGGAATAATAATATGGATGAATACCATAAATAACATGGATTCAAAATATCATGAAACCTGTGAATTTTGAAACAATATAAAACAAGGAATAAACATAAGTCAAGGCTTACCATCAAGACAACATCACATGATGGAAAAAGTCCCATAATTTATTAGGTTCCCTCCACGATCCCAAACATAACATATCATTAATAAAAAATTACCAAATGTAGGTAAGTGATACCTAATCACACCTATCATAACATGTACATTCATATGTGTTCCACAAATGTAAATCAATCATAAGGCACAAACATAAGAATTACCCTTGGAACGAAATGGGTTTTATAATCCTATATCATTATAGAGAATTTAAATCATGTATTAACCAAAAACAATTTCATAAAATAATATACGTATATATGTAAGGGACATGTATACATAATTTATAAGAATTATATAACATTAAATATATATATAAAGTTAGTTATAGATAAAAGTTCATAACCCAATGATGTGGGTGGTACACAGAGATCCCTTGCATTATATTCCTGAATCTCTCTACACATTCACTTAAAATACTTGATATTAGAATTATATTTAGTAATTTATTTATTTAAAAATTATTCTATATATATTATATTAAATATAATTCTATTATATCAATTCATAAGAATTTCAATGACATATAAAGACTAATTTCATGGTTCTGAGGGAATTTGTTTCATGGTTTTATAGTTGGATAACATGTGGGTAATTATAAATGGTCTTTTAAAATTGGAAGAAAACACCAGAAGAAAAATTAAAATGTATTAATTTACTTCCATAAATTTTAATGGTCCCAAATATACTTTTTTTCTATAATTGGGATTATTCACTTAGTAAAAATATTAATGTTATTTGGATAGTTTGTTTTGGTTGTTTACTGACCTTCACGAACTAGATTCATTTTATATAATAAAATGATTATTTAAAAATAGATGAACATGAAATAATTTATAATATACTCATTATAATCCTATTTAATAGTAATAATATATTTATAACCCGCATTGAAGTCAGTGGAGAAAAATTAAGTATGTTTATAAGTCAGGTGATTAACCAATAGTATTATGAACAAATTTATCATTTATGAAACAAAATAATTGATGGTAGAAGATGGATATCCCACCAAAATAATAAATTATTAGTATATATAATATACTTATGGTACTATGTTTATATTTATGATGATCATATGAGGGTGGCATGAGAATAATACAATTTAGAGAGATGATTCACGAATCTTACCTATTCATTTAGTTAACTCATCTTAGGATACCAGTAAAGGTTCATTAAAATGAACATTGGATGATACGAAAAAATACTAGAATGTTTGATATATTATTATGAAGGGGATTGGGTATAAAATTTATAATCTCCTAGGAATAATGTTTTGAGGGGAAGGGGTGGTGAGGGGTCATATTTATAAGGGTTAGGGAGGGTGTTTTTGAATATAATAGTCATTAGGTAATTATTTTGGACCAAAACTATCAATAGTATTTGAGATTGTGACAATATAGACTAAATAGTTAATTTTATTCTAATCTAGTTGCCACTTAAATTTTTCTATATCTTATTTTTTTCATGTATTTTTCATATAATCCAAATTACAGAATTTTTCATTATTTTACTATTCATAAAAATTCACCAATTTTAGTAAAATAACAAAAATCACATAACAATTTTTTGATGTGTTGAATCCAAAACATTAATCCACTTTATGGAAATAATTTTCTAAATTCTAGAAATTTAATTTTTAAATAAAAGACACATTTATTTGGAAAATTATAAATTTAATATTATGAGAATTTTTTTGATAATATGATGAATTACATATTGTCTAATAAAATTATATTATGATTATAAAAAAATAATATAAATTTATAAATCCATATTATGAAAATAAAATTTATCTGAATTCATTATATTTTATATTAATATGAAATTAAAATATTTGTGTTACAAAAATACAAACATTTAATTTATCAATTTAAAAAAAATTTATTTACTTTTACCATGATATAAAAATGCCATTTTTTATTTTATAAGATACGTAAATATTATTTTACACATCAATATGCATGTTTACTATTCTAGAGGTCATGTTACTATTCCTAACAGTCATATTACTATTCCAATGGTAAGATTAATATAACAATGGTTAGATTATTATTTTAACGGTCATGTTTGTAATGGTCATATGGTTCCCCAACTTTCATTAAATACCTATTATTTAATTAATTATTCAATTAAATATATTTTATGTCATATATATATATATATATTTATTTAAATTTAATACTACATTAAAAACATCTTGCTTCATTTAAACAGTGTGGTTTGTGAGTACAATTATTCCAAGGGACTGAGCATATCCAAATTTTCATATTATTTTATCTTATTTAAATTTTTTAAAAAAATTAAATACGTTCAATTATTATAGAAATATTTATTCATTAAATTTAATGATCAATTAATTAATAACAAGTAGTTATTTTTATCATGTGGTGTGTGCATTATATAATATTATATTACTATATAAGACTCATATATATTAATAAGAACAATTTAATTGAAAAATTAGGGGTCATCAAATTTGGTTAAATATAATAGTATTATTAACTATGATATATATTTAGAAATAAAAATTAAGGTCACTTTTAATAGAAATGAATTGATAAAATTGAATTATAATAGCTAAACAATTAATAAGATCAGTTTATATAAAAAAATGTATTTTTTTCAGAAATGTAATTTTATGCCATTTATTTTAAGATACTGAATTTATTATGTACAATATATATTTTTTATATTAATAATATATAAACACAAATTTTACTCATAATTGATAGATATTTATAATAATAATAGCTAATATTGAAAATGATATTTTCTAATACACACATATTTCATTACATATTTATGTTTTTATTTAAAATTTAAAATTCATAAATTTTAGAATTTTAAATTAAAAAAATAAACTTAATTTAATTATTCAACATAACAATATTATTTTAAGGTTATTAATTGGGACTTTTCTAAAATGGCTGATTTTTAGGTGAGTGGTGAAAAATAATGTTTTTCCAAAACTAAAATATTTTTTACATTGAAATTATATAAGAAATATATATATGTTCACAAAAAAATTTAATTGATCTTATATATATTTATGAATTAAAATTATAAATTATAAATATACTATGTCGAAATTTTAAAACTCATGTTTAATGTTTTGGAAACGAAAGTAATACATTACTCATAATTTATTTTATTCACTTATATTAATAAATATTTTAGTTCAGATTTAAAAATTTAACATAATAAAATTATTCAATATTTTTTATTAAAAATTTAATATAGTTTAATTTTTATGAAAAAATGTGTGACTACTGAGATTAAATTTAATGATATGATAACGATGAAATTGTTATTTTGAAAGTTTTTTTATTAGAAATGTTTAAATATTTAAAAAATAAATTAATTAATAAATTTTATATAATAAATTTTATATTTTGTATAAAAATATATAAAAATATATTATTAGTCATTCGATTGATAATTAATGTTATATAATATTAATATCACTTTATGGAGAAAAAAACATTTTATAACAAAAATGTTTTTCTGTATATTAAAGATTTTGAATTAAAATTTTGTTTTATATTATTTAAAAAATTATTTATATTATATGGACCACGGAATTAGGTTCACAAAATAATTTTTTATGGATATTTTAACTTATTTTTTTAGTGAAACACAAATTACTATGGTGAAAACTAATTTCCTAGGTAAAAAATGGTAAAATGTTAAAATATAGTGGTAAAACAAATAAAACATGTAAAAAAATGTGTGAAAAATAGATGAGAATTTATCAACATTATATTACCCCAAAATTTATTATTTTCCAATGTTGGATCAAATTAACCTCGGATGGTGTCATGCCAACGTTGAAAAAATAATGCGCATTTTTAAAAATTCCATATGCTTCACTTATTGAACGAGATCATGTATACCACATTTATCCACCAATTGAATAGATTAAAATATACCAAAAATATTCCATACTACTTCCTCAACTTACTACCCACATAATAGAATTATTTTTCATTCTAGAATACTAATTAATAGTGTTGTAAGGTGTTACTCAAGGTAGAACGTAAAAAGGGAGTGGTAATGTTCTCAACCGACCCCCATTAATGGTTTTCTTCTTAGTACCTAGAAAATAAATTCAAATCTATGAAAATATTATTATTTAAGTATTAATAGTATTCTTCAATTTTATTATACTAATGTAATATTCATTATATAACAATCTTGAAAACCATACCAAAAATAAAGATGTTCTCATGCTTATATGAGTAATAAAGACTCTAGGAATGGCATGCTTGATTATTCATCACTTATAACGATGAATCGAAATGTCTATTTAAAATATTAATATTAAATTTATAACAATATTATAGTTATAATATTATAAAAAGTTCCATATATTCTTCTTAGTATATGAAATTTGAATGCATCAAATGTGCGTACGCATAGAATACCACCACCAGGAAATAAACACATTTATTTATTCACTATAGTCTTTCATTATTTTTAAAAATATTTTATTAAAAGATTAAAAAAGTCAATAAATTCTAGATAATATCATTATACATCTGTAATAAATATATTACTACAAAATAATCACTTTTTTATTATACTCACCATAAGATTATAGCTTATTCTTTTTAGGACTATTTAACCACATACATGAAAGAAAACATAAATATATATCATGGATAACTAATGAAAAATAAATAATGGCTATATTTTTAAATAATAAGTACATAATTTTTTTAGATCCATAATGTTAATGGTAATATCTAAACCATTAATAAGAAACCACCCCTAATTTGTTAAAATTATTGAACTAAGATGGTCTTTGACATCATCATCATAAATCATAACTAAAATAATTTTTAGAAAAAATAAACAAAATATTAATCATTAAAAATTATATATTCTAGTATATAAAATTAAATTTCCATCTTATACTTTCAATCTATAAATAAGAATATTTGAATCCACTACAAAACTAATACTACACAATCAACCAAAATTAACAGCATCTATGATGGAAATAAAATATAAATAACCAATATATTTGTAATAAATAATTATAAATAAGGTTTATAAAATTTTATATATTTGAATATGTTTATGAAATAAGGGAATAATAATGATATTCTTGTTCTATACGAAGTTAGATCATGATTGAATAATCATTATTAGAGGTAACGATTTTCCAAAACTCGATTTCCTCTCATTAATTAATAATTATTATTTTTTAACCCCATTATTCTAAGTTGAATGACCTTATTATATGATTTTATAAAATATTATTTCTTAATTCATTTATATGGATTTAATGTTCTTCCTAATGAAATATTTTTTCAAGGATCGTTTCTTATTGATAACATTAATCCATGATAATACTGTTCAGTACTCCCATTTTATCATTCCTAATATAAGGGTACACTCTATTACATTGTGAATATCACTATTTTCCAATATTATCCTAGTTAGTGACATTATTACATCAATTGAGAATATATTATCAATCCGTATAATTATCATTTCTATATGAATGTTTTTTTATTAATAAGTAATACTGGTAATGTATTATATATCTTATTCATTCCTTTATATGATGAATAAATTTGACTTAATTAGTAATAGTTTGAAAAAAATGGATCGAATAGGATTAATTACGTCTCCTGAGAAAAAACCTTCTTGGGAATTTCATGTATGTCAACCCATTTAATTAGTTATCTTAACTATGTTATTGACAACAAGTGGCTAGTGCTTTTAAATTTTTCATGGTAAATATCTTTGAAGATTAACTCTCTATGAATCTATATTATCTATGTGGGGAATTGAAATAGCTATTTTTTTAAAATATATTTTATTAATAATATATCCATTATATTACCATATGTTTGTTGATTAATTTACTTTTAATGAATTTTAGACTTGAAGTTCAAATTAATTAGAATTTGTGACTATTTCAAAAAATGTCCAGTCAGATAATTTAATTTACTTACATGATTTTGGTGTAAAATTAATCTATATCTATAGAAAATTTCTTTCTTCTTATTATGAATATATAGATCATTGTGTGTGGAATTATATTTCAATCATGTTAAGGTATTTGTTAAAGAAGTTTGTGGTACTTGATGTATTGATATAGATTCACACTCTAAGAAAACCTGAAAAGGGAATGATAAACATATTTGTGCATGAGTATTGGTGATTTTAATAAAAAAATTACCCATTTAATATCTTCAAATGAGTTTATAATATGATATATAATGTCAAGAAGAAAAAATGATGGTTTCTCATTTTTTATTTAAGTCCAGTTGTAATCGTGGATTGTTCTATTAGAATGAAATGTTTTAAGGATGAGTCTCAGAAGTATTATTCTTATTAAGATCGATATTAGTCCTATAAATATGGATTCCTTTATGTATCAATCCATCCCTCATAAGGATGGTTCTTGTATGGATGAAAACCTTTGTGTTGGCACCTCCATGAACAAAGTGTGTTTGATACTCTCTAATTTTAATAATCACAAACCATGATTCATTTATTACAAATGATTCAAATGTTTTTTGAAAGAATTATATATGATCATTTTTCTTTTTTATATATTCTAGCTATGTATTATGGAAAGAAACCATTAGAGTAGAGTCATCATTACTGTGAGAATTGAGTAACTGTAAACCCCAGGATGAGTGGTCACCAGACTCAATGAGCTAACTTGAGACTCAGTGAGCTACCTCAATAATCAGTGATCTACCTCCAATCCCATGTAATCATTACCACTATAATCATGTCACCATTACCACTAGGATGAGATACTATCAAAAGTGAGTCACCACAACCTATATTGGAGTTACTTCTATTGTTATTACCATTATTTTTTGAGGACTTCGACATGAATGGCTCAACAACTAGATCTATTCCTAGATAGTCTGACCGGGCCCTCACGACATAGTAAAATTGAATCATTGGAATGTGGATCCCATTAAATAGGTTCTTATATATATTGGAGAGGGATTTCCACCTCAGTAAAATAACATAATATATGTATATAGTGATTACTGATGACTATGAATATTGTGCAATAAATTTTGTGAATTCTCTCAAACATGATGATTCACTTACTTGATCAACGACATAGAAGAGCTGAACCTATTATCAATATTTATTGAGAAAACAGATAGAGATCAACTGATGCATACCTTAAGATTTCTATGATCATAGGTTCTGCATTAGTTTCTTCAGAACAAAGAATATACTCCTCGCCACTACTGATCTGAGGATGAAAAACAAACAGAACACATCAGACTAAACTTTTTCTACTCTTATTTGTTCTTTCTATTTTACTTTTGAGTAGTGTGATTTTTCTTTTTATCCAACACACATGGTATCCTTAATATTCATGGAGGATATTTTTTTTCCCTTATTCATCTATCTATTTCCCACTAATTTTGTGGAAGAGGTCCCAATTTAATCCCCTTTACTTTCTACTTCTGAATCCTCTATATGAATATTGGAATATTAAGAATCAATGTATCCTTAGATTGGATTTATTTTCTATTTAAATTCGACAAAATTGGTTTATTGGGTTGGAATTGAATTTTCCCATTGGTAAGATCTGCATCATTATTTTAATTTCTTTTATGATTAAAACAACCTCATTTATTTTGATCGACTCTATGAATAGAGATACTATCATCATTTCCAGCATCAAGATTCTCAAAATGAGATTCATTATGTTTATTCTTATCATCCTTTTAGGAGGATTTATCTACTTTATCAATATCTATAATCATTTTATCTTCTCATTTAGATTCAAAATCATTTCCTCCATCACTACAATCCTCACTAGAAATCTTAGAGGTTGATGATTTAAACTGTGTTTCTATAGAAATGATAGTATCTTCTTCTTCCTCATTCTAAGGACAGTGATAGAATTAGTGAAAAACATATATGAAAGGACAAAGTGGATCATATCTCATCTTATAATGAGAGAATATATTATTATGATATCTCTTAGATCGGTATCATGAACTTTATTCCTTTAATATTTATCATTAAGCTAATATATCTTTTTGGAACATAGATAATAAAATTCTTCTGTGTTATTTTTCATTCTAAAGTATTATTACAATCTTTATTTTTTGATAATCTCAAAGGGAAGATAATTAGGAATATAATTATAATGAAATTTTTTTTCAACTAAAATTTATATATAATTATTTTTAGTTACTTATTTAATACATACTTTATAAAAATCCATGTTTTATGATCATCAAAATGGGGAAAATGTTGGCACCTCATTGAATGGAATATGTTGGACACTCTTATTTTAATGATCACAAAGCATTATCCATTTATTACTAATGAATCATATGTTTTATGATATCATTATATATGAAAATTTTATTATATTATATTTCTGCTATGTATTATGGTAAGTCACCTTCAGGGATGAGTCACCATTACTGCCAGAATCGAGTCAATGTTACTGCATGAATAAGCTACCGCCAGACTCAATGATCTACCGCCAGTCTCAAAGAGCTACCACCAGACTCAATTCACCATTTCCTCCATAATTGAACCACTGTTACTTCTAGGATGAGATACCATCAGAATCACGTAACAAATACCACTATAGTAGATATTGATCTTTTTGTTATCATTGTTTTTTAAGTCCTTAGTGTAAATCTCTCAAAAACTTGATCTATTCATAGATAAACCGGCAAAGTATTCATGAGTTAGTAAAATATGATCCTAGAAATGTGTGCCTCCTTCAATATGCACTTTTATATATTCATAAAGGATCTCTCTCTCTCTCTCTTGATAAAACAAGATAATAATTTAATACAATGATTACTATCACCCAAGAGAATTGTGCAATCAGTTTTGTGAACTCTCTTGAACTTGCAGATTTTATTTCTAGATCAACAACACAAATGTACTAAATCCATTATCAAGATTTATTGAGATAACATATAATGGTCAACTGATGCATACCTACAAGTGTCTATGATTATTTGTTCTACTTCACTTTTTCAAAAAAAAGCATATACTCCTCACCACTACTTATCTAAGGATTACTAAGATATATAACACATCTGAATATGTTTTTTCTATTCTTATTTGTTCTATATTTTTTACTTTTGAGCGGTTTGTTTTTTTCCTATTCTCCAACACACACTATCTCCTATATATTCTTGTAGAATACATTTTATTCTCTTATTCCTCTACTTATTTCCCACTACTTTTGAGGAAGAGCCCCATATTTGACATGCGCTTTTCTATCATCCCATGCATAACTATGAAATATGATTTTTAGCATGTGTATATTATTTCTGTTGAATGTACACCTAACCTGGTTGTGGATTTGTTTTAAAATATTTATAATATTCTTGGGATCATGTGATTTTCTAGTATAGGGGATCAAATCTCACCTTGATAATGATCCTCTTTTTTATTCCATTCTATCTCTATGTTATTCGTTTTGTTTTCTTATCATATTCATATATAACTTTTGACTAATAATAAAAGAATTTATTTAATAATTATTCTCAAAAAGTGTTTACATATGTTTCTATCTATGTAAATTTATTTCATAAGTTAATGTATATCTATTTTTACATAGACCTTATAACTATTTATGAAATATTTAAAATAGATAAATCTTATATCAATATCCTATTTTGATCAATTGGAAAATTTATTTTATTTAGGGTTTTTTATCATAGTCTTTTTATTTACAAAAATTTTATATTGGAAACTGAATTCATCAACTCATGACTTGCCCACTCTGACCAACACTTTATAATCATTATTCATTTACAAAATATCGTACCCTATAAAGATGATTAATTATATTTATAAAGATCAATATATCATTTATAAGGATGACATCAACTCTATCATGATCATATGCACTATATACTAACACTCTATAGAATCACATCGACATTAATTTAGACCACCATATTTAGCCACATGGAATATGAAATCAATCATAGTTTCAGAAAAAAAAATTTGTACCAATATATTAATTAGGAAACTGAATCATAGCTATGATTAAAAATCCATGAGATGTAGGGAATGGTTGAAAAATTTAAAAGGAGAAATGATCCATATGGTTTGAATATAGTTAAAATAAGGAGATAACAAAGGACCTATAATGAGGGACTAATGTTAACTTATGAGTGTCGATCTACACATCATTAATTCTACTATTTTTTAAATTTTACATTATTTTATTTTATTTTTTCTTTTATAATGTATTATTTTTTATTATACACTATTAAAACCTATTTAATAGAGGGATACTTCCTATGGCGATAAAAGAAGGGATGTTTTCCATATTTTATTCTCAAATCTAAAATTACTAAGAAATAAACACTTTATATTATTATTTGGTATAAGTATTTTATTATAATTTATATTATTTAATGTGGTTGTGTATGATTTATTACTAAATAATTTTTACTACCTTGGTGAATTATAATTCATCTACCTCACTCTAGTTAATCTAAATACGATGAAAGAGAATAGGTTTAATGGACACTATTTTGTTGAATCCTATCTCTTTTGTAAAGTTAGAAGAAGATTCTTGGGTGACATAAGAAATAAAAATCTTTATTGGGTGTTCTATAAGATAAATAATAGTGGGGTTTGGTATCACTTAACACACATGGTTAGAGGTTAATAAAATTATATTTTTATA
The DNA here is from genome assembly GCA_963277665.1 of Viscum album. Classification (NCBI taxonomy): domain Eukaryota; kingdom Viridiplantae; phylum Streptophyta; class Magnoliopsida; order Santalales; family Viscaceae; genus Viscum; species Viscum album. The sequence goes on along the minus strand of OY728156.1, from coordinate 258,244,514 downwards.
TTTAACATATCATCAAATTATTAACTAAAACATGGTGGAAAAGAATAAAAATTGTAGAGACTTACATAATCCAGCTAATTTGAAAAAGTGAAAATACATTGATATTTGTGATTTAATTACAAGTGGATAACCAACATTAAATGGTAACACTTCAATTTTTCATTCAAAACTCATTATTTCTTATGAATGCAGTTATTTTAAAGACAAACTAAACAAAAACATCCCTTCTTATAACCTTATCTGATGACTTATTATAGATTACCCATCTATAGTGACAACCCTAGGTTTCCACTAAAAATACATTCTTAACCTAGGTTTAAATTTCATTTCACACCACCACATGATGTCTCAGTTTGTATTCCCCCTAAAAATCATTTGATAAATCACCTATAGGGTGGGGGTGACCATTATCAACTGATTGTGTCACTAAATCCTTTTATATATCAGCATGTTTAAGAGAGTTTAGTATTGATTATATAGGCCTTTATAAGGTGATTCTTCTATGTATGATCTTACTAGAGAGTCTTAAATGCATTATCCACCCCAATTTTATAGTAATAATGGTCAATAGGATGTAGATTTTTGAATCGTGTCTCTATATAGTATCATTTACTATATAGATACCCCTTCTAATTGGAGGATGAATCCAATTATATACATCCTTTATGGAAAACTGATCATCAATGGGATGTACACGTATAAATAGGTAAGCCTGAGGAACTATCCCAGAAGTAATTTTGGCCATGATACTTTATATTTGATTCCCTGTAACCATTAAGAGGATATGTTTTCAGTAATTTATGAATCTATTTTTGGGGAATATATCGGTAGTGGACTATATAGTAACCCTTATGAAGTTTATCTGTTTTTCATTAATATTGGACAATGATGAGAGTTTAGAGATTAGTAATTTCATGTATGGTTTGAGATAACTGATATGAGTTTTATGAATATATTTCACCAAATTGTTTTTACTATGTTGGTGACCTAGTCCGTCAACATTGAGAGAAACCTATTTGGGAATGTTATTCCTCCCTATTTAGATCTTTTTTTAAATTGGTATTTTGTCATTTGGCTGTAGTAACTGATGATTCATATCAAATAAATGATTTATTGAATAGTTAAGGTATATATAATTCTCTTCCCTTATGATGGAGGAATAATTTTAAGTGTTACATGTGCATTAGGACTGGGAATATATGACCACAATTTCACCAACCACCAAAGGAATTTTATTCTTATGGGAAAATAGTGCATCTATAGTGATTTTGTAGGAGTGTTTCTTTATTAGTCAGTTGATGAGAATCTAATAAATCATAGGGATCTATATCAATGTAAATGAATTCATCTCATAGTTATATTTAGGGATATTTATGATAATCAATGTGTAGTGCATGACATTGTCCCTAAGGGAATCCAAGGGAAAAGGGTAGTTCATCATGAATTATTCAGATATAAAGAGCCTAAGATAAGGGTGTGGATTCATGGTATATTTTATCATATAAGAGGAATCCAATTGATTATAGAGAGGGTCTGTCAATATTCTAAGGTACACTATTATTTACGTATACCTTAGCATTAGTTTTATATTATTTGGTTATATTCAACTATTTTTTTCTCTACTAGTTAGAGATTCCGAATTCACTTTTTAGTACTTGATGGGAATGTTATAAATGAGGTATTCCCAAAAGCATACATGAATGTGATGTGATAGGGCTATATACTATGGTACAATATGGTATATCATAAGAAAATATGAAAATTATATCATGAATGATTCCAATATTTGTCATATTTTATGAACATTAATTTTTTACGGAAATGTATATGATACCACACCATTATCTATGATCTGTTTGGAATCCAAACACTATGAGTTAACATTTCAGTGATCATTCATATTATTTATCATTTAACTGTGTTACAAAAGATGAAACACATTGAGTATTGTTTCATTCATTTGATGAATCCAAAAGTGGATGGCATCAATTACAGATGCATTAATTGAAAACTTATAAATGGAAAAAATACCCATGGGGTGTATATGCGATATTTTACAATCCTTGATTGAACCTCTCTCACATACCTATTTTAATTAATTACCTTTTTCAATGGGAGGTAATAGAATATTATAGGTAAGATAATATTCCCTTATTTACATTGGAAGATTTTTTCAACATATCCCCAGCCGTTAGTAAAAATTTTCTCTGTGTTTCTATTTTTATTATTCATCTTTTTCATTAGTGATGTATATGGTATATCATACTATATATGGTGTTTTTATAGTTGGATGGAAATATTGAGGGGGACATTCCTTTTCAAAAATAAATTTAAATGAATCATTAAATTATAAAACGAAATGATAAATTGATGTTAAAAAAGTAATATAAATATAAAAGAATCGATATAGTGTGCAATGAATAAAAAGGGGTTAATGTAGTATAAATATATATTAAATGTTAATTCATAGTTTGATATTTTATTTCATCCAAACTCAAATTGAGTGCCTAAATATCCTCTCCTTATGGTTTTATTGCTTATAAATTACCCCCATTTCTTGAATGGTAACCAAGATACTTTAAATGAACCTATTCATTTAGTGGTGTATAAAATTAAAAAAATACGTTATAATGAAACTTACATTTTATTGGTTTAGGTAAGGAAGAAAAAATCACTCTCTTTGATGGTATTGATCACCAACGTTCCTCTCTTTTGTGGTAGTGAGCACCCATGAAGAAGAAGAAATTAGATGTGGTTTTTTAAACTCAAACCCTTTAAAATCACACTCAATTTAATCAAAAATAATGAGATGTGAAATTATGAAATAGATATATAATATAAAGAGGGATCTTGATTACAACAACAAAGAACAAAATATAATATCAAAAGAATGACAAATTGTAGATAGCCAGTAGCATTAAATGTACAAGACATAAAGGAAGTGCATATATTTTTTTAAAAGGTGACTTTATACACTTGGGGATCTTTGGAGTAAATAGGATCATGTGGGGATGAGAGAGAACGAGGGAAACATCCAAAAATGACATGAATTATATTATGCTTAGAATGAATGGGTTGGCTGCTATAGTCCTTTGGACAACCAATGGTATGTCCAGTGGTAGGATCCATTTTCCAAAAATCACTGACACCTCAATAAGGATCACAATCTATGAAATTGTATCTAGGTAGTACCAAATGCTACTAGAATCCCAACTAGATTGATGGTGGTTTCCCTCTAGATAGTCACTATAATATCACAACGTGGCCCTCAAATTAGAAATCCATGCTCCGCTGAAACACATTAATTTTTTATTTAATTACCTAATAAGATATTCAAATATTAAAATTGAAATAACATGATATGAAAGGGTTAGATCAATAAATGATGTTTTTTATCATTAAATAACAAAAAAATGTGAGGGACAGTAGGTGAGATAATGATACCACCTGAGAATTGGGTGATTCTTTCAACCCATTGATACTTCATGAAGAGTTGATTATAATTTATTCCCTAATGGTGTCATTATAAAACAATTGGGATGAAGAATGAATATGAAACTAACATCAATAAATAGAACACATATTGGCTCATTATTTTATACATAATTATTTAAGCATCATACAAGGTCTCTGTTTGTATTGGTTTCTTATTTATTTTATTGTGTTTAAAAAGTATTTTTAGAAGTGATGTCAAATCCAGTCCATATTTATTGGATACTATAAATCATACTAAAAATAAAATCTATAAGGGTTTCTTTAAAACAGTGTGTCGTAACATTATTACAATACGAGAAATATCACAATACATTATTGGTAGGTGTTTTTGTAATCTTATGTGAGTATTCCTTCACATGGTAATTTTTTTACATATGATTCATGGAATGAATTTTTTATAAACCCTATAGTGCTTGGATAAATCCATCATAGATTTTGATACCATATATTGTGACTGTCAAGTCATGTTAATCTTACACGTGATAACTATCATGGAAAATACCATGAGAGTTATTTCCATATAGGGTATCATGCTCTAATTTAATATTATATAGCACTGTGTTAACCTCATATAAACTCAAAAATGTGGGATTAATTTGACATAGATTCCAATAATTAGAAACTACGATTGAGTACAATTTGATGTTAATCATATTCCAGAGCACATCCATTGAGTTAATGTAAAATGGAGATCATATTAAAATTACAAAATGAATTATTAAATCCCGTGAAGGGACTTTTTCAATGATCTATGATAGGCCACAAAAATTTAAATACAAATTACTATACTAAGATCCATTTTGTATACCGCATCAACATTTCTCATTGGGTTCACATTACACATCTCTAGTTTTCTTGGTTTTGATCTAACATATGTATGGAAATTTTTTCATAATATTCAATTGTCGGCTAAATTCTATAATTTTTGAAATATTTATAAATTTTAGAAAAATGTAAAATTGGAGATTTATTTACTTGAATGGTTTTTTATAAATTAACTCATTATAAAATGCATATAATTAACCATATGTCTATTGTTATAATAATTATAAAATATCACATAATATTTATTATTAATATTATAGTTCATCATCAAAATTTGTAGATTGTCTTATAAATTTAAAATAAAATGTTTATTTATAGATTATAATAGTAATTTATATATCGTTTATATATTATAAAATGTGAAAAAATAATAATATAATTTATATTTAAATTTATGAATTGATTATGATTATTTAATGTAATTTTAACAAATAAATGACATTTATTTTGATATATTATTTAAAAATCCTCAAAAATTGATTTTTTTTGATTGATTTTATCATGGTTTATTAATATTTAATATGTAAAATTTGTATTCTATAAAAATTATATAATATATTTGGTATCTAAAATGATTATAATTCATTTAATATCATATAATGTAAATGTGATATAATAGATAATATGAGTGAGTTAATATAATTAATAAATATTTAGTTTTTATAATAAATTGATTATTTAATGTAAAAAATGAATAGATAATAAATGTTTCTTTATAAATAAGAATTATTTATGTAATTCTAATAAATCGTTTATCTCTCTTTTTATTTCAAAAATTATTGATTTATTATTTTTAATCTCTTAATTATTATTCATATTTACAATTTTTCTATGTTATGAATATGTTTGTTCTTATTTTAATAATTATTAAACTACTTCTAGGATTTATAATACATTTATTCATTGAGTAATATATTAGGTATGATAATGGAACCTGTATTCTTCTACCTAGAAATTATCTTTTTTGAGTTATGAGCTTGAATAAAGTAGTTAATTATGATTTATATATATTAGGGGATGTAATTATAATGAAATTAAATTCCCTATTTATTTTGTATCATATTTTTGGGGAACTATAGGCTCGGATGTTCATTATGTTGGAGGATTATTCCTTATCTAAAAAAGAGAGGGTTTATTATTTGTCATTCCAAAATTAATTATAACATACAATTACATGCTTTCTGGTAACTTTCAAAAAAAATTGGATTTTTGTTTCCTTGGTTCTTGTTATAGTGTACTTTTTTGTGAATTAATAAATGGTTGGTTTGGCTGTTGTGAATGGTTGTCTCACATTTAGGGAAAATCGTGTGGTTTGGACCAGAAAATGTGCCCCTTATCATGGTGCACTAGAAGGGGTAACATGGTTACTCCAAACAATGGGTCCTCCCACAAATAAAATTTAACTATTGGGTCAGGGGGTCATTTTATTTACACAATGCTATTTTATCCATGTAGCCAAACTATACACCCTTTCTAGATCCTTAGTAAGGGCTGAGGTTTAGAAGAATGGATACTACTCAATATGCAGCCCGACGAGAAAATTTTGTGAATGGTTTATTAAAAACCCAAAAAACTTATTTAGAATATAAATACCACTATTAAAAGTGATAGATATATCATAATAAAACCTAATATGATCCTATGGATTTTTGTGGCAATTCATAGGTTTTCATAGCTCCTTCAACCACCACTCTTTTGAATTAACGTGTCAATGGATGAAATTAATCCCTATCCATTAATTGAATTATCTATTAATTTTGGAATACACTCTATTCCATTATATCCATATTAGAGTGTGTTTAAATCTATTATTTTTATAGTATAAGGCCTTTTATTTTTTGTGTCTTTATTGTTGGGTTTGTTCATTAATATTCCTCACATTCATCTCTTTGTCATCCATTCTTTTTATAGGTGTTGATTTGATAATGAGATTAGAGGTAGTTGGATTCATAAATTTTTTCCTAAAAATTGTTCCCTAAATTACTTGATTGATTTTAATTGATTATTAAATTTAATTCTGATAATTTATTTTAGATGATTTGACGTATGATTTTAAAATGGAATGGAATCTTTGAAAAAAACCAATTTTAATGGATTCGAATTATTGGTTTTATTTTGGTGACACTATCGATTGAATTGAAATATGATATGATGAAATAATTTGATGTTTATTTTTAAGACAAATAGATTTAAATGAATTGTGATTTAAAAATGCATTAATTTTATGAAAACGTATTATTTTGTATTGAAATAGAAAATGGAATGCTTATACTAAAATTGGGTATGTGAATAGTGAATAATGAATTAAATTGAAATTACTTATTTTTCCAATGATTTATTGATTTAAAGTACATGTTATCCAATATAGTTTGAAGGTGATTGAAAAATATACACCAGGACCCAGACTTCATAGTAATGGATTGGTGATGAGAACTATAAATAAATTTTATTTGGCCTGATTTCACTTATTGGGTGTTGATTGATTTTTTACAATGAATTTTTCCTTAGGTAAATCTATATACATTGATATGTTATTGATTTATTGTGTAGTATTATGATCCTTGAGCTTATAACTAACATATCTCAGAGAATATGAACATGATGCTTTATTTTAGAGATTTGATTGTTATATTCTAATGTGTTTTTATGTAATATATTCATTCCCTCTCTACATTATATCTTAGGGAAACAAATGTTAATTCAAGCCTCCCTTTTTCCAACACTATTCTACAGGGGGCCCCAAAAATTTTCTACATTTTCTAATGATGAAAATCATGATCCTCTAGAGTGATTTTCATTCAAGTACTGGTCATGACTCCCTCTAGTGGTCTTCTACCCCACATTACTACATTACAAAGTAGAGAGGCTTCCTTCACTATTTTTGGTGATATCGGCTCCTTGATCAAATTAGGATGATCTGATGTCGGTCCCCCCTCAAATGGATTCCTCCCTGAAGATCTTCGCCTAGTTTGGGTCTCCCTCATATATTTGATTAATGTTTATAAAACTCATTCTCAATGCCATCTCAAGGTGGAAAGCAGCTAATTATGATTCTTATGTCTCGATAGGGAATCATCCATTGGATGGAGTATGTGGTGACATTGGATATGCCTTGACATCAATGGAAATTTAAGGCATGTTTTCCACCTATAAATTCATCCACTTATAAGGTTGATAGCATCTAATATATGATGCATCTTGGGTATGAGACCTATAGAATCCCATGTTCAACATGAGATAATTTATGCTAGTGCCATAAGGATTCCATATATTTTTTCATTATACATCCCATGTTCATTACAGGATATAGGTATTGAAATTATTTGATGGGAGAATAGGTTTAACGTCTTTTGGGGATACAAATGTCATAGTTTTAACGTCTTATGGATATAATTATTTCATATATTTATCATACAATGGACATAAATATCTCATAGGTCTAATGTGTTATGGAGGAAGGTTTTTAAAAAGGTTTATAGTCTTTTTGGGATGGGTTGGTCATAGTTTTAACATCTTGTGAGGATAGGTATTTCACAGGTTTAATATCTTACAGGGATGTGTAGGTAATATGTTTAATGTCTATTAGGGATGGGTATTCCATAGTTTTATGGTCTTTTGTGGATGGGTAGGTCACATGATTTACATATTGTGGAGATGTGTATCTAACATTTACAATATCTTGTGGGGACAGACAATTCATATGTTTAACTTCTTATGTAGATGAGTTTTGAGTGTGTCCAAGGAGGGAATATGATCACAATCTGTTGTTTCTATCCTCTAAGAGGATTCATGTATGTTCAATGTTATTGTCTGGGATCCATATTAAACCTTATGAAGTTATCGTATATGTGTTCAAATTTTGGTATTAAACGTTGTGAAGGCATCCAATGTACCCTATTAGGAAATATAGATCAAAACCAATTTAGTTCAATGTCCCAATTTTAGGTATTATACAAGGATCAATCCATGAAGTTTAACATCATGTAGTAATGATTATTGTTTCATTAAATTAATGACCTATAAATATGTTTTATATCTTAAACATGAGGTATGATTTAGGTTCTAGATATTCGGTGACATCCCATAGAAGGGGTATAGTAGAATTCTCTGATATTCGTATATGGGGTATCTAATGATCATCACTTGGGGTATGGCTATAGTTTAACATAATGATCTACTATAGTTTTTCTCTTGTTTAATTTCATTCAACTAAGAAGTGGATCAATTAAAATTTTACATCTTTTACCTCGGAAGTTAGATGATCATACACACGTCAAGGCTATTTTCAAGTAGGATAGGAAGATCCAACATAATCTCATACCACTAGGGAAGGTAGACGGTTTCCATTGATGGTCCCACCGCTAGGGATTATGTTTACACTACTCATACACTTCGAGGTGGGATTTTATGTAAACACTATGGTATAGAAGTGGAAATAAAAGGTGAATATGTTATGGTGACTATTTATAGAAGAGAGGTATATTAGAATATCAATACTTAGGAATAATAGGTAAGGTAATTGTTCGAGTCATTCTTGAAGTAAAGGTGTTGTATATAGGGGTCATTGATATAAGTCACACATGAATTTGGGGTGTATACGAACTAGTCCTTAAGTAGTATAGGGGATATGGAAACTCAACATTCTCAAAAAGGAATTAGATGAAATAAGGAATCATAGTGAGTCCCAGTGAATGGGTTTCGTAAAGGATGGGGACTTGTGATAATTGTGGGATTCAAAAAGGATGTGGTCTTTAGGAAGGTCATGTATCTAAAAAAAGATGTGTCATGATATAGGGTGTCCTCTCTTCAGAGTGATGACTTTTTTCCATGGGGTTGGATTCATGGTGGGTAATTGTATCCCAAAACACCAAGAGAAAAAATGGTATTTCTTCTTTCATGGAGGCCTTGGGACTTCTCAATAGGTATGAAAACTATGGGATGAGGTTCTCCAAAACTAGTGGGGGGTTTTTTAATGGAATATGGATACATAGAAATATTCATCTCTTCTCTCTCTCAGGAAAGGTGGAGTTTCATAAATTCATAGATTTTTCTAAAAGTTAAAATGTCACGCCCCCCTTAATTAAAGGGTGAGTGGAGCTATTTATAGGACCTAAAAATGTTGAGGTAATCAATTTTAGAAAATATATAGACATTAATAGAAAAATTTTGAGTTCCACAAAGGTGGAGGTGTTAATCAAATAAACAAATATTTTGTGGAGGTTATCTCCTTGGGCTCCAACTAGTCTGAGATGTCAAAAAACTAGTTGTATATTGTGTAGAGTATTTTGTGAAGCCAGTGAATTATGTGATCTAGAGTCATTTGGAATTTTATTGAACTTCTTAAACTAGACCCATTAGGGGATATTAAATTCATTTTGACCTAAATTTTATTTTTAAGATGTTGTTCCTTCTTCGATCCATCCCATGACACATGTATTTTTCATCAAAAAATACCCCCCTAAGAATTGGATCCAATGATAGAAAGAATGATCATGTTATGAAGAAGAAAATTCCAAATCATGGTGATCAGTATGCCCTATTTAGGAAACTCGATGAGGACCTATGTCAATAAAAAGTGTTGAGGCCCTCTAAGAGAACCATGTGATTTTTGAGAAAGATATTCCAGTGATCTATTTTCTCAAAACTCAAAACCTTTGTGAGAAATTTGTAACCCTTATATTAGAAACATGTGAAACATTAAATTTCTGATAGCTATATGTTTTTTAGTAGAATTCCATGATCTCTATACATTTTAACATTCAACCTTCATGAAATGACCTTCAAAAAAAAATATCATAATATTTTCTAAGTATATGAACATATGGATACTAATAGTGTAGACGTTTTCAAAAATAGTTGAAGTGGGATGGCCTAGACTATTATGATCAAGAATGGATTTATAGATGTTTCAGCTCTCAAAACACTGACATATTAGAGACAAAAACACAACAAGACTACCCACTATACAAGATGATAGAGTTGTATGGCTTCTGGTGAGGGATAATTTTTTCTTTCCCAACCCCAACTAATATGAGCCCTTCAATTAGTTTAAGAGAACACCTATTTAGTACAAATGGAACTAGGTTGTTTGAGGTCACATCATGAAGGATCATGCATCTATCACTACTCACACTTTGTGGAAAAAAGTTAATGATGTCAATGAGTATGAACATTCTTTGGAGACATCCTCTCATCAATACGAGAGTATTCTCAAAGTAGTTTTGATGAATAATCTCTGAGGCTGGACCAAGGAATGGGACATGTGTCATGGTGGTAAAATAATGGAAGAATATGCCTAGAAATATTAGTAATTCCTATCCTATCATGAATTCAAGTTGAAAATGAAGTTCATAGGTATCTATTTTGTGCCATGGTCCTCACAATTCCATATCTACCATCATAAGATCATTATGTCAAAGGTGTTGAGCATGTTGTCAACAGGGACCAATACATCCCATATACATCAAATGGAAGACAAAATTGGTTTTTTTACCTCTATCACATCATTAGGATCCCCATAAAAGTGGATATTTATGATTAATTTCTCATAAGTGAGGATTTTTTGGAAGAATATGAGCATATGCCGACAGTTTTAAGGGTTCTTCTACATGTTGTCTAGAGAGAATGTAACCAGAAACATTAATTGAAAGATAAAACTTTAAAATAATGGTTCATTTATTTCCTGAATTATTCCATGATTAATTTTATTGTTAAGAAGTTCTAATCCCCAAATTCATTAATGTGAGGAAAATGAAATATTATTACAGGATTTGGTAGGTGAGGCCATGGAAATTTTGGGGCTTTAGTGTGAATCTAAAGGCTCCCTTGGTCTGGCTGGTATGATTCATTTCCACAATGATCAATGATTTTATTCTCTCAGTTTAGAATTTTCCCATGGGTGTGAATCCCTGCACCCCCATCCTTCCAGTGATGCTAGAAAAGGGTCTATAAATCCTCCTAAAAACCATGGTGCTGGTGAACTTATACAAGCTGTTGAATGACATGAGCCAGTGGAATACTCAATTCTGTTTGTGAGGGCCCTTAAATTTTTTAGTATGGTTGGGCTTCTAATCCCATGGGGGATATGAATATTCAAACCTCATTTCTCCACCCAAAATAAAGTTTTTTTCATTGATCGAAAACATCGATGGTATTTAGCCCCTTGACTTGGCCTTAATTGATGTGTTAGTGATGATTAGGCTGAAGACCACTTCATAATTCATATATTTCCCCTTATACCTACAATGGTAATGGATGAAAAAATAGGGACCATCGAATAATGGGCATACCACCTATCCTTAATATATGGGGTACTAGTGTCTAGGGTAGACTGAAACATGATTTTTGAGTCATAAAACAAATACGACATTGCACGACTATTCTAGTACCTCCCTTATCATACCTTGAAGGTGTATATGTGGGTATGTAATGAGATCCATCCCTCAGTTCATCAATATATATGAATAATGTTTTCACACAAGGATTATAATGTAAAAATGATTGACCACCACCTACTTTCTCTTATGGTCTTATCTTCGAATATTCATTGAGTTGGGAAAGTGCATATCCCCAGGACATGATGACGAGAACGATGACATAGTCAATGAGGAATGCCCCCCAAAATAATGTTAACATGGGTGAGTAGTGAGAAGGGATTTCTGTAGAGTTAGAGACTAACTAGTGGGTTGAGAGATGGTTTTAGGTTGTGTACAAGATAGCTCCATAAGGGAAGTTGTTTCAGGGAGGGGAGAAATGAAACGTTCAACTATATTAGGAACAAAAATATGGGGGGAAGGTGTTTCCATTTAATTAATCCCATGGTATCAAGTCCAAGACCTCATAATATGACTGTGTTGACCATTTTCCTATGTAATGCTATTTTTCTTAATGCTTGGGTGAAATGGGGTGTCCACAAATAGATTACAACACTGTATGATATATGGAAGCATCTCTCTATTGATGGTATATTTCTCACTGGGTTGGACTATACAAGGGAATGCTTTTACACTTATATAGCTAAGGTGGTAAATTTTATAGCAGGGTTGGAAGACATGATCCACAATTATAGAAATATATATCACCAAACTCGTCAAGTGATGGTGCCTCTACGAATTCCCTATCGTCCAAATCATCTGGTAGATCGATCAGCTACTAGTGAAACTGAGGGTAAGAGATCAGTGGATTCATGGGGAAGAAATGATTACTTAGCCTCATTAAGGGATGGAAATGATGGTGCTGATTCGGAAAAATTATTAACCTTACAAACTGAGACCATTTACTCACTGTCCAACATCATTTTCAAACACTTTTTTCTTATGTATGATTCAAATGTCACATAAGAGAGAGTGGATCATGATGAACCTCAAGAAGAGTAGAAAATGGACCCAACCCTTAAAGGGGTGGGAATGTGGGAGTTTCCTTTGAAAATCTCTGTGTTTTTTTAAGGATGTACCAATATTCTAAGACTTTCCACCTTTTCAACCCCCTTTTTAAAATTTTCCTTATATAAGTGATGTTTGGATTAAATATAATCCTCAAATGGTAGTACACTGATTATTTAGGGATTAGCTACTAGAGCCTACTCTTGGGTCATCGGTGGTTATGGTTGAGGTAGTGACAGTGGATGCTGGTTCCCAAACAAAGATTTCCAAGGAGCCTAGTATTATTGGGAAAACTATAGAGGTGTTATAGGATGTGGAAAGTAGATATGAGGTCGCAAAAAATGTGGTAGGGATTGAACATCTAGCTTGGATAGTTGGGGAATCCATATTGGTTTATCCTTCCTCAAAGGTGCCACTAAATGAAATTGTAGGAACGGATTCCTCAATAGAGGTTGTTGAGGTTATTCCATGGATGGATATGGTGAATGATTCAATAGTTGTAAAGCCAATATTGGAGGATGCTCATGAGGTTGGCGCGACATCTGTCAATGGTGACGGATCATGAAAAGATGTGTTCTCCCTAGACATGGGGTTTTTCCATCATGAGGACATGGCTACTGATGAACCTTCCACTGAGGTGTTTTTAGTCATCCCTCAGTATAGACCCACACCAACTAAGGATATTCAGTATTATAGATGTGATGATTTCAAGGAGAACTATGTCATTTAACACGTGGAAAGGAAAAATATGTATAATTCCATCACCCATACCCCACTGGTTGATCTTCAAAACTGGTGGGATCTCTCCATTACTAGTTTTATATTCTAGGTAATAATGGGGTGCATTGTAGAAGTATTCATAAAAAAGGAATTTATAATAAAATGGGAACATTGTGAGTTACCAGAGTTTCACATTTCCTAGTAGAAGAAGAAGTCCATGGGAACCTAGTCACTCTAGAAATATGAAGAATAGATCACTCATCTCGAGGATCATGTGTGGGAGCATGGAACTATCATTAATACCCAAGTAGATATTATCATCCAATTAAGGGCTAATTTGGTAGTGGTTGAGGGTAAGACAATAGAGTTAGTATTTATAATTGCTGAGTTCCAAGATGGATAGTACATGGTGTGAATCTGCATTTATTATGTGTGTCTCGTTGATAATGAAGAAGATTCAGGTGTTGTGGAGTGGTAGAAAACCCTAGATGCTACTCCATAAAGGTTGGTTGAGATAGATCACTCAATATCTAGGGTAGAGAATTATAGATTTCAATCATATTTAATTAATGGATAGGCTCTTGTGTGTGGATTAACCTCAAAATATTTTTAAATTTGTTTGTTAAATATTACATATTCCTAAGAATGCTCTTCTTGCACAACCTTCATCACACTAGAGAGATAATAAACCATAAGTCCCTATGATAATGTGCTTCAGGCTCAGTGTGCGAAATATGGGACAATAAAATATTTTCCACTTATATAAGGGTGACAGATGGGGTAGGGATAGAATGATCCATCATCCACTTGTGAGTTTTGAACCAGAAAATCTAGTTGTGGATAGAGGATTGATATAGCTGACTTACTTTCTCTATGTATGCTAGTTTATGGGTGGGGTAATGTGGGGGCTGTTGGACTCTATCCAAACAAGGTATATAATGAACACGAATTGAGACATTTTTTAGTTGGAACACAAAAGGGGTGATAGGGTAATAGATTATATTTTTTTAACCATATTCAAAACACATATCCCACTTTGATTTTGTAAGAGATAAAGATGAATAGATGAGGGCTGACCACTGACCAATTTTGAAATATAGTTCCATTAAAAAAAAGTTGTCGTAGATATTTCAGATCATGTTCTAATGATGGTAGATGATCCAATATTGCTAGAAACAAAAATATTTATGGGACTATTTAAACCTAGAATATTGTGGGGATCAAAATCCAAGAAGAAAAATGTGTGGGGATTTGATCATGGGACATTCGAGTGTAAATGAATTCTATGGGGATCATGCCACCATGTTTTCGAGCACATTAAAAAGGTGTAGAAGTTTGAACACAAGCCAAACTCTTCTCCTGAAAGAATGAAAATAGTCTGGTAGGTGACCAACATTAATGGGAGAAAAGGATTCCCACGAATGTTCTTAAGACTCCATACAGATCCACATCCTCCCAAGATGATGAGGGGTAACTTCTTATGCTAATAAGGTTGAATGTGTAGGTTAATGTTGTATGGTTAGGAAAATGTGTCATACAATTTAACGTCATCTGATCAAGATGTTCATATAATAGTGTAGTATCTTATTCCCAGGACATGTGTACTAAGGTGAATAAATATTTCTCAATCTTGGTAGTGGGATGAAATGACAAGAAACACAATAGGTGAAATCTCAATGAGGAGATCATTGTATAAATGGATTGGATATTTGGATCTAACCTTTACCTAAACTAATGGGGTCTAATAAAAATATCCTGGATTTTATTAGGTTTAATAGAGGGTATTTTTGGATTTTTTACATATTTCCTAATACACCCTCAACTTTTTCCAAGTCATGAGGGTGACCAGGAAGGTGGGAATCTGAATTTTTCTTATGATACCCCTATGTATTTCCATCCTAACAGAAATTTGTTCTTTGTGATTTAGGAATTTTACAGTCATACCAGTTGAACCAAGGGATTAAAAATAGATATAGTTTGTAATTATTTGTCCATTGGTTTTTTTGTGTCGATGTAATATGTGTATTCATGAAGAAACAATACCAGAAATTAGTTTACTTCTATGGAGGGCACCTAATATTACATGAAACATCTTCTATACAACTTGAACATAGTTTAAGGTCTTGCTTCTTGGAACATAACACCTATTTTCAAGGTCATATAGTTCATACCAATTTGTTGTAAATAGTTTATGGTTATAATTATTAGACCACGAGTTTCTTTAGTTAGAGGTAACATAGCTTTGTATGGGAGGGTTAATGTAGTTTAAAGTAAATTGGCATTGACCAATAGTTCTTGCAGCTTAAGGTCTTGTATCATCAAGCATTTCCTATTACATTCTATGGTCACATACGTTTGACCACTGTTTTTTATCTCTAGGATGTCATGTGGCCTAATGAAGATGTAATATGACATAAATAGAGTCATAATGGAGCCATGGGCCACATAAGGTTTTTAGTGAGAGACACTTTTTGAACTAAATTGTCTATTTTAAACTGATTACAGACACATTGAAACATATAGGGAAATTTTTTTATCATATTGAGGTGATTTTGATTCCTACATATCAAAAATTATGTATGGATAATTATCCTAAATTATTAAAACAATCTTAATGCATTTTATTGGTTTTGATTAGGTTAGTTGTTATTTTTAGTGAAATTGATTTTTACTTTAAATAAAATGATGTGCTTGGAGTCATACAGTTTACACCATTCATTAATTTGAGATAATATTGATACTTACAAATTTAAAATGAATTAAGGATAATTTTTCGAATATATCAAAATAATTAGAATGAATTATCTTGGTTATAAGTGCATCACTTGGTTTTTTCTAAATTTTCAGTTAAAAAAAGCAAGCACTTTGATTCATACTAATCACATTGTGTGTCGGTTTGATGTGAGACAAATTTTAACAAATGAAAAACGATTTATGAATAAATTTACTAAATTTTCATGAATATACGAGTGTTTTTTCTCATTTTTCAGTATGATACACTTTTTGAGAAAAAATGACAATTTTAAATGGATAACGAACACTTTGAGACATAATGAGAAAATTTTCAATCATAATGAGGTTTAGTTTATTCATTCATCAAAAAAATTAACTATAGATCTTCTTAAAAAGTATAAAAACAATCGGAATAAATTGTCATAGTTTTGAGTAGGTCATTTTTCCATTTTACTAAAATAAGTATCCGTTTTAAATAAAAAGAAGCACTAGAAGCCATACCAGCCACACCGTGAATCAGATTAGGTTGTGTATAATTCCTACACATATCAAATGGATTTTTGATAATTTTCATAAAATATTAAAACAATATTAATGTTTTTAATTAGTTTTGAGTATGTCAATTGACTTTTTAATAAAATTTAATTTACACTAGAATCATGCACATTGACTCATACTAATCACATCATGAATATATTCGATTTGAGAATGATTATATAACATCAAAAATGAATTCAGAGTTTATTTTCTAAATTATCAATAAAACTTGAGGTCATTTGATTGGATTTTAGTGAGTGATGATTTTTTAATTTAAATTATGATTTCAAATTGATAATAGACACATTGATTCTTATCTCACACATAATATATTATATTGAGGTGAAGTTGTTTCCTACATGTCAAAAATGACTTATCGATCCTTTTCCTAAAGTATCAAAACATTCCAAATTTGTTTTCACAGTTTTGAGTAGGTCTGTTGTAATTTTTATTTAAATTGATGTTAATTTTAAATAGAAAATACACACCTGTTGTCATACCAGTCATTAAATCCAACGTATTGAGGTTTGGATGATTCATAAATGACTTAAATGTCTTTTGGGTCATTTTACAAAATTATGAATATGATATGGATGTGTTTACTCAGTCTTAAGTATGTCACATTTATTTTTTTATTAAAATATCAATTTAAACTAGAAACTCAAACATTGAATCATACTGATCACATAATTTTTCTGTTTTGTGTGATATTGATTCATATTCATCAGAAATTTCTTATGAAATGATGTAAAAATTTATTAATAAAATCTTAACATGTTTTCTCAATTTTCAGGGAGTGACACTTTTTGAATTAAAATATCCATTTTAAACTCATAACAGACACATTGAGTCATACTAGGAACATAATTCATTACATTGATGTGTTTTTTATTATTAAAAATTAAAATTGTCTCATGGATCATTTTAATAATGTATCAGTACAATACGAATTTGTTTTCTCGGTTTTGAGTAGGCCAGTTACACTTTTTAGTAAAATTGATGTTAATTTTAAATAAAAATAAGAACTTGGAGACATACCATTCACACTGTACATTAGATTTAGAATATAATAATTCCTAATACTCTAAAATGACTTATGCATCATTTTCCTAAAGTTTCAATATAATCCAAACGTATTTACTCGATTTTGAGTAGGTCACTTTTATTGTTTACTAAAATGTCATTTTAAACTAGAAACATGAACTTTGACTCATACTGATCACATCTTATGTTCGTTTGATTTGAGATCAATTAATACACAAAAAAATTAGTTACAAATTTATTTCCTAAGTTATCAATAAAATTTGAGTGGTTTTATCTATTTTTAGTGAGTGAAACTTTTGGAACTAAAATATCTATTTTAAAATGATAACTGACACATTGAGTCACACAATGCATATTGTGTATTGGATTGTGGTTCTTTTTATTCCTAATTGTCAAAAATGTATTATATATAGTTTTAATAAAGTATCAAAACAATAATTATGTTTTTTATCAGTTTTTAGTAGGTAATTAGTCATTTTTACAAAAATTGATGTCAATTATAAATAAAATTATTCTCTTAAAGTCATACCTATCACACTGTACATCAGATTTAGGTTATTCTTATTCCCACATGTCTCAAATGAATTATGGATCATTTTCCAAAAGTATAAAAATAATATGAATGTTTTTACTTAGTTTTTAGTACATCCATTTTCTTTTTTTACTAAAATGTCGTTTTAAACTAGAAACACACATTGGCTCATAACAATCACATCATGAATTAATTTTATGTAATAAAAATTACTACACACAAAAAATGATTTATAATATTATGTAATAAATTATCATGTAAGTAAAAGCATGTTTTCTTATTTTTCATTAAGTGACGCTTTTTGAACTAAAATAACCATTTTAAATTGATAATAGACACATTGTGTCACACCGAGATCATCATGTATCCGATTGATGTGAGTTTGATTCCTACATGTAAAAATTGATTTGTTTATCAGTATATTAATGTATAAAAATAATCAGAATATGTTATCTTAGTTTTGAGTATGTCATTTTATTTCTACTAAAATTAATGAAAATTTTAATTAAAAATAAGCACTAAAAGTCATACTTGTCACACCATGTGTCTGATTGAGGTGAGGATGATCCCTACATGACCCAAATCTCAAAAATAATCATAAAATAAAATGTTACTGTGATTTCAATTTTCTTTCTTTGTCGAACATCAAACACTTAATATTGACTCAATATTCTTAGACGAAAAACCTTACTCATTGTTGAAAGATAGAAGAGTGGAGGAAGATCATTTTTTCTAATTATATAATGAGAAGTCACCAAAATGGGCACATGAGATTCCTCTACTCTTTGAGATTTAAAAAATGATAAATGATTTTTAGCTATAAAAATCAAATCAATATGCAGTGTTGGTACTTTGAAAAACAAGGGAAATATAAATGGAAATATTGGTAACATTAGTAAAAATTACCATTTTATATATCTTGTGGATTCTTGAAGATAATTGAAAGAAAAATATGACTTTCCAAAATATCCATGAAAAAAATATGTATTAAATAAAAATGTTAAGGTTATTATCTTACAAAAAATAGATAAAATGATGACAAAAATAATAAAATAAATTGTTGGAATTCTTTTTTTCATGATGGATGTATGCTTTCTAAACATATTTCCTTATTATCATTATCATGGTTATAGAATCTCTGTCCAATATCACATGATCAATAAAAAAATTGAACAAAACACCCCAAATCGAAAAAAATAATCCAACTATATAAGAAAAAATTATTAAATGAGTAATACTAAATAAAAATAAGTTAAATATAAATATGAAACAATTTATTAATTAAATTGAAAATTGTTTTTATGAAAACAAAAAGATTACCTATATTATAGAGAATTGGAGAGAACATAATTGAATGTGATAAATTCTAACACTGTATGGGTGAATAGTTTTTTAAGGAGAGAAATTTTGTGGAAGTTGTTGTGTATAAAGTTTGGAATGATGGAAGTACCACACTAAATTGAACAAAAGAATTCAATTTTATATGAAATAAATTCTTATGTAAGTATTACTAAAAAAATTAACATAAATATGAAATAATAATTTAATTATATAAAGAATAATTTTATTGTGAAAACATCAATATTACCTTTGGGATTGAGTAGAGGCAGTGTCGTTTTTCTTCCTAGAAATGAAATATAAAGAACATGAAGGAAATTGATAAATGCCACACAGTAGGGGAGAAACGATTTTAAGGGAGAATAAATCTATGTATGTTTTAGTGTATAATTACCTGAAATATAAAAATAAGTCTTTTAAAATAAATAAACTCTACATGGAATGTTAAGAAATGAATCATTATTTCATTATATTATTTTTTGGAAAAATAGAAAAAGAATTTCTTAACATTACATTTATATCTTCAAAAAGGGATTCCTTTATTATAGTATGTTCTTCTATGGTATTGGTAACATCATCATGTGCAAAATTCATTGTTTGCATGATTAGTCAAACAATAAATTTATATTTTATTAATGCAATAGATAAAATATAGTATTTTGAGGAAAAACCTAGTATATTAAAAAATACTTTTATCTTCTCATTGACCTCTCTTTATTTTTTAATGGTTTCAGTTATTTTATTCCTTTATTGAGAATAAAAATCCCCTATTTGTGGCCCCCTCTATTATACCATATATTGTATACATTGTGAATAACATGAAATAATTGTGATATCCTAATGAAAGGGTCATCCTTGATTGAGTTTTCATCTGACCTGACATTTATTTTAGTCACCAACAGAATAATCAACCAATTCCTTTTTTACATATGAGAAAAAAATACTTGTACTGCTTGTGATTCCATTATAAATGACTCATTTTTCTCTTTATATACTAAAATTCACCTTCCAGAAGCCCATTTCATTAACTTTAACTACACTTATATTTTCAAACCATTTGAAATTTAAAATCAATACATGAAATGTTGTATAATCTAGCTCATATATCTATTCGATAATGCCAAAATATGACATATTTTCATAAATTGTATTTCTATCCTTATAACTATATATTTTCATCTCATCCACCGTAATCATAACACCACATGTTTTCTATGTAATTTAACTGTCGTGTTATTTTTTTATAACATATAACCATTTACTACAAAACCATTTTAAAATTTAAAAATTTTTTCGGTCCCCTTATTATCTATTGAATGTTTTTGAAAAATGAATTTTCATTTTCATGTAACGCCATATAAATTTGATTTAGAATCATCTATTAAACTATCAATTATGTGTATTTTATATTTATCATTCATCCCTTGATGTATTAAAATAAATAATAATTTATTTTTGGGATTCAATGTATCGATCAACATATTATATATTATGTAAAATGTAAAGGTGTGCATTCTCCCACTGCGTTATGGTAATTGTAACAACATCTCTTCTCGAAATCACATTACCCATAAAGTGTTCACAATGATAAGACTTTGGGATTCTGATGTTATTAATATTTGATAGGTAATTAGTACATAATTAAATAGATTATTTAACAGTATATTATTCTGAAATACAACCTTTTATCCAACTTATATTCTTGACATAAAATTTCAAAATTTTGATATACCTTTCAAGTGGTACATCCGAATGTAATGGAAAAGACAACATAGTTGAACCCCTCTAAATAAGTGAACCCTCTATTGAACCATTATATCAATGAATGATAATGGTAAGAACGTCTCCAACTCACATAATATAATTACAACCATCTTATTCATGATTGGTAACTTCATCAGAACTAATTATACTACTTATGGATTTCTAAAAGAATCAGAGTCTTGTAAATATATGTAATAAATTTTGAGGTATAATGTAATAGAATGAAAAATTCATCAAATCATCCATCAAATCATGACAGTCATGTGATGTTAGTCCATTAAACTTCAAATTATTCATTGACACGACAGTCTAGATTTTTAAAGAATAACCCCCCTATAACTATTAAACTATTTAGGAAAAGGAAATTTTCAATTTTTCCTATTTGGATAGTGAGTAAGCAGCATGGGGAAGAAAAATATTACCTTTACCCTTCACCAATGCCAACTCTTCCATTATCGCCATTTCTATCATTTCTATCATATCATTGATGTTATCTTCCATTTTTTAAGAACATTTAAAAACATGACAATAACATTATCAAATACATTTTATTTCTATATGCATGTATTCAAGAAAATTTATAACATAAAAACATTTCTAATATGGTAATTCAAAGAAAATCGATCTCTTATTCCAACCTAATTTTATAATATTGTTTTGAAAAATATTACTCAAAATAATTCAATATATAATAATTTATTGAAATGTTGATCACTCATTATTGTAGGTGGCGTTTTACCTTGTTTCATACTCCCATCAAAATTTGACATACCAGATAGATATTTTTTCCACTGAGGTAAAAAAATTGATATACTAAAAATATAGTCTTAAATGAATTCTTCAACTGGACTAAGTGTGTCTGTTTTTCACAAATAGGACAACCCAACTTTCCATTAATTATATAGGATAATAAATATTAATAATCACGCAATCCATTTATTTCCTATACAACATGTCCCTCAATGTAAATTATTCACATCTATGAGCATCATACATTATAACACATTTATCCCACAGAAAATTGATATCTTTTATTAATTTATCCAAATATAAATTAGTATCATTACTGGGTTTCCTTATCCTAGATACAAGAACAGTGAATATAATGTATTTCTCTTCATACATAACCATTGTGGCGAGTTATAATTGACTAACATTACAGGAATGCACTGTGAATACAACTGTATATAACAAAAATATTTATTCCATCACTAGATAATATAATATGAATTATTATTGTCTCATTTACAACATTAAGATAATCATAATTAATTTTCTTCTGATGAGTAGAATCTAATAGATGACATAAGTTTCCCTATTTAATTGTTGTATTTTTATGTCATGGATGTTGTCTTGTGTTTTACTAAAATCCATATAGTCTAATAATCCATGGAATGGTAAAAAGTACCATACACAATTTGAAGGGCCTGGTTAATTTATTTACATCGATCCACACCAATCTTAGGTCCTTTTATGATTGATTAATGGTTCTTAAAATTCAATATGCATTAATTTGGACAATCATGTATTTTTTAAAGATCATTCCCCTTGAATATAGGAATCGTTTAGAATGAAATTCTCCACATGGAAGTTCATTTTATTCTCGTAGAATATCATTCAGTGGAATATGTATTTTTGTAAATCAAGTGTCACTCCATTGACTACAAGAATTATAATTATATAACATCTATACTACTCACAATTTTGTGTATTTAATACAACTGATATACACTGATCTTTTAGAACAAATATTTAACTTTGAAATCAAATTTTTATTACCATGAAGATCACTTTAAATTTCCATTTCCATTTCTTCCCTGAAATCTCCATCATCATTTAAAATGGTATTCATATCAAATTATCCATAAATATTTTCATCCCAAACGGTGTGAACTTTTAGTTTTTTTCCAAGGTTTAGTCCAATATTTATAGCTCTAATATATTATTTTAAAAATAAAATTTTATTAAAAACACTTTCAGACTAATTTATCTTGAATAACAACAACAAAAACAAGGAAAAAAGATTTGATAAATTTTTTATACATTCTCTATTTCAAACATGATGAACTCTTTAACTTCATATTCATACAATTATATAAAACTATTATGGTGCATCCATTTTCAATTCATATCTAACTGATATGGTTCATATTATATTATTTTTTATAATAACTAAATAAATACACATAAGATAATAATAATCAATAGTGAATGTTATAG
This sequence comes from Viscum album, assembly GCA_963277665.1. Lineage (NCBI taxonomy): Eukaryota > Viridiplantae > Streptophyta > Magnoliopsida > Santalales > Viscaceae > Viscum > Viscum album. The sequence goes on along the minus strand of OY728156.1, from coordinate 258,220,925 downwards.
ATAACTATAATAAGGGAAACTCAAAATTTGATTGTTTCAAATAATTTCTGTATGATTTGAAGAAAATGGGTAATTTAATTTAAGAAAAAAATCATTCTACCGTGTTACGTGTTATCCTATGAATTTATTCAAATGTTAGAGTTATAGACAACTATTATCCTCATCAATGCATTTTTAAAACATTTATCATTGCATTTTATTATTTGACACAAATTCCCCATCTATTGTGGAAATGAACCTATGTCACTTCAAATACATTATATAGTATGAATACATGGGATGACTACTTTTAATATTAGTATATGTAACATAAAATAGATGGGTGATGAGTTTCAAGAAACAAATTGAGATAAATATTTTGGAGATGGAGTTAATGTGGAAGAAAGTTATATTTTATTATGTTCTCTGAAATGGGTAATGCCTCACATTTGTATGAATTACCCCATTTTCACTAGTTATTAACACATTCAGTATTGGTTGTTATATTTGGGGGTCCTGAACATTATTTTCTATGATTCATGGGGTCTTAGTGGGGACTTTTATGATAAATGAATCTTTGGGACCTATATAAAATCTATATTTATAGGATAAATACTACTTTTAATACACTCAATACAATAAATAACACTTGTACTACCCCAATTAAAATGATCCAACTAGCCTTCCATAAATCCTATAATCAAATAAAAATATAATATAGGTAATTATAGAGTAATAAGAAAACAAAATATGATAAACAAGAATGATAAGCTATCAATCAATCAGATTGAAGATATAAAAATGTTTTGATAAAAAATTTAATAAATAAATATTTAATTCCTATACATGGATGGTAATTATAGATTCCAATGGGTTGACCAAATAAATTTATATATAAATTGATTAATACCAAAAAATAATTTCTAATAATCATTCAAACAAATATTGAATTTGAAAACATCCATTATATTTTTGGAACAAGTGATGTAACAACATAAGTGTCACATAAATGAATTATTTTAATGTTTAATTTAATTCTATTTCTATTCATTCTTTGTTTTGGGAGTTTCCCATGCTTTTAATGAGGAATGGGTGAGTTTTCATTAATTGTGCCAAACCGTGAGCCCAATTCCATATTTAAAAATAAATTTTGATTCCTTTATAACTCCTTTATTTTTCAACATTTTTTCATCAATTACAATTCATTCTAATCGTACCCAATCCTATGAGAACCAAGAAATTTATTTCGACCATTTAGAAATATATAATCATGGTGGATTTTAGTTTTTATTTAAGGGATTGGGCCTGCTCGAAAGCCCATTTCCCGCATTAAAAAAATTTAATTATTTAATAACTCATTATATTTTTATGTTTTTTCTATGATTCCAACTCCCACCTGAGCCAAAATACCTAAGGCACGTCTACATGCTCTCTTCCCCGATTTTGAGCACAATAGAATCTCGAAATTGGGCGAAACATCTTGGGATTTCACAAATAGCCCATATTTGAAGAGGTAAATTGATCATTTCATAACTTCAACTATTTTTACTCTTTTCTCCCATTCCAGTTCCTACATGACCTCCTCATCCTTTTTCAAAACCCCCTTAAATTTTTTTCAATTTTAATATTCAGGTTATGGTAGATTGTGGGTCGTTTTCTTCAAGATTGTTTTGGGTAAGTCTTTTTCTATTCAATTCCTTCCTTCTTCTTAGGGTTTACTCTTTCATTCGTAAATTAATTGAGTTTAAAAGAGATAGGGTTCATACCTAGGGTTTTATTTGGGGCTTTTTTTGGTGAAATATTTTGATTTAGGGTTCATTTTCACTTCCTCGTGGTGTGGCGGAGGTGCGGTTTAGGTTTCACACCAAGATTCATGAGTTTTGTCTCCAAAGGTAGGTTGTTCCATGTGTAAACAATTATTGATGACTTAGCATGATGTATTTACTGATTATTTATATTTATCATATGTTGGATGTGGTTCAAAAACTGTTTACGATTGATTTGGTTAAATGTAAAATTTTATAGTTTCTTTTTAACTTGAAATTGGGTGTTTTCATGTATAACTCATTGGGTATTATTTGGGAGTATGTTATAACTTATGGAATTTTTATAATAAATAATTCTTTGCATAAATATTTGGGTTAGGTAATGTATCAGTGTCATGTGGTCCTAAAAAGAATTTTTTTGAATAGGTTTGTTGTGTAAAACATTGTCGTACTTCTTGAGAGGATTTTATGAAAATGTATGTTTTCATTTGTATATTTTGTGGTATTATTCAAGGTTATTTTATAACACATGAATGTTGTTTTATGAATGTATCTTGGGATTCCAATTATATTTTGGATAGGAATTGGTATGGTTTTGGTCTTAAATGGGGGTTTTGAAATACGTTTTGTGTGCAAGACAAAGTTACAACCCTTGAGATTGTTTTATGAAAATTGTGAATGTTTTTTCTGGTTAAATAAAGTGGGTAAAAGGGTGTATATGTACTATTTTTGGGGGTGGGTATCACCTAATATGGGTTTTGAAAGGTAATGTGGTTATTTATGATGTCAAATATTTTTTTAAAATGATTTATAAAGTGTTGAAATGTTTTAGAAAATGGAGAGAGAGCTGCAAAACGTGGTAGTGGGCTGTTTTTGGTGAGTGTGTTGTGAAATATGAACTTTGTAGATGAAAGAGGTATTATATGATATTCGAGTGGGATGTTATATGAGTTATAATTTCATGTAATGGATTATATAAATTGTTCCCACTAATGTTTTTTTTATTCTTGATTATGTGGTGTACTGTAATTCCTCCGAGAATACATTTGAATCTACCAGAGGAAGAATCATATAGGAAAACAAAACAATTGAATACTCCCACTGAATTAAATCTCATTTTAATAGTGGTTAATATTTTACAATCCATCAAATAAGGATATAAATCCTTCTCATTTAGTATTTGAGAGTGGGACCTCATTTGGATGAAATTATAGATCATTATTGGGAGTTTTTTTGGTAGAAACCATAATCTCTCCAAGGTTTAAATGATCCTCAAGAAAGAGATGATTTATTAAAAAATATCAAGAAGCATACTGAGTTCTTAGAAGTTTCTAATTCATCTAATGTGAAATGAGATACATTTATAATTGAAGATACTATAAGGTGATAGTGGGATTTGTTATTTTTAATGATGAAACATGAGGTCTTTGAGTGTAAAGATTTAAAATATATATTCAATGATACGTTCTATCTATATTTCATTGTACTTGAAAAGTCTATGGAGTTTCTCAGGCTCTAGAATAGTGATAAGACCATAAATCATTAAAAAATCACTTTACTATAATCATTTAGGTTTTTCATGAGGTAGAAAAAAATTATAAGTTAAAGAAATGATGGTTCCATATGGTTCTTTGAATTGAAATTAATTCTCGGGATTTCATGTTGAAGATCAGCTCATATGATGATGTGCTAGATAGAGCATTGATGTCAGGGATAGACTGGGTTGGTAAGATGGGGTTTACATGATTTAACTTTTATAATATATGAAATTATGTTAGTTCCTTCAATTTAAAAATAATATGGGATGATTCTTGTGGTTGATACTGATAGAATAAATCATTCTGATCTTCAGAAGCTCCTAGTAAATGACTGTTCTCTTAATTTTAATGATAAATGGTTAGGCATTCAAATTTAGGTTGTGTTGAGAAAAAAATATTTTTGGTTCACATGGTTAATCATAGAAATTACAGATGTTCTATCATGAATTTTCTTCCCTACAAAGTGTCACATCCTCATCAACACAAAAAGTTAATATGTTAGAGAAATATTCTTCAAGGCCTATGTTCTTCCAACTACATACATACGGAATGAATATTTTCCACACAATAAAAGTCTACATAGGAAGCAGATGTAGGTATAGTGATAATGAGAGGATTCTTCACTATAGATTCATCTATATGACTTCTCCATTTATTATTTTTGAATGAAATTATTTCATAGAGATGTGTATTTTTAATTTTTTTAAATATTACTATAAAACATCTATCGTATGTGATATATTTTTTCCCCTCAGAACAAAGAGTGGGAAGGGTCTATAGTCCCCCTCTTATGATTTATCTTATTGTGAGATCGAGATCGCCTATATGTTTTTGTTTTAGAGAGTAAAACATTGGATTCGATTCTCAATATAGATTGGATTATCACTGATAAATATGATTTTGACTAATATCTTTAGTGGGTCTCCTTTACTATGCACAATGGGTTGTTCCATGTCATATAGGGAATGTTGGACCAAAATATTAGTAGAGTTAGACTTTTCATTTCAAATTTTGGAAGGCTTATAGTGTTGGTTATTTTTGACTTGGAGAAGGAATCATTGAGTGGTGATATCCCTCCAATTTTCATCAAATTTCTTGATGTGTTTTCATCTAATTATTTAAATAACCATTAATAAGAGAGATATACTTTTCCATTTATTTTTCACCAAATATTTAGCTTATATCCACCCCCTCTTACAATATGAAACAAGATATATTAAAATAGTTGGGGACTCAGTTTGGTGATTTAATGGAAAAATTATTCATTAACTTATTTGTGTCACCTTGGGCATAACCTATACATTTTGAAAATAATGATGAAAAAACCCTTCACCTTTGTGTTGATTACCCAAAACTAAACTATCTTACATTAAAGAAAAAATATTTTTCCCTCATATAGATTATTTATTTTATCATTGGAAAATGGAGAAATTGTTCTATAATATTGACCTCCTTTCTAGTTATCACTCTCTTATAGCCAAAAAGATTGATATCCCTAAAATACATTCAAGAGAAGGAATGAGGATTACGAGTACTATGGTATACATTTCTGTCTAACCACTCGTTCAAAAAAATTTATGGAACTGATGATTAGTCCGTTACATGAGTATCTTGAAACATTTATGGTTGTTTTTATGCATTAAACAATATGTAACTCTATGACGGAAGAAGACCATATGTGCCATCTGAGACCATTTCTAGAAATTCTGAAAATCACTAACCCTATTCCATGTTATCAAAATTCATTTTTTTGGATGTGGGAAGGAATGTTATTGGGTTGTATAATCATAGATCATGGTATTTATGTTTCTTTATATAAGGTTATGGTTGTTATCATATGGGATCAACAATGTATTGTTTTTGAGATTTAGACCTTATTGAGATTAGAAGGGTATTACTAGTGCATTTTTAAATAATTCTCAAGTTATGATTCCCTTATGACCTATCTTACTTAGAAGGGAGTATTGTTTTTGTGGGAATTGAAATTTTATAGTTATTTTGATTATTTGAAATTACATTTGACTTCTACACCATTGTTGACTCTTCCAAAGGTAAGGTGGGGATATGTTGTATTTTAGGATTCATCCAGTTTTGGGTTGGGTTGTATTATCAAGAAGAGTGATCGCATAGTTGAACATAGTTCTAAGTAGCTTTTGACACATGTGATGAACCACTTTACACATGATCTCAAACTCATATCCACGATTCATGATCTCAATTGTTGAAGGAATTACATTTTTAGAGAAAGGATGACTATTTATTCCAATAAAAAAATCCACAGTAATATATTCTATAAAAACTATTTGAATATTATTTAGTGACAATGGGAGGAGTACCTGAAATATTTTGATAGTAATGGTAATTTTCTCTTCTGATGTTTTGATAAAGAAAATTTCAACCCAGGATATAAAAAATATATTATAAAATTAGAAGTTGAAGGATCTCTTTGATTATATTCATTTGCGATTCTAGGTGAGTAAGACTGAGATTATTTTGGTAAGTTCTTAGTTGACCAATACACCTCTCAAGATAGTTTTTCAAGAAAAACTACTTGATAATGAATTCTGTGACACTGGATTCTCTCTTTATGTTTCGGATACCATCAATGAGTGGTATTTCTCTACTCAGTGTATCCATTGTTTTTTAACTAGTATGTTGTGCCATTTTTAGAGATAAAAATTATGATGGGGGATTTTCACAATTCCAATTGGTCTATGCACCCTAGCATGATGAAGATGTTCTTTAATATGCATTAATTATTCTAGTAAAAAGGTATAAAATTTGATATCACTGATTTTGTTTCTCATTGTAAAACTTTTAGTAGGCTAATGATGATCATTAAAAATATTCATCTTTTTTTAACCTATTTATATTCCATCTTAGAGGTGTTAAAATATTACTATGGAATTCATGGTCGGGTTTCCTCATACCCCTTGAGAGAAGATTTATATATAGGTTTTGACCAACAAGTAGACCAAATTTACACACATTATCCCCTTTTTAGATTCAACAAATTTAATGGACTTAAGGATTGTATATGTGAATTATATCATTATATTTCATGGAGTTCTATATAATATAGTCTCTGATTGGGATACTTATATTATATATTATTTTTAGAATGTCCAGGAAGATGTGATGGGATCCTTGTTTAGAGTGAGTATAGAATATCATTCATAGATGGATGGCCATAGAGAACGAACTATATTGATACTTAAGGATATGATTTGTTATTTTTTCTCAATATTAGTGGAGATATGGATAATGGTTTGGTAATAGTTGAATTTTCTTATAATAATAGTTAACAGACAATAAATAAAATTGTACACTTTAAATCCCTATATGGTCGTCCTTATAGATATCCCTTTTATTGGATAGATATTGGTGAAAAGTCCGTGGATTGACCTAGTTTGGTACAAGATATGATGATAAATATTGTGTTGGTTTATTAGATAATGGAGAAAACATAGAGATGATATAAACTCAAAATATATTGTCATCAACAGTGCTCATCTTTTTCTGTTGGTAACTAGTAATTTTTTAGAGTTCCACCTCAGTTTCGTCACCGATGACTTGGAAAATAGGGAAATATTCCTAATAATTTATGGGGCCTTTAGGTTGTTAAAAAGTCATAAAAATTCCTTATAGTTTAACTTCTATACCTAAAATGACTTCAATTTACAATTTGTTTCTTATTTCACAACTCGAGATGTATATTTTTTATTTTTCTCATGTGTTGAGTTGGGTAGATCATAATATAAAAACTAATTTGTCTGTGACTGAACGTCCTGTTTAGATTTTTGATTCTAAGACAAATGTTCTTCATGCGATGTAGATACGTCATCTTTATGTTCATTGGAATAATTTTTCTGATTCACATTAGACATTGGAGTGTAAAGCATAGATGAGGGATCAATGGCCTCATATTTCTTCTATAGATTATTCTAGATAATATTTCTATTGACAAATTTTATAAATGGTTGGGAGACTGTAAGATCATGTTACCTGATTTCATGTACTTTTATACCATTTTTTATAATTCATTGTTTGGGTCATGTTACGATGGGTTTTTTGTGACTTATAATTTCTTTTGAAGTTATTGGGATACTGCACAATTAGTGAACATTTAGGGAAAACCTTGTGGCCGGGCCCATAAAATTGTACACCATAGTATGGTGAACTGGAATGGAGTTCAAAATTAATCATATCCATATGAACTCCCTTTTGAAACCATGAACCATTGGATGGTTATGGTTTATATAGTTGTCATATGGTTAGTATATCCACAAAACCAACCCATTACCCCTTTCTAAAAACCTAGTAGGGGCATATAATTAGGCTCACTAAAACTATATACCATGTTGCCCAACCAAGAAACCCCACAAACATGTTTTTAATCCCCAAATTTTTTTAATTAAAATACTTGGACCCCCAAAATAGTGGTATACACCTCCTAATCAACACTAATACAATTCAATGTATTTTTAAGCCTCCACATAGGTTTTATGGCTCCTCTAACATACTATTTGGTGAATCAATGTACTGATAGATGAAATCAATCCCTATATGGTAAGTGAATTATCTATAGAATTGGGAATCCACTAACTTTATTTATCTTCTTTGTTGAGTGTGTTGAATTATAATATTTGTATTGTATTAGATATTTGATTTTATGGATCTCGATTACAGGGTTTTTTATTTGATCTTCCTGAACTTTATCTCAATATTGGTGGCTCTAGTTGCAAGTGTGGATTTAATCATGTGATTAAAGGTAGGTAGTTACATAAATCTATTACTTAGAAATAATACTTTGAATTGATAGATTTATTTGGAATGAGTTTTTAATTTAATTTTAAACCTTGATTTTATATGATTTTACATTTTATTTTAAAGGGAATGAAAACATTGAAAACCCCCAATGTTAGAGGCATTGAATTATTTGGTTGATTTTGGAAAAATTAAGGGTTGAATTAAAATAATATTTATTTAATATATTTTATTTTAATTATTGGGAAAATTTTATTTAAATTAAAGGTGAATTTGAAAATTCTGAATTTGATTAAAATATATGATTTGGGTTTGAAATTGAAAATGGAGTGTTTATACAAAAATTGGTAACTTGAACAGTGAGTGATTAATTAAATTAAATTAAATGATTATTCCTATGATTTACTGATTAAATGAATATGAGAGTTTGAGTGGTTAACAAGTGATTATGATAAGAACACTTGGGATATAGCTATCAATATTTGTATTAATGATGACAACTCTAAAGAATCCCTATCTAACAATATTTCCCTAATGGGGTGTTGATTATTTTTCACGATGGGAAAATACTTAGGTATGTGTGTGAACTTTGAGCCAAGATTAATTGATTTAGAAATATGATGATCCTATAGCAATAAAACTAACATAGGTTAGGTTATATATCCATGGTTCATTATTTATTTCATTTTATTATTACGTGATAATATATTATTAAACTGTTATATCCATGTATTCTCTATCTTCTATCATTTAGGTGGGTTATCTGGGCTAGTTTGTGGAATTAATCAATGTGGGGATTATTCATTTTATTTGAATTTAATTATTTACATAAAATAGCTTCATATACCTTATATATGGAAATTATTTACATATGTATAGATATAGTTGATTTTAAATTTGTTCCAGTAACACAATTTCTGTATTATATAATATTTTAAACATAAATATGGTTTGAATATATTAGTTTTTTGGAAGTAATAAGATTCCAAACTAAATCATTAGATTTATGAATACATGTAAAAGGAATAATTGGGATAATTATGTGAGATTAAATCCACTGAAAATACTGTGTTTTTAAATTCCTTACAAAGATTCACTTGTCAATAACATGATCATCATACTATATCTATCATGATTAAATTGTGCACCCATGGATTATCATATATAAAAAATGTATGAAATGTGGGACTATAATTATAATAATTTAATGTTCTTATCATTTTACATGGGTTTCACTTTGTTGGGAAACCCTTATAATATTATATTATAAGAGAAATTAGACAGATTTTATCTATATAATGGATTGGATAAAGAGTTCGTCACTCAATTATCCATGATTCATATATGATTTGATTGGTATGATGCCTTATGAAAATAAATACGAGTAAATAGAAATGATAAAAAAACTAATTACATAGTGAAATAGAAATCATGTCCAATTAATGTATATGATGCGTTCAAAAGGTGTAATCATTTTACATGAAGTACATTTAATAATATCACTATAATATATATATAAAACATGATACTCATCAAGTAAAATATTTAGTTGTAGATAAATGAAATCATTACCATAAACTTAACATTTTGATCATTCCTATAAAAGGGAACACATAAAATAAGCAACATATTATAATGATATTAAAACATAAATGTCATTATTAAGAATAATGACTCTTTGTGACAGAGAAACACCTTCCCGGGTAGCCTTCTATTTAAATTTTTTCATCTTATGAATGTAGAAGCTTTTTGGAGAATAAATGTATTCACTTATGTTTTAAAAGGAATAATATGTATGATCATATAAGTAATTTTAGTCTCCAGTCATATAATCAATGTGATTGGGTGCGTCAAAAATGATGTGAGACCTAAAATATCCTCTAATTCCTATTTTCTGGTAGAATTTATTTATCTATAAAATTTTCGACAAGATTGAATAATTCAATTAATGGTTACTCTATTTTTTAAATCATGATTATAGATGAACTAGGAATGTGATTTCGTTGTTTTGATATTGTGTCGACATTGCAAGTGGGTAAAAGTTTTAACCACTAAAAGAATAAATAGCTTGAAAGTCCAAAAATGTCTCTTTAGTTAACCATTCATGATCATTGAATCCTAATGTTTTTAGGAAGGAGTAATGTTTCTATACGATGGAACATACCACGTTACCCGAATGTGGTTTTTGAAACTCTATTAAATGTTCATGTCATGTATTGGTGTTAAAATAATAAATTCATTATTTTTTAAGGGAAACATGAAACAAAGACTATAGTTTACCAATGTTGGAAATATATAGTAGTTAAAAATTAAGGGAAAATAACAAGATATAAATTTTCATTCAATTGAAGAAGAAAAACATTGCTACATCAAATATTTGAATATAATGAAATATACAATGATCATATATATTATAGTAAGGAATGTGTATCATCATCATATTTCTATTATATTATAAGTGAATTTATTTATTAAAAAATTATTTTAATGAAAAATATGAGATGATGGATTTGATACACCTGGTTTACAGTTCATTGGATTCAGTAACATATTTGGTAAGAAGATAAGAATTAGAAAAATTATCCATGATAACATAGTTTATCTAGTTTGTTTAAATATAGGAAACTAAGACTAAAACACCTTCAAAGTAATATTTTAAAGTGTAATTTAATCTTTTTTGAAAATTTATTTAAACACATATAATACCATATATAATATGAAAATAATAGTTTTTTTAATTTTCTCACATGAAAATAAATGTTAATTTCCAAACAAAAAGGAGTTTCTGTATCTTGGCATGATATTATATGAAGAATATAGTATCTAATATCCCAATTGGGGAATTTTTTGTCCTTCAACAATTCGACGTTAATGACTATATTATTATTTTATTATTTATACTGATTGTCACATTATATAATATATAATTTTAGGATATTTTTGTAAAATGTTACTATAAATATTTTCAATAGAAATTTATAGATTTTATAGGGAAGTATTTTTGATAAAATTAGTTTCAAAAGATGATGATGATGATGTACATTGAAATAGTTCTGAGTAGACAAAAAAAGTTATTAACATTGAAGTATTTGATGTTGAAAATTTATGAAGTTTGAATATGTTCAATGAGTTGAACATTTAGAAAATAATTACTAACATTCACCATTCTTCAAAAATATTAATTTCTTAAAATTCACTCTATAAATAGTTTGTTAATAGGGTCTTATCAAATGGTCTCATAGTTATGTGGTATGAATTATATAATAATGTCATGGATTTAACAAAACCCTATAAATGTAGAAAACATAAGAATAATTTTGAAATTTTTCGTATATGATATGTTATAAAGATATATATCTATGGTTTTGTTAAATATTCTTCAAGGAGTTTAAGAATATACAGTATATCATGTAATATATAATTCAACATCCACTTTATTATTATTTCTCATTGGATTCATATATATATATATTGATATACATTTGATTAATTTTAGTGATAATTGACCTATCGATGTATAACATTGTGTTATCCCCAACTATTTTATACATGGGGTATTATAAGTTATGATGAAATGTTAAGGTTAAGATTAGTGGGGTTATTATATTGGGATATGAAATATTATCACGAGGAACAAAATATGTTTCGTTCATTGGATGGCCCATGAAGTATACCACATAAAATGCCATGCACTATGTATTTGGTATATTAGGGGTGAATTATTTATATTTCGAGTCCCCACAACCTAAGGATGAAAATATACATACAATGAGAACCATTATATTTTGATAAATTTCATATGAAAACACGAAGTCTTAGCTAATCATGAGTGGTTGGGTCTTATTTAATCATGTCATCAGTTGGGTGTAACCATGATGGGATTTTTTCTACTATATAATAAGTATTACTTCTCTTTCCTTGATTTAAATTTACTAAATAATTGTTTTACCTTACCTAGATAAGACATATGATGTTCTAGTATTTCCGAAGAGGATCATAATATTTTCTCATGCATAAAGGTGAATAGTATGTGATGTATTCATCCAAATAATATGTTTTTACCCAAAAAGTTGAGAATATATAAATTGGATATATTGGATTGACATACTCCAGGTCTTGTAGTCACTCGATGTCTTCAAAAAATGGGGTATATAAAAATTCATGCATTTATATTTTGCAGTTATCATATACAAATAAAGTTAATCATTTTTTTGATGGAGATCATGCAAGATACATTTACAACTTATATAGAATTATAGTTTAACTAGAGTAAAATATTTTCTTATATTTATAGATTTTATGATTTATATTTGTTATTACTCTCATAGGGTCAATCATTTTTTTGACTGAATAAGGATTTCGTTTGACATAAAATGATACTCTAAATGAGTTTCAGAGTTAATCCAATATAATTTTAGATATTTTTTCACAAGGTTTCTTGTATGATGTGATACAAATTAATTATGATGATGTATTTATGAGATATCCAAAATGATTTTTTGATATTCTTGCACAAGTTTCTATATATGATATAATATATGGTAAAATGAAACAACGTTTATAGGACTTTAACATAAGTTACGGATTTATGGTTATATTACCTAACACCTTTTTTCATGTGATGTATGAAGGCCATATTATAAGGTGAAACATTGAATATCATAAGTTTATTATATAAGGACATCATACATGAAGCCCATGAATATCATATTTTAGGACTAACTATCATGTAAGTCATGAAGATGATCTTCCCTAAATCTACTCTGCATGTGAAACAATTTGAAATGTATTATTTTATGACCAATGGCTATTCTATGCTACCATAACCAAGTAAATCATAGGGTACAACATATAATATAATAAGGCATATTTTAATGATAATATACAACTATATTTTCCATGAATAATGTACTATGATTCATTTTTCAAGGATAAAACATGATTTGAAAACAAAATATTAATTTGTAAATGTATAAATCTATTTCACCATGAAGCTCTAATTTAATGATTATTTCCTAAGTTAGAACATATATGAAGATAGATACATTCATGAAAGGGTTGTATGAATGGAGGATACCATTACTCACGTGTTATAATTCACGATTAAATTCATAATCACATGAGTAGATTCCTTGATCACCATAAAAAGATCATAATGTCATGTGATGGTATGTGATATATACTTTTGAAGTCTCAGCTGAAAACTCCCTTGTCCCCAATCATATTTTTTTACCTTTACAATATGAGGCACTAATACTTATGGGTTTTACGGGATAATATTATGTCCTTTTGTGATGTAACCTACCTATAAACATGACTAATATATCTTCATGATAATCAACATGAAAGGAAATGTGAAGAATAATGCACCTGTATCACTTATACAATATGCATCATCTCAATGAATCAAGATTCATGATGATCCCCAAAGTAGAAAATGGAGATTCATACCTCCAAGGGGATTATGCTTACCTTGGATCCCAAATCAAATCATGTGGACCATCGATCACCAACGGAGTGATAGAGCCTTTACCCAATGATAAACAAAAATCACGGAATAAGAGACTCCAATATATTAAATAATTATAAATTTTAAACACCAAAGTAGGTATCAATTATATTTTATATTCCTTTACTAATAATCATCAATAAATAAATTGTGTCAATGATATCAATTTCTATCCCATGGCACCAAATTGTTATAGCCCATTAGTATTCATTAATTGAACACTTTTAATAAATGTCCCAATTCATGTATAATTCATCCCTAATGAATTATAATCTATAAAACCATGTTTGTTAGAGTTGTATACAATGGGAATCCCATAAAAATATATCAAATATGTCAATTATAATATAAAATAGTAGAAAAATATGACATCTAATGTTATTATATAATATATATTTATTAAAGGATATGATATCCATTTCATAGACATTGTTTCCTAGAACCATGGTATACCATTGATTAAGATATACAATATTTTATGTGTATATCCATAAATCACCAACTTGAACTAAAATCCTCTAAGGAGATAATGAATTACTTCACCGCTCTTCGAAAATCCATCCAAAACTCCATTGTATATGGTTTATCAAAAACTCCTCATATTGTTATAGACAATTAATTCAGAACATAATACATATCCAACTCTCAAACAATGTGACCTTATAGGGATTAGAATAATTGTAAACTAATATTAAATCCTTATTTCATAAATTTATTTAATGTGAACCATAAGAAATGTTCTGTGAAAACTCAAGAAACAAAAGGGTATAGTGTGATCTCCGTCAAACATAATCATATCTCATACAAAAATGTCCACTCTAAGATATATAATATACATAATATGGATACATATATAATCCCTCTAATCGTAAAATATAGTGACCACTAGACATGGGATATTTTCAATCTAATATAGATCTTCTAAAAAACTTGATTCATAAGAAATACTATTCTGTTTGACGAATACATCAGAGGCCATTCATCTAGCTGATGGAAACCTTACATGTCCCTTATCCAAGTAGCTGAACACATCGATGTGACTAAACTATGAATGGTCATTAATTCCTTATTCTAATTCAGTCAAGGTTTATAAGTATTTTCTCATCATACAAGTGGATATATCCCCTATTTGTTATGCACCAACCGACAACATAACAACAAATTTAATAACAAATTACATAATTATCTAGGTCATAAAAAACTATATAACAATGTTATCAATGTATGAACACATTCAAGCTAGGTATCTCATCAAACTAGGTAATACTGATTAATGGTAATCATAAAACTATATGTATATTAATGACTATATGAAATTCCATGGGTTATAATTTTTTTGTAAGTCCAAATAATAATCCTCAAATTATTATTTCATGAGTCCAATACACATTATAATCCTGATATATCATCACCCATACTATTTTGTGATCATCAATGATTAGATACATCTCAGAATCATAATTTGAGGGGATATTTTCATTCTATTCTTCATGATAAGTATATTTTATCACAAATGTATGAATGATAAATAAATATTTCTATTTTTAATAACATGATACATTATGAAACCATTGCATTAATCTCAAAAGTATTATATCCGATCAGACTCTACATGAACATCATGTTTTTGTTGTTCCAATTTATTTATTAGTTGATTTTCAACATTATCATATATATCCAATAGATATATCTTAACACTTACCATCTCAAAAATCCATTGTATAAGATAATATTTCAAAAGGATCTGAATGGTACCATAGTGAGACCATATTTCCTTTTCCTAATAATTGGTTTTATTATTTTCATAGTAAAGATCGATCACTACCTCCATGATAGGAAATACCCCTAATTCAAAAATGAACTTCTTGATCCAACAAGCATCCTTTATAGTATATATATATATATATAATCTTATCCTATTATGACATCCACTAAAGTGTCATATTTATAACTCTTCCAACCACTAGATCTATTATTCAGTCAAAATAAAAAACTGAAATAAGATTTCACATAATATTTATCTAATTTGAATATAATATTTATGTATCCCCTTACAAAAAGATAATCTTATCCTCATGAATACAATGAACATATAATTAACCCTTTTATTTACTTATAAATGTTATTCACAATAATCCAATGACTCTAACCTTGACTAGATTAGTATCAAGAAGTAATTTGAATATCATAGGTAACATCAGGTCTAGTACACAACAATTTATACCTAATAGAACCTATTATGGACACATAAGAAATTATTTACATCATTCTTAACACCTTACAGGGATTAAATATGCTACACCCTAAGATCATATGAAATATTTTCTCTATAAATTTATTATTATTATTATTCTCTATATATTGCATACACGCAACACCAAGCTTATCATGCATTACACACAACACAGAGTTTTATGGAACCATGATATATTTTATTAAAAATATTAATATTTATTATCACCATGACTTAGGAATGGAGAGAATGAATATTATTAAATAAATTATTATAGTATATTTTATTACTATAATATGTAAAATGAATTATTTAATTATTATTAATTAAAATTTAAGATAATGACAAATTAAAAATCAAGAAATGCTTTTTTGAAATAATATTTTTTATGACCACAAACTCATTTTATCTAAAAGATTTAAATAAATCACTTTTGGTGAATTATTTTAATGAAATTTATATATTATGTATTCAAAAATAATTATTTAACATTCATAATATGTTTTTTAGTTTTGAGATATGAATAAAACAAATTTTATGCATCAAAAAAAAGTTTTCTTTAAAACGGTTTGCAAACATTTTGAATACTTATTTTAAAACTAATTTTTTTCACATTTAAAAAATAATTTGAAAAAATAAAAATAATATTTTAAATTTATATATCTAAATTATATTATGCTAATATTTTTTATATTTTCAGAAAAATATTTATTTTTCAGTAAATTGTAAAAAATACCGAATTTTGTAAAACTGCCATTTCATTACAATAAATTAAATAATTTCTAATTTTTGTTATTCATTAAAATTGAATAAAATAAAAATTATTACTATTTAATAACATTGAAAATAAATAATTAATTTTTAATAATCTTTTTAACATATTTTATTATAAGTAAATTTTGTTTTAAAAATAGGTTCTTCTAAAAACTGTTTTAAAGTGTATAATGTTTCTCCATTTTTACTACTCAATATAATCCCTAATGAAGAATTTTTTAAATAAAATTTATATATTATATTTCAATAAATATTAATTTATACTCCTTAAATGATTTTTATTTGTCATATATTTAATATAAAATCATATTTTTCATGAGAAATACAATTCTTCATAAAAGCACTCTTTCGTTGCATCTACAAGTTTTTTTTTAAATTAAAATATTACATTTATGAGATTTTCATTTGATAAAAGGGATTTTATATTTATAATAAGAATAAATTATACTATATAATAATTCCAATATAATTTTTTACCATAATGAATATTTAAATTTCCAAAAATTTGTTATTGTGGTTAAGATGAAAACTGGTTTACCATGCATAGAACTCAAAATATTCAGGTTTAAATAGAGAAAAAATGTCTATGATATATTTTATAACCATATTTAGAATTTATTACGTCTAATAATAGATAATGTTCTATTTTTTTCCTTTTTTCATGCGAAAGTTGTAGATACACCTTTTTTTTAAAATATTACAAGTGCACCACCCATCTCAATTATAAAAGGCTACCCCATATCCCCTCATACTAACCCTTTTAAAACTATTTGGTTCAGAAAATAACAACCAAAATAACTTATATAATTACCTCCCTTTATCTAGATCATTTTTTTGATCTGAAATTCAACTAAGGAAGGCTTTTGGTGAAAACCCAAAGAATTTTTCCAAAGAAGAGTTATGGTTCTTCAATGACCACTTTTGATTTATTTCATAATCCAATTCCGTAAATTATTATTTAACAAATTATTATAAAATAAACACATTATAATCCATATAATGATATGTTCTCATGATAATTTCATTACCTATATCCATCTCGTCTTCCCTCATATGGTAATTGAATTCGTTGATCATGTGTACGATAGACTACCGTCTGACGAACCGATGCAGTTCGTTTTCCATATCTGATTCCCATGGATAGTTATAATGATGAATTTAATATATATATATATATATAATATTTTTATCAATATTATACTTAATAATTTATTATATCATGTATATATTATTTACATTCTATTTTGTAATGGATGTGATAATGACACTCATGTGTACGATGAACTATTACCTTCTAAAGCAATGTGATTCATTATTCACTTACATTTTACATGGGGGTAATTATGATAAGTTAATGAAAATATGTGATATATTTGACCTATAAATACAACTATAAATATAATATCACATCTAACTTCTTTCATTATAGCGTGTCTAGAAAAAATATTGTAGCTCATGTGTACGGTGGACTACCGCCTCAAGAACCAATGTGATGTGTTTTTATATTCTGTTTTACATGGTTGGTAATAAGAATAGATTAAATAAATAAATAATTGATATATTTGATATATTTTAAATATATATGATATATATAATCATAATTATTCTTTATTTTTATATATTATTTACCTTTCTTACATTCCTTTCATCGAGAAAATGGAAACAGTGTTCATGCATAGGTACGACCTACAGACTCCATGAATGGTATAATTAATTTTATTTTTCTATCATTAATAGATTATTATAAATAGATATATAATGAATATATATTGTATTTATATCATGGTAAAAATTCAGTTGATTAGGGTACCATGATCATAGTGAAAAGACCAAAAACATCATTCCAAAACACATGTGAAAATCGAAGCAGTTATTACCCAAAATGTAATTTTAACAAGAAATTATTATTAAATTGGTAAAAAAGGCCATGAGAAAATAATATATGGTGTGATATATATATATATAATTATGAAATAGATATATAATAATGTTATACTTATTATAATTTATGTTTTAATCTGTAAAAAGGAATTCATGAATTAACCTAAGGTGATTTCAAGTCTCAATTTTACTTCTGGAAGACTTATGCCATATTCATCACTCGTTTATTTTCTTTGTTGTATATACCTCACATTTTATATATTACTTCATAAATCTAATTATTTTCATGATATATAACGTTTCATTGGAAATATTATTTCATGGGGCTTACGATTCAAAACATTCTAAAGTGGTAACGACTTTATGGTACAATTTATTTTTTATTAGGGTTGTTTATGATTTTTCTTCTAATGAATAAATATTAGGATTAGACTCTCTTGAATTCAAATGAATGTTATTATCATATGGTTATTTCATAATAATATATATTTCCATTAATTTTCCTCTCATTCTGTACAAAATAATCCAGAATAATATTTTTAAAGAGGGCCATCTTTTTTTTCTCTTTTTTGTCAAAACCCCTTTTTCTAACATATACATGTTTTCTAAAAAATGTAATGAGAAAATGTTTTTAATTTTTCTGAAGGTTTTGTTGAAGAAATTGTTTTCCCATGTTTTACATTTCTAATAGTGTATTAAAATTAATCATCATTAAATTTTCTAAATAATTCTTGTTTGTATTTTATAAAAAATTTGAAAAGAATATTTATTTTTAAAATGAACCACACGTAAAACTATAATGATAAAACAATGATTTCAAGAAATCATATTAATTTTTGAAATTTATTTTCCAATAAAATATTTGGTATTCTGAAAAATGTTTTAAATAGTGTTTAAATAATCCTCTATAAGTTTCCATGGTTATTTTCAATGAAATGAGATTTTAAAAATGTTTTATGAATTTTTTAAAAAATAATTTCAAAATAGAAGGTTATTTTCTTTAATAAATGTCATAAGTTGTCTTTAAAAATCAATTTTCATCTAATATGACATCTTTTAATGCTAAACATGATTTAATGGGGATATAACCCAAGTATCTCATTCTTATTATTTCTATGAATGGTTTATAATTATAATGAAAATATTTGTATTAACCTTATTTTTTTACCGGTTATGCCGCGATAAAGTTACTAATAAATTTTCTTCTTTTTCTACTAGTCATAATATGATGAAATGATGAAATGATTATGAAACTATTTATTTTTTATATTTTATTATATGTTGAAATGTTTATGAAGGACATTTCTTTTCATGGGTTTTGGTGTGTGAGTGTTTTATTATCATGTGCCACACATATGTATAAATTTCATTATATAACAGGTGGGACCTATATCCCCCTCTAATGGATTAGGTAAATATAGATAACTCATGAGTTGATTGTGCTATGCATGAATCTGATTTCATGTTAATAATTTTATTTATAGACCTTCTTTCATGTATATAAGGTTATGTGTAGACATATTTTCATGTCCATAATGTTATGTATGGGCCTACTTACATATCCATAATGTTATGTGTGAACCTAATTCCATGTTCTCAATGCATTCATGGAACTAATTTCATATCTATAAGTTTATTAAAGGGCCATAATTCAAGAACTTAATTTAATGAGTGAAACTTATTCTATTTCAACATGTTCAAAATGTAATAAGCATATGTTTTTTCACATTCCTATGTCAATGTTATGCTCTAATAGTTTAATTTCATTAAATTATTTTTGATTCTTGTCTTATGAACATCCATTATTTATACCATGTCTCAAGATTTTAATCTTCAATATTCAGGGTATGGTTTTCAAATTTTAGGCACATGATCTCATACTATTATACTCATGTTATGATTTAGTGATCATTAATAACATCCATTGTACACATACCCTTACTGAGCATCTCATATCACCTTTCCAATGTTTCTTTTCCCCAAAATGAGGATATTTTATTTATGATTTATAGATATGGATATTATAAATAAAATAATGACGTTTGAAAATAAAATATTATGTTTTATTTTATATTTTCAAATGTAAATGTGATTCAAGAATGTATCTAGCTTACCAAGAATGGTAAATTATTTTGTTCTCTGGGATGAAAACATTTGAATCTAGAACCGCTATAATAAGGTAACAAATAGCTCTAGGATACTAGGGATAGGGAAATTATTGTTTATATTAGTGAATGTTTAATATAATCCTAGTGAGCTAGATTTAGAAAAACATATATTAGGGAATATAAGCGTAATATTGATTTTGAGGATAAGCGTTGAAGAACTTCCTAAAGTTTTCCCAAGTAGGAGATGATGTGGTTTTTCCTAGAAATACATCCTTGTTTAGATACTAAAAATGGATGTTGTTCTATCACAGATCTATCTAGGGGTAATGAATATAAAAAATTTGAATTAGGATTTTCTTGAACATTACTTGTTATATGATAATGGGCCTTATCATGCACCTGGTTTGATACTATTGGGGATATGCTTTGGTTAATTAATATTTTATTTATGAACAATTATAAAAAATTTGAATATATGATGATCATAGATGAATTAAGATAAACCTAAATTTTAATATATTTTAAATAAGTTTAATTGATTTTGATATCCTAATAAATTATTTTTAATACTAGTATTTACCACTAGGAGTAATTTTCCTCAAAGTATTATTTTTGGTTTTAGTACATACTGAGAAACATAAAGAACATGGTTAAAATTGAATTTGACAGAAAAATTACTAATGATACGGAAAATGGTATGATAACTAGAGTGAATGATAATATGATAATTCATAACCAATTATCAAAAAACATGATTAACAAAATACACCTTGACCAACCCTCAAACTCACCATAGAAGATAAGGATATATATTTTTCTATTAGTTTTGGTTGTAGATAATGTGAAAGAAAGAATATTTAGTTACCTATATGTTGAGAATGTTGGACGAAGTGTCTAAGGGAATGTTTGAGAGGGATGAGAATATGTTTTGGTTCTAGAAAAGAAGGACAAAATGTAATTAATTCCAAAGGAAAAAATGAAAAGGTAGGTTGACATAATGGATGGTAATAATGGTCTCCCTATAGGATCATCAATGGATGAATGTTTTAAATTATAAAAGTATTGTAACTATACAAATTTTTGTCTTAGGAAGAATTTTTTGGATGATAATCAACATGTTTTAATGATTAATGGTTATACTATTATTGATTAAAATAACAAATATTACATATTAAAGGAAATAGTAATTAAGGATTAAGATTTCTAATCCTCGTTAATAGTTTAATAATAATGTAAAATGAGTAATGTTTTTATGTATTGGAATCCCATATTTATGAAATATATAAGGATTGTTATGTATAATTTTCTCATTAAGGATTTGAAAGAATATATTGAAAAGTGTTGATAACCTAGAAAGGTAATTTTTGTGAAAGATGATATTCATGAAAAAAAACATGATTATGAGAAACATAATTTTTAATATGTTTTGGGTGTTGTGATATGTAATTTAGTGTAAATAGATTTTTGATATGGATAAAGTAAAATAAGTAGAAATTATTATCTTTGAAATGATTAATGTTTTTTAAAAAAGTGGTTTATGATATCATTTATGGATTTTTAAAAAAAATGGATTTAAGAAATATCTAAAATAAACTATGTTTTATTTAAGGAATAAGGATGAATTAATGTTTTAAATATGGGTTTATGTTAATTTAGTTTATTACCATGTTTTATGAAAATACAAGATAAATGTGTTCAAATGTATGGTATGTGACAACTAAGAGATACTTCTTGTTGTTTGGGAAATTAATGATAATTTTATTTGGGAAATTTAGTGACTTTATTTATAAATATATAGATTTTAATATTTGATAATGGTCATAATGTAAACCATTTAATAAATGTTTTTTGTTTATCTTTGGATTTAGAGATTAATATGAAGGTGCATTATTTTTTGGTAATTATCTTATATGTTTCTAACCATTTTCATGGAATATTTTTTATCCTTTTTTGGATTATTTGATCCCTTAATATATTATATTAATGATTTAGGCATGAAAAAACAATATTTTATACTCATTTATTTTTGGAAAGTATATGACTGTGGAGGAAATTTATAAAATGATGAAATTTTGTGCATCAAGTAATTATATTTTTGACAGTTTTTAATCTAGATGGAGAACAAATCCCTAAAATTTAGGAAAGGGATATTGAGATAATAACATTGTACATTTACCTTAATTTTTGTTGAATCAAAGTTCCTTTCACTCATCACAAGTTTATAGTTTTGTGGTTATTAAATATCTCTTGACCATGTTCTCTATCAATATCTTTTAGTCATTAGGAATTATTTTATCTTTCATGTCCATATTTTAATTTTAACCGATTTTCTCTCTATTAGGAATCATAGTTATGTGTTACATTATGTAACCTTTATGTTTCCATATTTTTTGAAGTTATGTTTTGTTATTCAATTATATAATGTGGGTTTCAACAATGGAATGGTCAAATATTAAACCTTTGAGGATTGTGAATATTTTAGAGGAAAAAACTCATTTTAAGGGGGTATTATGTAACACACCATGATTTTATGAATCATTTTATAACAAATTTTTTTTCTCGATACCTTGTTCTATAAGAAATAGGGATCTTTCGTCTATTATCCACAACATAGAGTTTTAAGGAACCATGATATATTTTATTAAAAAATTAATATTTATTATTTACATGTAGATAGAATGGAGGGAATAAATAGGATTAACAAAAATATGAATTTATATGGTTAAAAAATATATTTAAAATCAATTCTTTTATTATCAATTAATTGTAAATGGAAATAATGATCAATAGAAATTAAGGGAAATATTTTTTGTCAAATACTATTTTTTATGCTCACAAAAAATGTGTTATCTCAAAAAATTAAATAAATAACATTTTTTAATGATTATAATTAAATTTATATATTATATATTCAAAAAATATTTTAAAATTATTTCTATGTGTTTTAAGGCATGATATAAGAATAAATTAAATTTTACTCCTAGAAACTATCTTTTTCTAAAAAACAGTTCTGTCACACTTTGCACACATATTTTAAATTTTTTTTCCAAATTTAAAAAATTAATTTGATAAAAAAAATTAATCTTTTAAATAATTATATAAAAATTATATTTGGGTGAAATTTTTATATTTTTAAGAGAATATTGAATTTATAGTGAATAGTGAATCATTCGGGTTTAAGTAAAACTGACATTTCATTAAAATAAATTAAGTAATTTAAAAGTTATATTATACATTGAAATTAATTTAAATTTACATAAGCACTATTTATTTATATTTCACTCAATGTTTTACTTTTAATTAATTTTTTTATATAATTTTAGTATAATTTTGTTTTTAGGTTTAAAAATGGGGTTTTCTAAAACTATTTTAAAGTGAATAATGTTAATCCATTTTAATTAACTAAAATAAGCATTGATGATGAATATATTAAATAAAATTTATAGATAATATATAATAAAATATTAATCTATATACATAAAATGTTTTTTATTTTTCATAGAGTTAATATTAAATCATCTTTTCATGGAAAATAGAGTTATTAAAAAACAGATTATTAGTCACATACGGGGGTTTTGTTTGAAATTAAAAAGTTTCCATTTATATGAATTTAATTTTATAAAATGTATTCCATATTTCTAATATTAATTATTTATATTATATAATATGTTTTACTAATTGTTTTCCATAATTAATATTGAAACTAGTAAAAATTAGTTTTCGCGGTTAAGGTGAAAAAAGGGTTACCATGGGTTAAACTAAAAAGGTAAGGGTAAAAATAAACTAAAAACTCATATATATATATATATATTATGGAAATATTAAGAACTTATAATTTGTATGTCTCTATTATGATTCATTATATACCATTATGGTAGGTGAAAAATGTGAGAACACCATTTTCTTTTCATAGATTAGAAGTGTATCACTCACCTCAATTATAAAAGTCCACCAACTTTCACCACCTATTATCACATACAAACCCCATTGGTTCAGAACATAACTGACCAAAAAAAATTATAATTCCTTCCCATCATCCTTGAATAATTGTTTTCCACAAATACAACCACATAAGGATTTTGGATAAAACCAAAAAAAGTTAGCTAAAGAAGAGGTAACATTCTTCAATAAGTGTTTTGTTATTTCTTCCTACCCCACATTCTAATTTTTTAACAATAATTATATAATAAATTCAATATAATCCATATAACTATATGTTGTTATGATAATATTGGGATCTATATTCATATCCTCTTCCCTCGAATGGGAAAAGAAGCTGTCAATTGTGTGTATGGAAGAGAATTGTCTCGCGAACTGATGTATTACATTTTCCATCAGCGCATCTCATGTATTTTTATAATGATTACATTGAAATATATATATATATATATGTTATATTTGTAAAAAATTTATATATATTTAATTAATATATCACATATAAATTTTATGTTTTCATTTCACGAGGGATACAATTACATAACCTGTGTGAACGGCGGACTACCAACTCACAAAGGTATGTGATTCATTATTCACTTTTGATTAACATTGGAGGTAATAAGAATTATGTTAATAAACTAATTTAATATATATTAAATAATCATAATTATGTCAATATAATATAAAATATAACTTATTTCCTTTCAAACTGTTTGAAAACAAAAACATCACCCGTGTGTACAACAGACATTTGCTTCATGAAATGATGTGATGTGTTTTTATGTAAAGTTTTACATGGATGGTAATAGTGGTATATTAAATGAATTTATATGATATATATAAAATAATAATTATTCCTTAGGGTGGATATATTATTTTCCTTTCTTATTTTTTTCCCTCACGAAAATGGAAACAACGTTCATGCATATGTACGGTTTACCATCTCCATTGAATGGCGTAATTAATTTTCTATATATAAATATAATGGATTAATATAAATACATATATGATTAATATATTTTATATTTCTATAATGTTTAAATTCATAAAATTGTAGAATTCAGATCAATTCAAAAGGACCAAAAATATCAAACCAAAGAATACATAAAAAATAATGTAGTTATTACCCAAAACACAATTTTAACATATAATTATTAACAAATGGGTAATAGAAGGTCATGTGTAAATAATATGTGGTGTGATTTATATAAATATATTTATATAATATATATACTATAAGCATATATATATATATATTATATAAGAGGTTTTAATGTTAATTAATAAGGTAAATAATTAATGTATATGGATTTCTAGTCTTACTTTTATTTATGGGATACTTAGGCCATATTCACCACTTGTTTCTTTTGTGTGTTGTATTTATTACTAATTTTAATTTATATAATGAATATATTTATTGTCATAATATTTGAGGCTTCATTTTATACTATTCTATCATGGGGCTTATGATTTAGAATTTACCAAAGTGGTAAGAATTTTTTTATACAATCTCATTGTTTATCGAGATTGTTTATGATTTTGCTTCCAATGAATAAATATTATGATATTTCTATCATGAATTACCAGGAATTTTCATATCTTTTGTTTATATTGTGAGAATACTTGTTTTCCCTTTATTTTCATCTCCTTATGTACTCATGATTACAAAAATATTTTTTAAAAGAAAACATACCTTATTTCTCTTTTTGGTCAAAAAACATTTTCCCTTCATATCCATGTTTTCTATAGAAAAATGTTTTGAAAAGTAGTTTTACATTATATGAAGGATTTATTATAATCAATTTTAAACATTATTGACTTTTATATAATGTTTTTTAAAATTAATATTCATGTCAATTTCCAAACAATGAACATTTGGATTTGAGAAATAATGTGAAAAGAATATTTTTTTTAACATGATTTGAATGAACATTAATTACCACTATCATAACGTATCAATTTTTTCCAATAGTATCGTATTAATTTTTTAAATTTATTTTCAAAGGAAATGGTTTATATTTTAAAAACAATTTTAAATGGTCTTTTAATATTTTTTTATATGTTTCCATGCTTATTTAAAAATAAAATGGACTTTGAAACTGTTTTATGAATTATTAAAAAATTATTTTAATATTGAATGGATCTTTTATTCCAGATATTTTTTACGTTGTATTTCAAAATCATTTCTAATCTAATATTAAATCCTTTGATGTTATTCATTCTTTTTGGGGTATATGACCAATGTATAGTATTCATATTTTTTAAATGAAGATTATATTAAATATTAAATGATGTTTATGAAACCCATTTCACGTCCACATGTTATACTATGATGAAATGATTATGAAACCGATTTATTTTCCCATGGGTTATGCTATGAGGAAATGATGAAATTTTTATGAAACTTTATTTCCTTTTACTTGTTATGATTTTATGAAATTTTTATGAAACCCATTTCCTCTCATGTGTTGTTATATAATGAATTTTTTATGATCTTGTGTCACACATATTTATTATTTTAATTATGTGAAGGGTGGGGCATATATCTCCTTGCAAAGAATTTGGTAAATATGTGTAAATCATTTGTTGATTGTGTTATATGTGAACTTGATTTCATTTTCATAATATTATGAATTGACAAGCTTTCTATCTCCATAAAGTTATACATGGAAATTATGTTATTTTAGTAATGTTATGAATAGACCTCATTACATGTCCATAAAGTTATTCATGAACCTGATTTCATGTTCACAATGTTATACATAGATCTTCTTTCCTGTCCATAAGTTTATTGATGGACAAGATTTCTTGTCATTTATTAAAAATGTATGTATGTTTCTATTTTAGAATGTTCATAATATTATAATCCCATTTTTTCCACATTCATATATCAATGTTATGCTATCGCTGTTCAATTTCATTAACTTGTTTTTTATTCATGTCTTATAGACTCCCATGATTTATACCATGTATCCAAATATTAATATTTTATATGCTGGGTGTGATTTCCAATGTTAATATATTTTCACATACAATTATGATCATGTTAGGATTATGTGATCATTGATAGAATCTGATGCATACATACCCTCACCGATCATCTCAAATCGCTATTTCTTCGAATTCCTTTCTCCTTGATGCCCTGAAGTGATTTTGAATTTATAGGTAGGGATATGATAAAGATAATAATGATGTTGTCAATGAAAATTCTATATTTTGTTATATATTTCAAAATTTAAAATAGATTCATGTATGTATCGAGTTTACCTAGACTACTAAACAATTCGGTTTGTTTGGATGTAAATTCTTTTAACGTCCTATAATATTATAAAGAAACCCCTGACTCTTTGATACTAGGGTTATAAATTTTATAGTATATATTTTTAAGATTCATGCCACGTGGCATTGGTAATGACCAATTTTAATGTTCACCATACTAATAATATTTAGTAATTTATCAATTTATGTGTCTTAACTAATTCTAAGAAACAAATCAATTATATCCCAATAGTTATTCATATTAGGTATATATTTTTATTGACTTATGTTTTTCATTGAGATTTATTTACCCAACTACATCTTCAAATAAAGTATTTTTGAGATTTCATTTTTGATAATAATTATTTGATCCCTATAAAATTGAAAAAAAATTAAACTCCACCAAATTTTCTTAATACGCATGAATCCCCTTTGTTATTTTTTGAAACCAAACTCTTTGATTGCATCATCAAACCTGATATTCCGACTATGAGATACTTATTTTAATCAATATATAGACCATTTATGTTCTTAAACCACAACAAATTCATTTGGAACTTCAAATCCTCGAAGTTTTATAATATATAATTCCACAACTAAATTTATATTATGAAATTGGTTTTCACATATATTGAAAAATAAAATAATTATAAATATCTATTATGGAACGTAAATTTTGAATGGTCTTTATCAATTAAATTATTGAAAACCATTCATCCAATTCCAAACCATGATTTTTTATAATCTTTTGCAACCAAGAATGCTTTATAAGTAGATATACTACCTTATTCGGTTTTCGTGATGGGAATACTCTTTAAAATAATAATTATAACCTCTATTAGGTTCATCTACCATGTTATATTCAAGGTTAGTGTAAATGGATTACATTTAAAATTCCATGGATTTTAATCATTTATTAAAAAATAAATATAATTGGATTCTGAATAGGAAGTAAGTTCATCATATATAAACATTTCAACATCATAATTAGAGAGTAAAATTACTCATGAGCTCTTGATAAATCCTTCTAATCCTAATAGGATATTATGTAGATTTGTTCAACTATACTTCTACAACACTTTTTTGAACAGACTTAACAATAACCATAATAAAGCATTTTTTGTGAGTTTTAAACATACTTATGTTCAAATTTCCACCCACAAACTACAATTTCAATATATTCCTTCTAAATAAAATTAGAAAATATTTATAAAAACTTTCTACACTCACAAATATCATAGTTTTAATATCCCTTAGTTTTCTTGGGATAATACATAAATAAGTATTTTATGAGACTTATGGTCAATTTTATCAATAGGTAAATATCATATGTGTTCTTTATTATCCCATATATTTACAAAAAAAATAATATAGACATTTCCAATTATTTTTTTAATATATTTTATTTATAAGTTCTTTGTATATAACATGTTTATGTAGGATCACATAACTATTTTGAGCATAAAACAAAAATTATATAGAAATGTCACATAAAATCCACTAGAGTTAGTTCCCTAGAACCATCTAATATGCTGAATATAATTACATTTATTTATTATTTTTTATTTTATTAAACTTCTTATCATATCATGATTGTTCATTTATGAGACATAGTATGTGATAATGTCTAAAGACTAACTATCACACTAAATGGTCATAATAGTTCTCCTCTACGATGATAACCCAAAAGTGTCATGATAATAAAATAATATATACGTTACATATCTAAATTATACTATTTCATGGGATAAAAAAAATATAGTTTATTAGGGATGGATACTCATAAGACATTGATTCACGTTATCATGGTGTACACCCTTCATAATTTCTAATGTAGATGATTATCAAACACAATCCACGGGTAAGAAAACCACATTTCCCTGTATCATTAGATGTTTCTATCATTAGATTTTTGTATTAGTCCTTATAACATAAAATTATTATTATGGAATATTTTTATTCATTTATATTGATGTAATGATGGAAACTGTGGGAATATATGTTCATAGTGAGTTAAAATACTTTTTGTGGGTCATGAGAAATATTACTGTAATCAATTATGTGATAAAATATTTATCACATTTTTTTAAAATATATTGATATCTCAAAAATCATTGATGGAAATTAAATAGCCTAAATAAATACCAATACATTTTGTTTTTTGGTTAAGATCATTTTATAAATTCAAAGAATGATACATCGAGTGGAAAGGTTGATGACACCAGCTTACAACACTCTTGATTATAGTTATCATGATAATTGAATTATATTACATAATAAGAATGCACATGAAGTTGTATACTGTCATGAAATTAACTAATTTTTTGTGGGTTCTTATTTGTGTTTATATATGCCAAACATTGACTTTTGGTAGGTATACTAAATTCCGCTAAGAGAGAGGCATAGAGGATCACACTCTATGTGTATCTAAAGTCTTGATTAAATAGTAACATTTTTTATTATTTAACTTGTTGAATAAATTTTATTACCACACATGATCTAATAATTATTCATGTTTTCTTGATCATATATATTCAATCACTAGTTATTCGAGACAGTATTTGTTGAGTGGGATATTTAATGAGTATTTATTTTTTATTTAGTAAATATAATATTTATTTATTTATTAGTAAAAAATACAATGATATTTAGTTATTAAATAAAGAGTCAGTATCCAGGTCCTGATTAATATTATGTTGGAATAGAAAATATAGTTTTCCCGTTCTGTAATAAATAATTATATATATAAATATTAAATATTAGTTGAATAAATTTTTAATAAATTATTTATGAAATACTATTTAATTAATTCACTAGATTTGTGCTTGTAAATAATTATAATAATAATATTTTTATTATATACATGGGGTTATGTAGGGGTTATGGAAATGAAAAGGGTTTAAAAAATATATTATTTTCTAACACTATAAATATTTAAACCCAATTGTATTATTTCTATATTGAAGGGGTTTCTATTTTGTTTTGTTTGTACATAACAACATCCAGGAAATTCTCTCAAGAAGGATAGATCCCCTCTCATGGAAAATTATCAGTAACGAAGATAAATCCTCTTCCACCACCCCTTTATATTTCATAGAGATCAAGGATAATCCTTCTTGGAAGCTATTATCAGGGAAATCAGGGATAAATAACACATAAATTATGATCTTCTCTGTTAGAACACATATATTCTTAAGATGATGCCATGATGTTCTTGGTACATGTGTAGATCACTCTTGGAGGGAATATATACTTTATTCCTTCAATCAAATGATGGTATGATGTAGATTTGTTTTTAGATTTATCAATGAATAAATAATTCAAAGAAAAATATTTCTTTAACTGATAAATTAATTGTAAATCATTATGCTATGATCTTACGTTTGGTTCTAGAGTTCTCATGTCAATTATTATTTAATTTATTTTCTTTGGTCATAGATTCTTTTATCAATGTATATCTTAGATTAATCATCGATTATGATAAAATTTCAAAATAGTCATACCCCATTAGGGCATCTATTACACTTAGAACTTACAAGTGGTATCATTGTAGTGAAATAAATATTTATAATTATATAAATTTTATTTATTTAGTTATAAATTCATCATTAGTTATGAAGTATTATTTAATAATGAATTAATCAAAATCAGTAGATATTCTATTCTTCCACATTGTTCATGAAACTATAATTTTTAGACAAATTAATAATGAATTAATATCATTCACTGAACTTTATATAGCTATCGAGGAGTCCCTCTATGTATCATAAGAGTCAACAGAAATGTATCTTATTGGTACACATCGTGTACTATTGTTAATGCACCAATAAAACGTATTAATTAATCTAGAATTAATATGGAGTATGTGTATTTTTTAAACATCATGTGTATTTCTTAATCTACATATTGATTAGTCCATACTAACAAATGGTTTTCTAGATTAAATGACATGTAACTCATGTACATGATCTACATCGCAATAGTAAATGATGATCCATGTATTTCCAAAATGGACATTTTATTGATAACTATGTAAGTAAAAGTCCCCATTATGTGTATACTATGTAATCATCATTTAATTCATTATTTGTTATGCACGAACCACATGTTTTGTCCCTAGTTTGGTTCATTAGATAGATGGAGAAGAACAAAAAATGTTATTTATCTAGCTTGTACATTCCAGGTATATTACCTAATTATGAAAAATTTAAATTTAATTACATATAAAACATAAACCTAATCAATATGTATTCTTTCATCATTCAGTAGACTTTTACATTCCATGTGATGTTTTTTATATATATTAAATATCTAACAATTTGTTTCATATTATTCACGACAACATGTCATGAAAGAGTCATAATACTGTGACTACTCTATGCACATTAAAATGTATAACACTATGTAAATAACATGTGTTCCATGATTCATTAAGATGAATCATACATTCAATGAAATTATATGTTATGAAAAGTATTATGTATGCCACATGAGTGAAAAATATATAAATATACTACACGTTTGGTAGTTTGGATAGGTACTCACCCAGTTTCATCTAATGTATATGTTTTGTAAAAAGTATTTTCAAATAAAATAATTTCATTTATTTAATATTTTTCTTAATTAGAATCACAAGATGTTTTGGAAGAGAATTCACATAAATTAATTTATTAATTAAATAAGACAACTAATTTATTCGAGCTCAATTTATCATAAATATGATTGAGTTAAACTAAATTAGATTTTATTTAATACGTTATTTTATGTATATATATGGTTGATCATGATCATATATATGACTTTTGAATGTGATAGGTTTTATTTTAATTTATTGTTAAAATTAATTTACATTATTTTTTCATCGGTATTCTCATTATGTAATGGTACACTTACCTATAGTTTTGTTTCTTATAAACCCCCTTAACCAATCCTTTGGTTCTCCTCACCTCTGTGTTTGAGTAAAAGCTAATGTAATGGATGTATATCCCAGGTGAGTGTAGGTAGTTCAAGTTTTTAGTTGAAGAGAATCCAATACATTTGGTACGTGGGTAGATAAATGGATGACGTAACACAACCCAAGGCTTGGTTCATGATGTTTCCCCCTTAGTTTAATGGTTAATGTATCATCCACTAGATAAAATAACATTTTAAAAATATCATTATCATGCCACATTTATTATTTAATTTCTATCATGTTTCATGGTTAATTTAATAATGAATGTTTCATCATGGAAACATGAATTATTGAATTTAACAGGGTTGCAAGATAGAAAAAAATAAATTAGATTACATGTAAACATTATATATGAAATAGTTAATCACTTAAGTAAATATAATTAATATTAACAAGAAAAAAAGAAAGATAAATGGTAAAATAATGTATAAAGGTAAAATTCCCAAAATTATATATATTAATTCAGTTTATGCTTCCACTACAGGGGTTTGAATTGAATCATAGTTTACCGTGATTAACAAAAATTCATTATTGTAATTTAACTTATTGGGGAATTCCTATTTTGAGTTTTGGAATGAATTAAACGTGTTCATATTAAGGTTTTTTCACCACCATCAGACAATGTGATACCAGTAACAATGATGTGAGGAAATCCAAAGAAATTATTTTTATATTAAGGATTACTCAAAAAAGATAAATGTACTATGGGTTAATGTAGTTAGAATGTTTTTTATTCCTTGATACCTTTGGATAGTTTAAAAAAACTACTTTTTTGTTAGGCTAAGGTGAATATGGATCCTTACAAAAAAAATTAAGAAATATTATATTTTGAAACTAATATTGAGGTATATTATGTTTTGATCAAAAATTAGGATATTAACAAATTAAATATTTATTATATAATTTTATAAATCAGATAATGTCCTAATTTTTTTATTGTAATTTATAGAAACAAAAACTATGAATTCAAACATATCCTAGGATTCCATAATTGTTAACGATAACCCTATAACCAACACTAATTTCCTTGAATGGGAAATCCACTTACACATTATTTTATGCCAGGAAAAAAAATTATATGTGCTAGAAAATAATATTCCTAAAAGTCCAGTCCAAGGGTCTAGTAGGTATGTGTAAGGACCTAGCCATAAATATTACATAACCTTGATTTATTTCAATAATTCACACTATTTTTTTTTCAAGTTTAGCTTTTTAGAGAATTAGGTCACAACTATTACAAAACCACTCAAAAATTAAATTTTTGTCAAATCTACTCACTATCCATTTTTTCACAAAATAAAACGATTTATAATAAAACATGACATATTTTTCTTGATAAAAATCATTTTGAATTCTTCCTTTATCTTACCCATTTATATACCATGTAAAAAACATTTCAGAAAACTTGGGATGATCATAAAAATCTCAGTACGGAATATAAAATAAGGAATAAAACCCGTAGTCCATGAATAATTAAAACCCATGAATATAATTTTACAAAATCTTAATTTTCACACATAAATAATAACATAGTTTTTTTACATCATGTAGTCATAATATTAATACAAAAAATCTCATCAATCATAAAACATAAACGTTAATTCTTGAATCCATAACATGCTTACACTGTAACTTTCACAGCTACATAAGGAGTAACCTTCATGATTATTTTTTGAATACCGGTTATAGTATATTCCACAAATCTCTTGGGAAAAAATTAATGATTACCACTTTCATGTTACCCAATGAATATGAGAGCTTTCACAGGATATCCCGCCCTAGTTTTATCATGGAACATCCTGTATTTGTTTAATCACACAACCACCAATCAAATATCCAAGTACCATTACATAATCCTAACAAATAAAATATTGATGTTATCAAAATTTCACTCAAAAATAAAAAAAATCAATTTAAGATATTGAAATATTCAATCCATTTCAAAAACCAATTAAATCATTTATTAAGGTGATTTTTTAATCAAAGTCTCCAATGCCAGATAGGAACATTTAAAATAAATTCTATAATTAAAATTTTAAAACATATATGTCTATATAATTAAATAATTGAAACAGTTTTAAAAACGTGGACTTTAGTGAAAAATATTTATAAGAAAAAATCATTTAAACTTATAAAATGATGATTTAGTTAAAGGGTATTGTAACATATGAGAAACACTTGAATAAAAATAATTTAATAATAACATCAAAAAAAATATTAAATATCATGAGAATATTGAAATTAATGATATAAAATTTGAAAATGGTTGTATATACACCTTTTTGGATATTAATGTTACACAATATCATGATATGCTTCAATTAAATGAGATTGATATGTAGTTCCTTAAAAAGAATGTATCATTAGATTAAGGATAATTCGTTTAAAAAATTATGTGTAAAAAATATAAATACACCCAATATAACTGGAAAATGATTGTAAAAAATAAGAGGTCATTCAAACATATTCTAGTAAAAACAAAACCAATGACATGGATATTTAACAAAATGAAGGGAGATTGAGTTAAGATTCCCCTTACAATGACCATTTTGTTAATAAAATAGATCGATTATGTGTATTATTTATAAGTACACATAATGAACGTAAAAATTAAAGATATGATATAAAAATTTATTTCTACCATATAATAGCACGTCATAATAAAGATGTAGACGACTAACCCAAAGAATGGAAATTGGGGTAAAAAGTTATGTTACCTTGAGATCGACTCATCATGTATAATCATTAAGTTTTGAATAATAAAAATAGGTTATTTTATACTTTAATGATAAAATTTTTTATTTTATCATTATTTTTATATTACTTATTACCAGGATATAATAATTACCTTATTATTTAATTTCATACCAGTCATTTTGTCGATGTTCGGTACATGAGTCAAAAAATGATCTTGTTTTGATCTAAATTTTCCATGTGGTCAAAATTTGATCATTTCTAGAATATTTTTCAGGATTTAAATATCATATATATGTATTATATATGTATTTATAATATTCATAACATTTGGAGATAATAAATGAAATTCAACATTCATGGAGACGGAAGGTCGTACATACGCATGAATGTTAATTTCATTTATTTGTCATATTAGAGGAATGGGAAGTAAATAATACATAGGTATGTTATAATTACATTAATATATATATATATATATATTATATGTTACATAAGTTTATTTAATCCATACTTTATGCATTACATGTATGGAATGAATGAGTCATATCCATTTGAGCGGGTGGTAGTCTTCACTTCCTCAAATTAAATTATCGTATTTACACATTATGGATATCATAAAGGTATATTGTAAATAAAAATTACAGAATCATCGAGAAATTATAAATATAATATATATCATATATAAATATAGTGCAATCATATTTTCCACCATGAGATGTGGTAGTAGAAAATTGAACAATCATCATTTCATGAGGCTGTAGTTCATCGTACACAGAAACAGTATATTCGTATCCATTCGATGGAGGTGTGTGTAAGTGTAGTTCGAAAAAATCTCATAGAAAAATCCTATAATTTTGAGTATTATTTTTTTTAATAAAATAATATTAACAGAATAGGTTGTGAATAATGAAAATAAAAGAAAAAAACATCAGAAAAGACGTTACCTCTAAATCCGGTAAGTTCTTTTGATTTGATCCAAAAGCATTCCTTGAATTTCCTTATTCCCAAATAAAAATATTTTAGGTGTAAGGGATTGATTTTTTGAGCTTATTTGAGATGAATTTTGATGATACTAGGGGTTTAAGAGGTATGAGTAATTGGGTAGAGGTGGTGGAGTCTTATAATAGGGAAGAGGGGCACTTTAGGAAAGTCTTGAAATAATATTTATTATAAATTCAATGTCGATTAAAAATTGTCTGAAACATGTTTAATTTGAATATAAGATAATTTCAGATCGAATAACCATCATCTAATATTTTTTAGACAATTTTTTAATATTTTTTTTTCATTATCTTTTTTGTTTAACCCTTATTTTACCCTTTTAATCGTAATGTAATATCATATTATTTACACACTTTGGGTTAATGTAATTACGATATCAAGTCAAAAGGCCCGAAAAATGTCATTTTTGAAATATTTCAACTTATTGTAACCATTTTTATGAATATTATATTTTTAGGAATTTAATTTCATTACATAAAAAATTTTATATTTTATGTTATGAATTACTTCAAGTTTAAACACTCTTCATACTTGACATTTTTACAACTTCATAACTACTTGGTTCCTTAGAAAAAAACATCGACTCAATCATAACATTTCATATTAATATAGATAATTCATGGATGACATTAATTATGTAAAATTATATATATTTTGATATTTATAGTATCATTTATTTGAAATCCTTCATTAATGAAGTAGTCATAGCATAATCATTGTTTCATAATTAAATTTATTAATTTAATGTCAAAAAATTATAAATAAAATATCATGATGTATTAATATTTTTATCTTTCTAACTAATATTTATATAAAAATATATAACTTATATATACCCATGTAGAAATTGTTTTAGTAAGAAGGTACATGTTTATGTTATTTTTCTCTTTACTTTAAATTAGTTATTATAACATGTCAATATCACCACCAAGTGGCACCAATATTCCAAAGGATCAAATGTAGGATGATCAAGTTCATACAAAACTCATAAAAAGGATTTAGACACGTTTTATGATAGTTTTATTTTATTAAAATATTATTTTTTACCCTTATTGACCATATTTACCCTTTAATCATGGAAAAAAACATAATTACTGAAGTAACTATTCATAATGTCCAAATATTAATGGTACCAATTTATACAATTTGAAAATTATGATTCTATATTTGAAATTAATTTTTTCAAATTTAAAAAAATACATTTTAGTAATAAATTTAAAATTAATTCCTATTGTCAAAACCAGAAAGCGTGTTTTTAAAGAAGTAAAAAATACCAAAATATTGGCATGTGTTTATGTTCATTTTCAATGTGAAATTACATAAAATTACAATAATTGTATTAAATAATAAAATAATATTACATTATACATTAAAACCATTAAATAAAATGATTTAACCTTATAAATTATCTTGATGGAAAAAGTTAATTTAAATTAAAATTTAGCATATTTTTATAATTCATCAAAACTTAATGGTTATAAGAAAAACATAAATAATTTATCCAAAGAAAATTTTCATATCCCAAGTATAAAGAAGAACTTTATTTTGTCAAATATAAATTATAAAGGTGACAAAAAATAAATTTATAAAATTTTCTCTATCAAAAGGATGTAAAAATACATTTTTTGAAAAACACTTCTTTATTAGTAAAAATGAATTTCTTCTTATATCATATCATCAAAAACAATATGATGAATTTAAAACAGTAAATTTAATATATAACATATATTATTTATTAAATAAAAATTCACAAATAGTTATATTATTTTATAAACACAATTATTCTCTTTTTGAATGGGTTTTTATAAAAATGCATCCTTTATATTCAATTGGTTATTATTTCCATTTATAATAATTTTTGTAACCAAATAATCATTATTTAAACATGTTTAATTCATATTTTCATAATTTAGTTGATATTATTCATTCATTCCATTCTAACATCTAGGATATAATGGTAAAATATAAATAATAATATTTAGTTGTTCATTTAATCTCAATATAGTTTATCACGTATGCTATTGAATATAGTGTTTCTTTCTTAACTATCGGGATATTATAGGAATAATATTATCTCTACAAAACACATTTTTATGATGTCATTGATGTCCAATGAATCATTATATGTTCTATAAATAGTGATATTCTAATTAAACATGAGGTCATTGATATGTATAGCAGGTTTTCTCAACTAAATGATGTCTATCAAGTGATGTCGAGACAAGAGAGATATTAGATCTTCAATGAATTTTTTACATACAGGATTGAAGAGTTGAATCTTGTTAGGGATCATATGGTTAATAGGATTGTTCAAATAAATCACTTTACATTTTAGGAGTTTAATTACATGATGAGAAGTGCATAAATATCATTATTTCCCCACATCCTATATTTTTGTCTTTTTTTTAGAATAAAAAATTAGAAATATTTAGAATAATAATTTAAAACATCTGACACATATTCTCCAAGTCAAAAAGGACACTTGGGTTGATAAATTAATATTCCTTAGAGTTAATAAGAAATGGGATAAAAATTTAAAGGGCCTAAGACTCACTCCAATATCAATATATTAATCACTGACCTCCCAAAAATAAGAAGATTCAAAGGAAGGTTAAATAAAATAAGTGTTGTGTTTTTCATCTAGAAAGCTAAACCACTGAAAGAATGAGTAAAAATAAAATAAATTGGAAGGTAAAAGTGTTTCATTATCAAGTGTAATTTTTCTATATTTATACATTGGGTATTATAAAAATCTTGTGATTCTCACATATGTATCCAAATATATTAAACAATATGATTATTAATAATTTCTAGAGGAGAGTTGGATTTTCAAGAAACTTATAGAGAATGACTTACAATTTTCTCTATAAGAGAAAACCACTATATATTTACAACTAGATTGATTTTGGTTTTAACTAATTAATATTTTGTACCAAGTGTTTCTCAGAACAACATCTATTTTACATTTATTCCAAGATGGTTCTATTTTGAATTTTAGAAATAAAGAATTCATCTATTTCAAATAGAAAATTTGTAATAATATAGTGAAACTAAATGATTAAATTTATGTAATAAATTATGAAAAGAAAATATTCGAAATAACTAATAAATCATCTTCAAAAAACTCATATAATACCTTGTAGGGTCATCGCCATATTATTCATATAAACAAGAAGCGTCTGAAAAATATCTCTCAAGAAGGTTATTTGGACTCTTTTGAGATAACACTCCTTAAAATATTCCATGCATGTTTTCAAGGAAAAATAACCAAACTGATATTTTGTTGATAGGGATAAAGAGCCACAGAGCATCTAATATTGGTTCAAACTAATATGGGTGGCCCATTTTTAGTAGAATCTATAGTCATATGATCTTAATTCATTTATTTTTCTGATTAATTGAATAGATATGGTAATATCTACTTGATAAGTTATAAATATGAGGCCTTTGATAAATTCAAATAATTGAATATTTAAGTATAGAATCAACAAGGTAAGAAAATAATAATAATTCTGTCTGACTAAGGTAGGAAATATATTAAAAAATAGTTTATTTCATTTTACAAGATTTTGGGATTCTTTCCCAACACACTCCACCTTATACACCACAATTTAATAGTTTTATTTATGAAAGGAACCATACATTGATTAACATGGTATGTTAAATGATGATTCATGAAAATATTCCATTATCCTTTTAGGGATATGCATTACATGATGTATCACACATTCTAAACTTAGTACCAAACAAGGTGGAAAACATAATTACATGTGAGTTAATATATTGAGATATATCCTCGTTCTCAGACACTCATGTATGGAGATGTGAGTCATTTTATAAGGCAACCTCTTGTAAAAAAACTATCTCTTTAAGCCATGAGGTGTATCCTTACAGGTTATCCCATGAAAAAAGGGGGATACTATCTATAAAACCCCTCAAATAGAAAATTTACTATCACAAAGAAATCCATCTTTCTTGAGAGGGATCACATCCATTATATGGATATTTAGATAATGATTTACTTTGATGATGTTGATGCTCACGATATAGGAGACATGGTATAAGAAAAAAATCTATATGTCCTTATAGAGGAAATTGTTTTAGAAACAAAAGTACTACATAAGAAAACCAAGGATATGAGAGCACCATAATGATATGATTTTATAGTTAATGATGTTTGTTAATCCTTATTGGTCGACAATAATGGTCCTATGTCCATCAAAGTGGAAATAGGGTGATCTAACTCTACAAGATGACATGAAAACCTGAATTCTGAGATAGATTCCAAGTATTAGAACCCAATTTCGGTTTTAGTATATATGATAGTTGATGTAAATTATAATGGGTGAAAATGGGTATTTAAGAGAAACTGGACATGGAAGGTAAATTAAGTGATGATAAATCAAGGATAATGTAAAAAAGTTTAAATAGCATCATTTCATTGACTACAATGAATCATTTTCTCTAGATTCCATGTTTAAATCGATCAAAATTATACATGCTATATATGTTTTCCTTGATAATGAAATTTGGATTATGGGTGTAAAAATGGATTCCCAAAATGATGAATTTTAGGAGGATGTCTATATGAAAAAACCAGATTTTTTGACTCCAAATAATTTAAAAAATGTATGTATGTAGCAACAATATAGTAATGTATTGAAGCAAGCATCGAGTTTAGTAAAAATCTGGTTTTATGAAGCTGTAAAATAATTTGGTTTCAGTAAAAATGAATATGATTCACTTTTCTAAAATATATTTACTGTGAGTAAGATTATTATTCCAATATTGTATTTCAATAGCATATTACTTATTAGAAATGAAGTGTTAGTCTTACAGTCAGTTAAGGACTAGTTAAACAAGTAAATATACATAAATAACTAAAGTGAAGTATCCTATTTTATATGGATCAAGATAATTCAGGGTATATCCATGTGTATACATAGTCTATGTAATGATACATACATTTATCAGATACTAATGTGATTAATTATTGAACAATCTAATATTGGATTAGTTTTTGTGTCACATGGTATACATCTTTCTATGAGAATGTTCCCTCAAATGAAATAGGATAAATAGAGAATGAGTAGGATCCCATATGAATCTATGATATGATCAATAATGTATTCCATGTTATGTTTTAGGATTGATATTGTTTATGCGTTGATAATGGTAGGTAGATATCAAGCTGAACAATGTGAACAACATTGGTCTACAGTTAAGGATATCCTTAAGTATCTGAGAAGAACTAACGATATGTTCCTCATGTATATAAGAGAAAAGGAGCTATTAATTCAGGTTTATAATAATCTTATATTTAAAATAAAACATAATAATATAATGTTAGAATAATGTTATTTATTCAGTATCCATTAATATATCTTTCAGAAAGAAGAGTTCAATGAAACTAGTTTTCATTGACTCTACAATGGAGTCCAAGTATATAACAGATTGTTATTCATCAAAATAAGCTTCTTAGATACATATATTTTTTTTAATATCATGATTTTTAACCTATAATTAAAGTCATTACCACATTATATATTTATAATACTATACCGTTGGCTCCTACAAAGGATATAAGGAAATATCAATAGAAAAAAGACATACTATTGAAGTATCAACTCTTGAGGGAAGTTTCTAAAAGGGGTTATGTTACCACGAAAAGTATTTTCATAGAAGATAACGTGGTTAACCTCCTGAATACAAACTTATCTTTTTATAAGAAGAATCATATTGTGATATCTAATGATCTAAAGGTTGTTATAAATTGGATCTAGTGTAAGTGGATTCTTTTGGTGTTGGTTCCCTATTACCATACACTATTTAGTTTATGATTACTTTTATTCATTATTTTGATTATTAATAAACTTATTATCACATCATGGTTTTTATTATATGTGTCATATTATGTTATAATTCCAAAAATTGTGACTATCACATTGAAAGGTCATAATAGTTACTTACTATAATGAAAACCCACAAGTGTCCTGAAAATATTCATAAATACATTTTTTATGGATAGATGTTATCATTTGAGGGACATAAATTATATGAGCTATACAGGAGAATATGTTACATCTATTCCTTCAGTAGTAGATCCAAATAGCACTTATAAAAGATAAGTGACCATGTTCATGATGAACTAGAGAGGAAAGAGCTTGCTCAATATTCTCAGAGGTACTTGGTAAAAAAAAAACTTGTACACAAGGTTTGAGTGGGATTTCAACATTATTATCATCCCCATAATCATTATAATAAGTTGTGTCTATGTTTATAAAAGTATAGTCAAAACGTTTAAAATCAAAAATAGGTGCTCCCCTTTCTCAAGAATAGAATGGACTAATTGCATCTTGAAGCTTGTCCTTATCACCCTTAGAGTTAGTGATATTGGGTCCAAATAAAATAAAACATGGGGTATTCCCCCCGTGAGTATTTGATACTCCTTTTGTTACTAATTCATTCTATTTTAAGACCTCCAGATCAAGAGAGTTTCCCTTTCTCTCTTTACAATACCATTTGGAATCTTCATCAACACCAAAAATAGCCTCTAATTTATTCTAATTTGATAAATAATAATCCTCAACTATCTGGTTATGATTCAGTCTTAGATCAATTGAATATTTTTATCTGTTAGGGTTTTTTATAAGATTATAATAATCCTAAATTTTATCGCCATTTACTACTGATAACTTTTCCACAAATTAATGTTATTTTCAACTTATTTCCAGTGGGATGGTTAATACGAATACCACCTAAATATATTTAATTTTCAAATAAATTATGAATAATTCTATGTTATTCATGTATTGTTGAAATAAACATATGGTAAAGAAATTTGTTAAATCATGAGAAAATATTACACAACTCTTCCATATGTCTGACTATAATTCTAGCTAGACTAATCTGATGCCCATAAACTATAAAATATAAATATAAGTGGTATGATTTCCTAATAGTGTTGAAATCACCATTTCTATGGTTGATGATATACTATATAAATTTTAGTCATAACCTATATTCTTTATTTAGTTTACTATAATAAGGAATTTGATAGGTTCTATCAACAGTTAATTTTTGTCAATCATTTTAAATTTCAAAATGATAATGATTTAAAAGGTAATAACTTTTCAAATCCATATACTCACCTTTATG
The DNA here is from genome assembly GCA_963277665.1 of Viscum album. Taxonomy (NCBI): domain Eukaryota; kingdom Viridiplantae; phylum Streptophyta; class Magnoliopsida; order Santalales; family Viscaceae; genus Viscum; species Viscum album. Next base: position 258,177,365 of record OY728156.1, on the reverse strand, counting down.
TGGTAATTTTAAGCTCTTAGCCAAAATAATTAAAGAAAACTCACGTTTCTGAACATCAACAATGATTCTAATGTGAACTTATTGATATATTGACTCAAACTCCATATTCACATAAAATTTCATTAACAACTGAGGATTTTAAGGTTGATTATCATCCTTGAAACAATAATTACAACTTTTTGTAAGAATATCTCTCTAGACAAGTGAAAGCATTTATCTAAACCACTCAACATCTACTTTATTCTCTAAAAAGAAAATTTTTCAATAAATAATCATCTTAAAATGTTTTTTATTTCCACTTGTTCTTCTTATAAATCATATTTAAAAAACCATTTTTTAGGAGAATATCCCTCGAATGATTTCATTATATTGTCCACTCACTACTGAAATTCTATGGTACACTGGTTAGGGTTTTATTAAAGTAAGGGTAAAAAGGGAGTTTTAACTTAGTCTAGAAAAAAACACAATTATTTAAATTTTATTTCAAAATTTTAAAATCATTCAAGGCTTAATGTAGAGTAAAACATTGGAGAAAAATAAAATATACTTAATGTACCTAAAAACACATACGATAAATTCAGAGAAAATAAACAATTAATTGTGCATTCAACATAAGAAGAAAATAACATTTCATATTAATTTAATACATTTTATAAATCAATACATTAAATATATACAAAATAAAATATAAAATAATTCAACCTAACTAATTATCCCCAACTCATGTATGATATAATTTAACCCTCCAAATTCCTAGGCATTGTTAAAATGTTAGCAAGATAATGTTCTATTCCAATGATTTTGATAGTAATACCCCCCTTTTGAAAATACATCTCTAAAATTGATGTTTTTTATTAGTGTTCTATGTACTAGAATGAAATTCTTTATTTTTAGAAATATTAACCAAACTTATATTTTCATATTTTATAGGTAAATATTTGAATCTATATCCATAGTCTAGAAAGGTTTATTTAATCTAATGAATATGTGAACAGAAATTTCATGTAACAATGTACTTAGTTTCAATAGTAGAAAATACAGTAATGTTATTCTTATTACTATAAGAAAAGACTATACAATTTTAAAAAATGGTATTTTATAGAGGTTATTATTTCTATTTAACTTATAACCACCTAATTTTTCATCTAAAATGATAATTAATTCAAAATCATCTCCTCTAGAGTAGCATAGTCAAAAATTATTTATAATTGTTTGGTATTGTATAATCCTTTTAAAATCACTCATATAAGATTTCCTAGGGGTTTATTAAAAAATCTCGCACATATACACAATAAAAATTATTATAAGGTTTGTTAGTATTTAAGTAAAGTTAACACCCAGTCATACTGCTGAATATTTTTTGATCAAATTCTTTTCTAGTTTCATAAAAATCAAATCTATAAGTGGTTCTTATTATAGTGTCATGTTCTTTTGATTTATCCATTATAAAAAATTTAAAAATATTTAGTTTACTTACATTGGATTAAAATAATTCCTTATTTTTTTTGATAGATCAAGATACCAAGAAATAATTTTAATTCACCTAGAAAACTCATTTTAAATTCATTTTTCATTAGTTTTGAATATTCACTACATAAATAAATTCATAAAAAAATATCATCAACATATATTTGTTCAGAAAAAACATTTTTCGATGGTTTTTTGATAAATAATGTAGGATCAGTAACACCGGTTGTAAAACAATTGAAAATAAGAAAAGTGTTATTCCTATCATACCATGATATAGGTTCTTATTTTAAACCAAAACTATTTTTAGTAAATTTAAAACACGATTTGGTAAATTATTATTTGAAAATGTATTGGGTTGTCTAGAAAACCCTAAAAAATCTAACTGTTTATAAAATAACTCTTCTCATCTATTTTATATAATTTGTAATTTATATGTAATGCATAAACAATCATTATCTTAATGGATTCAAGTCTAGATACTAGAGAAAATGATTACTCATATTTAGGCCTTGATTTTTTAACAAAAAAAATATGCTACCAATATTTCATTATTTCAAATAATATTTAAATATTCATCAAAAAACATTCAAAATACCAATTAAGTGTAAATGGTAAAATAGTATTTAGGTCTCTCAACTAGTTCATATACTCTTTTCTTTTCAAATATTTTCAAATATTATTGTATATCCATCACCCAATGTTCATAAAAATTGTAACATTCGTTCTTTTGGGACCAATATATTATAAAAAGGATTGATGTTCAACCTTGTTTCTACGTGATGATTTAAATTGAGTTCTTTTATATAGATCTCTAACAATAGTATCTACTGGACGGTATATATGTATAATTAATTCCTCTAGGTTTTCCATAGGTCTTGGTTCCTCTAATTTGCCTTTTTTGTGATATTTTTCATGTAAATTAGAATCATGGTCATTGGTATTTAAGGTTTTATTAATATTAAAATTATATATATCATCCAATATGTTTGAAAAAGAATATTTAGATTAATTTATATCAGTATGTTCACAGGTTATTCGAACAGATTCTTCAACTAACATTGTTTCTTATTAAAAAACTATAGGCATTACTTGATTTAGAATAACCATGGAAATATATCTATTATAACTTGAAATAAAATTTATCCATACTATCTTTTGTATTTAGAATAAAACGTTGTTGATAATAAAATTTGAAATAACATTCCAAAAATTTATCACATTCCAAAAATATAATTATGTACTCATTAAATGAGTTATTATCAAGACATTAATTATCACAAAACAATATTTATTTATAGATTCAATATAAAAATAGACTGTTGTTTCATATTCACTATGAATGGTCTAAGATGACTCTTGAAGTGTCATGTTTTTATTTAAACCACCACATTCTATTAATGTGTTTGAGGAGAAAATAAATTATGATTATATCCATGTTGTGAGAATTAGGATTAAAACTATTTAATTTGAATATAATGGTCAAGATTACTTTTCACACTCTTCATGGTAAGTCCACTATGGTTCTCTATAATGTTTTCATACATTACAAAAACACTTATAGGATTCACTATTGTGACTCATCAAATATACACATGTAAACAATGAATAATAATTAATTATTTCATAATCACAATGTTTACTTACTTAACATGAAACTCTATATGGTCTGAAAATGTCCATGTGAACTTGTTCTAGTTATTTATAGGTAGAGAAATCATTATTTTATTGGAAGATACATTATATTGCATTCCCTTTGGATAGAAATTTCAAAAACTGTATTTTGGGAAATATTTGTTATGTAGATCTTTGAAAAAAAACATTTTAATAACACTATAAGAGATTATATATTACCATGGCATAGACTTCCATGCCACAACCAAGATTCTCAATGAAATAAATTTAAAAAATAAAAAAATATAGAAAATTAAAAAATGAAATTAATTGTGTAAACATTTTCGTTTCTCAAAGAAGTAAACACTAAATTAAACTTATAATCTTAAATAATAAAATAATTATTCTCAAAAAATTTATGAAATAAATCATCACATTACTGTTATATTTTTATAATATTATTATTTAAGACATCTATAAAGTGAAATTTAGGGAATAATTGGGTTTTAGAATTGCTAAATTAGCCAAGAAGAATAATTTTTTATTATTTATTGTATATCTTTCCTCATACATATTTTTATATTTTTAATTTTTTATAATTATATTTGATTTATTCATTCATATTAGATTTATATCAAAGGAAATAAAAATTATGATTTTTATTCCAAACTCCTTTCTTATCATACATTCCCTTGAATTTTGTTTTCCTGAAAGCATTTTATTTCTATATAATTTCATGAATATTATTTAATTTTTTTTTATTTATTCCTCATTTTAAAATTCACCAAGACTTCCACTAGTTCCCTCTTCATTAATTACTAATTTTAATTTTGACTAATATTCTCTTAATGGATTTTATTTATTTGGTTTAGAATCCCTATATTTTACTTTATGTTCTTCCTCATACATCATCAGTTTACATATAATATCCTTTATTAACATATTTCATACAATACATGATTCTTGAATGGATATAGGAGTGCCTCTATATTTTCTAGGTAACATCTTAGAATACATAGTACTTCATAATTTTCCTCAATATTTTCTTCCAACTCATGATATGTATTGGTAATATCATTAATCCTTAGATAAATTTGAGAACTATACTCATCAGGATTCATGTTAAATATATTATACAAGATATTGTATGTATTTTTACATTTTTTGGCATTATATGTACTTTACTAATATAATTAAAAGTTATCCCAAATTTCAAAAGATGTAGCATATGTGGATTTTTTATTAAATTAATATTCTCCCAGTGTATAGCATAAAACAGTTATTAATTTAAAATTACAGTCATAGGCAGCCTTAGTGGCATCAGTCCAATTTTTTAACAGCTTTAGGTTTTTTCAAATTGATCTTAAATTATAATTAAAAAATTGAAACCCATAATTTAAATATATATTTTCTTTTTTATTTTCCATTGAGAATAATTTGTACCATTAAAATATAGAGTTCTTTTTATAGCAATCCCCTCAATTATATTTTTATCTGTAAAGATATAAATTTATAATTAACATAAATTTAGATATTTATGATAAAGATTAAATCAAATTTAAAACTAGATAAATAAAAAATAATAATGAAATAATAACATATGATACCAAATGTTTGTAACAGTTGAATACTCAAGAGGGAGGTTCATTGTGTATTTGATAAAAATTTCCATTTAGAAAATTTATAAATCAAAATCCACTAATTTCAAAATACCCCTTGTTAACAATATAGTTGCTTTATGTAAATTACTGATTTAAAATAATCTATCAAAATTTCGATCAGTACTCATTTTTAATAAAAAAAATTTATTCTTGTCTTTTGAGATTACTCAACATACATTAATTAGTATACATATATCAAAAAAAATCTAGCTTTCAAATTTAAGTTTCTCAAAAGAGTAATTAAAAAAATTAAAAACAGAGAAAAACATTAAAGCACACAATTAAATTTTATAAATGCATGAGGTTCAATATCATGCCGATACCTAATCCTATATACTTTACCATCATCAGCTTCCAAACACATATATTAAAAATAAACATATGATCTAAAACCTATATCTAGCATAGGATACTACAGTGTACGCAGTTTTCTAGTATTATCCATAGTCTCTTCTATATTTATCATGGGATTAAAAATATAATTTTAATAAATTAAGATTATTTATGTAATTTTCAATGTTCTATAGAATTTTTTTATTTAAAAGGTTTATATAAAATCTATCACTACTCAAACATAATAAAAACATAGTGAGATAGAGAGATGATAAATATATATAAAAATGATTAAAAATTAGTTGTTATTACAATTTGTCTTATATTATTGGTGTTTTCATTCAGTATGGAGATGAGATGTGAAGATATAAAAATATTATAAGATATTCTAACAATTTTCATCTGGAAAAAGAGTGTTGTATGGTCATGAATGGATAACTAGTTTGTGTTTTTTATCTCATAAAATCTCACATTCAATATCTGACTTTAGTATTCTATAAAAATAACTCTTACTATAAAAATAACAATCATAAATTCATTATTATGTATCATTATAGTTGGTAAAGAAAATAAGATGTATTAAATTCCATTTTCCATGAATTTAATTTGGTATAGAATGTGGTTAGATAATATTATATTAAAATATAATTCACACTTTTAGACACGGTCACTTGAAGTGTTCCAAGTCAGATCAACAATAGTTTCTCAAACACTAAAAGAAATTTTTTGATAGATTCCCTTGATATATCATGGTGTTTATTTCCCGAAACATGTAGTATATCCAATAATTAGCTAATTTTCAACATTCTCGTATGGTTACTTCACTATAACATGCAATATATTGATGTTAAATGGAAGCTCCAGTACTTTTTGTAAATCACAAAATTTTTATATAGTCTATTTAAATCCTTGTGTATTTGATTGGATGCAATGTATTTTCTCCAAAACATTATTAATTATTGACGTAATGGATATATGATGTGATCAATTCACATGAATGTGCAGTCACATTAACCCTTTTGGATGATAACAACATATTTTTAGGGTCAACCTAATGTATATCATGTTTTCACTCTAATTTTTCATATAGAAACTTGAGTACTTAATGGTATTTCGTTCATAGTCGAATAGATGGTCATATAGTTGATGCATTTTCCATGTAGTCTCTTAAGTACATTTGTAAATTTAGATTCTTCATATTCTTTTATACAGTTAACTTAAATTATTCATTGGTATCATGATTCCATATGGTCACTTGAGCACATAGAGAATATTTCTAGACTAAGTTTCATTTGTCATAATAATATAGATTTATAACCAATCAGATACAAAGGAAATTTTAAATTATTTTCCAGAAAAAGATATTTGACATCCATTAAACCAAGAATATATTATAAATAAAATAAACATGATTTGTGATTATTAAAATAAGAAACTTTTAGACTAAGCCTTCACTATTTTCATCTATGATTGAGGTCTGGCCTTATTTTTTTCTCATTTTCTTCACACATCATTGAATTAATGAATATTCAGTCACCATTTCCTTGAAAATTTTATGTGTTTTTCATGTATTTGTAAATTATTACATAGAAATTAATGTTTTATTATTTGTTATATTCGTTTACAGTGGGGTTTTATGATTTTATATTTATAATCAAGTGATATTGTGAGGTATATGTTTTATATGGTAGAAAAAAAGCTTGAATAGGTTTCTTTATTAATATTGGGTATATAAAATGTTTTTTAGACAACTAAATAATTTATTCAAAAGTGTGATTTTCAGTTTGAGTTGTGATTTTATTTTGGATTTGGTTATTTATATATCTAAAGTATATATACTCGATGAGTTTACTTTTTATTTATTTACAAATCAAGTTTGTTTCTAATCATACTTTTTTTACGATGCTCTTCCCATGTGGGTTCCTTAATAATAATGGATTTAAATGAATTATAGTGTTTTATTTTTTTGAATTGTTTTTGAAATTATATTTAGTTTTAAAAAGGGTATTTAAATGTGGATTTCTATTTGGATCTCAAATTTTTATATTGTACTTTTAAAATGGTGGTATAAATGAAATTTGATTTATTTTTTTCTTAAGGATTTTTATAAGAAATCAATATTTATATTAAATGATATGTCACAATTGGAACCATTGTTAAATGAATCCAATTTCTATAAGAAAGTCATACCCTTTCACACATCCCATGTAATTGTAAAACTACTGATTTACATATATGTGTGTGAATATGGTTGATGATGTATATTATGGGTATTTTATGGGTGGATTTCATATATAGAAGTTGGTTTTTCGGATGAGGAGAAATGGTTATATGGTAAATATTTCATCACCTCTTTCCTTTTTCACATGGGAATAAAAGTATTTTTAGTGAGATTTTGTTATATGGTTTCCATACATATCCCTAATAGATGGACTAAAATCCTCCATCAATGTACAAGTAATTACTAGAGGTGTTCTACTGGTGAGGTTATTTAACTATAAAATGGTTCATCATAGACTTAGTAAATTTATTGATAAATAGAAAATGGTTTCAACTCAAGCACATATATGATATAATTTCTAGATTCCTATGATCTACCCATAATTATCTTTGTATTTACCGAAAATATTTTTGCACCTATTATAATTTCAATATTTTTTATGATCACTCTTATATTCATTTATTCTATATTTCTATTTCTATTTCCATATTTACATGATATTGTTATTTTGGTGTATATTTATTAATATTTAATTTATTATTACTTAATTTATTTTATCAGTACTTTTCTAGTTCCTCTCAAATGTTTTCTAGTGTGAAACTAAAATTGATTTCAAAAAGTGGAGTTTGAAAATAAGTTTCTCAGAGTTTTTTCAGAACAATGTCAACATTTTATAAATTCCTATTCATGTTTTTGTTTAGATTTTTGGGAAAAAGTACTTTGAGATTATTTCATAGATATTATAAAACCATATTTTAAATTATATAATTTCAAACTAGTGTTCTTGTTATTTTAAGTTAAAAAGAATACATGGACTCTTTGGTGAAAACCCACTAGTCTTTTATAAACACACCATAATTCCACCACATAGTGCCTATAGACTATGTGGTTATTAATGTTTTTGGATATGACTTAGAGAAGAACTACATCATTGACCCCATCATCTAAAATACTATAGGAGTGGGTTTGGAATAGTAGGTGGATTGTGTCTTTAGGTATGTTATAGATCTTAGTTTGATGAAGCTATTTTTATTTCATGTCTTATAAGTTCTGTCCAAGCCACCATTATCATATTTTACTTTGAGAATTGATCAATACTTACAATGATCTATCCATTTTTTAATGTTTCATTCTATTCAAATAATTAGGTTTTTCAATGCCATCCATTGCATAGATATTTCATGCTGAATTTTTGGTGAAATTAATAATTATTTTAATTTACATTATTCAGGATAAATCATTCTTATTGAGTAAATCTAATACATGGTATTTTTCTTCAGACCATGGGGGTCAATATTTACCCATGGTTCATGCAACAGGCTAGATAATGTTCTTGTTAAGGCTCTACTTAACTTGGATCAGGAGAGATTAGATGATGTTGTATGTTGTCTATAAATTAAACCAACAAAAAATGTACCTAAATTTGAATGGTATATAAAGATTAGAATCAAATATCTGTAAGATACTAAATCAGAATTTACATCACAACAAGAAGAAATAGTTGAATGTATAGAAGAAATGGTTGAGTAGTTATGGTATTCCAGGGTTATAAAAATGGTATGTATGATTCGTCCTAACAACCACTACATAATTTTAATAAATGGGAGAGAACCCAGAATCCTACAAAAAGAAGTGGAACATAGTTACTCTAAATAGTGGTTGTCAGTGGCGATGGAAGAAAAATGTTTTTTAGATTTCATTGGAACATTACAGTTGACTAACCATCCATAAAGGAATACAGTGCTTGATAATAAGTTGGATAAGTATTTATAAGGAAATGGTACAAATATAAATATATGGTTAAAGGGATTCAATAGAAGGAGTGTGTGGATTTCTTCGAGATATATTCTATAGTATTTAAGCATACTAAAATCTAGGTAGTCTTATGTATTGTTGCTGTCAATTATTTACATTTAGAACAAATAGATATAATGACTGATTTTTATCATGGTGATTGAGAGGAATAAATTTAGAAGAACAAAAAAATGTATCAAGTATAATCATCATATGTACTTGGTGTGTAATGTTAAAAATGGTCTTTATGGATTGAAATAATCACCACATCAATGGTACTGATAATTAGACTCTTTTATGGTAAAAAATTGTTTCATGTTAAGAAAATAATATCACTATTACAATCAAAATGTGTGAAAGGATTATTTATTTATCATCCTACAAATATATATTGGTGATATGATTTTAGTGGTTCTTTACATTCATCAAATCTAAAATTTGATGTGTGAGTTATCAAAATCTATTCTCATTGAAGGGTTATTTTTTGGGAATAAGGATATTTGATTGAGTATTTATAGAGGTTAGAGTAGTGAAATTCTAGTTTTTTCTTAGAGAGATTAAGTGATGATGTTCATCAAGGGGATTGTAATAACCAAATTTGAGGAAATTTCAATACCTTCATTGGTTATTTAATAATTTCAGAGGATAATGCACCATTATTGTAGGATAAGGTGGGATAAATGGAAATTTTTCTTCATTTTTAGTTGTAATATTGATATACATGATGCTATACACTCATCCTAGAATATCATTTTTAGTTGATGTCATCAGCTAGTATATGGGAAATTTGATGAATGCACACTCAGAACCCATGAAATAGATAATTGGATATCTAAAATCCAATAAATATACTACCTTATGTTTTGATCTATCCAAAATAACAGAAGGGTTGGGGATTAGTATTTTGGGGGTGATTTTGATATTCAAAAGAGTATAAAAAGCTATGTGTTTACATTAAAAAGCATTTTGATTATCTAGATGTCAACGCTATAGCAGGTAGAAGTTGTCTCCATAATGGAAAAAAATAATTTAAACACTAGAAAAAAATAGTTGTTTTTATTGGGGAATATTTTTTTATCACATATAATGGGTCATGAAAGTTGGTGAAACTACTGTAATAGTTATAGTACAAATTACATAGTGAAAAATAATGTGTTTTATTCATGGAAGAGGCATATCATCTTGAAATACAGCTACATTCATAGGTTGTTCAAGGACATGGAGTTAGAGATATGAAATATTTCCATAAATAAAACTCAATATGAAAAGTGCATTAAGGATCTTTTCTATGAAATTTTACGGAATTATTATTCTATATTGATATGCAGGTGACAAGAAAGTGGAAGGAAAGAAATACATATATATTGAAGGAGTATAAGATGTTTGGATTTCTCTATGTGTTAATAGTTTCAAAGGATCCTTTATGTTGTCTCCAGGTGGATTATTTTTTAGAATTTTATGCCTCTCCAAGGATCGAGATTTATCATAATGGAAGGAGGAAGTGGTAGGAATACTTCAACCAATAGTATACAAATATAGATGATGTTCTTATAGAATTATCAATTTAGTTAATTTTAATTACTCATTTATGTTGATTTTTTGGATGATGGTGATTTCTATATTTTATCATCTTTATTTAGTATAGATGTGGATTTATATAAGACATCAATGGTGATTATTGTGAATATATGGAGGCACAAGAAATTATGAGGTCAGTGTAACTAGTTGAAAATATTGAACCCACTATATATGGGGTGGACTATATGCTAATGTGACGTGATTTTGTAACATGATTACATGATAAAATTGATCTGCGTGGCTAAAATTTTATAAGTTTTAATCTAATAACTTACATACAAATGATATATTTTTGGTGTTCTCCCATGGATATAGAAAAAAACTCTAAAGAATGTAAATTAAAGTGTTATTTACTTTACTTAATTTATTTAACTTATTTCTATGCTTGCAATTATATTCATCAGAAGACATAATATGTGGTTATTTAGGTTTTATACAACTTCATAATTTATGGTTCTCTATTTTAGGGAGGTTTAGTGTGTCTGCTACATGTGATTTATGGTGGTTGAACATTTGGTAGATTTAAAATCTTACTTCCAGTGGAAGACCATCATGTGAACTCATGGTTTGTAGCAAAATTCATATCCCAATATGTATGTAGGACTATAACAATCCCTAACCATATTATTCCGAATATTATATATAATATTAACCATATCAAGAAAATTTAAACTGCATACTATATTCCCAATGTCCTAAAACATTTTATTCTTATGTATAGATAAATTCAATTTCTTAATGACGAATTAAGATTCTATATTGTCTAATAAAGGTGGGAACAAAATAATAATTCTCTAATTACATGACAAATCCACTTTGTAATGTCAAATCATAAGTTCCAACTTTTAATGAAACAAATATTTCCTAATTACTATCCTGAGCTAATCCAATTTGGTGCTCTAGACACTACCACCCTACGTTCATATCCATAGGCTAGGGGTGGAGAAAATTACCAACCTAAAATACACATCCAACCAGAAATCTATGCCAACCTAAAAAAACTAGAAAAGTAAACTACTGAGAGAGCCTGACTACTACATCCCAAGTTGTGACCACCATACATGGTCCAAAGCACCATGTATCCCTAATATCCTATATATTCACGTTCGGCCTATCTGTCATATGAAAAATCTATGAATCATGTGGGAAAATCCCATGCAAGGGTGATTTTATACATAACCAATAGGATTCCCAAAAAGCATAAGGGGGGGGGGGGTAGTAAGAGATATAATAGGAGAGAAATATACTAGATAAAGGATACTGTCAAATAGAACAGCTCAACCCAACAACGAGAGAATGTAACCTCATCCAAACACAATGTGGAAAACTAGGTGAGTTGAGTAACTATCTACAGATCCTTCATCACCTATAGTAGAAGTGTAAACTCATCTAACCATGAGAATCTAAACATATAAAGCATGCGGATTACCGTGCATGTCTTCCCCACTCATAGATGGAGAGTGTCCAGAATCCATGATGTGGATAGAAAAGAATATATATATATACATATATATATATTCTTAAACAAAAGTAGCCTAAATGGGATAGTATGGTGATTCAAACTCACAGCTCATCCCATGATGAATAGAAAGAGTAACATCATCCAAAAACAGATGGATCAACATGGTAATTATTTGAACTACATGTTTATTATTTTCCACCTCTAGAAGAAGAGTAGTGTCATCCAAACACAAGAATATAAACATCAAAATCAAATGGTATAGATCATGTGCCTTTGAATTCCTTGGAATGAGATTAACTTATAGTTACAAACGTTCATCAACGATACCTAGTATCTCAAATTCATAATCATAATTAATTGTACAAGTTATATTGTGACTCTCCACTTGACTGCACAATAGAGTAGGAACAAACATAAATTAAAAGACACACTACATAGTATGTTAAAGGTTTTATCCCTATATGCATCCATAAAGGACCTACTCCCATGTTGATGGGGGGGGGGTTGAATATAATAGTCATTGATTAACTCCACTTACCTTCTATACTAAAGGGTTCCACTCAAAAATTCATCGTGGAACACAAATTTTTATCTATACTATATTGTACTACTAGGAATGTCGTCAAGGAACTCCACTTCACATCCATGCTAGAGGGTACCACTCGATCATCTTTGAGAAATTCCAATGGACCACCATACTTTATTATACCACTCGATAATCATCGAGGAACTACACTACCCAACCCTTTTGAAGGGAACCTCTCATAAATTCATTAAGGAACTCTACTTCCCAGACCTGATGGAGGGTTCCAGTTAAAATCAGTATAGGAACTTTACTCCTTTGATCTACTGGAGGTTATTGATCGATAATTAATAAGGAACTACACTTCCCAACTATTCTAGAGGGTAAAAATAGATAGTCCTAGAGATTATACATGATCACTACTATCATCAGGCATTTCCTATCCAATCATATTTCTCATAAAATTACACATCACATCTCAAAGGCCACAATAGATGGAAACATCGTGTTCTATATAAAAAAACACTCAGGATAGTCTACTCATGATCCAAAATTCATATAAAAAAAAAGGTGATATAGAAGCATGAATATTCATAAAGGAGTTAATGTAATGTAAGGGAACCACACAGCATGTGGTCCCGCTATGCTTCCAAGCCTTGTTCATTCAAGCACATTGTTTTCTGGTCTTCTAGTACTACACGATGTGTGTGGGAACTACCTGACATGTCTCAACCATATGATCTATGAATGCATGAGGATCATCATCATTATGAAGGGTAAAAATGTAATTTCACTAATATTCTTCTACAAATAGTCCCTAATGGAAAAATGGATCAAATCATTGCGATCCTAATGGAAAAATTGTTGGGATAGGCTATTAATGTTCCAAAATCAAACACCCTGTGAAAAAAGGCACATTTCACTCTATAAGGCGTAAACAGTGCTTCATGTGCCAAATTTACATACCAAAATTAAATACCCAATATATTTATAAAAATTTCCACCTCACATTTAGGGTCATGATTCCACCAAAGTTAATCAATCTAACACCATATGAAGAAGATACGTCAGATACAAGATTCCACAATAATAATTATTTTATTATTATTGTGAATTTCATTAATATAATGCATGAGTCTGAAAAACATATTCAACATTAGTCAAAAAATTATGGAATCAATTACAGGATCATGTTCTTACTGATGGTTAATCAATCTGACATTGCATGGGTTTGTTACAGAGAAAATTTGGTTTAATAATAATGATAATAATAACAATAATATTATTATTATTATATTATGATAATATTAAGGAAAATTGAGGATTGGAATCCCCCCATTCCCATAATTATATAGTGGCTCTTGGAATCCATTCTTAGTATGTCCACATATTGAACTAGAATTAGTTGATATCCCATCCGCAGGTCAAACATCGAGATCCACTTAGCCTTTAGTCATTGAGTGAATAGGCCTTCAATTCTCAAGGGGTGGATACTACATTCAGAGCGTCACCTAGTTCGAAAAATGTAAATCCATACATGAATTCAACATATCATATGCCCCTTGGTCGACCAACACAAGGATTCCCAGGAGAAAAAATTGTGTCTTACAAATTATCATCTTTACGGACTCCTCTAACTACACCTCTAGACCTCCAACTAAACAAGGTCATTTGATAGGAAAACAAAGATATTAGTCATCTGTGGTGCAATTTCGGGCATCGATATATATCAATATGGGGAGGTAAACTGGACACATTATCATGCAGCACTGACATTGAAGGGAGATAAAAAATCCTAATATATACTATTATAAGTGTAAAATATGAAACTAATTGACTCAAATATAACCTCCTATGAATGAGATCATCTTTCTCTAACATGGGATTTCAACTCATCAATGGTAGAACTCTGTCCCACAACCCGGAAGAACAACCATTTTAATTGGTATAAATAATATGAGAATGAAGATAGGCAACCAATTATTATTGAGGAAAACATCATAGGGTCACACTATCACTACAGAAATATTTCATGTGAGATTCTCTATTTGTTTATAGAGTAAATTCACACCATCGACAGAAATGTGTGATCATTGATCTTATCTAAAGGAGCCTCTAGCATAAGGGTTGAATGAAAATGTCACCACTAGTATCACGAGTTCTTGAAAAAAGGGTTACGTAATGGGAAATGTGTCTTTCAACGTTGTGAAAACAAATACTGTTGAAGCAGTAGTGACATTGGTCATACCAAAAACCACAGACGAACCAACTGAGCCACAAGCTCATACCTCTAGAATCTATCAATTCACATTACCACCTGTTCACCTCAACCAGTGCTACTTTAATACCTAATAACATTAGAAAGGCCTAAAACACACAACCAAAGGAACACATCCTCCATACCTCGATACTATCCTCTTTGTGACAACATTGAATCACCTACATGGTTGTAGATCATGTCACAATAATACTTCAAGGTGGGGGAAGTGAAAATATTTATTTCCTGTATGAATCATCATCGAATATAACCAACACAAGGCTCTACTGATGCCTCGTGAAACTATAGTGAAGTCCTACTATATAGGCCACCCTCGAAAGGGATCCCATCTGAGTGGGATATCCAAACCATAGGATTGCGAATGACTTCCACCACCTGGGAAGGGATTATGGATCAGTAAAAAAACCCTATGAAATCAATTTTTCTAGACCCTAAAATGAACACTTGTCATGGGTGTGTCATTTGTTGTTTCCACTGAAACCAACTTCTGCTCTATGGAGAGCACTGGTTGTGAGTGGAACCATTTGATAGGTCGAGATCTGTACAAGCCTGAGAACTCATATCACTAGCTCCAACGAACCCTCCACTTCCTATGGATCTGGATCATCACAAAACCTTAGTGGAATATATTTCTAGAACTCATAGTGTTCACTATGCATATAAACATCCTCCTCTAACATTGATGGTTTCAACTACTACCATATAGGCAGGGGTAATGCTACCTGCCTGCATGGTGAAAAAGAACACATGGAGTGGACCATTAGCTAGGGGATCATTGCCCATCAGATCTTTATCAAAATCTGAATGTTGATAACCTGTATGGTTTCATCATAGAGTCATATCAAAAATGTTTAATACACACCACTATAAAATGAGCATATATATATATATAACATGGGGTGCTGACTCAAGAAGGTTTTTTAAATAACAAATCCTATATGATGCATGTACCATTGTTCCATGTAACTAAATTCATTGTATTTTGAGTTAAAAAGAAGGTATTCAAGGTCTTGGTGAACTGACACATTGGATTCCAAAAAATTCACTGAATTCCCTAGCCTGAGAGCCACACTCAAGACACTATTACATCGTTTCCATAATCCCAACATAATACTCATAAGGGGACAACTCCAAACACCTTCCCAAGGATCGAACCACCATTAAAAAATCTATCATTACCCGACCCAATATGAGGATCAATCCACAAATACCCCAAGCCTGCCTCCATAGGCCAGGGGTGTTGACACGGGATGAAGGCATAACTAACTCGGGGAGGCTTTGCCTATATACCGTTACAAACACACAACCATCTCAAAGAAAAATTTATGGGGGAAAGAGTAAAAGATGTAACACAGCTATAATGTAGAACAAGAATGCATGAGCCTCTAGACAGTACAAAAGTATGGTAGTGTAACTGAAAATTAAAGAGGGAAAACTACACACCCAACCAAGAATATGACCCAACCTGACAAAACTAGAAATGTAAACTACTGAGAGAGCCTAGCTCCTAAATCCTAGGCAACAACCACCATATGCTATAGCGACCCTTCCTTTAATAACATTACTATTACATCATTTTAAAGATAAACAAAATAATAGTATTACACATAGTGGATTCAAAGGTTTAGTGTCTTGGTCAAACTACAACCATACATAAAAATTACAACTTCAGGCATAAACATTTATTTAATTTATTTTTCTCTTGCTTCTAATTGGCACTTGTCCTCTCCATAGTACATGTAGCCACAAAAGGATATACATCAAAATGGGTGATCAAGAAGCCCAGTAAGAGGATATATAAGAACAATATAGCATGGGTTGAGGATAATCATAACATAGGAAAAATATCATGAACATGAGAGGAAGAATAAATATAATACTTGAAATATAGAATGCATAAAATTGTAACATCATGTCTTAGTGGTTAACTACCACACATACTTGTAAACGAAGCTGGAATACTGTTCACATATCATTTCATGTTTACTCATGAGATTAATCACTTAACCCAATGCATTGGATCACTGTATAATTCCGGGTGCACCCATCACAATCAAACATTCATATTGCGCTATATAATTCCAGGCGCACCCATCCCATCATAACATTATCATTACCTTGCTTTCCACAGGGAACATATATCAAAAGTAAACATAACTATTCCATGGAAACGAATTGGTTACATATCATAAAAACACATTCATAAACATTGGTTTTCCAAAATAAATATGGAATAAAATACATGTTACAAGAACTATCCACTTTGAGAGAGAAGTAAAAGGTGTGATCTTAAAAGAAGAGTTCTTCTGGAAAACATTTTTTTGACATAGAAACCAGTGAAAAACATGTATATCCATGAAAAGTAAATACAATGAAGAAACCATGATCTTTAAGGAGTAACCATATCAAAAAAATGGACTGAAAGAGGGAGAACCTGAAGGATGAACGTTGGGTTCGAGAATTTCCCCATACCTTGTATCTGAATGCTTACTTCTCTTTAATTTCGTGTATAATGACATTATATTCATTAATTAGAAATTAAAAAACCATTAATACATGAATAGGGATTATTTTGGTTTCATTATGTCATTTTATGGGCCTTTTGGTGAGTTATAAGGTCTAAAAACATTGTTCAGAAAAATTTGTTTTTATGGTTTTCTTTAGTGGTTCACTTGTATTCATAAATTGTTGTTCGGGTAGAACATGGGAAAACTACAAGAACTGATATTTCATGTTATTAATGATATTATAGGAGTTCTAATTATCTAATAATTAATTATATTAGATTAATGTGGATTTATCATTAGATAACAATTAAGTGACGATTGTTTGGATTAATTTGAGCGATTTTTTATCATAATGAACTTGTATTATTTTATCACTAGAAATATCATCAAAATTTTGATCCATAAATTTAAATAGGATATAATACATATAACATGTTCTGGGTCAACCATAAAAATGGGGTCATGACCATATCTGAAGGTAGAAATGGATTAATAAAACTTATCGTTCTTGAAGGTGATAAACATACACATTACGAACAATGTTCTCTGTAATAAAATAAAACGAAGAGGGAAAGGGGGTTGGATGATATAATATCCGATTTTCATAATAAAATTCTATTTAATTTATAATAATAGTGTTAAAATACCATTTTGATGATGATATATGGGCAGAGATCAAGAAATGAACTTGAACTTGAAAGGAAATTAAAGGAGAAGAGGGAGAGAAATTACCTCTTAAATCTTCCTCTTGAGATCCTCCTTAAAGAAGATAGGAAAAACCATTTGATGAGACCAAAAGGACAAGAACATGGGAGAGGGGATAGGGATGATGTTTGGGAAGAGCTTAGAGAAGGCTTGGGGCTTGAGAGGAATGAGGAAATTAGGGTGTGAAGGGTATTTTTTATAGTGGAGGGGAGAGGGGTTTCCTTAATATAAAATTCATTAGTTTATTAATTTACCCAAAGATAAGGAATAGTTAGTCTTCAATGACCAAGAATATTTATTTTACCATGTGATCCTGAACCAAGTGATCTTACATCAGTCAGACATCTAGCATGACTCTATAATTAGCTTATTTAGCTTATTTTGTAAATTATGGTATCTCACTATTCATAAAAAATAAAGTATCTCAGAAAAATCCCAAAATTTACCCCATCCATTTTTTCAAGTGCATAATCCAAAAATGAAGTTCATTTTTCAAAAATAATTTTCCAAATATTATTAATTTAATATTTAATTAAAATCCTAATTTACTTAAAAACAGTTTTTAAAATTAGAATTGATTTTATTGTGCATTTAAAAATTATGTAAGGTCTTATAAAACTATCTAAGAAATCTAAGATATTGATTTGATAATTAATGAAAAAATTTTACGAAAATACATTTTATTTTAAATTAATGAATTTATTATAATTAATTATTTATGACATACAAAATTCTAAAACGTTTACTAAGGTCAAATTGTCACTTTATAAAGATGTGTATATTTTTTTCAATAATTGATGGGTAAGATTAATCTTATGTTAGATAAATTACTATTCATAAAAGTCATATTAATATTCATAAGGCTAAGTTACTATTCATAAGGGTATGTTACTATTCACCAAAGAATTATTTTTGTTTTATTAGACTCCAAAAATCTTCTTGATCACAACCGTGTATGTCAGATTCAAAAAATTCCTAATACAGAATTGAAAAACTTATGCTTAGAACACATTTAGCACTTAGTAGTTCATTATGTTGTGTTTTCATGTAACTTAATGACATAATTATTAGAAGATAATTTCAATTGAAAGACTTTGGGTCGTTACATTCTTCCCCCCTGAAGAAATTTCACCCCCAAAATTTCACTTTACACAAACAGGTGAGGGTACTTCTCATTAATCACCTCCTCTGGTTCCCAAGTAGATTCTTTAAACTTATGGTTCCTCCAAAACACTTTGACAAGGTGGGTTTTCTTGTTCCATAGTAACTTATCTCTCTGATCGAGAATCACAACTGGTTTTTTCTTATAAGAGAGATCATCTTCCAACTATACCACCTCTGAGTTTATTACATGTGAGGGGTCCAGTATGTACTTCCTCAAAAGTGATACATGAAACACATCATGAACATGAGCCATATTTGGGGGAAGTGCAAGTAAATAGGCCACAGATCCTATGAGGTCAAGGATCTCAAAGGGGACAATGTACCTTGGGCTTAGCTTCCCTTCTTCTCAAATCAAATGACTCTCTTCCATGGAGATATTCATATGATGAAATTATCTTCAAAGTAGAACTCCATGTCCCCTCGACGATTGTCAGTATAGCCGTTTTGCTGACTCTGAGCATCTTTGATGTGTTTTTGAATGACATGATCCTTTTCTGTCAACTCTTGCACAAGGTCAGGTCCAAGTAGCTTTCTTTCTCCAACTTCATCCCAACAGGTTGGATTTATAAAAAACATTCCACATAGAGTTTCATATGGAGCCATCGAAATACTCGAGGGGAAGATATTGTTGTATGAGAACTCAACCAATGGGAGATGTTGATCTCATCCACCATTGAATTACAGAGTGTAGGCTCTTAGAATAAATTCATGCGTCTAAATAGTCCGTATAGATTAGCCACCAGTTTAGGGGTGATAGGTCATGCTGAAATTTAATTCAGTACTCAAATCATAATGAAGACTTCTCCAAAATTTATATGTGAACATGTATCACGGTCAGAGAAAATCGAGAGTGGAACTCTATGCCATCTCACCACTTCCTTCACATATATATTTGCAAATTTTTCAAGCGAGAGATCTTCCCAAATAGCGATAAAATGAGAAATCATGGTGAGTCGGTCATCCACAACCCATATCACATTATTTCCATTTGACATATTTGGAAGACCCTTGGCAATGTTCATAGTAACATATTCCCATTTCCACATGCGTATAAGAAATGGATGCATCATATATTTTTACTTTTGTCACTCAACATTAACTTGATGACATACCATGCACAATGATATATATTCTGAAATCTCATTCTTCATGTTATCCCACCGGAAGTGTTCTCAAAGATCACGGTACATCGTGGTACTCCTTGTATGGATATAGAATGTTGATCTATGTGCATTTTCCAATATCTCTTTCTTTATCCCAGGCGATGAAGGCACACAAAGGTGTGTTCCAAACTAAATCACAACATCATCATCGATATGGAACTCCTTCATCTTCCCTTCCTTTACTGCATTCACCCTCTTTTTTATCTCCATATCATCCCTTTGTGCTTCCTTAATCTTCTCTTAGAAGAATGTTTATGAAAACATTTTGGAAAGGTAGGATGTATCCCCTTCCTTTATGATTTCCAAATACATTCTTTTCATATCCATGAAGATAGGGTCTTTCTCAATCCACAACATTGATAGAGAAGCATGTTCTTTTCTACTTAGTGCATCAGCTACCTTTTTTGCCTTTCCAGGATGGTAGTGAATAGAGAAATCATAATTCTTGATTAGCTCTAACCATCTCCTTTGACGCATGTTGAGATCCTTTTGTGTGAATATAAACATGAGGCTCTTTTGGTCGGTGTATAAGTCACCCTTCTGACCATAAAGGTAGAGCCACCAGATTTTCAAGGAAAAAATCATAGCTACCATCTCTAGATCATGCATCGGGTAGTTCTTCTCATGGATCATCAACTTTTGGGAGGCATAGGATATCACATTATCATTTTCCATGAGAATACATCCCAAGACATTCTTTGATTCATCAAAGTATATCACAAAACATTCTCCACTTTTCTTTAGTGTTAGTACAAGTGTAGTGATCAGCCTTCTCTTTATCTCCTTGAAGCTTCACTCACATTCTTCAATCCAGACATACATTAACCCTTTCCTTGTTAACTTAGTTATCGGTCATGAAAATCATGAGAATTTTCTCACAAAACGCCGGTAGTACCGAGATAATCAAAGAAAACTACATATTTCCATGACACTAGAGGGCCTGGGCCATTCCTCAATTGTCATTGTCTTTGAAGGATCTATATAAATTCCTTCAATTGTGATCACATGTCCCAAGAATGTGACATTCTTCATCCCAAATCCACACTTTCTGAACATGGAGTACAACTTCTCTTTTCTTAATGTCGTCAAAACAAGACTTAGATATTATTAATGTTCCTCTTTTCTCTTAGAGTATATGAGAATATCATCAAAAAAACTACAAAAATTTTTTCAACGTAATGTCTAAAGACTATATTCATCAAATCCATGAATATTGAATGGGAATTAGTATGTCTCATGGGCATCATCAAAAACCCATAGTTCTCATACCTTGTACGGAAGGCAGTCTTTTGAATATCTTCCTTCTTCAACTTTTCCTGATGATATCCAAAATGAAGATCCACCATTGAGAAGTATTGAGATCCTCTTAACTGATCGAACAAGTCATAAATTCTAGGGATAAGATACTTTTTCTTTATAGTGATCTTGTTGAGTTCCCAATAATCGATACACATCCACATTGATCCATCCTTCTTCTTCACAAATGGAACTATCGAACTCAAATGTGATGCACTCGGGCATATGAACCCTTTGTCCAAATGCTCTTGAAACTACTTCATTAACTCCTCCAGTTTTATAGGAGCCATCTTATAGGGACACTTCGAGATAGGAGTAACTCCAGGTATGAGTCCAATTGAGAACTCTACCTCACGATCTGGGGGAATTTCAGGTAACTCTTTGGGAAATACTTCATCATATTCCCTCATGATGCGAATTTCCTCAAGGATGTCACTTTCCTTTGACTCAACCATTTGGTAGACATATGCTTATTCATAGGGAATCAACACCCAAACAATTGAAGGATTTTTCATAAGAGATTCATGATCTTCCCTGAATTTTTAGAGGATCATGGGATGGTTCGGAATATGAAAAAATAATTTATTTTTCTGATATATGATATTTTGCCTATATAATGAGAGCCAATCCATTCCCATTATAGCGTCAAATTCTCCCAAGGGATGTATTACAGTATTTTCTGGAAGAATCTTCCCACATATGCCAATAAGAGAAGTGTCAAACACTTCGGTTGCAATGATTGTACCACTTGGTGTTTTTACATATATCTCTACTTCAAGGATTCATGGATTTGATTCTATAGTTCTAGAAAACTTGAATGATATAAAGGAATGCGTAACACTATAAAAAATATGTTTTTTCCATTCTGGAGTGAATAAGAAGTGTAACTTGTATGAATTCATTATCATGATCAACCTCTGTAGTAGTGATGGAATAAGACTTCTCTTGTCCCATTGTCTTTGGTGGTTTCTGATGTTGATTACCCTTGATAACTTGAGGTTTAATGCACTGACTTGCATAGTTCCCTAGTTCCCTACAGTTGTAGCATTGAACCATGAGTGGTTCTCTTTTTTCTTCTGCCACATTCTCCTTCCTTTTCGTGACTTTTCGACACTCTTGAGCATGATGTCCTTCTTTCCCACACTTGAGGAATTTCCCCATACCTTTGAGACAGTTCCCATAGTGAAACATCCCACATTTTTTTCATGAGGGTCATTGAGTTTTCTTCCCACCCTTATCATTAGATCCACTGGATTGAAACTCCATATTTCGTTTCTTATCACCATAGACGTGGGATCATTCTACAAACTCCATATACACTTTAAGATCACATCAAGCAACTTCTTCATAACTCTCAAAGTATCTAATTGCAATAGCCTTTCTAAGGATTGGTTTTAATCAACTAAAGAATCTATCAATTTTTCTATCATTATTGATAACAAAACCTGAAGCATACCTTGAAATCCTTATGAAATTTTCTTCATAGGTTGTAACAGATTCTCCTTATTTTTTTATTAGATCTATGAATTCTCTCTCCATCTTAGTGAAAAGAGTTCATGGGAAAAACTTGTTAAAAAAATTATCTTAATGTTTTCCTATTCAATATCTTCAATTTCATCCCTTGGCTTGGTGTTCTTAATCAAAGACCACTATTGATCGGTTTCGCCATCTAGATGATAAATGAATACAGTCACATTCTCTATCTCAGAAAAGTGAAGAACATAAAATATCTTCTTCATGGAGTTAACCCACTATTCTGCAACTGGAATATCAGAAGATCCACTAAACATCGGTGGTCATTGCAGCATAAAACATTCAATATCTAGTTTCTAAATCTTTGGTGAAGAAGGATGTTACACATTGTTATGGTTATTTTTTATAACCTTAGATAATTGGGTAATAATTTCCATGAAGTATTTTACTCCACCTCCCAAATCATTGGGGATTTTTTTCTAGAAATCATTCCATTGGCCCTTGAAAGAGTTGTGGGACAGATTTCTCCTTGTTCCCACCATTTTTTAAAAATATTAAATGTTAGAAGAAAACATAATTAATCAATTAATGAAAAAATAACTTCTTTATTTTAACAATTTATACTAAAATCATAACATTTGGGATCCATATGTATATACTCTTATGTGCATAATTGTACTTAGTCTCATGTTAGAGGGTTTCTCTAGGGTCACTAATCCTAATTCCAAAATTAACTAAACCATTCCTCTGATACCAACTATAGAAACCCTACCTTTTATTAAATTAATATTACATCATTTTAAAGATAAATAACATAATAGTGTTACACATAGAGGATCCAATGGTTTTGTGTCTTTGGAAAACTAGTATCATACATAACAATTACAACTTCAGTCATAAACATTTATTTAATTTCTTCTTCTCTAGCATCTTATTGGCACATGCCCTATCCTTAGTACATGTAGCCACCTGAGGATATACATCAAAAGTGTTGATCTAGAAGCACAATAGGAGGATAAATAAGGTCAATATATCATGTAGTGAGCATAATCATAACATAGAAAAAAGATCATGAACATGAGAGGAAGCATAAATATAAGACTTGAATTGTGGCAATGCATAAAAATGAAACATCTTGTCTTACTGGTTTACTTCCCCACATACTTAAAAACCTAGATTTAATCTTTTTTCACATAATTTAACATTTCGTCATGAGATTAATCACTTATAAAAATATTTGGAGCACTGTATAATTCCGGGTGCACCCGTCACATTGAAACATTCATATTGCGTTATATAATTCTGGACTCACCCGTCACATCATAACATTATCATTGTCATGCTTGAAACATGGAACATATATCAAAATTAAACATCACTAACCCATGTAAAGGAATGTATTACATCTCATAAGAACACATTCATAACATTTGGGTTCCCAAAAGAAAGAGGGAATAACATACATGTTATAAGAACCGTCCACTTTGAGAGAGAAGTAAAAGTTGTGTTCTTAGAAGGGGAGTTCTTTTGGAAAACATTTTGTTCGACATAAAAACTAGTGACAAACATATATATCCTAGAAAAGTAAATAAAATTATGAAGAAATTACTTTTATTGAGTAACCATATCAAAAAAATGTAGTGAAAGAGAGAGGACTCGAAGGATGATAGTTGGGTTCGAGAATTTCTCCTTACCTTGTATCTGAATGCTTCCTTCTCTTTAATTTCCTGTATAATTACATTATATTAATTGATTAGAAATTAAGGAACCTTTTATAAATGAATAGGGTTCATTTTCGTTTCATTATGTCATATAATGGGTCTTTTTATTAGTTATAGGGTTTAAAAATATTGTTCGGGAATGTTTTTATGGAATTCTTGAGTGGTTCACTAGTATTCTTAAATTGATGTTCGTGTAGAACATGGGAAAACATACAGAATTTATATTTAATGTTATTAATTATATTACTAGGGTTTGAATTATTTTAGATCCATGTGGATGTATTATTAGATAAGAATTATGTGATGACTGTTTGGGTTAATTTGAGCGATTTGTCGATCATAATGAACATGTTTTATTTTATCACTAGAATTATCATCTAAATTTACTTCCAGAACATTAAATTGGATGTAATACATCTAAAATGTTCTGGTTCAACCATAAAAACTGTTTCATGACCAGATATTAATGTAGAAATGGATGAATAAAACTTTTTGTTCTTGAAGGTGATAAACTTACACCTTACGAACAACGTTCTCCTTAATAAAATAAAAGGAATATGGAAAAGGGGATGGATGATATAATATCAAATTTTCATCATAAAATTCCAGTACATGTGTAATAATAATTTTAAAATACAATTTGTATGAATATATATTTGGAGAAATCATGAAATGAACTTAAACTTGAAAGGATATTAAAGGAGAAGAGGTAGAGAAATTACCTCTTAAATCTTCCCCTTGAGATCCTCCTTAAGGAAGCTAGGAATGGTCTTTTCATGAGACCAGAAGCTCTTGAACGTGGGATATTGGATAGGTAGGATTTTTGGATAGATTTTAGGGAAGTCTTGGAGCTTGAGATGTGTGATGAAATGAGGGTTTGATTGGTGGTTTTTATAGTGGAGGGGATTGGGGTTTCATTAATATAAAATGCTTTAGTTTATTAATTTCCACTAAGATAATTAATAGTGAGTCTTCAATGACAAATAATAGTAATGTTATCATGTGATACAAATCTATGTAAGCTTACATCAGCATAACATCAAACATGAATATATAATTAGCTTATTTAGCTTATTTTGTAAATTATGGTATTTCACTATTCATAAAAAATTCAAGTATCTCAGATAAATCCCAAAAATATACCCCAACCATTTTTTACATGTAGAATCCAAAAATGAATTCCATTTTTCCAAAATAATTTTCTAAATATTATTAATTTAATATTTATTTAAAATCATAATTTAATTAAAAAACAGTTTTTAAAATTAAAACTGATTTTATAGTGCCATCAAAAATTATGTAAGGTCTTATAAAATTATATAAAAACAATAAGAAATTGATTTTATAATTAATGAATACAATTTTAGAAGTTTTTTTTATTTTAAGTAAATAAATAAATTATAATTAATTATTTATGACTTACAAAATACCAAACCGTTTACTATGGTCAAATTGTCACTTTCTAAGATGTCTAATTTTTTTACAATTATTCAAGGGTACGGTTACTCTTATGGTAGATAATTTACTATTCATAAGGTTCATATTTCTATTCATAAGGGTAAGTTAATATTCATAAGGGTGGGTTACTATTCACGAAGAAATTATTTTTTTTATTAGACTCCAAAAATCATCTTGAACACAACCGTGTATATCAGATTCTCTAAATTATTAATACAAAAGTGACAAATTTATATTTAGAGGTCAGGTAGGAATTAGTAGTTCATTATGTTGGGTTTTAATGTGACTTTGTGACATAATTATAATAAGTAAATTTTCATTTAAAATCTTTTTGTCGTCACATATGTGGTCCAAACAACCTATTATCCCTAAGATACTCTATAGTCATGGTCATCATTTCTATCATCTACATATGACATGACACGTATGGGAAAATCCCATGCATGGGTGAGTATATACATACTCAGTATGATTCCCCAAAAGATGAATGGGAGAAGTAAGAGATAGAACAGGAGAGGAAGATAATAGATGAAAGATACAATCCAAGAGAGTTTCTCAACCCAATAACGAGTTATAGTAACCACTTCAAAAAATAAGGGAAAAAACAATGATTAGAATAACTACATGTAAATTCTTTATGCAGTGTGACATCCCCTATCATGGGGTTTCTTTTTTTCTTCAATACAATTATTATAATATCTAAACAAAAAAGATGAGGCTTGGCCTCTCTCCCCCACTTGCCTTGCACATAAAACAAGGTACCCCTTCATCATTTTCATAATATACCATTATAACGAAAAAATGGTTATCATCCATTATCATTACAACATAATTTTTAATATATATAACTTATATAAAATATGGTATGTATTTTATATGCTCAAATCCAAATCATCGTGCACCGACAGCCACACCCAAAATTACTTCTTTATTAATACTTTTAATGAAAATTATAATTAATATAATAAATTACATTCATCTAGGTAACCCAAATGGTTTTTCATTATTATATTTAAAAAAATTGTTTAATTGACCAGGAATTTTTATACCACTATTATTATTATTCTTATTTTCTTTTAATATAATAATAATAACATATCCTCATTTATTTGTTTTAACTCTTCACTATTAATGTTATTATTATTTTTATTATCAACCACCGCCACATTGATCACATCCACCCACCTCATCAGATATCTGATCCCAGCCACTGTTATTACATGCTGATTAGCCTCCTCCATAAGACCCCACATAGATCCTCCACTCAGAACTCATTCCATCACACCTCACATTGTTATCATGTTTCAACCTTGAACATGAGGATCAATTATTTAAAATTTTCACAAAAAACCATCCTAGTCATTTATCAATACATCCCCAGATTATCAATCGTTTTGTCAATCATTCTACTGTAATTAATATGGGGGTTTGATCACACTCTAACATGCCCAGGATAGGATGAATCGAGACCCCATGGTCCAATGATGATGAACGTGAAGACTGTTGGGGAAAGCCCGCCAATAAAAAGGTCAAAAACATTATTGGCCCGGTGTTCTTGGACAACAATTTCATAGAAGGAAAAAATGGAGAGAAACATTACATGGAGATGAAATAAGTCATATTAATAAATTATTTTGATAAACAACTCAAATTAAGGTTAATCAAAGAGAGGTAATTTATCATGATCAATATTTAAATTATAATGGTATAAAACCACATATAATGAGTCCTACTATTATTATGGATCAATAATTTATATGAATGCATCCAAAAGAGATAAATAATGATTTCTTGCATCTTCCGATAGTTGATTCACCTCGATTAGATCAATAGTTGTTGTTGGGTCTGACTCATCTAATGAAAGAAACATTCCTCCTCCTCAAAGATCAAGTAAGGGTTATGCCACCAACCTGTGCCAATGTTTCATAAGATGATATTTATTGAGTATATAAATATTTCATTTTATGAAACAAATAAATAAATTATTTATTTATTTTAATTAAATGTACATGAAATTGGTTTCCTTATATGAACGTCCTATGCTAATAAACTTTTGTTCATTCCTAGGGTAAACACCGCATTTTTAACTCAACGGTGGTCTCATATTTCTTATTTTAATCTACATTTTTTACTTATTTCGATATGTGTTATTAAATAAATTAATTTAATAAATTAACTTATCAAATGAACCCACCAATGGATTCCCCCTCATGAATTACCTATACTGACCAACTTTAGGACATTCATAGGGAAAAATCCACATTTCAGATTCAACTATGGAAACATATCTTTAAGGCATGTCTATTTTTATGATATATTATAATTTTTTAAGAAAACATTTAGTTCATAATAAAAATATATTAAACATTTTTATAAAATTAATTTTTGGCTCACCGGGCCTCTGAATCACATGTTATCTCAACACCTCTCTCTATAATTATAACTAGGGATATTTCAAAGTATTACATAGAAAAAAAGAGTCTAAAAATTACTAAAAAGAAGATATTATTAATTCTTTTTCAAAACCCTTTTATTGGTGGGTTTGTGTTTATTTAAAAACTATGTGATGAAAACCTGATATCTAATATCCATGAGTCAAATTTTGAGAAATTGGTCACTATAACGTTCAAAATTATGTTATTAGAATGATTCAATTTGAGAATACTTATCAACCTTATATACCAATATAGAAATATTTTATAGGTCATACCTATAAGGAATATCAATATTATTACCATGATGTAAACTGTAATATACTATAAATACATATCTATGGGTGGGTATCATGAAATAAATTTTCACTCCAAGGCCTTTTAATAAAATAACTATCATTTAAAAGGATAATTCATATCCAATTAGTAATACATGAAACATATTTCATCTTGCTTTACATCAAGTGTCACATAAATAACTGATGAATATATTCTGTATATAAATATTATCAATCATGTCTTATTTTATTCGTGGATAGTTAAATAGATAACTATGTATCGTGATCCATCATATGGATTCACTAAAATTACTCATATTGTATCTTAATGGTTAGAGATTCTAAACTATGAATAACCCAAAGAAAACAACAAGAATGGAAAGCTTAATAGTTAGTGTTTCCTAATTACATGATTTTATGAAACATGATAATTCAATGGAACTTAACAGTTATGTTCACACAAATTTATAGATTTATGTCACGATAAGTTTCATTTTGGAAAGAATCTAATACTTAGTATTTAAAGGGTTTCGTTTTAAAAGTTCACCAACATAATATATATTATATTCATTTTAAAATAATAATAACTATATCTTGTATAATCTTTATCTTCTCATACTTTATTCTTTCAGGTATATATACTTCTAACAATTTAGTTTTTTAATCCATATTCCATCCTCCAAATTAATTTGTTTATATTAAATTAATGTTCAACTCTTTACATATCCCAAAACATTGTGTTACTCTCTAGAAATAATGATAAACATATTCATACATCTTCAAATTCATCTTATGCATATGGTATATGAAATATTAATATAACGTTTTATAATTATATTTGAGTGAAAATATTCACATGAGTATGCTCAGAGACACAAATAGCTAACCCCCACCTTTCTAAAATAATGCATAAGCCACTTGTACAATGGGATTTCAAACCTAATAACATACTACTCAATGATACCTTACTCAAGAGAGAATATAATTCTTGACATATATAAATCCTAATAAAAACACACATTAAAAGAACTAAATTCAATATCCAAACATAAATTACAAACCGAGTTCAATGAAGATAAAAATTAAATCTTATGTTATCATACATAACATGTAATGAATGTCAAAAGAAATATACATGTAAAAAAATTTAGATAAATTAATTACACACAATATTATTAATTCATAGGAACTTTATAAATAAAGTCCATGACACTAGTATCCTAGAGTCAGTGGTTGCTTTATTAAATTAGCAATAGATTCAAGATATCACATCTCAAAGGACACAATGGTTATGTAGTCTTGGTAAACTAAATTCATAATTTCATCTCTTATACATTATAATAAATAAATAACAACAATATATTTTCTTTGAGAACATGTTTATTCTATCTAGAATGTCCTTCCATATCAAGCATATTACACTTACAAGAATCCTCATGAAATAAAATAAATAAATGTGAGCTAATGTGGTCAATAATGGCTACATACATTAGACACATTCTTGAGTTAATAATGTATAATCAATATTAAAAGGTAAATTACCAAACACACATTCAAATTAATAAATAATTTAAGAATGATGAATAATATAGAATGAATGAATGATGATCAAAAGATGTCATATAATTATTTATATGAGAATTAATCTTATACATGGATATTATAAATATTAAAATATTAACACGATGATCAATAATTGAATTAATAATTATGGAATGCATAATTTTTGAAATCTTAATATTACTATCATGTCCTCATTTTATGACATTATATGTACATTGTTAAGAACTAATTAAAAGAAATAATATATAAATGGGTAAGTTGAAGTCCAAATACCCAAAATAGTCTTTCTTACGATATCGATTGATGCATCGATGTGCTATGAAATTCTATTACCCACCGATCACTTAATAAGTATGATGCATTCAACGTATGAAAAAACAATACAACCTAATCCACATTCTTTAAAAATCAATAACTATCAGAATTAGAAGAACTAGCATATAGAATTTCCATAATTTCCCCAATCAAGAAAATAATAAAACATGAAAAGATATATGGTGGATTGTATCATTATATTATATCTTTAGTAAATTTTAATATTAAATAAATGATTCTAACATAGATGAAAATGATTCAAAATGGTCATAGAAAATTTCATGAGTAAAGTATACTTTTCATGTAGAAAATAACATCTAAAAAATATCGAGAATATTAGAGAAAAAATCATTTAAAATAATTTTGGAAACTATTAAAATAATATTTAGGAAATTAAGTAGACATCATTTTGGGAAATTGAATTCAAACTAAAATTGTTAAAAAAATATTTAGTTCATACCATCGTTAAAAGTACCTTATTTATAAAATGATTAGAAGAATATTTTAAAAACTTATTATTAAAATTAAAACATGGTTAAAAATCTTGTTAAAAATAATTTAATAATATTTAAATTATATTCATGAAAAAAATTATAAATCGTGGATTAAGACGAAAAATAATCACGGCTGAATAGAAAACGATGTTGATTTTCCTTAAAAAACATCATTATATTGAGTACATAATGATATTAAAGTGAAATGATAAAATTTAATTTCTAGAAATTTATAGAGTAAAATAATTATTTTTGGTTTAAGATAGAAATATAAAATATTTACCCCTGTATATAATCATTAATAATAATGAAAATGTGAAATAACCCATACCACCTGGGTAACTATTGAATCATAATCCCTGTGAAATAATAACATCAAATAAAATTTCAAATATCTTGAATAAATGTATATTCATGAAAAATAATTACGAATTTTCAATCTATACACCTCATAAACATAAATAAGTTATTATTGTAAAATATGTGTTAACGAAATAAAATTTGGACAAAGAATCCTTACTTCAAGCTCAACATACTTAAAAATCACTCTAACCACTTTTATAATAAATATAAATTTATTATCAAAATATAAAATAATCATTTATATATTTATAATATCATATATTATTCAATTATAACATTTCAACACCAATTTATTATTAAATCATTATTAAAATCATCATTTTCATGTGTTAATAGTTCCATTTTTTATTGAAGTTATAGATATTCAGTTATAGTCCTTATAATTTGATAATGGTTCCATAAAATCCAAAATTAAAAAAAGGTATAATATATAATCATTATATATATATATATTCATATATATAGGATAGATTTATAAAATTAATTACACTGTTCATGGAAATGGTATGTCGTATGTTCGAATGAAGTTTATTTCCATTTTTTGAAGGATGGAATGAAAAAAATATAAATAATAATTAACCCTTCATGAATCATAACAATATTATAAATAATATATATATATATTCAATTATTTTAACCATATATGTAAGGTGGAATGAAAAAATAATTACATCGTGATGTTGATATGGTAAGGCACACGTATAGACAAGTGATGTTTTTACATTCCATAATATGGAATGGACATGGATACTAGTTTCTCCATAATCAAAATAAAAAAAATATATTGAAGATATTAATGTAATTATATTATAATGGATAACAAGGATTTAATGGAGGTAGATAAAGAAATAAAATTTAAAACACTTGTTTAAGAGTTATAACTCTTTATTCCAAACCCTCTTTTAGCTTACACCTTATAAATTTAAGGTGTGGTCTTTTTATGGTTGGAATATATAATATTTATAGAATGAATCATGGAAGGTATTATGTTTGGAATTTATAAATCTAAGAGTCTCAAAATGTTGAAGGAATAGAGAAGTGGTGCCTTCGTATAAGTTAGGGGATGAGCACTCTTGGTATTACTCAATGTATTAAATTAATATAAATTAATTTTTTTAAAAAAGTGACAAAAATTAACTTATTTCGAAGATGGTATGATTATATGTTTAAATCATATCATAAAATAAAATTTAAACAAGTTTATATAATGTTATAACACATATATCTTAGTTATAACCCCATATTAATCCTACTGAAAATTATCATAATATCAAAGTCTTAACCCCAATGGATTATATGTTAAACTATATCCTATTCACTTGGATAAATATTTAATTTTAATGAATTTTGAATCAAATAATAAAATATAGTTTATTATAAAACATCATTAATGGAATTTTTGGAACAATTGATTTACTTTGACATTATAGTCACCAAGATAGGTATAGAACTATAATATAAAAAATTTGAACATCCCTAATAGTTTTTATATATGTAATTTTTTTTGTAACATAGTAATTCATTGAAACTGTAATACATTTAATTTTTTTTACAATCATTTATTTTACTTTTCTATTATTTTAATAAATATAGTATCGGCATTGCACAAGAACTTATTGTAATTAATAAATCACTAAGAACAAAAATAATAAAACATGATAAAAAAATAGATTAATATTAAAACTAAACATTTATTACTCAAATTATCATCTTTTTTCCCTTATGAAATGGTTTTAGAGATATTAAAGTCAAGAGAGTGAAATTATTTATCAATTATATTCTTTAAAAATATAATGGTCATAAAAAAATAAAAGTGGAAACAAGATACCCCAAATTCAAATATAATATGTGATAGGTTATAAATAATGTTCCCAGATAATAGTTTGATTTTTTTATAAATTTTAAGCCTTATTTTATACTTAAACAACATTAAACCCACTTTAACATTAACCGTGATTATTTATCTTTCATACCATAAAAACATAAATATATCTCTAAAAATAAAAGGGGACTTATAAAAGAAAATTACATGTGGCTTCAATATTTTTAATACACTTAATCGGATAAAATTTCTATATATGGAAGAAATTTATTTTATTTGAAGAACACAAAATGCATGAAAAGTTGTTTTTAAGAAAACACCTGATTTAAAAAAATCACCTAAAATTAATCTAATACATTTGTTTCTACATTTTTTTGGTTAAAAAAAATTACTTTTTATGAAATTTAAATTATAATGGAATCTTCTAACCATTTCATTAATTAAAAAGACTCAAAAAATAATTATTAATTTTAATAAATTTTGACATTTTTTTAAAAAAATTTAATCTTAGGTTACCAAATAAAAAATAATTTCATAAAATAAATTATTTATATTTTTAAACATATATTTCATCTAAATCCACTAATATAATAAGATAATATTAAATATTAATGAAATTTGAATGTTTTGCCCCGTAGATTTGGCCAATTTTTACATCTTTTAACGTGGTAACAAATTATTTTCCATGGTAACTATTCATAATGAAAAAAAAATTATATTTAAACTATTAAATTATATTAATTATGATTATTAAAATTATTTTATTAATTTTATCTAATTAAATTCAAAAAAATGGTAGAATTAATTTTTAAAATTAAACCCACAAAACATGATAAAAAGTGTCTTTCCAAAAAATTGTCTTCTTAAGTGTAAATAGTTTTTATGCAAAATAATTTTAAAATTGAGTATAATTATTTTAATTGGATTAATAATAATATAAATGAACTAATATTAATTTTAAACCCTTTTAAAATAGATCATAACTTTTAAAATTCTCAATAATAACACAATTTTCAATAAAAATTATTATATTCTACTGCTGACTAATAAGGTAATCTTATTAGAATAATCTGAAACATTCCACCTCATTTAATAAATATATTTTAAAATAAGGTTATATATAACATGTTCACGAGAATATTAATGACCAGGAAAACCATAATTATATGATGAGTGAAGTGATCATGGTTTTAAAAAATATAAAGGTAAAAGTTTTACATTTTTCTCCACATCCTATTCCTAAAGATGAGGGATTATTTTACAATACGGAAATGGATAATATTAAAATATACTTTTCCAATTTATCTCTATTTCATATAAAAAACACATCTTCTGTTTGTGCTTTGATTAATTTTAACATCATCTATAACTCTATGAAAATATGATGAATTTATCATACTTGTAGAAAACAAATAACTTTTAATGGATAATAACATTTTTAAAATAATTAAAATTTATACCTCATATATTTTCTAAAACCAAAATTGTTAGAACTATGTTAGGATATAGCTAAAATGAATAAACCTTCACATAAATAATTGATACATTGTTAACTGGAATTAAAAAAAACAGAATGTTTAAAAGAAATTATTAATCAAATAAATAAACCTACAAACAAAATAAATTTAACAAAATAATTATTTTATAATGTGTTAAGATCTATGGTTATTCCATACCCTTCATCATAAAACTCTAAAAAATATTATAATTTTTCCCAACTAATCATTTAAATTAACCATAAAATGTTATATATACCACAATTCTATAAAACATCACCTAAAATGTCATTAACCACCTAAAAATCCAAAAAACTAAAAAAAATTGATCATATAACATGTTTAAAAAAATTAAAATTATATATTATATATTAAATCATTTAATTAAAACAATATCATACTAACCAAGGCATCACATAGGCTAATGGTAGATGGCGCACCATTTCCCCCCTATGGATGGAGGTTCAAGACCTATGGACTATTAATACGTGACAGGTCATCACTCAACCTATGGATGTCCTTTTTCTAAATTTATATTTATATAATTCAAATACCGTTCACAAAAATATTATAAAAATCATCAAAAATAACATTAATCATAAAATCAATTTTTAGCCACTAATGTTTTTATTACAAGTTTATACAAAAAAATTAAATAATCATAATTGACCGTTATTACCTTAACATCGATGATCATATTAACCTTAAAAGATGTTAATAAATTTAAAATTATGTTAAATAAATATAAAATAATTATTCTTCAAATAACATCTTTATTAAACCATATACTAATCCAAAGGTTTTCCTTCCTAGAAATGTCTCCTAGAATATCCGTAATCCTGTAAAACTCTCATAACATAAAACCGCAAAATGGGTACACAAATGGAAAAAAGATCCATTTCCACTGTTCAATACCATTGCAATAGGCCCCAAAACCGGGGCCATAGGCTAGGGCCACGGTTTTTTCCAACTGTGGCCTCTATCGTCGTGGTAGTAGGTCTCGACCTATTTCTATTGTTTTAACTGTGGTAATAGCAACCTATTGACATAGTTTTAACCATGGTAATAGCTACCTATTTCCACGGTTTTCAAAATCGTGGAAATAGGCCTCTAAATTTTTCACTGTGGAAATTGCCTTAGAAAACCGTGACAATAGCCAGAATTATAAAAGTCCCTAGTGAGATTCGATCCCTTTAATTACACTATGCAATCCAGTGCACTTACCACCACACCGTGTCACAATTTGGATATATATATATATATATATATATATTAATAAAAACCATTGTAATAGGAGAAAAAAAGTGCCGATTGGGCTTCTTGCTAAATTTTTGGGGGGAACTTTTGTTCCTACGGAGCGCAGGAACCCTATAGCCACAGTTTTGGGAAGCCATGGCTATAGGTCATTGAAATAAATGGAATATAGCCATGATTTTGAAAACCAAGTCCATAGACCACAAAAACGTGGCTATAGGCCACGAAATATATGCTTATATCCATGGTTTTAAAATTGTGGCTATAGCCACCTATAGCCACACTTTTAAAACTATAGATATAGGTCCGTGGCAGTAGCTCTATTTACTAGTTGTGGTATATATGCCTTTGAACTTATTATTATCCTTAAAATAATCAACCCATGAAGATTTAGGTTTATCCCATAACATTATATGATATAATTGGTTTATATAGGTTATATTATCTCATTAATCATATAAGATTAAAAAGAAAATGTGAATTAACCCAGGCATATCCCTCAGTAGTACCAAACCATGTGTGTAGTAAAGGAACATTGACCATACACCAAAATAATGGTTGATATATAAAATAGTAATTATTTTTATGGTTATTACCCTTAGAATTTATTTTTCAAAAACCATGTTATCTAGTCGTATCCTAAAATAGATATATTTCTTTGAAAACCACATAATCTTTACCTTACCAAAAACATTATAATATTATCCTATAACCAGACATATCCATAGATTCAATCGTAGGTTTATGTTCCTAAATCTATATTTTCTTAAATAAAATTTCTATGGTTTCTTGAAAACGTTCTCTTATAAAAAATGTAAAGGCCCCAATCTTCGTTTTCTTTATTCAGTGATTACATTATTACATTGGCACTAGATACTGGATATCTCATCCTAAAAGACTAAATAGTTTAGTAATCATTGTAAACAATATTTATACATAAATATCTAAAACATTTAAAAAAATAAAATACAACAATGTATTTTATTTTATAACATCTACAATATATCTAGTATATCCTTTCATATCAATCATTTTACACATTCTAGAATCCTGAGGAAATGAATCAAAATAAGGATGAGCTCAAATGATCAGTATTTTTTTATGTACAATAGAATCTAGGTTAAGTAAATATTTCATAATAAACATGGAAGGTTAAATAAATAAAAACACATTCCATTTAATCAATAACATAATCATGAAGAATAATATGGTTATAATTAATGATTATCAATAAATTTCATATAAATAATAAAAGGTGATTCAATATTATCCTTGGATATCATAACTATTAAAATATTTACATGTAAATCAATAAATGATTTCATAAATATGTAATTCAAAGTATTGTACATCCTAAACATGCTATTGAGAGATCATGACAAGACATCAAAAACATATCATCAAGGCCACGTTCCAAGACCTTTTACATAAATAGATAATGAATCAACCAAATACCCAAGCTACAATATGTCATGATACCTACCGATTCATCGAGGTGAAATGTAGTTATGTATCCCACCCATCACTTTATAATTCCAATGCATTCATCATATTAATAAACAATATAACATAATTAATATAAATTAAAATAAATAATTATTAATTTTAGAAGTATTAGCATATGAAATGTTAATACTTTCCCTATTCAAAATAATCATGAACCTTTAATATTAATATATAAGATGGTATAATTATATTATATCTTCATTAAATAATAATATTCTATAAAGTATGTTGACATGGATCAAAATAGTTTAATAATATCACTAAAAAATCTCTTTAATAAAATACCATTTTCACTTATAAAATCACAATTAAAAAATATATATTACTACAATATTAACGAAAAAAATTATTTTAAAATAACCATGGAATGTTTTAAAGGAATATTAAATGAATTTAGTGGTTATGATGGTGGGAAATTTTGTTCATGTTGTAATTATTTAAACAAATATTTTTTTCATACCATTTGTAAAAGTAACTTATTAATAAAAACATGAATATTGTTATTAAAATTTACTATAAAAATTTAAAAATAGATAATAATGATTTTAAAAAATCATTTAATAATATTAGAAAAATATTATTGATTTTTTTAGAAAACATGGATATCAAAGAGAAATATTCCTGACCAAATAGAAAACACAGTTATTTGTCCATAAATGAATTATTTATATATCATGAGTACATAAAGAGAGAAAATTGAAAGGAAAATTAGTAATTTATATACATAAATATATGAGAATAAAATATATTTTTTAAAGATAGATATGTCTTATAATTCCCCTTGTAGAGACTTAAACATAAACAAACCAGAATAATGATGAGATTGTGAAATAAAATTTTACCACTTTTGAAACCATCGAATAAAAATCCACATAAAATAATATCTTCAAATAAAAGTTTTAACAGAATTAATATAATTACATTCATCAAATATTATTTGATAGTATCATTATATACACTATATAAACATAAATTGTCCTATAAAATTAAATATGTCTCAATGAAACAAAATTGAGATGATGAACCCTTACCACAAGATGGAATTGCATCAAAAGAGCTATAACATCGAACAAAATAAATTTGAATATGTTATATTTATATAATAGAATAATTAAAATACATATAATATCATGTTTTATCCATGTATAACTTTTAAACAACCATTTATTAATAATTTTTTATTAATATTTTCTTTTCCATGTGTTAACTATTTCGTTTTTCATAGAAGTTTCATTTCTATAATTCTGATATCTATAATTTGATCATATTTCCATAACATAGAAATTTTAAACAAGATATAAGTATTAAATATATTCATTGAATAAATATTTATAGTCATCAATAATAGTTATAGATATAAAATTGAATTATACCATTTATGGAGATTATGGGTCGTATGGGCGCATAAACGGTGTTTACATTTTTTGATGGATGTAATGAAATAAAGGTAAGTAATAATTCAAATTTAAATAATCATAATAATATCATAAAAGTATATATATTAATTAAATCGATCATTATAAGCACCCAAGTAAATATGTGACTAAAAAATGAATTGTGTTGCTATGTGGAGATGAGAAGTCAAACTTACAAATGAGTGATGTTTTTTCTTTCTTTAGGATGACAAGAAGGTCGGTAATGGATGATCCATAATATTAATAATAATTAATTATTTTTAATAAAAATGATTAATAATTCTAGAATATGTACTATGGATTTAGAAGAGGTTAAAAAGAAATAAAATTGAAATCATTTGGTAAATAGTTGTTCCCATTTGTTGATAAACCTCTTTAAGATTACAAATTAATCCATTAAGGGGTGGACATTTGTAATGGTAAAAATAGCTTGGATATGGGGAAGGAATCAATTAAGTTATTTTTTTATTTCTTTTATGATTTATGATCATTAAAAGGTGTGATGAAGAGAGGCGAAGAGGTTCGCATCTATATATGAGGGGAGGGCCAATCTTGGAATTACATAAAGTAAGTAAATAATAAATATTAAGTTTAATTTAAAAGTGACAAAAAATTTAAATATTTAAAATATATAATTATGATTAGTATAAATAATCAAATGACATAATGTTTAGACAAGTTTAAATGATTATTTAACCATTATCCTTTAGAATTAACACCTCTTAATCTTTTTCATAATTGCGGTAATATTAAATATTTATAATATTTATGGGTAATTAATGTTACCATAAAAAGAATTGTGATTAATAAATGAAGCATAGATGATATTTTAATTCATATAAAATTCACGAGGCTGAATATAATATTTTTATGAATTTCAAATAATTTAATAAAATGTTTTTTATTATAAAATTTCATTAATTTCATTTTTCTAACTATTCATTTACATTTTCTTAAAAATTATCATAATGGTTATGGAATAAGAATATAAAATTATATATATATATATTTATATTTATTTATTTATTTTTATCTAAAATATTCATGTAACCCAACAATTCATACAAATTTTATTACTTTTAATATTTTTAAAATAATTTATTTTATTTTTCCAATAATTGAATAAATATTATGTACACATTGAATAAGAAATTATGGTATTTATTCTATAACAAAAAATTAAAATTAAAATAAATAATATTTAAATTAAAAAATTATAACCTAAATTATCCACTTTTTACCTTTATGTAAAAATTTTAGAGATATTAAAGTTAAGATAGTGACATGTTCTATTTGTTCTGTTCTTAAAATAATATAAAGGTCATAGTCAAATTAAAACTTCACCAAGACACCCCAAATTAAAATTTTATATATTATAGGGTATAAATAAACTCATCCAATCTCATTTGTGATTTTTTTGGATATATTTTAATTCTTATCTCCTAGTTAAAGCACTTTTAACCAATTTCCAACGAAATCGTGATAATTGTTCTTTTGACCTTGATAATGTAATGATATGATGAAAAAATAAAACGGTAATTATCAAGAAAATTAATGAGTATGAATATTTTTGGATTAATTTTAATATATTATGTTTTTATAGGTGGAATAAATTAATTTTATTTAAAAATTGAAAAATTCGTGA
This sequence comes from Viscum album, assembly GCA_963277665.1. NCBI lineage: Eukaryota > Viridiplantae > Streptophyta > Magnoliopsida > Santalales > Viscaceae > Viscum > Viscum album. The sequence goes on along the minus strand of OY728156.1, from coordinate 258,136,364 downwards.
GAAAATTTATTTATGAAAACACCTGATCTATGAGAAAAATATATTTCATCTTGAATTAACTAATAAATTGATTTACATGATTTTTTGGTTAAATAATAAACAATGGAATGTTTATAAACTTTTGGAAAATTTCAAAACTGAATTTCATCTTAAAATTAGGATGTTAATTTCAAATTCTCAAAAATAGTTTTTCATTTGAATAAAATATATGTTATATTTCTCAAAGGCCAATATTGGGTTCAAAAATACAAAATAATATTTTAAAATATTTTAGTTTACTATAAATACATATATTTGGTTAAAAATCATTCATTTATTTGGATAAAGGAAAATGTTATAGGTATTTTAAGGGTTTACCCCAATGTTTTGATCTAATTTACCTTGTTTACCCATGTGAAAATTCCTACCCTTAGAAACTATTAATATTTGAAAATTAATTTGAACAATTTAAATTAAATTAATTATTAATATTACAAATATTAAATCCATTTTATCAAATATAATTCATAGAAGTGTCAAAATTTAATTTTAAATTAATCATGTAAAATGTGACAAAAAGATGTTTTCCAGAAAAATGTATACTTAGGTGTAAAATGATTCTATTACCAAAAACATGAATATAATTGATTCCATTAATATTAATTGGATTTTTCAAAATATTTGTGAAATAATTTTACTTAGAAAAAATTTATAAACAAATTTAATCTTTCTAAATTCTCAAAAATAGAAGAATGTTTTCAATAGAAAATTGTATTTTCTAATATTCAGTGAATAATTAATCTTATCATAAAAATTCAAAAAATTTCCTATGTTATTTTTGATATGTTGAACCAAAAAATGAAATCAATTTCATCTAGTATAATTTTTCTAGCTTGGTAAAAATTAATTATAATCTTTATGCATAAAATTACATAAACAACATTTTTGAAGAAAACATATTTTTGAAACCTAAAATTACCTTACTAAAAAAGAGTACTTATTTATTATACATTAATAAATTTATGTCCATAAAATAAAAACGTTATAAATATTTTTTCATGATGTTGTTATTCATATTCATACCACCAATTATAACTACTATGTTATCATAGACATATTTAAATAAAAATATCTTAATAGTATATCACGTTTCATTTAAACATTGTGTTGTGTGTAACAAAAGATATGAATGAAAATTAAATGTATTTAAATAGAAAAATATTCTAAAATCATTTGGTGTTTCATTTTATACGTGAATATTCTAGAGGATTAAACAAATAAATAAATAGCGTATTTATTATTTAAAACATGATATACAAATATTAAATTTTCATATTTTATTTTTCTATAAAAATTCTATTTTATATACTCTAATACATATAATTTATAAATAGTTTATAAAACATATTTAAATATATCCAATTATTAATTTTTTTAACATTTTAACCTATTTCATATTTTTATTGATAGCTGGGATTTTTAGTCATAAATTATTACAAATAACGAATTATAATTATGCCTATAAATTGTAATTTATGATATAAATCTAATTATATGTTATAATTGTTATAAAAATTTATTACTAGTGATATCTTAAATATCCTATCAAATTATATCACTTTATCGATATGATAAATACATTACGATACTTTTTTTCCCAAAATTTGGGAACCAACAATATATTTTGATATCATATACTATATCCTAAATTATAGTTCTTATCTATAGGTTTCATATATATCATACATTAAGATATATTACTATATTATTCTATGATAATACTATTCATAAGAATTAAATTGTATCATGTTTTACGATACAGTTTAAAACACCTTATGATAATTGTTCTTTGAAAAACTAGAATATTAACATCTAGATCCACTAAATAACAAGGAAATAAAATCAATAAAGGGATTAGGGTGACCAAATAATGATCATAAACATCATATAAAACAATTTTAAACCCCTAATCTATCTATCACTTCTTTGGAAATAAAAAAATGAAAAAATAGGTTTATCATTGATACTATGTAATTCATTATTTTTTTCTTAAATGATTGATGGAGTAGTCTTATGCCTCATTCCACTAAGGGTGGTGCACCAGTAAGTGAGTCATTGATCAAATAGAGTGGAACTTGAACATTTTAAAGTGTTACTATAACCTTTTTACAAATATTAGTTGAAGTTAAAGTGAAATAGTGTTACAAGTTGGATTACATTCATCGAGCGTACCGAACAATATGAACCATATCCCTTTTATAGGCATTATGGACCGTCAGCTCATTGGCTACCATCTCTTGACAGCTGAACATTTCTATTCATTAGATTTTTATGTTCATTTGTCACTTTAATAATTGTAATAATTATGAAAATCCATTAATAAACTAATATAATTGTTTTATAACAGATAAAATTGTATAGGGGAAAGTGAAAGTTGTTCATGTACGTGGATCCGAGTATCCTAAGTCTATTGTATTATATAATGGGGATAACAAAACCATCATATTCCTATTTATTATTTATGAATTTCATATAATATGATATTTATGACATTATTATCATATTATATGACCTGGTCATATAGTATGCTATTATATAACAACATTTTTGTAATATTTAATAATATTTCATTTTCAATATTTTCTATAATAAACTAAATTTATAATATATAATTTTTTTATTGATTATGATAAAAATAATTTTAGTGATTTTTATTAATTTATAATGTGTTTATAAATTAATTACTCTTAATGGAGTTGAAATTAATTAATTGTATATGTATGAATCATTTCATAATAAATATTACAAAATATTAAGTTTTAATAATAAAAATACATTTTAAATTATATGAAATATTTTAAGGCTTATAAATAAATAATATATTTATAAATCCTCATGGTTATTTATAAAGTGTTAATAAATTAAAAAATAAGTCTAAATATAATGTTTTTATATTTTATGATTATGAATTGTATATAATCTTTAATTTTAATTATTTAAAATAAGGACATATTTGGGATTTTATTTATACCACTTCAAAATATTTTTCTGGTTGATTTGGTCGAAGAATAATATTGTAAAGTATATAATATTTAGTTTATTTAAAATTATTATGTAAAATACATTGTGTTATAAAATTTTTATAATTTATAAAATATAAAATATTTAAAGTAAAATGTTATATATTGTAAAATATGTAGAAGTTCATTTTATGAAATTTATGTAGAGTTTATATTCAAGATTATGGAATTCCCATAATGTATAGGTAAATTAAAAAATGTTTATAATTAGATTTTATTTATTACATAATCCTAAATATTTATTTCTTGTTAAAAATTGTGAATTTTTGATTTATTTACATGTTATTAAATTTTTTATTATTTATGACTATAAATTTCTGGTATTGTGAATATTTTTAAACATTAAATTAAATTTTTTAATTTTTTTAGATATTATCATAAATTCATTTAATTATTTACATGTTATGTATGATAAATTGATTTAGTTCCTAGAGAGTTGTATTGAATTTTTAAGGGTTTGTATTTTATATCAACCATGAATGAAGATATTATGAATCGTTATTATATTTTTGAAATACGATTAAGAATTTAGTTTGATATTTTTTAATAGCTCTGTGGTGATTTTATGCAATTCTATGATTACATGATAATATCTAGAATTTTAAAGTTGAGGATCAAAAAATGGCTAACACCTGCCCTTTTAAGAGTTATACTAACATTGGAAGAGTAATTTAAGAAAACGAAAAAAATAAAAAGTGAATAAATGTTTTTTAAGAGTCAATGATTACTTCATATTAGTAATTATGTAATTCATTTTGGTCATGCTCACTAATGATAATGATATTTGAAAATTAGTGAATTTATAAGGGAAACTAAACACTTTAGGATAGTAAATACACATATCATAAGAGTATATGAAAAAATTATATGAGTAGTTAATGAATTTGGGAAGGTAGATTCTAAATTCCTAAGATTTATCAATTTGTATAATTTGGCTAAGGAAATATCCATAAGAGTCATTTTGTGAATTCTTAAGATTGATTTTAGAACATCAGAAGAGTAACACACAGCTTGGTAAAGGTACCCTATTGAATCATAATGTTATGTAATTTTTTTTAAAGATTCACCCCTTGTTAAAAATGTTACATATATAAAATATGGATGATATTTCATTTCCAACGTAAATATTCTAATTTAAATTAAATCTTATGATAATATTTAATATTTTTAAAGGATTGGCCATTATAATTAATATTGTTATTAAAGTTATTTATGTGAGAAATTATAAAGGGTGACCCTTGAAGGAAGTCTCTAGAATTAAAAATTTCATTTATTTGTGAATTAATATGGTTATCAAAGATAAACTTTATCTTGATAATTAGTTTTTATCAGCTAAAATGTGATGAAATTAAAGAATATTATTTCAATAATTACTTCAGGGAATATGGTTAAATGGGAATGTGAATATATAGGTATCATAGGAATGTGAGACATAGAAATATTATTGAGTAAATTCTTATATTATCTTATCATTCCATTTTATTATTATAATTCTCTATGTGATGAGATTAAATTGAATTCTATAAATTAAATTGATTTATTACTATTGATGTTTCAAGATTAAGGGGGATTTATGATAGAGGGACATAGTTTTCATAGAGATAGAAAATATTAAGAAATAAATCATGAATCAAGTATTCATAGAGTATTTATATACTTTAAGGGACCAATATATTCAATGATTCTTGGTTAAGATGATGATTAATAAGAAAATCATTAAACTCAGTCTATATGTTTTTAGAATGGTTGTTCAATGTGATTTTATAATATAATTTCAATGCTTGAAGATATTTAAAATTTGATTATATTATATTCTAATATTCTTGGAGAATTGGAGAGGAAGTTCATAAAGAGTTAAAAAAAATTCCTAGATTCTTATGTGTTCTTACTCAATCAGTTCGAATCATGTTGTAAATATCAGGACATTGTAACTCCTGCTAGGTGTTATATATGTTTTTGGAAACATGAGGACATATGATGAAACTAGGCCAACTAAATTTCAATAGATCATAAAATTCATGTGGAAAATATATGGGGCATGATATAAATTGTTCATTGTTAGGAGTAGGTACCTACATTAGAAATGGAAATTGTAAAAAAATACTAGTGCCTTATCATGTTTCTTCTTCATTCCATCTGGGTATGTCTGAGTGATTTTATTGAGTGGATAATTTCATAAATGGAATCATAGGTTTATTTCAAAGTGGAATAATTTATAAAATATTTTTACCACTAATTCAACCATGATCATCACTTATCAGTGGTTATCCCATTACTAGGGAATAAAAATTACTACTAGAGTAATCTGGTTCCCTTATTTAGTTACTCAAACTATGAATAATGTATTATATAAATTCTATTAATAGAAAGATTTTTTAAATTTTTAATGTAAAAAAATATCATAGCTGGAAAAATTGGATTCTACCCTATCATTTATCTCTACTCTTAGAAGCTAAATATGTATCAATAATGGGATATCCACCAATAAGAAATTTCAAAATGCCTCTTTTTAATAAGATTAATTGATTATTTTATGTAACGGTCAAAATTTTATTATTGTTACTCTATCAAAAAAATTCATAATTATTTTGGGTTTAATAATAGCTAACGAAGTCTAGGATAAATTGTAAAGTGTATATAAAGGAACTAAAAAGGTTATAGAAGATAAACCTTAAATATGTAGACTAAAATTTTAAGATGTAAATATAGTCAAAGAAGAAAACATTCAATACAACTTTATAAGAATCAATAAAATTTCAAACATAATTTGTTTAATTATCTAAAAGCTATAAGACTATATAATTTTGATGTAGTTGATGTGAAATTTTTCATATTGGTTTGATCCTAAAATATTATAATTGGAATATGGGTAGAATATATTATTTTATTAATTGAAAAAAATTCATATTTCCTATGAAATAATAAAAAATTAGAATTTCAAAATAAGGATATAGAGGAAATTGATTTTGAAGTAATTGGAATACTGAAGATAAAGGATAAAAAATCATAAAATTCATCTTAATGTGTGGATGATCACGGTAATGATAGAATTGTGATTTTTCTAATAAATCTTCTAAAGAATATGAATATTGGGAATGAGGCTGACTAAAATGATTAAAATCCTTAGATGAAGAAATGATTGAATTACATTAAACATATTAACTAATTTAATAAAGATAAGAATAAATTCTCAATAAGAAAAAGGAGTAAATTAATAACCAATGAAGTAGAAGATTACCCCTATTCATAAAGTCAATCATATATTAAAAACAATTAACTTACTCAGAAATTTCACGGCTCATGTGGTGAATCCTCAATAATAATAAAGTGGTGATGAAGAAGAATGTTAGATAACCAATATAGAACACATTTTGAAATCAAAACTAGAAGCATGACTTTAGTATAATACTAAACTAATGAAGAAAAAATAAAAAAAAATTGAAAAAAGGATATACAATGAAATCTGAAATTAGGTAATACCATTTTAAGAAGGAAGCTAATAACATTGATGAAATTAAAAATATAAAATTATATGTATTGAGAAATGAAATATGGTTAATGATCTTAATGGTATACTAATGAAAAAAATAGAAAATCTTATAAATACATAATTAAAATGTTATTAAGTATAAAAGATCATTGAGGAAAATGATGGATTTCATAAATAAATTAGTGGGTGTCACAACAAAAATAAATCTATAGCAACTGAGAATTTGAGCTCAAAAGAGTATGTTAAATCCTTATATGTAAAATCTAAAAACAACCTTCTAGTTACTAACAGTGTAGGTGTCAATTCCATGGATAGTCTTGCATGGGGAAATATAAATTTTGATATAAAATATTCACATTTAAAGAAAGAGTGTGTTAAGAAAAAAAATCTTCCATTAAGAAAAAAGAAATCACAATATATAGTTTTCCAATAACAAAAATTATATTCTAAAATGAATCTTTGTTGTTATAAAGGTTCCATATTTAGTGTATATTTATTGTGTTATAAAATTTTTGGGAATATGGATTATTCATGTGGATACAATATATCATTTCCATATAGAGAGAATAATTAAATGGGATATACTCTAAGAAAATCAAAATAGTATTTTTGTAATGCCCCGACCAATTCGTTAGGTCTGGCCATTATGCCACATGACCTGAAGTGCACCTCACCATATTCTAGAGGATTTCTACTAGTGTCTTGTGGATGAAATAATAGTGGGAACACTATATCATTATATCAAAGTTAAAATAGAATCATAAAAAATTAAACAATAGGAATCCATAATAATCATTATAATAAAAAAAATTATTAAAAACAGTGTTATATTAAATGATGTTGACATGCAACAGGAAAATATATAATTGGTCACCCACTAGGATTACCCCACATAAAAATAAATAGTAAAAAATAATAATCAAGATATTCTAAAATATAGTGCTTCTTCCAAGTACTAATATCCACATACCCATCATGTTAGTAAAGACTAATCCACGACACATCTGGTGTTCTGACATGAAAAACAAACATTTCGTCTATATGTGGATCGGGATGTCCAAGTAGAGTGTGATCATGAACTCAATATGATCTCACCATGTACCCACAATATACACATTCATATGTTTCTATACACAAAAGGAAAAGAAATATATAAAAAATCACTAAGTAATCATGGGGTAAATAGGCCACCGCAACACTTGGTGATATACACACAACTATCAATTCATTGAATGCTAACCAGGATACCATAGTACCAAACCATACCTACCATGGAACAATGTTAGAAGGTAATTATTAAACATTATCACATATTAAATCATGCCACAAGTCCTACATCATCACCCATATAATCCCACAACATGGCCAACATCAACACTTATCTTATTATAAAATAAGTCTAACGCAACACGTATCTAATTTGGACACAATTACAACATGTGTATCATATCAATGCATATAACCAAGAAAAATTTCTGGTTCAGGCCAAAATGTTATCAATACTTTGTTCACAATAAAAATCCATTTTATCCCCATCTCTACTAGGTTAAGAAACTAGTCCAATAATACCTTAGGTTGGTCCATAAGGCCATCATAACCTTTTCTCTATTCAGTTAGACTACAACGACTATAAATACTTGGGTGAGACCACAAGTTCATCTCACCCTTTTATCTAATGTGATAGGCCATAGAAATCATCACACGCATTATCAATACTAGGTCAAGGCACAATTTCATCACATCACATTATATTTCTCAGATTGGGTTGTAAGGCCGTAATACCCACACCATATATCCAGGTACCACTTTCATCATTTTTAAACATCTAACTAGAATGCTCTCTCCTTCTATGGGATAACCAAGACATGATTATCTACTTATCACATTTAGTTTAGATATAAAATTCTATAGGCTGTGCATTTACACATCATAGGGAAAAACATAGATGGACATAATCATGTCACAAAATGTATTGGTTTCATAGGCCACACATTCCAATCAAAATTATATTATATCACACAATGGTTATCAAGGATATGAATTCATGTATGTTCATGAAAACATTCAATTAATCTATATAAAACAACTCTATGTGGTATGGACTTCCTATAATGACACCTCGACAGGAAAGTTCACCACAACTAGGGTCTCAACGTGTGGGGTTTAGGTATTATCCAAAATACTCTTAACATCCCAAATCCATATCCTTACCTAATTCCCATAACCCATGATATGGTTTAATCCCACATCCCCCATGGGAACCATGTAGTTCTCCTAAAAAAAATCTTTTCCCTAAATAAAATTCTCTAGGTTAAACAATTATTCTACTTCTACAACATATCTCACATTCTAAAACTTCATAATATCTCTATCAATTATATGGATGAGGATTGAGATAACCTTAAGATAGATGATGGGAATATGATTATGCCACAGACCTGGGATAATTAATAAGAAGTACATGGGATATTTATATTCATTCTATTAAATTTTACTTCTACAACATATCTCACATTCTAAAACTTCATAATATCTCTATCAATTATACCTAACACAATATAAAATTAGGTAAAATTTAATAGAATGAATATAAATATCCCATGTACTTCCTATTAATTATCCCAGGTCTGTGGCATAATCATATTCCCATCATCTATCTTAAGGTTATCTCAATCCTCATCCATTCTATACAAGTCTAAATAAAATGCACACTTTCATGAACACCAATTAATAGACATACATTTGGTTTTTTATGATAGGGGGAACCTACCTCAAATAAAAATACCATCATCTCCATGCTCCACCAAAACTCTATATATCCCATACATGCCTCATCTAAGCCCATACTAGAACTTAAGCTCTTTATTTATATTAAAAATCATAAACAATTAATTGTAATAATTTTAATTAATTATTTAACTTAATAAAATTTGTCATAATCAATGGAAATATCACTGAGTACCATATTCATGTTTTAACCTATAACAAACTTAGATGGATGATGTATAGAACACCCTCAACACCACCTTACATGAAATTTATATCATTTTGAACCTAGAAAACAATTAATTAAATCCAGTTCCAATATATTTATTAAAAATCATTGTGCAATGGATTACCTCCTCTAATATTTCATCCAATGGTATGAATAAGGTGTCATAGGGAATCCTCAACAAAAGAACTATGAAATCTACATCATTCTCAATTTACTCAAACATTATATGGTAAAATCAACACCAAACCCCTAACAAAAAACAAGGGAACAAATAAAATATCAAAGGGAGTTTAAATAATAGAAATAAAAAATAATCAAACCTTGAACCCACATTACAACACACCCATATTTATCCCTGATTTATGGGGATTGAATAAGAGGGAACAGAGGGAAAATTCAGTTAGGTAATGGCCTTTCTTGAGCCTCTACATGGATAAATCCCTAGTTCCCTAACATGAAAGAAGATAAAAAACATTACCATGATTAAAATGATCCAATACTGAGCCTACCACCGTTACATTTGGTCTCATCGGCTTGTATGTTGCTCGCTAACCAAAAAATTATTTCACATCAGTTGGAAAATGATCCCAAAAGGGGAACTGGTCCACTCTTGACCCTTCTCTATATTTTTCATAAAAATTTGAGGTCTACCCTTAGCATTAAAACACAACATAAAACAATGTATTAAGATGATAAAACATTTAGTCATCCAACAAAAGTATTTGTTTAAAATGTGGACTACCCAATATATAGAAAAGTCCAAATTTCCATAGGTATTTCCTCAATATAACGACCCAGGTCATTATAAACTCCCCACTATAAATATTCTCATCCATGAGGAGGTTTTTAGTTATATATCCATGTCAGTTGGCCTATAATTTTAGTTAGATATTTGGAAACTCACTATGTCCTATATTTATACACTAATTCACTTAATTTGTAATGTTTGAAACATCCAACACACATTTCATCAATATCCATGAAACCCTCTCATTGTTAACATTAACATCGAGATGGAGCTAACCACACCTATATCTTCTAAAATAACTTGATGTCTTCTATTAGATCATCGTAAAGGTTATGGTTATTCTCTTTATAAGACTCCAATTGTGATATAAAATTAAAAAATGTTGTTTTCCAAACCGTAGTAATCAGCTATAGAAAATGAACCTTTAACGGTCCACTAAATCTTTGACCACATTTGATCAAAATTTCTTAAGATGATTCCAATCCATTACACTCGATTCACATTAAAAAACACAAAAGAACATCCTCTCGTTAGAAAATTAAAAAAAATTCGGTTTCATGTACTAATATTCCACCAAGATACTCAATCCTAATGCCTCAAATCATATAGGCATACTGTTATCACCCTACACATACATCGAAGTCCAAACTGGACACTAGAAGTAAAACCATGGTTGGATATATAATAGTTTTCTGCAGCAATCAATATCTCACCATGAAAATTATCATACCTCCAATCCCGCTTAGACTTGGATAATATTTAACAACCGTGATACCAATTCTATCATTTTGAATCACTTGAAAATGCAACTGAATTTCAATTATGGTTTTTATTGGGGATCATGTTCATATCGAATGCACCAGAATCTGAAACCACATTGTCACCTCAACCATTCAATGACTGCTCATTCACTTAGCACACAAATCCTTTCGATGAAAATTTTATTTACCCAGGATCAATATGATTCTCCCGGAACAATATTATCTCCATAATCAACCGATAAATACAAACAAATATTTCCATGGCCGACACTTCATGTAACTCGCTGAACTAAGTTAACCAGAGTCGGTGCATTATTACATAACATTGACATGATCACAAAATATAATGTCTCAAAAGATCAATTAGTTTAACAGCCTTGGATGTACTAGATAAATTCATAAGGTTTACATTACATCATAAAATGGAAAACTAAGACATCATTGATTCCATGGACAATACTGAGATCCCATAGACTATCCCTACAAGTCAGTAATAATATTATTCTTCGCATCCTAGGAAAAATAAAATATATAAAGGGGTGATCTCAAATGCTTAATAAGGATAACAATATAGTGGAAACTTTTATAAATAAGCATAATGATTTAATGAAATGTACAAAACATAAACAAAAGCCTTTTAAACATAAAATTTATTATAATATAGAAAATATAAATCAAATTAATTCCATTTAATTACTCACATAGAAATTCTATTAGTAGAATAATTACATGTAATACCATTATCCACATTCATAATGATGGAATGCATAATGTTGGACTTTCATAACCACATAGTCAAGGCCTTGTTCCAAGACTACAAAAATTATTTTTTCAAGACCTTGTTCCAATACACTAGTTTTTCTCATTAGACATACGGATGCATTGATGAGCAGTAGAGGGCTCCATCTGTAACTTAATATGTCCAATGTATTCCTCATATGAAAAGGTTTAAACATTATATAAACATTCATATTAAAACTGGCATACAAAATGTCAATACTTTATCCAAAAACCATGAATGGTATGAAATAACCAATCCATAGTCAAACTTACCAAAAAAACCATCAATACAATTTGTATGTTTTTATCATAATATATCAACTTCAATCAAACTTCAAATCCATCAAAGTATGTTGACATAGATGAAATGAAAACCATTTTAGGGAAATGTCTCTTTCTATTTTGAAATCATTTAGAGGTCACATAATTATAAAAGAACCATTTATATTTGAAAATATTCTTATAAGCTTGTAATGGATTCTTATAACATGTTAAAATTGTGGAAAATAGCCTCACCCACCACAAAAGTTAAAAAAATTCTTAAATTAATTTTATCGAAAATGTCATAAAGTACCATTTTTGGAAAACGACTGAAGTATTCCTTTATAAACATATTATAAAAGAAAAAAAATGGTATAAATGACTTTAACTCATAGTTTAAAAAATAGTAATAATGTTTTGAAATACTTTTTAAGAAAAATGTATGTGTATGATAAAGAGGTCCCAGTAGATAATTAAATATAAACAAATTTAGATAATGAAGAGATTGTGATATTAACCCTTACCTTGTAATTTTCCTTGGTTGATGGTAGTTTATCCTCCTATATAATGGTTATATAATTTTTATTAAATAATACAAGATTCATATACACTAATATGATATCATATATGATCTTTTAACATTTCTTTTTCAATAATATCTTTGTATTATCTTCATTTTGGGTGTTAACTGATTCATTTTTCTTTTATATGATTTGTTACATAAGAAATGTTTGTTATGGATAGGATGGATCTTATTCATATTCATAATGATATTAACTATTTAAAAATTATTTTTAATCATATAATGAAAATTATTCTTGAATGGATATGACGGGGAATAAATCTTATCACGTTCGTGGAGATGGTAATCCGTACGCGCGAGTGAAAATATCATTCTTTTGATATTAAAATAATATATAATTGTATAGTATATCATATATACAGAATCATTATTATGTTATATATATTATTTACATCAATTAAACATCATTGTTATACCCATAAAAAAATAATAATTTATTGAATAACCATTACACCACGACGTGGAGATTGTAAGCCGTACGTACGTACATATGGTGACATGTCATTCAAAGGATGGATAGAATAATGAATTTGGTTTTTCAATATTTATAATAACATCACAGTATATAAAATATTATATAGTTATTATTTATGAATGGAAAATACAAATAATGAGGAAGTGGGAGAAGAAAGGAACTTGATAGAGGTGATGAAATATTTACCTCTTCTTCAGGTTCTTCCTTTGGATTTGATCAAAAGAGCTCCTTTGGTTGAATTTCTTACTAATGTAAGGCCTATAATAGAAATGGTGGATAATTTCAATGGTATTTGGGCAGGTTTTGGCAGAGCCAAAATAATTTGAAGGTGTGAATTCGAGAGAAGGTGGAGTGTCCTTGTATAAGAGGGGTGAGGTGCACCTTAGGAAAAGATAGAAACATTATTTTATAATAAAAACATTTTCTGGTTATAATGGGTAAAAAAATAATTATTTAATGGTTAAGGTGGGTATGGATCTAAAACCACTCAACCAATAGGTTTTAGATAGGTTTGGGTTACTATATAAACTTTTTCTTTTATATTTAACTCTTAGTTAAATAGTTTGATATTTACCATGTTTCTTTGTATTTTTATATTATATGGTTAATAAACATACTAAAAAATTTCATGAGAACCCCAAGTGGTTAATTAATGATACACCTATCATTATATAAGTTTATGGCCGATCCTTATATTTTTATGAACATAATACCAATTAATAATATAATATTTGTTTTAAAAACACTTTTATGTCAATTTTGACACTATTTGGTATTTATTTTTGCTAAATTCATAACAGAATTATTACATAAAAAAATTATCCTAACAAACCCTAACAAAGAATATTAACCAATAAAATTAGTTTATTTAATAAAAATTCTAAATTTACATTTATTTGGATATTTATAATATCAATTATTTTAATATTTCATTAATTAGGTAATTATTGCATCATAATTATGTCACGAATAAATTTAATTATTTAATGTATAAAAATTACAAATAAAATACCATTATGAATGAAATATTTTTATCTTTATAATGATTATTTATAGCTAAACTGGCCTTATGTGTATCCCTATATTAAAAATGGTTTAGTTATTAAACATTGAATTTACCACTTTTAACTCTTTTTGAATTAAATAATAATAAATGTCCTAATCTAATCCAAGTAGACCTAAAGGGTCATATTTTATTATATGGTTATTTATGGTCCAATTAAACTTATCCAACAGAATTAGGACATGTGTTAGGGTAATATTAATTTTATTTTTACCCTTAATTTCCCTATTTACTTTTAACAGCAGTAAATAAAGGCAAAAAAGTTACTATTCGCCAAAAATTATTTTCATCTTATTAAACCACATTTTACTTACTGATATCAACTGTGTATCATAGATTTTTAAAATTCAACTCACAAAAGTGGTAAAATTATGTTTTATGTAAATATTCAAATGCTTCTATGAGGTGGGTAAAAGACGGTAAAAATTCCATTAAATTTTTATACATCTAAAATTATTATAAACATACTCCAATGAATTTCATTGAACTTATATAGGTATCATATATTTATTTTTACCAAAAATTAATTTAAATAAAATTAAAAAAATTAAATAAAAATTCAGTTTTAAACTATAGCTCATTGTTTTGCATTATTCATCAAAAATTGATGGTTTTTTGAAAAATACCAAAAAATACCCTAAGCTATTTTTGATATTCTGAATCCAAAAATGAAGTCCATTTTTAATGATAAAATTTATAAAATTTCAAAAAGTGGGTATTAGTATCTATAACGTCTAGTTTTATTGGTTGGGGTGTATTAGAACTCGAAGTTGAGTACAACACACGATATTGGATTATTCAAAAAGAAGCGTATCTTGGAAGCTCGGGGTGTTACGTTCTCCCTTCCTTCCAATAATTTCATCCTCCAAATTTATATATTATTAGTGCGTAAAAGGACTCGAGTGGTTCTTCATTATAAGTTTCCAGGTTCCCAGGTTGCCTTCTCCATCTTATGGTTTCTCCAAAGAACTTTTACCAGACAAGTCACCCAATTTCACAACACTTATTATCTTTTATGAAGAACCCTGATATGATCTTCGCAATAAGATAGATCAGGTTCCAATTCTAATTCTTCAGAGATTATGACATGAGTTGGGTCAGGCATGTATTTTCCCAATAGTGATATGTGGAACACATTGTGAACTTTGGAGAGACATTGCGGCATTGCCAAATGGAATGCTACAGCCCCAATTCATTCTAAAATTTTGAAAGTTCTGATGTACCTAGGACTCAATTTTCCATTCTTTCCAAAACATATAACTCCCTTCCATGGAGACACCTTCAAGAAAAAATGATCTCCTACCTAAAATTACAAATCCTCCCTTCGGTTATCAGCATAGCACTTTTATATACTTTGAGATGTGTTGATGTGGTTTTCTATAACCTTTACCTTTTCCATCGTTTTCTCCTCATGTTTTGGGCCTATTAGTTTTCTTTCACCAACATCATCCCAATAGGTTGGTTTGTGACAACTCTTTCCTTACAACGCTTCATATATTTCCATCTGAATACTTGAATGGATGTTATTATTGTAGGAAAAATCTACCAAAGTTAAATATTTACCTCACATACCATGAAAGTCATGTTATTATGATGTCAACATGACTTCTAATTTTTTAATAGTTCGTTATGATTGTCCATCAGTTTAGGGGTGGTAGGCAGTGATCAAACAAAGTATAGTATCTAGGGCATTTTAAAGAATTCTAAAAAATATTGATGTAAAACGGGGATCACGATCAGAAAAAATCGATAGTGGTACTCCCTGAAATCTTAAAACTTCATTAATATATATTCTCACTAAATTTCCAAGTGGTAAATCTTCCCTTATAGGAAGAAAGTGTGTTGACTTGGTAAGACTCTCAACAATGTCCCATATTGCATCATTTCATGTAGGTGTCTTTGGTAGCCTCATGAAAAAGTCAATCATGATATCATCCCATTTCCATTTAGGTATGGGAAGAGGTTGCATGACTCTTCCAGGCTGTTTCTTTCTAGTTTTCACTAGTTGACATACCAAACATATTGACCCAAAATCTTCAATCTCCCTCTTTATGTTTTCCTACCAAAAATATTCCTTCAAATATCTATTCATTTTGGTGCTCCCAGGGTGTATAGGGAAATTAGAATTATGAGCATCATCCAACAATTCCCTTTTTTGATTAGGTATATCAGAAACCCAAAGCCCCTTCCCAAATGCCAAAATTCCTTCTTCATACACAAAGTCACTCAATATCCCATCATTCACAACTTTAATCCTTTTTTTGAAACTCTTCATCACCAGTCTATGAACTATTTATCCTTTCTAGTAAAGATGGCTTGGAAATCATTTGAAAAAGTATAGATGTTTCACCTTCCATAGTGATTCCCATATCTAACTTTACTGGATACATGTATATAGGATCCTTTTCAACTCTCATCTTGTTCAAAGATCCATGATATTTTCTACTGAAAGCATCCAAAACCATATTATCCTTCCACGGGTGGTAGTGTATAGTGCATCAATATCCTTCATTAGTTCAAGCCATCTTCTTTGCCTCATGTTGAGTTCGTTCTGTGTGAAAATATACTTCAAACTCATTTGATCAGTATATATCTCACAATTTTTACCATAGAGATAGTTTATACAAATCATCAAAGAAATTATTACAGATGCTAACGAAAGATCATGAGTATGATTGTTTTTATCATTAATTTTAAGTTGTCGTGATACATATGCAATAACCCTATCATTCTACATAAGGACACAACCATGTCCTTTATTAAAAGCATCACTATAAATAAAAAACCCATCATTCCTCGATGGTAGAGTCAATATAGTATCATTTAATAATCTTCACTTTAATTATTCAAAACATTCTTCAAAATCTTTTATCCAAACAAATTTAACCTCTTTTTGTGTGAGATTTGTTAATGGGTTAGCCAACTGGGGAAAATTATGGACGAAACTTCAATAATAAACTGCTAAAACAATAAAACTGTGTACCTCATTTATACTCGTTGGTGCTAGACATTCTTGGATTTCCTCTGTATTAGAAATATCAACAAATATTCCATCCTTAGAGATAATATGGATAAGAAAAGAAATATTCTAAATCCATAATTCACACTTGCTAAGCTTCCCAAATAATTCATGTCATATAAGAGTCTTCAATATAATGTGAAAGTGATTTTTTTGATATTCGTATCTTTTTTATTATACCAAGTTATCATCAATAAATACAACTAAAAAGTCATCAAGACATTCCTTGAAAACTCGATTCATTATATCCATGAAGACAAAGGGTTCATTAGTCAATCTAAAAGGTATTACTGTAAACTTGTAATGCCCATACCTGGATTGAATTTCTATATTGGGAATTTAGTCCTCCATTACCCAGAACTGATGAAATCTAGATCAAAGGTCAATCTTTGAAAAGTACTTTTCTCCATGAAGTAGGTAGAATAAATCATCAATGTGAGGTAGTGGATACTTGTTCTTTATTTTTATAACATTGATCTCCTTTTGGTCAATGCACAACCTCATAGTAGTGCGACCCTTCGTTATTGATCGATCCAAGTAGAGTTAGGATTTGTTATTTCAATTATCCCTTCCCCATTTTTTTTAACAATGAACACAGATCAACCACGAACATGTTGATCCACTGATTCGTACATTCTTATTGGAGGGTTTTATTGGGATGATTCGGGGAATTGATCCATGATTAATTTTTATTATTTGATACTGCTTCATTTAAGCCTACTAATGATATTGCATCAACATCATGGAGAAAAACGGTAGAGGTTCATTCCTCTATTTGATTATTGGATTTCCTCCCCTTTTTCTTTCACGTGTTCTGTGCGTTCTTCGTAGTGTGATGAAAAACAGATCGTTGTGATTCTATTCTGCGATGCAACAATCACAAATTAAAAATGTTACACCATAATGACGATGAGGAGGGGTGACTATGATAGCAGACGATGAATTGGATGGGATCGAGAAGGGTCATTCGCGCAGGTGAATAGTTTCACTTTTCAGAGCCGATCGGAGGTCCAAAAACAACATAATTATCTTCATGGTTTCAGGGCGACCAAAAACAAGGAGTTTCATGGAAATCATATGGCCAGATTGATGATTGGGGTAACACGGGAGGTGCGCCGGTGGGGAGCATGGTTTCTGAAAAATACCTGGATACACTGCATGTAATTTCGAAGAACACATTGTGTAGTACTGGCGGCAACTTCAAGGGTTTCAGGAGTCAGAGAGGAATCACACTACGTGTGAACCTAGTAACAAGGCATGTTGAACTTTCTCCGAAACACGGTGTGTATCAAGGGGATACACAGACACATGATGATGTACACAGTGTTTACTTCATCACACAGCCAGGCAAGGCCAGTAACGAGGGTCACACCGTGTACCGATTACATGGGTTGGAGTGCACAAGTTGATAACCGTGTACGAGCACATGACCGGCGTACACGAAGCCGACCCCAGTCACTCATACATGGCGAGTACACCGTACTACACATTGTGTACTCGCTTTTCTACATGACCAGCCTTACGACATGGGTCATTGTACATGGGCAGTACCCAGTTTTATAAAACACGACATGTAACTTTTTTACGCACCATGTACTTTTTGGAAAATGACATGGTTCTCTTGTTCACCATATCTGGGAAATATATCATTTGGGTCAGTTACCTTATTCATGTTCCCCTGACGGTCATGCATTATTTCCTTTTACAAGTGTATGATCGCTTCCATAGGACATTCTGTGATAGAGTCGGCATCCCGTCGAGAGGCCAAGAGCGAGATCCTTTAACAATTCTTGAATCTAGGTAGAGTCAGGAATCGACAAGGAAAACTTTTCCAGGAATTTATCCTCTACCGAGATAGTGAGCCACCAAGCTAGTGAATCCAGATGAGTCGCGGTACCCGCTATGGCCCTGGCAGTGATCCTCATCTGTGTATTGTGATCTTTCCCACTCAAGAGTGTGTCTCCCGTAATGAGTGAATTTAACTACCTTTATCTTCCCACTCATGGGTGTGTCTCCCGTAATGAGTGTATCTACCTCTCATGACATTTCACGACGAACAATACTTCTCAGACAGACGTCATCAGAGCTACTAGACTCGTGGAGTGTGTTCTCCCGAAATGAGTACTTCATTGAATCTTCAAACAGAATCCCTAGTGGGGGTATGCAGTTGTGTGAGTTGTCTCAAGATTACGGGTCTGGGTTTTGAGTATATCTATATTGTGATCTCCTATTATATGTTCTGTAGACATATACTGTGTAAAGATGACTATGCCGTTCCTTTGTGTACTTTTATTGTGTTTTTGGGGGGTCCTCTACTGAGTATTTTAATGACTACTAGAAATCCCACTTTTAGAAACACTTATATCCCAATGGTTTATCTAAACTATTGGGAATGGATATGTATACAAACGGTTTTCAAAAACTGTTGGTATAGATGATTTTCTAGATGATTTTAGCAAGGGTTTTTCAAAACCATTGGTAAAGGCCTTATCCATATCACTTTTTACCAACTGTTTAAGTGAATCGTTGGTATGGGCCACATACATACCACTTTTACCAACTAATAGTCTCAACCATTGATATAACATACATTCCCAAAGGTTTTTAAAAACTATTGGAAAATATTTACGCAAAATGCAGATCGGGATTCCAGTTCCCTCTCTACTCGATTGTAGTTCTGCTCCACTGGATTGGTGCCCTAAATCCAATCTTCCTCCAGCCAAACATATTCCACATATCGACCCATCTTCAATAAAAGAAATCATTTATTTTAGACATAAAATCTATATGTGATTCATTGGTTTTGTTGTTCTGAAACTATGTGTTTTTTCACTATTTATTTCGCTGAAAGGGGATCTTTATTGTCATTAATCATGGTTGTGGGTGGTCATTTAGGATGTAAGATAGTATGACTTTATTGTACTTGATATATCCAATATTATTTTATATTTATGTTCAATTCGATTATATTTGACAAGTTATGTTGTTTAGTAATTTTTTATTAATGGTTGTAATAATGATGATTTTGTATAAGGGTTCACATGGTGTGTATAACGGTTGACATGGTGTTTAAAAAAATCTAGTGTCTTGGGAATGTACATGGGAATGTACACACAGTACTTGATAGGGATAACCTTGTAAATGTAAATGGCCAATAGCTTATGGTGAAAATGATGTCTGGCCAAATGGGGTGCTGAAAACGTCCCGTTTACACATGGATTTGTTTCATGGGTATGCCCACATGATGTGTTAACCATACTATATAGTTGGTAGTAATTAGAATAGTCAAAACACTTTCATCCCTAAAATTCAAGACTACATGGTTAAATTGAAGTACCCATGTTCTAATTACATCCTTAACATGGTTTCTAAATCACCTCACCTAAAAATAAAGTAGAACACTAGTTAAATGGAACAATCCATCCTATACATACACTATAACAATGGTTAAATGGGAAAAATCATCCTTGTTACTGAATTCCATACACATTTGGGAAAAAAACCAGCATTCACAAACATCACTGTAATGTAAACGATTTTAAAAAAACACATATCCCATAAATATCATGAAATTACAGAAGGCACTGATTTAATGTTTTCATGTTTACAAGTGGAATCTTTGTAGATTTGGATAATATATTCTCATAAATATTGAGTGGAACCCCATTCCGTGTTTTGAGTTCCACCCCAGACAACCCCCTCCTTCCTGGGCCATGGATAGCCCCCCCTCCTCCATGGACCCCGAATATCCCCTCACCCTCCTTTCTGGACCCTGGACAACCCCCCTTCTCCCTGGACCCCGGACAACCCACACCTAACTTTCTGGACCCAGGTCTGCCCCCCCCCCCCCCCCAGCCCCAATCATGGAACCTGGAAAGCCCCCCCCCCCACCCTCCTACCTGGACGCCGGACAGCCCACCACACTCCACCCTGGACCCCGGAAAACCCAAAAATCATTATTCATATGTTAGATAAAACACAATAGAACTTAAAGGTCCCTATGTAATGACTGACCATCTGGGTTCGGGTCACTAATTACCGGAATCCTGTTTTGGGACGTCACATTTCATGGATATCCATTTTACAAGTGTTTCTAATCAAATCCATTCCTATAATTATTGAAGTTCCCTCTCCAAAATAAATTGTGACATGATTCAAGGAATACACCCTATCATCCTCTGACCTATAGAACCAAATGTAGGATCCTTTAATCCATGGTTATGGTGAAACTTGATGAGGCCATAACTACATTTGATGTGATCCTCATCCTACTCCTCATCCTGATCTCGCTAAAGAAGTTAAAGTATAAAATTCATGTACTCCCAACAAGTCCCTTAAAGATTATGTATTCCTTGATCCACTTCAAATAACTTATTGAGAAATCCTTGAATATAGGCATTAGAAATTATGTATCTTATTTTCTTATATACATGATATTTTTTTTATTTCTTAATATGATTCTCATATAGAGTAATGTGTTAGTTATACTTTTATACAATGTAAATAATTTTCATTTATGTAAATATTTTTTTGATTGGACTTCAATATTACTGAATTTCTTTGAAATGACTTATTGAAATTTTTCTACAGAATGGATTGAAGATGGACATACGAAACTAATCAGATTTCAACCAATCTTCAAAATAATTTAAACCACTTTTTAAATTTTTCATTCGCCAAGGATTCAGATAGTGGTCGCATACACATGCCATGTTTTAATTGTGTTGGAAGTCCTTGGTTGAGTCGTGAATTAATTATCTATCATATAAACAAATATGGTTTCCAAAAAAACTATTATGTGTGGTATCACAATGGAGAGAAAATTTAATCTCAAAATGTTGATGATCCAAATGATAGTACTGAATTGGAGAGTTTGATAAATGATCAGTTTCCATTTATTCATCATCACGAGAAGGAAGGGATTTCCAGCCAATAATATTTTCATACAGGCACAAATGATGCATCTGATTAAAATGATGATGTTGATAGGGTGAAAAAATTGAATGATGTTGCGAAGACTCCAGTATATCGACAATTTGGTAAAATGAAAATGTTGGAATTTTTAATTCGATTGTTTCATGGGGAAAAACAAATGGGATTTCAAATACTGCAATAGATTAAATTCTTACATTATTGAAGGACTTACTTCCAAATGATGGGGATATTGCCTCAAACAACTAAATGGAATGTAAGTTAGTTGATGATTGTGTATTATCAAAAAAATCATGCTTTCCCAAATGATTTCTACTTATTTTGGGAGGAAACTAATGAAAGAAATGATTGTATAAATGTGGAACCTCACTATGGAAGCCAAAAGATAATGTAACACCATCTTCTGTGCCACAAAAATTAATGTTGCAGTTTTCATTGATCCCCAGATTACAGAACCTTCTCTTTTCTGATGAAATATCAGTTAAAATATGATGGCATGACACCGAGAGAAAAAATAATAATGAAGAGTTGGATCACCATATAGATGGATTTTAATGGAAGAGATTTGATTCTCGATATCTTGAATTTTAAACTTATGTATGTAATTCAAGACTGGGTCTTTCATGTGACGGTTTTAATCCATTTGGGCAGATGCTTACTTCTCACAACACATGGTTGGCTTTCATACACATTTATAACCTTCCCCCATAGTTATGTATAAAAGAACATTATGCATTCTTGAGTATACTGATATTTGGCCCTTATGATCCTAGAAATGATATAGATGTATACATGAAACCTTTAATAAAAGAGATGAAACTTTTTTGGGATGTGGGTGTGCGTACATATGATGCATGTTTGAAAGACATATTTCCGATGCGTTCTACGCTTATGGGGATGATCAATGATTTTCCTGCTTATGAAATGATGTCTAGATGGAGAACAAAAGAAAAATTGTCATGTCTTTTTGTATGAATAATACTAAATCAATAAGAATAAAATATTTTCATAGTTTTAGTTTTATGGGACATCGAAGATTCTTGACAATAAACCATCCATATAGTAACAATCATCGAAGATTTGACAATACCATGGAGACTGACGATCCACCTCAGCATATGTCTGGAACAGATGTGCTAAATGAATTGAAAATTTTTAATTATTCATTTGGGAAGACTGTAATGAAATCTAGAATGAGGAAAAATGTTTCTAATGATAACTATTACAATTAGAAGAAGAAGTGTATATTCTTTGAATTCACGTATTGGTCAATAAACTTGTTTACATAATTTCTTAGATGTAATTCACATTGAAAAGAATATATGTGAAATTGTTCTTTAGATTATTCTAAATTTCAAGGGGAAGACAAAATATAATATATGATCTCGGTGTGACTTGGTAGATTGGTAGATCAGACCAGAATTGAATCCTATTTGTTTTAGTGAAAATAAATGGCAAGTTCCATGTGATTCTTATGTGATGACACCTTCTTAAAGAAAATCAATTCTTGGAAGTGATAGAGACTATTAATGTTCTTGATGGCTATTTAAGAAATATATCAAAACAGGTCAATAGAAATGATTTGAAGCTACTACCTTTAAAGACTCATGATTATCATGTCCTTTTGCATGAGTTGTTTCAAATAGAAATCTATCATCTCTTGTCCAATAATGTAAGAGTCTCGTTTATTAAGTTTTCCTATTTGTATAGAGATCTTTGTTGTCAGAAGTTGTCCAAATCCATCTTGAAAAAAATATTGGTAGAGACACCATTAATTTTGTGTGAGTTAGAGAAAATATTCCCTCCATCATTTTTTACATGCATGTTGCATCTGACTGTCCATCTTCAGACCGAAATACTTCGTGGAGGACCCATTGATTTCTGTTGGATGTATCCAACTGAAAGAAACATGTACATATTGAAATCATATGTTTGGAATAGGAATTATCCCAAAGGTTCTATTATGGACGATTACTTGGCTCAAGAATGTATGGATTTCTGCTCATTGTAATTTTCTTGATCTTACTACATGGATAAACAAACCAATGAGAAATGAAGAAGAACAATATGATAAAATTGAACAATGTTTTCCATAAAATCCTCAAACAGGAGGAATTCTGGGATCATATACATTGATGACATTAAGCCTTGAAGAGCAAGAAATGGCATATCACACAGTGTTATTCAATTATGATTTTTTTGATGAGTATATAAAGTAGGTAAATTGTTCCTGTATCTCTTCTCTTATCACTTGTAATTTTAAATATTTGTTAAAATATTATTATTTTTATCCATAGGGAACATAAAGAATTGATATATAGAAATCATCATTCAATATCTTTGAGAAGGAAAGAAACTTTTAATAGAAAAAGTTTTTCAACTTGGTTGAAATTGATGGTAAATTTATTTCTGTAATAACTAAATAAAATTAATTTTTAATTAAGTTTACTATTTGTTTATATTTTAGGTATCAAGTTTACGTGCAGAATCTATTTTTGATAAAATAAGAGCTTTGGATTTTGGTCTTAATAACATGGTTTGTGCTTGTAAATCACTTATGATCAATGGATACAGATTTATAATCATTGAACAAGAATGAAACCTGAGAACACAGCCTGATGATGTTATGATAACTACCACAATAGACTGTTATTCCAGTTCATCTGATAATAGATCTCGTTCTAAAAATGTAGCTTATTATGGAGTCATGGAGAAAATAATGGTTTTGGATTATTAATCACATGGTCGAGTCACGATAATAAAATGTCAATGGTTTGATTCAATGACGAGGAAAGGAACCTTTATTGATGATTGTGGATTTCTATTTATTGACATGACTCACACTCTTTCCACTAATGAACTATATGTATTTGAATCAATGGTGAAACAAGTTTTTTATGTCAAGGATCATCGTCATTCTAAATTCAGAGTAATTATTGAAGTAAATTACAGACATGTTTTTGATGATGGTGATGATGAAGTTGACACTATTCATACTACAAATGGAAGAAATCTGTTTATTAATTATGATAACACCAATTTCTCAATTGTTCGAGTTGATTTTGAACCCGATGTTGTGGTGTGAAATATATAGAATCATACAGTCATTTTATCACCTACATGTTTCACCTACATAATTTTGAATGTGTATCCTAGTACTTACCTTCAAACCAATATAAATCATCTGTTTCATTATATTTTATTATCAGAATGGTTCTTATATATTTTGTTTTTTGGGTTACACATTAGTTTTCTATTTCTTATTAGTTCCATATTTGTTTTCATTGCAGGAAATGACACCCATTGATGTGAGCCGATGGAAAAAGATGACAGAAAATAATCATATGATGACATAGATGGTCATTCCTCCACTCATCCTCGTTGTAAGAATTTTATTTCAAATATATATTTCAATAACTTATAATATCATGTGTTTAATCTGTGTTAAATTTTTTTTCAGGATCCACCCCCTAGACGAGAGATATCCGAAGAGGAACCTGATATTTCTCCCAGTATAGAGGATGGATGTAGGAGGGGTGTTTTCAGAGTAAGATGATCATCTGGTGGTCTCGGTACTGAGGCCAGTGGTACGAGGGCTTGTGGTGCGAGAGCTAGACGATCCATTGGTCATTCCTGATTGGCCTATGCCCCTACCATAGACGTATCTTCTACGCCTCATTTTGATCCTAGTGTTTCTATAGGTACACAAGTGATATTTAGGCCTCCGATGCTTACACTACCAGTTTTCCAGAAATATGTTCCATCATCTTTTACTTCTGGTTCATTATCTTTGATCTATTATATTCCACCTTTTTTTAATCCTTCTCTGAAATAGTATGTGGCTGAGGAGCATACACTGGGGGACACTCCACCTATATATGATATTCCTTCAGCTTCTTCACATCCAGTGATTCCCATTGATCCGACTACCACATTTATATTTATATAACTCTAAAAAAATTTATAACAAAATTTATTTTTATTATAACTTTTAATAATTTTTTTTTCATTAATAACAGATCTGTCTACTAATAGGAGGCGGGGGAGGGGGCATACTCTATTGAGTGGGGTATGAAACCGCCAAACATAGTTGATGGCTGGATACAATGATGATGGAAATATTATTGATAAATATGGGCGTGAATGATGGGTATTTTTAGTGACATTATCCAAATACTCCAACATCGACTCAGTTACCCTTATCTCTTGGAGACATCTTCTATAGGAAGTCAAGGATAATGAGGGGGCACAAATATTCGTAAAAAAATATACTGGATTTAATGTATCATTTTTTTGAATTTATATGAATTAATCTATTGGGTGTCATATTCGGTTTGACTTCTCTGATGGCGAAGGTGCCCCACCAGCATGTTTAAAAGAGCTCGGAGTGCTTTAGAGAGCTTATAAGCATGAGTTATATGTTGGCTGGTTTGATAGAGTGGGCACAGAGTTGGAGACATTACAAATTGTGGATGACTACCTAATAGAGCTATATCGCCAAATGATTTCCCATTGAGCTACTTCAAAATTTAAGGTATTAATCCAATTTGAGGTATTTAAATGACAGTTTTCATATTTTGCATTAATATTATCTTATTTATTATTAAACATTATATTGGAATCTTATGAAAAAACAAAAAAAATAGATTAAAAGAAATACCTTGATACATTGGGGAACACTACTATGTTAGATCATGAGAGGCAGCTGTTACGAAATGGTTGATTATAATTTTTCTTCAGGACTTGCACATTTTATTATTTCCTACATAAATTTTGTGATTTATTGAATATTGAATATATGATTATTCATTCACATTATATTGTTTCAATGTCATTACAGAAGAATAAATTGAATATAGAAGGAAGTATCCCTCGAGATTTTTTCTTCCTCAAGTAGAAGGAAAAAAGATGGAACTACGGTTAATGAACCGACACAAGAAAAGATTGTATGTTTTAATTAGATTATTTCAAAGTTTAATATCTGTTTTGAAATTTAATAATCTATTAATATTTTTAGTAGGATTTTTAAAGTGGCCATAATTCCCAGGATCCTAACAATTTAGGTCCACATGATCATTTATATCAGGTTTTGGTGGATGAGCACTCTAGTCGAGTACATTGTCAACCTGGTTAGAATATAGTCCCGACAAGGTATTGGTCCTCTCTAGGTATCCGTTATAGTACCAACGATATGGAACAAGTCAAGAAGAATGCATGATTTTCTGATAAAAGGATCACATAGTTGTAAGAATAGGTTCAAATTAGGGGGAAAGAATTCATGAAACTGATCAAAGCTTTGTCTTCATCACTTCTCCCAGAGTCCAGTGTTGCTTGTCAGAAATATATATCGTACAAGGGTGAATTATCCAATGCACTAGGTTGTAGTTATAGTTTTGGTTTAGATGATGATGTTCATGGTGATGACGATGATGCCGAAGAGGACTAGGGCGAAGATGAGGATAGGGACGAGGGAGAGGATGGGGAAGAGGGGCAGGATGGGGCTGAGGGCGAGGATGGGGCCAAGGATGAACATGGGGATGATGAAAAGGATGATGAAAAGGATACAGATGGCAGCGAGGATGAGGAAGATGATGAAAGTGGTGATGGTGATGGTGATCAGGGGCATATTGATCCATTACATTTTTGAATTCTGTATAAATCTTTATTTTTTTACCTGGTTTTCACTCTTGTATGGATATTTTTGAATTCAGTATAACTCGTTATTTTTTAAAAAATATGGATTTCTAATTATGTTATGATGGTATATGGGGATTCTAGGCCATGTTCGATGCTCATAACCCCAGTTGGCGTAGAAAAACACTATGCCTCACAGTTAGAAAATTACATGTTGGTTATTTTTAGAATCCCCTATAATCGGTCCCATAGAAAAGTGGACACTTTTTTTACTTCCTTTTAAAACCAAAATATGAACATTGTATAATTATTGCATCAACTAATGATCCTCCCATGTCTATCCTTATAAATATTTATTCTTTATAAAAATATAAATTATCCAATACCTCCTGGAAGGTTGGCAGGATAAAAAGAACTAGCATCAACCAGACATCATCCCTTAGCCCAATATCAAACCTACAAGATTTTATGTAATCATTTTTGAAAATATCTAGTGGAAGATTCACAAACTCAATAATGTGATTGGAGAACATTAGAAGAGTACGCTTCACATTCTCCGACTTCAGAAACTCCAAAGTATATTACAAATATAAAGTTTCTTGATAAAAAGCTGGATAAATATCTAATTGAATGAAATACAAGTAAGACCTTTGTGAAAATTATCCTACAATATATAATCCCAACATAATAATTCCTATCCCTCGATAATATATATGGAAAAACCCACATGATAATTCTTAGGAATCTTCAAATAATTTGAAGACCCTCCAATCAATTCATGGCACTCCATAGAATCATGTTGTCCACTATCAATACAAAATACACGTGGATGATATTTGGTAAATCATAATCCATGGTCCACCTTCCATCCTAGGATTGTTGGGAAAAATGACCCTAGAGTCTGAATGATATGGATCTTTACATAATCCAGTGATGGGTCTGTTGGAGCATCTTCCTGTGGATCCTACATTGTTGTTAACCATATTATATTTCAAAGATCCTATCATGTAGGAATTTTATTCTAAACACAATAAAAAAATCAATCATCTATGAGATAATTCCAAAAAAATCAAACCCAAAAAAAATTCTGAACAATTATTTAAAAAAAGGAATTTGAAGTAGTCATTAATGCTATAATTAAATCGAAATACCCACTAATTGGAATAAGACCGTCTAAATAAACTCCCTAATAAGTTTATTCAACACACCTTACACAAACCAACTCCTCAGACATTCTAGATAGGTCAATTAAATCAAACCATCCATTTTATTTATTCAAAATATCCTAAAAACATGATCTTGGAGTCTATAAACATTTTTCTACTCACCTATTGCAACTCTAATTCGATAATGGGAGTGAGCGGTTCATGCCCCTCTTCTGCACCTAATATCAAAATTCCAACGATCCTAATACTATCTAACCATGACATAAACACAACATAGGAATTTTTGACACACATATAGATGAGTAAGGCCTCTAATACCAAATTGTAACCGACTAACCAAGGCCATCCAGACCTGTTACCTATTCTATCCCATTAAAGGTGGGATAAAACAATGAAAACCACAACTGACATATAGAAACCCGACCAAATGTATTTGGATTGTATTGATACTTTAGGACAATGATCCAATGGTCATTTGTGACAGGTACGAGTCAACTCTGCCTCAATCCGAGACACGGTGTGGTTGGTATCTTTCCAAATGTCTCTCTTTTGTTTAAATTGGAAACCATTATAAGTAAAAACAATTGGCATATAGAAAACTGACCAAACATATTTGTATTTTTTTGATAATTTAACACAACAATCCATGGGTCATTCTCAAGGTGTACGAGGAGAGGACACATCATTCGGACGGGTGTTTTGCGCGGCACAGCTGAATATGTGTTTTTTAGGTTTTTGACGCACGTGAAAATCGTGCTTGGGGTTGTCAAAACTAGCAGAATGTCCTTGGAATTCCATGAAATAGGAAGACCACAATGGGTCGGTGAATTTTGAAATGGTCGGCTAGGTGTCACATCAATCGATTGTGTCGTGTGACCATGGTGGCCGAAAATGCACTCCGTGTGTCGTAAATGGGCAAAACATGCATTTAAAAGTCAAATGCATTCTAACAACTACATAATGACTTGAAATCACACAAAAACAAACTATATTTTATCCATGAGATGTATGAGGAGACGGGACGTCATTCTAATGGGCGGTTTGTGTGCCACGACTGAATATGCGTTTTTTAGGTGTTTGGTGCACTTGAAAAAACATGTGTTGGGTTGTCAAAACTGGCCAAATGGCCTCAGAATGCCATGAAATTATACAACAACAAAGGGTGTGTGAATTTTGAAATGGTGGACCTGACAGCACGTCAATTGGAGGTGTCGTGAGACCGTGGTGGCCGAAAACACACTTTGTGTGTCGTAAATGACCAAAACATGTGTTTTAAGGTCAAATACACACCCAACCTCATCGGAATGACTTGAAATCACACGAAATCACACTAATTATTATTTTTAAGGTGTACGAAAAGATGAAATGTTATTCAGATGCACAATTTTCAGGACACGACTGAATATGTGTTTTTTATGTGTTTGGTGTGCTTGAAAAGCCTATGTGGGGTGGTCAAAACTAGTCGAACAGCCTCAGAATGCCATGAAATTGGGGAAAAACAAAGGGTGGGTGAACTATGATATGGTCTTTTAGACGACACATCAATCTGAGGTGTCATGTGATCGTGGTGTCCGAAAATGCACATCGCGTCTCGTAAATGGCCAAAACATGCGTTTAACAGTCAAATGCATACCGAACGACCTAGGAATGACTTGAAATCAAACAAAAAACACCATAATTTATATTCTTGAGGTGTACGATGATATGACACATCATTCGAATGCACGGTTTGTGCAGCACGAATGAATATGTGTTCTTAGGTGTTTGGCGCGCTTGAAAAGCATTTGTGGGGAGGTCAAAACTGACCGAACTACCGCAGAATGCCATGAAATCAGATGAAAAAAATGGTGGGTAAATTTAGAAATTTTTGACCATATGACATGTCAATCAGAGGTGTTGTGTGGCTGCGGTGGCTGAAAATGCACTTCGCGTGTCGTAAATGGCCAAAAGAAGCGTTTAACGGTAAAATGCATAACGAACGACATCAAAATGACTTGATATCATAAGAAAACAACCTAATTATTATTTTGGAGGTTTTTTAGGAGAAAAAACTTCATTCAGACATGCAGTTTCGGCGACACAACTAAATTTTTGTTTTTTTAGGTGTTTGATGCGATTGAAAAGCATGAATGTGGTGGTCAAAACTGGCCGAATGACCTCATAATTCCATGAACTCGGATGAAAACAATGGATGGGTGAATTGTAAAATGGTCAGGCAGAAATCACAACAATCGGAGGTGTCATGTGACCACAGTGGTCGAAAACACTCTCTGCGTGTCGTAAATGACCAAAACATGCATTTTATGGTCAAATACATAGAGAACGATATCAGAATGAATTGAAATCACACAAAAACACCCTAATTGTTATTTTTGAGGTGAAAGAAAAGAAGAAACGTCATTCAGAAGCATGCTTCATGCGGTATGGTAGAATATGTATTTTTTAGGTTTTTGGCGCACTTGAAAAGCGTGCATGTGGTGGTCAAAACTTCAAGAACGACCTCGGAATACCATGAAATCGGAAGAAAAGAAAGTGTGGGTTAATTGTGAAATTGTTGGCTAGACGACATGTCAATAAACGGTGCCGTTTGACCGTGGTGGTTGAAAACAAACTCTTGGAAGCCCCCCCCCCCCCCTACCCTGGAAGGCCCCCAACCCCCTGACAGACCCCAACCCCCCGGACAGCCCCTTACCTCAGATGGCCCCCAACCCCAGACAGCCCCCACCCCCCGAACAGCCACCCTCACCACCTGAAAATCCTTCCTACCCCCTAACAACCCCACGCACCCCCCGAACTGTCCCCAACTCAATTATTTAGTTCTAATCTATGTGTCCTAATTCTATTCATCTACTTTTTTCATTTTGATTTGGTATAAACTAGACCTCTCTATCTTTACCTTGGTTATGAAATCATTCCTCCCTATAGATCCATCTGATGTCAACCAATGTTGTAGTTCTACACATCAAATCAGTAAGGGTTAACTTAGTTTTAATATTTTTCATCTATTATTGTCTTTTTCTCATTTGATTTGACTTAAACCAAGTGGTTCCGTGTCTGGCATGACATACCCAATAATTGCAGTTTGATTTGTTTTCTATTTTCATTCTACAATTCAAGTGTCATGATTATATGAATCAAGATGATTTTAATTCATCATATCCACTCATTTTATGTATTTTTTGAATCATATCAAGGTATGGTGTGGTCGGTACCTCACAAAATGTGTCACTTTTATTTGAAATGGAAATAATATTAAGTGAAAACAATAATACGCATATGGAAAACTGATCAATTTTTTTCGAATTATGTTGATAATTTAGAACAATAATCCATGGGTCTATATCGATTTGTACAAGGAAACTCCTCCTCAATCTGAGGCATGATGTGACTGATTTCACTCAAATAGTCTGTCTTTAATTTGTAATGGACAACATTTTAAGTGAAATCAACAACTTTCATACGGAAAACTGATGAAATGCATTCCGATTGTGTTGATAAATCATGAAAACTATCCATGGGTCATTTTTGATGTGTACGAATCAACCCTACCTCAATCCAAGGCATGGTGTTACAGGTGCCACTCAAAGTGTCTCACTTTTGTTTGAAATGCACAAGATTTTAAGTGAAAACAACAATTGGCATATGTAAAACTTTAGCACAATAATCCATGGATCATTTGTTATGGGTAAGAGTCAACCGCACCTCAATCTGAGGCACGATGTGACTGGTATCACTCAAAGTGTCTCACTTTTGTTTGAAATGGACAACATTTTAAGTGAAAACCACAACTGGCATACTGAAAATCTTCACAAGGCTACACATAGATTCTTGAAATCAATGGATAAAAAATAAAATATGTTCTATTGGTCATACATTATTATAAGAAAGTATTCACAAGGTATAGATTGAAACACAATGGTTCATAGTATATATAATAAAACATGAATTATATTATGACTGAGTCTTGACATCCCATCATGAACATGCACCAACATTCATGTTCTAATTCTCAATGGCGGGTTGTTCATTCTATAAAATAACATTATACAAATAAATATCATATAGTGATTTCATATGAAACCTATGAAGACTCAATCATACCATATAAAAAATTGGTCAAAAAGGCTACACATATATTCTTGAAAAAAAAAGTCTCAAAGTATCATAAAAATACCCCAATTGTGAGGAATACATATGGTGACACCATAGCCTCATGGGTCACCTCAATCCTATCATCAAACAGTGGGTTCTAGGACATAACCAAATTCCCTTTGGGAACCCAATACCAAATTCTTAATATAATATTCATTCCCACTGCCCAATATGGGGATTCATCTCATATCACACATAGGAGAGAAAATTAAAATTATCTACATACCCTCTTATTCTAATTTTAAAGTTTATGAAAACAATTTAGGCTATTCTGGTAACCCATATCACATGTCAAGATTGGACAATGTTTCCCACTAACACGTCAGGAACCATTTATACATGGATACATAATCATTAGAGGAATATAAACATCCCATGTGCTTCCTATAGCTCATCATAGGTCTCTGCACATGACCACTACCATTGTCTATCTTATGGGTATCATGATCCTTGTCCACTCTACACATGTTTTTCTGTTGGTTTTATTATACTGAACCCAAGACCATGACAAAACATCCCATGTGATTCCTATAACATATAGGTTTCTTCTCTTGTGTGTATTGGTGTTTTGGTTTTAGTGATGAATGAATTATAAATTTTAAATACTCTTTATGTGTGTTAGTGTTGTAGTTTGTGTGAGGAATGAATTCTAAATTTTGAATACTCTTATGGGTGTTATTTCATTTCCTATAACATGTAGGCTTTTTCTCTTATGGGTGTTATTGAATTTGAATTTCTAAATTTCTAAATTTTTAAATTTCTAAAATCTAGAATAAATTTTAAATTTTGAATAATTTGGATAGGGATTTTTTATTATTGTTGTTGCAGGTCTGGAGAGGGGGATGTGTGATGTTGTGTTGCTGCGGAGCTGTGGAGATATGTTGTTGCAGGTATAGAGATGGGAGAGGGTCCTGCTGGTGTGGAGTTGAGAAAATGTATACCAAAAGTTTGTAAAACTGTTGGTATAGATTCTATAGTATAACTATACCATTGTTTTTGTTATAACCTTTGGTATAAACCTATACCAATGGTTATAACAAAACTGTTGTTATAGCCTTATGGATCGCCATATCCCCTCTATACCAACGGTTGTAACTGTTGGTATAAGTTTAACACACATATACTAATTGATTCACAAATCGTTGGTATATGTTATACTTTAACACACATATACCAACGGTTTGAATAAACTGTTGGTATACCTTCTATTTTGACACATATACCAACAGTTTTTACAGAACCATTGGTATTGGCCTATTTTCATGGTTTACATGGCCACAGTTGAGGGAACCATTGGTATAATATATACTGACAGTTTCCATTCCTTTACTAATGGTTGTAAACTGTTGGTAAAGTGTAAAATTTCAGTAGCATATACTCACCTCTGCATGGCCTTTGGTTGCACATGTCGTGTCTTGTGCAGACAAGAAGCCTTTTGACAGAGTCCAAGTTGGACCATGACATGACTGAGCATTCTAAGTTCCTCATAGGTTGAGGTGTTCCTATGGCTATGAGCAGCAGTCCCAGTACCTCTTTGTGTTTATTGGTTGGACATTGCAATTTTCGGACTCTTTTTTGGTAGGTTTGTATTTTGGCCCAGTTTACTTTCTGCACTTTAACATTCACTGTACTCTGGTGGTCAGGTTTATTTTTATGCATGCATTATGTTCCTTAGTGGTTTTTACATTTCAGAATTTTTGGTCTTAGAGATGTCTTCATGTGTGCATGTTCTTTGGAAATGCCTCCCATGTCAGTAATATTCCCACTCGGTGCTAGTCACCAGCCCTTGCCTATTGGAGGTGGGCTTCGGGAGTCACGACACAGGTCCCGCTGGGACGGGTCGTGATACAGTGGTATCAGAGGTAGTCGGTTCTACCTTAGGACCAAGGGTCTATTCGACTGGTTTGGGGAAATAGTGTTCATTGTTCTGAGCATGTCTTTCAGGAAAAAGACTCCAGTGTTGGTGCAGCGGAAGACGTATCCATACACCAGGACTCTGATAACCTAGTTTTTGACTCGATACACAAAAACACTGGTTATGGGAAAATAAAATTATGGTAAATGCATCATATCAGAATGGGTTTTTTTCATATCCTTTGTGTCAGATATCTAGATATACTCATTGATCATTGTACATCTTGTTTCTTACAGGATTCCTACATGATGTATACTCGCTAGGATTCAACTGCACGATCATGAGGATGTCCCCATCAGTGACGAGGCTTTGATACAAGGACCAATTCCCTAGGCATGGCCACCAGGTGGTGCACCTTCTATGCCAACACTATTATAGTAGCATGTGGTACACGTAGTAATGATCAATGAGGAGTGTAGACTGATCTCTCTCCATGTGTTCCAGATATAGATACTCTTCATGTTCCGAGGCGAGCTCGGCCCTCAGGCGGTTGAGGACTGGATTGAGTCAATGACAAGATTTTTCTGTCTAGTGAGGACACTAGTTGACCATATGGTGATCCTAGGGGTGATCCTTTTTTCGGGATTGGTGGGACGATGGTGGAGTCTGACCACACAGACTCACGAAATGGAGACTCTTTCATGGACAAAGTTTGAGCGACTCTTTAGGGGGGAGTTATCTCCTTTTACGCTGAGAGCGGTACACATCCAATAGATTCTTCATCTCCAACAGGGCAGTATGACATTAGCTAACTATTCATCAAGGTTCACCAACCTCTCCAGGTACCCAATGTATATGGTCAAGGATCAGTACTTCAGAGATTATACCTTTGATAGAGTTCTATTATGAGACATTGGAGATAGTTTCATTCTCGTATACATTTCGACTAATGATGGAATTCTTGAGTGGGCATCGGTGATTAAGAGCTTTTGGGGGAGCTGAGATAGCCGACAATAGTCAGTAGTAGGCAGACGGGTGTGGAGACCTCAGCAGCCGGGAGCCGACGTCAGACATAGAGATCGGGATGTGGGTGACGTCAAAGGAGGACCCAGGATAGGGGATCGACAGTCCAGGGCTCTCAGGTTGTATCCTATCTGCCTAGGTAGAAGCGGCTCTACACATGCGATAATAGCGGACATCTCTCTAGAGATTGTCTGAAGTATAGAGTTACATACATTGATGTGGTGGATGGACCACCGAGGTAGAGGCAGAGAGTGGAGCAGACATACCTTCCAAGAAGTGAATGTGGAACAGAAGAAGGGAGAGGTACAGGTGGAGGCGGATTCTTCTACCTACTTCCACCTTCTCCCCCAAGAGGTCAGCACCAAGCTCAGTGAGCTGGGGGATAGGGGCAGGGACATCTTCATGTGATCGAGGTATATCGCCCAAATACTCCATGGATGATACAAGTTATGATCTGTGTCTTCTCTACCCTAACTATCATAGTTATAGACATAGGAGAAATTCCTTCCTTTATCGCCATATGTCTTGTGCGAAACCTTGATATTCTGGTAGAACCGTTGACTTGATCATTATGCTTGAAGACACCTGCATGAGGAGACTCAACGATCACACACCTTTGCAGACAGTGTGATATTAACCTTGGAGGTGAGAGATTCGTTTAGAACCTCATGGTGGTAGCGTCGAGGCCTTAGGATGTCATTCTTGGTATGGATTGGTTATCTTCTGTCCATGCCCAGATTGACTATTTTAGGTGAAGAGTGTTGTGTGTCCACCGTGATGAAATGATGTTTTCCTTTGTTGTAAAAAAGGAGACATAGGAAGTAGAAAATGAGCACATGCATAGGAGGATGTGGCAGATCACTCATGAGATTCCTTTCCTTACTATTAGAGAAGTAGATGTTGTGGGATTTCAGTTCCCACTAGTAGTTGTGGAGTACGAGGACGTCATTCCCGAACATCTTCTAGGATTACCTCCCCAACGGTAAATCAACTTCTTCATCGAATTACACCCCTGGATTGCATCAATTTCCTCATCAGCATATCTGATGGCTCTGGTAGAGCTTCGCGATCTGATTGTGTGGTTCGATGTTTTGCATAACAATGGTTTCATGAGACCAAGTGCTTCACCCTAGGTGGCCCCAGTCGTATTTTCTGAGAAGGCAGATGGGGTTCTGAGGTTGTGCATGGATTACCGACTCCTAAACCAGGTGACAGTATAGAATAACTATCCACTGCTGAGAATTGATGACCTCTTTGATTAGCGTAGAGGGAAACGATTGTTCTCGATGTTTGACTTCTGATTTGGTTATCACCAGTTGTGGGTACAAGATGAGGATATACCGAAGATGACATTCAGATACTGCTACGGTCACTATGATTACTTGGTGATGCCTTTAGTCTGACAAACTCCCCCGTAGTGTTCATGGGACTGATGAATTGGATATTCCTACCGTACATGGACCTGTTCATAGTGTTCTTCATCGACAACATCCTTGTGTACTCAACATCATAGGAGGAGCACACGAGACACCTGTGGATGGTTCTAGACGTACTTTGGGATCTCAAGATTAATTGGAATCTCTCAAAGTGTTAGTTCTGGATTCATGAGGTCTACTTTCTGGGGGATGTCATATTAGAAGATGTGGTAGTTGTAGACCTAGCATGGTGGAGGTTGTGTTAGCGCGGGATCCACCTCGGAGCATGATGAATGTGAGGAGCTTCCTTAGGTTGGCAAGATATTGCAAGAGATTCATTACAAATTTATCCCAAATATCAGTACCAATGACATCCTTGACCAGGATGGGGAGACCCTTCATGTGGATAGAGAAGTTCTAGCTGACTTTTGAGCAGTTGAGATAACGATTGACGAGCGCCCCAATTTTGAGGTTTCTGGAAGAGGGTGTCGAGTACATAGTTTTCAATGATGCATCAAGGACCGGTCTTGGCTGTGTCCTGATGCAAAGGTAGTCAGTGATTTCTTATGGTTTGCGCTAGTATAGGCCACATGAGCAGAACTATACGACCCATGATCTTGAGTTGGATGTGGTATTCTTCACATTGAAGGTGTGGAGACACTACCTTATGGGTGAGCGGTTCATCATCTACCCTAACCATAAGATCCTCATGTACATCATTTCGCAAAAAAATCAGAATCTGAGACTGAGGAGTTGGATATATTTCCTCCAGAACTATGATTTTGAGATCATCTAGACTTCTGGGAAGGGGAACAAGGTGGCAGATGCTCTTAGAAGAAGGTCAAGCTCACAGCTGTTAAGTGAGGTGACAGAGCAGTTAGTCGCGTTGTAGTTATCATTCATTGACAGAGAGGATATAGCTTACCTGAAGTCAATGGTTGTCGACCCTCCACACTTACAGTGGGTTAGGGAGGCATAGCTAGGAGATGTCGACTGTGTGGATTTATGTTCTTAGTTATCCACAATACATTCTCTTGATGGATATTAACATGTTGGGGAGCACGTACTTCTTTTTAGAGGATGCATTGTGGTGCATATAGTGTTGCAGGAGGAGGTCCTAAGAGAGTTTCATATATCCCCATTGGTAGTAAATCTTGGTGTGGAAAATACGTACTATGATATTTGTTGATAGTTCTTTTGGTCGGGTATGATGAAGGCAGTAGCAGAATTCATTTCCCAATGCCTCACATTCCAGCAAGTAAAGGGTGAGCATAAGGTTCTAGTAGGAATAGCTCACCCCTGGATGTTCTGGAGTGAATGTGGGATGAAATTTCAATGGAATTCATAACAGGCTTACCACAGTTTCCAAAAGGGCATGTTTCCATCTAGGTTAACGTTGACTAACTCGTCAAGTCATCCCACTTCCATGCTATCAGAGAGCATATTTCCGTACAGAGCATGGGATGCCTCTATATGCAATAGATAGTTCGGCTTCATGGCGTCCCTTAGAGGATAGTCTCAGACCAAGATGCCCGCTTTACATCTCGGTTGTTGAAGGGATTACATGAGGCCTTTGGGACTCATCTGTTCTTGAACACAATGTTTCATCCCTAGAAAGACGGTTAGACGGAGAGGACCATTCAGCTTTTGGAGGATATGTTGTGGGCCTGTATCATGTACTTTGGTTGTAGTTGGGTGGAAAACCTACAACTGGTGGAGTTTGTGTAAAATAATTGCTACCACTCCACCATTTTTATGGAACTATTCGAGGCCTTGTATGGATGACCATGCCGGTCACCGCTTTGCTAGACCGACATTGGAGAGTCAGTGCCTATGGGTCCAGATTTGGTGTGAGCTGCCAACAAGAAGGCGCAGATCATCCGGGAGCAGATGAAGACTGCACAGATCTGAAAAAAGTCTTATGATGATAGGTGACGGAGACCTCTGGAGTACAAATAGGGAGACCACATCTTTCATTGGTTCTCACCTCGACGAGGGTTATAGATATTTGGTCAGGGTAGAAATCTATCTCTGAGGTTCATCATACCATTCCAGATACTCTGCAGAGTTTCCGAGGTCTCGTATCGCATAGCTTTACCACCATAGTTGCATCAGGTACATGATGTCTTCCAAGTGTCGTAGCTAAGGAGGTACATGCATGACCCATTGCACATCATCTACTGGGGCGAGCTGGACATAGTGAATGGAGTGACCATTGCTGAGTACCTAATGGAGATCAAAAAATCGGCAGGGGATGATCCTTCATGGGAGATCAATTCCCTTGGTGTGAATTCGTTTGCAGCACAATAATCTTCAGGAGAGCATGTGGGAGAAGGAGGCTTAGATCATTTCCCAGTACCCATATATTTTTCAATAGTCTTTGTTTTCGCATTTTAGGGACTTAAAGCCCCAAGGTAAGGAGAATGTAATGTCAAGGTTTTTCCATGTATTATTTTTTAAAATATAATACGGAATTATTACAAGAACAGGTGGGGAGACGACACATCATTCTTAGGCCCAATGAGCTCGGAATGATGGTTTGAACCTTTTTTAAGATAGTGAGGTGGAACATTTGCGCGGTAGTGGAACCTTCCAAACAGATGCCCATATTAGAAATCTGAGGGTTCTTTTGCATTTGGAATGATGGCTTTACCTAAGAACAGGTCAAACCTCGACCGGCACTGGTCAATTGAAAAAGAAAATTTTTGGACAATTTTTGTAAAATAAATAAAATAAATTTCGACGTTTATTTTATTTTTGTTTTGGAATCATCCACTATAGCACGACGATGGGGAAGTTATTTCATTAATAAATGCCATGCCATAATGACTCAGGAATGGAAATCTTGAATCATTAAAAACGTAGCGTATATTGAATTCCAAAATCATTTCCCCTTTTATTGGGAAAATCAAACATCGATCGTTGGCAGAAGATTGAAAGAAAACTCTGGGGGAAATCAGTTTAACTTTGGAGAGAAATCTTGGAGACGAATGATGAAGGATTGAAGTTGTGAATCGTTGCGCCAATGAAGTTGAAGGATCTTGACGACGATGGCCGCGCGACCCTTTGTCAGCCATCGATACTAGTTGAGGAAGGGGTTGTTATTTAAATTCTCCCTTCCCCATTTTTGGTTATAAATGACAAACACAGATCAACCACAAACATGATGATCCGTGGATTCGTACGTTGTTGCGGGAGGGTTTTATTTTGATTATTCGGTGAAATGATCCATGTTGAATTGTTTTTTTTATTCTACTCTATTTAAGCCTACTAACAAGAGTAGATCAACGCTGTGGAAAATGATGGTGGAGGTTCGTTCCTCGATTTTATTATTGAATTTTCCTCCCCTTTTTCTTTTGCGCATTTTTTGCATTCTTTGTGGGGTGATGAACAAACGGATCATTCTGCTTCTGTTTTCTGATGCAATGATCCCGAATTAATGATTTGACACCACAACGAACTTGAGGAGGTGTGACGATGATAGAAGATGATGAATCAGACCAGGTCGAGAAAGGCTGTTTTTCGAGCGTTCTTCATGTGGGTGGATAGTTGCACGTTTTCAGATCCTATTGGAGGTATGAAACCAACAGAATTGGTTCCTGGTGTCGAGGTGACCAAAACCTAAGAGTTTCATGGAAATCGGACGTCCTGATCAACGATCAGGGTAGCACGGGAGGCGCGCCGGCGAGGAGTGTTGTTTTTGGAAAATTCTGGGATACATTGCATGTACTTCCAAGGAACATACCATGTAGTACTGGCGGTGACGACTAGAGTTTCTGGAGTCATAAAGGAATCACAGAGTACAGGACCCTAGTCACACGGTGTGTTGGATTTTCCCCAATGCTTTGTGTTTATCCAGGGAATACACAGACACATGATGAAGTACACGACGTGTACTCCATCACTTGACCACACAAGGCCAGTAACGCGGGTCACCCCATGTACTGATTTCACGATTCGGAGTACATGGGTTGATAACCGTGTATGGGAAAATGACCAACGTAAATGGATCCAACCCCAGTCACTCGGACACGGCATGTACACCATACTACACACTGTTTACTCACATTTCTACACGACTAGCCTTACGACACTAGAAGTTGTACACGGGCAGTAACTGGGGTCAGACAACACTGTGTGTAACTTTTATACAGGCTGTTTTCTTTTTAGAAAATGGAATTGTCCTCTTGTTCACCATATCGGGGAAATATTTTTGTTGGGAGAGTGCCCCATTTTCTCATCCCCCTGAAGGTCGGGCATCGTTTAATTTTTATAGAAGTATGATCCCTTCAACAAGACTTTTTGTGATAGAGTCAGCATCTCTCCGAGAGGCGCAGAGCAAGATCCTCTATCCATTCCTGACCCTATGTAGAGTCAGGAAAGGATGTGACCAACTCTACTGGGTGTTCATCCTCTACCTAGCGGGTGAATCACCTACCTGGTGAATCCGGATGAGTTGAAGTATTCACCCTGGTCCTGGCTGTGATCCTCATTTGTGTATCATTATCTTTCTCACTCAGGAGTGTTTCTCCAAAAACTAGTGCTTCTATCTATCGTGATCTTCCCACTCAAGAGTGTATATCCTGTAATGAGTGTATCTACCTCTCATGATATTTCCCAACGAACAGTACTTCTCATATGGATGTCATCAGAGCTACCAGACTCATGGACTATGTTCTCCCAAAACGAGTACTTCGTGGAATCTTCGAACCGAATCCTAAGAGGGGGTATGTGGTTGTGTGACTTGTCTCTAGACTATGGGATTGGGTTTTGAGTATATCTGGATTGTGATCTCCTATTATATGTCTAGTAATCATATATTTTGTTGAGCTGACTATTCCTTTCCATTGTGTACTTGCTTTGTGTTTTTCGGGGTCCTCTACTGAGTATTGTTATACTCACCCTTGCACTAGCTTTTCCCACATTTGTCATGTCTTGTGCAGACGAGTATCCTTTTAACAGAGTCAAGGGCGGACCTTGAAAAAACCGAGATTTCTGATTTCCTCACAGGTCGATGGGTTCCTACAGCTACGAGCAGCAGTCCTAGTACCCCTTTGTGTTTACAAGATGGACTTTGAATTTTTCAGACTCTTATTTCGGTAGGCTTGTATTTTGGCCCAGTTTACATTCAGCACATTACCTTTCATTGTACTCCGGTGGTTGGGTTTAGTTGTATGCATGAATTTTGTTCCTTGGTGGTTTTCACATTTCATAATTTGTGGTCATGGAGATGTGTGTATGTGTGCAGGTTCTTAGGCAATGCCTCCCATGTTATTAATATGCCTACACGGTGCTAGTCACCATCCCCTAGCCTATTGGAGGCAGGTTTGGGGAGTCATGGCACGAGACCCATTGGGAAGGGTCGTTACAATCAATATTACTTCATGGGTTATGCGTA
This sequence comes from Viscum album, assembly GCA_963277665.1. Taxonomy (NCBI): domain Eukaryota; kingdom Viridiplantae; phylum Streptophyta; class Magnoliopsida; order Santalales; family Viscaceae; genus Viscum; species Viscum album. Next base: position 258,093,555 of record OY728156.1, on the reverse strand, counting down.
TAATCTGTAGCATGCCTTGCTAACCTTGTAAAGATAGATTCATACATTGTGACATTTTCATCCTCCTTTTGCCTCAGACTCAGAAATTTCATTTCCATATCTCTTCGATGGTCATGATGAAAGTATTTTTCTAAGAAAATTTCATTAAACTTCCTCTATTCCATATTTTATACTTCATCATATTCCTTTTTGTTTTTAATCAATGACCACCATTGATCAGCATCTTCAATGAGGCGTTAAACTGCCATGACAACTTTTTCCCTTTCGCTACTCCCCATGGCGTGGAATATTTTTTCTAAGAAATTTATCCATTACTCAGAAACTAGTGTATTTTTACCCTCATTAATTTTGGTGGTAGTTACCTCATGAATCAATCTAACGTTGATCCTCCACGTTGCGGATCAGGGTGCTCTATACAGGTAAGGTTATTATTTATAACCTGAGTGAGTTATCCCAGTATGGTGATTAGCTGATCAGCACCGATTTCATCAACAACTCCACTATAATTATATTGAGTAGGAGGGAAATCTCTACATGGAGTGCGTGCATTGATACAGTTTCCATTCCTTCTACTATTCCCAAATTCTATACAATGGCATAAACTATCATAGTTTATTAATTGAAATACATAATTAGAAACTTGTAAAACACATAACAAAAATTGAACAGTTTATGGATATAATACTTAATCATAAAAAATTTTTCATTGAGGAATTATATACTCATAAACCCTTCATAATGTTTTGTAAAAAATGAGAATTATCCTAAGCATATCCTCCCAGGAGTGTCGTAACGAAGATTGCAGCAAGGCCTGTTGTCGTGCACCTATTCCCATTCGAGTCTAGCTCAAAGCAGTGTTTTGGGGATTTACCCCTACGTACATATGTGCTAGATCCACCTCTACCTGCTCATATCTAGATAGGGATGTATTGCTTGGAAAACTCACAAAATCACTATAATACCAAATTTATAATAAGTTCTTCTATACTAATCCTCAAATTCTATCTGAGGTCTATGTTCTCTAATCAGAGTTTATATAAATATTGTTTCCATGGTTTGTACAAAACTTACTTTGATTCCTACTGTAACGCCCCAACCCTAGTTACCCAAATTTGGTGCATTATTACATAACATTCACATGATCACAAAAGATCATGTCTCGAATGACCAATCAGTTTTGTAGCATTTAAATTACTAGATACATTCATAAGGTTTACATTACAACATAAAATGGAAAACTACAACAACATTGTTTCCATGGATAACATAGTGATCCATTCAACTATCCCAGCAGGTCATTCGTAATATACTTCTTCACATCCTATGAAAAATAAAACATAGAAAGCGGTGAGATCAAATTCTAAATAAGGATAACAATATAGAGAAAACTTTCCTAAATAAGGATAAACATTTAAGTCAATGTATAAAACTAAAACAAAATCCTTTTCAACATAAAATGCATTATAATTTGGAAAATATAAATCAAGATAATTCCATTTACCTACTCACATGGATATTCTTCTAGTCGAATAATTACCTAAAATATCAATAATCTAATTCATAATGATGGAATGAATAATGCCAGACATTCCTAACCACATAGTCAAGGCCTTGTGCTAAGACTACAAATAAATTTTTTTAAGGCCTTCTTCCAAGACAGTAGTTTGTCTAATGAGACCTATTAATGCATCAAAGAGCTATAGCAGGCTCCACCCGTTACTTACTAAGTCCAATTCATTACTCATATGAAATGATTTAAACATAACATAAACATTCATTTTAAAACTTGCATACGAAATGTCAATACATTATCCATAAACCATGAATGGTATGAAATAAAACACCCACATTCAAACATATCTCTAAAACTTTAATACAATATGGATGTTTGGTATCCTAATAAATCAACTTCAAACAACCTTAAAATCCATCGAAGGATGTTGACAATGATGAAATCAAAACCTTTTAGAGGAATATCTCTTCTTATTTTGAAATCATTTAAAAGTCATGTACTTTTATATGAAAACATTGGTATTACAATATTCTTTTAAGCTTTTAAGGGATGGTTCGACAATGTTATAATTGTGGAAAATATCAGCACCCACCGTATAGGTTAAAAAACAATTTTACCTTAATTTTGTTGAAATGGTCATAAAGTACTTTTTGGAAAATGACAGAAATATTACATTATAAAAATCGTATAAAAGACAAATAAGTGTATAAATTTTTTTAACCCATAGTCTATAAAATATAAATAATGTTTTGAAATACTTTTAAAAAAACATGGATGTGGATAATTAAGAGGTCCCAGTAGATAATTACATATAAACAACCTAAGATAATGAATAGATTATGAAATTAACCCTTACCTTGTAATTTTCCTTGGTCGAGGGGAGGTTAACCTCATTTATAATGGTGAAATATTTGTTATTAAATTATAAATGAATCATATAAATTAATATTATATCATATATGATATTTTAGATTTTCTTGGATAATAATATTTTAGTATTATCGTCTTTTCGGGTGTTAACTGATTCATTTTCCTTTATATGATTTCTTACGTAAGTAATGTTTTTTATAGATAGAATGTATCTTATCCATATTAATAGTTTTACTAAATCGTTAAACATTACTTTTAATCATCTAATAAAAATTATTCTTGAATGGATATGATGGGGAATGAATCACATTGTGTTCGTGGAGACAGTAATCTGTACGCACGAGCAACAATATCATTATTTTGATATTAAAATAATATATAATTGGATTTTATATCATATATACATAATAATTATCATGTAATATTTATTATTTACATCAATTACACTTAATTATTATACCCATCCAAAATTAATAAAGTATTGAATAACAATTACACCACAATGTGGAGACGGTAAGTCGTACGTACGAACCAATGGTGATTTGTAATTAAAAGGATGGATAAAATAATGAATTTGGTTGTACCATATATATAATAACATCATTGTATACAAAAGATACTGGATTGATTATTTTAAAATGGAAAAAACAATGAAAGATGAAGTGGAAGAAGAAGTGGAAGAAGAAACGAACTAGAAAGAGGTGATGAAATATTTACCTCTTCTTCGGGTTCTTCTTTTTTATTTGATCAAAAGGTCTGCATAGCTTGGTTTTCTGAAAAATGGAAGGCCTCTAGATTAAAGGTAGGAATGTTGAGAGGGTATTTGGGAAGGGTATGGCCGATCCAAAGGGCTTTGAAGGTGTGAATTAGAGAGAAGGGTGAGTACCCTTTTATAAGAGTGGTGAGGGGCACCTTAGGAAAAGATAGAAATATTATTTTATAATAAAATCATTTTCGGTTTAAAATGGATACTAAATGAATTTATTAAATTATAACATGGGGATGGGTCGAAAAAAACTAAACCAATAGGTTTCAGACTAGTTTGGTTCACTATATTAACTTTATCATTTACATTTAACTCTTAGTTAAATAGTTTGACATTTACCATGTCTCTTTGTATTTTTATTATATGGTTCATAAACATACTATAAACATTCAATAGAATCCCTATTGGTTAATTAATGATACACATATAATTATATATGTCTTTTGGCCAATACTTCAATTTTTAGGAATAAAATGTCAATTAATAATATAATATTTTTTTTAAAAACTCATTTATGTCAATTTTGACACTATTTGGTATTTTTCTTTTCGAAAAATTCATAACAGAATTATTACTTCAAAAACAATTCATCTAACCAACCCTAAAAGGTAATATTAACCTATAAAATTATTTTGATTCATAAAAAGTCTCAAATTACATTTATTTGGATATTTATAATATCAATTATTTTAATATTTCATTAATTAGGTAATTCCTGCATCTTCATTGCGTTAGGAATAAATTTAATTTTTTAACGTCTAAAAATTATAAATAAAAAACAATAATGTAGGAAATCCTTTTATATTTCTAATTAATATTTATAGTAAAACTTATCATATGTGTATCCATATATTAAAAATGGTTTTGTTATTAATCATTCAATTTAACAGTTATTACTCTTCTTTGAATTAAATAATAATAAAAGTCATAATCTAATCCATGTGGACCTAAAGGATAATATTTTATTCCTAAGGTAGTTTTGGGTTAAATTACACTTATCCAATAGAATTATTAAATGTGTTAGGGTAATAATAATATGATTTTTACCCTTAATTACCTTATTTACATGAAACCGTGGTAAATAAAAGTAAAAAGTTAGTATTCACTAAAAAATATTTTCATCTTATTGAACCATATATTACTTATAGATATCAAATGTGTCTCTCAGTTTTTTAAAATTTGACTCACAGAAGCGGAAAATATATGTTATATGTAAATTTGCAAATGCTCCTAGGAGGTGGGTAAAAGATAGTAAAATGTTCAATAAAATTTTTATATACCTAAGATTATTTTCAAATTACTCCAATGAATTACATTGATATTATATTGGTATTATGTATGTATTTTGACCTAAAATAAAATTATAATAAAATAAATAAATATTTAAATAAAAATTTGGTTTTAAACTATAACTCAATGTTATTCACTATTCCTAAAAAATTGAAGGTTCTCTGAAAAATTCCAAAAATTCACCCTAAGATAATTTCGATATTCCGAAGCCAAAAATGAAATCCATTTTGAAAGACAAAATTTATTAAATTTTAAAAAGTGTGTTTTACTAATCATAATGACTAGTTTGTTTTGATATGGTGTGTTAGAACTAGAAGTTGCGTAGAACACACTCTATTATATTATTTAAAGAAAAGCGTACCATGGAAGTTTTTAGGTGTTACACTTCACCCATTATTACACATAGTGATAGTCTGTGATTCCCAGACACACAATACCAGATTTGGATCCATAAACATATTATTTATATAATATATTTGATATAAACTATATATTTCCAAACATTAGTATCCCATAATTATATGACATAATGAACATATTTCTTTATATGCACAACCAATAACATTTATGTTTATAGATTTAGAGAATTCACAAAAAAATAACTTGTAAATCCCATTTCATTCTCATATAATAGACATTATTTCATTGTATAAGAAACTGATAGATTTATAATAAGTCTTAAAAAGGCCAAAAATTCTCTAAACTACCTATCATGTTAGGATTATCATTTTTAATACTTTTCTTTGATACCTAGGGAAATAGAACCAAAAATGGGTGAGCTCAAATACACATTATAGGAATCATATAACTGGATATGTAAAAACAAAATCATTGTATTCCCAAAATGGAATGAATAAATAAATGAAATGAAGTTGTAGTAAACTAAAACTATGATCATTATATATTCATGATAATAAATGAAAACATTTATAAAAACAATTGCTTATTTCATATTGATGAAATGCATAATTTTAGATATCAAAAACATTGTATCAAGTCAATATTCTGAGAAACTATACTGATATGGTGAGTTATATTCACTAAAACGATGTTTTTTTTCCAATGAGTATTTTTTATTTATTGAGAGGATATATAATGTTGGGCCCCACCTGTCACTTTATTAAGCTTTATTCATTCACCATAAGTGTTAATAGGACATTTCATACCACACTCTAAGAAAATTATATATTAATAAAAACATTGATATCCATATATCGAAAATATAGAATTTTAATATATAATCAACCAACATTAGTGGTGTATAATCATCAACAATATCAATACATTCTATCCAATAAATAAACATTATTTATAGGTGAATATCCTTGAATCTAAATTCTATAAAAAGAGTTGTTCACACCATATAAGATAATGATTAAATGGTTTATTCAATGATGGAATAACATAAAAAAAATATCCATAGAAATAATTTGTATGACTATAAAATAATATATCCCTAGTGATGCAATGGAATCATTAAACGGTGATAATATAAATAAAATAACCTATAATGAATATAATGGTTCTAATGGTATCATGAAATAAGGGATCAAGAACTGATTTGTTTTAAATTTTGATTTTAATTCCACAAATAATAAATATTTACAAATATATATATTTATTAGTTGAAAAATAATTAAACATAAACCCCATTAAGGTATATAATTTTGAAAATTATTAGGTAAATGGATGTAAAAACATAAAAAAAATTATCAAATATTTTAAAATATTGATTTAAAATGCAGTTTTACATGTTACATTCAAATGTATATAATGAAAAGTAAAAAAAGATTTTAAAAAGAATTATTTTTAAAAAAAATCTCCAATAATATATTTTTATAATGAAATAATGTTTATATTAGTTAAATGAGGGGAGGACGACAAAATATATGAAAGTGAAAGGAAACAGAATCCTTCTTATTATTTTAAAAATAATTTTTTTTAAAATAAATTTTAACAAGAGGGAAATATATTAATATGTATACAAATATATTTTTTCTACATAGAGTTATGTTAATTACCATATAATAAAATATTATGAAAAAATAACACTATAATGAAAGAAATAGGTTAATTATAAAATAGTATAACTCGATGAAAGGATACTTGAGTTATCAATATCTCTTTTAGGAAACATACTCCTTGAACTATGAAATATTTAAAAAGTGGTTTTTATGTCGTATCATATTTAATAAAAAATATACCTCAAAACACAACAAAATGTTAGAATTTACGCATCTAATGTGAAAACAGTACAATATAAAGTATCATAACTCAATGAATGAAAATTATGTTTCCAAAAAGTTTTACAAATGCAGTAACAACTGTGTCAAAATGAATTTGATAAAAATGAGTTATTTGATTAGAAAATGTCATTAGTTACAAAAATATTTGATATCGATATATCAATGGAAATTTAATACACCAATTAAAGGAGAATATGATGTATAACATAATATTATCTCATGGAATAAATGTTTGAGAAAAAGTAATATTATGGAATGGGTAACATTTTAATAAAAACCACTTAAAAGAGAGGGATTGTGATTGAACATAATGTATCATGATTAAAATATAATTATATATATGATATCTAAAATAAGTAGTATATATAGTCTATAAATGAAATTAGGTTCATAATACCAATCAAATCTAAAAATAATAATTTGAGAAGAAATCTCTTACCTTTGTCCTAGTTCATTCTCTACATGCACCAAACATCTTGAATAATAAATTAGATTCATTAAATATATACCCAATATCTTTATAATGATTGGATCCTTTAGCAAACATCATATTTCGATAATTTTAAATATTTTAAGCCACTTTATATTTACAAATCTTTTTAAAATCTTTTTTTATTGATAATTACTTTTCATTATATTATTTTATTTTCTTTAACATATTATTTAAAAGCTTAAATAATTTTTATAATGTATCTATAAATGTTATCTAATGTAACTATTATTGTTATCTTATTCATTGTATAAATAATTATGAACTTTGGTTATATATTGTTAATATTTGTTTTATTTATCTTGATATTTCCTATTTTGATTTTTTCATAAGAAGTTATAAATTTTTCATGTAGTATTCCTTGGATAAATAATTCATATAAGACTTTAAAATATCATTTTAACAAGTTTATTATTATTACCACATATCTATTTTATAGTTCATTATGTACAAAAATGTTAATCTACCTATCCAATTTTCTAGAATTAGTTCCCTTATATATTTTGACCACAAATTGGGCTAAATATAGCCTAATTAATTTATTCTTTATGAATTGTATGGTAAAAGAATTATAAAAATTTTATTAGAAGAAATAAAATTCTGAATCAATTTTAATAATTATAAAAAATATATTAAATTCACAATATGTTTTTGGTATGAAAATTATATTTTTTAGAACCATTTTGATATAGTATTTTGATGATATGTGTATTTATAGAAGTACAATAAACCTTATTGTTGACTATTTAAAATGATTAATAAATTATATATATATAAATCATATGGAAGAAAAATTATTCTTCCATATATATGTTCTTATTAGGGTTGAAATTGGATAAGTCAATCAGTTTTGAAATTTCACAAATTGTCTATTTGAAAAACATCAACATGAACAATTCACCTACATGATATTTGATACACAAATCTGTTATGTGAATTTAGATATGTCAATTTTCATACATGAAGAAAATAGGAAACATTAAAATCTACTATGTGTATTTGGCTACATTGTTTTCTGAAATTCTATATGTTATTCTAAAACATGAAAATATTCTATGTTTTTTATATTATTTCACATTCCAATTTTCTAAAAATTTATTATGAATATACTTAATGATTTTTTTGGCCTAATATTACTTTTAAATTATTTATAAGATGTGGTAATATTTATTAAACGGTTTCTTGGTTATTTAAATTTTATTCATATGAGTTTTAAATACATTTATATTCACACTAAAATTTCACAGAATTATAATATTTGAATTTAAATTTAATGAAATATGAATTGTTTTTCTCGTATGCTAATAGAGAGTTCATCAAGTATATCTATATTGATTATTATCTACAGTGTTAATTTTTCTAAACTTAATATCATGTGAAATCTCATGTGAATATTATTTATATGTCCTTATCTAGTAAAATAAGCATGAGAAGTACGAATGTATAGAAAAAGAAAAAGAAAATATTGAAATATTTTATAACATATAGAGTTAGTCATTCATAATTTATATGATTATTCCAAAAATATTATTATCCATATTTTTTAAAATATTCATAACTAAATTAATTATTTATATATACATCAAAAAAATAAGTATATAACATGTTTTCTATTTTATAGTATATCAATGCTTTTGGAAATATGATCCCATGTTAAGACCTTATTATAGGGATTTTTGAAGATGAATTGTGGGATTTTAAGATAATAAAAAAGTAATTTATATTTTTATATAAGAATACAAAGTATTCGAGTGATGAAAAATAGACGTGACTCGACTTTAATCTTAAATGGTGCATTATTCATAACTGATTTTTAGTGCTTTATCGTTCAACTACATGATGAAGTAAGAAACTGGTTTCCCAAACATCACTAGTTCATCATCTTGAAGGATCTATGAAATAATTGATCCAAATTCTAATATATTCATCAATAATCATTCATGAGGTTAATTATTTTATCCATTATATTTCCTATAATTTTCTCGGCTATGTTTTCACGCTTAGTGCATCTTGAATGGGGTTATAATACCCTAAAAAAATTATGTATGGGTTTTTTCATTCCCATTAGAAGACTAGGTTTCAATTAAATAATAAAATAGAAAAATAAAATTCTTGATCCAATATTATTCCAAGTTTAGTATGTCAACTTATATTATCAGGTTCCTCTTAACACATATCATAGAAGGGGTTAAAACTAAGCCTATGAAATTATAAGTTGGGTCTTCACATGTAAAAGGCTCATTTAGGTTTTACACTATAAAATATTGTGTTCTATACAAACGTGAAAACATTAAGAGGTCAGGGTTGATCCTGTAAAATTTTATGATGGGTCTTCTCCTATAAAAGTCTGAGATTTTTTTGAACATGAAAAAGACAAAAGATCTAGGTTAATCCACCATGTGTGTAAATGGTGGATTTAAAGAGTTTTTGAAATCCTTAAAACTGATATACCAGAGTCTGTTCCATACCATTGAGTTCTTGAGATTGTTAAAGAGGGGAATTGGATCATTTAGATCAACTCCACAATAAAAATTCTTTTTCTTCCATCATTTTCATCCATTAATTTTCATTTTCTATCCCTCTTATTATGCCAATGTTGTTAAATTATGTAATATTTGAACCGATCAAATTCTGGTCCAATGATTTAAATCTGAATAATTTTTTTAAACCAAGGCATTTCACCCTCTCTTGTCTATTTCAATCAATTCTATGAAAACTAAAAAAATTTATCAAAGGAGGAACATGTGAGGAAAATTTAGTTTATCAATTTCTTTATACCACATAATTAGTATCATATATTCATTTTCGTAATGATATATTGTGATATATATGATGTTTTATATAAATTGTGATAGATTTTGATCATATCCCTTAACAAGACAAAGGGAAATATCTTTTTCAATGACAGTCAACTTAAGTAGTTAAAAAGGTTTTAATCTAACATTTACAACACATTTTAATGGTAGTAAGTATACTGAATAGAAGATCTGGATGAAATCTTCTCTAAATTGTATTGTTATTCTATTTTTATATATTTCAGAAAAATATTAGGTCATAAATAAATATGATCTATTAGGATCGAAAAAAGAAGATGACATTAAATAGGAACTTAATTATATCATCATAAATATTATTTATTGTTCATTTTCTGGAAATATTTTTTAAAAAATATTGTCAAAACAAAAATCATGAAATTTATAATGTGCATGAATCATATTCCATTTAAGAAAGTGATTGTAGGAAAAAAATATCTAATTGTAAAATTCACAGACACAAAAAATGGATCACCCATCCAAAAAATGTAAAATAGTATTTTTCGAAAGGATAGATCATTCAAAAGAATTCATATTATAATTTAGATTTTTCAAAACATATTTTTTATGGTTGAAGGAATAAAGTACATTTAAAGCACAATTTTATGATGATCAAAAATAAAATGATGGTTATAATGAAATTAAATAAGTTGGTAACTGCACGGAGTGATTCAGAAAGCTGATGTAATAAGGCTGAAAGTCCAAAAAACTAGTAATATTGCATTTATGGAAACATATTCTAAGGATAAATTTTCACCTCTAAATTCTTGTTCAAGTGATCTTGGTTTATATTCTATAAAATCTTGACAAATTTGTGTCTAAATTATAAATCACTATATTTATTTGAGTTATGATTCTGATTCTTCTATCAATTTTGAAAATAATGAGTCATGTGTTGGAGATATGAGAGAAATGTGTGATTCATAAGAACATAAAATAAAATAAATAACTTAAATACATGTTTCACACATATACATATCCATAACAGTTCAAAAAATTAAGGATGAATTATATTTTAAATTAAATAATATTTATTAATAAATTTTAATTCATAAATAATAAAATAATATATTAAGAGAGTATCTCAGAAACATAGCTTCATCTACAAATGAAAATTTTTGCTATAATTTATAATTTGTTCAAAATGAAATTGAAAGGATGAAGAGTGAATTGAATAATGATATAAATTAAAATGTTTCATTAAATAAACCAATTTATAATAAATTTTATACAAATGAAAATATTAGAAATTTTTCATATTTCAAGAAATGTGATGATAAATAGAATATGTTTAGTTGTGATTCTATTGTTACTATTATGTTTTGAAATAATTTTTTGAAAGGAAATTATACTATAATTTATGTGGTTAATTACATTAAATATGGATCTTAAGGCCATTATAATTGTGATTTTCATTTTATGTTCACTAAATCTTTTTGTTATAAAAAGTATGTTATATATACATATGATTTCATGGAAAAAATATCTAAATAATATATTTCTTGGGTACCTAAATTTATGTATTCTAAATAATTTTAAATTAATCCATAATTTATACCCAAGTAATATGTATTTTCTGATTCTTATCTTCATCTTTCATTATTTTATAGTTTTATTCATGGAATGATAGAAAGTGAATAAAAATCATTAGTATAATATTTCTACTATTCTTGAATAACATTTTTCATTTTGGGATTTTAACATGTATGTCAATATTTACCTTTGTTTTGGTCATTAAACATGAGTGGTATTTTAATTGTATGGAATGTTATTCAATTTTCAATTTCATATGGCCAGTAAATATGGTATGTTTGTTTTAAATTCTAGTTAGTTATATTTTCTTACGATTTGGTTAATTTTAAATTCATTAATTATATTATAACATGATTCGATGCTACCTGGAACATTAAATAGTATTCGTGGATAAGGGTTCACTTCTAGAATTAGAATTTTTTTTATTCTATTTTGATATTGTCTTTTTTAATGGAAAGCATCAATTTTGGGATATTTATTCATGTTATTATTTTAAATTTAATCTTGGATATTTCAGATATTGAAAATTATTGTACATGGATTTATAAGTGTAGTCACCAAGACATTTAAGAACCAAATATCTATTGTTTTTTTATTTTAAAAAATATATATACTGGTAATGTTTTTATGGAAAGAATGAAGCTAATTTTAAATGGGAATAAATTCTTGTTTCTTATTTTATATCCATTTTTTAATTCTAAACAATATATAAGTTCTATTTTTGAATTTTATTTCATTTTTTTAATTTTTTTATTTTAATTATGTCTTATATATTTTATTAAAGATAAGATTCAATTTCTAGATATGAATTTTATATTTATTTAATATATGTTAGGTTGGAATTGAGGTGATGTTTTGTCATTTTAAATTCATATTTTTTAATTCATTTATATAATTCATCAATCATGGGGGATAAAAAATTCTTTCAATTATGTAATTTCTATAGAAAAGTATTATTATTATAACAATATTGTAATCTGATTTATAGTTATTCTTAATCATGAAGAAATTTTAAATTTGAACTTTAGTTATTAGTATGGAAAATCATGGGTAAGTATAAGTGTTTTTCATATAATTATTTATGCATGATAAACATGAGAAGTTTTAATGTTTTAAATTCAATTTCTAAAGATTTTAATCATGACATATCAAGGTTTCAAAATGCATACAAATTTTTTATTTTTAATGTTTTCTTGTGTATGATGAAAAAAAATATTTTATAGAAAATTTTTATTATATTATACTCATGGAGATTCATACTTAATTCCCAAATTTTCTGAAAGTTTGATTGTATTTATAAACATAAATCTTCATATTTATATGTAATATGTTGAAATATATAATCTATTGTTCATAATATTAATTTTAATTTTTACAATTTTTTATTTATTATAACATTTTTTTATAATTTATCATAGATAATAGTTTTCTTTATTTTTTAATTTTAAAATAATTTTATATAAATGATTATTTCATGAATTTTTTTTATTATTTTTCACAAATATCTTTTTAAATATTACTCATTGTATACAATTCAATTCCTAACAATTGATGGTTTTATATAGGCTTCTTGAAATATTTTTTTCAATTTAAATGTTCAAAAAAGTTGTATATATTATTTACATTCGTGAAATACAATTTCTTTTTCAAGAATTTTTAAATTTAGGGGAATTTAATTTCAAAGTATAAAACTAAGGGATTATAACACTATGTTGAAAAAAATTGGGAGAAACAATATAATTTCCAAGAGAAAATATTATATTTATGTTTTAAAATTTTGATAATTTAAAAATGGGGGAGAAGTTTTTAAATTAATCGTTTTTTAATTATAAAAAATGCAGAGAATGTTGGGTAGCTTATTGAAAAACTTTATGTTGTAATAGTGATAAATATTTTAAACCACTTAATTATTATAATGGTTTTGAAAAATTAATTTATTGATAAATATAATGAATTATTTAATTTTATTTCATGAAAATATTATATTAAAAATACTTAATACTTTGAATTATCTTTATATAATTGTTATTTTATGTAACTGTGATTGATATCTTATGTATTGATTAAATAATTCATAACATTGGTTATATATTTTCAATATGTACTTAATTCATGTTGAGATATCATATTTTCATTATTTATAACATTTTATACAAAATTCATGAAGTGTTAATAGTCTAAATAAGTCATTATGGACTTTAAAATATCCTTTATACATGTTTTTTATTGTTCCCAAGTTTCTATTTTATTATTCACTTCATAGCCATATGTGAACCACATGGCTAATTTTCCAAAATCAGTTACATTATTTATTTTGATCAAAACATGGGATAAATATATCCAAACTAAGTGATTTGTGATACAATAGAGATATAAAATTATTTTTAAATTTCATTATCATACAAAAACTCTTAATTGATATCTATAATGAAAAAAAAATATTTTGAAATCTCTTCTTGGTTTTAGTCTGAAATGGTTAGGTTTTCAGAACTGCATTTATACAACACTTTTATAAAAAAAATTAGTTATGGAAGTAAAATTAAGGTTATCCTTAATTCTATAGAAGGATAAGAAAATTTATAAATATAATTCTACTATAATGAAAGATGATTCTATCATTTAAAAGGTCTATTTTAGGCCTAGAATTAGATAAGTCAATCTATTTTGAATTTTTGGGAATTTATTACATGAAAAATGGTTACCTAACCAGTTAACCACTATAAAATTTTATTTTTGAATTAGTTATGTGAATTACCGTCCTTGAATTTAGATATATTGATTCTTGTACATGGATTAACATTCTTATGTAAAAATATACTATTTTTTATTTCTATATGTGGTTTAGTAAACCACTATACATTGTTATAAATCATAGAGATATAAAATGTTTCTCATATTATTTCAAATTTCAATTTTCTATAACTTTATTACGAATATAATTAATGTTTTCTATTATAAAATTAATTATTAATAAGTTATAATCCATAATAACATGTTTTAAATGGTTTTATTATAATTAAATTTGATTTATATGAATTTTAAATACAATGTTATTGATGTTCAAAATTCTTTTAGTTGAATATTTGAGTTCAAATCAAATGAAATATGAAGACTTTGACTCATATATTGACATAGAGGTTCACAATGATATTCGTATGTATTTTTAACAAATTCATTAATTGTTATAAACTTTATATCAATAGAAATATCACGTGAATATTAGTTTTCTCTCTTTATATGGTAAATAATCATAAGAAGTATGAATTAATTGATAGAAAAAGGTTCTTGTAAGAATTATTTTAGAATATTGAGAGTTTGTTTTGGATAATTTATGGGAGTTTTTAAATGAATTTATTCTCAAATTTTCATGATATATTTTCTACTATATTAATTGATTGTTTATTATTTTAATATTTTTTGGTTTATAACATATTTTCCATTTTACTGTATATTAAATCTTGTTAAAATAAAATCCCATGTAAATACTTCATTGTGGGGATTTTTCCAGAATATTTGTCGAATTTCAGGTGAATAAAATTTTCATTTCTATTTTTATATAAAAATACCAAGGCTTATAGTTAAGAAAAATAATCATGAATCATTTTCACTTTTACACACTCCATAGTTCGCATCTATGATATTGGGATTCATTTTTTTCCTACTTGTTGAAATAAAATACTAGTTACCTGAAATTCACTATTTCAACATCCTGAATGGCATGTTCACTACCTGACCCATATTCCAAAATATTCATCGATAATCATTTAATTGGTAAATTTTTTTATTCGATATTTGTTTTATAATTGTCTCTGATTTATTTTTACACTTATTTCATCTTGTAAAAGTTTACATTTACTAAACAAAAGGTAAATATAGGTAAAGACTTTCCCCTTGGAATTATGGGTTATCCTTATCCTATAAAATATATGAGGAAAAAATACTCTTGTAGTAGTTTGGGTATGTTTATGCCTTTAGAAGATGGGGTTTCTATTAACCCAAAATATATAAGAGGTTGGGAATGAGCATGTGAAAGTATAAGTTATCTCTTAAAATATAAATGTTTGGGTTAGGTTTCCCTATAAAATAATGGGTTCTTTATAATACTAAAGAATTCCATAGGTATGGATTAATCCTGTAAAATTCATGGTTGGGTTTTCTCTCATAAAAGGATAGGTTCTTCTCAGAACCTAAAAATTAAAAGGAAACAGGGATTTGCCACTATGTGTGAAATAGTGGGATGAAATTATTTGTCACTCTCCTTCATAAGTGATATACCATGGCAAGTTCCATCTCTCTTGGTTAGTGAGAGGAGTGAAGGGTGGACTATGATCATTTGTATTTGTAACACTATATAAATTATTATGTTCATCGTTTATTTTATGGAATTTTATTTTCTCCCCCTTTTCATACATCTGTGTGTTTTAATTGATTAATATTTGTATTGATCACATTCCTCTCTAAATATAAAAAATTGATTAATTTTTTTAGGGAAAATAAATTCTCCCCCTCTTTTACATTTAAATAACCACTCTAATACCTAACACATTATTCATAGCAATTAGTATTTATAATTCTAATTTATTATATTTTTTTATATACATTCATATATTAGTTTGTTTTAATGTATTTTCAACACCCGGTGTAAGTAATCTTTATCACTTTGAACTAGTTTCATAAAAGAGTTGTTGGAATCAATTACATTTCCAACTTAAATCTCAATTATATAATATAATATAGATTAGTATATGTTATAATATCTTTTATAAATCTATAATTTCATTTCATGGTAGTTTTGGTTAACACCCATGAGGATATAATCAGAGGTGGGCATGTATCAGTGATTGTTAACGAACAAAGGGTTGTTTCTTAATTAATTAGTTAAATGTTGATATAATCATATCATAAAAAAATTATTTATATATTTATATCATATTATACCAATAAATAGGTTCTCATAGTCATCCATGATATAAATCTATAATATTGTTCATGTAAGTGATTAAACCCATAGAAACGTGAACCTACCATGATTAATAGAAGATTATGTTGTAGTTTAGTTCAAATACCATTATAAAATTATGATATTGTTTTTATTTAGTGGTTATTAGTGTGATATATGATATTTATAAATAATTATAATGATAATATAATTTATATAAACTCATTACTTATAATGTGACATCATTTTCCACATAGTATGATCGTTTTAAACTATTAAATTAATGATAATAAATAGTTGATCAGATAATTAATATGTTATATAATTATTTCTTCCATAAAATTATTTACATTATAAAAATAATATTTATCCTATACACACACCCTTATATCCTTCGATGAATAGTGTTACTGAAAAACAGAATACATTATTCTATGGAGGCGGTAGTCAGTATGTACAGATGGATAATGACCTCATTTTCATAGAATGACATGAAGGTTTAATATTGTGTATTGTGTCATAATAATAAATAAATTATAAATATAATGATCATTTATTATATTCCACTTTTATACTATCATTTTAATGTGGTGAAGGAAGATGAAACATGGTGCGGTGTGGAGGTGGTTGTTCGCACAACAAACAAATGACGGTGACATTTTCCTTAAAAGAAAAGGGAAAGGGTGATTAATGATTATGTACATAAAATAATAAAATTATGTATATAACCAATACTTATGTAATTAAACAAGCATTTGAAAAATATAATTGGAAATTAAGAATATAAAAGGAAAAAGTTATGTAAAAATGATTACTCATGTTGAGAATTTGAGATATTGTTGGAAAATCCCATAGAAATTTATGGTAGGGTAATATATTTTTGATCATAAGCTCTGTAGAGTTAAATAGTGTTACATTGGAATTAAATATGTTTTTTACTATTAGGGAACCTAATTTTTTGGAGTTCCTTGAAGGGGTGGTGAGAGACCCTTTTTAAGTGGAGATAATAGTGTATTTGTACATATATCGACTTAATATGAAGGGAGAACATGTAAAACATGTCTTATGGATCTAAAACAGATAATAAATGAGTTTTGAGTGATTTAAGGGCTATAATATCCAAACCAATTAATTATAAACATATTTTTAACATGTCTTAATCCAATTAACCCTTGAATTATTACTTTTTTAGTTAATAATTTGTAAAAATTACTAGTTTTTAAATAAGGTAACTTAATATTTAGGAATAAAAACAAAATATACCTTATTATACTATTTGGAACAATTTATTATAACTTTAAAATAAATTATTTTTGATATAATTTATAAAATAAAAATTAAATTTTTTAAAATAAACTGTATTATGTTTTAAAAAAAAATTTAGAAAATATTTATTATGTTCTAATATGTCAAATATTTCTTTATAAATTTAAAAAAATAGAAATTGTGTAGTAATTTTTAAAATAAAAAATTATTCTTATAAAAAATTTTCATTAATTTTAAATTAATACTTAAAAAATAATAAGGTCACAAAATTAATGTTATTTGTAAAAAAGATATTTTTAACTATTCAACTAAAATAAATGTTCTAGAAATATCCAATATATTCATCGTAAAAAAATATTACTATGATAAAGAATTTTTTTTTTTATTTAATCAGATTAAAATTATAAAATTTAGAAATTACATTTTTAAATAAAAAAAATATATAAGGGAAAATATTTTTATAAGAAAATAGCTTTTTTTAGGATATTAAACATTTTTATTCATATAAAAATTTTGTATTGTTTTCTTTCTATGAGTATTTAAAAATAGTTTACTCCTATTCATTCCCACGAACTCACAAGGTGGGTTTTAATAATTTAAACATGCCATGTTTTAATTTTAGTTTGGTTTTGTTTGTGTACCAAGATACATGACACATTAACTTATTTAAAGGTAATAATTTATTAAAATTTAATAGTGTTACACTCCCCCTATAAATAAATATCATCATAATAGTTTTAATTTCACCTATAAAATAATTAATTTTGTGAATAAGATAGAAATATCTTTTAGTATCAATATTAGTAGCTTATGGAAACCTAATAAAGTCAGATATATGCATATTATAGAGTCCCATGCCTTTTACACATATATTTACATTTTTTGACATAAATATCCATTTAATAAAATTAATTTATTCTAAAGCCCAATGTCATTGGATGAATAGATGCATAAAATGGTAATATGAAACTAAAATAAAACTATTTTATGTAATTCTCTATAATGAGTTCCTAAATCCCTTAAGCTCCTAAATATTCATTGGATAAACTAGGAAATACACAAAGAAAATGGGTTATCTATAAATCATATTAAGTGAATAAAAATGGAAATAAAGTATAACATGTGAAGAAAAATGAATGAAATGTTATTATAAATGTAATGTATCATGAATAAACATATTGAGTCACAACATAAAGATAATGAAATCATAAAATCATAGAATCATAAGAAAGTATCAGATACATAAAACATGACATAATAATAATTTATGGATAACTACCAATAAAACACACAGTAGACATAGTATATTCATAGATTAGGTTCTCTCCCTAATCCCATACAAATCTCTTTTTGTGACTAAAACATTACCCAATGCATTAGTGTACTACAGAGATGAACCCATTATAACATGTACATAATTATGTATACCAAAAATGGAAATCAACTGTAAATACTAAATATATAAATTACCCATGTAATGAAATGGGTTTCATTGTCACGACCCGTCCCTTGAGGCCTATTCCATGACATACCCAAAGCCCGCCTCCCTAAGGCCAGTGGTTGGTGACTAGTGCCAAAGGATTCAACTTGAAAGTGGGAGGCATTTTCATGAGTACCTGTACGCATGCACACACAATCACATACCAGAACATTAAAACTAACCATGCATGTCACTGAACAACCATTGAGCAAAAGTAAAAATTGTTGGTTAAATGGCCCAGAATACAAACCTAACAAAAGATAAACCGAAAATAGGAAAGTACACGGAAAACAATGAAAACCCACTCATTGTAAACCCTTCCCAACGGGTAAGTACAATGTAGCTGGTGTAGGCCGTAGAAGTATACCCCACCTTCCTGGTCTCACTGGGTACCACCAGGTCCTTTTTCCCCAAGTCCTCTGACAAGGTGGTGTTCGTCTGTACAAGAAACAGAATGTTCTGGCGAAGCCCAAACAGGGGTGAGTAACAATATACTCAGTAGGAACCCCAAAATAGAAAGGATATACCACATATAAATCCACATAGAAAAATTGAAACATGATCATGAAGCATGATCACGAAAGAAGATATCTCAAACTATGTATAATTTAGAGTAGGAATGTAGGACCATCGGTCACATCAATGAACACCATGAGATGATGGAAGACTCCTCCTCAATGAGTATAGTGGGCCTGTCAGTTCACATGGAAGTCACTTCCAACTAATCTTGGAATGTTGTCGTACTCATCCATGATGAATACTGTGGGTATGCTAGGTAACACATAAGCCTCTCCCCACCGTGGACATACCGAGTCATAGAAAAGCCGCATCCCACCTTGGCCATACTAAGGTACTCCTCCAGTAGAGTATCGCGGGTCTGGTAGGTCACATAGAAGCCTCTCCTCATTGGGGGTCTTCTGGGTCACACAAAAACCACTTCACACTAGGGAATATTAGCTGATCCACATAGGGTTGCTTGTCTACAGTATTTAGGTCACAGCCAACCACAAGGTTTCTACACATAGCATGCTTGACATCAAGAGAACTGCTCCCCAAGACATTATTTTTATTTCAAAATCCATGAAACCCTCCATATATTTTTCTAAAAGATCTTCCTCATCACGAGGGTTTCAACACCACTAATGGAAATTCAATAAAATACATGGTATGAATGATATTGTAGTTTAAATAAATAGGGGATTGCTGTGTTTTTCCCCTAGCTGGCCTGGATGGAACGACCTGACCAACTCAGCCTAGGGGCCCCACATGGCCCGGTTTGATTCGATTAACAACCAGACCCAGTTCGGGTCTGTGTCGGTCCTATCTGGCTTGACCAATTTTCCAGACCCATTGGGCCTCGCTAGACCTGGCCCGGCTTGGATGATAGTCCAGCTGGCCAGGTCTCCCAGTGATTCGGTCTCGTCATGCCCAGCCCTAAGGCGTCGGGTCTGGCATAATGGGCTTGGGTCTGACACAATGATAGGGAGTCTTTCCCACCACTTTCTTGGTCCCCCATTACCATACCAGTTCCCCTCATCCAGGACGCATGGCACATTCAGGGGTGTCACACAGTTAGTCAAACCCGGCTTCTTAAGAGGTCTGTACGTTGTTAGGGGACCGTGTGCTTAACGAAACCATAGCCTGTGGCTGCAGGCTGCTCCACCAATGAGGTCGCCCGGCCACAACGCTCATCCCAGCATGTCGTCCTGGCACTCTTCCGCCCACTCGCATCCCCCGCCTCCATTCATTAACATGATGGCAAGGTACTTCACTGACCACTAGGTCAACTCCGGTGGTCCGTTCCTCACACTGCTTACACCTACGACCTCTCGGGAATTCCATCCATCCTATGATTGTATTAAAGTTATCTTGTTCTCATTTCAAAAGATCATCCACGATGAACACAAAAGGGGTGTTGGATTTGGCCTTTTTTATGTTGAACCATGCCATCTACATTCAAAATTTGACATATGAGATGTTTAGGATTACAGTTCTATCAACAAAATAATTAAATCTCGAATAGAAAACTGAAAAAGTCCCCCCTACCGCAAGAATGCACGATCTATGGATCGAACTGTTCATGGGTTGATCAATATTCATCATTTTTATAATAAATAATTGGAAAATCCAACACAAATGAAACCCCAAAATTGAGAGACCTTCATCATTGAATTCCTCCGACAATAACGATTCATTATCTATTCACGTTTATCACTTCCTAGTCCCATTATTTGTAAATCATTGATATTTCTAGCAATCCTATTGGTGTTCATCATTCTTCATTGCATAGAATCCCTGCCAAATGATTATCATAGAATTTCCACAGATTAATTCTAGTTTCTCCAAAGTGTTAACCCGTTAAAAGAAATCACATCATAGTGTTTCTGTTATGCTACAATGTTACATCATTGCGTTGTTCTATTTATGAAACAACCTATCATCTATTCTCTAATTAATGAGTCATTACATTGAAAAAAAAGATCCTTTTATGAGCATCATTTAATGTATCTGAACACTGCACCGTAGTACCTCCATCCCCCAGTCAATAGTTTTAAAAGAAAAATAAAATAACTTGTTTTCTTATTTTATTATTTTATGAAAAGTCCGAAAATTAACGTTTCCATATAACCCTTATGGGTCGAAGTTTGGTCCTTTCTAGGAGAATTCTGGTGTTCATATTCCAATTATTACTTCATATTTTTGATCTGAGAAATGGTTTAAATGTTATAAAAAACCACTTTAACATTTAATAAATGAACAAAAAAAGTTCAAAATTCCATTTTGGGCTCAACAGTCCTCAGAATCATGTTACGTTAGAGCATGTGGTCTCAAAATAATTCCATATAATTTAAATGAAATACATAAAAATTTTAGAATATAAAAATTTTCTAGCCTTAGGGATTTTCATCCCCAAAATCCAAAACAAATGCTAAAAAAGGGGTATAGAGCAAGAATCTGAGCCTTCCACTCCAATGTGCTCTCCTATACATTCTTATGCTTCCACCGAATGTACACTACATAAATCGGCCATCTACGAAGGACCTGCACCTATCGATCCTCTATCTACAATGGAAACTCTGAAAACCTCACCACATCTTCAATGTCCATCTCACCCCAGTCGATGACGTGTGATAGGTCATGCACACACCTCCTCAAATGCAACATGTGGAAAACATCATGCATCTGGTGCATCTATATCATAACATATAAGTGGCACGCCTCCTTAAGAACTATACTGATAATTTGAAAAGGTCTGATGAACCTCTATGATAACTTGCCTCTTTTACCAAATCGTCAAAAAACCTGTTTGGGTGAGACTCAAAAGAACGCATGGTCTCCCTATTCGAACTCCAAGGGTCTCAGTATCGTATTATATTATGATTTATGCCTGCTATGTGCAATCCTCATCCACTTCTAGATGATCTACACCTTCTTAGTGGTAGACCGTACCAACTCTACACCCATGATATTCAACTCCCATGGGTCGTTCAAGCATATAATTGATTTGCATGGACACCCGTACAAGGCATAAAATAGTGTCATGACAATGGTGGAGTGACAACTATTATTGTATTAAAAATAAACAACTGGAATGTATTCCTCCCAACTGCGACCAAAATAAAGGACACAAGCATGACGCATGTCCCACATGTTAAATATGGTCTTCTATGTATGGCCATCTGTCTTTGGGTGAAATATTGTGCTCAAATGAAACTGAGTCTCAAACACCTCCTATAATATCTTTCCCAACTGGGATGTAAATCATGCATAATAGTCTGACATGATCATTGAAGGCACCCCGTGTAGCTGAACTATCTCTTGGACATAGAGGAGTCCTAGGAACTCTACCGATACCTACTTTTGGATGGGAATGATTTGGGCCGTCTTGGTGATTCAATCTAAAATCACCTCGATAGAATCATGGCCCCTAGATGTGCGCAGTAACACTTTCATGATGTTCAGAGTGATACTATCCCATTTCCACTTGGGTAACATGAGTGGCTGAGCTAAGACATCTGGAACCTGATGGTTAGTCTTTAGTTGCTAACAAGTGAAGAATCAAGAAACGAACTCTTCCACCGCTGTCTTCATCCATGGCCACCAGTATTAGCATCAATGTTCCTATTATGACTTTTCCACACCAGGATATACTTCCAAAGGGGATGTATGGAACTCCATAAACAAATCCTCTTGTAATGTCACTGTTACTATGGTGCTTCCTTTGAAATGGATGATTTTATCCCCACCTATCAAAAATCCATCAGAAGCTTGTCCTGAGGATAACAGTGCACGTCCTTCCTCATAGTAAACATCCACAGGTTGTGACTCTCTAACTCACTATTAGAGTGTGATAATGAAATCCATTGATTGAAGGTAAGCTTCTCCATCATCATCCATGAAGGATTCATATATCATGTCTAAATGGTTTGTTTCCACACTCAGTAACTGTATGTCAGACCTTTTGTTGAGAACATCTTCCACCACCTTCCTCTTACCGTGAGTACATATTATCACAAAGTCATAGTTCTGGAGGAAGTCTAGTCATCACCGTTGTCTCATGTTAAGGTCCTTCTATGAGATAATGTACGTAATACTCTTGTAGTCTGAGTATATGGTAATTTCTTAAATGATCAAGTAGTGTTGCTACATCATTAAGAAAAAAGACCACACTGCTAACTCAAGTTCATGGGTAGTGTAGTTCTGCTCATGCTGCCTCAACAGCCATGAGTCATATGTGATCACAACTCGCTCTTGATTCAAGACACAACATAGTCTGGTCCATGATGTGTCGTATAAGACTATATACCCAACGCCCACTTCTAGTTGTGT
Source organism: Viscum album (assembly GCA_963277665.1). NCBI lineage: Eukaryota > Viridiplantae > Streptophyta > Magnoliopsida > Santalales > Viscaceae > Viscum > Viscum album. The sequence goes on along the minus strand of OY728156.1, from coordinate 258,069,519 downwards.
CAATATGGGGGCACTCATCAGTCTTCCCCTCAGCTCTAGAAAATATGATAGAATGTGCTTTCCACACCAAGTGTTGTCCTTTCTATTTCAAGGCCGATAATGGTGATGATACTTTATAAAAGTGTGGAATAAACCTATGGTAGTATCTAGCCAACCCCAAGAAACTCTGAAACTCAGTCACACTCCTGGGTGGCTCCCAAGCAAGCACTACCTTTATCTTCACCAGATTGACTGTAACTCATGCCTTTAAGATGAAGTGTCCCAGAAAGTGCACTTATCGAATCCAGAACTGGAAATTTGATAACATACCATAAATATGGTGCTTTCAGATTATATCCAGGAAAAACCACTGGTGTGTAGTGTGCTCCTCATCTGATGCCAATTACAACAATATTTCATCTATGAAAACCACCAAAAATGATTGAGGTAGGGCTGGAAGATCCTATTCCTCAGTCCCATGAACACTTATAGGGAATTGGTCACACTGAAATACATCAGAATAAACTTATAGTGGCCATACAGGCATCTAAAATCTATCTTCAGTATGTCCTCATCCCAAACCCAAAGAAGATGATTGTTTGAACTGAGGTTGATCTGCAAGATCCACCTCACTCCATTCACCTGGTCGAAGAGGTCAATAATCCTTTGTATTGGATAGTTTTTATTCATGGTAACCTACTTTAGGTTCCTGAATTATGCACACAACCTTATTCTCCCCACCTCATTCTTGGAAAATAACACCGGGGTTGCTCATAGTGAAACATTTGGCCTCACGAAGCATTTCTCGTGCATGCCCTCCAACTGTACCGTCAATTCAAGAATCTCTATAGGAACCATCAGATATATTGGTGTACATGTCGATGTTTTCCATGGGTATAGATCGATGTAGGATTATACATCCCTTCGATGAGGTATTCATGAATCCTCCTCAATAAAGACATCCTCATACTCTTCCAACACTACAAGAATGCTCGGAATCCTCTCTTCCATCAAACTGATGGTAAGGCTAGACAACTGGTGAGTGATCAGCTACACCCTCTTCTGAGAAAGTCCATCCTATGATTCAAAACATCCTTTCATGCTGGTGAAGGAAAAACAAGTCTCATCCTAGCAAACACACCTCAATTATCACCTAAAATAGTCTATTTGAGCATGGACTATGGATAACCAGTCTATGCCCATGATGAAGTCATATGACCTCGACGCTGATCCTAGGAGATCCCATCCAAATAACTCACCTCCAAGATTATGATCACACTATCAAAACTAGTGTGTAATCATAAAATCCCCTCCCGTAAGAGTATCTAATTGTAATGATCGAGCCAATGCCTCTACCAGAATCTCTGAGCCTCAAACGATTTTTGTGGAAAGGAAAGAGTGAGTAGAATCCATTCCTATAAGAACTGTAGATCATTTTTAGAAGACACATATCATACCTATAATCATCTCTAGAGTGTCGTGGTCAAAGGCCTCCATCACCTGAATATGGACATTGACCTATCCATCAGCTCTCTAAGCCTATGGTGGACCTCATAGGGGTGATGGAGGTAGTACCTTGAACTGACTCCCACCACCTACTGCTCAGCTTGCTCCCCTTCCACATCCACCACCTTGTAAAAATCCTCACTCAAACATCTACGTCTACCTTGGAGGTCCCTTGACTGTCTTCTGATCATCTGCATGGTGGGTTGGGTAATCACATTCCACGTTTCTTATCTTGAAACTCATATAGAACATGAGGGTTCTCTGCTGACTCCCTCTACATTGGGAGCCCTGCAATACTGACCCTGAGTCCATGGGTCATCCCTTGAAATACCTGACCCACATGGTCCCTCATGTCAGTTTTTTTCTACACAACATAGATGATTCTACGGCCTGAGGTTTTCTAGTGGCATTGGATGTTAGTTCCTGGTCTTCTAGGAATCTCTCCAAAATAAGGTCTCACTGTTGCACTCATTCCTCGGTGGGGATGCGGAGAGACACCATGGATACCCTGATATATCTCTTAGTCACTTCTCAAAAGACTAGGCATTGAATAATGGGTCACAAACCATGTCTTTGGAGTAGTAAGAGATGTCTTGAAATCTCATAGAGTACTCATCCACTAACATTTTCCCCTACTGTAGGTATAGCACCTCCTATATGAGCATAGATCACAAATTCAAGAGAATAAACTCCTCCTAGAAAACACTCTTGAATTCTTTCTAGTTTATGGTCGCCTCATCATGTTTCTGTATGGTCAAGCACCACCATATCCCTACCTCGTCCTACATAAGGATCATAGCCAAGACCTTCATCTGGTCAAGTGGTTTCCTCACTAAGCAAAATACCCACATCAATGCATCCAGCTAGTCCTCAATGACTTGAGGATTTGTCTCTCCCCTAATTGAGGGAGGTTTCTCTCTATGAAACTTAGGAAAAGTAATGAGTCTGCATATTTCCTCTACCAGTAACTCCAGTATTAAATACTAATCAATAGGTGGTGGAAACAATGGTGCACCCCCCGACATGGACATCTCTAGAACTTGTCCTTGAACTGATGCCTCATTTCTAGGAAGGATGTCCACACAATCACATATTGGAAGCCTAGCTGGTTATCTGCGTGGAGGAATCTTGAAATGGATCATGATTTACCACAAACATAAGATTATACTTGGTGAGATTACAATTATTCAAGAAAATCATGAGGAGGCACATATGCAACCAGTGTTTTCATGTATGGAGTCAAAAAGCAGAATTCAGTGTCCTCGGGTAAAGATACGTCAACCACTGCACCAACACTAGACTCCTTGAATCTGAAAGTTGAACTCAAAACATGTAACATTTTGTCCCAAAACAAATAACATACTCTTTGTCTTGAAGGTAGATATAACCGCCTATAATACCACTTTGTCACAACTCATCCCTTGGGGCCTCTTCCATGACATACCCTAAACATTCCTCACAAAGGCCAGGGGTTGGCGACTAGCGTTAAAGGTGTAAACCTACAAGTGGGAGGATTTTGGATGAGTATCAGTACGCATGCACACACAACCACATCCCAAAGCTTGAAAAGTAAATATTCATTATAATAAACCACCACTATGTAATTTTACAAATTATAATTCAAATCGTCCCGAATACAAACCAGAAATACATAAACTGAAAACTTGAATGAACAATGAAAACATTGAAAACCACCCATTGGAAACCCCACCTGATGTGTAATTATAGAGTATCTATTGGAAGTCGTATAAGTATGCCCCGCATGCCTGGTCTCACTGTGCACCACCAGGTCCTGGGTCACCAAGTCCTCCATCAAGTCAGTAGTCGTTTACCAAAGACACAACACGTGTGGGTGAGGCCTCTGCAGGGTTGGGTAACAATATACATAATAGGGACCCCAAACACAGAGGAAATACCATAAACAAATCCACAGTGAAAATCACAAAACATTTTCATTGATAATGATCATTATAGAAGACATCTCACACTAGGTATAATTTAGAGTCGGAATGTAGGATCATTAGTAACATCATTAAACACCATGGTCTTCAAGAGAACTCTTACTTAATGAGTATAGTGGGCCTATAATGTTACAAAAAATCTTCTTCCCACTAACAATAGACTATTTGGGTACTCATCCCTGATGAGTACCATGGGTATGTAGTGTCACACAGAAGCCGCTCCCCACTGTGGGGATGTCAGTTCACATAGAAGCTGCTTCCCACCTGGGTCATACTAAGGTACTCCTCCTATCGAGTGTCGTGGTTCTGCCGGGTCACACAGAAGTTCCTTCCCACCATGGGAATGTTGGGTCACACAAAAGATGCTTCCCAATAGGGCATAGTATTTGATCCACACAGGGTCCCTTTTCATCAATCTTTAGGTCTCTGTTAACCGCCCAGTTTCCACAAGTCGCATTCGTGATCTCGGGAGAACTGCTCCCCAAGACATTCATCTTATTTCAACTTCCATGAAATCATTTGTATATTATTCCAAAACATCTTCCTCATTGTGAGGGTTCCAACTCTACAAAAATATTTTCAATTGGATTCACAATTTGAATGATATTTTTGTTTTTGTAAACAGGGGCCGGTTGCGTCTGGTCCCGGTCCGACCCGAGCGGACCAACCCGACCAGCCCGGCCCAAGGGCCCCACATACCCTGATTTGATTCGACAGAACCGACCTGACCCAGTTTGAGTCTGGGTCAGTCTGGTCTGACAAGCCTAGTTGGTCAGGCACATTGAGCCTGGCTAGATTCAGTTGGGCTTGGCCGAGGGTCCCGCCCACTGGGTCCCCCCAGCAACCCGGTCTCATCCTTCTCGGCACGAATGGGGAAGGTCCGACCCACTAGGTATGGGTCTAGACCACTAGATGTGGGTCTGGACCACTAGGTGCGGGTTTGGCCCACTGGTTGTGGGCCATGCCCACTCGGTGAAGGTCATTCCCACTCGATGCGGGTTCGGTCTGCTGGGTGCGGGTCTGGCCAACTTGGTGCATGTCTGACCCACTACCTGTGGGTATAGCCCACTGGGTCATGGTCCAGACTACTGGGACGAGTCTATCCATCCTTTGGAGGACCAGTTCCCCTCATCTCGTATGCATGCCACATCCGATGTTGTCACACAACTTTTCAAACCCGACGGCCCTGGGGGTCCGCAAATGGTTAGGAGACCTCGTTCTTGACAAAACAGTGGCCTGAGGCTATAGGTCACTCCCCCAACATGGCCTCCAAGTTGTGTCCACCTCCACCAGATTTCAGCACAACTTGTGGTCCTGTCACTCGGCTATGGCACGAGCCACCAGCAGCACTTCTCCCAGCACGTCGGCATGGCGTCCCTCCACCCACATGTGGCCACCAGTTTGGGACACCACTATTGGTCACTAGCGCATTGGTAGGGTACTCCGTGGACAACCGGGTCTTCTCTGGTGGTCCGTTCATCGCGCTGCCTGCACCAATAGTCTACCGGGAATGTCATCCTTTCTGCAATGGCCTCAAAGTCCTATATCACCATTTTCAATGATCATTCATGAAGAACAAACAAATAAGAGGGTCATGGGCCTTGTTCATGTTGGAACATGCCCTCCGCATTATAAATTTATAAAGTATGAGCTTAGGAATTATAATTATATAAATAAAATAATAAAATCTAGAATAGAAACCCCAGGAATGAAACCCTCATGCAAGAATGTATGATCCGCAGATCAATCTATTCATGGTTGGATTTTCATTATTCATTTTCAGAATAAAAAACGGGAAAACTCAAACATATAGAATACCCATACCTCAATCTAATCCCATCATTGAAGTGCTCTAACCTTGGATATTTATGCTCTATTGGAATTCATAAATTTACATTCACTTTATTCATTAAGAATTGACATTTCTAGCAATCCTATAAGTGATTTTAATTTGTTATTGGAGGAAACCCATGACATAGGTTTGTCCAAAAATTTCCAAACTTTAATTATTTTTTCTTTATCGTGTTCACCAATTAAAATAAAACATGTAGGAGAGTTTCTATTATGCTATGACATCTCGTCATTACACTATTTGATTTATGAAAAAAATTATCTATTAGGATCCAATTAATGTTTCATTACACTGAACAGAAATGAGCCATTAATGAGGTTCAATTAATGCACCTCATCGCCTCACTACAATGCCTTAATCCCCCACTAAATGGTTTCATAAAAAAATAAAATAACTTTTTTATGTAGTTTTATTAATTTCCAACATGTAAGAAAATTAAATTTTCTGTTCGGCCCTCTTCGGTCAAAGTTACATCCTTTCTAGGTGAATCATGGATTTCTATGTTCAACAGATCCCTCTGATATTTGAAATGAGCACCAGTTTATAAGTTGAAAAACCCATTTTCATATTTACTTAAACAGACATAAGAAAGTTCAAACTTTCGTTCTTGTCTCACCAGGCATCAAATTCACATTTCGTCATTGTGTGTGGTCTCAATATAATTCCATATAAATTAAATAAAATATATGGAAATTATGTGATATTATATGCATAATCATTCCACATATCATAATCAAATGGGATTTCATAAAGAAGTATTTTGAGAAACTAACATTAAGAATTTATTACCCCATGAATATAAAGCATAATAAGATTAATATATATCTATGTGACATATATACTGAATTTATAATAATTTCATAACATTAAATAATTATTGAAAGTGAGTCAAATAGGGAAAGTTCATAACCCAAAGAAAATGGTGGTTTAGAGAGATCTCTTTCCTTCTGTTTCATAATCATTATACAATTCCACTTAATGTCCTAAATTATCAAATTAAATTCATTAATTAATTATTTTATAACCCTTTCCATCTATATTTGACCAAATATAATTATATTACCATCATTTAAAACCATTTAAATGAGTTATAAAGCATAATTTTACTATTCTAGGGGCCTTATTTTCTTGGTTCTAGAGCTAGATCAGTTAGATATAAATATTGAAGTTCAGGTAAAATGGGAGTGAAATCCCAGAATTAAAATTAAATGGTATTAATTTACTTATATAAATTTAAATGGTCAGAAATATCCATATTTTTATGATATATGGGTGATTCTTTTAGTATAAACATTATTGTTATATAATGTTCATTTTGGTGGTTTTACCGACCATAAAAAATACGTTTCATTTAATTTTATAAAATGATTACTAAAAAATTATAGAAATTAAAATAAGTATTAAAATAATTATTAAAATCAAATTTATCAATAATAATAATTTTATAACCGTCCTTGAAGGTAGTAACGCAAAACTGAAGTGTGTTGTTCATAGAGGCATTAAACCAACCATATTTTAAACAATGATTTTGTTTAAGAAAAAAATAAGATAGGTTAGAAGATAAATTTTCCACATTAATAATAAAATAACAATATATTTAGGATAATTATTTTTATGTGACTAGTTGGATGGAAAACAAAAGGGGTGGTAGAAGAAGAATATAATCAATGAAGGTTAATCATTATTTTTACCTCTTTCTTTGGTCGCCTCCAATTATGGAATAATATAAGGCTCCTTTAAATGGTATTGGGATGATACCATAATAACTAATTAATGGGGAGATTATTGGGAGGATATTTGGGAAATTTTTTGGTATGATCCAAGGCTTATATGGTCTGAAGAGGAATGGTGGTGAGGTGTGATATGTATAAGGTAGAGAGGGGTGTTTTTGAATATTATATTCATTATTTTATTATTTTGGATTAATTATATCAATATTATTGATTATTGTAACTATATACATTAGATGGTACATAATATCTCGAAATAATGGGTTCTTACATTAACCATAACTCAAAATTGTGTGTATTAACTTAAAATGACAAATACCATAATTTAGAGTCTTTCACTATTCAAAAAAAATTCATCTATTTAAACAAACAAAAAAATCACCCTAAAGATTTTTTTATGTAGAGATTTGAAAAAAATTATCAATTTTTTGAAAATAATTATATAAATATAAGAAATTAAATTTAAAAAAAATCATCATTTATTTAAAAAATACGAATTTTAATATTATGTTTAGTTTTTGGACACTTTTAAAAATTAATTATGGTATCATTAATTTTTTTATCATTATAATAAAAATAAAAATTAATTAAAAAATAAATTTTATGAAAAAATAGTCTTTTAAATAAATGTATTTATTATTAAATAGAAGTTAAAATTTTATGTTTTTAAAAAATAAAAACACATAATTTATAATTTTTTAAAATATTTATATACTTATACCATGATGTAAATATATCATATTTTAATTTATAAAATACCTAAATTTTATATTACATTTACCTTGGATTAGTTACTAATCGATAAATTTGGTAACAACTCATAAATGTAATACTACAATTTTGAATGTTTAGGTTGCTATTATAATGGTTGTATTATTATTCCAATAGTTATATTTTAAATTGTAATATTGGTTCACTTCTTCCTATAATTATCAATTATTCAATTAATTTTATAAACACTTCTATTTTCTTTCAATTTGATATATTTTCATTTTTAAAATGCATATTTCATCACAAATATTCTTCTTCATTTTTATAGTGCTGTTCGTGAGTTTGATTATTGTAGTGGATCGAACATATCCACATTTTTTTATTTCATTTATCTTATTTTCAATTTTTTATCCTATATAAATAATTTCAGTTAATATATACATTTTTATTCTCAAATCTTAATGTTCAAATTAGTATAATAAAATATCATTGGTTTCAACTGGTGTTGCATGTTCTTTACACTACATTTCTTAATATGTAAAAATTATAAGAAAATAAATTCCATTGATAAAAATTTGGGTTGTTTTATATTACCTTATTAAGATATTTTTCCATAAATTTTATCAACATACTAAGGTGAAAACATGTGAGGTTTCTTCTACTTTACGTATTCCTCGTATTCCCATGTCACCTCCTCATACTTATGGTTTCACCATAGTACTTTAACTAGGTGACTTGTCTTATTGTGTAGAATATTTCCTCTATGACCCACGATCTTCACTGGCTACTCCTCAAAAGTGACATAATTTTTTATTTTACCACATCAAAATTTATTACATATAGGGATATAGTATGCACTTTTTCAAGAGGGATACATTAAAAACATCATGCACTTGAGACATTGTTGTTGTATGTGTTAGTCAATGAGGCATTTCTCTGATGTGATCTACAATATCAAAGGGTAAAAGCACTAGGGACATAGATATAAATTTTTTCCAAAAATGATGATTATATTTCCTGGGGATATTGGAGGAATAACTTACCATTGAACTCAAACACCATGTCTGGTAGAATATTTTCAACATAACTCTTCTATCGACATTGTGCTTCTCTGATGTGTTATTGTTTGGTCTTGACCTTTAATATAATTTCCCTGATAATTTTAAGATACAACATCTTCAGTTCACCAACTTTATACTAGTATGAAGGTGTTCTACATATATTCCTTTAAAGGGATTCATATGGAGACATATGGATGCTTTAGTAAAATCTATTATTGTATGATAACTCAACCCAAGGAAGATTTTTATCCCATCCTAATTTAAATTCCTTTGATAATATTCCCAACAATCCTTCTAGTTTTTGGATTTTCCACTAAGATTGGCCATCATTTTTGGGACAAGAATCTATACTAATGTTAAAATCATTTTTAATATCATGTTTGTGAATTTTTTAGAACTCATAGGTAAATATTAGATCATTATTAGATTCAATATATAGTGTTGTTCCATACATATTTACCACTTTTCTATTGTATATCCTTTCATGTTGATATTGTTAAAAGTATTCTCAAATAGTGATGGAATGAGAAATCCCTATAAGAAAAACCAACACAACCCTTATATATATATATTTTCCATATATATAAATTTAATAACATTGAAAATGTCCATGGTGATATTGTTTATTTTCAAAATAAATATGGATAAGGGTTTCATTATTCACATAGAAATTTTCCTTCTAGTCTGCACTTACTGAAATTCCATGAACATTGACGTAAATTATATAATCTGCTTCATGATATTGTTCTACCAATAGTGCTATTAGAGATATAAATAAATCTTTTTTCTCTATGGGTGTATGCAGAATTTCAAGATAAGTACATCATTAAAAATCACCTTCTTTATCTCTGTATTTTATGCTATATATAGTCATAACTAAAATATTACAACCCCTTATTCATTAATTTTGATTTTTAAGGATTTACCATTTATCATAAATTCAAATTTATTCTTAGTTTTCACATTATATCTTTGATAATCACTTATCTTATTTAGAATATAGTTCAAAATAATAATTTTGGAAAGTTATGATGACGTTCAATTCTTTTTGATTCCCATGTCTATATTGTTCAAGTCTAAAAATATTAGATCCTTATCAATTCGCATCATTGAAAAAAGATGTCTTATTCATTCTACTTAAAGAGTTTTATACTATATTTTCTTTCCCAAAATATTATAATATTGAGAATTCATAGACCTTGAATAGATCTAACCATCTACACTGGGTCATATTAATATCCTTCTATGTGAATATATACTTGAGGCTTTTATGATTCGTATATATTTCAAACATTTCCCCATGGATATAATACCATAATATTTTCTATTTGAATATCACTACGTCCAACTCTTGATAATATTCTAGGTACTTATAATCATGAATATTAAACATACTTGATGAGTAGGCTATCAATTTATCATTTGGAATCAATACATAATTTAATAAATTCTTTCAAGAATCACTATATACCATGAATAGATCCACACTTGTGGGCTATGTTAGTAATGGTGTAGTGATAAGTCAATTTTTCAATTCCTTAAAGCTCTATTATAATTTATGGGTCTAATAAAAATTTACTCCCTCCTGAGTAATCATTGTTTATGGGTTATATAATAATGAAATTTCTCAAAAATAATCAATATAATCCATTTTCTTCAAGGAAACTATGGGACTCTGTTATAGATATTGGTATGGGTCACTCATCAATTACCTTTATCATAATGGATCCATTGATATTATTTTTATGGTGATTAAATACCCTTATAATGATACTTTCCCTATCCAAATATCACACTTACTGTAATTTGAATATAGTTTCTCTTTTCACAATGACTTTAGAACAGAATTAAAATACTCATCATTATCCTATTAACAATTGGATTATATCATAATATTATCTCTAAAGGCCACCTAAAATTTTTCATGGTAATATATATATACTATATTCATTATTTTCATGAATATTTATAGAGATTTAGTGAGTCTAAAAAGAATAACTATGAACTCATATTGTCCATCCATTGTTTTGAAGGAATTTTTTTTAATATCTTCCTTCTGCACCTTTAATTGGTGATATCCTGACCAAAGGTCCACCTTTGGAAAATAAATGCCTCTAAATAGTTGATTAAACAATTCATATATATTTTTTATGGGTTACTTCTTCTTTACCGTGGTTTTTTATCTTGATATAATCATTTCTTTGGCACATATACTCATCCTTCTTCTTGATTATGTAGTTCAGTGCACCCCATAGTGAATCACTCAGGCATATATAATTGTTTTCATGAATCTATTGTAACTTATTCTTCAGTTTTAACAATATATTGGTGTCTATTAAATATACAGTCTTTGATATGGGTGGATATTTAGTTATGAGATTAATTGGGAACTCAACATCTCAGTCGAGAGGAAGACCAAATAAATCATCAAGGAAAACAGCTGTATAGTATCCCACAATGGGAATGTATTTGATGATGATTCTATCTATTTAAAATATAAATTTTTAATGATATTATTTCCCATAAATAAATAATATTAATTATTTAGAATATTTTTTTAGATAATATTCATCCTCCCCTTTACACTTGTAAGAAATTGAAGGATGTCTTGGGATGTGAAGAGTGATCTCCTTCTCTCAATAGTTGAAATTTTATTTTTATAAGGAAACCAATACATCACTAATAGAGTATAAAATTATTATAAAGAAGCGATTAAAAGATATTTTTGAATGTTTAATATATAAACATTTATTGGGGAGGAGTTGTGTGCATGTGACTCACTAATTTATTTATTTTTTATTCTCACAAATAGCTCAAATCACATGTTTTATGGGGGTGATTGAATAATTCTACTAAATTACAAGATATTAAAGAATGTGTTAAACTGGAATAAAAAAGTATATTCACTATTATTGGATGAATAACTAGCATACCTATCAAAAAATCATTTTCAGGATCCACCTTAATAGTAGTGATAACATATGACTTTTCTTAATGCCTTAGAGATTGGTATTATTTATTTTTCCGACAAACCTTGTCTTAGTGAAATATTTCTCATAACTCTTATTTATCATAAATTTTAAATATTGGACTCTTGGTTGAGTGTTGATATGAAGATCCATTTACTCTATCACATTAGTGAGATTCTTCATCTCAATTTGTCATTGATTAGCCTAATGGCTCCACTTATTGACATTTGAAGCATATCATGATTCCCATAATATTGTTTATAGGTTTCTTATTCCAACAATTTTTACACATGGGAAGTTTGGATTTCCTTGCTCCAGGAGATTTATCCACTAATTATCCTAATGATAAATATGTGTTATACATTTTATGTTTAGAAACATGAGAACAATTTGAGTCTCGAATATTTATCTCATCCTTGAGGGAACAATGGATAATCACGTCATAGTTTTCAATGTCTCAATTCACAAAATATTTTTATAAACAAGGATTTAATTAAAATAACAAATGGAACAACTTACTATGAGTGTTAATGAAAAAGTTATAGGTTTACCAGGAAAGAATTGTTAAATTTTCAACATACACCTAAATAAACTCATCTTCCTTTTTTGTTAAAATAGTTAAATCCATCTACATTTATGTTTAAGAGTTTAGAGAAAATATTTATCAAAATATATTTCCTTGAATCCTTCTCATTCTATGGAATTGATTTCATCTTTGGAAATTATGTTCATTATTGTTTTCCATAACTAATAATCCTCCCTATCAAAAAGATATAAATCAAATACAACATTCTCTTATTTTGAGCAATGGACGATAGAGAATTGAATCTATAGGGAATTCATTCATTAATTCACAATATGGTCATTAAAATATTCACAAAATCTAGGATTCATATTTCATACAAATGATTTGACCACAGATTTTTCATTCTTAGGAGGAGGTAATTCTATAAGATACATGTTATTAGGTATAAATTAACTTAGTTGAGTAGGTATTTTCATAAAATCTTTAGATCATTTTCAATCATATTGGTCATATCATTATGGTTATCGTCACATTTCCTATCACATCTGTTTTTTGCATTATTTATCATATTTCAAATTATTAAATAAAAAGAAGAAAATAAAAAATTATTAATTTTATTAGTTAAACTGGAATATGAGAATTTTGAACATTAAAGGAATAACTCATAAATGACATGTAAATCCAATCTTTTGTGTCTCTAGGATTCTATCTTAGTAGTATATAGTAATTTTCTTTTTGGTTTTCTAACCTACCAATCCATTAAATTCATTAATAATGCCTTATAAAGAGTTTTTTAGTTTCAAAAATCATTTCATCTGATATTTTCATTCTAGGTGTGCAGTGAGGCCTATTTGTTAAGCACTTGGGGAAGATTGAATTATTTTTAAATGTTCTATTATTTTAATTATTACTCATAGGTATAGCTATGGAATAGTAAATTCAAATTGTAGTATCTTGATAGGGTTTTAATAACATTGAATCCACATATACTATACTTCACAATAAAATAAGTATAATTTCATGTACTTATAATTATCCTTAAAATTGTCCACTGGTTTCCCACTATAGTATTTTTGTACTAATCCCCCAAAAACCTATACCATACTATAATACCAAATATAATGACAGTTTACTTTTACACATATTATTAAATGATTTTTATAAAAATATCTAACAAATAAAACCAAAGGATTGACATTCCAAGTGTCATTCGAAGACCAGGTATAGAAAATGTCAACATGAAACTAAAATAAAATTTATTTTGGTTACTCTTTATAATGAGATCCAAAATACATTCGATCTCATAAAATTTCATACGATAATATGAGGAATACATGAAAAAATGGGATAGCTAAAAAACCTATTAAGGGTAAAAACTGGGAAATGCAGTATTATATGTGAAGAAAAAGGCATAACATGATAACAAAAATGGTTTCTCTCATTTAAAATAATATAATGGACTAATATAAGAAGAATAAAATCATAAAATAATAAAAATATAGGAAATTGGTTGAAACATAAAATATGAAATAAGAATAGTTCAAGGATAACTTTGAAGACAAGATCACATGGTTGACATAGTCCCATCGTGGATTAGGTTCACTCCATATTCCCATACAAATTTCCATATGAGACTAAAACATTAGACAATGAATTGGAGTGTTATATGGATGCACCGATCATGACTTGTACATTATTATGTGAGCCAAAAAAATATTTCAATCATATATTGTAGATATAAGAGTTATCCATGTAAAAAAAAATTGCATAATCTTTCCTCATATCAAATCCAATGGAGATTTCATAAAGAAGGATTTCGAGAAATGAAGTTAATGCATGTATTACCCTATCAATGGAAAGAAAAATAAGCTTGGTATATATGTATTATACATATATACAGAATTTAAAATAATTTCACAACATTAAAGAGAGAGAGAGATGGTGAGTTAGTGTGAGAATGGTAGTAACCAAATGAAAAAGGTGGTTCATAGAGATCCCTTAACTTATGTTCTAGAATCATTCTACACATGAAATTAATGTCCTAAATTATCATATTAAATTCATTAATTACATATTTATGAACCCATTAAATATATAATATATGTCATATAATTATATTATGTTCATTTAAAAACAATTATATGAGTTAAAATTCTTTATTTTACTCTTCCAGGGGCATTCATTCCATGGTTCCTGGGTTGGATCACTCATGTATAATTATTGAATTTATCTTTAAATTGAACTAAAAATCCAAAAGATAAAAAGTAAAGATTTTCTTTTACTTCCAAAAATTTATATTTTCCTAAATATCTATATTTTTTTGTTATATATGGGCAATAAAGTTTGTAAAAACATTATTTTTATATGATCAGTTCATTTTGGAAATTGTTAGGACCAAAGGGGCCTAGATACCCTGAGAGGTGGGTGAATCAGGGTATGGGTATTCTTTTTCAAAATACTTCCTACCCCACTAGATCATGACCTCTTAATTATTAGGGTCACTTTTCTTTCACTTGTTTTTGTATGTTGATAACTTATTTTTATCTTTATCTGATGGTGATTATTTAGATGTAATGAAGGGAAGAAACCAAGAAGAAACATATATTTTTACTTGGTTCACCCTTACTAGACTACATCCATGGAGAATGCAATGACGATGTTCCGTAGTACCAAATCCACTAAAGCACACTACCAATAATTTTCGGGATAGATCACTTCTATGCCCAGGCTCACTGACTTTACAATATTTAGGGTCAGGTCACTTCGTTCCTAAGGGTCACTCCCTGTTTCTCTCTCTCACTAGCTCAAAACCGGTAGAAAGGATTAACATATTCTTCTTCCTTTGCTTACTGCACTTTGAAGGGATCCACTCATAGTTTATAGACATGTAGGTCTCTTCATTACCAATAATGAATGCATCCTCCAGTGTATGTAGATTCTCTATTGAACTCATATCTTCATCTACTGATGAATACCGCATTACCCCTAAACACAGGGCAACAACCTTTAGAATGTACTTTCGCAAAGAAACCTACTTTGTGAAGCTCCCAATTTTGTGAAGCTCAAACAAGACTTTGAGAAGATATTTCATTTTTGAGAATCACACACCTTCACAGAGCTCATGACATCATGGACCTCAAGACATTGCAAAGAGACTTCCTTTACAAATCTCACTAAGCCAACGTGAAGCATTCAACTTTTGCGTAGCCAAATTTGCCTCCGTGAAGCTCCTTCCTTTCACGAAGCACACTTCCATCATGAACAACCATTGAGAGGTGAGAGGAAAATATTTTCTTTGAAAACTGTCTTCTTATCCAGAGGGGGTTGAGGCCTATTTATAGGCAATTCCACTTCCCCTAGAACCTTCCACGCGAAGTTAGCACTATGTCATCTCAAATCCTAAAGCTTCGATATTTCTGCCAAAATTATCTCGATATCGCAAAGTACCACAGTAATTTTCCAATCATGGAGCTCATCATAATCATGGATCATTATATCAATTCCTAGGTTCCTTCACTAAGGAGATCCACTCACAATGCCCTTCGCTTTCGCAATTCTCTTCAACACTTCTGTTTGTGAAACTCATCCTAATCGTGAAGAATAATCATCATCATTTTTCATGTATTTGTGAAATCCATTCCATGAAGCCTATCATCATGAAAATCATTCATCTTCCATATTTAAATTATATATTCAAGTAAATCCAATTTTCGCGATGCTCACCAAACTCAAAATTTTGTACCCCAAAAATATAGAAATCACTGGGAAACAGTGCCACCTTATATCTGCTCTTTCTCTGCATCCTCCAAATTGTCAATTCCCTTGTCATGGTTATTTTCCAAAATGGATTGTCAACAACCTCTCTAGAACTCGATAATTCACCATGGAAACCTGCATTGTCAACAAACACAACCAAAACGAAAATGCTACAATGTTACCTTGAGGGATTTTTTTCCAACAAACATTTTACCAAACATAAATAATTAGTTCAATTTTATTAAATTAAATAAATAATGAAACATTAAAGAAGATGAAATAACTTATGAAATAATTATTATTAACATATTTAACCATAATAATTTATTATAACCATCCTAAATGGTGATGAAGAAAAGAAGAAGTGTGTTGTTCATAGATGTAGTGAACCAGCCATATTATAAAAAAACACTTTCGCTTGAGAAATAAAACAATGTACGATAAATGTTTCATAATACACCTTATTAATAAAACACCAATAATTTTTGGATATTTATTTTATTATGTCTAGGTGTATGTATAAGATGAATAATATTAAAGAATTTCAATAAAAAAATTTACCTTTTCTTTTGGTATCCTCCTCTTAAGATACCCCATAGGTATTCATGCATTTTCCATTGCATGAGACTAGTAGAACTAGTACAAGGAGAAGATGGTTGGTGGGTTAGTTGGTTTAAGATTTGGTATGATCCAATATGAAAAACTGGCCATAAAAATTACTTATTTCTATATCTTTAGACTCGAATTAACTTTCCTAAAATCCTCATGATCTTTCTAGGTTTAGATATCTAACGAATTAGGTCACAAATCATATATATCAAATCATATATATCATCAAATGTGTAAAATTCTACTTAATATCCATTTTTTACACAAAATAATACTTTTAAAAAGAAACAAAATTTATTTTCATGAAAAATCATCTCTATATTAATGTTGACATCTTCCTTGTCCTTAATAATTCTTAAAACCATATCAAAAATGTTTTAAAATGTTGGATAACAAAAAAAGACGAGTAAGGGACATAAAATTAACTAAAGGAAACATTTATTCCATTTAAAAACAATGATATCATAAAATATAGTTTTCCTCTAACATATTAAAATTTGTGCTAAAATAAATTTTTAGGAAATCCACTTTATTTCCCATCATTTTCCATAAAACTATTTTTAATAAAACATGAAGGAATGAATTCATAATCATTACATTTTTGATAGAAATCATAAAAACAATTAATGAAAACATACCTTTTACACCCAAAAGGACATAATCTTTCATTAAAATATAAGATCATTAACATACGTTTTGAAATCAAATAATTTCCATGAAATATAATAAAGAAACATAGAAAAACATGTATGTTCATTGAGACATCAACTTTATATAATCATCAAAAATAGCAATAACAATATGATCAGCTACATATATAATACTCGAGAGAAATTAATCATTACCCAAATCCTTGAAAAAATATATTGGGGGTCACCCTTCTTTTAAGCTATATTGGGCTCACCTATTCAGCATGATCTATAATGGTTCCCTTCCTATCATATAATTTGTATCAGGATCACCCATGAACTATAATGAAACTCAATCTATTTTGTAGGTTGTATCAGGCTCATCGGTTATCATGGAAAATTTATAAGGACTATATAATGAAAAAAATTTCTATCATGCACCCTTTTTATTGTAAAACCATTGAAAGATATTTTTAACTCATATTAAAAACACATTCAGATATCAAAATACCCATTCCTTTTAAAAAACATTTTAAATACAAAAATAACCAAAACAATGGGATAATGGATTTTTCTTTGAAGAAACATGAAAATTTTTAAAGGATTCCAAAAATAAAATATTGGTTATGGTAGTGGGAAAAATTCATTATAACCATGTACATTAAAATAGAATTTTAGTTTTGTCTTTTTATGAAAAAATACTTTATAAATTAATAAAAAAATATTCCCCTTGAAAAACATGAAAGAAAATCTAAGTGAAAAAAATTCCATTTTAAATATTTTATTTCCAAATAAAAAACTAATAAAAATATTTACTAATATGTACATGGAATAAAAAGGTGTTTGTAAGGGAATATTTAAAATTATATTATTTAAATAAATCCCATTAAATTAAACCACATATATATTCATTTGTTAATACTATAAATAAAGTTAAAAATGGGAAGAAATTCCTTTATCATCCCTTTAATCTTAATGAAATTCAATCATGAAACAATTATATGATCATGTACATAAAAGAGAAATATTTATATAATAAATTGTTAAAACATTTAAAATATGATGTATAATGTAATGTGTCCCTTTCCTTGAGTCTGAATCACCACATACATTCATTATCAACTTGAATAATAAATTATTTTAATTTTTTGAATTATTTAAAACATTTTTAAAATTTATTATTCATATTTTACAATGTTATAATCTATTACTCAGTCAATTAAGTTAACATTATTCTTTTTTAAAATATTCAACTCATATTTCCAAAATGGATTTTGTAGGTTTACTATGGTCAAAGTGGTCATTAATATACAATATATAGAATAATATTTATTATATATATATTTTTTGAATTCAATTATATCTTTAAAATAAACCGTGAAATATTTTAATTAAAAATCAACTTTGTTACAATCATGGAGATGGTACGTCATATGTACACATGAGTAATTGTTCCATTTTCTAATGATCGTTATGAAATGAAGGTAGGTATTATTATTTCTATAAATAATTATAATTATATCATAAATACGACAATAATTTTTTATATACACCTTTATATCTATACTATACATGTGATGTGGTTATGAAAAATGAATCACATCACTCCGTGCTCGTGTAAGTCCACATGTATGAACAAAAAATATTATCATTATTTTGTGAGTGTAAAGTTAAGAAAATAAATGATATCCTAACTTTTATTAATGATAATTATTTCATGAATATATATATATATATATATATTATCCATCATAAAAAATTTCTATGATAGGCATTGATGTAAAATGAATAACATCGGTTCGTGCCGTGGTAGTCCACCGTACACACGAATGATGATTTGGTATTTCATTTGATGGAAGAGGATACATATATAGTTTGTTAAATTTATATAATAACATGTCATTATATAGATATTATTGGGGTTGTTATTTGATTATGATATAATGTGATTTTAAGTTGGTGGAAGAAGATATAGAACTATAACATTTGGTTAAAACTATACCTATTATTCAGAAAATCTCTTTTTCTTAACACCTTAATCCCTTTAAAGTTGGTATTATGCCTAAATAAAAACCACTAGTCTGAGTAAGGAGATTCTAATAAAGTAATTTTTTCATTTATTTTCTGAACTAAATGGTTCTTGAAGTTTGTGTAGAATTGGGGAAGATTTATATTTTTATAAGTGAATAGAGGGACACTTTTGGAATTAATCAAAATATTAAATTAATATAAATATATTTTCATATCCAAATGCATAAAAAATGATTTAGTTTGAATTTATGATGAGTATGGGTCAAATTTGTATCATAAAATTCAATTTTTTTTTTATTTTAGGTGATGTTTTTACCCTTTTAGTTTTTTAACTCTTCGTTAACCCTTTAGGAACATACCATGTTAAGAATTTCTTTTACTCTATAGGGGTCAGTATAGTTACCATAAATGGAAAATTGGATAAAAAATAGACCTTTTTTATATTTTAAACCATATACAAATTAATTGGCTGAACATATAATTGATTATAGTTTTAAATTATTTAGTAACATATTATTTAATATAAAATCACATTGAAGTCTATTTTGGAACTATTGGTTTGATTTCACTTTTAAAACTACTACACAACAATGAAATTAAAATATAATGGATTCACACCACTATAATATCTCATTTATATCTATAAAACATAATGGAACAAAAATATTCTTTCAAATCATATTACATTAAACATATTTATAATCATTTATTTCATTTTTCAATTAATTGAATAAATACAGTGTTAATAATGGACAAACTATTAATGTAATAATTTCATAATTAAAAATTAGGAATTTGTTTCCTGGATAAATAAAAACTAATTATATTTAAAAATTATATTTTAAACCAAACATATAAATTTTAATCCTCATATCAAAAATTTAGAGATAATAAAATAAAGAGAATGATATTTTTGACTTTTCATTATTTAAAATAATATAAAGGTGAAAATCATGGACAAAAAAGAAAAATTAATATATTATACTTTTTTATGAATATGGATGACATATAGTTATCCAATAAAATTAATACTTGTTTTCAGGTAATTTTTTTAGTCAGTATCATATTATTTTAAATATTAATTACCAAATTTTCCCTTACTAAGGTGATAATTGTTACCATAGTTACTATTCATATTGACAAAAAATAAAAGGGGCCTATTTTTTATATATATAAATAATAACTCCAAATACATATTACATTTTTTAATTTTGAATTCACATATGTAACATAATTTAATTTAATATTAAACACAAAAAATATGATGAAAATGGTTTTTCAGATAATTACATTTTATGTATAAATTTTTTATATGAAATTCAAGTATAAAATTAATTAAAAAGAACATAATAGTTTTATTATTAATAAAAATAAACTAATAATATTTTAAAACTATTCCAAAATATAATTTTAATTTGCAAATAATTTAAATGAAAATATTGTTTTCAATACAATCATATATTGTTTTCTATTCATTGAAAAATCAATCTTTTTAGAAAAATGTCAAAATTTCACCATACAATATTAACAATATTATTATTTAAAATTTTATATTTATTTTTTAAAATAAGATATATAATATTTCTAGAAAATTAATTATTATATTCTCTCCCAAATAGTAATAAAAACTTATTTTCTTAAGTAAACAATTCTTTGAAGAATAAAGTGACTTTACATAAAAATTAAGTCATATTTTTTTAATAGTTAATAACTAAATTTTATTTATTAAAACCTTTATATAGATTTCATTCTTTATTTATCCCTATTCATACCTTATAATTTAATGACTATGTTATAACTATCATATTTAAATGATATTTTTTCATTTGTTTAGGCTCAATGTCATGTATCTTGTATATTATCAAATATATTATTTTATTAAATATTGTAATATTAAATTATATCCCTCTAATAAATTCAATCCTCTTAATTTGAAATCATATTCAGTAACTAAGTGTTTGACTTTTCAAAATAACTTTATTGAAATTACATATTTTAAAAAGGACTAATAGAAATATCTCTTGAAAAGAGGGAAAGAGAAATACGAAGGTCATCTAAAATATCATTTAACTATGTTTCAAAATATTAGAACATTATTGATAAGTTAAATCATGGTTGTGGTGGAGAAACATGATTCCCATGAATTAATATAAAGAGATTGAAAAATTGGTCATGATAATTTTAAAAACTACATAATAGAAAATCTATGATGAGTGAAGATATCAAAGATTCATCGAAATTTAAACTAAAAGATTAACGTTTATTTTCAATGCCTTTTTACTAGAGTTGATAATTACTTTACTAAATTGATAAGAAATATAATAAAATACACATACCTTAAAATGATAATTTTTTCCCTAATCAATTTCTACCACAATCTCTTATTTTCCCCAAATTATAAGTATTCAAGATGAATTTTTCATGTCTAAAACACTTCCAACATGTAATGAATCACATAATCTGCAATTGAATAAAATTTTATTCCTATTTTCATTATAATATATCCCAAACTGAAATATTTATAACTTGTTAATAAATTATTCGAAATGTATAAACCCTAATACAAATAAATATTACATTAATCACCAAATATCAACTGTAATAATCTAATTTCACAAAAAATAATTCCATAAATAATTATCCTTAAAATTATTCAAAATATTCATGTCTATGTATGAACCCCTCATATTATCATAACTTGATCACATATTATTCCAATATTAATTTAATAATTTTCTCTAAATAATTTTAATTACTCAAAAATCATGATACTAAAAAATATTATATACCATAACAATATAATCTCTAAGGTAGGATAATCATCAATATAAAGCCACTCTATATTCATATATGATTCCAAAATATAATTCAATAGTTATTAAAAAATATAATTCCATAATATTTTTTACCTTAATCATATATGGTTCCACAAAATTATAAATATCCTCTTCCAAAATAACATTAATCACCTAATCACAAAATTAATTTTCAATCACATTGTTATCTATATGATAAAACATATATTCCCAAAATTAACTGAATAATTATCTATAAAAACATTTAAATACAAAAAATGTCTTACTACTAAGGAAATCGTGTTGGACCCTGGAATGATATGCATCTTTGTCTCCCATCGGTTGTGGTTTTAATCCATGTGATATTTTCGGATGCAACGGGTAATCACCCAACATGCGAGTTAGACTTTATTTAAAACCATGGAAAACATTCTGTGATCATCATATTTTTAATTTATCATGATGATATATTATTTCCAAAAATATGACTAACATACTCAAAAAAATTTTAATCATCAAATCACTTATTAAACTCTAAGGATTTTTACAAAAATTATTCTTTTCTATAAAATGAAGTACACTCAATTAATTATTATTACCTTAGAATAATATAGTGTTTTAAAAAAAAATTATTTCTAAAACATTTTAGATTTAATCCCAAATAAAATTTAATAACATTATTCTAAAATAATCATTCACCTTAATCCTAATATTTACATAAATTTCAACCCTATTGAGTCTCCAAAAATATCATTAATGAACATAAAATTAAATTAATTAAAACCTAAAAAGGTGTGTCTAATACTTTGAACTTATGATCAATATTAAAATTATAAACTCAAGATGGTATCAAATATTATTAATTTAACCTCATGAAAACATCTTAATATATAAATTTATCTAATCCATGGATCTGTAACCATTTATAAAGACCTATCCTAAAACATTACATATTCTAGTGTCTCTATACTGTTATTAAATTTCATAAAATCCTAAGGATATTTTAAGGATTAGAGTTTTAGATAATTAGGGAACAACACATAGATATTAACTCATTTATATATATATAAATCAATAAAATAAAAATTATAATATGTATCAATTTTTTCCAAAAATAAATTATTTAATAAATAATCACATTTTCTTTTCATGGCACATCTTCACAATTTTAATCTTGATGTCTTCTTTGTCCTTACTAATCCTTAAAACACTGTTAAAAACACTTTAAATCATGGGATGTGCAAAAAAAAGATCAATAAGGGACAAAAAAAGAATAAAAGGAACCCATAAGTCCATATAAAACCATGGGATCTTGTAATATAATTTTTCTTTAACATATAAAACTTTGATATCAAATAAATTTTTTACTTCCACATGAAATCCTCTTTACTACCCATTTATTTTCACAAAAACCTTTGTAACAAAACATGAAGGAAAAATAATAATCTGGTGTTTTCCTTTATAAATCATAAAATATTTTCTCTAAAACATACATTTTACCCTAAAAAGACATAATATTTCAGTAAAACAAAAGATAATTAACTTACCATTGAAATAAAAAAATTCCATGAAAACTCCTATGAAAACAAAAATATATAGAATATATGTTATTTAGGACCTAATCTTCACAAAACCCATTAAAATTACAATAACCATACGTTCAAACTTATATATAATTATTCATAAAAAATATTCATTACCCAATAAATTGGAGAGATATAATGGGGATCAGCCATCCTATAAGCTATACCAGGCTCACCCGTTTGTCATGTGATATAATAGAGACCAACTCATCGTATAAGATGTATCAGTGTAATCTATAATCAATAATGTGGAAAAAACAATCATATAAGTTTTATTAATGTTATTTTATAGATTAAAAAATTTCCATGTACAATATCATGAATAAAACATTTTATCATTCTCCATTTTCTTCATAAAACCCTTGAAAACTTTTTTTAACCCGTATGCCAAACACTTTTTGATATTGAATTACCAATTCATTTTAAAAAAAATTATCTCAACAATAAAATATCTATAATAAATGAATTTTTTTTCTTTAATGAAAAAATTAAATCCTATAATGGAATCGAAAAATAAAATTACGGTTATAGAGGTAGGAAACTTTATAGTCTCTTTATATGTTAAAATAGAACATTCATTTTTCGTTTTTATAAAAATATTCCATATTACATACGTAAAAAGATAAATTATTAAAATGACTGAAATAAATTAATGTATAAATAAATGTTTAATTTATAATTCTATTATATATATAAATACATTAACTAAGAATTTTAAAAAATATATACATATATGAAAAAGAGAGTTGGAACGGAAACTTTAAAAAATTATTTTTTTAAAGAAAGTCCCTTACGTAAAACCCAAAAATATTAATTTCAAAAAAATATTTTAATTAAAGTTAAATATGGTAAAAATGACTTTTATTATCCATTTTATCATAAATGAATGTTTTTTGAGACATTTAGAATACCATTTATATAGAAGAGAATGATTTAGACTAAAAATATTTAAAACATTTAAAACATGGGTTTTAATGTCCAGATTCCATTACATTGAGTCTAAATTGTCACATATGTTATTTATCATCCTAAATAACAAAATTTTGTGAATTTTTTAATTCATTTTCCCATGTTTTTATCAATTACTCAAACTACTAAGTTCACATTAGATGTTTTCATGACATCAGACTCATATGTCAAAAATTGATTTGGTAGGTTGACTATGGTTGAAGAGGTATTATTACAAAAAATCTAAAATAATAAACATGATATAATTAAAATCATTTATATCAATTATACCGTTAAAATAAACCATAAGTTGGTTATGAAAAATTACATATGTTACAATCATAAAGACGGTAAGTAATACATACACATGATTAATGTTTCTATTTTTCAATAATCATTATTTAAAGAATGTTTGTATTATTTTTACATTATAAAATGATAATTTTATCAAAAATGTCACATTATTAATTTTAAATATTCTTATACATATCATTAATGTGACTGAAGGATGAAAAAAAATCACATCACTTTGCGGAGGTGGTAGTTCACAGGTACTCACAAACAACGTTATCATTTTTCTATGATAGGAATAGGAAGAAATTAAATGATATTAACTATTTAAAAATTGACATATATTTAATTATTACCACATATATACATTAAATCCATTATTATATATTTCTATGAGAGATGATGATGGGAAACAAATAATATCGATTCGCGAGGGGGTAGTCCTCTGTACAGACAAATGATTATTTCATTTTTCTTTTGATGAAAGAAGATATGGATATAGATTATGGAATTAACACAATAATATATATGTATATTTATGATACTTTTTTTATTATTTAAATGGGTTTTAATAATATTTTAAATATGTGGAGAGAGAAATAAAACTAAAAAAATTCGATTAAAAACTATTGCACTACTTTGGAAAAATACATTTATGTTACTCATTATACCCTCTAAGACGGTATTATGCATAAAAAACAATCTAAAAAGAGTACAAGTATTATAGAAATGGATTTAGGTAGGTATTAATTTAACCAAATAGTTATTGAACAATGTATATAAGTGGAGAGGATGTTACCTTTTATATGTGATGGGAGGGTCAAGTTTGGAATTACTCAAAATATTAAGTCAATATAAATTAACATTCTTATCCAAATGGCTAAAAAATGTTTATTTGGAATATAGTATTATTATGGTAGTAAATACTCTCATAATTATTATTTTTAAACTCTAGGTGATGGTTTCACCCTTATATTTTTGTATTATCCCCCACCCCATTAACCCTTTGACACCAACCATGATAATGTTGTTTTTTTACTCTTTCGGGGTTAAAGAAGATACCATAATAAGAAAATAGGATCATAAATGGACTATTGTAGATATTTAATTAAATATACTAATTACATGGCTGAAATTATATTTTTTTGATATTTAAATTATTTAATAAATTATTATTTATTATAAATAATATTAATGTCGATTTCGGAATAGTTCAATTATTTTGTGTTTTAAAACTACACGATAAAATAGAATTCGAATGAATTGTATTAATACATCGCTAATACGTATTTTTTATCTAAAATATTGTCAAACACAAATAATCATCCAAATTTTATTATTATTAACATTTTAAAATTAATTTATTTTATTTTTTTATTAATTAAATAATTACCCGTCAGTATTTCACAAGCTCTTAAGGTAATTATTACATCACTAAAGAATATAAATAAATTAAATTGAAAAATAAAATTAATTTATATTTTGAATTAATATTTAAATCATAAAATATATTTTTTTATCCTTATATCTTAAATTTATATATTATAAAAAAATAGAATGACCTTTTTTATGTTTCTTTATATAAAATAAAATAGATGAAAAAATAATTTCTATACAGTAAAAAAATGCCTTATATTATACATTTTTATGATTTTGATGATATATAATCATAAAATAAAATTAATACATGTGTTAGGGTCATTTATTTGTACTAATCATATTAATTTTAACCTTAATTACATAATTTACCCATACTGAGGAGATAAATTTTACCATGGTTATTATTCATGTTTACAAAAAACGACCTATTTAATAAATTGGGACATCTTTATTCAATGTATTTAATCCATTTTAAAATATTAAATTCATTGAAGTGGTAAAATTTAATTTAATATTAAACCATAAAAACGCGATGAAAACTTGATTTTTAAAAAATTCATTTTTATGTATAAAAAAAATTATAACAAATTAAAATTCACAATTAATTCAAAATAATATAATTAGATTATTTTTATTAAAAAAACTAATAAAAATTTAAAAATAATCCAAAATATAATTTTAATTTTTATATAATCTAAATGAAAATATAGTTTTCAATTAAAACCATTATTTTTCACAATTCATTGAAAATTAAAAATTTTCATAAAATTTTCAATATTTTACCATAGGATAATATTGATAGGATGATTTAAAAATGAAATTTTTTTTCTAAAACAATATTTAAATGTTATAAAATTAATTATAATATTCTCTCACAAGTAATTATAAAAACCAAATTTTGAAAAAAAACACATTTTTATAGAATAAAATTGATTTACTAAAAAATAAAGTGATTATATGATAAAAAGTAATCAATAAATTAAATTTATTTCCAAATTTTATGTATTTCGGAATTTATCTAACCTTTTCATACCCACCAATATAAAATAAAGGTTATAAGGGACATATTTTCATAATATTTCATGGTTCGTTTAGGCTCAATGTTGCATATCTTATATACTATCAAATATATACTTTATTTGAAAATCATAGGATATTATATCCAAGGATTAGAAAGTGTTAGGATAAGGGGTATTAGGGTGGTATTTATAAGCATATAAAATCAGTTTTTTTAATATTATATTCATTAGTTTGTCATTTTGGATCAAGACTTCCAAAATTATTGATTCTTAGAGATATGTTCAGTAAATAGTTCATGCAATTTTAAACTAATTTGTGATTACATCAAATATTAATAAAATATTTATACATTTAGCATATATTATAACATACGACAATTTACCAAATTTTATTATTTACTAAAAATTAAACTATTTTTTAAAAATAGAAAAAAAATTTACTCTAACCAATTTTTGATATGTTTATTTCAAAAATTAAATCCATTTTATGAAAATAATGTTCAAAATGTGAGAAATAAAAATTTTCAGCCAAATCCTCATTTACATGGAAAATACCAATTTTAATATTGTGATCAATTTTCAAACACTTTGAAACATGTTTATGGTCTTATAAACTTATATTATCATTATAATAAAGCATTATATTAATTTATAAATTAAGTTTATGAAGGAAAAACTTTATTATAAATCATTATATTTATTATAAGAGTTCAATAATGAAATTCATGTTTTACTAAAATATAAACACATTATTTACCATTTTTTAAAACATTTATTTAGTTGTACCGTGATATAAAAAGATATTATTAACATTTACAATATACATAATTATTTTGTTACATTTCCATTGGTGAGGTTACTCTATATCGGTTATGTTATTATTGTTAATGGTCGGATTACTATTCTAAATGGTTAACATACCAATGCAACTATTTTATTACTATTCCAATAGTCAGATCTGTAATGGTCATATAGTTTCCCTAATTTATATAAATACCTCATATTTATTTCATTATTCATTCACATATATTTTATTTTAATTTTATATATTTTTATTTTCAAAATTAACATTTCACTAAAATTATTTTTCTGTGTTTTCATAGTGTTACTCGTGAGTGCTTTTATTTATGTGGATTGAGATGTTCCAAATTTTCATATTAATGTTATTTTATTTTCAATTTTTTATTTGTTTTACATTCAATTCTTATGGACATTATTATTCTTTAAATTTAATATTCAAATTAGTGTAATATAATATTGTTTATTTTATCATGAGTTTTGTGTATTTTATATTACATTTCTACAAATGATAATATTATAAGAAAGGAAATTGTGTTGATAAAATTTTGGGTTGTCTCACATATCTCCCAATTGATTTTCTTTCCAATCCTATTAGAAAAATACCTATCATGGTTGGATTTTAATACCTATTTTACTTCTCCTTATGATTATATTTAGAATTATAGTGATATATTATTAAACGTTATTAAGAAATATAATTTCCCTGTTTTGGAAATTATTATCAATACTAATGTATAGACATATCACACACATCCATCTCTCATCCCCTAGACTTTTTCAAATTCACGATGTCTGTAAAAAGTATGGTTGGAATGAAGAAGTCAATGAAAATGCTCATATTCCTTGTATGTCTAATTGACATATATATTTAGACCCCTTCTAGAACATTATAGAATATTAGCCTCCAAAACCTTAGTTTTTACCCTCTCAAAAATATTGGTCGCTTGTGTCTCCAGCCTCAACAGATAACAAATTATCTCTTCAGACGCTTATTGAACCATTCCCTACACTACTCTCTCCTTAACGAAATAATAAGTAAATGTTAGAGTGGGATGGATTCCCCACCACATACACATTAGGTGGATCTTCATGTTATTAAATAAGGCCTTACAAAACCAAAACTATTTCTTTCACACACTAAAAGGGATCATTCATAGGGTGCATTGAACATTATTCTCAAACTGCTCCCATCTTCAGGGAAATAGTGTGGCCTCTCCCAATTCTACCTCATATTCATGTCATGTTTCACTAGTGGTTATGGCTACGATTTATATTCTACATCCACCATTTAAATAGTGATTTTAACATAACTTGTTGTATGGGGGAATGAACATGTTGTTGGTTTATTGATGGGTGATATTGAAAAAGTTTTGTTGTTATATTATATCATTGAATTGATGGTATGGTTTCTCTATTGTTGTTGTTAGTGGTGGTCTCCACCCCCCATTCATTTTTAATCGATGAATATACTTTGGTAAATCTGACCATTATTATTTTAATAGGGATTCAAGGTAGAAATAGTTAATCCATTACAATTATTACAATTATTCCATCTAATATAAGAATAAAAGATCCATATTTACCATGACATCAGCTTGGGGTACAATAATTCTACTATTATATGTTTAATGTAATAATAAAATCATTAGGGTTGTGATTTAATTATTCATTGAAAGATTCTCATATAAAATAGTGTCCATAGTAATAATATAACAATTAATCCACAATACTTGTATGGAGGACATATGTACATTCTTTCATTTATTTTCATGAAAAACGTTTTTCAGTATGAGTGTCATAGGCTTTCCCTTGTTTCCTTTATCATAGATGATATATATTTTTCATCGTCCTTACCAGCCTACAATTCTTTTTTTTCAAACTATATCACTCATAGTTCAATATATATCATCCATAGATCATCCAATATCATTATAGGTTCAACCTATGTGACTAATTATTTGGGTTTTCTCATACTCATTAACCCAATACCATAAATAATTTAATAAATCAATAATTTATAATGGTTTATAAGGACCATGTGATCTACCAAAGCATATCCCCCAAGAGTGTAAAATCGTGTGTGCAGTTAGGTATCTTTGTCTTGCACTAGGTGATGATCAAGTTAATACCCAGCCTTCGATTTGCTGAATTATTACCCATTGATACATATATTCCTGAGCTTGCAACCACTTTTAGTATCTAGATAGGGATGTAATTATTAGTTGAACCATACAATCATTATTTAACCAAAACATTAGGATGTCATCCAATACTTATAATTATTCCTAGTATGTTTTCTAAAGTTATCTTATACAAATCACTAAATAAAATGGGAATTATTTCATTAAAATTAAATCATATATTATCCAAAAGGATAAACTGTTCCTTTGAAATTATGATCAACCTTAACTTATCAACCCTTTTATTATCCTTAATAACATCATAATCTCTAAAGATATCTAAACCCTACTATGATAACAAATTTGATGCCTCAGACCCACAATCTCATATATGATTCCATAAACACATACATTAATTACTAGTTTCATTACCAAATGTATAATATGGTACATAACTATCCCATAATTACATAAATTAATGAATATTTTATATAATATACAATCCAAAGACTTTTTAGGTTTATATATTTAGAGAATTAGGACTAATAATAAATGAATCAATCCCATGTATTTCTAAAAAATTGGTACCCTTATATAAGAATCTACTTAATCCATAACATGACATTAATATCTCTAAAAAATCCCAACACAAGATATCATATTTGTAAAATAATGTGTAATACTATTCTTCATACCCTAGGGAAATAGAAACATAAGAAGGGGATATTGAATACACAGGAAGGGAAATATATAACTAGATTTTTAAAAAATACATCTGTGGTACACATAATATATAAGGAATACATAAACAACATGAAGCAATAATAAAATTAAATTGAGAGTATTTTATATCCATGATAATAAATAAAAATATGGATGATAATAAAAATTTATCACCAACTAATAGAATGAATGATGTGATACCTTAAAAACATAAGGTCAGGGTATTGTTCCCAGAAACTATAATAATATAGGGATATGTACATAGAAAAACCGATGTTTTTTATATCAAATTTCTTATATATTCATCTAGGGGATATATAATTTAGGGTCCCAACCATCACTTGATTAAGACCATTTCATTCACTATATGAGTTAACAAAACATTTAATATCTTTCCCTAAAGAACCATTGGTTGAATAAAAACATGGTTATTAATATAATTAATGATTCATAAAATCAATACATAGTCAACCTACATTCTTGTTGAATAACCATCATGAATTTAAATACTTTCGGCCTAATAAAAAAACATTCTTTTCTAGGTGAACATCCTAAAATCTGAATTTTAAAAAAATAATATGTTCATTCCATATAGGGTAATGAGTAGAAAGCTAATCCAATTATAGAATAATATTGTCGTAATCCAACCAAATAAATAAGTTGGAAGAATGAAAAATAATATATCCCCACTGAAAAAATATATATATAAGGGTGTTGACATAAATTAAAAACATCCTCACAAAGAGGATTCGTTGAATGGAAAAACAAAATAAGGGATTAAGAACTGAATTATTTTATATTATTAGTTCAATAAACCGAATGATATATTTATATATATTATAGTATAAATAATAAATAATAAACCCCATTATGTTAAATCCATTTCAAAATGATATGGGAAATTGACGAAAAAATATTTGAGTGCTTTTAGAAAACCATTTTTAACACTAACATATAATGAAAATTTATATGCCTTTTTAAAAGAAAAATTTAAAAATAATATGTTAATGATTTTTGAAAAAAACAAATTTAAAAATAATATAAAATAATATATCCATTAATATACATAAATTTTATATTGTTTAAATGATTAGAGGAAGAAACAACCTATGAAAGTGAAAAGAAATGAAATGCCTTTTATTATTTTAAAAAATACTTTTTCTAAACACACATTGTAAGAAGATAAAATACTTTGATTTGGATCAAAATATATTTTTAAAAAATAGTGGTATATAAATTACCATATAATAAAATATTATGTATGAATAACCACAATATGTAAGAAAAAAGGTTATGATTAAATAATATAACATAAGGAATGGGGACTTGTGTTATCAATTTATCTTATAGAAAATAAACATCATAAAGAAAGAAATACATTAAAAAATGGTTTTATGTGGTAGAATTGTATATAAATAAAATATATTATAATGCAATCAATGGGTATATATTACCCAAATTAAATGAAATATTTACAAGATAATGGATCATAACACAATTTTGGGAATTTGAGTTACCAAAAACCCTTACAACTGGGGTAATAATTGGGCCAAAATCAATTTGATGAAATGGAAATTTTTAGGATTATTATTTAACATGAATAACAAAAATATATGATAAATATATATCCATGTTCTTATAATACACCATTCAAATAAAATGTGGTGGATAACACAAATACATCGCAAGGAATTAATTTTTGAGATAAAGAACCCATATAGTTTATGTAACATTTTAATCAAAATCCCCTGAAAGAGAGGGATTATAATTAAACATCAAGTGCCATGATAAAAAATACTGTTCATTATAAAATATATAAAATAGTTAGTATATACAATATATATATTTAATTATGTGCATAATACAAAACCTATCTTAAAAAGATTAATTTGAGATGAAAACCCTTACATTGGTCCTGATTCATTATTCACTTGAATCGAAAATCCAACATAATTAAATTGTGATCAATAAATATATACCCAATAACCTAATTCATAAATATAATCATTTAAAATACTTATTTATATTCATTACATGAACTAACATACACACACATATATTGGTTAGTTTTTATTAATTTACAACACCAAGTGCAAATTATCTTTATCGCTTGAGACTGGGTTCAAATAATGGGTGTCAGTATCAATTATTTTTACAAATTTAAACAATATTAGATCATATAATTTAATTTAATAAATTTTCCAAGATATTTTACAAAGTTATAATTTCATTTTACTTTAGTTTTGGTTATGATCCATGTGGATAAAATTACTGACTCGCATGTTTCAGTGATTCTTCATAAACCAAGGGTGGTTTATTTATTAAATAATTAGATGTTGGTATAACATTAAAAGAAACAAAAAATAATTATTTAAATATTTATATCATATTACACCTATAAATATGATCTCATAGACATCCCATATACAAATGTATAATATTGTAAAAGTTAGTGGTTAAACTGACACAAACATGAGCCTTCCATGATTTATGGATGATTATGACATGTTTCAAATGAAAAATAATTATCATAGAAGCATAATAATATTATTTATTTTTAATTAGTGTGATATATCCAAATTTTAAATAATTTTAAAGATAATATAATTTATATAATGTCATTACGTAGATGGTAGAGACCATTTCCATCTTTAGTGTGCTTGTTTTAAATTATTTAACTAATGATAATCATTTGTTGATCATATCATTCATAGAATCTCAAATTATTAATAAAATAATAAAATTATATCATAACCATAATATTTACGCTTAAATCCTATCCTTATATCAATCCATTAATCATGATAATGAAAAATGGAACACATTATTCCATGGAGGCGGTAGTCTGCACAAACGTAAGGATGATGATTTTGTTTTCATATAATGATAGGACTGTTTAATATTGTTTATTGTTCAGTAATAATAGTAATTATAATATAAATTTCATAATTATTTATTAAATTTAGCTTTTATACCAACCTCATAATGTGGTGATGAGAAAAAACATGTTCTGTTGTAGAGACGGTACTCCAAACTATTCAAGAATGAAAGTGTAATATTTAATAATAGAAAATTAAAAAGGTGATAAATTATTTTTATCATAGAATAATAATATTTATTATATAACCAATAAGTATTTAATTACATATTCATTAATAATTTATAATTGGAAATTGAAAATTAGAATGGGAGAAAGTTAATTAAAAATTATTACTCATGTTGAGTACTTTTGAGATTTCCTTGAAATATCCATTGGAAATGGATGAAATAGATTAATATATAATTAATAGAATATATAAAGAGTCAGATAGTGTTACAGAGAATGTAAAAGGGTCTAGGTTTATGGATAAAAACAAATTTTTAGTAGTGCATTGAAGTGGTGATGAGAGGCCCCTTTTATAAGTGGTGGGAATGAAATTTCATTAAATATTTCAACTTCATATAAAGGGAGCATGTGTGACACATGTAATATGTCTCCTAAAATAGATAATAATTGTGTGGTGTGTGAGATAAGGTTCATTATATCACTGCCACTCAATTCAAATATTTATTAACATGTTTTATTCCCTTTATTGTAATGATCATAAATTATATCATTGGAAATTCCCTACTAATAATTTTATATAGTATAAATCACATAAAATCGCTTATAGAACACAATTAAAACTATATAAATAATGAATAAATGAAATAAGTGGTATATATATAAATTATTGAATCTAAACTAATGTAATCGTAACATGACCTTTGGAATAGTAAGATGAGCATTATGAATAGTAAACTGAGAATTATAATATTAACCTCACCTATGAAAGTATAAATAAAATTTTGGTATTTTATAATATAAAATATTATATAATTTTATCTTTTTATAAGTAAATAAATTTTTTATAAATGATAAATCAAGAGTTTTTATTTTTTTTAAGTCGTAAATATATATCTAAAATTTTATAATTAATATAATGATTTTCAAGGAAATTTATTTTCATAAAATTTATTAATATTTTAATATTTTGTTATCTTATGATTATAATATGATTTTGGGAGACCTTGATTAGCTTTTCAAAAATGTTATAGAATTAGATATATTTTTAAAATCAATAATTTCTAAGTAAATAATGATGTTAATTAAAAATTAAATTTCTCATTCTTAGAATACTTTTTTCATAAAATAGAGTTTAGTTTTGAAATATACACATCAAAAATGTTTAAGGATATTTTTTTTATTTTTCTAAAATATTTGAATTTTGTGAATAGTAAAGTACCATAATTTATGATAAAGGCTAAATACATGAATTATTGATTCATTGTAGATGTATGGATGATGTAATCCCATAATATCGAACTACACATCATTGTTTTAATATATTTACTTATTATTCTTAATCTATTCATAGTCTTGAGAAAAAATAATAAACTAATGAATAAAATAATGAGAAAACACCCCTTCTTTCCCAATAAATACCACCACTCACCACCTCTTCTCATCACACATTTAAAGATTTGATACTTTTAATAATTTTTCCTAATCATCTTACCATGAATCTCCCCCATGTCCAAGATCCCTTGGTTTCAAAAAAATATCAAACCCCTTTGTTTAGGGATGTTCTCAAGGAGGAGAAATTCAAGAGGTAATCCCAACTTTCATTTTCATTTAATTTCTTTTCAATTTATTATATTTTCTTATTATCTCCTAATATACACTAATCCAAGTGGAATTATAATCTAGGTTATTATATATACTATAATATTATCATGTTAATTTAATAATTCTTCATAATTTTTCTTTCCCAATCCTTTTGTACTAAAAATGAAAACATTGTCTTTGATGTGTTAATTTATCGCATTCAGAGATGATAATGTTTTGATTTTCTATTTAATATTTAAAGATAGCCCATAAAACCATTTTTATGGTTAAAAAATATTATAATATATTTATTATAGATTATATAATTTTTTTAAAACCATTATATATACATTATATTAATTAATAAAACAAAACTAGTTTCTGATGATTGAAAAACCAGCAAAACATTTTTAATGACTATCAATAACGTATTATCTAAAGATTCAACCTCACCCAAAATAAGAAAATTAATTATATAACACTTTAATCATATTTTTTCATCAATAACATATAACATCAATTTTTTTTATCTATTGCAATTTTATATGATCTTTCATTCTTTTTTACAAGTGAACCGATCATGAAAACCAAGGAAACAAACACTCTCAAACGATAAAATTATATATTATAACTTATCTAAAAGGCCAAAAAAAATAATAAAAAAATAAAAAATAAAATAAATTTATAAAATGTTCTTAATTAATTAATTAATGCATACAATTTGATTATATATGTTATTAAGAACAAATCACAAAGCTGTAAAGACCCGCAAATTTCAAGGAAATTTTTTTCTTAATTTTCTTTGGAATTTTACAAGAGCGCAGCTTCAGACGGCACCTGATTCCGAGGCCCGGTGTGCCCGGAATCAATTTCCGAAGTTTGGCTCGGGTACGTTCAGTGAACGGACGAGCGGGTTTTTCTATCTTTTGAACCGGTGTCCGGAATCGAATTCTGAGGGCACCGATGAAATCGCAGCGCCGGTATTTGCTTAGAAACGCCTCTTCCGGAGTTGCGTTTGCTCAGACGTGGTTTTTAAATTTTACGGCTTTAAGTCAGAAATAAAATAAAGTTTGTGCGACAACTTTATTTTATTTCACTTAAGCTGCTTGGAAGCCACTTGAAGTCACTTAAAGACGGCTTGAACTGAGTTGAACTGGATAGGATGCTATCCAGAAATATCCTACCCCTTGGTAGGATATTTGTGCGGTGGGACCCGCACGAGCCCCGCCGTTTCTTTCGCTAAGTAACGCACCCGCGAAAACCCGTCAAAGTAACTGAAAAGTCAACCGACGCGTTTTCTTTAATTCTTAACAGACCATTTAATTGGGCGGTTTATTTCGTGAATTAAATGGACTGTTTCTTCGTGAATTAAATGGGTCGTTTCTTTCGTTGAATTAATTCAACGAATTGATGGATCGTTTCTTAACCGGTTTCGTGTTGGCATGTTTATAAAATAAGACCAACCCAAAAATCCTTGGAAAGGATTTGAAAGAATCTTCGTTCCTCCACCCTCTCCGCGAAGAACGCGAAGAACGCGAAGAACGCGAAGAACGCGAAGAACGCGAAGAACTCCGGCGAACGGAATTCGACGACGCACACCAAGATCTGCGACGTCGACGAGATCTACCCGCGACGTTCTTCGGCGACGTCTTTCTTCCGCGGCCGATCCTCGTTCGGCAACAAAGGTGAGGATCGGATCTTTTCTTCTCCCTTTTTAATTTCAATATCAACGGATTTAAACTAATTAAATCCGTTGATCTTGATCCGGAGATTGGCGACGCGACGAGCGATTCCGCGACGACGCGGCGATCTCCATCTTCCGCGACGAGCAATTCCGCGACGACCCCTCATCCGACGACGACGATAAGGTAAGGGATGTTGGAATTCTTTTAAAAATCCCGTGTTTATTCTTTTGAAATATAGAACCCGATCACGAAACAATTTTAATTTATTTAAAATTGTTGATTGGTTTCTTTCTTGTTTCTCCCGTTGAATTATGACTAACGCGGAGGGTGCGGGTCTAACGAACAAGACCCGGCAACCCTCCGTCGATCTTCCTTTGTGTGCGGATTTGGCGAGCGACGGCAAAAGCGCGACGCAAGGGCCATATGTTGATTCCGCAGTGGAGGACGCATCCCGGGAGGAACAACGGCGCAGACGGGAGGCAAATCGGGCCACCGGAGCATCTCCGGCGGCCCGCGGAAGGAGGCGGCGGCGCGGGTCGCCGGCGCGGCGGCGCCGGCGACCGGGGGCGGCGGCGCCCGGCGCGCCGCCGGAGGAGTCCGCCGCGGCCGAGCCGCGGCGGCGGCGAGCCGCCGGACCGCGTCCGCGGTCCGGCCTTCCAGCACGCGGCCCGCGCGGGCCGCGTTTTCTCCAAAGCCGCGGGTTTGACCCGCGGCGGCAGCGCTTCGGCCGCTCGGCCGAAGCCGAGCCGGTCCGGTCGGCCGGGCCGCGCCCAGGCCGGACCGGACCCGGCCGAGCCGGTTCGGGCCGGGTCGGGCCGACCCGGTTCGGGCCGACCCGGTTCGGCCGACCCCAGGGGGGGGTTCGGGCCGGGTCGCCCCGGACCCGGAACCCCCGTTTCGGGCCCTCTACGGTCTTTCGCCCATATCTTGGGCCTGGGACCTCCGATTTACGAACCGTCAGCGGCTACGCGATCCTTGGATCGAGACGGTCGTTTCGGTATATTATACTCAAGGTTTCGGAAGACTTTGGGTTCGGCCGGGTTGGTTCGTACACGAAGCCAACCGGGCCCTCGGAGCGGAAACGCTCATAACTTGAGCTACGGACGTCCGAACGACGTACCGTCAGCTGTGGTAGTTTCCTCTAAGTGAGACGGAACTTTTGGCATACTCCGCCCGAGGATCGGATACAGGCGGAGTACGGTCGGGTTGGTTTTGCCCTAAAAACCAACCGGGCCCCTGGGACGAAAATGCCAATAACTCTCAGACCGGGCGTCCGATTGACGC
The DNA here is from genome assembly GCA_963277665.1 of Viscum album. Lineage (NCBI taxonomy): Eukaryota > Viridiplantae > Streptophyta > Magnoliopsida > Santalales > Viscaceae > Viscum > Viscum album. The sequence goes on along the minus strand of OY728156.1, from coordinate 258,030,943 downwards.
GCCGTCTGTCGCGTTGAGATCCTGTTGTCGATACGGAACTTTTGGATACATCAACTTCGGACTACGTGTCAGTTGATGTATCAGCCTCACGGCTCGTGGAGCGGACCCTCCTAAACGAGCTCGCTACGTGCGGGAACCCTAGCGCTGGCTGTGACCTCGACGACAGAGCAGAGATCCTCCGTGGACTGCGACGACGGCAGAGCAGAGATCCTCCGTGGACTGCGACGACGGCAGAGCAGAGATCCTCCGTGGACTGCGACGACGGCAGAGCAGAGATCCTCCGTGGACTGCGACGACGGCAGAGCAGAGATCCTCAGTGGACTGCGACGACGGCAGAGCAGAGATCCTTCGTGGACTGCAGCGACGACTGTGCAGAGATCCTCAGTGGACTGCGTCGACTACTGCACTCAGCGATCCTACGCGGATCAGTGCCCGATCCTATGTGGGTCCTACTACCGGTTCTGTGTGAGCCACTGCCTACCGGTTCTGTGTGAGCCACTGCCTACAGGTTCTGTGTGAGCCCGATCCTGTGTGGGTCTTCTGCGGGGGTTAGTACCTATCGATCCTTCGTGGGTCCGACGACTTAGATGGATCAGTGATCATCTTTGACGTCATCTGAAAAAGTATACCTGGTTGAGCTGAATCTTATGTTACTCTCCTTTGTGGATTGTGTTGAACCATCCTTTGTGGATTTACTGTTTACTCTCCTTGTGGATTTGAGTCTTGCTTTCCTTTGTGGATTGAGTTGTTCTTGAGCTCGTGAGCAGAGCTAGATTTGGGGACTTAGGTATATGTATGGGCATATACCTAAGTCGAGTCAGATGTTACTTCGTGATTGTATCTTTCTTTGTGCTATATCCTTTGTGGATTTCGGGAGACCTTCGGGGGTCTCGGGGTCCTTACTGAGTAGTTGTACTCACCCCTGCACGGGCTATGCCCGCACCTTGTTGTGTTGGTTGCAGACGACGGACAGCGCTGATCACGGTTGGGGCGTGGAGCAGGACGGTACCTGGAGGTGGACCACTGGGCGGGACGTGCTCGGAGCGGACGTGGGACCCGAGGAGCCTGGAGGCTATCTGTACCCACCCTTCAGGTGGGATTGCCAATGGACGACACGAGGCCGCCGTCTTTTCTTCAGTCGCTGTTCTTTTTCTTTTCAGTTGTACTTTACAGTTGGGCTTGTATTTCCGGCCCCTTTACTTTTCTGCACTTTACTTTCCGCTTGCTGACTCTGTGTGGTTGTTACTTATAAAGGCAATGCCTTCCCTGTTTACTGGGATTTTACGCCTTGGTGCTAGTCGCCAGCCCCTGGCCTATGGAAGGCGGGCTTGGGGTAGTCACGGCACGGGCCCCGAGGACGGGTCGTGACAAATTGGTATCAGAGGCGGTCGGTTCTACCGCAGACTCTGATCGTCCTTTCTTTCTATGTGAAGCAATAGTGTTTAGTGTATTGAGTGTGGTTATCAGTTCAGGGAGCCCAGTGTTGGTGCGGCGGCCGACGTATCCGTACACCAGGACCCTGACTCCTGATTTCCGACTTAATGCATGAAAACATTGATTGCGTGTGTGTTTCAAGTTTTCTTTGTGATTACTTATGTCAGCTCACCGGGTATACTGATCTGCTTTATGAAAGTCTCAAGTTTTCCTTGTGATTACTTGTGCCAGCTCACCAGGTATACTGTTCTGACTGTGGTGCTCTTGTTCTCCTTTTCAGGATGGCCCCGCGACGACAGCCAGCTAGGGTTCCGAGTGTAGGGCGCGACGGCAGCCCACCGAGCGACGAGGCCTCGGTGCAGGGCCCTTTGCCAGCAGTGGCACCGGCGGTAGCCTTACCCGCCGAGCCACCGATGCTTCCAGTACCAGACGCCGACGATGCACGTCGCCTCAGGGCACTGCACGAGTTTCAGAGCCAGCGACCGCCCAGGTTTCGCGGTGAGGCGGACCCCCAGGCCGCCGAGGACTGGCTAGAGGCGGTGGTACGGATCTTCAGGCTAGTGAGGACACCAGCGGATCTCATGGTGATCCTCGCAGCGAGCCTCCTGCAGGCGGCGGCAGGACGATGGTGGAGCCTGATGCTCCAGGTTCACGATGAGGCATCCTTGCTCTGGGCGGACTTCGAGAGCCTCTTCCGCTCTGAGTTCGTCCCGGCCACCCTCCGAGCGGTGCGCATCCAGGAGCTTCTCCAGCTGCGCCAGGGCAGCATGACGGTCGCTCAGTATGCGGCGAGGTTCACGGACCTATCTCGCTACTCGACCGACATGGTACGGGACCCCTTCTTCCGGGCCCGGACCTTCGAGCAGGGCTTGCGACAGGAGATTCGTGCGTCGCTGATCTCCCTCAGCATTCCGACCCAGGCAGGAGTGCTGGAGCGAGCCCTCCTGATCGAGAGCTTCCTGGCAGAGCCTTCTTCAGCGGCGAGACCTAGCGCAGGGCGGCAGGTAGCTGAGTCTTCGGCAGCAGGTAGCCGACGGATGACTCACGGGTCCAGGCAGACCAGACCCCCACGCAGACGGCCTCAGGACACCGGCTCAGCAGTACGAGGCACACAGCGGAGTGCCAGCCTTTCGAGAGGCAGGCTGTGCTACTCTTGCGGCGGGCAGGGTCACATGGCTCGTGACTGCCCGACTCGCCGATCAGAGGAGCAGCAGACGGTGGAGGGGCCACCCAGGCAGAGGCAGAGGGTCGACCGTGGCGGTCCGCAGGGAGGAGGCGGACGAGGCCGAGGAGCTGGCCGAGCAGCGGGTGGTGGGCGACGCTTTCAGGCTCTACCCCCACCACCACCAGGAGGGCCACCTCGACCACAGGGAGCCGGCGGGCAGGGACAGGCCCAGCTCCAGGCAGTGGAGGCCTACGACCCCGACATGCCAGAGATGATTCGAGGTACGATCTGTGTCTATTCCACCCTTGCTGCAGTACTTATAGACACAGGAGCGAGTCACTCTTTCATAGCCTCTGCCCTTGTTCGGAGCTCGGAGATTCCGACTGAGCCGTTGGCTCGATCCTTACGGCTAGAGACTCCTACGGGAGCAGACTCGACGATTACGCACTGGTGCCGGCAGTGTGAGCTTACTCTAGGAGGCGAGAGCTTCGGCTGGGATCTCCTTGTAGCGGCGTCGAGGCCTTACGACGTCATCTTGGGCATGGATTGGCTATCCACGGTTCATGCCCAGATCGACTGTTTTAGGCGCAAGGTGCGATGTGTTCGTACCGACGGGAGCAGGTTTACCTTCACCGGCGAGAAGGGAACCTTTGCAGCACAGGATGGACTTCCGCGGAGGAGAGTGCAGCCCATCTCACATCAGTTGGCTAGCCTCATCCTAGGAGCAGTGGACGTGCGGAGTCCGGCTTTTCCTGCAGTGGTGGACCAGTACGTGGACGTCTTTCCCGACGACGTTCCAGGGCTACCTCCTCGTAGAGAGGTAGACTTTTACATCGACTTGTACCCCGGGACAGCCCCGATATCTACTCCAGCATATCGGATGGCCCCCGCCGAGCTTCGGGAGCTGCGGGTACAGTTGGAGGACTTGCAGAGCAAGGGGTTTATCCGACCCAGTGTTTCACCCTGGGCTTCCCCGATTTTGTTCGCCAAGAAGGCGGACGGGAGCTTGCGACTATGTGTCGACTATCGTCGCCTGAACCAGGTGACAGTGAGGAACAAGTATCCGCTGCCACGGATTGATGACCTCTTCGATCAGCTCAAGGGAGCGCGGTGGTTCTCGAAGACAGACCTCCGGTCAGGCTATCATCAGCTCAGAGTTCGAGACGAGGACGTGCAGAAGACGGCCTTCAGGTGTCGGTATGGCCATTATGAGTTCTTGGTTATGCCGTTCGGCGTAACCAATGCTCCAGCGGTGTTCATGAGCCTCATGAACAGGATCTTCCAGCCATACCTCGACCGATTTGTCGTTGTCTTCATTGACGACATTTTGGTATACTCGACGACTGAGGAGGAGCATGCCTACCACCTGCGAGTTGTGCTAGACACACTCCGAGAGCACCAGCTTTATGGCAAGCTCTCAAAATGCCAGTTCTGGTTGCGTGAGGTCCATTTCTTGGGGCACGTCATTTCTGAGGCGGGAGTTGCAGTGGATCCCGCGAAGATCGAGGCAGTGCTAGCTTGGGAGCCACCCAGGAGCGTGACAGAGGTGCGGAGCTTCTTGGGCCTAGCCGGATACTATCGGAGATTTGTGCCGAACTTCTCCAGAGTTGCGGCACCACTCTCAGCCTTGACGAAGAAGGGGAAACCCTTCATGTGGTCAGACAGATGTCAGCAGAGCTTCCAGGAGCTGAGACAGAGATTGACCAGCGCACCTATCTTGAGGTTGCCTGAGGAGGGAGTTGGATACGTAGTTTACTGCGACGCATCAGGGACTGGACTCGGGTGCGTCCTGATGCAGGAGCGAGCCGTGATCGCCTACGGATCACGTCAGTTGAGGCCGCATGAGCAGAACTACGCCACTCATGACTTGGAGTTGGCAGCAGTGGTCTTCGCTCTGAAGACTTGGCGGCACTATCTGATGGGCGAGCGCTTCACAGTCTTTTCTGACCACCAGAGTCTCAGGTATATCTTCTCTCAGAAGGACCTGAACCTGAGACAGCGGAGATGGCTTGAGTTCCTCCAGGACTATGACTTTGAGATAGTCTATACTCCTGGGAAGGGGAACGTGGTAGCCGATGCCCTCAGCAGGAGGACGGGCATTCAGCTACTTGAGGAGGCGACGGAGCAGCTAGCCTCCTTGCAGATATCCTTCGTGGATAGAGACGGAGCAGCCTTTCTTCAGTCTCTCACAGTCTCTCCTCCACTTCTACAGCGGGTCAGAGAGGCTCAGCGTGGGGACGCTGGCTGTGAGACCCGGCGTGCACTGATATCCTCAGGTCAGGCGCCTGATGGTTTCTCCCTTGGAGCAGAGCACGACATCCTTTTCAGAGGGCGTACCTTCGTACCAGTTGCTTTACGAGAGGAGGTGCTGAGAGAGTTTCACACTTCTCCCTTGGCGGTACATCCCGGAGTGGCAAAGATGTACCAGGATCTCAGACGACAGCACTGGTGGCCGGGCATGAAGAAAGCTGTGGCAGAGTTCGTTTCACGATGCCTCACCTGCCAGCAGGTGAAGGCAGAGCATCAGGTACCAGCAGGCTTGGTACAGCCCTTGGAGGTCCCGGAGTGGAAGTGGGACAGCATATCTATGGACTTCGTGACTGGACTTCCACGCACTTCCAGAGGTCACGACTCCATTTGGGTGATTGTCGACCGACTCACCAAGTCGGCACACTTCTTACCCATCAGAGAGCAGGGCTCAGTAGAGAGCTTGGGACGTCTTTACGTCCAGGAGATCGTACGGCTTCACGGTGTGCCATCGTCTATCGTCTCCGATCGAGATGCTCGTTTCACTTCCAGGCTTTGGAAGGGGTTGCAGGAGGCGTTCGGGACGCGGCTCCATCTGAGCACAGCCTTCCACCCTCAGACGGATGGTCAGACGGAGAGGACCATACAGACACTCGAGGACATGCTCCGTGCATGTGTTCTCGACTTTGGTCGCAGCTGGGAGGACCACCTACCCTTGGTGGAGTTCGCGTACAACAACAGCTACCACTCCACCATCGGGATGGCACCATACGAGGCGTTGTACGGCAGACCCTGCAGATCACCGTTGTGCTGGACAGACCCTGGGGAGTCAGCACTCGTGGGACCAGAGATGGTCCGAGCCACGACAGAGAAGGTCCAGATCATCCAGGAGAGGATGAGGACAGCTCAGAGCCGGCAGAAGTCATATGCTGACAGGAGGCGGAGGCCACTAGAGTTCGAGGATGGCGACCACGTCTTTTTGCGTGTCTCACCTCGACGTGGTTTACGGAGATTTGGCCGAGGCGGCAAGCTGTCTCCCCGCTTCATCGGGCCTTTCCAGGTCCTCAGCAGGATAGGAGAGGTGGCTTATCGCCTGGCTCTACCACCTCAGTTGCACCGGGTGCACGACGTCTTCCACGTGTCTCAGCTGAGGAGATACGTGCACGACCCGACGCACATCATCGACTTTGGGGAGCTGGACGTGGACGATGGGGCGACTTTTGCGGAGGTTCCAGTGGAGATCGAGGATCGACAGGAGCGGGTCCTACGTGGGCGGTCGATTCCTCTTGTGCGCGTCAGATGGCAGCACGGGAACCTCCAGGAGAGCACTTGGGAGCGGGAGGCTCAGATGCGTGCTCAGTACCCCCATTTGTTCCCCTAGTTTTTGATGTATCTTTACGGGGACGTAAAGCCCTGAGGTGGGAGTAATGTAAAGACCCGCAAATTTCAAGGAAATTTTTTTCTTAATTTTCTTTGGAATTTTACAAGAGCGCAGCTTCAGACGGCACCTGATTCCGAGGCCCGGTGTGCCCGGAATCAATTTCCGAAGTTTGGCTCGGGTACGTTCAGTGAACGGACGAGCGGGTTTTTCTATCTTTTGAACCGGTGTCCGGAATCGAATTCTGAGGGCACCGATGAAATCGCAGCGCCGGTATTTGCTTAGAAACGCCTCTTCCGGAGTTGCGTTTGCTCAGACGTGGTTTTTAAATTTTACGGCTTTAAGTCAGAAATAAAATAAAGTTTGTGCGACAACTTTATTTTATTTCACTTAAGCTGCTTGGAAGCCACTTGAAGTCACTTAAAGACGGCTTGAACTGAGTTGAACTGGATAGGATGCTATCCAGAAATATCCTACCCCTTGGTAGGATATTTGTGCGGTGGGACCCGCACGAGCCCCGCCGTTTCTTTCGCTAAGTAACGCACCCGCGAAAACCCGTCAAAGTAACTGAAAAGTCAACCGACGCGTTTTCTTTAATTCTTAACAGACCATTTAATTGGGCGGTTTATTTCGTGAATTAAATGGACTGTTTCTTCGTGAATTAAATGGGTCGTTTCTTTCGTTGAATTAATTCAACGAATTGATGGATCGTTTCTTAACCGGTTTCGTGTTGGCATGTTTATAAAATAAGACCAACCCAAAAATCCTTGGAAAGGATTTGAAAGAATCTTCGTTCCTCCACCCTCTCCGCGAAGAACGCGAAGAACGCGAAGAACGCGAAGAACGCGAAGAACGCGAAGAACTCCGGCGAACGGAATTCGACGACGCACACCAAGATCTGCGACGTCGACGAGATCTACCCGCGACGTTCTTCGGCGACGTCTTTCTTCCGCGGCCGATCCTCGTTCGGCAACAAAGGTGAGGATCGGATCTTTTCTTCTCCCTTTTTAATTTCAATATCAACGGATTTAAACTAATTAAATCCGTTGATCTTGATCCGGAGATTGGCGACGCGACGAGCGATTCCGCGACGACGCGGCGATCTCCATCTTCCGCGACGAGCAATTCCGCGACGACCCCTCATCCGACGACGACGATAAGGTAAGGGATGTTGGAATTCTTTTAAAAATCCCGTGTTTATTCTTTTGAAATATAGAACCCGATCACGAAACAATTTTAATTTATTTAAAATTGTTGATTGGTTTCTTTCTTGTTTCTCCCGTTGAATTATGACTAACGCGGAGGGTGCGGGTCTAACGAACAAGACCCGGCAACCCTCCGTCGATCTTCCTTTGTGTGCGGATTTGGCGAGCGACGGCAAAAGCGCGACGCAAGGGCCATATGTTGATTCCGCAGTGGAGGACGCATCCCGGGAGGAACAACGGCGCAGACGGGAGGCAAATCGGGCCACCGGAGCATCTCCGGCGGCCCGCGGAAGGAGGCGGCGGCGCGGGTCGCCGGCGCGGCGGCGCCGGCGACCGGGGGCGGCGGCGCCCGGCGCGCCGCCGGAGGAGTCCGCCGCGGCCGAGCCGCGGCGGCGGCGAGCCGCCGGACCGCGTCCGCGGTCCGGCCTTCCAGCACGCGGCCCGCGCGGGCCGCGTTTTCTCCAAAGCCGCGGGTTTGACCCGCGGCGGCAGCGCTTCGGCCGCTCGGCCGAAGCCGAGCCGGTCCGGTCGGCCGGGCCGCGCCCAGGCCGGACCGGACCCGGCCGAGCCGGTTCGGGCCGGGTCGGGCCGACCCGGTTCGGGCCGACCCGGTTCGGCCGACCCCAGGGGGGGGTTCGGGCCGGGTCGCCCCGGACCCGGAACCCCCGTTTCGGGCCCTCTACGGTCTTTCGCCCATATCTTGGGCCTGGGACCTCCGATTGACGAACCGTCAGCGGCTACGCGATCCTTGGATCGAGACGGTCGTTTCGGTATATTATACTCAAGGTTTCGGAAGACTTTGGGTTCGGCCGGGTTGGTTCGTACACGAAGCCAACCGGGCCCTCGGAGCGGAAACGCTCATAACTTGAGCTACGGACGTCCGAACGACGTACCGTCAGCTGTGGTAGTTTCCTCTAAGTGAGATGGAACTTTTGGCATACTCCGCCCGAGGATCGGATACAGGCGGAGTACGGTCGGGTTGGTTTTGCCCTAAAAACCAACCGGGCCCCTGGGACGAAAATGCCAATAACTCTCAGACCGGGCGTCCGATTGACGCGCCGTCTGTCGCGTTGAGATCCTGTTGTCGATACGGAACTTTTGGATACATCAACTTCGGACTACGTGTCAGTTGATGTATCAGCCTCACGGCTCGTGGAGCGGACCCTCCTAAACGAGCTCGCTACGTGCGGGAACCCTAGCGCTGGCTGTGACCTCGACGACAGAGCAGAGATCCTCCGTGGACTGCGACGACGGCAGAGCAGAGATCCTCCGTGGACTGCGACGACGGCAGAGCAGAGATCCTCCGTGGACTGCGACGACGGCAGAGCAGAGATCCTCCGTGGACTGCGACGACGGCAGAGCAGAGATCCTCAGTGGACTGCGACGACGGCAGAGCAGAGATCCTTCGTGGACTGCAGCGACGACTGTGCAGAGATCCTCAGTGGACTGCGTCGACTACTGCACTCAGCGATCCTACGCGGATCAGTGCCCGATCCTATGTGGGTCCTACTACCGGTTCTGTGTGAGCCACTGCCTACCGGTTCTGTGTGAGCCACTGCCTACAGGTTCTGTGTGAGCCCGATCCTGTGTGGGTCTTCTGCGGGGGTTAGTACCTATCGATCCTTCGTGGGTCCGACGACTTAGATGGATCAGTGATCATCTTTGACGTCATCTGAAAAAGTATACCTGGTTGAGCTGAATCTTATGTTACTCTCCTTTGTGGATTGTGTTGAACCATCCTTTGTGGATTTACTGTTTACTCTCCTTGTGGATTTGAGTCTTGCTTTCCTTTGTGGATTGAGTTGTTCTTGAGCTCGTGAGCAGAGCTAGATTTGGGGACTTAGGTATATGTATGGGCATATACCTAAGTCGAGTCAGATGTTACTTCGTGATTGTATCTTTCTTTGTGCTATATCCTTTGTGGATTTCGGGAGACCTTCGGGGGTCTCGGGGTCCTTACTGAGTAGTTGTACTCACCCCTGCACGGGCTATGCCCGCACCTTGTTGTGTTGGTTGCAGACGACGGACAGCGCTGATCACGGTTGGGGCGTGGAGCAGGACGGTACCTGGAGGTGGACCACTGGGCGGGACGTGCTCGGAGCGGACGTGGGACCCGAGGAGCCTGGAGGCTATCTGTACCCACCCTTCAGGTGGGATTGCCAATGGACGACACGAGGCCGCCGTCTTTTCTTCAGTCGCTGTTCTTTTTCTTTTCAGTTGTACTTTACAGTTGGGCTTGTATTTCCGGCCCCTTTACTTTTCTGCACTTTACTTTCCGCTTGCTGACTCTGTGTGGTTGTTACTTATAAAGGCAATGCCTTCCCTGTTTACTGGGATTTTACGCCTTGGTGCTAGTCGCCAGCCCCTGGCCTATGGAAGGCGGGCTTGGGGTAGTCACGGCACGGGCCCCGAGGACGGGTCGTGACACACAAAGCACTTTCAGACAAAAGGGAAATGATTCTACCTGAACCGCTATATATCTTTCGCGTTACTCTTTCTATATCATTAACCCAATGTAATGATTATTTATTTGTTTTTAAATATTATAAATTATTTTTATATGATTCAAAATAATTTGACTTCAAAATATCATATTTCATTTATGGAGAAATAAATTTTTTAAAAAGGTCCCCTTCTTAATTCTTCCCGATAAGCAAGCACGATTAAAGGGAACATCCCAATTTATTATCAATTATAAATTAAGTTATATAATATTTATAAGCCAATATTATTTTAATAAAATCAATCATTTTATCATGAATAAGTATCAGTGTTAATTTCTAGTTTTATAAAAAGTTTTATTCCTTTTTCATTTTAAAAGAATATTTAATATTTTCCTTACACTACGCTAGAATTATTTATTTCTATAGTTTCTTTTTTACATGTTTTCACTTAATTTTATTTTCAATTATCATTATATATTCCTATATTACATAATTAATGTGAATTTATGATTTAAATCTATCCTTTCTAAAAAATCCATTATGATATTTTTTTCGACATGATTATGATACACAATTTTTTCCATGGGAGACCATTGTGTTTATGTTTGATTCTTCATGTGGAACACATATTCATGAATTTTTTATGATGCATTCACCTGGATATAACTATATTGAATTAGGTAATGTTTACTCTCATGAGATTTCATGTGTAATAGACTTGTTGGTTATCCTTGAATCATGCTTTATGTGCAATAGTCTTGGTGGTTATCCTTGACTCGTTATATATGTGTAAAAGTCTTGGTAGATCGCCTTGACTCATGATTATTTCATATTTTATGTTAATTCAACATTTCTATGATTCCATTATTACATCATCCAATGTTTTATATGTTAGGCTTCAAAATGTTTATTCATATTCTGTTCCTTTTTTTTCATCATATTTTTTCTTCTAACCCATGTGCTACGCCTAATTCTTATGTTTATAACCTTACTGGGATTTTTAGCTCGTCCCTTTTATCATGTATTCCCCATGTTAACCTATATATATGTAAGGGCACAAATGGTGTTAGGATCTCATTATGAAGATTAAATAAATAATGTTTTTATTTTGGTTTCATTCTTTTTTATTACGTATCTAATCTTTAATTACACTAGAATTTATGATCCATGTATTGTAATTGGATATTAAATTATGATTAAAATAAAATAATAATGTGGGTAAAAGGATAGGGAATCTATAGTTTGTATCAGAGGCAGGTCTCATTATTTTTGGAAATTAGGACTAGATAACTTTAGGTCAATACCTGGGGACAATTATACCACCTTGGATAAACTATATTAGAACTTAGGGAATGACATGGTAGGATATACTTTTCATTTACAGTTTTATCCTTTTATGCTCAATGTTTTCATTCATTATGCTAATTATGTAACTATTAAACCCCCTAATCATAATTTGTTTTTTTAGTTAATGGACGGAAATACTAGAACCCGTGCCATCAATCAATGTGATGGGCAATGTGATTATTTACCATAGAAATTTCAAAATCTATTGGATTCAAATGCTCAAAATCTTCTAGATGTACTTGTTCAATTGAACCAAGTTATGAATAATAACATTAATCATATGTAATACCCTCAATCAACCAAGAGATATTAATTTTTTATTGAATCCTTCATGTGGAAAATTCCTCCCATGTTTAGTGTTTCTTATGATCCGCTCCTCGTAGAATAATGGATTAACTGTATTGAGAAGATAGTATCAATCATATACGGATCAAAATAAGAGAAATTTGTTCTTGTAGTATATTGTTTTGATGGGGAAGAAAATTATTGGTGGACACTAATAAAGAATATAATTTCTAAGGAGGAAATTGATTCCATGGAATGTAAAGGCTTTATGAAAATATTTTTCAATAAATATTTTCTTCAAACCCTCCGTCATATGATGGAAAGGGAATTCCTTGAACTAAATAAAAATGAAACAAGTCTACTAGTGCTTATGAAGAAAAATTCACAAGGATTTCACATTATTCCATTAGCTTTTTCAAAAACACTGAAATCAAGGTGGTACTCTTCATTAGCATTAAAAATCTAACTCAACAAAGAGAGTTGGAAATTTGATACATTGAAAACTATGAAGTGATTTTCGATTTTTCCCTGAAGGGTGAAATAGAGATTAAAGACTCTCAATGGTATCGTGGGCCCAAAGATAAAACAAGGAAAATGGAATTTAATATTTGAGGATCAATAGATAAATCCCATGATGGAAAGAAATATAAAAATCCCATGTGTCAAACAGGTGGGAAGAAACATCATAGGAACTGTCTAAAGAGAACCAAGAAATGCTTCAAATGTTGAAGAATATGGAATATGTCTAATAAATATCTAAGGGATATGAAGACTCCCACTAATGTGAAAGAAGAAAAGAAAGTTCAGATCAAAACTCAACCTGTAGTGTAGTTTTTATCTACAAGAAAAATGTAAATTAGTCTAACCATTTACTTAATCCATGGGTTGTTGGAGGCAATCAATTACAAGAACCTCCAAGGTAGCACGAAAGAGTATATTCTGTCAACACTGATGAGGTGGAGCTTGACGATGATGTGGTGAAAGGTGCACTGGTTATTTATTCAAGAATAGTGAACGTACTATTTTATTCTCATTTTACGCACTTTTTTATATGATTAAAGTTTAGTATAACTACACAAACACCACCTAAAAATATAGATATTTAGTTATCTATGAAAATAAAAAACTGGGAAATTATTTTATCTAATGTATGTAACTCCTCCCCAATTAATATTTATGGAAGGGATCTCCCAAAAAATATTATCTTACTTCTATTGGTGATGTTTGATGATATATTGGTCAAGGCATAGTTGTCCTTATATAAATCCAACATAAAATGTTGGTACAGAGAGATAAATATTCACACCTCAAAGCATCCTCAAATTCTATACAATATTACGGAGGAAGAAGAATCTCCCTTAAAATCATCATCTCAATTGTTGATATTCATTCCTTATGAGAATGCATATCTAGCTAAATGATTATGACAAAAGAGAGGATCGTGCTCAAATTCATTACCATAATGAGGGATTAAACTGATTTATTCAATGAAGAATTGTATGGTCTTCCTCCTAACTAATAGTTTGAGTTCTGAATTGAACTAATTCATGGATATCTATCTATATCATGGAAACCTAATTTAATGGTCACTATTAACGGGTAATAACTAAAGATTAAGTTATAGGAGTATCCGGAAAAGTGTTTTATATGCCAAAGTGTTTCACCATGGGGTTTACCAATCCTCATCATGATGAAAAAGAATAAGGAAATGATCATCTACATTGATTATCATGAGATAAAAAAATCATGATATAGAACAAGTATCCCCTTCCACAGATAAATAACATATTAGATCAACTACATGGGGCCAATTATTTCTCTAAGGTGGACCTTTGGTGGGGATATTACTAATTAATGTTGAAGAAGAAAGATATTCTAGAGACTGCATTTTGAATGAGATATGGACACTATGAGTACATAGTGATGGCCTTTAGACTCACTAATGATCCAAAAAAAATTATGGATTTAATGAATAGAGTTTTTAGCGATTACCTTGTCAAATTTGATATAGTCCTTATGGATGATATTATGATATTCTCCAAGACCAAAGAGGGACATGGTGATCATTTGAATACTATGTTGAAGACTTTGTGAAGGGAGAAAATTTACGAAAAGTATAGAAAATGTGAGCTCTGGATGGAAAAAGTATCATTATTAGGTAATGTTATCACCAAAAAATGGATATCTATGGACAATTCCAAGATTAATGTAATCAAAGAGTGGCCCAGTCCAATATCCATAATGAATATTCATTGTTTTAATGGTCTTGTTAGGTATTACCAATGATTTGTGAACTACTTCTCATGATTTTGAAACCCAATAACAAAGTTAGATATGAAAGGAGTAAACGTATTTATACTAGTGTATGTAAAACTTCTTCAAAGAGTTGATGAATAAGATTATCATTATACCAGTACTCACACTACTAACAAGTGAAGACCTCTTTGTAGTAAAAAATGACTATTATAATTAGTTTATAGGTTTTGTACTGATGTAAAATGATAAATCGACAGCCTATGCCTTAAGGTAGTAGAAAATTAATGAGAAAAACAATCCCACATATGATTTGGAGTTGGCAGTTCTGATCTTTGCATTTAAAATATGGTGATATTATCTCTATTGAGAGAAGTTTGAGATATATACTGATCAAAAAAGCCTCAAATATATATTCATATGGAAGGATATTAATATGAACCAATGAATATGGTTAGATATCATCAAGGATTATGACTGCTCAATCCACTACGATCCTGGTATAGAATATAAGGTTGTAGATAAACTAAATATAAACGATCCTACAACATTATCTTTGATGAAAATTATGAAGGATCCAATATTATAATAAATTCAATGGATATACATAGGAATAATTAAGGAAAGAACATCATCAATCCATTCTCAAATGATTTATCAACCATCCGTCGTAGATAAAATAAATTATTCTTAAATAAATTATGTGGAAACTCAAAAAAAGTTGGAAGCTATCAAAAATGGGAAATCTGTAGTGTTACAAATTTATAAGGATATAGTTTTATGAATTGGTTCATGACTATGTGTACCATACCATCCAGTGATAAAGAAAGAGCTTCTGAAATATGCACATTTCTCAACTGTCTATATTCACCTAGGGAGAAAAACAATGTATAGAGATATCTGGGAAAACTATGGTGGGACAATATGATGTAAAAGTTCATTGAGTATACATTATAGTGTCTGGTGTTTTAATAAGTAAAGTCTGAACGGAAAAAATTATAAGGGGATGATGCAACTATTACCCATACCAATATGGAAGTTAGAAAACATCAAAACGGAATTTGTCCATGAACTTAAAAATACATCATGGGGGAACAATGCTATATCGGTTATTTTGGATTGCCTTACAAAGACAACTCCACTTATCATAATTAGAGAGGACTTATCACTAGATCAACATTCACGGATATACATCATAGAAGTAGTAAGGCTTCAAAGAGTACCATTATACATTATATCTAATCAGGATCTGAGAGTCACCATCACATTATAAGAAAGTCCCCAACATTCTTTGAACACTATGTGGAACTTCCGTACACCCTATCGTCATCAAACTAATTTAAAATATGAGTAAACTATTCATAAACTGGAAGAAATGTTAATATCATGTAATGTGGAATTAAATGGTTGATGATACCAACATCTACATTTGGTTTAGTTCTCTTATAATGATAGCTTCCACTAAAGCATCCAAATTTCTATATATGAATCTCTTTATGAGAAAATATGAAGAAAAAATCCATTCTGTGAGGAGGCTGTTGAACGTGAGATTCTAGGACATGAAATGTGCAATGAAATAGTGGAAAAGGATAAAACCATTCAACAACATATCAAGGCATCCATAATTTTATATAAGATCTATGGAGACAATCAACAATGAGGCCTGGATTATAAGGTTGGATACATGGTATTCCTCTATACGTCACCATGGAAGAGGATCATGAGATTTTGGAGGAAAGAAATGCTAAGTCCTAGGTACATCGGGCCCTTTGAGATTATTGATCAATTTAGAACTATGGCCTATCGACTAACACTTACACGATCCATGTCTCAATTAAATCATGTATTCCATGTATCTCCCTTAATGAATTACATACCGATTCTTTCACATATATTAAATTTGGATGTGGTAGAGTTGGAAAAATATCTCTCTTTTGAGGAGTGACTAGTGAAGATCTTAGATAGTAGATATAAAGTTCTACACTACAATAATACTCACCTAGTCAAAGATCAATGGTGGAACCACAAATATGATGTGGCGAGATGGTAACCAAATGAAGAAATAAATGAGAAGTACCGTCGCCATTTTTCCATAAGTTTGTAAAATGAAATTTTGAGGGTGAAATTTTCTAATGGGGGAATAATTAATGACCCAGAATTATATAAACGAAAATTCCCATATTATAATAAATTTTTATACTTTAAACCAAATATATTCACTTAGAGAACACAATACAGACATTATAAATGAATAATGAATGAAATAATTGGTATTTAAAAAAATTTACATGTCAAACCCAATGGAATAGTAACATGACCTTTAGAATATCAATTTCATTATTATGAATAGTAAACCAAATAATAGAATAGTAACATCACCAATGAAATAATAAATAAATTTTTTGAATCTTATAAATAAAAATATGATCTATTTATATGTGGGTATATGTAAATAAATGTTTTAAAATGATAAATTTTGTGTATGTATTTTTCTAATTCATAAATATTTAACTTCAAATTTATAATTAATATAATGATTTAAAATAAAATATATTTTCATTAAATATATTTATAAATTAATATTTCATTGTCTTAGGATTATAATATAATTTTATGAGACCTTAATTAAATTCTCAAAGTGTTATAAAATCAGTTATAATTTTTAAATTAGTATTTTCCATGTGAATAATGAATTTAATTAAAAATTCAATTTATAATATATAGAATATTACTTTCATAAAATCGAGTTCAATTTTAAATTTTTCATTTAAAAAAATGGTTACGGTGAATTATCCTAAAATTTCAAAAATACATCAATTTTGTTAATAGTAAATTATGATAATTTGCGATAACAGATAAATACATAAATTATTACATCATATATGATGTATTGATAATGTATGCCCATAATCTATAACTATCTGAAATTATTTTAATATATTTTTTGTTCTTTATCAAACTATTCATAGTCTCAAAGAAAAATAATAAAATAATGAATAAAATAATGAGAAAACACCCCTCTCATCCTGTAATGACCCGGACCCGAACAACCACCCAAAAATTGCTAAACTGTTTGGGTGCTAATACCTTAGGCACACCTCCCCAAATGCCAAAGGCTTCCGACTAGCAGCGAGGGTCTTATAGGTATAGCGGGGTGGCTATACCCTCTTAGAGGATAATAATAATGGAGTCGGTCCATGTATAACAATAAAGATACATCAGAATAAATGAATCAGCAGACTCAAACCAGACCCGCAGAGCAGAAGCAGCTTCAATATCAATAAATAGCGAAAACAATAAATATAGACCATAGTGGCAGAATGTAAACACAACAACATTCTGATCACTTATAACTACTACCGAACATTAAAACATGCATCCAAAGTAGTTCAAACGTTTATAGATAATAAGGGTGTCAATGGAAAACCAACTGTAGCTACAAACAATCATGAAGATACTAGAAAGAATAAAAAACATAGTAAAGACCAGATAGGAAATACCTCAAGGTCCATACAATCTCCATGCAATAGATAATATAGCCCAGATCCTGAAGCTAGCCTCTTTCCTCTACGTAAATCCATAAAGTCTGCACATGTCCCGAAGGGCCCGTGCAGGGTGTGAGACAAATCTCAATAGGATACCACCCAACAGTGCATACCTAATAAGAGTGGTTAAGTATTGAAGCATCTATAATGAAAGCAGTAATAATTACATTGTACAAATAAACACTAACTCCACTAGTTCACAACAACCACCAAGGAGTGTCACCCACTTTATCCAACACCGGAATCTCTGTCATGTAGCCCGACAACATGTTCCCCCTGACACTACGTGTCTCAAGTACCAATAGCCCTAAGGCATGCTCAAGAAACATTAACGTGGAGGGACAACGATGCCTATCCACAATAAGTAACTGGAGGGACAACGATGTATTCCCTCAAATAACGTAACCAGAGGGACAATGATGTTTGCCCTCAAATAACGTAACCGGATGGACATCGATGTCTATCCTCAAATAACGGTGTGCATCTACCACCAACCCAATGGACTCAATGCTATCCCCTGAAATCTCCTCACCTTCCATGTGGCTTCCTATGGTAATAACCCCCAAACCAATAGCACCTAAACCGCAACTACCGGGGGCCTCTAGCCACACAAGTGGTCAAAACCACCTTATCACAGAGTCACTCTATGTGGACACTACTCAATGTTTCTGAGTGAGCGGTAATCACCAAAATAGCACCCAATCCACAACAGCTCTGACACCTCATGTCACTGCGACCATGCCGCTCAAGTCAGATGGTCTTTCCATCCCTGTAACCTCGGCCATGACCAACCTGACAGTCATCCTGCCTCAACCAACGCCCATGACGTCCAATCCCGTGGTCATAACCAACCAACGTAACATGATCCAATCCCATCCCGAAGATCCACATCACTCAACAATATCTGGGCCATGCCCAACACAACCAAAAAGAGTTTTATCATATGAAATTTAGAAATTACATATATACACATTTAAACAAAACAAAATACATGCAAAAAAATAAAAACAATTGAATTTCAATAGAAAGGTGTTTTCACATACTAGCACTATGGTCTTCAGAGCCTCAATAAATTTATATCAAGGTTTAATAACTAAACTCGACATGTAAAAAGAATAAAATTAAAATATAACCATTTTGGCATCCCCCGACCAAAATGCCTCGATGAGCAATGCCCACTCACCCATCCCCGCTCAACAAAACAGGTAACATGGCATACCCAAAGGTATCCCATAGGTCCATAAACAATGTAATATGAACTATCAGATAAATTTGGTTCCCACTCAAAATACACAAAATGCACTGATGGTCGTGTTACTCAAATGACCACAAAAACACAAAAGGTTGTTTGCACCACCTACTTGAGACTCGTACGAAGCTACTCCTCTGGTAACAGCCTCTAATTAGTTCTAATACATGATAGATCTAAAAAATAATTAAAACCTATCAAACTCCTATAACATGTTCTAGCATTGAAAGCAAACAAAATGGCTCAAGTGGAATCGAGGCCTTACTGAGGGGGTTCCAACTCATCAAACCCTGATCAAATCTTACTTCAGACAAAGATCCAGGAGAGAATAGAATCTTTGGCTGGCTTGGTTCGTGAATCCTAGTGGAACAAAATGATGTTCTGCCACAAAACAAGACTACTACCTGTTTCAACGCAAGAAGGGAAACTACACTGTGTGTACTTTAGGACTGCACGCTGTTTATATCATTTAACTGTTCATATGGTTGTTGGAATTCCACCGACTTATATTCTAGAACATGCTGACATGAGTACACAACGTGTACCTAGGGGTACACGGCATGTACTGGATTATCCTTCTCTTCCTCACTGACATACCCACATGACATGTATTTCTCTCTTACACATCCAGATTACATGGCGTGTCCAGGATGAACATGGTGTGTAATTGGTTAAACAATTCTACCCGGCCAACCGGCCTGCACGCCATGTATATCCCAGATACATGGCCAAACTACACGACGTGTCTAAAACTATACGTTGTGTAGTAAGAAATTTCTATCGGTCGTCACACGGAATTTATTCGACGATCACATGGCATGTCACTCACATAACATATATATGGTGTGTACATAATGTACATGACGTGTAGTCTAGATATTTCCACAAACTACCCATTTTCCCCAGTTTCTTCAGAAACATGTCAAAAATGAAAATAGGGTTGGTATTTTGACCAGTTCTAAAAAACCGCGTTCTTTCAATCTCTCTACCATAACATAGTTCGTCTCGGAGCTATCAATCAAAAACCAGAGATTTCACCAAACATTCCACCCCAATAAAAGTAACCCGGACTTCCCCAATCTCAAAGTTCCAAGCTAAATTCCTCAAGGGGGATCCCCAGCTTAGGAATCACCTAACCTGGTCTCAACCCAACAAAACTCAAAGATAACAAAGGTCCACTGACCTGTTTTCCAGATGTATAGTCCTTCCATGATGAATTTTCACCCCTGCACCTCATTGGTGCTTCTGTGTTGTTCCCAACACCAAACGTATCCTACACCGCATTGGTGTCCACCTCGACGAGGTCCTGGTTCCTAACAACTCATGTAACATGCATCCTCGATGCCCCGATTCCCAAGCCATCTCAAGTAACCTGAATCCTCGATTCCCCTAATTCTACGCATCTCATAAATATAAATATAATTATATGTATATATATATACATATATATCCCACAGAGTTTATGGTTCCAATCCCACTAACTAACATTTAGTCAGTCCACATAGATCTTGTGCACTTTGTGCACTAAAAACAGACATGCCTCTAGAGGTCATGCAAAAAAACATGGAAAATCACGGCCACACTTGTGGTGTACCTCTAACCATCATCGTCTCACCATCCTGCTCAGTCACTGGCATCTCCACAACGTGCACCTGGCCTGAAGTACGACTGCCTGATGCCTGAACTCCCAGTGGTGCTTCTCCAACCACCGTCCACTGACCCCTTAGCTGGATCCCTCTATCTCTGTCACATTCTCCACATGCAGCTGAACCTTGGCTACACTCTCTTGGTACCGAACCTAATCCAAATCCGGATGCCACTGTCTTTCCAGGTCCCAATCTTCTAGATTTCTTATAAGGCTACCTGCAAAACCTCCCAAGGTGCCCGACCTGTCCACATGCCTGTCACTCCTTTAGAGGCTTATCGCATTGAGTCTGAAAATTACCTTGCTATCCAAAATGAAATAAAACCACTAAAGAACTACTACGATGTGGTATAACTGATTCCTTATCCTGACCTCCCTACTGGAACTCATCTCGTCCTCGCTTCCTACTATTTGAACCATCACCTGAATCTGTCATCTAGCCAGCCTGAGGCCTATCTTGCTAGTAGTCCTCCGCTATGAGCGCCTGATTTACCGCCTCTAAAAAAGACCCTAGTCAGAAGATATTCACATGGACACAAATGGTGTTTCACAAACCATACTCAAATCACCTCACCCTTTCTACATCATCACTTACCATACCGGGTGCAAAGCGAGACAGCTCAATAAAAGTAGCTACAAAGTCCATGATGGACATGTCTCCCTGCTGAAGACTCAAGAACTACTGAGCTCTCTCTACTCTTAGTGTCTCTGGGTAAATTTTCTCAAAGAACATGTCCTCAAATTCCTTCCATTCTAGTACCTCTTGCCTGCTATCCTAAACCTAAATATACCACCAATGCTTTTCCGGTCCCCACAACATGTATGTCTCCAGCTTGACCCTCCACCCTGGAGGTGTCTCTAGCTACTCAAAAATCATCTTCATTCTCTCTATCTAGTTCTCAGCCAACTTAGGACCACCCTCACCCTGAAAATGCAGCGGTTGTTGTGACTGGAACTCCCACTTCAGATATTCCATAGATGGCTCTGTACCCTGCGTTCCTTTGTCAATCCCCTGCACGACACGTACTAGGCTAGATCAGAGCTACTCGTCGAGCCATGGTCCAAACTCTGCCTCTAGATACCCATAAATTATTAACATATAAATTACACTACTTTTTTTGAATAATTAATATATAACAAGAACCAACCCTTGAGGACTATAATAGATTAGTGTCTTGGGAAACTCGGACGATAATCTTCTAATAATGGTGAAAGATCTTCAACATCTTCCATAAAGATCTTCCCCTTTTGTTTACTTCCCCATAAACATTTTTTTATATCCTAGGGAAAAGAAAACATAAAAAGGGTGTGCTCAAATGCTTAGTAATGGTAAACATAGAGAACATAAAACAATCCATACACATTTTAATGCAAAAACATGAACATAAAATCTAAACATCAAAATCATGAACAATGACATTATTCTTGGAAGTACATAAGGCATATATCATAAAAGAAAATTAGTCATGGTAAAATTACTTGGGAATAAAACATTTATTTGTGACATAAAATTAAGCACATGATATGATTTCCATAGTATCCAAGGAAATGGTGCCAATACCATCTTAGTGGAAAAAGTCCCTTTCTGAATTGATTTTACTCCTTGTTCCAGTCCTATATCACTGAACCAGACTAACTTACCATTCCATCCATGTATACCTCATGAGATATAAATATTTACCCAATTCCTTTGAGGGAGATATAGGTCCCACCAATGTCATAATGAAATCATTCTTTCCTATGCCAAAAAATAAACATACATCATTCATAATAACCCAATGAATAAAATGGGTTTCATAAACATCATCCCATCATAACATAATAAAATTAAAAGAAATGGATATCAATTCATCATAATAAAAATCAAACCATGTATATAATAGAGACATTATACTTGAATCATAAACATAAAAAATAATGTCATCTTAGATGGAAAATAGTTTTGATAAAACACTTGAAATGAATTCTTGAGGAAAATATCCTTTCTTCTTCCAAATCGTTTTATTTTCTCAAAATTCCATGAAATTTTAAAAGAAATGGATTTTGTTGAAAATAGTCATGAAATTTTGTAGCAGAATATTCATTTCAATAAGTCGTTATGTAACAGTAAAAATCCATTCACGCCGTATAAGTTAAAAAATTCTTCTCATACTTTTTCCAGAAAAGTCAAAAAGTACCTTATTTGGTAACCAAAGGAAATATTCCTTCCATACAATGTGGTAAAAATTCAACATAGGGTAAAAATGACCTTAAAATTACATCGAAGAATAGTAAACATTTTATGAAAACATTTTTAGAAAACATGGACATGGATGACAAACATAACCCCAGTAAATACTTATTTATAAGCAATCTGAGATAAAAATGAGATTTGAAAAATTTTCCCTTACCTTATGTCCGATATGCTTCTTATGTATCCTGACATCCAGTATAAAGATTTAAATAATTTCATTTACTTATTACATAATCATATTCATTGTTATGATATCATATATGGTTCACATATGACTTTTTATTACCAATTCTTTTGTAAATTCATGTTAAAGTTGTGTTTTGGGTAAACTAGTTTCATTTATCGTTTGTGTTTTAAAAAGTAATGAGATCATGATTAATTACATCCATAATGTAAAACATTATTTATATATAATATATATTCAGAACATGCAAATATATAATAGATCAATAAATGGAAAGAAATACTTGGTTCATGGAGATGGTAGGCCGTACGTACGCATGAATGTTGTTTTCGTTTCCTTATTAAATTGAATGGAAGTAAGTAAATAACATATACATAATTCCAGTATCATTAATATTTTTTATATTTCAGGATTATTTAATATATATACTTTATAATCATTCTTTCATGGTTAACTTGGAGAGTGAATCTCATCGCATCGTGGAGACGGTAATCTGTACATACGCACAAGTGATGATATCATTCCCATAATTATTGGATGGAATTAGAGTGGATGATATAATATCTTAGAATTAGTATCATGTTATAATAACCATATATATAGTTATTCTTTACACCATTATACCCATCCAAGTATGGTGGTGGTGGAAAAACATATTACACCACGGCGGTGAGATTGTATTCTGTACGTACACACGCCCGATGATTTCATTTTCCGTATGATGGATAGAAGGTGAAATGGGGTTGTTTCATATTTATAATAATATATAAGTATATTATTGATACTGATATTATTATGTTATAATGAAAAAACTAGTGAATAAGAAGATTATGATGATAGAAACATGAAATAATCCGTAGAAGAGATTGCCTCTTTTTCGACCCACCTCTTTTAAGCTTCCCCTTAAGGCACTAGAGTTGGTCTGTTGAGGAGAAAAAAACCTCTATAATTATTATAGGGAAGTTAATAAAGGAAATGGGATGGGTTTTTATGAGCTAGAAGGCTCAAAATTGTGTAAAGTGAAGAGGGATGAGGTTCCCATTTATAAGGGAGTAGATGAAACTTTAGGAAAAACATGAAATATTATTTTATAATAAAGTCATATTCGGTTTATAATAGCTCCAAATTAATTTATTTTGAATATAAAGTGGGTATGGTTCAAATCCCCTCAACCAATAGGTTTTAAACATGTTTAGGTTACTATTTTAACCTTATCATTTAGATTTAACTCTAAGCTAAATAATTTATCTTTTACCTTTTCTTCTTATTTTCTTACACTATATGGTTAATAAAATTACTATAACAAACCAAAATAATACCACGTGGTTAATTATTAATATATATAACCATATCTAGGTCATTTGGATAAAGCTATGTTTTTTGGGAATATAATATCAATAAATAATATAATTTTTGTTTTAAAAACTATTTTATTTCAATTTTGACACTATTTGGTAATTGATTTTTGTGAAAATAGTAATAGCATGATTAGTTAAAAAAGTCAATTTAATCAATACTAACATGTCATATTAAACTATAAAATTATTTTAATTCATAAAAAGTCTCAAATTACAATTATTTTGGTATTTATAACATCAATTATGTTAATATTTCATTAATAAGGTAATTACTCTATCATCAATGTGTCATAAATAAATTAAATTATTTAATGTCTAAAAATTATAAATAAAAAACCATTATATAGGAAATCGTTTTATATTTATATTGGATATTTATAACTGAATTTATATTATGTATAACCCTATATTAAAAATGTATTAGTTATTAAACATTGATTTTAACTCTTTTAACTCTTCTTTGAATTAAATAATAATATAAGTCCTAATCTAATCCAAGTTGACCTAAAGGGTCATATTTTATTCCCAAGGTTATTTTTGGTCGTATTAAACTTGTCAAATAGAATTATGGCATGTGTTAGGGTAATAATAATATCATTTTTACCCTTAATTACCCTATTTACTTTTAACCACGGTAAATAAAAGTAAAAAGTTACTATTCACCAAAAATTATTTTCATCTCATTGAAACACATTTTACTCCTTCATATTAACTATGTCTTTCGGATTTTCGAAATTCAACTTATCGAACTGGTAAAATTATGTTTTCTTTATAATTGCAAATGCTCCTAAGAGGTAGAAAAAAGACTGTAAAATTTTCAATATAATTTTTATATCTCTAAAACTATTATAAATGCACTCCAATGAATCACATTGAACTTATACATATATATATTATATATATTTTGACCTAAAATTATTTTAAATAAAATAAATAATTATTTAAATGAAAAGTCAGGTTTTAAATAGTAACATAGTGTTTTAACTATTCATCAAAAATTGAAAGTTTTCAAAAAAAATACCTAAAATTTACCCTAGGCTAATTTTGATATGTTGAATCAAAAAAATGAAGTCCATTTTGAGATATAAAATTTATAAAATTATAAAAGTGGGTATTACTATTCATAACAGCTAGTTCGTAAAAATATTATAATAATATCTCGTTTAGTGAAACACTATATTGTTTATAACACACGCTATCGAGGAAGGTTTCTCTGGCATGCAACACAAGCCTATAATAGTTTTTGCGTATATTGTAAGCTAATTCAGTGTTGTGTATAGCGCAAGATTATTTTGGTGTAGCAGAAAACACAAGACATCAATGAAATTAAAAAGAATATTTATCATAAAATCTCGAGGTGTTACATTCTACCCCCCTTAAAATGAATTTCGACCTCGAAATTAATCAGGGTTATAAATCGTTAACTACTTGTATGTATATTTAATCGAAACCCATATCGTAAAAAGTAATACTAAAAATTAATTTTAAAAAGAGATGTATGAAACATAACGGTTACCCAAAATAACTCATCACTGGGTTTCCACGAAGGAGAACATAGGTGAAAAAATGGGTATGGAATAGAAATCTAACCATCATGTTCTGATGGATAGTGGTAGAGAACAAGGCTATAAAGAAGAAAACAATCACCAAACAATAAATTTGTGATGATCTAAGGTACCATCTGATTCCTCAGATATAAGATCACTAGGACAAATTTTTTGGTTTTCAATATCATTTCCCTAAATTTGAAAATTTTTGAATTAGAAGAAATACTTACTTGATTTTAGTACAACCTCGCTATTGTTTATGCCTTGAACAATTTCCAATTAATCTCTTAAAGAAATGGTGCTTAATTTGTCTTCCATGAAGTGTTATGATATCATGCGATAGAATTATAGGTCATTCCATCTATCTTAAACAAAAGGATAGAAAAGTAATCATATATACATAAGTCCATATATGGTGAGGTTAATCGTATACGATTCCAAAAATGAACATATAATTAATCTATCATACCGCGTATTAAAATAAAACTAGTTTCTACGAACCAGGGACTTCTTGTAGGATAGTGGTAGGTGATAATGGCCCTTCGCACTTTGGTTGTGGGTTCGATTCCGACATCCTTGCCCAACGCGACGAGTTGTCGCCCGTCCTACAGTTTGTCCTTTTTCTAAAACTATTCTAATATAACATATCAAAAAGTTCAATAAATAAACAATACAATCTAATTTCTAACTTAATATATTGCAATCGTTAAGTTTATCGAAAATACTTCTATCCCATTATT
The DNA here is from genome assembly GCA_963277665.1 of Viscum album. Classification (NCBI taxonomy): domain Eukaryota; kingdom Viridiplantae; phylum Streptophyta; class Magnoliopsida; order Santalales; family Viscaceae; genus Viscum; species Viscum album. Next base: position 258,004,684 of record OY728156.1, on the reverse strand, counting down.
AGAAATGTCATCTACGGAGCATGTGAATACCTTAATTCATCGCCCATATATAATAAGATATATCTTGATGTTGGTCACATTCCAAACATGTGAGTACCTTAATCATGTATTCTCTTGCAAAATGAACACCCATTGAAACTTAGTGAAAACATAAATGTTGTCAAAAGTATACTCTTTCCACATACCAAAATCCCAAAAATTCTATATACTCAATCCATGATATCACATTTTCATTATATCTGTCATGAGCTCATTAATGCTATCAGACATTTCATTATCTCTTCATCTCTTCTTTATGAGTATATTCGGTGCTTTCCAAAAATATATGAATAACCAATCTTGGTTACCGGTACCATTCAACATATACTTTAGAAACATAAGGAAAAACAATTTTTTAATAATCCTTAGATGTCTATTTTTCCATAGTACCATGACATTTCTTATACAACATTACTCTTGATAAGCATGTAATCATTCCACTACCTTCATAAACCATTGACTGAGCTTGAAAATTTCTTTCATCTCACATATCATTTGTAGTCTCTTCATCATCATCAATATAAATACTACCCATATGACCATGTTGATTCTTTTCATGAGATTTTACCTTAGGGAATTGGTTTGCATAATACCCGTACATTCTACATTTAAAACATTTTAAAAATTTTGATGTCTTAGTAATACCATTTTCCAAGTCCATGGTGTTAACTAATCCTTTTCCTTTGCAATTAATGGATTTATGCCCTTTTTTTCCACAACCAATGAATCTTCCAGTTCCATTGAAACATTCTCCCTAATCCCTCTTCCCACATGATTGACATGGGGGAATTGAACTTTCTTTCCTCTATGATCATCATGAAACTCCATCATTCTTTTATTAGCTGAGTCACGATAGATAACAAAGGTGAGATTATTTATAATATTATGAGATTTCTGATTAGGAATAATAATGATTTTTGCACATACAAACCCCGTTTCATTTGTTTTTTCATGATGAACATCATATTCTCCATTAACATGAATCCTCCAGTTTACTGCGATTTATTAAAACCCCAAAATATTAGTATGAGAGGAAAATATCGTACTAGAAAAACAACATAATCAAGGGGGAATTCTTTCAATCTCTAAAATCTTAGGTTTAATTCGATGATCATTACTGTAATTCTAGGATTATAACCTATACTTATATGTAACCTTAAGGACATTCCTATACATACCTTAGAAATAACTTCTAGGGATCTCACTAAAGTTTTCGCATCCTAGTTTCCAAAGGTTAACTAATACTTTCCTCTGATACAAATGGTAGAGATCCCTACTTGACGTACATATACATTACATTACTTTTTCATAATAATTATTACATAACAATAACCAACAATCAAGGACTGTAATAGATTAGTGTCTTTGGAAACTCGTAACATAATCTTTAATCATGGTGAAAGATCTTCAACATCTTCTATAATGATATTCACCTTTTGTTTCCTTTCCTAAAACCTTCTTTAATATCCTGGGCAAAAAGAAACATAAAAAGGGTGAGCTAAAATTCTCAGTATGGGTAAACATATATAACATAAAAAAATCAATATACATTTTAATGCAAAAACATGAACATAAAATCTAAACATCAAAATCTTAAGCAATGAAATAAATCATGGATGTAAATAAGGTATATATCATAAAAAAATTAGTCATGGTAAAATAATGTGGGAATAAAATATTTAATTATGGAACACCATTAAGAACATGATATGATTTCCACAGAACCCAAGGCATTGCTACCAAGTCCATCTTAGTGGACAAAGTCCCTTTCTGAATCGAGTTCACTCCTCATTCCAGTACTATCTTGTAACACCCGAGACTTTTATGTTATCAAAGGAATCTTTTTCTACACAACACTTTCTTGGGTTTCTTTACATGCAATCGCGACCTTCCTCGATAGCTTGTGTCGTACGCAATACCGAGTTTCACTAAACAACAATATGCTATTAAAACTAGCCGTTATGAATAGTAATAACCACTTTTTGAAATTTTATAAATTTTATCTTTCAAAATGGACTTCATTTTTGGATTCGGAATACTGAAATTAGCCTAGGGTGAAATTTTGGTATTTTTCTGAAAACTTTCAATTTTTGATGAATAGTGAAACCACTAAGTGGTAGGTTAAAAACTGAATTTTGCATAAAACTTAATTTTACCGCTTCTGTGAATGGAATTTCGAAAATCCAACAGACACGGTTGATATCAGTAAGTAAAATGTGGTTCAATGAGATAAAAATAATTTTTTGGTGAATAGTAACTTTTTACTTTTTTTACCGCGGTTAATAGTAAATTGGGTAACTAAGGGTAAATATGATATTAATATTACCATAAAACATGTCCTAATTCTATTGGACAAGTGTAATTTGACCAAAAACAAACTTAGGAATAAAATATGACCATTTAGGCCCACTTGGATTAGATTAGGACATTTGTTATTAATTTATTTAAAGAAGGGTTAAAATAGTTAAAATCAATGTTTAATAAGTAAATCATTTTTAATATGGGGTTATACATAAGATAAATTAGACTATAAATATTCATTAGAAAGCTAAAAATATTTCCTACATAATGGTATTTTATTTTTAATTTTTAGACATTAAATAATTTAATTTATTTATGACACAATTATGATGCAGTAATTATCTTATTTATGAAATATTGACATTATTGATGTTATAAACACCCAAATAAATGTAATTTGAGACTTTTTATGAATTAAAAAATTTTCTAGGTTACTATGATATATTAGTGTTGATTTAATCAACTTTTTTCGATCATATAATTCTGTTATGACTTTAACAAAAATCATATATCAAATAGTGTCAAAATTGACACAAAATAGTTTTTAAATCAAATATTATATTATTAATTGTTATTTTATTCTTAAAAATCTAAGGTTCGGCCAAATGACTTATATAAGGATATATATACTAATAATAAACAATTTGGGGTTCGTTTGGCATGTTATAGTAAGTGTATTAACTATATAGTGTAAGAAAACAAAAAGACACGGTAAAAGTTAAATTATTTAACTTAGAGTTAAATCTAATTGATAAGGTTAAAATAATATCCTAAACTTGTCTAAATCCTATTTGTTGATAGGATTTCGACCCTTCCCCACTTTAGCTTCGAAATAAGACCCTTTGGAACCATTATAAACCGATTTTGTCTTTAATATAAAATAATATTTTGAGATATTCCTAAGGTGCCCCTCTCCTCCCTTATAAAAGGGCACCTCCTCCCCCTCCTCATCACACCAATTTGAGCACTCAAGCTCGGCCAACCCCTTCCATTTTCTCCTCTCCACTTCCCTAGAATAATCCTACAGGTCCTGGTCTTCTTCAAATACCAATCTTAGTTCCCTAAGTGGAGGATTCAAAGAGGCGTTCCAAAGAAGAGGTAATATCCATTACCGATCTTTTCAATTTCTTTCTTCTTCAACTTCTTCTTCTTTAGTTGTTTCATGATGAAGTAATAACATTAGTATTACTTACATACTGATATGTTATTATAAATATGAAACAATAATAATTCACCTTCTATCCATCCTACGGAAAAATGAAATCACTGCGCGTGCGTACGTAGGGAATACCGTCTCCACGCCGTGGTGTAATCTATTTTTCCACCATCACTTTACAAGGATGGGTATAATGGTGTAATGAGTAACTATTTATGATTATTATAAAGTAATATTGATACTGAAATAATATATATATACTCCAATATAGTTCCACGATCATAGGAACGATATCATCACTCATGCGTACGTACGGAATACCGTCTCCACGATGTGATGCGACTCATTATACATGATCATCATTACATAGTAATTATATAAATTAATTGAATGAATAAATATGATAATGTTACACTAATACCATTCTGGATATAAGGTATCTATAACCTTAAAAGAAGAATAAGAATGTATTCGGCAAAACATGCATAAGAACAAAAGGCAATAAAGACCCGAGTAACAAGTAACAATGAAATATTACTAACAAGAAGCTAAGAATATGACCATATATGATATAATATCAATATGTATGATTCTGTAATAAGTCAATAACATTATTTAAACCATTATACAGGAGCTTCGGACACATACAATGCAAATCGGATCTAAGGTAAGGGAAATATCACAATCTCATTTTTATCTGAGATTGTTTATTCGTAAGTATTTACTGGGGTGTATTTTATCATCCACATCCATGTTTCATCAATATGTAATATTATTTCCATCCACCTAAAATTGTTTAAATCCATTTTTACCCTTCGGTGAGTTTTTAGTAATATCTATGAAAGGAATCTTTTGTCGTACGAGGTACTTTTCGACTTTTCTGACAAAAGTACGAAGAATGTTTTTTTTAACTTATATGGCATGAATGGATTTCTAAAAAATTATTTCCAAGAAGCTTCCTTTACAAGTATTAATGTTTATTTTTAATCAACTTCTTTTAGTTTAAAATTGTATGACATGTTAAGAAATGAAAAGTGTTTTTGAAGTAGAAAGGATATTTTCCTCAAGAATGAAGTTCAAGTATTTTATCAAAATTATTTTCCATCTAAGATAATAAAAGGGTTCTGTTTTTATCCCTATTATTACATGGATTTGATTATGTTGTGATGGAAAAAATTTTATGAATTCCTTTATCTTATATGAATTGTTTTATGATGTCATGTTGTTTAAGAATCCCATTTTTATTACATGGGTTATGCGATGATGTATGATTTATGATTATGTGGCGCACATAAGAAAGGATTCATTATAAGATGGGTGGGACCTATATCTACCTCCAATGCATTGGGTAAAGATTTATATCTCATGATATAGACATGGCTGGAATGGTAGGTTATACCGGTTCAGTGAAACAGGACTGGAACGAGGGTGACTCGGTTCAGAAAGGGACTTTGTCCACTAAGATAGTCTTGGCAATGAGTCATGACTAACAAGAAATGATTTTCCATGATTATGTGTGCATGCCACAAAGTTTCAAGTTTCATGTTATGATTATGGGGATCTCATTTTCACTTCTATGATTTATTCCATGTTAAGATATTATGATCTCTTTTGCAGGTTATGATTTTCAAAATGATTTGATATGATTTTTATTTCCTTTATTTGCCCTTGATGAGCATTTGAGCTCACCCTTTTATGTTTTATTTTCCCCAGGTCAGGAAGATGCATATTAGGTAGAATATGCTAAAAGGGACCCTAGATATGATGAAATAAATGGGAGACACTGTAGAATATTTATGAACTAGATGTTTATGTTTCCCAGTTTCTAAAGACACTATACCTATACGGTACTTTTTGGTTTTGTAATATGTTGTAATAAGTGTTCTTCAATTTTGATGTATTAACAATGTATGTAAAGTATGGGTCGTTATAGTTGGTATTAGAGGCAAAGGAGGTAGGAATGTATCCGATCCTTGGGAACTCTCACATGTGAGCGTTGGAAGAAGCATGGCTCTCCGCCCAAGGGCTTCATGAGGAAATGGCTGCCACTGGGGATGGTGGTGTGTCCCGCCCAGGGGGTGTAGCCGCCCATGGAGTGTCCTGATAGGTATCAACTATAGTCCACTGGAAGAAATTCCAGACCGTTATAGTTGGTATCAGAGGAAAGGTATAGTCAACCTTTGGAAACTAGGATGTGAAAGCCTTAGTAAGAACTCTAAGGATAAGTCTAAGCATAGAACACAATCTTAGTATTTTAGAAATGGCCATGAATAACCTAGGATAAGACCTTAAGCATGAAAATTTTATTCTTGAATTATGTGGTTTTCCTATTATAATTAGTGTTGCTCACACTATTCTTCTTGGTTTTAGTCAATGGCTGGAACCCGAAGGAACCGTGTTAATGCGGAATGCGATGGGAAATGCAATGATTGTCCCCCTGAGCAACCAAACGATATGGGAGCTGGAATGAAAAATATTGTAGCCATGCTCACACAACTTTCTCAAGCTATGAATCATGCAGGACATCCAAACGAGCAAAGGAAGGAGCAACATTCTGTTGAATCCTTCATGAGGCAGCGTCCACCTTCTTTCAGTGGGTCTACTGATCCATTAGTACTGAACAATGGATTAGTACTACTGAAAAGATATTTTCAGTTCTTCAATGTTCTGAACATGATAAAGTCATCCTAGTAGTGTATCGTTTGGATGGAGATGCTGATCAATGGTGGAATCTTATTAAGAATACGAGGCAAAGGGATGAAATTGATTCTATGGAATGGGATGAGTTCAAGAACTTATTTTTCAATAAGTACTTCCCTCGTATTCTCCGAACAAAGATGGTGAAAGAGTTTCTTGAACTTAAGAAAAGGGATGATGAATCAGTTGGTACCTATGAAGCAAATATTACAAGACTTTCAAGGTACGCTTCTGGTATTATTATCCAACCTAAGAGTAAGATCGATCGATTCTTTAGTGGATTAAAACCAAGTCTTCGAAGGGTGTTAGCCATAAGGGACTTCAATAGCTACGAGGAAATCGTTCGATGTGCTCTCAATGTCGATATAGAAATTGGAGTAACCCATCAGTCACATGGGTTTGATAAGAAGAGGAAGATGGAATTCAAAGGAAAATCTAAAGAGAAAACTGAAAAGAAGATGAGATTTCCCTTATGCTCAAAGTGTGGAAAGAAACATGGAGGGAGTTGTCTTAAAGGGACACGTAAATGTTTTAAATGTGGAAAGGAAGGTCATCGGGCATTTGAATGCCGCGATAATGGGAAGAAGATGTCTAATGATGCAAACAAAGGAAGGGATACACAGAATGAACCTACTACACTTCAATGTTTCAAGTGCAAGGAGATGGGGCATTATGCCAATCAATGCCCAAATCCAAGGGTTGATGATGATGGTCGATGTCAACAAAATCTTAAGGCTAAAGACAACGGAATGTCACATGCAATTTCTATCAGCGATGTGGAGTACGATAACGAAGTGGTGAAAGGTACACTTACCGTCCACTCTAAAGTAGCAAATGTTTTATTTGATTCTAGATCCACCCACTCTTTTTTTTCTAAAGAATTTTATAAGGGTATCACTGTATTACCTCAACAATTAGACGTTGAGTTAGCTGTGACAACACCTAATGGCAAAACAGTCGCATCAAAAGTTTATAATTCTTCTCCGATCGAAGTTTGTGGGAAAGTGCTTCCTGAAAATCTTGTGATCCTTCTTATAGTGGTATTTTATGTGATTCTTGGCATGGATTGGCTTTCTTTATACGGAGATCATATCAATTTCCAAAGAAGGGAAGTCACATTTCATATTCCAGATCAATCTATGATCATCTATCAATGCAAGGATGAACATAAACTTCCAGTGGAAATTTCTTCCATTTTATGGGTATTGATTCCACTAAATGAAGTTTATTTATCTCAAATGGTTGGTGAGAAGCTCGCGATTAAGAATATGCCCGTCGTACGGGAGTTTGATGATGTCTTTCCGGAGGAATTACCGGGTCTTCCACCAAATCGAGAAGTTGAGTTTTCAATAGAACTCGTACCGGGTGCTTTTCCAATTTCAAAGACACCTTATAGAATGGCCCCAATTGAGTTGTAGGAATTGAAGAAGCAACTCCAGGAGAATCTTGATAAGGGATTCATATGCCCTAGTGCGTCACCTTGGGGAGAACCTGTTCTATTTGTTAAGAAGAAAGATGGATCAATGAGACTCTGCATTGATTATCAAGAACTTAACAAGATCCCTATCAAGAACAAATATCCTCTCCCACGCATTGATGACTTATTTTTCCAACTACACGGAGCTCAATACTTTTCCAAGATTGATCTTCGTTCAGGGTATCATCAATTAAGGGTCAAAAGGGAGGATATACCAAAGACGGCTTTCCGTACAAGGTATGGACACTATTAATTTATAGTGATGCCATTTGGTCTTACTAATGCCCCTTCTATCTTCCTGGTTCTAATGAATAGAGTCTTTAGAGACTATTTTGATCAATTTGTGGTAGTTTTTATAGACGATATTCTTGTCTATTCAAAGAGCAAGGAAGAGCATGAATATCACTTGAGAATTATATTTAAGACCCTGAGAAAGGAGAAGCTTTATGCCAAATTTACCAAGTGTGAATTTTGGCTTCCAAAAGTTGCATTTTTGGGTCACGTAATCTCAAAAGATGGGATATCTGTGGATCCAGCAAAAACAGAGGTTATCGAAAGATGGTCGAGACCAACAACAGTAACTGCGATCCGAAGTTTTCTTGGTTTGGCTGGATATTATCGACGTTTTGTAAAAGATTTTTCACGATTATCTAATCCACTCACCAAGTTGACTCGGAAAGGAGTTAAGTTTGTTTGGATAGAGGATTGTGAAGAGAATTTCAAGGAGTTGAAAAGAAGGTTATCCAGTGCACCTGTGCTCACACTGCCTTGTAGTGGAGAAAGGTTTGTGATCTACAGTAATGCATCCAAGAAGGGATTGGGGTGTGTTCTTAAGCAAAATGATATGGTGATAGCTTATGCCTCACGACAGTTGAAAATCCATGAGCAAAATTACCCAACACATGATTTGCAGTTGGCTGCGGTAATCTTTGCATTAAAGATTTGGAGGCATTACCTTTATGGTGAAAGGTGTGAAATTTATACTGATCATAAAAGTTTAAAGTATATTTTCACACAAAAGGAGTTGAATATGCGTCAAAGAAGATGGTTAGAGCTGATTAAGGATTATGACTGCTCAATCCATTACCACGCTGGGAAAGAAAACAAGGTGGCAGATGCATTAAGTCGACAAGACCATGCTAGTTTATCCATGATGAGGATCACAAAAGATCCAACATTTATAGATTTACAAAGGATGGATCTTGGAATTATAATGGAAGGGGAAAAATCTTATCTTTCTCAAATGAATGTTCACCCATCTATACATGTGAAGATTAAAGAGGCACAGAAAGAAGATATTGAGTTACAAAAGAAAGTGAGAAATTCTCCTGAATTTAACCTTGATTGTGATGGGATAATAAAGTTCAGGAATCGGGATTGTGTTCATCCCATCCCCGAATTAAAGAAGGAGCTGCTGGATGAGGCTCATAGTTCTTCATTCTCTATTCATCCTGGAAGCACGAAGATGTATAGGGACCTGAAAGAGTACTTCTGGTGGGATGGCATGAAAAGAGATGTTGCTGAATATGTCTCTCGATGCTTGGTTTGTCAACAAGTTAAAGCTGAGAGACAGAAGTCTAAGGGGATGTTACAACCATTACCCATACCCGAATAGAAATGGGAAAACATCACTATGGACTTTGTCACAGGACTTCCTAAAACATCCAAAGGCAATAATGCTATCTGGGTCATAGTTGATCGTCTTACAAAGTCTGCACACTTCATTGCTATTAGAGAGGATTTCTCTCTAGATCAGCTTGCCAGGATATATGTAAAGGAAGTGGTAAGATTGCATGGAGTACCACTTTCTATTATATCTGATCGGGATCCGAGATTTACCTCGAAGTTCTGGCGAAGTCTTCAGCATACTCTGGATACAGAGTTGAGTTTCAGCACTGCTTATCATCCCCAGACAGACGGTCAGTCTGAAAGAACAATTCAAACCCTAGAAGATATTTTGAGAGCTTGCTCTATGGATTTCAAAGGAGGTTGGGATCAACACCTACCTTTGGTGGAATTTTCTTATAATAATAGCTTTCACTCCAGTATTCAGATGGATCCTTATGAAGCTCTCTATGGAAAGAAATGCAGGACTCCAACTTGCTGGGATGAAGTTGGGGAAAGAAAGCTATTAGGACCTGATCTCGTTGATGAAATGACAGAAAAGGTTAGATCTATTCAACAACACATAAGAGCATCTCAGAGTCGACAGAAAAGTTATGCCGACAACCGAAGAAAAGACCTAGAGTTTGAAGTGGGTGATAAAGTGTTCTTACGAATATCTCCCTGGAAGAGGGTTATGAGATTTGGAAAGAAGGGGAAGTTGAGCCCTAGATATATCGGTCCTTTCGAAATACTGGATCGTGTTGGGAAGGTAGCTTACCGATTGGTGCTTCCACCGAATCTCTCTCAAGTTCACGATGTGTTCCATGTATCTCTCCTGAGAAAGTACATACCAGATCCTTCACATGTACTCAGCTCAGAAGTTGTACCGCTGGAGCAAGATCTTTCTTATGAAGAATAGCCGATAGAGATTCTGGATCGTAGCGAAAAAGTCCTACGAAACAAGACCACTCGATTGGTGAATGTTTTATGGTGGAACCACCAACTTGAAGAAGCTACATGGGAGCATGAGGATATGATGAGGGAGAAGTATCCTCATCTGTTTGTTACAAGGTGACGAATTTCGAGGGCGAAATTCTTTTTTAGGGGGGTAGAATGTAACACCCGAGACTTTTATGTTATCAAAGGAATCTTTTTCTACACAACACTTTCTTGGCTTGCTTTACACGCAATCGCGACCTTCCTCGATAGCTTGCGTCGTACGCAATAGCGAGTTTCACTAAACAACAATATGCTATTAAAACTAGCCGTTATGAATAGTAATAACCACTTTTTGAAATTTTATAAATTTTATTTATCAAAATGGACTTCATTTTTGGATTCGGAATACCGAAATTAGCCTAGGGTGAAATTTTGGTATTTTTCTGAAAACTTTCAATTTTTGATGAATAGTGAAACCACTAAGTGGTAGGTTAAAAACTGAATTTTGCATAAAAATTAATTTTACCGCTTCTGTGAATGGAATTTCGAAAATCCGACAGACACGGTTGATATCAGTAAGTAAAATGTGGTTCAATGAGATAAAAATAATTTTTTGGTGAATAGTAACTTTTTACTTTTTTTACCGCGGTTAATAGTAAATTGGGTAACTAAGGGTAAATATGATATTAATATTACCCTAACACATGTCCTAATTCTATTGGACAAGTGTAATTCGACTAGAAACAAACATAGGAATAAAATAAGACCATTTAGGCCCACTTGGATTAGATTAGGACATTTATTATTAATTTATTTAAAGAAGGGTTAAAATAGTTAAAATCAACGTTTAATAAGTAAATCATTTTTCATATGGGGTTATACATAAGATAAATTAGAATATAAACATTCATTAGAAAGATAAAAAGATTTCCTACATAATGGTATTTTATTTGTAATTTTTAGACATTAAATAATTGAATTTATTTATGACACAATGATGATGCAGTAATTATCTTATTTATGAAATATCGACATAATTGATGTTATAAACACCAAAATAAATGTAATTTGAGACTTTTTATGAATTACACAAATGTTCTAGGTTACTAGGATATATTATTGTTGATTTAATAAACTTGGTTCGAACATATAATTCTGTTATGACTTTCACAAAAATCATATATCATGTAGTGTCAAAATTGACACAAAATAGTTTTTAAATCAAATATTATATTATTAATTGTTATTTTATTCCTAAAAATCTAAGGTTTGGCAACATGACTTAGATAAAGATATATATACTAATAATAAACAATTTGGGGTTAGTTTGGCATGTTATAGTAAGTTTATTAACTATATAGTGTAAGAAAACAAAAAGACACGGTAAAAGTTAAATTATTTAACTTAGAGTTAAATCTAATTGATAAGGTTAAAATAATATCCTAAACTTGTCTAAATCCTATTGGTTGATAGGATTTCGACCCTTACCCTCTTTAGCTTCGAAATAATACCCTTTGGAACCATTATAAACCGATTTTTACTTTAATATAAAATAATATTTTGAGATATTCATACGGTGCCCCTCTCCTCCCTTATAAAAGGGCACCTCCTCCCCCTCCTCCTCACACCAATTTGAGCACTCAAGCTCGGAAAAACCCTGCCATTTTCTCCTCTACACTTCCCTAGAATAATCCTAGAGGTCCTGGTCTTCTTCAAAGACCAATCTTAGTTCCCTAAGTGGAGGATTCAAAGAGGCGTTCCAAAGAAGAGGTAATATCCATTACCGATCTTTTCAATTTCTTTCTTCTTCAACTTCTTCTTATTTAGTTGTTTCATGATGAAGTAATAACATCAGTATTAATTACATACTGATATGTTATTATAAATATGAAACAACCATAATTCACCTTCTATCCATCCTATGGAAAAATGAAATCACCGCGCGTGCGTACGTACGGAATACCGTCTCCACGCCGTGGTGTAATCTATTTTTCCACCATCACTTTACAAGGATGGGTATAATGGTGTAATGAGTAACTATTTATGATTATTATAAAGTAATATTGAAACTGAAATAATATATATATACTCCAATACAGTTCCACGATTATAGGAACGATATCATCACTCGTGCGTACGTACGGAATACCGTCTCCACGATGTGATGCGACTCGTTCTACATGATCATCATTACATAGTAATTATATAAATGAATTGAATGAATAAATATGATATATGTTACACTAATATCATTCTGGATATAAGGTATCTATAACCTTAAAAGAATAATAAGAATGTATTCGGCAAAACACGCATAAGAACAAAAGGCAATAAAGACCCGAGTAACAAGTAACAATGAAATATTACTAACAAGAAGCTAAGAATATGACCATATATGATATCATATCAATATGTATGATTCTGGAATAAGTAAATAACATTATTTAATCCATTATACAGGAGCTTCGGACACGTACAAAGCAAATTGGACCTAAGGTAAGGGAAATATCACAATCTCATTTTTATCCGAGATTGTTTATTCGTAAGTATTTACTGGGGTGTATTTTATCATCCACATCCATGTTTCATCAATATGTAATATTATTTCCATCCACCTAAAATTGTTTAAATCCATTTTTACCCTTCGGTGAGTTTTTAGTAATATCTATGAAAGGAATCTTTTGTCGTACGAGGTACTTTTTGACTTTTCCGACAAAAGTACGAAGAATGTTTTTTTTAACTTATACGGCATGAATGGATTTCTAAAAAATTATTTCCAAGAAGCTTCCTTTACAAGTATTCAAGTTTATTTTTAATCAACTTCTTTTAGTTTAAAATTTTATGACATGTTAAGAATGGAAAAGTGTTTTTGAAGTAGAAAGGATATTTTCCTCAAGAATGAAGTTCAAGTATTTTATCAAAATTATTTTCCATCTAAGATAATAAAAGGGTTCTGTTTTTATCCCTATTATACATGTATTTGATTATGTTGTGTTGGAAACATTTTTATGAATTCCTTTATCTTATATGAATTGTTTTATGATGTCATGTTGTTTAAGAATCCCATTTTTATTACATGGGTTATGCGATGATGTATGATTTATGATTATGTGGCACACATAAGAAAGGATTCATTATAAGATGGGTGGGACCTATATCTCCCTCCAATGCATTGGGTAAAGATTTATATCTAATGAGATAGACATGGCTGGAACAGTAGGTTATACCGGTTCAGTGAAACAAGACTGGAATGAGGGTGACTCGGTTCAGAAAGGGACTTTGTCCACTAAGATAGTCTTGGCAATGAGTCATGACTAACAAGAAATAATTTTCCATGATTATGTGTGCATGCCACAAAGTTTAAAGTTTCATGTTATGATTATGGGGATCTCATTTTCACTTCTATGATTTATTCCATGTTAAGATATTATGATCTCTTTTGCAGGTTATGATTTTCAAAAAGATTTGATATGATTTTTATTTCCTTTATTTTCCCTTGCTGAGCATTTGAGCTCACCCTTTTATGTTTTCTTTTCCCCAGGTCAGGAAGATGCATATTAAGTAGAATATGCTAAAAGGGACCCTAGATATGATGAAATAAATGGGAGACACTGTAGAAGATTTATGAACCAGATGTTTATGTTTCCCAGTTTCTAAAGACACTATACCTATACGGTCCTTTTTTGTATTGTCATATGTTGTAATAAGTGTGCTTAAATTTTGAAGTATTAACAATGTATATAAAGTATGGGTCGTTATATGTCTCACTAAACCAGATTAACTTACCATTCCTTCCATTTCAATATCATGAGATATAAATATTTACCTAATGAATTGGCGGGAGATATAGGTCCCACCCATCTCATAACTAAATCATTCTTTCGTGTTCCAAATAATAAACATTAATCATTCATAATAACCCAACAAATAAATGGGTTTCATAAACATCATCCCATCATAACATAATCCATTTAAAAGAAATGGATATCATTTCATCATAAGAAAAATCAAACCATGTAAATAATAGATACATTATACTTGAAACATAAACATACTAAATAATGTCCTCTTAGATGGAAAATATTTTTGATAAAACAATTGAAATGAATTATTGAAGAAAATATCCTTTCTTTATTAGAATAATTTTCTTTTCTCAAAATGCTGTGAAATTTTAAAAGAAAAGGATTTTGATGAAAATAATCATGAAATATTGTAGAGGAATCGTCGTTTAAATAAGTCATAATGAAACTGTAAAAATCCATTCATGCAGTATAAGTTAAAAAAACATTCTTCTCGTACTTTTTCGAAAAAAGTCAAAAAGTACCTTATATGGTAACCAAAGGAAAGATTCCTTCCATACAATGTGTTAAAAATTCAACAAAGGGTAAAAATGTCATTAAACATACATGGAATACTAATAAACATTTTGTGAAAACATTTTTAGAAAACATGGACATTGATGATAAAAATAACCCTAGAAAATACTAACGTATAAGCAATCTCAGATAAAAATGAGATTTGAAAAATTATCCCTTACCTTATGTTAGATATGCTTTGTATGTATCCAAAACTCTTTTATAATGATTTATATAATGTCATTGACTTATTACATAATCATATTCATTATTATGATATCAAATATGGTTCACTTATGACTTTATATTATCTATTCTTTTGTAAATTCATGTTATAGTAGCATTTTAGGTAAAATCGTTTCATTTATAGTCCGTGTTTTGACTTGTAATTAGATCATGATTAATTACTTCCAGAAGTTAAAACATTATTTATATAGAATATATATTCATAATATACATATATATAATATATCGATAAATGGAATGAAATACACCGTTCAGGGAGATGGTAGGTCGTATGTACGCATGAACGCTATTTTCATTGAAAAATTAAATTGAATAGATGTAAGAAAATAATGTATACATAATTCCAGTATCATTAATATGTAATATATTTCATGATTATTTAATATATATACTTTACAATCATTCTTGAATGGTTAACATGGAGAATGAATCTCATCGCGTTGTGGAGACGGTAATACGTACGTATGCACGAGTGATGATATCGTTCCCATAATTATTCGATGGAATTAGAGTGGATGATATAATATCTCATAATTAGTATCATGTCATAATAACCATATATATAGTTATTCATTACACCATTATACCCATCCAAGTAAAGTGGTGGGGGAAAAATAGGTTACTCCAAGGCGTTGAGAGTGTATTTCGTACGTACGCATGCGTGGTGATTTTGTTTTCCGTAGGATGGATAGAAGGTGAAATGGGTTTGTTACATATTTATAATAACATATCAGTATATTATTGATACTTATGATATTACATTATAATGAATCAACTAAATAAGAAGAAGTTGACAAAGAAAGAAACTTGAGAAATTTGGTAGAAGAGATTACCTCTTCTTCGACGCACCTCTTTTAAGCTTCCTCATAAGGCACTAGAGTTGGTCTTCTGAGGAGCCATAAGCTCTATAATGTTTCTATGGAAGTTTATAAGGGAAACCGAAAGGTTTTTCCAAGCTTGAAGGCTCAATATTGTGTAAAGAGAAGAGGGAGGAGGTACCCTTTATAAGGGAGGATAGGGGAACTTTAGAAAAAACATAAACTATTATTTTATAATAAAGTCATATTTGGTTTATAATAGCTCAAAATTGATTTATTTCGAAGATAAAGTTGGTATGGGTTGAAATACACTCAAAAATAGTTTTTAGAAAAGCTTAGGTTACTATTTTAACCTTATCATTTAGATTTAACTCTAGGTAAAATAATTTAACTTTTACAGTGTCTTCTGGTTTTCTTACACTATATGGTTAATAAACTTACTATAACAAGACAAACGAATACAAAGTGGTTCATTATTAATATATATATATCGTTATCTATGTCATTTAGCCAATCCATAGATTTTTAAGAATAGAATATCAATTAATAATATAATATTTTTTTAAAAACTATTTTATGTCAATTTTGACACTATTTGGTAATTGATTTTTCTGAAAATTAATACATCATGATTAGTTAAAAAAGTTAATTTAATCAATAATAACATGTCATATTAACCTATAAAATTAGGTTAATTCATAAAAAGTCTAAAATTACAATTATTTGGGTATTTATGACATCAATTATGTTAATATTTCATTAATAAGGTAATTACTGCATCATCATTCTGTCATATATAAATTATTTTATTTAATGTCTAAAAATTATAAATAAAATAACATTATGTAGGAAATAATTTTATATTTCTAATGAATATTTATAGTCGAATTTATCTTATGTATAACCCTATATTAAAAATGTTTTAGTTTTTTAACTTTGATTTTAACTCTTTTAACTATTCTTTGAATTAAATAATAATATATGTTCTAATCTAATCCAAGTGGACCTAAATGGTCATATTTTATTCCAAAGTTAATTTTTGGTAGAATTACACTTTTCAAATAGAATTATGACATGTGTTAGGGTAATAATAATATCATTTTTAACCTTAATTACCCTATTTACTTTTAAACGTGGTAAATAAAAGTAAAATGTTACTATTCACCAAAAAATATTTTTATCTCATTGAACCACATATTACTCATTTATTTTAACAATGTCTCTCGGATATTTTAAATTCAACTCACTAAAGCAGTAAAATTATGTCTTCTGTACAACTGCAAATGCTCCTAGGAGGTAGGTAAAAGATGGTAAAAATTTTTATATAATTTTTGTATCTCTAAATTTATTATAAACTAACTCCAATGAATTAAATTGAAATTATATATATATTATGTATATATTTTGACCTAAAAGAAATTAAAATAAAATAAATAATTATTTAAATAAAATGTTGGTTTTCAAATAGTAACCCTGGGTTTTCACAACTCATCAAAAAATGAACGTCTTCAGAAAAATACCAAAAATTCACCCAAGAATAATTTCTATATTCCAAATTCTAAAATGAAGTCCACTTTGAATGATAAAATTTATAAAATTTTAAAAGTAGGTATTACTATTCATAACTACTAGTTCATAATAACATTATAATAATATATCGTTTAGTGATACTCAGTATTGCGTATAACACACCCTATCGAGGAAGGTTGCTCTAGCGTGCAACATAAGCCTAGAAAAGTGTTTGTGTATATTGTAAGCTAATACGGTGTTGGGTATAGCGCAAGCTAATATTGGTGTAGCATACAACACAAGACATCAACAAAATTAAAAACAATATTTCTCATAAAATCTCGTGGTGTTACACTACCAAACCCAGCTGTTGTCGTGGATGCACTAAATCATAGACCTGATCATGTCTCTGAGCCTGTACCTGCGGCTCCTTCTTTCCCTGCACTGGATCTTGAACATAATACTGCACCGGTGGCACTGTATCCTCACTTTCCTGACGCTCCATCGAGACGTGTAGTATAAACCCGCTGAATACCATAAATGGTCAAACAGCTCATGTTTGTATAACAATATATATTCAACGCAGATAAGTAAATCTGTAAAAGGCGGTGCATAACTACTACCCTTACTCTCCCCAACACAACCCATGCCCATGGAATCCCAGCCGCATGGCCTCCTTACCCACCCCTCAACAAAGCCATGTATCAAATGTACCTCAGGCAATCCCCATCCCAACAACCCCTGTTTCGTAAACCGATGACCGAGTCGCCCAATCCTAGTGATCAAAATCGCCTCAACCGATAGTACCTTCCTATTTATATGAGATCTAGACTCAAATTACATGTCACCTACAATTCTACAAATCTATAAATCATGGCATACACATTGTAAAAACAAGAAATTCTATCATGAATTTAATTTATTCACATTTCAAAGCATACAAATCATGGAAATTGAAATTATTCATGTTCCATTATCACTTCACAAAGTATACATGTAGTTATGAAATTGAAATACCCTAAAATGTTCCCATGAAAAGCAAAGAAAACCAGCCTTGCCATACTGGTCCAAGGTCCACATCTCTCTTACCACACCAGTCAAGGTTCACATATAACAATCCTTAACCTCAAACACCATGTGAGACACCATGGTGGAAATCATATGATCTGTAATCTGAGAAAAAGAAAACAACATTTGACACCCATGGAAACTTGGATCATCCCTCATACCTGGGGCTGCAGCCTCCCAAGAATAAGCTAGAAACCCAGTTCCAGTAACAACCTTTATCCATTCAACCATATCATAAATTGTAAAACCAGAAAAAATAAAAGAGAATCCTCAATCTTATTAGTAGACAGTAAAACACATCTACTAAATCCATGTCAAGAACTCCATTGATACCTCTTTGTAACAACCCGGACCCAAACAGCCACCCGAACAGCGCTAAACGGGTCGGGTTCTACTACCATACATGTACCTCCCCGAACGCTAATGCCTGCTGAATAGCAGCGAGGGTCTTATAGTATAGTGGGGAGGCTATAACCTCTCAGAGGATAATAATAAAGGTATTTGTTCAAGTATAACAATAATGAAGCTGTGGAATAAATAACACAGCATACTTGAACCAGACCTGCAGAGCGGAAGCACATTATTTATTAATAAATAGTGGATGAAATAAATATAGACAACAACAAATAAATATAAAAACAGCAGCATGCTGATTACTTTTAACATCTAGTAAACAATAAATCATGCATCCAAAGAAGTGCATACATGTCATGATAATAGGGGCACCAATGGATAACCAACTGTAGCTACAAATAAGCATGCTGATACAGGAAAGTATGAAAAAATAGTAAACATAATCTAGGATAGACCTCAATGTCCATACCATCTACATGCAACAACTAATACATCCCAGCTCCAGAAGATGGCCTCTTTCTTTCACATAAATCCATAAAGTCGGCATGTGTCTTGAAGGGCCCATGTATGGTGTGAGACAAATCTCAGTAGGATACCACCCAATGGTGATTACCTAATATTATTGTTTAACAAGTCATGCATTTATAAGGAAGGTAGTAAATATTACAATGCAAAAATAAACACTTACTCCACTGGTGCTTAGCAGCCACCAAGGATTGTCACTAACTTTGGCCAATGCCGGAATCTATTTCATGTATAGCGGTAACATGTGCCCCCTAACATCGTGTGTCTCAAGTACCAAAGTCCTAAATGCACGCTCGAGAAATATTAACCCAGATAAACAACGATTTTTGTCCTTAATAAGTAACCCGGGGGAGAGCGATTCCTACCATCAAATAACGTGACAGGAGGGACAATGATGTCTTCCCTCAAATAACGTAACCAGAGGGACAACGATGTCTTCCCTCAAATAACGGAAAGACTCTACCGCCAACCCGATGACCTCAATGCTATTTCCTGGAGACTCCTCACCATGAACGTGGATTCCTACAGAAACAAACCACAAACCTGTAGTACCTAAACCATAAATAACGGGTGCCTATACCCACATGAGTGGTCAAAAACACCAAATCACAAAGTCACTTTGTGTGCACAGTACTAAAATTTTCTTGGTGAGCGGTAATCACAAAAATAGCACCCAAGACACAACACCACTAACACCTCGTGTCCCTGTGACCATGCCAATCAAGTCTGATGGCCCTTCCATCCTAGTAACCCGGGCCATGCCCAACCTGACAATCATCCTACCTCAACTGCCGCCCATGACACCCAATCCCATGGTCTGAACCACCCAACGTAACCCACGCCAAGACAAACCAAGAAGATCAACATTACTCAACAATATTTGGGTCATTCCCAACACAACCAAAAAGGGTTCTAGCATATGAAATTCAGAAATTATATATATACATATTTAAACAAAACACAATACAAGAAAAAAAATCTAATCAGTTGAATTTCTCTAGAAAGGGGATGTCCTATACCAGCACTGAGGTCTTGAGATCCTCTAACAATTTATATCATATTTTAATAACTAAACTCAATAGTTAAAAACAATACAATTCAAATATAACCATTATTTCATCCCTCGACCAAAATGCCCTGATTAGCAACGACCACTTGCCCGACCCCACTCGAAAAAACATATAACAGGGAATACCCAATGCTACCCTTACGACCATAAAAAATGTAATATGCAATATTCGATAAAACTGGGTCCCCCTCAAAAATCCTGGAAACATGCTGAAGTCCGCGTCACCCAAATGACCACAAAAACACAAAAAGAGGTATGCACCACCTACCTGAGACTCATATGAAGCTACTCCTCCTGTAATAACCTCTAATTTGGTCTGAAACACAGTAGATCTATAAATTAATCAAAACCACTCGAACCCCTATAATTCGTTCTAGAACAGAAATAAAAAATTGGATCTAGAGGAATCGAGCCCTTATCAAGGGGGTTCCAATGCTTCAAACCATGATTGAATCCGACTTCGGACAGTGATCCGGGAGAAAAGAGAAGATTCGTTCTGCTTGGTTCATGAAACCCTATGGAACAAAAAGAAGTTTCGCCTCAAAATGCGGCTATTGACAGTTTTAACGCAAAAAAAAATTAAACTACACGATGTGTAATTTAGGACTACATTCCATGTATATCATTTAACTGTTCTTATGGCGGCTGGAATTTTTCCGACTTAATTTCCAGAACCTGCCGACACTAGTACGTGTCATGTACCTAGGGCTACATGGCGTATAATTGATTTTCCTTCTCTTCCTCGCCGACTTACCCACACACCATATATTTCCCGCTTACACAACCAGAATACATGGGATGTCCAAGAGGAACATGGTGTGTACTTGGTTAAAAAAATTTACTCGGCCAACTAGAATACACACCATGTATATCCCTCATAAACGACCAGACTACATGGCGTGTCCAAAACTACACATCATGTACTATGAAATTTCTACCAGTTATCGTATGACATGTACTTAGAGAGAACACGACCGATAAATGTCTTAACATATAGACGGCGTGTACTTATGGTACATGGTGTGTAGTCTGGAAATTTCCAGAAAGTACCCATTTTCCCATGTTTCCTTAGAAACATGTCAAAAATTCAAACAGGGCTGGTATTTTGACCCATTCAAAAAACTCGGGTTCTTACACCTCCCCTATAAATATCACCCCTTACCACATCTTCTTCTCACACATTTCAATCTTTGATCCTTGCCCAAATTCATCCCAATCATATTCCCAAGCGTCAACCCCTTGTTGTATGATAACCAGTATAAATTTTATAATATATGTATTCCAGGATGAAGAAGTATTCAATTTCCATTACATCATTCAAGACATGTCATAAAACCAAATTTATGTTTAAAAATATTATAATATATGTATTATTTCTTATTTAGTGTTATCGAACCATTATATATACATGATATTAAATAATAATAAAAATTGTGATGATCGAAAAACCTTTCAAAATAATCTAAATGATTTTCACTAACATCTTATATAATGATTCATCCTACCCCAAAACAAAGAAATGAATTGTATTACCATTAAATCATATGTATATTAATTAATAACATATAATGTCAATTCTAGATAAATATTCATACTTTACGTGATCTTTCATAGTTTTATACAAGTGATCTGATCATGAAAAACAAGAAACGAATGCTGCCAAATGATAAAATTGAATCACTTAAATTTTGAAAAATGCCATAAATGAAATCAATAAAATTATAATAAATAAAATTAATGTATTAATGTTTAATAATTAATTAAATAATGGATTTAATTTGATAATACATGACATTAAGATCAACCACAGAAAAAATTCAAACATAAAGAAAGGGATTATACTTGAACCTCCATTTTTCCTTCAGGTTACTCTATCTCTCTTTTTACCCCAATGTAATCACAATTTATTTTGGTTTAATTTTTCAAAATTTTTTGTATGTTTTCAAAACTCGGGTATCCAAATCATATCATTCTTATATGGTGGACAAATATGTAACACCACAAATAAATAAAGAATATTAAATTTTCATATTTATCCATATTTGTGAATAAAATATTAATATGTCTTTAAAGGGGACGCTATGCTCGATGGTGTACCCAACACGCAACAACGAGTTTCTTGGTAATCTTACGTTGCACTCTAATAATAAAATTATATTATTTTAAATGGTAGTTAACATGTAGTCGTTGTATTGGTGGGAATGGATAGAAATAACTAAAATATGATTATATATGTTTTTAAATGTTTTTATATTTATCAAATAAAAGATAAAGGCTTAAAATACAGAATGAATTCAATTTTAGGCGTATATGCCCTAGTTTTCATTAAAGGTTCACTTATCCCCTTTTGATGGAGAACCGTCATTAAATATAGTTTTTTTTAATCCTATACATTCTTTTGGACCAAATAAAACTCTTCTTAAGAACTGGGACATCAAAATTTATTTTGTGTAAATTTTTGGTATCTTTCAGATAAAGTTCATTTTTTAATGAATAGTGTAAAATGTTGTATTTTAATTCAAAACATCTTTTTAATATAATTTATTTATATGATTATATTATCTTCTGAATTGGTTTTAAAGTGAAATTATAATATATTTTTACCATTAAAATCAATAGTGGTCGTTGGAATTAATTTCACTTTGAAATCAGACTTAAACAAGTGTCAATCTTTTGATACTTATTGTTTTATAAAAACACACTATTTGCTCTGACAGCGGGAATTAATTATAAAATTAATTAATGTGACTTATATGTTTTTAATTTTGTAAAATAGACTTCATTTTTTAATTTGGAATATCAAATATAGATTAGGGTGAATTTTTGGTAATTTTCTGAAAAACTCCAATTTTTGATGAATAGTGAAACCACTAAGTGGTAATCAAGCAAACTGATTTTTCAGTTAAATGAAAGTTTACCACTAATGTGTATTGAATTTTGAAAATCCGACATACATGGTTGTCATTAGTATGTAAAATGTGGTTCAATGGAATGAAAACAATTTTTTGGTGAATAGTAACTTTTTTTCATTAATCGCGATTAGAGGTAATTCGTGTAATTTAAGGTAAAAATGATATTATAAAAATATGAAAACACCATGACACTTGTCCTACCCATATTGGATGAGTCATGGACGACCAAGACAACCCATGGGTAGATTTAGGGGACCCTATGGAGCCTCTTGAGTGAGATAATGACTTTAATGCCTTTTTTTAAATAAAGGTGAAAATGACACTAACATAAATTGTTTTACTAAAACTATTTTTAGAAGGGGTTATACTAATCGTAATTTTGTCTATAAATACTCTTTGGAAAGCTAAAAATCTTTCCTACATCAGGATATTTATGTTATAATTTTTAGACATTAAATAAATTAATTTAATTATGACATCATGATGATGCAACGATGACCTCATTATTGAACAGTTTAAATAAAATGAAACGATAATAAAAAATCTAAGACCTAAACTTGTCCAAAAACTATTGTATAGGAATATTTCGAAGCCTTGTCATCTTATATTAGAAATATATCAATGTGGGACCTTAGAAATTCGAAACACTTTTTAAAATAAAATAATTGTTTCATGTTTTCCAAAAGTGCCCCTCCTCTCCTCTTATAAAAGGCCCCCACCTCTACCTCATTTCACACACACCTCAAGCCTTTGTCTCGGCCATACCATGCCCATTTACTCTCTCCACATCCCTATCCTCATCCTAGAGGATTCCCTTTGGGCAGAATCCTTTCAAAGGAATCCTTTAGGCTCAAATCAAAAGGAGTTACACTTTTAAAGGCAATTCATTCTCTCATGTTCAGTTGTTTTATTTTGCTTCTCCAACCCCCTAAACTCTTTTTATTTACTTCTTTTGTAAAAACACCAGTATCTTCAATATACTAGGAGGTTGTTATAAGATTTATTCTAGCTACACTCTCACACAACTACATCAAATGGTTAAATAACATACAGTTTCCGTGGATGGTGAAATTCTGCCTCCCGAAACGATGATTGTTCAATACTCATTTAACACCTTCAAAGGTGGCCATTATGATGTAACTATTTTTATATATGATATATGATATGTTTATTCTTTCCTTATGTTTGTGAATTTTTCATTTATGGCATACCATTATTGTTTCCATTACGGTTAAACACAATATCTTCATTTTAGGAAGTGCGGACTACCGCCCCTGAAAGTGATTTGATTCATTAATACCATATGTGGGATATGTAAAGGATAAAGTTAATGATATTATATATGTTGTTATACTGGAATTATAATGTAATCTTATATCATTATGATTCCATTCCAGAAAATACGAAATAGAAATGGAAGTAGCGTTCATGCGTACGTACGGCTTACTGTCTCCATGAATGGTGCATTTCATTTCTTACCTCAAAATGTGATGTAATATTATAAATACATGTATATTTTGAATAGATATGATATATATGTTATCCAAATCATTAATATCATTCTGGATATAGCGAACCTTTGACCAAATTAACAACATGTAAGTGTAAGAAGTCTATTTTTGACTTAAGAACCAAATACCGACAAAATGAACATTATTAACGTAAATGATTACATGATGTTCATAACATGGTATAAAAGAAATAATGAACTTCAAAAAGGTTATTAAGAAAGTATAGATTAACTCAAGTTTATTATTCATGAGATTAATGAACGATCGAGTCAAGTCGGACCCGAGGTAAGGGATCATACACCTCTCTTTCTTTTTAAGTACACTCTTTTATGTCATTCCTTTTAAGCTCATCTTTCTTATTATTGGGATGTTCTTTTATATTACTCCTACTGTAATTATTATTTTCATATTATGAGAGACCCTATTTTCATCTCATCAATCCATTTTGGATGTTTTGAGTGGCGCTGTTAGGCTGCTGAATTTTCGTAAGAGATCTAACCTCTCTCTTTCTCTTTATGTACTCTCCTTTATGTCACTTCTTTTAAGCTCCTATTTTTTATGTTGGGGGATGTTCTTTTATATTACTATTTCTGTAAATTTTATTTTAATGTGATGAGATACCCTATTTGATCTCATCAATCCATTTTTGGAAGTTTTAAGTGGCGCCGTTAGGCTGCCGAGTTTTCGTAAGGGATTTTTCATCTCACTTTTATTCCTGTGAGATTTATGCTACATTTGCCACAATTTCCTTTGAGTGGTGTATGTACTGACCATTATTTTACTCATTGTGTAATATTATTTCAATTATGAGTAATTACATCAATTTTGTATTGTCCTTCTTTCACGGGGCATATTTTTCGAAAGATACCCATGCCGGTAAGGGAACATTTCACCCTCCTCTTTTAAAAAGACTTCTTTTGTTTGGTCTTTTATTTTACATATTATTATGTTGGGATATGTTCTCATATATCCTTATTGATGTAAATTTTATGTCCAAGTGATGAGATATAATTTTTTATCTCTCATCAACTCATTTTGATGTGACGTCGTTAGGCTGTCAAGGGAACTTCTTAACCCAATTTCGATTTCTTTGGGTTCAACATGTAGTTATTGAATATGTCATCCTTTGAATATGTGTGAATTACCTTTGGTTAATTTACACTTAATATCCACTTATATTTGGTGTATTCATTTGTCACACATAATTATGTAATTGATTTATCCTTAAACCAAGGATACCGTCTTTGTATGGGACTTCGTCTCAATCTCATTTCATTGAGGCATATTTTGTTTTATACACAACCTTCTTTTATATGGTGTATAAACCCCTTTGACTTTTACATTAATTAAAAAGGAATCTTTTTTATACGAAGCATTTACTAAACGACAAAAGGGAATTTTTTTGTCGTACGTATGCGGCGATAATGACTTCTCCGCCGTCGTGACCGTTATTTGAGTTTCGGCTTCCTCTACAAGCCATACATTTTTTTAAAAGAAAAATAAATACCATGATTTACTTTTCTTTTACTTTGGTATTGAAAATGGTTTCCATAATGTTTTTATTATATCAATGTGTTGTATTGATATCTCAAGATTGAAATGTGGAAATTTTATGTTTTCTTTTATGCATGTTTTATGTGATATGATTATGTTATGGATCATGGGAATTGTTATGAAGACGAGTGGTTCTGTGATAAACTAAGGGCGGGTGAGCCCGTTATAGCTCTCCAATGCATTGGGTAACGCGAAGGAGTGAAACGTTAAGGTTTCTGCGAAAAGATTTAGGGAATATACTGTGATGGGTATTCCAAATGTATCAAGAGGGTTACTCCCTACGTAAGAATGTTATGAATGCCTCAAGTTACCTTTATGTCTTATGATTTCTATGATTTATTCATGGTTTGATGAGGTATGTTAAAGTGCCTATGTTTTATGGGTAAAGTATGATTTCATTCTTATGTATATATGAACTCATGTTTCCTTCCAATATTTTTATAACCCTTACTGAGCTTTTTATTCTCATCCCAAGTCTTTGAAATGTTTTTCACAGGTCAAGGGAAAGGTACATGATGTGATGATAGTGTCAAGGATGTGTTAAGAAAGAATCCGTGTTTTATTTTAACTATGTTTACGTTGATGGGAATAATTAATATTGTCTTTTTTGTGACCACTTTGTTTAAATGTGGAATGTAATGCAAGTTTCATGATCTAATTCTCTAAAACTCTAAACGAGAAAAGATCCTCAATGTGTAATCTTGTAATAACTCAAGATTAAGTAAGGTTTAAGGTTGGGTTCTTATAGTTGGTATCAGAGGTCGGTTTAGACAACATTAGGGATTAGGCGTTCTTGTGAGATAGATGAATAGTCCCTATATCTATTATTTCAGTTAAATCCTTGTTTTATAACTTTTTTTTTTCAGGTCAAGTAAAGTCGGTTACGAATGGAAGGAGAAGGATCTCAAAGGACATTCCTATCTCTTCCTGATGACATGCTTGCAATAATTATTTCAAAATCATCTTCGGATGATTGTGAAACATTTTCTAGAATACAACTCACTTGCAATCAGTTGTTTGAGATATCAAACACCTCCACTATACCTCATTATCATCTTGGATCATGGGTTGTTTTTAGATAAATACTCTTTTCACAATATTCTCATATTTTCAAGAAAGGTAAATATTATCAAGGTATTTTTAAATATTTTACCATATCACAAGAATTTTAAGAATATTATGATTTTAGAAATAGTGCTAAGGAATGAGACCCTTGTGAAAACTATTTATATTTCCTTTTAAAATATAGTCTCACATCACATACTTATGGTATTTTAAAAGGACCAATAATAGAAAGTTTCAACTCAATTTCGGTCCGACTATTTTATAGAAATCAGGTTTTATCAGATGTTTTGGAATTATATGTCATACATGATTATTTTCCAAAACTGTTTTTCTATGAACACCCATACAACCCATGTTGTACGAGGTGTATTTGGATGGAGGAAGCCAATTATTTTGAAGGATCTCTAAATCATCGTTGTAATGCATGGGACTTCTACCTACGTGAGCAAGATGACGATGAAACCGAGTGGACACCATGATCAAGGTATGATGTTATTCATTTTGGGAATCGTTTTATTTTATCTTATGGTTGTGAAATAAGACATCAAGAATTAAGATGTTGAGATCGTAATGAATTTGGATGAACATTAAAGGTATAAGGAAACTATTGAGTTTAAAACATGTTAGGGTTATTTTTGGAGTTTTATAGAAAGGACAACACGCAGACCGTGTGACAACCTGTCGTGAAGGACAAAGCTGCGGGAATCGAACCCACAACCAAAGTGCGACTTGTATTTATCGCCTACCACTGGACTACGTGAAGTCCCTGGTTAGTTTGACTAATTCTTTTTAGTTAAATAATTTTATGAATTAAGATTAAGTTGATTTTGGGTTATTTATGAAAATTATTAACCTATCATGGAGGATATGTGATTAGGTTAATTACTTTTCAATACGAGACTTTAGGAGCAACTAATGTTTTTTGGAGATAAATGTTACAATTTAACATGGAAGACTATGTGACTAAATCCTCCAAATATTTGGGTTTCAATCTTATATTGGTTTACTTTGAAGAATTTTATGGACAAATTGTTTATCGGATGGTCCTCGTTGAACTTTGGGTTTTGTTAGACAAATTTTGGAGATTAAGCATATATTTTCTTTTTAAAGGGTTATCCTTTTCTGGATTATCTGACCTTGTACTAACCTTTTTTGGTTTTTGTTTTGGTTAAAGCCTAAAGACATGGGATGTATATAGTTCTCTTTGGTGGATTAGGTGATTCTCTTGAAGTTGATTATAGTACTCTTAATGTGAACAAGTGTTCCTAAATACTCGTCTTTTGGAGAAAATATGAGTTTGTGTAAAAGTTGAAAGTTAACATGATAAGTAATTATGTTTCCTTATGAATAAATTCCCAAATAAAATGTATCTTAAAACAAAAAAGTTGACTATTAACTTTTCCTACTGGGGAATCGAATACCGTTTAACCCATCACAAGTTTGTGATTTTCTCAGGGTTAACTTTCTCCTAAAAATGTTTTCTATCACTCTTCATCAGAACACGACCCTTTGTTTTCTCCTCTATGTCCATGTTTTCGTACATGGAATCCTAGTATGGGTTAACTCGGGTGACCTTTGTACTTATCTTTCTTTATTTTAAAGTGATTGTTTTACCGACTTTTGTTCCGATGTGGGACTTTCAAGGATGTTTCTAAGCTCAATTTTAAAAATTGTGAGGACGTAATTCCCAAAAGGGGGGAAGGATGTGACACCCCAGGTAAATAAAGAATATTAAATTTTCATATTTATCCATATTTGTGAATAAAATATTAATATGTCTTTAAAGGGGACGCTATGCTCGATGGCGTACCTAACACGCAACAACGAGTTTCTTGGGAATCTTACGTTGCACTCTAATAATAAAATTATATTATTTTAAATGGTAGTTAACATGTAGCCATTGTATTGGCGGGAATGAATATAAATAACTAAAATATGATTATATATTTTTTTAAATGTGTTTACATTTATCCAAAAAAAGATAAAGTCTTAAAATACAGAAATAATTCAATTTTAAGCGTATATGCCCTAGTTTTCACTAAAGGTTCACTTATCACCTTTTGATGGTGAACCGTCATTAATTATAGTTTTTTTCACTCTTATACATTATTTTGGACCAAATAAAACTCTTCTTATTAATTGGGACATCAAAATTTACTTTGTGTAAATTTTTGGTATCTTTCTGATAAAGTTCATTTTTTAATGAATAGTGTAAAATGTTGTTTTTTAATTCAAAACATAATTTTAATCTAATTTATTTATATGATTAGATTATATTTTGAATTGGTTTTAAACTGATATTAGAATATATTTTTACCATTAAATCCAATAGTGGTCATTGAAATTAATTTCACTTTGAAATCAGACTTAAACTAGTGTCAATCTTTTGATACTTATTGTTTTATAAAAACACTCTATTTTCTCTGACAGTGGAAATTAATTATTAAATTAATTAATGTGACTTATATGTTTTGAATTTTGTAAAATAGACTTCATTTTTGAATTCGGAATATCAAATATAGCTTTGGGTGATTTTTTGGTAATTTTCTGAAAAACTCCAATTTTTTATGAATAGTGAAACCACTAAGTGGTAATCAAGAAAACTGATTTTTCAGTTAAATGAATGTTTACCACTAATGTGTATTGGATTTTTTAAAATCCGACATACATGGTTGTCATTAGTATGTAAAATGTGGTTCAATGGGATGAAAATAATTTTTTGGTGAATAGTAACTTTTTTTCATTAATCGCGATTAGAGGTAATTTGTGTAATTTAAGGTAAAAATGATATTATAAAAATATGAAAACACCATGACACTTGTCCTACCCCTATTGGATGTGACATGGCCGACCAAGACAACCCATGGGTCGATTTAGGGGACCCTATGGAGCCTCTTGGGTGAGATAATGACTTTAATGCCTTTTTTTTAAATAAAGGTGAAAATGACACTAACATAAAATGTTTTACTAAAAAAAAATTTAGAAGGGGTTATACTAATCATAATTTTTCGTATAAATACTCTTTGGAAATATAAAAAGATTCACTACATCAGGATATTTTTGTAATAATTTTTTTACATTAAATAAATTAATTTAATTATGACATCATGATGATGAAATGATGACCTCATTATTGAATAGTTTTAATAAAATGAAACGATAATATAAAATCCAAGACCTAAACTTGTCCAAAAACTATTGGATAGGAATATTTCGAAGCCTTATCATCTTATCTTCTAAATATATCAATGTGGAACCTTAGAAATTCGAAACACTTTTGAAAATAAAATAATAGTTTCATGATTTCCAAAAGTGCCCCTCCTCTCCTCTTATAAAAGGGCCCCACCTCTACCTCATTTCACACACTCCTCAAGCCTTTGGCTCGGCCATACCATTCCCATTTACT
This sequence comes from Viscum album, assembly GCA_963277665.1. Lineage (NCBI taxonomy): Eukaryota > Viridiplantae > Streptophyta > Magnoliopsida > Santalales > Viscaceae > Viscum > Viscum album. Next base: position 257,974,078 of record OY728156.1, on the reverse strand, counting down.
CTCTCCACATCCCTATCCTCATCCTAGTGGATTTTATTTGGGAATAATTCTTTCAAAGGAAGCCTTTAGGCTCAAATCAAAAGGAGTTACACTTTTAAAGTTAATTCATTCTCTCATGTTCATTTGTTTTATTTTTCTTCTCCAACCTCCTAAACTCTTTTTATTTACTTCTTTTGTAACAAAACCAGTATCTTCAATATACTAGGATTTTGTTATAAGATTTATTCGAGCTACACTCCCACACAACTACATCTAATGGTTAAAGAACATACGGTTTCCGTGGATGGAGAAATTCTGCCTCCCGAAACGATGATTGTTCAATACTCATTTAACACCTTCAAAGGTGGCCATTATGATGTCACTATTTTTATATATGATATATAATATGTTTATTCTTTCCTTAATCTTCTCTATTTTTCATTTATGGCATACCATTATTGCTTCCATTATGGGTAAACACAATATCTTCATTTTAGGAAGTGCGGACTACCGCCCCCTGAAAGTGATTTGATTCGTTAATACCATATGTGGGATGTGTAAACGATAAAGTTAATGATATTATATATGTTATTATACTGGAATTATAATATACTTATATATCATTATGATTCCATTCCAGAAAATACGAAATAGAAATGGAAGTAGCGTTCATGCATACGTACGACTTACCGTCTCCATGAACGATGCATTTCATTTCTTACCTCTAAATGTGATGTAATATTATAAATACATGTATATGATGAATATATATGATATATATGTTATACAAATCATTAATATAATTCTGGATATAATGAAACTTTGACCAAATTAACAACATGTAAGTGTAAGAAATCTATTTTTGAATTAAGAACCAAATACCGACAAAATGAACATTATTAACTTAAATGATTACATGATGTTCATAACATGGTATAAAAGGAATAATTAACTTGAAAATGGTTCTTAAGAAAGTAGAGATTAAATCAAGTTTATTATTAAGGATATTAAAGAATGATTGAGTGAAGTCGGACCCGAGGTAAGGGATCCTACACCTCTCTTTCTTTTTAAGTACACTCTTTTATGTCATTCCTTTTATGCTCATCTTTCTTATGATTGGGATGTTATTTTATATTACTCCTACTTTAATTATTATGTTCATATGATGAGAGACCCTATTTTCCTCTCATCAAACCATTTTGGATGTTTTGAGTGGCGCCGTTAGGCTGCCGAATTTTCGTAAGAGATCTAACCTCTCTCTTTCTCTTTAAGTGATCTCCTTTATGTCACTTCTTTTAAGCTCATATTTTTTTATGATGGGGGATGTTCTGTTATATTCCGCTTTCTGTAAATTTTATTTTAGTGTGATGAGATACCCTTTTTGATCTCATCAATCCATTTTTGGAAGTTTTAAGTGGCGTTGTTAGGCTGCCGAGTTTTCGTAAGGGATTTTTCATCTCACTTTTATTCCTGTGAGATTTATGCTACATTTTCCACAATTTACTTTGAGTGGTGTATGTACTGACCATTATTTTACTCATTGTGTAATATTATTTCATTTATTAGTATTTACATCAATGTTGTATTGTCCTTCTTTCACGAGGCGTATGTTTCGAAAGATACCCATGTCGGTAAGGGAACCTTTCACCCTCCTCTTTTTAAAAGACTTCTTTTATTGGGTCTTTTATTTTACATATTGTTATGTTGGGATATGTTTTCATATATCCTTATTGATGTAAATTTTATGTCCAAGTGATGAGATATATTTTTTTATCTCTCATCAACTCATTTTGATGTGACGTCATTAGGCTGTCAAGGGAACTTCTTAACACAATTTCGATTTCTTTGGGTTCAACATGTAGTTATTGAATATGCCATCCTTTGAATATGTGTGAATGACCTTCGGTTAATTTACACTTAATATCAACTTATATTTGGTGTATTCTTTTGTCACACATAATTATGTAATTGATTTATCCTTAAACCAAGGATACCGTCTTTGTATGGGACTTCGTCTCAATCTCCTTTCGAGGAGGCATATTTTGTTTTATACACAGCCTTCTTTTATATGGTGTATAAACCCATTTTACTATTACATTAATTAAAAAGGAATCTTTTTTATACGAAGCGTCTACTAAACGACAAAAATAGAATGTTTTTTTTGTACGTATGCGACGACAACGACTTCTCTACCGTCGTGGCCGTTATTTGAGTTTCGGCTTCCTCTACAAGCCATACCTTTTTTTAAAAGAAAAATAAATACCATGTTTTACTTTTATTTTACTTTGGTATTGAAAATGGTTTCCATAATGTTTTTATTATATCAATGTGTTGTATTGATATCTCATGATTGAAATGTGGAAATGTTATGTTTCCTTTACGCATGTTTTATGTGATATGATTTTGTTATGGTTTTTGGGCATTGTTATGAAGACGGGTGGTTCCGTGATAAACTAAGGGCGGGTGAGCCCGTTATAGCTCTCCAATGCATTGGGTAACGCGAAGGAGTGAAACGTTAAGGTTTCTCCGAAGAGATTTAGGGAATATACTGTGATGGGTATTTCAAACGTAACCAAGAGGGTTACTCCCTACGTAAGAATGTTATGAATGCCTCAAGTTACCTTTATGTCTTATGATTTCTATGATTTATTCATGGTTTGATGAGGTATGTTAAGGTGCCTATGTTTTATGGGTAAAGTATGATTTCATTCTAATGTATATATGAACTCATGTTTCCTTTCCATATTTTTATAACCCTTACTGAGCTTTTTATGCTCATCCCATGTTTTTGAAATGCTTTTCACAGGTCAATGGAAAGGTAAATGATGTGATGATAGTGTCAAGGATGTGTCAAGAAAGAATCCGTGTTTTATTTTAAATATGTTTCCGTTTATGGGAAGAATGAATATTGTCTTTTATTGACCACTTTGTTTAAATGTGGAATGTAATGCAAGTTTCATGATCTAATTCTCTAAAACTCTAAACCAGAAAAGATCCTCAATGTGTAATCTTGTAATAACTCAAGATTAAGTAAGGTTTAAGGCTGGGGCCTTATAAAATATATGTTTTAAAAAGGTATCATTCTCAATTATTTCTGATAAGCATGCCCGATTAAAGAGAACTTCCCAATTTTTACCCATATTAATGTTTTATATATAATCATTTTTAATCCATAAAAATATTCCTGAAATCACTCATTTTATCATGACAAAATATGTTGGTTTGTTTATGGTTTTATACAAAAAAATTATTCCTTTTCTATTTTAAAATAATATTTAATATTTTCCTTAAACCACACTAAAATGATATATTTGTAAAGTTTATATTTACATGTTTTAACTTCTGTTTATCATAACATATCATCATGTATTCCTATCTCCCCTTATAAATGGACACGTATGAATTAAATCCATCCTTTCATGGAAATAATTTTGATATTATTTTTTAACATGATTATGTTACCAAATTATTTCCATGTATAAGCCTTATGTTTATGGTTGGTTATTCATTTGGCATAAATATTCATGAACATGTTATGTTTGGTGCACCCAGATATCACTCTGATGTATTGGGTAATTTTTAGTCTCATGAGACAACATGTGAATTGGTCTTAGTGGCTAGTCATTACTCATGCTATGTGTTCAATGGTTTTGATGGCTAGTCTTGACTCGTGCTTAGGTCAAACCCTATGTTGTTTCCACCTTCATATGAATTCATGATTACAGGATCCTATATTCAATACGCACTAGTGCAGAAAACGTTTTTTACGTCACCATTTTTTACGTCGGTTATATAAAACCAACGTCATAATATGTAAAACGATGTTTTTTACGTCGGTTATTTAATAACCGACGTAAAAACCTGTGTTTAGTACACCTTTAACGTCGGTTATTTTTATAACCGACGTTATTAATCGTGCGGCTTCATTTTTTACGTCGGTTATACATTAACCGCCGTAAAAAAACAGAAGCGGGGGGCGTCTGTTACGTCGGTTATTTAATAACCGACGTAAAAAACACTGTTTTAGAAGGCATTTTTACGTCGGTTATTTTATAACCGACGTAAAAAAATAATCCGCAGATGTTTTTGAAGTCGGTTATGGAATAACCGACGTAATAAAACACAGATTTTGAGCCCTTTATAACGTCGGTTATAAAATAACCGACGTAAAAAAGAATCGGAGGAAGGTTTTTACGTCGGTTATTGAATAAACGACGTTATAAATGTTTTTAAAAAAATTATAACATCGGTTATTGAATAACCGACGTGATAACTCATTTAAAAATTTACCCAGACCCGTGGATTGTCATTCGCGAGTTTACCTTCGACAGTCGCGACTCGTCTCTCTCGCGCGTAAACCCGAATCGGCTCGTCCATTTCGTGGGTTTAGATTCATTTTGCGATCATCGTTTCTCATATTTAATCTCCTCGGATCAATCATCTAAACTCGCAGCACTCAAGTAATCCTCCCACTCGTTCGTTTTTTTTTGCGGATAGTATATATATATATGTGTTGTGATTTTTTTGTTGAAACTAGCTAATATTCTTCGATTGCGAACCCTTTTAACTCGTTTTGGCACCATAATCTTATTTATCATCCCTATATCTATTAGTTCGACTTTAAATATTGACTAATTTTATGATTTCACTAATTTTCCATCGTTTTCTATAAATCCCCGAGAGGGTTGGGGCGTGTCCATTTGGATGGGTTGCCCTTTTACAGTTTTTACTACTTTATTCACACACAACCATGGCATAGGTGCATGGATTTGGGATCACATCACCATTTTCACCCCCTGCAAACAAAGTTTCCCGAGGAGGACTCGCCAGATTTCCCCTCGGCATGTTAAAAATTTTAGATACCCTCTTTTCAGCAAGTAAAAAATTAACTAGTTTTTTATTCACTACTTATCCTAAACAAATAAAACCACCATTCTTTCTAGAACCTCTACTAGATCCATTGCATCCATCAACAAACTTATTTGTATATGAAAGCATCCCTTAAGCCTTATGTTCGATGCTAACATCCTTTACTGATCTATAGAAAATATGATGGTCTGCTAAGCTCTCCATTTAAAAGACAAACCCCACCAATTATTGATCCTCATCATGAGAAAATGTCACAACATCTGAATTTCTGATTCAATCTCTTGGGTCACTGAACAAACATTAACTCCTTCAAATCCACACCTGGAATAGACAACCTAATGTCGAGTTCCTTCTCTATCTATTGAAACTCAGTTCTTTCTCCACACCTAAAAATATTCTTTGAATGGCCCAACTTCTTGTTGTGGTAAATTTTCAGTGATTCCAGGGGGGTGGGAGGGCTATCAAGAGGGTTGGGGGGTGTCCAGGGGGGTGTCCAAGGGGGTAGGGTGTGGGGGGTGGTGTCCAGGAGGGGTGGGGGGCTGTCCAGAGGGGTCGCGGGGTGTCCAGGGGGGTTTACAAGGGGGTGGGTGGGTGTGGGGGGCTGTCCAAGGGTGTGGGTGGGTGTTGGGGGGTGTCCAGGGGGGTGTCCAAGGGGGGTAGGGGGTGGGGGTGGTGTTTAGGAGGGGTGGGGGGGGCTGTCTAGAGGGTTGGGGGGTGTCCAGGGGGGTGTCCAGGCAGGTTGGGGGTGGGGGTTGTGTCCAGGAGGGGTGGGGGTGCTTTCTAGAGGGGTCGGGGGCTGTCCAGAGGGGTCAGGGGGTGTCCAGGGTGGTGTCCAAGGGGATGGGTGGGTGTGGGGGGCTGTCCAAGGGGGTGGCAGCCTGTCCAGAGGGGTCGGTGGGGTGTCCAGGGGGGTGTCCAAGGGGTTGGATGGGTGTGGGGGGGGCTGTCCAAGTGGGTGGCGGCCTCTCCAGAGGGTATTTGGGGTTGTCCGGGTGGGTGGGGGGGGGGGGGGCTGTCCAGAGGGTTGGGGGATGTCCAGGGGGGTGTCCAAGGGGGTAGGGGGTGGGGGGTGGTGTCCAGGAGGGGCGGGGGGCTGTCCAGAGGGGTCGGGGGGTGTCCAGGGGGGTTTACAAGGGGGTGGGTGGGTGTGGGGGGCTGTCCAAGGGTGTGGGTGGGTGTTAGGGGGGTGTCCAGGGGGGTGTCCAAGGGGGTAGGGGGTGGGGGTGGTGTTTAGGGGGGGTGTTATATCTTACTATATTTTGTTTAAAAATTAATATTCAAGCATATTTTTTTAAATACACATCGATTTGTTTTATATTTCAAAATTGTTTACATTCAAATTATGATTTTTTTCATATAAACATATATTTGTCTTATCTAAAAAATATATATATTTTTTCTATTTGTTATAGGTAATAATGAGTCGAAGTTGGATTATGGCACATCGAATGAGCAATGAATATGAGGAAGGTGTTGATGCCTTTTTGGAATTTTCTAAACGAAATGTTCAAAGTAGTGACATTTTTTTCTATCCATGCCTGAAATGTCTGAATATGAAGAAGTTGAAAAGTAGAGAGATAAAAGATCATCTGATTTGTCATGGTTTCAATCCGAGTTACAACCCTTGGATTTGGCATGTCAAAACTGGATAGAATGTCACTGATGATAATGAATCGCATGATGGTAACTCCGATGGAATTGAAGAAATGATTCGCGATATTGTAGCAGAACAAATTGAGATAGAACCGACAGTTGCACGTCTATATGGTGATGCCGAAAAACCATTATATCCTGGTTGTACAGATTTTACGGTTTTGTCGGAGGTGTTAAGATTGATTAACCTGAAGGCGAAACATGGATAGAGTGACAGAAGTTTTACAGAGCTGCTACAATTGATGAAAGACATTCTTCCAAAAGATAACGATCTTCCAGATTCACATTATAAGGCCAAAAAAATATTATGCCCGATGGGATTGGGATACAGGAAAATACATGCTTGTCCGAATGACTGCATTATATATAGGAAGGAATATGAATTTCTGAAAGAGTGTCCTAAATGTGGGACATCACGGTATAAGGTGAAAGAAAAATCACAAGCTGATGTAGAGATTACAAAGCTCCCTTCAAAGGTATTTTGGTATCTTTCTATAATTCCTCGTTTCAAACGTTTATTTGCTAATTCACATGATGCAAAAAGGTTAAGATGGCATGCTGATGAGCGGGTATGTGATGGAAAAATACGTCATCCAGCTGATTGTCCACAATGGAAGAAAATTGATGCCCAGTACCCTACATTTGGAAATGAAATTAGAAATCTGAGACTAGGCTTGTGCATAGATGGAATGAATCCATACTGAACCCTCAGTAGCACACATAGTTCATGGCCTATTTTATTGGTAATTTACAACCTCTCTCTTGAAGTTTGTATGAAGCGCAAATATGTCATGTTGAGTATCATGATCTCTGGTCCAAAGCAACCCGGCAATGATATTGATGTATACTTGTCACCGCTGATTGATGATTTGAAACTGTTATGGGCTGATGGTATTAGGGTGTATGATTCTTATAAAATGGAATATTTTCAACTGCATGTAGTGCTTCTATTCACTATAAATGACTTCCCAGCATATGGAAATTTGTTTGGATACAGTGTTAAAGGGCATAAAGCATGTCCAATTTGCGAACAACAGACGTCATATTGTCAATTGCATCATGGGAGGAAAACAGTGTACATGGGTCATCGAAAGTTTTTGCCTATGGATCACCCTTATAGAAGACTAAAAAAGGCATTCAATGGCTCACAAGAATTTGATACTGCTCCAAAACCTTTATCCCCAAATTTGTATTTTGAGAGGGTGAAAAACCATGATGTGACATTGGGAAAGACACAGAAATCTGGTAATGATAGACATATTTGGAAGAAAAGGTCAATATTTTTTGAGCTACCATATTGGAGGTATCATGAAGTCAAACATAATATTGATGTCATGCACGTGGAGAAGCATATCTGTGATTCTTTGATCGGAACATTGATAGATATTAAAGGAAAGAAAAAAGATGGGTTGAATGCAAGGTTAGACCTACTATCAATGGGAATACGTTTGGAGTTATCTCCTACTCCTAAAGGAAGACGAACATTTCTTCCCCTGGCTTGTCATACATTATCGAAGAGGGAGAAAAGTAGCTTCTGTCAGTGTCTTCATGATATCAATGCGCCTCAAGGTTATTCTTCAAATGTAAAAAATTTTGTCTCATTGAAAGACTTGAAGTTGATAGGTATGAAATCACATGATTGTCACATCATGATGCAACAAATTCTACCAGTTGCACTGCGTGGAATATTGCCCATCCGTGTCAGAAAGACTATAATGAGTTTGTGTTATTTTTTCAATTCAATTTGTAACAAGGCGATTGATGTGAATGCTTTGAACATTTTGGAAAAGGATGCAATTTTTATACTTTGTCATTTGGAAATGTATTTTCCTCCAACTTTTTTTGATATGATGGTGTATTTAATGATTCATCTGGTTCGAGAAATAAAGCTTTGTGGACCTTTATATCTTCGTTGGATGTATCCTTTTGAAAGGTATATGAAAATATTAAAGGGATATGTTAAAAATCCATATCGACCTGAAGCCTCCATTATTGAAAAGTATATTTCTGAGGAGGTAGCAGAGTTTTGTACGAGCTACTTGGCTACGGCGCAACACATAGGTTTGCCTCCATCTCGCCATGAACAGGTTAATAATGAGGGAAAGAGGATTCATGGTTTGAAAGTCAAATCACTGTTAGCTGAACATATGAAGAACTTAGAATCATACATCTTGAATAACATAGCTGATGTTCAACCATATATCACATTGCATATTAATGAGTTGAAACAATGTCATCCAAAGAAGAAAGAAATGTGGATTTTGAATGAGTACAACAAAACTTTTTTTCCATGGTTTAAAAAGACCTTTCTTGGTAGATCAGATGTATCAGAGACATTAAAATGGATAGTGGGTGGTCCATCTTCAAATGTGATAACATGGTCCGCTTATGACATTAATGGCTATACATTTCATACGAAAGCTCAGGACAACAGAAGTGCAGTTCAGAATAGTGGTGTATTGGTGTTTGCAGAAGCAATGCATTTTTCGAGTGCTAATGACAGAAACCCAATTTCGGCATCAAGTGCATATTATGGAGTGATTGAAGACATATGGGAGGCTGATTACTTTAAAATTAAAGTTCCTGTTTTTAACTGTAAATGGTTTATCGGTAACAACAGTGTCAGACACAATGAATTTGGAATGACACTTGTTAATCTGAATAGATTGGAAGACACAGCTGATTCTTTTATAATGGAAACACATGCCAAAAAAATTTCTATGTAGTAGATCAATCAGATATGCAGTGGGCTGCTGTTTTACAAGGGAAAAAACAATATGTTGGTGAGGATGAATTTGATGAAGATTCTCATTTATGTGAGATCCCTACTTACATTGAAAGATTAACAGGACATAATGATGAGTATGTTGAAGTCATGTTTTGTGCCATAAGGAATGATCACGACGAAGGAATTTGGGAAACAATCCAACTGTACATTCTTAAAATTACAGGTAACACATGTTTATTTCTTGTTTACATTTAGTTTTTTCATATAATGTTAGATATTGTAAATTTTTTACTTATTAAAACATGTATCAAACCAAAACGATAAAACAATAAAAACCGTAAAGAGGAGAAGTCCTGGGCGCACCGGCCGGCCGGTGGTGGATCACCGGTTGGCCAGTGGTCCAGAGCAAAGCTCTGTCTGGTCCACCGGCCGGCCGGTGATGAGCCAGCGGCCGGCCGGTGGTCCAGACAGAGAGGAAGGCTCTCTGTCTGGTCCACCGGCCGGCCGGTGGTGATCCAGCGGCCGGCCGGTGGTCTAGAAAGAGAGGAAGGCTCTCTGTCTGGTCCACCGGCCGGCCGGTGGTGAGCCAGCGGCCGGCCGGTGGCACCAGGAAGTGGGCAAGTGTACTGCCTGGGTCCTCCGGCTGGCCGGTGAGCTCACACCGGCCGACCGGTGGACTCAGTGAGTACACTTATCAGCTTTCTTGGGCCAACTCCTTGGAAACCTTTTTCCTGTGTTTACCATGTTTATCATTGTTTAACATGCTTACCATATTACCAATGTTTACTATTATGTAATTTAGTACACTTTTCTATTTTCTGATTAAGTAGTATTACAATATTTGAATTTTTATATTTGTGAACTAATGTTTGTTTTTTTGATTTGAAGGAAAATGACAGATCAATCATTTGATCAGCCACATGATTCTGGAGATGAGCATATTGGTCATACATCTGGGGATGAACATTCACATGCTCCTATTATGAAAAAGAGTTCATAGGTTGGTAAGCGTGGGTGTACACGTTTACCAAAATTATCACTTGCTAGTACGAAGGAGGAGAGGATAGTCGTGGATTTTGATGATGATGATCTTCCTAGAGGTCCAAATGCTAAAGATTTTAAGGGTTCTGTAGCAACTCAGGCTAAGAGCAAAGTAAGAATTCTCTATGATGATTGGAGAAGTGTGGATAAGGCGATAATTTCTCAGCTGTGGGAGACCATTTTGGTAAGATCTTTTTCTATTGTTTGAATGTTCTTTAAATGTTTCTAGTATATATAATATTTTTAACCTCTTTTTTATCAGATGACATTTGATATTCCTGACACTGGAGGAGTCAGGAAGAAATGTTTATCGTTGGCTGCTAGGAGATGGAGGGATTTCAAATCAACCCTCTCATCTGATTTCATTTATGGTCATAGGAGTCGTGAGAATCCATGTCGTATATATCATTTTATAGATGAAGACACATGGAGACAATTTTTTGAAAGTAGAAGAAAAGAATCATTTTTGGTAAGGGAAATGTAAACTTTTATAAGCTTTCTTATATAAATGATCTTATTATTGTTTTGTTAATGATTACTTATTCTTATTTTACAGCAAACAAGGAAAGCTCATCAAGAGATCCAATCTAAAAATGTATACCCTCATAGTTTATCTCGGGGAGGGTATGCATTATTGGAAGAACAAATGATGGTAGAAAAATTTCAACAACTAAGAGTTGAGTCTTCAAGCTCTGGAGAGGTGGCCCCTCCATCCCCTCCATCTAGACATGAGAAATGGAAAAGAGCTCGGAAGGGGAAAAAAGGACAATATCTTTCGGAAGAATCGAGACTCGTAGTTGAGAGGATTGTAAGATATCTATTTTATTTATTTATGTTTACTATTTTCTTCATATATTTCCAATCATTATAGAAATGTTCAATTAATTATTACAGGACTCTCTTGAGGAGCAGAGTTCACAGGGGACATTTACACCATCTGGGAGGGAAGATATTTTATCTGTGGCATTGGGAAAGCCCGAACATCCTGGCCGTGTAAGAGGATATCCGGCAGGTGTATCGGTAAGAAAAGTGTTGCCACGTTCCTCAACTTCTAACGTTGAGGGAGTTTATAAAAAAATAGAATCCTTGGAGGCTGAAGTCCATAATATTAATGCGACAATGGAGGACAAGATTAGAGCATCGGTGCAGTTTATGTTTGCAGACTTGCAAAGACAATTTCAGGGTGCAGCTCCAACTCCACCTCTCCCAGTAGCTCCCACTCCCCCACCTCAGCCTGCGGACCCCATTTTTGATCCTCCTCCTCCGCCGCAGCTACCTACTTATTGTGAGTTGTATGTTGATGATCCTCAACATCATATAGTTTCATATGGGATGGTATATTGTATAGGAGATACAGTTCATCATCAACAGTTAGAGGTAGAGAATCAGAGGGTCACTGTACAGGATATTATAGATAGATCAGCTCGGATACCATTACCTACAGATGAGGTGACGACAGTTGGACATAGTATCTTCCATTTTTTACTTTGGACATCCAGACTTCTTCAACTCATTACCATAGAGGTATGGATGTTATATCTTTTATTTTATATTTTTATTAATGTTTTATCATTTGAAAACTAATTTATTTTTCAATTTATTTTTACATGAATACTTCAAAGGTAAAGAAATACTGTATAGACAACAACAAAGACAGATAGTTATGACATCAGATGCAGATACTAGAAGTCTTGAAAAATTGTCAAGATATTCAAATTTGTTGGCGGATCATTATGACTTTACAATGGAAGCTCATGTCTGTGGATGTGAACTAAGTGTGGGGATTATGAAAACTGATATCATGGAGTTTGTCACTAGAGATAAGTTGGGCATCAACGTGGTGCAAATTTTTATCATGTAAGTCTTAACACCTTTTCCTTGCGTTATATTTATTAGAAATGAATACTTATGTCTGCTTTGTATTAGGTATCTGTATAAAATTTGTGAGAGGAATGAGCTGACAGATGTATATGGATTCGTGGACCCACAATTGATTTCCCCTGAAGCATGTGCATTGTATGAGGAACAAAGAATGCATTATATTGCTGATAGATTTGAAAAGAATGTAATCACACAGTGTTGGATGATGCCTTTTTGTGAGATGTATGAAACACATCCCTCTCAAAGAGTTAATTATCTTTTAACATAAAAAACCACTAACGTTAAATTTCCTTTTATCAGGGATCATTGGATGTTAGGGGTTTTTTTCCCTAGGGAGAAAACACTTTATTGGATATTCTCTCTCCATGATGATGTGCGAGAAAGTTTTAAGAATATATTGGAAACGTAAGTTTCAATTTCAAAATAGTTTTATATATTATAATGAATTTTAAATTTACCCCATTCGTATTATTTTCTAACATGGCATGGGTACACTTTCGAAAAAGCGCAACGAAAAGGAATTTCAAGATCAAATATGTACATGCGAAGGTAAATATCCATTTATAATTTGTACATTTTGATTTATTACATAAAAATAATATATTGAATTTACACTCATTCAAACAGAAATGTCATGAGCAACAAGGAATCATCGAATGCGGATATTACATGTTAAGATTTATGTATGAAATAATTACAACTGGGACAGTTCTGAGTTTTGACCTGGTAAGATTTCCTCTTTCTCATAATATTTCAATTTGATTTATTCATTATACACGTTGACTACTATCCTTTTCCTTTGTAGCTTTTTGATGACCCTCAACCCTTTACTGCTGAAGATATCAAACACTTACAAGTGGAGTGGTCAAATTATTTTACAGGTTTGATTGACTTTTAGTTGTTTGTAATGTAAAATGTAATTTTGAATATTGTCAATGTAATTGTGTATTTCGTAGTCGTTTAGGCTGGATTTAGTTTTTTTTTGAAGTTGACAGTGTAAGTTTTGAATGTTATATAAGTGAATGTTTAATATTTCTCTACTTCTTGTTTTGGTCTACTGTTGATGGTTTTTCTGGTCTGCATTTTGGTATGGGGGGAGAGGTTCCAAGGGGGTGGGTGGGTGTTTGGGGGGTGTCCAAGGGATATGGGAGGGGTGTCCAAGGTGTGTTTGGGGCTGTCCTAGGGGTCGGGGGGGTGTAAATGAGGGTGGGGGTGTCCAAGGGGTAGGGGGGTGTCCAAGGGATATGGTAGGGGTGTCCAAGGGGTGTTTGGGGTTGTCCTAGTGTTCGGGGGGTGTAAATGAGGGTGGGGGGGCTGTCGAAGGGGTGGGGGTGTCCAAGGGGTGGGGGGATGTCCAAGGGATATGGGAGTGGTGTCCAAGGTGTCTGGGAGTTCTGTCCAAGGGTCCGGTTGGGTGTAAATGAGGGTGGGGGGATGTCCAAGGGGTGGGGGGTGTCCAAGGGGTGGGGGGTGTCCAAGGGATATGGGAGGGGTGTCCAAGGGGTGTTTGTGGTTGTCCAAGGGCTCGGGGGGGGGGGGGGGGTGTCCAGGGGTCTGGGAGGGCTGTCAAGGTGTGGGGGGTGTCCAATGGATGTTTGAGGCTGTACTAGGGGTATTGGGGGTGTAAATGAGGGTGTGGGGGCTGTCCAAGGGGTTGGGGGGTGTCCATGGGGTGTGGGGTGTCCAAGGGATATGGGAGGGGTGTCCAATGGGTGTTTGAGGCTGTACTAGGGGTCGTGGGGGTGTAAATTAGGGTGTGGGGGCTGTCCAAGGGGTGGGTGGTGTCCAAGGGTTGTGGTGGGGCTCCAATGTGGTGGGGGAGGGCTGGCCAGGTTGTTAGGTGGGTATAGATGAGGGTGGGGTTCAGTTGGGGCTTAGGGGAGGGCTGGCATGGTTATTTTTGTTGTTTGGTTTCTGGTTTCTTTTTGGTGAGAGCAGTGCAATTATTTAAAAAAAAATATCTCTTTCACGTCGGTTATTTTATAACCGACATGGTAAATAAATCGGTAGGGGTTTATCACGTCGGTTTTTTCGAATACCGACGTGATAAACCGTTCCCGGGCCTTTTATCACGTCGGTTCTTAATATAACCGACGTGCTAAAAGGCATGGGAATCGATTTACCACGTCGGTTATTGGATAACCGACATGCTAAAATGTTTCCCAGGCCTTTTTATCACGTCGTTTATTTAAGAAACCGACGTGATAATAGGCCCGGGGAAGGGTTAATCACGTCGGTTATGTCATAACCGACGTGATAAACGATATCCCAGGCGTTTTATCACGTCGGTTTAGAAAATAACCGACGTGATAAACCCCCCCCCCCCCGCATATTTATCACGTCGGTTATTAATGAACCGACGTGATAAATACTGTGATGTTAGGGATGTTACGTCGGGTTTTAAATAACCAACGTAAAAAGACGTTATTTATAACGTCATCCCTATTAACGTCGCCTAAAAACTGACGTAAATAATGAAAAATAACCGACGTAAAAAATGTTTTCTGCACTAGTGACGCTATGCTTCCATATTTTTATTCATGTTCAATTCCTTTTTATGTCATTGAGTTTTTCCTTCTAACCCGTGTGTTATGATTAGTTATTATGATTAGTCTTTAACTGAGATTTTTAGCCCATCCATTTTTTCATGGATTCCCAAAGCTATCCTATGTAAATATAAGGGCTCTGAGAGTGCTAGTATATCATTATGAAGTTTAAATAAAATATGTTTTTATTCTGGTTTCATGATTTATAATTATGTATCTATTCTTCTAAAAGCAGTGGACTTTGTGATCATAAGCATTTTATTTTAAGGTTAATTATGCTTAAAATCATTTAATAATATGTGTAAATGGCTAGGGTTTCTATAATTATCCATTTAATTATTAATTCTATCATTTATGTTTTTCCTATGATATCTTGTTTTCCCCTAAGGTAATATAATCTTCATGCCTCAAAATAATGTTGTACATTTAAGATAATTTTAAACCAAGGATTATAAAATTTAAATCAATTTTATTTGATTCAATATTTCAATGTGATAAAATTAAATTTAAAATAAAATATTTAATTTATTAATAACCAGTTTTGAAAAAATATTACTTATTATCTAAAATATAATATATAATTTTATAAATTAACCCCAAAAATTAAAATTATAAATTAACTTTTAAAATACATATTTAGACTTAAAAATGTTTTTGATAATTTAGAATTCATAATTATATACTAATAATTTCATTAAATATTTGTTATTTGTAAAAGTGGTATTTTTTACTTTTCAACCAAATATTTTTTGTTAGAATAATCCAAATAAAAATTCTTAAGGAAAAATTTATATGATAAATGCATAAAAAAATTCTATTTTACCTAATTAGATTCTAAAATTTATAAATTTATCTTTTAAATAAAAATATGAGATATAATGAAAAGTGATTTTATAGGAAAATAAATTTTATAGAATATTATGTATTCTCATTTGTATTTAAAGTTGTATTTAATTTCCTTTTATAAGTATTTCATAAGGAGGTTACTCCTATTTATTTCCACTAATTCAATGTATATCTTTTCAATAGTCAAAACATATCCTGATTTTCTTTTGTTCTATTTTTCATGTGGAGAAATGTATCAAACGTATTGACGTATTTAATGGTAATCATATATTAAAATTTTGGGGCATTACACTTACCGTGGTTTTCAAAATCATACCCAAGAATAAATATCAACAAGGATTACTACTTATTCTAGTATTACATATAACATCATCCCCAAAATTATCATAATTCATCCAGAATTTTGTTCACACCCTCCAATTGTCTAATGGTGTCATTCTCCACCATAATAATTTCCTTACATTGTTCCATGACCACCAACTCCGAATGGATCCCAACACTGGATGGGTACCACTCCTCCCAAGGCACACTCAGCCTCACCTACTAATGATGGTACAATGTCAAGGATAAAATTTTATTATTCTTTCCAATGAAAATTATCAACCACCAATTTTTCCTCATTCTACTAGGACATACCAAATTACCACTAAGAATCTTTAGGTTTTCATGCCTGCAACCGTCTCAAGAATTCATCAGTGACTTTACTCTAATAAAAACCATGAACTAATAACATCATCATTATATCATTATATAAACACTAAAACTTTTCCAAAATGATACCAATCCTAAAAAACACCATTTAAGGCCATCTCATAAAATTTTAACACACTTGGGTAACACACTGATCCAACATGAACCTTGCCTAGTGAAATGATATTTTTTCCATAAATCCTCACCATTGCTAACTCCCCACATTACAAGGAGTGACCAATCAGGAACCCTGTCATAGTTCCTTGATCAATATACTAATCAATCTCATCTAAGCCCAACATCTACACACTCTTAGGAAACCTAATTATATAGCTTGACTCATAGTCCAACGAGTCATATCTAATTGTACATGTTCCCACATTCCTAACCCACTGACCATGCCCCCATGTATAATAGTTCAACAAAACCAAAAGCACTCTTGGTATTACTCTTCATAATCAAAATCTCCCTTATTCCAAGATTCATTAGGATCCACCCGCCACATAGAAACCAATTCAAAACCACCAAGAAACTTCTCATGCTCTACCCCTACTATGTTTGATGACCTACAATAATCCCTCACCATCAAACAAGAATCACATCATGAAACTAATTTTCGAAGAATCCAAAATTCATGTCCTCATGTCCTGATCTTGATTCCAAAAAATTCCTTGTACTCCACAATATAATCACAAGTCAAATTTCAATTGCCTTACTCAATAGCCCAATCATGGTTTTCACTTTCTCTAGAAATACATGGACATCGTTTTCTTATTTATTAGGCATCCAATTACTATACTAAACCCATAATGGTTTAATTACGATGGTTTAAAATTACATTACTGACCCACTGAGGGTGTCTATGCATCACTAGATGAAGTGACTTCATTAAGCACTAGATATTGTTTTTTGTAAATATCCACAAGACGTACCATCCCATGAAAATCTAAAAAATCACACATGAAGATACAATTCATGTGAGTAATACTAGATTAGTATAATGCATTTACACTAATTTCTAGGAAATGGGACAATATCCAAACCACACAAATCACATATCTAGTAATACATCATATTCAATAAATATTTAAATCATAATAGTGAAATGGAAGAACAACATTCTCATTACCTATGTAATTTGGACATCCCACAAGAAAGGTGTTAATAACTCACCAGTCAGAGGACCATCATAAGTAATAACACAATCCAAGGTCACTATTATACTATTTTTCATAATAATAAACAAAACTACACTCATTTTCCACTTTTTGATTCCCTTGATGAATCACTATGTCATGCTGATGTGCCACATAACCTCAAGCCTGACTCCCCATAAGGTAGAGGTTGTTGACTAGTGGAAGGGGATAAGAATAATAATAGCAATCTTATTCTATAATTTTAAAGTAAAAAAAGATATTAGAATAAATAAAAAACCAATGGGAATCCAAAATAGTAATCATAGTACACAAAAATCATTAAACATAATGTTATATAAAATGATGTCATTGTACAATGAACAAAAATAAAATTGGTCACCCACTAGGATGAACACACCCAAAAATAAATATAAAAAAATAAATATATTAATTCTTTATAGAAACCCAGTTCCTCATCACAATCCTGGTATTCACATACCCATCAAAATACAGAATCATGATCCATTGCACATCCCATGATCTAGCCTAAAAAAACATTAGGTTTGCACAAGTTCTAAGATGCCAATGTAGTATTTCAGAATAAAATAAGTAGGTTCACTCCATGAACACTTAATATAAACTATCATATGGGTTTTTATTCATGTGGAAAATAAATTCATCAATATAAATGATCATGAATTCATCATTTGATACTAGAAAACCACGACACCTGATGAGATACACATGATAATCAGGTCGTCAGGTGCTAACCTGAACACCCTGACCCTGAATCATACTTTCCCTAGTAACATTCTAAGAGGGATATTTTATACACCATAAAATATTAGATCATACTATTGGGATAACAACTACACTAATTTAACCGGGATAAAAATATCACACCCTCACTTATCATATTATAATATAATGATATTTCGTCACTTATAAAATTAGGTTGCAAGACCAACACATGTCTCATATAATGACCCATATCAAAAAAACCACTAGTCAGACCAAAAGTCCAATAAAGACCAAATTCAAGCCACTAGTTCATCGCATCCCTAGCTTTTCTAGGTCATGAAACAATTCCAAAAAAACCATGGTCTAGGACACATTATTTTCATAACCCTGAATCCATTGGCTCAGGATATAAGGACAATATATCCCAATGTTTGTTCATATGATCATCTCATCCCTATATATACTTGGTTAGGGTACAATTCCAGCATACCCCCTATCTTTATTGGGTTAGGCGACAAGGCTATCACACCACATCCCCTATCTTAGTCATTCAAAAACCCAAATAAAACAAAGAAATCATAGTACATAAATTATAGGTCTCACGAGCCACACACACGCCCCATATTCAATTCAAAATTATATCATATCACAAAATGTTTCTCTTGGCTACGCAATCATACACAAACATTTGAATATACCAAAAAAAATATAAATTGACCCTATGTTGTGACGAATTACTATGATGAAACCTTGGCACAAATGCTCACCTCAACCCTAGACTTAATAAGCGAGGTCCGTGTCCAACCCAAAATTTCACTAGCACCCCAATTCCATGTCCTTTTATAATTCCCCCAACATAATAAATAGTTTTATCATGTGTCTCTCATAGGAGATCATGTAGTGCTTGGCCACACCCTTCTTTTTCTGCATGAACCTCTCTAGACGAAAAAACATGGATATTTTTGTAACCCATTTCACATTTAAGACCTCTTAAGGTATCAATAACATCTAGAACTATTTACCCTTGGGGATAAAGTCATGAGACAAATATAAATAGACAAATTGATTCAAAGAACATATTCATGGTCTATGGCATGATGCTACCCTCATCATCTAGCTTAAATGTCTCTTAGTCTGCAATTTATATACCCAATCCCATGAAATCGTAACACATGCATGCATACAAATTCATAAACGTACCTATGGTTTTTAATGATAGAGGAAACCTAACTCAAATAGGGTTACTATCCTTACTGAGCTCCACCAAAGCTATATCTATCTAGTACATGCCCATATGATCTAGTACCACCTCTCAAGCTATTACTTTATATCACATGTCATAAAAAATAATTATAACTATTTATTTCATTTAATAAAATACATCATAACCATTTAAAAGATCATCATGTAACAGTATTAATCTAAAAATTTGATTGAGTCTATGCCACAGTCATAGAATCATAATGCCTGAAATCTCTATCATTAGACACCTAGATAGAAATTAATTTCATAAAATTTCTCCAAAAATACATAATAAAATTATTAGAATAAAGTTAGATCCATTGAAATTACTTTAAACAGTGTGTGGATGTTCTCTCGAGATGTACTCCTTGTAATCTGCCTAAAATCCCCATATTAATTAGTAAATCACCCCTTCCTCTTGTTGAATAATCACCAAATCCCTAAAAAAACAGGGGAACTAGGAGGAAAAAAATGGAGGACCAAGAACCGAGAGAAGAAAAATGACCATACACTGAATGTTTATTCAAGAACACCCTCATTATCCCAAAATTAAAGGGGATTGAAGGAGAGGCATGATAGGGGAAACTAGGCCAATGAATGTCATTTATCAAGCCCATTATTATCTAAATCCAGATAGGACTGACGTACAAAAAAATTAAATGAACTTAATTAAAATGGACCTATCCCAAGTCCTCCAGATCACAATCGGGTCTCAATATATTTATGGTGGTCCCCCAGCCTTTTAGTGAACCCGAATATATCCATAGACCACTTGTTTTCCCACCACATGGTTGGTGGTTTCTATTGCCACCGAGCTAGAACATTGCTTCTGCAACTTCTTCCAGAACACTTGAGGTCTCCCCTGATCTTCAACCAATTTCCAAAAGAATGATTATTATAATTATGATCCTTCGTTATTCTAAATCGATCCACAATTCTCAAAATTGGCCACTAACCAAATGAAAATTTTAAAATTTTCCTTGGAATTTCTATCCTCTAATGACATGGGTCATTAAAAACTTGAATAAAGAAAGTTGTTTCAAAAAATAAATCTAATATATTTTCACATATTATTAATGAATATTTGGATGAATATTGTGTATTTATTCTCAAATAAGGCCACTATACTGAGGCATGCATGACCAATATTTTGGGAACATTTTCATATATTTAAAAATAAAAGTTAATTTATAATTTCAAATAGGAATAAAAGACTCTCATTATAAAATTTTATTTCAAGTCATATAAGAAAGGAAATCCATAGATTATGGATAGTGTATTTTCGTCTTATATTTTTAGAAATAAAATAATTCTGAAGGATGTTAAATAAAATTAGGGAGGATGTTTACCATTTGGTAATAATAATTTACTGAAAATTAAAGGTGAAAGAAAAATTCAAATTGAATATCAAAGGACGAAATGTAAAGATGCTATCTATACTGAAGGGATTAAACACAATTTTTTAGTGTGATCTTGTTATGTGATGATTGAAAAAAATTATATTTCATGGAGATTTATATATAATCAAAATATAAAAGGATAAAAGAGTTATCACCAATGGTTATATGATGTATTGTAAACTGGTGATCCCACCAATACATGTTACGAAAGTATCAAAGATGAAAATGAAATA
Source organism: Viscum album (assembly GCA_963277665.1). Classification (NCBI taxonomy): domain Eukaryota; kingdom Viridiplantae; phylum Streptophyta; class Magnoliopsida; order Santalales; family Viscaceae; genus Viscum; species Viscum album. The sequence continues at coordinate 257,953,093 of OY728156.1, read as the reverse complement.
TGGAATAGAAGGATTATTCACCATGGACAATGAAAATTCATTAAAATGTAAACGAATGATGTAGTGATAGACCTAACCTAGTTAAATAATGAAAGAGAAGGTATATTTGAAACATGCCAAAATGGGAAAATGGTAATAGACACTCATAAGAATATAAATATTCAATCCATAAGGAAACATTAGATAATTCACACAGGATTTGGGGGATTATTATAATTTTATTTCTTATGGTGATTTTTATTTCATTAGCTTCATTAAAGATTACATCGATTTCACTAAATTAAAGCCCATCAAACAAAAATTTAAAAAAATTGATGTTTCTAAAATTTATTGAAGGAGGGTTGAGAAGGGGTTGGGTTTTTATATTAAAATGTTGAGCTCTAATAATGAAAGGGAGTATAATTGAATTTTCTAAACTATTTTAAAAAACAATGAATTAAGAATAAATATTTTACAACATACACTCCCCACATGAATGTAACAGTTTTGTAAAAATATAATACTTGTTGATATGAGAATCACTATTCTGGATGAATATAAACTCTTTAAGTTCTATTGAAGTGAAGTTTTTTATACTAATTTTCATGTACAAGAATAATTTTCATTGAGTCCTGAGACACATACAGCACCTAAATATATGTGTTATAGAAGACCTATAGTAAAATATTTTAATGTGATTTGAAGAAATTTCTATATGAAAATCAAGAACAAAAATCTGGTTAAATTAGATGTAAAAGGTAAGGTAGGCATGTTCATTTGATATTTATCAAATGGTAGCAGATAGAAATAGTTAAATATAAGGATGTGAATTTTTTTGAATTCCATTATGAGAAAGTGATTGAGAAAAAAATATGAAGTGTTAAGTGAAGCAGTTTTTAAAAAAATAGAAGTAGAGAACTAGTAATTTTTAGAAAATTGAAATGAAGATGATGAAAAAAACCTAAAAAATTGTTTTAAGTTAATATTAGAATAATCTAAATATTAAAATGAATGTGATCAGAAACAAGCCTCGGTATATTAGATATTGAAGAAGAATTTTGATTCCTGAAAAATCATATTGAATCAAAAGGATCATGTTCTAATAGGATGAATTTTGAGGCTAAAAAATGAAATTTCATACATATAACATGTCGATCCAAATTCAAAAGAATAATAAATTGTGGATATAGAATGGATAAATTAGATAAATAATGTATTTGATCGTATTGAGAAGAACTCCACATTTGATCTTGTAAATATACTTAAAAATTGAAATTTTTCTAGAACAATGTCATTTCATAGAAACAAATTGTATGTAAAATGTGAAGTTATAGCTGTAATGGCCCAGACACTCCTGGTCTATTACTTTGCCAAATTCTAGTGTTTGTGGTGCCTTGGACCCCATCAGTAAGTCCAGAAGGTAGCAGTGTCAGTGGAAGGATGTCACCATGGTGTCACCCACCAGTGACATTGATCGGAGAGTCATCGATCAGTGACGTCGATCAGTCAGTCATCGATTGGTGAGCCTCTACTGGTGAGCCACTGATTGGTGAGCCACTAATCGATGTGTCCCCTATCAGTGTGTACCCTATTGGTGAGTCACCAATCAGCGCCACACCCGATCGGTGCCACAGGGGATGGTCAGGGTTTTCTTTGCCCAGTTCTCATGAAAAATCCACTTTTAAGTCTTTTAACCTTTTTAAAGTGGTTCAAGGCCATTTTTAGCCCCATAAAAATGTTTTAAGTCCCCTATGAGTGGGAAAACCCTCAATAGACATGTTTTCCTCTCTTTAAATGAAATCCATTAACGTACAAATCTTATGGCCACCGCTCCGATGTGAATTAGTAAATAACAAATAATTTTTTCTTGTGTAACCATCTAACCACATGGTAAAACCACGATCCACCATTAAATACATTAAAAATTCATATCCTATACTCCCATGATCTCACCTTTTATCACACAGGAATTCCCTCTTCTACATGAATTTTTCTTTTCACTTCCTTGGTGCGACTGTGCTGGATCCTTCCCAACTCATTCTTAGATTCCACATAGTTCTTCCACTTCAAGTCGCACATACCCAGTTCTGGACGCATGGAGAAAAACTTCGATCGTTGATCATCCAGGTATGGTTTTTCCATCTTCTATCTTTACTGTTTATCATGTAGGTTGGGTATGATAATGATCCAACAGGGATGAATGAAACCAACCCTTAACAAACATAATAAATGGTTTTTAAATAATGAAGGTGTTTCTTTTAGGATGATGTTTGACTCTTTTACCATTTCTTATATGGTTTGAATTGTATGGGCTTATGTACATTGAAAATTGAGTTCGTTGGAGTTCCCTTATTGCGGACTAATGAGCCTCTGTTTTTCTGGACATTTCTATGATCGAATGGATGTAACATGGAAACTCGTAAACGATGTAAACTTATATGATTTAAATGGGTTACCAATGAATAATAATTAATGTATTTTTACCCTGGATAACCAAACATAATTAAAGAACTAATGGAATGGTGTGTTTAAATATGAAAACCCCATTGATCTGTTCTAGAAATATGTATGGTTTTTTTCTTGAGTTTTGTGAGGTGACATGGATGGGGATAGGATCCCATGTTTTTCAGCTATTTGTTCTTTTATTTGGGTCTGTATGTTGGGGCTTGGTTTGGTATTAGGACTCTAGGGATCTCACAGATCCATTTTTTTGTTGTGACCTTACAAGAGAACTGGGTGTGAATGCTTAAATTGCTTCTTGGCTATTTTTCCTTCCATTGCTTTTCATTAGGCATGTTATTTTCCTAATAGTGAATAATTAAATTAAATAGAGCCACTTTAATGTGATAACAAGAATGGTCTCAATGGTGAGTTGTTTTCTAGGAATGTGGTGTGGCTTGGTTGTCATTATTGTTCTTTATAATAATCATTAGTAATGAGGGTGTTTGCGTATGGGCTTGTTTTGGAACCCCTTGTTTGGGATGAGTGACTTCTTATCCATATGTATAATTTTTTTCTTATGATTCATATTATCACCATGCCAAAGTTGATAAATTCCTTCCTAAAATCCTTATTTAAGTGGGGGAGGGTGTTTTTCTAACACTCGTGTGAGTTGCATGTTATTAGCTCTGTTTCTGCTCCCATTACTGAGTAGCCCAAAACTCTTCAGGAAGGCTGTGATGACCTGAGGTTCATTTGAGCCCAAGATTCTCTAGGTAGGGTACATTAGGGTTGTTTTCCTAGGAGTGTGAAGGAATTTTGTTTCCCATGTGCCTTCGTGATGAGACCCAGGTGACTTCGAGCGTGTCATTAGTTGTTCTGGGCCAGGTGTCATCGGGTGTAGTGGTAGTTATTCTGGACCAATTGTCTATGGGCATGGTTACATGTGGGTTTTGTGGACCAGGTTTGTGTGGGTAGGATGTGGGGTTGTGGTATACCAGGTGTGTGTGGGATGGTTATGGAAGTGGGACTGCGGTGAAAATGGCGGGGGAGGTTTGACGTGTAATATATCTTCAATAATCAGGGAGAAAGTGGGGCGGGGTACCCAAACCTTGAAGTGTTATTACTATTACTTTACTTGACTTGTTTCATTTGGGGAATGTTCCTTGGGGAGGTTTGGATTGATATTTTCTTTATTAGGTGCTTTTGTTATCTCCTTTTCTCACGGGACATTAGAATGACTCCCCACTGGTGCTTGAGAGATTTTGTTTTTCCCTACTACTTATACCTCTATTCTCACCCTATGTATATAAAACTGCTTTCAGGCTTCTAGGAGGCCTTCTAGGACTGTGTCGGGACCTACTAGTTCCGACATTGGGACCGTTGACGTTGTTGCTTTTCTTTTCGTTTGGTAATTTCTTTTGGATTGATAGTTCCTTTATTAGGTGCTTTTGTTATCTCATTTTCTCACGGGGCATTATAATGACTCCCCACTGGTGCATGAGAGATTTTTTTCCCTACTGGATATACCACTATATTCACCCTATGTATATAATACTTCTTTCATGTTTCCATGAAGACTTCTCAGACCGTTTTGGGACCTACTAGTTCCGACATTGGGACCGTTGAAGTTATTTCTTTTCTTTTCTTTTGTTACATTCTTTTGGAGTTTCTTTTTTTAGCACTTATTATTTGAACATGTATATGGTAATGGATTGTTTTGGATTTACTTTTACATCTAGTTTTGCTATTGTTTGTGATTTACTATCTTATCTCCCGATCCTATTAAATAAAAAGGTTAATGCCTTCCAAATTGTGTGTGATTATATACCCTTGGTACTAGTCACCACTCCAGTACCTATTGAAGGTGGGTCTCGAGGGTCATTTTCTCTCCTTCAACTTGAGGAAGGAAGGGCTTGGCAATCTGATGTACCTTCCCTTATCTTGGTGAAGGCAGGTCATGATAGATTGGTATTAAAGGGAGGTTGAGAGATATGATGGAGTCCGGAGATAGGCACAGTGATGATTTCAATGGATGGTATGTAAATAGTGTTTTGAAATCTTGGTTCATGAAATAGGACAAGGAAGACTGGCTAGGACAGAGGATTTTAGGGCCCCCTTGGTCTTATGAAAGGACTTTGGACCTACTAAATGACCAATTGAGGCTACACTGGTTGTAGGTTAAAGTCCCTAAGAAAGGTGAATTCATCATAATTACTAGTTTTCTTCTATGTCTTGGATATTTTGGGGGTTTAATATAAATAAAAATTCTATGCAAAATTTGTAATCAATCTTCATCACTACTCAGGAATAGGAATTCCTTGTTTACTTTACAGCTATGGATCACAGATGGTGACCACAGGTAGTGTGGGAAATCAAGGCCCAAGAGGCTGATTTAGTTCATTATCAGAGGGATGATTGAGAGGAGGATGGAGACCAGTGGAAGAAGATGTTTCATTCCTTTTAGCGGAAGTCCCTCGAGAAGTATGAGGGAAGTGTCTCAAATATAGAGACAGATAGCTGGCTCGAGGAGCTGGTGATTTCTTTCAGCTTTATTAGGGATTCGATGGAGTAATATTTTCCTCAAGCTATAATCCAGATATGAAGAGTGGCACATAATTGTTGGACGCTCTACCACGGAAAGAAAAGGAAGGCTAATGTTTTGTGGAATGACAGTGAGATGGAATTCCGCGCAGAATTCTTGTCTTCCATGATGAAGGTGAAGAAGAGGCAAGAGATACTCTCCCTTCAATAAGGGAGAATTTATGTGAGGGAGTTGGGGATCATGTTAAAGGATCTCCATTGCTTCTCTCTATACCTCTTTCAGGATGAGGAGTCTCATGTGAGATGTTTATAGGAGGCACTCCGACATTCTATTCAGTATGCAATTACTAACATGACTCTACTAACATAAATGGAAGTCCTGAAGAAAGATGAAGTGTGTGAGATGATTCACATGCTTGGAGGAGTTACGGGAGAGGGGATCTAGTTGGTATCATTAAAGGGGAGGCCATCAGCAGCATGCCTCCTTCATTATGGCCTTCTAGGTTTTGGCCAGTTGGGAGTAGGCCCCAACAGTTCCTGTTTTGATCTCCCAGTCCTCGCACTTTATTTGTAGGATCAGGACTAAGATGGTTTATCTGTGGCAGTTGTTGGAATCTTTAGAATCAGTTCTCGGACCGAGTGTAGTATAATGGGGGTGGGTCGGTTTAACGCCCACCTCAGCAGCAACAGTTTCCAGCTAGGCCCATCCCATAGTAGTAGGAGGGATATCGAGCTCTTACACCTCCATGATTGGGCATTGTATGAGGAGGCCGAACTCAAGGAACTCTTTCGGGACCTCGACTAAGGAATGGTCGAGGAGGAATCCGACACTCAAGGGCAGAGGAGCTAGGCATGGGTAGTTGTACACTGTAGAGGCAGTAGTTCAAATAGGTCCCAAAGTTGTTCGAGGTACGATTAGCTTTTTTAGTACACTTACATGACACTTGTTTGATTCAGGTGCTTCACAGTCCTTTTTTCGCCCAGTCTAGCCCATGCTTTGGTTCTAGACATAGAGATACTTCCCTTACATTTGGTTTTGAGTACGCCAGTAACAGGTCAGAATAGCTTGTCTCGTGTTTTCTGAGGATGTTAACAGATGTCGGGACCACATCAGTCCACTCAAGACCTTTTTTTTCTATAGATGCAGCTTTATTATTTCATTTTAGGCATCGATTAGAAATTATTTGTATGTTTTTTTATCGACTACTTCTGAAGAAGTATCGTGTTTTTAGATATGGGAAGCTAGTGTATAGCTTTCATCAGTGGAGGGGGTTTCCAGGAGGGAAGCCAGTGAGTGGATCCCCTTTATTCCTTGTTAGTCGTGTTTTCAGTGGAGTAAGAAGACTCATAAATAGTGGAAGTTTCACAAATTATCAGTGAGTTCATGAATGTATTCATTGAATAGGTGATGACTCTAACATCTCAACCTGATGTTGAGTTCGGGATAGAATTGCAACCTAGTGATCATCTGATTTTGATGGCTCCCTATCAGATGGAACGTTCTATGTTACGGGAGTTACAAATTCAGATTGACGATATGATGCAGTAGAGTTTTTTCTGACCAAGCACGTCACCACGGGGTGCTCTGATCTTGTTCATAAAGAAAGAGGATGGTGGTCTCAGGCTATGCATAGACTACCAGAGACTGAATCAGGTAAAAATTGAGAATTGTTACCCTCTCCCGATGATTTATGACATTTTTGATCAGTAGAAGGGAGTATGATGGTTCTCTATGATTGACCTGTAGATTGGATATCACTAGTTGAGGGTGATGGAGGGTGACATCCTAAAGACTAACTTCAGGTGCAGATATGGGAACTTAGAGTTCATGGTCATGTCGTTCAGCATTACGAACGCACTATCTATGTTCACAGGACTCATGAAATCTGTCTTTTGGGGATATCTGGACCAGTTTCTAGTCGTGTTTATTGATGAAATCATGATCTACTCAAGATCATATGAGGACAATACTGATCATCTGAGAATGGTTTCAGGGGTCCTCTAATTTCATAATATCTATGGGATGTTTTCCATGTGAAATTTTTGGACACGAAAGGCTCTCTTCCTTGGACACATGGTGTCCTAATAAGGAATATTAGTTGATCCATCAAAGGATGAAGCAGTTTTTTCTTAGGAATCACCCAATAATGTGATGGAGGTCCGTAGATTCTTGGGTCTGGCAGGCTATTATCAGAGGTTCAAGCCTAAATTCTCTCGAGTTGAAAATTCTTTTATAGCTTTGACTAGAAAGCATAAGGCCTTCGTGTGTAGTAATAAATGCAAGGAATCATTATGTTATCTGAAGGGGATGTTGGTTAGTGCCCCAGTGTTGAGGTTTCTATAAGAATGGGTGATGTTTGAGGAGTTCTGTGATGCCTTAGGCCATGTCTGGGGGTGTGCGCTGATGTAACAATAAGGGGTGATCTCTTATGGGTCTAGGGAGTTACGTCCCCAGGAGCGTAACTATTCCACCCATGAATTGAAGCTCACCATAGTTGTCTTCACACTAACGTTGTGGTGGCACTACCTCATCAGGGAGTAATTTTTTGTTTTCACAGATCATAAGAGCTTGAGGTATATCTTCTATCAATTAGACATGAACTTGCAGTAGTGGAGTTGGATAATGTTTATTCCGGACTACAACTTAGAAATTTTCCACTCCTCCAGAAAAGGGAATGTGGGGGATGATGCCTTGAGGTGGAAGTTGCTGAAGGATGCGGTTAGAGAATCAAAAGTTGCATGGATGGCGATGGAGGATTAAGATTCCCTACAACTGGATGCAAGGGTGGTAGATGAAAGAGGCTATCTATTCCATATGATATAGCAATCAACTCTGTTTTAGCAAGTGGAGGAGTCTTAGTGGGGTGACATAGAGGCTGAAGAGATGTGATATCATGTTATCTAGGGTGATGCTCTATGTGGATGGTCGGAAGACGGGCATAATTGGATGTTGTTTCATGGGATGTTTTTCATCTTCATTGGAATACGCGAGAGTGTTTTTAGTGAGTTAAAAAACTCACCACTGGCAGTGCAGTTAGGAGTTTCTTAGATGTACCGGGGCTTAAGGGGTTAGTTACGGTGGCCCACAGAGAAGCGGTAAGTGGTAGAGTTTGTGGCAATTTTACTCGTGTGTCAGTAGGTGAAGGCGGCACATTGTGTCCCAGGAGGTCTGTTACAACCTTAAGATTCCCATAAGTGGAATTTGGATGACATCTCAATTGATTTATTCACAATAATACCTTGAGTTGAAGTGGGTTGCGGTGCTATCTAGATTGTGTTAGAATAGCTGAAGAAGTTAGCTCACTTCCTTGCTATCAAGGAGTCTAGGGTGGTGGATTCCCTAGTGTAGAGGTACATGGACGATGTGGTGTTGTTGCATGGAATTCTAAGGTCCATAGTCTCTGATCAGGATACCTGGTTTACCTCACAGGTCTAGAGTGGATTGAAACATGCTTTTGGCACCCAATAATGCTGCAACACTTATTTCCACCTCCAGACACATGGGAAGATAAATCTCACCATCCATACATTGGAGCATATGCTACAGGAATGAATTTTGGACTTTGGGGGATCATGGTTACGACTCATTACTCTTGTAATATTTCCCTACAATAATATCTATCACTCTACCAATGGACTAGATCCATTCGAAGCAATAAAGGGTAGTCCATTTTACTCACCTGTATGCCGGGTAGAGGTCGAGGATGTAGGTGTTCTTATCCTGGATGTACTTCAAAGAATGAAATAGAATGTTCGGATTATTTGAGAGAGTATTAAGGCTGCTCAAGACCATAAGAAGTCATATGCCAATAATAGGAGGAGACCCTAGGAATTCGAGGATGGGGACCACGTGTTCTTGAAGGTCTCCCCTCCGTGTGGCCAATAAATATTCGGTATGGGGAGTAAGATTTCCCCCTGATTCATTAGACTTTTTGAGTTGTTTCGAGAGGACATAAAATTAGATTATATGCTGCTGCTACCACCATCGCTATTGATGGTGTACAACATCTTCCATGTATCTTATCTCTTTCAGAATCTACCCGATGATTCACATTTCCTAGACTAGTGTAATATGGATATCAAGGATGAAACGACAATCATAGAGTGACCAGTGAGGATAGAGGATCATGTAGATAATGTGCTTCATGGACAAACCATTCCCTTGTTTCATGTGTTGTTGAGGCATGGTGGCCTTAAGGAGAGTACCTGGGAAAGGGAGGCCCAGATGTGTGCTGAGTACCCTGAGCTTTTTTTAGTATTGTTCTATTCTATTTTGTACTTGTTTTTCATGTATTGTTTGACCATGTTAACTATAAAATGTGTTATTTTACTTGTTCTCTATGGCTGTGTAAAGAGTCCTAACTGTGGAAATGGTATGACCTGATCCATAATCAAGACACATTTAAGTGGATGCAATTAAACCCATGCTGTATATTCAGGGCCTCCCAAAGCATATAGTATCCTGACATAGAGGAAGTGGACCACTAATCCATATGACAGGATGGTTTGAACCTTATATGTTATTTGGTCACATGAGGGAGTGGTGTTCCTAGATGTCTAGGGTGGTTTGGCTGTGAGGGGTATCTTTCGAGGTGGTTTTTCAGACCCCACTCTATAGAACTGGGTTTAGTTTTTATTTTCATGGAAGCGAATAATTTGAGAGGTATCTAATATAATGGAATGGACCCTATTATTCCATTACTTTTCCATTTTTGGTTGTTCGAGGTGCCTCGGACCCCATCAGTAAGTCTGGAGGGTGGCGGTGTCGGTTGCAGGATGTCACAGTGGTGTCACCCATCGGTTACACCGATCAGAGAGTCATCAATAAGTGTTCCACCGATCAGTGTGTCCCCAATCAGTGTGTCCCCGATCGGTGCCTTGGGGGGTTGTCGGGGGTATTCCTTCCCCAGTTCTCCCAAAATGCCACATTTATATCTTTTAATATTTTTATAGTGGTTGAAGGCTTTTTTTATAACAATAAAAAATGTTTTAAATCCCTTGGGAGTGGAGAAACCCTCAATGGTCCCGTTTTCCTCACTTTAAATGAAATATTTTAACGCACTGCAGTTATGGACACCACTTTGATGAAAATTGTTATATAATAATTAATTCCATCATGTGTAACCATTCAACCGCCTGGTGAATCCATGATCTGTCATTGATTTTATTCAAAATTCATATCTCATAACTCTAGGATATCTCCTTTTATCACATAGGAATTCCTTCTTCTTCACTGTTTTTTCTATTCCCTTCATTAGTGTGCCTGTTCCGGAGCATTCCTTACTCATTCTTGGATTCCTCAGTGTTCTTCACATGCAAGTCGTTCATCTCCACTTTTTGGATCATGGAGAAAAACATCGATCGTTTATCATACTGGTAGGGTTTTTCCTTCATATATCTTTGATGTGTATCATGCGGGGTGGGTGATATAATTTTCCTATGGGTATGGAAGAAACCAAACCTTAAAGAATATATTAAATGGTTTTTAAAGAATTAATGGCTTTGTTTGATGATGAATATGTACTCTTTTAAAATTTCTTACATGTTGTGAATTGTATGGGATTATTTCCATTGAAAATTGTGGCCAATGGTGGTCCCTAATTGCGCACTAAGGAAAATATGTTTTTTTGGATATTTCTGTGATTGAATGGATGTAACATGGAAACTGGTTAATCATGTAAACTTGATTGATTTAAATGGGTTAGAAATGAATACTAATACATCTTTTGTCACCTCGGTTAGTCAATCTGAAATACATAACTAAAGTAATAGTGTTTTTAAATCTGAAAACTCCCTTACTCTGTTTTGGAAATGTGTCTGGCTGTTCCGCTTGAAGTTTTTGTGGTGACATGGATGAGGATGGGATCCCCTGTTGTGTAGTTGTTATTTTGTGTATTTGGGGCCATATGTTTGGGATTGGTTTGATTCCAGTACGTTGAGGGATCTCACAACTCCTATTTGATGTTGTGACTTTACAAGAGAAGTGGGTGTGAATGCTTAAATTGTATCTTGCATATTTTTCCATCCTCAGCTTGTTTTTAGGCCTATTAGTTTCCTTATAGTGAGGAATTTCATTAAATGGAACAAATTTAATGTGATAACAAGAATTGGTCCAATGGGGAGTTGTTTTCTGGGAATTAGTTATGACATGGTTGTGGTTGTTGTGCTTTTCAGAATGAATAGTAACAAGGGTGTTTATGAATGATATTTTTTTGGAATCCCTATGTTGGGATAAGTTCTTTTTTACCTATATGTATAATTTAGTTATTTTGTTTCATATTTTCACCCCACCCATTTTGAGAACATTGTTCCGAACACCCCCATTTAATGGGGGATGGTGTTATTTTCAACCCTCCTATGAGTGGCTAGTTATTAGCTTCTTTTCTGCTCCCTTTCCCAAGTAGACCAAGACTCTCCAGGAAGACTGTAACATACTGTGGTCAATTTTACTCGATGATTCTATGGGCGGGGTATGTTGTGTTGGATGGAACAGGCTTGTGCGGGTAGTTTGTTTCCCAAGTGACTTTGGGATAAGGCTCAGGTGTTTTTGGGCCTGCCTGTAGTTGTTCTATCCCAGGTGACTTCGGGCATGGTTGTAGTTGCTCTGTCATTGTGCATGGATACATGTCATTGTTTTGGTCTAGGTGTTTTCCAGTGGGATGTGTGGTTGTTGTAGCCCAGGAGTGTGTAGGTGGGTTATGGTTGTGGGACTGTAGTGAGAAAGGAAGGGGAGATCCGATGGGTAGGATGTCTTCAATAACAAGTGGGAATGTAGGGAGGGGTACCCAAACATCGATGTGTGGTTACTATTAATTTACATTAGTTGAATTGTTTGGGGGAGTGTGTCTTGGTGAGATTTGGGTGGATAATTTCCTTACAAGGTTCTTTAGTTATCTTCTTTTATCACGTGGAATTAGAATGCCTCCCAACTTGTGTATGAGAGATTTTGGTTTTCCCTACTAGGTATACCTGTATACTCACACTACATATATAAAACTGCTTCCAGGTTTCCCAGAGGACTTCAAGGACCGTGTTAGGACCTACTAGTTTGGATGTTGGGATCGTTGACATTGTTTCTTTTCTTAACATTATGTACTTTCCATTGGAGTTTTCTTGTATTTTTGTAGAACTTAATATTAGAACATGCGTAGGGGAATGGACTATTTTTTATTTACTTTTACATCCATTTTTGGTGTTATTTGGGATTTACTATCTTATATCCAGATTTTACTAAATAAAAAGGTTAATGCATTCTATATTGTGTTTGATTCTATACCCCTGTTGTTAGTCTCCACTTCGGTACCTATTGAAAGTGGGTCTTGGGGGTTATTATCTCACCTTCAAATTGAGGAAGGAAGGGTCTGGTAATCTACTGTCCCATCCCTCATCATGGTAAGGTTGTTCGTGACAATAAAAAATAAGGCAAAAATATATTGGAAGGGATATTCATAAATAAAAGTTATTGATTTTGAAGAGCCCTTTACACCATTATAAAAGTTGGAAAGTATTAAAATAAATCTTATAGTGGCCAATCACAAACATTTTAATGTATATCAGATGGAAGTGTAGTCATAATTCTTGTATAGTGTTCTAGAATAAAATGTTTTTATTAAACAACTAGATAGATTCCTTATATATAAGTATCACTACATGTTTTTTAGAATAAAATAGGTTTTATATGGCTTAAATAAATATCTAAGAGCCTCATATTAAATTTTGGATGACTACATAAAACAAATGAAATTTATTAAATTAAAGTATTATATAAACATTTATCTAAAAGAAAAATTTACAGGTACTCTCAAAAGTAATAATCTACTTAGATGATATTATATTTATTGGATACAGAGATTACCTATGAGGGATTGACTAAGAAAATGAAAAGACATTTTATGATGTATATTCTTGTAGAAATGAATAATTTTACGCGATTATAAATTGATCAAAATGTTGATCTCATTAATCTATCCCAAGAAAAATATCTTATAGAATTACTGAAAAAGTTTGGCATTAAGAATTCAAAAGTGGTTTTAACTCCATTATCATTATGAAAAAATATAAGCAATGATGAGGCTAAAAACATTGTTCGTACAAAATAATTCAGAAGAATCATTATAATCATGATTTATCTAACATCTTCAAGGCTTGATTTAGTCTATGAAGTGACTCTTTGTGAGAGATTTCAGAGTGATCCTTATGAATCCCAACTTCCGGAGGGTAAAGGAATTTTGAAATATTTCAAATGTACACTAAACAATTTCATAATATCGAAAAACATATATTAGTTGAGATGGTAGGGTTTCTCATATACAATATGGCTAGAATATTGTACTGACATGAAATCCACATCTGTTAGTGCATTTATGTGAGTTGAAATTTTTAAAAAAATTGGTATTCATTGATAATTACCCCATAGTTTAATCAAATCCCACCTAAAATAGTGATCTTTGTTACTTTTTTAGTATTTATAATTTACATAAAATTAGATTTATTATTTACTTTTAATGCAATGATAAATTTTGGGAATTAACTGATTTTGGTGTTAATTAATTAAACGCTAAATAATCCATAATCCCTTGTTTGTATAATGGTGAATAAATAGGTGAGTTTTGAATTAAAAAAACAGTTAAGAACAAAATGGATCAATAATGACATAATAAGTCAAGATATTGGGACACGATAAATAGCCAGTGCAGTAATGTAAAGATGACATCAGATTTAATGTGCTTCGGCCCCAAGGGGACCTATGTGCACGGTGAAAAAACCACCCGGGAAACCAGTTTATTAAGAAAGAAAGAAAGAAGATAATAACATATTACAGACTCAAATGTAGAAAATTAAAAACCACAAAAACTATCTATGGAGGCCAAGTTTTTTGAAATAAGGGTGCATTGGTCAACCCTATCACATAGAGTTATCCTCGTCAACTATTGGATAGATTCACGCAAAAACACAAGCACGATACAATAGTATACGTGACAAAGAAAATGTAATTCACTATAGAGACAAGAACTAAAAACCTGATACTAGTTACGATGAAAATATAATCAAAATTGTTACTTCTTGAGGAGTAGTCATCTGAATACCTAGAACAGAGACGATCCACACTGAGTCACCACCAAAGATGTACTCCTGTTGTAGGAGGTAGAATGTATAGTGGAAAAGGGGAGTGTAGGTGGATGGAGACTCCTAGACAGTTCATCCTTCTTCTTCACAGAGCCGGAGCAGATCCTCACCCACAGTGGTTTTCCAACGAACTAGAGAGAAAGCCAAAAACCTCACCAAGAAGAGAAACTCGTGGGGTTCAATGACTGTGCAAGAGGAAATGTAAGCCAGGTCAGGCAGAGGCACGGGATGACAACCACATGGATGGTGGAGATCAAAAGGAAAGTTCACATAACCAAAGCCAAGACAGTGCATAATACTATAGGAACTACACGATAGGTGGGGTGGAGATACAACGGATTGAAGACAATCAAAGAAACACAACGAGAGTCAAGATTGACAGTCAGATCACTCCCAATCGACATTCCAAAAACATGCCACAAGCTATCATAACGAAAATAATGAACCAATTTTATGAAAAAAACCTGCACAGAAAATATAACAGAACCAGATATGGGAAAACACTCACATAAGAGTTCCATGAATCCATGAAAGGAAGAAAAAGAAATAAAATGAATTGTGTTAAATAAACCAACTAATAAAACTAATTCATTTCATTGAAACCATAACACATGTAGGGTCATGTTCAACAAATATCCACCTTGCAATAAAATAAAATTTAGTTATTGTGTTATCGCAACCTACATTATAGAATTGGGACTAAATTCATATGTTTACGAAAATGCATGAATTTAGATAATGGAACATCCTTAGTCAAACAATCCGTCAGGTTATCATTATTGGGTATCTTGGTGGCACCCATTTTTCCAGAATCTATAATATCTCTAACAAAATGTATCCTAATGTTTATGTGCCTAGATCTACCATGGAATACATAATTTTTAGATAGATGCAAGGAAGATTGGATATCACAGTGAACTACTATACTATCACATGATAATGAATACTCAAAAATAAAACCTCTATGACAAATTCTTTCCATAATATCTTATGTCAAGGATATATACTCTACATAGGTAGTGGAATGTGAAACCACTGATTGCATGTTGCATTTCCAGGAGACCGGTCCTCCATATTCATGGAAAAAAAATCTAGTGATAGACTTTCAGGTATCAATATTGACAGCATAGTTGGAATCAACAAAACCAACTATATCATCATAAAAATTAGCACTCAATCCATATCTAATGCACAGTTTTGAAGACATAGAATCATTCGTTAACAACCATTTTAAAGCATGCCAATGGGCCATACCAGGTTTACCTATAAACCTGTTCAGTATACCAATATCAAGGACTATATCTTGCCTAGAACAGACCATGTTATACAGAAGTCTTCTTACAAAATTTTCATATTAAATCTTATTCATAAAGGTATTTTCGTCATCATTTTTAGGGGATTGGGTCATGGAAAATTTAAAATGATTTCCTAATGGAATATTTATAGGTTTAATGTGCTCAAACAGTTATCTCTTTTATACCTTCCTAACATAATCATATTGGGATATGTATAGGGTTTTAGCCTTCCAATCTCTAATTTTGTCCATACCAAGGATTTTATTTCCATGCCGAAAATATTTCATTACAAAGGATCAATTTAATTGGTTCTTAGTAGAATTTATTATCCACATGTTTTTACAGATTAATATCATGACATAAAAATATAATAAAATTTAAATGGATTAATGTATAATAGTCTTAAAATACACACATGCATCAAATATACTTCTAGAAAATATATTTTCAATCATAATAAAATTAACCCTTTTGTACCATTGCCTTGAGATTATTTAATCCCAAACAAGGACTTCTGTAAAAAAACAATTAGGTTTGATTTTTTTTTGAAATTCATTCAAAAGAGGTCATATAAATTCTTTCATCCAGCCTACTATGTAAAAAAGAAGTTGTTATGTTATGTTTTTAATATATAGATCATATTTGGAAGAAAATTCTAGTAAAAATCTAATGGATGAATTCTTAACAACATTAGAGAATATGACACTGTAATTAATGTCTTCATGTTGATGGAAGACTGTGGATAGCATGCGGTCTTTTAATTTTATTTTAATCACTCCAACATTGCATTATTTCAATTTATAAATCCATCTAGAACAAATAATATTTTGGTTATTGGGTCTTGGAACAGAAACTCAAGTATTTTTCTAAAGAAGAGAATTCATTTCCTCTTACATTGATCTCTTCCAACAAATTGCTTATTTGGACCTAATAGCTTGCTTATAATTTTGGTGCTGATCATTAAACAAGTCCTGAGTTACATTGAAATCATATGAAGAAATATATGCTTATTTAAACTAGGTGAAAGTACTAATAAATCCCTTCTCTCTATCTCAAGTAAACTGATAGATGATCAGGACTTCACGTTCATGAGTCTGGGGTTCTAATTCTGAACTGGAATCTGATTCAGGTTGGGATTGTGTAACCAAAGGAGTAGGGCCAACACTATACTGGGGTTTTTCCTCGTGCCTCAATGTACTTCAACACCCAAAGGTTTCAAGACCCCTGTGGATTCTTTAACTTCATCAAGAGATTCAACAGGTTCAGGATCTTTTCCTATGGACATACCAGACTCAAGGAAGAAAACATCATGGCTAATGATTCATATCTGGTAACCATGTTTGTCTACCCATAAATTATACCCTTTATCACTTTCTATATATTCCAGGAATATACACTTAATAGCCCTATTATCTAGATTATCATTATGTGAATGTGCCTATGTTTTGGATCCAAATATCCTAATGTGTGCATGATTCGGGGGCGTTACCTTATAGGGATCTTCGAGTGTATTAAAGGAGTTGGTAGAAGATGGGAAACGGTAAATGAGGTACACTTCTGTTGAAGCACACTCAGCCCAATAGAACCTGGGGAATTGAAAGTGGGAAAACATACACCTCACCCTCTCAAGAACAGTCATATTCCTTCTCTCTGCTAACCCATTTTATTGTAGAGTTTTCAAAATAGTTTGGTATACCTTAATTCCTTCATATTCAAAATACTCTATGAATTCATTAGATAGATATTCTAAACCATTATCAGTTCTAAATGCCTTATGTTTCTTATTTCTCTCACTCTCTACAGTAGCTTTCCATTTCTTAAAAGTATGAAAGGTATCAGACTTATGCTTGAGTATATAAATCCAAACTCTTTTAGATAGATCATCAATAAATGTCAAAAAGTATAACCATACACCATGGGAGGTGACCCTAAAATGACACTATGGATCATAATGTACACATTCAATAGGTTCTTTAGCCTTATACAAAGAACTACTGAAATTGAATCTCATGGACATCCCATATTCGAAGTCTTCACAAAATAGAATAACACATGGAGTGAATATACTTATAAGGCCTTGTTTCTTATGGTCACTAAGAACCTTGTCACAAACATGCCCTAGTATCCTATGCGAAAAATTAGTAGAATAAATATCTGAACTACATGTGGAATTCAACTGATTTCAATACACCCTGCCATCTAACACATACATGCCATTGTGAAGGGATACTTTCACAACTGTGAGGGATCCTCAGGATACACTAAGGATTCCAAATATAGACTTAATGTAGTACCCTTTATGGTCAAGGATTCCTAGAGATATTAGGTTTCTTTTCAGTTCGGGTACCCACATAACTCCCTCAAGAGACCTGACAGACCCATCATTAAGCTCGAGTAAATTCAATCATATACCCATAATGTCGCAGCTCTTCTTATTCCATATAAAAACCTCACCATATTTGACTTCCTTCAACTCAGTAAAAAATAATTCATAGGAAACATGTGGAATGAGCATCATGAATCCAAGATCCACCCTTCTGAGATGTCTAGGTCTGTGACATTTATCACATCAGTAGTGTCAATGTCTTGTTCTACTAATAGAGAATGGTCATTATTTCTATCTTTATAGTCACCCATCTTATTATGACAATTCCTCTTCATATTCCCATGTTGTTTACATTGAAAAAATTTGATTACCATGCCTTTAGACGTGCATCTATACATCTTAGACTGACCCTTGTATTTTCTTCTACCGCTGGATTCACTTCGGCCTCCAGATTCACCTATTTCCATAACATTTAAACTTTTAGCCTTAGTTTTCATAGTACCCTTTCTTTGATTGTCTTTAGAGAGAAAAGCAGATTTTACTTCCTAAAGAGTTATTGTGTCCTTCCCATACATCATATAGTCTTTAACAGAGTTAAATGAATCATCTAATGATGTAACCAATATAATGGATTGGTTTTCATCATTCAATTTAAGGTAAATGTTGGATATGTCTAATAATATTTAAATAAATACATCAATTTGAATCCTGACTGTAGTTCTAGGTTTCATTTTGAATGTATATAATCTCATTTTCTTATACAACCTCCCAACAAGTGATTTTTTCATATAAAGGGATTCCAATTTTGACCATATGTGTGCCAGCGGTAGAGGAATCACATGAAACTTCACTTAATACTATGTCCCCTAAAGAAAAAAATGTATTAAAATATGGGCTTTCCAAAGGGTATCCTCAGGGACATCTACAAAAGAGGTGTAATCCTGCCCATCACGGGCTGTGGTGGTGATTTTTTTCTTTGATCCAGAACGATCATCAATAACATCATTATGATCTAACATGGTTGTCATCATAATTCACTAGAGATTAAAATCATCATCACCATCAAAATTATCAATATCAAACTTATTCAAACTCATAGAAATGAAATAGTATGCTATAATACCACTTATTTGGGTTAATTACATGAACCATAAATAACCCAAGTTCCACTGTTTGTATAATGGTGAACAAATTGGTATGTTTTTATTAATTGATTCCATATGAACAATATGGATCAAGAATGACAAACACAGTCAAGACATTGGGACAAGATAAATAGCCAGTGTAGAAATGTAAAGTGGAAAACCGATGTAATGTTCGTCGATCCCAAGGAGATCTATGTGCATAGAGAGAACATCACCAGGACAACCAGTTTATTAAGAAAGCAAGAAAGAAGACAATCACATATTACCTACATGATAGAATAAATTAAAAAACCATGAAAACTATTTAAAGATGTCCAGCATGTTGAACAATGGGGATGTGGTCAACCCTGCCACGTAGTGTCAGCCTGTCCACTCCTGGACGGACTGATGCACAAACACAATCCAAATACAGTAGTATACATGAAGAATAAAAGATAAGTCACAAATTATCTAAGAACTACAAACTAGGTCTTCGTTACGCTGAGAATATTATAAAAATTTTTATTTCTTGAGGTGTAGTTGTCCGAATACCGAGAACCAAGATGATCTCCTCTAAGCCTCCACCAGAGAAATTCTCTGGTTGTAGGAGGTGACACATACATCGGCAAAGGAGAGTGCGGGTGGATGGAGTCTTCTGGACGGTCCTTCCTTCTTCTTCATAGAGCTGGAGCAGAACCTCACTTACATAGGTCTACCAAAAAACACGATAAAAAACCAAAGACCTCACCTAGAAGAGAAACCCATGAGGGGCAATGAATGAGTGTCATAGGAAATGTTAGGTAGGCCAGGCGGAGGCATGGGATGACAACCATGTGGATGATAGATATCAAAAGGACCGTTCACAAAACCGAAGCCAACACCGTTCATAACCCAAGTGGCACAACAAGATACGTGGGGTGACGATGCAACAGGTCAAATCCGATCAAAGAAACACACCAGGAGACAAGCTGAACAATTGGATCACACCAAATCGACGGTCCACAAACATGTCTCAAGCTATCATAATGAAAACAATAAACAGGGTTCCAGAAAAAAAAATAGACACATATAATAGAATAGAACTAGAAACGGGAAAACACCCACGTTGGAGTGCCATGCATCCATGCAAGGTACAAAAACTAATAAAACACATTGTGTTAAATAAAAAAACTAATAAAATGAATTCATTTCGTTGTAACCATAACACATGTAGGGGATTTTTCAATAACTAAGATGATATACGTTGATATGAATTTTTAAATGGATTAATTTTTGAGTCTTAATTCTCTCAAAAAATTTTTGAATAAAATGGAATCCAAACATTAAATTAAATTTGAAATTGTGTGATTTGATCTAGAAATGATAATATTCAATTGATATATTTTTAATTTTGAATTGATTTATTAATTTCTGAAATTAATGAAGAATATCTATTTTTTATGCCACACCACCGGTGACCGCCAAAAAGATCTGATGTCATACACCCATGATGACCGAGACTTCCATGCTCGTATGATTTTTAGATGGAGAGACACTCACTAAACTAGTCTCTGCTATCAAGAAGAGTTATGTGATGAGCCGAAGTCAAAAATTAATTCATTTCTCAATGGAGAATAATCTGAACCCTCTGAAAAGTTTATATTTGTTTGATTGTTAGATATTAATTTTTTTCACCGTGTATATATTCAATGATGGTGGATCCTCAATGCCCCACGTAATTGAAGTTGTTCATCTACAAGATAATTAAGTTCTAGAATTTTGTAACTATGTGTTGAAGTGGGATCAAGGTTATGAAGCTTCCCTGAACTAAGTGATTGGTTGAAAAATAAGTTTCTCATATCATGCTCCGCATGAGTATGAAAAATATGGATATATAAACAAATATATTTTTATGACCAGATCTCGCATTAAAAGACCAATCCATTGATTTGAAAGTATTTGAGAATCCAAACCTCAAATCCAAAATAGTTCTAACTTCCAGCACATGAAATTCCTCAATCTATCATGCTTGGAAAATCATATTTTCTCAAATAAACCAAGAAGTAGCAGAACACATCTACTAGAAAAATACTCAACGAGTTACACTAGAACTATGAATCATGGAAGTAATTATGCTCAGAATTTTATCGAAGGTGTGAATTCACAATCATCTGAAAATGATAATCCAATCCGAATTGATCTAATCTATTCATGGAGAAACATGGAGCCCAACAAATGTTGACGAGGTAACCTTCTTATCATTTCACTGAATGTGAAAATGAAAAACATATGATGATGAAGGATCTTTCTGATCAACGATTTTTACTAGCACTAATAAATTTTCTCCCCAATTTTTTAAATGAACCCTAACTGCATCTTCTTCCCTCAGCATCCCTCAAGATTTAACAGAATCCTAACCCTATGTCGCATGATCCTACTTCTTCTCTACTACTTCATCCTCCTCCTCCTACTCCATTGTCGCGGCCATCGACTCGTCCTCCTACTCCTCCTTTTTATACTCTTCCTCCTCCATCACTGCCTTTATAAACACATCCTCCTGCTCCTCCACCATCTTTGTCACTTCATGCTCCTCCTTCACCGCCATTTCCACCTCCTTCTCCTCCTCCTTCACCAGTACTGCTCCCACTGCCTCCACTGCTTCCTATTCCATGGATCGTGTCATTGTTTCTTCTAGTAAGGGTACTCTCACATCTAGAGTAACTTCATTTCTTCTTCTTCTTCTTATTCAAATAATAATAGCTTTCGTTGTTGGGTTGTTCTATATTTTTTTCATATTTATTTTCAATGTTTTGTGATATGATATTGTGTTATATTAATCCATATAGAGTTAATAGGTGATTTTGGGGTAACCTTAATATTTTAGGGTGAAAATATGAAAAAAATCCATAGTTTCAAGGTTTACTCACATGGTCTAGAAAACTATGTAGACCCCATGAAATTTGGTCTATAACCATTGCAATGGTTTTTTAGTGGTATGTGGATGGTTATATAACCCATGTGGTCAATCCTTGCACAATTATTCTTCCGACTAGATTTTTATTTTTGGATCACTTGCATTTTTCATTAATCTCAACGGTTCCTACAATTTGTGTTTGGTTGACTAAGAGAGTTTATGGTAGTTTTACATTATTTGTTGATGTTTAAATTAATTATTCAGGCATTTTTCTGTGGTCTTGTGTTTTAAAAAATCCGTTTTATGTTATAGAAATTTATATTTTTTATGAAGCAGTTGATTTTGTTGTTTATAAAATGTTTTAAAATGGTATTATTCCTCATCATTTTGAATAGGGATATTTTTCTCAATAGAAATTTATTTAATGTGTCCTGGTTTTTAAAACAAGGAATATTGGTCCCTTTGTAATAAAATTTTGATGGAAGCCTCTATTCTGTTGGGAAATTTTCCACCAATGAAATTTAATCCCACATTATCCATGCTTGGTGTTGGAAATAGGTAGTTTATGAAAATTACCTATGTTATTCAAGAGCACACAAAATGATCAAATGTGTTGGGGTTGGAATTACATATTTTCCAATAGAGGAATCCCAAAAAAATTAGGTGTATGGTTAGGGAAATACCCTACAAGAATGGCTTTATTTACTGGTATGTTTAGTTACGTAAGGGGGTAAGGCTAAGGGTAGTTGAATTCTATGGCACCTTGAATTGATAAGAGCATGTGGAATATTAATAAATTTGAGGGTTAAAACTTTAGATAGGATCATTTTGATAATGCTATGCAAGAAGAGGGAACCCATTAAAGAGGGATCTAACATAATGTATCAAGTATAGTTTTGAAGATAGGAAGGATGTTTTATAGTTTAACATAATTTATAAAGTGTCTCACTTAGGATTTATGTCTGTGAAAATTCCTAAGTGCCTCTTTTAGAATGATTCATGTGTTTTAAAATGTTTCATAGAATATTATATGTGTTCAAAATACCCATTTTTGGATTTTAGTAGCTTTAAAATAATTAAAAAAAGGAATTGGGGTTTATAGAAAGGATGTTTGGAACTAATTAGTTTATTTTAAAAACAACTATTTCATTTTATAGAGATATATGTATAAATGGTTGTATTTTTAATGGTATTTCAACTCTTATTATTAATGGGATTTTAACTATTTCTTTAAAAGAGTTTGATTTTTTATAAATTGTGTTTTAATGGGATTTCAATTGTTCAAATGGATTTTAAAAATTATATTTTTGTTATTTTATAAATAGTTTTATAAATATTGTGTCATTTTATCCTTGGTTAGTTTTTATATCAATGTTTTTTTGTATTTATTTTATTAAATATTTATACCACCAAATCAATTAGGATGGATATGAATAAAGAATTGATGGATTCCAATCATCTAATAAATGACTATGAATATAGAGTGTAAGATTTCATAAAGTTTTCAAAAGATCATGCATTTGATCCTTCTCAAATTCATTGTTCGTGTTTATGCAGTTGTTATTCAAGACAAGTTAGTCCATAGGATTTAGAAGAATTATTGATATGTCATAGAATAGATTGATGTTATAAATATTGGAATTAACAAGGGGGAGAAGTAAATTTATCTATTAACTAGGATAACACTATGATTTGTGGATCATTTGATATGATTACAATTGCGGAAAAAGAAGAAGAGTGTATCGAGGATGTGATTAAAAATGTGAATGATGATGATGATCATATTAAGAAAATGATAAGGACAGTTGAAGATGAGCTTCATGATTTTCCAAATTTGTTTGAGCCATTAATGATTTGTGAAAGGACGCCATTGTATGATGGTTTCACTAAATATAAATCATTTTCAGCCGCATTAGATGATATATAATTTGAAAGTTGGCAATATATGGAGTGACGCTAGTTTTAGGGAATTAAATTCTTTCTTGAATGACATGCTCCCATAAGATAATTAATTCCCAATCCAATCATATGATACCAAACAAATTCTATGCCCAATGGGCATGATCTATGAAGGAATACATGCCTACCCAAATTACTGTATATTGTTTCTCAAGGACCACAAATCACTTATAGAATGCCCCAAGAGTGGGGATTCTCGATACATGAAAGATGAATCTGCTTCTACAAAATATTAATTTTACTTTCCAATCATTAAAAGTTTTAGGCGCCTAGATGGATGTGAGGAGACTATAGGGAAATTGAATTGGAAAACCGATATAAGAAAAAATATTGAAAACTACAACACTTGGAAGGAAATCATCAGTGGAAAAGGATTGATCATGATTATCCTGACTATGGGAATGAGGTGAGTAACATTCATCTTGCATTATCTTTAGATGGAGTGAAGACATTTTATTTTCAAAGCACCACTCACAGTACTTGGCCAGTTATATTGGTAAATTATAACTTTCAACTATGGTTATGCATGCAACGAAAACACATCATGTTATCTATTCTTATATCAGGACCAAAATAACTGGGTAATGATATTAATGTTTATTTGGCTCCAATGATCAATGATTTGAAATATTTATGGGAATAAACTGTAATGATGTATTATACTTACATAAATAATGATTTTAGGTTGATTTCCATGTTGTATGGGTCGATAAATGACTTTATTTCTTATATAATTTTGTGAGGATATAGAATTAGAGGAACTCATTAATGTCCCATCTGTGAAAAAGGTACACGATCAATTATGTAAAAACATTCATAAAAAACTATGTTTCTAAGAAATCATATATTTCTACCTCGATGACATAAGTACCAATCTTGGACGACATCATTCGATGAATGTTAAGAGGAATTCACAACATCATCTCTACTAATAGGTAACTATTTGAGAGAGATAAAGATATATAGAATTATTTTGGTAAACCATTTTCAAAAAATCTTATGAAAATAGGTTTGAAAAAGAAATCATTTTTTTAATTACCATACTGGAATTGTCTGTACGTCAAAAATGTTCTTGATGTTATGCATATTGAAAAAAATTGTATGTGATAGTGTCTTCGACACATTGCTAAATGCGCATGGAAAAACAAAGGATTGAATTAAGGCTATGTTAGATATGGTTGACATTTGAATACAAGAAGTGTTGGAACCAATGAAGGGTGAAAATGAATATTTCATGCTCCTGATTCTTAAATTCATTCTAGGTAGATGAGATATCGGTTCTGAAATTTCATGAATGATGTAAAGGATCCAGAGTGGTATTCATCAAATATCAAGAACATCGTGTTAATGCATGATTTAAAGATAGATGTTCTAAAATCACCGGACTTCTATGCTTTGATTCAACATCTAATTCATATATCTATATGTTTCATTTTACCCTATATTGGCCATCATACATTAACAATGATATGTTTATTCTTCAATTATTTATGTAAAAATGTTATAGACCTGGAAAAATTGCATACAATGGATAGTGAAATAGTCATAATATTATTTTAATTGGAAATTTTTCTCCCACCAACATTCTTTGATATGATGGTTCATTTAATGGTTCACTTGGTGAAGAGATTCGGCTCTGTTGTCCTATGGACTATGGATGGATGTACCACATTGAACGATATCTGAATATTTTGAAAGGATATGTCAAAAATTGAATTTCTAAAAAGGGTTTTATTGAGGAGATATATATTGTTGAGGAAGCCATTGAATTCTATACTGAATACCTTTTTGGTGTGAAAATAATTGGTATATCAAAATATAGTCACACTAAGAGACTTGCGGGTGGGGGAATTTGTAAAAAGGAGGTTGTTAGAATCAATATTATAGATCAAGAGGAGGCTCACCTTTACGCTTTTCATAACATTTTGGACATTGACCGATATGTTGAAACTCATAATGAAATTATTAGTCTATCGAATTCATTAAGGAATAAAAATGGATATCAAATTATCATAATCAATAGTTTATAGAATGGGTTTTGGACCATATTTTTAAGGAGTCAAATGAAAATCCAGACTCAATTTTAGAATGAATTCAATGGATAGTCGGAAGACCTAGTGTGTAAGTATTATCGTACAATTCTTATGTAATTAAGGGTTATATATTCTATTCAAATGAACATGATGAAGAAAGTACAAGACTGAATAGAAGAGTTACACTTGTGGATGAAGAAATGCATGTTTCTGGTGCTAAGGACATAAATCCAATTTATGAGAATATTTCATACTTTGGTATCATCAAACAAATATGGGAGTTGGATTGTAAAACATTCCTAGTGTCAATTTTTCAATGAATGTTGGTTGATAACAAAATTACTATTAAAATAGATGATTTGGGATGTGTGAATGTTGATTTTAGTATGGAAGGGTATAATGACAAACCATTTATAATGGAATCATGGGTAGTAAAAGTATATTATGTTCCAGATCCAGAAAACCAAAACTGATGAACTGTTATGTTATAGACTGACTCCACTGAAAAGTCATATGAAAATTCAATGGAGGATAACCCTTTTCATTGGGATGTCACAATCATTCCGCAGTGGTCCCATTGTAGAAGGAATTTTGTATATCATAGGATACCAGAATGAAAGGAATTTTATAGTCAATAGAGTGGTCAAATCCCTTCAACATTTAATAAAAGAGTTCAATAACCAGGTTATATTATTTTTATAATATACATCATGTAATGTTATGTTCATATCTATTCATTATTGCTTTTAGGTTTCAAAATTAAATGTTAAACCACTTTTCATATAATGAATTCTATACGTGATGATGCTTCAAATCCCTAAGAAATTAGTTTTCTCAACCTATTACTACTTGCAGTGAAGATGAACAATTGTTTTATCAACCAGTTGTCTTATGTTAATATATGTTCGCTGCTAATTTTATGTTATCTAAATTAAATAATAGACCACTTCTACAGAAAATGGATTTTGTAGATGAATATTCTCCCAACTCCTAGGCATAACATGTCTCTTAACCTACTGATGCTAGCAGTGCAGTGAAAAAATAAGTTTCTAAACCTATTGTTGCTCCCAGTGCAGATGTAAAACAACCATATGCACAAGCCGCTTCAATCACTCTACGACAAGAGGATCATATTGATGATAGTGGATCTGAGGAAATTAAAGGTGAAGAAACACCAGTGGTATAGAAAAAACAAAAGATATATAGTTTGTTGATATTAGAAAAACGCATTAAGGATAATGAGAAAGGAATAAAATACGAGATTGGATGGAATAAGAAGGGCCAACATGTTAACCCCAATACATCCATGTTCATTAGTTACATTGGAATCGTTACTTTGAAACACGTGGCGATTCATGTAACATTATGGAACTGTGTCGTGGATAATATTAAGACACTAATGTGGGGAGATATTACGATAACATTATGATATCATTTTTTAAATTTACTACAAGTTAAATAATGAAACCTTGAATTACACATAATCATCTATTACAGAGTTCATTTATAGTAGATGAATCTCATAAAGTCTATTTCATAAGGGTTTCTAGAAGGATTCATAGGGGGTTTCGCACATTTTTAACAAAATATCATCTAAAAGATCCGGAAGGGAAAATAAAACTTCACCCACCTCTAATTGAAGCACACTTGACAACCCAAGAATCTTGGGTTGTCTTAACTAGCTATCATGCGAAGCAATCTTTTTTGGTACATTGGGTCTGGTTATACGTTGTTTAATAGTAACTGTATTCATCACATTGATTGAGAATTTTTTATTTATTAAACAACAACTGAGTGCTAAAAATAAACAACGGGAATCAAAAATAGCATACCCCATTTGTAAAGAAAGGATGGGGTACACATCACCAGAAAAAAAATTGGTACATATTTTAAATCTACCATAATAGTTTTATCTAACATAAAACAACACAATAACATGGTTCTTTTTTATGTATCTTGAAGAGTCCAAATACAAAGCTACTAACATTCTATTCCATGTCCTATGGAAGGAGGCACATGTAACTATAAATGGGAAACAAACCGATGAAAACGCACAAAAGTGTGGAAAACATGAGTAAGTATGACATAATAATTTTTTATGTTAAATAACAATGATGCTTTATTTTTCTATATTTTCAATCTGATATAGTTACATGAATCAAAAACACCCACACCGGATGTATACATACTTTCGGTGGATTTAAAGCAGCCAGAAAATAATGTATGATTTAGAGGTGCAGGTATTGGGGTTACACCCCGATCATATTTTGAGGGAAAAAAAGAGGGGAATCAAACTGAAGAAATGCAAAATACGATAGAAAGAATATCTATACATGAAGAAAAATTACAATGGAAGACAGATACAATAATATGTTTTATGGGGTGAGGAAAAGAGAAAAAAAACTAAGGAATAACTCAGGCGTGAATATCCCACCCCACTCCCACTAGTTTTGAGGTGATCCACTACCCTCAAAAACAATTCTTATCTAATGTATTCATTTTTATAAGGATTGTTTCTATGAAATAGGAATGAGATAGAAACTAGAAACTGATACCTTTCTTGTATTAATATTCTACAGGGTAAAAATTACTGTGATTTATATCTATCAACACCCACCAATATCCTTGTAGAAAGGGATACAATGTTCAATATCTAGAATGACATGCTAAACAACATAAAACACTTGATAGGTCATTTCATAGTGTTAATTACTATAGCCATAGAGTTGAGAATCGAGATACATATTCCAGTTGATGATACAGATATTCATATGGTCGAACATGCTCTTGGAAAATTCATCTCATGCCCATCACATCTTTTAAAAAACATGTTGACAAGGATGTATTCATTTCCAATTAAATTTTCAAGCTAAATCTTAATAATTTATTTAAAAATGGTATGAACCAATGCATTTTATTATAGAAGGACAAAAGGAAGGGGGTGAAATGAAAGACCGGTTTAGAACCATATCAAGGTTCAACCAACCAATCAAAAAGAGATACCCAAAGCACCATAACCCCCATTCTATATCCATATTTGTTATCATGGAAGGATACTGTGGATACAAAGTTGAAATATGGTGGTACTCACATAATTTATTTTTAAGTAAAAAATGTATGGAGGGGAAGATCCAGACTTCATTGGTGTTGAGAGTGAAACTGAAATCCTCAACTATGCATAGTTAGGCATCTCAGTTGTAGTTGTTCACATGAGGTATATTTTAAGGATTTTATTTTCAAAAATATTATATTCTGTGTTAATTATGACTAAATATATTACATATTTTTTATAGGCCTATATATGAAAACAATTGAATGGATATCCCTATGATCATAACTTTTCACTCGTTAGTCGTCACATCACCTCTTAAAAAAGACATAACTTACATGAAAGAGGGTGAAATAGTGGCATTCCTACACAAATCATTTAACAAAACAATTATGGATGAATAACTCTTCATAATACCAATGTTTTATGGTTAAAAATATATAATTTAATCATATCAAATATATTTCAATTTATTTCATTACTTATTCATTTTTCTATTTTTTGTAGCATTGGATGCTCATTACGGTCGATTTGGATAATCCAAAGATTTATTTTATGGATTCAATGTATGAATATCCAACAAACTGACAACACATGATGAAGGTTGAAAATTATTAATACAATACATCCAACATTTTACAACTAATCATCCATTTATATAATTTATATTATATTTTAATGAGGATTATATTTTGATAGGGTGGTTCATGAATATCGTCTACATTATGGGATGAGGCAATGAGAAAAGGAAAAGAAACATTGAATGTACTACGTCTGCATAAGTATCAGGGTATAAATAATAATATTTCACTATCAAAACACTAATAAAAAATAACTTATTTTTCTTAATGTTTCTACAGTGTTTGAAACAAACAAATTTAAATGAATGTTATTGTTATGTTTGTAAATTTATTCCAGAGATCATATTCAATGAAAAAACTAGAATCTCTAAAGAAGAATTTTTTATTATAATTACTATTTTATTTAACATATTTATTAATCCATTTTGTATTTATATTGTTTCGGTACTACCATGACTACTTAGAATAGTAATATTCACAAGATGATATAGATATAATTAGAAATGAATAGGTAGCAAACCTGATGGAAGAATGTACAAAAATATCATGAAGATAGTAAACTTCTCAAAAAAAATTGACATTAATAATTTTTTCTTCCTAATCGTTCTATTTTTTTATGGTAATTTTGTTATTTTTATGAGCTAAGAACCCAACTGAAAATCATAGTCGTTAGTGTTCCTTGATTGGATACTAAGTGAACTGCCTGTTGGTTGGCTTTTGAAAAGAAATTGGTGGTCCTTATTTTCAGGGTATGTTTGTTATTGATATAACACAAAAGAAAATGAGTATCCATAAGGGTTTTCCCCATCCCTTGAGTTTTTTTGTGACTTCTTGAGACCTAACGGGCATATGAGATTAATCCAGTATTCTTGTTTTCAACAATGAGAAGGGTATTATCTAATAAAACATTGATTCAATATGCAACATTGGATATTCCCGTCATTAGTTGGACCAGTGATGAACTAACAGTCATATATTTAATCAGTGTTCCAAAATATATCGCATTTGGATCTTGATTGGGTTGCCTAAAGCTATTATGCAAAAGGAAGATAGTATTTTGTGTCAAACAAACATGGATCAAATAATATTCCATAATCCTTCTAATCTAGGATGATTGAGCATATTGAGATGTCCAAATCTCTTTTTTATGTTTTAGAGAAATGGGTGCATTGATTTTAAGGCAGAAAAATTTACTTAAAATTTGTTCTGATACTTTAGGAAAATGATCTATAAGTCATTTATGACATGTAGGTATCTGCCACATCTCAAACTGATGCACAGTATTACCAGTATGACTCTAAATTTGTCTGCATTTAAAATTTATATTAATCTATGTAAAAAACACAAATAGCATACAAAAAACAAGTAAATGCATTACGATTGGTTTGATACTTTAGAAAAAAGATCTATTAGTAATTTGTAACATGTAGGAATAAACCGCACTTCAATCTGGCACATGGTATCACTAGTATGACTTCTAATGTGTCTTCATATTTAAAATAGACAAGAATTCAAGTAAAAAAACTAATAACTTACTAAAAACTAAGAAAACACATTCAGATTGTTTTGATACTTTATGATAGTGAACCATGAGTCAGTTATGATTTGTAGTAATTAACCCCAACTCAATCTTATGAACGGTGTCATAAGTATGAAAAAAAGTGTCAGTTATCAGTGAAAATTTACATTTTAGCTCAAAAAGATTAACTCAATGAAAACAAAGCAAACACACTATATTTTTTTTTGAAAATTATGGTAATTAATTATTCAGTTATTTGTTACATGTATGAACATGTTTCACGTCAAACTGATGTACGATGTTACTGGTATGACTAAAATTTCATGTTTTCAGTTGGAAATGACATTTTAGAAAAAAGCACATTTGAAATACTAAAACCAAGGAAATGAATTCCAATTTTGTTGATATGTTTAGAAACTTATCTAATAGTCATTTTTATCATGATAGAATCAGCCTCACCTCAATCCAAAGCAATGTGTCACTAGTATGACTCCAAATGTCCCTTATTACTTAAAATTGACATTAATTCAAGTAAAAAAACTGGTATACTAAAAACCAAGAAAATTCAATAAGATTGTTTTGATACTTTAGGAAAATGATCTATGAGTCAGTTTTGATTTGTAGGAATCAATCCCACCTCAATCTGACAATTGGTTTGACCTTTATTATTAAATGTCTTTGCTATCAGTTTAAAATTGACATTTTATCTCAATACATATCAGTCAATAAAATCCAAGAAAACATGCTCTTATTTTATTCAAAATTAATGATAGAAATTTTTTAGTTATTTGTGAGATGCATAAAGCAGTCTCATGTCAAACTGATTCACAATGCGACCTGTATGACTCAAATTGCATGATTTCAGTTTGAAATGACATTTTAGTAAAAAAACACAACTGGAATATTAAAAACATGGTAAATGCATTCCAAATGTTTTGATACTTTAGGAAAACAATCTATCAATCATTTGTGACGTTTATGAATCAAAATTGCCTAAATCTGAACCACAGTGAAACCATTATGACATAAAATGTGTCTTTTTATTTAAAATTGACATTAATTCATTTAAAAATACTACTTAAAGAATGAAAACTGAGCAAAAACTTTTTTATTGTTTTGAAAAATTATGAAAATGATCCATTAGTTAGTTGAGATTTTTAAGAATTTACCCCACCTCAATCCAACAAATTGTGTTACCGGTATGACTAAACGTTCCCACTATTAGTTTAAAATTGACATTTCAGCTCAAAACGTGCCACTCACTAAAAACCAAGAAAACATTCCCAAATTGTACTCAAAATTAAGGAAAACTATTCGTGAGTTATTTTTGATGTGTATGAAGATGTCTCATGTCAAACTGATGTATGATACGGTCAGTATGACTCAAATTTCATGTTTTTTGATTGAAATGTCATTTTAGTAAAAAAACACTTCTAACATACTAAAAATCGAGGAAATTTATTCCAATTGTATTGATACATTAGGAAAATGATCTATCAGTCATTTGTGATTTCTAGGAATCAAATGCCCCTCAATCCAATGCTTGGATTCCTCAATATGACATCAAATGTGTATATATATTTTTTTGAGATTAATTCAAGTTAAAAACCAAACTAACATACTGATAACCGAGAAAATGCATTCAAATTGCTTCGATACTTTAAGAAAATTATTTATGAGTTAGTTGTGATTTGTAAAAATCAGAACCACCTATATCTGACAAACTATGAGATCAGTATGACTAGAAGTGTCCTCTATCAGTTTAAAATTGACATTTTAGTTTAAAATGTGTCACTCACTGAAAACTAAGAAAACACACCGTAACTCTTAACTAGACACATGTGGGATAGCCCATGTTGGGGTGAGTATAATAATACCTATAAGGACACCCTGATATCAACAAATATAATAATTAAGATACATGGTCATATCATAACCATAAGGATATGTAAATCTGGCTAAGTGAGACAATATAAATCATTAAGAACATAAACATCCAAATGTAATCCAGAAGGACGCCACACCTCCATATGGTCTCAACCATACTTCCAACCATAATATTATGCTCATGGATTTATAGCTAACATTAGATTCTAGGATATCTCACTCCCTCAGACTTGCTAGTGATGATTCTTCCCATCTCGTTGTCCATAATAATTGGTTCTTGTCAAAGAAGGTCTTTTCTGATCTCCAATATCCTAACACCTACACAGTGGATCACTCCCCAGACCTATGGGGGAATCTAAAAACCCTAATATATTGTCATACTAGGTTTAGGATCATCATTCTTTATTTTTTGGTGATAAAAATACCTCGAACTCCACCTAAGATGAAAGGGATAATTATAGAGGATCACATCCTAGGATACTAGGGGATACGAAGAACACCATCCAAATCTCATCCTATCAATGGGATCACACTCCTATACTTAGGACGCAATTCCACATAGTTACCCCATATAAAATATTCCTAGATAATTTGCTCAACCAATACCAATCTGAACTAAATAAAATAGGGTCCTTACACAACAGTTGATGATGTACATAACATATATTGGGGGTTACACATCATGTCCCATTAATGTCAAAATATCCTTTTTCCTTCACCCCATACCCAAGTAGACCAGGCTATGACTGGATACCAACTGATGTACCTAGATATGTAACCAACTATCAAACCTGGGGGTACACGTTAAGCCATAGCTTGAGGTCACATAACATGTGGCATGTTTCATAATGTGTGTGAACCATAAATTTTTCAAAACCATAAATGGAACAGCCAAGGTCCATACACAATGTGTGTTATTTAGACTACACATCATGTAGTCTGGATGTTCATATAAAAAACAAGTTCTTTCTTGCATGTATTTTTTCCTCCACCACCATCGATTACTGCACTAAATCTTCTATGAGTTAAAAATTTATGATTTTAGGGGCCTTCTGTGGCTGGTGACTGACCTAAATGTCGTTGAAACTGTGCCTACATTTTTTTATTTTCCAAAATACTATTTTATAATGGCTAGTAGTGTCAAACCCACAGTGAAGGTAGAGTTACCAATTTTTAAAATATATCTACTATTGTCACCAGTGGGTGAAAATATTTTTCCAACCCTTCTATTTTGTTGTGAATTTCTTATAAATATTAATGAGAAACAAGGATTGAGTTTTTATTTTTGTTTAAAATACATGATGATATATGAAAAAGTAAGAAAAAATTGAGCAACATAGGGGAAAAATGTTGAAAGATGAAATGTCAAGAGATCAGCTTGGAAAAAATTCAACCTATTTTTTTAAAGAAAATTTATTTTCCCAAAGATGAATTCAAATATAACCAGTAAAAATGAATGTTTTATCTCCCTCACCAAGAGACTAATCACTTAGATTGAATAATCTAAGAGTTCATCACTCCAAAAAAGATTCAACTACAAATTTACATTGATAGAGACAATAGAAACAAACTCACCATTTGTTCTAATGTTTTTGTTTGAAAAAAATCATTAGAAAAATTTCGTCAATGATAAATCTCACCGAATGATCAGGGAATTAAAATTTAAAATCATGTGGAATGAAGAAATCAAATCATATCAGAATTTATCTTGCTGATCCATTCTAAAAAAATTAAAAATGAAAAAGTGAAAATGAAAAATGATGATAACAAGTAGAAAAAGAAAATCCCCCAAACTATAATTTTATCCAATCAACGTGTTCATATTTGAAGTTGATAGAATTCAATTACAAATTCAGATTTGAGAAAAAATGAGAAAGAATAACTCCCATACTGCAACTACTCTCCAGGTCTACGGGTCTCTGTTCAACTAAAATCTATTGGATTATTGATCTCCACTCCGGGTGTCGAATGTGAAGTGCACCTACAATCAATGTTGTGTGTTATTTCAATCCCCCCACAATGCTACTACCTTCTATCTTTAAAAATTTGTTTTCTTGCTCACTTTTTCACTATTGCACCACCGACTTATCTTTAATTATCTTCCTTCCACAGAACACTTGCATTTTTCTTCTACAACCCTCACGACTTTATCAAATCTTCTCAAACTAAATAAAGATCAATTAGTTTAGATGAGCCTAGATGGAAACTCATCACCTTCTTGTATTTTCACACAAAAACAGAGATTGATAAACATGGTAAAAAATAAAAAAATATCAAATATTATTATTATTATAATAATGATAAATTACTATATATTATTTATAGATATTTGTTATTAAATTACTAATAAATATTTTATTTTATTATTATATTTATTTCATTTCATTTTAATTAATATTGTTATTAACTATTATTATTATTATTAATTGATTAAAAGTTATTAAATTATTTAGTTAATAAATAAATATAAAAAATATTATTAAAGTTATTAATATGATTACTAAATTAATTAATGTATTAATATATTTATAATTAATTTAATTTAATTTTATAATTTTTTAACTGTTAATTTTATTTTTATTTTTAATATTAATTATTATTATGGATTTATTATTTTTTAATTTTAAAAATATGTTTTATTTTTTATTATTATTAATTTATTTTTTATAATTCCCCCCACCTTCCTTATCGACATTGCAACTAGGAGGGGTCCTTTTCTTCGTCTGCAATCCATCTTCTCTCCGCAGGGGTAACATCGATATCAGCTCCTCCTCTCCACAACACGACAACTGCTCGTCTCTGATCAGCATCGGCGTCGGTGACTACCAAGTTCTCCAAATTCAACAGCTGTAGGGGATGTTGGCTACAACCTCATCCTAGAATGATGACTCATGGAGAAACATCTAATATCCACCTCCAAATCCCATGGTGGAAGAAATCATGCCTTGATTACATCAGACATGAGTCGTGGAATCAGCATCCCAGTTCAAGGTGGTGACTCCAAATATGCTAAACCTAAAATCAGCATTGATGGAGGTTGTGAAGGAATAGTGGAGGCATGAGTTTGAAAAATAATGGTGTATGGAGAAGGAATGGTGATTCCGAGTCACTATTTTCATGCAGTTCCACAAGGGGTGGGTGGACGGTTTCTCACCCAGACACCCTCGGGTTGGCAGATGATGCAAAAAAGGGAAAACGACGGGACATCATTGGAAATTTTTCAATGGTGACTCGATTGACAACATCTGGAATCAGGGTTGTTGGTGACTTATAATTAAACTGAAAAAAATTCAATTAAAAAATTAAAGCAATTAAAACAATTATGGAATAAGAAAGATAAATTTAAAAACATACTTCAATTGAGAAAACTTAAACTAAGAATAAAAAAATTCTCTAATTCATTTAAAGGAATAAACTAAAATTAAAAACATAAATTTAATTATAAATTAAATAGAATAATTAGAATAAAAATTATAAATTTAATAATAATATATAATTTTTAAAAGATATAAATTAATTATTGAAATTGAATTAATTATTAAATTTTATCTAATTAATAATACAGTGTTTAATTATTAAAAATTAAATTAATTAAGGGTACAATAAATAAATTAATAGATTAATAAACAATCAAAAAATTACTATGACATCATAAAACTAACATAAAGATAAAAATATAATGAACCAGAAATGTAAGTAATAGAAAAAAGTTATTTTTTAGGCTAAAAATAAAAAATTAATTTTAAATAATGATTAATTAATATTTTTAATTATAAAATCATAAAAGTGAAATTATTAATCAGAAAGTGTAAAATTGCATAATTAAATAATTAATATATTAATGATAATATATGAAAAATTAGAATATTTAAATTCCACATTAATGACCAGATTCTGGATGTCAATCCGGTCGATAAATTCATTTTATCACGCTACCTCATCAGAATAGTAAAATACAATCGAGGAAACCTATTATATGCATCTTGATTCATCATTAATCATCCATTGTCATCATCACACCTCGATCAATCCATCAATTGTGAAAATGAACCCACAAAATCAATCTGTTATGCCAAAGAAGGGTCACACACCTTTTTAATACCATGTACTGGTTGAAACATTGGGAAAATAAATGTCCCACGATGATAATAAGAAAAATGTGGTAGAAATTCACAAATAAAAAAAATGAGGAATAAAACTTCACAATTTTTTATGCTAGCCTCAATTCAATTCCATTTTAATAATGAATGAATTACAAAATTAACAACCATCAAATAAACCATAAAACAAATCAATAGTCTACGCACGAATTAATTTTTGTTTGTGGAATTTATTGATATTTTAATTAGGATAGATAATGGGATGAATTCAAATAAATAAAATGTCCTATAATGATTTTTGGATCGATCATTGATGAGGAATGATCCTGCATTGTAGTCGTTTGTGAGGTCCATGAAGTCTATTTGTATAGGTGATCTGTGAAGTACCAATCTAAGCCTCTGTTACATTAACATCTACCAATTATATTATCCACTCTATCCTCTGATATCTAAATCATTTCAAAGGTTATGCATCTAAACATAGGGATTAGGAATAATCACGTGTATATATATGATATTAGTATTAAATATTAGAATCCATAAAATTCTTTATTTCATTATTTGTTGTTGCAATACCACTTTATAAATACTCATAATACCAAAAAAGGTAATGTCATGACTAGTGTAAAACCTGTATTTCAAACTCAATAGTGGTACCATATTTTAAATTCATGTCCCCATATGGTATCTATTCTACTTTTTTTTGTAAAAAAATTTATTTGATAAAATATATACTTAATATTTTTATTATATCAATATCAGGATCACCTGGCCTCAGAATCTCACGTAGTCTCAACGCTTGATTCTAAAAATTATCTATTTAATATTCTAAATTCATAAAAGGAAAAATTAGAGTTGTTATATTATCTCCACCATAGTGGTTTTTTTCCAAATGGGAAAAATCTAATCAAACAAGTGAGGTTAATGAGCTCACATGTGACTATCCCACTCACGGGTGCTCTCATGAAGATTACTATTCTACCAAAAACATACACCAAAGGAATATCTCATCCATTCTATATCTTCTAATACTTATCCTCAATATCCATTAGGTACTCATTAATGGTAGTTCCATTCTCGATGTTCAGATCACCCCAATCGATAACATGTGATGGGTTGTGCACATACCTCCTCAAGAAGAAAACATGGAAGATTCTGTATTCCTTGGACAATTTCTATGGAAGAGATAAGGAAAATTTCACCATGATAACTCTATAATGTGTTTGGAAAATATTGACGAACCTTGGAGATAACTTTCCACCATTTTTAAATCTCCACAAACTGTGTTATGGAGAGACCCTCATGAACACATGGTATCCATCGTCAAAATCCAAAGGCCATTGTCATCCATTTGTATAATAATTTTAATGACTCATTGTAGTTCTCTTCTACTCATAGATGATCTAAAAATTATATTTCATTATACGATCTTACTTTAAGAAAATTGGTGCAGAATCTATTGAGTACTTTTAGCACATTAGGGGCCTACATGGTCTCCCATAAAAGGCCACAAATGGTTCCTTACCAATGGTTTAATGGTATCAATTTTTATAAAAAAACTCCACCAAGGGAAAATAATCCTCCCAACTATAATTAAAGTACAACATTCAACCTCAAAGAATGTACTCCATAACCTAAATGGTCTGATTAGTCTAGACCACATTCAGGGTGTTAAACACCATGGTCAACAACAAATTAGTCCCAAAGGCCTCCTAGAAGATTCCCCATAATCATAAGGTAAATCAAGCAGAACATTTTCGAATGATCGTTGAGGAAAATCTATGCAGGTGGAATATTTCTTATACATACAAGCATCCCTATCTATCTGCTAGACTCTACTCTCAAGTAGCATGGATGTGGGATGACTTGGTGAGTCCTTCTATAATCACAAAGATGGAATCATTTCCTTTATATGATCATGGAAACCATCTCACAGATATTATAAATATCCTATACCACTTCCACTCTATAACCCCAAGGGGTTGAGCTAAAAATGTTTAGAACTAGTGCTCTACATTCACTTACTGATAAATAAGGTATAGATATATAAATTCTGTTATACACTGTTTTCATCCATAGCCACCAGAACTACCACTGATGTTCCTAGTACATCTTATCCACACCATGATATACTATTATGTGAGAATAATGAAACACCCTTAGAACCTACTCTCTCACTATAATAAGTGACACTGTATATACTCTAAAAATAATTACATGATCCATACATTTATAAAATCCATCAAGTGCATGTATAGTGGATATTTGAGTACATTGGGTCTCATAGATTGAATCCCCAAACTGTGCCTCGCTAACCAGCTATAAAATTGGTGGGGAAAAAACCATCAACTAGAGGAATGATGTTCCATACTCACCCATTAATTAAAACTTCGATGTGTAAAAATACTCTGACACCTTACTCAAAAACTGCGAACAATATCTCATACTAAGGGAATCTTATAAAACATTCTCCTTCTGAAGAGAATATACTATCTCATGTTCATATCTCTAGATGAGAACAATCCACCACATGTATCTCTAGTTAAGATAATTCTATGAAAATATATACATGAAACTCTTGTGATAAGATTAGGTGATAATCCTCTCACCCTAAGGTAGTGTCCCCAAATCTTTAAGGGGGAGACAACTGCTTCCAACTCCAAATATTTAGTTTCAAAATTCTTATCTTGGGGTATCAACTTTATGGACCCATAAGTAATAATTGTTTGTCTCTACATCAAAAGACATCCAAGTCAATTATATGAGGAATCATAGAACACTACTTACTCTATATCCTCATATGTAAATATCAATATGGGGGTTCTATTAGCATCTTC
This sequence comes from Viscum album, assembly GCA_963277665.1. NCBI lineage: Eukaryota > Viridiplantae > Streptophyta > Magnoliopsida > Santalales > Viscaceae > Viscum > Viscum album. Next base: position 257,913,402 of record OY728156.1, on the reverse strand, counting down.
TAAAACTCTTTCATGGACTACTAGAACCTTTCTATTCATATTAAAGTATTCCCCTTTTGGGTGAAGGATATAATGGGCGCTGAAACTCTATATAAATCAGTATCAAACCCCCTATAGTAGCCTTCTAACCCAAGTAAACCGTATATATTAGTCTCACTTCTAGGAGGCTCCCAAGCTAGAACCACCTCGGCCTTTGCTAGATCCATAAATATAATCTCTATTTAGATAACATGTCTGTGGAAGTTGAACTCTTATATCCAGAAAAAACATTTCAATATTGTATCCTAATTTTGGTTCACTCTTTGTAAGTCTAGAACCATCATCATGTTCCTCACATGCCCCTACTCATTCGTCAAGTACACTAGGGTATCATCAATAAAGACTACTATGAATTGGTCTAAGAAGGGATGAAAGATCTGATTCATGATTTCCGTTAACACTATTGTGGAGTTCTTCATGAAAAAAATAATCACCATGTACTCATAGTGACCATTGAAAATTCAAAATTCATTCATCTGTATTTCCATATCACTAACTCGAAGCTTTTGATAACCTGATCTAATGTCTATCTCTGAAAACCACCATGACCCTCTCAACTAATCTAAGAGGTCATTAATAATTGGTAATTGATACTTATTCATTATACTCATCTAGTTCAGATGATGGTAATACCAACATAACTTAAAGATCCCATATACATTTTTGGGGAACAACACTGGGGTTGTCCTGGGAGATAGATTGGGTCTCACAAAACCATCCCCTACCAATTTTTAAAAATTGAACTTTTATCTCATGAAGGTTATTCAGATCCATCTGATATGATGGTAATGATATTGGGCCCTCCCCTAGGTGAATTTATATGGAGAAGTACATCTCTTGGTGGAGAGGTAGTCCTGACACGTCCTCATACTCCACTAACACTGTAGTGAACTAGAAGCTCGCAACATCCACTGTTCTAAGGGGAATTCTTTCTAAATGGCTTGTAATCGACTGTATCCTATTGTTCATGAGTGAATCCTTATTTTCCATGTTTTAATTCTCTCTAAGGATGTAAAAAAACATTCAATTATTGTTTATGCTATAATTATCCACCCAAAAAAATAACTCTTGGAATGAAATATAGATACTCAATCCATACCTAATATGACATCATACGACCTAATTACTAGTAAAAATAGATCACATAATATGCTCTATCCTCTGAGAGTCATTAAAAACTATCAGCAGTAATGTGTGATTACAAAATCCCCTATGTTCTGAGTCTCCTTGTGTAATCGTAGAGCAAAGGGATAAATTAGAATCTCTAAGACTCATACAACAGAAGTGGAGATGGAAAAGTGGATCAAACCCATGTTTATCAGTACTATAGATTAAATTAGAGATGAAATATATCATAACTATAATAATCAAAATGGTATCTAGGTCATAGGACTCCATAATATATAGATACACATGTCTCAAACCGTAAGCTCCCTAAGGCTATCATAGACAACCTGTGGGTGGTGGTTGCAAAATATCAAAGAATATGCCACTTCTTGATTCTCTCCCTACTCCTATGCAACATCTCCCTCCTTGTGGACCTCCCTTCTCCAAACATTGCATACAAGTGGGTATTCCATCGAACATATCTCCATCAATATGATGTGTCATACAATCCCAAACAAGATGACCCAGACTATTCAAAGAGAAACACCCCCCCCCCAACTCTCAGCTAACTAGAACCGTCCTAAGAGCTATGACCTGCTGATCTGATGTGCTGATATGATCTCAAAAATCATATCGGATGAAAAATTACCCATGCCTTCCATTATCTAATATATTTTTATTTCTCATATCAGGAATTTCCTCTAACATCACCAACTATAAGTGTCCACTCTACCAAGAATCTCTATACTACCAATTCCCTCTCAAGAACTCCAATATAGGTGGAAAGGAATTAGGATATCATTGAAATACTAATATCATCGTGTGACCCCTGGTCAAAAGAAATTTATTAGAAAAACATATCTCATAATATATGATTATATTATCAAGATAATTGGTTAAAAAAAATACCGAATACTCAGCCATAATCATGTTTTCATACTAAAGTTATAGAAGATCTTTTATTCGCATTGCTCTCAATTTATCTTGATATAAATCTTACCTTAAGATAAAATCAATGTTTTTCAATGAGAGTGTTGAATCATTGTGAGTTTGAGTCAGTTGACTCCACCATCATCCTATAGATCCATAATGTATACTCACTGCAAGGACCACCATATGATCTGTTGATGTCCTCACTAGGCAAAAAACATGGGTAACTGCCTCTGGATAGTGCTTACATTCTTAGGGGTCTATCTCACCGCAATACATGAGAGGTAACTACCTATAAAACTCATGTAGAATCCTCATTCTGTGCAAATCCTCTTATGGAATGGATAACACAACCTATTTCTCAATGGGTGGTAGAAAAATAGGTAAACCACCGAATGGTACATCCTCCCATATAGGATCCTGCACTATTGCCACATCACACAGAGAATCATTATCATGATCATGTTGTGGAGTACTAGATGGATATCATCATGGATGCATCCTATAAATTGATTCAAGAAATACCATAGACAAATATTATTTCTGGGTGGATTACTAAAAAATGGCATGGAAACCATAATCATAGTACAATAATTACTAGAAGAAAAAATGTCCAAATACAAGCCCACTAAAAACTGAAAAGGAAGTCCAACCTACTATGACAGAGGGGACTACTATCAAAGGAATGACTAGTAAGAAACACCGTTAGTCTATATTAGAATACACCACCTATTCCAAGTCCCTATTGGACTTCATTAATTGTCCTGTCATTTTCATAAGATATGACACACGTGAGGAAATCCCTTCCAAGGCTGAGTATAACAATACCTAGAAGAAAACCTTGAAATCATCAAATATAAGCATCAAGATACATGGTTAGATCATTACATCAAAAATATTTCATTCATGATATGTGAGACAATATACATCAATAAGAACATAAACATATAGACATATTATGGAAGGAAACCATCCCTCCATGTGCTATCATTTATTTTTCTATCAACAATATTTTTCTTAAGGATTCATAGGTAATTCAATATTTTAGGAGATCTAACTCATCAGGTCTTCCTAACACTGATGATGCTTTTATGATATGTCATCATCATGCCTCTCCAAAGAAAATTCCACCAGATCTCTAGAATCCTTACTACAAGATTGGGGATCACTCCCAGAACTGCTAAGGGACTTTGCAAACCCAACTAGAGTATCCTAAAAGATAGGGGATCTATCCTCCATGTTTAATGGTGATAAAAATACCATGTACCCCACCTAGGGCGAAAGAGATAAATGATAGGGTATCACACCCAATACTATTGTATTATACCAAAAACTCCATCTAGATCTCATCCAATCAAGGGGATAGCAATCCTTTGGTCAAGATGTAATTCCACACAATAACAACTAATGAAATCAACCTAGGGAATACAATCATAAAATATTGGTTTAAATAGAATACAAAAAGGGCCTCACACTATACTTGGATTAGTAAAAGGCATGTACTAAGGTTTATAAAACATATCCCATGAAATTCATAACAACTCCTATTCAACACCCCATGCCTAAGAACACATGGATGTTCATGTGTATCTTCCTACGTACATGGCCATGCCTGTGTACCTATATGATCCCATGTATCAAACCATGTGCCTAACTATGAAAATACTCATACACATCAAGGATACATACTCAGACATGGATCCAAGGTCACATGGTGCATGACATGTTTCACATGACATCTAATACTTATCTTTTCAAAAACCCTACTCACTACAGTTGAGGCCCCTACGCGATGTGTGTTATTTGGAGTACAAAACTTGTAGTCATGTTTTTTATAGAACCCACAGGTTCATTAACATGTCTTCTTGCACTAATGGAACCATTAATTACTAAACAAAATCCACCACGATTCTTGGATCTAGGATCATAGGTGCATTCCCTTACTAGTGACAAGATTATGTCCATTAATTCTCAAAAAAATTTACCACCGCCACACTGCCTCATCGAAGCACCAAAATAAATCTAGGAAAACCTTTGATATAAATATCTGTCCATCATTGGTCATCCTCCATTATTATATCTCTATGATCGATTCATTAATCATGAACCCAAAGCCAGAGTGTTGATCTGTTTTAGTAAATAATTTTCATGTAATGATCGAATACCAGATATTGGACAAACCGTTGGACAAAGAAAATGAAAATGATAAACGTGTAATGAATGGGGGAGCGAATCAAAAATCAAAAATTAGGAATGAAACTATTATATTTTTTCTCAAGACTAAATTTATTTTATTTAAAATAATAAAAAATAACCAACTAAACAACCAAAAAATTAATCGTAAAAAAATAAAACTTTTATGCTTGAATCAATTATTTTTTATAAAATTGACATGTGTTCTGCATGGGATAAAGAACAGGATAAATCCAAACAAATAAAATTTCTTAAAATGAGTTTGGATTAACCTATAATGAAGAAAAATCCTACATTTTAGTTATTGGTTTGATCCATAAACTCTATTAGTGTAGGAGATCTGTATTGTAAAGATCTGATCCTTTGATTCGTTTTTGTCCTACAATGATCTCCTCCACATTCTCCCCCAACGAATCCTCTCAATCCCATGGTTATGTGAATTACCCTATTGATTAGAAATAAGAATACATATATAGAGGATGTAATGTCATTGTGTTATAACTAATGAATACATTTCATTATTTATTTCATTATTTGTGCCCATGATACCACTTTATCAAAATTCATGACTTTGATAAGGGTTATATCATACAAAAAGTAAAACCACCATTTTTTTTAATGGAAGTCTCAGATTATTTATCCATGTCCTTATTCAAGAGTTACTGCCCGTTTTAGGGAATTCTTACTCATGTGATAATATATATATATATATATATAATATTTTTATTCTACCAGTACCAGGCTCACCAGGCCTTTAAATCTTATTCTATCTAAGTGATTAGCATAAAAAATAATCCACATAATATAATAAAATCATATATGAAAAAATAAGAGTATTTATAATAAAAACTAGAAAAAACTAATGCACAAACACTACATTTGGGGAAGAAATCAAGAATAAAATAACACTAAAATCAATACCAGAGAATTGATAGATAAATCTGATTAGATCAATGAATATTCTATAGTGTAAGAAGAAGAGGATGGAAATCACCCCAATATTGAAGAGCTGAAGAACCTCCTATATGATCTCAATGTCAATTTTTAGTGTTCTATATAACATGAGGAAGGAAATAACTATTAAGAGGTTGATTCAGATGAACCATAATTGATGTTCCCACTTATCGTAACAATTAAAGTGGATATGGAAATCAAATATCCTAACGAAAAGGAAAAATTACACCAATTATCCCCTGAAATCATTTTCTGAGTGAAATTTCACATTGAATAGGAGTTAAAATTGGAAGTCGTTAGTGGATAATATTTACTAATATTTTCTTTCCCTAATTTAAGTGAATCTTAACTATATTCTAATGTCTCTTATAACATTGAATTAAAATAATGAAGATGGTTGTAGGCCCTAGTTGATAATGATGAAGGAGTAATGAGTGAAGTCCACTTTGAAGATGGAATAGAAGAACTATTATGGCTACCCACTAATATTGAAGAGGGTGTTTGAAAAGAAATCTAATAGGAACATTAATAAATACTTTCAATAAAGAATACATGATATGATACTCCCTAGAATAACCAATTCATCATATATAGGGTTCCCATGTGTGTCAAATGATGAAGATAACTTGGAAGTGACAATATTATCCACCTTTATTCCATCATATATCTAAGAGTGGTCACACTTGCATAAAAAATAAAATATAAAACTAAAAAAATTAAGGGATATTTCCTTGTTTTGTTATAATTTTAATCAAATTTTTATGAATTTCATTATAATTACAAAATTTACGACACTGTTAATTAATCACTATTTCCACCTTCTTAGGCCGATGAAGAAGAAGAGATTAATGAATATATTCTTGAAAATCTATCGAAATATTACATATAAGAAGACATACTAGTGGCTAGAAAACGTAGAATTGATTTAATTATTGATCAATTTGAAGAAAAAATTTTAAAACCAGCCTTAGAAAATCAACACAACTCTACTTAGAAAGAACATCAAGTAAAATGTACTTAGAGACCTATGGTGAAGAAATTACTCCCTAAACAAAAAATTGAATTTCATATGGAGGAAGAGACAACAGTTGAAGAATAATTCTCAGTGGTACCATATTAAAAAACATATGTAGCGGCTACTTTATACAAAGGGGGATATTTTAATAAAACTTACCTTATTATGATTATTTACAATTCAAATTATCAACCAACTCGACCTTGTTTTATCCCTTCCAAGAATCACATGTGGAGTATTGACTTGATGAATAATAGGAGACACCAACTATATAATAAATTGAAGATACCCCATATATCATCCTTTTACCCCCCACCTTATGAATTACATCACAATAATGAGGGCGTAGTCCTGAAGAACTCTAGTAATGTTGATCTCTATGAATAAGTAGAGACTATTAGCTCCAAATCAAACAAAATTTTGTGGTTCCAATAACATAAAACCTACCCTCAGATGGATTGGTGATGACCACAAGACTATATAATTATATATTGTCTAAATAAGGCTCTTCTTGGGGTGAATACCCCAATATTCTCGTCTATATTCTCTCTTTTTCTATTTTCATATTTTTTAATAAAAAATATCTATTGTTTAAATCTATTATCAATAGGTTCCCCCTATGTTCAATATAGCTAGGATACTTTCTCAAGGATATTGATAGAGAACCAAGAGAGTGCTAACATTGAGTTTTTTTTGGATAAATGAAACACCATGTGTCTTATAAAACTACTATTTGTTTTTAGAGAATATGTAAATAAAAAAACCATTTAATATCTTTAGTATGTTTTTAATAAATATGTATGTAATTTTTTTATTTGGTAAATATTGTAAATATCCATTTGTATGGTTTTTTTCGAACTTTTATTAAACTTCATTACTACCTTGATTAGTTTGAAAATACCATTCTAAGTTGAGGAATTCACTAGTTTTGATATTGTATGTCTTAAATGATTCCTTAGTTAGTTTATCATTGTATTAATAAATTATTAGTCCTAGAACATGTAAAGGGAGTGTCAGTGAAAATATATATTTGGAACCAAAATTATAACATGAGGTCACTAGAATTTATAACATAATATATGGTAACTTAACCTCTAAGAAAATACATATCTTAGATAGAAAAACAAAAATAAATTCAAATATTTCATTTAAACCAATATTAAAAAGGGAAAATAAGATCTTAAAATTAATATCTAAGACAATGGAACTTGGTGTGTGAGTATATATTTATAAAAATTTCAATATGTTATTTTTTATAGTTCTTGGAACATACATGGCTGGGAAAAATTCCAAAATAAAATATTAGGTGCCTAATTCAAAAATGAATTCATTTAGGTGAGGGGAATATTAAACCCAAAAAATGCATAAATTAACATATAAGAAATTCATTTGAGTTATATCAATGAAGTGGAAAATTAATATTTTATCTAAGTAACATATGAGAGGGAATAATAAAGTATTTCTTATTAAAAATTTGATTCCACTTTTATCTAATTTGACCCACTCATGGACTTGGACCTTTGATTGGATTGATATAAAACAATGAATTGGATTTACATATGGGGCATGATAATTTAAACGTTGGATGAATATGTGGTTTCTTTCAATTATAGCTTGTTTATTTAGATCTACTCAGGATCCACTTTGTGTTTTTATTTTATGGATAATGATATTTAACGATAAAAGTGCTCATGAGAGCAATAGTTCAATTATGGGAGAGTGATGTCAGCGATTTTTAAAAAAATTTAACGTTATTCATTGATAATTAACACACAATTTAATCAAATAATTTTCAAAATAGTGATGTTTTTGAATTTGGGATAATTTCATATTTATTGAAAATCAACTTTAATATTTATTTTTAATAGAATAATTATATTTTTGTAATTAACTAAGAATCCATACATTGAATTAAATATTTGTTTATTTTTTTAAAAAAATTATTTAGAAATAAATTTTGAATTAAATTATTAAATAGATTAATTTTTTATTTTTAGTTCCTTAAAATGTTTTTTAAATTAAATTGAATCCATACATTAAATTTAAATTTAAATCATTTGATCTTTTGTGGAATTGATATTTTTAAATGGATTTATTTTTTGCGTTGAATTGATTTATTATTTTTTTTATTTTTAAAAATTATAATAAAAAAATTCATTTTAAAAAATGTTTTGTGGATTTCTATTTTCAATATTGGATTAATATGATAATGATGAAGATTCTATAAATTTAAAAGTATGACGTTTTGATTTGTTGATTTAAATAAAAAATTTTTGCGTGAAGGATGGCATTGTGATTTTTCATAGTTTTATTATTTCTATGATTTATCGGAGCAAATTTATGCACAAAAAATTTATTTAAGAAAAATGATGTTTTAAATGTGGAAGCATTTTTAGTGATCGCATGAATGAATCACAATCACTAAAGTAATGGTGCACATTGAATTCAAGTGGTACACCACATTCTTATAGTTACTTTGAAACTAACCACTTGGTATGTGGATGCACTATAAAAGAATTTAATGTTTCTACAAGAAAAAATGAGCCACTTTCTTGTCAATTCCTAAAACCTAATATGAGACCCTAAAAAAAACTGGACGTGAGTTCCCCTTTTAAATTATAATGATTGTGAAGTTAATGTTCATGGAAGCACCAATCGACTGAACCACCCACCAAATCGATTTCCAATGTCATGCCACTAGTGGAAACCAATAGTATCTAATGTAGTGTATCTTAGATGGTTGATACTTCTAAGACGATCCGATTTGAATAAGGTGATCCACCCACTGAACCAGTCACCTCTATGTGTTGTCATTGCAGGAGTTCCGACTGGAAAAGACCAAATCCCTACACTGTGGTTAAATAACACCAAGCCGCATTCGAACAATGCATAATAGACAATTGCCAATGGTATGATTTTGCACTATTGAATAAGTATTTTTTTATCACCAATGAAGATTCTACATGGATGAATAACCTGATTCACATCATTGAAGATCTTCTATGTTTGTGAAATTCAGGGAGGAGTGGGATATATCATTGCAGTCCTTTGTCCTTGTTAAATAAACTTCTGTTTCCATCCATTAATGTATCTCAGTGATTATCAAATCACAACAAATGGTATCATAGGAGGTTCCAATGAAATAGTGGCGGGTGGTGGAAATTTTCCAGTGATCGGAAAATTCAAGTTGCCTGAAATATTGTTTTGAAGGAAGATTCTGAAATCCTCTGTTGAGATGATTCCAATAGTGCAAAAGGAATAGAAAACGGAGCTAAAATAAGCTTCCTAGGGCTGCTCAATTTTTTGGTCAAATTTAGGTGCTAAAATACCCCCTTTCCAGAGAATAAGGTACTGTTTCTGCGCCTAAAACATTTCCAGTGAGTTTCCAGCTACTGCTTCAGCATGCCACATCATCACCACATCATCTGACGATCTCAGCCATTGATCTTGTTTTGATCATATCATGATCATTCAGTATCCAATTTTAATGATATATGAGTGGATTCCACCATTTTTTACTATTACAGACGCAACAGTGAGCTCCATTTTTTCATATTATACACCAATTTTAACTTAATTGAAATCCAATTGAGGGATCATCCACGATAGGGATAATAATGTTGACTTCTTAGAACTACTCCATTCAGAAGTATCAAAAGGAATATATCCTTAATGCAAAAGATCTTTTGGCACAATTGAAAATATTGTTGTCAAAACCAATGACACTAAATAATCAAAGTGGAAGAATATGAACAAGAAGATAATTGGTCAAATCCACAAATGAATTGATCATAGTGTTTACCACCATGTTGCTCAAGATATTGGTGCATACGAACATTAGAGAAACTTGGAAAATACGTACCATTCAAAGACCTCTCAAAACAATATCCACATGTTGAATCATTTGATGAATCGTCAACTATAGGGTGGAATCTCTACAGCTGAACACTCCAGCAAGTTCCACATTCCAGTGAATCAATTGGGGGTTGCAGGTAAAAAACTAATAGATGAATATCAGGCGAACCACTTACTCTACACTCTTCCAGATAGCTAGGATACACTTATTTTCTCACTCAATAACTCAAAACCTGGAGAAAAAATTTCCTTAGTGATGGTAAGAGATGCACTATTGAATGAGGATGCTCAAAGGAAGGTTACGATTACCAACTATAAAATCGAGGACATTCAAAATCCTATAATTTCTCGAAGGGAAATTGTTGAGGACTCAGTTCATGATCCAAAACCTATACTAGAACCACCATTCATTGAAGAGGATTAGGTGTAATAATAATAATAATAAATGGATCAAGAGGTAGTGGAGGAGTATATTGAGTAGGTGGAGACTCATTTCTCTCCACATTAAGTTATAGAACCATCACTGAATCGAGGTGATATTGTGCCTCCCAAACATAACATTTCATAGTGTTAAAGATATTCATGAGAGAGGATACCATAAAAAATATCTAGAGTCCAATTACATATTTTTTAATGATGAGGGGGATCAATAAGGGTACCATGAAGCAGTGTGTCATCCTAAAAAACTAAAGTGGCTACATGAAATATAGGATGATATTGAGTCTTAGATGAAAAACAAAACATACGATTTTGTTGAATTACGGATAGGTTAGAAGGAACCAATGAAGAAATTGGTATTTAGGATAAAGGAGGATGGTACCAAAAAGGAGTTAAAGCACAAATATTAGTTAGTTATCAAGGGATTCATTCATAAGAAAGGAGTTGACATTGATGAGATCTTTTCACCTGTGGTGAAGGTGGCTTCAATCCAATTCATTTTTTGGATTGGTGGCTAGCTTGGAAGTAGAGCTTGAAAAGATGGATGTGAAACAAATTTTCTTCATGGTGACCTCCTTTAGGAGAGATATAGAATGAATACTAAAGGATTTGAGGTTTCTGTACAAAAAGGCGTCATTTTATAATTGAATAATAGTATGTATGGAATAAAATAGGCTCCCAAGTAGTGGTACAAGAAGTTTTACTCATTCATGGTGAGTAATGGCTACAAGAAGACACAGGTTGACTAGTGTGTCTACATATGGAGATTTTCATATGCTAACTTTGCTGACCTTCTATTTTATGCTGATGACTTGTTGATCATTGGTAAAGATGTAGTGAAGATTAGCCAGTTGAAGAAGGAGTTATCCAGGTCTGTTGATAAGAAAGACTTGGGTGCAACTTAACAGATTTTGGGATTGCAAATCATTCGTGACCAAAAGGGGAAGTTGTTATGTCTATCTTAGTATAAGTATATTGAACATAATATGAAACATTTCGACATGGACAATGCAAAACCAGTGATCATTTCTCTTCTCAGCCTTTTAAACTTCAGCAAGATTTCATACCCGTAATCCAAGGATGAAATGTAGGCAATGGGTATGATACCATACTCTTCAGCAGTTTGAAGCTTGATGTACGCTATGGTGAGTACGAAACATAACATTTACCTGCATTGGAGAGCATGACCCAGTTTATTTCTAATCCTGGGAAGCAGCACTGAGATGAATTCAATTGGATTCTAAGGTATCTTAAAGTTACATCAATGTTATATTTGTGCTAGGGGGATCTGAACCTAACTTAGAGGGATATAAAGATGCAGATATGGACAAGTATTGCAATAGAAGGAAGTCTACATTAGGATACATCTATACTTTTTCCGGAGGATCTATATCATGTTTGTAAATGTTTCAATATTGTGTCACTTTATCCATGATGGAAGTAGGGTACATTCCTTCTTTGGAAGCTATAAATGCGATGTTGTGGATAAATATTTTTCTCTAGGATCTTGGATTTATCCAGAAAGAGTACATGGTTCATTGTGATAGTCAAGGTTCTTTTTAATTGACCAAGAAATATATGTACCATTCTCAGACTAAGCACATGAACATTCCAAATCATTTGATATGTGAAGTGATGGATCAATAGCTACTATGTCTTTTGAATATACACACAGAGGATAAATCTACTGATATGTTGACAAAGGTGGATGCTTAGGGGAAGATACACCTTTGAAAATGCTCTAACAGATTTTAGATGGAGGGGGAGAATTGATTAATATTATCCAGCTATCATAGTAGGAGGGTGTTGCACCAACCACACCCACTATAGGAGGACTTCCATTTTTGGGGATGCATATTTCACAAGTGTAGTAACTATTGTTTTGGAAGACATTGGAGTTCTAAAAAGAGAATGTGGACACCATGTTTGATGTTCAAGGTTTGTGGGGGGATTGGTGGGAGAGGTGTTTCAAACTTGAAAACTCCCACCATGGCTATATACAGAGGCCAAGAGAGATTCCATCAGAGAGATCCAAGCTGGAGATCAGTTCGATCCACGATATATCCATCCTTGAGAGAGGCTTGAGAGCTCCATGATTATAAAATAAATATAGCTGTGGGATGGGGAATTATAATTATTTGTTATAAGGAAGTATGGTTCTATTTTCCCTCCATTCAACTCTCTTAGTGGTCAGAGAATCACAACACAATAGACTAAACCACCCACTGAACCAGTTTCAAATGTCGTGCCACTGGTGGAAACCAATAATATCTGATGCAATGTATCCAAAATTATTGAGACATCCATGATCATTCGATTTTAATAAATTGAGCTACCCACTAACCCAGACACCGCTAAGTGCTGACATTGCTGGATTTCCGACTGGAAAAGTCCAAATCCGTACACCATAGTTAAAGAACAAAATGCCATAGTAGAGGAGTGCATAATAAAAAATGGCCAAAGATGTGATTTTACAGTATTTAAGAAGTCATTGGTTATGACTGTTAATGAATCCACATGGATGAATAACCTTATTCACTTCATTTAAGCTCGTTACTTTCAAATGAATAATATAGTAAGGTGAATATCAAGATAGAATTAATCTGGAGATATTAAAGTTTTAAATTATGACTGACCTCTTTGTGTTTCAGAATTACAGGTTTGGCGAGGACTCAGTTCACACCCATGAACATACTATAGTATATTAAGGGGATTCACAATACATGTTTAAATAATTTTCCCAATGATTCTACGCTATCCTGACCAGTGCTAATTTTTACTCTTAAATCAAAAAGATTCAATTAATTATCCATGGATGTAACTGAATTCAAGGCACTAGGGAAATGAATTGGATTCCTTTAAAAAAAATTATATATTTTTTGATTTCGTGTGGTTTATTTTTTTATGGATCATGTTTTTAATGATGAATTCACCTAAATTCCTCTATTCATTATAATTTTGACTTTATAGTAAAATGAAGTTCAATCATGCGTCACCTATATGTTAAAGATGTACTATGGTTAAGGGGAATCTATCAGATAATTTGACAATTGAATATTAAGGTGATCATGTCAGGATCTACATGAGAATGAATAACATGGATATAAAAAAATATTATTATTTATGGACCCAATATCACATTCTAGACCCAATCTATTTATCAGCTAGTCCATGTGAAGCCAAAACCTCTATTAAAAATGGGCACATTTACTAGCATGTGAAAATCCAAAAGATAGAACACTAGACGACACTCATTTTTTCAAATTTACCATAATCTATTAATATGAAATTTCATTGAAAATTATTGTATATTCCCACTAGAGTTGTGAAGAAAAAAATAATTTATGATCCGAATTTTCTTGAAGTTGTGCCCGTATGATTTTGAGAAAAAGATTTTCATAATTGAATTGATCTAATATTACCCCTCCAACATGTGGATCCCATAAAAAATATTGAACGATCTTGAAGATCATTGCATTAAATTTGAAGATGAATGTGATACATTGATTCATATAAATACCCCCCCCCCATAGTAGAAATATTTGTCACCTATTGATTGGAATTTAGGTTATATATTCTTTTCTGTCCATATTTAACTTAAAATTTAATCATTTCCCTTATTCAATTATGTTTTTTTTGTATCCCCTTATTCTACATTTTTTAACCCACTATTAAGTCCTTTGATAACTTAAAATGTCATAGATGACAAGAGGCTAACCCAAGGATCACCCATTTGATGAAACTAGTGATGAAGTGTCCATTAACCTATAATGATTCGTTCTAATATATTCAATTAATCACAAGATAGTGAAAGGATAAGTAGATGATCTAACCTCATGTCTATCACCATCCAAATTTCTTTCAAGCCACTAATTATTCATTCTGCTCTTTCTCTTCTAATCAATGTGGTGTGATGGGATCAATGATTTGAAAGGAGGATGAGAACATGATTGTGACCCATTTAATAGAGTGACAAGATGATCAATTAATATATTATCCTCAATTGTGATGATCATTAAAACAATTTAAGTGAGAAGTTTGTTTATAAACAATTTTTACACACAAAGATTAAAATTGAAAGGTTGAGGTTGTAAGATGGAAAAGGGTCATTAAGATTATTGTAGGGGTGTTTCTCTTTCTTGCATCCATTATTATGTGTATTCCCATTTTTCATTACCATCTATATTCTTCCCAATAAATACCCCTCATTTATCTCTTATTCCAAAACATTAAAAACAAAAACTAAATTTCATAACTGATTGAAATAGTGAATCCCCCAAAGCCTTCTCCTTGGGAGATGACCTTTGGCATCCACTAAATAAAATTTAAAGGATTTAAAAATTCTATTTTACCGTGGACCATAATAACTATGTGATCATACATTTTTTATAGTTGAGAGATGTGTAATTTTTTATAGCAAGAATAATATTTTAGCTTTCGTAAGAATAATTGAGGTAGTGTATATTTAAAAAAACTCAACTATATAGCAATATTATGGAAGTAGGTATAACTAACATATCTAAAAGCAGAATTTAGAGGCCACTAAACATTTCTTGATAAAGAAATGGTGTTATTATTCTATCAAATAATCTTGTAAACCACTCAAGGTCAAAGTATATTAATATTAAATTCTATTTCCTTAAAGAGAGACTAGAAAATATTTATGTGAAACTTGAAATACTTTTCAATAAAAATCAAATAATTTTTTTTACAAATGTTATCACAAGAGGGAGATTGAGGAATTGAGACTAGAAAATATTTATATTATGTTGTTAAGGTGGGAGAGATAGTGTACTCTTATTTATCAAATGGAAAATGGTAGAAATATATATTTATATATTTTTAATAATAAAATTTATTACTATATAATGGGAAAGTTATTGTTGTATAAATTGAAGGGAATATTATTTATGTCCCAATGCTGTAATTACATGTCACCGAGATGTGAAATTATCTCAAAAACATTACTATATCTTGATGTGTAGTGTGAGGACTGTTCTCATGTAATAAATGATGTGATTTAATAATTCATCAGTACATTTTTTGTGTTTTTTAATAGAGGTGATTGTAGATAAATGATTTTAATTAATATTTATAATGAGAGTGGTGTTTAAATCAAATACAAAGGGGTATATTGAAGGTCCCTAAAGAATTGTTGAAGGTGTATATTTGTTGTGAACTATATATGGGGATTTTCATTATATTTGTGATATTATTGAAAGATGTCAGGGAATGTCTTTCTGTTTATTTGAATATTCAAAATGTTATTTGAAGTAATTTTTTGATTTTATGAAAAAATGTGTACTTTTGAAGTTGATGATAAAAATTGGCTTAGAAGTCATATTGACTTCAGAAGGGTCATTCAAAACTGTTTATTAAAAAATATTAAAGTTATGTTGACATTTTATGAGTTATTTATGACTCTTAAATAATAATTTTTAACTTCACAAGAGACATTCCAAATGAAGATATCAATATTTCATAGTGTAATTACATTAAAAGGGTTACTCAAGCCTTCAAAAGTGTAAAAATACACTCCATAAGAGTAGTTGAATAATTGTTAAGATTAGTTTATGACTTATAAATGGTAGTTGTTAAATTCATAAGAGTAATCATATTCTTCATAAGTCTATTCAATTTTTATAATATTTCTAAGTAAAAGTTCATAAGAGTCATCTTGGGACTTCCTAACAATGATATATGAACTTCGAAACAGTGATCACTGAATTTATAGGGATACCTCGTAACTTTTTAATAGCAAGTACAAACATCATAATAATCATCCACTTTTTGGAAAATGAAATATTTCTAAAGGATGGAAAATAGGATTCTTATAGAATATATATTTCCACTTGTAATTCATTTAAACATCTTATTGTCAATAATTCTTATAGAAATCAAATCCACTTCATTAGTTTTATTGTATCCTATTATATTAAATAGACCCTTAATAATCATTAGTGTTGATAATATATCCTTTTAACATTGATCATCTAATTACTATAAATATTGGTGTCTAACAAAATCAATTGACATAGATAAAATACGTGATGGTATCAAACAGTGGGATCAAACCCTATGAGGCTCATATAACGGAACATCCAAGGGAGATATAATTTTTGTGATTTTCACTTGGCCAATACCATTTCTATATCCAATAACTAATGTATGAGTGAAACCATTTATTGGAAAAGTTCAAGCTCATCGAGATCATGACTCAAACCATATTTCTTGAACATTCCCATGGAAGTACCAATATTACACACCTTAATCATTGGGAGTAATCATTTTTAAGGTGATATGTATTAATAGCCTAGAAATATGAATATGTACATTATTTTTTATATACTAAAGAATATATTTTAATCCTTTTAGTATTACCTTATAGATGATTTTTATTTTAATACAATAAATAATTTTTCTTGTTGGTTAATATTCAAATTAAAATAATTAATTTAAAAAAAATTAAGGTGTTTTTGAAAAAAAATATTTTTAAAAATATCATTCTTAAATAATTTCTATTAAATATAAATGATCATATAATAAAATTTAATTTTTATAAGTGTTGGAAAACTCTTACTATAAAAATAACCCAACATTTCTCAATAATTGAAAATTTTATTTTAAAAGAGAAAATTGAAATATTATAAAATTTTTAAGATAGAATAAATATTTTTTTGGATTTAGAGTGTCAAAATAATCCAACGGGGAATTTTTTGATGATTTTCTGAGACATTGGAATTTTTTGGTAAAAATTAAATACCTTATAAATATAAATTGTGTTTTATGACATCATAATGACCAAAAATAAATGAAATAATTAATATAAATTGTATCCACGACCAAATAAATGTTTTCCTTTAAAATTAATGTGATTTTATTATTATTTTATTTATTTTTTAAAGCCATTCTGATTCCTCCAAAACCAATAATATATTTTATGGTTTTAAAATCATTTATATAAGACTGTGACTCACCTCAATATAAGAATGGAAATTATTTTAATATTTTCAGACATTTACCTTATAAAATAATAAAAAACACTCCAATTTGGAAGAAAGCATCAGTTTGTTTATGGTGTTGGGTATTTTATTTTTTAGAGAGCAGGACCCAAATAATAAAGAAATCCCCCTATTTTCCTATATAAACCAACCTAAGATCACATTTAAATATATTCAAACTCCTTTTAGAATGACCAAAATTTTCCATCCAATTTCTATAGTCCTCCTAATGTTCTAGAAGCTCTCATGAAACCCCTCCCAAGCCTTTGGAGTCACACACTCAAGTTAGGGATCCTACACTCTCTTGTTTTATCACTCACTCCTTTTATGTTATGTCTTTTAATTTCTATTTTTATATGTTGGGATATATTCTTCTATATCCCCCTTAATTTCCATTTGATATATAAATGACGATATCCTCTTTCACTCTCATTTTCTCCTCCTATGAATACTTATGTACAACCATTACAATGACAATCTTTTGTAAGGGTTATTTTGTTTATTTCCAGTATTAATTTTTCTTCAATATCTTATGCCTTATATTTTCAAATAATAATGTTTGGATATATATTTAAATTTCCTTATTATATTCAATATCATATATAAATTATTAGATACCCCTTTCTGTCTCATCATCCCATTTTATGAATTTTCACGTGACATCGATTTGGTGTCGAAATATCACTATAATTATCAATACCAAAATAATATTGTAGTAAAAACCATACAAATTTCCTATCAAGGTTATTCAAATTTATGTATATATACTTTTATTTTGGTAGTTAAATATATGTATTCCACACTCCTTAATCATGGAATAAATCATGACGATGAATTCATCCATGTTGTATGATCTATGTGGCTCACTTAAGCATGAGTATTAAATGAATATGATCGGTGCACCGGGATATCGCTCCAATGAATCGGGTAATTTTCAGTATCATGATACATCATGTTGGGATAGGGGGTAAACCTGATTCCATTATGGTACTTTTTCTACCATGATTTCTTGGTGGCTATAGCCATGTAGGGTTTTTATGATGTAGTGTTTTAATTTGATGCCACATTTCCCATGTTATGATTATCATGCTCTATCATGTCCTTTTATTCATGTTTATGATTCATAATATTTTCATGCCTTATTGATATGCCTATTGTTTAACATGAATTATCCTCTCCATGTTATTTTATTTTTATTCCCCTGCTAGTCTGTATAGCTCACCCCTTTCTTATGTTTATCCCCAGGTCATCCCATGAAGTTTCAAGTACAATGATATATTATGAACATGATAAGAATGTTTTCAATAAAGATGATGTATTTCATGTTTTATGTTGTTATGTAATGTACCTAATTCCAAAGTACACTTAATTATGGATCTATTGGATTTTATTAAGTTTAATATTATGTAATAAATCATGGATTAATGTGTAATAAATAGTAGGGTTGTTATAGTTGGAATCAAAGATAATTTTTAGTTATTTTTGGGATTGTGATTAGAGAACTCTAATTAAAGATTTAGGGATATGAAATAGTATGAGAAAGCATCCCTAATTTTTTTAACTATAGAGTAAGTGGTTTATAATGTAAATACATCTCTGTATGGATACTATATATTAAAGTGGTTCTGGCATAGTTGTACCTAGGGGTAACAAGTCTGGCAGGGTGCTTCAGGCCCGACTCGAGGTAACCTAATACAAAAAAATCAGCCTTACTGCTCACCTGCTTTAAAAATCATTCATTGGTAAATTCATAAGCTTATTAAGAATCATTATTAAGGTAAAAAATCCAATAAGAATACATTTTATGAAATTGATCATGGATAACATAGATTAAATCCTATAAATTAATAAGTTAAGAATATAAAAGTAATTTATAAGTTATCCATTTAATGTAATTGGATTCGATTTTATTAGTTTATTAGTTTAAAAATACTCACCCCTAGTTTTACTTTTATTCTAGACAATTGACTAAAATAGTATGAGTCAGTTATAAAATCAATGTGAAGGGAAATGTTATGACTACCCCAAATAGATGCCAAACCCAACGGGATAAGGAATCACAAACTTCAAGAACATACTCTCCCATGTAACATTGGTTCTTAATAGAAACTTTTATTAGGAGGAGCATCCAAACCCCCTAAGATATATCAAGCTGTAATTGATATCTTAATGTTACAAAGTCCACATAATTTCAATGGATAATACGATCCCTTAATTATATAATAATAGATCAACTACATTGATAAGATCTTTTCCATACTTCATTGTTCTGAATAAGTGATGGTTATTATGGATATTTATCATATGGAGGTAGAAACTGATCAGTGGTGGAAATTGATCAATAATATATAGCCTAGGATTATGATCAATGAAATTGAGTGGAATGAATTCTATAATTATTTTTGATAAATACATTCCTCATACTCTCTGTCATAAAATGGAAAGGGATTTCCTTGAACTCAATAAAAAAGATGATGAACCTATTGAGTCATATGAGGAAAAATTCCAAATACATTCATGATATTCCTCTGTTATTCTCATCACCCATGAATGTAAGGTTGAACACTTCTTTTGTGGGGTAAAACCCAGTTTATGAATTTCCTTGTCGATATGTGACTTTGATAGAAATAAGGAAATTGTTTCATGTTCCATTTAATTCAAGATGGAAATAAGAAAATATCAATACAAAAATTGTGATACAAAGCATAAATTAGAGTTTAAATTTGGAGGATTGATGGAGAAATTTAATATTGAATAGAAATTACAACATCACACTTGTGAAATGTGTGGAAAGAGGCATCCTAGAAATTTCTAAATGGGAACGAAGAAATGATTTAGGTGTGGGAAGGAAAGACGCCTGGATAATGTTTTCCGATAAGAGAAACCCACAAAAACAACATAGAAAAGTAATTCTACTATAATCCCTCAGCGCATTATTATGTTCTTAAACATTAAGGAATTAGGGTACATTGAAAATCAATGTGTTAAGCCCATTGTTTTTAGAGATAATAAAAAACTCTATGGTCTCAATGATGAGATTTTTTTATCACATCCATTAAAGTGGATAACCACAAAAAAAGTGGTGATATAGATGGTAGTTATTCATTCATGAATATTGAATGTAATTTTTTATTCCAATTCTACACATTCCTTCATATCACTAAATTTTAGTCCAACTATTAAAACACTACCACAGTTCTTGGAAATAGAGATATTAGTGAAAATAAAGAATGGGTAATTTTTTTCATCCCAAGTATATAACTACCCCTATCGCAATTTATGGTCTAAGATTTGCAGAAAATATTTTGATACTACCTTTGCTGTAATTTGATTCAATTCTAGGCATGTATTGGATATACCTATATAGAGGAAACTTAAATTTTCGTGAGAAGGAAATCACTTTCCGTGTGTAGAATTGACCCCCAATTTTGTACAAGTTCAAGGAAGAGGATGAATCTTATTTAACACCATCATTATAATTATGAGTATTATTAACCATCAAGAAAGTGCAACTTGCTCAAATTATTGAGTCTAAGGAAAGGATTATCCTCAAAGGTATTTCTATTACGAGGGAAATAAATTATGTGTTTTCTGAAGAATTTATTAGTCTTCCTCTTAGTCGATAGGTTGAATTTTCAGATGATATTATACATAAGATATTGCCAATAGCAAAGACTCTATATAGGATAGCTATTTTGGAACTTGAAAAGATAAAGAAACAACTAAATGATAATCTAGATATAGGGTTTATATGCCTAAGTGCTTCACCTTGGGGTGCACCAGTCTTCTTTATCCAGAATAAGTATGTGTTAACAAACCTTAGCATTGATTATCATGACCTCAACAACATCACGATAACTAAAAAGTGACCTTATCCATGGATTGATTAATTTTTCAATAATCAATGTGGAGAAAAATATTTCTCTAAGGTAGATCTATGCTTAGGATACTACCATGTTAGGGTAAAGAATTTGGGTATACCAAAAACTACTTTTCATAAAAGGTACAGACACAATTACATCATAATAATGATATTCAGAGACACTAATTATCCAAAAATCTCCATGAAATTTAGGAGTAGTGTCTCTGAGTATTTCATAAAAAAATTTGGTATTATTTATTGATGATATTATAATATAGTCCAAAATCAAGGAGGATCATGGGTAAAATCTGAGCATAGTTTTAAAGACCTTGAGCAAGGAGAATAATTATGAAAATTACAACATATGTGAATTTTAGTTTAATAATGTCACATTCTTGGATAATTTCATCACAATAAATTGGATATCTGTGGATCCTTCAAATAAAAAATATATTTAAGTACGGACAAGGCCAATATTCACAATATATATCCATATTTTCCTTAGGTTATCTAGTATAATCACCGATTTGTGATAAATTGATTGCGATTATCAATTTCATTTACCAAGATAACTTGGAAGGGAGTCATGTTTTCTTGGAATGATGAATGTGAAGAAATATTAAATAAATTGAAAATATGGTACATCACATCCCTTGCTCTCACACTAACCACAATTGGAGAAATTATCATAATATTTAGTGATGATTCATAGAATGGATTGTGATGTGTGTTGATGAAAAATGAAAATATCATAACCTATGCATCAATGTTGTTGAATGTTCATGAATAGAACTATACAACACATGATATGGAGGATTCTATAGTGATATTAACTTTGAAAATATGGACGTATTATCTATTTGTGGAGAATTTTAAAATATATATCGATCATAAAAGTCTCAAATATATATTCACATAGAAATATCTGAATATGCACCAAAGTATATGACTAGAGCTGATCAAAAAATATGATTTCTCAATTCACTACCTTCCTATTTAAATAAATAAAGGGGTAGATTCTCTATGTATTATGGATATAGAAATATTATCATTGATGAGAAATGATAAGGATCAACTCTTCCTAGAATTATAGATGATGGACATGGGATTCCTAAAGGAAAAATACCAATCCTTTAACAAATTATTTCTCAACAATATATTCTTCAAGGGTTAGAGGATTCTCAAAAATATGATGTCAGAATTAGAAGAATGTGAAAACTATAAGAAAATGGAAATCCTCATTGTTCAATGCTAATGAAGAAGGAATTGTATGATTTATATCAAGACTATGTGTTCCATAAAATCTTGACTTAAAGAAGGATTTGTGGGACGATGTACATAATTTAACATTCTTCATTCACCTTGTAAACCAAAAGTTGTATTGAGATCATATAGAGTTCTATTAGTCGTAAAACAAAATAAAAGATATCGTTTACTTTACACAAAAGTGCCTGGTATGTCAGAAAGTAAAGGATGAATGGTATAAGTCTAATGGTATGATCCAACCATTACCCATAACTACATGGGAATTGGAAAACCTCACCATGGACTTTGTTATTGGACATTTGAAGACATCTAGGGTTAACAACGCTATATGGTTTATTATGGATTTTATCACAAAGACTTATCACTTTATCAAAATTTGAGAGGAATCTTCATTGGATCAATATTCATGGATATAAATTAGAGAACTGGTAAGGATGAATGGAGTACCACTATCGATTGTATCTAATATAGATCCATGATTAACCTCCATGTTATGGAAAAGTCTCAACAATAATCTGAAAATTGAGCCAAACATCAGCTCGACCTATCATCCTCAAAATGATGGACAATCTTAGAAGGATATCCAGACACTAAAAGATATGTTTTGAGAATGTTCTATAGACTTCAAAGGAGGTTTGGACCAACATCATCATCTGGTCGTGTTCTCATACAAAAAACGTTACAACTCAAGAATCCAAATGGATACCTGTTATGCTATTAATGGGAGGAGGTGAGAAACACCTACATGTTGGGATGTGGTTGGGGAATAAAAACTGCTAGGTCCTGAAATGG
Organism: Viscum album; assembly: GCA_963277665.1. Lineage (NCBI taxonomy): Eukaryota > Viridiplantae > Streptophyta > Magnoliopsida > Santalales > Viscaceae > Viscum > Viscum album. The sequence continues at coordinate 257,889,950 of OY728156.1, read as the reverse complement.
TTGAGGAAATAGTGGAATAGGATAAGACCATTCAACAACACATCAGGGATACTCAGAGTTGAAAAAAGTGGTATGTTGAAAATCATTGAAGAGACCCAATGCTTGACGTTGGAGACATGGTACTTGTCCTTATATAAATATGGAAGAAATTGATGGGATTTTGGAATAAGTGAATACTTAGATCAAGATACATCAGAACTTTTGAGATCATTTATTTCATAGGAGTGGTTGCCTATCAACTAGAACTCCCACCAGGCCTATCTCAAGTAAATGACGTATTCTATTAATCCTTTTTGAGGAAGTACATACCAAACCCATCACATGTACTCAATCCATGTGGGGTATCATTGGATAATAACATTTCCAATTAATAAAATTCAATTAAAATCATGGTTTATAAAAAAAATATTCTACAAAATAAGAAAATTTACCTTCAAAAAGTATTATAGCGAAAAAATAATTTTAAAGAAGAAACAGGGGAAGAAAAGGAGGTGATGAGACAGAGTTATCCTAGTTTTTTTTAGTGTGGGAGTACAAACTTTTGAGGGAATAATTTCTTAATGGGTGAAGATTGTAACCACCTATATTGTTACAAATAAAATTACCCTTGCAATTCATTCAAATGTATTATTATGTTAAATATTTATAGAAAACACAGGAACTTATTTTGATTTATTATATCCTATTAGATTTAATAGAACATTAGTAATCATAACTATTGATTATATAGTCGTTGAATTGTAATCCCATGATTAGTATAAATATTGGGGTTTGAAAAATCTAGATGACATGGATAATGAATGTGATGACCCCAATCTATAGGATCGTAACCTATGAGGCCCATATATTAGAACTTTCAATATAGATAGAATTTATGAAATTTTACCTTACTAAGCCCATGTTGATATCCAAAAACTTAAGCGTGATAGAAACTATTTACGGGAGATGTTCAGGCTCCTCGAGATCACCGTTCGAACCATGTTCGCTGAACCACCCCATGAATATCCCACCATCTAACACCTTACACCTAAGGCATATGATAACATAATAAAGTGATATGTATCAAGACCCTAGAAATAGGAATATGTAAATTAATTTTTATAGAATAATGAATATATATTCATCCTATTATTGTTACTTTTTAAATGTTTTATATTTTAATAAAATAAAGCACAAATTGTATTTTTGGTTAATATTGAAATTATGTTATTGAAATTTTGAAATTATTAGATTTCTGAAATAAATAATATTTTAATAAAATATTATTATTAAATAATTTATATGAAATATAAATGACCATATAATAAAATATAATTTTTATAAGTGTCGGAAAGCTGTTATTGTTAAAAAACCAAATATTTATTAATAAATGAATATTTTATTTTAAAAGTATAAATTCAAATATTTATTTAGATAAAATGAATATTATTTTTGGATTCATAGTGTCAAAATTATCTAATGGTACCTTTTTTAGAATATTAGGAGAAAGTAAATTTTGTTCGAAAAATAAAATATTGTATAAATATATATTGTGTTTTAAGACATCATAATGATGCAAAAGTGGTATAATAATTTCTATAATTGGAATATATAACCAAATATATATTTTAACATTAAATTAATTTTATTTTAAGATTTTTTTTAATTTTTATATCCATTAGGAATCCTCAAATAACTAAAATATATATTATTGTTTTAAAATCATTTATGTAAGAGTGTGAGTCACCTCCACATAATAAATGGAATTATTTTAAAATGATTGGACCATTACCATATTAAATAATAAAAAGAACTCCCATTTGGTAGAAACCATGGTAAAACCCATGGGGTTTTTCATGAGGCACTTGCACCTTCGAAGAGTATAAACAATAGTATTTGAGATGATTATAGTGGCATAAATAGAATTGTAAACCGCTAGAGAATTATTTTTAACTGTTATAAGGTGAATATTTATCTGATTTAATGAATTAAGTCTAGTAAAAAACTCTTAGGATTTAGTTTTAAGTGAGTCAAATCTTCTAAGGTATACATGAAAATTCTAGTATAGATGAGCCCCAAGGGTCCCAGATCACCCCTACCCCTTCGTGACACATAGTTGAAAAGAAACATATGTGTTCGATTTTGGACCCAAATTGTGAGGATTCCACCAAAGCATGTGACCATTCCCTATAATAGTAATAATATTGAGGGTGGGACTAAAAACTGGGAGAGTTCTAAGGGTGGGGGTTGTCTCCAAGTCCTTACAGAGCTTGATTAGATCAATCTAAGTATTAAGAATTTTGAATATAATAATTGTACTCATACCAATTAAATATTTGTTCAGTGTTTCATTCCTCATTTTCCAGAGGCTCAAACACCATGTAGTAAGTATGATTTCTCATGCCTTTTTCTCTTAGCTGATATTTCCCGCATCATAGAACTATAGGTTGATAAATTTCTTGCTTAATAAATCTTGGAAATCTAGGCCTGTGAAGTCTCCAAATGAGAACCACAAAAATCTCAACTTGTCAATTTTGAGAAAATAGGTGACCATGAGTTTCGATCTTTAGTTCCCTACAAAACTAGAATCCTGAACAAAAGATGACTCCCAGTCATTTTATATTACCCTTAGTGGAAAGTGAATTATTCCTAACATTACAGAGAATGAATTTAAACATTATTGAAATATACTTTAACTAATGTAACTTATCTCAATCATCACGTTCAAGGGAAATGATCTATAATATATGGAAATATTTCTTTGAAAAATATCCTCAAGAATAACCAATAAAGAAAAACATTTATAGGGAAGAGTTACGAATAATGTGCTCAAATATTTTTTATTGGTTCTAATCTAGAATATCTTGTAAAATTATTGTGTTTTCACTTATTGATATGAAGGTTTTCTCTAGAGTGGTAAATCTAAGAAAATTGATTTTAGACCCCACCCAATTATGCCTCTAGATGGTAACATATCCCCTTCTCACAATCCACTAAGTATGCTGCTATAGATGGTGTGGGTAAAGTTGTATCATGATCCCAATAATATATTCTCTATCACTTTACATGTTAATATCCATCACATACTTATTTTTCATGTGCCTATCCTAGAGATTCGTCCCCATAAAGATCTACCATTCCAGTTTATTATAAAAGCCTTATATTTTTAAAAACACTCTTGATGGTGATTCCCCCCTTAAATTAAAGTATTTCATTCCTATTATATGATGCCTAGGGTTGTTTCAATGAACTATTCATCCCATAAGAGGGAAAGTATTAATCTATCAATGATTTTGATGAGCCATTTCATGTCATTGATGGTAGAAAGTATGTGCAAGGGGATCGATGAGAGAATGATCTTAAAAAGGTAATTATTCCACCAAAATATTGGAGAATATTTTTATAGTTCAAAATAATCCCCATGATTCTATCAAAAATAATATTTAGGTGGTGAACATGATAAATTTTCTAGGAACCTAATTTCCCAAAAATTTCCATAGGAATGGTCCCTCTATGTATGACAACGCTACTCCCTAATGCCATGAACCGCCTGTCTGAAAAATTTATCACTATCAAAAAGGTACTATTATTATGATTCACTAGTTACCCACACCATTTACAATATTTTTATAGGACTTCATTAGACCAAAGAATTCATCTCTTACTAAAAATAATGAATATAATTGTATCATATATGAACATAAAGTGAGAAATGCCACCAACTATGTGCCTATTTTAGTATGGGATAATGCTACCTGAAACTGTGCATTGGGTAATATACTGGCTAAGAACATTTTGATAAAGTATACACAATGTAGGAGAATTTGGGTATCTATGTTTGAGGCCCAAGACTGCCTTTAGAAAACCACAATGTTTTCCCATAAATGATGTGGAAATCCATGAGAATATAAAACACTAAAATTGTAGATCTGTTACCCAGGAATATAATCACATATTGAAGAGGCCCTTGAGAATGAAGTTATATTCAAGAATTTCATAGTATTTTTTTATGTCTAGCTTAATTTATATATTGGACCCAAAATTATTTTGGTTAATATCAAACATCACAACTTCGTCCAGGATAAAAACACCTTGAATCATTTAACCATTAATAAACCAATGTGGTTTCAAAGATATCCATCTGGGGAGAAAGGCCATTGTTCTCTTATTAATGATGCTTGAGAACATCTTATATGGTAACATACACATATAAAGTGATCTATACTGATTTAAAAGTGTGTTTATATCACCTTTGGCACTAGGAAAATCATTGTGTCACAAGAAAGGATGGGAGATTTCCCCCATGAATATAGTCATGCTTTGTATGAAAAAGTTCATTCTTCACTACATCCTTCGAGCCTCTGTAAAAGAATCTAGGAAACCATCAAGACCTAGAATGCTTTCAGGATTAAGGTTCCACACCAAATAACCAATATCCCTCTCATTGGGGATATCCATCAAGTTCTCATTATCAATATTAGTAACAATGTTAGTATTTGAATTAAATCTATTTACTAGACTCCTTGGATAACCTAATTTCATGTGATAATTGGGTCTAGAAAGTTGTGTTTTGGAGTGATCATCATCCATTAGACCCACGACATCATGATACTCTTAGTAAAATCCATCCACTATGAGTACAATATTTCTTTTGATACTATGTAATTTTTTAATGAAAGAATGGAAAAAAACCATTGTTACTATCGACTTCCTGGATCCACTTAACACTTGGTCGTTCATGAGCCAGAAATTACAATTTCATGAGCATATCATCCATGATATTCTTTTTATTCTAAAGATACCTGAATAAGTATTCATCCCATTCATTCTTTAGACTTCCATCATTAGTTCAATTTATTTATTGACTGCCTCAAAATCCTGAATTTGAGGGGGATGATTTTTGATCCATGATTTAAGATAACCCATGAGGCATTAATGTTTTTTTTGTTTCATCCATGGTTGTCCCAGATATGGAATATTCCAGGAATCCATCACTACATGTGGAATGCCTTGGTCCACCACACTTATATTATAGAAATGGAAAATTTTAACTCCAACATTGATGTGGGACAAGCCAATATGTAAATGTGAGTGTTTCGAAAGGCTGTAGGGTAGCTGAGTGATCTTAATATTTGGTAAAGAAGATATGTATTGACCATTCACTAATAATAACAAAGATGAAACCTGGTTTGATTACCCCCAACTCTAGTTGTTTCACCAATTGAATCAATCCCCATTGAATCTCATATCCATAAGCTCGTTTTCTGGCTATAAACAAGACAAACTATTGATTGGTTTTTCAAAAGAATATCCTCTACTAAATTATTTTTCTCTAGTTCCACAAAAATGTTGAAATCACCACCAATAAATCACAAATTATATCCCAAGTTAAATAAGCCACGATAAATCTATATAGATTCCCATTCCTATGTATCTCATTTAGATTAAAACAATTATAAGAAAATGTATTAAACTATTGTTTTGATTTTATGGTCATAAACAGATCATAGGAAGTTATTAGATCCACTGAGATGATAGCCCTATAGAATAGATAAATATGAATATTTAGGGGTTTTAATTCAATAAATTGTGCACTCTTATCCTCTATTCATAATCTGTGATCTTTGAAGAATTTTGTTTGGGATCCATATTTGAATCATGGCATACATGATAGTTATGAAGTTTGTTAGAGAGAAAATTTGTTTTAACCTAATATCCCAACCCAAGAGTATTCCAAATTAGAATTGGTATCATCATAAAGCATTATATCAATATTTGTCTCTATATGATTTAATAGAAGGATATAAAATTATGATTTTTACACCTTTATTTTGGACATCGATATGGTGAAGACTCCATAATGTAGCAATTGAGAAGACACTACTGGATAAGCCATCTAGCCTTGATGCTCTATGTTAATACCTCCCAAAATCATTCAATATTTACTACACTATTTTAATGGAATTTGGTCTAAATATAGAAGGATAATACATTACAGTATACTAGAAATTAGAAATAAATAGTAGCAATAGTAATAACTCTGATCCAACCCCATCATCCTTCAACATAATATTATTCAAGAAGATCATTGATTTTTTTCTTCATTAGTCATGGTCAAACCATAGGGAACATTACTTTTATATATTTGGGAACATTCATTTTTTACCATTTCAAATATCTATATTATCCTAGATTCATGAAAATATACACTTTCCCTTCTCATAATCCTGATCCCAATATATTCTAACTTATAATTCATGTTGACACCCTATATTGATAGGATACATGATGATGATGAAAACTAGTGTTTTAATTTTCAATATATATGAGTTTTATAATCATTATTTAGTTTAGGGAAACATTTGAAGTTATATGAAAAAATAATAAGTTATAAGTACTTGGGGAAGTCATACGAAATATCATCTAAAGTCGTTTTATCAAAGTATAATGGAGTCATGAAATGTCATACATATCCAAAATTCATATGCTCAACACTTATCAAAGTATTAAAGTTTTTTAAGAAGTTATGTGAAGTTGAAAGGGATTAAATATTTTGAAATGGCTCATATAGATGTCTTATAAATTGGACTGTGTTGAAACCTGACACTGATAAAGTCTTATGAGTGCCAAAAAATTCATATGAAATCCAAGAGAAATTTATATAATAAGTTATTCATATACTTTGTATGTTTGATGCATAAGATAAAATTATATACATTGTACTAGGAAAATCATGTTCTCAGCTTCGATGTAATATGAAATTGATAACGTCATATGGTTTGACCTTTTTTATATTTTAGACTAGAACCATGAATAGTAGTAAACTCAGTGTAGGCCTTTCTCGGTCAGTCAAAAACTGATTTAAAATAATGAAATTAATATTCAAAACAAATTTAATCATATAATTCTATAATAAATGTATGGATTTCTTAATAAATTTAAATGTGTATAAAGAATCTATAATTTAATATTTAATCCCTTTCCACAATTAAAATCAAAATTAATGGAGAATCAAAAAATGAAATACTCACCCATTAAATGGTAAAATGGCGGGATTAAAATAATTAAAACCAAAATTGGAGAATATTAAAAAAAATTCTATGTCAATTCCTCTACAAAAACTCCTTTTACTCAATGATAAGTGATTTTTTAAAATATGACCAAAGAAGAATTCAAACACAAGCTGATATGAATTACTTATTCATTAATACCATTCTACCCAATCTCATAATGCCTCCTTAGTGATTTTGATTAAATTTTCTTCAATATGTACATTAATGTAGTTTCTACTTCATTTGTACCCTCACAAAAATGTATACCTACGTTTTGTGGAATATCTCATCATCAAACAAACATGAATTTCATGCAATGTTTTTCTAATTCCATATTTAGGAATGTTTCATGATAAGATCAATGAATATCATAATCTCCCCAAAATTATTCAACAAAATTTTTATATTATTTTTCATTTTCTAGGATTGTTCAATGGTGTATGGATTGGTGGGTACTAATGAGAATCATTTGAGGTATATTAGTGGATTTATCACTACTCTTAAAGAAAAACTCATGATTTTCAATTTATTCATGTAATGAATTTCTCATTTTTATTTATCGTAATTTGAAAAATTACATATGTTTTAGTTTTTATAGGATATACAAAACCATTGTCATTTATGTAGTAGCTAACACATCTTCAATTTATTTCATTTAGTATGTTTTATTTTTTTGTTTACATTTGTACTTATATTAAAAGTGGTGAGGGAATATCTTCTTATGGGTGATATTTTACATTACTAAGATTAAGAAGAATATTTACTCCCTTTTAATGTGTTCCAGGGAGTTTCTGGAATATCATTTGTACTTTTCCTAGAATATCTCTTACTGGATAGAATATTTCATAGCATATTTCATATCCCAACAACTCAAGTCATCTTATAAACTCTTATTTAGCATCTTAGGAATTCCACCGTATATAAATTTGATATCAATAAAATATTTATTTTCTTATTTTTCCATTTTAATATTTTTATAATAAATTCAAATCTTAAATTTGATGACGAATGTAAATATAGAGGGAATTAGAGGTCTATTTCACTTTAAAACAGCAGGAAAACATCCATTCCATGATTTTGATGATATCTAGGAAATCATAACATTTTTCTTGACTTATTTTTTATCAGAAAAGTAGTAGAATAGAAGATTTAACACTTTAGATATTTATTTCAAATAAATTTTTAAAATTAGATTATTATGTCTCGCTTTATTGAATTTAACCTCAATCATGCAACAACCTCCAGTGCAAGGTTGAAAATGATTTTTTCCATTAATGTGGATTTAAAATAATTTCAATCATGGATTATATGGTATAACATTTTTAAATAAAAAGGTATTCCATAATATGATTTCACATTAAAATAGGGATTTATTATTAAAATAATTCCACAATAATTTATAGATAAAATTTCACAATGCTCTATGATTTTGACTATATTACTCATCATGTTTTTATTATTCAAGAGTTTATTGGTTATATTAAGAATGGGGTACTGCAAAAAATAAGTCCACATAGTTTTAGAAGACTTTTTGGTCTATGATTAAAATGTAGGATACTATTTCATTGGATGAGATTTGAGAATCAATGTTCCTTGTATAAATTATCCATACTTATAATTTTAAAACAAGTAAATTTTATCATTAATTAATTGTTATTAAATATGTAAAATCTATCTCTAAACATTTAAAAAAATTTAAAAGTTAAAAGGTTATTAAAATTATTTTTATAAGGTATTATATACTCATAAAATATGAGAAATAAACACAAATAATGTTTAAAAAATGTGAATTTGTTTTGGAAAAGTAGAACCAAAATTTTGAAAAGTACTAAACTAAACCTCCTAAACTATAAATACTTCCTCTAACACAAATAAATGATATAGTTTTTTAAATTAATTAAATCAAAATTTATCCTGAAAATAGGTTTTAATTGAATTATAGAAATAATATAACTATTAATGAATGGAAAAACCGAATTGTTTTCAATGATAAATAGGTATGAGGAGTGTGATCTCCTCTGATATTTCTTATAGAAAGTTTACATGGAAATTAATAAGCATGTTCTATTTAACAGTGAATACGATTTCCTATCATTATTTAACAATCTACATAGAACATAATGGATGTACATTAGTGTCTAAAAATGGACTTTCCCATATGGAATGAAATTTACCTATCATCAACTACATTCTTGAGTTGTATAATAAAACTTTGTCCCTTAGATGAAAATATTTTTCCTATATCAAATTTACACAATACAATATTATTATCTTTTATAAAATTATATAATTTTAAAATAATTCTCTTATAATTTTCTATATTTTTTATATTTGTAATATAATCTCTTTTCTATCTATATATAAGTAAACATTTACCCCCTCACTACCCAATATTATTTGTGTCCCAAATTTTTAGGTAGATAAAAAGTATTTCCACAAATTAATCATTATGATATCATTACTATGAGTGTATTTTATTTATTAATACAAATAATTATAGTATATTTCAACTATTATATCTAATATTTACAATTTGGTTTAATAATTTATCTAAAATTACATTGATTTCCCTATGTTAAAATTTAGTTTGGTTATTTATTTGAGGTTGGTAGGGTGTTGAGGTTTTATAATGAACATCATAAATTCCAATAAATACCACTATTTTTACATTTAAAAATTTAGTCCATTAGTCATAGATAATGGATCCTGGATTTCTAAACATACAGATGATGTTAGCTTAAAATGTCTCAAACGACATCAACACCATTAGTTTTACTGACTTTAGTTTCCAATAATTTTGAATCATAATCAACTAAATAGAAAATATAAGAGTTACCAAATTATATAATAAAGGGTCCCAAGATGTTTATTCCTTGAACATCAATTTTTCAACAAAATATAATTGGTATTTGGGGTTTTTATTTTGACATAGAGATGTTACTAGTGGTTTTTTATTTTTAAAACTTTTATCAAAATTCATGTGAATATTTCAACAAATATGTAATGTAAATTTCTAATTTCAACAAATTTTATACAGTCCATTGAGGTAAAAAGTGGAATCCACCATATAATTTTTGGAAAAATTGAAATAATTATTGAATCTCTCTTTCTAGAGAATATATTCCTATTATTTTGTCATTACAAACCATATATGGATAATTATCTTCACAAATGTAAAATTTTGATCAATGTTTATTTCAAATAAAATTTTGAGGGTTCATAAGATATGGGACTTTAAGTGTTACCGGATAGTTAACCTTGTCGGTATACAAGGGAAATTCTCCTTTGAACAGTTATATGTTTTTTCTTGTAATTTGATCATTCTATTTGTCTATAGATGTAATTTCAACTTTAATTGTGTTGGGTTTTCTTCTCAGTTGATCATCTACTTGGTTCTCTGTTCCATTATTATCAATAATCTCTAGGATGAACTCTTGATCTAATAGTATCCTTATTAACATAATAGGGTTTTCTTTACCCATTCTCATTAAATACCTCATAGTTTCGTGATCATAGAATACTATGAATTCAATTCTCAAAAAATAAGATCTAAATTTATCTAAAGGAAATAAAATTTTTAGATTTTTCTTATTTTGGTTGTGTATTTGAGTTATGAAATATCAAATGTTCTCTAAGGATATGAATTTAATTGGAATATTCCTTCAATATTTTTTTATAGAATAATGCCCATAGTATCAATAAAAGTATCCAAATGTAGCTCAAAGGATTATGTCCAATTTGATTGATATATCAAGAGTGGTGGGATCAATTCTCTTTTAAAACCATCAAAATATTCTATAAACATCTCATTTAAATTAAATTCAATATTGTTCAAATTTTACCATGATAGAGGAAGATGAATCTTATAATGCCCTTGATAGACCTATGGTATAATATTATATGTCCGAGAAAATATCTAAAATGTTTCACTAATATTGGATAAGGAAATGAGTATATAAATTCAATTTTTTCTCTTCCTCAATGATTTTTTAAATTAAATATCGATGGACTATTCCTATTTCAACCATTAAATGAAAATTTTAAAATTTCAAAACAAGAATATTTTCAGAGCATATTTTAATAAAATTTTCCTTAATTTTCAAGAATTAGTCAACTAAATCTATAAAATAATTTTAGTCATCAGAGAATACCTCAAAGATATTATCAATTTTTTTAAAAAGGATACTTACCAAAAACCTTTTAAAAGTAGCTAGAGCATAAAAAACAAAAAAGAATTCATATATAATCAAAGGTAAAATAGGAAAATGTAAAAGTAAACTTCTCTTGGTGCTATGGAGAAATGGGTACTTGAAAATAACATAATAATACATCTAAACATAGAAATATATTATATTTGATAGTATTTCAAACAGTAGAACAATTAATTTGATGGGTAAAAGATCTTTCCTTATAACCCAATTTAGTTTCCTAATGTTTATGCACACATCATCTATTCATAATTATAACATGGATTAAATAATTTTGTTCATTTAACATAATGGGTAGATTTGTTTCCTTAGAAATACATGGATATGTATTATCATTTATGATTCAAATATTGGAAATATAATGCTGGTCACCAAAAACATCCCTATTTATTTTTTTTACTACCTTTATAATGGTGGGATTTAACTTCTTTTTGGGTTCTAAATAGGTGTGTAATTTTCCTAATGTAAAATCATATGAATGAATATTTTATAATTTATTCATAAAATATCCCCTAAAATAAAACGTCTTAATTTAAATTTAACCGTTAAAAAATAATTAATTAATCATCTTGGTTTTCTGATTTACTGTTAGAAATTATATCTGGTAGTTTCTATCCCTCCAGGAGGCACACATACTTCATATAAGTTTAATTTTTAACTATAATTCATTAAATTTTCAATTAAATCCATCAAATTACCCATAATACAACTCTTCCTCTAATCTAAAAAAAATATATTCTAGTTTCTAGAAATCTTTTTTATCAATGGTATTTTTAAGCATCAAATGATTTTCTAAGAATATCATTCATATATGATTCCGAAATCATCAATAATTTTAAAATTTTCATTGAGGAAATGTATAAAAAGGTATTGATCCTCTCAATGGTTCCTCATAGAGTAAAAAATGAAGAAGTGTACAATGTAATCTCCAAACTCTATGGTGATGCTTCCTTTAGGAACATAATAGATTATCTAGTTTGTATTTAACAATCATCCTCCAAAAATGATGTATTTTTTGTATGGTTTTCTATATTACTCCATGTTTAGCATATAAACATATACTAGGAATACCATATTTTTAAATATAAATAACACATATTGAAACAATGATAGAAACAAAATGGATATGATTTCAAGTTGTACCACCACTCTAATTGGATTCAATTATCCCATATTTATAGACATAAATATATATTAATTCATAACATTAATAAAACCACATAAAACCCATAATGTATTATAAAAAATCTTATAACCATTAGTGCAAGGGATTTAAAATGTCTCTACATATTGAAATATTGTGGGAAACTAAGGGGTGTTAATGATAAGAAACATATTCTTAAAATAAAACTTTTATTCCCTTAAAGATTCATATATTTGGATTAATTATTTTTTTAAAATTTTAACTATTAATGGATTTCATTAATGATTGGTTGAAGAGGATTGCTGGTATCCAATTTCTAGAAATATTCTAGAATTTATCTTTATATTTATTTCTCTTAAATAGTTACAGATAAGAACATTTTTATGGGAGTATAGGTGGAATGTACTTATTCTAGCATTGTTTTACCTGTAATGGAGTACCAAATTTTTTTCATAGATTTTCCTTGTATTTTTTTTTCTTCTTATGTGAATATATTTTTAGGATTTTATCTATAATTTCAAGAATTTCTAGATTTATTCTTCTTATATTATGGTTTCTTGGATTTAAAATTAGGTGAATATGGAACTTGAAATTATTTTCCACATCTAGTTGTTGTCATAATTAAATTTTCCTTGGTATTAAGCAATTACAATGATAGAATTTTAAATGGGTTATTAGATAGAATTTACATAACACTATTGAGGTAGTTTTTTAATTATTTCCCATCATTCCTCAACTCCTCCACTTCAATTCATTATTGTTTTTTTGTAGGTGGGTGTGTAATGGTAGAGAATTTTGAAAAGCGTTTATTTTATTATAAAATAAGTGATTTTAGTAAGAAGTTTTGGTGTACATATTTTTTTGTAATTTTTGGTAGGGTGGGATTGTTGGTGTTGCGAATGTGAAGCTTTTTTAAGGAAACAAATTTAACATACTAGATGTAAGAACTATAGATGTTCTTCCTGATATTTTGGGGATGATAGTAATGTAAAATATAACATAAAGTTATTGTTTTCAAAATTTGGTGATACTTTTATATGATAAGTAAGATGATCCATTTTTACTGGATGGAGGATATAAACAACACAAAAGATGTAATAATTGAGGTAGTTCATGCCACTCAAGAAAGTAGAGGTCAATGGATAAATAAAAAAATTTCGAATGGTGGTGAAACCTATTTGAATAGCTAATTTATGAAATAAAATAGAGATAGGACCATAATTTGATGTGTAATTAAGTAATCAATTAATTTAATTGTACTTGAGATTAACTCTATTTGCTTTCTTGTAAGATACAATGATCCTTATACTTAATGTTTTAATGAAATAATTCTTTGAATGAATCCTTACATGGATAAAAGAAGAAATTATAAACCATGTAAATCTTTATGAATCCATTTTTTGTTTCATTGAAATATTATATTTGAATTATTTTTGTGTTTTAAAAAATAATTAGTGAAAGGTACAACTTATTGTAGTTGATTACTGTGTAATAGACATCCAATTTTATATTCTCTAAAACATAGGGCTATTTTGGTGGATACTTTCACAGTGCAGAACCATCTAAAAGTTTCATCTTCCAAAGAACACATGTTTTATCATTCATTGGTCATGAAATTTTTTTCATTCCAACAATTTCTATTACAGTGTGGTTGGTCAATCTTAGAGACTCAATTAATATTCTCACATTACTCAGATTCATATTTATTTTATTTGGGTATACTATCATAAAAATATATAAAAATAAAATAAATAATATTTTTAATAAGTTAATTTTATTAAACAAATGAAGGATTCTAGATAATATATATAGATGACTATCTCAACCATATATATATATATATATTGATATTTTGAAAAAATATTTCATGCATGATAAAATAGAGAATGTTGAATGTGGAATGTTTAATATATAATAATTTATATTTTTAATTATTACATTTTAATGGAACATGACCTTCAATATATAAGGGAAGAAAACTATAAATAAGGTAAAGGAGATCATGATGGACATGTACGAAAAAATTATAGCATTGAATAATGTGTTTCTAATTGAAATGTTTTTTAGCATGTGGTTATTAGAAGGATGGTCAATGAAAGATCATGTAAATGATTAAAATATGACCCATAGTGATGTCAAACTGGTAAAAGTAACATTAATGGATGATTTATGGAAGATATTGATACTCTCAACTCTACTGGAATCATAGATGGTATGGTTACTGAGGCTAAAATCTTCTAAAAAGACTAATTTTGTATTATAATCCATATATTAAATGATCCATAATTAGGAATTATACATAATGGATGCATATATACATTATAAAATGCATTTAATTTTGATGAAAGGGGATGATCATCTCAAAAAAGGAATCACCGATGGCCAAGAGATATGTTAAGAGAGAAAAATCTCTAAAATTTGATAGGTTCAGGTTTGTAATTCTATAAATCTAGGCAGGATAGAAATGTCTAGAAAAAATATATTAATATAAAAAAAGGAACCATTTAGAAAAATTCTATATGTTCAAAAAGGGTTTTCATTGAAAAATAATTTTTAATGTTAAAATTGGAATTAAAAAATTGAATCAAAGAATAACATGAATCGAAAATATTTCATCATGGTTGGATGTGATGTTTTCCATTGAATGTTTTTAGGAAATATAGTCTTGGTTTTCATGAAATATGATGTTGATATCTAGCACATTGGCATACCCTAGGGTGTTGGAGAAAACTAAACATATGAAAAACATAGTTGATTATAGCATCAATGGGGTAGGTTCCCATGATGGCATGGTTTCTTGTACATAGATTTATAAGGTTGATAATGTTCCTAGATATTAATATTCACTTATATGGACAAGTTTTCCATTCTCAATCTAATTTTTTACACTCTAGTGTCATAGATTTTTCACTATTTGTGATTAATGACATTACGGTTTATTTGATATTCTTATTTACCCATTTGATATAGTTTCTGAATAATAAAGTTATGCATTATTTATCTAATTGTTCCTCATTCATAAATATTATGTTATATCCTTTAAATTATAGAATATTTCGTGTTCTTGATATGAGAATCAATGAATTATTTTATATGGAGAAATGATTTATTTTGAAATGTTTTTTGGAAACTTTATATATATATATATACATGAACTAATGGGTTCATGTGGATAGAAACCGTATAGATTTAGGGTGGTATCCTTATGGTCTTGTTTTCCACACACCCTACATATGACAAAATAGGTATGAAAATTTGGTTCTATAAGATACAAGTAAATGTAAGGACATCATGTAGAGTATGGATCTCCTATATCATTTATCCATTTAGAGGGTTGCGGAAGGTGGTGACATATTGTCACATGGAGATGGACGTATTAGTTGTTTTAGGTTCTATGTTTTTGGTTCTTCGGTTTGATAATCTAGAAATTATTGTTCTGTTGGTGGATGATACCACTATGGTTAGATTATTTTTATATATTATGTGTTTTGTATATCTACTATGATACTATGATTGTGTTAGATAATATGTCTATTAGAGGGTAAAATTATTACCAAATTAATTTTCCCACTACCCACATGATTTTCTCTAACCCATGGAAAATCAAAATTGTTCTTCAGGACTTGTAGTAAAACAATTCAGGTGATATTATGGCGTGAACTAGGGTTTTCTAATAAAAATTAGTATTATAGATCTGGTTACCATTAAAACGTGGGATCATTCATTTGTATCACCCTCTTATGTATTGGTTTTTTCTATAGATTAAAGATAAAATCGTCTTTACATGAGAGGTAGTGTGGGAGTGTGTCTGGACAAATCAATTTTATGAAAAACATTAGGTTAGCATAGAATGTTTGTGGTTTTCCAGTATCCTTGTTTATAATTTTATCCTATGGTTTTGTCCTCTATGATTCGGTTTATGATTAATGAATAAATTTTTTTTCTCGGTGGTTTTTGTTCTAATTGTTTATAAGAATATGGATTATTCAAGAAGACCATATAGAAATTCTATAGTGGAATATATAGTGTGAACATTATAGAAGAATCCTACGGTTTAATTTGTACTGGATGCAACTATAGTATGGACGATCAATACCTTTGGCTATATAGCCAATGTTGAACAATAGAGGAAGGTGTAACATAATTTAGAATTCACTAAGTTGTATACACTAATCTTGTATGGTGACACCATAATCCAATAACCAAAGATTGGTTTGAACAAATTTATAGAATTTTTCGGTTACTAATACCCTTGATTGATTCCAAGATTGGTTTCAAAACATACATTCCTTAAGGATTGGTAAAAAATTGGTAGGAATCTACCATGAAAGACAATTTTCAGGAATATATAACCTTGACTACTATTAAGAGAACCTAAAAATAATAATTTTATCCCGATACACTAAGAGTGGTGAAAGAATAATAAATCATTACTTTAGACCCATGAGATCATTCTATCATAGATTCCACTTCTCAAAGTTCCAAGTTGATTTACCAAGCTCTAGGGTGTATTTCTAATAAATATTAAATGGTGTAGAGGTTCTATATAAGTTCTAGAAAAAATATTATTTATACGATTATTCATATATTACTAATAAAACTTATGGTGGTTGTAGACATGGATGTTATGGTTTAGAGAGATATAATAGTGAGGATCATAATCTATAGGGAAAAAGTGTTAACATGTGGTAGCCAATGATTATTTTCTGGCCATATTTGGATAAATGGTGACTAGTGTTGAGGTGTTCGAGGGAGTTTTAAACATATTTTATGGTATAAACATGTGGTATGTAATCATATTGGTAGAAATAAACACCTAAAAACTAAATTCATGGTATCAACCATGGTGTTTCATGCACGTGGGCAATATGTCCATATTCATTATTCCTATGATAGACCATCCTAGGGAAAAAGAGTGGATTAAACTTCACTAAATGATCCCAATTTTATTGTGATATGTGAAAAATGAGTTGGATCTCAGCCACATTCCATGGGTGATTGTCATATTTTGAATAAAGGGAATTATGAGGTTGGAAATATATATATGTAGGGGAGAGTGCACCAAAGGATTCTGATAAAGGACCATAAATAATGGGAGGTATATTTTTGTTGAATTTTCTATGGATATGGAATTATTTGATACTAGTAGAACTCATTCCTTTATATTTTCTAAGATAATTGGTTAATTTGTTTTGTGTCCAAAGCATATACGTTTCAAAATGATTCTTTCTACTCCATTAAGAATGATGTTATAGTAGTTTTTTCGATCTACTGAGTTTCATGTTATGATTTTTGACCACAAAACTATATTTTCACTTTTTTTGTTCTTTATCTATACATGTTTTATCACACCATTATCATGAATTTGAATATTTTCTATAAATCACAGGATTATATCTATCATTTTAGTGTCCATTAATTTATTCTTTGGGAGTCACTAAGGCTTTTAGGGTGTGTAAGATATTATATTTTCAATTTAATGTCCTATTGTCCATATTTATAAGATTATATCATGCTAGTTATCTGAGATATTTCTCGATGTTGTTGATTTATGTCTTATTGGACCTCTTCTTATGGTGGTGAGTTTTTATTCAGATTTTTTTCTAGATGATTTTTTTGGATTCTTACCTTGTAGGGAAATAAAGTTTACTATATATTTTATTATAAGGAAGAAGATATTTCCACTATAGTAATACCATATGGAATATGTTGAATTGAGAGTTTTAATGGTTCAGATTAAGGATTGTGAGGCTACGGTATTTTTTTATCTTAGCACTTTACCTTTGGAATCACTAATACTATTTTCCAAGAAGGATTATGATATTATCCAACTTTTTGTCAATTACTAGAAATAAAACCATGAGAGTGTTAAGAGAAAATATCCCTTTCCTATAAATGAAATCCTTTTCCATCATCTCATGGGAGATTCATAGTTTACAAAAAATAAACTAATATCGCGGTACCATCAGCTGAGGAACTGGGTAGAATAAATTATTGTGATGGTATTTGGGAGTGGGTATAGGTATTATTAATATCTAGGAATGCCGTATAGCCATTATAATTCTCTTTCTGTATTTATGGATTAATTATTTATGTCTTCTATCAGTTGTTGTATTATTTTGTGGTTGTTTTTTGGGTGATATCCTTGTTTATTATCTATTAGAGTAGGGAGATTATGAGTATTAGAATATAATCCATAGAATATTGAATGAATATTTTCTATATGGGAATATATCTCAGTTTCAGTTCTTGATTCAAGAGGAAATATTTGAAGGACCTCGGGACACCCTGAGAGGGAAGGGGTGAATCAGGGTGACACATTTTTCTTATCTGTGAGGGATCTTGTTCCCACATTGGTAGGAACTTGTTGAACCTGTATGATGAATATGATTAGAATCCATTCATTCACGTAGAGAGATGAAATGAAAATTTTTACTTGGTTCACCACTAAGGGCTACGTTTAAGAGGCATACGCCGACAAGTTGTCGGTCATACCAAATTCCTCTATTCATCACTGGTTTTGGATTACAACGGTTCGGGCACAGTAACTCTGTCCCAAGCTCACTGCCTTTACAAAGGTTTAGGGATAGCTCACTGCGTCCCTCGGGTCAATCCAATTGACTCCCCCTGGCTCACTACCATTGGTGAAGTCCCACTCAGTTTATAGACGTGAAGGCCTCTTCAATAGACTTGAATTGAAGTCTTTGTCTCTACTCAGCAAGAGACTCTGATTGCATTGTAGTCCGGAAATGATGCACTTGTATGCACTGAATCATTGAACTGGATAACCCGAACGAGCAATGAAGTTTCTCAGAAAATTTCACGCAACACCAACCCTTTGTGCGCATGAACATAAAATTGCGTGCAATATCTCTTCTTCGCGTGAAAAATTTTTTTGCACACCAACCCCCTTTTTTGCGCAACTGAATATTATACGCGTCACCTCTGCCTTTTCACGAAGCTCAGAATTTTTCATCCAAGCCCCTTTACGTGAACCTTTTACGTGCACCAGACCTTGAATCTTCTCTAAGTATTGAACCGTACTGAATGAGGGGGGCCACATCTTATTTGTAGGAGTTTGAGACCTCCATGCGCAAAACCCCCTTTGGAACGAAAAACATATCATCTAGAGTGTAATCATTCATGATGGTAATTTTTTCACACACATCATCGGATTTTTCGTGTAGCCCATGCCTTTTCCATTTTTCAACATTCTGATTCTGATACACAATTTGCGCGAAAAACCTTGATCCACTATTTCGTGAACCATGCTGTCTTTCGCTCCCAACTCAAATATTTTTTTAAATGGAATTATTTTTCCACGCCACTTTCTCTTTGATCCCACCTTCTTTTACAAACAATACATCTCTTCATTTTCCAATTTTGAGCCCCAAAAAAGTTGGCAACCGCTGGGAAACGACACCACCTTTAATACTATTTGCTGTTGGAACTGTATGATCACTCTGATGGCACACATTCTGAACATCCACTGAGGATTGAAAACAAACACAATCCATACTACAATTCATGCATAGAATATCCATTGTTCCAACAATCTCCCCCATTGTGTTTGTTGGAAATCACCAAATAAATTCAACAGAGCACCAGTCGCATGCAAACCAAAAACGCAAGAATCAACTCAGCCAACACTCTATGTCTACATGAGAAATTCTTGGTGTAGAAAAAAAGAGTGGATGCTTGAATTGGGTTCCAGTGTTTTGGAATACTCAATAAACGCCCAAGTAATTCTCTTACAGTGTCACAGAAGCTTTACATGTCTAATTTATTCCATCACAACCATTTCATCCTATCACCAACACTAAATTCTCTTACAGTGTCATAGAAGAATTACATGTCCATGACATGCTTGAATTTATTCTACAGATTCATTATATGTGACATGCCTAAATTTATTCATTTCTCACCCATTGAAAATAAACCCATGAACCGGTAATTATTCATTGCTCAGCTCCAAACACACCCCCTGGATAGTATCTCCCCCACAAACCTTCGTTGAATCCATAAATAGATTAAAATTAGTTAACATAACTAGCGAGATGTGTCTTTCTTAACCTCCTTATGCACTTTAAGGTGGTTGAACACCGAGGTTCAATCGATGCTTCTCAAACACTTCCGCTGACAGTGGTTTGGTCAGGGTATCAGCCACTTGCTCATCTGTTCCCACATGATCCATTATATTCACGTCATTGTCAACATTCTCTTTGATAAAGTGATACCTTATTTTAATATGTTTTTTATGAGAATTCTTAATTGGATTCTTGGTAAATCAATTGAACTGTTGTTATCACAGTAATTCACCATTGGTTGTTTCACCTCATCAGCAATATATGTCAACTGTTACTTCATCCATAATAGTTGAGTGTATGCCTTTTTAGGGGATATATACTCATCTTCAGCAGTACTAAGAGAAGATCTTTCTTGTTTCTTTCTCAACCAGCCAACACATTTATTCCCAATATATAATGATCCACCACTAGTGTACTTTCAGTCAACTACATCTCCAGCCCAGTCTGAATCAAAAAATGCCAATAAATCATTGTCCCTTCCTATGAAAAAGTATAATACACAGTTGTGAGTACCTTGAATATATCTCATTTTTCTTTTCACTGATGTCGTATGTTGTTCTTTTGATTTACTCTAAAAGCGGTCCACTAGACAGGTTGCACAGACAATATCTAGACGTGTCGCAGTCACGTATATTACGCTCCCAATTATCATACTGTACAAATTGGGGTCTATAGATGCCACATCCTCAGGCTTTCCAATTATGGTTCTAACTGCAATCAGAGTTGATATTGGTTTGGATTCTTTCATATTAAACATCTTCAAGAGATCTCTTACATACATTTCTTGAGAAATGAATGTGTAATGCTACCGTTGAATCACCTGCAGTCCTAAGAAATATGTGAGGCTCCCAATCATAGACATCTCAAATTCTTATTTCATGTGATTGGAAAATTCATCCACTGATTTTTGCCTAATGCCACCAAAAATAATTTCATCAACGTAGACTAAAAACATGAATTGATCTTTTATAGAATTCTTCACATACAAATTGTGTTATACTCCTCCACTTTTGAATTCCAACCTTTTGAGAAATGAGTCCAGTTGGGAATAACAAGCTCATGGTGCTTACTTCAAACCATATAGATCATTCTTTAGTTTGCAGACCTTTGTTTCATCAGAACCAAGAACAAAACTCACTGGTTGTTCGATGAAAAATTCTTCTTCAAGTAGGCCATTCAAGAATGTTGTCTTGACATCCATTTGGTGTAATCTATATCCTGTTTGGAGTTCCATGGAATGTCAAAGCCTGATTGACTCTAGTATATCCACTAGAGCAAAGGTTTCTTCAACACTAACACCTTCAATCTGAGAGTATCCATTACATACCAGACATGCCTTGTTTCTGATAACACTTCCATGCTCATCAAACATGTGGTTGAAGATCCATTTTGTACCAATCACATTGTAAAATTTGGGTCCCTTGAAAATATCCCATGTTTTATTCTTGTCAATCTGATCTAACTCTTCATTCATAGATTTCACCCATAATTCATCCTTTGTGGCTTCTTCAAATAAGGATGGCTCCACAATTGATATAAATTCTGATTGTGTGTTATTAATCATCCTATTTGTTTGTGTGGATGCACTATTGTCCCCAATTATGTTAGATGGATTAATCTTAGCTCTTCGATTTCTCCTGCGAGGTTCAGTTGCATTCTCCCTAGCCAAAGTTTCTTCTTTAGAATCATCTTCTGAGTCAACATCATGATGCGACTGCTGAGTGTTTTGAACAGCTTCCTCTATTTCTATATTTAAATTTCTTCCATGTTCACTTTATTCCTCACATTCTCTTCATATGTTGTCCTTAAAGCATTTGAGGATTAATCTTCAATTATTTTAACACCACTACATTCCACAATCATTCATAATCGTTTTTGAAACACTTTTAGCATTTGCAGTTCATTGAGTAACCGTGGAAAATTCCTTCATCTGCATTGTCACCATACTTCCCTTGATTTACTTCTTTTTTTTCTGAAGAAGCATTTATATCTAAAGACATGAAATTATTTCAAAGAGGGATTCCTTCCATACAACAATTCATATGATGTGTTCATGTCACCCATATATAGTCCTGTTCGATTCTAAATATACACTACAGCTTGAACAGCCTCTTTCCAGTAATGTCGTGGAATACAACTCTCAATCTGCATTGTTCGTGCCATGTTGTTCACCTGTTGATTCCTACGTTCAACCACACCATTTTGTTGTGGAGTTCTCACAGCAGATACCTCATATTGTATCCCATGATTCTCTAGGTAATTTTCAATTTCAATGGACATGTATTTTCGTCCATTGTCAGATCACAACACTTTTATTGTTCATCCAGTATCATTCTCGGCGATTCTCCTATATGTTTTCATGCAGTCAAGTACTTTTCATTTCCTGTGAATGACCATCATACATGCCATTCTAATGTAATCATCTATGAAAAGGACAAAGTACCTCCCTCCATGAGTTCTGGAAACATTTATCGGTCCACATACATTTGTATTAATTAGATCAAGAAGATATGATTCCATTTTCATCTTTGGTCGATATGAACAGCATACCAACTTCCCACGAATGCAAGCATCACATGAATTTTCATGCACATGCTTCTGGATGGGAATGCCCATGACAATCCTCAATTTTTCTATTTTCTCCATGTCTTGTTGATTGATGTGTTCCTATCTCTGATGCCACAAATTTTTTTCTTTGTAAACAATCATGTAACAAATATATTTTTTACTATTATCCTGATACAAGTTTCCTTCTATTCTACATCCTTTCATAAATTAATTTCATGACTTTCCCTTGATAGTGCAGCCTTTCTGATTAAAAGTAACTATAATTCTTGAGTCAAAGAGTTGACTCACACTGAGTAGATTATGACATTGGACATCTACATAGAGGACTTCATTCTTCATCAGATCTCCATTAGCTAATTAAGTATTTCCACTACCTTTAATTTTCAGAGCTACATCATTACCAAATCGTATTGTACCATCTACCTTCCTTTTGATATCTGTTAGCAGGCCAGCATTACCTGTCATGTGAGATGAACAACCACTGTCCAGAATCCAGGTACTATTGATTTTTTAAGCTTTGAGTGACACCTATGTAAGGTTGGATTTCTCAATATTCTTTCTTTCTTTCCATGAGACATTGGATTGAGTATAGATCCCTGATGGCCTTTCAATTTTCACATATGTGTACATTGGTTCTTCATAGTTGAAGTCTTCTTCGAGGGGAGAAAACCTCTTTGAAAGAGAATCACTATCTTGTTGACGAGGTTTGGCTTGTCTTGAACCCTGGAACGAGGTTTCCATGTCCCTTCTCTGCTGGAAATTAACAACCATATGAACAAAGTTAGAACAGTAAAAACAGTATCCATAGAAACTATTTCTTCTCTAAGATGGAGGATATGAAGACAGTCTCTTTTATTGACTTCTAAGATCATCCCCATTCATGTAGCTCCTTGCCTCTTCACAATATGACATGGTATGGCCCAGATAGCCATAGAACTGAAACTTCATGAGAGGAAATGCCTTCTCACATAAATTTATCCTCATACATTATTCCCTGGGAGAATAGTTGGACTTCCTGTCATCTCTGATGTTTGGGGATAATTTTTAGCTATCCTTTTAGTTTAGAATGAGGGTTTCCTTTTCAGCACCTTAGGTAACACTTCAACATGTCCAACTTTCATCTTGTTTTTCTTTTGGATCTCTTTACTTCCAGCAATTGATGTCTCAACATCATAGCCAATTCCACTCTTTCCCATGGAAGTGGTCTTTGATCACTCCAGATTTTTCCAACCCCATCTAAACCACACTTAGCTCTTGCCAGTAATTATGTATCTAAGAATCCTCCAAACTATATTCTCTTCATTGATTCTTTTGAGATTGATTCAGTCTCATATTTACTCCTAAGAGTAACAAATTCCTCCTCAAGTCCCACAGTAGTCTTGGATATTTCTTCCAGTCTGGATGTGAGGTCATTGATGACCTTTCCATGCTCTTCAATTCTCAGCTTCAGATCCACTACATCATCATTTCTATCAAGGGTTTTAGACTGTACTTTCACAAATTATTTCATTTGGTCAATTTTAGCTTCAATTTGATCAACATATTCAGTTGATTCCACTATAATTGATTACCACATATTCCAACTCTTTCATTATGACTCAATATTGCTAACAACATCCTTAAGTTGCATCTCGGGAATGCCACTAGTTTTTAACTGATTGTTTCCACCATAATATTTTGATTTTTCAACAGTGGCTATCATGGAGGCTTGGTTTCATGTTTTATTCTCTGGTTCTTCTTCTTCATAGAATTCACTATCATCGTCTTATTCTTCACAGACAAAACTCTTCTTCAGAACATTATTTCTAGATTTGAAGTCTCTATTATTGAAAAAACTTTTTGAAGCTTCTCGATGTTTTCGGCCTCGCTATCATCATCATAGATATTTCTTAAGCACTGAGAAGAAATTTTTCCGACTTTACCACAACAAAAGAAAGATAGAGGTATCTTCCCTTTGAATTTCCCTTTTCCCTTCTGAAACTTCTTTGCAATGAGAGAAATAATTTTTTTCTTTGTCATCTTCACTGCTACTATCTTTTGAAATTTTTAGTTTATCGATGTCCTTGTATTCCATTTCCTTGCTCACACGAGTCGTAGAATCTTCTGGTTTGACTCTCATTTCATACGATACCATGCTGCTCAGAAGATCCTCAAGAGAATGTTTTTAAAGATCTCGTTCCTCAAGGTCTTACAACTTTTTATTGTACAGGGGTGGAAGTACTCTCAAAATTTTCTTCACAATGTCAACGTCTTTGATTTCTTATCCTAGGCCCCGAATTGGTCAATACACTTTAGTAATTCGATTGAAGAAGGAGTCTCCATTCTAATCAGGATGCATCTTCATGTCATCGAACCTATTGTGCAGAACTTGTAGTTTCGCCTCCTTTACTTTTCTATCTCCTTCATAAATATTTTCAAGTTTATCCCACATGGGTTTTTCTAAGGTGCAATTCATAAACATTAGATAGATCTGATCAGAAAGGGCTGAAGTGAGTGCATTTTTCACTTTAGCATCAGCATCAAGAATTTTCTTGTCTGTGTCAGTCATATCTAGGAATGTTGGATCAGTGACTTGTATTCCTTGCACAGTACAAAACAGAACTTCCATTCCAAGAGATCATAAATGAGATCTCATTCTGTTCATCTAGATCTGGGAATTACTTCTATCAAAGAGAGGTACTCCTCTGACATTGGTTGAATTTTCCATAATGGAAAACGAAAGATTCAACACCAGCAACCTACCTCTGATACCACTTGAAGGACCCCAGGACACCCTGAGAGGGGATGGGTGAATCAAGGTGATAGATTTTTCTTATCTATGATGGATCTTGTTCACACATTGGTAGGAACTTGTTAAACCTTTATGATGAATATCTTTATAATGAAAGAATTCACGTAGAGATATGACACAACACTTTTTACTTGGTTCACCACTAAGGGCTACATCCAAGGAGCATAAACCAGAAAGTTGTCGGTCGTATCAAATTCAACTATTCTTCACTAGTTTTTTATTACAATGGTTCGACCAAAGTCACTCTGTCTCAGGCTCACTGCCTTTACAAAGGATCAGGGATAGCTCACGGCGTCCCTTGATTCACTCCCATTGACTCCCCCAGGTTCACTACTGTTGGTGAATTCCCACTATGTTTATAGACATGAAGGACTCTTCAATAGATTTTCATTGAATTATTTGTCTTTGTACAGCACGAAACTATGCTTACATCATAGTCTGAAAATGATGCACTTGTACTCACTGAACCACTGAACTAAAAAACTAGAACAAGAAAAAATCTTTCTCTAACAATTATGTGCAACACCAACCCTTTGCGCTCATGACCTTATAATTGCGCGCAATATTTTTTATTTCCACGCGGAAAAATATTTCGTGTAACACCACCCTTTTTATCGAAACTGAATATTTTACGCGCCACCTCTGCCTTTTCGCGAAGCTCGTAATTTTTCACGCAAGTCCCTTTACACGAACCATTAACGCGCACCAGACCTCGTATTTTCTCTAAGTCTTCAATCGTACCGAATGAGGGGGGGTCACCTCTTATTTATAGGTGTCTGAGACCCTCACACAAAAAACCCCCTTTGGAGCGAAAAAATTTTCTTCTAGTGTGTAATCTTTTTCACTGGTATTTTTTTTCGCACACATCATCTGATGTTTCACGCAGCCCATGCCTTTTCCGTTTTTTGACATTCTGATTCTGAAACACAAATTCCGCAAAAAACCTCGATCGACTATTTCAGGCACCATGCTGTTTTTCGCGCCCAGCTAAAATATTTTGTGTAAATCCATTATTTTTCACGCACTACTTCATCATTGCGCCCACCTTCTTTTACCAACAATCCATGTCTTCATTTTCCGATTTTGAGGCCCAAAAATTTGGCAAACACTGCGAAACGGGACCACCTTCAATACTATTATCTGCCCGAACTGTATGATCACTTTGCTGGCACACATTATGAACTTCCACTGAGGATTGACAACAAACAAAAACCATAATCTAATTCATTCATACAATATCCATGGTTCCAATAAAATTTATGAGCCATGATATTTATAAGAAGGGTCTCTCAGTGAATCCTTAGAAGATTTAGGGGTTTATGTCTAAGGAGGATCCCCAAAATGTATTTGTGATTTTATGTTTCTTCAGATTAGATAGTTATTATATGTTATTTTTTTTGTTCTTCTAAAATATTGAATTTCATATAAAATATTTAACCCATTAGGGTGTTAGAATCATTTCATTTGATCAGTTCCATAGATCTTTTGAGTGGTTAAATGTGAGATTTACATTAGCATCAAACATGATCCTTCCTAAGATGATTATGTGATATGATGTGTACAACAATACCTCGTGTATTGATTTTAGATGTGTTTTGATTCAAGGAATGAATGTGGTATCATATATCTCTCATAAATTACACCCCTTGAGAATAACTACCCCATTCATGATATTCAATTAATGAAAATGTACAAGTACTTAAGACTTGGTGATACTTCTACTTCCAGGAGCAGTTTACAGTATATTCAAGATATATGAGTCCAAATTATATCATTATTAAAATGGATATGAAATTAATATAGATATTTTTTGTGGAATAAATTTAATCATTTTATTTTTATATCATTGTAATGCTAAAAAGGGAAATGTGGTCACATTTTCTTTGAACAGAAAATTACCAACTCAAGTAGTGAAGGAATCGATGGAAGAGTGATGCTTTATGGGGTTTTTAGTGAGATGAAATAGTTGAAGGGAGAGATGAATTATAGGTCTTCCTAGCTTGGTTTTGGTATAGATCATCTATAGATTATAATAATATACTTATAATGGATTTGGAAGTAAGTTCTTGTGCTTTAGTAGGATCCATTATGGTAGGGAGACCTTAGGTGAGTGGTCCTAGTCTCTCGATGGGGTTTTGTGATTCTAAGGTATGATTGATATTTTGATATATTTGAGATGGAAATTTATGGATAATGGGGAACTATCTAACTATTATATGAACCATGAAGCTACCAAGTTGTATCATGACATGATAAGTAACTATTGGTGGATTGTAATGAGATTATTGATTGCAGATTTGGTGTCTCAATGCCTAACATGTCAGAGAATTGAGGTGGAACATCAATGGTCTACTGGGTTACTACAACCATAACCCATTATAGCATGAAAATGGGATGAGATAGCCAGATAATTCTTAATTATAAAACCATAAAATCATTATGGAAATGATATTATATGGATGAATATTGATCAACTCATGAAATCAGTGCACTTATTATCCATTAATTATTCAATGTAGGTATAAAATATTTGATATTTGTTCATGTGGGATATTTTAAAACTCCATGGTGTTCCATTATCAATCTATTAAGATAGATAGACTCACGTCACATACTATTTTTGGAGTGGATTTAAAGTACATATGGGTTTTTAGATTACGTTAAGTATGATATATCATCCCTAAATGGATGGATAGTATCAACAAGGCATATAAATTTTAAGTACATGCTTTGGTTAGTTTTTATTGACTTTAGTAGATCATGGGAGACACATCTTCACTTAGTGGATTTTTTCTATAAAAATATTTACATGATTTGATTAGGATGGTTCCATTATAGGTGTTTTATGGAGGCCTTGAAATCACCTTTTTTTGGGAAATGATTGGAGAATATTTATTGTTTGAACCAAGTATTATACAAGAGATGAAAGATATTGTGAAATTGATCAGGAACAGGTCAGTGACTACTCATAGTTTTTATAGATCATATATTGATCAGTGCATTCATCCATTTGAATTTGAGGTAAGTGATAGGGTTTTCCTTAGAGTTTCTCATCAGTTGGGATATAGAATTTTGGGGATGCATTGTAAGATGATACTTAGTTGTGTAATTCTATTTTATATTATGGAGAGACTCAGGAATGTCACTTATTTATTAGATATTCCTACCCATTTTACATCAATACATGTTGTGTTTTGTGTTTCATAAATGAAAATGTATTAATTATATTTTACCCATGTGATCTAGTGAGAGGATTTTGAAATTGAAATTGACAGATCAGTGATCAAAAGGTTTGTGTTGATATTATAATGATGGTATAAGCATTTTTGTGGAAAGATTGTACCATTAGATTGAGTGATAGGATTGTGTGATAGAGTAATCCATGAGACACCAAATCATGAGGCCATGGTGACGTATTATTTATCCAATCACTTTTTAGGTTCTTTATCCTAATCATTTCTGGGGGAATAAAATTTTATGAAGGGTAGATTTGTCATATATCGACATATAGAACTGGGTACAGAGCCTCTTTTGCCTTTGTATTTTTTTCATGGCCATATATATATCAAGAGAAGAGAGTTTGAGAGTTGGTGATATTAGGGGGCCATAAGCTTGTTTGTGAATGGATATAGACAAGACATTTGATGTCGGTAGAAATCATGTAGGTCTGTAGGTTCCATTGGATAGTTGATGGAGGCCTATAGGTTCATGTACACTACTAAAACCCACATTCCAGATAGGTAGTCATCACCAGCTAGCCATTGGACTACCATCCACCCAATGGATGTCTATTACCTAGCTGGTGATGTCATTGTACATGTGATTAAGAAAGGGACTATGAATCAATTTGTAATGAAATTTTAATTTAAGTCCTATAATCTAACCCTATTAACCCTAATATTATTTTATTTGATCTATATGATCTTTGGTGACGATCTAATCAATCTCTCAATTTCTATAACTGGATATTTGTGCCAATTGAAATCTTGGATCTTTTTTTTATTTTAATCATGTGAGAAAGATCTATAATAATCTATTTATTCATGTAATTATCCATGTATTTTATTTATTATGAGACTAGATTAGTGTATCATTCATGGAAATAGATAACTGACATTATTTTTATTGGATCTAGGTTCTTTAGGATCTGATCTCTTTCTCTCCAATCACTAGTCATAGAGGCAACATGGTCTTCATTGTTCACGATTTAGGTGTCCTTGTCTTATGGTATTACCTTTATATTCTTTTATTTTTGTGATTATCCTTTGGTTTTGAAAAATGAAATTGTTTTTTTAATATCCGTGGGAGAAGACAAGACCATTGATGGTTATGAAATTGTTTTGAAAAGTGATTTCCTTGATAAATATTTTTAATTTTAAAACTATTTTTGATGAAATTCCTAAAATAATAATATTAATATAAAATGGATAATCATTCATGGAATTGGTTTTTCATTTCCCTAAAAAAAATTCTGAATTGTGGGGTTGGATTTCATGAATCATATTCATGATATATAGATCATTGGGATACCTTGGGGTATAAAGGAAAAATAATCACAAGTAATCCTTGGAAAGGTAATCTATCACAAGGTTATGTTCTCATGATTCCATGGTTTCTAGTGTGAAGACTAAATATCGGACCGAGGTTTTTAAAATTTAGCATTCACGTATGCTGGCTAGTTTTCCTTTGTGTGTCAATTTTTTGTGCACCCTCATGTCAAGAAAATTATTTAGGTTCTCTGTGAACAAATTATTGAAAAGATTATTTTATATTATTATATACCAATTTTGTATAGTTCTCAAATAATGAAGGTCTAGATTATTGATTTTCTCATGCCTCCTGGATAAATATTTTATCATATTACTTTTCATACTAAAATATGGAATATTTTTAAAATGAAAACCAAAGGTTGATTTAATTGGAAAATGATTTCATTTGAAATATTTTTTTGAAATCAGTTTTATATAAAAAATAGATCAATGTGTATATATAATGTATAGATTCATGGTGGTATCTTAGTAGTATCATTTTCCACACACCCAACATATGCCTCTAGGAATATATAGATATTTATCTGTATGATTTTAGTAGTGGGAAAAACATCATGAATAAGATGATTTTCATGGATCATCTTACCTTACAGTGGGCTCGGGACAATGATGAAATATGTCCAAATAGACATGTAACCGGGGGTTGATTCAAGTTCTATGTTGTTGGTATTTATGTTTTTTCATCTTGAATTTATTAATTCGGTGGTTGGATGTTACCATTATGGTCTTTTTTAATGTATGGTGTTTTATGGACATCTGCTGAGGTATTCTTATTCATTCAATATGACCATATATCTTTTTTAGTGTAAAATTGTTCCCATATTTCCCTTTTTGATACCAATGAATTTATCTCCAACTCATGGAAATTAGGAATGTACTATGAGCATAGTGGTAGTCCAAGATGGGTGAAATTATGGCATGACCCAAGTTTGTCAATTACAAGATGAACCAAACTTGGACCGAGAATGAACAAATCATTTGTGTGAAAATCATATTTCCCAAAGCCAATTGGGAATAATAAATAAACAATAGTGCATACTTGGACAACATAATTTCATAAAATACTATATGAATAAGTCTACATGTAGAGATGTTGTCATGTAATACACCATATAACTGATATATGAAAATATTAAAACTCATTTTTTATGAATTTATCCATTAAAATGATGGAGAAAAATTGGATTCAAAGTTGAAATATGGTTTTTAATAAGTTATATAAGTTGATATTTTCATTTCAAACCATTGGATGATAACAAAAACAAAGTCATCAGAAGTAAAACAATTATCTATAATAAGTAGATCCAATGTAATGATTAGAATTTTTTTGAATTTGAATTTGAGGGAAAGAATCCATTTACTATAGTATAAATTTTCCTAGGTGAAATCATGAGATTGTCAAAATCTATAGGGATAGTGAATATCAACATAGGTTTACCGAAAACTTAACCAATATTTCCAAAATGCTCAAGGTTTGCTAAATCCCAATGGAAATATCTAGAATTTTATTTTTTGATAGCCAAGAAATTATAAGTCATAATGTCAAAAAGATAGGAGTCTCAAACAATGTCGAGAAGATCTCCTGAGGTTAGAAAACCAGTCCATAGGTATGGGTTCAATGAAAACTTCTTACTTCTAATAGATGTTTTGAAACTTTAATTCCCAAAATATGAAATGATGGTATGTGACATGAAGTAGTAGGATTCATCCACGGGTAATGAAATAAATTCAATTATCTCCAATGGAACATTATAGTTGGATAATATTCTAGTTTGAAAGTAAACAATAAAAGGAAAATTAGATTTTTGTTTGAAGAATGAATATAATGAAAGTAGAAGATACATTTAATGGTGAAATTATTCCAATTAAAGGAAGAAATAAATTTATCAGAAATATTTTCACTATTTTTTATTTGTACTACATTTCAGATAATGTATGTCCATTAATTTTATTATAAATAATGGAGTTGGATATTAAGATAACCTTTCTATATAGTTATTTAGAGGAGGATATCTAAATGATTCTACCTGTAAGTTTGGAAGAACATTGAAAGGAGAAAATAGTATATGTAAATTTGAAACCTATATGTATTGAAATGGGTACCTAATTAGTTGGATTATAAGTTTGAAACTTTCATGAAGGAGGAATGATTCACATTATGAGACTCTAATAATTGATGCTATCAACAATTCATGGAATTATGTGATTTACATCGTCACCCTAATTTATTTGGATGAAATTTTTCTCATAGGTCAGAATATTTAATGGATTTAGGAGATGAAAGGAAATTTTTATGAATGTTTTAAAATTAAGTATCATGGAAAACGAAGAATATCATAGTAATTAGGTTTGATATGGATAAAAAATATGGTTCTCCATTATTATTATATAATTAATAGATCTATAAGATCATCAAGAAAGTTAGTTCCAATGAATTTAAATTAGTCTCAACCCCCATTCAAGACATTTCATGTTATATAAGGAATAAGAACCTGCATTGGATGATGATTCTTGATATACGGAGAATGTTTCGTATACATTAGTTATTAGAATCATAATGTATTTGAGGATTTGTATACAACTGGGTGTTTCTTTTCTAATGGGGGTTGTATGTCAGTTTTTTTTCAAACCATGGAAAGGAAAATTGGGAAGCCTTCGATTAGATCATCTAATACCTAAAAGGATCATAATATATATCACTTTTATTTAGTGATAATGATACTTTTCATGGGATCCTTGATGATTATTTTTCTGTTGATTCAAATACATGGAATATCATAATGGTCTACTTGTTTATATTTAGTAGAACAATGGTTAGATAGATGTTTCATCGAAATATAATAGTTACTTTCTCTATAATGGATGTGAAATACACTAAAAATAAAGAATCTATAAATGAGTTAGTTTCGTTAATGATTTTTTGAAGAATATTGGATGGTCACCAAATAGAGGAGTGTTGCTCTATGAATGTCAGAGTATTATATACCTTTCTCAAAATCTACTGTTCTATGTAATAATAAAACACATTGAAGTGAAATTCTATTTCATCTGTAATATAATATAATATAAGGTGTTATAATTTTGGAATATAGAAATGAAAAAAATCCAACCAACATGTTCATGATTTTTTTTCCATGAAATTCTAAAATAGAATTATATCTTAGAATGAATTCAGTGAATGTCAGAATATTGATAATGTAACGTGCATGAAGTATAGAGTTTTTTGGAAAAAGTATTAAAGGTATTTGAAGAGTAATATTAAATTAATATTAAGGATGGTTATTTTTGGGATTGTGAATATTCTACAAGGTACAAGATGCATCTTACATGAAAGAATAAATTCAAAATATTATCAAAGTCTTGTGAAGGTAGCGGCATTATTGTTTTCTAGCATGCAGGTATGCTTTTTAGAAGCTAGTGAGAATATAAGGGGCTGAGTGGATTAGTCCATGATCACTGTATAGATTTTGTGAATAGTCTACTAGTTGAAATGGTTTTTGTGGTGGAATCCACAGAATAATGGTAGTTCAAAGGATGGTTGACCAAAAATGTCTGATGTTGGTGAAACCTATTTAACTAGAAGATTACACCTACAAAATAAAGGTTCTACTGGATGATGATTTGTAACAAACTAATGGATAGAATTATTTCTACTAGGATTAAGTATAATCTTATTCTCTTATGATTCAGTAATAATTATCCTAGTATTTCCTATGAAATAATGTTTTGGTAGTGATCCCCCCATGGATGAAGAACGAAACTCTAAACCAAATAATTAATTTTGTGTTAAGTTTATGGTTCATTTATTTTTCATATTTGAATTATATGTGAGTTTTCATAATGTGTGTGTGATATGTGAAACTTTTTTCACGTTATTTGAGTGTTGATAAATTCCAATATTTGGTTCTCTATGATGTAGGGAACTATTAGTAGTTATTTCTATAGATACGAACCATCGGCAAGTGTGATATTCTATAGAACATATGTTTTATCATCTTTTTTTTTACAAATGATAACTTCCCAAAAATTGAAATGATGGGTTTTGTTTTGAAATGGGATTTTTACTAGTACTAGTTTTCCTAAGTGGGTCTATAAGGATTTTTTCGACTACCAAATCCATATTCAACTTGGAATTTGTCTCTCCATGATTGAGAAAGCTATTGGAATTTCCATTTTTGAAAGGATATTGAGTGCTTCTCGATTCCCATCTCCTAAAATCACTATTCTATAAAATGAGTAGGAGATGTTCAAAAACTATATTCCATATAAATTGATTTTTTATTTACTACATTTCTTTAAATTTAATTTTCACCAAACTGGTTAGTCCATTATGTTTAGATTCTAACAAGGACTATATGAAAAACACTAAATAGTTCTTTCTTTTTAATGTAGGTGATTTTTTATCCACTAAATATCTATAAGTCATTAATTAATTTACATTGGTTATTTTTGAAATTTTAGTTGTTTAGTGAAATAGATGTGAATTCACAATTAGTGGTAGTTTTATAGCCATCTATAAAATTAATGAGCTGATTTTTTTCCAATATTTTTGTGCAAAACTACGGTGGTTAAAAACACTATAAATAACATAGAAATAGTTATCCATTTCGTAAATATTTTTTTCCTTTACTATCAATGGTTATTATCACAACTCAATGATGTGTGGTGGTTTAACAATATATTAAAATATTTCTTCAGTGTTTGGTGATGGTTAAAACTATCATGAAATTGTTAACAATGGTTTTTTAATTAGTAGTGATTTAAACTGATGCTAATTGAAGAAACATAAATTAGTGGACTTTAATATGATAAAATATCAACAATAAAATAAAAATATATCTACTATATAAATAATTAAATAATTTAAGTAATCAAATATAATATTAAAAATTAAACATCTACATACATCAACAGATAACATTTAATCATAAAACACATATGTTTTAGTCAAATATTGTGCATGGAAAATATATAAGATTTAGTCACAAATACATTTGATACAGGTGGGGTTCCAATATCCACATTATTCTCCTATATTACGTTAGTTTCCGCTGGTTTATTCTTGATCTTAATTTTTATGTCTTCTACCAGCCTCCAGTGCATCTAGTTCCTATAATAAATGAAATTTAGAATATAAATTAGTTTTAATTTTATAATTCATGAATTAAATCTTTAGAAAAAAAATTATAATAATATAAAAATACTCTAATAAACCTAATATATTATTTAGTTTTATGGTATGTTGTATTGGGATAGAAATTTCCATAGGAATTCCCCCTTTTATAACCTGAAATAATGTGCCCAATGATATCCTGATTGTGGAAAATCACTTTTCAGAATATATTCATAATATATCATGCTCATGTATTCTGTTCTCGAGGACAAAAAATTTATTTTTTGATTCTAATGGATTGAGAATAATAATATTACTTGAAAACATAGAAGGATGCATTGTTGTGAAATAATAAGAGCTCTTTTAAAGAACTCATGAAGGGGATGGTCTAGAACCCATCCCTCAAATAGAACCATCATGATTTTTTCCTAAAACATGGGAAATAGAATCATTGTGGGTGACTAATGATTACTCTGTGGTATTTTCATCCCATTACTATTTAACTATTTATTGTAAATAGTTTTTTTAAATATATTTCTTTTGATAAAAAACATTAATTTAGTTTTTTTACATTAATGTTGACAACATGGTGATTTATATAATTTCATCATATTTCTTATACAAATCAAACGATAACATTGTTTGACCTCACAAAGATCTTATTTCAACTATATCAAAAAATAATAAAAATAAAAAATATTGAAATTGAAGTACATAAAATGAAAACAAATCTAGTAAATATATAAAATATTACCTTAACCAACCTTCTCCATGATAAACTTTTAAAACATACTATTTGTGGGATGAATTTTCTCTCTCTATTTGATGATATTTTTGAGAACATTCCTAACAAATTCATATTAATAATAAATGAAATATTTTTAATTAATTAAATCCAATTTAGTTAGAAAATATCAAATACCATATTTGAATTGTAATAATTCATATCCATTAAGGACATCTACTGATCTTGAGGTATCCCTTTAGGTGAATTTTTATACTATTGATGGAAACTAAAGGAGGATCTATTGAACTCACAACATAACCTATACATATATTATTTTTAATTTTTCACCATGATTTTTTAAATTCCATAAATACAAAACCATATAATTAACATAAAAATGAAAAATATCTATATATTATATATGTTATAAATACTAGACAAAAATTTTATAGAAATAATATAGAAATATTTTTTATATTTTTTATCTTACATTCAATTATTTATCAAAAATTTCATTCCTTAAATTAGTTATAATATACCTTTATTCATGATAAATGATAGAAAGGGATGTTATATAATATTCTAACTTCCCAATGATCATCCCAAATAATCCTCCGAAATCATCTATATAAACCCTAAATATATCAAATGGAATAACAACATTAAAATTTTCTGGACAACAAACACCTTATGTATTCATGTTAAACTTTGTCTTGTTATTATTAAAATTTGCTCAAAAAATATATTCATAAATTAGTATATATATATATAATAAATTATTTATTCACATCAACCATTACATACAAATAAGGTTCACCTTCTAGTAACTTCATGGTGGTAACTGCGAAACTATATTCTTACTCCATGAACACACCTTAGCCGCTCCATTTATATCCTCAGATATCACTGGAGAACAGGGTGGTTCACTAGAAGTAGGGATAACACCCGATGAATATTAGAGCTTGTGATAAGGAATAAAATGATGTAAAGGGGGGAAAATAAAAATAGTGATCATGCCTAATGCAGATAAGGGCATATCATATGGGACATCCGACTTCATAGGAGTAATGGATGACTTGATCATGTCTTTAAATAGAATTTTTCTCATTATTACTATATCTAGCTAGAATATAAAATAGGCCATAACTTGATATACAATATAAAACAAGAAAATTATTTTATTTTTTTGATGAAATTAATTTAATTCTTGTATTCTAAATAAAAAAAATAAAATATTAACTAAAGGAGGATTGAAAATACAACAAATTAACTCATAATGAACCATATTATTATAATAATTCACCATTAACACGTTCTCATCATATTCAACATACTTTATATGACCAAATGTTTCAATATCATCGCAGAAAAATAGATCAATTTTCTTTTTTTGATGGGGTTTGATGTCACAAAAAAATTTATCAAATTTATTACCCATATCATACATGTCTTTTTATTTCATATGGATTGTGACAATCATCGATTCATGAAATTTTTTATACACATAAAATATAAATTTAGTGTTTGATAAAAAAATATGGATAATGTTGTTCATGCTCACGAGTATCAGTCAATTGAGATAAGTTAACATAAGTAAATTATAACAAATATTTCTTTATTCTCATACAAATAAAAAAAATTAATTTTAATGAAATAATGTATAATTTTTATGATAATTTAATTTTATAATGTCAATCAACTTTTCATAGAATCCCAAATATATCAATTTTGTAAGGATAAAACTCTTTTGTGTTTTCAAACCTTTTCATGTAGAAGTGTAGAAAACTCAAAGCCATTATTATTATAAGAATCAATTATTATACACTTATTCAAAGATCCTTGAGCCAAATATTTCAAATCAACTAGTATTGTAGCTCGATTAACAACATTAATGAAAAATATATATAAATATAAAAGATTTTAAGATATAAAATATAATTATATCAAAAAATTTTAAATGGTAAAAATATTATGATCTCCCATTATGTAAAAACCCATCTATAATATCTTTTTAAGATATTTTTTTATATCTTTATCATTTCATGATCAAATCCAAAGTCATTTATTTTTTAGTATCTTAAATTAATTAGTAAGAGGATCAGAAATATCACTAATGAGTAGAAAATAACTATGTTCTTGTATATAATCTATTTTTGTCAACAAAACTGATGACATTTTTCCCACATTGATGTCCTAACAATAGACATTATGTTGATTTTCTGTAGTACTATAGTTTATTATCATTATAATCAGCATTTCTATCTTAATCTAATTATGTATTAATATTATATAAATTCATCAAAAAAAATATGAGCCACTCTTCCTCCATAAAATATTTATTAATAGAGAATTATAGTTTATTTTTTTTCATAAACTAATTCAAATGACCTAAATACCTAATGAAATAGTGTAACTTAGCATAATAGACCACATATGAAAGGTGTTTGAAAATTTTAATATAGTATTCCTAACAAATGTATGATGGAAATAAATCTCTATGGGATACATCTATTTATAATGTATGATCCCTATAACATTAACTTCCCCAACTAAATGAAAATTTACATGAATCATCATAGTGAAAAATGATGAGGTAAATATCATCTCTAAATGAAAGAGATTAATTACAATCATTTCCTAAATTTTATTAATCTCAATGGGGTTTAAATTTTTTTCTCACTAAGTTATTTAAAGAATGTGAGAAAAAAATTACATTCATTATTATTTTATCAGGTTAAAATTTAGATAGTTCAAATGGTATCAATAAATCCATAAAGATATATGAGTCATAGATTTTATGTTCTGGTAACTTATGTTTTTTCATGTCAACACATCTTGAAATGTTATGTAGTATTATTCATTTACATTCCTATTTTATTCTATATGAAGGTATATATATATATATATTTTATTTTTTAATAAAATATTTTCATGATATAATTTTAATTATAATATTCCAATATATCATTATTTATATTCATTTAATTCCTATATTTACATGCATTAAGATGGTATTTTTATTTTCCCTGCTTATTCAATATTTTATAAATAAAATTACCCATACATTTTTTCAATGTGTATAACCACAAGATTATGATAAAACATTTGAAATTTAAAATAAAGCAGTTTCAAAATAATAATAACCTTCTTCCATAATTTGTACTAAGAATATCTGATAATTTTAAAACTATTTTCCTAGAAACCATCAAATGATACACTTTCTAAATTTATGGATCATTATTTGATAATTGTGACCTTATTTATAAACATGATAACAATTATGGTGGTGACCTCAACTCATTTTTTCCATCAAATAATGTCTTTTCAAAATAATATATATAATATGAATCCATGAATTTATGATTCTACAGAATGTTAGTCTTCTTCACTTGAAGTCAATGTTATAAACTAGCATGCCTGACAAGTGTGAGTGTTCCAACAAGAAAATTTTCCGAATCCAGGAAAATCTACAATAATTTATTTTAAAGGAGCACACATTTTGAACATTTTTATTATAAATTCATCATATGTATCTATACCAATGTCTAGTAACTCTTAAAAAATATTTTAATATGCTAAGATATAAATCTTTTTAATTTCCCAGAATTTTATTTCCTCAAATTATCATTTAAATAATGATTGTTTTTTTCACCTACACATTTATATAGGTAGATTTTAATGTATTTAAATAACTATACATATGTTATAAGTTGTAAATAGAGCACAAAAAGATTAAATCCATCAATATCTAATAAAAACATACATAACTTGGACTTGGAGAGAAAATTGGATATAAAAAATAAAATTATTTCTAGGCCTTTGAATATCTGGGATGATGTAAAATACCAACATTATTCGTTTTCCAAAGTACGCCAGTTTATTTTTTCTATAATTTAAAAAATATTAATCAATGTAATCACGATATTAATAAAAGGTAATATATAACATTTATAATATTTTTTTAATTTTAATTTTTTGTTTTATCATTAAAACATTCATCACAATACACATATTTCTTTCAAAAATTATAACACCTATTACACTCTTAAATATCTGAATCTTCTTCAAAATACAACATACAATCATTGGTAAATGAATATATGTATTTTTATAATTATGAATAAATTTTTAACACATTTATTCATCCCATAAAATTATTAGTGAATAATTTTTGAAAAAAATGATTCATGAAACAAATCCAATATCATCAATATTTCTTTATCTATAATTCCACATATAAACTTGATATGGTATGACATTAATAAAATGTTTTTTTTATATTTGACACTTCCATAATAAAAATCTGTATTTTCATCATAAAGTATTTCATAAACCTCATTATATTTCTTAGTAACCTTCTCTATTACATTAATCAATGCAAAATCGAAAAGAGGATTTACTAATATGCCAAAAATATTTATCATTATGTGTATTGAATAAAACATAATTAATCAGGTTATAAATTTTATTATCCAATTTCAAGAAATTTAGTTATTTATTTTCATTATCTACACATTATGAAAATTCTATAAATTCCAACTCCCCATGCAAAATTCATCTCCCATTTTCAGTAGGAAATTCATTCAATATCAGGTTCTCATAAACTTCATGTATTTTCATCCATCGTTATAAATTATACTCAAAATATGGGTATTTTATTCTCCCATATGTGGATTGATTTAAAATTATAAAATCTAAAAATTCCTCAAATCCCATAACATATTGATTTATATTTTGGGTTAAATTAATCCAACGTTTATCAATTTTTATACTGTTGAATAATATTTATATAAAAAAATAATGTTAATTAATTATATAAAATCATGTTAGGGATAATACGAAATCGTTATAGAATAAATTAAATTAATATAAATATAATATTATTATTTGTAAAATTTTACTGAGAACAAATCACCAAATAAAATTATGATATAAAAAAGAATTATTAATTTAATGAATGTGAAACATTTAAATAGTTTTTTATAAAAAATAACTACTACACTTTTTTAAAAAATTGACTTAATGGTTAAATATTATTTGATATGTCTAATTTCACTTGATCAATAAATATTAATAAATTCATTATCATTATTATAACATCATGTTTCTTCATTAATTAATATATAATTGTCAAAAATAGGGGGACATAAGAATAAATTACATTTTAGTGCGTGAACTCCAATATTTGTTTTGATGCATGTGTGTCTGTGTCTATGAAGGATAATTATAGACATAATTTGGGGGAGAGTTTTTATAATTTAATAAATAACTATTTATTTAATTTTAATAAATATTTTTATTATAAGATAACGGTAAGGGAAATATGCTATAGTTAGGGATGATTTGAAAATATTTAAGATATTTTTATTATGATTGATAAGATGATATAATAATGTTTAATTAAAATATTTTCTTGATATTAAGATTAATATGAGTGGTTACTTATACTAAAATTAATTTTTAAACTTATCATATTATATATATTCTATTTTTTTGACAAATTATTGCATATTTTTAGTATTCAGTGTGGAAAATCCTAGAGAATAGAATAATACATAATAATGTAATAATCTAAACCTGAAAATAGACATAATAAAATTATGTTTAGATATTACTAATAAAATATGTTTATTTACTATTTCTTAAATCACAACTAAATGAATTTATAATAGATAAACAATTATTATTTTAAAACAACAAATGATAGTGTATTTTTATATAAAATATAAAATTAGTACATAATGGATGTGATAAACCATGTGTATAAACAATATATATTTTCACCCCATTTATTTCTAGTGAAATTTGAAATGTTCCAACCCAAAACATCATTATATTCAATGAGAGAAAATAAATAACATTAACCACCCCTTCCCCTAAACCATAGGTTTCAAACATATCGTGTTGGTCCAATATGTATCATTGGAAGACCATTCCCTCAATAAAAAATTGATCAAAAATAATAACCAGTAACAATCATTATAAAAAATGGAAACATTAATGTAAAATAGAATTTTAGTGGAATCTATAAAATAATATCATATCGTATTGAAACAAAAAATAAACCCAATATTAAGTAAATCATTCATATATAACAATTA
Organism: Viscum album; assembly: GCA_963277665.1. Lineage (NCBI taxonomy): Eukaryota > Viridiplantae > Streptophyta > Magnoliopsida > Santalales > Viscaceae > Viscum > Viscum album. Next base: position 257,847,630 of record OY728156.1, on the reverse strand, counting down.
GATTACTCAGAGGCCAACCATATATGTATTATATGAACAAAAACACAATAAATAATAATTTTAATATTTCATTATAATTTATCATAAACACTATTATTTATGAATTGTGATTTCATTATTGGGGTTTCATTATAAGGAGAAGATGTTGAGGATGGGAGGAGGAATTGGAGTCTCACTGTGAGGATATCTTGTAAGTGGAGTCATTAGAGGCTCACCATGAGAGGGGATGAAAATGGGTCATCGAGTTAGGGATTCATTGAGAGAGGAGGAAGATATGGGGGCATGTGATAATAAAATGTGATTATTAGTTATTATTATTTATTTAAGCACTAATAAGAACATATTTAGATTATTTTTTTAAATATTACCCCTAATAATTGAACAATTTATATAATATTTAGACCACTACTAATAAATTAATAGATAATCATTTTTTTTATTTATTATTATTACAAGAACTGATTCCCAATATGTAATTTTATTGTTGTGAATGGTAGTTAATCAAATAATATTACCCCACACAGACCTCTTCTTGTTATACACATTATGTTAAACTGTTTTTAGTTTTTATAAATATTCTTGATGAGTCCCTTGGATTCTCCCAATGGTTTCTCAATGAAATCTTCTCTAGATGATGCATTCAAAAATAATTTCTATCATTTTCAAGAGATAATTTATAATAGAAGATATGGAAGTGATTATACATTATATCATAATGTGGTAAATTGACACATAGGTTCTTAAAACTCCACATTTACTCATAGAGAGTCTCATCATATGTTTATATAACAAGGTAGATCTAAATATTATAGTTGTGATTCAATAGGAAGGAAATGATCTCTAAATAAAGAATCATTTTTATTCATGTATATCAGAATATTCAATTGGTTTTAGGATATCTGACCACTATTTATATTCTCATTTAAATAAAATGGTTAATTCTCATCACTTGACTTGATCACTTTCCACACTTCTTAACATTATGTTAGAGCATACTCGAATGAAATATTTTATGTGATTTTTTCGATCTTCATCGAACAAGACATGAAATATTAAATATAATTTAATCAACCAGGTTATTAATTAAAAATAATTATATAACATGGTAATAAAAATATTATTGTTTTTATTAATTAATTGGTGAGAAAATAAGTATATCAAGGTATAATTTTGGTCATCTTACATGATGACAATATCAATGTAAACACTAGAATTCATGCCAAATAATGATAAGAAAACTTCTAAATAATAAAATTGTAAACTCAAAATTAGTTTTTTTTATAAAATTTATTTAATTTTCTACATAAAAATTGAAAAATAGGTTAGCTAAGGATATACTTATATAAATAAATGGTTTTATTTTAGCACTGCCTCTATGAAAACAAAGCCACTTCTAGAAACATATCATAGGGTGGCTAAAAAATATAATTATTCCCTGTGTAAAATATAGTGTTAGTGGTAACCCTAGAATTGGATCCAAAAGGAATTTATCCAAATGAGTTTTCACTTTTATAGTTTGAGAGAAAGTTGTGTTTTTTGTTTGTTGTATTTTTGAAAGAAAATTAACATAAATGAATAATGTATTTTGAAAACAAGATGATCAATGTGTGATTGGTTCTATGTTGGTTATCCTATTATAAATTTATCATCATCATAAATTTAGTAAAATCTTCTTATAATAAAATGTAAAATGAGAGGATTAATAATCTCTTACCTATCACACACCATTGAATTTTTTATCAATGAAATACTTAATTGAAATATCAATTTATTATATCCTATATACTATGTTTCTAATTATTATAAATAATCACCCCTAGTTGACTTAGGTAATACCCTCTAAGGTTTTTTCCCTCCTAAAACAAATCCAAGAGTGTCTACTTACTCTTCCACATGTTCTTATAATCATCTAGCACTTAATCACTCATCTCTTTCCAATTCCATTATATATTTTCTAAATCTGACATGAATAATATTATATATGATTGTATAAGGTAATAAAAAATAAATAAAAATAAATAAAAAAATTTTAAATAAAAATTAAGAACTAGACCTATATATCAAAACTAGTTCAGAAGACATAGAGAGTTTGATTAATTAATTTGAAATGACTGAAGACATAAAAATGGGAAACATTCCCTTCCCCATTAATAAAATATTTACCCCTCAATTAAAAGGGTATAAGAGATTAATGGATAAAGGTAATACATTACAACATATTTTAAATTATATGAATAATATAGAATACGAAAAAGTAGAAAAATAGTAGTAACAATAATCATAGAGTTCCATCCTCATAATAATTTAGTATTATTTTATTCTCATAGGTTATTTATTATAATATTCTTTATTCATGTTCAAACGAATGAGATCATTTCTTTTGAATTTATGGGAAGGTTGATTTTATCCTCATGGATTCAAATCTCCATGTGATCCCAGATTCATTTAAATATTAATCATTTTTACCTTTCTCTTCATTGAATCATTTTTTATATTATTATCCATATATATACCCTAATTAATAGTATGAATTTTTATGTGGTACACCTGAGATTTTTATTGTGTATACGTGTCTTATAATCTACTTTTTATTTTGGAAATTTTTTAAAGTCATAGTAACATCTCAGAAGTTGTACATGTATGGGGAAGTCATAATAAATGATATTCAAAGTCATACACTCAAAATTTGATATAGTTGAGAAAAGATATAAACATAACAATGTTGTATGCTTGATTTTTTTTAAATCTTATAGTTGTTCTCAGTGTCATATGAAATGGGCAGGGATGAAGTGTTATGAAATAGCTAGTGTTGATCTCTGACACTTGTAATGTCTTGTGTTCATTGGTAAAATAATGCAATATATCTGGGATAATCATATGACTGGAAAGCGATATTCTTATAAATTTTTAAACTTCGGATAAATTATTATGATTAGTTGAGAAAATTCATACATGAACCTTAGACCCATAAATATTTTAAAAAGTAATATAGTATTTCCATTTTATCATTTTCATATCAGCATTTATAAATGATAGTAAAATTAACGTTTTCTTTTCCCAGTTATTCCAAAAAAGAATTTTGATAATGAAAATATTATTCAAAAACACTATTGAAAATTTAATTCCATTATCATTGTATGTATTCCCTAATATATTGTAGTTTGATTAAATATAATGAAATTCATGATTTAATAAATTTCCACAAATATTATCTTAATTAAACTGGATTAAAAAATGAGATACTCCCCCATGAAATGGTAAAATGGTGGGATTAAAATTATTTTAAAAGGTAAAATAAAAATAAAATATTTGATCTATCAATTATTACTTACATAAATAAATAAATATAAAGGGGAATACTATAGTGGATTCATTGCATAGTTAAATATATATCTTGGTCTTGTAATGGATATAATGTGATTCTAAAATGGTTCATCAATTTATTGGAATATTATTCAATAAATGTACTTATAATGTTTTATAAAAACATTATACTTATCTCAAAAAAATATTATGTTTTAGATAATAACATCATAATAATCAAACATAATGTTGAGATTAGTCTTATATAAATGATAAAAATAAAATAAGCAACTCTTAAGCCTGGTAAAATAAGAAAAGTTTTTAATTAAAATAATTTTATGTGTCAGAGAAACGTTATCCTAGGTAACCAAATGTTGATACTATTCAATATATGAATATATATGCTTATAAAAAGTAAAAAATTATTCAATTATGTTTTAAAAGGAAATGAATACAAAATTAAGTATGTAATTTGAATCTACACTATTATACTCAATATAAATGAGGTTTCTAATGACTTGGAGAGACTATGGATTTACTAAAAAGAATTTTATGGTTAAATAATTCATTATATTTTCATCTATGAATATATTCCAATAATATTAATCAGCTAATAAAAATTTTATGTGATGTTAATATGTTTCATAACTATGAACTAGGCATGTGATGTGTAAGATATGGTGTTTCTTAAATAAAAAATTGGGTAAAATTTTATATTTTATGAAGAAAAGATAGTTATATGGTCTATTAATGTTTCTTCAAGTATTAAATCAAGGTTATTAAAACCTAGTGCTACCATAAAAAAGAAAATTTTCCATTGGATGAAATATTTTGAGTTACATAAAGGGGTTTAGAAACTCCATGGAATTTGAATTTCATTTTTCACTGATATAAGAGTTTATTATTTAGTTTTTAAGGGCATGTGATGATGAATATATCCTTCAATTTTTTTTAACATTTCAAAGGTAAAAAACTCAATGGAATAATTGATAGATATTGTGTAATTAATTCAAGTGATGTAGGGATGATTTTTTTATCTATATTTGAAATTAATTTATCAATCATAGATGGATCTAAATAAAATATCTATATAATTATCTCATATATCATATATGATAAGAGATTTTTTTTTATTTAAATAGTTTTACTATAATAAATGCGATATTATACAAATGATTTATTATTCATAATCTTCTATAATTTTTTTTAGTATAAGATGAAGATAAAAATATTTTATCCAATATAAATGTTTTTTATCAATGTGTTTGATAAAATATAAGGTAATATGTTCCTGCCACTTATTAGTGGTAAATTTTAAATCATAAAGTATTATTATCATAGAATAACTATCCAAAAATATATTATAACATATTTTCTTTGAAAAAATAGTATATTTTATAAATATTCTTAAAAAACCAAATAAAAATGATCTCTTCAATACACCTGAATTCTTGTATCTAAACATGAATCATAAAACAATATAGTGTCTCGGAAGATAATGTGATTCTGATTGAACATATATAATTTCAATGTTAATAAAAAAATATTATTATAGTATAAAATTTATGTAATTTACAATTAAAATCCTAATGAATTTAGGATATGTTATGGTAAAGAGAAATGTAAAGAGTAAAACAAATTTTCCATGAGAAAGTGAATATCACTATTTTATAAAAGATTATACCAGTTAAAATAAAAAGTAAATTTACTATAATATCAGAATATATTATTATGATAATTTGTTAAGAAAAATTTTAAAAGTAACATTTAGTTACCATAACTATGTGAACTTCACTTTATCCTAAAAGAGTCTATTATGTGCTGGAAAACAATAACATAAATAGTCATATTAATTATCATAAGATCTCAAGTAAATAATTTGATGAAAAGTGTTCTAATTATGATGATGTTAAATATAAAAATACTTATAAGTAGAAATAATAATTTTATATCATAACATTTAATATTGTGGATATAAAGAGTTTGAATATGTTCAAAGTGTCAAAAATAGAGAATATGACTCCTAAATATCTCCATAATATACCTTTATTCCTTCATATATGTTTTTCATGGAATATTTTAGATGGATGGTTTTATTAGGTGGTCATATAGTGATTTGGGTAGAATTACATATATATGTAATGAGTTACCAAAATCCATAGGGATTGAAAAAAAATTATTATCTGATAATATTTCATATATGAGATGATAGATAAGTTATTATGTTGGGTTTTTTGTTAAGTATTCTTAATATTGTTTTGAGGATACAAAATGTAATTAATCAATATCAATTTTATTTGAAATAAAATATAATTGTGATTTATTCTTATCTTTATATAGTTATAATGTTTTTAGAGTGTTTCAGTTTTGATATGTAGTAGATCAGGTTATAGGTAGAGGAATCCCAATGTGATGAGACTTAATTTTCTTATGAGGGGTTTTATATGATGTTGTGAAAAAATGGGTAGGGGTTAAACCATGTGGGAGTGGGTGTGTGTTTCACCATGGTATAAAATCGTGGGTGATGGTGATCCATGGATATTCTTGCTGCAGAGGACCATGCTATGGTATATGGGATATTTTTTTGAGGGTCCTCAAAAGGAAAAACAATAAGGTAGTTCTAATTTGATCTATTGGTCAATGGTTCTCAGGGTTATTCCATTGAGATATTTCAATTAGTCTCTATGTTAGATGGGGGTTGAAGGCTATGTCATGGTGTCTTGAGGCATGAAACCTTGGGTTTTACTATTGGTGGTGTGTCACACTATAGTGACATAGACCGCATCATGGATTTCCTATACCTAGTTTTGATTTTACAGTTTTATAATTCTCATCCACTTCTATTTTAATGATATGGACCATATCCTCCACCTAATTTTCATGGATAAATCATATGAGATCTCAATGGAGTTCCTCTATTCTTCATCATTTCATCTATGACCTATTTATTATCAATTAAAAGATGATTTGGAAGGAATAAACCCATTTCTAATTTTATTAGTTATCTTTACATTTTTTCTTAGTATATACTTTTCCAATATCCATACCTCTCATTTGGGATGAATCTATATTTTACTCTAGATTTTATTTGGGTATTTGAGTATACAGAACATATAGAGGCTATTTCTCATCGAGGTTGTTCTCTCAATAATTAATTTTAGTGGTTTTTAGTTTATTATGGTAGGATTTTTTTATAATTACTTTATTCTATATGTCATGAAATCCAATGGTTTTTTAATTCATTTATATATGACATTACACACATGTATGATACGCTTGATGAGTTATAAATTTTTTATAATGACTTCTTTACTCGGAATGAAAGGATTTTGATGTGTTTCATCAGTTGATTTTGAAAAAAATTAATTATTAATTTCAAATGTATGTGAATATGATTTAGAGGATCAATTAAATAGGTTTTATGTATAGAGTAAGTTTTTTTGCAGTTTTGATTTATAAATAATGAAACCCATGCTTTAGGAGTTTATTTTAAAAAAATAGGTATTTAGTTTTCAAATGAATCCTATGGGATGAGGAAGATATTTCTAAGGTGATGGTCTGGGTTGGTTTCAAAAGGATTGTTTTATAATATGGTTTTATATTATAATTTTTTTTAGTTTTTCAATTGTATATCTATGAAAAAATAGGTTTTCTTAATGAATTTGCATCAAAATGGGGAGTCCCGTTTTATTTTTCAATGGTTAGGAATTTTTCCTTTTATTGTGTTTCAAATTATTACTATAATTTATTGTTGGATTCATGGGGAAGGGATTGTTTTATGGAAGTGTTTTGTAGCTGGGATGAAGTTTATTATTCATGAAACATGATATATGTGTTGATCGTTTTTTGGATTTGACTACTCACCTCTTTTGTGAATGTCATGGGAACTTGGGTAGCTTTGTGAGAGATTTATTTTATTCCACATTACCTTTAAATGACCCAATTATATTTGTGTATCTTATTGAAACAACCTAAATAAATTGGGGGAGCTAATCAAAATGACCCAATCAAACTATTATTTTGGGTTGACATGAGTACGTAGTAAGACAGTGCGAGCTTTCCAACAAATAATTTTTTTAGTTTTTCCAAGACAATCTCATGAATCTTATCCACTTATATATGGAATCACTATGAGGTTTTTTTCATAATTTTTTATATGCCCTTGTACTTTTCAAGGTTTTGTGCTACCATTATTTATTGATGTTTACTTTTTTTTGATGTGATAGTGCCTATTTGATCTATACACCTTCTTTAATTATGGTTTAGATTGCATCTTATATATTTTTTAAAATAAAATAAAAATTTTAATTTTTTTGAAAAAATAGAAAATTATTTTGTTTTGATTATGTAATATTGGAAGTTCTTCCTTTTTGATGTTTAAATTTTTTTACTATTTTAAATATTGGATTCTTTCCTATTGATAAAAATGAAAATTTTGAATGATATATTAAATTAATGTTTTATTTCTGTGTTTGCAATTATTAATTTAATCCATAAGTGTTTTGTTTTCTAAAAATAGTTTACCACATGTTTTAGGAAATGTATATATATGTATAATTATTGATTTTTTAATCATTTTTTATGTAGAAACTTATTTTATATATATTTTAAAACTAGAATTTATGAACTATTATACTAAATTAATTGTATAGATTATTTGGTGATATTCTACTGGGCATGTTTAGCTCACACCATATAACACCACCTTTTTAATGTTTTTTTTGATATTTTGTTTTATGTATTTTTTGGTTATAATCTAGTAGGGTTTTATTTTAAAGAAGTGTTGTAACGTTTGTATGGTGTTAAAGGATGAGTAATTCATGTTTGAGAATTAAGTTGGTTATAAGAGGTAGTTCGGAGTGTGAAATACAATTGAAGAAGTGAATGGTTTATAATAAGAATTGATCGATATTTACTAAGTCTCAATTGACGGTGTAAAATTTGAATCATGGAACGAATAGTTTTTTGGGGAATTTAAGTATATGGACTCTTCAATAATGGTAGGTGTAAATTTGCGGTGTGAAATACTTTTCAAGTCATAAATGTTGACTACCTATAAAATTACTAATGTTGACGCTTTTTCAATTCCATGAGTTATGTTGTTACACCACTTGGTTTTGAAAATAAATATTGAATGAATGAAACACCAAGTCTCTATAAAACACCACATTGTTCTAACTTATATAGTAAATATAATGTTTTCCACCTATGATAATTGAAATTTGAAAGAATGACATATACAGTTGCGTTCAGTAAGATATCTTGAGTTTGATAAGAAGAACTTAATTTCTGTGGAATAGTAAAATTCCCTTCTGAATAGTAATATGAATAGTAAAATTTACCTTATGAATAGAAAATAATAATATTATTTTATTTTCTTATGGTAATATGATAATGCGATCTTGATTAATTTTTTAATGTGATATAAAATGATTTATAGTTTTAAAATTATAATTTTTCGAATAATCTATGATTTTATTTAAAAATTAAATTAATAATATATAGGAAAATATTTTCAAAAAATAGAGTTCATTTTGGAATAATACACATTGAAAAAAAAATTGGGTGAATTTTTTGGATTTTTCAGAAATACTGGAATTTTTTTATGAATAGTAAAATACAATAATTTACAATAAATACTAAATAAATAATTTATTGAGTAATAGGTCATGTAAAGCTAATGTAAGGTTTTTTTGTACAATCTAACATGCACATGTTACTATTATTTTTTCACAAGAATCATTATTATTGGTTTTCTGGAAAAATTTTAAAATAATGATTAAGATATTTAAAAATTACACCTCTCCTCCACTATAAAAACCCCCCATCACTCCCTCTTCTCTTCACTCCTCTAGTAATTTAGGTACCTAAAATTTCTTCCCAAATACCCTTCCCTAGTCAATCCCCACATCTAAGAGTTATTTGTCCTTCTATATGACCAAAACCCCTTCCATTAAAGAGATTCTCAACGAGGTGGATTCAAGAGGAAAATTCACATTTTATTTCATTAATTTGCATTTGATATTTCTTTCTACTATTATCCACTCCTCACCTACTCTATAAAAATGACCATGATAACTCCATTATAATTTATATACTGTAATTATAACATTTTAATGGAATAAAAATCATCAATATCCTACTCTCTCTCTTTTATTTTATAAACAAAATCATCATCCGTGAGGTGAAAATTTACTACCTTCATGGATGATGAAGTTTAGTTCTTCCAATTATAATTCATTACTGGTCATGAAACCACATTTATGGTTAAAAATGACTATAATATATGTTTAATAACATATTTAAAATTCAGGAAACATTTTATGTACATAATATTAAATCATATGGCCAAACTTGTTCCCACTAATCAAAATATAGATAAAATAATCTAAGTGATTGTCATTAATATTTATTCTACTGATTCATCCTCATGACATGTGACCAATTGATTTAAATTACCATTAATAAATAAGAATGTTCATAAATATTATTTAAATTCAATTACGGAGATTTACATCCTTTCGACAAGAACTCTATTACATAAAAACAAGTGAACATATTAAGAAAATCTAGAAAACAAACACTCCAGAACAACAAAAATCAATATTATAACTAATAAAAAAGGACATAAAAGAACTAAATAAGCTATGATAAACTAAAAATATTTATAATTTTTTATTAATTAAGTTATTAATATGTCTAATTTCATATTAATGGTCCTTAATTTAATGATAGGAACACATTCAGACTTAAGGTAATGATTTGCCACCCAAACCTCCATTTTAATTCAGCTTACATTTATTGCCTAAATACCTTATTAAAATTATTATGTATTTTAATTTTCTCCTAATAAATTATATTTTATTGTTATATATATGTTTAAAAAACAAAATCCTTACTAATTTTATGGGGAGTTACATGTTTTAAAAGGAACTTTCCAAATTATTTTCGTAAAACAAGCCCAATTCAATGGAATTTCGCAAATTCTTACCTATTTTCAAGGGCATTATATAATATGTTTTCTGAAACTATTATCTTTATAAAATAACTAATTTTATGGTGATATTACTATTTTATTTCAGTTATAGTTATATACAATGACTTTCTAAATAACTATTGTTTTCAAAATAAAAGATTATTTACCTCAAGAATTACTCGTTTATTTTATAAGAGTGTTTTCAACTATTTAAATACACTCGTTGATATTTATGTATTGTTGGGACTAATATATTTTGATATCATACTCTATATTTAATTTCATGTATTATTATTATTTTGACAGTGGATTTTATATCCTAAAACCCATCACCAATTTACTCAAAATGGTTAGTGTTTATGCTTAATGTTTAGGTAAAGTGATTTATATTTCATCTGTTTGTTTAAATATAAAGGTATATGTTGTTTATGTTTATCCAAATTCATATGTATAATTCATTGGACTTATAATGTGATGGTTGGGGCTCACTATATCCCCTCAATGAATCATAGATATAATGAGACAAATAGATATGGACGAGGCCTTTCCCATTATGAGATATGATTTTTGGATAAGGCCTTAATAATTTTTAGACGTCTTGGAAGAGTCCATAATGGTATGTTTAAAAATTTATAGCATATTCACTTCACTCATTATGATTATAGTAATTTAAATTTCATGTGGTTATTCGACAAGTAGATTATAATTATTATGTTTTATTATGGGTTTTTTTACTCAGATCATATAATGTATTCATGTTTATTATTTTTAAAGGCATGTGTTTTCAATTATTCACCATTCCCAATGTTTATGTTTATGTTTTGTTCTGCTGTAAATCTTACTCTTATTGGGAATTTGTGCTCACCCCTTTCTTCTGTTTTATCTTCTCAGGACATGAATAAGTTTATTAGGAATGACCTACATCGTTACACTTATAGTTGTGGAAGTCGCCAATAAAACTTATATATTATTTTTACAAAATAAGTTTTGATGTTAAACTAATGTATGTATATTTTTTCCATTGAAACTAAACTAAATGGTTATTTGGGATGCATATTCCTAGTTTATATTCGAATGTAATAAAATAAGGCACCAGCTCTAAGAAACCGGGGTCCCGTCTTTACAGTTGCTATCAGATGAATTTTAGTAGAAAACATGGAAAATAGATTTAGAAAACATAGATTTGGGAACAAACCCCTATGATAATCTTTGAGGATAAACATAAAAGAACATCCTCATTTTTTGGTATGTAATATATTTGGTGGAAATTTCTAGAAAATACAACCCTCTTTGAAAACCATAAGTGAATGTGGTCCTAACACATTTGTACCTATGAGTGAAAACTCTGACAAGGAGTTTTGGGAATGACCTAGGGTATCTTGGAAGATGACAATGATACTTACTGTGCACCTGGATTGATACTCCATGCGGATATGCATAGGATAATTCACATTTTCATTACAAGGCATTATAAAATATTTAAATGTAAATTTTTCCTCGAAGAACCCATGTTGTTTATTATGGGATTATCCATTCATTAGATTAAAATTTTTGCAATGTAATTTTCTAAGTAAATATTATACTTTATGATTAATAACCTAATTTAGTGTATGACATTATCTAGAAATAGTTCTTAATGGAAGAAATGAAAACCACATGAGCACATGTATCCCATGTAGGGATTTACCTCTGATGCAAGATAATAAAGTTGGATCAGGAGCTGTAACTAGTGCTGATAAACCTATAACTATACTGGGAGAACATACTCATGTTATGAACAATAATCATTCCCGAATGGGGAATCCGGATCCACCACGTGGTGGAGCTATGTTACATCACATTATGCAACAACAACCTCCATAATTAAATGGGACTACAAACCCATTTGTGAATATATAGTGGATAATTTTCCTAGAGAAGATATTTCTTGCTCATGATGTAATGAAATTGAGAAGGCCATCAAGATAATTTATTGTCTATCAGGAGGTACAGATCAGTGGTGGTCATTAATCGAAAACACCAAGAATTAGGAAAGGATAAAAGATATGGAATACAGGTACATTAGGAAAATATGACTAGAGAAATACTTTCCCCATGAATAGTGAGAGGATATGGAAAGGAAGTTTCAAAATTGGATTCCAAAGGATGATGAGAATGTTGAAAAGTTTAAATCTAAATCCACAAGGTTAGCCAGAAATAATGTGAACTATATATGAAATCCAAGGAGAAGGATTAATCAATTTTTCGATGGCCTAAAGTCGTTCCTCTGACGGGCACTGGTCTACCAAAATTTCTCATCATATAAAGATATAGTTTAATGTTCTATCAAGACAGAAAATGAATTTTCTAAGTCTTATAACATTAATGTAAATCAAGAGAATAATAGGGTTGATGAAAACACTGGAAATAGAAATAATTAAATAGGGATGAAGGGAATATTTGAATTTCCATCCTATGATAATTTTGGATGGAAACACCCTGGTGCCTGTTTAGATGGAACTAGAGTATTCTACAAATGTAGACAAAAAGGCCATCATTATAATGATTGAAAATGGAAGAAAGAATATATTAATGTTCAATTCTATAATTGTATATATATGGGACACTATTCTAATTATTTTCCAAATCATAAAGGAAACATTCCATATAAATGGCAAAGCGAGAAGGGACAAGCTTATGCGATCACAACTACTGATATTGAAGTCTTTAATGATGTGTTCGTAGTCACATTAATAATTTCCTCAAACATAGACAATGATTTATTTTATTATGGATCATTTTAATCTTTCATATCATCCAAATGTGCCAAAAAAATTAGATATTTCATATTTTATTTAATAAGAGAGTTTTCAGTCAAAACTCCTAAGAGAAGTATCATTGCAACAATGTTTTTTCAAGAAGTCCCCATTATGAAATATAAACGTGCTTTATCTGATGTTTTTATTGACATGCCCAGGATTGAATATTATATAATACACATTTTGTATTTCTTTTTGTACCATGATGTGAAAAAAAATTCAAGATAAAAGAGGTTTCAATTTTTAAGGACAATGTTGAATCCTTTTTTATAGAAGAAACATCACCCTCTAATTATCATATATATCCACCTCCAGTAGATCTACTAAATTCAATTATTATGGATTAATGTAATGTAATAACTATGGATGAGGAAGGGAATGTCCAGATATAGGACATACTTATTATACATGAATATGTTGATGTGATTCCAGTGGATTTATCGGGACACCCTCCATAGTGGGAAATTGAGTTTTCCATTGACTTAATTCTCGATTTAATAGCCATATAATGTACCCCTTCTAGAATGGCCACTGTGGAGTTAGTGTAACTGAAGAATCAACTAGAATAATTAAGTAATAAAGAATTTATTTTCCATATTGTTTCTCTATGGGGAGCCTAGTTTTTTTATGATGAAATATGGATCTATGTGGTTGTGCATTAACTATAGAGAGATCAATTCTATAACAATAAAGAACAAGTATAACATACCTCACATTGAATATTTATTTGATCAAATTCATGGAGCCTAATATTTTTTGAAGTTATAACTTTGATCTGGATATCATTAGTTGCATGTGAGGAAGGAAGATATTCCAAAGATAGAATTTAGAACCAGATATGGACATTATGAGTTTAGAGTAATGCCTTTTGTACTGAATAATGCACCCTATCTTTTCATGGATCTAATAAATATAGTTTTTGAGTAATATCATGATGACATTGTGGTGGTATTTATTAAATATATCTTGGTATACTCCAAAATATATGAGGATCATGAATATCACATGCTCACTATTCTAAAGACTCTCAAAAGAAATGAATTTTGTGGGGATGTTAGCAAGTGTAAATTTTGGCTTCAATCAATTTGATTTCTTTGCAACATTGTCTATAAGGATGAAATATCTATTGATCCTATGATGAAAAAGGATTTGCAAGAATGGCCTACTCCATTGAAAATAACTAAGGTACATAGTTTTATTGGTTTAGTATGTTATTATCGATGCTTTGTTCAGAACTTCACCCATTTAGGAAACCTAATGACCAAGCATACAAGTAAAGGATTTAATTTTGTATGGAAAAAATAATTTGAGGATTATTTTGAAGAATTAAATGGGAGATTATTGAATTAACCTATCCTAACCCTGACACCATGGAATGATGGGGTTGTGATTTATATTGATGCATCATATGAAGGACATGGATGTGTCCTTATACAGAATGATATAGTTATTTCTTGTGAATCAAGGCAGTTAAAAATTTATGAACAAAAATATCCTATTCATGATCCTGAGTTATATGCAATGATATTTACTTTAACAATATGGAGACACTATCTCTATGGTGAAAGATGTGAGATATATATAAAATACAGTAGTCTGAAATATATATTCTCTAAAAAAGAACTCAACATGCGGAAAATGTGATGGCTCGAACTACTCACGTATTATTATTGTACCATACAATACCCCACAAGAAAGGAAAATAAGGTAGACTATGAATTGCATAGGAAAGATCATGGAGTTCTTACAAAAATCTGGATTTACAGGGATCCTTTGTACATGGATCTTGTGAGGATGGATATTGCAATTATCAATGAAGGAGAAACATCACTACTTTTTCATTTTTTCCCAAACATCATTATTAGAAAGGATTACATTCTCTAAGGCTGATGGTGAGAACCTGTAAAAGAAAATTAATGCAGTGAAAGAGGGTAAGATGGTTGACCTAAAATGTGAAGATGGGACTGGGACATCATTATTAGTGGAGTCTAAGACATTGTGGATAAGACTCATGGCCTATAGGCAAAGGGGTTTAGTGCTTGTAGAAGTAGTATCTAATTCCATGATGGTTTTTAACATGCTCCAAGGTTAAGGTAAAACACCTTGTTCTATCTAATAGATAATCAGTTAGTGTCGTGGTAGGCTCAGTAGTAGCACCAGAGTGTCTCATACCAGACAGGATGGGAATGAGGATACTGATTATCTCTCTTCTCTTTATACTCTAGGCTCAAGGAGGTTATTTTTCAATAATTATAAAAGTATAAAGTTGATGGGGGTTAATATAATTAGAGTATATTCTATTGACCTTCAATATTTTAGACCCATATAGTTGTGTTATTCCCCCTTATTGAGGCTATACATGTTTTATTACCTTTTTCAATAAAAATAACAGGATGATGATAATGAAATATGGGAAGATGATTTGTGTTCTAGCTATGTCTTAGCTAAACTGGGAGTTATTAGATTATTCCAACAGATAATTTTTTTTTATAAATCTTGGTATCGCTAAGATGTATAAGGATTTGAAGGAACATTTCATGTGGGATAACATGAAGAGGGAAATTGTGGATTATGTATCAAGATGTTTAGTCTATCAATAAGTGAATACTGAAGATAAAATCTCGGAGGAGTACTTAAACCTCTACCTATTCTTACATGGAAATGGGATGACATCGCCATCAATTTTTTCAATGGATTACCGAAAAATCCTAGATAGAATGTTTCTATATGGGTCATTGTTGATCGACTTATGAAATCTGTGCATTTCCTCTCTCTAAGGGAATATTTCCCATTTGAGATCCTAGAAAGACACTATATCACTGAAGTTGTGATACTTCATGGAGAACCTATCTCAATTTTGTCTGATTTTGACCCATGATTTACATAAATTTATAGAAATGTATTCAAAAATCATTGGATACCGAACTTTTATTGAGTACTTATTATCAATCTCAAACCAATAGTAAATTGGAGAGGATGATACAAACCATAGAGAACATGTTGAGGTCATGTTTAACTAACATTAAAGGTATTTGGGATGAATATTTATCTTTAGTGAAGTTTTATTACAATGGTGTTTTCCATAAAAGTATTCAAATGGCACCATATAAAGAATTCTATTGAAAGAGATGTCATACACCAACTTGTTGGGATGATGTCAGAGAAAGGGAGCTTGTGGGATCATAGCTTGTGGATAAAACAACCACAAAGGTAAAGACTATTCTAGTCCATATCAAAGCACCTCAATGGGGACAAAAGAGCTATGCCAATAATCAATGGATGGATTTGGTCAATTAGGATATCATGTTTTCTTAAAAGTATCTCTATAGAAAGGAGTTATAATTTTGGAGAAGAAAGAGAAATTGAGCCCTAGATACATAGGCACCTTTAAGATTTTGGAGAAAATTGGAGATTTTTCATATCGTTTGGCTATGCCACCTAACTTTTCAAAAGTACACAATGTGTTCCATGTCTCACTGTTGAGAATGTAAATGCCAAACCGAGTGCTTTTCCTCACTTCTAAATGTATAGAATTGTAACATGAATTATCATACCATGAAGAGCCTATTCGAATTATGGACACTAAAGAATAGGTGTTGAGAAATTAGATGACTTTACTGCTATATATTCATTGGTGGAATCATAAAATCAATGAGGTGATATGGGATCCTGAGGATATTATGATGAAGACCTACCCAAATATTTTTGTGATGTAACATTTTTTGAATTAGGAGGACTAAATTTTTGTAACAATGGGAGAATGTAACACCAAATGATTTTCAAAATAAATAATGAATGCATGAAACACTAAGTCTCTACAAGATACAACTTTGTTAAAACCTATCCAGTAATCATAATTCATTCCTCCTCTGTGATTTGAAATTCAAAAAAATGACATACAAAGTTGTGTTCAGTAAGATATTTAGAGTCTGATAAGACAAACTAAATTTTTGGTGAATATTAACAAAAACTTATTAAAAGTAATATTAACCTTATGAATAGAAAATAATAAAATTATTTTATTTTCATAAATTAATAAGATAATGAGATCTTGATTAAAATTTTAATGTTATATAAAATGTATTATAGTTTTAAAATTGTTAATTTTCGAATAAACTGTGATTTTATATAAAAATTAAATTAATAATATTTATAAAATTATTTTTAAAAAATGGAGATCATTTTTTGAATTATACACGTTATAAAACGATCAGGTTTTATTGTTGGTATTTTTATGTAAAACTTGAATTTTTTTGAATAGTAAAATAAGATAATTTACGATAAATATTAGATAAATGATTTATTGAGTAATAGGTGATGTAAGGATAATGTAAGTCAACTAGATTCAAACATAAATTCACATATTATTATTATTTTTCACATGAATCAATAATATTGGTTTTATTTTGGGAAAATAATAAAATAATCAATTACGATATTCAAAAATTACTCCTCTCCTCCACTATAAAACCCCCCATCACTCCCTCTTCTCTTTACCACTCTAAGCCTTGAATATCCATAATGTTTTTCCAAAATTCCATTTTCTAGTTACTCCCCACGTCTAAGATATCTTTTTATTTCCAAAAGACAAAAACCCCTTCCCTATAAGAGATTCTCAAGGAGGTGGATTGAAGAGGTAAATTATCCTTTTATTTCATTTATTTTCATTTCATGTTCCTTTCTATTGTTATCCTATCCCCACCTCCTCTATTAAAATTAACATGATAAATATATTATAATATATATAATTTAATTATATCATGTGAAATGTGGAACCATCATCAATATCCTACTCTCTATCTATTTTATTTTATAAATGATATCATCATCCGTGAGGTGCCAATTTACACCCTTTGTGGATGATGAAGCTCAATTTTTCACTTTCACCTTTATTACTAGTCATGAAAACATTTTTATGGTAAGAACAAAATATAATATATTTATTATAACCTAGTTAATATTCATTAACTATTATATGTACATAAAATTAAATTATATGACCAAACTAGTTACTGATAATCAAAATACAGCTTAAATAATCATAGTGATTGTCATTAATATTTCATCTAATGATTCATCATCATTCCATATAGCCAAATAATTGTAATGACCTTTAACAAATATTTATGTTCATAAATAATATTTAAATTCAATAATAGATATATAAAACCATTCCACATGAACTCCATTAAATAAAAAAAGTGATAGAATTATGGAAATCAAGAAAATGAACACCCAAGAATGATGGAATTCAATATTATAACGTATCAATAAGGACATAAATTAACTAAACAATTAATGAAAAACTAAATTAATGTATAATAGGTTCCAAATTATGTTATTAATAAGACTTAATTAATATTCCAGGACCTTATGTTCAAGAGCGGAACACATTCAGACTTACGGTAAGAGTCTTCCACCCAAACCTCCATTTTCATTCGAATTACATTTATTTCCTACATACCTTAATGAAATACTTATGTACTATTATAAGATCCTTATAAAATATATTATATTGTTCTATATATGTTTAACAACCATAATCCATCTTTATTTTATGGGGAGTTACACATTTTAAAAGTAAATTTCAAAATTATATCCGTAAAACAAGCCCGATTCAAAGAAATTTCTCAAATTTTTACTTATTTTCAAGGG
This sequence comes from Viscum album, assembly GCA_963277665.1. NCBI lineage: Eukaryota > Viridiplantae > Streptophyta > Magnoliopsida > Santalales > Viscaceae > Viscum > Viscum album. Next base: position 257,828,898 of record OY728156.1, on the reverse strand, counting down.
AACTCTATAATATATTTTTGGAAACCATTATCTTTAAAAAATCAAAAATTGAATTATTAAAATACTATATTACTTCACTTCTGGTGTTATATAAACACTATTCCAAAAGAAATCTTCTTTTCAAAATAAAAGAGTATTTATCTCAAGAATTACTCGATTGTTTTATAATCGTGTTTCCATCTAGTTCTACACTCTTGTTTATTCTTATGTTTTTTTGGGAAAATTATATTATGATATCATAATCTATATTTAATTTAATGTAAAATTATTATTTTGAATTTATATTTTCTATACTAAAACCATTCACTAATTTACTCCAAATGGTTAGTGTCTAAGTTTAATGTTTGAGGAAAGTGATTTATGTTTCACATGTTAGTTTCAATATGAAGGTATATATTGATTATCTTCATCCCCATTCATATTTATAATTCATTTTACTTATTATGTGATGGGTGGGGCTCTTTATAGCCCCTCGATTCATAGGTATGTATCATTAGACAAATAGATATAGACATGGCCAAGGCCTTTCCCATTTTGAGATAAGGTTTTTGTTGTGGACTTAATCATTTTGAGACATCTTGGTCAAGGCCATTATGGTATGTTTCATAATTTCCATAATATGGAAATTCCTCATTATGAATATGATAATTCAAAGTTCATGTGGTTATTCGACTAGTAAAATGCCCATTATTATGTTTTATTACGACATTTTTTACTCATCTCGTATTCCTTCCATAATGTATTCAAGTCTATTATTTGTAAAGTATTTTAAATTATTCACCATGCCTAAGGTTTATGTTTATATTATCTTCCTCTATACTTATTAATCTTACTTAGTGTTTGAGATCATCCCTTTCTCATTTTTTATCTTATCAGGACATAAAAAATTTTATTATGAATAACATGTTGGGATAAACTTATAGTTGTGGAAGTCTCTAATAAAACATATTTGTTGTTTTCCATTTAAATTTGAAATTTTGAACTTATGTATGTATCTCATTTCCAATTATATGAAACTAATTGGTCCTTCGGGATGCATATTCCTTTTTTATATGACAATGTAATAAAATAAGGCACCGGCTCCGAGAAACATGGGTTGGGTCCTTACATATGTCAATTCCAACTAAGCTATAAATTCCTCTAGATCATTGGTTTTCAATAGTATTACATCATGAACTTATAAATATAATAATCATCTAGGTGATTTTGTTGTTCCTCTATATTCCAAAGACCAATTTCAATGAATCTTCAAGTTTTGGACCTAGGGAATAAAATATAAGAATTCCAGTTCTTAACATTTTCAATATCTTTTTTTTCTTTTGGGAGAAATCATAAACTATAAACTAAATTAATATATTTTTTCTTAGGTATTATTATAATAAAAATTCATTGGGACCCATTAATTTAAAAGAAAGTATAACTTAAATAGATGAATCATATAGTGGTTCTTCATATCGAACAGATAGTTATAAGCGGCTTCTCCCACATTATACATTCTTGAAGATTTTAAAAGGATATTATATTATGAAGAAATTGATACTAATTCTTGGCTAGAAGTATCTTGTTAAATCTGTATTAGAAACTTCCTTACTGATTGGGATGTAAATATTGGGTTGTGGGTGATTTCCACAAGGTGTTCAATACAATTTTTTTTAGGTAATTTAAAATAAATAAGGTTTTTTAGGTGTGATAACTTGGAATGGGAATGGTTTTCTTGAGTTCATATTCATATGGTAAGGGACTTGGGTATTATACATGGCTGTAGTTTCAATTATGGGGAAAATATATTATACCACAAAAAATGAATTGGGACAAAAGTGATAGATTTACCCTTTCTAGTTGGACTATTCAAATGGATTGACGAGACAAAGAAAAAACATTGATTTTTTTTTATTTTGTGGGTGTGTTAGTTCATAAAAGGAGTATGTTTTAGTGATTTTTATATCAAAAAATTATTTTAATTATATAGAACATTGTTTTCAACACATTCTATTTCTTTAATCTTAAGAATTTGAGAAAACATGTTCATTTTTAGTTGAATGTTCTAATAGCCACAATGTTTTCCATAGGGTTTTATAATCACCCATAAAAATTGAACTTGGAATATATAAAGATTATACGTATCATTATACAAGTAAGGTGAAGATTTTATAATTCACTATTATGGAACCATAATGATACATTAATGATTGATGTAGGTTATATAATTGTAATGGTCTTGTGGTGGAGTGTAGGACAGTTCCATGTGAGTACTCAGAGTATTTTTAGTCTTGACTTCATGGACTAAGGGGTTATGTTATGTATTGTATTATAATGCTACCCTTATTATGTCTTTTCAATTTCGATAGATTTTTTTTGGTTATATATCATTCATCATATAATGTAACTTCCTTTTTTTATTGTATCTTTGCAATGACAAGGGTAAAATGCCCCCTAATAATTTTTTATTCCTTTTACACTTATTATTAATTTTTTTTTGCTACAGTATAAAACCAATGGTTTATGTCATTCAAGTCTTAACCAATCCAATGGGCTATGTTTGGGATGTTACAAACCCTTCATACAGACATGTGTGTGTATGAGTGTGAGAATCTTTCATATATTTTATATAGATACCTAGTTTGTGATCATTTTTTAGATTCATTTAGATGGTTCACTAATCGATTATGTGGTTGTGGTGTGTAACTATGTGTCATATGATGATACTTGGGTTGTGTTTTTGGTTTTGGTTTTACCTATAAAATATTTAGATATTTCCCTATTAATCAAGGTGTTTCATGAAGTTTGATTTGACTTTCATTATGGTACTTGCTGTATTTTATCTTGCAGTGTATTATTAAAGTAGTATATATGATAAATATTCTTCTGATTAATGGATGATAGTAATCACGTTTATTAATTATGTCACACTAGATTTTTATTGGTTTATTTCATATTTGTATTGTTTGTTTATTATTTACATTTATTTCTTGTGGATGATATCCAAATGTATAAACTAACACATCATAATTTAATTTAATTTACTCCATTTAAATAATACTATTGTATTAGGGTGAGAATATTCTCAAGTGATTATTAATTATTTCTAATCAATATTTTCTTATATTTGAGGATCAATAAAACCCAATAGTTTTTTTAGTGAATCAATCAAGGTGATGTGTCAGGTCACACCTGATTGATTCATTACAAAATGGTATTAGAGCACACAATTTTTATTTGGGAGTTTCTTTGTAGTATGAGGGAAAAATGTTTTTAACTAAAATCATAGTTCATGAGTATGTTATTAATCACCACCTTTTATGATAAAACTTCAATTTCGATAGAGATTTAGAATGTAAGTCTTGAATACGAGATAGTTTTTTACTATTTTTGGAGTATTTTGAAACCCATTTAGTTATATTAGATAATTGAGGGGGGGTTCTATTTGGTTTTGGTGTGAAATGGGAAGGGTATAATGTTTAAAATTCAGATTATATGACTAAGAAATCCATAAAGATCCCGATAACATGGTCCTATAGACTGTTCAATATTGGTCACAATGTTGGAGCACAGTCATCCAAACCAAGTATAAAAACCATACACATTTCTACTACCCACTAGATATTGTTGTTTGAACCTATTTTGATTTCAAATTGATCTTAATATGGTTTTCACCTATTAAAGATGAAATATAGAGGGTTTAATGGTGTTTTATTGATTATGGGGTGGATTTTGTGTGACCTATCATGTTATGTTATTATTTACATTGGTATTTTAAAAACCAATTTCAGTTTAAAAATTAAGTTTCATAAAATGTGTTTATTTTAAAAACTAGTTTTTTTGGCTAGTTTAAAAGGGGAAATTCATGAATTATTTAGCTTAAAAATCCTTGTTTATTGGTTTATTTGAAAAATAATTTTTCATTCTTATGGTGTCCACTAAATTGGTCTATTTTATTATGGAATATAGAAAATATTTTGAAATAAAAGATAATTTAATTGAAAGTATTATTTTTATGATGTAATTCATGAAGTATTTTGAAACAAAGCATACATTTATGAAGTTTAAAAGGGTTTCTTATTTTAAATAATTTGATTGATCCCAAAGCCATTATAAATGCAGTGAAAACTTCATGAAAGGGAAACTGATATTTTAACATGAGAAATGGATTTTTTTTGTAATTTTCTAAAGGAAGTTATATTTTTTAAAAAAATATTCTTTTTTAAAATAATAGTTTTTAAACATTATAAAATTTTATTGATTTTAAGGAAATAAAAATATCAGTGTGTTCTTATTTTGGGAAACTGTTCTTTTAGTTTAATCCCTTGTAAGGTCGGGATTTTTTATTCGATTTGTGAATAATTAATGGGTTTAATATATGTTTTTTGTTATTTGAAGTAAATTTCCAACTATGGAATTAATATAATATGGAATTTATGTGACTATGAATGATTTTATGTATGTTTACTAGTATTTTTTAGGTGAAAATATTTTAGTTTTTTATTATACATAGTTATTGAATAGTGTGTATAGATGAAAACAAGGATGTTCTTGAACTTATTGAATAATCATCTCTATGTATTATATGATGATCAAGGTTCAATTTAGTTTATTTAGTGGTTAAAATGAATTGAGGGATACTCTTTTTTTATAAGAACCACCTAGGAATTCAATTTTTAATGTTATTATGTAATTACCTGAACATTCATAAATTAAAATCCCTTATTGAATTAATTAATATATCATCTAGAAAATCTGTTACAGAAAAAAAATTCACTACATTGCTTTTTTTAACATTATATCCTATCATATTTAAAATTCTATTAACTGTCTTAACCATTGATAATATATCAATTGTAAAATTTCCATTAAAATTAGTATATATTAAGAGTTTTGATTAAGTCTATTTGACATAGATGAAGGAAGTTATGGAATCAACTAGCAGGATTGTACTATACAAAGACTATTTATCAGAGATTCCAAGGGAGATATAATTATTATGTTTTGTACATGACCAATCCAAAACTGAGAGTAAATAAAACAATTGTGAAAAAAAAATTTATGAGAGAAATTAAATCTCATTGAGATAACAACCAATACAAGGTATGCCAAATCACCCCATGAAAGTCTCACCATTGAACACATTACCCTTATATAATTGTTGATGACTGCCAAATGAACATCAAAAAAATTCACCAAGGAAGAAATATCACAATATGGGTATTGTTTTACATGGCATAGAAAAGGAAGAAGAAGGTGCATGGTACCTACATATCGCATGATCCTTCAAAGGACTCATGATCATGTGACCATTATAAGGACACATGAAGTCTCCACACATAGCACATAACCTACATAGGATCCCCTGAAACACCTTTCAACAAACCCTTCTGCAATTGCGATGGTTCTCTGGAAACTAATGGTCATGCGAAGGCATCTTGATGAGATCCCCCAAGCCACATTGTTTCCGTCCTACTAGCACTATAAAATTGTTAGAAAATTAGACTGAAAAAACACAAATGACGGAGGCATATTGAAGTCACGAACATTATGATACTCATCACCAAAGGGAAGGATGAATAGACTTGAAAAATTAAATAAAATTAGCATGAACCTTGTTAATTTTTAAAATGAAACAAATGAGTGAAAATGATGGGATTTAGAGACTAACTGCCGCCATAAAATACATGTAATACACTCTGGGTTTCTCGAAAGATGTTGTAATACTCTGATGACATGTTCACCTCATCTCACAAAATCCCTTTGGCTTATCATCCTTGCTGCAAAAAACACCCCGAGTATGCCCAGAAAACCCCACACCCACCTTTGACTCCCTAATAAAAAATGGATGGATTCATCCATGAAATTCTCACGCAACCCCATAGGATCTCTTTTGATCATTCAACCCATCCTAAAAAATTATAGTAATGGTTTTTATCATTACTCGTGTAATTTTTCATGACCTACAAACTTTATAGAAAAAACAATGTAAATAATAGAGGGGGGTGGTGAAAGCTTATCACAGTCATAAATGCTTGTGATGAGCTAAGGAAGTTGGGAGTGCGGTCTCGTTAGACAACTAAACATGGAGGCCTAATTTTGTGGAGACCCCCAGACCTACCACCCTTGCATCGTGTAATTTCTTATGAATGAATTTGAGCATCTAAAAAAGGCCTTCCAAAATGAGCTTTGATCTCACGAAGGCCCTTAGACATGTCAAAATGAAAATATTAAGTCCTTCGGCATGCCCAAATGAGTCAACGGGTTGTGATTAATTATAAATAATCTAATAAAGTAAGAATTGATGGGAGGGACTCACATTAGCATAAAATAATGTGACACCCTCAGAGTGATCCATGGTAAAGGATTGTGAAGATGTGTGGAACCTGACCACTTCACCAACTCAATCTTGGATCCACACCAGATACACCATGAAAATTGGTGAAGAACTGGTGTGGAGAGGCCTATAAATTCCCCACCGTAGTATGAAAAAATGCACTGCTAATACCATGACCATATGACCACGATACTCCAATAAAAGGATGGTTTTTTACATCAAATACCATCAGAACATCAGAGAACCAGAATGTATTTCTCAGAGAGTCTGATCTCTTGACCATAAAGTCTTTCGTCAGGTATTTTTCCACAGAATTGCCAGAGTGATCATGCTCCAAGCATAATGTACATTGTGTGATTATTCATATATCACACCAAGGACATATTCAAAGATGTGATAAGAACAAACCACACTTCAATTGGATCATGCAAGGCTAAAAATAAACTAATACCAAATAAATACATGTAATTCTTAATACAAGGGATAGAAAAAAAAATAATGGTGAAATAATTTAACAAAAACATCTTCAATAACCTTCATATACATCACGTAATCCATCTATGACATGCGACAACACCTGGACATGTCACCCAGATCACATGATCCTATTTAAGTATGCATCCTAGGTCTTGAAAAGTCTTCCAGACATGTCAGAGCAAGTCACATGGTTCCCCCTGAGCACACCAATTTATTCTCACAAATACCTTTGGTCCCATCGTCCAAGCCTCACGACGTCCTTCAGATACATCACATGAGTCATATAATATCACCATATCATGTCCTCTAAGACTCATGGTCACATATGGGCATGTTAACAAAATTTATTATGATACCCACTTGGAATTTTGGATGAGAAATTTGATGACCTACAGATATATTATCCACGACATGCCACACCCTCCAAGATATCTAATATTTACTCTCACAACACCCACCATATGTTCCAGGAAAACTCTTACGAATGAAACCAAGGAAAGTTATATGGATCATAAAACACCCTTTAGTGAATCTATCCATGTCATGCGATGGTTCAAAGCTAGAACAACTAGTTCTCAAGATGTCCTCTATAAAATTTATATTTGATCATGTGATAACATTTATATATTCTACACAGGTTACCAAAGTCCTTTAGAAAGAAAAATTGGATCATTTAGTTGTCTTCATATATTATATGAATATACTCTCTTACATTTTAGTATAATAGAATAATCATTTCATGTATATAGGTAAAGCATGTCACTAGGGAAATGTTAGAGTGTAAGAACCAATCATTGACATAACCTGACATGTCTCAATATATAGGGAATCCTTGGAGTGTAAGCCCTGACCAATGGGACTATGAATACTATAATTCATTCCATGTTTTAGATATATAGGACACCTCTTCTTGGTTCTAGTTTTATAATGTCTTCCCAATATGTAATTACCTCACTCTCTGAGTGATGATATTGATCATTTTCCATCATTTGGTTTTCAGATCAAGCTTAAATCACATGATCTTAGGGAGTTGAAAAAGTCTTATCATTCGCATCACGAGTTTCCACCAACTATGGAAACATATGTATGTAATTCCCCAATGAGTGGCATGAAAAATTATCCTCAACATAAGGAAATCTACCTCGGGGACAATCCAAAGGGTGTGGTTGAATTTTGAGAACTATAATTCCTACAATAACCAGGTTACATTGGTCACCTTCTCAAGGCCCAAGTTCAAATAAACATCCATTCTAATGTAAGCCTTATGAAAATTCCATTTTCAACAATTTGAACTCCCTAATTCCCATGGGATGATCACTCTACCTCATCCACCATTAGGCTGAGAAATAAAATGAACTATGATGAATTTGATTCCTACCATAATTAGGATATGTAGAATGTCTTTCCGAGGCCCGATCTCTATAATAAGTATTCTAAGGGTGGTTGGAGAAAATAAGTTCCATACAATGAGAAAATGAAAAAATGACAATTTGCCATCCCTTTTTTCTCACAATGAGCATAGATAAAGTGGGTTAAGGTCTTGTAATAATCATGTAATCTGCATCATAATTATCTATAATGAATAGGGAAATATCAATGTGTATGACATAAAAAATTGAACTACAAAATCTCTACAAATCATCATAATTGGGATACATAGGATATCCCTACAAGACTCAATCTTGAGCACCTGTTGTCCTAGAGCACATACGTATGTCCTATCCACATGATGCTAAACTGCATAAGTCAGACGAACAATGTTGGTTTTGATTCCTATAATAAATATGATTCATAGGATTCCTTATAATAAATCGATCCCCTTATCAGAATATTAACCCCCTCCATATATGGAAGAAAATTCTGAAGTACTTGGTTTTATGGATTCATCACATAAGTGAGAGCCTATTACTGGAAAATTATGTAAATCCTCAGATATAAACAGATGGATTCACAAATTATCCCCCCGTCTTTTTGACATAAAAGAGAATTAACCCATAAATTTTTTTGGGTTAACCGGTACCATATTGAGATTAAGAAGATATTTTCAAACATATCATAATATATAAGAGATTCTTAGAGTAGGTAATCATCCCCCCAAAAGGGTATGATGATCTCAACATCCCATCCTCTCAACCAATACGAGTTCCCAATAGTCATTGGAACTAAAAACCTATGTGTCTGCCTTCCTTTTGAATGTAGGTCTATACCTAGATATAGATGAGGGAAAAATTGGTAGTTTTTGGTAAGAGAGATGAAGGTAAAGTAATTTTCATTATTGGTAACAAGAAAAATTCCAAAAAATGAAACTATTAGGTGGACCCCATCCATGCCTCAAAACATTAAATAAATAAAAATTGTAAAATTGATGTGAATCTCTATTATAAAATAATTATTTGGTTATAAAAAATTTTCCCATTTTATTTTCACCCAATATGAAAAAATAACTAAAAATCTTAGATTGAATATCTCAGATGATAAAATAGTCACTAAATAATGATTAATGCCAATTTTTTTTGTATACCCAATAAAAAAATAATAGTAAGAACAGAAGGACCCTAAAAATGATCATCTGTAACCAAAAAAAGTCCAACCATGCTTTGATAAGTCTAAATGAGTAGAATGGATGAGCCAGGAATAAAATAATAATTATGTTAACCATTCATATCTAATTAGGAATGTTATGCCTATGATATAGAATTAATTGGAAACCTTGTTCTTTTTCATCTACACAACTATAGATACTGCTCTTCACATACCGATTAGACATAATGTATTCATCATATAGAGATTGCACCAGTAAATCTTATGCAGCTACAAAACTTGAGGGTCTCAATGTGTTGTCACCTTCTTGACAGATCCGATGATAGGTGGAAAACACGATGTTCTAGTAGTATGACTGATTTTTTATGATCTCAACCCTGGAAGCTCCCCATGAGGTTTTCCATGAATAGTGAATGATGAGTTTCTATCATCTATAAAAGACTTATACTAAGCCTGTATCCCTTGTCACTACAACCAACATATTTAAGATCTTATCCTCAGAGTGTGACAACTACCACATTTAGTATCTAATGAAGATGAAAATTTAAGCAAAAACAACTCCCTTTTAGTTCAGGTTTCTCATAAGAGGGCACTTGTATACCATCATCTCCAACACCATCCCACTGGTACCCACTATTCTCATGCTGATGGTACCACTCAACATGTTTCTGCCTCTAATACCCATAGAAGAGAAACAAAGAATGATCATTGGGGAATGAAGGTACTCGATAACCAGGAGAGGTCTCATACCCTCTACTCTTGCGGATGATGTCCAGTATCATATTCCGATAAGAACTAGTAAGTATGATCATATCCATGTTGTCTTGAAAAAAAAATATTGTAATATCCCTACTGAAGAAGATAGGGAGAAGCTTATCCCAACCCCATGTGCATGAATTCCAATAGGATATTCTGATGGCACAAGGAGGAAAAAAAGAGAACATATTCTCTCTTAAATCAAATAAATTAGCTAGTGTATAACAGAAATGGAAAATATGAAAGCTTATACTCCCTCACAGACTTTTCTAAAATACCAATATATTTTATAAATAACATAATAACTTCACCAGAATATTCTGACACTATTGAGGACAAATGGATAGACACATACTCTTATCACAACAGATAGGGAAACTCAAAACTATGCTCATTATGATCAATTGGTTATGTCGAATCAAGGGTAGGTTCTTGAACTTTTCCAAGAGGATTATTAGCATTTTACGATAATGGATGAAGTATTTTACTGAGATCATACTCTAATTCCAACCGAGGCTCACCAGGTGAGAGTGACACATGCCTTAGGATAGAGTCACATGCCTATTGAAAAAATTTGGAGGCATATTCTTAAGGCCTAGGATTAGGGTCATATACTCATTCTAGATGGGGATCACCATGTGAGAGTTGAAGACCCCTTGGGGAAAGCTCATATTTGTATCAAAGATATCCAAAGACATACATAAAAGGCCAAGGATCAGAAATATATCCATATTATGGCTGGGGTTGACCAAGTGATAATGGAATAAGCCTCGGGAAGGACTCATATTCATGTTAGTGGATCTGCATAGAATATTTTAGCAGGTCAAAGAATCCAAGGGCATGTTCATATTTCCACTGACAAATGACTACACCAACCTCATTCTGAGGGAATATATGAGGAGTATCATATCCCATATACCATTTCAAAGGTTATTCGAGATATTTCAGTGGGTAATATATATATGACCCAAGTTCACATATCCCTGTTCCGACTAGGGATTCCCACATTAGAAAAAAAACATGCATTTGGGTAGGCTCATACTCCTACCATGAATGATTAGTGACATATACCAAAGAATTAGGATTGCGATCATAATCTCATATTTACTAAGCCTCACCAAGTGATAATGACACATGCCTTAGGACATGCTCTTATTCCTATCAATAATGAGATTGGTTATCAGTATATTCCAATAGCTTCTCAGTAGCAGTCAGACATTCTCCCAACATCACATGATTATATAAAGGTTTTGGAAACTATTATATAGAAGGCTCATGTCCCTTAACAATTCCTAAATGTATGTAGGTATATTATGACAATGATGTATAACATCTCTCATATTCCTAATCTTCTCAATGTAGTTTCCTTGAGGTTATTTGAGACACATTATCAACACTATAATGTTATGTCGACTCTTATATTGAAGAGGATGTAGAATAATTTCATTATCACGCTATTCCTCCTCATGGTCGTGTGGAGATGGATTGTACGAACTATACTCTTGACATCCACCATGGTCAACCTCCCCGCATCTATATCTACCATGGACATGGAAATCCACCTCTTGATCCAACACCTCGATATAGAGAGGTTTTCAGAACTCTTACACCATCTTATAGATAGGTTCTTAAAACATTGAAGTCAACTTAATATGGTTCCCCATCAACTTCTAAAAGCACTCAACTCATATTAATATGAGACTATTAGATCAATCTTCTATGGTCTGTCCAGATGGATGCATGTGTGTATAATGTCGAAAATGATAAAATTGATATATGGGGAGAGCTATCCGGAAATAAACAACTCCATCATGTTCAATATAAAATGATTACATTCCTTATCTATGTTGTAATATATTGGAAACACATCAATGAATATAGGATAAACACCTCTCTTATTCAAGATAAAAATTTGACCTTTATACAATCAATATACATTATTGTCAACTAGACCGGGATACTATCTCCATGGCCCAAGATCCAAGATCGAAAAATCACAATGAAAATATACATCATTCATTCCTTCATCACATCATGAAACTTTAGTGGCTAATATCCGAAGTCATTTCATGTATCTGTATTTGAGGATGGGAAAAATTTAGAGTGTTATATTTTTATGCACCCCTAGAACAACATAATCCCTTATTTTAAAAATCCTCTAATGTTATAGCCTCATGAAAAATTAAGGGACCAGGTAATTATTGGGATAGTTTGTCCCTACAATAGAATTATTCCCTAACAACGATGTCGATAAATCACGAACAAAAGGAGTATATAACCAACATGACATTAATATATGCCCCTTGAAGAAATGTAAATGAAGTTTAGAACCAAATACTAAAGTTATGATCATTCATAATACTTCCCATAAATAAGGGTTCTAATCATGGGTTTCAATCTCACCTAGTTACTACAAAAGCAGAACCATGACACATCAAATGGTCCATAATAGTAGCATCCTTAACTTCCCTGTAAGAGTGGACATGACCCCCTAGACTAGGATAATATCTACCACTACATCCACCAATCTGATCATCAATTCCTGATAGGATTGAATATATATTCTTAGAAGATATGAGATAATCCCAGCCCACTGGGTTGAGGGAATTTAAATCTCAATCAATCTCTTTAGGTTCATCATCCACAGAGAGGTTCCTAAAATAATCAGTTGTTTCTCTAGATCACCCCCATACCAATGGTATACATGAATTTATATCATCATGTCTATCCCAATAATTATCAATTCCCCATTTGGAATCATTAGTTCCTCAATAATGGGACCAATCAGCTCCAATTGAGTATCTAAAATATCCCCACCCAATAGGTGTTGGGGATTTTTCGTCATCACCATCACCACAAAGAGAATAATTATTCTTTAGTTTGGGGGTATAATGGTTGGTATCCCACCTATCACTCCCACTATGAGAAAAACCTCTACTAAGGGCCAATTTGACAATCATTAATAAAAACCCCCTCAAGGTCATACTCATTGGCCAAGATCGGGAGAACATATTGAAAATGAGATCAATCCCTATCGAGGATGCATGAAAAAACATCCCAATACATCTAAGAGTTTTAATTACAACCCTAATTAATGAGGCACATAATCATCATGTTGCATTGAGAGTAATGGAACAATCGTCATTTCCCAAGATTTCACTATGAATGTGTTCACTATCAACATGAAATACATTTATCAAGACAAAAATATAGAGTGTTGAAAGATGGAGAATCTACCCTGAGTGGAGGGTGATTTGTATAAACCAAATAAAGCTTCTTGGACCCAAAACCAAAGAAGGACACAAAATATATCACCTTCGAACATCGAGTTTTTGTCTCCCTGATGGATCATTTGTAAGTGGAGAGGTATGAAAATATCCTAATCACTACCCAAAATAGTTGAAGTCACTTCCCTAGAAGAACAACTCTAAAAATATGATCGTGAAATACAAACTCTTTGAAAACTCAATGAAGAGCTACTGAAGTGTAGTATTCTTTCTAGGTTTCATCTTTAAGAAGAGGTAAAATATTCCCCCTCCCAAATCCTATTTTCTAGAAAGAAGAGTAACAAATCATTAGATTGGATTTGGATATATAAAGTATATCTGTATAAATGCGGAAGTCAAGAATAACCATAAAATCCCTTTATTACGATGATAGCCTCTCCCTCACGAGAGTAATAATTATGTCATTGGATGAATTGGGAATCAGTAGTAGATGAAGGATATACCACCTCATTGTCCCTCTCCTGCACCCTAAGGACGGGAGAAAACTCTGAAAATACTTCCCTAGATGTTACATAAACTCATCGAGTCTCAGGATACTCGAATGGAATCAATGGATGGGAGACACTCACCTATTTAGTCTAAGAGGGAGATATGTCCTAAATGGGTGGATGAAACTATATCTCTACCCAAATATGGAATTAATATCTTCTATACCTTTGACAATGAAAGAGACCTTGATAAACATCTCTCATACTTCATATCCTAATGTGATATGATGATGGGCCCTCGAGATCAATAGGATGAAAGAAAGATTATGTGTTCCGAAGAGAATATAATAGGGCCTGCGTTTTCTTTGTACAACACCCTAGCAATATGATTCATCGTAGGATGAGAAGATATTATTCATTACTACCTTTATCACTTCAACTACACACAAATATAGACAAAAATTTTCAACACATTAAAATTAATACAACATGAGAATGATAGGGTTTGTGATTTCATAGCAGGATTGAATTATTTAAACTTTTCACTAAGAATCCATCTCATGAAATAAAAACTATTAGAATTATATAATACAAATATTAGGGATGAGTTATAGAATCCTATACTCCGCATGAGGTTTCTAGGTGGGTTTTTAGGATTAGATAAAATTTCATAATGTATTGTGGAGGATATCCAGAAAACCTAATCCAAAACCCGACTCATGTCTACAACACATGGAAAAAGGATAGGAATAGAAAAAATCTGAATCGGTTATGGTCAATCTAGAATTAGTGCCCATCATGGAACCTAGGTAGACTCCAAACCACCTAACACCTCATATCGAGTAGTGATGACCACAAAATCCCCCTCATCTATAAGCACAAGGAAATAAAGGCCCCCCTGGATTTGAGGAACATTTGAAAAAGTATTCTCCTTCCAAAATGAACATGTCCCCAATTATTTCTTGGGATCCATGGATAATAACCTACATAAGATTTCAAAACCAAGAAATCATGATGAGGTCAACCTCACTATTCATATGAACTAATTCCCTCACCATATAAGGATGGGTCAAAACATCCCAGACTACCTTGTATTTAAAGACATAATTCAAGGCACGGTCGATTCAAGACACGTGGCCTTTAGAAACTCTCCAGGGTTAATTGAATGCATAACCATTATCCAGTCAGAATAAGTGGATGATTGGAAGCATGTTTTGGCAAGACAGACACAAAAATTCAGATATTGTATGACTCAAAAAATAGTTGATCAAGCTGTTGCCACCCTGAGAGAAAAACTGTATAGACTCACAATTTCTCAACCACCTATAAAGGTAACATCAAACGAACCTCCCATAGGTGGGTTTGATCATTGGAATAAAGAGAAAATAAAATATTAAGAATCTATATTCTACTTCAACTCAAGCTCTGATCATTGTATATTTCTTCCCTAAAATATCCACAACACAATCCCTGCCCCACCAAATGAAATATTCATTAAAAAAGGGCTCATATATAGTTATGTTAATTTTATACACTTTTTATACCCCTTATTGAATGATGAGTACACCCTTTAATATGGATTTCCCACACATAATCCTGGAATGAGAGGATATATGCACTGAAGCCAAGGATATAGGGGAAACAAAGAAGTGGTTATACCCAATATTCCAATCATATCACCACGGAGGACATATATGCAGCTAAAACTCATAGTAAAACACTCTAGAGGGCCCAAAAATCATTGAGGTTATCTATAGTCTTTTAGTTTTCAGGAACATTAGATTATCTTGAATAACCGCCAAGAAATGATTCAATCCAATAATCCTAGGAAACTGGAAAGAACAGTGTGACCTACACCACTAGCATCATATGTCTCCTCAGTATCCACACATGATCCAAGACCGTCCAACACAATTTCCTCATCTTAGGATCAATATTCCTAGGTGAATCCCCAAATCAAGAAGTAACTAAATTTATAATAGATGTATGACACTCTGAAATATCTTGTGGTTGTCCCAGCCAAGATCTCAATCCCTAATGCACTCCATATATCAAAATTACTTAGGGAGGATCTTATAGAATCCCTCTAGTACCTACATGATTTTGAGACATAAGTTTCTATGACTGTGGTTTATCGAGTGGACACAAAGTCTTCATAATTTCATTTTTCCATCTTGTTCACATACCAGGATCATAAATAAATCATTCAATGACATATTAGGCCACTATAGGTTTCAATATGACCCAATAATATCAATGACCAAAGGGTTATGATTGATAATGGTTCTAGGATCAATATCATTCCGGTTCAAACCCTCTGATGTACAAAATATGTTGAAGGGGAACTATATCACAAAATGATTACCATTAAAGGGTATGATAAACCTGTTAAAATACCTAGCTAGAAGATAAAAATCAAATCTTAGTTTGAAGAAATCTTATATGACTCTGTGCTCATGATTATTCAGTAACACACAACATATAATGTTATATCCGAGAGGTTTTGGCTATATAACCCCTTGTTGGTACCTTCAATATTCTATCAGTTTATGAAGTATCCCATTGATGGAAAAGTCAGTATGCAACATGATGAAAATTCCCCCTTCGAGACTTTCATAAACACATATGCTAAAGTATATTTCTACCAAAAGGTAGGAAATAAACCAATGTTTCATGATGATATATAGGTTTCATCCCCTACTAGCTTGGGGAATTCCATTTCTAATCCCCAGTGTATTCTCAACAGTGACTATGTGCTCCCCATAAATGTGTTTTAGGTGGTAGAATATAACCCCAAACGTCTAACCCCCGCATATCCTTAGTAATAGTGTAAAATTCAATCAAATATGGAATCTCTCTATGATGAATAATAAATGGATGATAAAATCTATTATAATTGCCTCCATAACCTTAATAGTGAATGAGAATCCCCAATATTTCCATGTTCTTCGGATTTTTTTTCTAAAGAATCCGTATTTGAGGAAGATGAGGATGATCTCCGGGACTCCCCTCTATAATTTGAGGAAGGTATCTACAACACCATTTATGGGTTTAGAAAGATAAATATGGGAACCAATGCAGACCTAGGAACTACTCTAATTAGTTTTTCCATTCCACTTGAATATAAAGATATGTACATTGAATGTCTACATCAGTAGTGATATGTGTTCACTCGGAACTATATAGAAATTCCCATATTAAATCCTGATGTGGCTACGCACCATCTTGGAATACCCGATGGGCATCTCGGTTTCAAGAAGGTTTCCAGAAGGATGTACCCCTCACATTCCAAAAATGTAGAGGTTAGTGTTTACATGTTGATCAAATAAATATTTTTCATAGAAATGAAATTCCCAAAATGGATTTCTAACATTATCCCCACCAAGAAAAAAATGGTAAGATTTGGGTATTCATTTACTTCATAGAACCAAATCATCATTTACCACTGGATGATTTACCATTTATAATCACAAAAACTATTGATCGATGAAACTTCTAATTTTTAACTCATTTTATTTAGGGATTGGTACTCAGGGTACAGTCAGATTAAGATGGCACCTAAAGATAGAGAAGCCACAAACATTATAGTGCCTCAGAGGTTCTTATATTATCACGTCATACCCTTTAGAATATATACATTTTCACCACATATCATCACACCATGAATCACATCATTAATCAATTCCAGGGAAGGATATCCTAGTACTATATCAATGAATTTGATTTTAAACCCCATCATTGAAGTTTCCACTTCATGGATTTCATGATAAATTTTGACAAGATCCAACAAAACCATCTAAAGGTGAATCCATTGAAATTAAATTTTGTTGTAACCTCAAATAAAGTAATTTTATTTTTAGTATTATATCAGGATATTGAGGTTGCTTCAGAGAAGAAAAGTGTTATTTTTGCAATTTCACCCAAAAAAAATATCAAAGAAATAAGGGGACTCTAAGGGAACCTCGCCTATATTCGGCGATTCATAGCCGAACTAGAAGGAAAAGATCGTCCCTTCACAAGGTTAGTGAAGAAAGGGATATGATATTAATTAGATAATGATTTCCAATAATCCATTGAATGTCCCATGCAGTACTTGATGCACACACTGGTTCTGATTCCTATAGTGCAAGGGATGCCACTTATCTTATATGTGACCTCTATGGAACTATCATTGGGTTCCTTCCTCGCACAGAAAAATGACGTAGTAATTGAGAATATTATCACCTATCTAAACCAAATTATTCTTTGTACCAATAATATATATTATGATGCTGATAAGTACTACCTTGCACTCGTCATTTTGGTCAAGAAGATAAGGCATTACTTGAATCTCCCAGAAGTCCACCTGGTCTCTAATATCAATCTACTCAACTATATCCTTGGTTAGCTTATAATTATTGTGTACTTGTATCATTGTGTTTTCATTCTAAAATATAATGACATTTAGTTCATATAACATAAGTTAGTTAAAGGAAAATCCATGATTGATTTCCTCACAACACATATTTCACTATAAAACACACCACAAGACACCGAGTTCCAAGATGAAGAGGTATTATTTTAGCATGATAGTCCTCAGACATGGGATATGTAGGAGCCTCCCGGAGTCTTATTGGTTCAAGGATTTAGTATCCAGAGCTCAATCGGGTTGGTATGGGGATTTTTTCTATCCATAAAACTCATTTTCCCTACTCTTTCTCATTATCTGAAGGCTACCCAAATAATGAAGCTGGTTATGATGCCCTCATCTCTGGATTGAGAACAGCCCTACAACTGGACATAGCCTACCTCAATTCCAAAAGAGACATATAATTGGTGATAAAGAAGATAAATGGTGAATATTCCATAAAAACGAAGAAGTGGACCCATTATCGTCTACATTAGTGTAATAATGGTATATTTCCCTTTTGACCCCACATTGCATCACGTTTCCCTATCACAGAATGCTCACGCCAATGTATTGGATAATTTAGACACTATCATGGATAAACTTAATGTGGAGGAAGAAATCATATGTATCACATATTTAAGAATGGTCTCATTGATCATCATATAAGATATGGAATAAATCAATCAATTCAGCACCTCCCTATAGATTGATGAACCAATAACCACCCCTAGATGGATGAAGCCTCTAATTGGTTGTCTCAAAAATGGGATTTTCCTAAAAGATAATTCCAGAAGGGAATAGATTCAGCATTGGGAAACATATTTCACTTTTTAGGATGGTCCAAATGAGAAAAATCCATATACAATCGAGGATTTGATTGAATACTCCTCCTATGCATAGCATAATAAAATATTCTTACCGTTATGGAAGAGGCCTGTGTAGAATCTTGGGGCACCGATCAATATGAGACCGATATCTCTCACAATATCAAGAGGTTGGGATATTACTAGTAATCCATGATAAAATACTGTCGAATATACTAAGAAATTTCATTCCTTTTAGATCCATGAGAACTACATCAATCATCCCCTAAAATTGCTACGTAAATCTAAATATTTCTATCTATTTGTCATTTGGAAAGTGGTTGTTGTGGTTCCATATCCCCTAGCCACAAATATTTAGTTTAATTACATCCTTTCTACTACCAAAATCTTTTAAAAATAGTTTAAGGTAATACCCATCAAGGATTATTGGGAAAAAACATCATCAACATGCGGAAGTCCCATTTCATCCCTATATT
Source organism: Viscum album (assembly GCA_963277665.1). Classification (NCBI taxonomy): domain Eukaryota; kingdom Viridiplantae; phylum Streptophyta; class Magnoliopsida; order Santalales; family Viscaceae; genus Viscum; species Viscum album. The sequence goes on along the minus strand of OY728156.1, from coordinate 257,809,403 downwards.
TAGATTCCCTCACACAATATAGACTGACAAAAACACCAACATCCATGATGTAGAGTTGAATAAACTTTACCAGGATAATAATATCATATCTAATAACTCATCTCGCTATTCTACAATAGAAAATAGATAAATAGTGGCCTTAAATAAGGACCTATCAAATATACTCTAGTATATGGTGAATAAGTATAATAAGTATTGTCCAGATAATCTTCTTAATTGTTTATTGGCATACCATAAAACAATGTGTACTTCAACACATGAAACACCATACTCATTAGTGTAGGAAACAAATGATATATTACCCAAAGAGGTCCAACATCTTTTACTCCAAATATCCATATGTGGAAAGCTCTCAGATAATGAAAAATTAAAAATTCAGATAGATGAATTAGAATGTATAGATGAGAAGATATTGTGAATACTACACACCCTAGAGGTATATAAGAATCAGATAACACAAGTCTTTAATAAAAAGTTTCTCCCTTTTTAATTCCTCCAAGGAGAACTAGTGTGGGCTCACAGAACCCTGGTGATACTAGGAATGAAGCCCCCAAAACTAGAAAGTATGTGAGAAGGGCCTTATTTAATACATAAATATTATCAAAATAGAGCCCACTTATTGGAAACCATGGATGGGGAGAATTTCTCACCCCCAAAAAATGCATCATTTATGAAGAAATAATTTTCAAATCTATCATCAGATGGGAATCCACAATATATTATTCCCATTCATTTATCCTGGGTACATGATGTTAAATTGTTCGAATTCTTCCCGACTACAAGATGATAAACTATACAGAGTTCTTCCTTGTCACTTGATTTCAAAATCAATTGATACTTAAGAAATATGTATGGATTGATTCTTATTATCATATGATATGTAGTAATTTCCAATCCTCTATTTATAGGCCCAAACATAAGATTACATTCAATTAATGTTGGGTGACCCAATTTCCTTACCGTATGACATTATAATACCAATAAAATGACCTTATAGCATGAAATAATACTGAATGAGTCCAAAATATTCCTTTTCTATCACATTGGGTGATCTTCATTCTTACTGCATGATATAAAGCTGCCAGAATCCATAATATCTATCTTTATTCACATCACGTCACCCATGTACTTACCTCATTACATTAAACTAGAAAGGTTTCCAGGAACCAAATATGTCATTATTATCATTTACAATGACATACGCAGGGATGAATTGTTCATATACATTGGTACAACCACCACATGTTACAACATGACCATGTCCTTCTCTTACATGCCTCTTCACGGTGAGTATATCCCTTTTCGTTACCTATTTCTCACACTGATCATAGCTTATGTGGTCTTGGGAGTCTTGGTAAGGGCTTCCCTACACACAAAAAAACATAACATCTTTTTTCAGGCCCCTCTCGATCATGAATTTATTACTATAATAGGTATACCATAAGTCCACACTACATGACATTAAAATGTACTATTAATGTCCAAAACATGACAAAAAAATTTACACTCCTCTCGACCCCACCCGAGAGGACCACTATAACTAGTGATGGACTTCTTCCACACCTCTCACCACTCTATCCCTATTCATGTCAGGGAGACCACATCTTTTCCACAAGCAGTTAAATAGAATGGTTCTTCGAGAACTATGTGTGGATAAATTATCATTTTTATGAGATACATAGTGATTCTAGGAAATCCATCCTTGGGCCTAGCTGCAACATCAACAATTTTTCACATCACTCTATCCTCAACCATACCACCTGACATTAAACTACACAGTTCCTTATGAACAATGTCTGGCTTGATTCCTATCATCACAGGATACGTAGTGATTCCTGGGTCTTCAATCCCGAGCCTTGATACAATAATTAATGAAAATAATTCCCATTTCTACATATGGGCTAGACCTGCGTATAATATTTCTCACCCATGAACTATGTATGATTATATTCCTATCCTCACAGGATATGTACTGATGCATGAATTTCTAAATCGGGTCTTGTCATAACAAAATAAATATATAAATTCCCCACTCATTTCATACTTGTGAGAACTGCATAAAGAATTTCATTTACTATGTGTGGATTGATTCTGATAACCATGGGATATATAGTGAAACCCATAATTCTATTAATTGGCCAAATTAAAATTCCGTCATTTCTTGATAAGGTATCCACATCCTCACCACATTAGAAATACACAACCTTTCAGAACTATGTGTGGTTTGATTGTAATTATCATGAGATACATAGAGATTCTTGGACATTTATTCTTCAGAACAATCACAACATTTCCATCCATTCACATCATTTCCCATATCATTACTGTATGATGTTAAACTACATAGGAATAAATCATTACCACATGATGATAAACTGAATGGAAGTACTTACATACCACATGATGTTAATATTGTAAGGAAAACGTATTGGTCACATGAAATTAAAACAGAACATGAAATACATCATTACCGAATGATGATAAACTAAAAAAAAATGTACTTACCACTTGATGTCAAATTGCATCAAAAAATGACCTACTACATGAGAAGAAAATGTGCAGACCATGATCTATTTTTCATTCCTTATCAAAGGACCATAGGGGACATACCTCGGTCAACCAAAGTATGAGGTGTTTCTTCCATATTTTAAAATAAAATCAACCCATGTTCCACACATAATTTTTTTTAGTAGCTTAGGTTTCGACAATCCTTTCAAAATCCATGGAAAATAAAAGAGATATCTTAGTTTGACCATGTTATTGATGCAGAAGGGCTTGAGATATACCAAAATGCGATATCATGGGGAAATATAATGGGATATCTAATACTTATGAGTTTGATTCCATAACAGTAGAACCCAACACTTGAGGGAATTATAGATCATCCCCAACATGATTATCCCAAATCATTACTCATGACATGAGAACCTGATGTAATTATTTACAACATTTAAATCTCCCACAAAGAAGTATGTTGGAGGTATGTTGAACTGGGTATCCTAATTATGATCTTATGTAACATATCTTATGTTAGGTCCATGTGATTCATTACCGTAAACAACCTATAAATTGGTCAAAGTGGTATGACCTTAAAATCTTTCATATAATGGTCCAAATCATGAGGCCCTAAACTGATTGTGAAAGAGACACAAAACTTGTCAAGTTAGAAACCTGTAAAGAGAGACCTGAGAAAAATTACAGTCTTCACATTCTAAACTCTTCATCTATATTGTTTATGAACAAATTAGGGAATGAAGGAATAAGGTATATGGATCATAGGGTCCACCTTATGGCCCTAAAAACCTCCATGCTATGCTTGCTGGACCCCCTAGTCCAGAAAAAAGTTCGAGTAATGATTTATCAAATTTTCTCACCATGAAAATATTTTCTCTAGGTGGTGACACAACTTTTAGGGTGATAAAAACCTTACATAATATTACACATTTTATAAAACACATTCATGAATTTGATGGTTGAGCTAACACAACCTCCCTATAACTGATTGGTAATAGAGACTCGCTCCGCCAAATGGACAACTAGATCATAGGAAGACCTCCTTAAAACCAAGAGTTATGATTTTGACTTCATGGCATAGTAGAGGTTTTATTGACCTATACACACCAATTTTATTTTCCTCCAGTTAAATCAGATATTCATGGGGCATGAATTACAATTCATGTAACCAGAATATTCAAGTGGATTTGAAATCCTTCACATTATGTCACCATGTTTTGTACCGTTTCTCATGGATGATATGATACAATCCATTCTCTAACCATCGATGGATCACACCTCATGATTTGAAACCACATGGCATAGGGATTGAGCCGTATAATCAAGTGTTAAACTGCCCTAGGGGGCCAAAACCCTTCTGGGATGAACTTCTTTCCATACCCAACATCACCATCTAGATGTGTTATTCTTAAAAAATCTTGAATTTCCCTAAAAAAATAAGTGGCGGTCAACTTTTCATAGCCATGATATCAACACATATGGTCTTTGACCCACCAAATAAAGTAATTTCCTCCTTCCAAGAAAGGATCTTGAATCCTTTCCATCGCTGATGACACTAAGGTTGAACCGAACATCTTTGATAGTTATAGGACATACCTGGTATGTCCGCTCTACTCTATATCGCTAGACTCAATCTTTGGGCTTATGATTTATGTCACCCACATCACAGCTATAAAGGATGAACTATAATCTCTAGTATTTTTTTCGAAACTATATTTTCGTCCATAAATCTAATATGACCCTCATAAATGAATGGATATCAGATTTTCATGGCCATGCTATCGATGCGTAAGGGGTTTTACCCACAAAATAAGGCATATACTCCTTCGAAAAAATGAACTCCAATCCTTTTGATCCCTAGAAACATTAGGTAAGAATATATAACCAGTGTTTGTTTTAGGTCATTCCTATCATGTATGCACCATATTCCAAGGTAATAATTACATGTCCAAGCTCAAAGGCCATAATTTACAACACACCAATTGTCCAAGATCAAAGAACCTAAATTAAAGAACACTGAAGGTTTAATATCAACAACTGTAAACTAAAAACCCAAAGGTATACGATCAAACAACCAAAATTACATCACACGAAAGGTCAAAGATCAAATACCCTAAATTAAATAACCCTAAAGGTCCATACTAAAATAAATTAAAATGAGAGTAATGGAACATCCGAGTTGAATGACATTAAACTAAAAACAATAGAAGTTATGAGCTATGTTATTGTAATCTATAACATGGAATTTATTTATCCTGAAAATTCATTTAAAGCCCATTACATTACCATAGAAAAATTATGAGACGCTATCAAAGCCTATTATCTTTTTTGAAAGATAGAGAAGTCACCCTCTGAGATATGTATCAAACCAAAGAAATCCTTCAAAAAATCAGGTTACCCCAAGATAACTCGAACAATTTGGCAGTAGAGAATCTTATGTTGGTGGTAATTAAAGAGTAATATTTTTAAAGGAATATATTATAATTTAAATATTCGGATTTAGACATTTATTATTTCATTATGTTATGAAAAGGATGGGTTGTGTTGAAAATTCTCATAATATCATAGTATTGGAATTTCATGAACATCATGAAAGAAAGAGAAATGGATAGTAATATATAATGTTCAGAAAATAAATCCATTCACAATGTGAAAAAATAGGGAGGAATCATGACATTTTAGACTATCTCTAATGTCTTAAAAATATAATGAATCAAAGGGTTCGAACTAAGAAAAAGTCTATTGGTTTAACTTGTTAGGTCCGAAATAGTCTGATAGGAATCATTGATGGAATTTTGGAGTGTCGATCAACTCGATTCTTCAAATTCTACCTAATGAAGAAATTTTTTGACAAAAAAAATCAACTCCCCAACCATCTTTCAGGTGGTTTTCATGGAAGATGGTGATATTGAAAGATTAGAACTCAGACGATTTATGATTTTTTTCGCATATCTATATCTGCACAGTCCTAGAATCCATCTATGATTTCAATTTGGATATCAATTTAAGACCATGCTCTATTGTTTCCGACATCTCCCCCACGTTCCTAGAAATAAGAGCCTCATCTGCAAGATCATGTAAATCTCTTTCACTCACGGACATTTTTCTTTGGGTTAATATGGTTTTCTGCATAATTTCATATAGAGGGTATCAGTTGAACCACCTACCCCCATGTCATGAAATAACTAGTAAAAAAATTCCCCTTGGTTATAGAATACACATAAGGGGGTATTAGTGATCATGGAATGAATCTATTCCTAGATCAGACTATATTGCACCTAATCATCTACATCCAATGAGATAGTCATGATATGAGGATGACTAGCTACTTTAACTAATGAAAAAATAAGAGAATAATATCCATATGACCTTATCTCAATAGTTGTATAATCTATGCCCTATGTTAGAGCATTAAATTCTTCAACAGATTCTGTTTCACCATCAAAATAGTCATTATTCAAATGAGGTATCTTTTTTGGCATCTCTCCCATATCATTGACCAATTTCATCATTTCCTATAACAATGGGGTGAAAGATGAAAAAGGCATATCCACATGACCACCACATAGATAATCTACTACCAAATAATGGGAATAAGGAAAACGTAAAAAGATTCAACAAGAATAAGAATGATCTTAGCCTCAACATCTTTATGCATCAACATCTTTCAAAATTAGCGGGTGACCCCAGGATGTCTCTCCCCTCGAACTCTGTCCCACTGAATTTTGAAGACCCATTAAATATAGTGAAATTGGAGAGTGAATTGATATGGTGCATAAGGATCACATATAAATCACTTGCCCATTATATATGCAGGAACCATATCCTAGAGAGATATCATATATGGCCATTAATTAAAGTATCATTTGTCGTTATCAGCAATCAGTCTAGCCGGTGCATGGAAAAAATTAAAATAAAGGCTGTCATATTGGATCAGGGCATTTTTAACCTCAGAATGGATTAGTGAAATAGCCCCAACGGAAGAAATATTCATCACTATAGGGTGGTATGAAGCATTGGGGATCCAAACAGTGTTGTAATATTCATAACAATAAAGGTGATATTCTATCCAATATAATAGAAACTGGAGAGAAACAATGACCCCATATTGGGTACTACATTGTTTAATGTGTCCCAATATCTAGTAATGTGGTTAATGTACTGGTATGGACAAATTGAGAAGAATTCCTTATGCAAGTCACGCCACCATCACCAATATACTTACTCAGATCCCTAAGCATGCGTACCCAGTTTGGAAAATCCCCCCATTAAAAAACATGGCTATAATTCCTTCCAACCTAAGGTCCAAAGGGATCTCTAAATTCAATCGGTACCCCATTAGGTATAATCCCTAGATTCCATGATATCCCAACATGATTTAGATCCACTAGGGACTTATTAAGAAGGAAAACTATTAGGACATATATCATTTGTCCTATCTCTACTCTATTAAAGAAACATATTGATCCAATCCTTGAAATAAATGAGTGAACACATTGGAAATTTCTTCTACATTTTATCCTTTACGATACTAATAATTTCCCTCACCAAAACTAGGGTCTGTAAAGGATTATCCTAGAAATCTGTAGAAGGGAGAAATTTTTCATACATCTCTCCAAGAGGGGGGATACCACCAAGTTGGTTGATATCCTATAGGCTGATACACACTTCACCATGGGACCGATAGAAGGTGCTTGTTCTAGGGCACCAATGGCCAATCATTTATTTATTATGGTCTATCTAGTAGTAAACAACAAACTATGAAATATATATAGCTTCATAAAGATGATATTTTTAGAGCTCATTATTAAATTCTATATAGCATTCTCAAAACCAAAAGGTTCATTCCCATTCATCCAAGAAATTATCTCTTGGATGAATATCCCACTTCGAACCCCATCTGGTGCTAGGATTGTCCATGGATGAAGCAATTATACTCAAATAGATTTCAGCAGTGGTTTAATGAGAAATCTCACAGCCATATGGAACTCATGGAGAATATTCCAATATATAAGACAACTCTTGAGAATAATCTATGGTCAGTCAACCATCCTTGGAAAATGATGTTTGAAAATAGTCAGGAGAATAATTCACCCATTGAGAAAGCCAATTAATGTCCAGATAGGGTATGGGAGCATATATATGTAGAACCAATATATTTATAGGTATTTTTTAAGATAAAACATATTTATGAAGCTTAGATGATAGGAACCTCTTTAAACTCTCATTATCTATGTACACATGATATCAAGGGTCAGTATTGCAATTATAAGAAATCATGTTCCGTTAATTAGGTGGAGGTGATGATGATCGATGAGAAATGAAATCCATATAAATAAAAAAGTGGAATATGTCAGGAAGAATAAATAATTTTTTTCAAATTGATGATATAAACTAGTTGCATCATGTGCATCGCATAAATCAGTAAGGGTTTCAAAAAATGTAGAAAGGGTTCATGATTTCCTTAACCTCATAAGGACTCATGAATCCCATAACCACCATATGGAATCAACAAATTTGATAACCCCATTTTAGACTCATGATTTTTGGACCTAGACATGGTCACGTGAATCCCATGATGATCAGTTGATTGAATGATCGAGTAAGTGGATCTCGTGAAACCCTCAAGACAATCATAATACCTCATATTTCACTTTAATTTTTTATACCAAAGTATGGTTCATATTTTGAGTATATAGGTGACCTAGAATATTTTTTCTTGTTATTATGTTCTCTTGAAATGGGGTCTTTCTATCAAGTCTCATGAACAGGTATTGTAATCAGGAATTACGGAATAGTCTTACGAAGAAGGATCATATCAATAGAAAATGAGAGAAATCCAAAAGAAGGGGTTGTTAGTAAAATAAATATCCCTCCACCCCTATATATGAGACTTTTGTAGTATAACGTGTGTTTTCGAGCATACCAAACATCTCCCAAACACTGATTCATGACAATCTAAAAGACACTAACGGGCGTTAACTTCCCCCATTACTGATGCCATGTCCTCATAGACCTCACTTTTGGATGTGGGGGTGGGAATTTTTTGACACCCACTAACTGAGAATCAATAAAATTAAAAAGGGAAGAAATACCAGAATATGAATATTATTTTATATGAAAAGGAAAAGGAAGAAGAAGGTGGTTGAGACCTATGGATCTCGTGTGCCTTCAAAGTACCCGTGATCTCTTGACCGTTGTATGGTCACATGAAGACGCCACATGCAGTGTATAAACTATAATGGATCCAACAAAACCCTTTTCAATAGTCCCTTAGGATCTTGTGAAGGTAATACAAATATCCAGGGGATATGTGGTGGAAGTTGAATAAGCTCCACCATGCCACATGGGTTTTCAATATCAAACACCTGAAAATCCATTGAAAATAAGAAGAAAAATATCCATATGGAAATGGCCTATAGTCGTTGAAAAGATCATGTGAATCATCACAAATGAGAAGGATGATTATACATGAAAAAATTCATGAAAATTCCTAGGACCCTAGCGACATTGTAAAATTAATCAATGTATATAAAAATAGGGGAGGCGGAGAATACTAGCAGTTGTAAAAGACATTTGACAATCTCTTTGAGGCTCTTATGACAATGTGAGACTTTAGAGACATGTTTGGATCGTCTCACAAAATCCATTTGGGTTGTCACACTCAATGAAAAAATCACTAAAATTATTCCCCAGAAACATCACACTACCCCTTAGGCTCCCTAAGGAAAAATGGATGGATTCATCCATGAAATGATAATGCACCCCCATATGACTCAGGTGGTCATGCGATGCATCCTGAAAATAGTACAATAATTTCATTTTACATTACTCATGTAATTTCACAAGACCCTAGAACATTTTAAACTAAAATAAAAAGAAATAAAAGAGGGAGGAGGCAGAAGCATATCTTGGCTATAAATTGCATCTGTTTCTCTAAGTATGTTCGTAGTGTAGTCCCATGAAACTCCTAAAAAATCTACCCTGACTTCATGTAAACCCCTGAAAAAACAACCCTTTCCTCCAAAAATGTCCCAGTAAAGGCATGTTGAATCTTGTAATTACCTAATAATAGGAACTCATATCTCACGATGGCCCTTGGGCATGTTTACATGACAATATGATGTCCTTCAACATGCACACATGAGTTAATGATTCCACATTAACTGGTAATAATACAATAAATTAAGTGTTGAGGGGTGATAATTGTGATCATTGAAAACAAGGTGATGCCTTCAAAGAAACCCATGGGAAAAGCTATTGGAGATATGTGGTGATAGACCCCTTTACCGAATCAAGACATGGTCAATGCTAGATACACCATTAAAAGTAGTGAAAAACTAGGGTGGTGAGCCCTTTTAATTCCCCAACCTAGCAAGAAACAATCACTACTACATAGCACAACTATATTTCCAAGATGCACCAGACTATGGTTTGAGTTTTTTCATCCAAGAACATCAGCATACCCAAGAACTGGAGAAGATTTCTCTAAGTGACTGATCTCACATCCAGAATGACATCTGTTAGGCAACATGTCGATAAATAGCCAGAGTGATCATGCACCCAATATAAATTATTTCATGCGATCATTCTTAGATCACATAAATGAATTCAGGATATATGTGTGAAGAACATACCACACATCTTCCAGATCATGAGATAATCAAAATTACCTATCACTAAATATATATATATATAAGGATTTCACAATAAAATAGCTAGAATAAATATTAAAGAAGATTAAATTAAAAAAAATATAATTTTTGAACCTCATACACTTCATGTGGGCCATCCAAGACACGCGAAATCACTAAAACATGTCAACTAGATCCCATGATGCTCCTTCTGTATGAAAAATAGGTCATGTTAAGTCATTCAGAAATATTAGGGAATGTCACACGATTCCCCCTGGGCACACCACTTTATTCTCGTGAATCCCTCTAGGTATGTCACCCAAGCCCCATGACATCCTTCATATAAAATTCATGACTCAAATAACAACACCAAATCATGTCATCTATGTCTCATGGTCACATAAGGTAATTCCATCAAAACCTATTTAAATACCCTATGGTTGAGTTAATTGAGACCTGTGATGCCATCTAGACATATTTGTCAAGAAAACACTTTAGAATGACACCATGGAATGTTAGTTGGATCAGTGACACCCTCTAGATAATCCAACTAGTTTGTCTGATGCCTTTTATGATAGACCACCTAAAACTTGAGATGTCATCTTGAAAAGTTATCTTTGATAACGAGCAAACATTTGGAAATTAAACTCGAGTTATGTGAATTATTTTAGAATGACCAACTGAATCATTTTTTTATATTTTCTAGGAAGATTCACCCCTATATATTAGGACAAGTGAACACTCAACACATGTCATGAAGGTAAGAAGGTGACCAGGGAAAAATCATAGTGCATCTTATAACCAGTGACATAACATTTCATATACAAATTTCTAGGGAAACCATAGAGTGTAATCACAGAAAAATGGAACTATAATGACTCTGATTCCTTCCATATTTAGGATACTTAGGAAACCTATTCAAACTTCATGCTCCACAGGGTTTTCCCAATAGGTATACCCATCAGTCTCCAAGTGATGATATTAATTATTTTCCATCCCTTTTTTCTCACACTAAGAATAGATCACATAAGATTATGGAGTTTCAATAATTAAACAATTTTCATCATGAGTCTCCACCAACTTGGGAATCATATGCATGTAAATCCCAAATGAGTGGAATGACACATCAACCTCAACATATGGGTATCTACATTAGGGAAAAACCCAATGGAATGATTGAACTATGAGAACTATGATTCCTACAATAACTATGATACGTAGGATTTGTTTTTAAGGAAAGAGCTAAAATAAAAATCCATTTGGATGTGAGACTTATGGGAATTCCATTTCTGTCTATTAGGATACAATCATCCACGTGGTTTGATCACATGACCTCATCCATCTGTAGTATGAGAATAAAATTGAACTATGAAGACTCAGATTCCTACCATAACCAGGATCAGCAGGATGTCTCTTTGAGGCCTGAACTCTATTATAAGTATTCTCAAGGTGGTCCCAACACATAAGTCCAAAACCATGGCAAAATGAAAAATGATCATTTTCCATCCCTTGTTTCTTACACCGAGCATATCTCACATGGGCTCTGGGAACTGTAATAAACATATCGTATTCATCAAAAGTCTCTATAATGACAAGGTAAATCTCAGTGTCTAAGACCAATAGAAATGAACTATGAAAACTATAATTCTATCCATAATCAGGACACATAGGATGTTCCTCCAAGATTTGATCTTGAACACCTGGTGTCCCAGAGAACCTAGGTATGTCGTCTCTACTTGATTCTATGTTAAATGGGACAAAAAAACTACATGGGTTTTCATTTATACAATAACCAAGATACGTAGAATGCCTCATAATGGCTCAACCCCCATCTCAAAATATTAACAACCTCCTTGTATGGAATCAATTTATAAAGAACTTGGTTTTATGGATTCAACACATAAGAAACCACCCAATATTGGAAAATTAGGGAGAACCTCAGATACATACAGATAGATTGATAAAGGAGCCCCCAATATTTATCACCTTAAATATAATTAACCCAATATCATTTTTAGGGTATCTGGTACCATATTGAGATTAGGAGGAAATTAATGAACATATCTTAAATCTATAATAGATTCTCATAGTATGTAATAACCCCCCCCCCCCAAAATGTTGTGATGAGACAGACCCCTTATACCCTCTCCCAATTGGAGTCCCTAAGAGTCATTGGTCCTAAAAACCGAGGTGATCGTCAACCTTTTGAAATTAGTTTTATATCCAGATACAAGTTAGGGAACTATTGGGAGTTTATAGTAAGATTTAAAATGGTAACTTAATGTTCAATATTTTTCACCACACAAATCCCCCACAATCAAACAACTGGGTGGATCCCATACACTTATCAATGCCTTGATGAAACATGCATTCAGTGGTGTAATAATGAATTAGGTATATAGACCCTAACAATATTTATTTTTATATTTTTATATATAACTAACATTTATATCTTTTATTATTTCATTATAATGATTAACTAAATTTTTGATAAAAATTATATTTTGATACGACAAAGAAAATTTGTATCTTTGGGAGAGATATAATTTCAACAAAAACACTCTTTATTTGAACTTATAAATTTTTTAAATGAATTATATTTTAATAAAATATTATTATTATTTTTAAAATTATAAATGATAATATAATTTTATAAAGTAAAATATAATTTCTATATGGTTAGAAAACTATAATATTAAAAACCAGTATGTTCAATAGATGTGGATATTTTTTGAAAGTGTAAATCATAATATATAGAAAATTGTTTTTTAAAAATAAATATTATTTTTTAAATCATAACAGTAAAATTATCTAACGGTAAATTTTTCCTAATTATATGAGACAGTATATTCTTGAATAAAAAATAAATATGGTATAATTATACAGTATATATTATGACATCATAAAATCCTAAAAGTTTTGTAATAAATGATATAAATAATATGCATGATCAAATTTATGTTTCACATTTTAAATAATATGTTTTTACATTTTTTTTATTGTTTTTATAAACCCTTAATGAATCCACCAAACTCTATATTATATTATATGGTTTTAAAATAAATTCTTTGTGAAGTGCCCAGATCAGTGTGAATCACTGAGAGGGGGAGGGGGTGAATCAGTGATCCCTTAAAACTTTTTACTAATTGATTCTTATCAATTAAACCTCTATGGCTGGTTAAATCCTCGATCCACTCTTCTTGTATCTCTCACCTTTCCTCGAATGATGCAGTAAATATAAAGGCACTGGACACAAGGATTTACAAGGTTCGGCACCAAAGGCCTACTTCCTTGCCATGTTGGTTATACGTCCCAACATGGTTTCTCCCATTATAATCTGTTAGTATTACAATGGTCGATACAGCATCCCACTGTATCTCTCCTGAGTTCCACAGGAGGGTCTTTATACTGCGTCCCACAGTGTTACCAGAGTCCCACTGGCCTGCTCCAGAATCCCACTGAAGACTTCTTCTCCCTGAGTCCCACAGGGTCTTCTCTTGGCTCCTCGAGTCGCATGATTAGCTCTTCTTCACTTTAAGCTTCTTCAAGTATCTTCAGCAGTCTGGGATAAAGACTACTGGCCTTGCTCTGTACCTCTGATCACTTGTGATGATCAGGTCTTCTCGTCTTGCTCAGGCTTTATCTCCTTCTTCTCAGGATGACCTGGCTTCTCTCTTCAACTACTGAATACTCAGACAACTGATATCTTTAACTTCAGTCTGGTCCAGTCTCACAGCAATTCAACTTCATGCACTGAATGCATGGCAACTCTGAATCCTCATGCACTGACTGCATGGCCTTCTCAATTCTCTTCAAGAACATCCGGTCTTGGTCAACTCAGATGCACACAACCAGATTTGTCTTTGTTCACGTGTGCATGTGCATACATGCAAGAATGCACTTCCCCTTTCCTCTTCTTGGTGCAGTAGACCCACAAAGGGTGTAACACTTTAAGCACACACCAACTTCTCAAACTTCACACACTTTATTCAATTTGTCTACACACTTAGATTGTGTGTTCTACAATAGTGTGAGTGTCCTCTTCTCTTTCTTCTTAGTGTGTATACTTTAGTTTGCACACACACTAAGGTTCGGCCTTCTTTGTTACTTGTTCAAGTACACACATAAATTGTTCTTTGTTTTGCACACACTTGACTTGGTCCTCTTCCCACTTCTTGTTGCACACCCTTAACCCGTAGGTTGTTCTTCAATTTTGCACACACAAAATGTGTCTTCACTTGATGCACACACAAGGCATGAAATCCTCGGGTCCTCTTCTCTACTTGGCACACACACAAGGTGCAATCCTTCCTTGCACTTAGCACACACACAACCTTCTTCTGTTTTTGCACACACAGCTTGTTCTTTGATTTGCACACACACAATGAGTGTATATTTGGCCTCCACTCTTTTTGCACACCCCCAAGTTATTCCTCGGCCTTCCTTTAATCTTTGTGCACACAAAGCACAAAGCCTCCTTCTCTTGAACACAACTAAGGTGTCTCGGCCTTGTTATTTCTTTTGTGCACACACACACACCAATGTGTGGTCTCGGCCTCCTCCTTTGCACATCTACTGCCCGTAAGTTCTTCTCGCAAATCCAATGGGTGCAAGGAGTCGCGCAAGGGTGTGCATCCCCTCTCCTTCAACACTGTCGCGCAAGGGCTTGATGCAAGTGTGCACTGCCAACCAGTCGCACAAGCCTCGGGTGCAACCGGTGCAAGGCGCGCAAGGCCTCGGGTGGCCACTGCCGCCCAATTGCTTACCGCACAGGGGGCCGCGGTGCACAGAGGGGGCGCGCAAGTTTGCGCAGCCCAACCTCTTCTTCTTGTCGCGCAAAGGAGCAGCGCGCAAGGGACTTCACCGTGCAAGTGTGCGCGGGGCTTCGTCTTCGCGAGGCAGAGGGCTCTCACGGGACACAAATCTTCAACAAGAACTTCAGCAAAGCATAAACGAGAGCATGGTATCTCCTTTTATAGGCAGAGAGGCCTCAAAACTTCCACGTGGGATAAATCTCAAATCCCCGAAGTATTCGGATCTTCAATATTTTTTAAAATCTTGAACTTGCTCTTCAGTTCTCCACAGGTTCTTCTATTTTTATTTTTCTCTACGTGCATGCGACATAGAACGCATGAACGACCTCTTCTCTTCCAATCCATGCAAAGGTATAAACCCTTCACGGCCTCGGCAGCGTTTCTTGCCTCGGCCGAACTTCGAAATCCTCATTTGTTGCATGCAGAGTCATTTTAATGCATGATCGTGTTCGGTAGGTCTACACGAGCTCAATGGAGCCTTCGGCTTCAGAAATGGTGGTCGGGAACTCAAAAACCATTGTCGGGAGGCGCCTGGTTTGAAGGTGGCTGCAGGAATGTGCGGGGAGGCCTCAGCCGAGCTCGGGGAAGAAGATAATCTCAGCACCGTTGGATCCGCTCTTTGGACGGTCTGGATTTGAACAGGAATGGCGCGATGCATCGGGCGGCCGAGATCTGTCGCGCGATCACTCGGACGGCCAGGATTCGCTCCTGGAATTTTTTCCGCGTCCCACATCGAAACCGCGCGCGGGTTTCTCGCGCTTTATCAACCTAGCGCTCACCCAGCATCCTCAATTGAACTTCCAACCTCCACGGTGCCGCCCCGCACCGTGTTCTCCCTGCGGGCGCGCTCTTGCGCCCACCTCTGCTCCTCGCGGGCGCGCTATGCGCCCACTCTGCACTGCCTGACACTCGCGGGTGCGCTCATGAGCCCCTACCGCGCTCCTCCGGGCGTTCCCCAGACGCCCATGCGGTGTCTTGGGTGCGTCCTGCCACCCTGGGCTCGCCCCACGGGTTCCCCCATGTGTGTGGTGCCTAGCGCCCATGCCTTGTGGTTGAACCCTCAAGGTGTCTACGAGCTGGACATATTTTTGGCTTCGTTTTTTCTAAGTAAAACACTTAGGACTTTGTATAAAAACAAAGTAACCAAGTGAAAATGCCAAATTCCACTTCTCCCTTCTTCATTTCTTATCTTCTCTTCTTCTTAAGAATTCCAAAAATGTCCTCAACATTTAATCATTACTTAGGAATGGAATTCCCGAAGGTTCTTCTTCTTCAACCGAACTCCTGAATCACTTAAATTCTTCAATGTGCTTCATTGATCTAATCAGAGATCAATTGGATCTTCTTCTAATTCTCATGAACTAAGTGATAGTGCATGGACTTCTTCAGATCACTTCATCCACTTAGGAGGTGTGGATGGATCACTTCAGCTCCTCATGCATTGTCAATACAATGCATGGTCTTCTAAAGCTTGTTGTGACATTGTATCCAGTTGATACAAGTTCTTGAAACTTAAAGATCAGTTCAACAATCATCAGATATTCATAGAGAATGTTTCAACCACAACATCCTATGTCACTTAGTGAATCTCCTAAGTGACATGCATCTTAGTACCATGGCCATTCTCCATTCATCACCAACACCATCACATCCTTTGTCATTCACATATTGAACCTCCTTGACATCCATCCATTCATTCCTTGACAACAACATACCTCATTGACAACAAATGCAACACAGTGCACTTCAATCTCCCCCTTTGTATTTGTTGGAAATACACTAGAGCACATATGAATGGGTCAATATGTGTGCCAATATTTCTCCCCCTTATTGGCAATCAAATGCAAAGGTGTGGTGTGGTTCTCTTTCAAAAATCTCTTCCTCCCTTATAAAAGCATTTTCTTCAAAATCACTAAGAGAGGGATGATGTCACATGTTCTCTTGAGCAAGGAACCTTTAGTAAATCAGCTCTAAGTCTACTTGGGCAAACCCGGTGTAGAAAACAAGAGTGATATGACCAAGGAATTCAAAGCTGTCCATAACTCTCTACACATGTGATATCATTCTTAGGGGTTTGAAATTTTTCAGATATAACAATGAATTTTCTAAATCCTGCACAACTTCACAAAACTCATTAGAAAGTTCACGTGCAAAGATAAATCTCCCCATTTCATCCATTTGTCTTCAATCCATACTCCCCCTTAATTGACAAGATACACTCAATTAAGAAACAAGGGATGAAAGTATGATTGGAATACCTTCACTTTTCTCAAGATGGTATTAATCTAAGAATCCCATCTTCTTCAGATTGGCTCCCCCTCAAGGGGTGCACTCCATTCTGTCCAAACCACTCTCCAGATGAGAATGATCATCATCTTCAATTCCCTGCAATGTTAGCACATGTAAATACAAGTGATTAGGGAATAAGATGGAACCTCCTTGGTTCATCAATGTGAACAACAAGGTTGAGAAGATTCTCTCAACCGAGATGTCCCATTTTCACCATTCTTCACACTTGCACATTTGATCTTCAATGATGTTTGTGCTGGTGTGGATCTCAATACATCTTCATGTGAAATCTTATTCTTCCCTTTTTCCTTAGCAATTTCCAGAACTTCATCTTCAGCTCTCTGCAGATCTTTGGCAAGTTGCAACTGATTTGGCCATATGATTAAAAAGTCATTTGGAAGTGTGGCCTCAGTTCTGGAAGTTCCACATGGTTCTTTTGATGCTGTTAAGCTACCTTTCTTAGGAAACTTGTTTTCAATCAATCCCTTCTGCTTCTTTTGGATTGATTATCTGTTTGAGTTCAGTCTTCCTCTATTGAATTTCATGGCTTCTTTACAAAGATCCATGATATGCCCTTTCTTTCCATAGTAGAAGCATTTCTTCTTGGTGGTCCTTCTGGATGCATCACCCTTCTTGGATTTAGACTCCAAGGTCTTCTCTTCCTTTTTCATAATCTTCTTTGGAGCATCTTCAGCTTTCTTCTGCTTGCTTCCCAAGGATTCTTTCTGATCCAGGTTCAGTGATCTTCTCATCTTTTTAGCTCTAGATACAGTTGGAGATTGACATGTATCTTTTTGAACACTTTTGCAATCATCCCAGATGTTGTCAAGTAATCCAAATCTATTTGCAGTAAACATATGTCTCTGGACCTGTGGATGCTGCTTCTTTTCCTCTGTCTTGCTCCCCCTAGGAATGGGCTTCCTCTGTGCTTTGGCATTCAGTGGATTGTACCAACAATCCTTTGCACAATGCCCATACTTGTTACAACACCAACATTGACCCACAAATCTTGAATTTTTGATTCCTTCTGATTGTAGGGTACTTGTCTTGATTTGTTGTGCTACTTCAGGAGAGCTTTCTTTCTTCACTGTCTTCATCCATACTTGTTTGGATTCATTCTTCCATCCTGCACTTTTAGTAGAAACACTTTTAGAAGAATGAGTACAAGATGGTATGGATGGTTCCTTCTTTTTAGAAGATGTTTCCCTTTCATTAGAGGATGTCTTTCTTTTAGAATCATCCTTCTCAAAGCACACTTGTGTAGCAACATTTCTACTTTCAGCTGACTGGGAGGATTCAGCTTTGGGTGTTTGCCGATTTTTCAATATCACATCTAGTTCTAAGCATTTCATGTTAAGGGAGTTCTTCTCATCCTCAACAGTTCTTAGCCTTCCTTCCCATTTATCTTCCATCTGCTTCATCTGGTCTTCATGCACCTTATTCATTTCTAGCAATGAATTGTCAAGATCCTTCACCATTTTGACTTTGTCTTCGAGTTGAGCATCTCTGACATTCATTGACACTTTGTGAAACTTCTCCAGTGCATGGAAAACTTCTTTGATCATTATCATAAAGATTTCTTTCTCAGAAAGGCTTCTTTGCAATTCTTCAGCAGTGTCTTCATATCTTTCATTGCAAAGAGAAACAGTTTCATCTTTAGCCTTCACCAGCTTTCTGAGAGTGTTGGTTATGCCAACCCTTTTAGCTAATTGGACTTCCAGAGAATTGGATTCATCTTCTAGCTGTAATTTGTCTTCTTGAAGATCATGGAGGCCTGTAGCTATACACATTGCCACTTCCTTGGGGACTGTCTTCTGAAGACATTTGATTGAATTTAGAAGATCATTGTTCCTTCCATCTTCATCACGGCTAGAGCAGGATTCATCAGAAGAATGATAAAAGGAATTGTCATCTGATGTGACTTTCACATTTCTTTCCATAAAAGGAGTTTCTCTGATTGCAACAACCTTCTTCTTCATCTTCTTTTCCTGTTTCTTCTTTCTATTTTTCTGAGTCTTGGCAGATATCTCCATTTGAGGTTGGTCACTCATTTCCTCAAATCTGCACTCCATAAAGACTCCCTTGGATCTTTTAGAGGTAACCTGGCTCTGATACCAATTGAAGTGCCCAGATCAGTGTAAATCACTGAGAGGGGGAGGGGGTGAATCAGTGATCCCTTAAAACTTTTTACTAATTGATTCTTATCAATTAAACCTCTATGGCTGGTTAAAGCCTCGATCCACTCTTCTTGTATCTCTCACCTTTCCTCGAATGATGCAGTAAATACAAAGGCACAGGACACAAGGATTTACAAGGTTTGGCACCAAAGGCCTACGTCCTTGCCATGTTGGTTATACGCACCAACATGGTTTCTCCCATTATAATCTGTTAGTATTACAATGGTCGATACAACATCCCACTGTATCTCTCCTGAGTTCCACAGGAGGGTCTTTATACTGCGTCCCACACTGTTACCAGAGTCCCACTGGCCTGCTCCAGAATCCCACTGAAGACTTCTTCTCCCTGAGTCCCACAGGGTCTTCTCTTGGCTCCTCGAGTCGCACGAGTAGCTCTTCTTCACTTTAAGCTTCTTCAAGTATCTTCAGCAGTCTGGGATAAAGACTACTGGCCTTGCTCTGTACCTCTGATCACTTGTGATGATCAGGTCTTCTCATCTTGCTCAGGATTTATCTCCTTCTTCTCAGGATGACCTAGCTTCTCTCTTCAACTACTGAATACTCAGACAATTGATATCTTTAACTTCAGTCTGGTCCAGTCTCACAGCAATTCAACTTCATGCACTGAATGCATGGCAACTCTGAATCCTCAGGCACTAACTGCATGGCCTTCTCAATTCTCTTCAAGAACTTCCGGTCTTGGTCAACTCAGATGCACACAACCAGATTTGTCTTTGTTCACGTGTGCATGTGCATACATGGAAGCATGCACTTCCCCTTTCCTCTTCGTGGTGCAGTAGACCCACAAAGGGTGTAACACTTTAAGCACACACCAACTTCTCAAACTTCACACACTCTATTCAATTTGTCTACACACTTAGATTGTTTGTTCTACAATAGTGTGAGTGTCCTCTTCTCTTAATTCTTAGTGTCTATACTTTAGTTTGCACACACACTAAGGTTCGGCCTTCTTTGTTACTTATTCAAGTACACACATAAATTGTTCTTTGTTTTACACACACTTGACTTGGGCCTCTTCCCACTTCTTATTGCACACCCTTAACCCGTAGGTTGTTCTTCAATTTTTCACACACAAAATGTGTCTTCACTTGATGCACACACAAGGCATGAAAGCCTCGGGTCCTCTTCTCCACTTGGGACACACACAACGTGAAATCCTTCCTTGCACTTAGCACACACACAACCTTCTTCTGTTTTTTCACACACATCTTGTTCTTTGATTTGCACACACACAATGAGTGTATATTTGGCCTCCACTCTTTTTGCACACCCCCAAGTTATGCCTCGGCCTTCCATTAATCTTTGTGCACACAAAGCACAAAGCATCCTTCTCATGCACACAACTAAGGTGTCTCGGCCTTGTTATTTCTTTTGTGCACACACACACACCAATGTGTGGTATCAGCCTCCTCCTTTGCACATCTACTGACCGTAGGTTCTTCTCGCAAATCCAATGGGTGCAAGGCGTCGCGAAAGGGTGTGCAACCCCTCTCCTTCAACACTGTCGCGCAAGGGCTTGATGCAAGTGTGCACTGCCAACCAGTCGCACAAGCCTCGGGTGCAACCGGTGCAAGGCGCGCAAGGCCTCGGGTGGCCACTGCCGCCCAATTGCTTACCGCACAGGGGGCCGCGGTGCACAGAGGGGGCGCGCAAGTTTGCGCAGCCCAACCTCTTCTTCTTGTCGCGCAAAGGAGCAGCGCGCAAGGGACTTCACCGTGCAAGTGTGCGCGGGGCTTCGTCTTCGCGAGGCAGAGGGCTCTCACGGGACACAAATCTTCAAAAAGAACTTCAGCAAAGCATAAACGAGAGCATGGGCTATCCTGTTATAGGCAGAGAGGCCTCAAAACTTCCGCGTGGGATAAATCTCAAATCCCCTAAGTATTCGGATCTTCAATATTTTTTCAAATCTTGAACTTGCTCTTCAGTTATCTACGGGATCTTCTATTTTTATTTTTCTCTGCGTGCATGCGACTTAGAACGCATGCACGGCCTCTTCTCTTCCAATCCATGAAAAGGTATAAACCCTTCACGGCCTTGGGAGTCATTTTAATGCATGATCGTGTTCGGTGGGTCTAGACGAGCTCAATGGAGACTTCGGCTTCGGAAATGGTGGCCGGGAACTCAAAAACCGTTGTCGGGAGGCGCCTGGTTTGAAGGTGGCTGTGGGAATGCGCGGGGAGGCCTCAGCCGAGCTCGGGGAAGAAGATAAGCTCAGCACCGTTGGATCCGCTCTTTGGACGGTCTGTATTTGAACGGGAATGGCGCGATGCATCGGGCGGCCGAGATCTACCGCGCGATCACTCGGACGGCCAGGATTCACTCCTGGAATTTTTTCCGCATCCCACATCAAAACCGCGCGCGGGTTTCTCTCGCTTTATCAACCTAGCGCTCCCCCAGCATCCTCAATTGAACTTCCAACCTCCACGGTGCCGCCCCACACCGTGTTCTCCCTGCGGGCGCGCTCTTGCGCCCACCTCTGCTCCTCGCGGGCGCGCTATGCGCCCACTCTGCACTGCCTGACACTCGCGGGTGCGCTCATGCGCCCCTACCGCGCTCCTCCGGGCGTGCCCCAGACGCCCATGCGGTGTCTTGGGTGCGTCCTGCCGCCCTGGGCTCTCCCCACGGGTTCCCCCTTGTGTGTGGTTCCTAGCGCCCATGCCTTGGTGTTGAACCCTCAAGGTGTCTACGGGCTGGCCATAATTTTGGCTTCTTTTTTGCTAAGTAAAACACTTAGGACTTTGTATAAAAACAAAGTAACCAAGTGAAAATGCCAAATGCCACTTCCCCCTTCTTCATTTCTTATCTTATCTTCTTCTTAAGAATTCCACAAATGTCCTCAACATTTAATCATTACTTAGGAATGGAATTCCCAAAGGTTCATCTTCTTCAACCGAACTCCTGAATCACTTAAATTCTTCAATGTGCTTCATTGATCTAATCAGAGATCAATTGGATCTTCTTCTAATTCTCATGCACTAAGTGATAGAGCATGGACTTCTTCAGCTCACTTCATCCACTTAGGAGGTGTGGATGGATCACTTCAGCTCTTCATGCATTGTCAATACAATGCATGGTCTTCTAAAGCTTGTTGTGACATTATATCCAGTTGATACAAGTTCTTGAAACTTAAAGATCAGTTCAACAATCATCATATATTCATAGAGAATGTTTCAACCACAACATCCTATGTCACTTAGTGAATCTCCTAAGTGACATGCATCTTAGTACCATGGCCATTCTCCATTCATCACCAACACAATCACATCCTTTGTCATTCACATATTGAACCTCCTTGACATCCATCCATTCATTCCTTGACAACAACATACCTCATTGACAACAAATGCAACACAGTGCACTTCACTTTGTAAACATGACTCACGTCCATGTCACCAAGTATCTTATTATAATGAGATAAATTCATAAGTTTGTAAAATAAATAAAATAACTATACTTTTTCATAAAAAATGGAAAAACCCATGGTATGTTTTGGTATTTGGAATAATTTATTACAAATAATACAAAACCTGTGTTTGGGAATTAATAAATATGTCCTCTATATTTTTATAAACAAACCTACCGAATATTCATTTCTTATTTACTCAATACTCTTGTAGAATGAAATTAATTTTACTTTTCCTACCAAGAGTCCTCCCATGGTCCCCCAAGTCTCTGAATAGGTTATTATCAAGATTTAAGAATCACACTCTCAAGTTAATGGATCCTCTCTACCTCTTTAATCAATAACTTTCATTGTATTATTTCTTTTTATTTTCCAATTACCCATGTTGTATCGTTTTTTCAAACACCACTAGCATTGTTATTATAATGTAAAAGTGATTAGAGAATACCTATACTCTCACTAACCCCTTCCACAAACCTCTATGTATGCCTAATATACTACCAAATTAATCTTATGATTTTCCCTACCAAACATTGTCTCAGTGAATACCCATAACCATTTCCACTAAAGGCTATTCAGCTAGATGTAATTATCCTTGATTTATTGAGTACATCCATATATGTAACCCATAATCCTTGATCATGGAGTTATCATTTATGAATGTAATTTTTTTGTTTATGGTATATGTGGAACACTTATGCATGTATATAAAATGAAATGATGGGTGCACCTAAATATATCTCAAATGAATTAGATAATGTTTTAATCTCATTACACGAAGTGTATAGGGGAAAGGAAATTATCATAATAAAATAATAGTATGTTATATTTGTGATTATCCTTGACTTATTCATCTGATTTCATGTTTTATGTTGTTCTCACATTCCCATGTTTCCTTAATGTTGTCATGTTTTACAATTCCTCATTGTTTCAGATTATGTTTCTCACAACCTTATGTTACCTTGAAATGAATATTTTCTCCCATGTACTAATTTATATTATTTTATACGTTTTTTTCCATTATTATGATATATTTCTCACCCTTTTCTTATTTACAGCCCCATGTTATCATATGTTGTTTTAGAAGAACGAAGCAATATAATCATATGTCATGGAGTTTTTGAATAATGTTATTATATCCCATGATCAAATACTAATGATATGTCCCTAATTTCTCAAAGTCTCAAGGATCCACAATCTTATAGGTTTTTTAAGTGTTATTTTATATAAAAAATCAATAATTAATGTGTAAAAAAGATATGATTTTTCATAGATGACATTAGAGGAAAAAGAGTGATTCCATTCCTTGGGAACTCTCGCATGTAAACATTGGGTGAATCATAACTCTATTCTAATGTTATTAATGAGGAATGTGATACCAATAGGGATGGTAGTAAGGGTCCCACCCAATATGTTTATCTATTGATGTAGTTATCAAATAATTATCATTTATATGACACCGGTTATTAGTTCAGATAGTTATAACTGGTATCAGATAAATGTCTATTTATTTTGGGGGTTCGGATAATAAAACCATAGTGATAACTTTTTTATATGACTAAACAAATAAAAACATCCCTATATATTGGTAAATTATAGATTAATTGGGTTCTATTGAAATATATCCCTTTATGGATACTACAAGTGGATGTGAATCTGAAACCGACTTACCTAGGCGTAATATACCAGAAAAGGGAGCTTTGATCTTTGACTCGATCATTAACTAGTACACAATAATTGGCTTTACTTCACACTAGGTTTTATACTCATTTGAAAATTCTTTTTAAAATTCACATGCTCATTGTAAATCGTTATGAAGGGAACAAAAATTCCCCTTATATTTTTCTATTAGGAAATAGAACATGGATAACATAAATTAAAACAAATAAATTAATTAGTTATGAAATTCATTTATGATTTATCCCTTTAATTTTCATGGCCTCCAATTTAGGTGTTTAAATCCCAATGTCCATCTTGGATGAAGTCAATGATTAGATCCAAAATCAAATAGTGAATGTCAATCTTATCTTCATCAATTAACATCAAATATCTTATGTGACTATGGATATATGCATTCATTCATATCAATAAACATTAGTAGAAATATTAAAACCACAGGTTGAACCAAAGAATTTTAGTTTTTAGTGAAGATAAAAAATTTACAATTATTATATCCAATGTATAAAACTTCTACAAAATCAAAATTTGAGGGAAGAATTTCTCAAAGAAACATTGAATACTAATTTTAGATGAATTTTATGAAATTATGGGTATGGATTATATTTCCTTGTATAGATCCAACATAAATTGTAAAGGGATGAAAATAACCATATGTATTAAAAATCGGCCTTTGATTACCTATAGGTTCAAAGAAGAGGTTGAATATTACTTGGTACCATCATCTCAAGAATGGATATTATTACCATATTATCTCACCTATCATGAAAAAATGACAGAGACAATGAAAAATATCATCCTTGATGAAATTAATTTTTTGAGGAAATTCACAGATGTCTTTCTCAAAGAATTTCCTAGCCTCACTCTAATATATGAGGTTATGTTATTAACTGATATTATACCCAAAAAATTACTTATATACAATACTATGTATAAAATGGTTATTGTTGAAACTGAGGAGATAGAGATCAAAATGATGGAAAATTTGGATAATGGTTTTATATGACCATGTACTTCACCATGTGGTGACCCAGTCCTCTTCATTAAGAATAATAATGAGTTAATTCACCGATTCATTATGTATTGTGAGATCTCCAAGATAATGATAAAGAACAAGTATCCTCTATCAATGATTAATTACTTTTTTTATCAGCTATGTGGAGACCAATACTTTTCTCCAATATATACATGGGGTCAAGTTATTATGAAGTAAACTTGATGTAGGTGGATATCTCCAAAATGTATTTTCTTAAACTTTTTAGGCTCTATGAGTTCATAATTATGTCATTTGCAGTCAATATTTATCTATAAATCTTTATGGATTTAATGAATAGTGTCTTTAGGAATTACCTTGACTTTTTTGTTGTCTTTATTGATGATATTATTATATCAAATAAAATCTAAGAAGAAAATATTGAGGATTTAGGTATTTTTAAGAGTTATTTTTTAAAAAGAAATTATGAATTAAATGTATAGTAAATGCATGTTTTTATTATAGAAAGTGTCATTCCTTGGGATTTTTTCCCCAATAAATGGATACCCACAAATCCTTTAAAAATATAGGTAATTGATGGATAGAATAAACCAACATCTATCAAGTAAATCCATAGTTTCTGTGTATCATGTGGGTACCATTATCTATTTTTGAGGAAGATATCATGATTTTCAAGTGCATTAACTATGATTCCTTGAAAAAGATCCATGTTTTTTTTTGAACAGATGAATGTGATGAGAGTTTTAAATAGCTAAAGAGGAGGGTAATCACTACCCTTCATCTCACACTACTCATTAATGGGGTGGGAATTTTGATTTACATAGATGTTTCTAAAAATGAATTGGGTTTTTTACTAATTCAATATAATAAGGTAATAACCCAAACCTTTCACCAATTAATTATCCATGAGTAGAACTACCCAACCCATAATCTTGAATTGGCATAAATATTGTTTTCATTATTTGTTGTAAATGTATATATTGGTAGAAGTGTGAAATATATCCATATAATAAAATCCTCCTGTATATATTCACACTAAATAAGGTTAATAATTCCCAATGAAGGTGTTTAGATATAATCATGGATTATAATTCTAGAATCCACTACCATCAAAGGAAGGTAAAAAAGTGGAAAATTGTTTAAGTAGAAAGGATTAATCAACCATATATATGATGCAGATTAAAATTGATCCAATATTCCTAAACATGATAAGGACCAAAATGTGAATAATAAAATCATATTGATCTTACCTTGCTATCATAAATGTTCAGCCATCGATTCTTGAAAGTATTAAGGATGCTAAAAAATATGATGAGGAGGTATAGAAGAATTAAGTGAATATTCCAGAGTTTAACTCTATCAAATATGTACTTATATGGTTTACTACCCAGATATGTGTAAAAAACTAGATTTGATGAGGGATGTTCTAGATTATGAGAGTAGATCATCCCCCACTATTCATTTTAGAATCATGAATATGTATAACGATTTGAAGAAAACAACTTATTGGATAACATGCAAAGGGAGATTAAATAAGTTGTATCTTAATTCTTGGAATGAAAACTAGTCTTCGAAAAAAACTATAAGGTTATGATGATAACATTTACCATATCTATATAGAAATGGAAAAATATAACCATTTATTTTGACAATGGACTCCCAAGAACATTTAAATGCAACAATTACTTTTGGGTGATAGCTGACATACATACAAAGTCAATGTATGTCATTACAAATAAAGAAGTTTACTATCTCGACCAACTCACTGAGATATACATTATATAAGTGGTATGACATCATGGAGTGGCAATCTCTATTATATAAAATCAATATCCAAGGTTCACATTAGAGAATCCTTCAACAAGAATTAAATATGGATCAGATATTCAATAGTTCTTATCACCCTTAGATGGATCGTTAATTTTATAGAACCATTCAATATCTAGAGGATATGATGATTTTAGGTTGAATGGATTTCCAAGGATGTTGGGATAACATTCCCTTATAGAGTTCTCATATAACAATAGTTATAATTATAGAATTTAAATGAATCCTTATTAGGTGTTGTATGAGAAGAGATACCAGACTTTGACATGTTTAGATGAATTTGGAGAGTTAATGGTTATAGAACCTGATCGTGTATATGATCTAATGAAGAAGGTCCAAACAATTCAATGCCAAATTATATTCACACAAAGTCAACATCAAAATATCTGCAGAAAACCATCATTGTGATATATAGTTTGAGGATGGAGATAAAGCGTTTCTTAATATATCCCCATGTAAGAAATTCATGGTCATTAGGAGTTATATAAAGTTTAATCCATGATACATTACCCCCATAGTGATCCTTGTTCAAATCAGAGTTGTGTCTTATCAACTATAAATCCAATCGTACCTATATCAAGTACATGATGTGTTCAATGTAACTCTATAAAGGAAATTTATACCGAAGAACATACATGTACTAAATCTATATGTGGTAACCTTAGATAATGATATTTCATATGAGGAGTAGTTGGTGAATATATTAGTTCGTAGAGACAATGTTCTATGAAACAAGACAAATCACATAGTCAAAGTATAGTGGAGGTGACATAAGTTTTAGGGATAGATATATGAAGTGGGAGAGGTGATGAAAAAAAAGTTCCCTAATATATTTTAGTGTATGAATCAATCATTTTGAGGGATGAATTTCTGAATGGGGTAAGAATGTAATTAACCAAAATTCTATAAATTAAAGTCCCTTCTTGAATGAATAATTGGATAATTATGAAATATATTTATTGAAAACACATGAACTATTTTTGTTATTCTTTAAACATTATATCCTATCATATTTAAAATAATTTCATGTACCATAACAAATTATAACATAGTCATTGTACAATAACCATTATAATTATTATATATTAATGGTTTTGATAAAGTCTTATTGGCAAACTAAAAATTAATGGAATCAAAAATTAAGATAATACACTATGAAGCTCATTTATAAAAGTTTTAGAGGGAGATACCATCATTGGGGTTTTCCCTTAAACAATACCAATATAAAATTCAACAATTAAAGAATGAATGAAATAGTTTAATGGCGATGTTAATGACCATTTAGATATTGGACCAAACCATGTATGTTTAACCACCACATGAAAGTTTCACCACTGAAAACGTTCCCCCTAGGGAATTTACTAGTGTAATAATTATTTATTTATATGGAACTAAATAGTATGAATTTATATATTTATTTTACAATTATTAATTATATATTTTATAATTACATTAGAATGATTAATAATTTTTTTATAAAAATTAGATATCGATACAACGA
Source organism: Viscum album (assembly GCA_963277665.1). NCBI lineage: Eukaryota > Viridiplantae > Streptophyta > Magnoliopsida > Santalales > Viscaceae > Viscum > Viscum album. The sequence continues at coordinate 257,780,552 of OY728156.1, read as the reverse complement.
AACATAAACTGTATTTCTGGTAAATATAGAATTTTGATCAAAACAATATTTTTTGAAATTAAATAAATTTTTTTCTTAATTAAATTATAGTAAAATATTATTATTAAATAATATTTATTAAATATAAATGACATTATTATTTTAAAAACATAAATATAATTTTATAAGGTCGGAAAATTGTTATTGTCAAAAAACTAGTATTCTTTAATAAATATAGATTTTTTATTTAAAAAGTATAAATTATAATATTAATAAAATTAATTTTATATAATAAATATTATTTTTTAATTTTAATAAATTATCCAATGGGTAATTGTTTATAATTTTTAGAGAAAGTCAATTTTTTTAGAAAAATTAAATACCATATAATTATATGGTCTATATTATGAAATAATAATAGAATAAATGTAATATCATAAATGATATAAATGATATAATTGACCAAATATATGTTTAATATTTAAAATATTTTGTTTATATGATATTTTATTTTTTATAAAAGTTCAATCAATCCTGAAAAACCTATATTATATATTAAGGTTTTAAAATAATGCTATGTAAACATGAATAACATCCACATCTTCAGGGGTATTATTTAAACGAGATTAGTTATTAAACATTTAAAATAATAAAAACCACGCCACATTGGGAGAAAAAAATGGGAAAACCATTGGATGAGTTGAAATTTGGATTACTTTTAATATATAGTCCAAAAACTATGTTTCCAAATTAAAAAAGAATTATCCTATCTTTAAATATATAAATCCACCAAAACTTTATTTCAACTTAACAAAAAACTAATGGAACATGAAATGAATGTACCAATATCACCCTAGAGTCTTCCTATGGTTCCCTTAAGCTCTTAATAATCTCAACCCATTCTTTATGAAGAACCCTCTCAAGCTTAGTGGTATTCTCCAACGTCTCTTTAGTGAAGATATTCCTTTGTGTTAGGTCATTTTATTTCCAATTATTTGTCTTAAAAGTATTTTTAAACATCCCTCTTAATGTAATTATGTTTTACAAGTGATTAGATACCCCTTAAACTATCATTAACAACTTATACAAATAACTTTGTGCCCCCGTTTTGTTGCCAAAATTATCCTATGATTTTCATAGAAAAACTTTTCCTTATTAAATAGCCAACCCCATTACCAGTAACGGATATTCAGCTTCATGTAATTATAATTAATTTATTTTTAATTTATATGTATTTTACCCAAATTCATTGATTTTGGGGTTTAAATTGAGGGAAGTAATTATTATTTTGTATGATATATGTGGCACACTTATGAATGTACGTAAAATGAAGATGACGGGTTTGTCCAAATAAGACTCCAATGAACTGGGTAATGTTTTAATCTCATGAGATTCCATATATGGTGCAAGTAAAATTATCATAAGAACATTATGTTATTTTTTATTGTTGTTTATCCTTGAATTATAATTATGGTGTCAAGGTTTATGTTGTTTCCACATTCCCATGTTGACTTTATATTTTCTTGTTATTGCATGCGTCATTGTTTAAGATTATCTCTCTCACCCACTTATGTTACCTTAGAATGCCTCTTTCATGAAATATAATATATCATCTTATTCCATGATTTTTTTTATTTTCTTGCTAGGATTTATAGATCAACCATTTCTTATGTGTATCCTTAGGTTATCCCTTTTAGTTTTAGAAGACCCAAGGTATATAAGTGAATGTCATAGAGTTTTTAAAAAATGTTGTTGTATCCCTTGTTAAAATTGTAATGATATGTACCAAATTTTCCAAACACACTAGTATTCATGATCCAATGGTTTATATTCAGTGTTATGTTATTTAATAATTCATGAATAAAAATATAAATCAGATACGGGTTCTCATTGATCGAGTTTATTAGACATAATCAAGGGAGTGGATAGTGAAGCGGTGTGTTAATCATTTTTTCAAGTTAGTGTTCTTTTTATAAACAAATATCTATTGGATATTGAAATCCCATTTCATTATATGAATTCATAGAAACAAATTTCGGTTTTTTTGGGAAATATTTTTCTCGGGTAGCTATCATAGATTCAAAAATTTAGTCCCCATTGTATCAATTTGGAGAACCAAGATAGATGAAATGTATTGGAACCATGCATCATCGTGATTCAGGTATCTAAAGTATGTTCACAAAATAGAACAGTATTAATTTAAAAGAATCTCAACATGATCTATGGGACTAATATTACTGTAATCTCAATGTACGATGTGAGTTCATCAGAAGAAACAGAAGTAAACAGATGGATGAGCACAATGAATAGAGTGCAGTGGAGTCCATGTGTGTTAACGCAAAGGAAGACCATATAGATTATCAATTGGTGAGTTGGATATGTTTCTATATACATTAATGAAAATAAAAAAGGGGTAGATATTGAAGATATAATAGTGTTATAGAGTCTAGTGATGTAAATTTAAAAGGATTCTGGACATCTGAGAAGTCATTGATGGAAATATGCGGGAGGTTTCCAACATGGATGCAACCAAAGAAATGTTCATAAAAAAAATTAGTGTGGATCATAATGTCAACATGAACTATTCATAGGGATTTGTTAATCAGAGGAATGACTTATAAAACAATTCATTAATTTCATAGTGTCAATGGAGGTTCACCCAGGAAATTTGGATGGAAGTGTTGGTTGGAAGACTAGATATGTCCATTATATAAGTGGGACTAGTCCACTTTTGAAAATGGTACTATATAATGATTGAAAATTACTAACATGGACTAATATAAATTTGGAGGTAGAATTTGAAGAATCACACCTATATAATATAGGTGATAGAGTCTAAAATATTGTATGTGTATGACCAAGAGGGGTAGCACAAGAAGATGAAATTGTTAAATCATTAGTGATATTTCCTTGGGTGGTCTAATTATGGATGTTAAAAGGTTAGAATCCTTATAAACCATATAAAATTATTTTGTTGTTATAATGATATAGATACGTTTTCACTCTCCCATCGGTTTTGGACATAATATCCAAACAACATAATCCTTGTGTGTGTTCTCCTTTCACTTGGTGATTGATTGTGTCTTTCCGTATTGTTCTTGTTTCTATATGAGTTGATCAAAAATGATATCATGATGTAACTTGAACAAAATGGTGGAGGAATACTCGATGAAATAGTTGGAGTTCATGGACGTCCCTACTCTATTATTCAAGATCAAGGGTGGTGTATTATCCAAAGAAGGATTTCTTCAAGTGGTTGATGTTTAGAAACACTAGATCCCTAGAAGGGATAACTTATGGTGATTATATATGTTCTCTAATCCAAAACATAGACCACATATTAGATATATGTAAATCAAAAAAGATATTTTTTATTAGGATTTATTTGATAGAACGTCTCGTATATATCTAGGACCCATGTGATCATCCATTTTGTATTTATTCTCAATGATTTTATAGCTAGTTAAACATTAAGGTATCTCTTGATTGATGTGTTCTTGGGGTTTCCCCATTTTTATCTCATGGAGTGTTAAATATTCTTTCTGTTCTCATGCATCGTTTTTTGTTATGAAACATGATATTTTTATCTGATGTTATCCACATGTTGATATTTTTATTTTGATGAGGTTATCATAGAAATGATTGGTTGAATTCTTGGATAAAATGGGTGATAATTATAATTGTCTTGATTTTAAACTAAATAGTACCCAATTGAAATTATTATATAATTTTGTTTTTATCAGGTTCAAATTGAGAAATTGTTTAGTTAGGCATGTTCCGCGTTATTTTCATTCACCATTGTGAGATAGGATGAAATATCAGGTTTTTATCCTTTAAGGTAAGTTTCATTTATATATCCTTTCCATTCAGGCTTTATGGGGTACTGATAGATTTTTTGACCTTGGATCTTCCCTATATGGACATTTAATCTGTTCCTTTGATGATTTATTATGTTTGGGGAGAATTATTATTCCTCTGGGTGGTGTTTTCTTTGGATTTTTTAAAACATTTATTGGATAGATGCAAGTGGTTGATAATGTTTTATTATTTTCAATGATGTATTTGATAAATCAAGTTTTATATAATGAAATCCCATATATGGGGGCAGATATTTCATGTATCACCATTTTAGATGAATTTTAAATGATATGAGGACCAATAGTATGTGTTTGTGGTCTTTATATTTTTATTATTTTGTGGCAATTTAGATTATCATTAGAGATGATTGATGATGTTAAGGATTTAAATATGTTGAATTTTAAGACCTGTGTGTTATTTAATGTACTTATTCTCATTAGATATCCAATATTTTAACCAACCCATAAACTATTTGTGTTGGATGTTGAGGTTTTTGGGATCTTGTAACATTTTAATTTTATACCTATTTTCTAGAGGTTGAAATTGATAAGGTGGGGAGATTTGTGCCACCCTCATGTCACTTTTGTTTAAAATAAAATCCAATTGGGAATTACTTTAATATTTCATGTGTACTTATATTTTTTTGAGTTTTTATGATTTGATCTAAGATTGATCATGCCATGGACAAAGGCAACATGGTGTAATGAGCCTAATTTTTTAGTGATAGTTTTTTCTTTTGATCTGTGAAAATTGGGGTGACATGTTGAACCACATTACAACATTTGTGTGTTACATCATGATATGGTATCATGGATGATGTTTCACAGGGTGATTCAAGGATGAGAGAACCACACAACAACATATAGGTTGCACTGTTCAGGGTGTAATTTCTTGCCACCTCAAACCACATGATTATTGTTTCATATTGTGATTTCTGTTTGACCATAGCAATTCTTCCCTATATGAAAAAATTATTCTCACTAACATGGAGGGTCTATGGTTTTAATATGGGGAGACTATACCCTCATAAAAGAATAAAAACAATGGAAAAATTACTATTGTTCATGCATCATAAATAATCAGAGTATACAGTAATGATAAAACAAATAATCATATATCAAATAATATATAGAAGGAAACATTAATTCCAACATACCATAACTAATATCCCATAGGCCCAAACACAGTCAAAATAAAAATATAAAAATAATATAAAAATCTATACTACCGTCTCCATGCCTCATCTCATTCTAGTCTCCACAAATATGTAGCTTATTCCACTGAATTATGAAATACATGGCCTTTTCATTATCAAAACCCATTATTAGTAAAGTATATTCAATTACTCTCATGCCATGGATGCCTAAGAATGGTGTGAATATAGCTCAGTAGGAAACCAATAATAGGTCCCCATGTAAAACTAGTAAAGTAGTGTATAAACATGTGATATGTTCATCTGAATAAATGAATACAATGTGAATGAATATATAAACAAACCCTATCAATCCTTTAATTCTAATGTGATGACTGGGATTGACTATACCTAATTCTGAAAATTTTGGAGTGTCTACGAGTTCGTGACATACCACACTATCTAGTATTTGGGTCAACAACCAAATCCAATGTAATAAACTAGAAATTCCATGAGTATTAGGTGAAATAATCATTTACTAATGTAAATCTAAGGTAATCGAGTAGTGTCAAGCATAATGTTGATTCCTAAGAGTTCATCTAATGATATATAGATTTAACTAAAGGTAAATCCTATGTAAACACATTGAAATTACATATTTACCCATAGTATGATTCCTAACCAACCACATATATAATCCATATAGACCCATAGGATGATTCCTAATTAACCACCACGGGAATCCATATAGACTCCTAGACCGATTCCTAAGTAACCACATAAAAATACACATATACACATAGGTCATTTCCCTGATAACCACCTAGAATATATATATATATATATATTTATTTATATAAACTGAAGGATGTTATTCTCTCATGTTCTTATCATAATCATAACACTAAGTGGTTAGTGTGTCCTATCTAGTTAAACTCATAGTACATATAATTAGGTTTTTTCTATCGGTTGAACACAACTCACACAATAAGCATTTACCTCTCAAGTGTAATATCAATCCCTATCACTATAACCATATTAATCTAAACTCACTAATTTGGTATTAATATGACACCTGGAATAATAACTAATTTTTATCCTCCATCTCTAGGGTTAATATATCTATGGGGTACCAATTAAGGTCCCCTAGGACATATCATTTCATAGACACCCTATATGGGTCTCTCAATCTCAATCTCAACTCTTGGTTCATCACTTATCACTCAAATTGTATAGCATATTTCAACATCATTATTGTGATAACATACTCTATTAAACCCAGTGGGCCTTCTTATATCTGTGTAACACAAGGGTGATAACCTCAAGACCATCCTATTTCCAAGAAACATTGGATTGTTCCTCACACAGCCAACCAATCCACAATTCCTACATGGGGCATACCCACAAAGGAACTCACATCCCAATGAGCAGGGAAGGCCTTCCCAGTAAAAATTTCATCTATCCCATGGGATTTAAGGTATATCAACATTTCATAAAGGCCTAATATAGTTAAATACTCTTATATGAAACACTCAACTACCCAAATGTCCCCAAGAGAACCTATTAATAACGTTTCTACATGTAATTAATTTTATTTCATTGAATTTACACCCTTTAGTGAATACCACCCGAATAGCCATAAGGCCTTCTTTTTATTTATTTTCTGACAACCAACATCTCCAAGGATGAGGGGGATCCCATGAAAGGCCCATAGGCATAGATATTACATGACCCATAGGTCATAGAAAAAATAGAGGCTATGAATATGTGGAACTGCTTCTCCCCAGATTCTTCATCATGATGTCATCTCTCCACCATCGCATGGCTTGTTTGGTTAGGATTTCCATGCAAGAATTGGATGGTCTTGATGGAAGATTCCATACACACTCTTTTTGACAAGCATGCTTAAGCTTCTGCTCTAGTGAATGTGCCTGCTCTGGATCCTCATCTGGAGTCTACTTCTTGTAGATTCTACCTAGTCGTTCAGCCCAATTTTAGGTGGAAATAATACCAAGAGATGATTCGAAGGACTTGTGGTGGCCTGAAGGCCTTGAGATGACCTAAAGGCCTTACGGTGGCCTGAAGGTCTTGATGTGGCCCTATGGCCCTAAGCTCGCCTGAAAGCCTTACTGGCCAGAAGGCCTTGTGTAGCGCAAAGGCCTTGAAGGACCCAAGTCCCAAATCAGTGGCCCGAAATACCATACACATTAATAGTTCCTACTGCTATAGTACTAAATAGTACCTACTATAGCTCTTACTCCAGTACCTGCTATAACACTACTACAGTACCCGAAATTATGTCTCCACCCGATTTTGAACTCCGGTCTCTTGGATGCACCTGTCGAGTCATCACCAAATTGGTTGATTCTCTTATGCACACCCTTTATTATATACACATATCAAATAATACATTTATAATAAAGCCCTTGGATATCAATAGCCAATATAAAAAAGCACTATTTAAGGGTCCATTATGGTCCTTAGTAAATAATATTTATCTATAAGAATCTTATTTTAATTAAATTTCTCATTTAATTTGTGAGGTTATTTTCCCTCAATGGAGAGTCCACATATAACATGAAAAAAATTGTCACGACCCGTCCTCGGGGCCCGTTTCGTGACTACCCCAAGCCCGCCTTCCATAGGCCAGGGGCTGGCGACTAGCACCAAGGCGTAAATCCCGGTAAAAAGGGAAGGCATTTCCTTTGTAAAGTAAACAAGCACCACAGAGTACAAGCGGAAGAAGTAAACACTAAGTAAAAACTGAGCACAACAGTAACTGCTGAAAGTAAAAGGGGTCGGAAATACAAGACCAACTGTAAAGTACAACTCGAAAGAGAAAACAGCAACTGTAAAGTAAAGCCGCTACGCCGAACTGTCCACTAGAAATCCCACCTGAAGGGTGGGTACAGATAGCTCCACTGCTCCTCGGGTCCCACCGTCCGCTCGGAGTACGTCCCGCCCAGTGGTCCACCTCCAGGTACCGTCCATCTCTGCAATCCTCAAACACGATCAATGATTTCTATCGTCTTCAACAAACACAACGTAGTGCGGGCATAGACCATGCAGGGGTGTGTATAAGCTACTTAGTAGGGACCCCGAGACCCCCGAAGGTCCCCCAAAATCCACAAAGGATAAACCACAAAGGAAAGATACAATCAAGAAATATCAACTGACACTGCTTAGGTATATGCCCATATATATACCTAAGTCATCAATTCCAATACGCTCCATCATTCGAGCCCAAGTATAACTCAGAACACAAAGGAAAGTATACGTATTCCACAAAGGAAAGCAAAACGTAAACCACATAGGATAGCACAACACAATCCACACAGGAAGCAAATAGGATTCAGCTCACACAGGTATACTTCTTCGAAGACGATAGATATGATCACTGATCCATCTAAGTCGTCGGACCCACAAAGGATCGATAGGTACTAACCCCCGCAAAGACCCACACAGGATCGGCAGGAAACTAACCCCCATAAAGACCCACACAGGATCGGACCCACACAGGATCTGTAGGCGCTGGCTCACACAGAACCACTGAGCGCTGACCCACACAGGATCAGACCCACACAGGATCGGTAGCACTGATCCACATAGGATCGCTGAGTGCTGTAGTCATCGCCTTCGAATCCACTGAGGATCTCTGCACAGTCGTCGTCGTCACAGTAGCAGTCACAGCCAGCACTAGAGTTCCCGCACACAGCAAGCTCATTCGGGAGGGTCCGCTCCACGAGTAGAGAGGATGATACATCAACTGACACATAGTACAGAGTTGATGTATCCAAAAGTTCTGTATCGTCAACAGGAACTCAATGTCGCAGACGGCGCGTCGATCAGACGCCCGGTCTGAGAGTTATTGGCTTTTTCGTCCCAGGGGCCCGGTTGGTTTTTAAGGCAAAACCAACCCGACCATACACCACCTGCGTCCAAACCTCAGGCAGTGTAAGCCAAAAGATCTGTCTCACTAATAGGAACTCAACAAAGTCGACGGCACGTCAATCGGACGTCCGTAGCTCAAGATATGAGTGTTTCCACTCCGAGGGCCCGGTTGGTTTCGTGTACGAACCTACTCGGCCAAACTCAAAGTATTCCGAAACCTTGAGTGAGATATGTCAAAATGACCGTCTCTTTCCAAGGATCATGTCTCCGCTGACGGTGCGTCGATCAAAGGTCCATAGCCTGAGTTATGGGCATTTGAACCTAAACGGTCTGAAAATGGGGGTTTCGGGCCCGGACCGACCCGGCCTAAGACCCCCTGGGTCGGCCCGAACCGGGTCGAACCGGTCCGGCTCAGCCCAGCCTGGCGCGGCCCGGCCTGGCCGACTGGCCAGGCGCCGTTCCAGCTGGGCACTGCGCGCCCAGGGCGTTGTCTATCTCGGCCTTTGGCCAAGCCGTTTCGGCAAAGGGGGGGGGGGGCGCCTGCCCCCTAGTGTAACCCCCCCCCCCACCCCATTAATGGGGGCCGTTTGAGCCAGACGGGGTAATTTATTTCCCCCGGCTCCTCCCTTTCGGGCCGGCCCGACCTGTCCGGCCGGTTCCTTCTCAACGGGACCGGCGGTGGCTGGTCCCCTTCCAGCTCCAACAGCGGCGGCCCGATCCGGCCGCCGGTCACCTTGCTCCGCTGCGGCCCAGAATCGGTCGCGACCCTTGTTGTCTGGCACGGTGCGACGGAATCGCTCCCCTCCGCCGCGGCCCCGCTCCAGCCGCGGCGTCTTCGGTTTTCTTCGACGTGGCGCGACGGCGTCGCGTTCTTAAACTTCATTCCATGACACGGCATAACGACGTCGCGTAATAATTGTCGTGTGATTTCCGCGTGGTGCGACGGCACCACGCCATTCCATTCCAACCACAAAGAATCAAACATGAACATAGGAGGGGGGGTTCGGCCGTGTTTGTGCGGTCCCCCCCCCCCCCTCTCTTTAAACGATAACATCTAGTCTAAAATCCACGATGATTGATAAACTAGAATCATGAATGGAAAAAATTAAATAAAACAATCCCCTACATCGGTTTCAAGAACGGTGTTCATCAACGAGCTGCGGAAGACGAGCGTCGCTAAGGTCAGGCGTCGCGGAAAATGAACGTCGATGTCGCGAAGCGAGGATTCGAAGTCGTTGACGGATATATCGTCGCGGAAAATCGTCGCGGAATAGACGACGCGGAAGAAGAACGTCGCGTCGTAGATAAGGCGTCGCGGAAGAACCGTTGCGGAAAGAGACGTCGCGTCGCGGGTCAATGTCGCGGAGAACGAACATCGATTCCATTGTCATCGAGGTGCGTTCGAAGGGGATACGTCATTGGAAGAAGACGTCGTGTTCTTCGGCGGAGGTTTTCTTCGCGTTCTTCGTCGAGGTCGAAGATGAAGAAGAGTCACGCTTCCCAATCCACTCAAGGTTACAAAACTCTAACAATAATAAAATAAGAACATGACTTATTTTATTAACACAACCTAACCGTTTTAATTTCAAGAGTTTGAAATTCAATTTAACCACACACAACTCACCTTATTAAACTTATTACATTTAAGTCATAAGTTATAACTTAGGTTAACAAAATTAAAGTGGGAGTTGAGGGGGGTTAAAGGATATGAAGGGGTGGGGTTTTTGTGGTCCCCACCACCCTCATAACCTCCCAAGGGAGGTTGGGTGGTTACCCAACTTCCATCAAGAACTAACACTTAGAGTAAAAATAATAAAATTTTTAGAGTAATTATAAAATAAACTTCCACATTTTTTATCATCAACACTCGTCTAAACATAACTCCGGAACAGGAGTTCCTAATCAATTACCGGTGCTTCGGTTCCATCGGTTCCCTCAGAATTCGATTCCGGGCACCGGTTCAAGAGTTAGAAATTCCTGCTCGTTCGTTCACTGAACTTACCCGAGCCAAACTTCGAAAATTGATCTCGGGAACACCGGGCCTCAGAATCAGGTGCAATCAGAAACAGTGTTCTTGTAAAATTCCAAATAAAATTAAGAAAAAATTTCCCTTGAATTTTATGGGTCATTACTAAAATAATAAAATGAATTTATACAATGGGATATTCTCACAGGACCACCTAGCTTAATCAAAACCATTTCCCTTTTAAAGAGGCTTGAAAAATATTGTCTAAACATCTCCAAGTCAAAATTATATCATCAACCCACACGAGGTCCTAAATCAATAAAAAACACAGTATTTAAGGATAAAAAATCATAATTAACTATTCATGTTAAATAATACAATTTATAATAAACTTTAGAAATTATTTAAATTTCACATAAATGAAAAATAACAACCTTAGTCTCCTTGTTTCACTAAATTTATGACCAGAGACTCCAAAAAGGTAATTTTCATACTCATCAAACCATAATAAGAAAAATACCTATCAACTGATACCAACTTAATAGTCAGTTTCATTAAATTTTGGAAAAAAACCCAAATAAAATCCACTGAGTAGTGTACCATCATTAAAATAGTGTGAGAAATTCTTCTTAGTACATCCTTTAGTAAATACACATGAATAATTTCTCATTATATGATGATTTCACCATTCTCTAGTTAAAAATTAATGAAAACACTAACATTAACAACTATTTGAGAAAAAAGAAGGAAGGAAGAATGAAGGAATGATAGGAGGAAACTCACCTCAAATCATTGAAGAACACCACAAAAATCACTCCAAAACAATTGGAAATCAAGGAGGAAGGAAGGGTATACCCACATGGTAAACACATTCAATTTAGAGGAAGTGATAGGGATAGTTTGTTAGAATATTATAGGATAATAATGGAAGAATCTCCATTTTTAATGAAAATCTACTCTCTACGGGGTTTCTACACAGTTTTTCTAACTATTTTCCAGCCGTGTGGATGGAATGATCTCAATCCATGCCTTCAACATGGTTTGGCTATATGGTTTTCCAAACTATGTTCCAACCATACACTAGGCCCCAACCCAAATGCAACCAGTATGGTTTGTTCAAATAGTTTTCTCTAAATGTGGAGAAATTATGGACAAGGAAAAAACACTTCCAAAATTTAGGAAATTAGACTATAAACTACCAAGAATCACTTGAGATCTTGATACACCTTCCATGCATAAATGAATTTCCAAAAACAATATATTGAAGATTCCCAAACTCTCGAAATTTTATTTTGAATATTAATTTTCAATAAAACTCCTACTTTAGAGTCAAAAATTCATATTCCATCTAAAATTTACAACACATACAAGTATGGGGTTTTATAATCTCCCCAACATAAAACTTATCATCTTTAAAAATATTCAGTGGTATTTTAACCACCATCAATGTCTAATCCCATCATCAATCCATTTTCAATTCATCATGTTATACATTGTAATTTCAAACATCCTCTCATTGCATAACTCCAAACATAAAGAACATTATTCATTAAATCCTACGATACCATTCATAATAACCACCAAAACATTATGAAAATGCTGACTCATTCCCATAAATCCTGATAAACCAAGGTATCATCAACCTATTCATGGCATGGCCTATAATACTTTACTCTTTATTTAACTACATCTAAATGATGATTCTAATACATGGTGCTCTCGTCCATTAAAAAAACCTATTGAACAAATTTTCATTAGTATAATGACCCACTTAATGTAGTTTTTAACTTCCCACAACCAATATTATAAAAAAAATCAAGTATGTAATTTTCTAGATTACTATGAATGGATACACATTGTTTCACTCACTAATGTGTGTTCTCATCACCTGATATTGATTCCTAAATACCTATGTAAATCATAATATTTTACAAGCGCCAATACTAAATTCCAAGCCTGATATATAATGAAATTCCATTATAAGTTTCTCAATCAACAAAATACACCATTTTGATCCACTCATGAGAACTGGAAAACCCTCAATCCCCAAAACCATTAGGTCACATCCTAGCAAGCCCAAGACAAATGCAAACATCTTTACTCTATCCAATTCTGAATTCAAATCATAGATCTAGTTTTCACAAATAAACCAAATCAAATTGGATGATTCTTCCCACTGGAATATGAAGTACACCTTGAAAATCCACTGACCTGTCTCATCACACCCATGAACCTACCTGCACGAGGGTCAGACCTTCATGACTCACGGTATTTCCATTACTACATATAATTAGTGGACATACACTACTACAAAAATGGTCAAGGGATGCGTTTCACTTATATCAGCGCTAAAAAGGTGATGATAAAGGGAGGGGATTTATCAGTTCTTTTCTCGAGTGCTGATAAATGTTATGTTTAAGAAAAAAAATTCATGAAAAATAATATTTTGTTATATAAGTATATTTATATTGATATAAATAAAATATATATATTTTAAATATGTTATAGATACATATAAATAGACTATTACATTTAATATATAAGAAATTTAGTGAAAATGGCTTCAACATATTTGAAAAAAATATTAATAATTAATAATTTTCTAATTAATGTTGATTAATAGTCATTTAATAAAAATTTGAGAAAACAAAAAATTAAAACAATTAACAAAAGATCTAAAATATGTTGAAAATGTATCTCAAACTTCAAACGTCCATAACTTTTGATCAGGGTGTCTGTTTGAGCTCTACCACATATCAAATTGAAGCCTGTGATGAGATCAACGTCGCTATGACTAGTGGATACCCTTGTCATGGTTATTTCGAGACCAGCATTGACCCAGAAGACTTCCAAAACTGAGTTTTTAGTCGCGGTACCCCGATTTGTTAACATTCAAACAAATATAACTTATGATACGGATCACCGTTAGGCATTTACCACATATCATATCGAATATTGTCTCATTTTATTCGGTTCAACTATTTTTGGAGTTGAAATGGGCTTCTAAATTATATTTTTTGGTCGTTTTAACATTCATTGGCTTTTCAAAGACACATATTTATGTATTTATTCATATATGTCTGTGTAAGTGTGCGTGTGTGTATCTGTGTGTGTGTGTTGTATATATGTATATATGTATGTATTTATTTAATTATAAACCCACATAAAAACATATTTCATAGCTATATTTAAAACTAATCTTATATGTATATATTAATATACAAATAAATATACGGATAAAAAATTATAACTAAATATATATATATATATATTAATATACGAATGAATATATGTATAATAATATATGAATAAAATAAATATATTAATATCGATCTATATCAATATATGAATAAATATAACTATATATATATAAAGTGATATATCATTAAATATCAAAAAAACGTAATAGCACAGTTGTAAAGGTACTGACGCGAAAGGTGGAGGTTGCGGGTTCGAGTTCGGGTGGAGGCAGAGGTTCTGCGCATGTGTGAGGATGCGGGGGAAGGGTAGTGTGAAGAAGACCTCTAGTGCTGATTAAGGGGTGGTCAAGCGCTGATAAAATCTCTCCCCATGCATTATTTAATTTTTTTTATTTATTATAATTTTTTTTGACTTTTATCAGTGCTCCGAAAAGCGCTGATAAAGGAAACATTTTTCCGCGCAAAAAAAAAGCACCAATAAAGGGTTCTTTTATCAATGATTTTTTTAGCTCTGATAAAATTGGCCTTTATCAGCACTTTTTGGAGCACTGATAAAAGAGACCCCCTTATATCTGCGCTGAGCTTTTCAGTGCTTTTTAGCGCTGATATAGACAGTTTTTATAGTTGTGATAGTATTACCACTCATTATTGAGTTCCTACATAAAAAATCAACTATTAACCATTATAGACTCATCAAGAACATCATCCTTAGAATCCACTACAATTATAAATCCAATAATAGTCACACACTCTGTGACCAATGCTTAACTGTTTACCATTTGTTTTTCTTTATACCACTTATCAAGTGAAATGACTGATATATTTATAACATCTCACCTCCCTGACTATATGATCAATGGAACACAAGAAATTAAAACATAAAAAACACACACATCCATCTTTAATGTCACCAATCAACATAGAGAGAAATTTAAAATTTCATAAATACTATTAGAAAACTCATCATGCAACAATTTTATCATATCCAGCTGCTATCATCTTAGAAAAAAATTCTCACCAATCCATTAAAAAGGGGCATAACATTTATCTATTATGCACTCCCCCCCCCCCACAAAAAAACATTTTCCTAAAAAGTCACAATAATACTTAATCACTTTATCATAATGAATAGTCTTCCCCAGGAACCCTCTCACGATTTCTCATCCAATATTCATCATAATCCCATTAGAACCCAATAAGTTCACACTCCTAAACAACAAAATCATATAATATGATCAATGATCTAATAATTTAAACACCATTAATTCTAATATCGTGTTCTTAAACCACGAACCATTCTCCACATGCATGTGATTCTCATCAAACCAGGAGCACCCATGTGCTTCCTATCCAAAACCATAGCCATCATGACCATGCCTTGGTATACTACAGGACCACACCCATATGGTTGTCCTTCAAAATAATAATCTTCCCACTCTTTATCCACCCTATATCCAACAATGGTGAATAATAATCCACAATCCTAGAGGGAACCAAAATGAAAATTGAAAGGTATAGGTTTCATACTGTTCATTTCCTATGAAACCAAAATTTTCTACCAAAATCAACACAAGTTATTTTTATCATGAAAACCTAATAAAACTCCATACATATACCATATACCTAGTAGAACCTCATGTGCATCAATGTCAAACCCAAAACATTTAACCATGCTACTCATATCTAAGAAACTCATAAGCCTAGGAAAACCCGTCTCTCAGGTGACCCAAATACATAACACCTAATGAACGAATATCTTGAGAGACATATAAAAGGTACTTGTATTACCAATATGAACAATAAAAAATGTCACTCTTGAGCCACATCTCATAGGGATGGACATCTACTGCCATCATAAATACTACCCTACAACCGATGTTCCAAAACACCCAATATAGGGCCAAACATATATATAATTGGTATCATATATGAATTTATCACCCTAATTGGGTGTTGATCCTTATTAAACATAAATATAAGAGACTAAAGTCCTTGAGGACTACAATCTCATACAATAAGATTTATATAATGAAATAATCTCATGATGATTAGTGAAAGGCATTCCACCATAATATGATTCTTTTAATTAGAACTCCACCAAGAAGATATATAAGGAACAATATATTGGTGGGTATTGACACGTCAAATTACCATACATATATTAATTTCATAAAGTAGTATCATAATTACCCAAATGGAGTTTATTCATGAAGGAATACAATTATTTTATCATCCTACTAGAAGTTACTATACATACCATACAATAGGGACTATATAATCAACATCAAAGAGAATCTCAGCGAAATATCCACATGAAATGTCATTATAAAGAATATGCATTGATTAGTTTGGGTTGAATGGACCCAAAAAATTATATGAGAAAACACTATATATGTTTATATTTACACTTTAAATATGTTTTAACACATTGACCTGACCCACCAAATCAAAGCCGGAGAGCCACAATATCTTATGCATGTCTCCCCATATACATGAGGTTACCGACTAAAAGTTATTGTTAGAACATCATTAGTGGGGATAAAATACCCTATGGTAATCATATTCATACACCAACATTATAAATTACAATAAAGTAATCAAAATATAATGTGGAAGACTAAATATCATATAAAATAACAGAGAGAACAAAATTCAGACAAAAATGAAAATGGGCTTCCAGAGTGGTAATCCAAACTGTAGTGTTAGTGAAAGTGGATAAATAAATAAAACAATATGGAAATCCGTCAAATTAAATATTGGTCTCACCAACAGATTTATGCCCACAACTCACCTATCTTCCACAAAACCCTTTCCTTTATTGGTTCATTGTACATGAAATCTAGATGCACAAGGAGATTCCTACATAGGTTGTGAGCAATAAACCCAAATAAGACACAAAAAATTCTTCCTTAACATGTGTGAACAATTATAATTATTCTATTCCATGATAATATTAAATTCACAAGAAAGAATATTAAAATATATGTCAAGAAACTATGTGAAAACTAAGACCCCACGAGCCCCAGTCATACTTGGTTCCACACAATAATGGAAAAGATCAAGAACTATACATAGGGATGATGATATGTTCCACGACATCTAGAAATAATTGACTGAACATATGATTTAGATTCCATAATTCATCATGTTGTTTCATTATATTTTGTATCCTCAAGGAATTAATTATCATCCATGCCATAATGCTATCATTCTCCTACCCTATGCATGTGTCCATTTTTATCATTGTTACACAACATGAACACCCACCCTCTAAGTTGTAATCATATCAAAATAGTCAACTTAATAAAAAAACCAAGACATTACCTCAAAGGAGAGGTTAATACTCACAAAAAGGTAGAGAAATGTTGGTCAGGAATAACACATCATCACTAAGATATAGTTTCATTATATAAAAACTTGTGATATAAATCATGCATGTTAACATTATAATCTATAAATTCTTTTGTAATCAAGGATTATATATAGGTATCACACACTACACACAACCCACAAGAAAAAACCTTTCAATTATGGTCAAAAATTTATGTCATCTCAATATGAAATCAAGGAAATAAGAGCATACAAGAGCCTCAAAAGGTATGGAACTTTCTACCTCAATATTTTCAAAGTTATGACAAAATTTTTTCCATGTGTTCATTCCCCTTATTACATTTCACAATAGTTTGTTTATATAATCACCAAATATTCCTACAACTAGTCTTAAAATTTTATTTTTAAAAGAAATAAAAATCTACATGAAATTATAGTTTCATCCTCCTGGATAATTTTTAAATTATTGATATAGGCCATAACATGTGCTAAAAATTCCACTTAAATTAATAATTATAAAATCACATGTGATAATATTATATCTCTATAAAATAATCTGAGATAATTATATTGTAAATATTTATTATTATTCAATGATAATTATAGGTTACTTCATTTTGTGAAATATTTAACAACTTCCTAGAATTATTCGAAAGAAATATTTTGATAATTGAACATGAAATAGGATACCTAATATTTATCCCTTAAATAATGCTTCTCTCAAGAATAAAGGAGAGAGAGGGGGTTTACCACACTTGGACACCAGAATAAGAACCTTGTTTTATTGAAGAAAAATTCATATATGATGGGTTTAGAAATTGGGGACAACCCAAACTCAAGATGAGATAAAAAAGGGAAATAACATTGATATATTTTTTTAATGGAAAACCATGTAATAGTTCATTGCATTAAAAACCCAAAACAATTAACCATTTAATTTTTCTTTTTCTAGAATATTCAACTAAGAGTGTTTAAATACAATCATAATTATAATTTATGAATTTTAAATGATTTAAGAAATTATTTACAATGATTCCATGAATTAACAATAATAAAACAACACTATAAGTAAATATTGGTAAATGATAAATGAAAATAGGGTATTGAATAATTTTTTCACACAAATATTGTTGGAAAAGGTTAAAATGGTTTTATCATTTCATAACTCAATGTTTTCCGATGAGGTCACTATGTTAATCGTACATTATATTTTAAGGATTCACCCTTCCATAACCCAGTTCAACCCTTACATTTTTAAGGATTAACCTTACGTATCCCGTAGAATGTTCACATTAATTTTACACAAATCCAGTTTAAGCCTTAGTTATGCTTTCTCAACCTAGATATACCCTTATAAAAAATATATTAACATTATCAACCCTTAATAAAATTTTCTTTTAACCCTTACATAACCGTTACATATTAATGATTACCTTTATGAAACTCCCAAAGATACATGGGTATAAGTAGATGTAATATACCTTTCTGTATACCCTTTCAAATACATAAGTGAATAATAGTCACTAAATTTTTATATTTTCCATTAAATTGAACTATAATTTATATTAAAAAACAAGGTTCTAGAAAATTTATAATCTGATAATTTCACACACCTAAATAGTATTTATTACTGATATCAATCATAAAAAGGGATACATATTAAAAATGAATCATGCATTCCAAATATGATGTATATAAATCCTCTTATTTCTAATGATACAAGAGGAAAACCCCATAAATAATAAATACAAAACTCAAAAGTGTCACTCTTGGTTAAATCATTCAACCATAAAAGAAAAAACCTAGAATAAGAACCTCATATCCTAGTTCACCTAGAATTCCCCTAAAAAATGGTGTTTGTGACTCACCATTATGAGGTCGATCACAAACTCTAGAACATTAATTTGTCACATGTCAATCCTCTCCCAAAATAGTAAAATATTAATCTATGATTACACTGTTTATTGTCATACTACCCCAAACAACTAGACAAGTGTCAAGAATAACGGTTTCTACTAGACCCTACACACACCTCCATGCATTCTAGGTGTTTCCAACTACCAATGAGGTTCTAGGGTATTAAAATAGGTAAAATATACCCTCATAAAAGATTATATCATATTGGAAGAATAACCAACCATCATCTATTATAAATAATCCAAGTAAACATAAGAAATAATACATAATATGATATATTAAATGAAATGAAGAATTAAAAAGTCATATAGATACATATTCATATTGAAATTCATAAAATTACTTCTTGTGGGTCCAAATACATAAATAATAATTAAAATAACAAAATATGAAGCTATGCTACTATCCCCAATCCTCAACTCTTGCAGGTCTCAAAAACAATCCATGTTATCTCCCTCGATCATACAATGATGTGCCTCTGACCTATCAAACCTATATCTGCTGAAGTATACCTGAATACCCAAGTGGCGTGGCCACATGAGATGGGTGTGATTACAACTTAGTTGGGTACCAATAATGGGTTTTTAAACATAAATAGTAATTAAATTCATGCACATGTGAAATACTCAATAAAATAAATAAATAAAATTAGGAAGTGTAAATAAATAACCATCGTCGATTATTTGATTCTATCATGGAAATCATGATCAAATATACATACTTCATTTAGTTATAGAGTCTATATATTCATGTGATATACCATGATAATTATAATCATATTCAATGGTTTAATCCTAGGTAATAACCTATGAATTTAATATGTAAAATTTGTAATCAATGATTCCTATGAGGTACATCTTATTAATTACATACTTTTATGAAAAAATACAATTCTTAGATATAAATCCTTGTAAATATTGATATTACAAAAATATAAACCCAAGGTAATGACCCAAGAATTCCATATGGATATTTAGTTAGATTCCAAGGTATCCATTGAGGAAATATTCATAGATTTGTACGTCGATTCCCTAGTAACCACTCTGAAAATACATTAAAACAAATAAACTGATTCTTTAGTAACCACTTAGATAACCCACATTGTCCTATTACATGATTCCTTGGTGAACACCTAGAAAAATATATATATATATATATATACACTAGGAGGTAATTTTAACCCCTATTCATCTTAAAACCATAACACAGAGTGGGAAGTGAGTCTCATCTAGGTCATCTCATTACACATCTCAAAAGGGTTAGTCCACTCGTTGAAACCATCTCACACAATCAAGGTGAGACATCTCAAGTATGCATCCTATCCAAATAATAATTGATATATCAGGATAATATCACTAATTTGGGTTCTATGGTGACACCTAAAATCATTATTATCTATAATCCTCCATCTTTAGGATCAACATATCAGTGGGGTACCCTTCGACATCCCCTAGGTTGCATCATGACAGAAAACCCCTATACAATTTCCTCCATATCAAAATCACCACCTAGGTAATTTGTCACCACTGAAAGGATATAGCATCCCTCAAGTTTTTATTTGTCACAACAAAGTTCAAAAATTCTCCTAGGCCTTCCCCTATCATTGTCACATAAGGTAGATTCCCTCACACTCATCCCTTTTCCAAGTAATCATAGGGTTGTCATTATACCCAATATCAATCCACAAGTCCTACCTGGTTCATACCTAGTAAATCACTAACATCCTTATGGGGGAGGAAATATTTTCATATTTTCATCTCATTTTGTCTATGGGATTTATGGCATCTCAAGATTCTATAATGTCATACTAAGACTAGATATTATCTCCTATCACACCCCTCTATCTGGAGGTCACTAATTGAACATATTCCCAGACTCTATATGTATCATTAAAGTTATTTATTTTAATTTACACCCCAATGTAAATAAATCTAAAGGAATAAATTTATAATAAAGGCCTTGACCATCAATAGTAGAGGCATAAAACCATATTTTAATGGTCCATTATGGCCCACCGTATACACACTTTATCCATAGGAATCTCATTTTAATTGAACACTTCATTTAATTGAAGAGGTTAATTTACCATGATGGTGATAACATATATAAAATTCATACATAAATAAAATTAATTTAACAACGGTGTAGGTTAATGGGACCATAAAACTCAATCAATTACTCTTCCCATTTAAAGCGGCTCATTAATTCACATCCAAGATTTCCCAATTCAAACAAGTCATCATCATTACACGTAAGGCCCAAACTCAAGCCATAACACCCATTAATTAATTATTACAAATAATAATTAATAATTCATGTTAATGATAATTTTTTTTAATAAATATTAAAATTTAGTTAAAATTGGTATAAAAACCTAATTATTGAGTGAAAAGTTTCCTTATGACTTTTCTAATCCATTGTGTTTTGAAATTCACAACCAAATATTCATAAAGATTGTTTTTTCTATGAGGATGATTATATTCAAGAACATTTCATACCGTATTACTAATCATCAACGCCTTAACAAATGTTTTCTTGACAAAGTATAACCATTTTTCTTAAGTTAAAATTTGTTTTAGTTTAATCATATCTTTATTTTTAAATATATTTCACTTGAATTGTGAATATGATTTCTCTTAAAATTAGACGTTGATTTCTTCTAAAACCATAAGCAAATTTCACATGAAATCAGACTCCATTTTTTTTAAATAGACGATGATTTCTTCTTAAATCCAACTCTGATTTCCCCAAAAGTCACACTATGATTTCTTCAGAAATTAGATTCCAACTATTAATATTTTCAGAATCCAATTAATTTTTTCCTATAGTTGTGGAATTACCATAATTTAAATTTTCAATTTGTTAAATCCAATGGTTGAAAATGTTTATCATATTTTGTTAAACAAAATGATGTAGTCAAAATGCTTATAATAGAAAGTAATATAAAACTGTGTTGTCAAATATATTAAAATGTAACCGTTATTTGAATGCCACTTGCACAGGTTCCTTTGATTTCTATTGAAAATAAGACTATTTTAGGAAATGTGACCATTTTATATCTCACCTATAAATACCCAATAATTTTAATGTGATTAAAGCTGTGAGCTTTTGGGAGAATCAAAACTCTACGAGAGCTCTGCCAGATTTACTTCATGAAAAGCATTATTTATTTTTTTGTTAGGAACAACATGTTCCACATATTTAAATCTTCAACAAAATTTGTTCTACCTACTATGATTATGATTGTTATTGTATACAATTGAGGGCATCTAAGCTAAAACAATATAGAGGTTCCTATTACCTTACAGATCAAGGGTTTTCTTGGATAATATGATAAATTCTGATCTTCGTATCGAGTGCTTATCCTAGTGTGGGTAAGATATATTTTCCTGAAAAAATAAATCGTGGGTCCTTTATACAATGTTGTTAGATACCATTCTCTTTGGGTTAAAATATTTTTTTACACATTTATTACTTGTTTAACTAAAAGTTCTTGTATTTCGCTGCATCTAATTATAGATAGAAACTATAAATTTCTTACACATTATTAATATTGTACAATATTTAATATATTAGATCATATATGCTTTATGGTAGAATATTACATTAAGTAAAATAATTTATGTTTCATTGTCAGATCCACATTATCAAATCCTAGGAAAGTTATTTTCTTTGTTAATAACTAAAGAGGGTTTTTGAATAAATATTGTTTAACTTTGTTAAACATATATTTCATTAATGATAAAAATGAATGTTGTTAAAAGCTACTATTAATCCCCCTCTTGTAATTAAGAAATATACAGATTAATTATGATCCTAAAATTGGAATCATAGCTGGCATCTGTAATACTTATACTTACATATATGTTTTCTTGCTCAAATTTTCAACCTTTACATTACATTTTTAGTTTTTCTTAATTTTTTTAAAAATATTTTTCTATAAACATTTGATACTAATCCATTCTGGGGAAAGTAATTTTTTTAAGAATGGTATGAATGAACGTTGGATCAATAGACATCTTAAATCCAAACAGAACTCCATTTTTATAGAAATGACTATGAATAATGGATAGATTAAATGACGAATTTAGTTATCAATTCTGGTGTTGACTACTTCATCATGGTTACTAGAGAATACAAGATTCCTGACATGGAATTCATAACTTTTACCCATCAAGAAAAATAATATTATCGGCTTAACATTAAGTCACAAAACACACTATTATATTCTATGACCGTGAACATATATAACCCATTTTTTTAGTTTGAGGCTGCTAATAGAATCTGAAAGAAACTATAAGTTATAAATTTTTTCACTTCCAAGGTTATTGAAATATGAAGATCCATGTTAAGAGCTGAAATCCATGTATTTGTATTTCCCTATGGGGAACCCATGTGTAAAGTCCAACAAAGATTCATGAATATTTTCAACAGTCTACAATAAATGGATGAAAAAGACCTAGATGATCAAATACTTGTTCACATGATTATTATTATCATTTCAAATAAGTGGGAATAAAAAATAACATCTATTGTTGAATTTAGGAATGTTAAAATAGTTACTCTTGATGAGATATTTGGGACTCTCTTGCAACATGAGAATAGTTTAAAGAGAGATGATGATAATATTTAGATGATTTATGGGAGTGTTTCTTTTACAACTACTTTAAATAAGATGAAATACATGAATCCTGAGAATGTTTATAATACAAAAAAGTATAAGAAAGTTGTTTTTTAATTAGACTCAACTAAATCTGAAAATTAAAAGAATGAGGTATCTAATCATTCCTGAGGGATGAACAAGATTGTTGGTAAGACGAACATTCAGTACAAATATAAGTAAAAGGACATAAAATATAAGAAAGTTTTCTAAGTAACTTGTTATGAATGTAATAAAGATAAACATATCAAAGCTTATTGTCTGAGGCTTAAGAGAGAAGAAAAAAAATATTTACATTTAGAAAGGAATCAAAACAATATTACAAGACTAAAAGAAAGAAAGTATTAAAGGCTAATGATTCTTAGAGTGAAAGTGGTTGTGACTAATATGACGAATCTTTAGATATTGAATCTTTTGGATATAATAATATTGGTATAATATCTAGAGTACCTATAGAAAACCAATGTTTCGGGGATAGGTTACACACAGTAGAATTCATAACCAATATCAATTTGAATGCTAATTTCTCTGATGAAAAGTATTAAGAATCTTCAGATAAATAATTTTCATCACAAAAAGATAATTCATTGCCTTATTTTGAAAAAGTATCTAAGGATTCCAAGTTGGTTGAAAATGAAAACAGTAATATAAAAAGGAAACATGATAAAGAATATTGTAGAATCAATATTTTAACAAAATAATTATCAGATATTTCTAAACATCTTGATGAAAAATCTTTTGAAATTGTTTCTATATCAAAAAAAACATGACGAAGTTAATTCTGAGAAGGATAAATTTTTTTCGATCGGTATATTTTAATTTCTATGAAAAATATTTTAAAGACTAACTCAAATTCTCATACTAATTATTATAAGGATAATAATTTATCCATTAGAATAAAATCTAAAGAAACATTTATAAAAAATTAATCGTGGAAATGTGATATTATTTTTCAATTTATCAAAACTCAAGAAGAACTTGCTGATAATTTTTAAAAATCATTATCTTATGATAGATTTGAATACTTTAAACAAATTTTAGGAACGATAAATTTAAGTTAATCATATATATCTAATATTTTTTGAATTTTTATCCTAACATTAAGCTAATCATTTTTATAGGTGGAGAACATCTATTCATTCTTTTAAATTTCCTTTTCTAATTTTTTTGTTCGGAACATATATGTTTTTGGAACCAAAACGTTTTTGAAACCAAAAATATTTAGGAAGCTATGTTTTCTTGGATAAACCTTACCAATACTCTAAAATAAATCTGAGAATTTTAGAATGTATGTTTTCTTAATTATATTCTATTAATTACATTTCTGTATTTTGGTATTTCAAATGTGTTTTTAAGGTAATTTAATCAGATCCATCTTTCTTTAAAACTTAATATTTACTTGAAATCACAAACGATCAGAATATAAATCCTTCTTTAACGTAAATATAAAACATTAGATTAGATCAAGATTATCTCAATAGTTGGATTGAACCAACAAGTTGAATCATCACCATGATGCCTATATAATTGGAACCCATTCATGTTCCACATTGGTTTCCATGGATTTTATACCCATGATCTTTGACCATTAAAATTCACTGATCTAATTCATGCATCCTTCATTTAAGCTCTTAATGTCGCTAGAATATTATTCTCAAACTTCAATATCTTTTCATAAGGAAAGAAAAAACTGGTTAATCATTAGATAATGGTTAGTACATCAATATTTCATTTCCATGTAAGATAATATCATAAGGAAAATTACCATACTCAATAGATGGGAAAATTTTTATATTGTAAAGGATAATAATCAAGATACGATTAATCCTATTCTTATATTATAAATTTATGAAATAGTTTATTTTTTTGAAAATGGAGGAAAAAATATTTTACATTTCCAGAGATTTAGAAGTACAAACATATTATAACACAAGGAAAACACAATTATTCTTGAGATACCCTATAATGGAGAGTTATTCTTGTGTTTGCATAGGTTTCCAAACAAAGAATTATTTTTTGATAATATTATGGTATTAGAATTATTAATACCTCAGGGAATGAATAAAGTTAATATCTCCAGTCTCTCAGTAAAGAACATGATAGTATCCCATTGGATACAAGGACTACTGATTATGAGAAAACAAAACAAGGACACCATAAATATGTTAGACATCATAATGATGGATTTTTTAGTTAATCTTAAGAAATATTAAATTGATGAATTATATATTAATTACCATCATAAATACTAATAATGGAATTATCAAGTCTTATATTTTAATGTGTCCCACATTCTTGTCTTCACTCATCATTATATTCCTTAATAATTGAAAATTTCCTTGCATGTAGATTCCTAAGACATGCCAAATCATGTTGTTGAGTGATGACACCCTTAGTATAATGGATTTTTGATTCTATAATGAAACATTTTAGTTGATTTATCTATAAGGTAATTCATACCATGTTGGTAAATGTTCAAAGACAAAACCCAAGAAAAGAAATGTTCAAGAATCAGAACTACAAAGGGTAAAACCTCAAAAACCACATCAACCATTTGAACCCATATCATCTAATCCTAATCCTATGAAATATAAAACCATCTTAGATAAATTATTTTCTATGTGAAGAGAACATAAGACAGGAATAAAAGAATAAGATCCTATTTTTGGATTAGATCATACTGAGGGGAAGGCCTTAAAAATCCAAACTACTGAATATCTTGAGAAATAATGAATAGGTAATAAGTTGAAGAATGAAATGTCAAAAGATAAAATTATCCCAACCTTGATGAAAATAAATTAAGAAATTCATGAACAAATTCATGTACCATAAACTTTCTTTCATGAACTCAATGTCTCTTTGGAACCATTAACAATTGAGTCTCCAGTACCAGATAAAGGAGTGTAAGCTGTTATAGTTCCAACTTCGATAGTTGAAGAAAAATCCCAAAAATAAGTAGAAACCAATTAAGAAGAGAAAAGTGGATTTGAGATCCAAATTGTGGATGAGGCTGTATAAGATATTCATTCAGACACGTTTTCAGAAAGAACTTCCAAATATTCGTCCACCAAGATAATTTCAGAAGGAAAATCATTTCAGAAAGATGATGTTTCTCAGGAGGAAGTCAAAAACTGTCTTATATGATGAAAGTGATAATAATGATTATTTAAAACATGTTGAAGGTAAAACAACTAATGTTTTTAATAAATTTGATGGAAAAGAATTTGATTATGATTATATAATAGAGAAAGTTTCAGATGGAGAGAAAGGAACTTAGCCAATTGAGAAGACAATATCTAAGGAAGAGAAATGAACGAAAATGGATTTTGATGTACCTCATAAATTTGTTGTTTCAAAAACAAATAAGGATATTGCTAGTATATGCCAGAAGAATGGAGATGAGGAAACTAAAGTTACCTCATTAAAAAAAGTTTCTATTTTGGAATCTTTGGCATAAATAGGCGAAGAGTTTGTGGTCAAATCCCTAAATATGCGTGTAAACTCCATTCCATTATTTCTGACCATAGACTCAAGGTGTCAAGTGATTAAAGATATGGTTAATTAGAATATATAATATAAAAACAATATTATGGAGAAATTCATCAAACTAAATAATGAGTTCAAGACCATCCGGAACATCTATGATGTTTATAGAAATTCATGAAAACAGATAACCAAATAGTCTATATTTGTCATCAATGATCTCAAGATATTTGATGAAATTTGTGTCTCTTTCAAGGATTCATTTTATAAGTCTGAAATAAAACACAATAATAAATTATGAATATTTTTAGATAAACATAACGAATAGAAATATTTCCTCCATGAAAAAGATAAAAAATTGAATGAAAATTTGAACTCCATTTCACTAAATCTAAAAAGGGAAAATAAAATCAAAGAGGGGTTGGCTGAAAAATTTAAAACTCGGGAAGATTTGATTTTGTCTCAAGATAAATTAGTTAAGTCTCTGGAATAAATGATCAAAAACAAGGAGAATAAAAACTACGACCCGGAATATTTTCTCAAGAAATTTAATGGAAATCACAAGGAGTGATGAATATGAAAAAATAAGGAAATAGATGAATCTGAAAAAGAAGAAAGATGAATATTTTTTTCCTAATCCAATATTTATTTTTTAATATAATTTTTGGGACACATTAGTTATTTAATTAAATTATTACTTTGGAATATTTGAACTTGTATGTTTCCTAACCTTTCAGGTATAATATATATCTTCCCATTCCATTTTGAAAATCACAAATGGGGAGAAAATAATGCTCAAAAAGAAAATAAAACTACGTGGAAGTTAATGAATTGGGGAGATAACATCAAGAATAAATATTTAGGTAAATGTGGGATTCCTTCTTTATGAAATGTTGAAAAACTCAAACATTATAATATGATATTTAGGGGGATTTCATAAAAAGGTAGGAGTTGGTCATATTCATTACGAGTCATAAAAAAGGGAGACAAGTATTTCATTTAAGTTGAAAAATAAAAAAAAATCATTATATTATTTTATGAAAAGATGATTGTGCATTCCAAAATGGGAAATATTTTTGAGTCAAATGTTTCCTTATGAATTTTCCATTTCGTTATGTTTTGAAAATCACAAACACATTTTCTTAAAGTTATTTTTTTCCTTATTTAATGATGATTATATTTTAGAACATGTTATACCTTACCCCTGGTCATCTACATCTTACTAAAAAAAATTTAACCTAGTCTCACCATTTTACATAAGTCAAAACTTTTATAAGTAAATTCTGATCCTTATTTGTAAATCTTATTTTTGTAGAATTTTGAATCTGATTTCTCCTCAAATAAGACTACAATTTGTTCTGAAATGAGAATCTGATTTCTTCTGAAATCAGACTCTGATTTATTCTGAAAACATACTCTGATTTCTTCTAATGTATTTCTCCAATTCCCCCAAACATTATACATTGGTTTATTTTGAAATTAGAATCTGATATCCTCAGAAATCAAACTCTAATTTTTTTAGAAATCTAAATCTGAATCTTAACATTTTTATAAACCGATATTTTTTTCTTATTGTTACTAAATTTATTCAATGTAAATTTACATTTTCTCAAATCCAAGGTTTGATCATATTTCTCATATTGTTTTATACAAAATTATGTTGTCATAATGCTTCTCATAGATTTTTATATAAAACAGTTTTGTTAAATCTATTACAAAAAAAAACCATTGTATGAATTCCACCAATATACGACCCTCAAAATTTTTAGAGAAATATGAACATTGTAAGAGAATTTTACCATTGTAGATCTCTCATATAAATACCCAATCATTTTAATTTGTTTTAAGTGTTGATATATTGGTAGAATTGAAACTCTGTGAGAGTGCTTATTTATTTGCTTCATGTGAAATTCTTGAAGAGTTTAAGTTGTGCACAACTTGTTCCACATAATTAAATCCTCAATAAAAAATTTTATACATAGTGTGATTCTTATTATTTATTAATGCAATTTAGGTCTTTCAAGAGGAATAAAGGAAGAGGTGTCGATATCCTTATAGATTTATGGATTTCATGGATAGCATGATAGATTCTAATCTTCGTATCGGGGGCTTATCCTGGTATTGGTAAGATAGTCTTTCTTAAAATTATAAATCAAGGGAAGTTTTTCCATGGTTGTTGGATACCCATCTCTTTGGGTAAAACTATTTCATTACAATTGAATTACTTATTTAACTACATGTTCTTTTATTCTCCTACATTTATTTATAGATAGAAGGTGTACCTTTCTTACTTTTTCTTATTCTTGTAAAAACTCTATTGTATTATATTATATATGCTTTAAGGTAGAATATTTTCTTAAGTAAAATTGTTTATGTTTCTATATTAGATCAACATTATTGGATCCTAAGAAAGTAAGTTTCTTTTTTAATAACTATAGAGTGTTTCTGAATTCATATTGTACAATTTTGTTAAACATATATTATCTTAAGGTTAAATATGAATGTTTTTATAACCTAAAATTAACCCCTATTTTAATTGAGTAATATAAATATTAATTGTTATCCTGAACTAATAACTCATATGTTTACATCATCATACTAACACCATGTACAACAAGTCATAGATTGTTTCTGGAATACTCCTAACATTTTCCAAGAAAAACTTCCTATCAATTTAGCTATATACAGGAAGTAACCACAAAATCATAAAATAATATCAAATTTATAATAAATTTAACAGGGTGGTGTCACACGGTTGGTGGGTCACACTATTTAGCCCATGTGATCTGTAAAAACTATTTTTCTTTCTTAGTGGCACAAGATGGCTAGTGACACCCACTTTCTCTCCAATGGAGTCCAAATAGACTAAAAACAAGACAATTTTGGAGGTTCCAAATGCCTTAATTTGATGTCCAATTGCTCTATATGAACCTAAAAGGATACAAAATGTTCCCAATGATATTCGAGTCTATTAATAGACACATTCGGTCATAGGATGGTTTTGGTTACCTTGAAGATTAATTCTAGTGGAAAATTGGGAAACAATAATCTAGTTGTTGTTTTCTCTTAAGTACTTCTCTCTTCATCCCACTCTGTTCATGTTATATTATTTCTAGATAATTGAGATTTTGTGGAAAAATTATTTCATATCAGAATTTTTTTTTATTTTCTTGGTTGCTCACTACCATTGACTGTGAGGGGGTTTGGTGCTCAAATAATTAAGTGAAGAAGATTAGGTTATCATTTCCATTTTAGTGTACGATGTTAGAAGACACTGCTTTAGGTTTCTATCCATAACCACTAAATGGCTAGTTAGTCTATTTCCAATGCAAATAAAAATTAATGGATATTTTGTTTCTTATTATAACCACTAAAAACCAAGTGTTTTATTAGAGGATATTAGGTTTCTTACTGTGACCTTCAAAAATAAAGGCTCTTACATTTTAAATGGGTTACATGGGTACATCTAGATAAAATGGTTTAATGCAAAACCAATCATGGATCTTGATGTATGGAGACATAGTGAATCCTTTATGGATTACTTCCAAACTCATTTATCAATGTTTTGTGCATTTAACGTTAATTGTATATATGTACTATGACTAAAAACATTAAATTTAGTTTGTATCTTTATCTATTTTAATTACATATCATTTAGTTTAAATCTCTTAAAAAGTCTAAAAAGGAAATAAACCCCATATTAATATCTTTAATTAGACAAAGAATTAGCATCATAACCAAAATTTATTTCAAAAACATAATTGGTTTAATGGAATTAAGTTTTAAATGTGACCTCTTCCTCAAATGCACAAGGTTATCTGAAAGGAATCTTAATGGTTAAAGCATTATACAATAATGCAGAAGACTATGGTTATTCAGAAAAAAAATGTAAAATTTTATAAGATTCATAGTATATCTGGTTTGTAAAATTGGAATGCGTGGAAATACCCCTACCATTGATTTGGATGACAAATGGACTCTCAAAAATATAGGGGATCTTGAAAATGATAGTAAATCCATTGATTCTCTCCAATGTTGGTTAGATAGGAAAACATTTAACAGTGTTTCAATGTGTAAAACCACACATGAACATTGGAAATTACTATATGTTACACATGAATGTACAAAGAAGGTAAGGTTTAGTAGTCTTGCTTTTAATCACTACGACTTTGAATGATTTATTATGCATCATAAAGATCTTATACCTAAATTGTTTACACGCATCACAAATATTTTCAATTGATAGAAGTTTTTAGGTTATAATATTATTATATAAATTCATTTTAAGAATAACCTTTTCATCTTGAAAAATCCTTAGTCATAAAAAGTGACAAAAAACTAGAATAAAATTTTAAATATATTTTTTCAATTGAATATCTTATTAGCTCTCTCATGACATATGAGATTATAATGATGATTTATTTGAAGAAGGAAGAAAAAAAAGTAAAGGTGAATAAGACCATTACAATAAAATATAACAATATTGAATAATAAATAAGTAAAGTGAAGATTTATTTTAATTATAAAAATATGAAAATGTTTTTTAAAAAGATAAATGAATACCATTATGAAAAAAAGGAGAAGTAAAAAAAGGAACCGGGTGAAGGATTCTATGAGTGTAACAAAATGTTTTACATAAATATTGAGTGGCCCACTATCAAGTGGAAAAAAGGATTATAAGGAAATAATAAATGATTTCATGGTGTTAACATGGAGTGAAAGAGATGGATCCCTCTCTTTATTAGACTTATGTGATGGATTCACCAAGTGCGTCTTGGCCGATATTGAGGTTAGTGAGGAGGTAAATTCTTCATGATGTATTTTTTAATATATCCATTTAAATTATCAAGATATAAGATATGATATATATCAATTATACGAATATAATTATCAATATACCTAAAAATTAAAATATATTAAAAATAAATACAATCATATTATTTCTCAAAATGATACAATTGTCACTGAAAATGATAAACTAATGTATTAAAATGAAAAATAAAACGAATTTTTTAATTATGAAAATTAATAAATAAGATTCAATATTTTATTTGAGGGAAATTAAGCTATAAAAATATAATTAAATAAATGTTAAAAAAGAAAGGTTCCTTTTAAAGGACCATGCCAATATTGACAAATTGGAAAATACAATTTATGGGATTAAGGATTCACTTTCCAAGTTCACCCAAGGTGAGAAGAATATGAATTTGGTTTTGGTTTCCAATTGAAATGGGAAATATAATTATGAACATGGTTAATATAATTAATAAAAAACCTAAATATATACCAAAGGATTAATGTTTTAATAGAGAAATATCAATATAAATTTTCAATTATTATTGATAAATTGGGCACCAAATTTATAAGCGTGATTTCAAAAATTTCCATTATGGTATGCATAAATTAATTCACCTCTCATAAAATATTTTTTCTATAAAATATCAAATTACTTATAGAAAATAATATACCATGTAAATATTTATTTGAATATATTTATTATCTAATGTTTGTGGACTAAAATTTTGGGTTCTAAAAGATATAGTATCTTGATTATTTAGTAGGTATAATGTCTCATGAGAGAAACCCCTTCTGGTTGATCATTTTAATATTACTAAAACGTAATTGGACGTGACTATATTATGAAATTTCATTTTGAGTTTAATAATCATGACATTTATAAAATCATTTATTTTAAAATTTATATTTAAATCCAAATATAATCTTAAATTAAATTATTTTTTTCATATTTTTTAGTGTTTGATTATATAAAATCATATAAAAATATAATTTTAAATCTCATTGTGAATAATAAAAATTTATTTTAATATTTCCAATAGTTTTCTATTTGTTCTTAAAATGAGTTCAAAATTAAATATATTTTTTTAATTTTTTTTATTTTATATTTTTAATTAATTATGACTTTTTCTATTTCAAATGATATCAAAACACAAGTTGATATATTATTACTTAAATTAGGTTTATATAATCTATGATTTTATGATTTCAAATTAGAATGATATGATCATTTGAATTTTTAAATCTATTTTAACTTATTTTGGATGCATCTTGTTTAAAAAACCCACAATTTTATTATATTAAATTTAATTTTTTTTTGTTTGAGATACCCATGAGCCACTGGAAAAATGAATCTTCCTCCCCCAAAAACCGATGGTGATTTACATAACTAGGATTATATTTTTTATCCATTGTAAAACTAGTACATATTACTAGTAGGCTATTTATGTAATTTGTTAGAATCTAACCATTTAATGTTCTATCTTATGTTTTATATCTATTTCCTTCCATGAATCACTTCCTTATACCTCAATGTTTTTATAGAGATATTAAAAAATGCATCATAAATGAGAGAATGAGAACTATGGTTTGTAACTAAAAGATATATTTTCAATTTTTATCATGTAGGAGATATTTGTTTTCAATTTTTTTTTGTTATGTTATAATTTTTTATGTAATGACCCGCGTTTTGAATAGGGTTATGTAGTGGCGGAAATTGAACTTTTTCAATTACTGAACCAGTCAAATTTATGATCGGTCTACAGAATGAGGTTTCAAATGTTTGAACCCTAATTTTTAATGTTTCTGGATATGGGAGAATTCCCATTAAGTTTCTCGGGTGTCCCAAGGGGTTTTGGAAGCACCAGACCCTTTTTTTCAAAGTGCGGTAGAGGGTGCACGGTTGGCGCACTGTTTGGAAAACCGTACACCCAAACCATGTGACCTTATTAAATGAAGAAGTGGTGTGTGCACGGGCTGTGCACAGTTTCCCAAAACTATGAACTTAGACCGTGAGAGAGATCTCTTAGAGGTAAAAGACTCCGCACAGTTTGCGCACAGTTTGGAAAACCGTGCGGGTCAAACCGTACGCTCAAGTGTGTTTTAGGTTTTTTATTAAAATTAAAATAAAAAGAAAATTTAATAAATTAAAAACCTTAAACCTATAATACTCTCCCTCCCCTTCTCTCGTCAGACCCATGACACCCCCAAGGAGGGATCTCCCCTACCGCGACGCACGAAGCCACCAACACCCTCTTCCCTTCGTTTTTCTTCTCCGATTTCTGGAAGTTTCTTCTCTAAATCATCGCGGTAAGTCCTCTCCTCTCCTCTTATCTCGTTCTTTCCTGATTTTTGGCCTCCCCTTTTCCCTAATCTAATTCGACCAAACCCCCATGGTTAGGGTTTTGTTTAAGTCATTTTCTTTCTTGTTTCCCTTGTTGTTAAGGTATGTGGAAGGTCCCCCGGGACCTCATGTGTGCGCAGTTGATGTCTTTCGCCAAAGGAAAGGTGGGTTGCAGTGATTTTGAACCACTATTTTCATTGCGAGGTAAGTTTTTTACCTGTTCATGGTGTTCACAGCTTCTAAATTGTCACCTTAGTTGTTCAAAAGGGTCATGGTATTTGTTTCTTAGTGCGTTGGACCTTTTTAGTTGGTTTCTCTTTTCTGGAGCTTAGGCGGATCACCATCATAAGCATATGTACATATTTATATGTACGTGGGTTCCCCCGGTATGCGTATATTCATCCATGGAAGTGACTATACACGTATGGGGATAATTGTCCCCATTTCATATATAAAAAGTGCCTGGGCCGGTGAGCGTAGACAGGTATATGTGTATAAGAATATGTGTACGGATCCTATTGTACATGCTCATGGTCATGTGGGGAGTGTGCATTGAGTCTAGGTGTCCTTATATGTTTGTGAAGTCACATATTCCTTGTGGGGGAGCGACAACTGTAGCTTTAGATAGAAAGTGCCAAGATCCGGAGTGGACGGATGGATCCACCTTGAGGTAGGGTCCCTCTCCTTTCCCATTAATTTAAAGTGATGATTTTAAAGAGTTTAATACAACATTGTTTTGTTATTTTAATTATGCAATTTAGTCTTAGATAAGTGTTTCTGCGAAAACAATGTGAATTGTAGGAATAAGATAAAATTGTTTCTTGGTCATTAAAATAACGATTTAATAATAATACTCCTCAATCAGAGGTGCGGTGTCTTGAAGATAAACATATGAAGTATATTCCCATGCTTGCATGGTGAATTCTTGTTATGCTTTGGTGATAATTGATGCTCTCATATTTTCATGAATTGTACTAAATGGTGAAATAATAACAGTATTAATCTTTTGATGAATTGGTTAAACATGAAAGAAATGGATTAGGGTGGTAAGACCATGCCTTAGGAGAATTGAATAAGCATGGATTATGTTAATGGAATGGGTCTAGTGAGTTGGACATACCTAGGAGTAGTCCTTAGCTCCTCTTAATGATTTGTAAATCCTTATATGTATTTTAAATGAAAAATAAAGGTATAAATAATGAATTGGGGGTTATCCAATACCGTACATGACTTGGTTTTCTCATGTACCTTATATAAATATTATGAATAAGACAAACGATGTGATTATTTGATATTGTGAGATAGAAATAACATGTTTTATTTATATGAATGTTATAAGAAGTGTATGCCTTATAACCCTTGCTAATTAAATGATTAAGCTTTGGGCCAGTGGTAGACCGTGAGAGCTCCCCTTTGATACGACATCAGGCTAGGGGAAAACCGTGAGAGCTCCCCTAATTAAATGATATAGCTTCAGACTATGGGTAGACCTTGAGAGCTCCCCTTTGAAACGGATGCAGGCTAGGGGAAGATCATGAGAGCTCCCCTAATGAAATGATACAGCTTCAGGCCAGGGGTAGACCGTGAGAGCTCCCCTTTAACATGGCTTTGGGCTAGAGGCAGACCATGAGAGCTTCCCTAATTAAATGATACATCTTCGGGCTAGGGGTAGACTGTCAGAGCTCCCCTTTGATATGTCTTTAGGCCAGGGATAGACCTTGAGAGCTTCCCCAAGGATGGGCCAGGAGTAGGATCGAGAGCGCTGCTCCAGGGTTAAGGACGTCCGTGAGTTCTGTCCCGGTCCTACCCAACGTATTATATGTATATATATATATATGGTGACATGATCATGATACATTACTGGCAATGAGCCGAAGCTGGTATAGACGTCAGGTTTCCTCTGGGGAAACCTGGATGAGTGTTGTTGTTCTATATTGTTCTGTTTATCGAATCTTGCTATACCTGCATACTACTTTAATAACTACTACACTGTCTATATTGGGTTTGACACTGGTGGTTCCGGCCTACTGAGATTTATATCTCACACCCTACTCGGGCCGCCATTGCACTGGGGAACCCAAGTAGACTTTCTTGTTTGAATGACCTAGGTTGGTTGATGCGTTGTTTGTACTCGAGGAGTTAGGAGAAAAGGACCAAGCGGGAGCTTGGGATGCTCAGAAGATCACATGTCCATCTTTGAGTGTTTTCTTGGTTTCATTTGTATTGTATTGAAAGCATGCTGTATTTTTTACCGATTTCTATATATGTATCATCATCCATGTATTGTGACAAGTGGTGTTTCCCACCTTTGATGAAAATGATCATTATTTGTCTCCTGCTGTTGTTATTCAGTGTTTATCTTTTACTTCTTCCACAATGGAATGTTCTTTACTCTAAGATACCACTATAAAACTCTGATAAGAGGGTATAGTCTCCCCACAATCACCTCCCGAGACCCTCGCTGCTAGTCGGTAGCCTTTGGCATACTGGGAGACGTGCTTGAGGCCATGTGGTGACTGATCCGGCCATTGGTTCTACGGTGAGCCGGGCCGGGACATTACAAAGTGGTATTAGAGATGTTTTTTCTTCTGATTTGTTTTACTGTTTGGAGACATTAGACATGAATAGAAAGGAATTGGAATTTTGTAATGAGCTATGTCCATGATTGGCCACCCCATGTAGAGGGAAAAGCCAAATTTCCTCGAATGCAATTATTATTTTACTAATTTTGATTATTACGATAGATTTTATTTCACCGTTTGGTAATGCACATGTTTTCTGTTGATACTATCGATGAAATTTTTGGGTTCTACTTCTGTTGCAACCCGATGATAAGATGGTATGCCACCTCATGCATCATATAGGCACATTGTTAGAAATCACATGACATCCATATAGGAAACATTAGTAATGACTTCTATTGTGATAGGAATTGTGGTAGTCATTCTCTGCTTCTGTGATATAGCATGTTCGGTGTTACTGCTTATGATAACATGCTGTTTTGATCAAAAAATGAAATTGGATTCTTTTGCTAAATTAAGTGATTGTAGTTATGAAAGGATCCAATTTTCAGTTGTAAGGTGTATGGACGCCTTATAGCTAGGAAAGGGTAACCTGTGTAATCGGATTTCCAAAAAAGGCCAGCTAAAGTTTTAATTCTAAAATGAGATTGGTTTTGGTTAAAGGAACCCAAATGCCAAACTGTAAAGTGTATGGGAACTTTACAGGTTGGTAGGTGGCCACCCTTACAACTAGATGATTTTTTTGAGCATGTTCATTTCTGAAATGTGATCTATTTTGTTTAATGGGAGCCAATTTTCAATTTATGGAGTGTTTGGGAGCTTCATGGGTTAGGAAATGGAAACCCATAAGGAATGTAATGGCATGATGATTTTGTGATTTTTATATGTGTAAAAGCTGTTTGATTTGGATATTAAATGTTATACCTTGTTGGGACCCTCATAAGTCAACTAGTGGTTAAAAGGAAGGTGGTTGAAACTTGCCTGTTATGCTTTGACCTGTTCGATAAAATGATCAAGTGCCTAGTGAATTTTTTTTTTGGAAAGGGGTACTTGATGTGTTTAATTTAATCTTTTAAAGTGATTAAATGATAAATGTGAATAAATATAATGGGCTTGGAAAAAGGAACCTTTAGTGGTGTCCTTTGTTGAGACCCCATGTGTGGGTAGGTTAAGTCTTTCTTGTGATTTACTTGGAACAGAACCTTACACATTTTTTGTAGGCTGTTTTCTATTAGAAATGACGTTAAATGATAGGCTTTGAGCCCGATGACTTTTTTTGGGTGTGACCAAGTTCTTAGGTCGATGCTTGTTTTTCGTGAGGGGCCAGCATGTGGTAGGTAGCACCCTTAGAGCTTATGTTCATGGCTTGTTCGGTGAACTTTATGATGTTTGGTATTGTTCAAGTATTGTTGTCCTGTGTAGGACATCTAGTTCTTATGACACCCTTGTACGGACATGTAGTCATGTTTCTTTCAATCTTGTTAAGGGATTGAGCATCGGGTAATGCTCTGTATCAGTTGGTTGGACATGCCTCGGGCATGGTCGGTCACCTTTTTAGTCATTTGACCCTTTCTTTTTTAGCAGAAATGGATTACTTAACATGTCATTGTCCAAGAGAATGGTCGTATGGGGAAACACAACGTTTGGATGTATCTCTTATGCTGATGTGTACGGTCTCGGTTCATATTCGTGGTAGAGTGACCTGAGCGTTTGAGAATCAAGTTGTCCCAATGCTCGAGATGATTTTCTGAAGACTTGGGTGGTTAACACGCCTGTCTTGTTGATTTTGGTTCCTTGTATGCCTCAGCGTGGTGATCGTGGCTTGGAGGGGAAACTTATGTCCATTTAGTTTTTGGTGTACTAGTTCACTTATGGGAAATTTGTATTTATTCTTTTGGTGACACTGACGCTTCTATGGTGGGAAGTGTCATGTCAGTGTAGTGAAGTGTGTTCTTCCAGGTAGATGGAACATGTCAAGAAGGACTTTGATCTGGTTTGTGGTGTGTGTAAACCTTTTTAAGAAACATCGTTGGTCATTGAGGACTTCGGTGGTAAATCGTGAACGATCACGTGATTCCTTGTGTGGGAAAAAGGCATTGAGGTCAGTTTAGAACTCCTGATGCATCAGCAGGTGAAGCCAAGTTTCTTCTTTAGAGTCAACCAGTGGTGGTTCGATTGATCTCCTTTCTAGTTTTTGGTTATAAATAACTGGAATCCATTTTCAACCCTCTTAGTGTACTCTGTTATTTGACGAACATGTCCCCTATCTTTTTTGCATCCAATATGCACAAAGAGAGTGTTGGTCTTACTCCACGCTAATGTTTAAAGGCTTTTGAGCTTGTTGGGTTGTTCTCCTTCAGTGTTGCGTGCAGGATGGATGGTTTCTCTCGTGTTTTGATCTTAGAAATGACATCGGGAGTTGGTTATGAGCTTCGGTGAACGTTCTTGTGCTAAGTGTGAGATTCCTTGGGAGAATTCATCATTTGTCATTTTGTAAAATGCCGACCATCTAAGCCATGCATCTTCTTGAATAGTCAGCCGGAGTGGCTTGACTCTTTCCAACTTGGTTTTAGTGGTCGATGGGGAAATCAACCATTTTATTGTTTCAAAATCACACTAGGTGTGCCGTTGGAATGCTTAGAGCGTGCTTTTGAAAGATATTTCAAAAGGTGGAGTTTTGGTTTGAGTCTTGGACTTTTAATGTGAAAAATCTAATGTGGGAGGTGCCTTTGATTGGTTTCTTGGCGAGACGAAAATGTGATCATGTCTCTTGTGTGATGGTCTTGGGTAAGAGTTTTCGTGTTCGTTTCATTTGGAAAATGAGCGTTGGATCACGTGTTGACAACTAAAGTGTCGTGTGCTTAAGTGGATGTTCGTTGGTGCATTGGACGTTCGGAAACATAACGTGATCATTTGAAAAGAGCTTCACGACCCTTGTAGGTCGAGTGAGGTGTGTGTTTTTCCCGATGGATTCTCGTGGATGAGAAGTTCTATGCTGGGAAGGTTGTAGTGACCCGCTTTTTGAATTGGGTTACGAAGTGGGGGAAATTGATCTTTTTCAATTACTGAACAGGTCAAGATTAAGATCGTGCATCGGAACGAGGATCTGAATATGTGAACCCTTACTTTTAATGTTTTTGGATAAGGTCGATTTCCCATTAAGGTTCTCGGGAGACCCGAGGGGTTTCGGAAGTGTCAGACCCTTATTTTTAAAGTGCTGCAGAGGGCGCACGGTTGGAACACAGTTTGACAAACCATGTGGCCCAAACTGTGTGGCCTTATTAAAGGAGGCAGTGGTGTGCGCCTAGGCTAGGCACGGTTTCCCCAAACCATGCGCCTATCCCATGCGAGAGATCTCTTGGAGGAATAAGATTCCGCATGGTTTTTGCACGGTTTGGTAAACCGTGCAGGTCAAACCATGCGCTCATGTGTGTTTTAGGTTTTTGATTAAAATTAAAATAAAAAATATATAAACTAAAAACCTAAAACCTAAAATACTCTCCCTTCCCTTCTCTCGACAGACCCGCGACACAACCAAGGAGGGCTCTCCCCTGCCCTAACGCATGAAGCCACGGACCTCGCTCTTCCCTTCGTTATTCTTCCTCGCTTTCTAGAGGTTTCTTCTCTGAATCGTCATGGTAAGTCCTCTCCTCTCATTCATGTCCAATTTTGAGCCTCCCCTTTGCCCTAATCTAATTCGGCCAAACCCCCACATGCTTAGGGTTTTGTATAATTTGATTTTTTTCTTGTTTCTCTTGTTTTTAAGGGATGTCGAAGGTCCCCTAGGTCCTCGTGTGTGCGCGGTTGATGTCCCCGCTGAAGGCGAGGTGGGTTGGGTTGATTTAGAATTTCCGGTTTGATTACAAGGTAATTGTTTTACACATTCTTTTTGTTCTCAGATTCTAAATTATTACCATTGTTGTTCTAAAGGGTCCTGGTATGCGTTGCATAGTGCGTTTGGCATTTGGAATTGGTTTCTCTTTGCCGGAGATTAGGAGGCTCGCCTGCATAGGCATAGGTATGTATTTATATGTACGTGGGTTCCCCCGGTATGAGTATATTCTTCCATGGTAGATAATATACACGTATGGGGATAATTGTCCCCATTGCATATATTAAAAGTGCATGTGCAGGTGAGCGGAGACAGGTATATGTGCATAAGAATATGTGTAAGGATCCACTTGTGCATGCTCATGGTCATGCGGGGGAGTGTCCATTGAGGATAGGTGTCCTTATACGTATATGAAATCACATATGCCTCGTGGGGGAGCAGCAGCGGGAGATTTAGTTGGAAAGAGCCAAGATCCGGAGTGGACGGATGGATCCAC
The DNA here is from genome assembly GCA_963277665.1 of Viscum album. Classification (NCBI taxonomy): domain Eukaryota; kingdom Viridiplantae; phylum Streptophyta; class Magnoliopsida; order Santalales; family Viscaceae; genus Viscum; species Viscum album. Next base: position 257,739,148 of record OY728156.1, on the reverse strand, counting down.
CTTGAGGTAGGGTCTCTCTCAATGCCCTTTAATTTAATGTGACTCTTTAAAAGAGTTTAATACTGTATTGTTTTGGTATTTTAATTATGAAACTTACTCTTGGTTAAGTGCTTCTGTGAAAAAAGTGTGAATTGCAGGAATATGATAAAATGGTTTCTTGGAAATTAAACTAACGATTTAATAATAAAACTCCTCGATCAGAGGTGTGCTGTCTTTATGATAAAAGTAGGAAGTATATTCTTATGCTTGCCTGCTGGATTCTTTTTATGCTTTGTTGATAATTGATGCAATTATATTTGCATGAATTTTACTAAATGGTTAATGCATAACAGTTGTAATCATTTAATGAATTGGTTAAATTGAATGAAATAGATTAGGGTGGTAAGACTATGCCTTAGGATAATGCAATAAGAACGACTTATATTAATTTAATGGGTCTAGTGAGTGGGAATTACCTAATAGTAGTCCTCAGCACCTCTAAATGATTTGTAAATCCTTATATGTATTTTAAAAGAAAATGAATGGTTTAAATAATGAATTGGGGGTTAGCCAATACCGTACATGAGCCGGTTGTCTCAAGTACCTTATATCAATATGATGAATATGACAAATGATGTGATTATGTGATATTGTGTGATGGAAATACCATGTTTTATTTATATGATTATTATAATATGTTTATTCCTTATAACCCATGATAATTAAATGATTAAGATTCGGGGTAGGGGTAGACCGTGAGAGCTCCCTTTTGACATGACTTCAGGCTAGGGGAAGACCGTGATAGCTCCTTTAATTAAATGATACAGCTTTAGGCCAGGGGTAGACCGTGAGAGCTCCCCTTTGAATCGGCTTCGGGCTTGGGGCAGGCCGTGAGAGCTCCCCTGATTAAATGTTACAGCTTCGGGCCAAGGGTAGACCATGAGATCTCCCCTTTGACATGGCTTCATGCTAGGGGCAGACCGTGAGAGCTCCCCAAATTAAATGATATAGCTTCATGCCAGGGGTACACCGTGAGAGCTCCCATTTGACATGGCTCGGGCCAGGGATATACCATGAGAGCTTCCCCATGGTTTGGCTAGGAATAGGATCAAGAGCGCTGCTCCTGGGTTAAGGACGTTCGTGAGTTCTATCCCAGTCCTACCCAACATATTATATGTATATATATATATGGTGAAATGATCAGGTTACTTTACCAGCAACAAGCCAAAGCTGGTATAGTCATCAGGTTTTCCTTGTGGAAACCAAGACTGGTGTTTTTGTTCTTTATTGTTCTATTTATCGAAGCATTATATACATGATTAGTTCTTTAATTAATACTACACTATCTGTATTAGGATAGACACTGGTGGTGTTGGCCTACTCAGATTTATATCTCACACCCTACTCAGGCCCCCATTGCATTGGGGTACCTGAGTCGACCTTCTTGTTTGCAGGACCTAGGTTGGTTGATGCGTTGTTTGTACCTGAGGAGTTAGGAGCAAAGGACCAAAGAGGAACCTGGGATGCTCTGGAGATCGCCCGTCAGGACTTGATGTCTTTTCTATGTTTCTTTTTTTATTGTATTGAAAGCATGATGTATTGTTTACTACTTTCCATATCTATATCATCATCCTTGTATTGTGACAAGTGGCATTTGCCACCATTGATGAAAATGATCACTATTTGTCTTCCACTGTTGTTGTTCACTATTTATCTATTACTACTTCTGCTATTGAAGGTTCTTTATTCTGAGATACCATTGATCCACTCTGATAAGAGGGTATAGTCTCCCCACTATCACCTCCTGAGACCCTCACTTCAAGTCGGCAACCTCTGGCGTATGGGGAGACGTGCTTTAGGCCATGTGTCGATCGGTCTTTCCACCGGTTCGATGGTGATTTGTGCCGGAACATTACAGTTTACATTCATTTTATAACTTGTGTATTGGAAATAATTTCATTTTTTTAAATCTTGAAAGATATTATTATTTATTGTTTTAATTTCATTAATATTTTTGAAATTATTATTGGATATTTTATTTTTAATTTTTTTTCTATCTCACATAAAATATTTTTATTATTTTAAACCCCTTAAAATAAAAAATTTTCATTTCCATAATGGGGACTTGAAAATGGTTTCATTGTAATATTATATTTTAATCTTTGGAAAGCATGAGTTTTTACCTCTCTTTTAAAATTTTATCCTTGATATTTATTGAACTATTCTTTACTTTCACCTTGATCATTATTTGTAAAAATCATAAAATATATTGATATAATATATATTTTTAATCTATACATAGCTATTTAATTAATTAATGAGATTGGTAAATCAATTAAATCTAAATATTTAATTCATTGATATACCTTTAAATCTTGAGATCATTAATATGTTTATAAATATTAATTTGATTTTTGATTTTATTTGTTTATTTAACTCTCTTTGATGAATTTGGTTTGTTTTTTATTTTTATTAGTTTAATCATTGATTTGAATTTCATGTGGATCCACGCTATTTTTAATGTTTTCATAAATTTATGTGGATCCTAGTCTTTTTGACTAAAAAATGTTCATTATGTTAGACACTACTATTTTGACAAACTCTATCCTGTTAAAATATATTTTACTCTCTGGTATTTTTTAAAATTATACTTCAAAATTTTATCTTTTAATTCAAAGAACATGTGTTTATATTTTTTGATTCTTAAATTCAGTTTTGAAATTTTTGAACACATATAATATATTTATTTTGTTTTTTAAAATATTTTTTTTGGAAATTTGGATGTTTACAAGGCTTCAAATTCATTTTCAATTTTGGACATTCTTTATGGAACCTCATGTTTTATTGAAACTTATTTTCTATTTTGTCTCTATTATTATTATACCACATCTAAATATGATTACATTAACTTTATTAATCTATCCCTTATTTATTAGATTTATGATTGTTACCTTGGGGGATATTATGATGAAATTAAAGGTATTATTTCTCTAATATGTTTATTAAACTTATTTTTTGGGCAGATGATTATGGAATCTATGGTATGGTTATGTCAAGACATATTTTCAAATGATATTAATTTTTTTTAAATGTTTTAGTTTAATGAATTTTCATATTTATTGTTTAATATATTCAAAAGGGAGAGATTTATTTTGATAAGAACATATATATTAGTTTTATTGGACTAATGTAAATAGTTTCAAGGGTTTATAAAATTTCATCATTTATTTTGAAAATTTAATACTTTCCAAATTGTAATATCACTGAATTATAAAAGTTTAATGGTTTATAACTTTCATAATACATAGGGAGATATGTTTTGAAATATAATTATTTGTGAATAAATTCCAGAAATCATTATTTGGAAACCATTAATAAATTTATTTTTGTAGTTTTGAGACTATTTGGATAAAAGTAATTATAGAATATAGAAATAATTTATATTTATATTAATGATAATTTCATAATTCCTATATTTGAGTTGTTAATTTATTTAGGTTTCATGATCATAAAAATGGGGTGTTTGTTATACCTCACTCTATTATTTATTTTAATGATCATAAACAATAATTTTTATTTTAAATAATTTTAATTCTTGAATTTAAATGATTCATTTTTAGATTTTTTTTCTAGAATATTATGGAATAATGAAAGTGGTTAAAATGAGTGTGGAGGAAGTTTTTAGATTCTTTAAAATGAAGGATCTAGTGGCTACCCAGTAAATCTCATCAGATTACTGGTGATACCTAGAAAAATAGAAATTTTTGTGTGATGATGACCAAATAGTGGGTTAAAATAGTGATCCTCTATATGCTAGACCGAATTACATTTCTGTCTAGGATCCAAACCCACCCCATATCTTGTGGTGTATAGGTAAACTCAAAAACTGTCCATTTATAATGGGAACCACATGTCATAATTCAATGTCTGGTGGCTCACTACGAACCTGAGAAGATCCAGAACATTACTAAGGATTTTAGAGATATAAATACACCCCATGGGTCCTCGTACAGATATAGTTTCCTTAAAGATTAATTCTAGATACAAATTATGCCAATTTTATCTTTATTTTCTACCTGTTTCAATTTCTTCTCTCCCACCTAGTCTATTGTTTTTTTATTATTATTGGTGGACTGAGAGTGTGATTCAGTTGGTTAGAATATAACAATTTCCTTATTTTTTATGGGGGTTTTATTATAAATAAAATTATGAGATGAAGATTGGGTTCTCAATACAATTTTACTGTGTGGGGTTGGTGCACACTATTATCAATGTTTGGGGATTGGGTTTCTAGACACAACTAGTAAAAGGATAGCATGTTTCTTTCTACAATCACTATAAATCATGTGTGATTGGGTTTCTTTATATAAACACTAAAAATTAATTGATGTAATTGTTAATCTATATAAAACCACTAAAAATATAAGGATATTGTATTTTCCTGCTACATCCAAAAAACGGTCATGACTTCTTTAGTGGGTTTCTTTAATATTAGAAATCCAAAGGATTAATCTAAAACCTTTTAGGGATGTTGTGTTGATGAGATGTAGGAATCCATTTTTTGGAATTTGTTTAAACTCGTTTATCAATTTCACATCCATTGTAGTTTAATTTTATAAATATACCATGATTTATTCTTTTAAATTTATTTTATCAATTTTATTAATTTATTTACATATCATTTAGTTTTAATATCTAAAATAGTTTTAAAGTAAATTCACCCACCTTCCTCTAACGAATGTGACCCACGTTTTAAGAGTTTTTTAATAAAAATGTTTTGGATTCTCAAATGGATTTTAAGGGAGGAAATTTTTGTTCTTAGGGTGATGGTAATTTTTTGTTCTCAATGTATAATTCTATAACATGGTTTTATTTTCATTTTTTTATAGACCTAGTTGGATATTTTAGAAAACAAAATTACTGAATGATTTTCCACAAAAACTTTTGATCCCTATTTTTTTATTCAATGTTTATGATTTTCCCCTTTATGTGACATGGAATTATTATTTTCATGTAATTTTAGATTTATCAGGAAGAGGTGGATTCATTCTATAGTTATGGAGGTTAAATGAGGATTATTTTTTATGAATCTTGACATATGTGTTGATCATTTTGTTTATTTGAATAATCACCTTTTTTAGATATATCATTTGAACATTGGTAACTAAGTGAGGGATTCAATTTATTCCTTACTAACATCAAATTCCTTGATTAATTTATGTAATTACCTTATTCAAAATTTTATTAAATACTTAGTTTTTTCTAATTCCTTTGTATTTCAAGTTATACCCATGTATGGTAACCATGATGGGTTGTAAATTGTTAAAATTTTTTTATTTACATGGAATGGGGAAATTTTATTTATTTTATTATGTTGATCTTGAAATAAAATGTTTTTTCCATTTCATGTGTTATTTTGAAAATTTATAATATGATAAATTAATTGGATTTTAAGTAAAATGAAAAGTGTTGGGCCTATTTTGATTGCTAAAAAATGTGACCCATCTTTTGAGAGTTGTTTTAAGCAATGGTATTTTTGTTTGAAAAATGGATCATAAGGAAGAAAGTGACGTTTACGTGGTGATGATCCTTTTTTTCAAAAGGAATGTTCTATAACTTATTTTTTTCAATTATTTTAAAGACCAGGATGAATTTTTATGAAAAATAAGAATTCATAATGATTGTGCACCCAAATTGGGACCACTTTATGATGTTATCTACTTATGATTTATCCCCTTTATTGGATTTGGAAATATTGTTATCATGTAATTCTTGGTTAATTAGGAAGGGGTTATCTCATTTTATGGTATTGTAGGTGAATTAAGTGTTAATAATTATGTATCATGATATATTTATTAATCATTATTTTGACTACTCAATTATGCTTTTTTATGAAAATTTGATCCCTAGTAGCCAAGTGAGGGGTTCATTTTACTGTATACAAGTAAATACGTAGAACCTAGTAGCCTAGAGTATGTGGTTACTTAATTATATTGTCCATAGATATTGGTGATTGTTTCATAAAGGAATGAATAGTTGAGTAGACTTGGTAAACTAGATACATTATTCAATCTCATATACATTTTTAAACATAACATATATCAATGTGTTTTCTTTGATAATATGTTTTTTATCTATAGCATATCATTTCATATCAATCATTTTACACTTCATGACATAAAGGGAAAAGAAAAAATGAATGTGATCTCAAATACTATATAAGGGTTATGTACAATGGAAGGTATACTGAGTAAATAATGAATAATCAATATCGAAAGGAATATAATGTAAAACACATCTCATTTAATCAGTAACATGAAAATAAAGTTAATATGACATGAATAAATGATGATCAAATAATTCAATATAAATAATCACATGAAATTGAAACTTTTCCATGTGTATCATAACTGTTCAAATATTCACATGAACATCAATACCTAATTTCATAATTATTTAATTCATAATACTATACATCTTAAACATACTATAATTTCCTCATGTCTAAAATCTTAAATATATCATTAATTCTTCATGCCAAGAGATCTCAGGTAAATGGGTATGTCGTTGACCAAATACTCAAAATAGCTTATCTCAAGTGAACTACTGATGCATTGAGGAGATATATAATTCCAGTTCCCACCCATCACATCATAAGTCCATTGCATTCATTATATGAATAAATAAGAATAATTAATCAACATGACATAAAAATTAATAACTATGTATATTGGAATTACTAGAATAAAAAATATCAATACTTCCCCCATTCAAACTCATTAATAAACATCCAAATTAATATAGAGGATGTTATCATTACAGTATATCCTTAGAATATAATAATATTATATAATTAAATTTGACATATATGAGAATATATTTAAATGATCAATTAAAATTTAATTGAGGTAAATACCCTTTTAACCTTGAAAATCACTTTTAAAAACAAATTTTTTTAGGATATTCTTAAAATTTACAAGTAAATATTTAATGCATCGAGTGTTCATTGTTGTGGGAAAAGTTTCAGGATTTAATTTTCAAAACAAATATTTTTTCATAAATTTGATAAAGGTACCTTATTTAGGGAATGAAAAAGTGATTATTTTGTAACAATTTTGTAAAATGTCAAACATGATAAAAATTTAATTTTAAAAAACATTGAGGAATATTTATGAACATTCTTGAAATAAAATTATAAAACATCAATAGATAAAAAATATTCCCTGAAAAAAAAATTGTATGTTGTCCTTAAAAACATTCCTTTTATACACGGATTACCAAGAGAGAGTAATGTGAATGTAAAACGTATAATTTATATAAATAATAATATAAGAATAAAATATATTAGGTTTAAGATAGAAAGATGAAATAATTTTTGCAGCTGAGAATTAAAAAAAATAAGCCTGAAAATGATGTGATTGTAAATTAAAACCCTACCACTTTATTAAATTTTGAATCATAATCCCCAGAAAGAATAAATTCAAATGAAACATTAAATAGCATAAATATAAGGATATTAATAATATATAATTATAGAGTATCAATATATAAACCTCATAAAAATAAGTAGATACATATAATCAAATATGTCTCAATGAAATAAAACTGATAAGATGAACCCTTACATCTATCCCGACACGATTTGAATGTTAAAATATTATATAATAAATTTAATTTTATAAATAGTATATAAAAAATCACTTACATACTTATAATATCATATATGATCCATTTATAACATTTCAATACCCATTTATTAATTATTATTTATTAATATAATTAATTCTAACTATTAATTGTTTTTTCACGGATGTTTCGTTTTTATAGTTCTGATCATTATACATTGATCATTGCTCCATCATATCTTTAATTTTAGAAATATATATATGTATATATATATCCAATATTATGATATATATATATATATTACATCACTATTTATGAATATTCATTATAGCACTCAAACACATGCCTGAGGACCGTAGTAGTTTAGTGTCTTTGGAAACATAGCAACACAAACAATTAGACCATAGGTTAACTACATCATATCCTAATATGATATTTATAACAATAACCATTCATATACATATCATATGTAATACATTTCATCCTAACCTAGGGAATGAAAATATTATAAAGGGTGACCTCAGATGCTCAGTAGTGATAAACAAGGGTGATACGTAAGCATAACATGAACATAAGTTAACAATAACATGATCATATCATTTGAAAACCATAAACTGAATATAAAATATCATAATACTGAGTAACATAAAAATATTGATAGTTTATAATTTATGAATCATAATGGATTTGAAGAAAATGCTCCATGAGAGTATAACATTTTCATAAGACATAGACTGGTGCCATATACCTAAGCATAGAAAATCTATTCCATTGTAGTCAAGGATCCCTACCAAGGAAATCATAGTAGAATGCTTTCACTCAAAAAACCATCATAGTATTAAAGGTTTACTCCCAATGTCATCATAGAATAAAGTTTCTCTTACTAAACTATGTTCACTCACTTTTTTATTCCCTTCTATATCTATGAGATATAAATCTTTACCCAATGTATTAGAGGGAGATATAGGTCCCACCCATCTAATAATGAAAAACATAATTATGTATTCCAGAAAATCATAAAACATTAATGATATCATAAAACATGAAATCAAATGGGATTCCTAAACATTTTAAAATATCATAACCTGTTGAAAGGATACATGTTTCATAATTATTTCATCATTTTATCATAGCAAAACCTATGGAAATGAATTTGGTTTCAATAGAAATTTATAATGGCATAACCCACGGAAGAGAAACTAGTTTCAGAAAAATCGTGCCATCATTTAAAGAAACCATTTATAGAATTATTAAGGATTTTATCCTTATATCATATCAATAGTAAAGTATAAGTAACATCAATGGATGTCAACTTAGATAAAATTTTTATTTTAAATGATCTAAAAAACGTTTCTTGATAAAAACGTCCATTTCTCTATGAAAAGAATAAATTTTTGAAACATAATACCTTTATAAGGTGTTTTTATTTGAAAATAACTTTAAAATCATATAAATTATGTTTCAAATAAAAAATTGGTCATGACTAGGTGAAGTGTTATTCAGGTTATACACATTAGAACGACGATTCCTTTCACAATTTTGGTAAAATCCAAATGTGTATTGTTAATAATGTGACATGATGATTACATTAAAAAAAATTTAAATGTAAAAAATTGGTAAAAATGAATTTTAAAATTAATATGATAATGATAACAAAAATTTAAAAACATTTTCAGAAAATATGTTTTAAGGAATAAACATATATTCGGTTGATGAAAAAAATAATATAATATTTCTTTAAAAAAATATTATCAATTATTTTAAGTAAAAAATAGTGTAAAAATGGTTTTATTTATTTAAAATATCATGAATAACCAAATGACTACAAAAATAACCAGTTTATTGAGATATTGATCATAATTTTTTATTTTTAGAAACAAAATCAAAAACAATCCTAAAAAATGTTGAGATTGTAACATAAAATCATTGAAAATTTTGTAACATTGAATTGAAATACACATTAAGGAATAAAATAAAATAGAACTTAAAACATAATGAGTAGAAATAAATTTATGATAATAAATTTTAAAGGGTCTGCATGTACACCTCGTGAAAGAATATTGGGGCATATAATAACATAGGCCTTGAAGAAGGAAAATTGAGACAAAAACACCTTACATTAAGTCTTGAATTCCATCTAAAACATTCATAATATCTTGTAAAATAAATATAATTTTATTATACACCCATTAGATTTCAATAATTATATATATCGTACCATATATTATTTTATTATGAAAATTTATTACTTATTTCTTAACAATGCAATGTTAAAGTTACGTTTTGAGTAATAACTTCTTGGTTTTATATATATGTTATGATTTAATATTTTTAATACACATACTTTGATCATGGTTTAATCATCTAGATAATATTTACCTATATATAAATATCATATATATTCATTATATATGTATTTATATAAATCAATATAATTGAGTGATAGAAAATAAAATACACCGTTCATGGAGACATATGCCATAAGTAACAATAAATGTTGTTTCCATTTTGTTATTGGATTTAAATAAATAATGTATAATGATATAATAAATTTATATAATAATTTATATATCATATATATTACATATTTTCATTAAAACCATCCTTAATACCTTCTATTTAAAGAATTATTGAATCACATCTCTTTACAAGGCAGTAGTCCTCCATAGACACGAGCAATGCCATCAGATTCCAGAAATATGAAAAGTATAATGTTTTGAGTGAAATAATGATTTTTGAAGTATAAAAATATCATAAATATAATATATAAATGATAAATATTACACTATTTTCATCCCTTAGTGGTGGTAATGGAACTATGATTTACATCGATTCATGAAGCAATAACCCTCGGTACACACGAACATTGCTTTAACAACCCTATTTAATGGATTTAGAGATGGTTTTATGTCAATATATTTAAATATAGACAGAAAATTATATGGAAAATAATTAGGTTATTTTATTATCATGTTATAATAATAATTTAATGAGTTCGGGGAATAAATAAATAAATTCTTGTGGTTGAACGTTATCTCTTCATCGAGTTTCCACTTTAGGTTTGCACTAAAAGAATTACTAGGTTGTACTTATATACAAATTTAGGAATATATGATGACTGGAGTTATGGTTATAAGATATTCATGTAGGTATTTTCAGACCCAAAAGGGTTTTAATGTGTGAAGAAGAGAGGATATGTATATCCTTTTATAATTGAAATGAGTAACACTTGTAATTTTTGAATGAAAAAGGTGTGACCAAGTTTTTATCAGGAAAAATGCTTCAATAATTGACCATTATAGATAATATAATATATAATTACTAAATATTTCCATAAAATTAGTGTTTGATATTGTTTTGGTTATTTTTAAACCCTTATCGTTTTAATTTAACTTCTATGTTAAACCCATTTTTACCTTAATCGTGGTAAATAATTATAACTATTTTTAATATTAATATGGGACAAAAATTATGTTGGACAAATTAGATAATGTAAATTATTTTGATTTTGAATATGTAATAAATTTATACAAATCTCGTTCATATAAAAAGAAAATTTTAATTGAAAATTAATCCTATACACAGGATGAGAAAGCGGGGTTTTAAGAAAAATATTCAAAATATTACATTGTTTTTATATCAAAACATAATACGAAATAGAAATAATGACACAAATTGATTAATGGATGTATAATTGTACTCATTTTACTTTAAAATTTTTTAAATATAATTTAACATTATAAATATTTAAATAACAAAAATTTCAATTAAAATTAAGTATTTCTCATGATTCATAAAAAAATTTAAATTTTTTAGATTAATCCCAAAAACTCACCCTATAATAACATTGACATGATTATTTATGAAAATAAATTTACATTATTAGAAAAAGTTTCTAAAATTTTGGATATTAATTTTATTAATTTTTCTGAAATGAAATAAATTTTTTTTGAAAATAGTATTTTTAATACATATAAAGACTTTTAATAAAATTAAGTATTTTTTACTAATATGTTTAATCTATATAAAACAATTATACTTAATTTTTTTATTTTTTTTAATATTATTCATACTTATAATTTTAATGTATAGGTCATAAATTTATGTTTAAATAACTATATTAATAATATATCATGGTTTTGTTAAAACTCAATATCATGTGTAATGAAAGGTATACCATTGCGGCGTGTAGAGTGCTTAACATGGTGTTGTGTGTAACACAATATGTTAATGAAATTTAATTTATTAAAAAAATAATTTATTCTTTGGGTGTTACAATATAAATAGAAAAAAAATTCATTATAAATATATATATATATAGTAATCTATAAATTTTAGTGATAAGAAAATGAATTACAACCTTCATAGAGTTGGTAGGACATATGTACATATGAACATTGATTTCTATTTTAACTGTTTTAAAAAAATGTAAATTATAATTCATATTTCTATAATCATAAAAATATCATAAATAACATATATATATATTAAATTCATTATTAAAACCATTAATGTAATGTGCGGAGGGAAAATGACTTACACCGTTACATGGAGATGGTTAGTCGTATATACGCACGAGTGATGTTTTCACATTTCATAGGATCGAAGAAGGTGTATAATGGTTTCTACATCATCATGATAAGAATTAAGAATATTCAAGATACTGAATTCATTATTATAATATGGATACCATGGATATATACGAGGTAAAATGAGAAATAAAATGAAAACACTCAGTTATGTGTTATAAATCGTTACTAAGAAACCTATTTTGGATTGGAACATATACCATAAATGGATGGTTTTTAGGAAATATAAGAATATATAAGATGTTTTTAATGAACCAATTAAGTTATTATGTTATGTATTCTCTGAAATAAGAACCTCAAATGGTGTGTGTAAGAGAGGAGAAGAGGTTCTCTTTTACAAGTGAGGGGAGGGTCACTCAGGAAATAACATAAAGTATTAAACTAATACTAATATTTTTTTTATGATAAATGGACTAAATAATATAATATTTGTAATATATATTATGATAATTCTAAATAGTCTCCTACACTAAAATTTATATAAGTTTAAGTGATTTTTTAACCTTTTTTCTTAGTTTTAACTCTCGTTAATCCTTCTATCAATTACTGAAATATCAAATTATTCTAATACTTAAGGATCAAGAATGTTTCCAAAAAATGGATAACATACCCATATACGAAACAATGTTTATATTCTCAACCACATCCAATTAACTTGGAAGAATATATCATTTTTATTAATATTAAAACATTTGAAAAATATTGTTTATTTTAAAATATTATTAATTAAATTTTTGAAAAATTAATTTACATTAAATTTAAATTAATCAAGAGAGATATGGAATTAAAAAATAAACCATTCACACAAGTAATATGTTATATTTATCTAAATACATTATGGAGCTTATTAATTCATGTTATGGCCTATGGATTTTTCCATGGAGCTTTTCCAATGATTAATTATATCACATTGTGGATTTTCATTGCACACATTGATATACCCTTTTGTACTTTTATTTACATTGTGGAATAATTTTTTATTTATTTTTTACATTTATTATGCTTTATTAATGTGATGGTGTATGTTTGATACATATACCTTCATTAGTTATGGTTAAGGGTTTCTTTTCACATATTTTAGTATGGAAAAATGAATTTTGTGAAAACTTTTAAAAAATAAAAAACGATTTAGTTTTTATTATATAAAATTGGAAATCCTAAAATATTATTTTGTAATTTTTTTTGTTTTAAATGGTAGATTCCATCCTCTTGGTAGGAAAATGATTTTGAAAAATATTTTAAGGGAACATTTGATTTACTTTCTTTCTTTTGAAATTAATATTTTATGTTGAAATAGTTTTTCCTAAAAGGGTTTACATCATGTTTTCATAAAATCATATGAATATATGATAATTTATTTTCTATAATTTTCTTGTGGAAAACGTTAATCTTTATATATTTTGAAACTAGTACTTATAGGACATTTTATGAAATTAATTAAACATATTACTCTTTAAAATACTTCTAAATATGTTTATCTGACACACTACATACACAATAATTTGTGTGTTCATTTAGAAACTATATATATTATCAACAAGGAAACGAAAATAAATTTCCTTTTAGGGCAACATAAGGAAAACTCTACGATTAATTTAGGGCCCATTTGGGAGTTAATTATAACTCAACACATGGTTTTAGCCTAAGATTTGGCCAAGTAGAACGCACAACTATCCTTCAAATCAAAGAGACGATAGTTTGATTCTTGAATCCACAAAGGGGGATTTATGAAAAAAGTGATGACATAGGTGGTGAACTAGGTGCTAACATATTAAGGTAGTGATATTGGGGTTGACATAAGCAAATGATGCATGAGTGGCATTGGAAGGGGTGTTGAACCATATAATTAAATTTGATCAACTATGCCTTTTGGAAAATAAATGTAATGATATAACTATCAAGTGGATAAACCATTAAAGGGGGGGGGGTAACATATTCTTATTGGACTGGGTGTTTGTATGTTGTTTCCCTTTATTATAACCTCTATTACAATAAATAAATCTTGTGTTTGTAAGTAACATTCATATTTTTATACAAATTCCCAATCATTGATATTATTGTGGATATAATTCGGATATTACTATAATGAATGTTTTGGTTTGGGTGAGTGAAAAAAGATCACATGGATATGATTGAGTAGTGGTTTTGTTTTTTGTTTTAGATTTTGAAAAATTATGTATCTAAAAAATTAAATAAGTTTTTCTTGTACTCTAGTTTCTCTGTTATTCTATTACATGATATATTATATTTTTTTTGTTATAAAATTAATATTATTGTTTATTATTTTTATAATTAATGTTTGAGATCAATAATTTTAATTAGTTATTTATTATTGGATTTTCATTTGTATTATTCCATATTCAACTTTTTTATTTATTTTATTCTTTATTACGCATGGGAGACCAGTATATATGTATACCATGTGGGATTATAGATATGTTTAAATTGATTATTTAAAAATATTATTTCCGGGGGAGTAAATATTCTCATGTTTTTATTCATGATTCTTAGGCACTAGTTTCTAGTCCATGTGGATTGTGAAAACCTTTTGTTTCTTATAAAAGATCGGTCAGGGTAACGTTTCAGGTTGATCCGAGTTGATTATATACAAAAAATATGTCATATAAAAGGATATATACAGTCAATAATTATTTTATGTCGGATATATATATATATATGTATATTTATATATATAAATCATGAAATTTAATTATAGTTGACCTCTCAAGTAATATTTTGAGTTATCTAAAACTGTTTATTGGTATGCATTATTATTGGCTATGAAAATATGATAAGGTTAGAATTAGTGAAATTATTATATAGATATATATAATATTCTCATGAATTGAAAAAGTTTTTTCTACACTAGATGTGCCATTATGTAAACCAAATTGAGTTCCATACACTATGTCTTTTCTATACTAGAGGTTCGTGGATCAAATTCCGAGTCCACACTATCTATGGTTGGAAGGATACATAGAATTAGAACCCTAATACATTGATATGTTTCTTATAAAATATTTTAGGAATATAAATTCTAGGGTGGCGCGGTATGTTGTTGACCATGTCATTAGTTGGAGCTCAATATTGATGAAAATTTCCCTTTCTTATAAAAAATGCTATATATGAGCCCTTGATTAAGATACATTAGGGATTGTGTGGTCATACCTAGATAGTATATATGATGTTCTTATCTATTTAGTTGTTTATCATGCGATTTTGTCATCCATACAAGTGAATGACATGTAACATATTATTTAAGTTGGTCAGTATATGATTATATGGTCAATAATGTATGGATTAGCTTTATGGGAATGATGAACATCATATTTCATGAAAACTCTATTGTTTGTACGAAGGGAACATTTTGGAATGAATGATAAAATGTGATAAAACTTTTGGAAATAGGTATTTATATATGTTTGAAGGAGATCATTCCAAATACCTTTATATCATGATTAGTATTTATGTTTTTTAATTAAGATCCTTGCATGCTTTTATAGATATGGTTATTCATATTTTTTATGAATTATATAAATTTCCATGGGGTCACACTTTGCGGTTGACTAAATTGATATTTATATAACTTATGTATATGATCTAAAATGTTCTATATATTATATAAAAGTGTTTTGGATAGTCTTTGACAAGTTATTGTATATTTTATGATACTCATTGAAGTTAATTATTGACATCCAAATGTATTTTAGAACATATCCAAAAGAGTTGTGTATATGATTTCAAATGTTATTATTTATGATTTAGTATAATATAAAATGGAAGAATGTATATATTTATTTTGTTAAATCATGATATTAAAGGTGATATTCCCTATGGTCACCTTACATATCATGAAATTTCATCTTACAATAAAGTGTCATCATGAGGTTCCACTTCCCATGAAATTGTAAGGTACACCATGGCATATCATAAGATATATTATAAAGATATTATGTCACATTATTTTCTATGGATTGTATACTATGATTTATTTGTAATGGCTATGACACATTTTGGATGTCAACAATTAATGCTTTAACATTCATAACTCTTCCACAAAATAGCTCACATTTAATTGTTGTTACATAGGATGAATCTTTTGGTATGTCATATACATTCTTGTAATGGTTTCACGAATGGTAGACAAATTTTCTCATGTTTTATAATGAATGAGTAAATAAAATATCATTTGAGGAGAATACATAGGTGTTATAAAAAGTGTATAGACATTAACTTTGGAATCTTTAATAAAAAACACCCTTGTTAGTGAAGATTTATTTCTTATTTAACATTTGAAATGCAATATTCTTAGACAATGTTGCCAGAGTAATATTATAAACAAAACATTATGTGATTAAGATATACAAAGATATCTCATAGATAGGGTATTCCATTCGGTATCACATTGATTATATTAATTAGAACCATATCATATGAACCTATTATTTTATTTTAAATTTTATTTTTAAAAAACACTTCACTCGATATCGTGTGTCACAAAAAACATTGAGGTTAAACAAACTATAAAATAATAATATTTAATAATGATTGTTATAACCTAGTAATTGTGATGGTTGGTGTGAATATGAATAACCATATGATGAAAAATATGTATAATGTTTTATATAATTATAATGCATTGATTAATTCATAATAACAAGTAATCAATTATTAGAATATTCATTTATACCTCTAAAGTACATTTTCATCACAAATAGTTTTTATTAAATATTGTGTGCATATTTTTTAATTATTTAATCCCACTTTAATAAAATTAATTTCAAAAAATGGAAATAATTTTTTAAATAATTTTTTCTTAATAATCCTATGATATTTTTTTGTTTCTTCAAAAACATTTATATTTGAGTAAATTGTAAAAATTATCAATTTTTAAAAAATGATCAATTATTTTCTTAAATCAGGTAATATTAATTCCCCATTATGTTTTAAATTTAATTTTTAATTTACATAATATATATTTTATTATACATAATCTAAATAATTCCATAAGAATAAGCATTATGTTTTATTTTAGTAGAAGGTCATTTTATGATTAGAAACATAATTTTCTAGAAACTGTTTTTGTGGTATTTTACACATTTAAATTAAAAATGATTTTCAAGAATTTTATAAATTGAATCATTAAATATTATTTCCATATTTTGAATTATGATTTTCAAATTTGGTTAATATTTCTTATTTATTTTTTTCATTATAAATATTAACTGTGGTAATTATTTATCAGCACTATAAGGGTAAAATAAGAGAAATATGGTGAAACTTTTGAGATAAGGCCTTTAAATATTCATAAAAAAAATATTTATTTTATTTTCTCATTATTATTCCACATTAATCATGGATTCAAAATTTTTATAACTTCATACCACGTTCCTTTTATTATAAACATTATATAATTTTATGTAAATAATAAATAAAAAATGGTACTCTTTTTTTAATGTCTATAATATTTTTTTTTGATAAAAAGAAGTTATGTGTTAATATAAATGGTTATTTTAAAATTGAATAATTTTTTTATTTTAATAATTTATTTTTAATTTTTAGTGATGATACAACCACCTTAAAATATTACTCGACTTTAATATAGTGTGTGTAAAAGAAATTTAAAATTCAAGGTTAATGATTTAAAAATAAAATAAAATAAATATATTTTTTTAATTGTTGTATTCCATGAATTTTATACATAATAATAAATTATCATTAATTATAAATTTGTTTATATTATAATAATATTTTATTTGTGATTTCATTGAAGTCAAATTAAATTCATGGTCTCAAAATGACTTTAAAGATATATTATAAAAAAAATATTTTATTAAGTCATTTGAAAATACAAATATTTAAAAAAGAAAATTGGAAGGTGAAATGGTATAAAATATTATTCCTGGTGAATTTTTTATCCCTTTTTCACATTATAAGTAAATTTATGAACCAAAAAGGCTCAAAAATGTGTTTCCCCAATTACGAATAAAAATAGTTAATGAGAGGGATAATACAAACTTTATGTTTTAAAATGAAACATTAAAATGATTAATTTTTATTGGTTAAAGTTACGTAGAACTTAATATGTTATAAATTTTAAATTATGTCCATTTTTTTCTAATTTACATGATTCTGATATATGTTATATTTAAATATTTTTTCAAATTTCAAGTGTGTCATTTCCCTCACTTCTAAAATTGCATCACATATCTTATCTTCTTCACACTTCCTGAGCCACTTATTTTAAAAAATAATGACCCAAATCTATCTTAACATATCCTATACCTGACCTCTAGGATCTTTTCTCATTATAGTACTAAAAAATAAGGTCTATGGTGTAAACCAAAAATCTTTTTCTGAAGAAGATGTATAATTCTAAACCTAGTGTTTTTTCTATTATACCTCCTTAAAATATCATATAACCACGATCATATAAAAAATAGAATTTTTCAGATAAATAAATGTCATTATACTATATTAAGAACCCTTATTCACCTCATTTATGTATTATGAAAAATTAAAACCGTGATCATGTAAAGGTATGGCCTATGATATGCACATTGTAGTATAATATTTTCCCTCAACATTTAATTATATGAATATAAATGTGTAATTAGGGAATGTATATGATATTAATGAATTAATTATGATTTTTAATATTATATATCAAGTAATTTGTTATTCTTCTATCCTTTTAAAAATCATAATATCACTCATTCGTACTTGTGAACTACAACCTCCACGAAGCAATGTGAATCGAGTTTCTATTAAAAAAATTATTGGATGACTATAAAATTTGACTTAATGAATAAAAGATATATTCATGAAATAATTGTGGAAATTATAAAATCATTTAATAACTTCTTTAACCACTAATAATATACCAAATAAATTTTTATCAAATTGACTGAACAACAACAAGAGGAAAATATAAGCAAGAACTATTCAATGAATAAATTTTTTATGATAGTAAAATGAACATTAAAAATATATCATATATGAAAATGTTCTTAATTAAGTATTTAATAAATTTAAATTCATTATAGCGGAGGATCAAACATGTATGACTATTAAGAGACCCAATGTAATGGATTTATTTTACAATTTCATTTTATTTTGAGATTTTTATTGTATAGATTTAAATTTGAGAAATTATATGATACCAATATATTAAACAAGAAATATTTTCTTACCATATGGTTATATTTAAGGATTAAATATTTATATTCCATTTTTCCTTTTTTATCAATAATCATTTAGAGAGTTACATGTAAGTTACGTTCTTTTAAAAATATTATTTTAATGTTTTCATTTCAACACTTTTTCATCCTTGTTGAGGTTATTTTAAATTTTTCACGCATATTTTTTTTTAACATAATGGTATGAAAAATTTATTCTCTACTATTTTTGTTTTTATTTAAATATTATAAAATATGAATCTTTTCAATGTTTACCATGTGGGTTATTTTATATATTTTATAAAACTAAAAACAAGAATGTTTTTAACATATATGGTTTGACTGAACATTCCCACCGTAATAGAAATAATATGTTATAAAGGTTACATAAAATTCATCAACATTTATTTTCATGTAAAATAACATTCTAAAAATTCTATGAATATTTATTTAAAATTTTATCAAAATAAAAGGGTATTTTTTTGTAATGGAATGAAATGAATTTTGGAAGTGATTTATCCATTCATTTATATAAAAAGTTAGATGGATGTTATTTTTAATGTTTTTATTATATTTTATTATCTCAATGCTTAGTTTTTTTACAAATAATTTATTTATGATTATTTTATGGTCTTCTATCATCCTTTTAGTGATAATGAATTGTACCTTATTTGGTGATTAATCACTTTTTTGTGACCATATTCTCTATCACTCTCTATTATTCAATAGACATTAATTTTCTTCTTCACCTCCATATTTTTAACATCAATGATTAATTTATAATAATTTCTATTATTTTGATGTTGTTCCAACCATATACCATTTCATAATAAAATATCACTTAATGGAATCGTATCTCGTAAATTATTCAGTTTACTAAATAATATTAGTGTTCAATAATTTTTTATTTAATATGAATAATTTTTAAATTATAATGAATTTGTAGAATGAACTATATTGAATACTAAAAATATTATGAATGAATAATATGAGAAAATTATGGATGAGGTTCTCTTATAGATACCCCCTCAATGCATCTATAGGTCTTATGAGATAAAATAATTTTCACATAAGATTTGTATTTAGTCTACACCCACTGATTTATTTAGAATAATGTATTATTAGAGATATATTTATGGTAAGATTCATGATAACCTAGATAGTTCATTTATGCAAAGTTCATGAATGTCCATATTTATGAATTTATTTTATTTAGAATTCCATTTTCATGGTCTATTTGATTTCTATATTGATTTTAGCCAAGGATGTGCATTGAACTGAATTTATTGACTGAATGGAGGGTGTATTAAATATCCATTATACCATATTGAGTTTCCAAATTTATTCGTGGTAGATTATATTGTACATAACACTTACAAAGAATCACATCTCACCCTTTATTTGTTTTCATTTACCATCGATATGAAGAATTTTTTTGGATGATTTTCAAGGATGAAATAATTTTTTTTCATGATATGTTTTAATTTTCCAATATAATATAGGAATTATGTATGCATCTAGTCTCTGAAAACTGGTAAAATGATTGATCATTCTGGGTGCGATATCATATATCATGTACCAAAGTTATAACTACGAACCACCTACAAGATACTAGATTCATTGTGTTATAGTTGGTATCAATTAAATTATGTAGGAACCCTGGGAACAATGTTTTGAATAAAAATTGGTATCATAATAATTTTGATAATCCATTTGGGTATTTGATAACTTTTACCATCATATGGATTTATATTTTTTGACTCAATATTAAAAATTCTACGAGCTAATTGTTTATGATATATTTTTTAGAAATGGAAACAAGAGGATGGACTGGAAATCATGTCCACAACCATAACCAATATAAAAATTTCCCTTTTGGGAAATGAAATATAGTGGGGTTTGGATATAATAAGATCATATCTATATTAGTTTAGGTGAATCAAGTTATGAAAAATAAAAATTCTTGTATCAGGTGATATTTTCATCCATTGGATGATAAACCAATGTTGGATCACATAATTTTATAAAAAAACTCTATATTTTAATAGAAAATTTAATCCATTTATAGATGTCCAATGGATTAAGCCTCTAAAAGACTATTTTTGTCCTTAGGATGTAATGAAATAGAAAATATTATTATGGTGGTATATTATTTAAAAGGTGATGTTGATCAATGGTGTCCATTTATCCCTAATTCTATAGTAGATGATGAAACAGAAATTATAGAATATTTATGTTTTAATGTGATATGTTTTATGAGAAATACTTTTCTAAAGAGAAATAAGATGAAATTGAATGAAATTTACTCACTTTAAATTAGAATGAAGTAGAAATTTGTAGTGAACTGATATGGGTTTTCTTGATGCATCACATGATTTTAAATTCCACTATAACTCAACCATGTGTTCCCATGTACTATAGGACTCCAACTATCTAAAAGGGTCTAAAAGATACAATGAGGAGACTATATGCTTGTTTAGAGTGGAATAGAACCATAAATAGCCAAAAAAATTACCATAATATGATATATTGGTTATACAATATAAATAACTAAAATAGAATAATTCTATAACATAATGAAATATAAAATATTTTCCTACAGACTCAAAGCATGCTTGAACAAAGAATAACTATTAACCCCTAAAATAATGACAATTATGGGTAGTAAATAAAGAAAAAAAATGAAAATTATCTTCTATAAATCTCAATCCAGACCTCATTCCTAGTCTCTAACTATTGAGTATCTCTTTATCGATCACCATAATCTACATGAGTTGTGAAACTTAACCAAAAGACATTAAGAATAATCCATAACCACCATGAAATATATAATCCAACCTGAAATAAATCCTAAGGGTATGGATGCACATCAAGGTTCATGTGCAGGGGGTGATAAGTAAATCTATAAAAGCTACCCCAGATAGTGAACTAATAAGTCGTTTTCATAATAATGTGATGAAACATACAGTATTCCCAACCTAGTAAAAACTAATAAAATATCTAATAAAAAAAATAAATAGTTCTATAAAATAAATAGTTTTACTAAATAAAGTGTCTAACAAAAAATAACATAGTGAACAATGGGATCTAATATGACACCTAGGGTGAATATACCCTTATTCGGGCCCATGAAAGATGATTTATGAGATATGGATTTCCTGACCATAAAAATTATTTGCATCGTCCAAAAATCACATTGGATCTCTATGATTTATAAAATGAAAAAGGTGTGACTGTTAGACCCTATATAATAGACTATCGAAAAAAAACAAACACAACTCTATTGGATAGATAAAACTCAAATATCGTGATCTAAATTAGTGAAAGGTACTCCAATCGATACAAAATAACCTATTAATTTCCATATGTACCTATATATTTCATTAGGATATAAGTTAAAAAAGTAGTATAGACTACCCATGAGGTCTTTGTTCCAGATTGAAAAACATTCCAAATGGTCTATGATACTAAAAAACTATCCTATGGGTCCCAATATCAATCCATGGGTTTTCTTAATCCATGGTCACTCACATGTGGCTAGTGAGTAACTCTCAAATTGAGAGGTGAAATCATCTAGATCTCCCATTAGCTATTTGTGATCCATATAAAAACATGATCCATTAGTATAGGACAACACAAAATTTATTAAAAGAACAACACCTAATCTAAGAAATATCTTAAAGGTATCATCTCAAAACAAAAACCAGAGATATAACGGCCTCAATCATCCTCATCTAACAGACATAAGATCACAAACCAATCAACCCTCAACACCAAAATTTTGAATGTTTTACCATAAAAATTGATAAATTTTTTGTTATTAAAGGCTTAGGTAACTCATAGTATCTAAGGTCACAACACAACGGGATTTCAAACAAGGGGATCCATAGCCTCAATGAAGCTCTCAGGACACACCTATCAACTGATCCTAGAATTAATAGAAGATTAGAGAATGAAAAAGACACCATATAAGGATATCTTTAAAATCATATATATCTTTGGACTAATACCATTATGAGGGTAAATCCATGTTGACCTCAATGGCCTCCAATTGATTCCTGATCACTAATGCACCCACTGGGGAATCCAAAGGGCTCTTCCAAAACCACTTAAAAACATAATCACTCTTAAATATTATTGAAACCTTATGTTGACATATTTTACCAAATTGGGATCAATGAATGCTAAACCTCAAATAAAATCATAACCCCCACATATGTGAAACATCAAGGATACCTTATAATTTATCACATACTTCCACATGATGGAATTCTTCCGTTCCTAGAACACCATCGTAAAATCATATCATAAATGATCTAAAAGAACTAAACTTGATGAAAAAATCATAATCCAAATCCAGAAACTACACGAAAAAAATCCTAAAACCTTGGAGATCTATCAATAGGCCCATCCATAAAATCTTTCATTCATCAATTTTGGGAACTTTTAAAAGAGTCTCAAAAAACCCTCAGTCACTCTAAGAACAATGTACCATATAGTTCATAAACCTATCAGGGTATCATCACATAACTCTCTCTTAGAGGGTTTTAAATCCAAATCCATGAATGTAACCTCTTGTCTATAGTTTAATCAATTAAGGTATCTCACTAAGGCCCTTAAGCCTCTGCAAGCCTCTCCATAATCTAACTTGGTAGGAGACACTCTAATGAGACTATGAATAATCCCACAATCATTTCATGGATGATATGGGAATCTAAAAAAAGTATGTATCATCACTACTATGTATCACCATGGGGAACACAAGGTATTCCCTTAGAACCAAGTAAATAATAGGGTTCTTTCTAACAAAAACCCGTCATCAATGAACCTAAAACCAAAGGCCTTTCCAATGAAAAAAAACAAACCTCAAGGGGTTCTCAAAATCCAAGGAAATAATTTAAAATAATTAAATAACTATAAATTATAGAAAATACATAAATTAAACCCCATGTCTATCTCACAGTGTATCTATCAAATCATTAGGATTGAAACCTGAAATCAATAAAAAATGGTGGGCTTAACTCCTTCCAAACAAGAAAATAAAATTAAGATAAATGTAAATAAAATAATCAATTTAATTATAAAAAGTAATAAAACATTAAACTCAGAGAGATACTTGTTCCTTATAAAACCTCAAATATCCTCCCCCAGAAGGCCAACAATACTTCACTAGAAACATGATGGTAAAAATCCCTAACACATGATTTCCAATTACATGGAAATAAATTTATATTTAATTTAAAATAAAATAAAAATCCAACAAGAACCATACAACGAAAAAAAATGAAAAATTACTTGCATAGAATTCCCTAAAACACTCTCTGACAAATCCATAGTAAAGATCTTTTATTATTGACTAATTCCACCATTCTCTAGTGTAATTTATTCCAATAAACAAACAAATAGACATTAAAATCAACCATGTGAAAGGTAATGGAATAATAAAAAATGGAGAGTAAGAAACTAACCTCAAAATTCCAAATAATTTACCCTAAAACACCATAAATTGAATGTTCTTTGAAGAGGAAGAGGGGGAGGAGTCCTCCTATAGTTCAAACATGAAAGGGGAAGGATAGAGGAGGGGAAATAAAAAAATTAAAAGGGGGAAATGGATATTTAATAATTTTAATTAAAATCCTGGTAGCCATAGTGTTTGGTTGCATTGTGTTGGGAAAAAATACCTCAAGGTAACATTACTGTTTTTTGGGGTTAATTTTTTTAAAAAAAATCATTGAAAATATTAGTTGTTGATTTCTAGTATGATTATTGAATAGGTATGTTGAAAAATACTAAAGATAGAGCTATAGATACTATATAAGTTGTTCACAGAGTTGTTCATACAAGGTGGTTTCATTTACCATAATTTTCCAAATTAATGTGATTTAGAATTCAGGGAATGTATAAGTTTCAGGAACCATGGATTTCTAGTGAAACCTCATGAAAATATGGTAAATTTGTGAAACCTATGAAATATGTATGCCACTACAGTTTTGAGATTCATGAAATCATGTTTCGCAAAATGATTCTGATCTAGGATGGAAAAGGTAGTAGGTTTCATAACTATAAGTGTCCCCATGAAATATTGAAAAATATGGTATGTTTCATTCTTATAGAAATATTTCCTAAAGTTTCAAAAATAAAGGTAGTTTCTAAAAAATATTGAATAGTTTTTTGAAAAGGTATTGGTGAGATTGAATGTTTCGTGAGGGGAGGAAATGTATATAAATAGGGGAATACCCCCCCTGCTCAATAGTGTAGATTTATCCTTTATTGGAAATCCAAATTCATTGAATTTAACAAGGAGTTTTGTGAAATGTTACATTCATGAGGGATTCATAAGAAGGTCAATTTCATAGTGGAAACAATATTCATTAATTTTTGAAATGTTTAAAAAATAATTTGGTAGTTTCATGAAAATTTGAGATATAGTTTTGTGAATGTCAAATTTTTACGAACCAGATGGATTTTCATAGATTTTTGTAGGAAAATAGGTATTCAACAATTTGATGAATGTGGAACTTTATAATACATGAAATGAGGTGTAAATAATATTGATTTTGGAAATAAATGGAAGGATCTATAGGGGTAGTGATAACATGTTATTTGAGAGAGTAATGAGATTATAAATTGTGAATGGTAGTGATCCTTGAGGGATAGTGAGTCTACTCCAAAATTTATAATAGTAGTGTAATTTACTGTATTTTGTACATAGGAACATTGGATATATATTTTCCTTATATGTATCCCAGTGTAGGTTAACCATGTATTTTTTTCTCTTACATGATTTAATTTTAACCCAAATATTTATATGGGAAAGGAAGAAAAAAGTGTTATGTTTAACAATAAAATAATATCCATAGGGGTAGCTAGTTTAATATTTCATACCCGGTTCACCCCCTTTTAGGGTATTTAAAATAGTTGGGATAAAAATTGGTATCATTTATGTAACACCCCAGGTGAATAAAGATTATGAAATTTTTATTTTTATCCATATTTGTGAATAAAATATTAATATGACTTTAAAAGGGGACGCTATGCTCGATGGTGTACCCAACATGCAACAACGAGTTTCTTGGGAATCTTACGTTGCACTCTAATAATAAAATAATATTATTTTAAATGGTAGTTAACATATTACCTTTGTCTTGGCGGGAATGGATAGAAATAACTAAAATATGATTATATATGTTTTTAAATGTTTTTACATTTATCCAATAAACGATAAAGGCTTAAAATACGGAAATAATTCAATTTCAGGTGTATATGCCCTAGTTTTCACTAAAGGCTCACTTATCGCCTTTTGATGGAGAATCATCATTAAATATATTTTTGTTCACTCTTAAACATCCTATTGGACCAAATAAAACTCTTCTTAATAATCAGGACATCAAAATTTACTTTGTGTAAATTTTTGGTATCTTTCCGATAAAGTTCATTTTTTTAATGAATAGTGTAAAATGTTGTATTTTAATTCAAACCCACTTTTTAATCTAATTTATTTATATGATTTGATTATATTTTTAATTGGTTTTAAAGTAAAATTAGAATATATTTTTACCATTAAATCCAATAGTGGTCGTTGGAATTAATTTCACTTTGAAATCAGACTTAAACTGGAGTCAATCTTTTGATACTTATTGTTTCATAAAAACACATTATTTTCTCTGACAGCGGGAATTAATTATTAAATTAATTAATGTGACTTATATGTTTTTAATATTGTAAAATAGACTTCATTTTTTAATTCGGAATATGAAATATTTCTTAGGGTGATTTTTTGGGATTTTTCTGAAAAACATCAATTTTTGATGAATAGTGAAACCACTAAGTGGTACTTATAAAAACTGATTTTTCTGCTTAAATGAAATTTTGACATCATTGTGTTTTGAATTTCAAAAATCCGACATACATGGTTTTCATTATGATGTAAAATTTGGTTCAATGGGATTAAAATAATTCTTGGTGAATAGTAACTTATTATGTTTTTAATCGCGATTAGAGGTAATTAGTGTAGTTTAAGGTAAAAATAATGTTTTTATAATATGAGATGAGCTTGACACATGTCCTAACCTCATTGGATGTGTCCTGGCCTACCAAGACAACCCATGGGTCAAAGTTGGGGACCCCATGGAGCCACTTTGGTTGGAAAATGACATAAATACCTTTTTATTTAATGTTAATGTAAAAATGACACAAACATGAAATGTTTTACTAAAACAATTTTAACATGGGGTTATAAAAGTCATATATTTGACTATAAATACTCATTGGAAAGATAAAACGATTTCCTACTTCATAGTATTTTTTTTATAATTTTTAGACATTATATAAATTAAATTATTTATGACATCATGATGACGCAGTGATAACCTCATTATTTAACGATTTAAATAAAATGGAAAGATAATGTAATATCTAAGACCTACACAAGACCAAAACCTATTGGATGAGTGGATTTCGAACCCTTATCACCTTATCCTAGAAACACATCAATTTCGGACCTCTTAAATCTGAATACAATTTTAAAATAAAGTGACTTTTCTTTACCTTCCAAGAGTGCCCCTCCTCTCCTCTTATAAAAGGCCCCCACCTCTACCTCCTTACCCACAATCCCAAACCTTTGGATCGGCAAAACTCTGCCCATTTTGTCTCTCCACTTCCCTCTATTACTCCCTGAAGCCTCACTTTTGGCAGAAGTCTTCCCAAGGAAGCCTTTGAGCTCAAACCAAAGGGAGTTACACGATTTTAAGTTAATGTCTTCACTTGAGTGCTTTTGTTTTATTTTGCCTCTCCAACCCCCTAAACACTTTTTATTAATTTCTTTTGTAAAAACTACAGTATATTAAATATACTAGTATTTTATTATAAGAAGGATTCGAGCTACACTTACACACACCTACATCTAATGGTTAAAGAACATACTGTTTCTGTGGATGGCGAATTTCTGCCTCACGAAACGATGATTATTCAACACTCATATAACACCTTAAAAGGTGGCCATTAAGATGTAACTATATTTATATATGATATATAATATGTTTATGTTTTACCTAAGATTCTGTATTTTTCTTTTGTGTCATACCTTTATGGTCTCTATTGTGGGTAAACACGACAATTTCATTTTAGGAAGTGCGGACTACCGCCCCTCAAAGTGATGTGATTCATTAATGACATATATGGGATGTATAAAAGATGGATTTAAAGTTATTATATATGTTGTTATACTGGATTTATAATATACCTCTATATCATTATTATTTCTTTCCATTAATATATGAGACAGAAATGAAAGTAGCGTTCATGCGTACGCACGGCTTACCGTCTCCATGAACGGTGCATTTCATTTCTTATCACCAAATGCAATGTACTATTATAAGTACATATTTATAATGGATATATATATAATATAATTCTTGAATTAAAATATACATACCTCTCATTTAGTTTTAATTCCATTAATATGACAATGAAATGAAAGTAGTGTTCATGCGTACGTACGGCTTACCGTCTCCATGAACGGTGCATTTCATT
This sequence comes from Viscum album, assembly GCA_963277665.1. Lineage (NCBI taxonomy): Eukaryota > Viridiplantae > Streptophyta > Magnoliopsida > Santalales > Viscaceae > Viscum > Viscum album. The sequence continues at coordinate 257,710,245 of OY728156.1, read as the reverse complement.
TCTTTCCTCTAAATGATTATGTAATATTATAAATACATGTATATGCTGGATATATATGATATATATTATATCCAAATAATGAATATCATTCTGGATATAATGAACCATTGACCACACGAACAACATGTAATTGTAAGAAGTTCACTTTAGACTTAAGAACCAAATATCGACAAAACAAACATTATTTACTTAAATGATTACATAATGTTTATAAAATGTAAATAAGTGGTATAAAAGAAATAATGAACATGAAATGGTTCTTAAGAAAATAGAAATTAACTCACGTTTATTATTCAGGACGTTAATGAACGATCGAGTCAAGTTGGACTCGAGTTAAGGGATCTTACTCCTCTCTTTCTTTTTAAGTACACTCCTTTATGTCATACCTTTAAAAGATCATCCTTCTTGTTATTGGGATGTTATTTTATATTACTCTTACTGTAATTTTTATTGTTCATATGATGAGAGAACCTATTCTCTCTCATCAATCCATTTTTGGAAGTTTTGGGTGGCGCCGTTAGGCTGCCGAATTTTCGTAAGAGATCTAACCTCTCTCTTTCTTTTTAAGTACTCTCCTTTTTGTCACTTATTTTAAGATCCTCTTTGTTATGATGTGGGATGTTATTTTATATTACTCTTTCTGTGATTTTTATTGTAATATGATGAGATAATCTATTTGATCTCATCAATCCATTTTGAAAGTTTTAAGTGGCGCCGTTAGGCTGCCAAGTTTTGGTAAGGGATTGTTCACCTCACTTTTATTCCCGTGAGATTTATGCTACATTTTCCACAATTTCCTTTGAGTGGTGTATGTACTGCCCATTATTATATACTTTTTGTAGTATAATTTCATTTATGGGTATTCACATCTTCATTGTATGACCCTTCTTCCATGGGGTGTACGTTTCGAAAGTAACCCAACTCGGTAAGGGGACCTTTCGCCCTCCTCTTTTTAAAAGACTTCTTTTTTCATGACCTTTAATTCACATAATATTATGTTGTGATATTTTCTTTTATATCCTTATTGATGTAAATTTTATTTCCAAGTGATTATATTCCCTTTTTATCTCTCATCAACTCATTTTTTGAATTTTGAAGTGATGCAGTTAGGCTGTCAAATTTTTGCAAGGGAACTTCTTAACCCAATTTTTATTCTTTGGGATAAGCTTGTACTCCTTGAATATGTCATTCTATGAATATGTGAGAGTAACCTCTGATTGTTTTAAACTTAATATCCACTTATATTTGGTGTATTAGTTTGTCACACATAATTATGTAATTGATTTATCCTTAATCCAAGGATATCGCCTTTGTGAGGGACTTCGTCTCAATCTCCTTTCATTGAGACATATGTCATTTTATACACAACATTCTTTCATACGGTGTATAAACCCCTTTGACTTTTACTTTTATACAAAAGGAATATTTTTCTACGAAGTGTTTTACAAAACGACAAAAAGGAATGTTTCTTTAACGTACGCGGTGACAATGACCTTTTCTGCCGCCGCGAGTATTATTTGGTCTTTGGCTTCCTCAACAAGCCGTGATGTTTTTAAAATGATGTAAATACCACATACTCTTTTATGTATTTTGGTATTGAAAGTGGTTTTTATAATGTATTTGTTATGTCAATATATTTGAGTGATATATTGTAATCAAAGTGTGGAAATGTTTTCTTTCCATTATGTTTGTTTTATGTCTTATGATTTTATAATGGTACTTGGACATTTAACGGGTGGTTACGTGATAAACCATATGACGGATGGTGCCGTGAATACCAGGACGTGTGCTTACGTTATAACCTCCAATGTATTGGGAATGGAAGTAGGCCGTATGGCTATTCCATTAAGTATGTATGGATGTTGGCCGAATGGCTATTCCATTAAGTGATATGTGTGGGAGTAGATCTAATGGTTATTCCAATTAAGTATGTGTATGTACCAAGTTACCTTTATATGTTATGTGATATTTATATGGGTTTTATGGTAATCTTTTGGTTACATAAGGGTAAGTAATGAACTTTTATTCAGTGAGGAGTTTTTTACTACTTCGAAAAGGTGAAAAGTATTACTTTGATAAATTATACATGGTTTACTTGTTGTTTTGAAAAACTAACAGTTTTCATTCTTTGTGTATCCCTTACTGAGCTTTTTATGCTCATCCCAAGTTTTTGAAATGTTTTTCACAGGACTTAGCATGTAATTGGTTCAAGGATGGGATCAAGGGAAAGTCATGCTACATAAAACAGGGAACTAGACATGTTTCTTTTTAAGTGTTTTTATTTTTGGAAATTTAGTAGAAGAGACTACTTTGTAATCTTTTGAGTTGTAATAGTTATGTCCTAATTCTCTAAAACTCTAAACCTGAAAAGATCCTCAATGTGAATTACACATTTAATTTAATATTAAGTAAGGTATAAGGCTGGGGCCTTATAGTTGGTATCAAAGGTCGGTTTAGATTACTTTAGAGGCAAGGGTATTCTATAAGCATAAGTGAGAGTACCATAATGGATAGGATTTCAGAAAGAGTCCTAGTTTTAGATAAAGTGAATGAGTAAGTATATCTTAGTGGTTATCTCGCTCATTAGTACATGATGGTCTTGTTTATATACTGACACTTACATTTCTGTTTTTAGTGAAATAATGGATCTAGCAGGCACCAAAGAGACAATAGGTTTGAAGGAAACGGTGGTGGTTCTCTGATTAAGAGACTGGATGAAATGGGGGATTCAATGAGGAATCTCATGGTTTTTCTAAACAAACTATCATGGAGTCATGATCAACCACTTTAACCTTGGTATGTTCTATAATGCATCATGTACGAGATGACCAAATCGATGTGGAAGTTTAGGTAATAATTATAAAGGTAACCATTAGAGTTTATATTATCCTTACTTTTGAGGTAATTATGGGTTATTATATGATATGATGGAAAATGAATGTCATGAGATAAACTTGAGGTTAAAATATGTAATGATCATTTTTGATGATTTTTTCTCTTTTTGGGGAATGATTTATGAATTATATCGTTTTGGAAAAAGGACAACACGCAGACCGTGTAACAACCCGTCGCGTTGGACAAAGCTGTGGGAATCGAACCCACAACCAAAGTGCGACTGGTATTTATCGCCTACCATAGGACTATGTGATGTCCCTGGTTAGTTTTACTGATTATTTTTAGTTATATGATTTTATGAATTAAGAGTAAGTTGATTTTGGGTTATTTATGAAAATGATTAACCTATCATTGAGGATATGTTATTAGGTTAATTACTTTTCAATACGAGACTTTAGGAGCAACTGATGTTGTTTGGAGATAAATGTTACGATTTAACTTGGAAGACTATGTGACAAAATCCTTCAAATATTTGGTTTTCAATCATAAATTGTTTTACTTTGAAGAATATTATGGACAAATTGGTTATCGAATGGTCCTCGTTAAACTTTGGGTTTTTTTTTGGAAAAATTTTTAGATTAAGAATAGATTTTTTTTTATAAAGGGTTATCCTTTTCTAGATTATCTGATCTTGTAGTAACCGTTTTGGTTATAGTTTTGGTTAAGGTTTGAAGACATGGGAAATGTATAGTTCTTTTTTTGTGGATTAGGTGCTCCTCTAGAAGATTTTTATAGTACACTTAATGTGAAAAAGTCTTCATAAATACTCGTCTTTTGGAGAAAGTATGAGTCTGTGTGAGAAATCTAGTAAAAGTTGAAAGTCAACATGACAAGTAAGTATGTTTCCTTATGTTTTATTTAAGCTCAAAAATAAACTCCTCAATAAAAAGTATCTTAAAACCAAAAATTTGTCTATTAACTTTTCCTACTGGGGAACCCAACACCGTTTAACCCATCACAAGTTTGTGATTTTCTTATTGTTAACTTTCCCCTAAACATGTTTTCTATCACTCTCCATCAGAACATGACCCAATGTTTTCTCATCCATGTCCATGTTTTCCTACATGGAATCCTAGTATGGGTTAACTCGGGTGACCTATATACTTATCGTTCTTTATTTTAAAGTGATTGTTTTACCGACTCTTGTTTCAATGTGGAATTTTCAAAGATGTTTTCGAGCCCAATTTTAAAATTGTGAGGACACAATTCCAAAAGGGGGGAAGGATGTAACACCCCAAGTGAATAATGAATATGACATTTTTATTTTTATCCATATTTGTGAATAAAATATTAATATGACTTTAAAATGGGATGCTATGCTCGATGGAGTACCCAACACGCAACAACGAGTTTCTTGGAAATCTTACGTTGCACTCTAATAATAAAATAATATTATATTAAATGGTAGTTAACATGTAGACATTGTATTGGCGTGAATGGATAGAAATAACTAAAATATGATTATATATGTTTTTAAATGTTTTTACATTTATCCAATAAACGATAAAGGCTTAAAATACGGAAAGAATTCAATTTTAGGCGTATATGCCCTAGTTTTCACTAAAGGCTCACTTATCGCCTTTTGATGGAGAAACGTCCTTAATGAATAGTGTAAAATGTTGTATTTTAATTCAAACCCACTTTTTAATATAATTTATTTATATGATTAGATTATCTTTTTAATTTATTTTAAAGTGAAATTAGAATATATTTTTACCATTAAATCCAATATTGGTCGTTGGAATTAATTTCACTTTGAAATCAGACTTAAACTGGAGTCAATCTTTTGATACTGATTGTTTCATAAAAACACGTTATTTTCTCTGACAGTGGGAATTAATTATTAAATTAATTAATGTGACTTATATAATTTCACTTTGAAATCAGACTTAAACTGGAGTCAATCTTTTGATACTGATTGTTTCAAAAAAACACGTTATTTTCACTGACAGCGGGAATTAATTATTAAATTAATTAATGTGACTTATATGTTTTTAATTTTCTAAAATAGACTTCATTTTTGAATTCGGAATATCAAATATATCTTAGGGTGAATTTTTGGGATTTTTCTGAAAAACTTCAATTTTTGATGAATAGTGAAACCACTAAGTGGTACTTATAAAAACTGATTTTTCTGCTTAAATGAAATTTTGCCATCATTATGTTTTGAATTTCAAAAATCCGACATACATGGTTGTCATTAAGATGTAAAATGTGGTTCAATGGGATTAAAATAAATTTTTGGTGAATAGTAACTCATTAAGTTTTTAATCGCAATTAGAGGTAATTAGTGTAGTTTAAGGTAAAAATAATGTTTTTATAATATGAGATGAGCTTGAAAAATGTCCTAACCTCATTGGATGTGTCATGGCTGACCAAGAAAACCCATGGGTCATATTGGGGACCCCATGGAGCCACTTTGGTTGGAAAATGACTTAAATACCTTTTTATTTAAAGTTAAAGTAAAAATGACACAAACATGAAATGTTTTACTAAAACAAATTTAACATGGTGTTATACAAGACATATATTTTTACTATAAATACTCATTGGAAAGATAAGAAGATTTCATACAACATAGTATTTTTTTTATAATTTTTAGACATTAAATAAATTAAATTATTTATGACATCATGATGACGCAACGATAACTTCATTATTTAACGATTTAAATAAAATGGATAGATAATGTAATATCTAAGACCTAAACATATCCAAAACCTATTGGATGAGTGTATTTCGAACCCTTATCACCTTATACCCAAAACACATCAATGTGGGACCTCTTAAATCCGAATACCATTTTAAAATAAAGTGACTTTTCATTACCTTCCAAGAGTGCCCCTCCTCTCCTCTTATAAAAGGCCCCCAACTCTACCTCCTTACCCACACTCCCAAAGCCTTTGGATCAGCCAAAATCTGCCCATTTTGTCTCTCCACTTCCCTCACTTACTCTTTTAAGCCTCACATTGGGCATAAGTCTTCCCAAGGAAGCCTTTGAGCTCAAACCAAAGGGAGTTACCCGATTTTAAGGTAATGTCTTCACTTGAGTCCTTTTGTTTTATTTTGCCTCTCCGACCCCCTAAACACTTTTTATTCATTTATTTTGTAACAAATCCAGTATATTCAATATACTAGGATGTTTTTATAAGAAGTATTCGAGCTACACTTACACACACCTACATCTAATGGTTAATGAACATACTGTTTCCGTGGATGGCGAATTTCTGCCTCACGAAACGATGATTGTTCAACACTCATATAACACCTTCAAAGGTGGCCATTAAGTTGTCACTATATTTATATATGATATATAATATGTTTATGTTATAACTAAGATTCTGTATTTTTCTTTTGTGGCATACCATTATGGTCTCCATTGTGGGTAAACACGATAATTTTATTTTAGGAAGTGCGGACTACCGCCCCCTCAAAGTGATGTGATTCATTAATGCCATATGTGAGACGTATAAAGGATTGATTTAAAGTTATTATATATGATGTTATACTGGAATTATAATATAATTCTCTATCATTATTATTTCTTTCCATTAATATATGAGACAGAAATGAAAGTAGCGTTCATGCGTACGCACGGCTTACCGTCTCCATGAACGGTGCATTTCATTTTTTATCCGCAAATTCAATGTACTATTATAAGAACATATTTATAATGGATATATATATATATATATAATATAATTCTGGAATTAAAATATACATACCTCTCATTTAGTTTTAATTCCATTAATATGACAAAGAAATGGAAGTAGCATTCATGCGTACGTACGGCTTACCGTCTCCATGAACGGTGCATTTCATTTATTACCTCTAAATGATTATGTTATATTATAAATACATGTATATTCTGGATATATATGATATATATGATATCAAAATAATTAATATCATTTTGGATATAATGAACCATTGACCACATGAACAACATGTAATTTTAAGAAGTTCACTTTAGACATAAGAACAAAATATCGACAAAACAAACATTATTTACTTAAATGATTACATAATGTTTATAAAATGTAAATAAGTGATATAAAAGAAATAATTAACTTGAAAAGGTTCTTAAGAGAATAGAAATTAACTCAAGTTTATTATTCAGGACGTTATATAACGATCGAGTCAAGTCGGACCCGAGGTAAGGAATCTTACTCCTCTCTTTCTTTTTAAGTACACTCTTTTATGTCATTCCTTTTAAAGCTCATCTTTCTTGTTATTGGGATGTTCTTTTATATTACTATTACTGTAAATTTTATTGTTCATATGATGAGAGAACCTATTCTCTCTCATCAATCCATTTTTGGAAGATTTGGGTGGCGCCGTTAGGCTGCCGAATTTTCGTAAGAGATCTAACCTCTCTCTTACTTTTTAAGTACTCTCCTTTTTGTCACTTCTTTTAAGCTCCTCTTTGTTATGATGAGGGGTGTTCTTTTAAATTCCACTTTCTGTAAATTTTATTTTAATATTATGAGATACTATATTTGATCTCATCAATCCATTTTGAATGTTTTAAGTGGCGTCGTTAGGCTGCCAAGTTTTCGTAAGGGATTGTTCATCTCACTTTTATTCCCGTGAGATTTATGCTACATTTTCCACAATTCCCTTTGAGTGGTGTATGTACTGCAAACTATTATACACTTTGTGTAGTATAATTTCATTTATGGGTATTCACATCTTCATTGTATGAACCTTCTTCCATGGGGTATAAGTTTTGAATGTTACCCAACTCGGTAAGGGGACCTTTCACCCTCCTCTTTTTAAAAGACTTCTTTTGTTATGTGTTTTAATTCATATAATATTATGTTGGGATATGTTCTTTTATATCCTTATTGATGTAAATTTTATGTCCATGTGATGAGATTCCCTTTTTATCTCTCATCAACTAATTTTATGAATTTTGAAGTGACGCAGTTAGGCTGTCAAATTTTTGCAGGGGAACTTCTTAACCCAAATTTGATTTTTGGGATAAGCTTGTACTCCTTGAATATGTCATTCTATGAATATGTGTGAGTAACCACTGATTGTTTTACACTTAATATCAACTTATATTTGGTGTATTAGTTTGTCACAAATAATTATGTAATTGATTTATCCTTAATCCAAGGATATTGTCTTTGTGAGGGACTTCGTCTCAATCTCCTTTCATTGAGGTATATGTCGTTTTATACACAACATTCTTTCATATGGTGTATAAACCCCTTTGACTTTACATTTATACAAAAGGAATCTTTTTCTACGAAGTGTTTTATAAAATGACAAAAAGGAATGTTTCTTTAACTTAGGCGGTGACAACGACCTTTTCCGCCGCCACGAGTACTATTTGGTCTTTGGCATCCTCAACAAGCCGTGATGTTTTTAAAATGAAATAAATACCACATACTATTTTATTTATTTTGGTATTGAAAGTGGTTTTTATAATGTATTTTTATGTCAATATATTTTAGTGATATATTGTGATCAAAGTGTGGAAATGTTTTCTTTCCATTATGTTTGTTTTATGTCTTATGATTTTATAATGGTACTTGGACATTTAACGGGTGGTTACATGATAAACCATATGATGGATGGTGTCGTGAATACTAGGACGGGTGGTTATGTTATAACCTCCAATGCATTGGGTATGGAAGTCTTCCCAAGGAAGCCTTTGAGCTCAAACCAAAGGGAGTTACCCGATTTTAAGGTAATGTCTTCACTTGAGTCATTTTGTTTTATTTTGCCTCTCCAACCCCCTAAACTATTTTTATTCATTTATTTTGTAACAACCCCAGTATCTTCAATATACTATGATGTTTTTATAAGAATTATTCTAGCTACACTTACACACACCTACATCTAATGGTTAAAGAACATACTGTTTCTGTGGATGGAAAATTTCTGCCTCACGAAACAATGACTGTTCAACACTCATATAACACCTTTAATGGTGGCCATTAAGATGTCACTATATTTATATATGATATATAATATGTGTATGTTTTACCTATGATTCTGTATTTTTCTTTTGTGTCATACCTTTATGGTCTCCATTGTGGGTAAACACGATAATTTCATTTTAGGAAGTGCGGACTACCTCCCCCTCAAAGTGATGTGATTCGTTAATGCCATATGTGGGATGTATAAAGGATGTATTTAAAGTTGTAATATATGATGTTATACTGGAATTATAATATACCTCTATATCATTATTATTTCTTTCCATTAATATATGAGACAGAAATGAAAGTAGCGTTCATGCGTACGCCCGACTTACCGTCTCCATGAACGGTGCATTTCATTGCTTATCCCCAAATGTAATGTAATGTTATAATTACATATTTATAATGGATATATATATATATAATATAATTATGGAATTTAAATTTACATACCTCTCATTTATTTTTAATTCCATTAATATGACAAAGAAATGAAAGTAGCGTTCATGCGTACGTACGGTTTACCGTCTCCATGAACGGTGCATTTCATTTCTTACCTCTAAATTATTATGTAATATTATAAATACATGTATATTCTGGATATATATGATATATATGATATCCAAATAATAAATATAATTCTGGATATAATGAACCACTGACCACACGAACAACATGTAATTGTAAGAAGTTCACTTTCGACTTAAGAACAAAATATCGACAAAACATACATTATTTACTTAAATGATTACATAATGTTTATAAAATGTAAATAAGTGATATAAAAGAAATAATGAAATTGAAAAGGTTCTTAAGAAAATAGAAATTAACTCAAGTTTATTATTTAGGACGTTAAAGAACGATTGAGTCAAGTCGGACCCGAGGTAAGGTATCGTACTCCTCTCTTTCTTTTTAAGTACACTCTTTTATGTCATTCCTTTTAAGGCTCATATTTATTGTTATTGGGATGTTATTTTATATTAATCTTACTGTAATTTTTATTTTACATATGATGAGAGAAACTATTCTCTCTCATCAAACCATTTTTGGATGTTTTGGGTGGCGCCGTTAGGCTGCCGAATTTTTGTAAGAGATCTAACCTCTCTCTTTCTTTTTAAGTACTCTCCTTTATGTCACTTCTTTTAATCTCATATATGTTATGATGTGGGATGTTCTTTTATATTCCATTTTATGTACAGTTTATTCTAATATGATGAGATACTCTATTTGATCTCATCAATCCATTTTGAATGTTTTAAGTGGTGCCGTTAGGCTGCCAATTTTTTGTAAGGGATTGTTTATCTCACTTTTATTCCCATTAGATTTATGCTACATTTGCCACAATTTCCTTTGAGTGGTGTATGTACTGCCAATTATTATACACTTTGTGTAGTATAATTTCATTTATGGGTATTCATATCTTCATTGTATGACCCTTATTCCATGGGGTGTACGTTTCGAAAGTTACCCAACTCGGTAAGGGGACCTTTCACCCTCCTCTTTTTAAAAGACTTCTTTTGTTATGTCTTTTAATTCACATAATATTATGTTGGGATATGTTCTTTTATATCCTTATTGATTTAAATTTTATGTCCAAGTGATTATATTCCCTTCTTATCTCTCATCAACTCATTTTCTGACTTTTGAAGTGATGCCGTTAGGCTGTCAAATTTTTGTAAGGGAACTTCTTAACCCAATTTTGATTATTTGGGATAAGCTTGTAGTCCTTGACTATGTCATTAAATGAATATGTGTGAGTAACCTATGATTGTTTTACACTTAATATCCACTTATATTTTGTGTATTAGTTTTCACACATAATTATGTAATTGATTTATCCTTAATCCAAGGATATCGTCTTTGTGAGGGACTTCATCTCAATATCCTTTCATTGAGGCATACGTCGTTTTATACACAACATTCTTTCAAACGGTGTATAAACCCCATTGAATTTTACTTTTATACAAAAGGAATCTTTTTCTACGAAGTGTTTTACAAAACGACAAAACGGAATGTTTCTTTAACGTACGCGGTGACAACAACCTTTTCCGCCGCCGCGAGTATTATTTGGTCTTTGGCTTCCTCAACAAGCCGTGATGTTTTTAAAATGAAATAAATACCACAAACACTTTTATGTATTTTTGTATTGAAAGTGGTTTTTATAATCTATTTGTTATGTCAATATATTTGAGTGATATATTGTGATCAAAGTGTGGAAATTTTTTCTTTCCATTATGTTTGTTTTATGTCTTATGATTTTATAATGGTACTAGGACATTTAACAGGTGGTTACGTGATAAACCATATGACGGATGGTGCCGTGAATACTAGGATGGGTGGTTACCTTATAACCTCCAATGCATTGGGTATTAAAGTCGGTTGTATGGTTATTCCATTAAGTATGTATGGAAGTTGGCCGAATGGCTATTCCATTAAGTGATATGTGTGGGAGTAGACCTTATGGTTATTCCACTTAAGTATGTTTATGTCCCAAGTTACCTTTATATGTTATGTGATATTTATATGGGTTTTATTTTAATATTTTGGTTACATAAGGGTAAGTAATGAACTTTTATTCAGCGAGGAGTTTTTTACTACAACGAAAAGGTGAAAAGTATTAGTTTGATAAAGCATACATTGTTTAATTGTTGTTTTGAAAAACATACAGTTTTCATTCTTTGTGTATCCCTTACTGAGCTTTTTATGCTCATCCAAAGTTTTTGTAATGTTTTTCACAGGACTTAGCGTGGAATAGGGTCAAGGATTGGATCATGGGAAAGTCATGCTACATAAAACATGGAACTAGACATGTTTCTTTTTAAGAGTTTTTATTTTATGGAAATTTAGTAGAAGCGACTACTTTGTAATCTTTTGAGTTGTAATAGTTATGTCCTAATTCTCTAAAACTCTAAACCTGAAAAGATCGTCAATGTGAATTACTCATTTAATTCAATATTAAGTAAGGTTTAAGGCTGGGGCCTTATAATTTCTATAGAATAAAATCAGTTGTTATCTCTTAGTAATTATAATAGATTTTTAATCATGAAGGGATTCCAATCTAAATGGGAAACAATTTTTGGATATGGAATAATCAAATGTAACACTACTTATGATCATTAGGAATTAATATATTTACAATTACGATGAATGGTATTTATTCTACTATAGATATTGGAGTTTTGTTCAAAAATAGAATTATGAGAATTGGATACTCATGAAAAGAGAATTAATGCATTAATTGGAGACTTATCTAACTCAATATACATGAATGTGATGTCATGAATGTCAATACATTCGATGTGGGAAAAGACTCTAAATATTTATGAAGGATATTTAAAATCTTGGGAATAAAAATTATTATATTTTTAGAACAAATATGGGGACCTGAGAATGCACCCCAATATGTCTGTAGATGCCTTCCTTGACCAGGTATATGTTGTCAAAGAATACATGCATGGTCTTAGAGAAATTGATGATGATAAAAAAATCATTATGTTAATCATTAAAGGTAATCCACATTGGATAAATCATAAATTATTTGTAAAAGTAGATAAAGATTAAATTTAGTTGAAACTGGATAGCTAACATAGTTCTTTTTTCATATATTAGATAATAAATGAAGATATTGAGTTCATAGAAAAAGAAAAAACTTAAGAGGAGAAATTCATGATTATAGATAAGATCAATATAGAGGTTATCTAGGAATAATGATTTATTGATGAGGCCATTTCATTCCGTTCTTCAAATCTATAATGAAAAAAATCAAGGTTAAAATAGATCCTTCAGTATTCATTATTTAGATGAAGAATGGATTGAAATCATGCATCTAGGAGCCCCAAGATGTTTCAAAATGATGACAAGGATGAAGTAAATATTCCCATGAAAAAGTATTCATTCTATGTGAAAGTTATGAAAATTATTAAGAGAAATTTATTATAAAATAAGAATATTCTTTCACAAGAAAATAATAGATTAGAAAAATATAAGGGTGAATAGATGGAGAATTGCAAGGACTATAAAATAAATTCTATGGTCGGAGTTGTGGGAAAATCAATGAAAAAGGAAGAAAGTGACAATGGTGAAGGATAAATTTTCTAAATAGTTGACCTCTATGTTGAATTATAAAGTACTCTTGAGGATATTGATATTTTAAAAGACAAAATAAATAAAGAATATAGAGTTTTTCAAGATGCCGAACACTATGTATAGTAGAATGAAAAAAGATAAATTTGAAATAAAGGCTAAAATTAAAGAGCTAAAATCTAAATAAAAAATGAAATGATAGAAATTCAATGATAATAAGACAATATATGAAAAATATTCTAGTGTTATTGATGGTTTTACCAACATTGTAAAATATAAGATCAAATGCATCAAGGAATATTAAGATGAATTTGTCAATCTAATAAGAATGGTAAATGATTAAGAGAAACTCATTAATTAATGTTTTATATAGGAATATAATTTAGAATAAGTGATATAAAATTGAAAATTAGAGTTTCTAGGTCCATTAAAATAATCATTTAAATTTATGGATAAGATAAAAAACATCAAAATGGAAAATATAGTATGGGGATTAATCAAAAATAGATATCTGTAATGGTTGATGTGAGACCAAAATAACATGGTTATGAATTAGAATAAAAATCTTCTGACATTATAAGGTATGACCAATGGTGCAACAATTATGTAATAGAGTACTCCTCATATCATGTTTCACAACTTTATAAATATTGTACACTATTAAAAAAATTCTATAACAAAAATTTATCAATTAGTGAAAGAGAAACAGAGGTATCCAAATAGAGATTAGTATTCCTGTAGTATATTTGATGTTCATTGTTTTTGGTGTTCAAGATTTGTGCACATTGCCTAATATTTCTCATAAACAACGTAGATGAATGTGTTGAAACTGACCCAAATTGTTCATAAGATTATAAGAATAAATCATGAAGTGAGATGAAAATGAGAAATCTCTTTAAAGATTTGAAATACGAATTTATACCATTATACACTGAAGATGATTGAGAATATCAATCCCAAATAGTTATAAAATAAAATACATGGATCAAAAAGAAAATATATTATCACGTAGTAGTTTCTAATAAATACCTTAAGGCATCAAATCATACTAGTGTATGGATCCTTGACAGTCGATGGACATCCCATTTGAGAAGAAATAAGGATCTTAGTATATGCATCAAATATAATGAGGAAGGCATCCGAAATTTTTTAAATGATTAATTCATAAATATTAATGGATTAGAAAAATATATATTTTCATGGAAAGATATTAGATGTGATGATGTGTTGGTTTTCAATGGTCTCAGTTAAAAACTAATAAATGTTTGTCGATTGTGTTACTCATGTCATGCTATTAGAATTAAAAATTTGTATTGTATAATTAATTGAAATGAGGGTAAAATTGTTTTATTGGGAAATGTAATTAAGATGAATCTCTACCCTATGAGTGGAGAAGATGATAGGTGATTTCTATCCATGGAGGAAAAAATAGGTTGTAGCATAAATATCTTGTCCATCCATGCCAATCATCCCTAGAAGACCTTATCAAATGTGATGAAGCTCAATAACTCCCCATTCTATCTTGTGATCATACTCATAAATGTGATGCATGTGAACAAGGTAAGATTATTAGAAAGATATATAATTAAAATTAAGAAAGGAAATTGTAGAACTTGAATTAGTACGTGTAGATGTGTCGACCTATCTCTATAAGATATATTAGAGATATTAACTAGAATACAAATTATGTTCTTTTCCTTGGTGATTTCAATAGGATAGATTATATAGTTTTTATTTACCACAAGTCCGAGATGTTCAGTTTCCTAACATAATATCCCTAGGAAGATGAAATTATTCATGAATATAAGATTTTGATGTTTTGAACTAATAAGAGTATAATATTCATAAACATCCAAGTGTAGGATAATATTAATAAATATGGTATAAGAAACCATGTTGTGGAAATTATAACTCTTAAAATAATAGAGTGGTCAAGAAGAGAAATGAGAGTATAAACAACATGGCCAAATAACTCTTAGTAAAAAATTCCTACTAGTGTAATTTTGGAAGGAATTATCCTTGAAATTAGTTTATATATATAATAAGTCTTGTGAGTTCGAATAAAGAAAATACTCCTTGGGAACTGTTGTACGGAAATAATCCAACAATAAATACATTCAAATCTTTTGTAGAAAGTGTTTTATTCTCAATAAGTAGAAACATATAATGTTTTATTCTTATAGAGATAAGTGGATATTCCTTGGTTACATAGGAAATTGAAAATAATATAAATTTTTCTACAAGAGGCTGGGAAAATTAGTTGGGAAAAATGATGTCACTATATTAGAATTTGAACATAATCTTCATGATCACAGTGAATTGTTTTGCAATGATAATGATGAGTGAGAATGAAAATACATTTGAGTAGAAGTGTAAAATGTTGATTCAAATTAATATATTGACGATGAGGAAAATGAATTCAAATATGTATCTATATGGAAGCTGAATATTCGAGCTGAAATTGACCAAAAAACACCATTATTGATTAGTTAGATCCAATTAAAACATAGAGAATGAATGATTTATAGAATTAATACTTTATATATTAGGTTAAACCTAATTGTATTGAATAAGTAGTTGGTGATGAGATCTGGGATTAGGATATGAATAAATAGCTTTAATATTTATAATAATGATACTTGGGAGATTTTTTAAGATGAGTATATAAGAATTTCATTAGAAACGAATGGTTCTTCTGGAAAAACATAATGAATATGGATTAGTAATTCGAAGAAATCTAGACTCGTGTATAAGGGATACTCCTATATTTAGTTAACTAATGTTGATGATGCATTTTTATCTATTGCAAGGTTTTATACTATTCACCCTATCTTATCTATAACATTACAATGATAGTTAAATATTTTCTACATAGACATTAAGTCAGAATTACTAAATGGGTTTATGGAGAAATAATTATATATACATAATCCATATTGTATCCACATTCCCAAAGAAAAGTTTTTCAGATGAGGAGGGGACTATATTTGTTGAATAAATCACTGACTACATGGTAATA
This sequence comes from Viscum album, assembly GCA_963277665.1. Classification (NCBI taxonomy): domain Eukaryota; kingdom Viridiplantae; phylum Streptophyta; class Magnoliopsida; order Santalales; family Viscaceae; genus Viscum; species Viscum album. The sequence goes on along the minus strand of OY728156.1, from coordinate 257,694,315 downwards.
AAGACTTGATCTGATTTTGAAGAAGATTAGTTTTTAGCATGGTGGAGTATATTATAATCACTATTTCATGAATGGGAGTATTCAAAGGTGGATGTTTTTGGTATATATCAATGACATATTATTATTTTACAAGATTAATCATAGTGAATGCATTTGGTAGAATTTGTGAATAGTATGTCTGAAATTTCAATGACTAGATAACTGACGTTTTCCATGGATTACAAGTTATTCAAGGAATAAATGGAAAATTCAATTCTCAAAAAAATTATTAGAAGGAGGTTTTATGAATATTTTAAATGGATATTTACAATAAAATTAAAACTCTAGTGGATACCCATTGGAAACAATTATATGATGATGAAGGAATAATATAAATGTCACAGACTAAAGGATGGTCAATGGTAGTTTATTGTGCTTAAAAGTTACAAGACCCAAAATTGATATTTCGCATTCCAAGAAGTGTGGTATAAATGAAATAATAAATAAATCAAAGTATTTATAATTGAAATAATTCTTCAGCATATCAAAGGTATTTTGGATATCATTTTTCTCTTTGGTTAAAAATATCACTAAGATTTATCAGGTTAAATAGATTCAGATTGGGTTGGTTCAATAGATGATAGAAAATAAACATCAGGTGGTGTATTATATGTTGGGGGATTGTGTATTTATTGCCTAATGGAGAAAAAAAATTTCATTTCATTGACCACTAAAAAATATAAATATATTTTATCGACTCAAGAATTAATGTAGTTCTTAGGGATGAAGTAACAACATATTGATATGGTTGTTAGATTGATGTATTAAATCAGAATCCATTGTGATAATTCATGTGGTATAAATCTCAAAAAAAAAATATTTGACTATTCAAAGATGAATAAAACTGAAGTCAAGTATCCTTTTATCAAGTATAAGGTGGATGACAAGCTCGTGAATTAGGATTATGTTCCTATAGAACTATAAGTTACATATGTTCTGGTGAAGTACATACCTAATTAATAATTTTAATATTATCAACTTGATCTTGGAGTTCAGTCGAACTCACAAACAAGAATAACTATATAAGTGAAATACATATCCCTATGGTATGGAATGGTCTTAAAATATTCTTATATGCGGTCTCTAATTTGTAAAAAACCACAAAGGGGCACCCTTTGAGTTCATAGAAAAAGGGGGATAAAATGTCTTGAGTGAAGTAAGAGGTGACACTGATAGGGATAGGACTCAAGTTTGAGTAATTTAAAATATAATTATGATGAAGATGATTGATTATAGTTTATATATAATGAAGTATAATGTCTGTGATAAAATAATTATCCTGTATTTGGAATGAAATGATTTATTTATGAACTTTACATGTTACTCTTGTGTCTCACACTGATCATGGATCATATAGGCTTTGAGTGTGTGTTGATTAAATCATTGATTTTTATCTTGAATCACAATAGGATAATTTTAGTAGAATGTGGACGATTTCAACAAGTTTAAAACTATTTGAAGCAAAATATTTAAAGTGGAACCAAATGCTGAATTGTTGTCAATAAAAACAAAGTGGGATATTTTTCATCCAAAATATGTCAAGTTCACTTTTTAGTATTCTTAGGTAGATTGTGTTTATTTTTAAATAAGTTTTATTAGATTAGTTGTGGAGTTACAATGTTATTGTTAAGCCTTTATGTTGACAATTATTCAATAAATTTATATGGGAGCTCTAAATTGGTATTGATAGTTAAACATACAAGGTGGAATTATTTCTTTATGTCTTCCATATTTTTAGGATCTAAAAATTAGAGGATGGGTAAAGTTTTGGTAAAGATGGATTTATAGGACAGCCTCATATAAATATTTGAATTACATAGAATTCATGAAAGTTTGGTGTCGTGAAGTTTTAGGGATTTGTGAATAGAGGTTTTTTGAATGGATACTAAGACCAACAAGTAAAAGGTGGTAATTTTCGTGATTAAGAAATTTACCAACATGTTTTGAAAAGTTTTGTGTGTTTTAAAACTATGGATAATTTACTTAAATATTCAGGAATAATATTTAAGAGATATTTTGAATGTCAGTTTCCATCTTGAATTTTTTTTGAAGGGGATGAACATTTTATAAATAAGTGAATACTCATTTAGTTGAGTAGAGGAAACCTTAATGAAAATCAAAAGCCTTTAAATTCATGATTTAATTTACTAAAATATTTCTTATGTGAAGGATTTATAATAAAAATAGATTATTAAAGGAAATATGTTTTTTAAATTTTTGAAATGTTTCGGGAATAATTGGTATATTTTGTGAATTATTGGATAGAGTATTGTGAAAGTCAATATTATGGAAATGATAGGGATTTGACCCATTTTTATGGTAAAGTGACATTCATCAGGTGAATGAATGTTGATCTTAATGATGTAAAAAATGTGGTTTAAACAATATTGATTTATGTAATCAATGAAGTAATATCTTGATTGAGTAGTGAAAAAACTTATGTTGAGAGAGAAGTGAGCTTCAAATTGGGATTTTATAGTGAACTTGGAGGGACAATGAATCAAATATAACCTTTATAATAGTAGTGTATTAAGTGGATTTGGTAAACATAATAATTTCATGTGTATTCTCCTTATATGAATCCTAGTGCAGGTGAACTAAGTAAAATTGATGTGTCTCTCACATGATTTCATTTCCACTCATACATTCTATGGGAAAGAGAGATAAAATTTTTTTGTTTAATGAAGAAACAAGATCCAAGGTGCATTTGTTTTAATATTTCATATCATGATTCACCCCTCCCCATATTAGGGTATTTAACCTAGATGTCCTACCACATGGTTAACCAAATGGTGCACTAATATTTCACAAGATGCTAACACGAAAAAACTACGCCACATGGTCTTTCCACATGATTTTCTAACCATACAACAACTATGAAAAGTGTAAATGGAACCACTCTAAAACACCTCACATGGTTTTTCTATGAATATGTTTAATACATGCAATTATGTCCGAAGACCCACTAACATTACATTTATTTCTCTATGATCTATATGGTTTGACCATAACAATGTGCATTTCATTCTAAGAAAACTATGAAACAAAAAAATGTAATGAAAATGCATTGAGCTTCAAAGGGATACAAACTTTTCACTATGTCATGTATACCAAACCAAACACCATGATATAAATATCTAGAAAACTCCAACTTGATCCCGAAGCATCTGATCTTTTCTTGACCTCCCAAACCACCTTTTTGGTCTCAAACCATGTCTAAAAAATATCCAAAAAGGTGGCGCAAAATCTCAGAACAGTAATTTGAATATGAATTCACTGAGAAACCCTTTGACTGACCAAAAATTCAAATTTTATCTAAATTTTATAACCCATAATGATGGGGTCCATTAAAAAAGTGATGTGTAGTATGTAGATATCTTTATGAGATCATCAAGTCATGGTTTAGAAAACATATGTAATCTGTAAAGTAAGATTAGTAATTTTTTTACGAGAATAAGTGATCCTTCAAACAACAATAGATTCACAAATATTTTATTCATATGATGATATGGTATCAAGTGACATTAATATTTAAAAGTAATTATTCATTTCATATATTTTGAAAGTAAATAAATAGAAGAAAAGAACATTTTAGAATCATAAAAAAATGTAATGAAAATGATTAATGTAAGATTTGAACTTCAAATATGTGAAATGATTATAAAAAAACCTGGTAAATTTTTTAAATTTTTTATTTTTTTTCTTAATGTGGAAATTATGAACATATGTCTTATAGATGTAAAAATACAATGAATCCTCTGATATCCAGTGCTTCAACTATAATGATATGGGGAATAATTAAAACCAATTACCCAAACATACATTATTACCCAAATAATTATGTTTTTATTCTTAGTATTGATATCTTGACATAGTATAATGGTAATTATGATCATTTAAATATTTTGAGAATAATTCATTATAATTTTAGAGGAAAAAAGAATTATATGAGAAATATAGTAAGTGTTAATTTTAATTTCAAGAATTTTCTTTTCTCGGTATTATTATCTCTATGGGGGGTATATATATTGATCTTTCTAAGATAAAGGGAAATCAATGAATATCACTCATGGATGAATATAACCTTTATAAATTTTAATCCAGGTTAGTTATTATACAATTTATAACACATGATTATCATATAGTGGTCTTTATAAATGGTTGTTTGGTATTATTATGAAGATAAAATATCAAAATATTATTATATTAATATTAAATTGTATGGAAAATTTTAAAAATTTTAATTTTGGAAAACATTTTTTGAATGGTATCAATCACCATAGAAATTGATTTTTATAAAAATTGATATTTTTTGAGATATTATTTGATGAATTTTTTGATGAGGTTTAAGGTTATCATGTGATATGAAAAGGTGATCCAGGGAGAAGTTTACTACATTCTGTAGTAGTTCATCATTGAAAAATTATGTTTATGAATTTGTGATTATTTAATATACATATTTGAGAATGTGACTAGATTTCTTATAAAGGACATTTTGGGATTAGATTTTAGGATAGTTTATTGATATTTGTTATTATTTTATCAAGTTCTATCAATTTTAGTTTTTGATGAATTATGGCCAATTAGACATATATTTTAGAGCTTCTAGCATGAAAAATTAATCTTGATCAAGATTAATCAAATTCAAAGGTAAAATCATGATTATATAATGGGAAAATCATGTATGTAAATTTTATCATGTATTATATCCTAAAGGTAAAGGAATTTTTCATGATCAAGAATACTAAATATAAATATATTTATTATTACATGGAAATTTTCACTCAAATACTATAGAAAATATTCAAATTCTCATTTCAGGAATGATTAATATAGAGGTACATGCATAATACATATCATGGTCATAACCTAGATATTAATATTCATGATAATATATATATTTTTTTCATTATGTTATATACATTTTATAATAGAATATTTAAATTTTTGAAGATTCAATTTTTTTATAGAGGTTTGAATATAATATTCAATATTTTTATATTATTTTATATTTTCAATATAATAATGTATTCGATAGTATATAGCACATGGAACACCAAGATTAAAGAAACCACAAAATAATATTATTTAAAATTGGAAATGGTAACCTTGTAATTGGGTTGGCATGTATGAAAAAGAATGCCAAAATTATGAAAATATGTATACTATTTTTAATAATTCAAATTTATTTATTAAATTATTATAAATAATTACATAATTTTCAATAAGGGCATTTTATTCCTTAAAGTTACATTTTCATTAAGTTTTTTTTATTTCCTTTTGTATGTAGATATTATAACTATTTATTATCAAATATGGAATTTTGTATTTTAAAAAATGGAAATAATTTTATAAATATTCACATTAGAATAGTTTAGGATTAATTTTGTATGTTTTTCTAAAAAAAAATTATTTTTGAGTTAATTATGAAAAATGTTCATTTAAAAATCATTTTATTCTTTAAATATATTAATTTAAAATTCCCATTATATTTTTAATTTAGTGTAAAAAAACATAAGATCCATTTTATTAGTATTCATATAAATAATTTCATATAAATAAATATTATATTTTTTCGTATAAGTTTATTTTTATGCTTAAAAACACAATTTTCCATTAAATGATTTTCATTATGATTTACACATTTATATTAAAATTTATTTTTCTAATACATATAGAAATTGAATCATGAAGAATGGATTCTATATTTGTAATTAGGATGTATAAATAGGGTAATTATTTCCATTTTATGTTTTTCATTATGAATAGTATTTATGGTAAATATTTTCCACTTTAGTAAGGGTAAAATAGGTAATGTAAGGTTAAAACTAAGATATAATTCCTAAATATCTCCCTAAAACATATATTTATTTTATGGGATATTTTTTTAAATAAAATACAAAAAATATTAGAAAATGATTCATTTTTCTAGTTTTCTTTGATTATAAACGTTATATGTTTTAGTAAAGAATAAATAAAAATTACCACTATATTTCTTTTAATATCTCTTATATATTTCAATTAAGATAAAAAGAATGTATGAATGAGAATAATATATTATTTAAAAAAATGTACTATTTTTATTATATTAATTTATTTTTAATTTTTAGTGATGATATAACTACCTTAAACGCTTACTCCACATCCATATAGTGTGTGTGCATGAAGAAGAAATAACATGGTAAATAATTCTAAAAAAATAAATTAATATGTTTTGGATGAATTTAGGTATTAAATGAATTTAATAGGGAGTTATAAAGTATAAGTAATGATAAATATTTTTTATTATAATTACATTTCTATCTTCATGTCATTAAAGTCAAATTAAAAGAATAGTCCCAAAAAAGAATTTAATGATAATTTATGATAAAAAAAAATTATTGACTGATTTAAAATAAATATTGAATGGGGGTAACTGGAATTATAAATCTTTTAAAATTTCATCCATGCACCATTTTTAGAAACTTTTCGCCTTAAAATTACATTTATGACACATAAAGTCTAAATAACAGGTTGTTGTTGTTAAGGTAATAAATAATTAATTATGGTATTAAACCAAAATATATTCTTTAAAATAAAACCTAAACAATTATAAATTTTATTTTTTAGATTAATTTAAACTATATAATTTCTTACTATATAATGGTTTGTATTTTTTTTCACTTCACAGGATTATTATATATATTATATTTAAATTGTTCATGTAATTTAAATTGTATTCTTTCTATCACTGATAAAAGGCAACCACTTATCCTCTAGTATTCACACAATTTTATGAACATAGATCAAACAATATATTCTAAAATAACATAAAAATAATTCTCACAATGATCTGGATGATTTTTCTCATAAAATGACCAACCTAGAAGGAATACTATGTAAAATAAAGGTTCTTTTCAAAAGAAGTTGGATAAATCTTAACCGAGTGTTTTAATTTTATTTCCTCTTATAAACCCTTAAAATATTATATTATAATGATCATATAATAACATATGTTTCATAAATATACATAAATTTTATTATTCTTAATGAACAACCCTTATTCGCCTATTTTTAATCCCATAAAAAATGAAAACATTTCTTGTTCGTATATACAACCTACTGTCTCGACATAGTAGTGTTATTTTTCATCATCCTTTAACATGGATGGTTATATAGGTTGAATTAATGAATATATATAAAATATATATCATAATTATTATTCAATATATATATATTATCATCTATATTCATACCCTTCCATCTGTTGGAAAATGATAATGTTTCTCACACATATGTGTGGAAAACCACCTCTACAAAGCGATGCGATTTGTTTTTCAATTACAACAATGAATGGATGATTATAAAATTTTATATAATGAAAAAAAAATTAATTTAATTATTAACATTATTTACATGTTTTATAAATTTCATTGTTCTTTTAATCATGGAATGTATACCAAATTAATTTTGGAGAAATTTACTGAACAACCTTAAGTGGTAAACAAAAGTAAGAACTATTCAATGAAAAATTTTAAAATTGTTATAAAAAACCTTAAAAAATAAAATATATATGGAAGATTCTTTTATAATGTTTTTATTAAATTTAAATTCATTATATAGTGGGATCAAACACATATGAATAAGAGGATACACAAATAAAGGGATTTCTTTTAAGGTTCATTTTTTCAGGATAGTTTATGTACATATTTATTCTCGGTAAATTATATTATCCCAGTATCATAAAGAAAATTTATTTTATTATCCTTTAGTTATGTTTTGGGATTAAATGTTTATATTCTTTTTACTATATTTTTGGATCAGGAATCATCAAGTGAGTAATATTTAAGGGACATTATATTAAAAATCACATTTTAAGGCTTTCCTTCAAAATCGTTTTCTTTCTTATTGAAGTTCTTTTAAATGTTACAAGAATGTTCTTATTTATAGTTAAAAGGATTATAAATTTCATTTTCAACAGTATTTTAGATTCGTTATAAAGGATTAAAAAAATGTATTTTCAACATTTATTATATGGGATATTTTAATATTTTTTACAAAAGTATAAAAAGAATATTTTATAACTTATATGGTTTTACCACAATTTACAACCATAATATAAATTATTGGATATAAATATTCCTTTAAATTTTACATGGATATATTCAAATAAAATCTTTTTCTTTATATTATTCTTTTTTATTTAAAATTATATCGAAATAAAAGGGTATTATTTTCTTAATAGGATAAAAGGAATTTTGGAATTTATTTATAACTATATTCTCATAGAAAATTTCATGGAAGTTATTTTAATTATTTTTATTTTATATTAATTTATAAATTATTTTTTTTCTTAAAAACGCTTAATTTATAATAAATCGATGTTATTTAATCATCCTTCACTAAAAATAGATTGTACTTTATTTTTAGATCATTCACATTTTTCTGATTATGTTTTCTATCACTGTTCATTTTTCATTGGAAATTACTTTTCCCCTTAATTCCCATATTTTTAATATCATGGATGAATTTATAATCATTTCTATTATTATAATGATTTTTCAATTGTGTATAATTTCATTATATGGTATAAATTGATACAATATTATTAAGTAATTTATTTCATTTATTGGTGAAATATTTGTTTTATGTATTCTCCAGTCAATATGGATATTTATTGACTAAAAAGTCATTTTTTAAAGAATTTTATTTATCATTTAAAATAAAATGAATTTATATGTGGTTTATATTATGGGTGGGGTCTGGTTATAAATATCCCCACATGCATTGTCCGGTCTAAGGAGAATAAATATGTGGCCACATTAGATGGGTATTTGATTTTGACCTACCCATTAAATAATAATATATTATTGGTAGAGAGGCCTTAGTAGTAAGATTCATGATAAATCTATCAAGACCTGAATGTAATGTTTGTAAATGTATGGATTTATTCATTTCCTTTATAGAGAATTTAGTATATGTTATCCATGTTATTTTTATATCTTTTTAGGATATGTATTTGAATTGGAATAAAATTTTTGATTGAATTGAATGTGTTTGGATTTCCAATTCTACTATATTGATTATTCCTTATTTATTCATGATAGATTCCACTATATGTGACCTTTACTATGAATATTAGCTAACCAATTATTTATCCCTTTCATGATGATATAAAAAAAATAAAAAATTATTATTTTTAAGTATGTAATAATGTTTCTCATGCTATATTTTATTTTTTCAATATGATATGGAAGTCATGTTTATATATAGTATCCCAAGACAGTTGATTGATCAACCTATCATGGTGATATCCCACATATTGTTTACAAACATAATAAGTAATAATATAATATAGGTTTTTTATGTTGGGGTGTTAGACATATTAATATGGATACAATGATAATAAGATGTGGTCGTAGGTATGGTTAATTCATAATATCAGCATTTAATGTTTATATATGGTTTGATTTATCTAGCATGGTGATATGGGTTTGGAGTTTTTTAATCACTGCATATTCATCTAAAAATTGTTTTTATATCCCTTCCTAACCCATAAAAATGGTATATGATACCAAAAAAACTATCCATGATTAATATGGAAGCTAAAATTTTAGTTTTAATATCCACATAGTATTCCTTGTTAAATATAATTTACAAGAATTACATAAGATGGAATTCGTCAAGGATTATTGGATTAATATGATAAATGTATAACTGAATTAATTCAATTATCCTTGAGTTATATTTAATTAATAAATTCATGGAACTCAATTAGTTTCCTCAAGGGCTTATATAATGTGGTATTACTTATGGAATGAGTATGAATGCTTAACCAATCCATGGTTGAAATCTATGCCTATGCCTCTCTTAATTTTTTTTATTTTTTTTGTGAGGCTCTTATATAACATGGGAAATACAATGATACCCCATGAGGATCGAGTGATTATTTCAACCCAAAAATAAACAATGATAAAAGATTCCAATTCCTTCCCTTAAGTAATTAACATCAATCATTTTAGTGGAATACATTAGTAGAAACATTCATAAGTAAAATTTATATGTGTTGATTCATTATTCTATATAGTTTTTTTATCATTACTTATATTGTGTTCATAGAGTGTTGTTAGATTTTATGAAACCAAACATGTTGATCCTTGATTCTCCCATTAGAATGAAATATGAGGGTATTCAGAGATACAATGTATGTTCCATAGTTTTGGGTAGGTTTGATCACCCATTGTATTTTTAAATTATAAGAATTTATAGTATCAATATGATCCATATGATGGATTAACTGGCTAGTTATATAGTACACGTTAGTTAATAATAAAAATAGGTATCCTTAACTTCTTCTAAATGTGATTGTTATATTGAAAATTGGAAATATAGATAAGTTTTACGAGACTTAACCATCGAGAGAAGGGTTTGACCAAAACCTAATTTAAAAGTTTTATTTTAAATGATAAGGATGTAAGTAATTTTTTTTATCAAGTGGTAGATTTTATGTTGATTATGATGCATATATCTATTAGACTATATAGTATGATGTTTGTGGATTTTATAGAGTATAAGTTTCATATGGAGGACCAAGAGAAAAGTTGATTTATATATTTAAGAACTTTTGATTAGGGGACCCCATTTTTTCAAGAAGTGTTATATCAGTTTACACATGTACATAGATTAATACTTTTTAAATCAAGTGACATTTAGGGATTGATAGCCGCATGAAAGATTTTAAAGAAATTACCAATACTCGATACAAAATAGATGTATTTATAAATGTCAATTAGTAACATGAAAGAAAATAGAAAAAAAATATTAAAATAAAAATATAAAATATCTTTTAAATGGATATGTAATATTTATATCAAACATGATTTGATGAATTCGTGTCTCCTTCAGTAGCCACCAAAAAAAAGAATCATCAATTCATTTTTGAGATCCTCCCCTAATGAATGTGATTCTAGTAACCCCCTTGTGGAAAAGGATACAAAAAGGGGTGATAAAAACTCTAAATAACCTCTCAGGTTTGAAAGAATAGAGAACACTCCCAGAATATTAAGGTTATAAGACGCGAATCCCCATATTTTTTTTCTCTAAATGGAATGAATTCTAACACCCTTCCCATTTTTAATTTATGTAGACAATGGAAGTAAATATCCACCAATTAATTCATGGTCAAAGAAAACTAAATGATATATGATAAATAGACTATATGTTTCATTTGGAGCATTAACTATCCTTCAAAATTAGCTTAAGTCTCAAACCTCCTAAAGAGGTACATGAATGAGCCACCAAATTATTTAAACCTAACAAAGGATGTTCTTAAATGCTATATCATGTTTTGATTATGAATTTTACATATAATGGGCCAAAAAAACCCATTACCCAAAGCCCAAGACCAAATAGTTTTTAGGATTTTCCATTTTCTCATGTTTATATTTTAATATTACAAATTAATCATTATTTATGTTATAATTTTACATTAATTTATTTAATTAAAGAAGAATATTTAATTAAATATTATAATTAATAAAAAACATGTTTATGTTTATAATATATATAAATATTTATATTCATGAAATAATCAAAACATCCCAAAACACCTAGTTAGAATTATCTAAGGTGTGATCCCAAGGATCCTTTGTAAAATTGATAATAATTATAAATATCATCAATAATAACAAATTAAGAGTGATATCTAGAAACACATCATAGAAACTAAAATTATAAAGGGGATTAGTGTGATGAAATCCAACACATTTCCATTAGCTAAGATCTTTTTTCCTTAACAGTAAGATTAAATAGGTGACACGAATAATGAAAATATCATATCACTTTTTCCAATTCCTAATTTAACAAAATATAACATAATTATGTCACGCGTAACTATTTTTTCATAACCATGAACTTTGTCAAAACTCAATTCATAGATTGTTTTTCATAACCCATCTTATGGGTGCAAACATCCTATATTGGGTAATCAAATCCCACTACTTGATTATATTCATACACAATTAACTTATATTAAGAAAAATTCTCAATTTACATTGTATATGTATTAATGTATGAAAGCTCACATGTTGTGAACCAATTTGAATACATTAATTTTAAAAATAAAAATCCAATTTTTTACTTATGCAGGACAATCCAAATATAAATTCACCATCTTTTATGTTATAAGTTCTCAATTGTATCTTAATGAAAGTGATCCAACTCATACTGATATTATCATATCCTCACAAACCAATATTATGATCATTGATCCGGGGTAACCTAGTAATACAAATGTTCATGGGGGACTTATCATATCATGTCCCATGATCTATTAAACAAACACAACTTTATGATTCTATATTTCCATTAAAATATATTATATGATACCACATGTTCCTAAACTAATAACACTTGAATGAATTTAGGGTAAAAATAATAACAATCATCAACATGGACTAAATTCAGTCTCTTATGTATCTAATACCAAGATAAATAGTGTATCATTCCTGATTTTGTGAAATTAATATACATTACATGATACAACATATCCATAAGCCAAAAAAATTGATTGCCATTATGAAAAAAACAAAAACAATCCCACACTTTCACTAAATTTTGTCATATATATATCTAATACCAAGAGAACTTCTATAAATTTAATTACTTGGTTATATAAGGGAATTTTAATGGAGATATTCAATTTCATACTGTTTAATAACTCATCATTTAATTATATTACTACTTTTAATTATCTCATGAATGAGATGAAATCGATAAACAATAGATTAGAATCTTTGGTTAGTTGGGATTAATTAGCTAATGTAACCACTCTACATCTATCATGTTAAAGATTAAATGTTTAAAATAATTTTGGGTAAAGCCTTAGTTTAATAAAAATATCTTTATCTGAAAAAATTCTTTAGATTCAGGAGATACTATGATATATTCTTCTTCACTTGTAAAATCAACAATTTCTATTTTACTGGAAATTTTCCTGATTACTATTCCACCATTCAAGTAAAATACCACTCCTAACTATGATATAAAGTCATTTTTATTTTTTTTAAATAATATTGGTGTATTATTTTATACTGATATTATCCACACCACTATAGGGTAATAACAAATCATTATATATTTTCATGAAATCAAGAATATACTTAACATGCTAAAATGTAAAACCCCATGTCATTATTGGTTTCCGTATTTAATGTTATTTTGAGGTAATTTTATTTCATATATTTTTCATGTTGAAATTATAATTTTTCTACGATCTTTCCTTATACACCATTTTTTTCTATTAATGGGTATGAGAAATTTTGTGGACTCCTAAGAGAATAGACCTTTTCAGTTAATTTGGTTCTTCCATGGTTTGACCTGCAAACGATGTTCATGGTTTTATCCGAACCATGAATCTAACACACAAACATCAATTATAGTAAATGAAAATATAATTGAAACAAAATTAAAATGTTCCTTTTAAAATTTCTTGGAAGAAAAATTAAAATCCTATAGGTTGAATATCGATTTAAACTTACTACGTCAAAATATGCCTTGAATGAGTTTTTGAAATTTTCATTAAAAATATGTTTTTATGAATAATTAACATTACCATATTTAAATAATTATCCTTTTATTTATAATAATGTTTAAAAATGTTTATAATTAATAATTTATTGATTAGCAATTTGATAAAAATAAATAAGAGTTCATTTTGAGGTAGGAAGGGATATTTACTTTTTCATAATGTTATTTTTTCAGTTTTTTTTTAAATTTTAATTAATTAAAATAATATAAAATAGTTATTAATTTAATTTAAATTTATAGTTTATTATATAAATATATGAATTTAAATTCATAGAATGATTATTACAAGTCACATAGTTAATCATAGATCATGTTATGCTAGAAAAATGTATTTTCAGGAAAAATTGTTTCACATCATGTTTTGTAGGTTGGTTATTAAATTAATTTATACCAATTATGTAAATTGAATTTGATAAAATTGATTCTCTATTTTTAATATTAAGGTTTAAAATGTGTAAATATGCCGCCATTATTTTTTTGGAATTGTGAATAGTAACTATAGTTAATATTTGTCACCTTAGTAAGGGATAATATGGTTATTATGGTTCAGATAAATGTTATTAGACTTTAATAAATATATATAACATCTATTATTTCTATTTTACGATAATTTTGTTCTATATTCCACCAATATTCATATATATGTAATTTTGGTGTCATCTTTCTTTGATAACAACCTCAAAATTATTTTAAGTAAAGGAAGATCACAAAATTTCACTATATTGATTTCAATTTCTATTATATTTTATCATAGGAATAAGAAGTTGTTATGAATAAATAAATAAGTTATGTTTAGACATAATTAATTATTTTTTTGACAGTAATATATTTTTAATTTTATGGATTCCATATTTACCTTAAATTCTTAAACAATGCTTGCACGATGCTTTTCCAACAAGTAGAAAACTAAAAGTAAATAAATTTAAAAATGCAAGACATAATATTGTTTGGATGAATTACTATATAAAACGAATTTTATGTTGAATAATAATGTTTACATTTTTTGAGGAGTATATATTTGAATACCAATAATATCTTGATGTCTTTAATGTTTAAAATATTTGAATATGTCTTAAAATGACATTAATATTATTTTATGTTAAATTATATATTATTAATGGATTTAAAAATCATAAAAATATTTAACCAGTACAATTAGGATGGGATATGGTCTAAAATTTCATCCATTGACCTTTTGTGATCCAATTTTTACATTAAAAGTAAATTTAAAACCCTTTAAGAATGATAATTTTGTTATTGTGGTCAAGGATAAAATTGTTTAACAAATGGGTTAAATCAAAAGATAAGGTTTAAAATACCACATAATCCTATAAAATTTTTAAAATTTTTAAGATATTAAAACCTTATCCTTTCTTATATTTAAAAAAATTCAACTTTTTCCACTTTCATAAGAATAAATGTTTCATATATTTAAATATTATAGGCAATTCCATGTGTTACTTTTTCTTCACTGTAAATGGACACCACCTATAACATATTTTTTATAGTACCCTGAGAAAGTTGTACTGACCAAACTATAAAAAAATATCTCCCAAATACCCGTAAATTTTTTTTATAGGTTCTGGTCTTCCCAAAATACCATACCTAGGGTCCTTATGGTAAGATATAAAGTAGTTCTTTCAAAGAATAGGTAATCATGTTAATCGAAAAATTTCATTTTTATTTTTATTTTACCACCATCAATTAATTACTGAACATTATTATATTAAAAAACATTTATTTTTTATATAATTATATTTTATTATTTTATTAAATAATATTTATCTAACTTGTTATCTAACTGATGGGAAACAAAACTATCACTCGATTGTTTGACAGACTACTAGCTTGTGATCTGATGTTTGTTGTTTTTCATTACCGCCTCACATATCATGTCATAATTAAGGAAATAATGAATTTAAATATAATTTGTTAATAATTACTTTTCTTGAAATTTTACATATGATTTACTTACATTTCCAACAGTTAAAAAATGACATCACTCATGCGTACATGTGGACCACCACCACCATGAAGTTATGTGCTTCATTTATCATGTATTATTTTAATGGATAATTATAAATGTGTATATAATAAGTATGTATGATTTTTATATAATCACTTAAATTATTCATGTTATATAACCATGATGTAGACATAATGACCATATCTATTGAATCAATATAAACAAAAAAATTAAGCAGTTTACACCTGAAACAATAATAATAACAAAATATTGTTAATGAATGGGTTTTAAGATGTTATATGTGGACCATATATGATATTATTGATATATATGTGGTGATTTTATATATATTTATATATAAATACATTATATATGAAGTTAAATATTGTTTAACAATATTGAAGTGTGAGGTGAGGGTTTTTTTCAATGTTTCATCCTTATTCAGAATTATTTTTGTTTAAGGTTATTTTAGAGGAATTATATCATATTTTTATATTAAAACTTATATTTTTTCTCCTACTAAAGTTATGTATATATTTTTAATCATTTTTACCATTTTTACCTTCTTTATCAATAATAAAATTGCAACATAATGTTTTTAAGGAAAAACAATTTTTTCTATTTGGTCGGGGATTTTTTATGGCATGTCAATATTTTAATTAAATTTTATTTAATAATTCCCTCATTATTATAAATTTATTTATAAAAAATGGTTATACACATGTATTGATTTCCAAAAAAATTAGTTAAAATGAATCTTTCTATCATTATTTCAGCACACAACTTTTCAACAAAGGTGTAAACATAATCATTATTTAAATATACATTGCATGAATGACTTTTCCCATTGTCATTAATAGTATGTGATTTACATGTTACATTATAATATTAATAGTAATTTAAAAAAAATCATTTTTGTAATATCCAGGTAATTTTATTATTATCATGTAAGTGATTTCAAAATGAAAACGATACCTTCCTCATGAAATATTCCGGCGATATCTTTAAAGTATTTTAATCTATGCCAAAATTCCTTGGGAAATCATATGCTTTACTTGGGATATATTTTATTGATTCCATCCATCGTATTACTCTATTTGTCTTTTCATAATGTTAAATTTATTGATTTCAGAAAATATTAACATTTTATATGCTAGTTTTTCAACAAAAAAGTTTTTATTAATTATATATTAAACTTAAACTCCCCTATTTCATAAGATGAATGCATTGGACATAGTTAGTGATGGGTGGGAACCATTATAGTCAGCTTATGCATAATTGGGTCTCATAAGAGAAACTTCTTTGGTTATTTGGAATACACCTTACATGTTTACATATGATGTATTGTCATAAGGTCTTGATGGTAAGACTATGATGTTTGACATTATACATTCTATAATTATGAAACTATTTATTCTTATCCATGGAATTATATATAATGTTATATAATCCATGTAATTAGTCACCTTTTATGATATTAGTTATATGTAATATTCGATTAGAATTTATCACTTCCATATTATTCATGAAATATTTATTTTCTGATATTTTATATAGTATTTTTCCCTTAATTAGAACTTTAAACCACCCATTATTATGTTTTCCTTATTCAAGGTTACTAAGATATGATATATAAATGAATTAAAGGATTTACTCTAAGAAATAATAACGTTATCACCATAATTTTATATTTGTTTTAGTTCTATAGATGTGATATGATAATATTGTATGTATCTAGTATCCAAAGAAAAATGAACTATTACATCCATCAGGATGTATTCCCTTGTATGTTGTGCCAATGTAATAAAATAAGCATAAGATTTGGGTAACTGGCCTTGGTGTGTTTTATTTTTTATAAAAATAATTTTTGTAGAAACAGTTGGATCAATATTTTGAAAAAACATATTTAGGGAGAATAACCCTATGAATAACTATGTGGATATGTCAATTGCAGGATAATGTAAAAATGTTTTTATTAAGGTAGGGATTATGAGAATTTCTGAGAAATATATCCATATAAGGATTGTAAAAGTGGACATGGGTTTAGAAAAAATTCATATATGGTTAATAACACTGAAAATAGTTGATCACGTAATATTGACCATTATTTTGGTGCACAGTGGATGGGTCCCTATTGAACACCTAATTTGACACTCTCAAAAGATATAAATGGGTTACATTTCATTTTATTTATAAACCATTTTGAAATACTTGAAAATATTTTCATGATTCTAAAATATTCGAAATAATACTAAGCTAGGGATTATAAGATTTACAATTCAAAAGTTTTTAATTAATGTTATGTATTTCACCAATTTTAGAATTATACAAAATGATTTAAAATATTATGGTCTAATATCATGTATTAAATTATTTAAAAATAGTTTCCAATGGATGGAATGGGGGATGTATCGATGCACATAATCTCTGTAGGTATTTCCCTCATTGTCATGAAAATTAAATTGGAGCTCGAGTTGGAGTTGGGGATGGAACTAAACAAGTTATTACAATATCAGGGAAGCTGAATCAGGATATTTTCAATAAAATTGAATATATAGAGCATGATACTAATCTTAAATGTGGTTAAATATTGTTATATTGTTTCATACGACAACATCCCCCATTATTCAATGGCTCCACAAATCCAATTGTATCTATGAAATGGATTGTTTATCTAGAGAAGATATTTCTCTCTATGGGAAGTGATGAAAGGGGAAATATTTTCATGGTAGTTTATCATTTTCTGAGGGATGAGGATCAATAGTGGTCATTTATTCAAAACACTAAGGTTGTGGATACAATAACGACTATGAAGTGAAAATATTTTATGGTATATTCCTTTGAAAAATATTTTCATCTTGAACAATGAGTGAATATGGTGATAAAATTCCTATGTTTATAAAAAAGGGAAGTGGAAAATATTGCATAGTATAAAGACAACATTATTAGTTTAGAAATTAAGGATGTGGGTTATGTTTGCAATTTGAGGGGTAGGATTGATCATTTCATTGACGGGATAAATAAAATACTATGATGGGAACTAGTATCCCAGGTATTTTAATTATATGAGGATATACTATAATGTGAAATAAATTCCGAGAACTGATTCTATAAGACTTATGAACATGAACAAAATAAAGGTAATAATAGGGTAGTTATGCACTTTTGAAAATAAAATATATAAAAATTGAAAATTGAATGTGAGGAATTTACAAGTTGTAATTTATTTGAAAAGAAAAACAAAAAAAAACAAGATTGTTGGGAATTGTATTTTGCTAAAAGTGTAGAGAAAAATAGCCTTCGTGTTCATTATTTAATGGGAATGAAAGAAGCTTTTGATGTTCAATGATTCAACAATAATGATATGGAGGATTATGTGACATAATTTTTAAGGCATCAATGGATATGTCCTTATAAAAGGAAAAGGGAGAAAAGCTAAGCTTATGTGATCACTAAAAATATGTTTGAAGTTGTTAAAGATGTTGTATTAGTAAAATTGATCATAACCTCAACTATAGCTCATTATTTATTTGATATTGGATATTTATACTCTTTTATACCATCCATATTTCCTAATAAAATTATATACTTCTATACCACCTTCAGAAGGATGTTTTAAACATTGGATCCTACTATAAATATTAATACATCAAGGAAATTTCATATAATTCCAATTATGACACATAAACAAACCCTATTTGAAAATGTGATCATTATATCTATGCTTAATTTTTTACATAATCATTGATATTGATTGGTTTTCATAATATAATGAGAAATTTTATTGTCATGATAATGATGTTATTATATATGATAGAGATAAGGAATCCCTCATCTTTAGATGAGATACTAAATAATTTGAATTTTATTTGGATCCTCATTTTATAGCAATCCATAATTATATTCTTGGAGAAGAAGGGAAAAATCCAATGAATGTAAATTTTATCCATAGAATAGTGTATGTACCTATTTTGTATGAATACATTGAGGTATTTTTTTAGAACATCATGGACACCCACATGAGTTGTCACGACCCATCCAATAGGGCCTAGACGTGACTACCCTAAGCATGCCTTCCATAGAACAGGGGTTGGTGATAGGCACCTGAATGCGTTTCTTGAACATGGAAGGCATTTCCGTAGAGATATTTACACACTCAAAAGGAGAAAATGAAGTAAACAACTAACAAAAGTAAGGAATAACCATGAGATTAATGTACAACCAAAAGTAAAAATGTAAACTGAAAATAGTGGGATGAATACAAGCCCTAGAAACTAAAAAGAATTTGAAATACTCTCGCATAATCCCTGGAGCTCAACCTGAAGGGTAGTAGGTGTAAGTTTGATATCGAAGAAGATGATCTTGACTACTCCCATTTCAAAAAGACCACTATGTCCCGAACCTCCAATGTCTACCTCAGAGCATTAGTAGTCTACACTAGACACACACATTCGAGTAGAGCCCGTGCAGGTGTGAGTATAATAACTCAGTTGGGGCCCCAAGACCCTCGGAGGTCTCTCAACAATCGACAAAGGAAAAAATCAGAAGATATACAACAAAGTTAATATCACAAGAATGATATATATCATAAATCCGAAAGAAAAATAGAAAGGTCACTCTAATAGTATAACATCAAGGTTATTTTGATAGGGATGACTAGTAATAAAGAAAGTTTATCTTATCCATAGTAATATTACTACTAACCCGTCTTGGTCACTGTTTGCTGACCCGTATTGGTTACAATATGCTGACCTGTATTGGTTGCTGGTGCTAACTCATATTGGTCACTAGATGCTGACCCATATTGGTCATTGTTGCTGATCCTTCTTGGACGTTGGTGCTAACCAATATTAGATCATGGTGCTAACTCGTCATGGTTGATGATTCAAAGTTAAGGGTGATTAGTCGTACAGCATGATCATCCCACTCTGGAGTTTCTGATGCTGACCCACATTGGTCACTCTTCTTCCTCATTTCACAGCCAGCAACTAGATTCCAACACGAAGCACAACTAATCTCTAGAAGACTCTTCTCCTCAAGACATCGGTCTATTTTAAACTACTGTTAACTCCCACAAAAACGAATACCCAAGGGACCGCCCTGTCATAGTATTTTCAACGTGACAGATGGTGCGTCGATCAGATGCCTGGTCTATGAGATATGGGAACTTTTGTAAAAATAGAATAGTTGGATTCAAGTCTAATCCCACATAGGTCACATGTAAAACCCCTTCAAAACTCACTTATATTATATTTAATGGACCACATTGTCACTAGGGTCCTTATGCCACAAACAACATGTCCACTGGATGTCTGGTCTGTTAGTTATATTTGATTCCATGAAATGGTGGTGATCCCACCTCAGTTGGGCCCACTAGAATATTCCAAATGGACAGCTTCCCAAAATGAGTCCCAAGGCCACTAACGGCGTGTCAAACGAACACCTGGTTTGTCTGTTATATGTGTTTCTTTATTCGGGGACCGATTGGTTCTAGGCCTTGTGGGACTCGGTCAGGTCAACCAGATGAAACGGGTCATGAGGTCTACCTAACCTCTCTTGGGTCTGTCCCAATAAAGGTTGGATCAACACACTGGGTCTGGCACATCGTGGTTAGCTGGACTGGTTCGCGGGCCTGAACAGTGGTTGGCATGGCCCGTCGGGTAGAGCTCATCCCACCCACATTGGCCCACTAGGCTGCGGGTCCGGACAGGCCCGCTGGGCGGGTCCGGTCTATCCATTCGGTTCACGTACGGCTGGTTCTACCTGAAGGCAGAATGCTTCTCCCAGCTGGACTCGCAAATGCTGGTCCGTTTCATCCTGCCTGACACAGCGTGATGCAGGGTCCACACCACCCCCCTACTGTGGCTACTGCCACAATTGGCACCTGTGGGTTTCGCCCATCACCTTCATGACTGGCTTGGGCGGCTGCCATTGGACACCATGGCGTGCAACAACATTCCACCTTCCACCACCCACAATTGGTTTTTGTGGGTCTCCTCTATCCACCTTCGGTGTGTTGCATCGACTATTGTTTTCACTGGACACTAGTATGCCGATGTCTTTTCATGGCCCTCAAATGTCTTGTTTCTGAATTCTTTGTTCTCCCATGAAGAACACACCAAGGACAAGTTTAGCAGAGGGCTCGGCCCTTGTGGGTTTTGTCCCACACCCTATGTGTTATCATTTAAAACATGATGCCTAATTAATAATAAGAAAAGGAAGAATAAAAGATGAGTTAAAGATATCTCAACAACCACCCGCATGATTAGATGGGATGTTGATCAATCCATTAGTCAGTTGGTACGTGTTCATTATATATTTCATGAATGGGATGGGAGGAAACATCAAAGCACATAAACCCCTACCTTTTATAACATTCATTACCACACGTTCATCCTCAAGGGTTTACGACATCGATAATGATTCCCAATTGCATCTTTCAAAATGTGTTCATCATGATTTTTCATTCATTGTTGGGGTGGAAGGGCATCAGAGATTTGCCTGAGAATCCTTCAAATAGTTACCCTTATTCTTCCCGACATGTTGAACTATTTGTAGAACCATGTTGTAGCTTTTCCATATTGACGTGACGTCGCGTTGTTATGCTATTCCATTTATGAAACAATATCACTGTTTTGAACAATTAAATTCATTGTTACGTTGTGGAATATGGGTCATCTATGTGTTTCATTATAGTGTAACATCACTGCATTGTTACTTCCCCCCCAGCGTTGTTGTCTTCCTCACAATGGAGACAAAAGAATAAAATATTTCTTTTTAATTATTTTATTATTTTTCTAAAAAATTCTAAAAATTATCTTTTCCATTCTGCCCTTGCCAGCTGATGTTAAGTCATATAAAGCAGAATCATGGTGTTCTAGATTCAATGGTCTCCTCATATTTATATTCCAAGCACCATTTCAAAATATTGAAAACCTCACCTGCACATTTATTGAACGTACCATAAAAAATGTTCAAAATCTATTTTGGAACATCGGGCCTTAGAATCACATGATGTAAAATTGCAGATCATTGTATTAATTCCAAATAATTTAAATAAACATTAACTGGAATTTTCAGGTCTTTATAATCTCCCCACCTTGGGGATTTAGGTCCCTGAAAGAAAAACAAGGATACACAAACGAAGAGGGGTACTAGGAACTCATATGACCCTCTCGATCCGATTTTATGTCCTTGAGATTCTCATGCTCCCACAGAAAGAGCACATGAGGTATCAATAACCTATGAAAGTTCTTCTTCTGTCGATCCTCAATCTCCACTGGGTATTCCGCAAAAGTCACCCTATCATCAAACTTCATCTTTCCATGTTCGATGACATGAGATTGTCATGCACGTATCTCCTCAGCTGGGATATGTGGAAGACATCATGCACCCTCTCCAACTGTGGTTGCAGGTCCATGCGGTACGCCACCTTACCAATCCTCCCAAATATCTTGAGTGGTTCGATAAACCTCAGTGAGAGTTTTCCACCCCAGCCAAATCTCTATAGTCCCCATTGAGGGGAGACTCGCAAGAATACATGGTCCCCCTCCTAGAACACTAGTGGTCTCTTTAATATATCGACATAGGACTTTTGTTCGCTCTGTGGAGTCTTCATCCCCTCTTGGATGTCCTGCAACCTCTTAATGGTAGCATGTACCATCTCTAGTCCCATGAGTACTAGGTTTCCCAGAGCCATCCAGTACATGGAAGATCTACATATTCATCCATACAACGCCTCAAAATAAGACATTCTAATGGTGGAGTGATAGTTTTTGTTGTACAAAAACTCCACCAAGGGTAGGTGGCCTCCCAACTGTGACCAAAATCTAAGACACATGCACGAAGAAGGTCCTTCATGGTCTAGAGGGTCCACTCAGTTTGACCATCTGTATATGGGTGAAAAGATATTCTCAAGTGAAGTTGAGTCCCAAATGCCTCTAGTAATCCTTTCCACAAAAATGATGTGAAGCATGCATCACAGTCAAAGACTATCTTCGAAGGCACCCCATGAATCTGCATGATCATTTAAACTCAGAGATGTCCCAAGCTCTCTACCGTACCCTTCTCTCGAATAGAAAAGAAGTGGGTCAACCTTAACAGTTATTCAACAATCACCTAGATGTTATTGTGCCTTATAGAAATACGTGTTAACCACGTTAGTAAGTCTATTGATATCACTTCCCACTTCCTCTCTTGTATCTCGGGGGGTTGGGTCATGCCTACTGGTTCCTAGTACTTGGCCATCACATCTTGGAAAGTGAGGCATATAGAAACAAACTCCACTATAGAATTATTTATCCCTGGCCACCAATACTGATGATGGTGGTCCCGATACATATTCATTACACCTGGATGTACTTACAAGGGGGTTTATGGAACTCCCTTATCACCTCCTATCATAGCTCCACTGGTACAACTGTATGCCCTCTAAAATGGATAGCGTGATCCCCACCATCAGAATATCTATCAGGTGCATGGGTAGAGGAAATATGAGCACATGTACTCTTAAACATACTATCTTCAAGTTGCACCTCCCCAACTTGCTGAAGGATTGGAGGGGAAACTACCATCGATTGGAGGGAGACTCTCTCATCTCTATCCATGTAGGATATCTGAATCCAGACTAACTACTCTGACACCACATTTAATAGCTACAGACTTGATCTCCGTCTAAGTGCATCTGCCACTACGTTCCCCTTCCCATGAATATAGACTATCTCAAATTAATAGTAATGGATGATCTCTAACCAACGTCGCTGTATCAGATTCCGATCTTTCTGTGTGAATATATATTTGAGACTCTTGTGGTCCGAGTGAACAATGAATTGCTCACCCATCAAGTAGTGTCACCACATCTTCAGTAAGAAGACTACTGCTCCCAACTCCATGTTGTGTGTCACATAATTCTACTCATGAGGCCTTAGTTTCTGTTATTCATAAACAATCATTGCACCATCAGACATTAGAAAGAAACTAATTCAATTCACTGATGCATCACAGTAAACCAATTAGTCAGTGCCCTCCTCTAACAACCTCAGGATGGGAGCGATGGTCAAGCTCTGACTCAACTGTTGAAAGTTCGGTTGGCATGTCTTTGACCACAGAAACAGTTTCTCCTTCTTCATTCAAGAATTAATAAGGGATTCTACTCTATAGAAATCAAGCATGAACCACTCATAGCATCCTGCTAATTGAAGGACGATTTGCACCACAGTAGCACTTCTGGGTGGCTCTAAAGCAAGTACTGCCTCAATCTTCACTGTATCCACTGTAACTCCAGCCACTGAGATGTTGTGTTAAATGAAGTGAACCTTCCATATCCAGAACCCGCACTTCGAGAGCTTCCCATATAAATGGTTCTACTGGAATGTTTCCAGAACTATCCTCTACTATACAACATTCTCTTCCTCAGATGCTAAGTACACCAAGATTTCATCGATGAAGACCACATCAAACCGGTCTAAGTAGGTCTGAAAGATCCTTTCCATGAGACCCATGAACACTATTGGAGCGTTCGTCATGCCAAATTGAATCACTAGGTATTCATAATGTATATAACGACATATGAAGGACATCTTTGGGATGTTGTCATTCTACACATGAATCTGGTAATTGCAAGATCTATGGTCTTTCTTTGAGAACCACTTCTATCCTTTCAACTGATCAAAAAGATCATCAATCCTTAGCAAAGGATAGTTTTTCCTCATGGTCACCATGTTTAGGCCCCCGAAGCCCACACATAGCCACAAATTTTTGTCTACCTTATTTGAAAAGAACATTGGGGATTCCCCTGGAGAAACACTGGGCCTTCTTAATCCCTTCCCCTATAAGTCCTCCAACTGTACCCTCAGCTCCCAGAGCACCATAGGGGATATCCGATATACTGGTGTAGATATCAGTGATGTTTCTGGGAATAATTCAATGTGGATATCTATCAATCTATGAGGAGGTAGCCCTGGGAAATATTCTTGAATGATGTCCTCATACTCATCCACCACCATTGGGAACTGTGGACTCACCTCATCCACCATGTAGAAGGTCATGCATGCTAGCAGATATGTAATCAGTTTCACCCTCACGAGAATAAGTCCAAATCGTGTTGCACTATTTTTCTTCTCACCAACAACAGAAAACTGGCCTCCATCTCCGTGTGTACATCACACTGGATGACTCGGGCTGTCAATCTGTGTGTGAGTTGTAGATAGACAGTCCATGCATAGAAAGACCTCGTAGGGCGTCAACACTGCTACTAGAAGATCCCATATGAAACTCTCTACTCCGAGAGAACGATCACACTATCGGAATAAGTGTGTAACCACTAAATCTACAAATATAGGAGTATCTAAATGCAATGGTCGATCTAAAAGCTCTATTGGAATCTCCGAGTCCTGAACTAAGTCCAAAGAAAATAAAGAATTGCTAGCACCTGTGTTGATAAGCACTTCTACTAAAGTAGTTAAGATATAGATAGTACCTCGTATCATCTCAGGGACATCAAGATCATGAGCATCTACTACCTGTGGTCGGGCCTCTCCCCATCCTCCCGCTCCCTAATCTCATGGTGGACTGTATGAGGGTGGTGGGGGTAGTTCTTGGTGACCTTGGCTACCTCTTGCTGCATCTCCTACTTCCCTACATCGTCCTACATGAGAATAACATTCATGTGTCATCCACTTCCACTGTCTCAGTGTCCCTCCACTACCTATTGGTCATCCACACAGGGTGTTGGATAGTCAAGAGATCTATGACTGTGTCCCCCATAGTAAAAACTGATCATTCCTCGAGGGTGTCTCACTCTCCCTCTTGAGCCTCGCATCTCTGACCCTGCGTCTCGGGGTCTCCCCATGAATGGTCTACCTCACATGGGCTTTTTCATCGTCTGTCTACTTCCAGCTGCATATGACTCTACTACCTATCATTCGGTAGGGGCTCTCGCAGTCGGTACCTACTCAGCTAGGAAGCTCTCCATCATAAAAGCTCGCTCTAGCACCCAGCCCGCATCAGGGTGCTAAGAGAAACTTTCGCAGCTCTGATATCTCATCGGAGCCCCTTCTCAATGTTCCATTCCCTAAATTAAGGCTCTCGTACCATGTCGATGGAGTATTAATAGAGGTCAGTAAATCTCGCCGAGTACTAGGCAACAGTCTGGCTACCCTGTAGTAAGATGCAGAAGCTCATGAATATGCATAGTGCGTAATGTCGCTGGCACGAACTCCTCCCATAAAAGGCTCTCAATGTCTTTCTAGGTGAGGGTCATATTCTTATGAACTTGGAGAAACAATCTCCACCATCATCAAGCCAATCTATAAAGAAGTCTCATGGCCAAGATAACCATCTTATTGGAAGGTGTCTGTACTAAGCAAAAGTCCCATGAAACCAACTCAAGCTAGTCCTCCAATGCATGGGCGTTTGTCACTCCTTGAAACCTTACATTCCTCCATCTCTAGAACTCATGCATCATGCTCATCAGGTGTGCGTGATCCAATTGTAGCATCTTCTACTAAACTGGTGGTTGTGTTTATGGTACACCACCCAAGTGTACCATCATTTTGAGTGGTCCATGTACCGACGCCTTGTCATTCGGTGGTCCACTATAACGACATCTAACTAAAATCCTAGATGGATATCTTCATGGAGGAATCTAGTAAGAAACAGATTCACAGTGATTAATAAGTTATTAATGATGATCTAACTCAAGAAAGATCACGAAATATTTTCAAAAAACTAGCAACCAATGTTTTCATGTACCAAGTCAGAAAACATAATTCAGGGTCTAGATGTTTGGATACATCGTCCACCGTTCCAAAACTAGACTCCCTATACTGAAAAAAAAAACTCAAGAAACTTTACAATTTTTCCTAATTAAAAGTAGACTCTTAGTTATTATTTTAGAAATGACCGCACTCTGATACAACGTTTTCACGACCTATCCCACAGGGCCGGGACACGACTACCCCAAACCCACCTTCCATAGGTCAGGGGTTGGTGACAGCACCTGAAGGCTTTTCCCAAACAAAGAATTAATTTCTATAGAGATCTAAAAACTCTCAAAAGAGGAAACTCAAGTAAACAACCAACTAAATTAAGTAATATACACGAGAGTAATGTCCACCACAAGTAAAACTATTTACTAAAAATAGTGTGACAGAATACATGCCCTCGAAACTGAAAAGAATTTAAAAATATGTCACATCTACCCTGGAGATCTACCTTGAGGGTAGTAGCTATATGTCTGAAGTAGAAAAAGAGGATATCAACTCCTCCCAATCCACCAAGATCCACCAAATCCCAACCCCCCAAAGTCTTCCTCAGAGTAGCAGTAGTCATCCCCAAACACAAAAGTGCGGGCGGAGCCCTTGTAGGGGTGAGTACAACAACTCAGTAGGGGACCCTGAGACCCCTGAAGGTCTCTCAGTAATCCAATAAGTAAAAACTCACAAGAAATACCAAAAAGGTAATATCACAAGCCTGATTTAAATCAGGAAGCTCAAATCAAAAGAGACATCTCACTCTAATGGTATAACTTCATAGATACTGGGATAGGGATGACTTGTTGTAAATATAGATCATCATATCTGTAGTAACTGTACTTCTAACTCATCTATGTCACTATATGCTAACTTGTATTGGTTGCTAGATTCTGACCCATATTGGTTACTAGTGCTGACCCGTATTGGTCACTAGATGATGTCCCATATTATAAGCTGATGTTGAACTATATTTATTGTTGGTGATGACACATATTGGTCATTGGTGTTGACCTATATTGGTCACTGATGCAGAGGTAGGTATGATCATTCATACAGCTAGATCATCCCACTTTGGAGTTTATGATGCTGACCTACATTCTTTTCTCTTCTTCCTCATGTCACTGCCAGCCACTGGATTCCCACCTAAATCACACCTGATCTCTGTAAGACTCTGATTCTCAAGCCATAAGTCCTTTTTCAACTTCTACGAAGTTCCTAAAAAATTATACCTATGGGACCTCCACATCCTAGGCGTCCCAAAATGATAGATGACACATCGATTTGACGCCCGATCTGTGAGATATAGGCTCTTTTTTAAAAAGGGCCATGTATGATTCAAGTCTTATCCAACCCAGTTCACACATCAAACCATGTTAAAAATCACTTAGAAAATATCTAATGGACCTCATTTTTACAATGGTTCTTATGCTAAAAATGAGAAGTTGATCAGACACCCGGTCTTTTAGTTACACTAATTTTTGTGAAATAGTGGTGACCGCACCTCGGTCCGGCCTGGCTTAGTCGAGCCCAACAAAATATGCCAATATAATTGCTTCCAAAAAGGGGTCCTAACGCCACTGATGATGTGTCAAACAGACACCCAGTTCATCAGTTATGAGTGTTTCTTTATTAAAGGGTCGGTTGGGTCTTGGCCTGGTCATGCTCGGTCAGGTTGGACCAACGTAACGGGTCCAAGGGTCTACATGACCCCACCCGGGTTTGTCCCATTAAGGGTTGTCCGGGTTCATAGGGTCCAACCCATCGAGGTCACCCCGACTAGTTCGTGGGCCTGGGTTGCAGTTTTCTCGTCCTGTCGGGTGGGGCTCAGCCCACCAACACTGGCCCACTGGGATGGTCTAACACATTCGACTGGTCCACGTTCAGCCTGATCCACTTGAAGGCGGACCACTTATCCAAACTGACCCTGCAGATGCGGTGCTGTTTTCATCGGTGAGATGTGGTGCGGTGCGTTGCCTGTGCATCCCCCTCCTTCCATGGCTACTACCACCGACGGTGCCTATGGGTGTCGTCCATCTCCTGCATGACAAGCTTGGTCCGGCCGCCTCTAGCCACCGCAGCGTGCCGCCTTCCACCACCCATGTTCGGTTGCCGCTGGTATCCTCTAGCCACCTCCGATGTGGCACACCAGCCATTGTTTCTACATGCCACAAGAATGCCACCGTTATTTCGCGGCCATCAAATGTATTTTCTCTGCATTAATTGTTTCTTCATGAAGAATTCACCAAGATCATGTTTATCGGAGGGTCCCAACCTTGTTGGTTTCGGCCTGCACCCTCCGCATTAGAAGTTTAAACAAGGGGAGAAATTAATAATAACAAAAGGAAGAATAAACCCTGAGTTAAAGATCCCTTAACAACCACCGGTGTGATTAGACGAGATGCGGATTAACCCATTAGTCAGTTGGTCTGAGTTTATTATATTTTTCACAAATGGTATGAGAGGGAACATCAAAACACATAAACCCCCTACATTTTATGATATTCATTTTCAAACATTCTTCCTCTAGGGTTTACTGCATTGAAGAAGCTTCGTATTTCTAAAATTTAAAATTCATTCTTCATCGTTCTTCATTCATCACTGGGGTGGAAGTGCATCAGAGCATCACTCGAGAATCTTCCAAATACTTCCCCTTATTCTTCCTAATATGTTGAATTATTTATAGAACCAAGATTAAATGTTTCCATAATGATGTTTCATCCTGTTGTTATGCTATTTTTCACCCTAGAATTCACATTTACATTGAGGAATACGGTTCATCCATGTGTTTCATTAAATTTATTTTTTCATCACATCATCGTTTCCTCATATTGTCATCATCCACCACGGAATGGAGAGAAAAGAATAAACTAATTTTTTAAAATTATTTTATTATTTTTCTCAAAAAATTAAAAAATTAACATTTCCATTCGGCCCATGCTGACCGAAGTTAAGTCATTTATAAGCGAATCCAAGCATTCTAGATTCAATATTTCCCTCAGATTTTTAATCTGAGGACCGGTTCAAAATATTGAAAACGTCACCCGTTTGTTTACTGAATGTAAATTAAAAAAGATAAAAAAAAATTCATTCCAGGCACACCGAGCCATAGAATCACGCACTGTAAAAATATATAGACTCTTCATAATCCAAAATAATTTTAAAGAAATAATATGGAATTTTTGGGTCATTACATGATCATGAAGTTATGTTTTCAACTAATCTCATCTTTAATGCAAAACCAATATGTAAGACTCCATATTGGTTTGATACATTGGAATTAGTAAAAAAAGAAAAAAATGGAAATATTTCTATGATGAAGGATTTATATTCCCTAGTTCTTCACCATGGGGTGCTCCTATTATTTTTTATGAATAAATATGGGTCTTGGTGGTTTTTCGTCAATTATAATAAATTCAATTTAATTAATATAATTAACAAGTACCTCTGAACCATATTAGTGAATTATTTTATCAACTTTTAGGATCTCAATAGTTTACAATGATTGATCTTCATCTGGGGTACCACTAACTGTGAGTTAAGAAGAAGGACATTCCAATGACCTCATTTCAAACAAGTTACAAACATTATTAATTTATACTAATTCCATTTTAATTGAATAATACATCCTTTGTTTTTAGGGATTTGATAAACATTGTATTCTTGTATTATATCTATAATTTCATTATAATATTTATTAATGATGATATAATAAAAAATATATAATGAGTAGAAGATTTATTATTGAATAATTCTAAAAAATCTTATAGAAAAAGAGTTATAATTAATGTTTTGAAAATGTGATTGTTGGATTTATAAAGTGTCTTTTCTTTTCCATATTATCTCTAATGATGAAATCCCATTTGATCCTATGAAGATAATGTTAGTTGAATAATTAATTACACCAATGAATATAACCAATGAAATAGTTTCCTTAGACTATAAGGTTACTATCTATTATTTTTCCACATTTTTCTCAGTTATATTACTCATTAAACAAGTTTACACAAAATGGGGTTATGTTAATATGGTCATAAAAATGTAAATAATTTTTTTAATAATTAAAAATGTGTTTTTTCAATTCACTAATATTTCCTTTATCATTGGGAAGGGTTGTATTTTTGATATATAGTAATGAATCAATGAAAATAATTATGTTATTCCTTATACAAAATGATAATGTTTTCACTTTTGTATCAATTATGTTCAAGACACATGAATATAAATTTACAATAATTGATCTTGATTTGGAATCCATAATCCTTTCATTAATGATATTGATAAATTATCTATGAGTAAAAATATTGTTGGAACCATGGTCTTCTCTGCATGGTTTGGAGTATGATTTGTGTTTGTTTTTAATCCTGAGTGGAAGTTCAGAATTTGTACCAGCAAAGAGATCATACAGTTCAAGCAGACAATAGTATTGAAGGTGGCACAGTTTCCCAGTGTTTTCCATATTTGTGGGCCTGAAAATCGACAAATGGAGAAAAGTGTTTTTGGAAAAGAGACTTGTGTGCCGCGTACTTGATGAAGAGGAAACTTGCGCGCCATATTTTTTTCAAGATCAGAACATGGGAAAATGGAAAAGGGATCAGGTTCGTGCATGTTTTGGGCTGGTCATGCATGTGACTTGTGCGCCGTGAAGAGACTTGTGCGCCAGTTCCTAGGAGGACTGGAACCTTACACGCCTATTGTTTTTCATGATCATAACATTAAAATATGGAAAAGGAATGAAGGTCGCGCATGTATTTGTGTGATTGCGCAAGTGAGTAGCGTGGTAGAGGCTAGGGAGGATGAGCTGCGAGCCGGAAGCTGTGCACCGAGGGAAGACTAGCGTGCCACTGCGTAGGGGGTCCAGATTGTCTATAAATAGAGGACCACCCCACCTCATTTGCAACGAAGTTTAAGACATATATATTTTTTGATCTCTCGTAATAAAATTGGTTGAGTCACGCAAGTGGTTGTTGGTTTGCACAAGTAGAGGATGCACACCAATTGTTGGATGCGCGACCAAGGCTATTGGGGAGTTAAAGGCACATCGTCGTGCAAGTTTGGTGTTGAAGGAGGCAGTGTCATGCAGGTAGTTTGGTGTCACCTGCACGCCGAATTTGTATCGCAGAAGTGACTTGCGCGCTGGGATTGAAACTTGCACGCCGGGCATGGAGAAGCTCCCTTGGGTTGTTAAAGTTCATCTGTCCTTTTGAAGCTGCACGAAAACTGGAAGATCTCCTGGTACCCTCAGCGCAAAGTGAGATTCATCTTATGATGAGAGTTGGACTTCAACAGAGCATCTACATATGATAGAGGATTCATTCTTATGCAATGATTAAGATAACATCATTTCTATAAAATGAGTGTGACTTCACCAAAGGCAGTGAGTCAGGGGGAGTCAACGGGAGTGACCCGAGGGAAGCAGTGAGCTATCCCTGAGCCTTTGTAAAGGTAGTGAGCCTGGGACATAATGATTGTGCACGAACCTTTGTAATCCACATATAGTTTAGATTAGTGGAATTAGGTACGACCGACAGCTTGTCGGCGTATGCTCCTTGGACGTAGCCCTTAGTGGTGAACCAAGTAAAAAAGTGCTGTGTCTTCTCTTTGCATGTGAATGTTTTCCTTCTGATCATATTCATCATACAGGTTCAACAAGTTCCTACCAACGTGGGAATAATATCCATCACATTAAATGAAAACGTTGTCACCCTAATTCACCCCTCCCCTCTCAGGGTGTCCCAGGGTCCTTCAAGTGGTATCAGAGGGTAAAGGATACTGGTGTTGAATCTGTCCTTTATCGTCATAGAGAATGCAGTCAATGTCAGGGGAGTCCCTCTCTTAGATGGAGTTAATTTCTTGATATAGAAGAACAGAATGAGATCTCATCTAAGATCTCTTGGAATGGAAGTTCTATTTTCTACTGTGCAAGGAATACAAGTCACTGATCCAACAGGCCTGGCTATAATGTAAACAGAAAGGAACATTCTTGATTCAGATGCTAAAGCACAAAAATCACTCACTGCAACCCTTTATGATCATATATACCTAATGGTGATGAATTTCACCTCAGAAAAATCCATGTGGGATAAACTTGAGAATATATATGAAGGATATAGCAAAGTGAAGGAGGTGAAACTACAAGTGCTTCACAATCAGTTTGATGATCTAAAGATGCATCCAGACGAGAATGCAGACTCTTTCTTCAATCTAATTACTGAAGCGGTTCGAGAAATTCGAGGTCTTGTCCAATAAATCAAAGACATTGATATTTTAAAGAAAATATTAAGAATACATCCACCTCTGTACAATGCAAAGGTGTCGGCCCTTGAGGAAAGGGATCATTCCAAACTTTCTCTGGATGATCTACTAAGCTGCTTTGTAGAATATGAAATGACAGTCAAACCTGAAGATGCTAAGACTCATGTGAGAAAGGAAATGGCATTCATATCCATGGATAAACTGAAAATATCAAATGATATTAGCAGTGAAGATGATGGAGAAAAATAAATTTTTCCTCTCATTGAAAAGATGTTCCAGAAGGGTAAAGGGAAATTCAAAGGGATGTTACCTCTCGCATGTTTTCTTTGTGGAAAGGTTGGTCACATTGCCTCTCAATGCTTAAGAAAGATCATTGGTGAATATAGTGAAGATGAAAGCTTCGAGAAGCCTTATAGAATGTTCTTAAAAAGGGGGACTTCAATTATGGAATGAAAATGAAAAGGAAGAGTTTTTTTTTGTGATGAGAAAGTAGATGATAATGAATTATATGATGAAGAAGAACCAGAATTCAATACTAGGAACCATGCTTCCATGATGGCCATTGATGTAAAGTCAGAAGATACTGGTTGAGAAAAAAAATTGAGAACATGTGTAGATCCTGAGATGCAACTTAAGGACGTGGTTAGTAATATTACGATTAAATTTAAGATTTTCAATAATTGGAAATCAATTATAGAAGACTCAAATGAATAAGTTGATGAACTTGAAGCTTAAATTGAATGGTTGGAAGAATTTGTTGAGGTACAGTCTAAAATAATTGAAAGCAATGATGATGTATTGGATCTGATGCTGAGAATTGAAGAGCAGGAAATGGTCATCAATGACCTCACCTCTAGAATTGATTAAAAATCCAAGACTGCTGAAGGTCTTGAGGAGGAAGTTGTTACTCTATGGAGTAAAATTGAGACTGAATCCATTCCAAAAGAATATAGGAAGAGAATATAGTTTGGATGATTCTCAGATGCAGAATTACTAGCAAGACCCAAGTTTGGTTCAGATGGGGTTGGAAAAATCTTGAGTGATCAAAACCTGCTTTCATGGGAAAGAGTGGAATTGGCTGTGAGGCTGAGACATCAACTTTTGGAAGTGAAAATATCCAAAATAAATATAAGATGAAAGTTGAACATGTTGAAACGTTTCCAAATGTGTCGAAAAAGGAACCCTCAATCCAAACTATAAGGAGAACTGAAAATTATCCTCAAACAATTAGAAATTAAAAACAACATAACTATTCTCCCAAGGAAGAAGGTATGAGGAGAAATTCAAGTGAGATGAAATTTCCTCTCATGAAGTGTCAGTTCAGTGGCTATCTAGGCCATACCATGTGTAATTGCGAAGAGGCGAGAAGCTATCTGAATGGAGAAGATATAGAAGTTCAAAAAAGGAGAATGAATTCATATCCTAATTCTTATGGATGAAACAATTTCTATGGATATTGTTATCATTTTTCTAACTTTTTTCATAAGGCAGCAAATTTTAGGCAGAGAAGGGACATGGACACATCAATCCAAAGTTCATGACAAGTCAAGTCTCATCAGCAAGATAATGTTGCTATTTCAAATAGGTTTTCTCCTCTCAATGAAGATTTCGAATATGAAGAACCTGGGTATGCGGAAGAGATAATCTAAAGGCCATCAGTACTATATACTCAATACAATGTCTTATGGAATGAAACGAAGAAGATTTAGAAATCCAACCTTGTAGAGGTAGACCTAAAAGCTACAATGAACAACAGTACCTAGATTCTGGATAGTGGTTGTTCATCTCATATGACCAGTAATGCCGGCCTACTAATGGATATCAAAAGGAAGGTTTATGGTACAGTACAATTTGGTAATGATGGGGCTCTGAAAATCAAAGGTAGTTGAAGTAGCGAATTAGCTAATGGAGAACTAAAGAAGACTAAAGTCCTTTACGTAGATGGCCTACGTCCCAATATCCTCTACGTGAGTCAACTCTATGACTCGAGACTTATAGTTACTTTTAATCAGAAAGGCTGCACTATCAAGGAAAAGAAAGGAAATTCACTTATGAAGGGATCCAGAATAAAAGGCAACTTGTATCAGGTTGATAGTGAAGAAAATGTATGTTACATGACTATTGAGGAAGAAAACAATTTGTGGCATCAGATACTGGGACACATCAATCAACAAGACATGGATAAAATATCAAGATTGATAATTATCATGGACATTCCCAACCTGATGTGTGAGCATGAAAAATATTTTGATGATTGCATTCGTGGGAAGCTAGTCTACAGGTCATATCAGAAAAAGAAGAAAAGGGCATCTCACCTTCTTGATCTGATTCATACATATCTATGTGGGCCGATAATTGTTGCTGGAACTCCTGGAGAAAGGTAATTTTCCCTTTTCTTAGATGATTACAGTAGAATGGCATGTGTGATGGTCATTCACAAAAAACGACAGGTCCATGACTACATGAAAACATATCAGAGAATTGCTGAGAATGATACTGGATGAACAATCAAAGTGTTGTGATCTGACCATGGAGGAGAATACATGTCCATTTAATTTGAAAATTATCTGGAGAAGCATGGGATACAACATGAGGTAGTAGCTGTGAGAACTCCACAACAAAATGGAGTTGTTGAGCATAGTAATCGACAAGTGAACAATATGGCACGAACAATGCTGATTGAGAGTTGTATTCCACGAAACTACTGGAAAGAGGTTGTTCATGCTGCAGTGTACATTCGTAATCGAACAGGAATTTATATGGGTGAGACGAAGACACCATATGAATTGTGGGATGGATGGAAGCCCTCGTTAAAATACTTTTGTGTCTCTGGAAGTAAATGCTTCATCCGGAATAGAGAATGAAATCAAGGGAAGTATGGTAACAGTGATGATGAATGAATTTCCCTCAGTTACTCAATGAACAACAGAGCCTACAAATGCTTCAAAAAGCTTTTAAGAAGGATTTTGGAAAGCTGTGATGTTATGATAATTGAAGAGAAAACTGAAATTGCTTCAAGGATGTCATATGATGATGTGATAGAAAGTCAGGAAGAAAGTGAACGTGTAGAAAATAAAAATGCAGAAATAGAGGAAGTTGTACAAAAAACTCAGCAGTCACGTCATGATGTTGACTCAGAAGAAGAATCTGAAGAAGAAACTGTGGCTGAAGAAAATGCTACTGAACCCCGCATGATAAATTGAAGAGCTGAGATTGATCCATCCAACATAATTGGGGACAAGAGTTCACCCACTCAAGCAAGAAGGATGAATAATAACACGTAATCTGCATTTCTATCAGTTGTAGAGCCATCCTCATTCGAAGAAGCTACAAATGATGAATCTTAGGTGAATGCCACAAATGATGAATTAGATCAGATTGACAGGAATCAGACCTGAGATCTTGTCCAGAGACCTGAAGGTCACAATGTGATTGGTACCAAATGGATCTTCAAAAATAAGTTTTATGAGCATGGAAGTGTCATCAAGCACAATACATGACTGGTATGTAAAGGATACTCCCAGATTTAAGGCATTGATGTTGAAGAAACCTTTTTTCTAGTTGCTAGACCAGAGTCAATCAGGATTTTCCTTTATATAGCACTCCAAAGAGGATATAAAGTATATCAAATGGATGTCAAGACAACATTCTTGAATGGTGTACTCAAAGAAGATGTCTACATTGAAAAACCAGTTGGATTTTTTTTGGGTACTGATGAAACAAGGGTCTGCAAACTGGAGAAAGGTCTATATGGTTCGAAGCAGGCACCACGAGTGTGGTACTCATGGCTGGATTCATATCTAAAGAAGATGGAATTCAAAAGAGGAGGAGTAGATCACAATATCT
Organism: Viscum album; assembly: GCA_963277665.1. Taxonomy (NCBI): domain Eukaryota; kingdom Viridiplantae; phylum Streptophyta; class Magnoliopsida; order Santalales; family Viscaceae; genus Viscum; species Viscum album. Next base: position 257,656,893 of record OY728156.1, on the reverse strand, counting down.
ACGTGAAGAATTCTCCAAAATATAAATTCATGTTTCTAGTCTACATTGATGATATCATATTTTGTGGCAGAAGGCAGAAATCAGTGGACGAATTTCCCAACCACATGAAATCAGAATTTGAAATGTCTATGATTGGGGAGCTCACATATTTCTTGAGGCTGTAGGTGATTCAAAAGAAGGAATACACTTTCATTTCTGAGGAAATATATGCAAGAGAGATGCTAAAGAAGTTTAATATGCAAGACCCCAAACTAATGCCAACTCTAATTGCAGTTGGAACTAAACTTGGAAAGCATGAGAATGGGGACTCTGTTGATCCCACGATGTATAGGAGGATCATTGGGAGCCCACTGTACCTAACAGTGACATAACCAGATATTGTCTTTTCCACATGCCTTTTGGCCCGCTTTCAGAGTAATCCAAAGGTGTAACATATGGTGGTAGTAAAAAGAATCACGAGGTTTATTCAAGGCACACCTAACTTTGGGATACTTTTTGCTACAGGTAGGGACAGTGAATTATCAGCATTTTCTGATGCTGACTGGGCTGGTGATTTAGTAGACAGAAAGTCCACTAGTGGTGGAGCCTTCTATATTGGGCAGAAATGTGTTGGGTGGTTGAGAAAGAAACAAGAAAATACTTCTCTTAGTACTACTGAAGCTGAGTATATCTCTGCTACAAAGGCATCCACTCAACTGCTATGGATGAAGCAATAATTAACAGATATTGGTTATGAGGTAAAGCAACCAGTGGTGATTTACTGTGAAAACAAGAGAGCAATTGAACTTATGAAGAATCATGTTCAGCATTCCTGTAAGAAACATATTGAAATCAGGTATCACTTTATCAATGAAAAAGTTGAACGATGGGTGATTAGAATGGATCATGTTGGAACTGATGAGAAAGTGGATGATATCCTGACCAATCCACAGTCCGCGGTTGTGTTTGAGAAGCATCGGTTGAACCTCAGTGTTCAGCCACCTCCAAGTGAATAAGGAGGTTACACATTACCCCTCTCCCCGTTTGTGATAACTGTTTATATCTGTTTATAGCTGTGATGCAGGTTTATGGGGGAGATACTATCTAGGGGGAGTATGGTGTGATCTGAACATCGAACAAATTACCATTATTTGGGTTTATTGTCAATGGGGGAGAAAGGAATAAATTTAGTAATATTCAGGCATATAATGCTCCTGTGACACAATGTGAATCTAGTGAGAAGGATAAGAAGAAATTCATCGATCATGTAATGATTTTTGGGCATCACTAAGAATTCTAGAACACTGGAACCCAATTCAAGCTTCCTCTCTTGTTTTCTACACCAAGCGTTTCCCATGTAGACATAGAGTGTTGGCTGAGTTGATTCTTGCATTTTTGGTTTTCACATAGATGAATATCTATTGAATTTATTTTCTGATTGCCAACAAACCCAAATGGTGAGATTGTTGGAACCATGGACTTCTTTGCATGATTTGGAGTATGATTTGTGTTTTTTGTCAATCCTCAGTGGAAGTTCAAAATGTGTACCAGCAAAGAGATCATATAGTTCAAGCAGACAACAGTATTGAAGGTGGCATTGTTTCCCAGTATTTTCCAAATTTGTGGGCCTGATAATTGACAAATGGAGAAAAGTGTTTTGGGAAAAGATACTTGTGTTTCGTGTACTTGATGAAGAGGAAACTTGCGCGCCATATGTTTTTCAAGATCAGAACATGGGAAAATGGAAAAGGGATAAGGTCCGTGCATGTTTTGGGCTGGTCGTGAAAGTGACCTGCGTGCCGTGAAGAGACTCGTGCGCCAGTTCCTAGGATGACTGGAACCTTACGTGCCTATTTTTTTTCATGATCATAACTTTAAAATATGGAAAAGTAATGAAGGTCGCGCAAGTATTTGTGTGGTTGTGCAAGTGAGTAGCACGGTAGAGGCTAGTGAGGATGAGCTGCGCGCCGGAACCTGTGCACCGAGGGAAGACTTACGCGCCACTACAGAGGGGGTCCAGTTTGTCTATAAATAGAGGACCACCCCTCCTCATTTGCAAAGATGTTCAAGACATAGAGATTTTTCGAGCTCTCATCATCTAAGTGGTTGAGTCGTGCAAGTGGTTGTTGGGTCGCGCAAGTAGAGGCTGTGCGCCAATTGTTAGCTGCACGACCAAGGTAGTTGGGGAGTTAAAGGCGCATCGTCGTCCACGTTTGGTGTTGAAGGAGGCATTGTCACACAAGTAGTTTGGTGTTAGCTACACGCCAAATTTTTATCGCACAAGTGACTTGCATCCTGGGATTGAAACTTGCACGTCGGGCTAGGAGAAGCGCACCAAGGTTGTGAAAGTTCATCTGTCCTTTTGAAGCTGCACAAAAGCTGGAAGATCGCATGGTACCCTCAGCGCAAAGTGAGATTCATCTTCTGGTGAGAGTTGGATTTCAACAGAGCATCAACATATGATAGAGGATGCAATCTTATCCAATGATGAAGAGACCTTCATTTCTATAAACTGAGTGTGACTTCACTAAGGGCAGTGAGTCAGGGGGAGTCAACGTGAGTGACCCGAGGGAAGTAGTGAGCTATCCCTGAGCCTTTGTAAAGGTAGTGAGCCTCGGATAGAATGATTGTGCACGAACCTTTTTAATCCAAATCTAGTGAACATTAGTGTAATTTGGTACGACCGAAAACTTTTTGGCGTATGCTCCTTGAATGTTTCCCTTAGTGGTGAACTAAGTAAAAAGTGTTGTGTCTTCTCTATGCATGCAAATGTTTTCTTTCTGATCATTTTAATCATGCAGGTTCAACATGTTCCTACAAACGTGGGAATAAGATCCATCACATTAAAATAAAAAGTTGTCACCTTGATTCACCCCTCCCCTCTTAGTGTGTCCCAGGGTCCTTCAAGTGGTATTAGTGGGTAAAGGTTGCTGGTGTTGAATCTGTCATTTATCGTCATGGAGAATGCAGTCAATGTCAGGGGATTCCCTCACTTCGATGGAAGTAATTTCCAGATCTGGAAGAATAGAATGAGATATCATCTAATATCTCTTAGAATGGATGTTCTCTTTTCTACTGTGAAAGTATTACAAGTCACTGATCTAACAGGCCTGGCTATGACTGAAACAGACATAAAAATTCTTGATGCTGATGCTAAAGCACAAAATGAACTCACTGCAGCCCTTTCTGATCAGATATACCTAAAGGTGATGAATTTCACCTCAGAGAAATCCATGTGGGATAATCTTGAGAATATTTATGATGTAGATTGCAAAGTGAAGGTGGTGAAAATACAAGTTCTGCACAATCGGTTTGATGATCTAAAGATGCATCTAGACAAGAATGCAGAGTCTTTCTTCAATTGAATTAATGAAGTGGTTGGAGCAATTCGGGGTCTCATCCATGAAATCCAATTCATTGAAATTGTAATGAAAATATTAAGAAGACTTCCACCTCTTTACAATGAAAATGTGTCATCCCTTAAGGAAAGTGATCTTTCCAAAAATTCTCTGAATGATCTATTGAGCAGCTTGGTAGTATATGAAATGAGAGTAAAACCTGAAGATTCTATGACTCATGTGATCAAGGAAATGGAATTCAAGGCCATGGATAAACTGACAATCTCATAGGATAGTAGTGGTGAAGATGATGAAGCAAAAAAAAATTCTTTCTCTCATTGCAAAGAAGTTCCCGAAGGGGAAATGGAAATGTAATGGGAAGTTACCTCTCACATGTTTTCGTTGTGGAAAAGTTGGCCACATTGCCTCTCAGTTCTTAAGAAAGATAAATTATAAATATAGTGAAGATGAATGCTTCGAGAAGCCTCGGAGAAGGTTCTCCAAAATAGGAGACTTCAAATCTGGAAAGAAAATGCAAAGGAAGAGTTTTGTCTGTGAAGAGAAAGAAGACGATAATGAATTCTGTGATGAAGAAGAACCAGAATCTAAAACTGGCCATTACTGAAAAGGCAGAAGATACTAGTGGAGAAAAACAACTGAGAACTTGTGTAGATACAGAGATGAAACTTAAGGGCGCATTTATTAAGCTTATGATTAAATGTAAGAGTTGAAATAAGTGTAAATCAATTGTAGAAGACACAACTGAATACATTGATCAACATGAAGCTGAAATTGAATGACTTGAAGACTTTTTGAAGGTCTAGTCTAAAATAATTGAAAGTAATGATGATGTAGTGGATCTGAATCTGAGAATTGAAGAGCAGGCAAAGGTCATCAATGACCTCCCCTCTAGACATGATGAAAAATCCAAGAATGCTGAAGGTCTTGAGGATGAAGTTGTTACTCTAAGGAGTAAACTAGAGACTGAATCAATTCCTAAATAATCGAGGAAGAAAATATAGTTTGGAAGATTATTAGATACAGAATTACTAGCAAGAGACAAGTTTGGTTCAGATGGGGTTGGAAACATCTTGAGTGATCAAAGACCCACTTGCATGGGAAAGAGTGGAATTGGCTGTGAGGTTGAGACATCAACTGCTGGAAGTGAAAAGATCCAAAAGAAAGATAATATAAAAGTTGAACATGTTTAAACATTGCCTAATGTGCTGAAAAAGGAACCCTCAATCCAAAATAAAGGGAGAAATGAAAATTATCCTCAAAAAATCAAAAATGACAGACAAGCTAACTATTCTCCCAAGGAAAAAGGTATGAGGAGAAATTCATGTGAGAAGACATTTCCTCTCATGAAGTGTTAGTTCTGTGGCTATCTGGGCCATACCATGTCTTATTGTGAAGAGTCATGAAGCTATATGAATGGAGAAGATATATAAGTTCAAAAAATGACACCAAATTCATATCCTAATTCTTATGGAAGAAACAATTTCTATGGATATTGTTATCATTTTTCTAACTTTGGTCATAAGGCTGCAAATTGCAGGAAGAGAAGGGACATAAACACCTCATACCGAAGTTCATGACAAGTCAAGTCTCATCAACAAGACAATGTTGCTCATTCAAACAAGTTTTCTCCTCTCAAATAAGATTTCGACTATAAAGAACCTGGGTATGTGGAATAGATAATCGAAAGGACATCAGTACTATATACTCAATACAATGTCTCCTGGAAGGAAAGGAAAAAGATTTAGAAATCCAACCATGCTGAGGTGGCCCTCAAAGCTACAAAGAACAACAGTACTTGGATTCTGGAGAGCGGTTGTTCATCACATATGACAGGTAATGTCGGCCTGCTAACGGATATCCAAAGGAAGGTTGATGGTACATTACGATTTGGTAATGATGGGGCTCTGAAAATCAAAGGGAGTGGATGTACCGAATTAGCTAATGGAGACTAAAGAAGACTGATGTCCTTTACGTATATGGCATGCATCCTAATCTCCTCTGCGTGAGTCAGCTCTATGACTCAGGACTTATAGTTACTTTTAATCAGAAAGGCTGCAGTATCAAGGGAAAGACATGCAATTCACTTATGAAGAGATGCATAAAAGAAGGAAACTTGTATCAGGTTGATAGTGAAGAAAATGTATGTTACATGACTGTTGAATAAGAAAAAAATTTGTGGCATCGAAGACAGGGACACATCAATTAACTAGACATGGAGAAAATATCAAAATTGAGAATTATCATGGAAATTCTCAACATGAAGCGTGAGCGTGAAAAATCTTGCGATGCTTGCATTCGTGGGAAGCTGGTCTGCAGGTCATATCGGACAAAGAAGAAAAGGGCATCTCACCTTCTTGATCTGATTCATACAGATGCATGTGGGCTGATAAATGTTGTTGGAACTCATGGAGAAAGTTACTTTGTCCTTTTCATAGATGATTATAGTAGAATGGCATGTGTGATGGTCATTCACATGAACTGAAAAGTCTTTGACTGCATGAAAACATATCGGAGAATCGTCGAGAATGATACTGGACAAACAATCAAAGTGTTGCAATCTGACAATGGAGGAGAATAAAAGTCCATTGAATTTGAAAATTATCTAGAGAATCATGGGATACAGCATGAGGTAGCTTCTGTGAGAACTCCACAAAAAAATGGAGTTGTTGAGAGTAGGAATCGACAGGTGAACAATATGGCATAAACAATGCTGATTGAGAGTTGTATTCCACGACACTACTGGAAAGAGGCAGTTCAACTTGTAGTGTACATTCAGAATCGAACAAGACTTTATATGGGTGAGATGAAGACACTATATAAATTGTGGCATGGACGGAATCCCTATTTAAAATACTTTCGCGTCATTGTAAGAAAATTATTCATTAGGAATAAAGAAGGAAATCAAGGAAATTATGGTGACAATGCAGATGAAGTAATTTTCCTCAGTTACTCAATGAACAGAAATCCCTACAAATGTTTCAACAAGCATTTAGGAAGGACTGTGCAAAGCAGTGGTGTTAAGATAATTGAAGAGAAAACATAATTGCTTCAAGGACTTCATATGATGATGTGATATAAAGTCCGGAATAAAGTGAACGTGAAGAAAATACAAATGTAGAAATAGAGGAAGTTGTACAAAACACTCAGTAGTCACATCATGATGTTGACTCAGAATAAGAATCTGAATATGAAACTGTGGCTGAAGAGAATTCTACTGAACCTCACCGGAGAAATCGAAGAGATAAGATATATCCATCGAACATAATTGGGGACAAGAGTGAACCCACTCAATCAAGAAGAATGAGGAATAACACGCAATATACATTTCTATCAGTAGTAGAGCCATCCTCATTCGAAGAAGCTGAAAATGATGAATCATGGGTGAAAGACATGAATAATGAATTAGATCAGATTGACAAGAATCAGAAATGGGATCTTCTCCAGATACCCAATGGTCACAATGTTATTCGTACTAAATGGATCATCAAAAATAATTTTGATGAGCATGGAAGTGTCATCAGAAACAAGGCATGACTGGTATATAAAGGATACTCCCAGATTGAAAGCATTGATCTTGAAGAAACCTTTGATCTAGTGGATAGACTGGAGTCAATCAGGCTTTTCCTTGCCGTAGAACTCCAAAGAGGATATAATGTATATCAAATTGATTTCAAAATAGAATTCTTGAATGGTTTACTCAAGGAAGATGTCTACATTGAACAACTAGTGGGATTTGTTTTGGGTACTTATGAAACAATGGTATGAAAACTGAAGAAAGCTCTATATGGTTTGAGGCAGGCACCACATGTGTGGTACTCATGGCTGGATTCAAATCTCAAGAAGCTAGAATTCAAAAGAGGAGGAGTACATCACAATCCGTATGTAAAGAATTCTCCAAAAGATCAATTCATGGTTCTAGTCTACGTTGATGATATCATATTTGGTGGCAGCAGGTAGAAATTAGTGGACGAAATTGCCAACCACATGAAATCAGAATTTGAAATGTCTATGATTGGGGAGCTCACATATTTCTTGGGGCTATAGGTGATTCAAAAGAATGAATACACTTTCATTTCTCAAGAAAAATATGCACGAGAGATGCTGAAGAAGTTTAATATGCAAGACTCCAAACCAATGTCAACTCCGATTGAAGTTGGAACTAAACTTGGAACGCATGAGGATTGGGACTCTGTTGATCCCATGATGTATAGGAGGATCATTGGGAGCCTATTGTTCCAAACAACGACACGGCCAGATATTGTCTTTGACACATTCCTTATGGCCCGCTTTTAGAGTAATCCAAAGGTGGAACATATGGTGGCAGTAAAAAGAATCATGACGTACATTCATGGTACACATAACTTCGGGTTACTTTTTGCTGCAGGCAGGGACAATGAATTATCAGCGTTTTATGATGCTGACTGGGCTGGTGATGTAGTAGACAAAAAAGTCCACTAGTGGGTGGCTCCAAAGCAAGTACTGCCTCAATCTTCACTGTATCCACTGTAACTCCAGCCACTGAGATGTTGTGTTAAAAGAATTGAACCTTCCATATCCAGAACTCACACTTCGAGAGCTTCCCATATAAATGGTGCTACTGGAATGTTTCCAGAACTATCCTCTACTATACAACATTCTCTTCCTCAGATGCTAAGTACACCAAGATTTCATCGATGAAGACCACATCAAACCGGTCTAAGTAGGTCTGAAAGATCCTTTCCATGAGACCCATGAACACTATTGGAGCATTCGTCATGCCAAATTGAATCACTAGGTATTCATAATGTATATAACGACATATGAAGGTCATCTTTGGGATGTTGTCATTCTACACATGAATCTGGTAATTGCAAGATCTATGGTATTTCTTTGAGAACCACTTCTATCCTTTCAACTGATCAAAAAGATCATCAATCCTTAGCAAAGGATAGTTTTTCCTCATGGTCACCAAGTTTAGGCCCCCGAAGCCCACACATAGCCACAAATTTTTGTCTACCTTATTTGAAAATAACATTGGGGATTCCCCTGGAGAAACACTTGGCCTTCTTAATCCCTTCCCCTATAAGTCCTCCAACTGTACCCTCAGCTCCCAGAGCACCATAGGGGATATCTGATATACTGGTGTAGATATCAGTGATGTTTCTGGGAATAATTCAATGTGGATATCTATCAATCTATGAGGAGGTAGCCCTGGGAAATATTCTTGAATGATGTCCTCATACTCATCCACCACCATTGGGAACTGTGGACTCACCTCATCCACCATGTAGAAGTTCATGCATGCTAGCAGATATGTAATCGGTTTCACCCTCACGAGAATAAGTCCAAATCGTGTTGCACTATTTTTCTTCTCACCAACAACAGAAAACTGGCCTCCATCTCCGTGTGTACATCACACTGGATGACTCAGGCTGTCAATCTGTGTGTGAGTTGTAGATAGACAGTCCATGCATAGAAAGACCTCGTAGGGCGTCAACACTGCTACTAGAAGATCCCATATGAAACTCTCTACTCCGAGAGAACGATCACACTATCGGAATAAGTGTGTAACCACTAAATCTACAACCATAGAAGTATCTAAATGCAATGGTCGATCTAAAAGCTCTATTGGAATCTCCGAGTCCTGAACTAAGTCCAAAGAAAATAAAGAATTGCTAGCACCTCTGTTGATAAGCACTTCTACTAAAGTAGTTAAGATATAGATAGTACCTCGTATCATCTCAGGGACATCAAGATCATGAGCATCTACTACCTATGGTCGGGCCTCTCCCCATCCTCCCGCTCCCTAATCTCATGGTGGACTGTCTGAGGGTGGTGGGGGTAGTTCTTGGTGACCTTGGCTACCTCTTGCTGCATCTCCTACTTCCCTACATCGTCCTACACGAGAATAACATTCATGTGTCAGCCACTTCCATTGTCTCAGTGTCCCTCCACTACCTATTGGTCATCCACACAGGGAGTTGGATAGTCAAGAGATCTATGACTGTGTCCCCCATAGTAAAAACTGATCATTCCTCGAGGGTGTCTCCCTCTCCCTCTTGAGCCTCGCATCTCTGACCCTGCGTCTCGGGGTCTCCCCCTGAATGGTCTACCTCACATGGGCTTTTTCATCGTCTGTCTACTTCCAGCTGCATATGACTCTACTACCTATCATTCGGTAGGGGCTCTCGCAGTCGGTACCTACTCAGCTAGGAAGCTCTCCATCATAAAAGCTCGCTCTAGCACCCAGCCCGCATCAGGGTGCTAAGAGAAACTTTCGCAGCTCTGATATCTCATCGGAGCCCCTTCTCAATGTTCCATTCCCTAAATTAAGGCTCTCGTACCATGTCTATGGAGTATTAATAGAGGTCAGTAAATCTCGCCGAGTACTAAGCAACAGTCTGGCTACCCTGTAGTAAGATGCAGAAGCTCATGAATATGCATAGTGCGTAATGTCGCTGGCACGAACTCCTCCCTTAAAAGGCTCTCAATGTCTTTCTAGGTGAGGGTCATCTTCTTAAGAACTTGGAGAAACAATCTCCACCATCATCAAGCCAATCTATAAAGAAGTCTCATGGCCAAGATAACCATCTTATTGGAAGGTGTCTGTACTAAGAAAAAGTCCCATGAAACCAACTCAAGCTAGTCCTCCAATGCATGGGCGTTTGTCACTCCTTGAAACCTTACATTCCTCCATCTCTAGAACTCATGCATCATGCTCATCAGGTGTGCGTGATCCAATTGTAGCATCTTCTACTAAACGGGTGGTTGTGTTTATGGTACACCACCCAAGTGTACCATCATTTTGAGTGGTCCCTGTACCGACGCCTTGTCATTCGGTGGGCCACTATAACGATATCTAACTAAAATCCTAGATGGATATCTTCATGGAGGAATCTAGTAAGAAACAGATTCACAGTGATTAATAAGTTATTAATGATGATCTAACTCAAGAAAGATCACGAAATATTTTCAAAAAACTAGCAACCAATGTTTTCATGTACCAAGTCAGAAAACATAATTCAGGGTCTAGATGTTTGGATACATCGTCCACCGTTCCAAAACTAGACTCCCTATACTGAAAAACAAACTCAAGAAACTTTACAATTTTTCCTAATTAAAAGTAGACTCTTAGTTATTATTTTAGAACTGACCGCACTCTGATACCACTTTTTCACGACCTATCCCACAGGGCCTGGACACGACTACCCCAAACCCACCTTCCATAGGTCCGGGGTTGGTGACAGCACCTGAAGTCTTTTCCCAAACAAAGAATTAATTTCTATAGAGATCTAAAAACTCTCAAAAGAGGAAACTCAAGTAAACAACCAACTAAATTAAGGAATATACACGAGAGTAATGTCCACCACAAGTAAAACTATTTACTAAAAATAGTGTGACAGAATACATGCCCTCGAAACTGAAAAGAATGTAAAAATATGTCACATCTACCCTAGAGATCTACCTTGAGGGTAGTAGCTATATGTCTGAAGTAGAAAAAGAGGATATCAACTCCTCCCAATCCACCAAGATCCACCAAATCCCAACCCCCCAAAGTCTTCCTCAGAGTAGCAGTAGTCATCACCAAACACAAAAGTGCGGGCGGAGCCCTTGTAGGGGTGAGTACAACAACATAGTAGGGGACCCTGAGACCCCTGAAGGTCTCTCAGTAATCCAATAAGTAAAAACTCACAAGAAATACCAAAAAGGTAATATCACAAGCATGATTTAAATCAGGAAGCTCAAATCAAAAGAGAAATCTCACTCTAATGGTATAACTTCATAGATACTGGGATAGGGATGACTTGTTGTAAATATAGATCATCATATCTGTAGTAACTATACTTCTAACTCATCTATGTCATTATATGCTAACTTGTATTGGTTGCTAGATTCTGACCCATATTGGTTACTGGTGCTGACCCGTATTGGTCACTAGATGATGTCCCATATTATAAGTTGATGTTGAACTATATTTATTGTTGGTGATGACACATATTGGTCATTGGTGTTGACCTATATTGGTCACTGATGCAGAGGTAGGTATGATCATTCATACAGCTAGATCATCCCACTTTAAAGTTTATGATGCTGACCTGCATTCTTTGCTCTTCTTCCTCATGTCACTGACAGCCACTGGATTCCCACCTAAATCACACCTGATCTCTGTAAGACTCTGATTCTCAAGCCATAAGTCCTTTTTCAACTTCTACGAAGTCCCTAAAAAATTATACCTATGGGACCTCCACATCCTAGGCGTCCCAAAATGATAGATGACACATCGATTTGACGCCCGATCTGTGAGATATAGGCTCTTTTTTAAAAAGGGCCATGTATGATTCAAGTCTTATCCAACCCAGTTCACACATCAAACCATGTTAAAAATAACTTAGAAAATCTCTAATGGACCTCATTTTTACAATGGTTCTTATGCTAAAAATGAGAAGTTGATCAGACACCCGGTCTTTTAGTTACACTAATTTTTGTGAAATAGTGGTGACCGCACCTCGGTCCGGCCTGGCTTAGTCGAGCCCAACAAAATATGCCAATATAATTGCTTCCAAAAAGGGGTCCTAACGCCACTGATGATGTGTCAAACAGACACCCAGTTCATCAGTTATGAGTGTTTCTTTATTCAAGGGTCGGTTGGGTCTTGGCCTGGTCATGCTCGGTCAGGTTGGACCAACGTAACGGGTCCAAGGGTCTACATGACCCCACCCAGGTTTGTCCCATTAAGGGTTGTCTGGGTTCATAGGGTCCAACCCATCGAGGTCACCCCGACTAGTTCGTGGGCCTGGGTTGCAGTTTTCTCATCCTGTCGGGTGGGGCTCAGCCCACCAACACTGGCCCACTGGGATGGTCTAACACATTCGACTGGTCCACGTTCAGCCTGATCCACTTGAAGGCGGACCACTTATCCAAACTGACCCTGCAGATGCGGTGCTATTTTCATCGGTGAGATGTGGTGCGGTGCGTTGCCTGTGCATCCCCCTCCTTCCATGGCTACTACCACCGACGGTGCCTATGGGTGTCGTCCATCTCCTGCATGACAAGCTTGGTCCGGCCGCCTCTAGCCACCGCGGCGTGCCGCCTTCCACCACCCATGTTTGGTTGCCGCTGGTATCCTCTAGGTACCACCGATGTGGCACACCAGCCATTGTTTCTACATGCCACAAGAATGCCACCGTTATTTCGCGGCCATCAAATGTATTTTCTCTGCATTAATTGTTTCTTCATGAAGAATTCACCAAGATCATGTTTATCGGAGGGTCCCAACCTTGTTGGTTTCGGCCTGCACCCTCCGCATTAGAAGTTTAAACAAGGGGAGAAATTAATAATAACAAAAGGAAGAATAAACCCTGAGTTAAAGATCCCGTAACAACCACCGGTGTGATTAGACGAGATGCGGATTAACCCATTAGTCAGTTGGTCTGCGTTTATTATATTTTTCACAAATGGGATGAGAGGGAACATCAAAACACATAAACCCCCTACATTTTATGATATTCATTTTCAAACATTCTTCCTCTAGGGTTTACTGCATTGAAGAAGCTTTGTATTTCTAAAATTTAAAATTCATTCTTCATCGTTCTTCATTCATCACTGGGGTGGAAGTGCATCAGAGCATCACTCGAGAATCTTCCAAATACTTCCCCTTATTCTTCCTAATATGGTGAATTATTTATAGAACCAAGATTAAATGTTTCCATAATGATGTTGCATCCTGTTGTTATGCTATTTTTCACCCTAGAATTCACATTTACATTGCGGAATACGGTTCATCCATGTGTTTCATTAAATTTCTTTTTTCATCACATCATCGTTTCCTCATATTGTCGTCATCCACCACGGAATGGAGAGAAAAGAATAAACTAATTTTTTTAAATTATTTTATTATTTTTCTCAAAAAATTAAAAAATTAACATTTCCATTCGGCCCATGCTGACCGAAGTTAAGTCATTTATAGGCGAATCCAAGCATTCTAGATTCAATATTTCCCTCAGATTTTTAATCTGAGGACCGGTTCAAAATATTGAAAACGTCACCCGTTTTTTTACTGAATGTAAATTAAAAAAGATAAAAAAAAATTCATTCCAGGCACACCGAGCCATACAATCACGCACTGTAAAAATATATAGACTCTTCATAATCCAAAATAATTTTAAAGAAATAATATGGAATTTTTGGGTCATTACATGATCATGAAGTTATGTTTTCAAATAATCTCATCTTTGATGCAAAACCAATATGTAAGACTCCATATTGGTTTGATACATTGGAATTAGTAAAAAAAGAAAAAAATGGAAATATTTCTATGATGAAGGATTTATATTCCCTAGTTCTTCACCATGGGGTGCTCCTATTATTTTTTATGAATAAATATGGGTCTTGGTGGTTTTTCGTCAATTATAATAAATTCAATTTAATTAATATAATTAACAAGTACCTCTGAACCATATTAGTGAATTATTTTATCAACTTTTAGGATTTCAATAGTTTATAATGATTGATCTTCATCTGGGGTACCACTAACTGTGAGTTAAGAAGAAGGACATTCCAATGACCTCATTTCAAACAAGTTACAAACATTATTAATTTATACTAATTCCATTTTAATTGAATAATACATCCTTTGTTTTTAGGGATTTGATAAACATTGTATTCTTGTATTATATCTATAATTTCATTATAATATTTATTAATGATGATATAATAAAAAATATATAATGAGTAGAAGATTTATTATTGAATAATTCTAAAAAATCTTATAGAAAAAGAGTTATAATTAATGTTTTGAAAATGTGATTATTGGATTTATAAAGTGTTTTTTCTTTTCCATATTATCTCTAATGATGAAATCCCATTTGATCCTATGAAGATAATGTTAGTTGAATAATTAATTACACCAATGAATATAACCAATGAAATAGTTTCCTTAGACTAGAAGGTTACTATCTATTATTTTTCCACATTTTTCTCAGTTATATTACTCATTAAACAAGTTTACACATAATGGGGTTATGTTAATATGGTCATAAAAATGTAAATAATTTTTTTAATAATTAAAAATGTGTTTTTTCAATGCACTAATATTTCCTTTATCATTGGGAAGGGTTGTATTTTTGATATATAGTAATGAATCAATGAAAATAATTATGTTATTCCTTATACAAAATGATAATGTTTTCACTTTTGTATCAATTATGTTGATGACACATGAATTTAAATTTCCAATAATTGGTCTTGATTTGGAATCCATAATCATTTCATTAATGATATTGATAAATTATCTATGAGTAAAAATATTGTTGGAACCATGGTCTTCTCTGCATGGTTTGGAGTATGATTTGTGTTTGTTTTTAATCCTCAGTGGAAGTTCAGAATGTGTACCAGCAAAGAGATCATACAGTTCAAGCAGACAAAAGTATTAAAGGTGGCACAGTTTCCCAGTGTTTTCCATATTTGTGGGCCTGAAAATCGACAAATGGAGAAAAGTTTTTTTGGAAAAGAGACTTGTGTGCCGCGTACTTGATGAAGAGGAAACTTGCGCGCCATATTTTTTTCAAGATCAGAACATGGGAAAATGGAAAAGGGAACAGGTTCGTGCATGTTTTGGGCTGGTCATGCATGTGACTTGTGCGCCGTGAAGAGACTTGTGCGCCAGTTCCTAGGAGGACTGGAACCTTACACGCCTATTGTTTTTCATGATCATAACATTAAAATATGGAAAAGTAATGAAGGTCGCGCATGTATTTGTGTGATTGCGCAAGTGAGTAGCGTGGTAGAGGCTAGGGAGGATGAGCTGCGAGCCGGAAGCTGTGCACCGAGGGAAGACTAGCGTGCCACTGCGTAGGGGGTCCAGATTGTCTATAAATAGAGGACCACCCCTCCTCATTTGCAACGAAGTTTAAGACATATATATTTTTTGATCTCTCGTAATAAAAGTTGTTGAGTCACGCAAGTGGTTGTTGGGTTGCACAAGTAGAGGATGCACACCAATTGTTGGTTGCGCGACCAAGGCTATTGGGGAGTTAAAGGCACATCGTCGTGCAAGTTTGGTGTTGAAGGAGGTAGTGTCATGCAGGTAGTTTGGTGTCACCTACACGCCGAATTTGTATCGCAGAAGTGACTTGCGCGCTGGGATTGAAACTTGCACGCCGGGCATGGAGAAGCTCCCTAGGGTTGTTAAAGTTCATCTGTCCTTTTGAAGCTGCACGAAAACTGGAAGATCTCCTGGTACCCTCAGCGCAAAGTGAGATTAATCTTATGATGAGTGTTGGACTTCAACAGAGCATCTATATATGATAGAGGATTCATTCTTATGCAATGATTAAGATAACATCATGTCTATAAAATGAGTGTGACTTCACCAAAGGCAGTGAGTCAGGGGGAGTCAACGGGAGTGACCCGAGGGAAGCAGTGAGCTATCCCTGAGCCTTTGTAAAGGTAGTGAGCCTGGGACATAATGATTGTGCACGAACCTTTTTAATCCACATATAGTTTAGATTAGTGGAATTAGGTACGACCGACAGCTTGTCGGCGTATGCTCCTTGGACGTAGCCCTTAGTGGTGAACCAAGTAAAAAAGTGTTGTGTCTTCTCTTTGCATGTGAATGTTTTCCTTCTGATCATATTCATCATACAGGTTCAACAAGTTCCTACCAACGTGGGAATAATATCCATCACATTAAATGAAAACGTTGTCACCCTAATTCACCCCTCCCCTCTCAGGGTGTCCCAGGGTCCTTCAAGTGGTATCAGAGGGTAAAGGATACTGGTGTTGAATCTGTCCTTTATCGTCATAGAGAATGCAGTCAATGTCAGGGGAGTCCCTCTCTTAGATGGAGTTAATTTCTTGATATAGAATAACAGAATGAGATCTCATCTATGATCTCTTGGAATGGAAGTTCTATTTTCTACTGTGCAAGGAATACAAGTCACTGATCCAACAGGCCTGGCTATAATGTAAACAGAAAGGAAAATTCTTGATTCAGATGCTAAAGCACAAAAATCACTCACTGCAACCCTTTATGATCATATATACATAATGGTGATGAATTTCATCTCAGAAAAATCCATGTGGGATAAACTTGAGAATATATATGAAGGATATAGCAAAGTGAAGGAGGTGAAACTACAAGTGCTTCACAATCAGTTTGATGATCTAAAGATGCATCCAGACGAGAATGCAGACTCTTTCTTCAATCTAATTACTGAAGCGGTTCGAGAAATTCGAGCTCTTGGCCAAGAAATCAAAGACATTGATATTTTAAAGAAACTATTAAGAAGACATCCACCTCTGTACAATGCAAAGGTGTCGGCCCTTGAGGAAAGAGATCATTCCAAACTTTCTCTGGATGATCTACTAAGCTGCTTTGTAGAATATGAAATGACAGTCAAACCTGAAGATGCTAAGACTCATGTGAGAAAGGAAATGGCATTCATATCCATGGATAAACTGAAAATATCAAATGATATTAGCGGTGAAGATGATGGAGAAAAATAAATTTTTCCTCTCATTGAAAAGATGATCCAGAAGGGTAAAGGGAAATTCAAAGGGATGTTACCTCTCGCATGTTTTCTTTGTGGAAAGGTTGGTCACATTGCCTCTCAATGCTTAAGAAAGATCATTGGTGAATATAGTGAAGATGAAAGCTTCGAGAAGCCTTAGAGAATGTTCTTAAAAAGGGGGACTTCAAATATGGAATGAAAATGAAAAGGAAGAGTTTTTTTGTGTGATGAGAAAGTAGATGATAATGAATTATATGATGAAGAAGAAGAAGAATTCAATACTAGGAACCATGATTCCATGATGGCCATTGATGAAAAGTCAGAAGATACTGGTTGAGAAAAAAAATTGAGAACATGTGTAGATCCTGAGATGCAACTTAAGGACGTGGTTAGTAATATTACGATTAAATTTAAGATTTTCAATAAGTGGAAATCAATTATAGAAGACTCAAATGAATAAGTTGATGAACTTGAGCTTAAATTGAATGGCTGGAAGAATTTGTTGAGGTACAGTCTAAAATAATTGAAAGCAATGATGATGTATTGGATCTGATGCTGAGAATTGAAGAGCAGGAAATGGTCATCAATGACCTCACCTCTAGAATTGATGAAAAATCCAAGACTGCTGAAGGTCTTGTGGAGGAAGTTGTTACTCTATGGAGTAAAATTGAGACTAAATCCATTCCAAAAGAATATAGGAAGAAAATATAGTTTGGATGATTCTCAGATGCAGAATTACTAGCAAGACCCAAGTTTGGTTCAGATGGGGTTGGAAAAATCTTGAGTGATCAAAACCTGCTTTCATGGGAAAGAGTGGAATTGGCTGTGAGGCTGAGACATCAACTGCTGGAAGTGAAAATATCCAAAATAAATATAAGATGAAAGTTGAACATGTTGAAACGTTTCCAAATGTGTCGAAAAAGGAACCCTCAATCCAAACTATAAGGAGAACTGAAAATTATCCTCAAACAATCAGAAATTACAAACAACATAACTATTCTCCCAAGGAAGAAGGTGTGAGGAGAAATTCAATTGAGAAGAAATTTCCTCTCATGAAGTGTCAGTTTAGTGGCTATCTGGGCCATACCATGTGTAATTGCGAAGAGGCGAGAATCTATCTGAATGGAGAAGATATAGAAGTTCAAAAAAGGAGAATGAATTCATATCCTAATTCTTATGGATGAAACAATTTCTATGGATATTGTTATCATTTTTCTAACTTTGTTCATAAGGCAGCAAATTTTAGGTAGAGAAGGGACATGGACACATCAATCCAAAGTTCATGACAAGTCAAGTCTCATCAGCAAGATAATGTTGCTATTTCAAATAGGTTTTCTCCTCTCAAAGAAGATTTCGAATATGAAGAACCTGGGTATGCGGAAGAGATAATCGAAAGGCCATCAGTACTATATACTCAATACAATGTCTTATGGAATGAAACGAAGAAGATTTAGAAATCCAACCTTGTAGAGGTAGACCTCAAAGCTACAATGAACAACAGTACCTAGATTCTGGATAGTGGTTGTTCATCTCATATGACCAGTAATGCCGGCCTACTAATGGATATCAAAAGGAAGGTTTATGGTACAGTACAATTTGGTAATGATGGGGCTCTGAAAATCAAAGGTAGTTGAAGTAGCGAATTAGCTAATGGAGAACTAAAGAAGACTAAAGTCCTTTACGTAGATGGCCTACGTCCCAATATCCTCTACGTGAGTCAACTCTATGACTCGAGACTTCTAGTTACTTTTAATCAGAAAGGCTGCACTATCAAGGAAAAGAAAGGAAATTCACTTATGAAGGGATCCAGAATAAAAGGCAACTTGTATCAGGTTGATAGTGAAGAAAATGTATGTTACATGACTATTGAGGAAGAAAACAATTTGTGGCATCAGATACTGGGACACATCAATCAACAAGACATGGATAAAATATCAAGATTGATAATTATCATGGACATTCCCAACCTGATGTGTGAGCATGAAAAATATTTTGATGCTTGCATTCGTGGGAAGCTAGTCTACAGGTCATATCAGAAAAAGAAGAAAAGGGCATCTCACCTTCTTGATCTGATTCATACATATGTATGTGGGCCGATAAGTGTTGCTGGAACTCCTGGAGAAAGGTAATTTTCCCTTTTCTTAGATGATTACAGTAGAATGGCATGTGTGATGGTCATTCACAAAAAACGACAGGTCCATGACTACATGAAAACATATCGGCGAATTGCTGAGAATGATACTGGATGAACAATCAAAGTGTTGTGATCTGACCATGGAGGAGAATACATGTCCATTTAATTTGAAAATTATCTGGAGAAGCATGGGATATAGCATGAGGTAGTAGCTGTGAGAACTCCACAACAAAATGGAGTTGTTGAGCATAGTAATCGACAAGTGAACAATATGGCACGAACAATGCTGATTGAGAGTTGTATTCCACGAAACTACTGGAAAGAGGTTGTTCATGCTGCAGTGTACATTCGTAATCGAACAGGAATTTATATGGGTGAGACGAAGACACCATATGAATTGTGGGATGGATGGAAGCCCTCGTTAAAATACTTTTGTGTCTTTGGAAGTAAATGCTTCATCCGGAATAGAGAATGAAATCAATGGAAGTATGGCAACAGTGATGATGAATGAATTTTCCTCAGTTACTCAATGAACAACAAAGCCTACAAATGCTTCAAAAAGCTTTTAAGAAGGATTTTGGAAAGCAGTGATGTTATGATAATTGAAGAGAAAACTGAAATTGCTTCAAGGATGTCATATGATGATGTGATAGAAAGTCAGGAAGAAAGTGAACGTGTAGAAAATAAAAATGCAGAAATAGAGGAAGTTGTACAAAAAACTCAGCAGTCACGTCATGATGTTGACTCAGAAGAAGAATCTGAAGAAGAAACTGTGGCTGAAGAAAATGCTACTGAACCCCGCATGATAAATTGAAGAGCTGAGATTGATCCATCCAACATAATTGGGGACAAGAGTTCACCCACTCAAGCAAGAAGGATGAATAATAACACGTAATCTGCATTTCTATCAGTTGTAGAGCCATCCTCATTCGAAGAAGCTACAAATGATGAATCTTAGGTGAATGCCACAAATGATGAATTAGATCAGATTGACAGGAATCAGACCTGAGATCTTGTCCAGAGACCTGAAGGTCACAATGTGATTGGTACCAAATGGATCTTCAAAAATAAGTTTTATGAGCATGGAAGTGTCATCAAGCACAATACATGACTGGTATGTAAAGGATACTCCCAGATTTAAGGCATTGATGTTGAAGAAACCTTTTCTCTAGTTGCTAGACCAGAGTCAATCAGGATTTTCCTTTATATAGCACTCCAAAGAGGATATAAAGTATATCAAATGGATGTCAAGACAACATTCTTGAATGGTGTACTCAAAGAAGATGTCTACATTGAAAAACCAGTTGGATTTTTTTTGGGTACTGATGAAACAAGGGTCTGCAAACTGGAGAAAGGTCTATATGGTTCGAAGCAGGAACCACGAGTGTGGTACTCATGGCTGGATTCATATCTAAAGAAGATGGAATTCAAAAGAGGAGGAGTAGATCACAATATCTACGTGAAGAATTCTCCAAAATATCAATTCATGTTTCTAGTCTACATTGATGATATCATATTTTGTGGCAGAAGGCAGAAATCAGTGGACGAAATTGCCAACCACATGAAATCAGAATTTGAAATGTCTATGATTGGGGAGCTCACATATTTCTTGAGGCTGTAGGTGATTCAAAAGAAGGAATACACTTTCATTTCTGAGGAAATATATGCAAGAGAGCTGCTAAAGAAGTTTAATATGCAAGACCCCAAACTAATGCCAACTCTGATTGCAGTTGGAACTATACTTGGAAAGCATGAGAATGGGGACTCTGTTGATCCCACGACGTATAGGAGGATCATTGGGAGCCTACTGTACCTAACAGTGACATAACCAGATATTGTCTTTTCCACATGCCTTTTGGCCCGATTTCAGAGTAATCCAAAGGTGTAACATATGGTGGCAGTAAAAAGAATCATGAGGTTTATTCAAGGTACACCTAACTTTGGGATACTTTTTTCTACAGGTAGGGACAGTGAATTATCAGCATTTTCTGATGCTGACTGGGCTGGTGATGTAGTAGACAGAAAGTCCACTAGTGGTGGAGCCTTCTATATTGGGCAGAAATGTGTTGGGTGGTTGAGAAAGAAACAAGAAAATACTTCTCTTAGTACTACTGAAGCTGAGTATATCTCTGCTACAAAGGCATCCACTCAACTTCTATGGATGAAGCAATAATTAACAGATATTGGTTATGAGGTAACGCAACCAGTGGTGATTTACTGTGAAAACAAGAGCGCAATTGAACTTATGAAGAATCATGTTCAGCATTCCTATAAGAAACATATTGAAATCAGGTATCACTTTATCAATGAAAAAGTTGAACGATGGGTGATTAGAATGGATCATGTTGGAACTGATGAGAAAGTGGATGATATCCTGACCAAGCCACAGTCCGCGGTTGTGTTTGAGAAGCATCGGTTGAACCTCAGTGTTCAGCCACCTCCAAGTGCATAAGGAGGTTACACATTACCCCTCTCCCCGTTTGTGATAACTGTTTATATCTGTTTATAGCTGTGATGCAGGTTTATGGGGGAGATACTATCTAGGGGGAGTATGGTGTGATCTGAACATCGAACAAATTACCATTATTTGGGTTTATTGTCAATGGGGGAGAAAGGAATAAATTTAGTAATATTCAGGCATATAATGCTCCTGTGACACAATGTGAATCTAGTGAGAAGGATAAGAAGAAATTCATCGATCATGTAATGATTTTTGGGCATCACTAAGAATTCTAGAACACTGGAACCCAATTCAAGCTTCCTCTCTTGTTTTCTACACCAAGCGTTTCCCATGTAGACATAGAGTGTTGGCTGAGTTGATTCTTGCATTTTTGGTTTTCACATAGATGAATATCTATTGAATTTATTTTCTGATTGCCAACAAACCCAAATGGTGAGATTGTTTGAACCGTGGACTTCTTTGCATGATTTGGAGTATGATTTGTGTTTTTTGTCAATCCTCAGTGGAAGTTCAAAATGTGTACCAGCAAAGAGATCATATAGTTCAAGCAGACAACAGTATTGAAGGTGGCATTGTTTCCCAGTGTTTTCCAAATTTGTGGGCCTGATAATTGACAAATGGAGAAAAGTGTTTTGGGAAAAGATACTTGCGTGTCGTGTACTTGATGAAGAGGAAACTTGCGCGCCATATGTTTTTCAAGATCAGAACATGGGAAAATGGAAAAGGGATAAGGTCCGTGCATGTTTTGGGCTGGTCGTGAAAGTGACCTGCGTGTCGTGAAGAGACTCGTGCGCCAGTTCCTAGGAGGACTGGAACCTTACGTGCCTATTTTTTTTCATGATCATAACTTTAAAATATGGAAAAGTAATGAAGGCCGCGCAAGTATTTGTGTGGTTGTGCAAGTGAGTAGCACGGTAGAGGCTAGTGAGGATGAGCTGCGCGCCGGAACCTGTGCGCCGAGGGAAGACTTACGCGCCACTACAGAGGGGGTCCAGTTTGTCTATAAATAGAAGACCACCCCTCCTCATTTGCAACGATGTTCAAGACATAGAGATTTTTCGAGCTCTCATCATCTAAGTGGTTGAGTCGTGAAAGTGGTTGTTGGGTCGCGCAAGTAGAGGCTGTGCGCCAATTGTTAGCTGCACGACCAAGGTAGTTGGGGAGTTAAAGGCGCATCGTCGTCCACGTTTGGTGTTGAAGGAGGCATTGTCACACAAGTAGTTTGGTGTTAGCTACACGCCAAATTTTTATCGCACAAGTGAATTGCATGCTGGGATTGAAACTTGAACGTCGGGCTAGGAGAAGCGCACCAAGGTTGTGAAAGTTCATCTGTCCTTTTGAAGCTTCACAAAAGCTGGAAGATCGCACGGTACCCTCAGCGCAAAGTGAGATTCGTCTTCTGGTGAGAGTTGGATTTCAACAGAGCATCAACATATGATAGAGGATGAAATCTTATCCAATGATGAAGAGACCTTCATTTCTATAAACTGAGTGTGACTTCACTAAGGGCAGTGAGTCAGGGGGAGTCAACGTGAGTGACCCGAGGGAAGTAGTGAGCTATCCCTGAGCCTTTGTAAAGGTAGTGAGCCTCGGATAGAATGATTGTGCACGAACCTTTTTAATCCAAATCTAGTGAACATTAGTGTAATTTGGTACGACCGAAAACTTTTTGGCGTATGCTCCTTGAATGTTTCCCTTAGTGGTGAACTAAGTAAAAAGTGTTGTGTCTTCTCTATGCATGCAAATGTTTTCTTTCTGATCATTTTAATCATGCAGGTTCAACATGTTCCTACAAACGTGGGAATAAGATCCATCACATTAAAATAAAAAGTTTTCACCTTGATTCACCCCTCCCCTCTTAGTGTGTCCCAGGGTCCTTCAAGTGGTATTAGTGGGTAAAGGTTGCTGGTGTTGAATCTGTCATTTATCGTCATGGAGAATGCTGTCAATGTCAGGGGATTCCCTCACTTCGATGGAAGTAATTTCCAGATCTGGAAGAATAGAATGAGATATCATCTAATATCTCTTAGAATGGATGTTCTCTTTTCTACTGTGAAAGTATTACAAGTCACTGATCTAACAGGTCTGGCTATGACTGAAACAGACATAAAAATTCTTGATGCTGATGCTAAAGCACAAAATGCACTCACTGCAGCCCTTTCTGATCAGATATACCTAAAGGTGATGAATTTCACCTCAGAGAAATCCATGTGGGATAATCTTGAGAATATTTATGATGTAGATTGCAAAGTGAAGGTGGTGAAACTACAAGTTCTGCACAATCGGTTTGATGATCTAAAGATGCATCTAGACAAGAATGCAGAGTCTTTCTTCAATCGAATTAATGAAGTGGTTGGAGCAATTCGGGGTCTCATCCAAGAAATCCAATTCATTGAAATTGTATAGAAAATATTAAGAAGACTTCCACCTCTGTACAATGAAAATGTGTCATCCCTTAAGGAAAGTGATCTTTCCAAAAATTCTCTGAATGATCTATTGAGCAGCTTGGTAGTATATGAAATGAGAGTAAAACCTGAAGATTCTACGACTCATGTGATCAAGGAAATGGAATTCAAGGCCATGGATAAACTGACAATCTCATAGGATAGTAGTGGTGAAGATGATGAAGCAAAAAAAATTCTTTCTCTCATTGCAAAGAAGTTCCCGAAGGGGAAATGGAAATGTAATGGGAAGTTACCTCTCACATGTTTTCGTTGTGGAAAAGTTGGTCACATTGCCTCTCAGTTCATAAGAAAGATAAATTATAAATATAGTGAAGATGAATGCTTCGAGAAGCCTCGGAGAAGGTTCTTCAAAATAGGAGACTTCAAATCTGGAAAGAAAATGCAAAGGAAGAGTTTTGTCTGTGAAGAGAAAGAAGATGATAATGAATTCTGTGATGAAGAAGAACCAGAATCTAAAACTGGCCATTACTGAAAAGACAGAAGATACTAGTGGAGAAAAACAACTGAGAACTTGTGTAGATCCAGAGATGAAACTTAAGGGCGCATTTATTAAGCTTAAGATTAAATGTAAGAGTTGAAATAAGTGTAAATCAATTGTAGAAGACACAACTGAATACGTTGATCAACATGAAGCTGAAATTGAATGACTCGAAGGCTTTTTGAAGGTCCAGTCTAAAATAATTGAAAGTAATGATGATGTAGTGGATCTGAATCTGAGAATTGAGGAGCAGGCAAAGGTCATCAATGACCTCCCCTCTAGACATGATGAAAAATCCAAGAATGCTGAAGGTCTTGAGGATGAAGTTGTTACTCTAAGGAGTAAACTAGAGACTGAATCAATTCCTAAATAATCGGGGAAGAAAATATAGTTTGGAAGATTATTAGATACAGAATTACTAGCAAGAGCCATGTTTGGTTCAGATGGGGTTGGAAACATCTTGAGTGATCAAAGACCAGCTTGCATGGGAAAGAGTGGAATTGGCTGTGAGGTTGAGACATCAACTGATGGAAGTGAAAAGATCCAAAAGAAAGATAATATAAAAGTTGAACATGTCTAAAGATTGCATAATGTGCCGAAAAAGGAACCCTCAATCCAAAATAAAGGGAGAAATGAAAATTATCCTCAAAAAATCAAAAATGACAGACAACCTAACTATTCTCCCAAGGAAAAAGGTATGAGGAGAAATTCATGTGAGAAGACATTTCCTCTCATGAAGTGTTAGTTCTGTGGCTATCTGGGCCATACCATGTCTTATTGTGAAGAGTCAAGAAGCTATATGAATGGAGAAGATATATAAGTTCAAAAAATGACACCAAATTCATATCCTAATTCTTATGGAAGAAACAATTTCTATGGATATTGTTATCATTTTTCTAACTTTGGTCATAAGGCTGCAAATTGCAGGAAGAGAAGGGACATAAACACCTCATACCGAAGTTCATGAAAAGTCAAGTCTCATCAACAAGACAATGTTTCTCATTCAAACAAGTTTTCTCCTCTCAAATAAGATTTCGACTATAAAGAACCTGGGTATGTGGAAGAGATAATCGAAAGGACATCAGTACTATATACTCAATACAATGTCTCCTGGAAGGAAAGGAAGAAGATTTAGAAATCCAACCATGCTGAGGTGGCCCTCAAAGCTACAAAGAACAACAGTACTTGGATTCTGGAGAGCGGTTGTTCATCTCATATGACAGGTAATGTCGGCATGCTAACGGATATCCAAAGGAAGGTTGATGGTACATTACGATTTGGTAATGATGGGGCTCTGAAAATCAAAGGGAGTGGAAGTACCGAATTAGCTAATGGAGACTAAAGAAGACTGATGTCCTTTACGTATATGGCATGCATCCTAATCTCCTCTGCGTGAGTCAGCTCTATGACTCAGGACTTATAGTTACTTTTAATCAGAAAGGCTGCAGTATCAAGGGAAAGACATGCAATTCACTTATGAAGAGATGCATAAAAGAAGGAAACTTGTATCAGGTTGATAGTGAAGAAAATGTATGTTACATGACTGTTGAATAAGAAAAAAATTTGTGGCATCGAAGACAGGGACACATCAATTAACTAGACATGGAGAAAATATCAAAATTGAGAATTATCATGGAAATTCTCAACATGAAGCGTGAGCGTGAAAAATCTTGCGATGCTTGCATTCGTGGGAAGCTGGTCTGCAGGTCATATCGGACAAAGAAGAAAAGGGCATCTCACCTTCTTGATCTGATTCATACAGATGCATGTGGGCTGATAAATGTTGTTGGAACTCATGGAGAAAGTTACTTTGTCCTTTTCATAGATGATTATAGTAGAATGGCATGTGTGATGGTCATTCACATGAACTGACAAGTCTTTGACTGCATGAAAACATATCGGAGAATTGTCGAGAATGATACTGGACAAACAATCAAAGTGTTGCAATATGACAATGGAGGAGAATAAAAGTCCATTGAATTTGAAAATTTTCTTGAGAATCATGGGATACAGCATGAGGTAGCTTCTGTGAGAACTCCACAAAAAAATGGAGTTGTTGAGAGTAGGAATCGACAGGTGAACAATATGGCATAAACAATGCTGATTGAGAGTTGTATTCCACGACACTACTGGAAAGAGGCAGTTCAACTTGTAGTGTACATTCAGAATCGAACAAGACTTTATATGGGTGAGACGAAGACACTATATAAATTGTGGCATGGACAGAATCCCTCTTTAAAATACTTTCGCGTCATTGTAAGTAAATTATTCATTAGGAATAAAGAAGGAAATCAAGGAAATTATGGTGACAATGCAGATGAAGTAATTTTCCTCGGTTACTCAATGAACAGAAATCCCTACAAATGTTTCAACAAGCATTTAGGAAGGACTGTGCAAAGCAGTGGTGTTAAGATAATTGAAGAGAAAACATAATTGCTTCAAGGACTTCATATGATGATGTGATATAAAGTCCGGAATAAAGTGAACGTGAAGAAAATACAAATGTAGAAATAGAGGAAGTTGTACAAAACACTCAGTAGTCACATCATGATGTTGAATCAGAATAAGAATCTGAATATGAAACTGTGGCTGAAGAGAATTCTACTGAACCTCACAGGAGAAATCGAAGAGATAAGATATATCCATCGAACATAATTGGGGACAAGATTGAACCCACTCAATCAAGAAGAATGAGGAATAACACGCAATATAAATTTCTATCAGTAGTAGAGCCATCCTCATTCGAAGAAGCTGAAAATGATGAATCTTGGGTGAAAGCCATGAATAATGAATTAGATCAGATTGACAAGAATCAGAAATGGGATCTTCTCCAGATACCCAATGGTCACAATGATATTCGTACTAAATGGATCTTCAAAAATAAGTTTGATGAGCATGGAAGTGTCATCAGAAACAAGGCATGACTGGTATATAAAGGATACTCCCAGATTGAAAGCATTGATCTTGAAGAAACCTTTGATCTAGTGGATAGACTGGAGTCAATCAGGCTTTTCCTTGCCGTAGAACTCCAAAGAGGATATAATGTATATCAAATTGATGTCAAAATAGAATTCTTGAATGGTTTACTCAAGGAAGATGTCTACATTGAACAACTAGTGGGATTTGTTTTGGGTACTTATGAAACAAAGGTATGCAAACTGAAGAAAGCTCTATATGGTTTGAGGCAGGCACCACATGCGTGGTACTCATGGCTGGATTCAAATATCAAGAATCTAGAATTCAAAAGAGGAGGAGTAGATCACAATCCGTATGTAAAGAATTCTCCAAAAGATCAATTCATGGTTCTAGTCTACGTTGATGATATCATATTTGGTGGCAGCAGGTAGAAATCAGTGGACGAAATTGCCAACCACATGAAATCAGAATTTGAAATGTCTATGATTGGGGAGCTCACATATTTCTTGGGGCTATAGGTGATTCAAAAGAATGAATACACTTTCATTTCTCAAGAAAAATATGCACGAGAGATGCTGAAGAAGTTTAATATGCAAGACTCCAAACCAATGTCAACTCCGATTGAAGTTGGAACTAAACTTGGAACGCATGAGGATTGGGACTCTGTTGATCCCATGATGTATAGGAGGATCATTGGGAGCCTATTGTTCCTAACAACGACACGGCCAGATATTGTCTTTGACACATTCCTTATGGCCCGCTTTCAGAGTAATCCAAAGGTGGAACATATGGGGGCAGTAAAAAGAATCATTACGTACATTCATGGTACACATAACTTCGGGTTACTTTTTGCTGCAGGCAGGGACAATGAATTATCAGCGTTTTATGATGCTGACTGGGCTGGTGATGTAGTAGACAAAAAAGTCCACTAGTGGTGGGGGCCTTCTATATTTGGAAAAATGTGTTGGGTGGTTGAGAAAGAAACAACAAAGTACTTATCTTGGTACTGTTGAAGCTAAGTATATCTCTGCTAAAATTGAATGCACTCAACTACTAAGGATGAAGCAACAATTAACAGATATTGGTGATGAGGTCAAGCAACTAGTGGTGATTTACTATGATAACAAGAGCACAATTGATCTTATGAAGAATCTTGTTCAGCATTCCCGTAAGAAACTTATTGAAATCAGGTATCACTTTATCAATGAAAAAGTTGATCATGGGGTGATTAGAATGGATCATGTTGCAACTGATGAGCAAGTGGCTTATATCCTGACAAATACACTTTTGTTGTTGTGTTTTAGAATCATCAGTTAAACCTCGGTGTTCAGCCACCTCCCAGTGCATAAGGAGGTTACACATTACTCCTCTCCCGATTTGTGAAAATTGTTTTTATTTGTTTATGGATGTGATGCAGGTTTATGGGGGAGATACTATCTAGGTATAGTATGGTTTGAAATGAACATTGAATAAATTACTGGTCTTTGGGTTTATTTTCAATGGGGGAGAAAGGAATAAATTCAATAATGTTCAGACATATAATGCTCTGGTGACACAATGTGAATTCTGTGAGAAGGATAAGAAGAAATTCAACGATCAAGTAATGATTCTTGGGCATCACTGACAATTCCAAAACACTAGAACCCAATTCAAGCTTCCTCTCGTGTTTTCAACACTGAGCGTTTCTCACATAGACTTAGAGTGTTGGTTTAGTTGATTCATGAATTTTTGGTTCGCACATGGATGAAGATCTATTGAATTTATTTTCTGATTTCCAACATACCCAAATGAGGATATTTTTGGAACCATGGTCTTATATGCACGATTTGGAGTATGATTTGTGTTTTTTTTTCAATCCTCAGTGGAATTTCAGAATGTGTACCACCAAATAGGTCATACAGTTCAAGCAGACAACCGTATTGAAGGTGGCACCATTTCCCATTGTTTGCCAAATTTGTGGGCCTGAAAATCCATAAATGGAGAAAAGTGTTTTTGGCAAAGAGACTTGTGCACTGTGTACTTGATGAAGAGGAAAAATTCGTGCCATTTGTTTTTCAAGATAAGAACATGGTAAATTGGCAATGGGATAAGGGTCGTGCATGTTTTGGGTCGGTCATCCAAGCGACCTGCGCGCCGTGAAGAGAATTGTGCGCTGATGCCTAAGAGGACTAGAACCTTACGCGCCTATTGTTTTTCAAGATCATAACTTCAAAATATGAAAAAAGAAATAAGTTCGCGCCATTATTTGTGTGGTCGCGCAACTGAGTAGCGCAGTAGAGGCTAGGTAGGATGATCTGCGTGCCGGAACCTGCGTGTCGAGGGATGACTTGTGTGCCACCACGCAGGGGGTCCAGTTTTCCTATAAATAGACGACCACCCCTCCTCATTTGAAACGATGTTCAACACATAGATATTTTTCGAGCTCTCGTCGCGCAAGTGGTTGAGTCGTGAAAGTGGTCGTTGGGTCGCGCAAGTAGAGGCTGTGTGTAGATTGATGGCTGCGTGACCAAGGCCGTTGTGGTGTTAATGGTGCATCGTCGCACAAGTTTGGTGTGGAAGGAGGAAGTGTCATGCCAGTAGTTTGGTGTCACCTGCGCGCAGAATTTGTATCGCACAGGTGACTTGCGCGTTGGGATTGAAACTTGCACACCGGGCATGGAGAAGCACGCCAGGGTTGTTAAAGTTCATCTTTCCTTTTGAAGCTGCCCAAAAGCTGAAAGATCGACCAGTACCCTCAGCGCAAAGGGAGATTCATCTTCTGGTGAGATTTAGACTTCAACAGAGCATCAAAATATGATAGAGGATGCATTCTTATGAAATGATGAATAGACCTTCATGTCTATAAACTGAGTGTGACTTCACCAAGGGCAGTGAGTCAGGGGGAGTCAACGGGAGTGACTCGAGGGAAGCAGTGATCTATCTCTGAGCCTTTGTAAAGGCGTGAGCCTGGGATAGATTTACTGTGAATGAACCTTTGTAATCCACATCTAGTGAATATTAGTGGAATTAGGTACGACCGACAACTTGTCGGCGTATGCTCCTAGGACGTAGCCCTTAGTGGGGAACCAAGTAAAATGTGTTGTGTCTTCTCTGTGCATGTGAATGTTTTCTTTCTGATCATATTCATCATATAGGTTCAAAATGTTCCTACCAACGTGGGAATAAGATCCATCACATTAAAAGAAAAATTTGTCACCCTGATTCACCCCTCCCCTCTCAGGGTGTCCTGGGGTCCTTCAAATATGTGAGATATAAATCGATGATAATAGTCTAAAATATATATTTTCATAAAAACAGATCAACATGAGGGAATGTAAATGGATCTGGTTACTCAGGGATTTAGATTTATATATTTACTACCACCTAGAGAAGGAAAATAATGTAGTTGATGCACTAAGTAGGATAGATCATGGAGATATAAATTAAATTAGGATTGGTAAGGAGTCATTTCATAAGGACCTATTAAATTAGGATAAAATAAATATTTGGGAAGGGGAAAGACCACTCCTTTTTCAAATAATATATATAGTATATTTATTGGAAAAGATAAAATGTTCTAATCCTAATTATGAGAATATTCAAAATAAAAATTAAACCGTGATTGATTGGAAGTTATTAAACATAATTTTTCAAGATAGTTTTATGTGTTTTGGAAAGTGGTTATGTCTTCCATTCACACTTGAGTTGAAGGTAGAATTTTTTGATAAACCCCATAGCTAAAATTTTTCTACACAACCTAGAAGAACCACATTTTATTAAGGAACATGGGATTAGTATTTACATAGGGTATAGTTAACCTATATAAATAGATTATATTCAAGTATTAAATTTCCTCCATATGAATCATTATATCCCAAAAGGTTTCATACTACAATTTATTGGGAAAATATTTGTGAAAGAAGGATAGTAGGACCAATACATTTTGAGGAGACAATATGAAAGTTAAATACATTTTATAACCACAAAAAATAAGATCAAATTAGGAAAAATATCTATGATAATAACCAAAGTAATTATTCATTATTTAATGTGATAGATCATATTTTTATAAAATTATCTCCACGGAATGGTGTAATAAGGTTTGGTTTGAAAGGGAAAATGACCCCACGTACATTGGACCTTTTGAAATTCTAAAAATAATTGGATCAATGGATTTCTATTTATAAATTCTACATAGCATATTTAAATTACATGGTATGTTTCCTATATCTTTGTTAAGGAAATATATTCCGAATCCAATGCATAAGATAACATGCAAAGAAAACTAATTTCAACCCAATCTATGTTATTATGAAAATACTATCTATATTCTTGAGAATATAGAACAAGTGTTGTAGAATAAGATGACTCAACTGATAATGGAACAATGGGTAAATCATAAAAAATGGTATGATGTGTGGGAAAAAAGTATATTTTTGTTGGATTTGACGTTCTATAACTATTTTTTTACTTTTATTACAAGTATATTATAATCTTTGTATATTTATAAAAAAAATTATTATGTATTGTTAATTGTTCTCCATGAATTTCTTATAATAATGTCCAATATTATCTATCACATTAATAATGTCATAGCAGTTCGTTGATATGATGAGAACCATAAAATGATATGATGATATTATTAAAAAAAATATTTCTACCTTTGGATAACATTATATAATAGGAAACATATAATGTGTCTATCAGGTGTGATTATTCATAATAGGATGATACTTCATCTTATTAAATTCATTCATAGTAATCTTTAATATGGGAAATTATTATAATAGGCTATCAAATAGGAAATATGAATGTTTTGGTGTAATCATACGTTCTTATCTACGATCATGTGTAATGATCTTTAGAATTTAATATTATAATTTTTCTATGTTTTGAATCAAAAACATTGATGTATTTCATCAACCATATGGATAACAGTTTAAGAAAACATTGGATACGTTGGATGCATCATGAGGGACATCTAATCAATGAATAAGTTGAAGAATGATTTTTTACAATTTATATTTATGGAAACTGCTATCATGACCCTTTTATTGAAATGAAACAACCACATTAAATACCATGGCCATGGTGTAATGATATATTTATTTCATATAGTCAAAGAAAGATGCATCGAGCACATGGGTTGATGACATGGAGGTGAAACCTTCTTTATAAGATAACAATACAAAGGTATTATATTACAATGTGAGTGTTCATATGTAGTTTTCATCATTATGACATAATGTTATTTGTGTTTGGTGATATGACCCTTTTCTAGAGAGTTATCTGTGAATTTAGGAATGCCTATATAATTCCAATGAGAAATAATCCGAGACGGTCACACATTATGTGTTTCTGTTGAACTTGATTAAATTTGATATGAATTTAATTAATAGAATAAATATTAATCACAAGACTATGAATTAATTTTACAAATATATCATTGATCACAAATATTCACAATGTAATAAATAATTTATTAAATAATAAATAATTTAGTACATGAATATTTATAAATATTAACTCACTAGAGTATGAATAAAAGATTTCTTTTATATATTGTTGAATAAAAGTTTCAGTGAAATATTTTTTCTAGTTTTAAATAAATATCAAGGAATTGGAGAAAGCCAATATTTTATTCAATTACGAATATTTATTTTCACGATAATGAATAAATATTTACGGTTTCATGAGTTACACATCACAATAAAGTAATAATTATAAAATTATTATATGAAATGGTGTTTACTAATGATCACTATATGTTTTAGGGTTGGTATGGAATTACATAATATTTTAACCTAGACCCTAGCTCTATGAATAGAAGGTTAGGTATAATATATATAGTTAATTATGTTTTGAGAATTGATATGCATAATATAATTCTATCACTATTCCTTCTCCTCTATTCCTATCAACAATGAGAAGTTCTAGAGAGATTCCTTGAAGCTCGAAGGAACTATAAGTGATCAACATGAATAGTGAAAAAACAATCAGTTACCACATTAATCCCTAGAAATCAATTAGCATTGTTCGGTGTTCAAATAAGTATATGTGGATCCCTAATAGAGTGATAATACACTAAGATCTTTATTTTATATTGAAGGTAATATGAAAATGAGGTTTTGGATGATCAATATCATCTTCATTGGAGAAAGTTCTTAAGACAAGTTAACCATTTATTATGGTCTTAAATAAATTAATTATAATCTTAAAATGAAATGATTCTATTTTAGGATTATGGCTAATTCTATTTCAAAGTAATTTTCAATTATTCACTTAATAAGGCCCTTCCACTACTCTCAAAACCAACAAGTTTTATTTGAGGTTCACATTGAAATATATAATTATTTATTTTATTTTTTGATGGTTTCATATTTAAATTATAATATTAATTTTAGGCTTTTATTCATTCTTGATCTATTATTAATATATCTTCTTCGAATTATTTTTTTCTCATAGATATTACAAAGATTGGCTAATGATTAATTAATTTCAAATATAAAGATCCCATACGGATGTTCCATAGAATCTAGATGGATTATACAAGACTTCATGAAATGTACTCCTTTTTCACACACATTATATCCTTGTTCATTACACAAGGATTCCAACATAGATTCTTGTCCATCGTGTAATTAATAAACCAAACATACAATAAATTCATCACATGTAGAATGGCTAGGGCAGTACACTGTTTTTATAGGGACATGAAATTTTTTCCACAAATTTTTTAGATGGAAAAAATGAATTCAAAGAACATCACATAACTAATGTACAATATTTATTTAATACACTACACATATAGAATGATAACTGTGTGACTATAAGTACACATCATGTATCATCTATACATTATTTTACTTTATAAATGATCACAATAATTACACATTGAGTCCCTTGACGTGTACTAGTAATATTCAGTGAAGATAAGTCCCCTCCATGTAGTCGACTTGTACACACAGTTGACATTATCGATTTATGTGAAATTATTAAATGTAATTAATAACTACTTAAGACATGTCGACTCGAGTTACGTGGGTCATTAAGTTAAAATTACACACCATTCATTTGGTTTTATATTATATTAAATATTTAATTAATTTGAAAATAATTTTTGAGACTATGAATCATATATAGTGACTGTATATTAAAGACTCAACACATTAAATTGTACAAGTTACTTAACATTCATGTGTCATGTATGACATTAAATTAATCATATATTCCATGAAATTATTACACCATACATACAATATTTCATATTAGTGTATTATTTATAACTAAACTGTACTGATTTGTTTGGATAGGTAATTACTGGGTTACTTCTATGCACAAATATATGAATTTTTTAATAATTTTTAAATATAAAAAATAATTTATTTTATTAAAAATCATGGAGTGTGAGAATTTTTTAAATTTATTAAAACTAAGATAAAATGAATTATTAAATTATTAAGATAATTAATTGAGTTAATTTTGTATTTTTTATCTTGTTAAAGAATAAATTGAATTGAAATCTATCTAGCTATTTTCGATTTATATTCCTTCAAGTATATTTGTTCATAATCTTGACAAAGACCAAGGTATGTTTTGATTGTTTTAATTTAATTTATTTCTTTTTTTAAAATTAATTAATATTAAATTCTGTTTCATGGCCTAAGAATCATCCCACTCTCTGTTATTATGTAGGACCCTGATGTCGAAGTTTATTTATATAAACCCCCTAAACCAATCCATTGGTTCCCCTCACCAACTTGGGAGTTATAAATACATTTAAAAAATTGAGTATCCCAATGCATGTGGAGGTGATTCAATATAAAACCCTAATGTTTCCATCATTGGTTATATAAATATGGACATGTAAAATGATGCAACTCATGAAAAGTATGAAAAAATGATTTATTTCCCTGAGGTCATAGGTTGATTTGTTGTCCCATAGATAAATAAAATTTTATATAAGCTCATGAACTTTTCATTTTCTTAGTTTTTTGTTTCTATATAATGCATTATTTTTTATGGATGCATGATAGTGATCACATAAATAATGATTTAATGTCAAAAGAATTAATATAAAAAACGTATTATGCATAATTTTTTTATCAAAACATGCTTCATCAATTAAGTAGAATAATGTTAATATTAACAGGACTCATAAAATATAAAACAAAACAATTTTATGCATAAAAAACAAAATCCCTAAAATATATATATTATGTAAAATTAAGCCTTCTATTTTTTTAATGATGATAAACCCATAGTAAAATTATTGGTTTGGTCTCTATCATGGTAACTTTTAACTATTAAGAATTATTAAACAGACAGTGGGTAGACTTCAGCAAATATGTGTTGATTTAAATGACCTCTATCCATCCAATACAAATTTTAAGGTTTTTTTCAGTGAATATGAATCTTTATTTGAAAGCCCACATTTGAAAAATAACTGCTTACTCAAATACCTTCAAATAGTTTTCCCAACCCTCATTGGGGTTATGTAAATGAGAATATATATTATTTACACTATAATTTCATT
Source organism: Viscum album (assembly GCA_963277665.1). Lineage (NCBI taxonomy): Eukaryota > Viridiplantae > Streptophyta > Magnoliopsida > Santalales > Viscaceae > Viscum > Viscum album. Next base: position 257,621,096 of record OY728156.1, on the reverse strand, counting down.
GAAATTCGGAATTACTAGTTCAATGCAGACTATAGTTGGGACTTGGTAAAATACTAGGAGATTTAATAAAAAATAATTTCATTATTTATCACATAATTTATATTCAAGAAATGTACTTATATTATGTTGTTTTATAATTGTAAAAATGGAAGGTTCATCATCCAAACTACCCCTATTATCTATATTGGGGAAGGACCATTTAATCAGTAGTTATATCTTCCAATAGTTGTTCAGACACCATTAGGTGGTGCTATTAGATGAATAGAAACCATACAATCTAGAATTATCAATACCGGATCCACCTACCAAATAGGTGAGTGATTAAGAGATTATTGTCTATAAGTTTTTTTGAATTATGCGGTCAATGTTAAATGTATTATTCCTTATTATATTTATAGTAAATCATTATGTCTCACAAAAACATGGATGTTTATATAATGGACGGTAATCTCTATGGTCTTTACAAGGAAAGAGTAAGACAAGAATGTTTTAAGATCTCAAAGGCTATTTTCCATACCATGTTTAGAGAGGGTATGATATCAAGGACTCACATAGTCGTTGGAATTAGATACATTGGCCACTTATAAGTAATATGGTTTAAACCCTATGATGAAATACACACTAATCTCATTATTCCATCACCCTTTTAGATATACTATGGTTTTGTTGTTAATTTTAAGATAAAGTAAATTAGGAAGTCTCACCCTAATTGTCCCACTCTTCTTCCCTAATAAGATAATGAGATGAAGAATGAAAAAGACTTATGTCCTTATAGTGAACAATTTTAAATGAAAATATAAGATCTCAAAGCCCAAAAATTCTTTGAAATTCCATTCTAATAAGAGAGAAATCATGTGACCTGAATGGAAACATTATGTTATCTATTCTACATGTGGCAAGAAGGGCCACTCGAAGAAATACCGCACTGAATGAATAATGTAAGTGGAATCTTCAACTAATTTTTTTTAATGAAACTTATAAATTTCTAAAAAAATTATATTAGATAAATATTTTGGTTCTAATATATGTACTAAAATATTGAAACCAATTAGATTTATAAATATTAACCGAGGGGAGGTATTTCCATGAGAATCCAAAAGAGAGAAACATGCAATTGTATCTATTGGTGAATACCAACTCACATCACCACTGTCGGTTATATTGAATTTAAAGGAATGTTATTTTGTTACATCTGTTACCAAAAAAATATTTTTTCTAACTTTTATAGATATATATGTATTTATTTTCATTTTTTGGAATAAATGTCTCTTATTTTATAAAGATATAACTTTTGATTGTAGGGAACATTTAAATAATATGAATTATGTGTTTTATTACATGAATCAAGTAATGGTAACCAATAAATTAACTTCTTCACATTACTTATACGACACCAAACAATGGAATCACCAGCTAGTTTATTTAAATTAAAAACAGGAAATAATTACATATATATTGATATTTAGATTCATTTAAACTAAACCCACTTGGTGCATGTCACACAAGTTTACAAGGAAACATGAACAAAGTTGTTTTGAGTAGAAAATGTGAGAGGGTCAAATATATTTTTTAATTAGTTAATACGAATGTTTGTGGAATATTTCCTATTGATTAAAGGGGTGGGTACTCATACAACATAATTTTTACTAATGAATTTAGTAGATATAGATATGTCTACATAATGTGGTCTCAATTGGATTCTTTTAAAAATTAAAAGAATAAAATAATTCATTTTAGAACTAGTTTTTTAATAATATTAAAAAATTAATTCATGTTGTAGTTAAAAATATATTAATCAATATATAATTTATTTTTTACCAGAGTTTTGCATACAATCCCAACTCTGAACCCATCAAACACATTAGTGGAATGGTGAAAATGAAAAGAGAAACGACACCTTCATATACATGGTGAGATTAATGATCAGTCATGTGAGTCTTCCATTACCCTTATGGGGATATATATTTTAAACATTAGATTACATAAAAACCCAAGTGTTAACTAATGTATAAGATGGTATCCTAGACAAAATTTGAAGTGGAAAGAAACTCATGTTATCATACTTGTATATGTGGAGATTTGAATAATTTTTTGAATCCTTTTCAAGCAAAAAACATGGACCATAGGCACAAATCATACCTTTGTAATATATAAAAAGGAAAAGAGTGGATACAACCTATAAAATTATCCATACAAAATGGCGCTGTTTGAAAAAAATCTAATATTCCATGATAAAGATAAATTATCTATAAGAGATGGTGGGAGAGGGATAAACATTATTGATGTCTAATATAAAGATAAACAAGATTTTGAAAATGAAGAAATTTCACAAATCCCCATAGAATAAGATGTTCTAGAGAAACTAGTACTATATAGGAGTACACATGATGTTAAAAACCATAATTGTATGGTTTTATAGTCACTGGTATGGAAAATCATTATTAATTAATAATAATGATCCTCTAGGATACAAGGAAGAAGTAAGTGGAAAATATTTTACCAAGTGGTAAAGGGATATGAATTATAAAATAGATTCCTTATACTAAAATCAAGCCTATATTTTGGTATAACCTATAATGGATGTAAATATCATTGGTTGTGAATATGTATTCATGAAGAAACGGAAAATGGATGCACAATACAATAAAAATAAAGAATGACTGGTTGTAAAACTATTTAAATAGTTTAAAGACATTTAATAAAAATAATCCTTTTAACCAATTACTATGCTAAAAAACATCAGATTTCTAATTTTCATTATAGATTTCCTTGACTATGATATTGTGAAAATGGAATTAAAAAAATCTTTATATAAGAGGAACCATCATGGAGATTCCTATATGATATAACTCAAAGGGTTTGCGACTCAAAAGGATTCCAAGAAAATATGAAAATTATAGAAATCCTTTTAACGATTAATGAATGAATCTATACTATGGAACATTTAGTTTCATTAATCCATAATATCATTTGGTTTCATAAATAATGATTGTGGTCCCAGTGAATATAAGTGGTGTAGTGGGAGTGCGATCATTTTTATAATAGTTTACGTTGATGACTTATTATTAATTAGAAATTATATTCCAGTTTTACAATTTGTTAAAGCGTGAATAAATAAATACTTCTCCAGAAAGGACATTGGTGAGGTAGTATACATTCTTAGGATCAAGATCTATCATGATAGATCGAATATACTACTCATCCTAAGTCAAGGTCTATATATTGACAAGATAAAAAGGATATTCAGTATTAAATAATCCAATATGGTATTTTATCCAATAAAAAATGGAATTCATCATTATAAGAAAATGTATCTTTAGATAATTAGGAAAGAAGAAGAATGTCCAAGATTATGAAGACATCATAATTTATATTAGTCATGATTATTATTCTATGTACTAGGCTTGAGGTCTTTTATGCCATATGTGTGGTATAAAGATATCAAGTTGACCTAGGTGACACCATTGGATGATAGTCAGGACTATACTGAAGTACCTAAGTCATATTTAGGATATGTTTCTTATTTGTGGAGGAGATGTGGGAATAATCATTAGAGGATATAAAATTATAGTTTCCAAATATATCGAGACAATATGAAATTACAAATAGGATATATATTTAATTTGAATAGAGGAGTCTTGAGCTGGAAGATCTCAAATTAGGTTGTGGTCACAAATTCTCTAGTAGATTTTGAGTATATTGAATCTTATAATGTAGATAAATTAGTATGGATAAATATTATCATCCAATATATTAACATGTTTACTATTAATAAATATCATATTATACTTTATTGTGATAATATTGTAGTATTAGACCTTTCCAAGGAGTGAAGTTCACATCTGCATATTATTGTGTGAGCTATATAAATCAGAAAAATAATTATAATATTATTATCTTTATATGGATTCGGGTTTAATAATGATTACTATATTATTTAAGGGATGATATATAATCAAATACTATTTTAACCTAAACCCTAGATCAATAAATCGATATTTATATCTATTTTTTATGGTTGATTAGGATTTGATTATCTTTGTGCATAATAAAATTATCTCTCATTTTGACAACCTCTCTTACTCTTAAAAATGAAATATGCAAGAGAGATTCATTTAATATCGATGGATCTATTAGTGATCAAAATGAACAACACAAGACAATTAATTCACTATGTTGGCAGATAAAAATCAATTAGAATGTCTTAAATATCAAATAGGCATGTGCGGATCCCTGATAGATGGATTATACACTTGGATCCTTATAGGATAATGAAGTTAATCTAAAAAATGTTTTTCAAATGATCAATAATATCTTCAACTGAGAAAGTTATGAAAATTTGGTATCCATTTCATCGGATATTAAATAAAATAAATATCAATTTAATGTTTAAATATTATCTTGTTGGGTTTGGAGAAATTATAAATCAAGTTATTATTTGATTTCTCATGTAAAAATTTACTTCTTCTTATCTTGAAATAAACTATTTTGAAAAATAACCACCTTCATTTGTTTAAATAGTAATATCCTTAAAATTTTCAAGGATGAATTTTCTAAAGGATGAAAGAATGTAACACCAAAAAATCAAATACAGTTTATGATAATTTTATTGAAACTATATAATAATGAACATTTTAATATTTCATGGAACAGAAATTATTATTTGATAAGAAAAATATCAATTTTGACATACTATTTAAATATAATCCTAGAATGAATTTTGGAAATTTTATTTAAAAATATGATATTTTGAATTATTGAATATTTCTAGTTAACTAGTCCAAATTATATTTAAAATTGTTTTTTATGATATTTATAATCAGCCTTGTTTTTTTGTAAATTTTATATAAATTAATATGAGATCATTTTGAGGTAAATTTATATTTTTTTGAGAAAAATATTTTAAGGGAAAATAATTTTTGATTATAATAAATTAGAATGTTCTCTCATAATTAATGATTAAAATGACATTTATAGGTTATAAAGATATATATATATATATATGTGTGTGATTTTAAATTCCTATAATTATGAATACTTGTAATATAGTTTATATAACATATTTTTATATTTGAAAAATGCATTCTCATTAAAAACCATTTTTCCTCATGTTTTGAAGTTTTAATTTTATATTAATTTATACCACTTATATAAATTGAATTTCATAAAATGGATTACATATTTTATATTAGGTGGTCCAAATTTACTAATTTTTTCACTTTTATTTTTAATAATTATGAATAATAACCATGTTAAATATTTTTCACCTCTGTAAAGGTTAATTTGGTAGTTAAGGATAAAAATAATGTGATAAGGATTTAATTATACATATAATTCATAAAATATTTTTTTTGGACGATATTTGTTAAAAAATAATCATTAAATATTTAAATATATTGTGATTGTTTGCATTTTTCTTTGATAAGGACCATAATAATATTTTAGGACATAGAAAATTCTAAAATGTAACTCTGTTTCTTTTAATTTTGCTTATATGTCCACATAGGGATAACAAGATGTTATGAATTAATATAAATTTTTATTTTTAACAAAAATAAGTTATTTTTATTATGTTAATTTGTTTTTTAGTTTTAGGGATGGTATAATTACCTTAAATTCTTACAAAATGTTGACACAGTCTTGGTGTAAGCTGTAGAAAAATCAAATGATGTGCTTTTAAAAATAAAAATGTAATATTTTTTGGATAAATTATGGTGTAAAATTATTTTAAGGGTGAAAAATAATGTATAATATATTTTATTAAGTTTATATTTTAATTAAAGTAGTATATATATGTCTTTAAAGTAAAAATATGTGAATAGTTATTAAATTGACTTTAATGGTATTTTATGTTAGATAATATATTATTAAATCATTTGAAAATTATAAAAACATTCAAAGGATATAATGATGATGGGATATGGTCTAAAATATTATAATTTGAACTTTTTTGTGCCTATTTTTTCATTCAATGGTAATTTAAGACCCTCAAAGAATAAAAACATTATTACCATGACTATGGTTATGATTGGTTGATGAAGTGGTTAAATGACAAGAGAAGGATTAAAATGACACAAAAAACAGTCAAATTTTTATTTTTTTATTATATTAAAATCATAATTCATATTATATTATAAAATTATTCCACTTTATTCTACATTAAAAGTAAAAATAATTTACTAAATTTAAATGTTTCAAGAAATTCCTAGATTGTCATTTCCTTCACTATAAAAGGACAACAACTCTCTTCTGTTATTACCAATACAATTAGTAATTTATATCAACCCAAATATTTAAAAATATCTCACCAAAATCCTAATCAATTTTTTTAGGTTCCCATCTTTTCAAAAGACCAACCCTAGTGTCATTAAGAGAAGATCCAAATGATCTCTTTCAAAAAAGACGTAATCATGTTAACCGAACACTTTCATTTCAATTTTTTTTACCACCATAAGTTACTACCTAGCCATAAAAATTTAATAAAAAGAATATATTTCATATAATTATATTTTATTTTGTTGAGGTAATAATATTTATCCATATTCTTCTTCGTTAAATGGGAAACGAAACCATCGCTTGTGTGTATGGTGGACTATCGACTTAAGAACCGGTGTAAGTTGTTTTCCCTCACCGACTCAAATATATTGCCATAATAATGGAAAACATTAATATATATTTTATTTTTGATATAATTAATATAACATAAATTTATCATTTCATCTAATTTCTTACCCTTCCACCCATTAAAAAATGATAATTTCGGTCATCCCTACTTATGGGCTACCACCTCCACGAAGCGTTGTTATTCATTAATAATTTCTGTTTTTATGAATGATTATTAAAATGAATATATGGAATATTTATGATTTTTATATCTTGATTAAAATTACTGAAATTAAATTTCCTTATTAATTCATATGGTCCATAACTTTTGAACCAAAACAAACATAAATAAATGATGTAAATAGAACCAGAAACATTGATAATAATGAAAGACTATTAACAAATGGGTGATAAGATGTTATAAGTGAATAATATATAATATTATAGATATTTTAATGGTCATGGTATATATTTAAATAAAATATAAATTCAATATATAGGATGTCAAAGTCCGTTTATCTATGTGGTAGCATGAGGTAGGGGTTTATTTATTAATCTCATCCTTATTCAGAATATCTTATGTTTGAGTTACTTTTAGAGTAATTATATTGTATTTATGTCATAAGACCAATATATTTTCATCTAATATAGTAAATTTTTTTATATAATTATCAGTTCTATGCATTTGTTTCTTTCACTCAAAAAAATACTAAAATAATTTTTTTAGGGAAACTCACATTGTTTTTCAATTTTGTTGGGATTATTTTTCATTCATGTATATATATTCCTTAAGATGTTATCAAAAATATTTTTAATGTTATCAAATGATTTATTAAATAAGTATTTACTCATGTAATAAATTACATAAAATATTTTAAAAGGACTCTTCCTATCATTTTTTGAAAGAGGATCTTTTTACCAAATATTTGAATGTAATCGTTGTTTAATTGTGCACCACATGAACAAATTTTCCCATTGGCATGAAAAATATTTTTTTAAATATCAATTTAACTATTCTAATGTTTATTTTCAACTAAATATTTTTCCTAATATTATATAAATATTTAGATTTTAATATAAATGATTTTAAAATGAAAAAAGAACTTTCCTCAAGAAATATTCCAATGAACCTTTTAATGTATTTTAATATAAATAAACATTATTTGGTAAATAATATAATTAAATTGAGATATAATCTACTGATACTATTCACTATATAACTGTGAATAGTTTATGAGTATGTTATATTTATTGATTATGGAAAATACAAATACTTTTTTTTATTTCTTAAATATAATTATTTATATTAATGATGTCTTGAAATGTTATTCGCCTATTTCATATGAAGAAGGTATTAGATATAATAAGTTATAGTGGTTCCATTTTAAACTCTTGATTCATCGATTGGTCTCATGTGAATAACTAGTTTGGTAATTTGGAAGACAACATACATGTTTACATATTATTTATTAGTACATGGACTTGATAATAAGATTTTAATATCATAAATTATGCATTATATCATTATGAAACTATTTATTCTTATACATGTGATTATATATCTTGTTATGTAAACAATTTATCTATTCCCTATTTTGAAATTTTTAATATATAATATTTGATTATTATTTATCTTCTCTATATTATTCATGTATTATTTGTTTTAGGATAGATTCTATTGTATTTTTTCTTTTACTAAGAATGTGAGATCATTATTTATTATAATTTAAATTCCATGGGATACCATGAAGTAATATATGAATTAATTCAGGTATTTAATATAACAAATAATAAAGCTATCTTTGGAATTCTATATTTTATTATTGTTTTTCTGATGAAATGTGAGAATAATGTATGTATCTTGTCTCACAACACAACTGAAATATTTGATCCTTTTGGTTTTGATCCAATATATTAAATTTTAATGTGTGAAATTATTATCTATTCTATGTTATTATAGATAGGGTGTCATACTTTGAGCTCTTGGGGAAACCATGTGGTACTTTTGGTCTTGGGATATTGGAGTAGAAGTTTCATAGGGCTATGAGTGATCATGAAAAAACTATGAAATATTATTATATATGGTTATTGGGTAATTTTTCATTATTTTAAAATGATTTTATAGTCGTGATGTCAATCCAGGTGAGTGTGTTGTGGGTCTCTAGTAGATCCCTCACATTTGTCGCATGGTTTACCAAACTAAGCTTCCAAGTAATATGGGTTACCTGGATTAGATGTTTGGGGATTCCAAATATGAACCTACTTGATTTTAGAAGATTTATCTCACCATATACCCTAATTTATATTCATCTAAATGTAGGGGTACTCAAGGGGTGCCCTCCCTCCTTCATTTTTCAGTTCCAATCCTTAGTTCCCTAAATTCTCAAGTGGAAACCCTAGGCAATCCACTATGTTTCTCTTTACCTCTATTAATCTTCATTTTCCCACATTTTCAAGGATTAATTTCCTCATAGGACTCAAGGGTGATTTTATGGTAATATATAGGTTATGGATGGTTCTAAAAAGAGAATATTTTCCATAAATTTTTTATGGCTTGTCTTCTTCCTTGTTCGGGTGTTCTCTACGAAAGGAAATTCCTTCCAGATCATTGTAACTCAATTTTTGATTGCATGAGGTTTGTGTTTTGTGAACATATTTAATTTTGAATTAAATAATATTCATAGTGATTTAAATAATTTTTTTAATTATAATTATATATGAAATTTTAAAATGGTTTTAAAAATAATTTCGAGTCCAATTCTCACTTGGAATAATGATTTTCATTATTTTTAAATGTTTTTTGATATTCCATGTGTGGGTGGACAGTGAAAAAAATTATTGATTAAAGGTTATGATAAATAAATGGCTTTATCCATGATTGAGTCATGTGATAAATAATATAGTATTTTTTAAGCTATAATATGTTTCCAAAAGAGTGTTAGATACTTTAAATTGTTTCAAACATTTTTTTAATGGATGTGGTTCAAGAATTTTCTTTAAAATGTATTTTAAAATATTTTTAAGGGTCATGGAATCCCAATTATGTTTATGAAGTGATTATTATTAGTTTCAATATGTTTTGATATGTGTTGGTTTGTGTGACACCATATTTATTCTCATTTATTTTGTTTCCCATTTATGAGTGATGTTTGGTGTGTGGGGATATTGACTGATTTATGTTATGGGTTATTTTTTAGTGGGATTTATAGGTGAGGGTGAGATTATTGTTTTTAATTATTTTTTGTTTTACTGACATCTTATTTTATCAACCTCATTTTTTCTTAGTCTTGGGAACCCAAATAGATACGTTGAAAATATAAAATAATGTTTCAATAGTTAATTTAATTCTACTAGTGTCCCATCTAGTGTGATATATGACTAGATGGGGTTTTTCAAAAAAGAGTTCTTGGTGTAGCCTTGTCAGGTGTGTAAGGATTGAATGTAGTTAGGTGGGTTGGTTTGTGTTTGGTAAAGTCGAGGACAGTATTACATTTGGACCTAATATATAACCTATGATTCCAACACATTTATTATTTGTTTCACGTAGGGGATACCATCGATATCCCATTATATTCTTATTTATCATCCTATTGGACCGTTATTTATTTAATTGTATTTTTTTTATCATTTTTATTGATGATATGGTGCATTTTGATGGATTTTTTGTTTACTTATTCAATGTATATGTGTGTATTTGTGGAATTATTAAATGATTTAGAAAATGGTTTTAAAAAACATATTATTTTGTGTGATATTTAATGAAATGTTTTTAAATTTCATGTTTCATTTAAAATAAAATTGAATTAAAGTGATTATCAAAAATTGAGTTGTTTGACCTTGATTTATTTACATAATTTAATTGGTTTTAGAAAATAGGGTTTTGAAAATACATTTTCTATAAAACCTATATTATAGATAAACAATTTTATTATTTTATTTCAAACATCCATAAATGTATTTCTTTTATAAATTAATTACAAAATAAATTCAGTGAAATACTATTAATTTTTTTCCCTTAACACCATATAAACACCATTTAGTGTAAGAACCCATTTATGTTTTTATATTCGGTTGATATTAAACTTAAATTTTTTCAACTGGATGGTTTTTGGGCTGTTAGGGTATAGTATATGGGTGTAGTGGGATAATTAAGGTCACATGGATGCTCTGGTAGTATTTTTCCTGTTTTTGTTTTAAGTTATACCCGTCCTGATATATTACATTAATATATAATTTATTTCTGTGAAGAACTTGATTATTTTATGATGATTTTATTAATATTGGTTGGTTGTATGTTTTATAGTTTTTTTATACTCTTATATAGACCTTTTATTTTAGTTTTATTTATTTTATGAAACTGTTCTCAGGAGTGTTCTCTGATGCCCAAGCACTATTTTTCAGCTCAAAAGGATCTGGAACACAATTCGAGACAATGTTGGACCTGAACAGATGTTTGTTCATGTGATATCCCAGACTAGTTTATTTAAAATAGTATTAGATCTTAGGTTCTTCACATTTAGAATATGTTTTTGAATATCTCATCATGTTATTTTGGGAATGTAATGATATGCATGCGATTAGGATCACCACTGGAACTCAAGTGGTAGGTCTCTGATGGGTTCATGATCAACACACTTTGAGATGAATCTTGGCCATTCATTATATATTAGGGATTGGGAATAGATTTCGAGGTAATTACTGGTAAATATTTTTGAATTTTGATCCCCATTAAGAGTGCCAGTTATTTTGTGGATCACACTATAGTTTGATGAAAAAAACATTGAAGGAATCAATGTAATATGTTTTTCCAACATGTTTTATAAAACTATGAATAGGTCATGTGGATGGATTTGAGAAACATTTAGTGCATGTTTTATGATTAATACATTGTTTCCCATCCCATGCAGTGAAACCATTCAAATCATTGTATCACCCCCAAATTATGTCTTTAGTTATTCATCTTTTTTTTTTTGAATAAAGTAGTGTTCACCATTAATGTGGTTGTAATTTAAGGGATTTTTTTCTAGACAATGTCTTTATCATAATTTATTTTGGATTGTATTATTTTAGTTGACCGGGTCTTCATTAAAAAGTTGGTTTTATGTTTTATTGTTTTTTATAGGAAAGAAAATATTTTCGTTTTTCTAGGAAAATTTTATATTATATTAAATTTTTTAAAATGGTGGTGGTGTGTTTTCAATTAGAATTAATATTTTTATAGGTAATATATTAATAAATTCTGAAATAGAAGTTGGATGTTTTCTTTAAAATGAGTGTTCTGAGATATTGGTAAAATAAATGTTTTAAGGAATATTTTTTTTGTTTATGGTAGATTTATGGAATGAAAAATAAATGTTTTGATAATGGAGGTATTTCTTATAATTTAAATAGAGGTATTTTTAAAAAGTGACTGGATTAAAAATGGGAGAGTGGTGTTTCAAGGAAGGTTGATGGGGTTTTTTATAAAAGTGTGTGATTTGTATTGAAAATTTTTATATGATTTTTGAAAATTTATTATATTTATATATTTAGTTACTATTGAACTTGTTTATATGTTTTGGAGTTTGGGATAATTGGGTTTTATTGTGTACAAATTTGACTGTTCCTCCAAGTGATTTTGTAAAGAAGAATAAGAATCTCATTAATCAAGAAATTATATAAGATGAACATTATCTTTTTTAGGAGTGTTTCCATTATTCATTGACTCTATAAATACCTAATATCAAGTGGTGGAGTAAAATTCCATCTATTAATTGAACCCTATTCAGGGATTATTGAATCAAAATTGTCTTCATCTAAACCTGAGGGTCATGGTGTTTGAGTTGGTAGAGGATCATTTCAAAGTGTATTTATTTTATTTTGTGAAATATTCATAGGTGTGTTGTTGGTGTGGCTGTTTGATTTATCTTAAAATGATTTGGTGAGTTAATGTTTGGGAGGAGGACATCTCAGGGATGATTTGTGGAACATTGTTGATCATCAATGTTTTGGGGTTTTAAATTCATTAAGGTCTTGGATAGTTATGATTTTGGTGATCTTGATTGATTATAATTAAGTTTCATGGATATATACTTTATGGATGGTGATGGAATTCACTAGTGAGAATTATCTCTTCCTTTTTTGGATATGATTTATTAGATATTTTTTAATTCTTCTTGTGTGTTTTTAACTAATTTTGGTTTCATAAACACCTTATATATTTGGAATGTGTGTGGTCACTTAGAGTAGTGGTGGTTAGTTCTCATGGTTTTCCCTTTAAGTGGTTGGTTTCCTCATGGGATGAACATGGTTGAACTTAATATCCATGCTCAGAGTCTAAGGACTAATATTTATTTTGATAATAACATGGGGATAATGGTTTCCTTTTTAGGGATTTGTAAATGAATATGTTCATGTGGTTGAGGTCCTAGTCCTTTATGTGAACATGGGGAGTTTCCTCAAGAACACATTCCAGTTTTGATATGGCTTGAGTATGGGTTGTATTTTATTTTTTTCTCCTTTATTTCCTTGATATATGTTGAGATTTTGGTGGGTTTAGTATTCACATGTTTTTAGTGGAATTGAAGTTCATTGTAGAGATATATCTCGAGGTGTTCGCCCTAATTAATTTTTTTCAATTTAGATAAATTATAAGTTGGTGGGGATCCAATGGAATGACTCTATTTTCATAATTGATTGTACTAGTGGTTGTTTTAGAGTGTTGTATTTTGTGTCTTTAATTCCATTAAAATTTTACAATCATTTCATATTACATTTTTTGTGACCTTCTTTGAGTGAAAAAATGATGGGGGAAAGTAGTATGGGAGAGATTAAAACACCCAAGGTTACTATTGGTTTATTTATATAATTTTATTTTCATGTAACATTAATTTTAAAAAGTTTTCTGGTTGAATTTTCTTGTTTTTATAGATTTTTTCTTCTACCACACGGGTTCTTTATACTAGCTAAGATAAACCAAGAAGAGTCTAAAGGGAGGGACAATTTTAGTTAATTTTTTTATTTCATGGTTCAACATGAAAATAAAGTTCATGGTTTAATGTAACCCATGTGATTTGTAAGGGAATAATGTGATATTTTTTGGCCTTAGGTGTTGGTGAATAGAATGTATATAGTTAAGAGTAAAAAAGTTAAAACCATGCGATAGTGTGGGAAATGGTTGAAAAAGTGTTTTTTATTATTGGGACATGAATTAATTACTATGTATAGAAACCATGCTAGTGTGTTATGGGTATATAATAGTTCTTATATGGTTGGAACACACTATTATAAATCATGTGGCCATACCATGTGGGTTACCCAGATATATTGTTTGGTGTTTCTAAAAATACAAATGATTATTTTGTGTGTGTTTATTTTCAAATCATACATCTCTTATATTTTTTCTAAATCAGGGGTTATTTATGGGACCACTTCCACCCTTTAGTTGGTGGTTCCATGCACCGGTTCCCTTAATTTTTGTGTAGATAATGCCCAGTATGTAACACCCCAAGATTTTATGAAAAATATTCTTTTTAATTTCATTAATGACTTCTGTTGTACGCTACACCAAAAGGATCTTGCACAACAGGCATCCCTGACTTTCCTTGCATTACATGCAATCGTGACCTTCCTCGATACCGTGTGTAGTACGCAATGCCGAGTTTCACTAAATGAGATATTATTATAATATTATTATGAACTAGCCGTTATGAATAGTAATACCCACTTTTTGAAATTTTATAAATTTTATCATTCAAAATGGGCTTAAATTTAGGATTCGGAATACCTAAATTAGCTTAAGGATAAATTTTGGTACTTTTCGGATAACTTTCATATTCTAATGAATAGTGAAAATTACTAAATTTTAATTAAAAACAAAATTTTTAATCGAATTAATTAATAGTGATAAATTATTAATTTGACTTGTTTTAATCTATATTTAGAATATATTTTTACAACTTAATAAAATGTTGGTCATTGGATGTAATTTCACATTTAAACTATACATAAACAAGTTCCAATCTTTTGATAGTTATTATCTCTTAAGAACAGGCTATTTGTTTCGACGATGGGAATTAATTTTTAAATTAATTAATGCAATGGATATGTTTTGAATTTGTTAAAATATACATCATTTTTGAATTCATAATATCAAATATATCTTAGGCCTAATTTTTGGTATTTTTTCTGGAAACTTTCATTTTTTGATAAATAGTGAAACCACTAAGTGGAAGTTAAAAAAACTGAATTTTTTCATAAAACATAATTTTACCGCTTCTGTGAATGGAATTTCAAAAATCCAAGAGACACGGTTAATATAAAGGACTAAAATTTGGTTCAATAAGATGAAAATAATATTTGGTGAGTAGTAACTTTTTACATTTTTTTACCACGGTTAAAAGTAAATAGGGTAATTAAGGGCCAAAATGATATTATTATTTAACTAAAACATGTCATAATTCTATTGGCTAAGTATAATTCGTCAAAAAATAACCTTAGGAATAATATATGACCATTTAGTCCCACATGGATTAGATTAGGACATTTATTATTAAATTTTTTAAAGAAGGGTTAAAATAGTTAAAATCAAAGTTTAATAACTAAATAATTTTTAATATTGAGTTATAAATAAGATAATTTCGACTATAAATATTCATTATAAATCTAAAACGATTTCCCTCATAATGGTATTTTATTTGTAATTTTTAGAATTAAAATAATTTAATTTATTTGTGACACAATGATGATGCAGTAATTATCTTATTAATGAAATATTGACATAATTTAGGTTATAAATACCCAAATAAATGTAATTTGAGACTTTTTATGAATTCCAATAATTTCATATTTTAATATGACATGTTATTATTGATTTAATTAACTATTTTAGAACTAATAATTCTGTTATTATTTTCCCAAATATAAATTACCAAATAGTGTCAAAATTGACATAAAATAGTTTTTAAAAGAAATATTATATTATTAATTGTTATTATATTCCATAAAATCTATGTCTCGGCCTAGATACTTATATCATGATATAGGTATCGTTAATGGACCACTTGGGGGTCTCTCTGATGTATATGGTATGTTTATTAACTATATATTATAAAAATAAAAAGTGTCACGGTAAATGTCAATCTAATTAACTAAGAGTTAAAATTAAAAGATAAGGTTAATATAATTCCCTAAACATGTCTAAATTATATTGGATGATATTATTTAGACCCATACCCACCTTATCTTCAAAATATATCAATTTGGAGCTATTAAAAACCGAATATGACTTTATAATAAAATAATATTTTTATTTATTCCAAAGGTGCCCCTATCCTCCCTTATAAAAGGGCACCTCCTCTCTCTCTTCCTCACACCACTTTGAGACTTCATGATCGGCCAAACCCTTCCAATTTATATTCTCCACTTCCCTAGAAACATCCTAGAGGTCTCGGTCTTCTTCAAAGACCAATTTTAGTGCCCTAAGAGGAGGTCTCAAAGAGGCGCTTCAAAGAAGAGTTAATGTCTGTTACCGATTCTTTCAACTTTATTTCTTCTTCCACTTATTATTATTTAGTTGTTTTATTATGAAGTAATAACATTAGTATCACTCATACACTGATGTGTTATTATAACTATGAAACAACCATATTTTACCATCTATCCATCCTCTAGAAAACGAAATCACCGCGCATGCGTACGTACAGAATACCTTCTCCACGCCGTGGTGTAATCTATTTTCCACCACCACCTTACTTGGATGGGTATAATGCTGAAAGTAATTAATATATATGATTATTGTCAATTGATATTGATTCTATAATATTATACATACACTTTAATACAATTCCACAATCATGGTAATGATATCATCGCTCGTGCGTACGTACGGACTACCGTCTCCACGAACGTGATGAGATTCATTTTCCATGATTAACCATTCAAGAATGATTATAAAGTATATATAATTAATAATAATTAAATATATGACATAATAATGAAACTGGATTTATGTATATATATATATATATATGTCATCTATTTAATTTCATTCAATTCAACAAGGAAACGAAAACAGCGTTCATGCGTATGTACGGCCTACCGTCTCAATGAATGATGTATTTCCTTTATTTTTATAGATCTATAATATATATGTATATGATGAATATATATTATATATAAATCATGTTTTACACTCTAGAATTATTTAAATCGGGATATAATTAATAATATCAAGGACAACAAGTCCAATCGTGTACGATAAATAAAACGATTTTACCCAAAACACTACTTTAACATGGAATTTACAAAAGAACGGGTAATATAAAGTCACAAGTGAACCTTATATGATATAATAACAATGAATATGATTCTATAATAATTCAATGATAGTATTTTAATCATTATACATGAGGTTGGGATACATAGAAAGCATATCGGACCTAAGGTAAGGGATAATTTTACAAATCTCATTTTTATCCGAGATTTCTTATTCGTAAGTATTTACTGGGGTTATTGATATCAACTATGTCCATGTTTTATAAAAGTGTATACATGTATGTTTAAAGTCATTCTTACCCATTTTTACTTTTATGCCATGGTAGGGAAGGAATCTTTCTTTTATTTACCCTACTAGATACTTTTTCAATTTTCCGGCAAAAGTAAGAGAAAATGTTTTTTTAACTTATACGGAATGAAAGGATTTTCACAGTTTTATAAAGGATTATTTTCATGAAGCATCCTCAAAAATATTTCATAACTATTTTCAACAAAATCTTTTTCTTTAAAAATTGCATGATGTTTTGTGAAATGAAATTGTTTTTGAAGAAGAAAGGATATTTTCCTCAAGAATTCATTTCAAGTGTTTTATCAAAACAATTTTTTCATCTAAGATGAAATTATTTCATATATTTATGTTTCACGTATAATGTCTCTATGATTTAAATGGTTTGACTTTTCTTATGATGAAATATCCATTTGTTTTATATGGATTATGTGATGATGGGATAATGTTTATGAAACCCATTTTATTCCTTGGGTTATGATGAATGTTTCAAGTTTATTTTGTGGAACAAGTAAGAATTATTTCATTATGATATGTGTGGGACCTATATCTCCCTCTAATGCATTGGCTAAAGATTTATATCTCATGAGATAGACAAGGCTTGAACGGTAAGTTAATCTGGTTCAATATTACAGGACTGGAACGAGGAGTGAACTCGATTCAGAAAGGGACTTTATCCACTAAGATGGTTTTGGCAGCATTGCCTTGGCTACTATGGAAATAATTACATGTGCTTAATGGATACCATAATTACATGTTTTATTCCCATTCTATTTTTTCATGATTTATGTTCCATTATTATCTATGCCTTATGTACTTCTTTGTTTTATGTCGTTGCTCATGATTTTGAGGTTTAAACATTATGTTCATGTTTTTAAGTTCAAATGTTAATGGTATGTTTTATATTATCCATGAATACCATTAATGAGCATTTTATCTCACCCTTTTTATGTTTTATTTTCCCCCGGGTATAAAAGAATGGTTTTAGGTAAGATAAAAAAGGAAGATCTTTATGGGAGATGCTGATGATCTTTCACCACGATTAGAAGATTTTATTCCGAGTTTACAAAGACCCTAAACTTTGACGGTCTGTGTGTGTCTGTTTTTGTTATGTAATAAGTATTCTGCAAAAATAATGTAATGTCCATGTACGTCAAGCTTCAGGTCTCTACAGATGTTATTATTCGAAAGGTTTAGTCGACCTTTGGAAACAAGGATGCGAGAACATTAGTGAGATCCCTAGAGATATTTCTAAGGTATGTCTAGGGATGTCGCTAAGGTTAGGTATACATCTAGTTTATAGTCCTAGAATTGTGCTAACGATCATAGAATTAAACCTAAGATGTTAGATATTGAAGGTACTTCCCCTTTATTATGTTGTTTTCCTAGCATTATTTTTGCCTCTCACACTATTCTTTTTGGGTTTTAGACAATGGCTGGAACCCGAAGGAACCGTGTTGATCAATATAATGGACGATGCAATGATTTTCCTCCAAAACAAACAAATGATATGGGAGATGGAGTGCAAAATCTTATTGCTATACTTACACAAGCTATGAATCATTATGGTCTTCCAAATGAGCAGAGAAGGAAACAATATTCTATTGAGTCCTTCATGAGGCAACATCCACCTTCATTCACTGGGTCTTCTGATCCCCTTGTTTCTGAACAATGGATCAGTACCACTGAAAAGATATTTTCAGTTCATCAATGTTCTGAACATGATAAATTCATCTTAGCAGTATATCGTTTGGATGGTGAAGCGGATCAATGGTGGAATCTTATCAAGAATACAAGGCCAAGAGATGAAATTGAGTCCATGGAATGGGACGAGTTCATGAACTTATTTTTCAATATGTACTTCCCCCGTATTCTTCGAACAAAGTTGGAGAAAGAGTTTCTTGAGCTTAAGCAGAAGGATGATGAATCTGTTGGTATATTCGAAGTGAATTTCACAAGGCTTGCAAGGTATGCATCTGGCTTTATCATTCAACCTAAAAGTAAAATTGATCGATTTTTTAGTGGCTTAAAACCATGTCTTCTTAGGGCATTAGCTATAAGAGAATTCAGTAGCTATGAAGAAATTGTGCGTTGTGCTATCAAGGTAGAACTATAAGTTGGTGTAACATATCCATCTCATGGTTTTTACATGAAATGAAATATGGAGTTCAAGGAGAAATCTCAGAACAATGGTGAAAATAAGATGAATGGTTCTTTATGATCAAAGTGTGGAAAGAAGAATGGTGGAGATTTCCTAAAAGGTACTAGAAAATGTTTTAATTTTGGAAAATAAGGTCATCGAGTAGCTGAGTGTCGAAGTAATGGAAAAAGGGTTGCTAATGATGTGAAGAAAGAAAATAATGTAAAGGGAACACCACCAACACTTTAATTATTCAAGTGCAAGGAAATGGGGCATTATGCTAATAAATTCCCTAATCCACATTTTAATGATGATCAACATGAGCAACCTCTTAAGGAAAAGGATAAACGAAAGTCTCAGGTGATCATTATTTGTGATGTTGAATATGAAAATGATGTTTTGTAATGATTACGTGTTTATATAATGGGATTCCAAAATAATGTTTTATATTGTATCGTGGAATATTGGAATATTTATGTATTGGTCTATTGTGGTTTTAAATAATTTTATGGTACCAGTAACCATGGAAAGTGATTGAGATATCTTTGGAAAGAAGATGATATGCGCATAATGAAGGGATAAAGAGAAAATGAAATTTTTGACAGTATTCATGAGCTCATGATTGATATAAGGAAATAGTTATATAATGGATTGAGTATATAGAATTTTTGGGTTTTGGTATGTGGAAAGAGATAAATTTTGACAGCACTCATGTTTTCACTAAGATTAAATGGGTATTCATTTTTCAATAGAATACATGATTAAGGCCTTCGAATGTTTGGAATGTGACCAACGAGACATATCTCATGATATATGGGGATCAACTATGGTATTAACATGCTTGTTATATGAACTCTTTGGTAATCATTTTCACTATAATATGAGATTGGACAGTAGTATTTTGGATAAGCTTAAAGATT
Source organism: Viscum album (assembly GCA_963277665.1). NCBI lineage: Eukaryota > Viridiplantae > Streptophyta > Magnoliopsida > Santalales > Viscaceae > Viscum > Viscum album. The sequence goes on along the minus strand of OY728156.1, from coordinate 257,600,893 downwards.
GGAATGGATTATGTTGGACATAAGTTAGTATTTTTTAAGGCTATATGTTTTTCGATATTATTGATGGAAGGATATAATAATTTATTTTTTAGAAAAAAAGGACAACCTGCAGGACGTGCGACAACCCATCGCATCGGACAAGGATATGGGAATCAAACCCACAACCGAAGTGCGACTGGACTTTATCACCTACCACTGGCCTACAAGAAGTCCCTGGTTAGTATAAACTAGTTTTATTTTATTAAGTGGTATGATAGATGAAGTAAAAGTCAATTTTCGGAACTATATACGATTAATATCACCATAGATGGACTTATATATTTTTTGATAAATTTTTTGATAAATTTTCTAACCTTTTGTTTGAGACAGATGGAATGACCCATCATTCTATCACAAGATCTGCTAAAACATCACGAATGAAAAAATCAACTTAATTCCCTTAAGAGATAATGTGGAAATTGTCCAAAGAACGACCAACGGTGAGACTGTACCAAAATCATGAAAGTGTTTCTTCTAATTCCAATTTCATCAACTTTAGGGAAATGATCTTGAAAACCAAAAATGTTGTCCTAGTTCTCTTATATCTGATGAATCAGATGGTACCTTAGATCGTCACAAATTTATTTATTTATGATTGTTGGATTTTTCATATCCATGTTTTCTACCACTCTCCATCAGAACGTGATGGTTATATTTTTCTTCCATATCCATATTTTCACCTATGTCCTCCTACGTGGAAGCCCAGTGATGAGTTAATTTGGGTAACTGTTACATTTCATACTTTAGATTTTAAAGCCAAGTTTTGGTATTCCTTTTTATGATGTGGTTTTCTATTAAATAAAGTTTCGAGTAGTAAATCATTTATACCCTGGATGAATTTCGAGGGCGAAATTCATTTTAAGGGGGGTAGAATATAACACCCTGAGATTTTATGAAAAATATTTTTTTTAATTTCATTAATGTATTGTGTTGTATGCCACACCAAAAGGAACTTCCACAACACGCATCCCTGGCTTTCCTTGCATTACATGCAATCGCGACCTTACTCGATTGCGTGTGTAGTACGCAATACTGAGTTTCACTAAACGAGATATTATTATAATATTATTATGAACTAGCCATTATAAAGAGTAATACCCACTTTTTGAAATTTTATAAATTTTATCTTTCAAAATGGGCTTCATTTTTAGATTCGGAATATCAAAATTATCTTAGCAAGAAATTTTTTTACTTTTCAGATAACATTCATATTCTAATGAATAGTGAAAATTACTAAATTTTAATTAAAAACAACTTTTTAAATCAAATTAATTAATAGTTATAAATTATTAATTTGAGTGACTTTAAAGTATATTTAGAATATATTTTTACAACTTAATACAATGTTGGTCATTGGATGTAATTTCACATTTAAACCAAACATAAACAAGTGTCAATCTTTTGATAGTTATTATCTCTTAAGAACACGCTATTTGTTTTGACGACGGGAATAATTTTTTAAATTAATTAATGAAACTGATATGTTTTGAATTTGGTAAAATAGACATCATTTTTGAATTCATAATATCAAATATATCTTAGGCGTAATTTTTGGTATTTTTCTGGAAACTATCATTTTTTTATGAATAGTGAAACCACTAAGTGGTAGTTAAAAAAACTGAATTTTTCATAAAACATAATATTACCGCTTCTATGAGAGAAATTTCAAAAATCCGAGAGACATGGTTAATATCAAGGACTAAAATTTGGTTCAATAAGATGAAAATAATTTTTGGTGAATAGTAACTTTTATCTTTTTTTTAACCACGGTTAAAAGTAAATAGGGTAATTAAGGGTAAAAATGATATTATTATTTCCCTAACACACGTCCTAATTCTATTGGATAAGTGTAATTCGGCCAAAAACAACCTTAGGGATAAAATATGACCATTTAGGCCCACTTGGATTAGATTAGGACTTTTATTATTAATTTATTTAAGGAAGGGTTAAAATAGTTAAAATCAAAGTTTAATAACTAAATCATTTTTAATATAGGGTTATACATAAGATAAATTAGACTATAAATATTAATTAGAAAGCTAAAAAGATTTACCACATAATGGTATTTTATTTGTAATTTTTAGACTTAAAATAAATTAATTTATTTTTGACACAATGGTGATGCAGTAATTATCTTATTAATGAATGATTGACATAATTGATGTTATAAATACCCAAATAAATGTAATATGAGACTTTTTATGAATTAAAATAAATTTAAATGTTAATATGAAATTTTAGTATTGATTTAATTAACTTTTTTCGAACCAATCATTCTGTTATGAATTTCCAAAATATCAATTACCAAATAGTGTCAAAATTGATATAAAATAGATTTTAAAAACAATAATATATTATTAATTGTTATTATATTCATAAAAATATAAGGTTCGTCCAAGATTCTTATATCATGATAGTTTTATATTTAATTAACCACTTTAGGGTCTCTTGGATGTATATGGTATGTTTATTAACTATCTATTAAAAATTACAAAGTGACATGGTAAATGTCAATCTAATTAACGAAGAGTTAAAACTAAAAGATAAGGTTAATATAATGACCTAAACTTGTCTAAATTCTATTGGATGAGAGGTTTTCGACCCATAACCACCTTACCTTGGAAATATATAAATTTGGAGCTATTAAAAACCTAATATTACTTTATAATAAAATAATATTTTTAGTTATTCCAAAGGTGCCCCTCTCCTCCCTTATAAAAGGGCACCTCCCCCCTCTCTTCCTCACACCACTTTGAGCCTTCAATCTCGGAAAAACCCTCCCAATTTCTCTTCTACACTTCCCTATAAACATCATAGAGGTCTTGGTCTTCTTCAAAGACCAATTTTAGTGCCCTAAGAGAAGGCCTCAAAGTGGCGCTTCAAAGAAGAGGTAATGTCTGTTACCGATTCTTTCAACTTTATTTCTTCTTCCACTTCTTCTTCTTTAGTTGTTTCATTATAAAGTAATAATATCAGTATCAATAATATACTGAAATTTTATTATAAGTATGAAACAACCATATTTCACCATCTATCATTCCAAAGAAAAACTAAATCACCACGTGTGCGTACGTACGGAATACCGTCTCCACGCCGTGGTGTAATCTATTTTCCACCACCACCTTACATGGATGGGTATAATGGTGAAAGTAATGAATATATATTATTATTGTAAAGTGAAATTGATTCTGTAATATTATACATACACTTGAATACATTTCCACGATCATGGGAATGATATCATCGCTCGTGCGTACGTACGGACTACCGTCTCCACAAACGCGATGAGATTCATTTTCCATGATTAACAATTAAAGAATGATTATAAAGTATATATAATGAATAATAATTAAATATATGACATAATAATGCTACTGGATTTATGTATATATATATATGTATTTCATCTATTTAATTTCAGTCAATTCAATAAGGAAACGGAAACAGTGTTCATGCGTACGTACGACCTACCGTCTCCATGAACGGTGTATTTCCTTTCTTTTTATAGATATATAATATATATGTATATGATGAATATATATTATATATAAATCATTTTTTACACTCTGGAATTATGTAAATCAGGATATAAGTAATAATATCAAGAACAACAAGTCAAAACATGTACGATAAATAAAACGATTTTACCCAAAACGCTACTTTAACATTGAACTTACAAAAGAATGGGTAATATAATGTTATAAGTGAACCATAAATGATATCATAACAATGAATATGATTCTATAATAAGTCAATGAAATTATTTAAATAATTATACAGGAGGTTTGGATACATAAAAAGCATATCGGACCTATGGTAAGGGATAATTTTACAAATATCATTTTTATCCGAGATTTCTTATTCGTAAGTATTTATTGGGGTTATTGTTATCATCCATGTCCATGTTTTATAAAAGTGTATTCATGTATGTTTAATTTCCTTTTTACCCATTTTGAATTTTAAGCCATGGTATGAAATGAATCTTTCTTTAATTTACCCTACAATGTACTTTTTGACATTTCCGGCAAAAGTACGAGAAAAATATTTTTTTAACTTATACGGAATGAAAAGATTTTTACAGTTTTATAAAGCCTTATTTTCATGAAGTTTCCTACAAAATATTTCATGACTATTTTCAAAAAAATATTTTTCTTTTAAAATTGCATGATGTTTTGTGGAAAGAAATTTATTTTGAAGAAGAAAGTATATTTTACTCAGGAATTCATTTCAAGTGTTTTATCAAAACTATTTTTTCATATAAAATGACATTATTTCATATATGTATATTTCAAGTATAATGTCTCTATGATTTACATGGTTTCACTTTTCTTATGATGAAATATCCATTTATTTTATATGGATTATGTGATGATGGGATAAGGATTATGAAACCCATTTTATTCTTTGGGTTATGATGAATGTTTCAAGTTTATTTTGTCGCACAAGTAAGAATGATTTCATTATGAGATGGTTGAGACCAATATCTCCCTCCAATTCATTGGGTAATGATTTATATCTCATGATATAGACATGGCTGGAATGGTAAGTTAATCTGGTTCAGTATTACATGACTGGAATGAGGAGTGAGCTCCATTCGGAAAGGGACTTTTTCCACTAAGATGGTTTTGACAGCAATGCCTTGGCTACTATGGAAATCATTACATGTACTTAATGGATGCCATAATTACATGTTTTATTCCCATTCTATTTTATCATGATTTATGTTCCATTATGATCTATGCCTTATGTACTTCCATGTTTTATGTCGTTGCTCAAGATTTTGATGTTTAAACATTATGTTCGTGTTTTTAAGTTCAAATGTATATGGTATGATTTATTTTATCCATGGTTACCCTTAATGAGCATTTGAGCTCACCCTTTTTATGTTTTATTTTCCCCTAGGATTAAAAGAAAGGTTTTAGGTTAGAAAAAAAAGGAAGATCTTTATGGGATATGCTGAGGATATTTCACCACGATTAGAAGATTTTATTCTGAGTTTCCAAAGACACTAAACTATTATGGTCCTTGTGTGTCTGTTTTTGTTATGTACTAAGTATTCGTCAAAAATAATGTAATTTCCATGTACGTCAAGATTTGGGTCTCTACACTGTATTCTTCATTTACTCCCATTTTCATATAGAATTCCATATTTTCTCTTCGATACATTTCCTCCTAAAACCCTTGAGTAATGTTATGGTTATATTGTGTGTTTTTGACATTAAAATATGGAGAGTTTGGTTTCTTATGGTTTTATGGGTTTTATTCTTTTTTTGGGAATTCAATAATGAATGTCATGCATTTTGGATCATTTTAGCTTCATTTCAGATTGGATGAGGTAGGTTTTTGTTCTTTTCATTTATTTGGTATTCCATTATGGGATTTATGATTCTAAAATAACTGTTAATTAATTTAAAATTATATTTTGTTGTACTATACATTTTAAATAAACATTAATTGTTAAATTCAAACATCACACAATGTTTTTCCTAGTTTTTTAGGGTAATTTTAAATTCCAAGTGATAGTAAATAGTCTAACAAATGGTTTTGATAAATGGATGGATTTGACCACATTTGAGTCAAATGATAAATTTTAATTTGATTTTTTTATTCTTTAAGAGGATTTGTAAAATATTAGATGATTATTTTAATTATTTTTAGTGTTATTTTAAGGTTATTGGTTAATGAATTATTTTATAAATTTATTTTTAAATATTTCAAAAGGGATTGGAATCCTGAGTATTCTTGAAGAAGTATCCTTAGGAACATTCAATGGTATTTTAAATATGTGGGTGTATGTGAGACCCTATTTATTATCATTTATTTTTTCCCTTTTTATATTGTTGGTGGATATATGTGGATATTTGGTGATTGATCTCATTTTTTTTCTTGTGAGAGAGTTTTAGGTGATGGTGAGATTATTGTTTGTTCTTTTTTTTTGGTTTTATTGATTTCTTGTTTTCTCAACATCACATTTCCTGGTCATGGGAACCTAGGTAGCTGATAGGTAAGTCTATAATTATGTATCACTAGTTAGTTTCATGTAGCATTTGTCTCATTTAGTGTAAAATAGGAATATATGGGGTGTGCCATTAATGAGTTCTCAATGTAAGTGAGTAAGGTGCCTTATGTTTGGATAAAATGTTGGTTGGAAGGTAATTTTATGTTAGGTGAACTCTGTGAATATCTATCATTGGAACTTAGGGAAGACCCTATGAAACATATATTTTTATTGGTAGTTTTGCATAGGGGATACCGTTTATTTCCCTTCATATTCCCTATATATTATTGTGTGTGACCATTTATTATTTATAATTGTTTTGAATTATTTATGGCATGGTTCCTTTGAATTGATGTTTGTTAACTTATGTAGTGTGTGTGGGGGATGTTCCTAAAAGAAATCAGAAGTTATTTTGAAAAGTTATTATTTTTATGATGATTGTGATATTTAATTAAGAGTTTTTAAAGTTATTTTTTACATTAAAAATGAAATTAATTTAAAATTGTTATCAAAAAGTGGATTGAATCCATTTTTCTTTCTTAATGAATTAGATTATTTTTATGAAATGGTGATTACATGTTACAAGGATTGATAAAATCAATCTAGAGAAAACTTATTTTATTCCATTATTTGAAAATAACATTAATGGATTTCCTTTATAATTTTTTTTGACAAACTCATTGGTGAAATCCTACTGGGTATTTTTTGATCAAATCATATATACACCATGTAGTGTATGATCCCATTCATGTTTTCCATTCATGTTGTGCTTCACATTCCCTTTTCCTTACATTCCTTTGTTTGGTTGGTTTAGGATATAGTAGTGGGATGTGGTGAGTGACCTGAGTTCAAATAGAGGTTGTGGTAGTGCTTTGGTTTTGGTTTCTTACATGGGTTCTACCAGTATCAGTTTTTCAAATGGATTTTTTTATTTATGTGATATAAGTGATTCTGATAAATTTATTTTGTTATTATAGGATGATTGATGGTTTTTTAATTTTTTGTTCTACTTAGATCTATATGTTTCTTCACATTTTTTTGTATTAGGGGAAACCATTTCCAATAGTATTCTATTATGACCATGCATGAGTTTTCAACACATGGGGATCGAAAACTCCCTTGAAGATGATAACTGAGTAGGTCAGGTGTCAGTTTATATTGTAGTCTGGGCCAGTTCAATACATATCAATGGAATTTAACTATGATTTTGTTATTATTCACTCAGAAATATTGATTCATTAGATACATCTGTATGTGAACATAAGATAACATACATGATTGAACCAATAGTCTATGTATATAGAATCTTATTCATTCATTACTGTTCATCAATGGTTACAGAACATTGTTTATTTAAAAGACTATTGTTATGAAACATTAGTGAATAATCCTTTTTAGGTTTATTCATATTAAATCCCTTTAACACTTAAACAAAGTATGTGTTTTTACCATGGCCAAGAATTTATTTAGATCGATATCCATAGATATTAAAACCTAGTATATATGATTCATCTCCATGAAATTTTGTTGAGGATAAATCTCCCAAATTTTTTTGATTCTTATACCAATTAGAAGTAATTTTAAATGAGATGTATTTCATCCACATAAGACCCAAAATATACAATAAAACCACTACTAAAATATTTATATACATAATATTCATATTATATTTTGAAAAATAAAACTAGTTTCATTAAAATAAATATATCAGTAATGATAAGTTTTATTCAAACCATAAATGGATTATTGCAGCTTACAAATATTATCATTATTTTTGTTATCTTCATATCATTTGTTTTGTCTCATATATACATCATTAAAATAATTCCTTAATGAAATAGATTTTAACATTCATTTTATATATTTTATAATTATAATAATATGATTTATGGATAAAATAATCCTAATGGATTTATCAGAGCCACTACAGAAAGTTTGTTTGATATTTAAATCCTTGAATTTTATTAGAACCATTATATACCAAGTTAGAATTACATATAGATATTGTACTATTTATTTCAATCTTTTTGTGAATGACCCACTTACACCTAATGGGTTTTATTGAGCTCCCATCATGATTAATATACATTGATCCTGCTTTAGATTCCATTTCTTTTAACAATTTATCATAGTCAAAACTCATTATGGATTCTTCGTAAGATGTTGGGCCATATTTTATGACCATTAAATAACCTTCATTAGAAATAATAAATGAATATATCATGGGATCTTGATAAAATCCACGTGACCTTATTGGTTCTTGTGTATACCTAGTAGGTTCTTTTTCAACCCCCTTTTGTTTTTCGGAATCATCCATCACTAGAATTAAATCATCTTATTGGTATTTCTCCTCATGAAGTTTGAATTTACTCCCTCTATTTCTCCTATAAATAAAATCCCATTATAGAAAAATAGCCTGTTGAGGTGAAAACACACTATGATTTGATGACTTACAAAAATAGGAAATAATAACACATTTTATCATTAGGATAACAATCAAATAGACATTTATATGTATTTAATTAAATTTCATTTTAGGAAATACAACTCAAATTTCCTAATAACCTAAAATATTCAAAAAAGAAAAATTAATACCCTTCTCAGTTTACAAAAACTGTGGTTTCTTTAGTACAACTTTATTATAAAATAATTAATTGCAAATTAAGCCGTTTTTATAATATAACCCCTAAAATAAATAGGAAGGTCTATATGAATCATCATTGATCGAACGATGTATAAAAGTGTTTCATTCATCATTTATGATAAACCATTAAACTATATTGTATTATGTGGAGTGAGTTATGATACTAGAGTATAATATCCAAGATAATCATGAAATTCTTGACTAAAATATTCAATAATCTAATCAAATAAATGTTTTCTAATATGTATTCCAACATGATTTTGTACTTAATTTTTTAAAACATACTATATTTAAAGGATTCATAATTCTCTTTAATAAGATACACATACTCATACCCACTGATGTCCTTGGTAATGTTAATGGGCTATTGAATTAAATCCTAAGCTTCTTTATTTACATGACCATATACATCAATATGTATATTTTATAATAAATTAATTTATAGTTACCCTATACCCTTAAAAAATGAATTCGTCATTTTTCCTAAAATAAGTATTCACAGATATCGAATGATTCATAATAATGTGAATCCAATAGTTAATTTTTATAGAGGTAGTGTATGTGATAGTTATTTATATGACTTTGGGGACAATTCAAGATATAATTATAATTAAAGTGATTTATTTTTACCTAATTTTTTATTTAAAATATATATTTAATTTTAATGATATATATATATAGGTAATTTAACATTTTAAAAGAACCTGAAATTTTTTTATTCATATAAAAAAAATCATTATTTTAAACGAAAATTCCTCCATTTATAAGAAAGATAAAAAATGATTTTTCTGTTTATTGATGGTTAATTAAAAATACTTCTAGAAATAATTAATACTCGTTTGGAAGAAGTATATTCACTTTCCCTATAGATAACGTAGAAAATATCTTCTTATTCGCAACATGTTGGTCTACTTCTCCCATTATCAATTTCATATAATCTTTTTGAAGATTTTAGTTACCATAAATTTGTGATGTGCACCCAGTATCTAATACTTTTAATTTATATTTAGTGATATTTAGTTCTATAACATATATTTCTTCATACATATGAACCTTTGACAGGTTATTAAGTCATTCAAACACTTTGAAAAACTCCATGTTTTTATATAGCTTCTACGGATTATTGACTATGGTAGATAGCACATGACATCTTATGTAATATTATATATATTTATATTTGTAATAATCAAATTTTTATTCATGTAAGGTATAAGAAAACTCACACGTTGTGGGTTTCTCTATAATGTATAATTCCTCTTATTCGAGAACAAGTCTAACATTATGATTCTGATATGGTAAAATTATTACTGTTGAATCATTCCTTATAAATGTTTGGTCTCATTAACAATCTTGAGTTCATGTTTAATTCCATAAATATCTACAGAAAAATAAGATCCACTATGAGTATCATGTATTTAAATATTCAATATGATATTATATTGAATGTACTTTAAAAAAATAACAATATTCATTATCATTAATTTAGATGGAGAATATATATATTTTTATATGTATCAACTCAACAGTACTAATCTCTTAAATCATGTATATTTTGGTAAAATGCAATTTTTAATTTTATTTGATACAAATAATTTGTTTTTTTGTGTAAAAATTTCACAATTCATCTCATGAACATTCCAAATATCACGCCTCTAGGTTCCAATATGTTGCGATTACGTAGTCATATATCACTTAATATTCATATTAGGTTAACTATTGACATTTTTCCTAACAAAAGATATATTGTTGATGTTTGTTTAATAATAACCGATTTTATTAATCAATCAAGGTCGTGATGAATTTGATTCTTATTAAAAAAAATATAAAACATTGACATTTTATAAAAATATTATATTTACTATCTCCTTTAAAATTGTATGTACCATAGAAATAGGCTTTATAATTATATTCATAGTAGTTAAATAGTTTTATCAGGTACATATAAAATTTATCTTATATAGTATAGTTACTTGATTCATTTCCCTATGTATCTCATATAATTATTATAGCTTTAATCAAATTTTATTAATACATTATTTTATCTCATAAATTGGTTAAGAATTAAGAAACATTATATAGAACAATTCAATGTCTCCACACTAATTTTTTAATATACTAGATCAATAATGTTTAAGGGGCTTGATGAACTAGCATAGGTCATGTTATATTTCACACATGGGTGAGAAAGAATTCACTATCTAGAACTTTTTATATGGGGACTAATAAGATCATAAAACTTTTATTTGTGTTTTATGTGAATCATAAGTGATTTTTACTGTGTGAATATATTATTAGACTAACATTTTTCTTATGCATTTTTCGTTTATTGAACCATATTATACTATTAATCAACGGTTTTAATGATGTTAATGATACCCAATGCACATAACAAGCAACAATAAAACCTGACCAGGAACATGGAAATTAAATAAAATACAAAATAATAAAATAGAAAAATAAAAATACAATTTTAACAGGTTTGAATTATTTAGACCAAACATGAAATGATGTATTCATGTAACCTAAAATATTAATTTATAATGCTAATCATAAATTCCATTGAGGGATCCCATTACTATTCAAGTGGTTTTAGTCACTTCCTTATAGAAAAGGATAGAATATGGTATGATGAATACTCTAATGAACCTCTTAGTTACTGAACAATATAGATAACTCTCTTGGAATATGTATAACATATTTAACAAAGAACCAATTTTTATTCCTCCCAATGGAAGTAATTATAACACCCCTCATCATTATTTATATGGAAGTGAATTGAATATCCTCAAAGGAATACCAGTACATTCAAAACTAAAAGAAGAATACCAAATAACTTCTAATGGTGATTTTGAGCATTAAATATCATTCAAAAGTGCCTCAAGTCTCAATTCACCTTATAAAGTTCATTAATGAGCCTATAAATTGGCTTAAGCTAATGAAAGGAGGTTCTCAATGGTCTGTTATATTGGGTATATGTATTTTACATTAAATGGGCCATATAAACCCATTACTGCATTCCCAATCCCAAATCACATTTGGGTTTTCCCTCTTCCTCATGTCTATGTTTCAAAAATATAAATAACTCATAAATTATTTTATGATGAAAAATGAAGTCAGTTATTTAAATAATTTTTATCTGATTAAATATTTAAAATGCACAAAACAGAAATCATAGTTTTGATTATTATAAACATAAACATTTTTATACATAAACTAATCACTTCAGTTCAAAAAAACCAATTAACATTATATAAGGTGTGACATTAATTGTCATTTTTACAATTGTAAATAATTATTAATAAAATAAAAAAAATTAAACTAAGATAAATGTCTTGAAAAACATAAAATCTATCAAAATTATAAAGGGTTTTGGTGTGATCAAAACCACCAAAAGTATATAAGAGATGTTATTTTTTCATTCATACAAATATTAAGAAAGATATTTTTAAAGTTTCAATTCCATATATCATATTTTTTTCAATTACTGATTTTACTAAATATTTTATAATTACATCGCCTGTAATTAATTACCATGGCATGATCATGCATTTATTGGGTGAGAAAATTATAGATTACACAGACGAAAAGATCCATAATTGTATAATTTTTAAATGTAACCAAAACCTTCATAAGAAAATGTTGGTTGAGTACATGAAGTTCATTGATTTAAATATGGTTTAAAACCTAGAAAATTAGAATACATTGGTATTTATACTGCGTAGAATGATAATGATATAGGTGTTCTATAAGTCTAGTATTTGGTAGTTTATGAAGAGGCACTTTGTTTAGTTTCACCTTAGTGGTCATGAAAATTAGGGAAAAATACATTTTCAAATTTGAGTAGGCCTTCAACCATTCTAGATATAATAGAGTGTCATATTTCGATCTTAAATTACTAGGTGATGAGGGAAACTCTCTATAGTGGAGTGTAACCCCTAGACTAGACAGAAGATGATAGTTGTATTAGATATATATGAGGTAGGGTTGTGGTCCCAAAATGTACATAAGAAGAGTTGATATAGGATTCAAACACCTTGAGCTTGACGATTCTCCCGTGTTTGATAAAGATGTAGCATGACATACACCAATAGTATTACTGGTCGGGGATGAATGAAATAATAGGAATTATATTATGATGCCTCACCTATCTCTAAATAAATAATGAGCAATGTAAGATCACTAATTTTATTTAGTCACTTCCCATTTCTATTTTGGATTTGTATGAAGTGATTATGGACATCATAATCAGTGTTCAAAGGATATCCCAAGGAAGTATTAAAATGTTGGTTATTATAGATTAGCTCACTAAGGTTGTTGATTTACTATGAGTCAAAGAGAAATATTTCATTGAAGAGTTAGGTAGGTTATATGCAAGGGAAGTTGAATGACTACATTGGGTTTCTATGAGTATCAAGTTAGAGAGGATCAAAGATTCATATCCAATTTTTTACTTGGGTGAAAAAAAAATTGGACACTTAGGTAAAATTGTTTAAAATGTTCAATGATCAAACTAATGATTATTTTGAGTGAATGATCGGTGTATTTAGTGACATGATTCAAGAATATGTCATAGATTTTGATAGATATTATAACGATCATATTTCACTATAAGAATTTTTCTATGATTTTAATTATCATGCTTCTATTTAGATGGTTCCATTCAAAGCATATTATTGTAGGTTGTCTCAATAACCACTATTTTTTCTAGGGGAAATGAGTCATCTATTTTGTGTTGAGTCTCATAAAAGGGCCTTGAGGAACATTCAGTTGATTCAAGACTGTTAATAACATCACTCCGTGGGATGAAATCATATGTAGTCTAGTGACTTCGACCTATGGTGTTTAACATAGAATCCACCTAAATAAAGATACCAATGATTACTGAGATAAGTGAATTCAAAACCTTTTTTGTGGGTATGTTCCAAGTTATTTATTGAATTAATACAATAATGTGTTTATTGATGCATCATAATATATATAGAGTGATGAACAATGTTTTAAATAACATATTTTTTAAGATATTTTCCAAACCTCACTCAAGAAACTAGTTTTCATGATGTTTATCTAGAGGTTGATTTAATATTTGAAGTGCGAACTATTTGTATAGTAGATCATAGTGATAAGGTATTCAATAAAAAAGTGGAACCAATAATGCATATATAGTGGTATCACAATAATATCCAAGAGGATACTTAGTGAAGTGATCTATATTTGTGATTGGATAATCCTAATATTCTTGCTGATGATGTTTAGTGGTGAATGTCAATGAAAACAATTGTATGGTGATTATTTTTTAACAATATTTACAAATTGAGACATTAATGTCATTTAATTCCAGTTTTTTCATGCATTTTTTTTGTTTATTACAACATTAGGGATGGGTGGAAATCAGGGATAGAAAATAAATGAAATATTCTCATTCGTCATAATATATCAAAGGTGGTAAATATCATCAGGAAATCTATCTCTAGTAACTAAAATAGAAAGGGTTTTCTCCCAGGTGTAGGATATTTTGTGAACCAACCAACATTCTTTCCCATTTCTCATTATTCAAAGTGGGATATCTCCTCCAATATTACCATGATCCAAGAATTGTTTTCTTTATTAGATTTCTATGGATATCATTAAGAATCCAACTCCCTTTATTAGATATTTCATTCATTATTTGTTGTAGGTGAACTAAAATTCAAAATATCAAGAGGTTTGTAATAATTTATAATTTCTATTAATTTATGTTGAATTACATTAGGATATTCAACATTGATGAACATATTACATGTTATGTTGTTTTCACCTTATTTTATATGAGTTTTATGTGTTATATGATATTATATGTATAGGTATGTGAGTCTAAATATCCTAAAATAGACTAATTGTTTTTCTATATTTCTTAAGTTGTGATTATAGACTATATAACTTGTGATGGTTCCTCAAAACACTATGCTTCTAACTAATGGTCATCGATGGTTATTCAACCTTGGAAAAGTGGAAGGATGCATTTATAATGGAACTCAAAAGGGGTAAATTCCTCTAACGTGAGTTAAGAATCCTTGAAAAGTGTCCCCAAATATTCATTGTCAATTATAAAATTTTGTTTATGTAAGACTAATAGTGAATTATCCTCGTTAATGGATGTTAGGATAGTGAGCAGCTAATGTAGCATCACACTTGCAAGAAGGCTGACTATATTTTATTATAATTCATGTTAATGGTGATCAATTTTGAATTTATTATAACTAGGGGTAAAACATGATGGCATGAATACCCAAGTGAGTATGTTGGGTTTGGTTGAATCAATGATTAACCTGACACCCATGCTTCAGATTATTTATTAGTATGATAACTTATTATACAATCTATGTGTTATGTCAAGGTAGAAAAATAATTCAACCATTGTTATTATTATGTATTATAATGATAACTCATTATATGTATGTTTTATGGTGAGAATGATTACATGTTCCTCATTGTTTTGGGGGTTGTGTAACGACCCATTAATTAGTGTTTTGTTGTTAGTATGAATATTCATTCACCTATATAGGTTATTTATTATTATGGTTAACAATTCAATCGTTATTTATTATGGTAATAACTTGTTCACCAATATGATTCGGTTATAGTGATAACCAATTTATTTACGTTTTGTGGTTATGGTGACACCCCATTCACCTATGAGTCATAGTTATGTTGATTACCTCATTCACCCAGAATGTGTAGGCCGATAAGTCATTCACCCAGTATCTAACACCCCCAATTACTACCATTTTAATTATTTAAAGTTATTTTTTGAAAATATAAATTTTAAGAGTTTTGGGGCTTGAGAATTTAATTTTGAAGGGGTTTTCTTCTGTTATATACTTCTAGGCATACAATTTAAACTATTCAATGATTTTTCCCATATATAGGGATTTTAAAATTTTAATTATCATGTTTACCATTTAGTGTGAATAATTAGAAAAATTTTTGGAATGAAACATATGGGTCTTAGTGAAAACCCTCCAGGGTTTTTTCAATGTGAGGGGTTTGGAACAAGACCTTTCCATTGATTAGAAAAATTATATGACAAACCTTGAAAGGTACAACAGATATATTTTTAATAGTTGTAACATGATTATCTTATCATGAAACTCAACTATTCAAGAATAGTATGTGACTTTATTAGAAATCATATTGTTGGTGCATTATTACTAAGCAATGTTATAACGACCCATACTTTACAAACATTGTTAATACTTCAAAATTGAAGCACACTTATTACAACATATGACAAAACCACAAAGGACCGTATAGGTATAGTGTCTTTAGAAACTGGGAAACATAAACAACTGGTTCATAAATCTTCTACAGTATCTCCCATTTATTTCATCATATCTAGGGTCCCTTTTAGCATATTCTACTTAATATCCATCTTCCTGACCCGGGGAAAAGAAAACATAAAAGGGTGAGCTCAAATGCTCAGCAAGGGCAAATAAAGGAACTAAAAATCATATCATATCTTTTTGAAAATCAAAACCTGCAAAAGAGATCATAATATCTTAACATGGAATAAATCATAGAAGTGAAAATTAGATCCCCATAATCATAACATAAAACTTGAAACTTTGTGACATGCACACATAATCATGGAAAATCATTTCTTGTTAGTCATGACTCATTGCCAAGACTATGTTAGTGGACAAAGTCCCTTTCTGAACCGAGTCACCCTCGTTCCAGTCCTGTTTCACTGAACCGGTATAACCTACCATTCTAGCCATGTCTATCTCATGAGATATAAATCTTTACCCAATGCATATGAGGGAGATATAGGTCCCACCCACCTTATAATGAATCCTTTCTTATGTGTGCCACATAATCATAAATCATACATCATCGCATAACCCATGTAATAAAAATGGGATTCTTAAACAACATGACATCATAAAACAATTCATATAAGATAAAGGAATTCACAAAAATGTTTCCATCACAACATAATCAAATCCATGTAATAATAGGGATAAAAACAGAACCCTTTTATTATCTTAGATGGAAAATAATTTTGATAAAATACTTGAACTTCATTCTTAAGGAAAATATCCTTTCTACTTCAAAAACACTTTTCCTTTCTTAACATGTCATACAATTTTAAACTAAAAGAAGTTGATTAAAAATAAACTTAAATACTTGTAAAGGAAGCTTCTTGGAAATAATTTTTTAGAAATCCATTCATGCCGTATAAGTTAAAGAAAACATTCTTCGTACTTTTGTCGGAAAAGTCAAAAAGTACCTCCTACGACAAAAGATTCCTTTCATAGATATTACTAAAAACTCATCGAAGGGTAAAAATGGATTTAAAAAATTGTAGTTGGATGGAAATAATATTACATATTGATGAGACATGGATGTGGATGATAAAATACACCCCAGTAAATACTTACGAATAAACAATCTCGGATAAAAATGAGATTGTGATATGTCCCTTACCTTAGGTCCGATTTGCTTTGTACGTGTCCGAAGCTCCTGTATAATGGTTTAAATAATGTTATTGACTTATTCCAGAATCATAAATATTGATATGATATCATATATGGTCATATTCTTAGCTTCTTATTAGTAATATTACATCATTACTTGTTACTCGGGTCTTTATTGCCTTTTGTTCTTATGCGTGTTTTGTCGAATAAATTCTTATTCTTCTTTTAAGGTTATAGATACATTATATACATAATGGTATTAGTTTAAAATATATCATATTTATTCATTCAATTCATTTATATAATTACTATGTAATGATGATCATGTAGAACGAGTCGCATCACATCGTGGAGATGGTATTCCGTACGTACGCACGAGTGATGATATCGTTCCTATGATCGTGGAACTGTATTGGAGTATATATATATTATTTCAGTATCAATATTACTTTATAATAATCATAAATATTTACTCATTACACCATTATACCCATCCTTGTAAAGTGATGGTGGAAAAATAGATTACACTACGGCGTGGAGACGGTATTCTCTACGTACGCACGCACGGTGATTTCATTTTTCCGTGGGATGGATAGAAGGTGAATTAGGGTTATTTCATATTTATAATAACATATCAGTATGTATGTAATACTGATGTTATTACTTTATCATGAAACAACTAAAGAAGAAGAAGTTGAAGAAGAAAGAAATTGAAAAGATCGGTAATGGATATTACCTCTTCTTTGGAACGTCTCTTTGAATCCTCCACTTAGGGAACTATGATTGGTCTTTGAAGAAGACCAGGACCTCTAGGATTATTCTAGGGAAGTGGAGAGGAGAAAATGGCAGGGGTTGGCCGAGCTTGAGTGCTCCAATTGGTGTGAGGAAGAGGGGGAGGAGGTGCCCTTTTATAAGGGAGGAGAGGGGCACCTTAGGAATATCTCAAAATATTATTTTATATTAAAGTCAAAATCGGTTTATAATGGTTCCAAAGGGTCTTATTTAGAAGCTAAAGTGGGGAAGGGTCGAAATACTATCAGCCAATAGGATTTAGACAAGTTTAGGATATTATTTTAACCTTATCAATTAGATTTAACTCTAAGTTAAATAATTTAACTTTTACCTTGACTTTTTGTTTTCTTACACTATATAGTTAATACACTTACTATAACATGACACACGAACCCCAAATTGTTTATTATTAGTATATATATCCTTATCTAAGTCATTTGGCCGAACCATAGATTTTTAGGAATAAAATAACAATTAATAATATAATATTTGATTTAAAAACTATTTTGTGTCAATTTTGACACTATTTGATATATGATTTTTTCGAAAGTCATAACAGAATTATATGTTCGAACCAAGTTGATTAAATCAACACTAATATATCATAGTAACCTAGAAAATTTGTTTAATTCATAAAAAGTCTCAAATTACATTTATTTTGGTGTTTATAACATCAATTATGTCAATATTTCATAAATAAGATAATTACTGCATTATCATTGTGTCATAAATAAATTAAATTATTTAATGTCTAAAAATTACAAATAAAATACCATTATGTAGGAAATCATTTTATCTTTCTAATGAATATTTATAGACTAATTTATCTTATGTATAACCCCATATAAATAATGATTTACTTATTAAACATTGATTTTAACTATTTTAACCCTTCTTTAAATAAATTAATAATAAATGTCCTAATCTAATCCAAGTGGGCCTAAATGGTCATATTTTATTCATAAGGTTGTTTTTGGTCGAATTACACTTATCCAATAGAATTAGGGCATGTGTTAGGGTAATAGTAATATCATATTTACCCTTAGTTACCCTATTTACTATTAACCGCGGTAAAAAAAGTAAAAAGTTACTATTCACCAAAAAATTATTTTTATCTCATTGAACCACATTTTACTTACTGATATCAACAGTGTCTGTCGGATTTTCGAAATTCCATTCACAGAATCGGTAAAATTAAGTTTTATGCAAAATTCAGTTTTTAACCTACCACTTAGTGGTTTCACTATTCATCAAAAATTGAAAGTTTTTAGAAAAATACCAAAATTTCACCCTAGGCTAATTTTGGTATTCCGAATCCAAGAATGAAGTCCATTTTGAAAAATAAAATTTATAAAATTTCAAAAAGTGGTTATTACTATTCATAAAAGCTAGTTTTAATAGCATATTGTTGTTTAGTGAAACTCGGTATTGCGTACGACGCAAGCTATCGAGGAAGGTCGTGATTGCGTGTAAAGCAAGCCAAGCAAGTGTTGTGTAGAAAAAGATTCCTTTGATAACATAAAAGTCTCGGGTGTTACATTCTACCCCCCTTAAAAAGAATTTCGCCCTCGAAATTCGTCACTTTGTAACAAACAGATGAGGATACTTCTCCCTCATCATATCCTCAAGCTCCCATGTAGCTTCTTAAAGTTGGTGGTTCCTCCATAAAACTTTCACCAATCGAGTGGTCTTGTTTCGTAGGACTTTTTCGCTACAATCCAGAATCTCTATCGACTATTCTTCATAAGAAAGATCTTGCTCCAGCGGTACAACTTCTGAGCTGAGTACATGTGAAGGATATGTTATGTACTTTCTCAGGAGAGATACATGGAACACATCGTGAACTTGAGAGAGATTCGGTGGAAGCACCAATCGGTAAGCTACCTTCCCAACACGATCCAGTATTTCGAAAGGACCGATATATCTAGGGCTCAACTTCCCCTTCTTTCCAAATCTCATAACCCTCTTCCAGGGAGATATTCGTAAGAACACTTTATCACCCACTTCAAACTATAGGTCTTTTCTTCGGTTGTCGGCATAACTTTTCTGTTGACTCTGAGCTGCTCTTATGTGTTGTTGAATAGATCTGACCTTTTCTGCCATTTCATCAACGAGATCAGGTCCTAATAGCTTTCTTTCCCCAACTTAATCCCAGCAAGTTGGAGTCCTGCATTTCTTTCCATAGAGAGCTTCATAAGGAGTCATCTGAATACTGGAGTGAAAGCTATTATTATAAGAAAATTCCACCAAAGGTAGGTGTTGATACCAACCTCCTTTGAAATCCATAGAGCAGGCTTTCAAAATATCTTCTTTGGTTTGAATTGTTCTTTCAGACTGACTGTCTGTCTGGGGATGATAAGCAGTGCTGAAACTCAACTCTGTAGCCAGAGTATGCTGAAGACTTCGCCAGAACTTCGAGGTAAATCTCGGATCCCGATCAGATATAATAGAAAGTGGTACTCCATGAAATCTTACCACTTCCTTTACATATATCCTGGCAAGCTGATTTAGAGATAAATCCTCTCTAATAGCAATGAAGTGTACAGACTTTGTAAGACAATCAACTATGACCCAGATAGCATTATTGCCTTTGGATGTTTTAGGAAGTCCTGTGACAAAGTCCATAGTGATGTTTTCCCATTTCCATTCGGGTATGGGTAATGGTTGTAACATCCCCTTAGACTTCGGTCTCTCAGCTTTAACTTGTTGACAAACCAAGCATCGAGAGACATATTCAACAACATATCTTTTCATTCCATCCCACTAGAAGTACTCTTTCAGGTCCCTATACATCTTCGTGCTTCCAGGATGAATAGAGAATGAAGAACTATGAGCCTCATCCAGCAGCTCCTTCTTTAATTCGGGGATGGGAGGAACACAAACCCGATTCCTGAACATTATTATCCCATCACAATCAAGGTTGAATTCAGGAACATTTCTCACTTTCTTTTGTAACTCAACATCTTCTGTCTGTGCCTCTTTAATCTTCACATGTATAGATGGTTGAACATTCATTTGAGAAAGATAAGATTTTTTCCCATCCATTATAATTCCAAGATCCATCCTTTGTAAATCCATAAATATTGGATCTTTTGTGATCCTCATCATAGATAAACTAGCATGGTCTTGTAGACTTAATGCATCTGCCACCTTGTTTGCTTTCCCAGGGTGGTAATGGATTGAGCAGTCATAATCCTTAATCAGCTCCAACCATCTTCTTTGACACATATTCAACTCCTTTTGTGTGAAAATATACTTTAAACTTTTATGATCAGTATAAATATCACACCTTTCACCATAAAGGTAATTCCTCCAATTCTTTAATGCAAATATTACCGCATCCAACTCCAAATCATGTGTTGGGTAATTTTTCTCATGGATTTTCAACTGTCGTGAGGCATAAGCTATCACCATATCATTTTGCATAAGAACACACCCCAATCCCTTCTTGGATGCATCACTGTAGATCACAAACCTTTCTCCACTACAAGGAAGTGTGAGCACAGGTGCACTGGATAACCTTCTTTTCAACTCCTTGAAATTCTCTTCACATTCCTCTGTCCAAAAAAACTTAACTCATTTCCGAGTCAACTTGGTGAGTGGATTAGATAATCATGAAAAATCTTTTACAAAACGTCGATAATATCCATCCAAACCAAGAAAACTTCGGATCTCAGTTACTTTTGTTGGTCTCGACCATCATTCGATAACCTCTGTTTTTTTCTGGATCCACAGATATCCCCTCTTTTGAGATTATGTGACCCAAAAATGCAACTTTTTGAAGCCAAAATTCACACTTGGTAAATTTGGCATAAAGCTTCTCCTTTCTCAGGGTCTTCAATATAATTCTCAAGTGATCTTCATGGTCTTCCTTGCTCTTTGAATAGACAATAATATCATCTATAAAGACTACCACAAATTGATCAAGATAGTCTTTAAAGACTCTATTCATTAGATCCATGAAGATAGCAGGGGCATTAGTAAGACCAAATGGCATCACTATAAATTCATAGTGTCCATACCTTGTACGGAAATCCGTCTTTGGTATATCCTCCCTTTTGACCCTTAATTGATGATACCCTGAACGAAGATCAATCTTGGAAAAGTATTGAGCTCCGCGTAGTTGGTCAAATAAGTCATCAATGCGTGGGAGAGGATATTTGTTCTTGATAGTGATCTTGTTAAGTTATCGATAATCAATGAAGAGTCTCATTGATTCATCTTTCTTCTTAACAAATAGAACAGGTGCTCCCCAAGGTGACGCACTAGGGCGTATGAATCCCTTATCAAGATTCTCCTGGAGTTGCTTCTTCAATTCCTGCAACTCAATTGGGGACATTCTATAAGGTGTCTTTGAAATAGGCAAAGCACCCGGTATGAGTTCTATTGAAAACTCAACTTCACGATTTGGTGGAAGACCTGGTAATTCCTCCGGAAAGACATCATCAAACTCCCATACGACGGGAGTATTCATAATCGCGAGCTTCTCACCAACCATTTGAGATAAATAACCTTCATTTAGTGGAATCAATACCCATAAAATGGAAGAAATTTCCACTGGAAGGTTATGTTCATCCTTACATTGATAGATGACCATAGATTGATCTGGAATATAAAATGTGACTTCCCTTCTTTGCCAATTGATATTAGATCCGTATAAAGAAATCCAATCCATGCCAAGAATCACATCAAATTCCACTATAGGAAGGATCAGAAGATTTGCAGGAAGCACTTTCCCACAAACTTCGATCGGAGAAGAATTATAAACATTTGATGCGACTGTTGTGCCATTAGGTGTTGTCACAGCTAACTCAACATCTAATTGTTGAGGTAATACGGTGATACCCTTAGAAAATTCTTTAGAAATAAAAGAGTGGGTGGATTCAGAATAAAATAAAACATTTGCTACTTTAGAGTGGACGGTAAGTGTACCTTTCACCACTTCGTTATCGTACTCCACATCGCTGATAGAAATTGCATGTGACTTTCCTTTGTCTTTAGCCTTAATATTTTGTTGACGTCGACCATCATCATCAACCCTTGGATTTGGGCATTGATTGGCATAATGCCCCATCTCCTTGCACTTGAAACATTGAAGTGTAGTAGGTTCATTCTGTGTATCCCTTCCTTTGTTTGCATCAATAGACATCTTCTTCCCATTATCGCGGCATTCAAATGCCCGATGACCTTCCTTTCCACATTTAAAACATTTACTTGTCTCTTTAAGACAACTCCCTCCATGTTTCTTTCCACACTTTGAGCATAAGGGAAAGCTCATCTTCTTTTCAGTTTTCTCTTTAGATTTTCCTTTGAATTCCATCTTCCTCTTCTTATCAAACCCATGTGACTGATGGGTTACTCCAATTTCCATCTCGACTTTGAGAGCACATCGAACGATTTCCTCGTAGCTATTGAAGTACCTTATGGCTAACGCCCTTTGAAGACTTGGTTTTAAGCCACTAAAGAATCAATCGATCTTACTCTCAGGTTGGATAATAATACCAGAAGCGTACCTTTCAAGTCTTGTAAAATTTTCTTCATAGGTACCAACTGATTCATCATTCCTTTGCTTCATTTCAAGAAACTCTTTCTCCATCTTTGTTCGGAGAATACGAGGGATGTACTTATTGAAAAATAAGTTCTTGAACTCGTCCCATTCCATAGACTCAATTTCATCCCTTTGCCTCGTATTCTTAATAAGATTCCACCATTGATCAACATATCCTTACAAAGGATACACTGCTATGATGACTTTATCATGTTCAGAACATTGATGAACTGAAAATATCTTTTCAGTAGTACTAATCCATTGTTCAGCAACTATTGGATCAGTATACCCACTGAAAGAAGGTGGACGCTGCCTCATGAAGGATTCAATAGAATGTTGCTCCTTCCTTTGCTCGTTTGGAAGTCCTGCATGATTCATAGCTTGAGAAAGTTGTGTGAGCATGGCTACAAGATTTTGCATTCCAGCTCCCATATCGTTTGGTTGCTCAGGGGGACAATCATTGCATTGCCCATCGCATTCCGCATTAACACGGTTCCTTCGGGTTCCAGCCATTGACTAAAACCAATAAGAATAGTGTGAGAAACACTAATTATAATAGGAAAACCACATAATTCAAGAATAAAATTTTCATTCTTAAGTTCTTATCCTAGGTTATTCATGGCCATTTCTAAAAAACTAAGATTGTGTTCTATGCTTAGACTTATCCTTAGGGTTCTTAATAAGGCTTTCACATCCTAGTTTCCAAAGGTTGACTATACCTTTTCTCTGATACCAACTATAACGACCCATACTTTACATACATTGTTAATACTTCAAAATTGAAGCACACTTATTACAACATATGACAAAACCACAAAGGACCGTATAGGTATAGTGTCTTTAGAAACTGGGAAACATAAACAACTGGTTCATAAATCTTCTATAGTATCTCCCATTTATTTCATCATATCTAGGGTCCCTTTTAGAATATTCTACTTAATATCCATCTTCCTGACCTAGGGAAAAGAAAACATAAAAGGGTGAGCTCAAATGCTCAGCAAGGGCAAATAAAGGAACTAAAAATCATATCATATCTTTTTGAAAATCAAAACCTGCAAAAGAGATCATAATATCTTAACATGGAATAAATCATAGAAGTTAAAATGAGATCCCCATAATCATAACATAAAACTTGACACTTTGTGGCATGCACACATAATAATGGAAAATCATTGCTTGTTAGTCATGACTCATTGCCAAGACTATCTTAGTGGACAAAGTCCCTTTCTAAACCGAGTCACCCTCGTTCCAGTCCTGTTTCAATGAACCGGTATAAACTAACGTTCCAGCCATGTCTATCTCATGAGATATAAATCTTTACCCAATTCATTGGAGGGAGATATAGGTCCCATCCATCTTATAATGAATCTGTTCTTATGGGTGCCACATAATCATAAATCATACATCATCGCATAACCCATGTAATAAAAATGGGATTCTTAAACAACATGACATCATAAAATAATTCATATAAGATAAAGGAATTCATAAAAATGTTTCCATCACAACATAATCAAATCCATGTAATTATAGGGATAAAAACAGAACCCTTTTATTATCTTAGATGGAAAATAATTTTGATAAAATACTTGAACTTCATTCTTGAGGAAAATATCCTTTCTACTTCAAAAACACTTTTCCTTTCTTAACATGTCATACAATTTTAAACTAAAAGAAGTTGATTAAAAATAAACTTGAATACTTGTAAAGGAAGCTTCTTGGAAATAATTTTTTAGAAATCCATTCATGCCATATAAGTTAAAAAAACATTCTTCGTACTTTTGTCGGAAAAGTCAAAAAGTACCTCGTACGACAAAAGATTCCTTTCATAGATATTACTAAAAACTCACCGAAGGGTAAAAATGGATTTAAAAAATTTTAGGTGGATGGAAATAATATTACATATTGATGAAACATGGATGTGGATGATAAAATACACCCCAATAAATACTTACGAATAAACAATCTCGGATAAAAATGAGATTGTGATATTTCCCTTACCTTAGGTCCGATTTGCTTTGTACGTGTCCGAAGCTCCTGTATAATGGTTTAAATAATGTTATTGACTTATTCCAGAATCATACATATTGATATGATATCATATATGGTCATATTCTTATCTTATTATTAGTAATATTACATCGTTACTTGTTACTCGGGTCTTTATTGCCTTTTGTTCTTATGCGTGTTTTGTCGAATAAATTCTTATTCTTCTTTTAAGGTTATAGATACCTTATATCCAGAATGGTATTAGTGTAACATATATCATATTTATTCATTCAATTCATTTATGTAATTACTATGTAATGATGATCATGTAGAAGGAGTCACATCACATCGTGGAGACGGTATTCCGTACGTACGCACGAGTGATGATATCGTTCCTATGATCGTGGAACTGTATTGGAGTATATATATATTATTTCAGTATCAATATTACTTTATAATAATCATAAATAGTTACTCATTACACCATTATACCCATCCTTGTAAAGTGATGGTGGAAAAATAGATTACACCACGGCGTGGAGACGGTATTCCGTACGTACGCACGCGCGGTGATTTCATTTTTCCGTGGGATGGATAGAAGGTGAATTAGGGTTCTTTCATATTTATAATAACATATCAGTATATAAGTAATACTGATGTTATTACTTTATCATGAAACAACTAAAGAAGAAGAAGTTGAAGAAGAAAGAAATTGAAAAGATCGGTAATGGATATTACCTCTTCTTTGGAACACCTCTTTGAATCCTCCACTTAGGGAACTAAGATTGGTCTTTGAATAAGACCAGGACCTCTAGGATTATTCTAGGGAAGTGGATAGGAGAAAATGGCAGGGTTTGGCCGAGCTTGAGTGCTCAAATTGGTGTGAGGAGGAGGGGGAGGATGTGCCCTTTTATAAGGGAGGAGAGGGGCACCTTAGGAATATCTCAAAATATTTTTTTATATTAAAGTCAAAATCGGTTTATAATGGTTCCAAAGGGTCTTATTTCGAAGATAAAGTGGGGAAGGGTCGAAATCCTAACAACAAATAGGATTTAGACAAGTTTATGATATTATTTTAACCTTATCAATTAGATCTAACTCTAAGTTAAATAATTTAACTTTTACCGTGTCTTTTTGTTTTCTTACACTATATAGTTAATACACATACTATAACATGCCAAACGAACCCCAAATTGTTTATTATTAGTATATATATCCTTATCTAAGTCATTTTGCCGAACCTTATATTTTTAGGAATAAAATAACAATTAATAATATAATATTTGATTTTAAAACTATTTTGTGTCAATTTTGACACTATTTGATATATGATTTTTGTGAAAGTCATAAAAGAATTATAGGTTCGAACTAAGTTGATTAAATCAACACTAATATATCATAGTAACCTAGAAAATTTGTTTAATTCATAAAAAGTCTCAAATTACATTTATTTTGGTGTTTATAACATCAATTATGTCAATATTTCATAAATAAGATAATTACTGCATCATCATTGTGTCATACATAAATTAAATTATTTAATGTCTAAAAATTACAAATAAAATACCATTATGTAGTAAATCTTTTTATATTTCTAATGAATATTTATAGTCTAATTTATCTTATGTATAACCCCATATAAAAATGATTTACTTATTAAACTTTGATTTTAACTATTTTAACCCTTCTTTAAATAAATTAATAATAAATGTCCTAATCTAATCCAAGTGGGACTAAATGGTCATATTTTATTCATAAGGTTGTTTTTGGTCGAATTACACTTATCCAATAGAATTAGGACATGTGTTAGGGTAATAGTAATATCATATTTACCCTTAGTTACCCTATTTACTATTAACTGCGGTAAAAAAAGTAAAAAGTTACTATTCACCAAAAAATTATTTTTATCTCATTGAACCACATTTTACTTACTGATATCAACTGTGTCTGTCAGATTTTCGAAATTCCATTCACAGAAGCAGTAAAATTAAGTTTTATGCAAAATTCAGTTTTTAACCTACCACTTAGTGGTTTCACTATTCATCAAAAATTGAAAGTTTTCAGAAAAATACCAAAATTTCACCCTAGGCTAATTTCGGTATTCCGAATCCAAGAATGAAGTCCATTTTGAAAAATAAAATTTATAAAATTTCAAAAAGTGGTTATTACTATTCATAACGGCTAGTTTTAATAGCATATTGTTGTTTAGTGAAACTCGGTATTGCGTACGACGCAAGCTATCGAGGAAGGTTGCGATTGCGTGTAAAGCAAGCCAAGAAAGTGTTGTGTAGAAAAATATTCCTTTGATAACATAAAAGTCTCGGGTGTTACAAATGTAACATAAGAAATCTATCATGTTTTAATAAATCCCAAAATTTTTAATATTCCCATATTAATTTTAAGGGTTTCACCACTAACCTCCCCTCCTCAATCATCCAAACTTCAAAGAGCACAAATGGAGTTCACTCTCCCTTCATCAATTAATTTCAAGATCCATTCATCTAACTTGCAAGAGGAAGTCCTGTGTAATCCCTTTTACTATTGATTCATCCACTTTCTATCCTTCTTCACCAACTTATTTTCTGTTTTATTTTCCTTTTCAAATCCAATGGGGTGACCAGGGACATGATTTGGGTTTGTGCTAGTTCTAACATTGGATATTGGGTATCTAGGGATTATATAGGATATCATACAAATTATTTGAGCCTTCACCATAAAATGAGACTAGATATGTGTCGTCATGAGGGAATTCCACTCGACGTGAGGTATGGGTTTTTGAGAACTCCCTTTATTTCTTATATCACAATATTCATACTGCTTTAAAATGATTTTTTTCAAATTAAAATTATATGTGATGTTATTTGGGTT
Organism: Viscum album; assembly: GCA_963277665.1. NCBI lineage: Eukaryota > Viridiplantae > Streptophyta > Magnoliopsida > Santalales > Viscaceae > Viscum > Viscum album. The sequence continues at coordinate 257,572,562 of OY728156.1, read as the reverse complement.
TTATGTAGGCTTTAAAATAATGTTTCAATTTTCATAAAGGGTAATCAATGGATTTTATGTTTTTCAAAGGAATGCTTTGGTTACTAAGTGACGAATAAATGTTTTAATGAAATTTTAAAAATGGTATTTAATTTTAAAAGGGGGTTTATCACATTTTGGATTTGAAATGATTGTAGGAATTATATTTTGAACATTATAAAATGTTTTTAAAAAAATTAAATTTTGTCCTATAGTTTATTTCTAGTATAGTTTAAAATGATTTTTTAGAATATATATAGGATGTGGGATTAGAATTGTTAGATGGAATCATTTTCCACGTTGGTTTTTTAAATGGATCATTTTTTACCTTTTAATAGTTTTACATGTCTTATGTGTTCGTGAAACCCTATAGATTCCCTTTGATTATCTTTACTAAGATTGTAAACCCAAAACGTAATTATTTATTATTTGGATTTGTTTGATATGAAATTTATCATTTCATTATAGGTGTTTAAAGTGTGGTGAAATCTGTATAAAACATTAATTTCTAGCTTGATTAAATTGGTTTATTACCTAATTTTTTCATTCATGTTAGCCTTAGGCTAATATAGTGGTATACTCTTATTCTTAAATAGGAAGTACACATGCTATTAGTGTCTCATAGTAGTGTTAAATTATAGATATGGGGGGAGGAATGTTGATAAGGATGATGCAAGATAGCTAGGAGGATTCTGTTCTTTAACATGCATCAAATACTAGTATTTGGTCAAGTGGATTATTGAATTCAAGGATTACATTACCGTAATACCTAGTCTGTTTTCTATGATATTTGTTGACACTATATGAGGGACATAAATCCTTTATTTCCTTTAGTAAACTAGATCATTTTCGTAGGTCAGAAATTTAGAGTGTGTGTGACTCTTTAAATTCATTATTGTGTGGTTCTTACTACAAAAATAAAAAGAGAAAAAATGATGAAAAATATCAAAAATTGGGAGAAAAGGGGAGAATAAATAAAATAAATAGGAAGAATAAAAACACCAGACATAGACATTTATGTGGTTTGGGAATAATATCTACCTCTATGGAGAGGGAGAGTTAGTTCACAATATATGAGATAAGGATTACATGGTTAATTTTTGGAGTACAAAAAAACCCTAGATCAGATGATTCCATAAACAGACATGGTGAATAATGACATCCTTTATTATAGTTCTCACATAGTAAGTCTACTAAGACATAGTTTCACATCCATCCAATACCAATATGCTACAGTATTGGTGGAATGAAGTTTTTAAAGCTACAATACCATTTTAATATTATGTTATAGTAGCTATTCACTAATATTGTTCCCTTTCAGTGCTTCTTGACAATTTTTCTATAGTTCTATCATAGTTTCTATAAGTAGAACCATTGGAGTTGTGACCTGCTATACAGTATGGTCCACCGGTGATTGGCCTAACTCCATTCATGGATTGGGCTACACCCATCCAATAGTGACATCTTGGATGTGTGTTTTATTTTAATATGATATGTTGTTTTCCTAGAAAGGGGTTTCTCGTACATTGTTTTAAAGTTATAAGATTTTGAAAATAAATGTTATAATTACTTGGTTTAATGATTTGTTTCATGTACGATCTTTAAAAGAATGGCGTTTGGATTTACTAAAAATTGGAAAAGATATTTATTTGTTTTATTATACAAATACATAAAACAATAATTTCAAAATTTTATTTTAAACAAGAGTATTTTAAATATCATTTTGGATGAATTTCACAAACATCTCAGTAGGACCCTAATATTCATAGTCCGATAATGATTATAATGTGATTTTTGAGAGATCAGTGGTCATTTGGAGATTATTGGTTTGTTCTAGTTTTATTTTTATTCATGAGTTATAGGTTATTATATTTACAACTTTGGATTGGATTTTATTTCTAATTTTTCCTTATGAATAAGTTATAGGTTAACTTTATCATTTATACTATATGATGGATTACTTTCATGGGTTCATATTATTTTTACTTTTTTCAATATATCTGATTAGATTTGTTTATTAGTAATCTATGTTGAAATATTTCCCATTAAATATTTTTCTGATAACCTGACAAATGATTTAAACTAGTTGGGATTAAGAATATCCTTTGAGAATTTCTACATGAAAATCAGGTTTCTTGTTTAGGTATTACTCAAGTTATTTCATAGAAAAGTAGTATGAAATGTTATTTTGGGTTCTCTGGATGGAAATAAAATTTGGGTAATTTTAGGAACTCTGGAGTTAGACCATGTAAAGGTATCTAATAACCCCCATTCATGATTAAACATGAGTTACTATGGGTATTTAATATTTATTTTTTATTTTTTGTTATTATTGGAATGTTTTTGGATATAATTTTGATCCCCATTGAGTGTATCTATGATTTTAGGGGTCTTCACTATGTTTTGAGGTGAAATAGAGAAGGAAGTAGGGCTATGTAGTTTGTTCACATGGTCTGAAAACCGTGATAAACTAATAATAATTAGGGCTAAAATTATTTTATTAAATTTTTCATAGTTGGAGTATGATTTTTATCTCCTTATGGATAAAGAATTCACAATTTTGTTTCATACTCCTTGAGTGGTCCTTGTGCATACTTTTCATTATGAAATGGTCCCAATAGTTTATTTCATCAGCGCGGTTCTAATTGAGTGATTTATTTTTTCAAATTAATGTTATTTAATATTTTTTCAACTATGTATTATTCTATGATGATGAGTATTAATTCTAGAAGTGTGATTTAATATTTTAAAAAATTGGATTAGATTTGAATTATATTCAAGGTCTGTGTTGTATTTTATTTAAAATGGGTTATGGATATTTATTTGTATAAAAATGTTTTTTAAGAAAAAGTTTTTAGGCATTAAAACAATAATTCATGTGGTTTGTTAATTACAGAGCATAATTTCAATACTTAATCTTTCATAGTATTTTTTTATAATTTATGATTTTTGAAACGTTTTTTGGAAAATAGAAATGGTATTTTTGATGTTTGAACTTAATAAGGGAACATATTAAATATCAAATTTTGAATTGAAAATAAAAAGTGAATGGTTTTCAAATGAAATTGAGAAATGTTTTTGATAATAGCTTTTCCATTTTTTTATCTAATTGATCATTAGATATTTATTTTTATCGTCACAGTAATAAGGTTTGAGATTTGTTTTGGTTCACATTATTTTTCCCTATCCAAGAAATTCATTGTTTAATTGTTCCAAAATAATATTAATCATACACATCATATTTTTCATACACATAATATTAATTATACAAATCAGTTTAATCTCTATTAATCATGTAAATAAAGTTACCCTTGTTTTCATTATTAAGAACTATTGATATACATATTAAATAATCATTTTAAATTTTGGTTTTACCATTAAATAAATTATATCTACCTTAACATGAAGTCTTATTTAACATTAAAAATAATTTTTTATTTTTTCATTTACCTTCAAAAATTAATTTTATTACATTTATACATGGTTTTTAAATTAATGTTTACCTTTATGTATGTATATTTTATCCGAAAAAATGTTGATATACCCTTATGTAACTATCTTCTTACACTTAAATAAGATATGAAAAGTTTTTTATACCTTTATATAGAGAATAAAAAGTTAATTTTTCCTTTATGGAGCTTCTACTGCTAGTTCATCCATACATCCATCAGTTATTTGCATACTACTTCTCGAATCAGCTTGATACAACCCAAATAAATGAACAACCTCTAGTTCCCTAGTGCGACCGTCAATTGTATGTTTTTCTAATCAAAACATTGAGCCACTACTATAAGGTATATTCTTTCATTATATTACCTATGTTATACTAATTCAAATGAATATTATCAAAAAATTCTACTATATCCAATTGAAGCTTGATTTCACTACCCCTGTTAATGTTTGATACATCCAATTCTAGTGTGTTACCACCACATTATGTACGCTACCAGAAGTTCTAGACTATTACTACTAGAGCATGTGTGCTGCTTCCAAAGGAAGTGTTCTACCATCATATAAAGTGTGATACTACTATTTTAGTATTAAAACCACCAATTTAAGTATTCTAATGAAACTAGATGGAATTAAATTTAAATTATTTTTTGATGGCTAGTTTATGAAATTTTTTTCATACAGTATATAAAATTTAAAAAAAAATGAGTGTAATCATGGAATGATATAAAGAAAATCTGAATGAAGAAGAAGAATATACCTCATGATCACCTTAATTGATCAGAATAGGAATAACTACACAAACACTAATTCAATTTTTCATTATTAATCTCTATTTTTATCTACATTTTAGTTAAGATTACGTTATTTTGTATTAGTTTTCCTTGATTTATTATTTTTTATAGTATTCTAATACACTATTAATTTCCTTAAAAACATGTTATCCCACATATAACTATGGAAGATGTTTTATAAAGTCTGGACTGCCTTGTGTGTAGTTATGTTTAAATCCTTACCCAGGATGTTGATCAATTTTATTATTTGATAAACTACATTGTAGATATTGATTTATAAGAGGAGATGATAAAGAATTTACTTGATATAAAACCTCTTGTTATTATTACTATGTGTGCTTCTTTTTTTTCCCAATTTTAATAAATTTAAAAAGAATACATTCATATGTAACATTAATTAATGTTTTTTTAATACTTTGTTCAATGTGATTATATATATTAAAAAAGTTAAAGTTATTTTGAAATTGTTTTAACTACACTATGATTGAGCCTCTAAGAAATATTTAAAAAACAATAAATTATATGTTTGTACAATTTTAGGTAACTATGATTTAATTTATGTTAGGGGATTTATTATTAAATATTTTTAAATTATAAGTTTCTATTTGGTACATAATTCACCCTCATCATGAGTAATTCACTCTGATAAGCATTTGGTATCAAATGATTTTATTTGTTTCATAAACCACGCATATCTATGATAATGTTTTTCCCAAAAAGATCAAAAAATATTTTATTCAAAATTTACATCTTTTTGGATAACAATATATTAAAGTGACTAATACTAACATGCCTTCATAGTTTAATTGTAAAAACTATATTCAATGAAATATCAACATTAAAATAAAGATGTAAAGCATGAAATTTGTTATTTGGACTATAACTATGGACAAATATGACCAACCTTAAGATGTAAGAGTATATTTGATTGATTCCAATAAAGACTCTAATTATTGTAATATATAACCCATTAAGGAATTATATTGTTAATTTGGAGAAGCTGAATTTAATAGAATCATTGCATGTTCTACTGCATATCAAATTTTTGATATTCTTGTTGTGTCTCAGAAAGAAACATCAAATGTTAAAGAAATGTTCTTGAATAAATATACAACAAAACATGATAAATTTATAATGAAAAATGTTGAATGAATACATGACATGTATCTCAGCTTCAATGAAAATTTCAAAATAATGCTTTTTCATGGAAATAAAATTGAGGACAATGAACAAGTGATGTGAATTAAATAGTGCTTAACCAAAAAATGAAGAGTAAATTTTATCTCTATTAAAGGGTCTTGCGATATAAGAAAACTAAATATAATAGATATGATTAGAAAAATCATGATGTATGAAAAATAAATAAATGTTAATAAAATATATGATAAATGAAAAATAAAAGTAGATGATTTCAAAAATACTGAGTCAAAGGTAAAGGAGAAATTAAAAGAAGACATACCATGTTACGAAGAGTCATCTAGTGATAGTGATTATGATATGGGTCATCTATCCAAGATATTTAAGAAGATAAATATGAATAATAAATTCATCAAAAAATAAAACTATGGAGGAATGTATAATAGGAGTGTAAGCAAGAAATAGTAAAACCAACCACAAGAAGTAAAATGTTATGAGTTCAAAGGGAATGTCCATATAAAATTTGATTGCCCAAAATTTAAATATAATAAATTATTAGAAAACTGTAAAAAATAAAAAATTAATTAATTATTGTAACTTAGAGTTACTCTAAGGATAGATCCAGTGAGTCTGACTTAAGAATATCAGGTAATGTTCAAAGGGAGAACATGTACTTTATAGAGGAAAATTGAATGAAACCTTCATGAAGAGTACTAGTAAGATCTTATGGTATCTGGAATAAATATGTTCCAAACACATGAATAGATATTGTTCTTGCTTTAAGAGACTTATAAAAGTTGTTGGTGGATATTTACCTTTTTTTACAATTCCAAATGATAAATAATATTACTTTTTAAATCAAAAACTCTAATTATATTGTAATTTGAAAAGTATTATTTATTTTTGTTTTAATTTATAAATTTTTTAGAATCTCATAATTATGTATTTCTAGATATCATTTTTATTTTTAAACCATTGATTTAAAATTGTCTGAATCTATGAAATATATAGTTTTTACTGATTAACATAATGAAAATTTGTATATATTTGATTCATATTCATTATTTTCCCAAGGAATTTTTTTACGTTTCATCCAAAATGATCACTGTCTATGGAATTGGATACTAGACCAATGTAACCTTCATCCTCTTATAAATATAACTTGTAAAGGTTTAGTTAAGGATATTTCTAAACTATAAATCATAGAAGATGATGTTTTTAACAACTATAAAAAAACATAATATTTCATTCAATCTAGAGAAAGAAATTTCAATTTATCATCCCCTTGAATTCTATTACATGGAGTCGTTTAGACCATCTAGAATTTATGTCTTAAATTGGAAGCATTATGACTATATTCAGGTTGATTACTATTCCATATATATTTGGATATTCTTTTTTTATAACAAAAAATTGAATATTGTTCACATTTTTTAAAATATGAAATATTCGTAGAAAACATTAGTGGACTTACTCATAAGATAATAAGGAGTGATCATGGATGAATGTTTTAAAATCAAGATTTTTTAAAAAAAAAATATAGAAACAGGGATACAGTCACAAGTTTTCTACTCCTAGGACTCCCCGCAAAATGGTGTTTCATTATGAAAGATTAATATTCTAAATGAAATTTCCCAGACCATGCTCAGTGAGTATGATCTACCTAATTATTATTGGGAATAATCTATCAATAAAAACTTCTATATTATTTATAGGTTTCTTAATAAACCTCATTTTGAGAAGAGCCTATATGAGTTATGGAATTAATGAAAATCAATGTTTTATTACATCATAGTTTTTGGCTGAAAGATATTTAATCTTAACACAATGGAGTGTTTAGATAAATTTTACATCCAAAATTAATCAAGGAATATTATTTGGTTATTCAACCTCCATTAAATCGTATATAGTGTTCAATAAATGGAAAATAATGGTGGAAAAATGTGAAAATGGAAAACTTGATGGAACATATCCACCTCAGCCTAAAAATTCATTAGAAAACATTGTGTATAATATTTATAACATAGATATAAATACCCTCAACCAATATTACATATTTTATAAAACATTCTTTAAAAATATCACCCATAACTGAAGAATTATTTTAAATGGACCATCAAGAATAAGATAAAGTATATGGTGCCTCTATACGTATATCTGTTACAACTAATTGAGCTGATCCTTTAGATGATATTATTGGATATCTAATTAGTGGTACTCAATCTAGAGTTTCTTTTAGAGACCATCATAAACATCAATCCTTGTTGTTATAGTTTTGAAAAGAAATCATCAATGATGATATATATGGTCAACTTTTGGAAATGTATATGAAAGAAGAGATGAATTAGATTAAAAGAAACAACATATGGGAACTAGTAGAAATACCCAAAAAGTTGACAACCGTTGGCATAGAATGAGTCTTTAGGAACAAGTTTGATGTATTTATGACTATAATATGAAATAATAAAAAACTGGTCATACAGGGATATAGTTAAGAAGATGAAATTCAATATGAATAAACCATTGTACTATTATCTAGACATTAGTCTATTAGAATGCTTCTTATTTATGTAGTGTATTTTAATTTCAAATTTTATTAAATGAATATCATGTGTGATTTTTTTATGGTTATATTGTTAAGTATGTTTCTATTGAACAAACCCAAATATTTTAAAACCCTCATTTCCCACATAATGTTTACGAATTAACAAAAGTGATTTATAGTTTAAAATAATCTATTGGATCTTGGTATGATAGGATCAAATCCTTTTTATTTACAATGTTTTTTCAAAAATAATAGTTACACTATCATTATTTATAAAAAGGATATCAAAATATGTATTATTAGATAAAAATTATATTAATGATGTTACTTTTTGGAACATCCAAAAACTATTTGTTTATAGAATTTAATAAATTGATTAACAAGGAATTTGAAATTAGTTTCAATGGTGCGTTAATATTGTTCCTTGGTTTTCCAAAACTCCAAAATAAGGAAGGAATAATTTTAAAACAAATCAAACTCAAAATGGAAATTTTGAAAATATTTTTCATGGATAACTCACAAGGAATTGATACACCGATGAGTTACAACTATAAATTGGGTCTTTATGGAATCTAGGAAATCAATTAACCAAACAATTTATAGAGGTATGATATGGTGTTTATCTTTCATCTTTTCGGCCTAATATTATGTTTAGTTTGTTCATGTGTTCATGTTTTCAAAACTATATATGGTAACCTCATTTAAATTCTATCAAAAGTATTTTTAATTAACTCAAGAATACAACTAACTTTTTATTATTGTACATAATAAGAAAACAATCAAAATATTTAGTTTTTTCGAATCTGATTTTAGTGGATTTATGTTGTATTAAAAAATATCCTCTAGAACCTGAAACTTTTTAGTAACATCTATCATATTATTGTTTGTAAAAAAACAATAACTATGTTGAATTATCTACTAAAGAAGCTATGTGTGTAGCTATCAGTAGTTATTTTTCATAGATTATGTGGATGAAATAACATTAATGGATTATGGATATCAATTTAGAAATGTCCTTAAAAATTGTGGAAATGCAATGTGATTAACATTTTAAAATTTTTTTGTCTCATTCTAGGACTATGAAAATTGATATAAGACATCATATTTTGATTGAATTTTTAAAAAGGTGATATAAATCTTGAATTTTTTGGCACAAAACATCAGTTTAAATATATATTTACAAAGAATTTGAATATCAAGAGAATAAACTATTTCATAAATGAACATGGAATGATAGTATTTCATTTTTATTTTTATTTCATAATATTTCTTATTTTTGGAATATTTAAGTCAATTTTTTTTCTACCATTAGGTACTACCAAGGTTTTCGTTCATTATCTTTGTTTCCATTGGTCTTGCTACCATGGATTTCTACCATCTGTCTTGCTATCAGGACTTGATACCATTAACCATATATTATTTCTATTAGGCTCTACCGTTAAGTCGATACTATTCTAATTTCTACCATTAATAATTAATTTTAACCAAAAATTATAAATTTTGAATAATTTAAATTTAAATTAGGTTTGTGCCCAAAATGATAAATATCCCTATTTCAATTCTAAATTGAATCATATTTTGTAAACATCCTTTATAGATCCATTGTTACCAATTTTTATCTATCAATCAAAACATTCACATTCAACCCCAAACCTCTACTTATTTTCTAAATTAGAGAGAATGATTCATCCTTTAGGATCTCTAAATGAATTTAAACCTCACAAGTAGCTAAATATATAATCTAGTCGTCATATCAAAACAAATCAATTTATTCATTCATCATGGGTTGTAATGTTTGAGATAGAAATTAATGATACTTATATGGTGTCCATATATTCACTAGTTCTTAAATTAATAAAACAAAATGTATAGGCTGAATGGATCTATATAAATTATCAACCATTCTATCCAAGTATTATATTTAAATTATACCTCCTTCAAATTAATAATTTTTAATTAAAATGTATTTAATTTGGTCTTTAGAAGATCAAAACGAGCTCATGTTCTCTTTAATGAACTGAGATAAATGAATAGGGGTTCCTCGTGAAAGAATCTATGAGGATTTTTTGTATCCCATTACCCATGCTTGTTATTTTATTATGGATTCCACTATTGAGATAACTGGAAATTTTTCTAGTAGAAGACATAACATAATGGAACTTGATGCATATCCTTGTACTATTTTAATGTTTATAATGAACATTATTTGTCCTAAAACGAAGGATTTTAGTATTATGAGGCGCTAAGAAATATTATTTTTTTCTAATTATGAAAATAGTAGACAAATTAAATATATATAGATATTTGACGGTTCACCTAATAGAGTTGTGCAATCTTATTTCAAGGTCATGCTCTCTTGAATATCTGAAGAAAATTTATTCCATGTCGGAATCCAGATGACTCATTTATAATAGATAAATAAAAAAGATTCATTATGGTGGTTTCATTCTCAATAAAAATACCAGTATATGGATGAAGGTAAATTGAAACCCTTAGTTAAAGATATGGGTAGTTAAAAATGATAGGATTTATGAGAAGTTTAACCATTTATATAGTCTTTTTAGATCAAGATATTTGGTTAAACCCAACATGGACCCAGATGAAGTGGTAGTTCCATATTTAGATAAAGAGGTGGTCGAAGCCAATACTGATGTTGATGTAGTGGTTTTAGATAACAAAAGAAGTATAAGTTGGGCTCAATATTGAAATTGAGGTAGAAGGAAAGTACAAATAAAAGTGGAAAATTTTACTTTTCCAGTTGCAGCACAAAGTGATATTGATATAGTTAAGATCCCAAATGTGTCTTATATAACATGTTACTCTCCTATACCCTTAATTTATAAGGATAATTTGTCAAAATAGGATTCCAATTATTTTGATAATGAAGTATCAAATTATGAAAAGAATGAAGAATTATATTCAAAGATCCCTAAATATTTAATGAATTTATCATATGATAATTTTAATGATGTTAATAGACAATATGAGGATAGTGAGACCAACCATTTTATTACAGTTGCTGAGTCTACTAAGACTATAAGTGAAGATAAGTTTAGTAAATCGTAGAGTTTAATAGTTTTCCATGTTGTGAAAGCCTAGTAGAGACAGATGAGATAGATAATGGTGATAAGGAAGATCCTTCTAAGGGGGATAAGATCCCAAGATCTACTATTATAGGTCCAACCTACCCAAATTCTGATTATGATAATGATCATGGTTGAGGAAGTCCACCAGAGCATGATTTCCCAACCATCTCATTTTCTTAAACATATCATAAGGTATCCATGGTGTGACGATTATACCGAGTTTTATTTCATGATGTTATTCCTTCGACGGTTCCTAATAGAATTCCTAAAATGATTGGTACAACTTCAATACATATTCAAAAAGATATTCTCGAGGTTTTTATTAAATTTCCTCCTCGATCTCATGTTCTATCTTAACCTACATAGGATAGATCTTCACCTCCACCTCAAACTCCTCATACCAACTTCTTAACCAATGATAATATGTATTCCTTTAAGGGATGAATTTATTTTATTCCTAGTGGAATTATCAGATCTTCCACTTATCATGATAATTCACTAATGTAAAATTACAATTTATTAATTGTTTCATTTGGTTTAGAATACCTATACCTTACCAATTTTCAAGGAATGAAAATTTATAAATGGACAATAAAAAATTAGTTATGAAAATTTGTGTTATCTACTCAGCTTTGGAAGATATGAGAATAGATCAGACTAAGAGAGAACTCTTAGTACTTGGAAGGATGAAATCTCTTTCAACTATTGGATATTATTTTTCAAGATCTCATCCTCCTTATGTTCCTTGAATTATTGATAATGATTTGATCATCTCTCACGATAGAGAAGTGCCATTGGTATTGTAGGAATATTATTCTATATCTCATCTATATAACCTCAATAGAAAATGTATCATGGGGATAATATATAAAAAATATAAGGGAATGTTTAAATGAATCTATAGTGACACGGTCTCCAAAACCATATCTATAAAATAATATCTTTCAACTATTTTAATAAATAATTATATTACTTCTCATTTCATGTTTCTAACAGAAAATTTAAGGATTCCTCCTATCAACAGGTCCTTCATAGATAAAGTAAATTAGTTAAAGGTTTTATCCCTTTTGATCCAAATATTTATAAATGAATGTAAGGATTTGTTTCTAGAAATGTGTCAATGTGAACGGTTCATTACTCGGTTTTTGGATTTGATGGACCCCTTTCTCTACAATACTATAACAATAGTCATTGATACTCTATTATTCCAATAAAAACATTGATTTTTAGTCCTATATATACACCATTTAATAACACATACATTTATTTTAATATTTTTGGGTCTCTATACAAGTTAAATTGGGGGTAACTTTCACCTAGTTTCATCGAGCATAGTTTCTTGGCCTCTTGATACTCCATTGGTCCTTACTCATACTCTTATTGATTTTAGAAAGGGAAATAACTTGATGGATGTAACATCCATCTATTATGGGGATGCTTCATCAGATTCTATTTATAATTTGACAAGGAATTTTTTTATATATAATATTTTTATATACTTATTTAAATTTATTATTTATGAAAATTTTTCCGAATTTTTTACATTTCCATACTTTATCACATTTCCCTTACTTTTTGGATAATCCCAATAGGGGGAAATAAATGAACATTGAAGTATATAATGTATATGTATAATGAATATTCTTATGCAAACATTATTTTATGAAACATTATTGACATCCAATGTTTTGTATTTTAATTTTTAATCCTATTTTGTGATCATAAAAAAGGAGGATATTATTGGCTCAGTCTAAGAAATAAATTTTTTTAATGTTCGCAACTCATATTTGTCATACCCATCATATTTATCTTAAAAATAATAAAAATTCATTTTTATCAGGATTAATCATAGAAATTATGTTATTCATGTTTCCTTTATTATGAACTCGTTATTTCCTTAAAAACATTCTGGTTTAAAATTTGTTTTTACTCTTATTAAATTCTATATTCATTTACATGATGTATTATATATCCTTAAAAATACTTTGTATTATTTGATCTAAATTTAAGAATAGTTATGATTACCATTAATAATATTTTTAAATTTAAATATTACCTCCACTTATATATCATTTTCCCTTATGAATATTTTTTATTCCCTTTTGTATGTATTTACATACCCTTACATAAGATAAGAAAATTCTTTTCTTCCTTTACATTGTGTTCGAAAAGATCATTTTACCATTATGAAGCTAATACTCTGCATTCATCTATTCATCCCTTAGTCAAATATTTACTAATACTAGAATGGTATTACTACCATGAGTAGAAATTTTCTACCTCATATTTAGTCATGTTACTTTAAGCTGATACTTGACACCATTAAATGACTTTAAAACCCATAGAATATATCTTTTTCCATTAAAGTACTTCATCCACTACTAGTACAAGAATATTATTTTAAAGGAATGTCTACTAATTTTAGCTACATTATACTGCCACTAACACGCCTTGAAGTGTTATACTAATAGTTCAAGTGTTCTACCACTAGCTCAAGTATGCTACCACCAATTCAAGTGTACTACATCAATATCAAGCGTGCGAATCCTAGAGAAAGTATTATACTACTAGTTCTATATTTATACCACTTTTTTAAGTATTCTACCATAATTATATATAAATAAATTCAAATAAATTATTTTAATAGATATTATATGCTATTTAATGAAATTTAGAAACATTTAAATTTTAGAATAATTGTTCTTAAAAAGAGGCCCAAGGGTATTGAAGACAATGTTATACTTTCCAGATATAGGAGTCAGTATATGGGATTATCTCATTTTATTATTATCATAAAAAGGATAATTGGTGACTCTAAAAAAGGTATAATGTTAGTATAACCCGTATTTCATAGTGGTTGAGTTTTTTATTGCCCAATAAACTTTTTAGTAATAATATTAGATGTTTAATGTTTCCGTACATAAAGACATAGAGTATTTTATAGTGTTAAAATTAACACTAAATTTTTCACAAAAATTAGAACTTTTCATTTAACACACCATGTCTCTTCAAGGATGGAATAAAATAAAATCAACAAGAATAATAATAACATTCCTGATCACCTCCTTGCTTGGTCAGATAAAGAAGAATTACAAACAAACTTAATCAATATTACTTTATTCCACATTATTTTTGTTTACATATTTGTTATGATATAATTATTTTTATATCCATTAATAAAAATATTTTATATTATGTAGTATAATAATAAAATACCCTCTTCGTTTCAAATTAAATCTTCATCCCATGTATAAATGTGGGAGAGGTTTTATGTAACATAGACTACCTTGTGTGTAGTTGTATGTAAAACCAAATCTAGGTTGTGGATCAAGTTTATTATTTAATAAACTACTAGATAGTGGGTGATTTCTAGGAGGAGAGGACTAGGTCTCAGCTTGAGACTAAAACTCTTTCTTATTCCTCTTTTGGTTTCTTTGTTTTATTTCATATTTTTTTAATTTTAAAAATATTTATTGATTGTTGACATTAATTAGTGTTTTGTATTCTGTGATTAATGTAACTAGATTTGTTTTAAAAGTTAATGTGAATTTGAAATTTTTTGATAGGGTTGTGGTCAATCCTTTGCAAAACATTACAAAAACATTAAACTATACATTTATACTAATTTATTTAATTGGTATATATTTTTAGTGAGGGTATTTAGTTTTATATATTTTTAAAATAGTTATTTTTATTACATACATAGTCTCCCATTCTTTAGTACTACATTCTAAAAAATAATGTTGATGATGTGATTTGGAATTTTTTTGTTTATTTTTATGTGGTGGTTTGTTTTGTAAGATATGGAATAATTGAGTTCAATACATAATGTTAACTATAATATAAATTCCATAGTGTCTTATCAAAATAATATGATGTTTTTTTGTTGGTATTATCTTTAAGGAAGTTATTGTTATCTCTTAAGAGTGATTCCCTTAAGTGTAGAGTCAACCCAAACTCAAGATCATGTGGTGGATCAGAATTCATCTATGACATGATAAAATATAGGATTTACTAAATTCAAAATAATATTATTTCCTTGATGATAATGGATCCATTTATGTGATTGGGTGGATATAGAGGATTGATATAACCTTAAATGTTCTCAAAACTACTCATGCTTCAAGGGGAATATCCTTTATCGCTTAGCTAGGAGGACCCAAACAGGTGTGGTAGGATACTGTGGTACCTTCTTTATTGTATGAGTGTGTGACAATTCCTCAGGATTAATAATTAGTGAAGGAGTAAGTATTTTAGTTTTCCAATATGTTAATTTTAATTTTCCTTTTGAGTATGTGAATAATGACATTAAAAAAGGATCATTCACCTGAGAGAGGCCTTTGTTCAGATCATGGAGATGTTGTGGGAGAATTTAGACTGTTTTCTTACAAAAAAGTGGTTCTGAAGTCCATATTAATAAAGGATAAGAATATATAAAATTATTGTTAGATGATTCCACCACTTTGGTTTTCGTAAATTGGGATATTTTTTTTCTGGTGAGAAGAGGAATTGGTTATAGTTGAGATGAAAGTACAGGTTGAGCGAAGGAAATATTCACATAAAGGGAATGAGAAGTGCATTTCTTTCTTTCTGTGTGAGTTGGTTGGTCCATATAAATCATATTACTAAAATATATCCATGGAATTTTACTTAGTGCAACCATGTTTCCATATTCATATATTTTTTAAGGTTAGGTGCTGATAGAGGAATTCTTATATATAGATTAGATTGGGATGATTGTTTATATTTTATTTTAATTATGATGGTTTAGGATTTTCATTGAACTAGTACTGAGAATTTATGAACTTATTCATGGGTTACGAAGTTGGATCATGCCTTGTTAGTTGAGCATGTGATAATCTTATGGGCATGAATTAGAGGACCTAGGATTTTGTGCCCTTTGTGTAAAAGAGAAATTGATAATGTTTTTCTTGGTTTCTATGGGTTCATATTGAGATGATAAACCATTTTGAGGTCTGAGTTTACCTTCTTTTTATTACCATAGGTTGTGGACTATATCATTATTTTGTTGTTTATGGTGTATTGTTTTTCTTTTTTTAGGATGTGTTGATTGTTTATATATTCTGATCACTTAATGTTGTATGGATGTGACTTTTCTTTGGGATATTAATATATTTATTTGATGGTTGTTCATTGTTTGTGTATGTATGTTTTATTTTGTGTTTTGGGTTATTTTTTTTCATAATAATGTCTTCCTATTATCTAAATTTAATAGATAAATTCTAAATTATGCTGAAAACTATGCCTGGTATTTAGCTATATTGGGGATCATTTGAAAATGTTAGTGATATTTATGGATTTTATTTTAGTTTTTTTATATAGTGAATTATATTTGGTAGTTTATTTATCATTGGACCTCACTTATTATTTCCATGGACCTCCAACTTCTTAGGGAGAGTCGGTGTTGTGATTATCTATTTTTTTTATAATTTTGAGAACTTTATTAGGAAATATATAGGCATAGTGAGGAGATTGTAACACCTAATATTATTGTGGTCTTAATTAAATATTTATTTTTTTAAAAAAATTAAAATTTTAGTGTGATTAATATTGATATTTAAAATTTTAAATGGCTTTCTTAGATTCTATAGTTTAAGGCTCACGGTTTCAACTAAACTATGTAGGGAACCCTGTATAGAGAGTTTTTGAGTAAATTTTTTTTATGTCCATGGCTTAGTATGTATATGTATAATAAGGGCTATACCCTTAACATAGAGATAAAAAAAATATGGAATCCCAATGATATAAAATATTTGGAGATTTATGGTAATGAAATCAATGATCCCCATTGTGGGTTATATAATAATGAATTTAATTTTATTCCCTTGTTTAAAATAGATTTAAAAATTTGGATAATTTTCAATGTTACACATGAAGGTTCCAATAAATGATAACTATCTTGATATGTGTTGCGATGATTTTTAATTCTTTAATATGAATCCTCAAAATCCTATAACTATAATTTTAACCCATTTTATAGATATTTTATATATAAAGAGTTCTTTAGGTAATGATATATCAACAGAAATTATTAAAAATAATATCATTTGTGTCTTAACTAGTACTTGGGAAGATGAAAATACAACAATAAAATGATAAAAAGAATATTCTGTTTGAAGAGATTATTTTTTATCTCAGGGTTAATGAGATTATAATGAAGTGGAAATATGAGAAGAAAACATAATAATTAAAGGTGAAGAAAACCATTTCCTTAACACACAAAAAATATTCTTCCAAATGTTGATAGGTGATTCATAATATTTTTGAAATTATAAACAATTTCTTCCAGAAGATAAAGTCTTACCCCTATGAAAAGAAAAAGAAGTAATAAACTAAACTAGGGGTAAGATACTACAATTTTAACAAAAACTTTAAAATAAATATGAAACTCCCCACCCCTAAGATGAAACAATGATAATAAATAAATAAAGAATAATATTTAGGTTTCAATATGTATTTATAGTCATAAATATCCCTCCTCACCATACTCAAGTGAGGGAAGTGCCAATTGTCCCATGAAATACTTTGAGGTGGGTTAAGTGGTAAATTATTCCACTTCTCATTTCCCTTATTTTATTTTAAATTATAAAGATATATATAATTATATAGATCAATTACATGAAGATTTATTTTGAATTTATATTGAAATTAAAAGATCATAAAAATAAATACAATCATGGTGTTTTTGAAAATATATAACATTTTCATAGAAAATGATAACACAAAGGAGGAAACTAGAAAATAAAAATATTTTTTATATTAAATGATTAAAATCAAGTAATAATATTCAATTTTGTATTGGATGAAAATGGAGTTTTGAATAATAAATCAAATAAGGCTAAAAATAAAATTATTTGTTTAAAGGCTTAAACCAATGTTGAAAAGTTGAAAAATACTTAAAGATTGTCTTTCTAGTTCTCCAAATGTGATTGAATATTGAATTTTATTTTTGGTTCCTAGTAGAATAATAAATAAACTTTATGGTATTGGTTAATATAATCAGTAATTCTACTCAATAACTAATACAAATATTACTTTTTAAGAGGTAATTATCAATATAATTTTTAAATCAATATACCAAAACCAAGAATATGGTATATCCCAGTGATTGAGAAGGATCCAATTATGGTATTCCCAATTTTATTTACCTTTATTTAAATATTTTATCATTAAGATATCATATTTCTCATGTAAAGTTATATCATATGCAAATTTGGGTTCCAATGAAATTATTGGATAATGTTTGTGGACCCAAATATTGGGTACTAAAAGATAATGTATATAGATTCTATAGTAGGTAAAATGTCTCAGTTGAAAAACAATATCTTGTATAAAATTTTAATATTATTAAGGCTTATTTGGTATGACTATCATAGGAAATTTACTTTTTAATTCAATATTAATGAGATTTATCAATTTATTAATTTTTGAGTTTTTATTTAAATTCCAAATTGATTTTAAATTAAATTTTTCTTTTATATTTCTTTTAGTTTGATTTTTATTATTATTTCAAAACATATCATTAAATCTCCTTGTGAAAAAATTGAATATTTTTTGAATATTTCCAATATATTTTTAACATTTTCTTAACGAGAGTATGAAATTAAATATTTAATTGTTTTAATTTATTTTTAAAATTAAAAATATCAATTAATTAAATATTTCAATATTTAAAATTATATCAAAACTCAAGTAGATGTTTTATTTATTAAATTATATTTAAATATTTTATGATTTTATGATTTTAAATTATATTGAAATTTGAATATATAATTATCGGAACTTATTAATCTATTTTATCTTATTGTTGATGCATCTTGTTGAAAAACATACATTCATTGTTTCAAATTTAATTTGATTGATCTATCAAGGAACTCACTAACTAGCAATTTCTTCCCCACTGAGTATATTATAAAAATTTATAGAAATAAGATTCTATATGTTGTGCATCATCCTACCCATATAACTGACCTACTCACCAAAAGCCTATTTCCTTGTATTCTTGGTCTCTTATGATGGGAAGGTATATATTGTGTTTTAATCCTTTTTCCCTTACCTCAGTCTCTTCACTGACACTCAAAATTCAATAGATTATCTGAATGAATTTATAAAATGATTCAAAAAATGTGTCAATAAAAACGATGTTTTTCGCGAAATGGTATATTTTCAAATCTCCTTATTTAAGAAATATTTTATTTCCGAATATTATGTTATGTTATAATTATTTAGTTTCACTTTATAACCATGTTATTGGAAATAATTTAAAAAATTTAAAATCATAAAATCATGAAATCTATTCTAATTTCTTATTTGAATTTTTGAAATATTTTTTCAAATTATTTATATATATTATTCTGAAAAATATGATCTTTTAATTATATAAATAACCTTACATTAAAAAAAAATTTGTTAATGGGACATAAATTTTTATATTTTAATACTCTCTTTTAATCATTATAAATAATTATGTTCAGGAATTATTTTAATTTTTCAAGCATGTGATTTGGTGACGTCTGGTTTACTTTCACCATGATATTTATTTACTTTATTTAAAATATTTAATTATGTTGATATATTTTCTATTTTTTAATCTATATTTATCTATTTAAGTAATTGATCACATAGATCAATTTATTTTATTTAAATCTTAAATTCATGTTTCAATATTAAATCTTGATATCATTGATCCATTTATGCCTTTTATTTTAATCATAGGATTATTTATTTATTACACTTTATTAGGTGATTTAAATTTCTCTTTCATTTTTACCCCTTGATTACATGTCATGAGGCTCCTCAATACATTAAAATTATGAATAAATTGATAGCAAGACTAATATATTTGAATAAAAAATGTGTCTATAAGAAGACACGTATTTTGAAATGAACTCTAACATAAGAAAATTTGTTTTACAGTCTTTTAATATTTAAAATTGAACTTCAAAATTTTATCTTTTTTTCAAAGTACATGTGTGTGTAGTGTCTAGTTCCTTAATAAAGTTTTTAAATTTTTGAACACATGGAAAGTGTTGTTTTAATATTGTAAATATGTTTTTGAACGTTTGAGGCTGACATGGATTGAAATTCCTTTTTATTTTTGAATTCTCTTGATCAGACATTATGTATTATGGAGTTTTTTTACCTTTTTTATATCTTATTCTTGGAATTCATCTAATTATGAATAAATTAAATTTTATAATCTAGAAATTGTTCATGAAAATTTTTAGAATTAAAATGGGATGCGCATTTGATGAAATTAAATCATTGATATCTTTAATACCTAGCTTAATCTTATTTTTCGAGATATGTTTATGAAATATAATGTAATGTTATGTCAAGATATATTTTAAAATGATTTTAAATAGTTTTAAAATTGGTTTAATTTAAATTACTTTCATATTTGTTGTTTTATATCTTCAAAATGGGGAGAAATTTTATGAATAGAAACATTTATATTAGATTATGGGACCAAAGGTAATTGTTTCAAAAGGATCTTGAATTGACTCAATTATTTTCAAATTATTATTGTTTTGAAATTGATTTATCATTAAATAATAAATGTTTTATATATTTTAATTTTTTATAATAACAAAGGGTAATAAGTATTGAAATTAAATTATTGATGAAATAATTCTTAGAATCCATTCTGAGATTGCATGTTGAAGAACTGAAAATGTTTGGAAGAATTTCATTATGAAATGTTCATATTATTTTTAATTATATTAATAAAATATTCATCAATATTTCCCTTAAATTATTAATTTATTAAGTGTTTTTATCATAAAAAAGGTAATTATTTGACCTCACCCTATTTTCTGGTTTTAATTATCACAAATTCTCATTTTTATTTATAATCTACTCATTCCATGATTTTTAGAGTTTATATTTTAGATTTTGTAGAATTTTTCATACCATAGTGATCAAAAGGATCATATAGGATATTTTTTGAGTCACCCACCAGTATGTACTAAGGGATACTTAGTGGACAACACAATATGGCTAGAAGAACCTAGAGATTACACCAATTTTGTCAAAGTACTATCAAGAATTTATTTTTCTATAGACCGAACAACACCTTTTTCTAGCTGTATCGACTATCTCATCATGTCCAAAATGGCTAAAAAACATATCATTTAATAAGGTATCCACATTCCTTAATTTCATCTCAAATAGTTAATTATAACCATTATAAAATCCAGAATGTTCATAATGATATCAGATTCTATAAATACACACCGTTGATAACATTGATTGTTATTTTTACTTTTATGATTCTTTCTAGAGGAAGACTATGTCACTTTTCTCATATTCTTATTCTCTCTTACAATTTTCTCTATTAATCCCTCTTTATTTTTTATACTTTTTAGAGTATTGAATGTGTGATTCAAAGGGTTTCCATATAACAATTATCATGGTGATCATTTCCATTATGTGTGAGGGGAGTGTTTCCCATAATATTAAGTGAGGGATATTGGATTCCCAATATCATTTTTGTGTGAGGGGTTGGTGCACAATACCATCAAAGTGTAGGGATTCAGTATCTATCCATAACCACAAAAAATGGTGATGGTTTTTTTGTTAAAATTTATAGAAATAAATGGAGATTTAGTTTCTTATTACAACAACTATAAATTAGGTTTTGTAATCCTGATTCATTCTATAACTCATAAAAATTTATATTGGAATTCTTTCAAATAATATTAAAAAATAAGGGTCTTAATTTCGTTGTTGATTTATTGTGTAATATCTTGGGCCCTAGTAGCCTTTTACATTGAGATTTTTGGGTGTTGGAGGCACTGAAATGAGATTCCATAGTGTTTTGAGGTGAAATAGGGGAGTATTAGTTGAAAATTTCAACTGAAGGTAATTCATCAGCATGGAGGGTGTGTTACAACATATATTTTTTCTTGGCATAAACGTGGAGCACTGTCTGTGAAGATGTGAATGGGGAGGTTTTTTTATACTTCCAAAATGGGGGTGGATGTGCCATGTGGGTTAGCTACGACATAGTAATTTTTTTGATGGTCAAGTGATGTGGCATAGAATGAGGTAGATACACTATAGCGGGTATTGGGACTACTGCTAAATTTGGAATAGTTTTGTTGTCACATTTGAGGTTGCGTCATAGTCCAAAAACCCCCTTTTATAAAATTTTGTTGTGGATATTAGAAACATGATCTAGCATGGTAGTATTTAGCATGGTCTCTTGTATTGTATCATAGAATACATCATGTCATCCAATGTTACATAGTGGTCAAAGGGGCTACACCATAGTCATATGTTTTTAAGTTTCCTTATAAATACAATATGGAAATTCAAAAAAAAATTCTCATAAGTACTTCTCTCAACCCCATGGCACTATAGAGTGGTTTATCAAGATCATTGAATCCACATTTGACATGGATCTATCTTTTCCTTCTTATGATTGATCCATTGTGATAAGGTGAGTTTTACCTCTTTTTCTAGTGAATTTTCTCCTTTTTAACTCATTTTTCTCATGTTCTTTCTGGAACATTATAGATTTTGATCTCTATTATTTTATTGTAGTTTAATTTTTTCATTTTCTAGTGTGTTATTGGAACTATGTTCTTATGATATCATTTTTTCATTACAAGTGAGGTGATTAAATAAATGTGACATCAAAACGTTCCCATGCAAATAACATTGATGCTCTTGAGGTAGAGGATTCATTTATACTGCATGTATTTTTTTGAAATTTTAAATTTAACATTTTTTAATTAATATGGGTGGTAGTGGAATCAATATAATAATTGATAGAATATATTAATTAAGAATTGTTTTATAATTAGAATTCTTTGTGTTTCTACAATCATAATGCTTTTCCTCATGGGTTACTAGATACTGTGTTATCTATGTTACACTATTTAGCATGTGTTTTATGCCAGTATTGGCATGTTTTTTGTAAATAAATTAGTAAATAACATAAATAGTATAACTTAAATGGTTGTATAAATAAATATAGATGAATTTATATTGTATCATTACTATAATTTTATGTGAATCAAATTGATGCTTAGTGCATGTTTAATAAAAATATTTGATTCTATGTATTAATGTAATTTTTTAATTAACATGAAGCTAAAATTTTTAATGATGAGAAAAATAGAAAAATTTCATGTTAAATGAGAATTATTCTCCTCATAGTTTTATAATATATAATAAAGTCCAAGAGTATTTTTAATTAATTATAATATCCTATTATAGCTAATGAATTATGTTGTCAATAGTTTGAAGTTGTGAATTCATGAATTGATTAATTCATCACCTAATAAATATATATTATATGATATTAATAAATTATTGGTGAAGATATTGACCATTATTTATAAAGGATATATGTATTATTTTGAGGTTCATGAGAGATTGATTTCTTATGATAGAAAAATGACATATTTTTAGGGAGGAGTTTCCATGTTAAATTGTTTTTTTTCTTTTTTCCATTTCCTGCAATTTATATATGAGCCTTGTGATGTGATTTAAGAATGGGAATGATGATGAGTTTTAGATTGTTAGGCCTATGTTTATAGAAGTAGTTAATTACTTTGATAATTAGTGGAATGGGTATACACATGATGGTATTAGGGATGAAACCTTAGATGACATAATGGGTTCAAGCTAAACTTACTCTTTAATGTGATGCAATTTGGATGATGGATGTTTAATTATTTATTAAAAGGATAAAAGGTTGTTTTCTTGTTTACCATAACTTCTTTCCCCACTACTAAATGAGGTTGGTTGTTCTTTTCATTTCAAATCTTGTTTGCTATGTTAGGATTCATTCTTATAGTTCTTGGAATAATTTAATAGTAAACAATGTTTAATAAATGTTTTAATCAGTGGGGTTGTTTCTTTCTAAAATACAATTATAATGTCTATAATCTTGTGAAATCATGGGATTTATTGGTTTAGGCATGGAGGGAATGGTCTTCATTTTGTTTTTTAGTGAAATGTAACTTGAAAAAATGTTAATAATTAATTAATAACTAAATAAAAAAATAAAATAATGTCATATCATTAAAAAAGAAATAATTAATAAAACATAGCACCATTAAATGCTTTGGTGGTTTTATAGTGGAATCCAAGTGTTCCAGAAATGATAACATCAATTGGGCTTGGGAATAATTTTTTTATTTTGGTGTTGTTGTGATATATATTTTCTCTTGTACATTTTTTGATTTCATATGCTATCACACCCATGTCGGTAGGTTGAATAACACCTAGTGGACTCTTGTATAGTTCTTTTTCCAATACCCCTATGAGAAGAAATATATTTTATACATTTTAAATAATGTTTAATTACATAAATTCACACTTGATACAACACAAAAAATAACTAGACCTATTGAATTTTTGAAATTAGGTATATATATAAAAACATGAGCATCGGATTCAAAAACTTTATTAAAAAACTCTTTCAAATGTGCTTATATTCCATTGATATTCCAAACCTGTATGGGTTAACCTGGGAATGTACATATGAAAAGGGTGAGGTTTAATGTCACGTAATTAAAAATACAAAAAATATAAAAAATAAATTGGTACATGTGATACAATACGTATATCAATGTAGCATTAGGGGATGATAAACAAAATCTAAAACAATTTGGCTTGTTTTGACTTAATAATATAAAGGAAAAATGGGAATGTGGAAAAACAGAAAACATGAAATAATAAGCATAATTCAAGGATAAAAATAGATGAAACATTTCATAATGTACTTATTATAGACTCCCTTGAACCCTACATTGAATCTAATGAGATTAAAACATTATCCAATGCATTAGAGCACTATCTAGGCACACCGACCAATTTCATATTATGTACATGCATAATTGTTCCACATATATCATACCACCTAAAAATTCTATAATAAATTTTAACTACCCAATTAAGGAGTGTATTTGAAATAAAATAAAATTCCCAATAAATGAAGGATAATTACATCTAGGTTCAAACCCTTGAGTAGAAATGGGGATGGGTATTTGCTAAACAAAATTCTGTTATAGAAAATCTAAGGATAAATTCCGCACCATAACAAGTGTCCATAGAGGCTCAATGAATGAATCAATGAGAGTGTGTGGGGTATATAATCACTTTTATATCATTAGGATAGTAAAATGGATTTTTAAAAAACATAACCTATCATAATTAATTGTAAATTTGAAGGAATAATGTAAAGAAAGTTCTTGCAATGAGAGGAGAAGCAGAGTATCCAATACCTTGAGAGTGAGATTCTTCAAGAATGGTAGTTTTTTATTGCGAGATTAGGGGTACCTTGGGAGGTCTCTATAAATGTAATTTCAGGGTAATTTCGTGATATAATGGTTTTTAGTGAAGAGGAGTAGGATTTTGGGTGGGTTTAGATAGAAAAATAGAGGAGAATTCTTAATTAATTTTCAAACATAGGTTTCGGACTCTATATGATAATATAATACAAATAAAAAACAAGTAAATCTTTTTAACATTATTTATAACAAATTGGTCTATTTTTAATTATTTTACATTTAAATAACTAATATCATTAAAATAATACCCTTGGTGATGTGGATCTGAGTCATGTTTACAAATAATTGGTTTTAAAACCTTAGAATATAATATTGGTTTTAGATGATTCAATAAGGTTATATAAAACTAATAAAATAACAAAAAAAAATTATTTAAACAGTGATACATATATTATATCATTTATACAATTCATATTATTTTTTACATCACTTTTATCATGTAGTGATTTCATAATATATATGGTGTAATTATAATATATATATTTTTTATCAAAATATTTTACTGTCTTAAAAAATTATGAAAAATTCACTATTAGATAATTTCTACTTACAAATTTCATAAATAATATTTATTTTATCAAAATAAATATGTAAATATAAAAAATCACACTTTCAAACCTAAAATACACATTTATCAGAAAATTAATTTTCTTATATTTTTTTTTACTTAATAAAAATTATATTTCAATTTGTAAAATTCTATTATAATTTTCATATAATAAATAATATTTATGAATATTATTTTTTTAAAATATATTTTATTTTAAAAATTCATTAAATCATAAAAAGGGTGTCTTGAGAAAAACAACATATAACTCAAAAATACAGAGTGTGCTTCATCATATGAAAATATATTATTTATCAATCTTATTAATTTATCATTTTAAATAAATAATAAAATATGAATATAATTATAATTTATATAAAGAAATATATAAATGAATACTATTATATTCTGAAAACATAAACAATTATTATACTAGCGAACACCCTAAGGGTAAGGTGTGTGATGACAATATTTTCATGGGGTGGTTTAATGTAGATGATTTAGGTCATCATCATTATGAGCATAAATTTATCCCATAAAATATTTATTTAATTATTCAATTATTGAATGTTTGATTAGGATTGGTCATTGGAAAACCCCAAGTATTTAATCTCCCTCAAAAGATATGATAAATGGGCTTCATAGGGTATAATCCAACAGATTGAGGCAATAACTTATTTCTTCATTGTCAATTCTACTTTTTCATAACCCTTAATATATAATCATCTTAATTGTCATTGTAAAATTTATATATCATCAATGGTTAATATGTTTAATGTTCTTTAAAATATATCATGTTATAGGAGTCCAAAATAACCTAAGTACTGTAGGTGTTTTCTGAAAAATATTTAATAAAAAAATCCATTAATTAAAAAATGGAATTTCATTTATAAAATTCATGTTCATTACATTATTCCCCCATTTATAAATTCTGTGTGTGAAATTTTCATTTCATACACTAAAATACATAAGGGTATATCAGTTTCATTGCCTCTTTCAGTTCCCATATTTCTTCCTCAAACTTGTTGTTCTACAACAATAATTTTACCCGATGAGTTATTTTATTTTGTATAACTAAGTCTCTATGATATAATATTTTCAATATATTATCTCCATAAAAAATATCATTCTATAAAGGTACCATTTCAGATTCATCACATGTGAGGGTTCTCATATGTACTTCCCCAAGAGGTATTTGAGGAACACATCATATACATGGGTTTGGTTAAGTGTGAGCACTAGCCAAAAATCCACCTGTTTGATGAAATCAAGGATATAAAAGGGTTTTATGTATCATTGAATAATATTTCAATTATTCAATAAGATTATGAATTTCGTCCACAGTATTATATGATGGAACACTTTATCTCTAACTAGAGACTCTAGATCACATTGATAATTCTTTATATAGAATTTCTGTAGAATTTGTGTAGTTTTCATTGGAAGTTTAACGGTTTGATCCTTATCAACAATCAATTGGAAAATACCAGGTCCAATAATATTTATCTATTCAAAATGTTCCTCTTATGTCGGATCCTAAAATATCTTTCCATAAAGGGCATCATATGGAGCTATTTGAATTATAGAATAAAAATTATTGTTAGATGAGAACTCTATAATTGAAAGGAGTTGATCCCAACCTCCTTGAAAATCTATTGAAAATGATCTCAACATATCCTTTATAGTTTTAATGGTACTTTAAAAATAAAAATAAATATGAGAGTGATAAGATGACTAAAATTCAAATCTGTATTTAACTCTTACTAAAGGATTTTCTAGAACCTCGTGGTAAACCTTAGATCTTAATCAGATACAATAACAAGTTTCACTCCATGCGGTCATCGAACTTCCATAATATATACATTGGAGAGTTAGTCAAGAATTATATATTTATTGATAGAAATGAAATGTGTTGAATTTCTAAGGTATTAAACTACTTGCGATATAGAATTATTGTCATTAAATGTATTGAGGAGATTCATGAAAAAAATAAAAGGTTATGCATTTACATTTCTATAGTGATATGAGAAATGGTTTCATCATACAGTTATTCTATTTTTATTCAGCCTTAACTTGGTTTCATACAGATCATAGAGATATAAATTCTATAATCTCCCTCTTAATGTAATCATACAATACGTTTTTATTCAAATCACTATATATCTTAGTGCTTCCTAGATGAATAGAGTACAATAATCTGTGAATATCATCTAAAAGTTCCCTCTTTAGTTACAGTTTTAATGGGGCATATATAAGTCTTCAAAAAATCATAATTCTATTTTAACTGATTCTAATATAAAATATTTTCTACATTCTTCTATAAAACCTCAATATTTTTCCAATCCTTATTAATATTCTCATGAATGTTTGATTAAGTAGTTATTTGAGAATGTTTCGATTAGTATCCATTTATTAATCAATTGTACATCTTTATAATTCAAAATATGATTATATCCCTTTAAAAACTCATCATGGATATGATTTTGGGATCCATTCTACTTAAGGAATCTACCACTTTATTCACCATCCCATGATAGTATTGGATTAAACAATCATAATCTTTGAACTAATCTAACAAAATTCATTTGTTCATATTAAGATCTTTTTGTGTGAATATACACTTTAGGCTTCTATGATCTGTATATATGTCACACATTTTTACATTGATATAATTTCACCAAATAATTAATAATAATATTAATCCGTCCAATTAAGAATCATGGTTTGTTATGTTCTTTTCACTGACCCTTAATTAGTGGGAGGAATAGGCTATCACTTTGTTATATTTCATGGGTACAAACCCCATTCCCATTTTTGATGCAACAATGTAGATAAAAAATCTTTTTATGGTGGTGGGTAATGTGATTAAAGGTGTAGTTATTAATGTCTTCTTTAAAAACATAGATATCTCCTTGAATTTATCATGACAATCAAATTCATCTCAATTATGAGGAATCTTTTATAGTGGACATCAAAATTATGGGAATTTCTTCAAAAATAGATAATAAAACCTTAATAATCCAACAAAAAAAAATATTTCCTTCATATATGTTGGTGTGGGAAATCATTTTATTGACTCGTTTTTTATGGATTCATGGATATCAATTTTTTGGTGATAACAAGACTATTTATGAGACATGTTCCAAAAAACATAAATTTACTATACTTTTCATATAAATTTTCTTTTATCGATGTTATCAGTGAAATATTAAAGTACTCCTCCAAATCGTCCTTGGTTTTGGTGTGGATAAGAATTTCATATATAAATAATACCATGAATTTTCCAAGGAAATCTATAAAGACTCTATTATTTAAGTCCATTTATATTTTTTTAGCATTACTGAGTCCAAAATAAATCACAATGAACTAATGATCTTAAGAACTATTAAAAAATTATTCCTGGGGAAATCATATTTTATCACCTTATCTTGATAATATATCGACACTAGATCTATCTTAAAGAAGTATTGGGATCCAGGTAGCTATTTAAAAAATTCATCAATTTAGGGAAGTGGATACTCGTTCTTCATCATGATCTTTTTTTGTCATGATAATCGATGAAAAGGTGCATTAACCCATCCTTCATCTTGATTTAGTGGACAAACACACCCCACTTTAAAGAACATGGTCTTATAAACCATATATCCCAATTCTCCTGTATTTTCTTCCTCATCACTTATATTACAACTATATAATTTCTATACTGACTCTTTGATATAAGCAATTTTCTTGGTGCAAGCATGATTGATAACTCAACCTCACAACATAGTGGTAGACTAGAAGATTCTTTCAGAAACACATAATTGAATTACCATTCAATATGAATGTCATAAATGATCTATTCATTAGATTTAATCATTTGATAAATGTACAGTTTCTCATATGTAAATAATATCAATGCATGGGATGATTATACCAAAGGAGATTAATCATCCTCTTTGCACATGTATTGAATACAAGGGAAAAAATTGACACAATGGGTGACTTCCTTCTCTTTCAAATTTAGGTTGGATGTATAAAAGTAAATCCATTTCATGTTTATAATAGAATATAATCTCTAAAATGGTATTGTCATAAGGGTTGATGGAAAATTCAGCCCTCAAATTTTGATTGGGGTGGAGTTGTATTCATGGGATGTAATTATTTCAAAATTTTCCATCTTCAATGACTACTTAACTTCTATGTTTTGATGTGGCGATTTAATGGTTCTAAAACAATCTTAGAAATTTGAGCTATAACAATAGACCTAAACAAAATATTTGGTCAATACTATTGGTATATTCTATTTAATGAGACCTTATACCATTAGTTTGAATAATATAGTTGGTATAGGTACCTTAGAGAGAAACTATACCAATAGTTTTGGGAACCATATAAGTATAGTTACCCTAAATGGTCCCTATACCAATAGTTTTGGCCAAAAACATTGTTATATATCCCTTAAAGAGACATATACAAACCATATTTTACTAACTGTAGGTATAGTTACATTATAGACAACCTATAATAATTTTGTTTCTAAAAATACTTTTATAAATCTAAAAAATACCAACAGTTTAGACAAAACTATTGGTATAGGTCATGAAAACTAGGTTAACCATACCAATAGTTCTCAACACTATTTGTATAAACCTATGAAAACGTTTTTTAGAACTGTTAGTATAGGTACCCATATTATTTTGGAATCTTTTTTCAAATAAAACTAAATACATAAAAAGTAAAATTACTTGTAAACACACCCACACACACAGATATATATATATATATATATATATATATATATATATATTAAATTTTGTTAATAAATAGTCATCATATCAATGTGGTTAGGTCATTAGAATATAAATGGGAGGTACCATGATCAAAACCATGTAGTATTTTATTTTTACATTACCTATACAAATGGTTTTTTAAAACTATTGTTAAAGGTTTTTCATATGACCTATACAAATGGGGTTCAAAATCAGTTGGTATTGGTCTATAACAATAGTATTTTCAACCCCATTTGTATAAGTCTATACCAACACTAAAATAGACAAATACCTACCCCCACACCATTGGTATAGGTCATACCAAAATCTTGGAGACCTGTAACAATGGTTACAAACCATTGGTATAATATTTTTGTTTAGTAGATTAATGTAGCATGATATGAATGAATGCATAGAACCACATATGATAATCCTATATTTCACTATTTTATTCTAGTTCTAATCATCTAATTCATTCAAAAAAAATACTTAGAGATGATAATACTCAGACTATTAAACACATAAAAGGGAAACTATGAACATTAAGTGAATAATTCATGAATGGAATATATTCCTTAACCTATGAATTTTTAGGATATAGTCTATGTGATACGTGATCTATTTCCTAAATGAAAATATTATGAGCGTTTTTTATCCCATAATAATTTATTGTAATCATCTTGTGAATTTAATAAATAATATCCCCTTGGAGTATGAAACTAGTGGTTCAGTAAGTCCCATTATCATTCACAAAGTAATAATCAATTCAAAAACCAATCTGCCCTTCTTGAGGTTGTTTCCCCTAGGTATAGCTGGGTCTGATCCACATCCACATTTAGTATCCACACAAAAATTTATTTTCATGGAAACCACTTACTCTTTACATTACCAAATGTTTGGGATGTTTTCTTTTGTTTAGTCTTGTCCTCTAGGCTTCAAGTAGGATATTCTAGTCTGAATCCCAAAAATAAAAAGACTTTTTTCTAATACCAACTATGCTAATCCATATATTTAATATTTTTTAATTCATGTTTTATTACATAAATCCACACCTATTAAAACAAAAAATATCATAGAGACAAGTTTCTATAGGAAATTAGGGACACATGATAATAACATTAACATGGGATGAAAAAACATTATTCAAAAAATCCATGTTTTGCCTTTATATTATTTTGATATTCATAAACATCATTGGATAAACTAAGGGCATAAAAAAGATAAGGGTGGAACAAATGAGGCAAATAATAAGATAAAGTTCTACATATTATCCGAGAGACATATTTTGGTATCATTTGTGGGTAAAAACCATAACATCAAACAATGAGGAATGATATAACATTATAACATAAAGGCAACCTGGGATTATGGAATAAAAATAAAAAATGAAATCATAATAATAATTCAAGTATAAACAAAAAAATAACATAATGAAATTATGATAACATCCATTGAACTATACCTGGAACCTCATGAAATTAGAACATTACCCACTTCATTAGAATGTTATCTGGGTGAACCTATCATTTTCATATTATGTACAAGTATAACCGTTCCACACATACCAAACAACATAAAAATTAATTTCATGTATTTTAACACAATTATAATTGAGTTCTGTTCAAATAGAAGGAAATACCAAATCAATTAAGGATAAGTAAATCTAATTCAATACTATTTAGTGGAAATGGGGATTGTCATTCTCTAAACAAAAGTTTGGCATAAAAAACTATAGGATAATTCCAGTACCATAATGAGGGTACATTGAGGGTCATAGAAGGGATTAATGAGGATTGAATGGGTATTTAATCAATTTTATATCATAAGGGAATTAATAAAAATGTCTAAAAACATAACTCAACATGGTGTATTTAAAAAAAATGTATAATATAAAGAAGTTTCTTGAAATTATAGGAGGAGTGGACACCTTAACTAAAGATAGTACTTATTAAATATTGTGAGGAGCATCTTGATATCTTGGGGGAAATTTTTAAGGAATATAAATAGGCTAGGTAAGAGTAATTCCATGATAAAATCGTTTTGAGTGAAGAGGAATAGATTTTGGGGTGGGTTTATACAGAAAAAGAGATGGAAATTATTTATTATTTTTCAATCATAGGATTTTGAATCAATATGATAGTGTAAACCAAAGTAAAAACCATTTAATGTTTTTCCCATGGTTTCTTCCTAGGTGGATGTATTTTATTTATTTTACATGTTTACAAACCGAGATCATTAAAATAAAAACTGGTGTTATGTAGAATTGAGTCATGTTTACAAAGAATAGATTTTAAAACCATAATATATAATATATTTTTTGGATGATTCATTAAGGGTTTATAAAATTAATAATCTAATCTCATAAAAAATTATTCTAATGTGGAATAATATATATAGTTCTGTAATCACTTTATATCATTTATTATATCACTTTTAGTATTTTTTTTTCATAATATGTACTCTATAATTATACTATATTTAATTTTTCCCAAAAATTAATCTATCACATTATTTTTTAAAAAAAATTACAATTGGATAATTTCAAAATGTTGATTTATAAAATGATATTTATTTTTTCAAAATAATTTTCTAAATATCAGAATATAATATTTTAAATAAAAATGACCATTTATTGAAAAACAATGGTTTTTTGACAATATTAGTTTTCTAAACATATAATAATTATAATATAATTTTATAAAATATTATTTTAAATTAAATTTAATAAATATTATTTATTAAAAATATTTTTTGAAATATAACTTATTTAAAAAATTATAATGTTTATAAAAAGGGTGTCATGTTCGAAACTATATATATATATATATATCTAAATTAGAATTGGTTTTCGTCATATCAAAATATAATTTTGTTAAAAATATTCATTAATCATTTTAAGGAAGTAACAAAATATTAATGTGATTATTAAAAAATATAAAAATTCACACTATTAGGGTTTATATACATAACCCTATATTAGTTCAAGGAATTACATAAGGGTAAGTTGTGTAAATGTGATATTTTCTTTAGGTGATTCGGCGTATATGGTTCAGGACGTGGTCTTGATGATCATGAGATTATTTGATATATAGTTTCATTTATGCTTTATTTATGAAATATTGACTTTGTCTTGGTCAATTAAATATCCCAATGATATTATATCCCTTGAAATATTGGATAATTGGGATTTAAAGAGCATGATCCTATTAGTCGATTCAATCACTTTTTCATCTTTTTTAAATAGACTTCATTATAAGAATTAATAAATATTAATCTTAATGGTCACTTTATAATCGATATATTATCAATAGTTTTTCTGTTTAACGTTATTATAATTCTAATGGGTTATAAAAGTCCAATCTAATCAATGTAGTGCATTTTTTTATAAATACATTATGTAAAGATAAATTTATGAATTTAAAAAGATAAATTTCATTAATAATTTTTAAGTCATTGTTATCATGGTGGGAGGATATATTGAATACTCCCCCCTCCGGCCTCTCCCTTCTCTCTGTAGTTCATTATACTTGTATGTGTGATGGTTAGTTTCCCATTATGTGTGTGTAGAAGGGTATGATGGCTTGCAGTTATTTCAAACATATGCATTTATAGATATATTATCCTGAGGATTATTATAAGGATGAAATGTATTGCTTGTGATTGATGGAGTTTATTTACTCAGTGTATGGGATGTATCGGCTTGAGTTATAATACCCAATGTTTGATTCACATCATACGGGTTGTGGTGGATCCCAAAAATTACTCAGTTAATTAATATGGTATGATGGGATGATACGATAAATGAGGTACATGTTGTGATAGTTTGACCAGATGACTACGGGGTGAATTATTTAGAGAGAGATGGCCTAGGGTACTGGATACTATGGAATAGAATCAAACTAGTGAGGAAGTGGTTGTGGGGTTGTCTTTTTTTCCCATTTATATATTACAATCACTTGTATGTGTTTCATTATGAGAGATTGGAATGGTGAGGCTAAGAAATTAGTTAACCGGTTTATGTGATAAGTAAGATTCACATTTTGTTCATTGGTATTTATTAATCTTTATTTAACCTTTTTATGAGTGTATATAAGAAGGATCCTGCTTATTATTCCTTTTATGATGACCCTATGAATATAGAAAATATTTTTTATGTCTGTAAGAGTAGATTGAAGATCATGCTGGTAATTACTAGTTAATGGTTGTGAATGATTTATTTGGGATTCATGGACCTTGACAAGATTATCGTTTGGTAATTTTTGTTCCTTTTAGTTGTATTAGTTTTTATATGACATTACACATATGAAATTAGGTTCATTTATTTTTATGAGAAGTATTGTATTGGTGAATCTATCCTATATCTCTTTTCTTCATGTTCTCTTAGAGGATATTTCCTCCCATTTTTTGTTCATTATCCCCTCAAGGCTAGTTTCCATCTTGGATCCTTATTGACGAAGGAATTAGGCAGTCACCATCTCCCTTATCTCATTTATAGCCTAGTTGGTGGTAGACTTTACTGGTGTAGAGTTCTAATAGAGTGGTATCATAGATTCAGGTTGAGGGATATGGTGGAGTTTGGAGTTACTCACAGGTTAGAATTCATGGGATAGTAGGGAAACCATGTATGAAATTTATATTAAGTGATGTAAACACAAGATACTAACTGAGAAATGGGTATTTAGTACCCCCTACGATCACATTCATAGACCGTTATGTTTACTATAACTAGTAAATGAAGTGATTCTAGTTTCCATGTAGAGACCTAAGAAAGGATAATGCATAATTATTTTTTTCACCTATGTTTGAAATGGGTAGACTATAGAATTAAGTTAAGCTTAAAAATAATACAACCCAATTGAATAAATTAATATTAAATATTAATATACTAGGTTTAGTAGTCTCCCACTACTGTTCCTATGAAGTTGTGGCTCTAAGTCGGTTTACTGATCACATTAGTGTAGAATATCATCTGTGGGAAGTGCCAGAATATCATTGTAGATTAGAGGTATACAATGAAGAAACATGTAGAAGGAATCATTGAAATAATGAGTCACAATTTTTTTAGAATTATAAAGGATCTATTTCAAAATTATTTATTGAGTAATGGTTGTAGGAGTTTGAGATAACCTTCAGTTTGATCTGTTATTGGAAGGAGCACTTGGTTTCATTGGATATGACAGGGTTAGGTTGGGAAATGAGGTAGTGTTTGATCTTATTTATTGATAAATGTGAGGACTCTGTAGTTTCATGAGATAATTTCATAGAATAGTTTCGAAAAAGTTTCTCTCTTCGACCATGAAGTTAGTATACTTCTAGATGTTTCTTACCCTTCTACAAGAGAGCCCAATATGTTGGAATTTGGGATTCATTTTAGGAATCATTACTGATATTTTTAGAACATTTTTTAGATGGTGAGGCTATATAAAGGTATTTTAAGGAGTATTAATGTCCATTGATCCATCTCTATGTCACATCATTTATCTTTATGACATATCTTGAGGTGATTTTGAGAGAAATAGTTGTTTAAAGAATTCTAGGTATAACCAGATCATCATTATAGGGGATTCATCAGGATTTTCCATTAAGTAGAGTTATGCCCTATGTTTCCCAGTTTTCTAGAAATATGATATTTTTTTCATCTAGGGGTAGGTCCCATCCCTCAATATCTCATTTCATTAGAGATGGAATCACTCAAGACTTTTATATGAGATTAGACATGTATTTTTAATATAGAAGACAAGGTAAATAATAGTGATAGTACGAAAACATTATATGTACTTAGCGTGTTCTAGGTTTTCCACTTTAGGTTCCACTTTGATGGATGTTTCATACAAGGTATACATTTTTGGGTTCTTCAGCTTGGGGTTAGTAAATAGGATATGGGGGAGAAAAAAATGTACTTGAGATTATCCTCATCCTCATAGAGCATAGAATATTCATATAAGTGGTTATCATCAGGGTCGAAGAGTCCATATAGTTGGTAATGGACTACTTCACAATCTAGTGTTTCTATTGTTGGTGTAGCTAGACATCCTTTAGGTACCCTCTACTTGTTTTCAATATGGTATCATGCTTTTTTATAATTAGGAGTCATGCACTCTTTCATATCACATGATTAAGTCCATTCTTTGGGTCTTCGGGTAGATAGGCTTCAAAAGACCTCGACATTCACCAAAAGGAATTATATCTCATTTATATGATGTATGTAGAAACTATGAGATAGTTCTGGGATAAAAACATTTTTTGAGACCTCTCATGTTTGAAGATAAAACCATATTAAAATCATCCTTGATATGTGATCTATGTATTCAACGTAGGGTTTGAGGATTTCTTTGGGAGACAGTTTGAGTTCTATGATACTGATACAGAGAATGTATTGTTCTAATCTGAGCAGGGACTATGGTAGGTTGGATGTGTGTTTCATCCATGTCACCTTTTATGAAAAAGATGATACTGAGTTTATTAGAGGTTTTTATGATGGTGTTTCCTAGGACTGTGGAAGAGTACATTGATTTATTTCTTGAGAAGGTTATAACATTACCCCTTAATGAGAGATCACATTTTAGATAAATCTAAAATCTTGTGTTTCTTCTATGTTAATGGTATTGTAGAGAATGAGGTCATCTGAGTTTCTGGTGTTGTTGGTATATTTATATGGTCTGTTGTAGTGAGGTTATTTTCATCTGAGTTTGTCACTCTAGGGTGTGCCGGTTTTTTTTACAAAGAAGGATGCTGAATTTTAACATTTCTATATCAATTATTGTTTCTTAAACCACGTTAAATTGAAGAATAAATATCCTCTTCCATTGATTTAAAATTTATTCCATCATTTGAATGGAGAAATATAGTTCTCAAAGATCAATATGAGGTTACGATATCACCATATCTGGGTTAAGGATGTGGAAATTTGAAATATTTATTTTTGATATCATCATGGGAATTATGATTTCATTATGAATTCGTTATATGTGATGTATTCTAAAAAAATGTTTATGGGTTTGATGAACATAGTGTTCATGGATATTTGGATAAATTTTTGTTGTTTTTAATTGATAATTTCTTATGTAGTCCACGTCCATGGAGGAGAATGTAGAGAATATTTGTGTCATTTTAAGAGTTATTCATCAGCATCAAGTTTTCAGGAAATTGAAAAAGTATTATGTCTATAATTTTGAGGTTATTTTCATGGGGCGTGATCTATCCCAATGAGGTGTGGTTATGGATACTTAAAATATAGATTCATTCATTTTATTGGGTTTCACTAAGATAGTTGTAGAGTTGATAATTTTCTAAGGTCTTGAATTATTGTATATAAGTTTCATGAAATAATTATTTCAATTTGAAACTCCTCTGATATCCTTGACCAGAAAACAACATGCTTTCTTATGGATTGACTTGTTTTAGGAAGCTTCTATGTACCAGAAGGTGAAGGTTTCCTACACTCTTGTTCTTTGTTTTCCAGAATAGGGATTTTAATTTGTGTTTTTCAATGATGATTCCCATATTGGTTTTGTTTTTTCTCCAAGGTAGAAAATCTTGTTTATTTTTAATCGGTATCATTTATTTTATCCCCACGAGCTTAACTACCCCACCAATGATATTGAATTTACATTATTTTTTTATTCCTTGATGTTGTAGCAAAATTACCTCATTGAAGGGAATGTTATGGTTTCTATCTATCATAAAATCCTGAGTTATGTCTTCTACCAGTGGGAGTTGAACTTTATATAGTATTAATGGATGTAACTATTATAGGATTATGAATGAAGTATTTTTATACGCTATGGCAGGGTAATGTTATAGAAAACACGATTACTATAAAGTCATATACTGATGATATGTGTAAATCCATATATTCCAGGATAGTGATATAATATCACTCAGTGATGAATTTTTATATATTCTATGTTGGTGGAATAATTTTTCTTACAAGTAATGGTGTAGTTTTCTTTAGAGTAGTAGGTAGAGTATTCTCAACTGGGAGATTCTGAGGTGGATTTCTAGAGAGACTCATTTGTTTTTTGTTATTCCCATGATGGTCAATATTAGGATAAATAGCACTAGATGTTGTTCTATTGGAGGGTTTTCATCCATTAATCACTACATGAGATAATTTTCCGTGAGTTCTATATATCAACCATAGAATAACATCCTGGTATGAAAATCTATAACTATCTTTATAGAAAATTATTGTGGCATGGGTTAAAAAGGGTGGTTTTAGATTTTTTTTTTCAAGATTTTTTCTTTTCTATATGGTGAAGGTTGAGAATCATGTTCCATGAGGTTTTCCAAATTCACTAGATATTCTATAGTGGAAGTGGGAGTACATCTAGATTGACATTGTTACCTGTTTATCTTGAGCTCTGGCAGTGTTTAATGCAATAGGTATGATATTGGATCATTTTATGAATTCATCCCACTTCATAATTATTGGGGAGTTAGGTTCAAAAAATGTATTATTGATGAAATATCTAGTGGATGTGGTGACACTCTAGAGATTCTTGAGGATGATCACCTTATAACATGGTATTTTTTTCCTCTAGGGTGTATAGAGGTATCCAGCCTACTTTTAGTTCTCACTTATGCCTTGCCATTTTTATTCATCCATTGAAGGATGTTTAGAAAAAGTGTACATTCCACACTCTTAAATACATTTATCATTGTTGTGTCCTTGAATATCGATATTTGTTGATGGGGTACCTACAATTGGTTGAAATTTCTTACAATTATTTTTTTATTCCACCATTGTTATGAAACTATTTAAATATTTTTAGTTGGACCATTATATTTTATGATTCATTGAAATGTGGTAAGAGAGATTGTAATTTTTGAGTAGGAACTTGTATAACAATTTATAGAAAAATTAATGGTTGTTCATGCAAGGATTATGATAGTGAAGTATCATAAAAATATTTATGATGATCATAGAAGGGGACCTCTAATGTTCAACATTAGAGATCATGAGTTTTGGAAGATGATTCCTCATTATGGGTACTGATGTTTAGTCATGGGAGTAAGCTATATCTTCTAATTATTAGGCCTTCCATGGTGAAGTATCATGTTAGAGTTGTGACATATCAAATAGTACTCCCCCAATGCATATCTCGACACATGATTATTTACAAGTGTCAAATAATTTACATTATCTTCATTATGATTCATAAATCATTAATTAGGGTGAGATCAATATTGATGATGATACG
This sequence comes from Viscum album, assembly GCA_963277665.1. Classification (NCBI taxonomy): domain Eukaryota; kingdom Viridiplantae; phylum Streptophyta; class Magnoliopsida; order Santalales; family Viscaceae; genus Viscum; species Viscum album. The sequence continues at coordinate 257,532,704 of OY728156.1, read as the reverse complement.
ACCATCGAGGAGCAACATATTTAGATCTTTGAAAATTAGGAGAAGGTGTAGCATGGATATTCTATTCCCTTGGTTTGTGTCTTATGGTGGAAAATTATCATTGTGAAGAGATACTAGGTATATGAGTTCTAGATAAGAACATATTTACCAGAGATATGTTTACCCCTTCTATTTTGGTGTTGCTATCTGGTGGATATTAACTTTTTTGGTCTATGAGATGGTTTCCTCTTATTGTTTGTTGGGAATTTACTCTCTTTTGAGAGGTATCTCTCCCAGTATAGTGTTTAAGATCTATTTTTATGGTTTGAATTTGTTACCTATAAATAAGGTTGGTGAGCTCTTATAATGGTAATATTATAGATAGGTTTCTCAAAACATAGTTGTTCAAAAAACCCCTTTCTCATTTAACCACTTTGGGATTGATTTGTAATCTTGAGGATTAAAATCAGTTGAGAGGTATCTAATATACAATAACGATTCTCCGTAATCTATTACATTGTGTGTTTTGTGTTCGGAAGGCACTAGGATAATATTATAAGGTGATTCGATGTGTAGTGGGGGTGTTAGAGTTAAAAATTTCAGATTAAGGGAATTCATCACTGTGGAGGGTGTGTTGCGATGTAGCTTGGTCTAGACTATAGTGTAAAGAAATAGATACGAAATATAAGATATTTGGGATAAAATATTAAGGATACATCCAAAATAAGGGTGGATGTGCTATAGTATTTGGTTGTGGGATACATGCTTTTTTGGATTTCTAGAACCGTAACTTGGAGTGAGGCGGTTGTGTAGTAGTGGGTTTTAGGGATACTAACAAATTTTGAATAGTTGGAGAGTAGTGTTTTAGTTTGGACCATATTCCCTATATCCAATTTTATATGATCTAGACATAGTTCCCATGCACATGGTTTGACTTTACAGTCCATATTGTGGTTCCTCATGCTTTACTATAGAATATCATGTGTCAGTAAGTGTGGGATCATGGTTCATTGCGCTATCTCACAATCTTTAGTTTTTTAGTTGGCCTAAAAATAACCCATTGCCATTTGAACACCACATTATCTTAGGTTTCTCCATCGATGCTTATTCACCCCAATATATTATTAGAATACCATTGAATCCACATTCTATATGGATAAATCCTTGGCCTCCCATGATCGATATATTGTGATCTATTTTGGGATTTATCTTCTTTTTTATCATGTTTTTTCTATTTTATCTTTTTTATCCTCCAATTTTTCATTCTATGATGTGGATTTTTATCACCATCATTTTAATGTATTTTTATTTTTCAGTTTATATAGTGTTTTCGAAAGAACATACTTGAGTGAAGACAATATGTTTATATGAGAAGTTATCAAATATCCTCATCGTTAATCCATTCTTGTTGGTAGAAAATTTATTCTTTTGAAGTAGGTTATTTTTTCCGTCTAATTGTTTTTATGTTAAATAATATAATTTTTATGATTTATTTACTTTAGGTGGTTTTTTAACTAATCTAGTAATGGAATAACCATATTAATTAAGAATTGGTTTATGTTTGACATTCATTTTATGACTATGATATGGATTTTCTTCTTGTTTTATTAGATATTTTGTTATGTATGTTACATTGTATATCATTTTTTTTATTCTTATATTATTATTTGTTTAATTATCTAATTGGTAAAGATCATATATCTAGTAATTTTAGTCTTTAGATTAAAATTAAGGTGGAATTTTTAATGAACAGTTCTTGCAAATTGTTGTGAGTCAAATTAATGTTTAGTTAATGTTTAATAAAACATCCAATTCCATATGTTAATACAAATTTATAAATAATATAAATCTAGAATTCTTATTAATGAGAATAATAATAAAAACACTACAACAATATGAAGACTGTAGGTAGTTTGTTTATATTAGTGGAAGTTTAAACTACTAACAATTGGTTCTGTAATAGTTTTTTAAAATAACCACTAATGATGTCATCAATATCCCATTCACTATTTTTGAACTAATTTAACAGGAGTTTCTGTGAAGTGTCACATTATAATTTTTAGTGCAGTTTTTTCATTTCAAAACTACAGAGTGTTTCCATGCAATTTAAACCACCACAATATAGACAATATATTTTAATTTTTTAAATAATTTTTTATCATATATAGTGCTGATTTAAACCTCTTGTAATATAATTTACTATACACCGTGGTTATTTAAAACAGCTCTATATATCACTAGTAAAAAAATTAAAAGCTGTAGAAGCTACATCACTATAATAAAAACACAAATTCTGTGGATAATAGATGAGGAAATGGAATCATATTGAAATTAAATAATTTAATTTATTATAGATATAATTTTATCATATTAATATTTAAACATAAAAAAATATTACCATTTTATATTTGCTTCATGAAAAATAAATTGAACAAATAGTGTAGGGGATTATAATTTTTAGCTTGAATTGATGAATATTTTCTTGAAACAAAATGAAATAAATAAAATTATATTTAATAATAATTTATGAAATGTCATCTCCTTGTAACACTCATGTATATATTTAAATTTAGATTAATATAATAATAATTTATTAAATACCATGTTCTTCCCAGGGAGATGGAAATCAACCAACTCCTTTCACTCCTTGCTAGGTACCCCCTTCAGGTACCATATCCTACTAATGCTATGTGGTCACCAATGTATCATTGAATAAATTCCATAATCTTTAATTCGTTCACATGATTTCGACATCCATGTTCATGAAATAATGTTGTAAATGTTAAAGTGGAATAACATATATACAATGACATTAATTTTAAAAAATATTGAAATCTAATTAAATAATAGAATTAAATTGGGACAAAATTTACTAAAATTATCTCTATCTAGGAACAAAATAAATCATTCATTCATGATTATGGCAGATTCCTCCAATCATAATATGTAATCATAAGGTTAACTTTCTTATCCACCAACTAGCCTATAATCGATCCAAATAATCATACAGTGTCACCTATGTGGACCATATAACAATAAAAAGGAAAAATATCATTAATCTGGTCATATTCCAGACATCTAAACTATTCATATTTGTTTAATTGTAACATTTTTTATCATTTATAAAAAATAGTAATTATTCTAATTTTTTTCACTAATGTCAGTCTTATTAAAAAATTTACTGATAAATGTCACCCGATAATACCCTCATGACGAAATAAGAGTGACAAACTATTCCCTCACTATAGATTCACCATGTGTGGAACATTATGAATTAGGTGTAAATGTGTTATATTCTTATGGGACAATGAATAAGGGTGTTCTAGATGCTGATGGGAGGGTTACAATGGGTGTGTAAAATGATGAAAGGGGGAAGATTGCTGGTGTTTGAGATACTATAGGGAGGGATAATGATGTATCATCAAATGTTGGTTTGGAAGTGGGAATGAAAACTATGAGTCTATTTGGATTAGATAAACACATATTATTTGTAATTACTATCATTTAAAAAACTAAAAATAACAATATAATATATATTCTGAAAAATTCATGTAGAAAAATAAATTTAGAAATGATAACAAATTAAAAATAATAAAAACATAATATAAATAGGTATGATAATGAATGAATTCACATACAAATAATATAACATTTACCTTTTCAAAATTAAATAACTCATTCATAAATAAAATTTTTAATATGATTATAGATCTAAAGTATTAAAAATGAATAACATATAACATATATGGTTGTCATGTTAATGGATATATGCACATACTATCAATTTATCCTTCAATCATATTTTTATCATTATCTATCAATAGTTTGTCTTTTTTTATTCACAACTATGATACTCATATTTTCAATATCATTATGGAATCATTTGTAAATTTCTTACAGTTGATGAGATTAAATGTTAGAGGTCAAGTATTATACTTCCTTACCCATATCCTACAAGTCTAATTTATGTGAACTACTATACTCTTCATATCTTCTATAAAATATTCCACATTATATATCAGTTTATCTTACAATGAGAATATAAAAATATCATGTAATTCATGACCTCTAACATCCATCATGCGATAGATGTTCACATAAGTAAATTACAAGGAATCAATTTTAGAACTACTTGTAATATTTCCCCACTTACATTTGAATAAAAAACTAAAAAATGTACATGATTATATAATTTGATAATATAATTCAACATTCTATAGTATCCCAATATGGAAATTGTAAATGTACACTGTTCATGGTTTTTTACCCCTTTTCTTGGTTGACGATCTGAAATTTTTATCCATTCACATTGTATGCATTGAAGTTTCTAGCCAATTTCGGAGGTCCACAAGCCTTAAAAAGAAAATATTTTTATAAATCAGAACAAGTATCAGAATTTAGGATCTAAAAAAAATATATACTTCATTAAATTTTAAAAACATATTTCTAAACCTTATATATGTATTGACTGTAATATTTATGAACATACATGATGTGAAAACCATTCTAAAGCTCTTTATTAATATTTTTTTATATATTTCTAATTTCGTGTTTTACTTATCATTGAACTCTTTTTTTGTATCTTGATATCATCAATAAATAGATCTATAATTTTAATATATAAAATAACATACCAATGAACCTATTATAAATCCATTTTTCTTACTATAATATTTGAGATCCATCTAATTGATTGAAAAATAGTAGGATGAATTTTTTATTTCTTGTGTAGTTATTATTGGGTTGATATGTCGCAAACACATACAACATGATTGAATCTTGTAACAATATTATCCAGGTATCTAGGGAAAAAGGTAAGACACTACTATACTAAATAGAATTCAAAAATAGATCCTTCTTCTTTAGAATCATTTTTCATATAAAATTTCAAATGACCAAGGTATTTGTGAAATAAAATAAAATAAAAATAAGTATGTTTTTTATGATGTGACAAAAAAATTTTAGTTAAGGTGGAAAACATATAAATAAAGTAACTATCAAATGAATACATCCATCTATAAGGCATGGGACATCCTAATTTAGTATCCTCGACAAAATGAATAGTAAAATTAATCATGACAGTAAAAATGACGGAGGAAACATCATATACATTGAAAAAAGTGTTATTAAAAATATACCCTAAAGGATTTCAAGATTTTATAGTTGTAGTTCTTTTTCGCACAGTTTTTTTTAGAATGTAAAAAATCTTAGTAAAAATTTAGTAACCTTTTCTAGTAATAATATACACAATTCCTATAGTAGAGACTTCTATAATAAAATATATGAATCCAGACATTTCAATCCATGAAATGTACAATACTCTCAATCCACACAACTTGATATGTTAATTTATTACCCATCATCTTCATTCACATGATTTAAAATTTTAAGGAATGTATCCTGATCTAAATTATTCATTGAAAAAAAAATATCAGAGCTTACTTACCATTATGTTTTGGTCATAAATCACACTTTATATTATTTTTTTGTAGTCATTCATTACATTAATATGGTTTTCTATTTTCCTTTCTCAATATGAAACGTGAGGAAAAAAATTTCACAAATATTTTTCTCATCATACATAACATAAAGATTATGGCCCCAAAAATTAAATTCTAAATATATATGTTTGAAGAATATATATTTTTCTTCCATTATTGCATTCCATTTTAAAATAATGATCCACTTTGAACTCATTTCCCACTATATTTCAAATAATGAACCATACCAAATTATATTTCATCATTTATATGTTATTCTAATTTTTTAGAATCAATTAAAAAATATTGATGTTGCCTATGACCAATAAACCCATTGAATATTTAATTATTCAAAATAAATCTATGAAATGTATTTAGAAATATGTGATGACACAATAAGTGCTATTTTATCTTTAAGGTAGTCATTAAAGATCATAATTAAAGTTATAAACAAGACAATCCAAAATTGATTAAGTGTCTTATCTAGTTAAGTTCCCAATCCTAGAAAAAACATCGATGGTCCATATTAGAGAATCATGCATTTTAAATATTGTTATAAAAGAAGAATCATATGTTTCAACATCATTCCTTTATTACAACTATAATTATTAAATTAGAGACTTCAAGTATACATCAGTATCAGTTGCAAACATTTTTTTTCTAGGAATAATCATCGAAAAGATAGAAGAGAATTGATGGATAATAATCTATGGAGGTAAATTTAAGGGATCAAAACAACCAGTCAAATGTTATAACTTGTAATGAAATTACAAAATGGGTTGAATCCATCGATAACTAATTCAAATCTTATTCCTAGGATTATATTAAAAATCTAGATGTAACGACTCAATTGTATTCCATGATTACGAATATCGTAGATGTCGCATTAACCCATCATTGCTATTATTTATATAATTCTACTTCATGTTTTCAAGGACATGAATAATCATTGCAATCACGGTTATTAAGCTAAGTAACAAAAAACCAAAGTAGGTGTGATTTTTTTTATTCACAGTAGTATATTGATTTAGGCTTTAAAATTTTCACCTTGACTTCCATATAGAAGACTGGCATTTTCCCTTATTCTACATACTATATTACTCCCCGAAATATAGTATAAAATCAATTGGAAAATCATGTATTTTTTCATAATTTAGACCAAGTTTTTTAAAAAAATTCTATATCATAAAAAGATGTACAGATGTTAGATTTAGTAAAAGTTTAACTCAAAAATTAGAATATCATGGACATTACCTTATATTTTATTCCAAATAGGAATGTGATTTGGTACAAATTTAGTAGAAAAGATAATTTTCAATATCTCATACAGCCACCATATATATCATGATTTTTATCATCAACTAAATCATGAAACAAATTATCTGCTTAGTTATGTTCTCTATTAAATTTTTCTCGATGGAATCAAGAGGATGATCCGATGATATATTATGATCATGATCTAGTTTTATTATAGTCCAAAAACATCATTTTCTTGTTACTATTTATAGAACCCTAAACTAGTTGTTTTGATATGTTTTAATATTTATTTTATTACCTTACATTGTCTAAATAATATCATATAAGGTTTTCATTTCATTTTTAATATTTTGAAAATTTGGGAGTTCATTATTTTGATTGAAATCAGTGCTCAAACATTCTATAGAATTCGATTCTCCATTCCAAATCCAGTATAAATATTAAGTAAGGAATTTATTCAATATTAAATGTTTAGATACATCATTTCTCTTAAAATTTGTTCTGAATTAACATTTAAGTCAGAGAAATATTATTTCCCTATCTACACATTGACTGGAAAATTAATAATTTAAAACTCTACTAAACCCTTAACAAACTGAGGTGTGTTTCTCAATAATGTGATCCAACTCTTATCCCCAAATCCCAATGTTCTCACCCTTATTAATGAAAATTAACACACATAAGAAATATAAGTTCAATTAAAAAATTATTATTAATTTATTTGAAATACCAAACATAAAAATTTAATTATGCATTTTAATTATATTACATATTTGAATAATGTTATATATATTATAATTTAATTTAAATATATATAATCCATCAAATAATATTTTATCAATTATAGGTATATTTAATTAATTGAAAATATATAATTTACAATATAATATGATGTTAAAATTTTATCAAATAAATCAATAACCTTAAAAGGGGGGTTTACGAAGAGGTTCCCTTGCATGGGAAAATGGTTGTGGAGGGGGAAACAATGATAAGGGAGACTGTGAGTCGAATGATAAGGGCTCAGAAGTGCCAACAAGTTATCAATGGACTGCAAATTCCAGTAAGGCATTGAGTTATTAGTGTGTCGTTAGATATGGGAAAGGCAAAGTGGACATTCATGAGGGATCAAGGAGGTGTGGTGAAGGATCATGGAGGGAATTATAAGGGATTGAGGGCATAGGGAAATGAGATTATGGGATCAGAAGCAGTGCATCAATGAGGTATTGTGGAGAAGTTGTTGTGAAGGCATGGGGAGCGACCATGAGGGCTCAATCTAGAGTAGCAAAAAAGGGGAAAAGAGAGGATACAAGATCTTTGAGGAGAGCGGTGAGGTGGAATGGAGGATGGGCTTGGTTGAGAACGAAATAATGTGGGATCAGGGAGAGGAAGGGTGATGATGGGAAGATAATGGGATGTGAGGGGGAAAGGGAGGTGTTGTGGTATCACTAGATATGAGGGGTTAGTGAGAAGGGGGAGAATTAAAGGGGAGGGGATGTTTTTTTTAATGAATTTAATATATTTATCGATAGTTTTAAAAAAACACTGAAAAATTTATTCAATTTTTTTAGTTGTGGTTTTTCAAAATAATGATAATAAACAACAATTAAATGATAATTTTGGTGTTGTGAAATGAATATTAATTTATTATTATTTTTTCACAGTTTTTGGAAAATTGAATTAATGTTAAGAGCATTTTTAATTAATTTTATTAGATTGTTATAATTAATTTCTTAGTTTAAACATAGTTGAATCTAGAGATTTAATTAATTTTTTAATTCAAGATTGAATAAAAAATATTTTTTTAATAAAAATAAATTCCTAGGGCTAAGAGTTCCCCTTATTGGTAATGGTTGGATGCCTTTATTGAAGGTTGTGAGTGGTCATTTTATTACAAATATTAAATTACTCTATTTTAAAGATGAGTTTCCCGATTTCATGTTTTTTTTACTTATTTACCTTGTATATTATTAGGATATGAGCCTTGTGATGTGATTTGATCATGATATGGATGATGAGATGTGGGTGGGGAGGCTCGAGCATTATAGTAGTTAACACCCATAATGGAAAGATGATTGGAGATATGCACGATGGTTTCTATGGTGGAATTAAGAATGATGGAATAGGTTGAAGATGGTTTTACCCATTGATGTGATGAAAGTTGGATGATTTCTTTTTGAGAATTCATTGAATGGATGGATGGTTATTTTCTTGTTTACTATCATTCCATTCCCCACTGATTGTGGTTGATAGTTGTGCTTGGATTTGCATATCTTTTTTCTAGTTTAGGAAGCTTTCCAAATGTATTGATAATTATATAATGGTAATTAATTTTTAATAAATGGTTTAATCCATGGGGTTGGTTTTTAATGGAATGAAATTCCAAAGATTATAATCATTAGAGACCATGGAATTAGTTGGTTTAGTCATGGAGGTCTTGGACTTTACATTGTTGTTTAATGAGATTCAACGTGATATAATGTCAATGGTTAATTACTGGATAATGAATGAAATATAAAAGTTTTAATTATTAAAAAAGAATTATGTTATTTAATGTATCTTCTTTAAATTATTGTGTTTTTATTTTTCATCTTGTTGTTAGTAGTAGTAGATAGTTATCCTAGTGACGATAACTATTTTTGATATTAGGACAAGTTTTTTTCCATTGTGTGGATATCACATATATATTATCCCATATGTTTTTAGATTTTTTATTCTACCCAACACATATTTGTTGGGAGACTCACACCCTATGATCTTCAGGAGGTTTTTTTCCTCAACATACCAATGGGAGGATTGATGGATGACTCCCCCATCTGGCCCTACTCTCTCCCATTGGTACTTAACTGTATTGGTATCTTTGATGGTTAGTTTCCCCATATATGTGGGTAGAGTTTTGTGATGGATTATATTTATTTCACACATAAGTATTTCTAGATACAACATCTTTAATACTATTATAGGTATAAACATTATAAACATTGATAGATTGAGGTTCCTTACCCAGTGTATGAGCTATGATGTCTTGAGGTATAAAACATGATTTATGATACACATCATACAAGCTATAGTGGGTCCAAGAAAATTACAGGTTACTTAATGGAAGTGATTATGTGATGAAAGAGATGCATATCGTCAAACTCAGATTTGGTGTTTTTGGGAAGGATTAATTGGAGACATATGTCTCAGTTCATGTAATGTGGGTGTAGAGTGGAAAAACAGTGAAAAGTGGTGGTTGGGAACCCTAATTTTTCTCATCACGATTTAATGATCTCTTATATGAGTTATGTAGTGAAATATATACATGGTGAGTTTGGGAAGATAGTTTACCTTTTTAGGAAATGATTTAGCTTCAATTTTTGCTCATTGGTCTTTTGTATTCATTCTATATCTTCTTCGTTAGAGGATTTAAGGATGATCATATTGAGTATACCTATTATTCGCACCTGATGTATATATGATTTTTTTAGGTTACTAGGAGTAGGTTAAATTTTTGGTTGGTTACTAATAATTTGTTGTTGTGCAGTTTTTATTTGGGATTTTTGGTTTCTAGTGAGTTTATCTTTAAGTACATATTGTTAATTATAATTTTATTAATTCATTTATGAAATTAAGTTAATAAAATTGTGTTCATTTATATTTATGAGTTTGATTTAATTTGTTTATTTTTCTTATCTATAAATTATGCATGTTCTTATAGAGGGAAATTTATGTCATTTTTATATTATACCCACGGTGCTATTCTCGAACCCAATTCCTACTAGATGCGGTACTATTTTAGTCATTTACTCTAATATCTCATTTTTGGCATCAGTGGGTAGTCTTTAGGGTGAGGGATCCTAATAGATTTGGTATCACAAAATAAAATTGTTTTGTAGGGATCCACTCAAGGATCTGTAGTGGAAGAGACATAAGGATCTATTTTTAGATTACCATTGAAATCTATTATAAATTATTGTACAAATTCTATTAATTTTTTAATTATCCCTATTTGTATCCCTTTAAAATTTAATTTATCACTTTCATTTTTAAATATACATCTCATTTAGTTTGAATATCGAAAAAATATTTAAAAAAAATTCACCCACCTCATTCTATATTCACTAAACCCAAAACATATATCTACATGTAACATTTATAGATATAAAACCACACCACCATGAATGGGACCATTCATCGGGTCAATACATATCATATAGAATACCTATCAACATCAGACTCCATCTTGGTGGTGGCCAAGTCATGTTTGATAGAAGCATGGGTGTCTCAACAGATAGAACGAAGATTAGATAACCTCCCTATCTGAATCCATGTATAAGTATAGCATCCAATAATACAATTTAATTAAAAACATGATCAATGAACTAATCCAATTATAATTGTATATAATAACATGTTTCGATCATATGTTTTTAATGATACCATAATTCATGGATGTTACCACAATCACTATAATACTGGTCTATTAAAATGAAAAGATGATGCCCACTTATATCAGTCATAGGATCATGAAACTAAGTGACCTAATATCTATGAATTTCTTATTCAATTTAATGGAAAATAAATGTTATAGACTCTAGAAGAACCTTATTAATATCAAACCAGAAATGGTAACCATACTGCATCCCTCTGTTTAGACCCTCTTTAGCTTACCTTCATTATTCAACAAAATACTTAACTGTGTGATTAAAATTTTCTAGTAATAAACATTATATTTAATTTTGAAAGATTTTATTAAAAAAAATTAACTGTGGATCTTCTAATTAACATATAATTTAATATTTTTAATTAGCTATGATGAGAAAATCTTGAACTCCCATCATCATATGTTTGATTCCATTTATACATTAGAATTTGTGTCATGTAGTCTTGTACTTCTTGATTATCACTATGAATAACATCAAAATCATCATATATCCTCTATTTTTAGGCTCATATTCTAAAAAATAAATACTAATAATTACATAAATGACATTAATTTTCATAATGATTTTTGAAGAAAAATATATTCATACCATATTTTAAGATTTATTTCTTCATGGCATCTTCCTTAAACTTCATTTACAAATTTCATTAATTGTGTTGAATGAATTATCAATGAATTTAATGGGGTGGTCTCCATGAATTATCATGAGATTGTACTACCTCCATGATTACATGATACTGATCAAAAATAAATCAAACTCCTTCTGCATTCTTCACAAACTATCTATGGTATGAAAGAAAAAAATTATGATAATATGTTAATATTGTGAAAAAACTTCTAATTTTATAGGGTCTGGATTTCCATATTCTATAGAAAAATAAATTATGTTCTTGTAAAAATACTATATATAAATATTCTATCAACTTGGAATAAATTATTTCTATTTTTATAAGCATCCATAGAAGGTAATAATGGAAAAAACAATCTATCTGACACTAACTTTGACTGATCAACTTGGTTTTATTGGTTAACATTTTCAATAATATATAACATATACATAAAATGATTTTTTTACATAGAGGCTCCATATTTCTTGGTAAAATAAGATAAAAATAATCCCAATCATGATAAACATTCAAATATAACTTTATTTCCATGCATCCCAGGCCTTCTAGTAAGAAATATAATCCAAAAAAACTTTTTAATTCTGTACACCATCATAATTTCTAGAATTTCTTAAAATTATCTTATAATGTCAATAATAATAATTGAAATGAATTCATCATATACAGTCGAGTGATCCTATGATAATCTGTCTCACACAAGTGTGTAGAGTAAATTTATTAATGTCCCAATAATGAATATTTTTAATTAATTATAGAACACAAATGAATCTGATAGTCTAAATCAAAATTTTCACATTGAATCATATAATGAGATCAATTCTGATCTTCTATAACATAAATATAATTTCATTCAATTTTATATTCCTCTATCACATTTTTCATCACTTATTTTCTATCATACTCTATTTAAATATATATTAAACCTTCATAAAACACACAATTCATTCCACTATAAATTATGGGAAATTATTTACTAGGATTAATAATTAAGATATAAAATTGTTGGGAGTGTGCAACACATTTATTTAGCCATGATTCTAATGGTTCAGAATGATTTAATTTTAAGTGGGACCTCATAGTGGTAAGAATAGAATGATATTCCTCAATTTTTTCACATCATCATCACCTTATTGATATGAATTTTCTTCATCCTTATATTTTTTTATGAAATATAAATTATATGGAAGACTACTGATAAAAAATACACATTATCTATGAGACATTGAAGAATGAGTATATGAAATTGTATCCTTAGGCTATGAAAAACTATCTACCATAAATGATAAAACTTCTTGAGATATTTATACATGACAATATGAAATTGTATCATGAATTTGGGAGGGAACAATATCCAATATTGGCATTACTTTTTTCATTTCAATTATAGTAACATATAATTCCATCCTTATTTTTTTAAATTGATCCTTAACCAATGAAAATATGTGCACCCATTACACATCATCTGTTACTAGATAATCTATATTCCACAACCTATATTTAATTTATATATGTATTAATATGATGTAATTTACAACTATATTCATCATTAGTTTTAACCTTCATTGAATATTTCTCTGAAAAAACATCAATTTTATATATTCTCTAACCATTTCAACTCTTTTGGTTGTCTACTATAAATACATCCTTATTTAGTTTCAATTACGTGACCATTTCAATGAATATAAAAAACCATTATTTGTCTAAATTATTAATTTTTTATTAATTATACTACAAAATGAAACATAAAATAAATTTAAAATCTTAAACATTTCATTTTAATTATTTGTATTATGATTAAGAGTTTGTAAGGATAATAAATTTTTTATTTTTCTTTGTAGTGTTATCCTTAAATAACTACTATTTCATGTTCTTAATTTTCTTTAGTAATTTTATTTCGTAAATATAATATTAATTATCAAAATGAAACTCCATGGGTTTGTAAAACCTTGTTTGCAGTTTTCCCTCTTAGAAACGCACTATGTGACGATTAAGTTAATACGTAAGGTGACTATTTCAAGGTTACTACCCTAGGGTGAATCTAAGATAGATAATACATCAATATTTAGTATCTATACAAACATTTAATTTCCTATAAGCCACATCATTTACATTACCAGATTTTAAATTTTTTTATAAATTTTATAGTCATCACCAAATAAGTAATGTTTCATTGCCTTAATTTCTATATGAAATTATAGTTCATAAAGGGAATATAAATTATCAAAAGAAAATCCCTATGTGTATCAAACTAGGTGTATAGTTAATCCCCTTTTTCAGGAACTACGTGATGATTGATTCAAAATACCGCTCTCCCATTTCAGGGTTCCTAATCAAAGGTGCATCTATGCTAGTGGAAATAGACACTTATAATATATAGACATGGTTTTCGTTATTAAAAACCATATAATTTTATTTACTAAAATTTTATATTTCCTTGGTCATCTCTAAATAACTAATGATTCATTGTCCTAGTTTTTATAAGTAATTATAGTTCATAAATATCATATGAATTATCCAAAATCATATCCTTTGAGATTTTAAATCTAGGTCTCTAGTTAGGCCTCTTTACCATGCATTGAATGAAAATTGAGTTAATAGTTAATACACCCCTTTCAGGTTTACTACCCCAAGTTTATATGTGCTAAAACCATCATCCCCTTTTAGTATTCAAACATGTATATAATTTCATGGAAACAATATTCATTACATTATTAAATTTTTAGGATTTTTTATTATATAACATGTGACTACAAACTTACATTAATATTTTATCAACCCAATATGTAATTAATCATTCCCATGAAACCAAATTTTATAGCCCAAATTTTTCAATACATGATTGTTAACAAAAAAACCTCAATAATAATACAAATTTATATTCCAAAGTAATATTAATTAATCATGATACGTTAAATTATTCTTATTTAAAAGACAATATATAAATAATTAAATATGTTAAAATTATTAATAATAAATAATGTTCAATTTAATAATGAAATATATTATGTATTACTATTTTATAATTTATTATGTAGGTTAATAACAAAACTGATAAAAAACATTATAGTATTGAATTTGAAAATATAAAAATAACTAAATATAAAATTTCAAACTAATGGTAGGTAGGGGCTTACCGAAGTGGTAAAGAATCCTTGTAATCCTAAATCATACCGGATTTCAAATCAATGCAAGAGAAAATCCAATAAGTACTATTGTAGTGTAGGTAATATAGAAGGTATTGTATGAGGGTTCTATAAAAATAGTATTATTCATCCAGAATATGATTTCATGCCGCAAAAATAGGCCTTCAAGTCATCAATATAATTTGGTACATTGGTCATGTGGTCTTCAAAACATTACAAATATTACTTGCTGGAGAAGCCAGAAGTAAATAGATTAGAGTAAAAATAGTTTCCGTGATGGAGGAAACCAAACCCAATGAATGAATGAGGGATGTGGTGATCAAAGCATTAGCCAATGTAGCTCTACAAATGGAAACTATAAAGTAGTAGAAATTATATGGTGTTAGTCCTGATGAATATGAGAAGAATTTTCGGGGAGGAGTTTCTCTATTGTTTTTGATTCATTAAATAGATGTAAGGTCTTGTCCCCATGGGCTTCCTCACCATGTAATTCATGATTTATTCCTTTGGGCCTTCAAGTCATGTAAGGCTTCTCCATCGACCCAATTAAAAATGAGATTATACATTAATAGAAATATAAATATTAGTCCTTTGGACCATTTGATCAAAATTTAAAATAATAATGTGATTGAAAATTAATTAAAATAATATAACATAAAAAATTCCCAATAAAAAACACCATAAT
Organism: Viscum album; assembly: GCA_963277665.1. Taxonomy (NCBI): domain Eukaryota; kingdom Viridiplantae; phylum Streptophyta; class Magnoliopsida; order Santalales; family Viscaceae; genus Viscum; species Viscum album. The sequence goes on along the minus strand of OY728156.1, from coordinate 257,517,111 downwards.
AATCATAATTTAAATCAATATTCTTACACAATATTAATTAATCATGATAATTAATAATATTACTCATTAAAAACAAAGAAAAATTACCCCCATGCCTAGCTATGGTGGTAAATGTGGGTTGTCGTTTTGGGTGTGGCCATGTGGGCAAGTCCTCAGATCTGTAGTTTATTTTCAATTTTTTTGTCATGTAACATGCCACATTTTTTGTTGTACCAATTTAAAAAAACATTATTAAAATAAATTAAATGTGAAAAAAATATTTTAACATATTATAATACATTAATAATAATAATGAACCTATAACTAAATAACTAAACAAGAAATTTATTAATATTCAATAATTAAACAAGATTTTAAATAACATTAATATTAAAAAACATTATATTATTTACTATAAAATTATATAAATAACTAAATGTTAAAATTGAAAATGAACATGAAACATTATATATAATTATAACCTTAAAACATAATAAAATTTTTAATAAAAAATTTACTTGAAAAACTACCAAATAATATTAATAAATAAATATTCATATTTATATTAAACAAACTTATAAAAAATAATTAAAGAAGTAAAAATAAAATATAATATGGAATATTCTTAAATATTGAAGACCAAAAAACACATAGCACTGAAAGTAATATTTGAATGAAAAACTAACTTCGAGAGATAATATAGGTGTTTGAATTGAAAGAGAAGAGGGTGCCTACCCTTTTATAGGTCATTCTATAGAGAGTGATAATATAATTGGTGATCTATTTCAGATGGTCAGTAGTTCCAAATGATTTGGAACACTCCGTGTGAACATCTTTATGCTAGATCATTCAATGTGTCAATCTCCCATTCATCGAAAAACCTTATCCTAATTAATTAAAAAATATAAGAACAACGTATTAGAAAATTTTCCACGACCATCCCCTCCCATATAAAACCTTAACATCCAGTTTATGGGTGGATGATTATTTATCTAGAAAAAAGTGACACCGCGACTACTCTGTATTTTTTTATTAAAATAATTTATAAAAAATGACTGATTTAAAATTTTTAGAGATAAAATCTCTTTATGACTAGAATAAATCAACAAAAAGGATTTCTTATAAAATAACTAAAATAAAAATTAAATAAATAATAATAAATAATAAATAATAAATATAAATGATAAATAATAAAAATTAAAACTATAATAAATATAAAATATTGATAAAAAATATAAAATATTAATAAATACAGATTTAAACTTACACTCTAAACATTCCCATGATATTTTTAGTGTAGATTTACCTGAAAATTTACATTATCTTTTAATAAATATAATATAATATTTAAAAATATATTGAAAAGGGTTTAATGAGGGGAAATTCTAAAAAAACACTATAACAATAGTGTTTATACATATATATTTATATTATGTTAAAATTTTTAATTATAATTATAATCTGTAAAAATATATTTTAATATAAATAAATTTAAAAAAAAACATAAATAATGAAGATAAATAAAATTTTATAATAGTATATATACATATTCATTAATTTATATATCAAAAAAAACATTTTCATTGTAAATTTTAAACTATAAAATAATACAATATCTTTATATTAGTGTAAATATGAATATAAATATGTATAATAAAATATATACTCGGTAAGTTTTTATTATAAATTTCTATAAAAACAAAATTTTATATTTATGTTAGGATGTATACACATACATGTATATATGTACATAGACACATAGGGTATAGAAAATATACATTGAAAATGTGAATCAATAATGCCTAGTGATATTTTCCACTACAAGATTCCAATTGAAATTTATAATAATAGTGTCTACTATAAACTTTAAAGGAAAATTTATGATGAAAATCAAAAAAATTTATGTATTGATACATTTTTATTGAAATTTTAAGTTAAAAATTTATGCATAAATTTCCAATTGAAATTTTCTCTTGGAATTTCTAGGTGAAATATTCAATGAAAATTTAAAATATTAATTTACACAAGAAATTTATATAATAATTTGTAGTAGTAACATGATATTTCCACTTTCATATACTCAAAATTTATTGGTCCAATGTTTATTATAAGATTACATTGTATATGAATATTTCTAATATATTTGATAGAATCATATATATAAAATTTCATGTAAATGTTTTTTCCATTTACTTCTAATGAAAATTTATTTTGTTATAATATTTTATATATATATGTATATATGAATTTAACATTTATAATATAAATTTTCAATATAAAATTTAAATTTATTATTTTATTATATATTTATAATACTGTGCTTGTGTGTGTAATTTTCAATGAATATTTTGATTATTTATTCATTTTTGTAAACATACACTATAAACATTAAATTTAATTCATAATTAACATTTTTCATTGAAATTTTTCCATGAAATTTTTTATTGCACATATTTTATATAAATATATAATTAAATTTCACAAAATATTTATATATGTATGTAAAAATTTCCATTAGTATTTGAAAATTTTCATTTAAAATTTTGATTATTGTTTTTGAATATTTGATTTAAAATGTAATTCCATGTTGTGATTTTTATTTCCATGTGAAAATTTTTACTGTGAATTTTCATTGATAATTCTTATTTCAATTTTTGAGGTTTTCTTCTGGAATTAAATTTCACGTAAAATTTTTTGATCATAAATATAAAAAACCATATTTAATTGTTAATTATGGTTTTTCAAAAACATAGTTTCATTGTTTGAGAAATGGGGGGGGGGATATCTGTTGACACATAATTATAACGGAGTGATAAAATTTTTTATTGCGGTTCATAAATAATTAAACAAACTAACACGTGTATAAATAATATATATATATATATATATATTTATTTATTCATACTAATAAAATATATATAATAATTTCACAATAAAAAAATATAATATAATTGAAAATTCAATATATATATTTATATATTATGTATATTTATAGTATTAATAAGTATCATATAATAAATATATATAATGAATTTAAGAGTATATATATATATGTGTTATCATATATATATTCATATATGGGAAGTGAGTTTCAAAATAAAAAAAATTAATAGCATATGGGGAGAGAACCAAGTGTATTTTGGTCGTCCAATAGGTTTTTACACTCAAGTTGAGGGTCCCAACTGGATATGATATTAATCCCTCCAAATCCAAAAAATAATTCATTACAATTTTTATCATGATTTCACATATTATTAGTCCATTTAATTTACTAACATAAATAATAATAATATAAAATTAATACATCTATTTAAAATTATAAATATCAAAAAATTAAATCCATATTATTATAGAAAATATAGTTTTAAAATAACATAAAAATCTGGTGGTTTATATATCATAGTTTAAAAATGTACCTTGTTAGTTTTTTCAATATCCATTTTCATATTATCCATTAGAAAAATGTTTCAGTGGACTCTGATTAATTTAGTGGTAGGATCCAAATAAAAAATGCTATCAATTTATGATTAATCTTAATTATCAATGTCTTGAAACAAAATTTCCTAAAGTAAAATTTTTTTTAGATTATTATATGATACAAGATTCTATAGAACAAAGTATTCAAATATTTCATAATCCATAATATATATTAGAAATTAATATTACATAGAGAAGTATTTATATATAATATTATAAGGATACAGAAATTTTATAAAATTAATTATTTTTTTACTACATGACAATATCATTTCATAGTAATTTCATTTTTTGTGTTGAGTATATATTTATTTGATAAAATAGAAAACATATGTTTAAATTGAGAGTGCAAGTAATTTCAAGTAATGTATATATATACATATTAATTAATTTAAATTGTTTACATATTGAATGTAAAATTTCATTTTAAAACATTACAATTCATGCATAAATGGATTGTCTAATACACCAACATGTTTCAATAGCATGTATATGAAAAAAAATCAATTTCATATTAGTTATAAATTAATATTAATGATTTCAGGTTTTTTCCCTAATTTAGAAATAATATTTACTATACATATTTGATATGTATTGATGTGAACAATATGTATTGATCAGAATTATAGTTTGGAACTAATATTTATTTTTCATAGGAAATAGAATTTAATATTAGTTATTTATTAATATTACTTAAAGCATTTACATGATTAAATTCATAACTAACACATACAATGAAAATTTCATATGATTTAACATTAACTAAATGTTTTTATCAGAATATCAGTTTAGAACAAATATTATTTCAAAACATATAATTATTTTCATTGATAAATATTGTAAAGGAGGTTAACATTTTATCTTGATAAACATATATATTAGTTCAGATTCAATATCATAATAAATCATATGGTAGAGCATGAAATGATTCCAACGATATAAAATAAATATATATGTATTATTTTATAAATAATATAGTTATTTAAAATTTATTTAATAAATTTTTGTTATAAAATATTCTCTGACCATTTTCTTGTAAGACTAACTCAGTTTTTAACTATTATATATGGTTTATATTAAAAATTTTTGAACAATGTATGCATATTTTTATTATACTTAATCCATATACTAAATTTGTAATCATATTTTGGATTGTACTTACATTATAGTATTGGTTCAGGATTAATTAAGAATAAATTTTTTAATGCATAAAAAATTATTATAATACTTTCATTGAAAAAATTTCACTAAGATATAGTTTTCCGAGTCTTCCAATGTTAATGGTATGTGGTGATTATGTTGATTTCTTATTGTAACTGGTTCTGGATGAACATTCACTTTTTATATATTTCTTTTTCATGTAGGGAAAAATATTTCAATCAACTTAAACGAAATAATTAATTATCCATAGGTTGTTAATGGTATTTTATTAATTTATTGGTTTCATACTTCATTAGACATTATTATAATGTTACTATGTCACATTTTATTATATTATATATATTTTTATATATTATATTTTTTTATGTTTGGATTATTAGGATAATCACATGATCATTTTCTATATAATAAAAAACCAAATGTGTAGAAACTATCATTGAATTGAAGAAACATGAATCCTAAATAAAATACAATAAAAATAGAGCATTAATTGCTCTTCTTTAGAGCACCATTATTTTTCCACAATGTAGGAGAATATAAAAAGGATATCACTGAAGTATTAAAAAAAAATTTCAACCGTCTAGAGGTGGACACCCACTATTAGATCATGATCTCAATCGAAGGACTCACATAAAATTGAAGAGGTGTTAGTATATTCACTGAGGGTAATGAATATGATAAAGGGTGGGGGAGAGAATATAGATGTTTTCATAAAAAAAAAATTAGTAAGAGGGATCTTATAAATTTATATATATCCTTAACATGTTTCATTTAATGAAATGTATCAACCATATTAAACATAATGAAATATGTTAATTTCCATTTCAATTCATTCATTGAACTCATTTAAAGATTATTCAATCCATTTAACCTAATCAAAATGGATTATTGTCCATGAAATCTCATGGAAGATAAATTCACTTAAATTTACATATTCCATTAAATATTTAATTACATATTCAATAATCCCCCACATTCATTAAAATCTATAAAGACATTGTGAAAAACTTCACAACTCTTTGTGAATCTATCCAAAACTTATTTTGGAAACAATTTCTTCTGATTCACTTCATCTTGAAAATAAATATTAAATCGCTATTTGATAGATGGAGGAAAAGAGAGGATTCTAGAAATTAATAAATGATACTCATGCTACTAAGGGGTATAGTATGAAATCTATCAAACATACACATAGTTTTATACTGATATTTCCACTACTAGATGTATTATATACATCATATTTAGTCTTACATTGTCATTTAATTCATAAAATTTTATGATAAGTAGTTATGAAAAATTTCAATATAGTATAACCATATAATTATTTCATTATTCATTGACAAATATTGACAGATGCAATAAATAAATCTCAGGTAATTCATCTAACAGATGAGTGCATCACTTTTTCCCCATCAATGTATCTAGACACATCATATGTGACACTACTATGTATGGACATGTATTTCTTTAAAAAAAATTAATCAAGTTTCAGATTTCATTACTTTCCATATAATTGAAAACATCTATTAATGGTTAAAATCCATCCAATGACATGACCAACAACAAACCCTACCACCCCTTTATTAGATATCATCATATTTTGACTTGTGTGTATAGGGTATCAATGTATGAGGGTTCTCAAGATATATATCTGACCAACCTAAATTAAAAAGGATTGATAATAATAATACATTCAAAATTATATCTATCTGTACTTGAAATTCCATGAGATATACTTTATAGATTCAGTATAATCTCAAAAATCTATTCTTTTCATCTAATATATAATCCATTGTAATGTGTATTTGAATTTATTCGGGTAAATATTAAGATATCATCATAACACATAATAATTTGTGATGATCATCGATTAGGGATAACTCAATGTTTGTACTTTGAGGGAATATTTATTATTTTATTATTAATGTAAAGTTTCAACACACATGAATGGATGATAAATAGATATTTCTTTTTTATAATTACATGATATGCTAACAACCGATCTATTATTTTTTTAATATCTAATGATTCTACATGTCCCTAATTTTGTTTCTATTGTAATGGTTTTTAAACATTACATATATATATAATTCCTATTACATAATTATGTAATATTACGATAAAATAATCCATCTAAACTTTTAGTGAGCAATATTTATGAAGAAGTATTGTTTGATTAATTATGAGAATTAGAAATCACATTCCAAATTTTGAACACTCTGAAAAATATTCAATCTATTTTACATCACAACATCAAAAGTTCTGATGACATCTTTCATTGTCTACATAAAAACATTTACAAGATTATCAACATCATCATCATCCATTGGTAACCTCTCCATTAATTTTTCCCTTGAAATATGTTTCAAATAATGTAAATATTTACATTCTCACCTAACCAAACCATCATATACACTTTTAATATAAACTTATATCCACTTTTTTGGTATCTAATGTAATTATTCACAATTATCTCTACCTTCATACCATCAAAATTTCAAGGAAACCAAAAAATTCACATTTTTCATTTCTTAGTATAACTTTTTAGATAATTTTGATATTTTATTATTATGGTAAATAAATGAAAATATTTAAATATTTCATTACCATAACATATCCTAAAACATTTACATTATAGAGTGAAAACATATTTAAACTTAGACTGTTATAATCCAATATGAAATATTGATATCCATTTTCATGGGGTACCTCAATAAATATTTTAAAATTTTTAAAACAAAATATCCAAAACACTTTTAGGATATAATGTGAAAATTAACAAAATATTAATTTTCTATCTTTTAAAATACCTTACCCCAAACATACCCCCACTAGTATCTTAGATATTATTATATTAAGATACAAAATTACTTTGTATTTATAAAATAACAATTAATTTTTAATTGTAATATTTTATAAATAAACTACCATATCAATATCATTTATGGTATTATATCTGTTGGGAACATTTTTACTTTTAATAATAAGGTTTTTCGAAAATATACCCCTGATGGGTGTAGAGAACACATTCCCAAGATTTTTATTATACTAGATAAACCCTTTATCCTAGATAAAATGTTTTTAACCATTAATTAATTTTATAATATGTTAAAGAAACTAGTAAACAATAAAATACGCCTATAAAATTGATCATATCATATTTATCATAAAAAATACTTATTAATGAAATATTTCACTTATTATATCAGACTAATTATATGGAGGTAAAAATCCTTTATTTATATTTAACTATGTTTGATACATTCCTTTACATTCAAATCTTTGATGTAGTAACTTCTTACTTCATATCATATATGTAAATAATAATCTCTATCAATTATTCTAATTTTTCTGAACGCAAATATATTTACAAGATGTTTAAGGTATAAATTTGATATCACATACCATTAAACATAAAAGAATCATTTTCTATAAAATTTATACCTGATGTTAGATCCGATAATTTTCTTATAGTATGTTTTCATTGATTTTTTAGTTTAATTATTTTATTTTAGTAAAATTAGTGTTTCCCTAAGTTTATAAAACGTATCAAGGGTAATTTGGGGGGTTGGTGAACAAAATTGGAGGAACATAAAATTTCTAGTCGTGTTACATGGTTTGCACATGGTTCGTAAAAAATGTGTGGATCATCCTAGGTAACCATGAAGGCTTGGATAATGAATTTCACATGACTATCACCTGACTAAGATAACCATGAATAATTCCAAGGATACCACGTGAAGGGGTGATTTTGGGAGAGTATCTCTAGCACGTTATGTTCATGGTTTGGTAAACCATTCAGGTAAACCGTGTAGCCCAGTAGTGTTAAAAAATATTAAAAACACCATTATGGGAATTTTATCTCAATCTCAAGATTTCCTTTTTTCACCCCTTTGAAACCTTAGTGATGAGTAGAGCACTCAAGTTCTTATAAGGGTGATTCTCCCTCATCTCTACATCATTTGGAGTGCTTTCAGTTGTGAATCGAATATCCGGGTATGTTTAATCACCTAGTTGTTTCCTATTATTTATAAGTGTTTACTTCTTTCTCCCAATTCCTTTTGAAGTTATAAAACCCCCTTTTACAAGTGATATATAGGTTTAGGCTTCAAGGGTTGGTTGAATTAGGATCAGTGTCGTTGACTGAGGGACCATTCATTAATGGATTCAAGGTAGGTTGCCTAAAAGTTATAACCCATAGTTGCATTGAGATTTTTTCATTCTTGGGTTTATTTCATGGTTAATTATTATTTTTTTATTTTATACTTTGATATGTTTTGGTATATGTAAGGTATAAATGATTAATGTAAACCCTCATGGTCCCAATTAGAAACATAGAGGATTACTTGACCCTTGTAGGGCCACACATGGGGTGCACTGATACCTTCCAGTCTTAGAATTTAGATAAGTTTGAGAAATGTTGTCCTGTGAAAAAGTAGAGCCCTTGGTAAGAATTTTAACATGTTTAATAGGAGTGAAAATGAATTATTAGCATGTTCCTATGCTTAATAATGGCTTCATATATTGTTTAGCACAATGAAAAAAATTGGTTAAATTTTTTAATATTAATTTTTCTTTCTGGCTAATGAATTATGTTCAAAACCATAAGAGGATTGCTGTATATGATATTTTAAACAAGTAGGATGGTAAATGGTTTTTTAATTGATGAATATGGTTAATTGGATTAGACATGGGAATGAGAATTGGGATAATTGGTTATTTACTGTAAAATTTAATTTTTAATTGTCTATGGAAAAACAATGAATAATGTGTTGATTGGTGTGAATCATGATTGTTATATGTACTAGTTGCATTGGTTGAAATAAGGATAAATAAGCATGTGCACATGTCTTCGTGGTGGGATAAAGGACTGATGCTCCTCCAATGGTTAATGTTGGACTGATGCTCTAACCTACCCATGAATGCATGGGTTGGGGAGTTAGACTGGTTCATTATTCCCCCAATGTTTATATTAAATTAAATTACCTAGACTATGGCTCCAAGGTATGTGTAGTGATTACTTGATATTCCCATCCCTAGAGAGATAGGGACATTACTTGTTTCTATTATTTGGAATGATAAATTCCATGAATATTGTCTGAATAGGGTAAATGTTAAACCCATGGATTAAATACTGATGGTTAACTAAATGATGAGATGATGTACATAATGAACTTAGCAGAATAATCCTAATTGTAACAAAAAAGTATAGATTATAGCTAGAGGACCTTGTTTTTTTCTTCTCATAATTGTCATTAATTATTACATGTATGCACTATCAGTTTATATTATATATTTTTAGATATCTTCAATGGTGGACTTTGGAGTTTTACTCACACCCTGCTTGGGTTGCCTTTGGGTACTTGATTATATTTTATTCTTAGAGGCCAGGTCAAGGTAAAGGTCACAAATCTAGGAAGTTGAGTTGGATAGGGAACATGCATGGATGAGGATTCAATATCGGATTTAGGACCACTTTTGGGATTCCACTACTTGCCATTATTTTGGATTTTTTCTCATGGCATTGTTGAATTTCATGACATAGTTACTGTTGCCTATAGGTTCTACCCAATTTGAGATATGGTTGACTATTCATGTTATTGGATGTTTCCAATTACTTCCATTATTTATATTGTGTTTTGTTGTTGGTTTCTCTAGTAAAGAGGGTATAGTCTCCTCACGTGACCTATTAGACCCTCATTGCTACTCAAAAACCTCTACTATAATGGGAGTCGATATTGAGGTCATGTGAAGACTGGTCACGGGGCACTGATTTAGTGGCACCCAAGTCAGGGTTGTAACAAAGTGTTATTAGATGAGTTCTTTTCTCTTTCTTACTATTTCAGAAGTGTAGATAAGAGATTAGGGAAGCGTCAATCTTTGGTAAGGATATTATTCCTGGGAGTAGCTAACCCATGTACAGGGGTAAACCCAAGTCACCCAGGGTGATGATTTTTGTTCTTGTTGTGTGTTATTATAATTTATGATATTTCACCATTAGTTAATGCACATATGCTGTGATGTGATAGTTTTATGATATTTTTCTCATGGATGTAATGGAATGAGGTTTCACATTCATATATAATTCTAGGAACTTAAGTGTATATGTGAAATTCATCATAATAGGCACACACAAATGGGACAGTTTTTTGGGACATAGAGGGTAGGATGCATTTAAATTTCATAAAAGTGGTGAAAATTGAGTATAACAAAAAAAATAAAATTGGGTTAAAAAGGGGAGAAATTTTTTTAAAAAAATTAAAAAATTATACATGATAAATTTGGGTATGTGAAATGAAAATTTATTATAGTAAATTGTGATGTGATAATAACTTTGAAATGGTGTAGAAGTCAAGGCATATAGTTGCGTGAGTTAGTTGCCCCGTTTAAGTCATTCCCTTTGTAGGGATGGTTGAGTGTAGTGTGTTGGGTGTGATCATACATGTCTGGCTTGTGTATGTGAAATAGTTTTTAGGTGACTAATGAGTAGAATTTATTTATATTTTTAATGATTTATGGATTGTGTACTAAAGATCTTGTTTGGAATTATAGATAAATTGCTTCATGAAGACGTGTTCTAGTTGGATGATTGGATGATATTAGTAGGAATACTCCCCTAGTAGCATAGAAATGTGATCAATTGGTTCTTGATGATTGGGAAGAGAATTTTCATGTGATCATTGTTCATTCTATGAAAATGATGTAATCGTACCTAGAGCGGGTTGCACTGAGTGTGTTTGAGATGACTAAAAAGTTTCAACAGCAACACCCTCCATCGGTTACCAGAGAGGGTGGGAAAAGGTAGATGATTTATGGATAGATTCTATCTTGATAATTATTGATCATCTATAGAATCTTTCTAAGAAGTGAGTTATGTTAGAAAGCTATATGTTGTAGGGACATGTAGGGTGTTGGCGGGATATCTTTGTTCAGACTAAACAAGTATACGGAATAGGGTGGAAAAGATTTCCAGAAACTTTTCAGGAGCATTACTACCCAGAAATTGTAATAAAATAATACGATGTAGATTTTACAAGTTTGACTAAGGAAATGAAATTTATAATAGAGTATGTAGGTCGGTTCATGGAAATACAATGTTTTCTTCCATCTTTAGTTGGGGATGAGGTAGTGAAGACAAGGCACATTTATTATGGACTTCGGCTTGAGATCAGATCCTATGTAAATATCTTTCGGCTAAAGAGGGTTGTTAATGTGATGGATCAGGCCCTCATCCCATAAGGAAACCTCAAAGATCCCCAAGAAGAATACATGTGGTTCAAGTGGGCTAAAGCAGTAGTGTGACTTCTGATAGTAGGAAGCGCCGCTTTGAGAATTTACATCGGGGTAGAGGTGGAAAACACTAAGGTTAGTGATTGAGTTTTCTATTATCGGTGTGGAAGGTTGGGGCATGTGTGAAGTCAGTGTTCACACCAACCTATTGGGAGTAGAACATGTAACAAAATTGGTCATGTATAGAGGATATGATAGAACCCATGATGGTCGAAAATTTTGGTGGAAAAAGACCAGTGTAGAGTATAGGTAGGGGTTGATTACACCATATCCAGAAGGTTTTTGGAGCTATACTAGTTGCACTAATAGGGGTGGTAGATATGGCACTCCAAGATGACACCATCCACACCAGCAGGGAATTAAAGTGCAGGGTACTGAGGTTGGATTCTAAGGTAGAGGGACCATCCATATTCATGAATTTTATTCTACACCAGGAGGTGGCGAGGCTGGACCTTCTACCACTAGTGATATGATTCTTTTGGCTTCCACGCTTGTACGTTCTCTATTTGACATAGGTGCCACACACTCTTTTATCTATGCATAGTTTGAGATTGTGTTGGTCCCTACTGTGGAAAATTCTTGTGGGAGTATGTCTATTGGTTTTCCATTGGGGGTGTGAGTAGAAGATATCAGACAGTATAGAGGTTTTTCTTTAGAGTTGGTGGTTATCATTTTCTATAGAAGGTGTTTTTCCTCGAGATGACAGGTTTTGACCTCATTTTGGTAATTGATTTTCTAGTGTTATATCATTCCCATATCGATTTTTACCATCATATATTAATGTTCACATATCTCAATGGAGACACTTATGCCTTTCAGAGAGAATGGGATTTTTACCATCATATATTAATGTTCACATATCTCAATGTTCACATATATTAATGTTCACATATCTAATGTTACCTAAACCTAGTAAAAAGTACACATTGATCTGTGATGCATCCAGTGTTGGAAATGGGGTAGTGTTGATGAAAGATGACCGGGTTTTAGCTTATGGGTCAATACATTTGAGGCCCCATGAAATAAATTACACTAACCATGATCTTGAGCTTCCTACTATGGTTTATGCCTTAATGTGTTGGAGGAAATACTTATTGGGAGAATTATTCATGGTGTTTACCTATCATAAAAGATTAATGTATATCTTTTCTTAATGTCATTTGAATATTCTACAGTGAAGGTGGTCCAAGTACCTACAATCCTTTGATTTTGAGTTGGTGTATACACCAAGAAAAAGGAATATTGTTGTAGATTCCCTCAGACAGAAGACTCAAAATGCAGTGGTTCAAGAGTCCAACTTTGAGTGGAGGATGATGTCCTTGTTTGATTAGATACACATGGAGGTACAGGATGGGCACAAACAAATGACCATAGAATCTATAGAATTTGAGTTCTTTATTTAGAGCTGGTTCAAGGAGATTTAGCAAGAGTATCTAGGGTGTTTGGCTATGAAGTAAAGTTTTAAAGGTGGGGAGTCACCTTCTAGTTGGGATGTTTATTCTGATAGGGTTGTCTACATTTAGGTATGTGTTGTAGTGCCAACAGGTGTGAGAGGAGAGTTGATGTGTGAGTTCCATGCCTCCATGTGGGTAGTACATCCTGGATTAAATAAAATGTACATGATCTTTGTCGATGGTATTGCTGGCTGGGAATAGAGAAAGTGGGTTTGGGTTTTCTGGTATGATGTCTTACCTATCAAAAGGTGAAGACAGAGAATATTTGTCCATGTGGGTAGTTATATTCATTTCCCATTCTATATTGTAAGTGTAATGATGTAATGATGGACTTCGTAATGGGTCTTTTGAGGACTCCTTGGAAAAATTATGCAATCTAGGTCATTGTGATTTAGTTGACTAATGTGGCACACTTCTTACCGGTCCAAGACACCAACATAGTTAATCAGTTGGGTGAGTTTTATGTTCAAGAGATAGTGTGATTTGATGGTGTGAGGAGAACTATATTTTTGGATCGTGAGTTGTGTTTCCCATGAAACTTCTTTCCAGAATAATAGAAGGAACATGTAACCAAGGAGTTGTTGAGTATGGATTATCACCCATAGATGGACTGGAAATCTGAGTGTACAGTTCAGGTATTGGAGGACATGTTGAGATCTTGTGTCTTATATTTTGGTGGTTCTTGAGAAAATCACTTATCACTCATTGTGTTTTCTTACAATAATAGCTTCCAAGTTACAATTTAGATGGTTCCTTTTGAGGTACTCTGTGGGACACTATGTAGACCTTCATTATGATTTTTTAGAGGTGGGGGAATATGAGATATTAGGACTGAGCCTCATATATGAGATGTTAGAGAATGTTTGTTTGATTCAGAAAATAGCATAGAGTAAAAAATAAGTCTTATAAAAGACTGCATTGTAGACCCCTCGAGTTCATGGTAGGTGATAGTGTGTTTCTTTATGTTCTCCCAAGTTTGGGTCACTGTTGAATCTAGAATCAATTAAAGGTGGTACCCTGATATATGGGGTTATTTGAGACTATGGAGTGGATCAGAATGGTTTCTTAGTGATTGGTTCTTCCACAATGGTGTAGTGGGATTCGTGATGTTTTCATGTTTCAAAACCCCATTAGTACTGACCTTATCCATATCATGTGATAAACATTGACGATATTTATCCTGACACAGATTATCCCTATCGGGATCACCTGGTTCGTATTATGGACCATAGTGATAAATTCATGCGGGGAAAGGATGTACCTTTGGTTCATCATGGAAACATTTCATAAGAAACATAGGAGAGATAATATGATATGTGGGCCCAGTCGCCTAATCGTTTTTTCCTTGGAAACCCAATGATGCATGGGAAGAGCATCTTAAGGATGATTCATCCTAAGGAGGGGAAGTTTTATGATTTGTTATTTTTCTTAGAGTGTGTTTTCATCTATGTTTTAGTTTAAGTATTTTATTTTTGTCAAATGAGTGTTTACTTAAGTTCATGAGATGGATTAATGGAGGTTTGGGGTTTGGGGCATGAAAGAGGAGAAAAAAGGAAATTTCAGTCATGTTACACTGTAAGTGAAAACCGTGCAGATTATCCCAAGTAACCATACAACCTTAGATGGATGATTTCACATAGTTATTTGAAAGTTTAGATAATTGTGTAAAACATTCATGAAACGGTGCATAGGATTGATTTTGGGACATTAGGTCTTGCACAGTTTGTGCACAGTTTAGAAAACTGTGTGGGTAAACCGTGAATCCTAGTAAAATTGATAAATTTAAAAAAAAATACATTATGGGATTTTTTATCCACACTCAAGATATCTTCTTTTCTCCCCACATTCAACCTTAGTTATGATGATGAGCTCACATGATCTTCCAATTATGAATCTCCCTAATATCTAGGTATTTTTGTGTTCCATCAATTGCGAATATATGATCCAGGTACGACTAATCTTTTCCTTGATTTCTCTTCTCGATTAGGGTTTTCATATTTATCTCATATCTTTACACTGGTCTAAAACCATATTTTTCTAATGATATATTAATTTAGGCTTCAAGGGTTGGTTGAATCATTATCTAAGTATTTTATTAATGGAGCTTTTATAAACATATTCAAGTTAGGTGGTAAACAAGTTATATACCACAGTTTCATTGTGATTTTTGTATGCTTGGGTTTATTTCTTTGTTATCCCTTATTGTCATTTTGATCCTTTGATGAGTTTTCGTATAAATATTGCCTACATGGTTAATGGAATCCCTCATTATCCCCATAGGAAATATAGTGGATAATTATACCATTGTAGGGCCACCCACGGGGTGAACTGATGCCTTTAAGACTTATAATCTGGCTATGTATGACAAAGGATGTCATGTGACAATGTAGAGCCCAATGTAATCATGTTGACATGATTAATGGGATTGAAAATGAAGTGTTTACATGTGCTTATTCTTATTAATGGATTAAGGTACTATATTTCATGGGGATAAAAGTTGGTTAAATTAGTTAAATGGGATTTTTACTTATGGATAATGAATTTTGTTGAAAAACCTAAGAGGATTGGTGTATATGAAATGTTGAACATGTAGGATTGGAAATGGTTGTGTATTGGTGAATATGGTTAATGGGATGGGGCATGAAAAAGAGAATTGGGCTAATGGGTTATGAATTGTGAAATAGGAATTTTAATGGGCTATGGCATAACATAGAATCCCATGTTTATTGGTGTTAATCAATGATGTCATAGGTATTGGTTTCATTGGTTATGAAAATGAAAAATAAGAATGTCAAAATGGCTTGTTGGTGGGATAAAGGAGAAATTCTCCTCCCAAAGGAAGGGTTGGAATGATGTCTAACCTACCCATGAATGCATGGTTTGGGGAGTTTGACAGATCTTCTATTCCCCCAATTGTTATATTCAATGAAAATACATAGACTGAGGTTCCAAGGTAAAGGCCATGAATCTTTTATATACTTGAAAAATGAAAATCTGATGTATTACATGTTCATCTCGAACTAAATTATTAGATGATGTACATAATGAAATTGGAACAATAACCCTCATAGAACTAGAAAATTAGATATTTTAACAATAGAACCATATATTTTTCTTCAATTTCTTATCATTCATTATTACTTTCATGAACTATCAGTTTATACTAGATATTTGTTGACTCTATTGGTGGTGGCCTACTGAGTTGTACTCAAATACTTCTTGGGCCACCTTTGTTGAGTCAGTAAGGTTTTCCTTATGACTTCTCCATTCCATCTTGTTTTGAAAATCACAAACACTTTATAGTTAAGAAAATATATATTTTACTTCTATAAGGAAAATTATCTTCCTTAAAGAAATTTACCCCAACCTGGATTTTATAATACATATCAATATTTTTTCTTAAGTATAAAAATCAGAATCATACCTACAAAAATAGGAATCATATAGTGCTATGATATGAAGAATTCTGTTTTAGGACCCGAATTCTGGACAGGAACTGTAATGATGTTCCACTCCGAATTCTGGATATGAACTATAATGATGTTTCATTCAAAATTATGGATATGAACTCTAATAAAGTTCCATTCTGAATTCTGGATATGAATATTCATATAGTTTCACTCTAAATTCTGGACTCCAAACTTTTACTTGTTCGACTCTGAACTTTTTTGAGTTCGACTCCGTACTTTTACTAGTTTGACTCAGAACTTTTATGAGTTCGACTCTTAACTTTTACTAGTTCAACTCCGAACATCTATGAGTTCGACTCCAAACTTTTACTAGTTCGTCTCCAAACTTATATGATTTTGACTCCAAATATTTACTAGTTCAACTCTGAACATCTATGAGTTCAACTTCGAACTTTTACTAGTTCGACACTGAACATTTATGAGTTTGCCTCAGAAATTTTACTATTTCTACTCTGAACTTTGTAAGTTATAATTCTGAATTATAGTGAAACAAGAATATGAATTTCCTTAGAAATTCCGACTCCAGATTCCCACATAATTCAGGTTCCGAATTCCTATAAAACAAAATCCAAATATCCTTTTTATTATAGACTCCGAATTCCATTTTGGTTAGACTCTGAACTTTTATTTGCTTACATTCCGAACATTAGTTTTGCTTTTTCTTATATATGATCCATTACAAAATGATGTCGTGCATTCAGTTATACATTTTTTGTTATAAAACGATGTCGTTCATTTTGTTTCTAACTAACCGTTGGTTGAGTTACACATGTACAGGTCCCTCTGAAATTTAAGGAAAATATGACCGTTGGAGGATGGAGCTGATCATTCCAACTGAGCCTATAAATAGGAGATCATTTGAAAGAGCTCAATAACAAGTTGATCACTCTAGAGACCACACCCTATTAAGGTGATTTCTAGAGAGAGAAGATTTTCATTCTTTGTGCATACTGAACTACTCGTTCAGATTGCTTTATACGACTATGAATATTAGTGATTACATTCGAGGGCTTCCAAGGATAGGAAGAAAGAGGTGCCAACTTCCTTGAAGTTTGAGGGTTTCCTTGCTGAGGAAGACAGAGGCTCCAACTACCTTGAATTTGAGGGCTTGCGGGGATAGCAAGACAGAGACTATGATCTTCATATCGAGGGCTTACCCTGGTGTGGGTAAGACATACTTTCTTGAAAGTATAAATCAAGGGACCTTTATCCAAGGTTGTTGGATACCCATCTCTTTGGGTTAATAGAGTTATTGTTTGTTTCTTGTAGTTGTACCACTTGTTTTTCCACTGCATTGTGTATTGTAAGGAAAGTATAACCTTATTATATTTCCTTAAACTTATACTCTAATTAATTTAGATTCTATACTCTTTAATATAGAATATAACTTTGAAAACATTGGTTAAGTTTCAATTTCCGGATCCATATTTCTGGAACCTGTTTTTCGAAATCACTTTCCAGATTCAAGAAAGTGCATAGAACTTGAAGTTTGTAAAATCACACTTTGTCCCAACCATTCATTGGTGATTAGAGGTGTTGTGAATTTTCTTAGTTTATCCTTGTTAAACTTAGATATTCCCTTGTTTAAAGAAATTTTTTAAAGTATATAGTTCACCCCCCTCTTGTATATTGAGCATCTACATCATTATTTCGATCCTATAATTGGTATTAGAGGTTGGAAACCTCATAATCTATACCAATATCACATTTGGTATTAGAGCCAAGGTTCTGAAATACATATACTTACATATAAGTTTTTCTTCCTTAGTTTTTCACTATTCTATATTTTCCTTGCTTAGGAATATTTTACCTTGAATCCAAACTTTTGTTATTAACAAGTTTCTGTATAGAACGATTTCATAAAGATGATAGGAATGAACGTTGGTTCCATTGACAACCTAAATCCTACAAGAACACCAATTTTTGATGGTGATGATTATGAGTACTGGAGAGATCATAGGGATACTTTCGATATCAATATTGGGGTAGATAAATTTGTTATGCTTACCGGTGGATATAAAATTCTTGATAAGGAAGTTAGTTCTTTCACCAACCAAGAGAAGCATGATTATCAATTAAACAATAAGGTACGCAATAGCCTACTGTGTTCAATGACTAGATATATATATAGCCAAATTTCTTCTTGTGAAACAGATAATTACGTATGGAAGAAACTTTAAGTCACTCATTTTGGTACATCTAAAGTGATTGAGACTAGAAGAGCTATGCTGAGAGCTGAGTATCATGGTTTTAATTTTCCTTATGGAAAACCTATAAGCAAAGTTCCATAGAGGTTTCTGACTTTCGTAAACAGCTTACCATCTATGGGAGAGAAATTTCTGGATGATGAATCCCTTGTAGATATGATTATAGATATTATACCCAATGAGTGGGAATCAGAGAGAACATCTATTGATGAGAATAGGAAGGCAACTCAAATTTCTCTTGATGAACTATTTGGAAGTCTTCTTCAAAATGAAACAAGGATGAAGAGAGATGTTGACAACATCAAGAATAAGAATGGTAATGGTGTTGTTTCTTTTACTAAAACATAAAATCATATGAAAGAAAAGACTCCTGAGAGAGTAAATAGATCCAAGTCTAAGAAGGTTGTTATCCAATCTGAATCTAGTGAGAGTGAAGTCTCATAGAATTTGATATCTAATCTTACTCGAAGGATGAATAGGATAGCTTTTCTGAGAAATTTCCTATACAAATATAAGAAGAAGGATAGGGAAGATAAGAAAGATGGAGAAGTCACATGCTATTAATGCAAGAGAAGTGGACACATTAGACCTGATTGTCCTCTATTCAAAATGAAAGAAAGAAAAGAGAGCCATTCTGAATGAAACATGAAGAAGTATTACATTTCCAAAGCTAAGAATGTTCTGAAAGATAATGACACCTGGAGTGCTAGTGGTTGACTCTTCAGATGAATCTTCTAATTTTGAATCTTTTGGATAGAAGAATCTTGGTCTTATAGCTAAGATACCTATTTAAAATCATTGCTTTATGGATAAGGTACACAATGTTGAATCGTTGACCAATGTTTCTTTAAATTCTAAAGATAGCAAATATTATAACTCTTCGGATGAATAATCTTCTTCTGATAAAGAAAATACTTTACCTACCTATGAAGAAGTTTCTAGGTTTGCTGAACTTCTTGAGATTGAGAATTCAAAACTCAATAAAAAATTTGATAAGGCAAACTCTAGGAATATTATTCTTACCAAGGAATTATCAGATCTTTCTAAAGATCTTGATAATAAATATCCTGATTTTGAATTTATTTTAAAATGTCTTGAGGAAGTAAATTCTGAGAAGAATAAACATTCTAAAGAACTAGAAAAAGTTATTTCTAAGAAAATTGTTTTTGTTCCTAGATCTAGTTCCAAATATAACGATTTTGAAGTTAAAAACTTGGTTATAAAACTCAAGTCCGAAATATTTTCCTTAAAGAAGTGTTTTTCAAACATTACCTTAGGTAAAGAAAATTTTTATAAGATGTATTCACAAATATGACCTTTAAGAAACAAATCTGGATTTGGTTATACCCCTGCAAAACCAACTTTTATTAACAACTACTTTATTCCTCAAAGTTCCCCATTTTGGACCATGTGTCAATGTGGTGGTCACTAGAAAAATAATTGTTCTTAAAAAAACACAATCATTAGGTTTTCATGAGGCTTATTTATCTAAGAAGATGTGGGTACCTAAAATAATTTTATCTGAATATCTCGTAACCAAAAAATATTGGATTTCAAAAGTCTAATTCTTTTCTTATTTTAATAAATATAAAGAAAGTACCAACAACAATACATGGTACATGGATAGTGGATGTTCCCAGCACATGAATGGTAACAAAAGCTATTCTGAAAAGATTATCAAGATGAAAGGAGGAAAAGTAACTTTCGAAGATAATGCTCTGGGATAAATTGTTGGTATAAGTAATATTGTTCTTCTTGGTAAAAATTTGATTTCAAATGTTTTGTTTGGTAAAGGTCATAAGAAAAACATCATTAGAATAAGTCAATTATGTGACGAAGGATACCTTGAGAATTTTAGGAATGATAAGTGTTTAGTACACAATTCCAAGGAATCATTTATTCTTTCTGCCCATATGTAACGCCCCGACCCCAGCTACCTAGAGTCGGTGCATTACTTCGTAACATTGGCATGATCACAAGAAAGATCAAATCTCGAAAGACCGATTGGTTTAGTAGCCTTGGAAACACTAGATATATTCATAAGTTTTACATTACATCATAAAATGAAAAACTACTACAACAACATAATGTTTCCACAGTCCACACTATAATCCCCTCATAATATCCCTGCAGGTCATTCATAACTTACATCTTCACATCCTGGGAAAAATAAAACATAGAAAATGGGTGAGCTCAAATGCCCAGTAAGGATAAAAATATAGCGGAACATTCAAAAATAAGCATAAACATTTAAGGCAATGAATTACTAAAACAAAAGCCTTTTAAACTTGAACTTCAACATAGTATGGCAAAAGTAAAATGAAAAAAATGCCATTTACTTGCGCACATGGATATTCTACTAATCGAATAATCACATGCAAAATCAATAACCACTTTCATAATGTTGGAATGCATAATGCTAAACGTTAATTTCTTTGTCTAGGCCTCATCCCAAGACCTAGGGGTTACTTCTAACCGGAACCCAACCCGGAGTGCCTCTAATAACCGGACACCAACCCGGAGTGCCTCTAATAACCGGACACCAACCCGGAGTGCCTCTAATAACCGGACACCAACCCGGAGTGCCTCTAATAACCGGACACCAACCCGGAGTGCCTCTAATAACCGGACACCAACCCGGAGTGCCTCTAATAACCGGACACCAACCCGGAGTGCCTCTAATAACCGGACACCAACCCGGAGTGCCTCTAATAACCGGACACCAACCCGGAGTGCCTCTAATAACCGGACAGCAACCCGGAGGGCATACTTTTACCAGTCCCTAACCTGGAGGGCTTACTTTAACCAGTCCCCAACCTGGAGGGCTTACTTTTACCGGTCCCCAACCCGGAACATACTTGTTTAGCACATTCATCTGAAGAAAAGTTTGAAATATAACATAAACATTCGGATTAAAACTAGCATAGAAATGTCAATAGTTTCACCATAAACTATGAATGGTATAAAATAACACATCCACAGTCAAACATATCACAAAACCTTCAATACAATATAGAAGTTTTGTATTATAATAAATTAACTTCAAATAAGCGTAAAATCCATTAAAGGATGTTGACATAGATGAAATCAAAACACTTTTCAGAGAAATATCTCTTTCTATTTTTGAAATCATTTAAGATCCATATAAAATAAAACATTTTCATGAAAATATTCTTGTAAGCTTGTAAGGAAAGCTTTGACGATTTTATAACGGCGGAAAATAACCGCACCCGCCGTATAAGTAAAAAAAACATTCTTATCTTAATTCTGTCGAAAAGGTTAAAAAGGACCTTGTTTTGAAAACGACGGAAAGATTCCTTTATAAACCTCTTACAAAAAGTCAAACAAGGGTATAAATGAATTTAACCCATATTCTTGTAAATAATAAATATGTTTTGAAATACATTTCGAAGAAACATGGATGTGGATGATAAAGAAATCCCAGTAGATTATTACGTATAAACAACCTCGGATAATGAAGAGATTGTGAAATAACCCTTACCTTGTACTTTTCCTTGGTTGGAGTAGGTTAACCTCCTGTATAATGGTGAAATATTTGTTATTAAATTATACAAGAATCATATATAATAATATGATATCATATATGATCTTTTAACATTGATTTGTTAATAATATCTTAGTATTATCATTATATCGGGTGTTAACTTACTTGTTTTCTTTTATATGTTTTGTTACGTAAGACATGTTTGTAAAGGATAGGTTGTATATTATTCATATCCAGAATGATATCAACTCCTTAAACAGAATTTTTAAATCATCAAATGATAATTATACTTGAATGGATACGATGGAGAATGAATCTCATCGCGTTCGTGGAGACGGTAGTCCGTACGTACGCACGAGCGACAATATCATTCTTTTGATATTAAAATAATATATAAATGGATGGTATATCATATATACAGAATCATTAACATGTTATATTTATTATTTACATGAGTTACACATCATTATTATACCCATCCAAATAATAATATATTGAATAACAATTACACCACGACGTGGAGACGGTAAGCCGTACGTACGCACGTATGGTGACATGTTATTCAAAGGGTGGATAGAATACTGAATATGGTTGTACAATATTTATAATAACATCACAGTATATGTAAGATAATGGAGTTATTATTTTATAATGGTAAGAACAAAGAAAGAGGAAGTGGAAGAAGTAAGGAACTTAGAAAAGGGTGGTGAAATCATTACCTCTTCTTCGGGTTCTTCCTTTTGATTTGATCAAAAGGGTTCCTTAGGTTGGCTTTCTGATCAAACTAAGGCCTATAGGTTGTAGTGAGGGATGTGGGGAGAGTATTTGGGCAGAGTTTGGCCGAACCAAAAGGCTTTAGAGGTGTGAAGAAATGAGAAGGAGGAGTTCCCTTTTATAAGAGGGGTGAGGGGCACCTTTGGAAAAGCTAGAAATATTAATTTATAATAAATTCATATTCGGTTTCTAATGGCTCAAAAGTTGACTATTCAAAGTATGAGGTGGGGATAGGTCGAAAACCACTCAACCAATAGAATTTAGACAGGTTTGGGTACTTATATTAACCTTATCATTAAGTATTAACTCTAAGTTAATTAGTTTCACTTTTACAATGTCTCTTTGTATTTTTATATAATATGGTTAATAAACTTACTATATACATCCAAGAGACCCCCAAGTGGTACATTAATGATGAACCTATCATGATATAAGTCTCTTGGCCGAACCTTAGATTTTTAGGAATTTAATATCAATTAATAATATAATATTTGTTTTAAGAACTCTTTTATGTCAATTTTGATACTATTCAATAGTTGATTTTTGTGAAACTCATAACAGATTGATTACTTCTAAAAAAGTCAATTAAATCAATCCTAATATATCATATTATCCTATAAAATTATTTTAATTCATTAAAAGTTTCATATTATATTTATTTGGGTATTTATAATATCAATTAGTTTAATTTTTCACTATTATAGTAATTACTGCATCATCATTGTGTCATAAATAAAATAAATTATTTAATGTCTAAAAATTATAAATAAAATATAATTATGTAGGAAATATTTTTATCTTTCTAATTAATATTTATAATCTAAAATCCAACTTATATAACCCTATGTAACAATTGTTTTGCTAAAAGATATATGCTTGTGTCATTTTTGTATTCATTTTGACTTAATTAAAATAAAGTGTCATTATCACTTACAAGTGGATCCATGGGGTCCCAAAATTGACACAAAGATGCCCATGGTAGGCCATGTATCAACCAATAGGGTTAAGACACGTTTTAGGGTAATTTAGTATTATTATAATATTATTGTTTAACCCTTATTTACCGGATTTACCCTTAACCATGGTAAATAAAATATTTACCGCAGTAATTATTCAAAATGTCTAAAAATAAAAGTTACCTATTTACACAATTTGAACATCCTGATTCCAAATATGGAATCCATTTTCCTAAATTCAAAACACAGAAGTGGCAGAAATTAATTTAAAATTAATTCCCGCTGTCAAAACAAAAAGCGTGTTTTTAAGAGATAATAACTATCAAAAGATTGACACTTGTTTATGTCCGGTTTAATTGTAAAATTATGTCCAATGACCAAAATTATATTAAATAGTAAAAATATATTCTAAATATACTTTAAAACCACTCAAATTCATAATTTATCACTATTAATTATTTTGATTAAAAAAGTTGTTTTTAATTAAAATTTAGTAATTTTCACTATTCATCAAAATATGAAAGTTATCCGAAAAGTACCAAAATTTCACCTTAGGCTAAATTTGATATTCCGAATCCAAAAATTAAGTCCATTTTAAAATATAAAATATATATAACTTCAAAAAGTAGGTATTACTATTCATAACAACTAGTTTGATTGGTTACGGTGTGTTAGAACTCGAAGTTGCGTACAACACACGCTACTGTTTTATCCAAAGGAAAGCGTACCGTGGATGCTTGGGATGTTTCATTTTAAATTTTTTGATGTCTCCATTTATTCAAAAAGTTTAAAATATTGTATTTAAAAAGGTTTCACTATTAGAAGTTGATAAAAGTGAAATACTGAAAATGAATTTGTTCTTACATTATGACTAAGAAACTCATAATAGGGATTCTATAATTATAAGGATTATATAAAGTTCAAAATGTAGTTAATACTATTCATGACCTCTTTTAATGGTGTGATTGAACTCGGTGTTGCGTGTAGTGCAAGTTATTGAATTATTTTTAAGAAATAACACACTCTGAAATCCCGGGGTGTTACATTCTCCCCTCCTTCAATAAATTGCGTCCTCGCAATTTGAAATTGTTCTTCGAAGATAAAAGGATGAAAGTAGAAAATATATTTGTGGGAAAACCCACATTGGAAATTGGGTTACTAAAATTTAGTCTTAATATGAGGAAAAGAGAAATTAAAGGGTCACCACCAAATTATGATCTCGATTAGGAGAACATTGGTGGAAATTAGAGACGTATAATCGGAGGAAAAACGTAAATATTTATAGGTAGTGATTGAGGTCATCAATCACAAACAAGTGTATAATTGAGGTCCTTAAACTCATCAATCTATGATGATTTAAAGTACCATCGGTTCAACAAAATATAGGGTATTGGGATAACACATTTTTGACGTTTCAAAATATCTTAGTTGAAATCCCACATCGAAAAATGAATTAACGAGGCCTCTATTTAAAATAAAGAGTTGAAAGTATGAAGATTACCGAAAATAACACATACTAGGGTTCAATGTAAGAAAATATGGATATGGAAGAAAAATATAGCCATCAATTATCTGATGGAGAGTGGTAGAGAACATGGCTATGAAAAGGCCAACAATCCCAAAGCCATAAATTTGTGATGATTTAAGGTACCATCTAGGACAACATTTTTGTTCTAAGTTTCTATTATTAATGTTGAGGAATTTATTTATGAGATTGGATAAGATAATAAGGAGATATACTTAGTTTATAATTAGAGTTTTATCCATTAATAAATTTCTAGCAAAACTCATCATTCACTAGTAAAAAAAATTCTATTTATACTATTCATAGAGGGTTCCAAAATAAACGAATTTATAATTCATCTACCAGATCTTTTAAAAAACTACTTTATTTAATACAGTACA
Source organism: Viscum album (assembly GCA_963277665.1). NCBI lineage: Eukaryota > Viridiplantae > Streptophyta > Magnoliopsida > Santalales > Viscaceae > Viscum > Viscum album. Next base: position 257,490,933 of record OY728156.1, on the reverse strand, counting down.
TCTCGTGGGATAGTGGTAGGTGATACACCCTTGTCGCCCTTTGGTTGCGGGTTCAAGTCTCGCAGCCTTGCCGGACGCGACAGGTTGCCGCCCGACCTCCGGGTTGTCCTTTTATGGCAATCCAAAATAATCCAAACTAGAACTATCCAAAATACTTCTGTCCAAACTCACAGTACAACATTCATAAGGAAGGTAAACATAATATAGACCCTTTTTACCCCGTAATAGCATATGAATACCTTCATCATGTATTACCATATTCCTTATTGATTACATTCATGCTCCCTTATTCCATATAGAATGCTGGATATACGTCATTAATCCAAAAATGTTTTAAACCCCAACAATGATGGAATATACAAATCATTAATCAGTTCCAAGGTAGTCAAGAATATCCAATATAATTTATCCAAAACAATCACATATTATTCCAAAATCACTACCTCAGTATCAGAACTATATTATGGTTTATCATTCTCTCAACCATATATTTTCCAAAAATCTATCCTGCTAATGAGTCACTTTTCCTTGTTCCACACAATCTCAAGTCCTTAATGAAATAGTACTGCAGTACAATCCTTATATACTCCATAATTATTATAACAAGTACATTGTTGATACAAAGCTCAATTGACATAATCAACATAAGAACTCTAATCATTCCTCTTCATCTGTGGTAGTATCATAACTTGATTATTATCCAATAACATCATTTGCGGCATAGTCTGATGACTGGGACATAGGTTCGCGTAGTGTCCAAACTCCTTGCAAATGAAGCATTGTACATTTAAAACCATTTTCTTACCCTTGCAGTCACGTACTTTGTGCCCTTTTCCTCCACACTTATAACAAACTCCCATCAGGCAAGTTCCAGGGTGTTTCTTTCCACAGTTACCACATATGGGAAAATTCTTCTTTTCCCTCTTCCCTTTATCCATCTTTCTCTCTTCCATCCTTTTCTTCTCTTGCTTCCCTTCAAAGCCATAGGACTCAGTAAACTCTTTACATATCTTATCAACACATGATATTATTTCTTCATATGATGATAATACATGGGAGACTATTTCTCTTATAAATTCTAGCTTAAGACCATGAAAGATATGATCCTTCCTTCTCTTTGAATCATGTGTATTTCTGGAGTTCTCATTCCTTCTACTGGGAACCATTTCTATACCATGGCATAAACTAGATCAGTTTATGAATCAAAATACATAATCCCATACTTATAAAACACCTAACATAAATTGAACTATCTATGGATATAATCCATAATCATAAATATGTTTTCTTTGAGGAAGTATATACTCATAAACCCTTCATAATGATTTGTAAAGAAAGTGAGAGTTATCCTAAGCATATCCCCCGGGAGTGTCGTAACCAAGAGTGCAGCAAGGCCCGTTGTCGTGCACCAGTTCCCGTTCGAGTCTAGCTCAAAGCGGTGTTTTCGGGTTTTACCCCTAGGTACATCTGTGCCAGAGCCGCCTCTACCTGCTCGTATCCAGACAGGGATGTATTGCTCGGAAAACTCACAAAATCTCCACAATACCAAAATTCTAGGAAGTTCTTCTATACTAATCCTCAAAGTTCATCTTAGGTCTACGTGCTCTAATCAGAGTTTATCTAAATCTATCTTCCAAGGTTTGTACTAAACTTCCTCTGATACCAACTGTAACGTCCCGACCCCAGCTACCTAGAGTCGGTGCATTACTTCGTAACATTGGCATGATCACAAGAAAGATCAAATATCGAAAGACCGATTGGTTTAGTAGCCTTGGAAACACTAGATATATTCATAAGTTTTACATTACATCATAAAATGAAAAACTACTACAACAACATAATGTTTCCACAGTCCACACTATAATCCCCTCATAATATCTCTGCAGGTCATTCATAACTTACATCTTCACATCCTGGGAAAAATAAAACATAGAAAATGGGTGAGCTCAAATGCCCAGTAAGGATAAAAATATAGCGGAACATTCAAAAATAAGCATAAACATTTAAGGCAATGAATTACTAAAACAAAAGCCTTTTAAACTTGAACTTCAACATAGTATGGCAAAAGTAAAATGAAAAAAATGCCATTTACTTGTGCACATGGATATTCTACTAATCGAATAATCACATGCAAAATCAATAACCACTTTCATAATGTTGGAATGCATAATGCTAAACGTTAATTTCTTTGTCTAGGCCTCATCCCAAGACCTAGGGGTTACTTCTAACCGGAACCCAACCCGGAGTGCCTCTAATAACCGGACACCAACCCGGAGTGCCTCTAATAACCGGACACCAACCCGGAGTGCCTCTAATAACCGGACACCAACCCGGAGTGCCTCTAATAACCGGACACCAACCCGGAGTGCCTCTAATAACCGGACACCAACCCGGAGTGCCTCTAATAACCGGACACCAACCCGGAGTGCCTCTAATAACCGGACACCAACCCGGAGTGCCTCTAATAACCGGACACCAACCCGGAGGGCATACTTTTACCAGTCCCTAACCTGGAGGGCTTACTTTAACCAGTCCCCAACCTGGAGGGCTTACTTTTACCGGTCCCCAACCCGGAACATACTTGTTTAGCACATTCATCTGAAGAAAAGTTTGAAATATAACATAAACATTCGGATTAAAACTAGCATAGAAATGTCAATAGTTTCACCATAAACTATGAATGGTATAAAATAGCACATCCACAGTCAAACATATCACAAAACCTTCAATACAATATAGAAGTTTTGTATTATAATAAATTAACTTCAAATAAGCGTAAAATCCATTAAAGGATGTTGATATAGATGAAATCAAAACACTTTTCAGAGAAATATCTCTTTCTATTTTTGAAATCATTTAAGATCCATATAAAATAAAACATTTTCTTGAAAATATTCTTGTAAGCTTGTAAGGAAAGCTTTGACGATTTTATAACGGCGGAAAATAACCGCACCCGCCGTATAAGTAAAAAAAACATTCTTATCTTAATTCTGTCGAAAAGGTTAAAAAGGACCTTGTTTTGAAAACGACGGAAAGATTCCTTTATAAACCTCTTACAAAAAGTCAAACAAGGGTATAAATGAATTTAACCCATATTCTTGTAAATAATAAATATGTTTTGAAATACATTTCGAAGAAACATGGATGTGGATGATAAAGAAATCCCAGTAGATTATTACGTATAAACAACCTCGGATAATGAAGAGATTGTGAAATAACCCTTACCTTGTACTTTTCCTTGGTTGGAGTAGGTTAACCTCCTGTATAATGGTGAAATAGTTGTTATTAAATTATACAAGAATCATATATAATAATATGATATCATATATGATCTTTTAACATTGATTTGTTAATAATATCTTAGTATTATCATTATATCGGGTGTTAACTTACTTGTTTTCTTTTATATGTTTTGTTACGTAAGACATGTTTGTAAAGGATAGGTTGTATATTATTCATATCCAGAATGATATCAAATCCTTAAACAGAATTTTTAAATCATCAAATGATAATTATACTTGAATGGATACGATGGAGAATGAATCTCATCGCGTTCGTGGAGACGGTAGTCCGTACGTACGCACGAGCGACAATATCATTCTTTTGATATTAAAATAATATATAAATGGATGGTATATCATATATACAGAATCATTAACATGTTATATTTATTATTTACATGAGTTACACATCATTATTATACCCATCCAAATAATAATATATTGAATAACAATTACACCACGACGTGGAGACGGTAAGCCGTACGTACGCACGTATGGTGACATGTTATTCAAAGGGTGGATAGAATACTGAATATGGTTGTACCATATTTATAATAACATCACAGTATATGTAAGATACTGGAGTTATTATTTTAGAATGGTAAGAACAAATAAAGAGGAAGTGGAAGAAGAAAGGAACTTAGAAAAGGGTGGTGAAATCATTACCTCTTCTTCGGGTTCTTCCTTTTGATTTGATCAAAAGGGCTCCTTAGGTTGGCTTTCTGATCAAACTAAGGCCTCTAGGTTGTAGTGAGGGATGTTGGGAGAGTATTTGGGCAGAGTTTGGCCGAACCAAAAGGCTTTAGAGGTGTGAAGAAATGAGAAGGAGGAGTTCCCTTTTATAAGAGGGGTGAGGGGCACCTTTGGAAAAGCTAGAAATATTAATTTATAATAAATTCATATTCGGTTTCTAATGGCTCCAAAGTTGACTATTCAAAGTATGAGGTGGGGATAGGTCGAAAACCACTCAACCAATAGAATTTAGACAGGTTTGGGTACTTATATTAACCTTATCTTTAAGTATTAACTCTAAGTTAATTAGTTTCACTTTTACAATGTCTCTTTGTATTTTTATATAATATGGTTAATAAACTTACTATATACATCCAAGAGACCCCCAAGTGGTACATTAATGATGAACCTATCATGATATAAGTCTCTTGGCCGAACCTTAGATTTTTAGGAATTTAATATCAATTAATAATATAATATTTGTTTTAAGAACTCTTTTATGTCAATTTTGATACTATTCAATAGTTGATTTTTGTGAAACTCATAACAGATTGATTACTTCTAAAAAAGTCAATTAAATCAATCCTAATATATCATATTATCCTATAAAATTATTTTAATTCATTAAAAGTTTCATATTATATTTATTTGGGTATTTATAATATCAATTAGTTTAATTTTTCACTATTATAGTAATTACTCCATCATCATTGTGTCATAAATAAAATAAATTATTTAATGTCTAAAAATTATAAATAAAATATAATTATGTAGGAAATCTGTTTAGCTTTCTAATTAATATTTATAATCTAAAATCCAACTTATATAACCCTATGTAACAATTGTTTTGCTAAAAGATATATGCTTGTGTCATTTTTGTATTCATTTTGACTTAATTAAAATAAAGTGTCATTATCACTTACAAGTGGATCCATGGGGTCCCAAAATTGACACAAAGATGCCCCTGGTAGACCATGTATCAACCAATAGGGTTAAGACACGTTTTAGGGTAATTTAGTATTATTATAATATTATTGTTTAACCCTTATTTACCGGATTTACCCTTAACCATGGTAAATAAAATATTTACCGCAGTAATTATTCAAAATGTCTAAAAATAAAAGTTACCTATTTACACAATTTGAACATCCTGATTCCAAATATGGAATCCATTTTCCTAAATTCAAAACACAGAAGTGGCAGAAATTATTTTAAAATTAATTCCCGCTGTCAAAACAAAAAGCGTGTTTTTAAGAGATAATAACTATCAAAAGATTGACACTTGTTTATGTCCGGTTTAATTGTAAAATTATGTCCAATGACCAAAATTATATTAAATAGTAAAAATATATTCTAAATATACTTTAAAACCACTCAAATTCATAATTTATCACTATTAATTATTTTGATTAAAAAAGTTGTTTTTAATTAAAATTTAGTAATTTTCACTATTCATCAAAATATGAAAGTTATCCGAAAAGTACCAAAATTTCACCTTAGGCTAAATTTGATATTCCGAATCCAAAAATTAAGTCCATTTTAAAATATAAAATATATATAACTTCAAAAAGTAGGTATTACTATTCATAACAACTAGTTGGATTGGTTACGGTGTGTTAGAACTCGAAGTTGCGTACAACACACGCTACTGTTTTATCCAAAGGAAAGCGTACCGTGGATGCTTGGGATGTTTCATTTTAAATTTTTTGATGTCTCCATTTATTCAAAAAGTTTAAAATATTGTATTTAAAAAGGTTTCACTATTAGAAGTTGATAAAAGTGAAATACTGAAAATGAATTTGTTCTTGCATTATGACTAAGAAACTCATAATAGGGATTCTATAATTATAAGGATTATATAAAGTTCAAAATGTAGTTAATACTATTCATGACCTCTTTTAATGGTGTGATTGAACTCGGTGTTGCGTGTAGTGCAAGTTATTGAATTATTTTTAAGAAATAACACACTCTGAAATCCCGGGGTGTTACACCATAGGCAAGTGAATGTTTACACTTTGAACATAGATGACCATAAGAGCCAAGACTTACCTTGAATAAGTGTAATGGAAGATCATTCTTGGTTATGGAATTGAATACTAGGTCATTGTAACTTTATAAGCTTATGTAAACTCTCTAAGAAGAAACTAGTTAAGGATCTAACAGAGCTTATATTTGATTCTTCTAATGTTTGTAATCCTTTTCAATATGGCAAGACACATAAACCTAGTTTTAAATCAATCGGTGAAGTCTCAAAAACTGATGCATTACAGTTGGTCCACATGGGTCTTTTTGGTCCAACACAAACTGGAAGAATTGGAGGCAAATACAATGTGTTTGTTCAAGTTGATGATTACACTAGATTTACATGGGTCTATATTCTAGAAAAGAAGTCTGAAGCTTCTTCATAATTAAAAAGTTTTAGAGCCCATGTTAAAAAAGAGAAAATCCTTCCACTGAAAACTATTCATAGTGATCATGGAGGAGAATTTCAAAATTCAGATTTTAAAACTTTTGTAGTAGAAAAGGTATTACTCACAACTTCTTAGCACCAAGAACTCCTCAACAAAATGGTGTATTTGAAAGAAGAAATAGTATTCTTTAAAAGATAACTATAACCATGTTGAGTGAATATTAAATAGGTATACATTTTTGGGATGAAGCTATACGTACTACTTGTTATACAATAAATCAAGTTTTGATTAGACCTTTTCTTAATAAAACTCCTTATGAGTTATGGAATAGTAGAAAACCTATACTTTCCTACTTCATGGTTTTTGGTTTCAAGGTATTCATCCTGAATACTAAGGATAATCTACACAAATTTCCACCAAAATCTGATAAAGTAATTTTCTTAGGGTACTCCACAACTTCTAAATCTTATAGAGTTTTCAATAAAAACACTTATACTGTTGAGGAAAAAGTGCATGTAAAATTTTATGAAACTGATCCTTTTGTATTTAAACCATCCCAACCTACATCCTCGGATGGGTTTTCAAAAACTAATTATCAACCTTTGTTAGAAGAACATTCTGATAAGGAAAATGTTCAAGAAGATAATTCTGAAACAAAAAACACTGATTAAACTTTATGTGATGATGACTTGATTAAATCCATGAAAGATGAACTAAATGAATTTAAAAAGAATAATGTATGGACCTTGGTTGAAAGACATAAGGAAACATCTGCTATTGGAGTAATGTGGTTCTTCAAAGACAAGTGTGATGAAACTGGAGTCATCGTTAGAAATAAAGCTAGACTAGTTGCTAAATGCTATAATTATCAAGAGGGAATACACTATGATGAAACCTATGCTCCAGTAGCCTGAATTGAATCTATTAGTATCTTACTTTCCTTTGCAGCATTCTTCAATTTTAAACTTTTTCAAATGGATGTAAAATGTGCTTTTCTTAATGGTTATTTCCAAGAGGATGTTTTTGTTGAACAACCTCCTGGCTTGGAAGATACTAAACATAATGATCATGTTTTTAGACTTACCGAAGAGTTGTATGGCCTTAAACAACCCCCACGATCATGGTATGATAGACCTAGAATATTTTTACTTCAAAATAACTATGTTATGATAAATTTAGATCAAACCCATTTTATAAAAAAGGATAAGAAAAATGTTTTTATTGTTCAAATATATGTTGATGACATCATATTTGGTTCAACTAAGGAATAATTAACTAATTCTTTTACAAGTCTAATGAAATATGAGTTTGAAATGTGTATGATGGGTGAGTTAACAGTTTTTCTTGGTTTTCAAATTTCTAAAAAACTAGAAGGAATCTTTATATATCAAAATAAGTATATCAAAGATCTTCATAAAAATTATGGTTATGACAACACTAAGAGTATATGTACTCTTATAGGTACCTCAAACACACTTGACCTTGATGAAACTGGGAATCCAGTAGATCAAAAATATTTTAGAGGTATGATAAGAAGTCTACATTACATAACAGCTAGTCGACCAGACTTGATGTTTTCAGTATGCTTATGTGCAAGATATGAATTCAATCCTAAGGAATCTCATATAAAGGCAGTGAAAAAAAATTTTCTACTTAAAGGGAACCATGGATCTAGGATTATTTTATACTTCTGGAAATGATTTTTTTTCTAAAAAGATTTTCGAATTCTGACTTTGGTGGATGTAGAATGGATAAAAAAAAAAGTATATCCAGAACTTGTTATTTCATAAGAGATTCATTAGTTTCTTGGTCATGCAAGAAGAAACACTCAATAGCACTCTCCACTGTTGAAGCTGAATATGTAGCAGCTGGAAGTTGTTGTGCTCAAGTGTTGCGGATGCAACACACACTCACAGATTATGGCTTCAGATTTACTAAGACTCAAATTTTTTTTTATAACACAAGTTCCATTTCCCTAAATAATAACCATTCACATCACTGTCCTGGAAATCAAATAGAAATTCGGCATCACTTTATTAGGGATCATGCACTTAAAGGAGATATCATTCTTCAGTTTATCGGAATGCAAGATCAACTTGCTAACATTTTCACAAAATCTTTACCCTTAGATAGATTTGAATACATTAAACAGAAGTTAGGAATGATAACAATGAGGTAATCACTCTTAATTAACTTCTTCATAAACATTTCTCCTTACAGTAATAAATTCTTTTTCATAGCGGATGTACATTTGCATGATATCATAATGAAAATTTCTCATAGTTTTTTTAAGGCTTTTGAATTAAAATTTTCATTGTCAATCATTCAAACTTTTGTAACTGAATTTTCATAATGGAAAATTTCTGGAACATAAATTTTCGGAATGGAAGTTTTCTGAACTAAAATTTTCATAATAAATTTTCCGAAACATAAATTTTCGTAATGAAGTTTTCATACTGAGAATTTTTGTAATGAGGTTTCTGTACTGAGAATTTTCATAATGAAGTTTTAGTACTGAGAATTTTGTGCTGAGAACATTTGTAATGGGTTTCTCATAGTAAGTTGTTTTTCAAATTTTCATCAAGAATAAAATCACCTATTACTAAGAATTCTTCTAGAAAATCCGAAAGGTATGACTTCCTTACTTAATTTTTCGTAGTCATCTTTTTCTTACTGGTATTTTTCTATATGTTTTTTTTAAATACCGGATTCTATTTTTCTTAAATCCTAATGCTTTTCTTAAAAAAACCTCAAAAGATCAGAGTCTAGTTGTCCTTATGGTTTGTATCTCAACCGTCAGATCAAATCTCAAAGTATCTCAACTGTTTGATCAACCGTGGAATCTAAACCATCATCTCAACGCCTCTATAAAGGGGACCCTTCATGGTCGTCCCACATTGGGTTTTCAAAGCTTTTTCATCTCAAAGCCCAGACTCTATTCTTAAAGATCGTTCCGATCATTCTGAAGCCCATTCCGAATCTTCAAGATCTCCATTCTGAATGTCTGCGGAAGCAACTTCTCATATATGTCTACCTCAAAGCCAATTTCAAAATGGATAGTGTACAGAGAGAGACTGGTCCATCTAAATTTCTACATGTACGAATCTATCATCACCAAGAATATCAAGCTAAATGGTTGGGAAGATGTTTGTATATCCAAGACGAGGGATCAAAACCCTGTCTATCCAGAGTTACTTGTAGAATTCTATGAATCAGTAAGTTTTTATGATGAATATGGAAGAGAAAAGTTTTCCTTCAAGTCTTATGGTAAGACATACCAACGTACATATTCCAAGGATGTAATCTCGGTAGAGCTAGCATACGAAGGTGAAACGGAATTTTGTTCACACAAACGCCTGGATACTCATGGAAGTTTTGTTAAGGTTAAAGCCTTACAATGTCATGGACTTTCTGATGTCAAGACAACAAAGATAGCTCACCAATCTCCTAATAATCATATTCTTAAACTTTTGGTACAAGGTTATTTGGTTCTGAGAAAGGTTGATAATGATACCCTGAAGAAAAGTGACATATATTTCTTAGACTTCTTGGAGAATCTAAGAAAAATAAATCTGATGAGGCATATCCTTGTGATGATCAAGAACATCAATGAAGGAAACATCAAATCTCAAATCATTATGTACCATGACTTACTATAAAATCTGATAGTTAGATGTTTAGATACTTTCATGATTGCATGTAAGTCTAATGTTCAGAATTGCAAGCTTGTGCTTGTTAGTGATGACATGTTGAAAAGAATGAATATGGCCTTTTAAAAAGAAAAAAAAGGGTTTTATAATTTTCCAGAGACAGAGGCTGAGACCATTCATGAAAATTTGGAGAAGGATGAACCAGTGAAGAAATTCAATAACAAGAGGAAGCTTAAGGAAGTGTCTCCTGAGGACAAAACACCCAAAGCTAAGGAAACTCAATCTGCACCACCCAATCCAAAGAAACCGAAAGCATTCCTAGATAAAGTGGCTACCATGTGGAGGGAATATAAAGAGAAGAAAAAAGAAGGGGATCCATAGTTCGGATTGGACCCTGCTAAGGATATGGCTTTAAGGGAAAATTTTGCTGATGAGTTAGAAAAACAAGCGAAGGAGAAGAATCTGAAGAAGAAAATGTCTGAAGCCAAAGTTGTTCAATCTCTCTTAAAAAAATTAAAAGATCTTCTGAGATGATTCCCATTCCGGAAAATGTTTGTGTTCAACCATCTTTACCAGAGACTCCTAGGAAGAACTACATAACTCCAAAAAAGACTAAGGATAACGATATAGTTGAAGAACTAGAAAAAAAAGCTACTGAAAAATAGATGAAGAGATTTTTGAATAAGAAGATGAAGAAGAAGCAAGTGATAATATGGATGATTTGATCAAACAAGTGGAAGATTATCAAGAAAAGCTGAATTATCAAAATTAGTCACTCTGTGAAAAGGTTTTGAGAAAGAAAATAAAAAGGATGTTGACAATCGAGAGTAGGAAGAAGAAAATGAATTGGACGATGAGGAAGAATCATATGAGAAGAATTTTATTGAAGAAGGAACAGAGAAGGAGAAAATTGATGAAGATCAGATTGTTCAACTTTCTGAAAGTGAAGAAGAATCCCCAGATGAGCAACCCATTCCAAAAACTGATAATGGATAGAAAGTTCTCATGGAGACACCAATAAAAGATGTCATCAGGAAGAAATAGGATGGTGGTTCTTCTAAAATAAATCTAGTTTAGTTTGAGGAAGATCAATCTCCAAGCAAATTATCTTATTCGGAGTCATCTTCTCATGGCCATTACTTTGTGGTAGAATATCTGAAGAAGTTGGTGGACACAATTCCAATATTTCCACCAATAGACTCCAGATTCCAGATGCTGCAATCATAGTTTGAATCATAAATTGGAATCCTTATCCATGGTGATGGATAAGTGTGTGAAGATTGAGGACAACAATAAGAACTTCCTTATCAACTATGATGTGCACCAAAAATCTTGCTGAAAAATTACTTTATGGACGATGAAAGTTGAAGAAGACATTGCTGACTTTAAACATTTTCTGAATGAGGTAAAATATGACTTTGAAACTGAGGATGAAAAGATTAAAAATATTCAAGATGAGTTGATTATTGAGAAAAGTGCCCGGAATCAACAAGTTAGAGACTTGAATGGGAAACATAACTCGGTTGCACAGAACTGCAAATGGGAAAGAGATTTCCGAATTGATTTTGAAGAGAAGATGGAAATGCAAGATAAGTTAATAAAAATGCAGGAAGAGGCCATGAAGGATCAGGAAGAAGATTTGAAAGATCAATATGAAAGGATAAAAGCCTTGGAGAGGAAAGATGAGGAGGATCAAAGAGATTTGAATAAATTGAAAACATTATTGAAGAAGCAGATCCCGACAGAAAAGGAAGAAAAATAAACCCACTCTGATCTTTTGTTGTATTTGTCTTTCCTTGTAAAAAATTTCTCAACTCTAATGAAATTTTGGGTGTCTGCATCTTGTCTTATTATGTACTAATGTTTCAGGTACTTTAATTTTTTTCCATTCCCTTCAATTCTTTTTGTAAATCACAAAAGGGGAGATGGAAAAAGAACTACTCAAAAGAGGAAACGTAAAAAATAAAATGGATAAAGGAAAATTTCCAAGTGAAATATCCTTAAATTAAGGGGAGTTCCTCATTACGAATTTTTTCCTTCCCATGAAAATGAAAACTCCACTCCAGAAATTCAGAATACAATCCTGAGAGTTTCAATTCCAAAGGGGGAGTTAGTTATATTCAATATCATCCACGAACAAAGAGAGATAAGTAGTAATTTCAAAGTCTAAATGAAAATTTTCAAAGACCTTATGTTCTTTTTGGTAAGGATGTATGTGCTTTCCAAAAAGGGGGATATTGTTGAGTCAGTAAGGTTTTCCTTATGACATTTCCATTTTTTATTGTTTTGAAAATCACATACACCTTATACTTAATCAAATCTAAATTTTACTACTATAAGGAAAAGTTTCTTCCTTAAGGAAATATTCCCTAACCTAGATTTTCTTATACATATCAATATTTTTTCTTAAGTATAAAAATCAGATTCATACCTAAAAACCTGGGAATCATATAATTATAAGATATAAAGCATTCTATTTTAGGTTCCGAATTCTAGATAAGAACTCTAAAGAAGTTCCACTCCGAATTCCGGATATGAACTATAATGAAGTTTCATTCTGAATTCTTGATATGAACTCTAAAAAAGTTCCATTCTGAATTCTGGATACGAACTTTCATATAGTTTCACTCCAAATTCTGAACTCTGAACATTTACTAGTTTGACTCCGAACTTTTATGAGTTTAACTCCTAACTTTTACTTGTTCGACTATGAAGTTTTATGAGTTCGACTCCGAACTTTTAATAGTTCAACTCCGAACTTCTATGAGTTTGACTCTGAACTTTTACTAGTTCGACTCCGAACTTCTATGAGTTCGACTCCAAACTTTTACTAGTTTGACTCCGAACTTCTATGAGTTCGACTCTGAACTTTTACTAGTTCGACTCCGAACTTTTATGAGTTCGACTCCGAAATTTTATGAGTTCGACTCCGAACTTTTATGAGTTCCACTCCGAACTTTTACTAGTTCGACGCCGAACATTGTAAGTTCAGATTCTGAATTCTAGTGAAACTAGAATCAAAATTTCCTTACAAATTCAGAATCTAGATTCAAATAGAATTCAGGTTACGAATTCCTATAAAAATGAATCTAAATATCCTTTTTATTATAGACTCCGAATTCCATTTTGGATAGACTCCGAACATTTATTTGTTTACATTCTGAACATTAGTTTTTCATTTTCTTAGATATACTCCACTAAAAACCGATGTCATGCATTCAATTATACATGTTTTGTTATAAAATAATGCTATCCATTCTGTTTCTAACTATCCGTTTGTTGAGTTACACATGTACAGGTGCCTCTGAAATTGAAGGAAAATGTTACTGTTGGAGGAGGGAGCCGATCATTACAACCAAGCATATAAATTGGAGCTCATTTTAAAGAGATAAATAACAAGTTGATCACTCTAGAGACCACATGCTGTTAAGGTGATTTATAGAGAGAGAATATTTTCATGCTTTGTGCGTACAGAACTACTCATTCAGATTGCTTCGTGCGACTCCAAATGTTGGTGATTACATTCGAGGGCTTCTAGGGATATGAAGACAGAGGTGCCGACTTCCTTGAAGTTCGAGGGCTTCCTTGCTGAGGAATACATAGGTTCCAACTACCATGAAGTTGAGGGCTTACGGGGATAGCAATACAGAGACTCCGATCTTCATATCGAGGGCTTACCCGGGTGTGGATAAGATAGACCTGCCAGAATGTATAAATCAAGTGACCTTTATCCAAGGTTGTTGGATACCCTTATTTTTGGGTTAAAAGAGTTATTGTTTGTTGCTTGTAGTTTTACTACTTGTTTTTCTGTTGCATTGTGTATTGTATGGAATGAATAACCTTCTTATATGTCTTTACACTTGTACTCTGATTCATTTAGATTCTATGCACTTTAAGGTATAATCTCACTTTGTAAACTTTGGTTAAGTTTCATTTTCCGGATCCATATTTCTGGAAACTGTTTTTCGGAATCACTTTCCAGATTGAAGAAAGTGCAGAGAACTAGAAGTTTTTAACATCACACTTTGACCCAATATTTCATTGGTGATTAGTGGTGTTTTGAATTTTCTTAGGATAACCATGTAAAACCAAGATCATTCTTTGTTTAAGGAAATTTCTTTAAAGTATAAAATTAACCCCACCCACCCACCCCCCCCCCCCCCCCTTTTGTATATTGAGCATCTACATCATTATTTAGATCCAACAACCTTTGGGAACCTGAGCTGATTTCATGCAAGCAGGTCAGGACATGGGTAAAGGCCTTATACTAGGATGTTGAGTTGGACATGGAATATGAATGGATGAGGTTATAAACATGGAGTCAGGACTCTTTTGTGGATTTCATTATGTGTCTATATTTTCTATTTTTTTCACTTTGCATTTTATCATGACATGACATTTTGAATGTTTCATGTGGATTGTACCCAGTTTGGGAGATGTTTTTCTATGAATGTTATTAGTTGTTTCCTATTTTTTCCTCTATTTAAATTTTGTTATGTTGTGGGTTTATATGTTAAAGAAGGTACAATCTTCCCACATGATCTATGAGACCATTCCCTCTATTTGGAAACCTCAAGGGTATTAGGTGGCATTCTTGAGGTCATGTGATGACCGACATAGGGCACCGATTTAGTGGCACCCGAGTCAGGGACGTTACACCTAAAAAAATATTCCTTGTAATTAACAAACCCCTTAAATTATTCATGATAATCCCAACATGTGAAATCATTACTCTTTATTGATAATAGACTCAGGTTTTTATAAATAATAACTGACTTCTGGGATAAGTATCATTGGACATTATAAATTATAATCTTATTGAATGAACGTAGGACTCCTTATACTATCTATAAAATGAAATAAATTTGGCATAATATGATTATTTCATTTATTACTAACATCTTGAGAATATCATGTAACCCTTTCTTAAACTCCTTTAAATTACCAGAAAATTTACATCAAAGAAAATAGGATGAATTCCTCAACATGAATAGGCCTTATAGTAATTATCTATTATCTTAAATAATATGTTATCATATTAAATATTTTTGGCTTACCCATTCATATTGTGTATATGAGTTTAGAAATCCTTAGGTAAGATAGAATTTAGTGCCTTTAAAACCATAAATGAATCATTTCATTGTTCTTTGCGAATCAAGATTTACATGTTGAACAATTTCAACCCATGGTATCTCAGTAAGTAAATTCTCAAACAAATATAATATTTATTTAAGAGAATTTATTAAGTTACATGTCTTAGTTACATTAATAATATGATTTTTAAGGATTTATTTCAAAATTAAATTTGATTTTGGTTATGATATTATCTACATAAAAAGTTTTGATCACAAGAATATCATGTCTTATATATTTTCAAAAAGAAGTATCAATGAATGTTCTTCCTCTAAAATTGATGAACGTGAACATCATACACATTCAATGAGCCAATATCTATATTTCACTTTGTAATGACCCCTATTTGGTGTGAATCACATTACAATATTTATTTAGGTAGAGATTCATCCCAATTAAAACAAATGTACTCTTGGATAGTAGCATGAATATATCATTATCAAAATCTATCATATAGAAATAATCAAATCTAATCCTATGGTATCCCAACCATGTGGGATTCATAACTATGTGTAATCCAAAATATTTCCAAGATCATACTAATAAAGTAAAACATAGGAACACCTCTTTTTGGAATGAAACTACCCAATGATGTTTCAGTGTTACCTATCACGTTATTTCCTTGCAAAATATAATCAAAGGACACCTCTCTTTTGTGTTAAACTGCAAGGTATGATTATTAAAGTATCAAGAAGTGATGATTTGGAAGGATTATCACACTTATTTGGGAGGTTTTTCCTTTTAAAGTCTCGCAGTATTAATATAAATTAAGTGAATTTTCAATTTATAATTTTTATATATTATGTAATGATCATATTCTCATGTTTTATTCCTTTTTATGTATGCATTATTATTATGGTTTAGTTTTATAATCCCTATATTAAACATAAAATTAATATGTTCACTCTACATTTGTAAGATAAGGATATTTTATTTAAGGAATGTTATTTTGATTGTAATATTTTATTTCATGTTTGGATGTGATACAAACATTCTATTATATTTTTTACACATTTATGTTATTTTTTTAATATAATTTATTTTTCAAAAAAATTTGGAGTTTAATTTTCATCTTACGCAAGTCATAGGGTCTGTGTGACACCCCCATAAAGTTATAGGTTTAAAAAGACTACATGTTACCACTTTTCTCAACAAGGTGCACCATTATTTTTAGGATCCTTCTAGATTAGACATCCATAATTAAATAGTTTTACCCTAGATTAGTGATCTTGATGGGTGAAATTATTAGATGTTTCATGGGTCATGTAAAGGTGATGAAAAAGAAAATTGGAGAGATCATGTGTTGGATTATGGGTACAATCATTAGATTGGTGACCAATTTAAGATGTGGGTGGGACCCATGGAGGAGAATACATATTCATGTTATGCAATTGTGGTTCCTATGGGGCCTAGTTTTTAACTTATTATCATAGGAAAAACTCATCTGAAAATGTGGGTGCATGACCTGGTTTATGATGTATGGTATATAACGAGAACATTGTGCTCTAAAGGTGTAGGGAATACAACACCCTTGAAAGTTAAAGGGTTAAGAAGACTAAATTTTACTACCCATGTAATGAAGGTTAATATTTATTTTAGGGATAAATCACGATTATAAATCCATAGATATAATGGGTTTTAAGAAGTTTTTATAAGGATGGATGACTTCATTAGAAATCTCATGGGGTCTGTGAAAGTGAAAATAAATCACATTAGACAGAGAATGTATAGGTCTATGGGGATAGTAATTAGTCTGGTGACCCTTTTAGGAACATGGGTGAGCCCTATGGAGGGTAAAATGCTTTTTTAGGAAACAAATTCCCATAAGGGTCCTAGTTATTAATGCATTAATGTGAAACTATTTTCACAACCAATAGTATATATTACCGCCCAAAAATAGAAATCAAAGATATTCATACATATATAAATGAATCATATGAAAATGTTACATGAAATTTTTATGTAAAGGAATAGATATATATTAAATTGATAATATCCACTTGAGTAAGTCCAAAGAGACAAAGAACCAACCCACATCTCCTATATTTAATAAGGAATAATCCTCAAAGATCATTGGTAGTTGGACCCCAAGTCACTCTCACCGAGGAGACTTTACTGAAGAAATAATTCAATTCATGATAAATCTACTACATATTATTAATAAATTAATCTCAACAAATATGTTCCGTATAATAACATAAATTATAAACTGTGGTAAAAATATATGAAAAGAAAATTTTATGGAGTTGTACGTAGAATGTAATGAAAGGATCCATATCATAGATTTAGTTTAATAGTTAAACCAGTTCATACCCATTAATAATATAAATAATTTTATGACTGATTAAATATGGGAAGAATCCTTAAAAAAATTCAAATAGTTAAAAATGAGATATCCATTTATGAATAATTTATAAATAAATCTAACTATAAACCCTTTTAAGGATTGTTTAAACTTATTGAAATTCCATAGTTGTAAATATAAAATATATATTTTTACTAAATCTAATATACCCTATTTTATACTATTTAACATATATAATTTCTCATTATTATTTAGAACTTTGATCAAATAAAAAAAACAATTATTTTTAATTTAAATAATATCTTTAAATAAGGTCCACTTTCAATTTGAATAATTTCAAGATAATAAATCACGAGAAACACATAATTATAAATATAATGAAAATTTATATTTTTACTTTATTTATGACATTTTTAAACTCTTTTATAAGACATTTTTGTATTTTTTAAGTAAACCCTTTATTTAATTATCGCAAAGATGACAAATAATTTTATGTAAAAATGAATAAATTACCTTTATTAAAATTTATAATGTTTTTAAATAATATTATGGGAAAACGATATCCTTAATATGAGTCTTTAATATTAATAGAATACTTTTACTACATGTAATAAAAATAATTTAATCCATTGACAGAAAACATTTTATAGTTATTTAATTTATAAAAAACCTTTATTAATTTCATAACTATTCCAAAAATCATTTTCATTATCTATAAAAAAATTTTAAAAAAATATAATTCTATTATTAATTAAATTTTATTTATAAAAAAATTATGTAATTAAATACATGTTTTTTAAATTACTCAAATTAAGTACCATTTTTATTTGAAAAATTAAAATTACTAATTATGAAAATTTATTAATTTAAATATAACAATGTTATATATATTTTTTTCTAATTTTTAAAATTATAATATTCTAATAAATAAAATTAAGATTTATAGATAAATACTTTGTATTTGTATAAAAAGGTATGACAGATAGACTGTGGAAATGTATTTGAAATATTAACAATTAATATTTGTGATATTTTTGTTAATAAATGTTTCATAAAAATTTATATAACTAATTATAAAATATTAAAAAAATTATCTATAAACCATCTATAAATTATAATATTATAAAAATACCATTTACAATGAATAATAAATATTTATTAATAATATGAAAAAGTATAAAAATAATTTTTTTTCATATTTTATATATACCCTTATATGGAATTCCTATTTTTAATAAGGTTAATATTCCATTACCCTTGCATAAAAACATTTCATAAGTGTAATCCTTATTATATGTAAGAAAACACATTGCCTAAGTGTAAATAGTTTTTATCTTTATATAATGATCCCATGGTAGGATAGTTATTTTTGTTAAATGTATTTACAGTTTTGAAAATAAGTTATTTTCACATGATCAAAAAAAGAAGAAACTTATTATTTGATCATGATAATAGTTGAAATAATTAATTTTGATTAATTAAATCATTAATTTTATATTATTATCATATAAAAATATATCAAACAAAGTTAAACAGGTATCATAAAATATATCATGATTTTCAAAAACAAAGATAAATGCATGTTGATAAAATGAGGAAGATCAATTTAATTCCACTATAATGTTATCAAGGATTATCCCATGATACATTTTAAGTAGAATAATACCCCAATAAGAAAGAAACATCCTTCAATAAATGAAAATGAATTTTCAATAAAAAATCAAAAAATAAATCACACCTAGTTATTATTTTCATCAACATTATTCATCTTTAATGTATGGAGAATTATTGAGGATGACCAATAAAGTAAATGAAAAAGATCCCCTCCTATAATAGGGGGGAATAGCTGATAGACATAAACATCAATTGAATGTCTCTTGTATACTTTAAGAGGTGTTAACATCATCAGATTGGGTGATAAAAAAAGATATGTGAATAATGAAATCGTAGAGTGACTTACATATAATTGATTTCTTACTATAGGGGGGTCTCATCAATTTATATAATCATCCCGGATGAATTTAATTTAATGAAATGAATTATTTATATTTGATGTATCAACATTTGATAATTCCAATTTAGATCCATCCATTAAACCATTTCAATGAATATTCGATCCATTTAATCCATTCTTAATGGATTATTATCAATGAAACCACATAGAAGATAAATGCACCAAAATTTAAATTTTCAAATAAATATTTCTCTGTGTATTCAACATATTCTACAATGCTATGCATTTTCAGAGAAATAATATGGAATATTTAAAAAAACTATAATTTATTCTACAATTTTGGCAAGTCCAAAAATAAACGGGAGAAAATAAATAATTTATGTCTCTGATGTAGCAACTGCAATGTCTCCCCAACATGTATAAATTCAATGTAATACTTTGAAATTAAATTATCATCCATGTTATTAAATATTATTAATATCTCTCATCTCCATTAATATTTTATAAATAAACATTTTTTATATATTTAAAATTTTTTGTATACTTTCAAATTTAAGGTGTATCTATTGTACATGGATCATGATGGACAAATTTTTGTAGTTCTATTCAATGAGAGAGTGGTGGAAGTGGTACCAAATAATGAATTTAAACACAAAATCAATTTTATTTAGGTATCTGTTTGATTATTTCTGAAAACAACATCATTAATTAAATGTTATACCACAACATTAAATTATTTATAATGATTAGTTTAGGTTCCCACATAATCTAAATACTATAAAGTCGAAAACATTGATGTTGGCTTTAGATATCACTAAATAAAATTATAAAAATCAATATTTTATAAATAAAAATAAAAGAAAAATAATTTACCCATTTCATATGATATATTTAAAATCTCCAAATTCTAAAAAATAATTGATAATACCAAGGTAATATATTGAATTTTTTATCTTGTAAAAAAATTTACTAATAGAACTGAAGAATACACTATTCATTTTACAGAATTTTTTATTCTAAATTTTTTTCGGATAATTTCAAATGTCTGCTGGAGATTTTTATGGTAGATAATTATTGCTTAGTGTTTCATAAGTTACTTTTGGAATATATTTTGAAAATTACAAAACATCATGATGTTTATAATTATATTTTTTCTTCTTGAATAATTTATTAATTTGTGTGGTTTATAAAATAGGTAATTATAATTTATCATTTTATTTTTATCTTAAACTCCATAAATATTGATAATGAATTTAGTTTTTATATTTTCTCGAATATTCATTTTATTAATTTAGTGTCAATTAATTGTTATTAAAAAATTATAGCTAGTATTTTTAATTTTGTTCATATTATTTATGGTCTATTTTGTAATCTATATTTACTGCTACAATAAAAAATATCTAATACCGTGAATTTAAAATTTATTTTCTAGGGTGACATTATATTTCATGATTATTTATTTTTTAATATGTATTTTTTTAATTAATTAATATTTTTTCCCATTTTTAATGATGGTTATCACCGTGACAAATTAATTTTTCAGTGGGATTTTTTTCTTTCATGATTTTATTTTTCTTCTTTTCATGAGATTATACATGCTTGACCTTCAAGTCCATCCTTCTAAATAGTGAATTTATGTCTTATATGTTATGTCCAAATTTGATCAGATTCTTTTGCACACCTACCAACTTTTGTGTGTCTATCCTTCCTGACGATCTGGAGGCTTTCTTGCATATGTTTTACTTCATCAAACCATGAGTTGTGATCTTCGAAAATGAGATATGACTATGGAATATGACCTTGGAAATAATCTATGATTTGAGATCATGAATTCTTATTCTATATAGTACCAAAATACCCATGTTCACTCATTTTTTTTACCATGTCTAATTATATTTTTAAATTATCTGGAAAATTTATTTAAGATATGCTGTTTTTAGTATTTTATAGTTTGATTTTCTCTATGTTTTTATGAATTGTTTCTAATAATTTATATATTTTAAAAAAATATTTTAATTGAATAGAATCCAATAGATTTTATTTCTAATATATTTTTAATTATTTATGTTAAAATTATATTTCTTATTCTGATATGAGTAACGACTATTCATATTTATAATCATTATATTTATTTTCTGGATTATTTTATCTATAAATTAATTTGTAAATTTTTTTATATTTTTATGAAATGTATTTTAGAGATATTCAAAGGTATTTAATATAGTTTCATGAGTTTTTAATATATGTACTAATTTTAAATATATTGATCTTCTAATATTTTTATAGAAATATTTAATAGGTTATTTTGATGATTTTTTTAATGATTCTTTCAAATTTTTTAACCTACTTATTGATGATAATTTTTAATTTATTAAAACCATTTGGACATACTATTTTTAAATTTCAAATGATGTTATTATTATGGATTTTTCTGAAAAATAATATCTCCCTTTGAGATAATTCTAAGATGAGTTCGGAAGTATTTTTATTTTTGTTTTGAATTATTTTACCAATGAAAGGAATTTTTAGTCCTAGAATTCTCAATTTCAAATACTTTTCAATTTTCATGGAACACATCAAATATCATTGAAAACAACATAGATACATTAAAATTACATTGAATTTTTTTTTTGACTTTTGCAAAGTGTTGTACAATTCTATGGTGTCTTATTTGATCATCAATTCATTATTTAAAAGATGTATCATGTTTTAAACTAAATTGTATTTCACTACTACAATCACAATGATATGATTTGATCTATTCCTCAAAAAACCAGTACTTGTTCTTCACTTATTCTTATTGTATCAAATTTGTTTCTTGCTTCTAGTGAATGTAACACTATTTCTCATAGCTCACACTTGTTCTCACACCATCTATATATGGTTTTACTTTCCAAATATTTCTTTATTTATATAGGTTGTGACTCTTAGATTCGAAATTCAAGACCATTTATATTGTTCCTCCCGTCATCTAATGGATGATTTTTAATTGGGATTTGAATCCCTAGATAGAAGTTAGTGATTTAGTGTGGATATTGATACAATTTGTAAATATTTCTTAATTAGGTTATGATTCCCCTACAATAATCAAAATAGTACACAATGTAACTCTCATAGAGTGTATATGTATAAGAGTAGAGTAGGACCAATATTGGAAAAATTAATATATCATTTTTTTTATTCCCACTACTTATGTTGTTAACCAACTTAGATAATTTGATTTATCATGGATAATTATTTTATTTGTTTAATTTTATAAAGATAGTCTATTCCCCCCCCCCCAACTGCACCATCTTCCATATTCATTGGGACAAACCATTTAGTATAAAGCCAAGTACATTTTTGATTTGTTCATTATTAATTTCAATCCAATAAATCACATTTAAAGAATTAGATCTTGCATTTTTATTATTTTATATTTTCATTATGTTAAACTTTTCCTAGACATAACAATCTAATAGGGAGATTGTTTAAGATGATAGAAAAAAATTCCAATATACCACCACATTTTGATGAAACATATTAAGGATGTTTTAAAACATGGGAGGAATTGTACCTTGTAAAACATAATATAGATCATTGGATATTAATTATAAAACTATAAAAGTTACATGAATATAAATATGATACTCTCATAGGAAGTGATTTTACTCAATTAAATTTAAATCATAAAGTTATGAATATATAATATTCTACTATGACGTGTGATGTTTTTAGTCAAATATCTACAAGTAAGAGAACTAATGAGATATTGAATATTATACCAGATTCACACCTTGGAATAGACCAGAAAATCTAGAATACACTGAACTAAGTGTGAAGAATTAAGATGGCTTACAATGAAATAATAAATGTCATGATCCAGCCACTCCAAACATTCCCTTCTTAGGACATTAATATAGGAAGACAGATATTGATTCCTATAGCCAAACACTAATAGTTCAGGGTTTGGTGAATATAACCAAGTGTATAATATATACATAGATGGTTGTTATTATCCTCTATTATTTAAAAATATATAAGATGAGAAAAAGCACAAAAAACTAATTCTCATAAAAAAATAATATGAAATCCCAAAACCGGAAAGGAATATAATGAGATACAATAGAAAAAACATAAAAAATTAGAAAAAATCCTTTTCAGCTACAAGGACGCTACCATTTAGACCTGTTACATTTCAATTTTTGGGGGATTAAGAGAATTTAGAGTCTTTCCCTTTGTTTTTATGAAGTTTTTATATGGTCTGTTGAATCCGCTATGGGAGTGAAATGGGTATATCAAAAATTGTAATCATGAATCATCTATGTATATGGATCATCTATGTTAATCAGTTATGTAGATAGATTGTCTATATGAATCGGCTACACCATGGATAAACTAAATCAATTGGATATATGGGTGAATAGGCTATGTGGAATAATTGTCAATATAAAAAATAGTTAGGTGGATCTTTTGGTTTTGTGGGGGATCTAATGCATGAAATTGGCCACATGGAATTTTCTACATGTTTCATGAAAATATCCATGATGGTATTTTGGCAGTGTGAATAATGGGCCTTCTATGGTCGATTCATCAGGGATAATTATATCATTGATTTTATGGGATTATTGAAGTTGTAAAAAAGTTCTTCCATACATAGTTTAACCACATATGTAAAAATTGGATAATTATATCATTTTCAATCTAAAATTATTATCATCCAATATATATCGACTCAAAAAGTAACAAATATCCATCTTTAATTTATTCCTTCTTGATTTCTCTCAAGACTTGAGGTTTTTAAGCCTTGTCTTAAAGTCATGGAATCACACAAACAATGGTTTTATATTCCTATAATTTTTATTCAATGTTTCATGTGCCCATATCTATGGTACAATGAATTATGTGAATCTTATTCGTTCCAAGGTAAGTATTACCTCTTCTCTTTGGTATCTTCTCTTTGTTTGATCTTGTTTACTAACATCTATTCTATCCATGATTCTGAATATGATCTATACTATTCATAAGTGATTTTTTCTTTAATATTATGGTTTTTTGGAATGATTTTTCTATGAGATTATAGTTTCTTTATGGGATAGGTGATCAGAAATATAAAGTGTTGTTCTATTCTCATGGGAAGAACATTAAAACTTATGAGTTTGGGGATTCACTACATCTATTTTAATTTTGTGAAATCATAAAGTTTTCCTAGTTTATCCCTTAATATCATAGTGGATTTAACCTAATAAATAATAATCTTTATTAAATAATTGGTTGTATAGATCACATGTTATTTCTTTCTACCTTGATAATGGCTTGCATAATGTTTTTATAGATAGTGTGTTACCACTATTATGATTGTTGGAATATTATTTTACACTATGGGTTAGAATGTTTTTATTGATGTAAAACTGTAAAGAACATACTATTAGATTAATTGATTAGTTAGTCTAGTAATTAATGAAGTTAATTTTTTTATTTCGATGTTGTAATTTGATATAATCAAATTAATCAAATGTGCATGTTTAATTGAATATAATTTTCCATTTGATTAATGGAATTTATAAAAAATGTGAATAATGTTATTTATTGTTTAAACTAAAAGTAATATTTAAATTATAATCACACATATTTCTGTCTTCAAAAACCATTATTAATGTGAAGAGAATTTTTTACCATTTAATTAGATTAGTATAGCTTGATGACATAGTTTTTCCGTAGTTAGAACCTATGAATAATGAATTGGTTAATTAATGAAATAATATGAACTATTTGTGTGATAAATATAATTACATGGGATAAAGGTACTCATATTTTATAGAGGTTGTACACCTTGTTATAGGGCATGAGCTGACTCTGCTTGTGAAGGTCAAGTTCTTTGTATTTGGAGTCATGAGAGATAGTTTATGTGTGTAGTATGGTTACCATGTTTTAGGGAAGAGTTTCCAATTGATTATGTATGTTTCTTGATTCATTTGTGACGTTATTTGGATTTGAGATTCTCAAAATGATATGAAGTTATCCTTGGATGGAAGACCCTAAGATGACCAATGTGATTAGGGACAGAAGATAAATGATGCGGCATCATGTGATGACTATGATGGAAGGATGTATAAGGATATACATGAGGGTATTTGGGATAGAAATAGGAATGACATGAAATGTCAAATATGGGCTTACCCATTGATAATGTAAAAATTTATGCTTTATTTATGTGAGTATGTTTAATCGTTGATGACTGGGTTTCTTCTTTTAACAACATTAATTTCCCCATTGCTCGAGGTAGCTGGATGTGATTGGTTTAATGTTTCCTCTTAGTGGTAGCATAAGAATATTTCTTAGAGTACATGGATAATAGAATGTTTCTAATAAGGAATAAATAATTTTCAACCCATGGAGTTGGTTGTGATGGAATGAAAATGATGAAAAGATATTAATCTTGAGAAACCATGGACTTTGTTTACATATTCCTTAAGGACATGGACCTCACACTATTGGAAAATGAATTGAATTTAGAATAATGTTGTTGGTTAATTAATGGATAATTATTTAATTAACATATTCATAATTATTTAATGAAATTGAATCAATTTAATGTATCTCTTTAAATGTTTTTGTGATTATAATCTATCTAGTCCCTAATAGTGGTAGTTGTGTGGTTGAGCGATGGAAGTTACAATAAAGGTTAGTATTAGGTTATTCCTATAGTTTGGTTGTCAGATATATTATATCAAAAAAAAATTATGATTTCTTACACTTACCCCCCATGTTATTTTGGGTGACTGAAACCTAGTGGACCCTAAGAGGGTGTTTCCCCCAATATACCAGTAGGAGGATGAATGGATGATGACCCCCTATAGTCATGCTCTCTTCTATTAATTGTTACTAGTGATGGTATGAATTATTATTATTTTCCAGGTATATGTTTTTAGAGGGATGTAATTGATTTTGGTTATTTCACAAAAATACAACCCCATGTATTGTATTCAAATGATAATATATTTTTGATGGGTATAGGTTGTGATGGCCTGAGTGACCCTACTCAATATATGGGTTGAGATGGTTTGAGTTATAATACTTGTTGTATGATACATATCATACAGGCTAGGGTGGATACTGAAAAAAACATTGTTACTATATGGAGATATGAAGTTAGATGATGTGATGATGTGATACAAAAGTACAATGTTGTCATCCTTATCCCTGGTGTTTGTGGGATGTATTATATATTTTGGGAGATATGGATCAAGAAATGCGATTATGTGGTGGAGCGGTAAACTAGTTGAGAAGTGGTAGTGTGGTACCCATGATGTTTCATTATTATATTATATGTTATGTTGTATTCTATACTTACTGATAGTTTCCCTTAGCGAGGCTTGGAAATTTTTATAACTATTTAGGTGACGATTTAGTTTCACTATTTTCCACAATACACTATCATTCATTCATTGTATTTTGAAAAAATTATTTGGGGTGGATTATACTCAGTATAATTTTATGATCACCCTAAATATATACAAACATTTTTTTGGTCAGTAGGAGAAGGTTGGAGATTGGGTTGGTTACTACTATATTTTGGTTTTGTAAGATATATTTGGTATTCGTATCTACTATCATCTTTATCTATTGGTTCTGGTAGTTTCTATTAGTTGTATAAGATCTTGTATGAAATTACATGTATGTACAAGGGATTTTCTTTTTGTATGAATAAGAGTTGATTGGTGTATTTTTCTTTTCATTATCATTTTTTATAGGGTAATACCTCGCATATTTTATTTATTGTACCCTTAGTTCTGGTCTCAAATCGAGGTCTATTGGTAGTGGGAATCATGAAATCACTATCTCTCTCCCCTCATTATGTTACCTTTTTCTGGAGGGGGTCATGAATGGGTGATATTAGATGTTTGGGATTAGGGATATGATGGAGTTTGGAGTTAGTAATAGGTTATGTTCCATGATTTGGTACGGAAAAATTTTTACATATGTTTACCAAGTGATGTAAAGATGGGAGAATAATTGAGAAACTGTTATTGTGGGAGCCCTATGATATGATGGATGGTCTTTTAGGTGTACTTATTCAACTAACAGAAATAGTGTAATTTTTAAGGTTGATACTAAGGAAAGGATCATTCATCCCTCTTCATTATGCATGTGTTTCAAATAGTCAGACCATAGGATTGGTTAATACCCTAAAAATATTACATGTAATTAATAAAATAATGTTTGGTATACCATATTCTATGTTTATGAGTCTAATTATTTTCTCTTTTTAAGATATCGATCCAGGTCAACATCCTCACCCAGTTCATGCCGAAGATGTTCATAAGGGTGTTCCAGTAGATTGTCAGAGATTAGAATTTGATGATGATGATGACGATGAAACTATGATGAGGGAACTCTATGAGTTTAAACACTAGAGTATAATGATCTATTAGGGATCTATTTTGTAATCATCTATAAAAGTCTTGTTCGAGGAGGTCTGGTGAGATTTCAGTTCAATCTAATCTTATAATTTCCAGTATGTTTCATTGGGTATGATGATGCTACATGGAGAGGTAAATAAGTGGTCTTTCGTGTCCCTCTAGGATCATGAGGATTTAGAAGTCTCAGGGCAGTATTTAAAGGACCCATTTTGAGGGAAGATTCATTCTCTGACTGTGAAGGAGACACGATTATATGATCTACCAACCCTTTGGTAGGGGAGCTCCAATGTACAAGATTTTTACATCTATTATAGTAACCTTCTATGATATGCATTAGACATTCTTATAGACGGGGATTACATGGAGATACATTCTGAGGAGGATTTTCATCTAGATGTCTAATACCAAGTCACCCCATTTATTTAGAAGATGTATTTAAAGGAGATAATGATAGTATAGTTCATTGAGAGTAAGTTAGCCATAACCAAATTGAAATGAGAGGGGATTCATTAGGATTATTCACAGAGAAAATATGTGGTCTGCAGATCCAACTTTCTTTGATAGAAGATGGTATAGTCATCTGAGGGTAGGTCACGACCTTTTGAATCCTGGTTATGTAGGGGCGTAGGATCTCAAAATAATTTTAAAGGATTATACACATGTTTTTTATATAGGTTATGGTCATTAAAAGAGATAGTTTTTTACCTTTATGAGCAGTCAACGTGTAGTAGGTTTTCCACTTGAGGATCCTCTAATGAGGTAGTTTTAGTCGAGGCAACAACATAAGGTTGCTGAATCTTGGGATCATCATTGAGGAGATGGGGAAGGTATAGGATTTCCCAGAGTTGCACTTTTTCATCAGAGATCACATTGTATCTAGGGAGGTAGTCTCTGTTTGGGTTATAGTGGTTTTGGAGAATGGCGTGGTTAGCTTCATTCTCTAGAGATTCTGGCATTGGGTGACCGAGACATCCTCTGAGGTACCCCTTTCTTATTTTCTAAATGGGTTCATTATTTTTTTAATTCGGGAGAAATGAACTCATTCAATTACCATATCCTTGTTCATGATTTTTTACCCTAGGTTGAGATGTATACCGTGCCATTGGAATTGACTATTCTAGTTAGAGGTGGAGGTTACTTATATGATGTATGAAGATATTTCCAGCTAGTTTCGGTGTAGCACAGCTCATTGGGAGACTACTTTTGTTTATTGAAATAGCCACATGACATCATCATTAACATGGATTGGCTATGTTTGTTTTGTAGATATTGTGTATTTCATTAGGATGTAGGTTGTGTTAATGATGTTGATGGAGAACAAATAGTGTCTATTGAAGAGAGGACCTGCAAATGGATCTGAGGCATGTTCTATCCTTTTCATTTGTGATGGAAATATTGATGTTGAACTTTTTTTAGGTTCAATAGTCAGTGTTTCTTAAGGTTATGAAAGAGTAACCTAATGTACTTTCCGAGTAGGTTGTAGCATTACCCCCTAAATGGGAGATTGAGTTTCAGATCTAGCTATATTGTCACATGTCTCATATATTGATGTCTTCACATTGGATGGTTCTTTATGAGTTTCGAGATCTGTGAATAAATATAAAATATCAGACACTATGAGCTTTTGTTTGGCCCAATGTGTCACCATGGGGTACTTCAATTTTATTTGGGAAGAAGCCTAATATAATTTTAAATTTTTGGGTTGAGTATGGTCACTTTAACGTGGATAAATTCAGGAACCACTGTCTTATTCCATGGATTGATGATTTATTTAATCATATGAAGGGTTCAAGTTAGTTTCTAATGAATTTTTTTGTTAAGGATATAAATAGAAGTAGGTGATGTATGAGTATATAAAAAAGATTACATTTCATTTTCATCATAGGAATTATGAGATTCCTTATGAGGACATTTGGTGTAATTAATTATATAATTGTATTCATGGGGTTACAAAATTTGATTTTTGGAGAGTTCTTGGATAAGTTTTTGGTGGGTTTCATTGATAAAATACTTGTGTACTCCGCATCTAAGAAGGAGAATACAGAGAACCTACATGAAATTTTGGGAGTTATTTTTTGAGATTAGATATTTGGGAATTTGTCATTGTGAGATCTGCTATCATGAATTCAGTTTCTTGGGGAATATTCCATCCCCTTAGAGAGTATATATTTATTCATCAATTATAAATGTAGTTGTTTATTGGGAAGCCCCTATGATAGTTGTAGATGTATAGTGTTTATTGATTCATATAAACTATAACACGAGGTTCAAAGCTAGATTATCTCAATTTTTGGATCCTCAGAAAGTATTGAATTTAATGGATTGAAAATATTTTTAGACTGAAGAGATTCAATAAAATTTTGATTATATAAAGGATATGTTAGTCAGTTCTCTAGTGCATTTGTTTCTGTCATAAGATTGTGGTTTTATGTAATGCTTCTCTTCATAGGTTGGAATTTATTCTTATTAAGAAGATATGAATTATTTGTTATGGGTCCAGGATGTTATTCCCCCTGAACATAAATATTCCAACCATGATCCTGATATGGAGGAATTTTTTTTCTTTTAATTTTTGGTGGAATTACCTCCTTGTTAATACTTTTTGTTGTTTTTACTGATCATAAAAGACTAAAGTTTTTATTCTCTTATAGTGACATTAACATTAATCACCTTTGGTGGATAGGATTCTTATGGTATTACAACTTTGATATTTCATATAAAACTGGAACGTTAAATGTTATAGTTGATGCATTGAGTAGAAAGTCAGATAGATTTTTGTGCATTAGTCTAAATATTCCTATAGAGTTGTGTAATAACTCTATGTGTTACATCTCAATATTCTAGAGGATGGTGTAAGTGGCTGTTGTTTTCATATGATCGATTAGTTCTATTTGGTGTAGCAGGTAGTGGAGTACCAATTGGGGGATTTTATAGGTTGTTGTATGGAGACACTGAGTTGTTTTTTGTGATTCCCCCCATGGTTGGTATGGGGATGGAAAGCATCGTGTGTTGTTTAAGAACAATATTTTTATCCCTCAGATGATATGTGAGGAGGTTCTATAGGTGTTCCATATATTACCCTTGGCAGTATATCCTATTGTAAAAAAGTTATATCGATCTCTGAGAGATTAGTTATTCTGTATTGGGTTAAAGCATGCTATTGTAGACTTTGTGTATTGATGTTTGGTCTTCCATAAGATTAAGGTAGATCACTATGTTCCCTATGTTTTTCTATAACAATTAGATGTTCCCCAGTAAAAGTGGGAAGAAAACATGAAGGAATTATTTACACATCTACTTTTATCTCAAGGAGGGTTTGATTTTATATGAGTGACAGTGGATAATTTTACAAAAATAAACCCACATCATAGGAATCAAGGATTTAATCATAGTATAGTTTTCTTGAATGAAGTATCTAGAGAAGGTGGTGGGACTCCACGAAGTCTTGAGGAAGATCATATCTAATTATGATCCCCATATTACCTCTAGGGTGATGATAGATATTTAACATCCTTTTGGATCTCAATTATGCTTTAGAATGTATTTTCATCCAAAGATGGATGATAATACAGATTGGACCATCTATAATCTTAAAGACATGTTGTGATCTTCTTTCCTATATTTTTTAGGTTCATGTATGAGGAAACTATATTTGTTTTAGTATAATACAAACAATAGTTTTCATTTCAGAATTAGCATGAAACCATTTAATTATTTTTAATGTGGAACAGTCCATTTTCTATTGTGATGGGCTAAGGTATATGAGTTAGTAATTCTTAGGACAAAACTAGTGTAGAATACGATAGATATGGTTCAAGTAATTCAAGAGAGGATTAATGTAGTGAAATGTTATTATAAATTCTATTTTTATACTAGAAGGATGAATTTAGAGTTTTATGCTGGATATCATATGTATTTGAAGGTGACTCATTATAAGGGAAGTGAAGTTTTGTCGTGGGAGTAAGATTTATACTTGGTTTGATGTATCTTTCATGGTGTGGCCTCTTTTTAGAGATATAGAATATTAGATAGCACTTACTCCATACATGATTCAGATACATGAGGGTTTTCATGTGTCTATGATCCATCATTAACTTCATGATGACTCTTTTGTCATCAATTGGGGAAAAACATTGTTGATAATGATGTGACATTCAAAAAGCAGACTATAGAGATCCTGGACCATTGGGAGATAGTGTTTTGTGGGTTGAAAATTTCCATAGTTTGTGACTTGTGGATTCATAGTCACATGGAGGAGAGTACCAGGGTGTGTTTGTGATAGTTGTGCACACAATACATCAAGCTATTTGTTTGTATCCCTTTTTTGTTGCATTATTCACTTGTGGATGTTGAACTTTATTGTTTATTAAATGGTTCCATATTATTTATTATTGTTAACATTACTCTTATTTAAGAGTTATCTCCCCAACGAAAATGTTATCGAGTGTTTCATTACTGTTTTGTGGTTTTTTATTATTCCTATGATGAGGTAGTTGAGATCCTACGATGGAGAGATCCCTTTGACGTATCTCATGGAGTATGTATTCAGAAAACCCCATATTTAATTTTTTTATTGGTTTTTGTTTTTATTCAGGAAGATAGGAATTGTTTTAGTTCTATCTGATGTAATGTCCCATACCTTCCTTGTCCATTACATTACCAATTTTGGTGGATAGATGGAATTTTGAGTTTTTCCCATCATTTTTCTAATGTTTTTTCTCATCCAATTGAATAATATACATGATAAAAACTGCAATGTGGGTGATCATCTATATGAACTGGATACATGAGAAAAAAACTGTGTGAGAGATCGGTTACATGAATAAGCTCTATGACAAGATCATATTTGTGAATCAGCTACATCACTTGATCAACTATGTTAATTGAATATGTGGCTGGATTGGGTACAAGAATCAGTTATGTGGATGGATCAGCTATGTGAATTATATTCAAAGATGGATTTATTTTGCGAAAATGATTGGTGGGTGAATAATCTAAGTGTATAAATTGGATATGTTATAATGTTTTGTGTTGATCTTTCAATTTCATGGGGGATCAGCTACATTAAATTGGCACATGGATTTTTTTAGTAGTTTAATGAAAATGGACATGTGGGTCATTCAGGGGCATCAATCAAGTGCCATAAAGGAAAGATTAATTTGGGATATTTATATCAATTATTTCTTGAGATTATCTATGTAACAGCCCAAGAATTTTTAAATAAATTAAATATTGAATTCCTGAAACACTTAGTCAGTACAAAACACCACATTATTATAACCTAGCCAGTGAGCATAATTTTACTAGCCATATGATTGGAATATCGAAAATCTGACATACAAAGTTTCAATCAGTATGTTATTTAGAGTCTTGTATGACCAACTTTATTTTTTTTGAATAGAAACACAATATTATGAATTGTAATGTTTCCCTTACGAATAGTGACATACCCTATAAATAGTAACCTCACCTATTATAGATTTTATATACTATTTATTTGAACGTATGATGTACCTCTATTTTGGAGTAAGTAAATAAATGTTTTAAAAGTTTACCTTTTATGTAAATTGTGATTTTAATTAAAATTTAAACTAATAATATTTAGAGAATTATTTTTGAAAAATG
This sequence comes from Viscum album, assembly GCA_963277665.1. Taxonomy (NCBI): domain Eukaryota; kingdom Viridiplantae; phylum Streptophyta; class Magnoliopsida; order Santalales; family Viscaceae; genus Viscum; species Viscum album. Next base: position 257,457,440 of record OY728156.1, on the reverse strand, counting down.
GTCTTCATTTTAGGATTTACACATCGAAAAATGGTTATGGTGAAATTTTGGGATTTTTATGAAATACTTAAATTTTTTTGAATGGTAAAATGTGGTAATTTACAATAAATGCTAAATAATTGATTTATTGAGTAATTGATGATCTTCTGTTGATATAATAAAAAATGGATAGAACTCACATGAAAATATTACTATTTCTTGATGGAATCATCCAGATTTATTGTCTTCTAAAAAACGAATGATTAAAATATAAAGAAAACCCCCCTCTCCTCCACTATAAATACAACATCTTCCATCCTCTTATCTTCACTCCTCTGAAGCTTTGATCCTTCTCCAAATTCTACCCAAATATCCTCCCAAACTCATACCCCATGACTAATAGCAATTTGTTTCATTAAAATACAAAATCCTCTTCCATTTAGAGGCTCTCAAGGAATTTTAATTCAAGAAGTAAAATTCCTCTTTTCTTTCCATTCATTTTCATGTTCCTTAGTTATTTTTTCTTTCCCAACCTATCCTCATCCAAATGGTAGGAAAACTCTAGTACCATACATATACTAGAATTTGGATATGCTAATGAGATAATTCATCTTCATATCTCTCCCCCAGAAGTTATTTATGCTAAAAAAGAAACATTGTCTCAGATGTGTTGATTTTTCACATTCAAGGATGCTGATAATTTGAATTTTAATTAACTTATTAAATTATTTTCATGAAACCATATTTATGGTTGAACTAGACTATTATATATGTATTTTTTCTTATGTAATATTATAGAATCTTTATGAAATCATGATGTAAACTAATAAAATAAAATAAAGTAATTGTTTTCAAAATCTCCAAATTAATCGAATCATTTATCATGCGTGTTTTATATAATGATTCATATTCACTCCAAATATACAATTAAATTTTATAACCATTTAATGTTTTGAATGTTCATTAATAAAATATAAACTCAATTATGGACTTCAACTACCATATTACATGATTTATCATACACTTTTATATGTGAGCCGATCAATAATACTAAGAAAACAAGCACTCATGAACAATGCATTTGAATCCCTTAACCCCTATAAATTTCCACGAATGAAGAAAATGATTTCATAATAAACAAAATAAATGTATAAAAGGTTCTCTAATTATTATTTAATGAGCGTAATTTGGGTTTTCCGGTTATTAAGATTGAGCAAAGAACACCCACAGATCTAAGGTAAGGGATCGTCTCTCTAACTTTTATTCTAGAATCCCACCTAGGTTTTGTCATTTTATTTTAAATTAATAATTATAGTGTATGTTTTGACACCTCACACATACTTCACATATGAAATATAATTGACAGGACACCCCATTACCTCTAATTAATCACTCACAAGAGCACCCATTACAATGCTGAAATGTTTGTAAGGGTTTTCTATGAGAATATTCATTTACATTCAGGTTACCCTTATTCACTACATACCTAAATAAAATTAAAAATTAATATTATATACTAATAATAAATTATGTTTTGACATTCTATGTAATTTTACCAGCAACAAGCCTTCTTTATTTTATATTGAGTTACATGTTTTAAAAGAATATTTCAAAAAATTGTTCCAAAATGCATGCCCGATCCAAAGAGATTTTCGAATTATTACCAATTTTTATGTTCAGTATATAATATGTTTAACTATATATTTATCATTCTAAAATATTAAATTTTATGTTGAAAATTTTATTTCTCTATATTTCTTATTTTATGAAATAAAACATGCCTCCATGCTTTAAAATCCTTCAATATTTTCATTAAATGGAACTAAAACGTTTTATTTCTAATTATTCGTTAAAAAATATTTTTAAATGATTTATCCTTAATAAGGATTTATTTAAGACTAAAATATAATTTCAATGGAAATACCGTTTATTTGTTTGTATATACATGATTACAATTGGATTTCATGATAAATTAAAATTATTTTTCAAAACAAACTCTTCTTTCCAATGTAAAAAAGATTTCTCTCATCTTAGTTTAACTTTTATAACATATATGCCTTGTTAACCACTTATTTATTTCTTGTGATGTATGTAATTTTATTTTGTATATCATCTAAATATTCTATTTATTATCATGATATTCTAAGAGATTTTGATTTGAATGTTTCGAGGTGTTATGGGATGCTTTGGAATGTTTAATGATTATTTCCTCAAGAATTTTTCAGTGGTCTCATTTAAAAGTATCTTTATTTATGTAATTTTTTTCGATAAATATTATATTTAATAAATATTTATCTTGTATGATATCATATACAAAATATTTTGTTGAGTGGTTTCTGATGAGTTTAAATGTGGATGTTCTGTCTTGATACCATTCACTATATTGCTCTGGATGGTTAGTGCTTGTGTTTAATGATTGGGGAAATTAATTTACATTTCATTTGATAGTTTCAATATGAATTTATATGTTTTTCATGTCAATACTCATTCATAAGATGAATTCCTTGGACCTATTATGTGATGGGTGTGTCCTGGTATAGCCCCTTGATGCATCGGTGTGTCTCATGACACAAACTATTTTCTTGACATGCGGCCTTGAAAAATGGATATTTATGGTCCTTCCATGAGGCCTTAACAGTATGGGTATGATGTATGTAATATGAATTTAACTAATTATGAAACTAGTGATTGAAATTTCATGTTGTTATTCGACTAGTAGAATACCCATGATTATGCAATATTATGACATTATTTATTCATCTCTTACTCTTACCCTAATGTGTTCATGTTTAATTTTAATGGAACATTCTTTATTTATTCACCATGACAAATTTTTTTGTTATTGATATCTTACACTATGTTTCTTACCCTTGACAAGAATTTGATATCACCCCTTTATTATGTTTTATTTTCTCAAGACATAAAGATGTTTATTATGATTGACCTATATGGATAAAAAAAGAGTTTTAGATTTTCCCAATAAAACATATATGTTGTGTTCCATTCAGAGTTGTAATGTTGAGCCTATATAGGTATCTAGGATTCCAAAACTAATAAACTACTAATTCCTTCAAGATATTAATTTCTTGTAATAATTCTAATTTAATAAAATAATCCACTGACTCTTGGATTTTGGTGATAGGGAATTAATGTTGTTATCAGAGGATGTTTAGTAGAAAACATGAATACTAGATATTGAAAAAGTAGATTAGTGAATAAAACCATAAGACAATATTTGGCTATATGAATACTAGGAAATCCTATAATTATGTTATGGAGTCGATTATGAGGTTTAGAAAGTTAATAAACCCCTCTATATATACAAACATATAGAGGTGCCTCTGGAACATATGTATCTAGTGGTAAAACCCAAAAACACTGCATTGAGCTAGACTCAAACAAGAACTAGTACACAATAATGGGTCATTATTCACTCATGGTTCAACACCCTTCATAGATATTATTTGTTATATTTATATGTATATTAAAACCCATTATGAATGATTTATTTCCCAGAAGAAACAAAAGAATATTTTTCTAGGATTTACGATGAATAAATTTATGTTATGTGTTATTCCATGTTTACTGATATAGGGAGTTCATAATTTTATGTGCTAATATATTATATGGAATTGATTATAAATGGATCATATCAGAATGAATGACAACTTCACCAGTGGACATGATGCAAAGAGTAATAAATATCATATCTTTAATGGTCTTAACCCATTGTTTCAGAGGAATATAGTATCCAAATTATGCTCACCTAATGAAGAAATAGTAACTTGTGTTAACAAGGTATGTAAGGAACTATATGAGTCCTATATATTTGAATGGAAAAAATAATGATGGGTATGCTAGTGAAAAAATTGATAAATAGAATAAGGGAAATAAGGGTTTTCCCACATGTGATATCTTCGAAAAGAATCACATTGGTAAATTCATGAGTAGAATGGGAGTTTGTTATAATTGTGGAGGAAAAGGACATTAAGTTTGTGATTGCAAGGGTAAAAAAAGTTTTCAAATGTACCAATATATAATTGTAAGGAGATGGGACACTATGTGAGTCAATATCCCAAGGTTCAAGGGAATATATGCCAGATGATGTTAGTGGAAAAAGGACATGTTATTATACTACCACAGATGAAGTGGAATGATTAATATGCCTCATCAAGAAACATGTATTTTTAATATCTTGTAATTAATGCACTAGCTATAAGGATAATTGAATATAAGAGGACTTTACTGCAGTACTTTTTCTTTAAGGATTTTAGGTCATATAATTAATGGTACTAAGGAAGATTCAATCAGTTTGAGGTAAAACTTTTAAAAAATATATTTTCAAGGGATAGAAAACACCTATTATGTTCATAATAATGAGATGTAAATTTTGGAATTCCGAGACGATATATATGGATAAAGTAAATTGGATAGTGCTAACTATAATGAGAATGATTCTAATGTATTGGATCATGATCTTTTGGGATGTTAAACCATTTATGAAATGGTTTAAATTAATAACTGTGTAAGGTTTTATAAGTTAATGACACAATATGACATAACATAATCTAATATATTAAGTATAGGTAGTTCATGGAACAATAAATTGTTATGATCATGTTTATGAAATATAAAATTTTATTTATACACTTATAGAGTTGATTAATCCCTTAACACTACGAAAAGACTCTTAAATGTTGTTCTGTTATCACAATCTTTGATAATGTTAATGTAAATTTTCATAACTATAGTTTTTGGTATTTTGGTAATCTACATTCATCTAAACCTATTTTCTATGACTAGAAATTCATAGTTCTGTTTTTCTTCTATGCCTTGGTTTTTAATTCCAATCACTGTCACTCCATTCGAAATGATAATTAATTAATTAATTAATTAAATAATTTTTTCATCCCCTTTACCCCTTAATCCTTTTATAGAGGATATTATGTTATCCCTACTTCTGATATAGGTTTCTAAAAAAATCATGTAACAACCAATAACATTCAAAGTGAAATATCAAATTTCGAGGATGAAATTATTGTAAAGAGGGGATGATGTAACACCCTAATATTTTGAAAGTAGATTTAATATTGAATGCATGAAACACTTAGTCTCTATAGAACACCACTTTCTTATAACCTATCCAGTATGCATATTTTTACCACCCATATGATTTGAATTTTGAAAATATAACATACACGGTTGCGATCCGGAAGATATATGGAGTCTGATTTGACCAACTAAATTGTTAGTGAATATTAACATACCCTTATGAATATTAATGTAACCCTTATAAAAAGTGGCATACCCATATGAATAGTAAACTCAACAATTATAGTATGTATATAGGATTTCTATGAAATTATGTTGTACCTATGTTTTCAAATAAGTAAAAAAATGTTTTAAAAACATTATCTTTCATGTAAATTATGAATTTAATAAAAAAATATTAAATTAACCATATTTAGAAAATTTATTTTTGAAAAATGGACTTCATTTTTGGATTCGACACATCAACAAATGGTTAGGGTGAAAGTTTTAGATTTTTTCATAAAGACATGAGTTTTAGTTAATAGTAAAATATGATAATTTACAATCAATGCCAAATAATCGATTCGTTGAGTCATTAATGATGTTTTACTGATTTAAGATCCAATGGTTAGAAAAAACATGAAAATATTAATATTTTTGGTCATAGAATCACCAGTATTTCTTGTCTTATGGGAAAATAATAAACTATTGTTTAAAATATTAAGAAAACCCTCTTCCCCTCCACAATAAATACCACTTATACCAGCCACTTCTCTTTACTCCTATCAAGAATTACGACTTCTACAAATTCTGACCAAATATTATCCCAAGGTCCTCTCCAATGACTAGAATCCCCAAGTCTCATAAAAATACCAAATCAACATCCCATAAGAGGATCTCAAGGAAGATTAATTCAAGTGGTGAAATTCTTTTTTTCTTTTCATTCATTTTCATGTTTCTTTGATCTCTTTCCATTCCTAAATACTCCTAATCCCAATGGTATGAAAAATCCAGTACCATGAATATAATGTAATGTTGTTATGATAGTGGTATAATTCATCTTCATCTATCTTTCTCTCCTAACCTCATTTACTCTAAGAATAAAGCATGGTTCTAGATGTGTTGATTTATCACATTAATGGACGACGATGATTTAAATTTCATTTACCTTCTTTGAATATGATCTTGAAACCATTTTTATGGTTGAAACAGACTACTATATATGTATTTTATCATATTTAAGTTTCTGTAATCATTATGCACTCATGATGTAATATAATAATACAAAACAAGGTAATTTTGAGAAAAATTACCGAATTAATCCAAGAATTTATCATTACTGTTTTATATAATGATTCTTTCTCACTGAAATAGACAAATAAATTCATAAACAAATATTATTTTTAATTTTCATTATTAACATATAAAAATAATTTTGGACTTCAACACCCATCTTATGTGTATTACCGTACTCTTTTATTAAAGAACTGATCATGAATATTATGAAAAGGAGCACTCATGAACAATGCAACTGAATCACATATCCCATATAAAAGGCCATTAATGAACATAATAACATCAAAATAAACCAAATAAATGTTTGAAGGGTTATGGAATTGTTAATTAGTAATCTTAATTGGTTTATTCAGGTCATTATGATCTAGCTAAGAACACCCTCATATTTAAGGCAAGGGGTCATCTCTTTCACTTTTATTCAATAATACCTCCAATGTTATGTCCTTTTATTTTTAATTACTAATGATAGGGTATGTATTAACTCTTCCCCAATAACTGACTTATAATATATAAATGATGGGATACCGCTTTACCTTTCATTATTCCCTCACAAGAACACATGTTACCATGCTGAAATGTTTTTTATGTTTTTCTACCCAATTCACTATTTCCTTTCAGGTTACTCTTATTCCCAAAATACCTCAACAAAATTAAAAATTATTATTATTAACTTATCATAAATTTTGTTTTAATTTAATATAAAATTTTACCAACCATAATATTTCTATAATTTTTGGGTGGTTACTAGTTTTACAAGAATCGTTCAAAAAATAGTTCTGAAAATAAATCTCGGTTCAAGGAAAGTCTCGAATTATTACATATTTTGAAGTTAAATATATAATATTATTTAAGCCATATTTATATTTCTAAAACCACAAATTTTAAAAGGGAAAATATATTTTGGTTAATTCTTGGTTTTATTAATGAAAACAAGCCTTTTTGTCTTTAAAATCCTTTAATATTTTACTTAAACTATGCAAAAATGTTCTATTTCTAAAGCTTATTTAAAATAGTTTTTAAATACTTTTACCTCAATATGATATTATTTAAGCCTAAAATATAATTTAAAAGGCATTACATTTTATTTTATGTGATATACATGTATATAATTTGATTTCATGACTAATACAAATGATTTTCCAAAAAAGAACACTTCTTTCTAATGTAAATAGTATTTCTCTCATATCACTTTATCTTTTAATAGGAAAATTAATTTTCACCACTTATTTCATTCATGTTGTGTATTTACTTTCATTTATTATATCATATAAAGGGTCTCCTTATTATCATGATATTATAAGGGATTATGATTTGAATGTTTCAAGGTGGTATGAGACATTTTGAAATGGTTAAGGATTATTTCCTCAATAATTTTTCAATGGTATCAATTAAATGTATCTTTATTTATGTCAACATAATTTTATGAATATTTCATTTCATAATGATTTTTCTATTATAATATCATCTACAAAATATTTTGTTTTATGCTTTATGATTAGTTTTAATGTGGATGTTCTATCTTTATTTCATTCACCATATTACTATGAAAGGTCACTGTTAATGATTAATGATTGGGGAATGTTATTTACATTTCATATGATAGTTTCAATATAAATGTATATGTTATTTATGTTAATTCCTGTTCATAATAGGAATGAATTAGAATTATTATGTGATGGGTGGGGTCCTCTATAGTCCCTTGATGCTTCAGTAGGACTATTGAGACAAACTATTGTGTTTCCAGGAGGCCTTGATGAAATGGATATTTATGGTCTTCGCATGAGGCATTGTTGTTATGGGTATGATTTTTGGAATATGGATTTCCCTCTTTATAAAACTAGTTATTTGAAAGTTCATGTGGTTATTCAACTATTATAATACCCATGATTATGCTTTATTATAGAATTATTTATTCAACTCTTATTCCTACAATAATGTTTTCATGTTTATTTTTAAAGTCATGTGTTTTAGTCATTCACCATTCTAATGTATATGTTTATTATATATTTCATTCTGTTTCTTACCCTTATTGAGTATCTGAGCTCAACCATTTCTTATGTTTTATTTTTTACAGGACATAAAAAGTGTATTATGACTGACGTACAGGGATAAACATAGAGTTTTGGATATTCCTATTAAAACATATATATTGTATTTAATTTAGATATGTAATTTTGAATCTACAAATGTATCTAGTTTTCAAAAATAACTAAACTACCAGATCCTTTGGGATATGACTTTCTAGTAAGTATTCCAATTTAAGGATATAATGCACTAACTCTAAGTTTTTGGGGTCGAGGTGTTACAATTGAGGCTATAAAAGATTATTTTTATATTGAGATTAATGGGGTATGAAATAATTAGATAATTAAATATTTTACAATATAAAATTTAAATCACTTCATATCTGTTGACTCATAAAGAATGAAGATCCTTCTTTTATTCCTTTATACTTGCTTTCTCCCTTGACTGTAGGTTCTAAAACATTACATTGGGTTCATGCAGTCCTATTATTGTTTGATCATGTTTCTTCCAAAACAAATTTCCATGGTGTGAACACCCCCTATTTTGTGTAAAATGAATAACATGAACCTTATTCCTTCTATGGGGTGTTCCACCTCCTCTATCTGGTGGTTTCGATCCATTTTAATTTTCCCTCTCATCTATTATTTCTATTCATTAGATATTAATCTTTATTTTTTTATAGTGTTTTATTTGTATTAATTCGGGGTTTTAGTGGAAAAAATATTATTTATAGATCATATTTTCCGTATGGTAAAGGAGATCATAGGTCATTAATGTTGGTCCATTGTTAAGTGAAGAACATTAAAAAATTTCAAGAAAAGGTTTATTTTCTTATCCTTTATATACATGAAATCATAAAGATATATTGGTTTATACCTTCGGAATAGAGTGGATTTAAACTAATAAATCATTATCTAGTTTAAGTAATCAGTTGTAGAAATAATATGTTACGAATTTCTATGATGATAACAGTTTTCCATTTGTTTTACAAGATAGTATTATTTCTATATTATGATTGATACAATTTTCTCTTATTCCATGGATTAGCATGTCATTCTTGATGAAAAAAGGTAAAAAAATGTAATGTTGGAATTAATTCATTAATTAGATTATGAATAAAAGAAGAGGCATGTTTCTAAAATGGTGTTGTTGTTTAATTTAATAAAATTATTCTAATGTGCATGTTTAATTGAATATGATCTTATATTTGATTAATAGAATTGATAAAGAATGTGAAGCATGTTAATTCTTATTAAAAGTAAAATTCATGTTCAAATGAGAATGGTACTTAACTGTGTTTCTTAAATCCATAATTAATGTTAATATCATGATTTATCTTTAGATATCTTGTTATATCATTATTCCTTTGGTTTACCATATTTACAACCTATGAATAATAAATCTATTAATTCCAGACGGAATAAGAACCAATTTTGGAGTAAAGATTACTTATTGGGTTCAAGGTGAACATAGTTTATAAATTATATATTCCTTGTGTTAGGGAATGATTTTCCACATTCTTGTCAAGGTTGAGTCCTATGTTCATAGATATATAAGAGCTTGTTTATGTGTGAAGGATGAATGCCCTATTTTAGGGTCACACTTTCCATTATTTATTTTTGTTTCCTATTTATTTTTTTATATACTCATGATGTTATCTTTTTCATGTGATGTGATGTGAGCTCTAGATGGCTGAGCTTGGGATGGATAACGTGACTAGTGTGGGTAGGCCTGGATGATGGGGCGTTATTTGATTCTTGTGAAGTGAGATACATGGGGATATGTATGAGGGTGTCAAGGGGATGGAACCAGAGATGATGGAATGGGTTTAAAATGGTCAGACATATTTATATGATAAATTTGGATGGTTTCAAGATGTAAATATATTTAATTTACAATGGTTGGGTTTCATGTTTTATCTGAATTCCTTTCCTAACTACTTATGGAATCTGGATGTGCATGGTTATAGGTTTCCTCATAGTGGTAGCATTGGATTTTTCCTAGAGTAAATAGAATTATGGATTGTTTCTGATAATGAATAAATAATTCTTAACTCATGGGGTTGGTTGTGCTATAATGAAAATTTTGAAGAGATATTAATCTCAATAAACCATGGACCTATTTTTCTTATTCCTAGAGGGATTGGTTGTCACGTTGTTCATAAATGAATAAAATTAATGAAATGATGTTGGTTAATTAATGGTTGATTAATTAATTAATATAAGTAAATTTTATAATTAAAAACAAGTAATTTTTGGTATCTCTTTAAATTTTTATTTGATTATATAACATAGATTCCATAAAATTGGAAGTTTGGTATCAATGAAATGATAGGTGCATTTTATCTTAGGTCTAGGTTATTCCCATTTTGTGGTTGTGAGCTATATTATATTATGTATATTATGTGATTTCATAGGCTTCACCACCCATGTCAATTATGGTGATTGACACACAGTAGAATATAGGAGGGTGTTTTATTGAACATCCTTGCGGGACGATGGATGGATAACAACCCCATATATCTAGTCTCTCTTATCGTAGTATTTACTTGTACTGGAATGCATAGTGGTTAGTTTCCCCAAATATGTGTGTAGTTTTTTGTAATGGAGTGTGGTTATTTTACATTCATTTAACACTATAGATAGTGTCCAATGTAATATTATAGGTATGACGTGTATTAGATGTGATGGATTAAGGTTCCTTTCTTGGTGTATTTGCTTTTATGACTTCATTTATAACACCTGATTTATGATACACATCATATGGGTAGTGGTGGATCCCAAAAAAAATACTTGGTTACTATATGGATATTTGATGTGGGTTGATGTGATAATGTGATTCCCATGGTGCATTTTTTGATGCTTTACTGAGTTTTTTTTGGGATATATTATATATTTGGATAGAGATAGATCATGATGTGTGGCATTGTATTAGAGAATCAAACTAGTAGGGATATGGTAGTAGGGTTCCCTTGATGATTCAGTATTACATTATATGTATTCATATATGAAATACATGGTGAGATTTATCCATGGTGAGGTGGCCGGAAAAATAATATATCTATTTTGGTGATGAGTTAGTTTCACTATTTTTCACTTTAATTTAGAATGATTTCATTAACTTGATCATTAGAGGATTCAAGGAGGATTCTACTGAGTATGATTTTATGCAAACTATATATATATAAACTATTTTTTAAGTCAGTAGGATAATGTTGGATTTTGGACTGATAACTACTAACTTGTTGTTTACAGTATCTATTTGGGATTAATTATTTCCACCATCTTTATTATTTGGTTTTTATTGTTTCTCTCACTTGTATTAGTACTTTTATAAAATTACATGTACGTACAAGATAATATTTTATTTATTAGAAGTATTTTATTGTTGTATCGATATTATATATCTCTTCCAAATGTTTCTCATATAGGTCAATGCCACCCATTGTATTTTTATTATACCCTTAATGCTAGTTTACGGCATAGGGCCTATAGGAGGAGGGGATTTGATAGTCACTATCACTCTCCCCTCAATGTGGTACCTCTATGGTGATTGGTTCATCACATCGGTGACCACAATGCCCCAATATCATTTAAACAAATCCTCAAACTATAAATGTCTAGCTCCATCACTAACTAGCCCATGTTGACCTGAAAAAAATTGTTTATATATAAGTAGGGTGAGCATAATATGTATACTCAATAGGGTCCTCCCAACAACCTCTCTTGAAAATTTTGAAATAAGTATCACAATGAACTATGAGTAAACAAATAAAAACAAATCTTCAACTAAACATGTTTAATATTTTTTCTAAACCTTTCCATGGATCATTCACAACATAAGGCATACAAGTAATCATATAATAACCTATATAATATCTAATGAAGGCACCTTGATTCCACTTTCAAAATTTTTTTCTATTATCCCCCAATGTTGAACGTCCTAAGCCATGTCTCTCCAAAATTAAGTCATCCTGAAGACATCTAGGCTGATGTAACATATCACGCACCCCCAATATCAAATCATCTTGTCATCCCACCCACATCCAACATATTGAACAATTAGTTCCCAGTATCCACCACAGGTCATATTCCAAGTATTATACATTAATTCATTACATCTTATAGAAAAAATTCCTATAATAAAAATTAGTATACTACATCAAGAGATATGTGTGTGTGAAATAAAAACAAGTTTATACAACCCTCCACACACATAAATCGGTAAAGATAACCATTATAAATACTAGAACATAATACTATCAGGAGAGAAGATCATTGTTATATGGTTTAGACATCCATCCATTCCTAACCCACATGGATGTAGGGGAACATACACTCTCTAAGTCCACTAGGTGTATGTCACCCTGCCGGTATGGGTAGGGTTGTGTGTGAAATCCTAGAACATACATGATTTATATAAGACTCAGAACCACACTATGGGAAAAAACATATCCATTAAATCATCATCCACTATTTCTGTACAAGAATCTCAATTACCACATCCAAGGATTAGGTACCAATATCATAGATGAATTGACCAAAGAATGAATTTTTTTATTATCCATTAATTGATATTATTTTTTCCATGATTATTATTTTTACCTTATGACACAATTGTCAAATTCACAACTAATTATTTTCAGGATTTCTTTATAATGTCATCATCAATGTAAGAATCATGTACTAAACATGTTCTTTCATTAATTCATAATTATTTGGGAAATATAGTACTCATCCAAAGCTACCACATAAAATATGCACTCACAATTCATGGTGTCAAACTACAACATACAATTCGAAACTGGTTATATAAATATCAACTAGAAATCAGGAATTAAACAAGAAGAGCCATTATCATGCAAGAATCCAAATATTTTCCACAATAATAATGGGAAATCCTAGTTTCAACCCATTAGATTAGTCATAGTGGCATTCTTGACACTATTGCATTGATTATCACATCTGGCATCCCAGGAAAACATCATTATGTAGCCAACACCTTGTGCTATAATCAAAAATATTGGAATCCCTAACCATATCATCACCATTACTAGAACATCATTCCTCCATCACAACCTCACGCATGACATACCAGTATCCCATCTGCACAAAGTTAATATTCAATCATATAAAGACTACAAATCCATATAGCAAAAATACATATAATATGGATTATTCCATAAATAATTCAAAGAAATCTAAATACAATAAAATAAGACATCCTAGTGTTTATTAATCAATTTCAGGATCACTCTTATCCAATGAAATGATTTAAGAAATCATTCCATTTTTATAACTCTATTTAATAAACCAATTTATTACCAACAAATCTCGGCACCTATATAATTACAAATTTTAGAAGACTGGATATTATTTATTTAATATGGTCTTCCCCTATATGATAATATTTAATATAAATGACCAATATTAATGATAATAATTTTAACATGCCCCTTTTTTATAAGAAAAGCATTTCAATGTTTTTGTAGTTATTTAATATTCATGAATATCATTCACGCATAACAACTATAATAATAGATAGAACAATACATAGTAATTCAAAAATGATAAAAATTATTTCAAATTCATACAATCACACATAAAAAATATTTCAAATAGGAATATTATTATTCCTATATGAAATAATATGTACAATCCCTAGAATATAGTTAAATTTTAAAATTTTAGAATATTCATAAATAATAATAATAATTCTACAAAAGAATTTATATTCTTTAGAAAAATTATAATGAGAATAACAAAAAAACAACCCTTTAAATTTATAATATATATAATTGTTGAATAATTATCATCAATAATATTTAATATTTCAGCATTACGATATGTTATTATCTCTTTAAAACTATCATGGATATTTATTGGAATAAATGTCATTATTTTATAGTATGAAAGTTCTTATTTTTTACTTTCATACAAGAATCTTACATATTATCAAGTTTTGTTATATACTCCATGTGATAAATAATTAAACACTATTGCTAATATTATTAACAATAATATTCCTTTTGATAAGAAATTTATATATTCTATGACATAATTTTTTATTTTTGTTATGAAATAATATTTCTAATTCAATTATGATAATTAAATAATAACTGGTTAACAATTTTTTAAAAGTATTAAAATATCTATTTTATTGTAAGAAAGAAAATATTAATTATCTTTCTTGAAATTCTTATATTACTAGAAGAAATCATTAAAATTCATGAATTAGTCTTATATTTAGATTTTAAGAATTAATAATTTAAATATAATGGATGTAGTTAACCTGAATTCTTTTCATCCATATATTTTATAATTTCTATATTATCACATATTCATTCTTCATGATATTATGTTCCTAGATTATTATCAAATTTTGGTTAATCACATCCATTTAAAAAAGGAGTCTAAAGCATGATAATTTAAAAAATTCACAGTTTGAATTATAGAAAATTCATATATTTCATACAGGGTATTTCTTTTCTGTGATGTTACACCCAAAATTGAGAGTGAGAGGGGGATAGGGAGAGAATTATTTATTTTGGAAACACAAATCTAGAAAACGATGAAGAAGCTCTAATCCACTGTGTATAACATTGAATGACTCTAGAGGATGCATTGAGATTATCTAGACATGATAACGAGGAAATAAATTAATGTAAAGATCATGTATTTTAGAATATACATATGCATGTTCACATTGATATTAATTTTATATTTAATTAGTCCCCTCCTGGTACCCCACACAACCCATTTATAACTCCTAAAATAATAATGAGAACAAGATAAAATTTAATATATATTCAAAACAACTGATTTGTAATTTATTCACATTAATTTACAATTAAAATTAATTATATAAGGTTATGAAAAGGAAAACTGGGGTATTAAGAAATATTTTACTCTAATATTCCTTACCCTTACAAAATCATTATAACTTGTGGATGACCCTTCTACTAGCTTCAGGGTTTGAGACATATCAATACGCATGATTTAAATATCATTGGATACTCTTATGTATGTATCATTTGATCCTTACGTGGATATGGATTACCCTTACATTGAATTTAAAAACACCAGATGAACATTACACTGATCATTTTACACATGTCATATGAAACTATTTCTATCTTTACATGATTAAGGTAGATAGTTATTCACTAATGAAATAGTTTAAACTACCTTTATGTGAATATGGAAAACTCATAATTGCCCTTATGGAAGGATTGTAAAGAATTTCAAAAATGTATGAGAGAACTATGTTACCCTTGCATGATAGAGGTAATCCTAATAATACACTTATGCAACTCAAAGGATCATAATGTTAACTTTACATAGTGCAGAAGAGATCTAGTTTAACCTTACATTACCTATAAAAAAAATACCATATACCCTTTTGCGACATATAGAAAACTATCCTTATCTTTATGAAACAACAAAATCTTGTATAAAGGTATGCAATTTCCGGAAAGTGTTATATTCTTAATTAAAAAAAATGATAAATATTAAAGAAAATAGTTTATTATTTTAAAAAAAATGGAAAACACTTCTAGTATCAATTAAATCAATACGAAAACCCCAACTTTAATTTCCCAATACCATTTAAAAAAATAAAATTGATTCCATAATTTTCAAACCATTTTAAAGAACATTATAATTTCAAAAAAAAATATGGAAGAATCTAACTTTATAAAATTACACACAAACCACTAAACATCCCAAAAAACAAAGGAAGGCCTTGGGAAATTCTATACTCTTATATTAGATACCTGTCAAAAAAATTCTCACCCTCAAGGATTAAAAAACCAAGAATGAATGAGAAGGGATGGAGGATAAATCAGCCGTTCCTTGAGATAACTCTTAAGGTAATGACTATATTTGGGGCACAAAAACCACTATAGTAATATAGTGTATAACTAAAGAACATTTTAAAATAATTTAAAATAATCTCTCAGGGGTGATACATCTCCATGAATAATAAGTACATTAATAAAAAATTGCATCAAGAAAGGAAATCCATCTCATATATGAACATGAAATCATTAATATTATCCATGATTTAAAGTAATTGAAATATTTCCAGACATACATCTATCTCAATATTATTTATATTATTATTATAAAAATAATTCCAATTTTAACCATAACAATATATATTTTTCTAAAAGGTTAATTTTTTTATTTTAGTGGTGCATATATTTTAATAGAAAATGTTAAAAGTTTTATAAGTTTTATTTCAAAAAATAAATTTCATTATTGAACTTTTAATATTATAATTAACTGTGGTTAATTTATATATATTTTTTGATAGGTTTCATTGTTTGATTAGCACTAAAAATATTGTATTTTAAATAAAAAAGTTTTTTTTCTAAATAAATAATAATGTTAAAATATATTTTAAATTGGTTTTAAACAAAAATTATATCAATAATACATAAATAAATCCAACTTTGTTCATCAGAATAAATTTAACATTTAAATTGGATATCAAAATATTTTAAGATTTTGAACATTTTTACATTAAAAAAATGTTGTTTCATCTTATATTCTGGATTAATTTAATGTTAATTTCTGCAAGACATGTCAATATATATTTAAAAAATTGATGCCATGTTAGGATTCGTATGGTCAAAAAATTTGTACATATTTAACTTCTAAATTTGAGCAATATGAATTGTATCATTTTTATTTTTTTTCTACTATGGTAATGGGTAAATTGGGTATATTAGGTAAAAAATAAAATATTAAAAACTAGAAAATTACCCATAGAAAGTAATAAATTATATAGGATGATTTATATTATATCCTTAAAACATTATTTTTTTAATTTGTCTTATTTAATGGAAATTTTGTCCTGAAAATAACATAGATATTTTTAAAAAAAATTAAAATCACAAAATATCACTTTAATATTTTAAATAATTTTATAATTTCTAATATAATACCACATAGAAGATATCTTCAAATATAGATATTATTTTGAAATATAAAATATTTATCTACATCATGGTATTTTTTAAATTTTTAATGAATAAATAATTATAATAAATAATTATACCATGATAATACAATATTAATTTTATCGATAAAACAATTACATAAATGATGATTTTTATTTAAAATTAAATTTATCATATTTCGAAAATTATTTTCATAAAATGGATATTATTTTTGAAGTCTACATAATGAAAAATGTTTAAGGATAATTATTTTGAATTTATTTAAAATACTAGAATTTTTTTGAATAGTGAAATATGGTAATTTATGGGATTTACCCTTATAAGTATGTAAAGGATTTTTTTATTAATGGATATGTTGTGGATGATGTAAGTATAAATTATCACCAAATAAAAATATCTAATTTTTTTATTTAGTCACAAGAATAAATACAATTGATTTCCATGAGACAAAATTAATAATTAATTAATAAAATAATAATAAAACAACCCCTCTCATTCATTATAATTACCACTCATTCTATTCATTCATTATAAGACTTATATCTTTATAATATTCATACCAATTACTTTGCCAAAGATCTAACCAATGTTCTGGTCTTTCTAGTCTCAACGAAATACCATTCACAAGATCCTTAATTAGGTTCTCAAAGAAACAACACCAAAGAAGTAAAACCCTCCCACTTTCTTTTTTTTAGTTTATTTTTTTCCTATACTTCCCAAAAATACCCCATAAAAAGATCCATGGTAACTCTATTATCATAAATATATTTTAATGTTATTATATTAATGGAGTATTCATTATCATGTATTTTCTCTTCTCCTTTTGTTCTAAATATGAAAACATCATCTTTGAGGTTTCAATTCACGAATTTTATGGATGATGAGTTTTCATTTTTCATTAATGCATAATAGGTTGGTCAAAAAAGATTATAATAATTGTATTAAAACTTATTTAATGATTATGAACTAGTATATATACATAATATTAAATAAAATTATAGTAGTTTGTGATGGTCATATGAACCACCATATTATACAAATTATTTTTTATTAATGTTTTACCTATTGAATTTCCATCATAACGTATAACCAAATTTTATATTAAGTCTATTTAAAATCTTTGGATCATATAAGAATCATTATATTTACATGTTTCCATGGTTCTTTGGAAATAAAATTTCTTCTTTAATATTTTTGAGACTTTAGATTTTAAATGAGATGTTCAATGAAAAAATTGTATTTTCCTCATAAAATGTTTTCATTTTTTTAAATATTGTATAATAAGTTTATAATGTTATTCTCCAATAAAGTGATTTTTAAAATGTTTTATGAATATTAATTTTTTTAAAATCACTTTTCAAAATGGAAATTTTATTTTCCTTTTATGTTATTCTAAACCATGGATATGATACCAGTATAACATTTTTATTCCCTCTCTCAATGGATTATGTTAATGATGAAAATGTGACTATAAAAACCATTTATATTCCCGAGGTTATACCATGATAATGTTTTTACGAAACCCAATCCTTTATCATAGATTATTATTACATTAAATAATGAAATGTTTATAAAACATTTCTTTTACATAGGTTAGGATCTGATGAATTTATTTTATACAAATTTATTTTTGAGGGTTCTAATATGATGAAATTTTTATGATTTTATAGAAGACATATGTAACATATTAGCTAATTATAGAATAATAAATTTTCATATATATTAATATTTATGATCTGTATATTAATTTTACTTTAAATAGAATTCTATATCAGATAGCGTTCCAGACACACAATAATAGGTTTCTCCAAAATATTATGTAGCACAAAAGACTGAGTTATACTAAAAAATAATATATTATTAATATTATTATCCAAAATGGTAGTCATAACCTAGCCGTATTATTAGTAAGAATGAATAGAACTATCTCCATATTTTTACACATTTTTATTAATTGTTATTACTTTGTTCCAATAAATTTTATGGACATAAAATAAAAATAAATCCAATTTTTGGCATAAGAGCTCTAATATTTTTAAAAGGTTGTTTAACCAACTTTTAATGGAAACCCCATTTTTAATATAGTTTTTGACACATTTATATGTTATATTTAAAAAATACTGTTATAATTTGAAATTGGGACATCAAAATTTATTTTCGATAAATTTGAGGTATTTTTCTGAGAACTTTCATATTCTAATGAATAGTGAAAAATACGGCATTCTAATTCAAAACTGTATATTGATCAAATTTATTTAAATTGTTTGATTTTCATTTTAATTGGTTTTTATATATATTAGAATTATTTTTTTATCATTTAATCTATTTTTGGTCATTATAATGATTTTCAAATTAAAATTAGATATAAAAACATTACAATCATTTGACTGTTTCAGTTTAAAATCCCATTTTTTTCAGAATTAAATTTAAATATAATATTCCAAATTATATGAATTGAATTAGGTAACATTTATACCATATTTAGAGTCATAATTTCCAATTTAGTTTTTAAGGTTAATTTCATTGTTTGGTATGAAAAATTTACCATTATAAAAAAATTATTTACCGTTGTAAAAGTATAATTTTGACAATGGTTAAAATTAAAGATAAAATCTTAAAATACCCTAAAAAATACAACATTCAATGGTTTTCTGAGGTTTTCACCGACCCTAAAATACATATAATATATTAATTACAAGAAAAAATTTCGGAATTTAATTCCACATCTATATGGTTAGCTTTTAATATAAAATAATCATTAAATTAATCACGTGAACCCACCTCTCCTCAATTATAAATACCCCCTCTCTAAAACTATATTTCTCCAAAAAAGGTATTTAAATCTCCTAAATTATCAATCCAAACCTCTCCTCCCCACCTTCTCCATGTCAATGTTCTTTTGATCTCCCCAAAATATTAAATCCAAGGTCCTCAAGGGTCCGTCAAGGATGGGATATTCTATAGGTTATTTTCTCAAAGTGACTCTTTTAATTTTTTTTCTACTTTATCCTCACCTCATTCATCCATCAATACATGATAAATATATATTAATTGACATAAAATAGTTTCATTTTTATAATTTAATATATTGTATCCCTTTCTTTTCTCACCTCCTCTTATTTAAATAAACAAACTTTGTGTTCAAGTTATACCGGTTAATCACCTACGTGAAAAATGTTATTGTTCCTTTCACATTTTATTCTCCATAGAAAGTCTTCAAATTATTTTAAGGTTAAATAATATTTAATTATTCTAATTATAAACTATTTCATATTCTATAAATTTTATATCATATATTCCTTCATGCTTTCCACACTTTTGATATACGATATCTTCGTTTGGGGTCGTGTGGGCTACCGCCTCATCAAAAAGATTTGATTCATTCACACATTGCATGGAATGTATTAAGGATTGTTTTTTTAAAAATATGTGATATAAATTTAATATTTATTCTAATTTAGTGATATTATTTGTGTATAAAAATTTATATATTATTTAATTTTTCTCTTTCAATATGATAGGAAAAATAAAAAAAAGAGTTATGCATACACATGGTCTACCATCTTAATGAATGATATATTTAGTTTGTCATAAAATATTATTATAAATAATAACATAATAAATATATAATATATTTATATCATGTTTTTTATTTTAGAGATAGTGAAATTAGGACCTCATAGACTATTTACATCATACACAGTTTGATTCGACTCAAGTACCGAATATCGACAAAACGACTGACATGAACTTAAATAATAATGAAATTATTATAACATGGTAATTATTTATATAAAATGATAAATAAACATAAAAAGTTTCTCAAGAAAGTATAAATTAAACCAATTTTCTTATTCAAGAAGATAAATAATATATGAGACGAGTCAGACTTGAGGTAAGGGAATTTATTAACCAAATTTCCATTTATTGGGTTAAATTTCTACTTCTTGGTTATCTTGTTAAACTCATACATGTGAAATTAATTTTGAATATATCAACTTTTATTTATACCATAAATTTCATTCAATGTTTTTTAAGGGAATATTTTTATATGGAGTGTTTGACTTTCATTACAAAACGTCCAAATAACAGCTTTTAACGTATATTGTGACAAGGATTTCATTACCGCCATAACCATTATATGATATTTGGGTTCCTAAATTACTAAATGATTTTAAAATGAAATTAAATATCATATTTCATATTTTTTTTGTATTGAAAATTGTTTTGAGAAGGGATTGATTTTGTCAATATATAGAAATGATATCTTGTGATTGCAATATAGAAATGTTATTATTCAATCATGAAAGACTTATGTATTGTGATTATGTTTTGTTCTTGGTAATTGCTTATGTATAAGGGTTGTTAGATAATATACCAAGGGCGGGTGAGCCCGTGATATCTCTCTAATGAATGTTCTAATGAGATAGAGCTAAGTGATAGGGTTTCTCCTAAGAGATTTAGGTAATATACTGTGATGGGAATTCCAAATGTAATCATGAAGGTTACTCCCTATTTAGTTATGAAAGCTACAATGTTAAAATGATATGGATACAAAAAATTACATTTATTATTTATTATTTCTATGAATTATTTTTAGGAATATTATGATTTTATGAGGTATGTTTTTATGGGTGAAAAGTTTGATTATGTGAAATTGTTTTATGGAGTTTAAAATATTAATGGGATAATGATTTAATACATTATTTCATACACCATACGTTGATTTTTTTTCTCATCTAAAGTTTATAAAATGTTTTCCATAGGGTATAATTTTAGGTAAGTGAATGGAATATGTTAAAAAAATTATCATGAAAATAAATCATGTTTTATTTTAAAAGTATTATATTTTTTAAAAATTGATATTATTTTGGTAGTATCCTATTTTATGATTACGGAATGTCATGTATTAATGATGGCCTAATTTTCTAAAACCCTATACCTAAGTAGATCCTTAATCTAAAAAAAGTAAATTCTTGACTAAACTCAAGATTATTTACTATTAAAGGATAGGGCCATATAGTTGATATTAGAGGTTGGTTTAGATAATTTTATGGGTTAGGATATTGTTAATAGAATATCCATATATGTTTTTTAATTTATGGTCATATTTAAAGGATATACAATTTTAATATTACTATATTGCTTTATCAAATATATGTTTGTTCCGAATGAGTTTCATTAGATGAAATGGGTAGGTTGTAAGTGGATGACATTGTGAGGGAAAAAACCTTCCAAATTAGAATCCTGGGATGGTAAGAATCGGAAATTAAAAGTTTTTTGTAGTGATGGCTCAGATGACTCAGGTGATAAATAGTGGTTTTATCCATGCACAAGATTATTCACATCAATCATAGATGAACATGTCCAAAGTGAATCACTTAATTTTTAAAATCCTTCTTTATTCAAAGGATCATATGAGCCTATTCTAGTTGAAGGCTAGATTAAATCCCTAGAAAATATTTTTGATGTGATGGGGTGTTCATTCAATCGAAAGGTTAGTCTTTTTGTTTATGGTTTTGAAGGTGAAGCTGATTAGTTGTAGTTTATGGTTAAGATTATCAGAAATACTGATGATATTGATGCTCTTTATTTGGATGAATTAAAAATTACGTTTCATGAGAAATATTTTTCTAAGGGAGTTTGACTAAGGATAGAAAAAACAATTCCTAGATTTTAGAAAAGAGGATGAATCAGTGGGTACTTATGACAAACAATTCACTTGAAATTTAAGTTATGATCCAATGATCGTTTGGTATATTTACTGTAAAATCAATAAATTTTTATCTATATTAAATCCCAAGAATCAAACGAAATTGGATTCTTGTGAGTTTTAAATTTAGAAAAAGTTATTCGATGTGCGGAGAAGGTGGAAATGAAGATTGATGTGGATCATGTTTTCTTTTAAAAACCATTTACTAATTGGTCTAGGTGTCGAGTGAAAGTTAATAATTCATCAAAAAATTATAATGGTATTAAAATTTAGTTTATAGTATGTGAAAATAAATGTAAGAACACAATGGAAATTCCTTCTGAATTCTGGTAAGTGCCTCTACTGTGGTAAAATGGGTCATAATAATAAAAAATGCATTGAAACAGATAATGGAAGTGGTAATAAAAAATAATATTTATAGTCATTAAAATATTTTAAGTGTAATGGTAAGGGTATGTATTAATACGAGTGTCCGTTGAAGAACTAGATTGAAGGGAAGAAGGTGGAAAATAAGCAAAAAGGTGTGCTGAATTTATTTGCATCTACTTCAGTAGATGTTGTTCCATTAAATTAAGTGGTATAAGGTACATTTTTTGTTTACTTAGATTATTCCAATGTTTTTTTGGATTTATTTTCTACACATTCATTTGTTTCAATGAAATTTTTTAGTAAATTGGAAATTCCACCTCAATAAATGAATATAGAACTTTTGGTAAAAACACCTAGGGGAAATGTTGACGAAAAAATATAATATATGAATATTAATATCTTTATATATGAAAATCATTTACCTAAAGACCTTATTGTTTTCCCCTACTATAATTTGATGTTATTCTTGGTATGGATTGGCTTTTTGTTTACCTTGATAATATTGACTGTAGTGATAAAGAAGTTGCTTTTCGGAACGACTTTAAGTATGTGTACAAGAATGAACCCTTACCATTGATAACATATAAAGATGTTGAGAAACTATTAAAATATTGAAATTAATGTTAACTTTCATATATTGTAAAGAAAAAAGGAATTGTTCATATTAATGTTTTTCCATAGGTACATGAGTATCTTGATAAATTTATGGATGATTTACCTCATAGTATACCTGATCAGGATGAAGAATATATCATTGGATTAATTCTTTATTCCAATCCTATTTCAAAACCCCCTTATCAAATGGATTATATTGAACATTTAAAGTTGAATAAGAAATTGAAAATGTTAATAGATAAATGTTTCATTTAACCTAGCACTTCACCATGGGGTTCCTTATCTTTTCTGGTAAAAATAAAGATGATTGAATGAGAATTTTCATATATTATATAGACATGAATAACATCACTATTATGAGAAATTATTATTTTCCTCATATTGATGATTTGTTTTATCATCTCTAGGGAGAACAATATTTTTATAAGGTTGAATTGAGGTCGGGGTATCATCACTTGAAATTAAAGGAAGAAAACATTTTGGGGACCACATTTTGTACTATATATGGAAATTATGAATTTGTGGTCAACTAGTACACATGTTGTATTAATGGATCCTATGAATAAAATATTCCATGTTTTCTTAGATAAGTTTGTGGTTATGTTTATTGATAACATTTTTAAAAATTCTAAAAGTAATGATGATCATGAAAGTCATTTATGGCTAGTGTTTAAAACCTTAAAAGAAATGAAACTATATACGATATTTAGCAAGCGTGAGTTTTTTTACAAAAAAAATCATTCCTTTTTCATTGTATTTCTAAATATAGAGTAATTATTAATCCTTTTAAACTGAAATTTTTTGGATTATGTTAGAGACCCACAAATATAACCACGATTTGTAGCATCCATTATTTATTAGGCTATTATGGGAGGTTTGATGAACATTTTTCATGGTTATCTAGACCATTGACTATGTTTACTCAGAAAAGATCATCTGGACAAAAGAATGTGATAATGGTTTAAGAATTGAAAAGAATAATGGGGAATGAAATAGTATTGGTATTACCATTTAGAAATGGGGAATTTTTTAACTAAAATGATACTTCTTTGAATGGTTTTTGTTGTGTCATAATGCAGAATGATCAGGTAATTGCTTATATTTCATGTTAGTCGAAAACTCATGAGTTAAATTACCCTACACATGATATGGAATTAGGTGCCATTTTTTTTGTTTAAAAATTTGGAAGAATAATCTATATGGAGTAAAATTTGAAATATATATTGAGCAAAAAAGTTTGAAGTATATATTCACCAAGAATGAATTGAACATGACATAGAAGAGATGGATATAATTAATATAGTATTTTAATTGCATGATTCAATATAATCCTGGAAATGAAAATAAATTGGCAGATTATTTGAAATGAAAAAGTAATTCAACATTTATCATGTTACATTTGAAACGAGATCCATTGATTACTTATTTGATGAATTTTTGGCCTGGAAATTTATGGTTTATGAAATTTCTATAATTTCATTCATGTGTCTGTGGAATCAACTCTATCAGATATAATTAGACAAGTGTAGATGCAATACAGTGAGTTTCATAAAAAAATTATAATTGGTATAGAAGGGTATGTTACATAAATTTAACATTGATAAAGATTTTGTTTTGATATTTGGGAGGATTTTAGGTGTGCCTTGAGATCCTAAATTAAAGAAATATTTTTTTATGTGAATCTCATCGTTCTCTATTTTTGGTTCATACTATAAGTACTAAGATATACATATATCTTTGAAAGTTTTACTTGTGGGATGGAATGAAAACAGATATTTCTTACTTTACTATGAAGGGTTTGACTTGTCTATTGGTAAATAAATATTGACAAATGTTAATGGGGATAAATCCGAATTTGTTGGTACCATAGTGGAAATGGGAAATATATCCTTGTAATTAGTAGTGGTATTACCAAAGGAATATCAAGGTAACAAAATGATATGGGTTATTATTGATTGATTGAGTAAATATTATCATATTCTTTCTATTATTGATACTCCATATCTAGATAAAATTTCTCGGTTGAATATTAAATATATAGTTAGGATATATGGAGGTCACATCTCCATTGTATCTGACCATGATCCACATTTCATGTATAACTTTTTGAAAGGCCATCAGAAGATGATGAGAACTAAATTAAAATTTAGTACATCTTTTCATCCTTAATCAGATGGGCATACAAAATGAAAAATTGAAATTTTGTAGAACATGATACATTCATTTTCAATGTATTATCAAATATGTTGGGACCAATATATTTATTTTGTTGAGTTTTTATATAATAACAATTTTCATTCTGGTATATAAATGGCACCATTTGTAGCATTATATTGAAAGTAGTGTTGATCTTCTACTTTTTGGGATTAAATTGGTGAGAGGATGTTTATAGGACTAGAATAGGTAGATGAAATGACATAATAAGTTTATGGGTGATCATGTCTTTATCAAAGTTTCTCTATGGAAAAGTGTGATGAATTTTGGTAAGAGAGGGAAAATGAGTCCGCAATTCCTTAAAGCCTTTGAAATCCTAGATAAAGTCAGAATAGTTTCTTATTGATTTTCATTACCTCCTAGTTTATCCTAGGTACACAATTTTCTTCATGTTTCAGTGTTATGAAAGTATATATCATATTTATATCATTTTTTGACTCTATAAGTTGTTTAGTTGGAAGAGAATTTGTCTTATGAGGAATATCCAGTCCAGATTATTAACCATAGAGAGAAATTAGTAAGGAATAAAGTTATATATTAGGTTAATGTTTTATATAAAAAACATATGGTTGAATAAGAATCATGGAAATATGAAACTTTTATGTGGGAAAAATACCCAACTTATTTGATATGAGAATAAAAACGCGAGGACATAATTTCCAAAAGGGGTGAACTGTAAAGACCCGTAAATTTCATGGAAATTTTTTTATTAAATTATTTGAGATTTTATGAGTATGTAGTTTATGACGGCTCATGATTTTGAGGCCCGGTGTGCTCGGATTCAATTCCAAAGTATAGCTCGTGTACGTTCAGTAAATGAACGAGCGGGTTTTTCTATATTTTTAACTGGTGCTCAGAATTGAAATATGAGGGCACCAATGAAACCGCAGCACCAGTAATTGCTTAAGGGGACCTTTACCATGGTTGTGTTTTCATGGGAGGAGAAGTTAAAAATTGTGGATTAATAAAGAATTGAAAAAAAAATGTGGAAATTTTTTTATTCTTATCCATGTGGTTATATCCTACATGGGGTAGTTGGGTTGGGACCCACAATCCCCTAAATACCCATGTGAGGATATTTGTGACGTCAGGCCCACATGAGCCCCACCCTTTCACATTCCTTAAAACTCCTCTAACCCCCTCTTTAATTCTGTAACTCATCATAACTTGTGAAACATATCCTCTTTCTCTCCTCTCTCTCCCTCATTAAACTTTCCAACATATCACATAATTAATTATACAAATCATGGTTTAATTAATTAAGGGAATTGGAATTTTGAATTTTTGTAATTTGAAATGAATGGAATGGATTAATAAATTAAGGAGAAGCCTTATTTTATTTTGTTTGGTGGGATTATTGTGTTGAGATAAAGGGAAGAGATCTCTTGAGACTTTAAGAACATCATCTCTTTTGTTGATGAACACCAAGACTCTGACGAAGAACATTGACTTGGAGACCCCGGATACTTCTTCCTTTTCCACCATGGCACGGAATGAAACAACAATGCGGGAATTCTCCAACAACGTCATGGTTTGATAAAAAGAGGAGACACTGCTTCCTCCACAGACACTCTCCGTCGACGTCTACGAAACCTCACTACATGACTCCATCAACTGCGATGCTGACGTTCATCCTCGATTGTCGAGGTATGGGTTAAGATCAATTTTAATGGATTAAAATTGTGCTTTGGTTTGATGTTGAGCACCCCGTTTACCTTAGCCAGTTGCTATGATTTTATGTGGAGGGTGCGGGCCAAACGAACACAGCCCGACAACCCTCAATTGTTCTCGTTTATTATTTTAGAATTGGCATTTGGTGGTGAAGAAAACACGGCGTCGTCACGCCATGCTGGGATCATAATGAACGAAACTGGCACCATTACAACAGTTTTGTGGAAGGAACCACGGCCCGCAACTTGGGCCTCTTCGGCGGAAGCACCGGCCGGACAGTCGGCCGGTCGGGTGAAGAAGAGCCACGACGCCAGGAGGGAGCCGTGTTAGAGGACCGATCGGCCCGTCGGTCAGCCGGGCGGTGTTGGACCGCAGCGCCATGAGGGAGTCGTGTCGGAGGACTAGTGGCCCGCCCATGCGGGCCGCGTGTGCAAAGACCATCCGGTCTAGCCGGCCGTTTTGGGGAAGGGCGGCACCGCCTCTGCAGAATACCGGGCCCCCCTTGGAGCCCGCTCAGCTTCGGTCGCGCTGCTCACCCAGCCGGCCAAGCCAGCCGGGCCGGACCGCGCCCCTTCGGGCCAAATTTTTTAACTATTCAGACCAGTCTGACACCCCTACTAAGTCGGACCCCTCTAACTGGGTCAACCCGACCTGTCGGCCCACTGGGTTAAACGGGTCGGGCTCGTGATTCACTTAAACGTGAATAACTTAAGGACCGCGAGTCCGATCGATTCGCCGTCAGCAGCACTGGGACTCTTTCAATGAGACAATCCTTTTTCGATACTCTAAGTGAGTTTTGGACAATTTTGGATATCAGCTGGGTTAGAAACAATCATATTTTTAACTGGGCCCCTAGGAAGGAAAAGCCAATATCTCTTAGACTGGGTGTCTATTTGACGTGTCGTCTATTGTGTTGAGTTCTTATTGACGAGATGAAACTTTGGGATACATCAACGTTGGACTTCATGATAGTTGTTTTATCGACCCCCTGGGATCGTGGAGTGGACCCTCCCGAAATCGAGCGTGCTGTGTGCGGGAACCCTAGAGCTGGTTGTGACCGCGACGACAATGACGACTGTTCATGGATCTAACGTGGGTTTGGCAGCGAGGACGACTGTACTTGGATCCTACGTGGGTTCAGCAGTGAGGATGACTGTACTTGAATCCTACGTGGGTTTAGCAGTGATGGTTACTGTACTAGGATCCTATGTGGGTTCAGCAGCAATGACTTCTGTACTTTGATCTTACGTGGATACGGCCGGGGAGATGAATCAGAGGCTACATCTATCATCTCCACCCCTCTTTGTGAGTAGTATACCTATGTGAGCTGAGTCTTGACTTTCAATCATTAACATTGATGTGATTGAATTGATTTCATGTGTGGACTGGGTTGTGCTTTCCTGTGTGGACTGGGTTGTACTTGAGCTCATGAGTTGGAGCCGAACTGGAATTGATGACTTTGGTATATGTATGGGCATATACCTAAGTAGATTTGGTTAATTCTTCATATTATTTAACTTTATGTTGTGGTACATCCTTTTCAGATTCTGGGACACCTTCGGGAGTCTCAGGGTCCCTACTGAGTATCTTATACTCACTTTTACACGGTCTATGCCTGCACTACGTTGTGTTGGATACAGACAATGGACAGTACTGATCGTGGTTGAGTCTTGTGGAGTGGTACAGTACCTAGAGGTGGACCACTTGGTGGGACGTACATAGAGTGGACGGCTGGACCCGAGGAGCTGAGGAGACCATCTGTAACCACCCATCATGTGGGATAGCCGGAGGACAACTCGGTGGTTGCTGAGTTACTTTACCGCTGCAGTACTTTTTTTTTAGTTGTACTGTACTTTTAGTTGGGTTTGTATTCTAGCCCATTTACTTTTCAGCACTTACTTTTGTACTCAGTTTACATTGTGTTTATTTTAACTTACGTACTTTGTTATGTTTGTCTACTTATATAAAGTCAATGCCTTCCCTTTTTATCAGGATTTATGCCTTTGGTGCTAGTCACCATCCCCTGGCCTATGGAAGGCGGGATTGGGGTAGTCATAACAGAGGCCCCAAGGACAGGTCGTGACAAATTAGTATCAGAGGAGTCGGTTCTACCACATAAATTAGGACTCTGATAATTTATTCTATTGAAGAAATAGTGTTTAGGGTATTGAGTGTGGTTCTCAGTTCAAGGAGTCCAGTGGTGCTGCGGCGACTGACATATCCATACACCAGGACCCTGACATCTGATTTCAGACTTAGTGCACGAAAACATTGATTGCATGTGTGTTTTAAAAGTATTCTTTGTGATTACTTTGTGTCAGCTCACCAGGTATACTGTATTAACTGTAGAGACCCTATTTCGTTCAAGATGGCCCCAGGACGGTAGCCATCTTGGGTTTTTAGCATTGTGAGAGATGGCATCCCACCATGTAACGAGGCCTCGGTGCAGGGCCCCATTACTGCGGAGGCACTGGCGGTACCTCTACCCACTGAGCCACTGATTCCACCATCCCCAACAGCTAAGAGTGCACATCGCCTCAGTGCACTGCACGAGTTTCAGTGTTAGAGGCCACCCAAGTTCCATGGAGAGACGGACCCTTAGGCAGCCGAGGATTGGGTGGAGGCTGTCATCTGAGACTTCAGATTAGTAGGGACACCAGATGACTTCATGGTGATCCCTGTGGCTAGCCTCCTGCATGCAGCAGCAGGTAGATGGTGCGTCCTGATGCTCCAGGTTCACAACGATGCATCACTGGTTTGGATGGACTTTGAGATCCTCTTTTTCTCGGAGTTTGTTCCATCCACCCTTTAGGCAGTGTGCATCCAGGAGTTACTATAGCTGCGGTATAGAGGCATGACAGTAGCCCAGTACTCGGCGAGATTTAATGGCCTCTCATGCTACTCCACAGTCATGGTATGGGACCCATTATTTGGGGATCAGGCGTTCGAGCAGGGACTGAGGCATGAGATCAGGGCTTCGATGATTTCCCTCAGCATTCCGACGCAAGAAGGAGTACTGGAGCGAGCCTTACTTGTGGAGAGCTTCCTTGCCGAGCCAATGCCAGCAGCGAGGCCTAACCTAAGGCGACACATGGCAGAGTATTCTGCATCCGGTAGTAGATAGATGTCGCAGAGGTCCAAGAGGACCAGGCCATCAGGTGAGAAACCTCAAGATACTGGTTCAGAGGTGCGGGGAACATGCAATAAATCCATTCATATGAGAGGAAGTCGATGTTATGAATGCGATGGGAAGGGCCACATGGCTCGTGACTACCCGACCTACCATGCATAGGAGCAGTAGAAGGTTGAGGGACCAGCCAAGAAGAGTTAGAGGTTTGACCGTGGTGGTCCGCAGTGATCAGGGGGACGAGGCAGAGGAGCTGGCCGAGCAGCGGGTGGTGGGTGACGCATTGAGGCCCCACCACCACCAGTAGGTCCACCCTGACCACATGGAGTTGGCTGATAGAGGTAGGCTCAGCTTAAGGTAGTGGAGGCTAACAACCACGGTTCACCTAAAAGGATTCTAGGCACTATCTGTGTCTATTCCACCATTGCTGCAGTTCTTATAGATAGAGGAGCGAGTCATTCTTTCATTATTGTTGCCCTTGTTCGGAGCTCAGAGATTCTGACAGAGCTGTTGGATCAATACTTATGGCTAGAGACTCATATGGGATAAGACTTGACGATTACACACTAGTACCAGTATTGTGAGCTTACTCTAGGAGGTGAGAGCTTCGGCTGGGATCTTCTTGTAGCGGCGTCGAGGCCTTACGATGTCATCATGGGTATGGACTGGTTATCTACAGTCCATGCCCAGATAGACTGTATTAGGCGCAAGGTGCGGTGTGTCCGTATAGATGGGAGTAGGTTCACCTTCAACGGCGAGAAGGGAGCCTTTGTAGTGCAGGATGGACTCACGCAGAGGAGAGGACAGCTGATCACCCATCAGTTGGCTAGTCACATCCTAGGAGCAGTTGATGTGCGGAGTCCGAGTTTTCTTGTTGTAGTGGATCAGTATGCAGACATTTTTCCTGATGACGTTCCAGGACTACCTCCTCACAGAGAGGTAGACTTCTACATAGACCTGTACCTCGGGACAACCCCGATAACTACTCCAACATTTAGGATGCCTCCCGCTGAGCTTTTTCAGCTATGGGTACAGCTGGAGGGCTTGCAGGGCAAAGGATTCATCCGACCCAGGGTTTCACCCTGGGCTTCTCTGATTTTGTTCGCCATGAAGGTGGAACGGAGCTTATGACTATGTGTCGACTACCGTCGCCTGAACCAGGAGACCGTGAAGAACAAGTATCCACTCCCGAGGATTGACTACCTCTTTGATCAGCTCAAGGGAGCATGATGGTTTTCGAAGATAGGCCTCAGCTCAGGCTATCATCAGCTCAGAGTTCGATATGAGGATGTGCAGAAGACATCCTTTAGGTGTTGGTATGACCACTATGAGTTCTTGGTTATGCATTTTGGCGTAACCAATGCTCCAGCAGTGGTCATGAGTCTCATCAACATGATCTTCCATCCTTACCTAGATTGATTTTTCATGGTCCTCATCGATGAAATACTGATTTACTCGACTACTGAGGAGGAGCATTCCTACCATTTGTGGGTTGTACTGGACACACTCCGAGAGAACCATCTTTATGGTAAGATCTCAAAGTGTCAGTTATGGATTCGAGAGGTCCACTTCTTGGGTCACTTCATCTCTGATGTGGTAGTTGTGGTGGATCCTGTGAAGATCGAGGTAGTACTAGCTTGGGAGCCACCCATGAGCGTGACAGAGGTGCAAAGTTTCATAGGTCTGGCTGGGTACTGTCTAAGATTTGTACCATAATTCTCTAGAGTAGCAGCACCGCTTTTAGCTTTTACGAAGAAGGGAAAACCCTTCTTGTGGTCAGATATATGTCAGCAGAGCTTCCAAGAGCTGAGATAGAGATTGATCAGTTCACCCAACATGAGGATACTAGAGGAGGGAGTAGGGTTTGTAGTTTGCTGCGATGCATTAGGGACCAGACTCGGGTGTCTCCTGATGCAGGATCGGGTAGTGATCACTTACGTTTCACGACATTTTAGGCAGCATGAGTAGAACTACGCTACCGAGGACCTGAAGTTAGCAGTTTTGGTCTTCTCCATGAAGATGTGGCGGCACTATCTGATGGGCGAGCGCTTTACAGTCTACTCTAACACTAGAGTCTCAGATATATCTTCCCGCAAAAGGACCTAAACCTGAGACAGTGGTGATGTCTCGAGATCCTCTAGGACTATGACTTTGAGATATTCTATACTCCTGATAACGGGAATATAGTAGCTGATGATCTCATTAGAAGATCGGGAATACATATACTTGGATAGGCGACAGAGTAGCTAGCTGCGATGCATATATCCTTCGTGGATAGAGATGGTGCAGCCTTTATGCAGTCACTCACAATCACTCCTACACTACATCAGCGGGTCAGAGAGGCACAACGTGGGCACATCGACTGTGATATGCGATGTGTACAAATATCCACAGGACAAGCACCTGATGTATTTTCTGTAGGAGGAGATCACTTCATCCTTATTAGGGGGTGTACCATGGTACCAGCTGCATTACATGAGGAGGTGATGAGAGATTTTCACACATCCCCTTTGGTGGTACATCCAGGAGTAGAAAAGATGTACCAGGATCTCAGACGAAAACACTTGTGGCCGGGTATGAAGAAGGTTATGGCAGAGTTCATTTCTCGATGCCTCACCTGCCAGCAGGTGACGACAGGGCACCAGGTTGCATCAAGATTGGTACATCACTTAAAGGTCCCAAAGTGGAAGTGGGATGGGATATCCATGGATTTTGTAATGGGACTTCCATGTACTCAAGAGGACACCACTCCATCTGGGTGATCGTCGACCAACTCACCAAGTTGTCCCACTGTCTACCTATCAGAGAGAAGGTCTTAGTAGAGAGATTGGGACGCCTCTACGTTTAGTAGATTATACATCTTCATGGCATGTCATCGTCTATCGTCTCTGATCGAGACACTCTCTTTACTTCCGGGCTTTGTAAGGGGTTGCAGGAGGCCTTTGGGACGCATCTACGCCTGAGCACCGCCTTTAATCCTCAGATGGATGGCCAGATGGAGAGGACCATTCAAACTCTTGAGGACATGCTCTAGGCATGTGTCCTCGACTTTGGTCGTAATTGGGTGGATCACCTACCTGTGGTGGAGTTTGCATACATCCACAACTACCACTCCACCATCAAGATGGCACCATATGAGAAATTGTACGACAAACTTTACAGATTACCTATGTGCTAGACAGACCCTGGGGAGTTAGCACTTGTAGGACCAAAGATGGTCAAGGCCATGACAAAAAAAGTGCATATCATCTAGGAGTGGATGAGGACTGCACAGAGATGACAGAAGTCCTATGCTGATAGGAGTCAGAGACCATTGGAGTTCGTGGATAGCGACCACGTTTTCTTATGGGTCTCACCTCGACGAGGATTACAGAGATTTGGTTGGGGCATCAAGTTATCTTCGTGCTTCATCAGACCATTCCAGATTTTCAGCAAGATAGGTGAGGTGGCTTATTTCCTAGCTCTTCCCCCCTCAGTTACACTGGGTTCACGACGTCTTCCACATATCTCAGCTGAGGAGATACGTGCACAACCCAACACATATCATCAATCACGGAGAGCTGGCCATCGATGACGTGGTGACATTTGCGGAGGTCCCGAAGGAGATCGAGGATCGACAGGAGCGGGTCCTATGTGGACGGTCGATTCCTCTAGTGTGCATCAAGTGGCAGCACTAGAACCTCTAGGAGAGCACATGGGAGCATGAGGCTCAGATGCGTTCACAATACCCTCATTTATTTTCCTAGTTTATGATGTAGCTTTACGGGGACGTAAAGCCCTGAGGTGGGAGTAATGTATTGTCACACTGGACTTGATATTCACGGTTATTTTATTTGATCTTGAGTTTCAATTAAATTTTATTAATTTTTGAGTTTTTTTATTAAATTAATTGAATTAAAATTAAATTATAATGAATCCAAAAAACGGAAACCTAAACTAACCGTACCCCCCCCCCTTTACCTCGTGGCCTCCCCCCCTTTCTCCTACCTCGCGACGCCGAACCCCCTCCTCCCCTCCCTCTATTCGCGTGATGACCCTCGCCCCTCCCGGACCACCGACGTCGCTCCCTTCTCCCGGCGAACATCCCTCTTTGCGGCCTTCTCCCTTCAGAGGCATCCTCTCCCTTGAGCGACCTCTCCGACGCCCTATTGGATAGATAACTCCCTCGGTTATGTCTCGGCCGAACCCTATGTCATGGGTTGACCGGGTTTTATTGTTTTCTTCTACTTATAGGGTGTGTGGTGGGTCTTTCAGGTCTTCTTCATGCAGATTTCGTCATCCTCCACCGAAGGCGAAGTGCTTCGGTCCATTTCGGTTCATCCGCCGTTATTTTAGGTTGATTTATTTTACCCTATAATTTTTTAGTTAATTATAATGAGTTATAAATTTTATTTGGTAGTGTGAAGTGTGAATTGGTAGTGTTGTAATATTTTTATGGGTTGGAAATTGAGTTTTTTTCAAAAGAATGACTATGTGTTGTGATATGCTTTTGCAATGTTTCTTAAAAAGTGTTTTATGCCATATTTTCAATGTGAAAAGTATAATTTCAATGGAATTTGATGTGCGTTTTGGTTCAAAATGAGTTATTATTGAAGAAGGGAGTAGTTTTGGCATCTATGCCTCGTCGTGTATTTTTACGTATTAATTTTAGATTTTTTTAATTATTAAAACGGACATTCCAAGGAATTGGTTTGGAAAGTGTGTGTACTTTAGGTGTAAAATCTTGTTTGGCCTCTTCAAAGGGTTTTTATAAATTGCGCAAATGGTTTATTATATTGTTTTAGTGATGTGAAATACTTCATTGAAGGGTTTGACATGCTCGTGTTTTGGGCTTGGGTTTTGTATTGAAAATTTGTTATGTTTTGTGTGAGTGTCTTGGTGCGGAGTTTCATTAGGATGTTTTGAGGGTTATTTGGTGGGCGGGGACCTTGTTTTAAGGGCACATAATGTGCGGATGATTTTGGAAATATCTTTTGAAGGAAAATGTAATATTTGACATGCGAACTTAATTTGTAATTTTTTATATCAATTGTAGATGGTTTTGAATAGTGAGCGTCATGTTTTCAAATGGTTTTGGTTTATGTAAAGTTTTACTAGGGGGCTTGGCCCAGCATTGGTTGATTGATTATACTTTTTTTATATATATATTGTTTCAATTTTATTTAGAGTTTTTGTAATCTTTGTTTCTCTTTTGGGTTAATTAGATAGTTCGGGTTCTTCTCGAAGGGTTGTACACACATACATAGGTATGTTTACCTATATATATATAAATCCTCCTTACCCATATTCCCTCATGGCATGGGGAAAATGTGTATTGGATTAAGGGGTGTATATATATATAGGGGTGTATGTGTGCACCACTGCGGGGCGGTCTTCGTCCGAGGTGTCCGGTACCGAGTTGTTCATCTTGCTCTGCTCCCTTTTTGAGGTAGGTCTCCCTAGGAATTTCCCATTAAATTTAAGAATCATTTATTTCTGGCTTTTAACACCTAGTCCTAATATTAATTATTGATATAGAACTGTTACTAAATTTTCTGTTTTGAATTGGAGTGATTTATTTATTGAAATGTGTTGCAATAAATGGTTTGATCGTGTTTTCCCATTAATTGCCTGACTAAATGACCTTTGGCCTTTGTGAACATGTTTTAGATTTAAAATTCTGGTTTGGGTTTCTCAAATGGGCTTCAAAGTGTATTTCTGGTTTTCAAAATGGTGCGTGTGTAATTCTTAAGAAATGGTTTGGCATTTGAAAATCATGTGAGGCCCGGTTGGAACTTTTGTAAAACTATTTATATCAAAAAAACTCTCCCGGATATGGTCCCTTGCTTTGGTTGAGATATATGTTATGGGGGTCCACTGTGTAGGACTTCCCTGTGATCTATGGTAGAATGGTGAGGGACATATTCCTTGGGGTGGCTCGGGGTGTTGCATGTTGTGCTATATTATTATATATACTGTGATTGGATGCTCGGATGGCATCGGTAGGCCCACCCCTTTTCTAAATACACTGGACATGAAATCCGGGATATTGAGAGAAAATTATAAGAAGAGTGCTGCACTGGAAGGTTATGGTACTGACTAGTGGCCCATAGTAGGTGGATAAATTGGGTTTATTACTATGGGATTTTCCCTCGACCTACCTGAGAGATGATGGTCGAGCGTATTGTGTGTTTTGATTTCATCATGACATGTCGATAAGGATGATTTCTCATGTATTGGTGTCTTCTGGTTTATTCTCGATCTCCTAGGTTCAACCATGTCTATTCGGATTTTGTTGCTTGCAGTAGTGACTATGATGCTTATATATACACCTACATTGCCCTTACTGTGTGATTACTTTTGTGCATTTTGTATACTGTTTTTCCTTGGAAACTGATAAATTGGTTTTGACTTGTTTTCTAGAAATGGTTTTCAAATTGAAGTGTTTAATCCTCTTTGTGAAAATTGAAAATGTAAACATCACTTCCCCTTTAAAAAATGCTAATGTCTCACTAAAAGATTGATTTGGGTTTTGAGAAAAGAATAAGGGCAATGACTTATACTATGCATTTGAGTAACATGTAGAAAGCCTTACTTTTATATATTGTAGTTCAAACCTGAAGTTTGTGATTCTTTTGTTTAAAGGAAATGCATTTGGGAATAGATTACTTAGGCACACCTACTGAGTTTTAATACTCACGCCTATACTTCATTCTTTTTTTTAGTCATAGGTGTAGGTTTCAACTTGATCTCGATCACCGTGGGCGATGTTGTGTCTTGTGATCGGAGAGTGACCCGCGGGGTCACGTGGGGTTAAGGGTTCATTAGGTCTGGTTAGTTTTTCTTTTCAGTTCTTTCATAGTTCATTTGTTCAGTTTATTTATTTTTAGGCAGCTTTTTTTTAATTTCTATGCTTATGTTTATTTATATTGTCCAAAATCATTCCCATCGTCACTCTGTTGACGCCCTTGGCGCTTGTCTCTAGCCCAGGAGGATCAGGAACGCCTCTCGGGCCTTTTTGCGGATCGAATAAGGTGACCGGTTCAGGGTCAACCTGTGTTGGTTCGTGAAAAAATGGTATCAAAGGAAGTTCTTTATAGGACCTAGATTTCATAGCGCCATTGTTATTTGGGTGGTCAAGGTAGATGGAGTAGGACCGTCGGAGCTTTTGTGTAGGTTTTGGGGAATGTCTGGCCAACACTTTCTAGGTCGAACCGTGAGTTACCATGGCAAGTCGGGTTTTCTTGGATTATTTGGATCATGTGGGTTTCTTGGTATTTAGGGAAATGAAATGATAGTCGGGCCTGTTGTCTTAGTGAGCTCACAGGTCCTGGCAAGCCATGTGGAGCCGGGGACATGGCCCCGAAAGAATCTTCGTGATGGTGGTCTGATTGGAATATGGCTACCAACCATATGGCAAACTCACCCATCGACACCAGTTTCCCCCTGGTATATTGTTTTGGATCCTTTTGTGATTTTGAGATTTTTGACCTGTTGAATGGTAGGTTTCATTCGATTGTGAATAATGTAGGTTGCGATGGTTTTGGGGTGTCTTGTTTAGATTTTAAAATGAAGTTTTTCATGAAAAAATGATGATTGTCTAGTCAAAAGGGGGATTTCCAAAACCAAATCTTTGAATCTTTTGAGAGTGAAATGGGTTGTTTGAAAATAGGGGTTATTTGAGAAATGTTTTGAACGTTTTTGAATGGTTTGTGAAATGTGAAATTGGAAAGTAAATAGGGAATTTGGAAATGTTTTTCTTTGAAAATGAGGTGTGGTATAAAAATTGGTTGAGGTATTTTTAAAGTGGTTTTGAAAGTGATAATGTTTCTTTTATCCAACTCTTGGTATTCCAACGAGGGCTCATATATATGTATATGGATGTATATATGTGGTGAGTGGATGATTATTGGTATGTATGGGTGAGATATTTAGCTATCTCAAGAGTGTATATATGTGATCCTAAATGGAATGACAATAGTGGGTGATTGGTTCGTAAGTCTTGTTATGATTTCTGAAAAGGTTCTTCAAAAATGGGGTTTTTAATGTTTTAATATGTGTGTGTGTGTGATGTTTCCCATTAGTTTTTGGTGTTTTCCTTTTTGGACTTTGAATTTGGTGTGTTTGAGGTCTGATTGAAATTATGTTTTGAGTTTGGGTTGTTGATTTAAAAATGGGATGTGGAATTTTTATTTATGATATGTTTTGATTTGGTTTCATGCTTCTCATTTTCAGGTTTCTTCCCCACTGAGTTCTAAGGGATTTTGAGAAGTATCTGCGAGTAGTTCTTTCACTGCATGCCTTTTAGTTGATCAAGACGTGCTTTAGGTGTTTGGTTTTTCCTTTTCGGATATGGGGCCCGGTGGTTCTCAATATCAGGAGTTCGTCTAGAGGTTCCGAGAGTCGAACCCTCCTCATTTTCTTGGGCAGCCGGAACCAGGGAAAGCTGAAGAATGGCTGTGAAACATTGAAGATATCTTTTTTCGGCTTGAATCTCCCGAACCCCTCAAGTTGGATCTTTCCACCTTCACATTGGAAGGCCTATGTCTGGAATGGTGGGAATCCGTTCTTCAGGCCGAACCACAAAAGAATTTTCCGTGGGGGTGCTTTAAAGCCTTGTTCATGCAGCAATACTTTTCTGATGATATGAAGACACTGATGAGTTCAAGGTTGTATGGTCTCGAGCAGGGCAATTCAACGGTGTTGGAGTATGCTAAGAGCTTCGCCTAGCTGGTGTCGTGTCTCCCAAACCTCGTCAGGGATGAATTTTTGAATGCCTGATTCTTTGAGAGGGTTATCCGATCAGAATTCTTCCCAGTTGTGCCTTCATTTTCTGATGATTATGAAGAAGTCGTGAAGCTGGCTGTTCAAGTCGAAGCCGATTTAGCAGCGTCTGGCCATTTGAGAAGAGGCACAAAAAGGCCGTTGTTTTCGGCCCCACCAGATTCATCCGAGAGGAAGTACTGGTTGTGTTTTCAGTATGGGAAGCTAGGGAATAAGATGTTTTCATGTTGCGAAGTGCCTAAGATCTATAATACCTGTGGCCGTTTAGGTCATATTCAAAAGTTTTTCCAGGGCGTCGCTAGGATGTGACATGAGGCTAGATCCACTCCCTTGGAGAACCGTCCATCACAGTTGAATGGACGTAGCTCTTTCGCAAGCTCAGTCAGAAATTTATTTTGTTGTGAATGCATTTGTTGCTGAAATTAATGCAATCTGTGGTGTTGTCTTATTTTTCATGTGAATAATGATGCTTCATGTCCTTCTGGAACCTTTTTTTAATGGGAATGTCTTTGTAGTGTTTTTAATATTGCTGATGCTGAATGGTGGTATCTGTTTCCCCGTGTTTCATTTCTTTGGGATTTTCAACATCCGTTAGGATTTGAGAGCTATTCCATCTTCCGAAATCAATGTTTGTTTGGAATCCTAATATGGTGGGGAGACTACCATGGGATGAACTCGGGATGAATCCATATTTTATGTGCTCTACCTTTTTCTTGTCTTATCTTTTCTCGACCCCAACCGTATTAGTTGGTTGGTTGGGATAATGGGTTGTGTAATGGATTCTCGTAGAGATCCCAAACAGGTCTTGACTAGTTTCTTCGGTGGGTTTTTTGTTAGGGGTTGGGGTGTTCCTTGTTGGATTGTGTTTAAAAGAGAGTGAGTTTTCATCGTCACATCTTCATCATTGTTTGTTCGATATTTGTTGTCTTATGTGATGTATTCCTTGGATGTGTGGCTTCTTTTGAGGGTGGGCATAGTTTCTTTTCTAGAATCTATAGTTCTAGGTTCTGAATGAAAGCGAGTATGGGTTCTTTGGTCATTGAGTTCTCAGGTTTTTCCTTGGTTGTAAATCATCTTTCCTTGGGTTTTGATCAACTGAATCTCTTGGGACTTTCTGGGAGAAGAAAGTGTCATGTTGGGGAGAATTGTCACACCCTAACCTATATTCGCGGTTATTTTATTTATTCTTGAGTATCAATTAAATTTTATTGATTTTTTTGAGTTTTTTTATTAAATGAATTGAATTAAAATTAAATTATAATGAATTAAAAAAATGGAAACCTAAACTAACCACACCCCCCCTTTTTACCTCGCGGACTCCCCCCCTTTTCCACTGCCTCGCGACGCTAAACCCCCTCCTCCCCTCCCTCTATTCGCACGACGACCCCCATCCCTCCAGGACTGCCGACATCGCTCCCTCCTCCCGGCAAACCTCCCTCTCCGCGGCCTTGTCCCTCCGGTGGCATCCTCTCCCTTTCGTGACCTTGACGATGCCCAATTGGACAGGTAACTCCCTCGGTTTTGTGTCATCCAAACCCCAGGTCATGGGTTGACCGGGTTTTGTTGTTTTCTTCCTCTTATGGGGTGTGCGGTGGGTCTTTCGGATCTTCCTCGGGTGGATTTCGTTGTCCGCTATCGAAGGCGAAGCGCTTCGGTCCATTTGGGTTCATCCGCCATTATTTTAGGTTGATTTCGTTTACCCTCTCATTTGTTTAGTTAATTCTAATGAGTTATAAATGTTATTTGGTAGTGTGAAGTGTGAATTGGTAGTGTTTTAATATGTTTATGTGTTGGAAGTTGAGTTTTTTTCAAAAGAGTGACTATGTGTTGTGATATGATTTTGCAATGTTTCTTGAAAAGTGTTTTATGCCATATTTGCAATGTGAAAAGTATAATTTCAATGGAATTTGAGCTGTGTTTTGGTTTAAAATGAGTTTTTATTGAATAAGGGAGTAGATTTGGCATCTATGCCTCGTCGTGTATTTTTACATATTAATTTTAGATTTGTATAATTATTAAAATGGACTTTCCGTGGAATTGGTTGGGAAAGTGTGTGTACTTTAGGTGTAAAATCATGTTTGGCCTCTTCAAAGGGTTTTTATAAATTGTGCAAATGGTTTATTATATTGTTTGAGTGATGCGAAATACATCTTTGAAGGGTTTGACATGCTCATGTTTTGGGCTCGGTTCTTGTATCGATAATTTGTTATGTTTTGTGTGAGTGTCTTGGTGTGGAGTTTCATGAGGATGTCTTGATGGTTATTTGGTGGGAGGGGACCTTGTTTTAAAGTCACATAAGGTGCGGATGATTTTGGAAAGATCTTTTGAAGGAAAATGAAATATTTTACATGTGAACTTAATTTGTTTTTTTATATCAATTGTAGATGGCTTTAAATGGTGAGCATCATGTTTTCAAATGGTTTTGGTTTATGTGAAGTTTTACTAAGGGGCTTGGCCCAGCTATGGTTGATTGCTTCTACTTTATATATATATATATTGTTTCAATTTTATTTTGAGTTTTTGGTAATCTTTGTTTCTCTTTTGGGATAATTAGATAGTTCAGTGTCTTCTCGAAGGGTTGTACACACATACATAGGTACGTATACCTATATATATATAAATCCACCTTACCCATATTCCCTCATGGCACAGGGGAATATGTGTATTGGATTAAGGGTTGCTTATTTATATAGGGGTGTATGTGTGCACCACTGCGGGGCGGTCTTCGTCCAAGGTGTCCGGTGCCGAGTTTTTCGTCTTGCTCCGCTCCCTTTTTGAGGTAGGTCTCCATATGCATTTCCCTTTAAATTTAAGAATCATTTATTTCTTGCTTTTAGAACCTAGTCCTAATATTTATTGTTGATATAGAACTGTTAGTATATATTGTTTCTTGAATTGGAGTGATTTATTTCTTGAAATGTGTTGCAATAAATGGTTTGATCATGTTTTCACATTAATTGCCTGTCTAAATGACCTTTGGACTTTGTGAAAATGTTTTAGATTTAAAATTCTCGTTTGGGATTCATAAAAGGGCTTCGAAGTGTATTTATGGTTTTCAATGTGGTGCGTGTGTAATTCTTAGGAAATGGTTTGGCATGCGAAAATCATGTGAGGCTCGGTTGGTACTTTTTTAAAACTAGTTATATCATGAAAACTCTCCTCAGATGTGGTCCCTTTCTTTGGTTGAGATATATGTTATAGGGGTCCGCTGTGTAGGACTTCCCTGTGATCTATAGAAGAAAGGTGAGGGACATATTCCTTGGGGTGGCTCGGGGTGTTTCATGTTGTTCTATATTATTATATATACTGTGATTGGATGCTCGGATGGCCTCGATAGGCCCACCCCCTTTCTAAATACACTGGACATGGAAACCTTGCATATTGAGAGAATATTCTAAGAAGAGTGCTACACTGGTAGGTTATGGTACTGACCAGTGGCCCATAGTAGGTGGATAAATTGGGTTTATTACTATGGGATTTGCCCTCGACCTGCCTGATAGAGGATGGTCGAGCGTATTGTGCATTTTGATTTCATCGTGACATGTCGATATAGATGATTTCTCATGTATTGGTGTCTTCTGGTTTATTCTCGATCTCCTAGGTTCACCCATGTCTATTTTTCTGTTTTTG
This sequence comes from Viscum album, assembly GCA_963277665.1. Lineage (NCBI taxonomy): Eukaryota > Viridiplantae > Streptophyta > Magnoliopsida > Santalales > Viscaceae > Viscum > Viscum album. Next base: position 257,414,042 of record OY728156.1, on the reverse strand, counting down.
CTTGCAGTAGTGACTATGATTCTTATATATACACCTACATTTCCCATACTGTGTGATTTCTTTTGTGCATTTTTGTATACTGTTTTTCCATGGAAACTCATAAATTGGTTTTGACTTGTTTTCTAGACATGGTTTTGAAATGGAAGTGTTTAATCCTCTTTGTGAAAATTGAAAATGTAAACATCACTTCCCCTTTTAAAAATGCTAATGTCTCACTAAAAGATTGATTTGGGTATTGAGAAATGAATAAGGGCAATGACTTGTACTTTTCTTTTAAGTAACATGTAGAAAGCCTTACTTTTATATATTGTAGTTCAAACCTAAAGTTGATGATTCTTTTGTTTAAAGGAAATGCATTTGGGAATAGATTACTTAGTTACACCTACTGAGTTTTAATACTCACGCCTATACTTCATTCTTGTTTTTAGTCACAGGTGCAAGTTTCAGCTTGATCTTGATCACCGTGGGCGATGTTGTGTCTTGTGATCGGAGAGTGACATGCAGGGTCATGTGGGGTTTAGTGGTCATTAGGTCTGGTTAGTTTTTCTTTTCAGTTCTTTCTTAGTTGATTTTTTCAGTTTATTTATTTTTGGGCTGCTTTTTTTTTAATTCCACTGCTTCGGTTTATTTATATTGGGTGAAATCATTCCCATCGTCACTCTATTGATGCCCTTGGCGCTTGTCGCCAGCCCGGGAGGATCGGGAATTCCTCTCGGGCCTTGTTGCGGATCGACTCAGGTGACCGGTTCAGGGTCGACCTGTGTTGGTTCGTGACATGTATAGACCCATAAATTTCAAGGAAATTTTTTTCTTAAATTCTTTGATATTTTACCAGTACGTAGTTTTTGACGGCAACTGATTCTGAGGCCCGTTGTGCCCAAAATCAATTTCCGAAGTGTAGCTCAGGTATGTTCAGTAAACGAACGAGTGAGATTTTCTATATTTTGAACCGGTGCTCGTAATTGAAATCCGAGGGCACTGATGAAACCACAGTGACAATATTTATTTAAGGGGACCTTTACTGTGGTTGCATTTTCAAGGAAGGAGAAGTTAAAAATTGTGGATTAATAAAGAATTGAATAAAACTTGTGGAACTATTTTTATTCATATCCAAGTGGTTATATCCTAAATGGGGTAGTTGGGTTTGGACCCACAAGACCCTAACTACCCATGTGAGGATATTTGTGAGGTGGGGCCCACACGATCCCCACCCCTTCACATTCCATAAAACTCCACACACCCCCTCTTTAATTTTGTAACTCATCTTAACTTGTAAAACCTATACTCTTCCTCTCCTCTATCTCCCTCATTAAACTTGCTAACATATCATTTAATTAATTAGACAAACTCATAGTTTAATTAATTAAGTGAATTGGATTTTTAATTTTTTTTAATTTGAAATGCATGGCATGGATTAATAAAATAAGGAGAATCCTTATTTTATTTTGATTGGTGGGATTTTTGTGTTGAGAGAAAGGGAAGAGAGCTCTTGAGTCTTGAAGAACTTCATCACGTTTTTTGACGAACGCCAAGACTCTGACGAATAACATCGACTCGGCGACCCCATATACTTATTCCTTTTCCTCTTTTGTGGAAAAGAAGGAAACAATGACACAGTAATTCACCAACGACATCATGCTTTGAAAAAAAAGAGGAGACACTTCTTCCTCCTCAGACGCTCTCCATCGATGTCTACGAAACCTCACCACGTGATTCCGTCAACCGCGACGCCGACGTTCATCATCATTTGTTGAAGTAGGGGTTAAGTTAAATTTTAATGGATTAAAATTGTGCTTTGGTTTGTCATTGAGCAACTCATTTACCTTGGCCAATTGATATAATTTTCCGAGGAGCGTGCAGGCTGAACGAACACGGCCCGACAACCCTCTGTTGTTCTAGTTTATTATTTTAGAATCAGCATTTGGCAGCGAAGGAAACATGGCGTCGTCGCGCCATGCTGGGATAATGATGAAGAGAACCGGCACTGTCGCGCCGATTGTGCGGAATGAACTGCGGCCCGCAACGCGGGAGGCTTCCGCGGAAGAACCTGTCGGCCCGTCGGCCAGCCGGGTGGTGCTGGACCGCGGCGCCAGGAGGGCGCCGTGCTGGGGGACTGGTGGCCCGCCCGTGCGGGCCGCTTGTGAAAAGACCGGCCAGTTTGTGGAAGGACGGTGCTGCCCAGCGCTATCGGTGTAGAAGAATGGGGGGCCGCCCCCCCTGTAGCCATCTCGGCTTCTGCCGAGCCCATTGTACCGCGCCACTTCAGGCTGAGTTTTTTAATTCTTCAGACCGGTCTGACACCCCTGTTGGGTCAGACTCGTCTAACTGGTTCAACCCGACCTATTGGCCCACTGGGCTAAACGGGCTAGGATTGTTATTCACTATAACATGAATAACATAAGGATCGCGCGTCTGATCGACGCGTCATCTGAGGAAATGTGACTCTTTCAACGAGGATGTCCTTTTGCGATACTCTAAGTAAGTTTCGGATGAATTTGGATATTGGCCGGGTTAGAAATGAGTGTATTTCTAACCGGGCCCCTCGGATAGAAAAACCAATATCTCTCAGATCAGGCGTTCGTTTGATTTGTCGTCTATTGCGTTGAGTTTTTATTGATGTGACAGAACATTGGGATACATCAACGCTCGACTTTGTGAAAGATGATGTATCGACTCCCTGGGCTTGTGGAGCAGACCCTCTCAGAATCGAGCATGCTGTGTGTGGGAACCCTAGATCTGGTTGCGACCGCAACGATGATGACGACTATACTTGGATCCTATGTGCGTTCGGCAGTGAGGACGACTGTATATGGAACCTATGTGGGTTCGACAACAGGGACGATTTTACTTGGATCCTACATGGGTTCGGCAGTGATGGTTACTATACTAGGATCCTACGTGGGTTTGGAAGGGGATATGATTCAGAGGCTACATCTATCTTCCCCACACCTCTTCGTAAGTAGTATACCTGTGTAGGAAGAGTCTTGACTTTCAATAATTATCATCGATGTGATTGACTTGAATTCCTATGTGGATTGGGTTGTTCTTTCCTGTATGCACTGGGTTGTACATGGGCTCATGAGTTGGAGCTGAACAGGAATTTATGACATAGGTATATGTGTGGGGATATACCTAAGTAGAGTTGGTTGATACTACATGATATTTATCTTTCCTTTGTGGTACATACTTTGTGGATTCCAGGAGACCTTCAGGAGTCTCGGGGTCCCTACTGAGCAGCGTATAATCACCCATGCATGGGCTATACCCGCACTATGTTGTGTTGGATGCAGACGACGGGCAGCGTTGATCGTTGTTGAGTCTTGTGGAGCGGGGCGGTACCTGGAGGTGGACAACTTAGTGGGACATACACAGAGTGGACAGATGGACCCGAGGAGCTGAGGAGACCATCTGTACGCACCCTTCAGGTGGGATAGTCGGAGGATGACTCGGTGGTTTCTAATTTACTTTACCGCTTCTGTACTTTCTTTTCAGTTGTACTGTACTTTCAGTTGGGTTTATATTTTGGCACATTTACTTTTCAGCACTTACTTTTGTACTCAGTCTACATATTGTTTACTTCATCTTATGTACTCTGTTGTGTTTCACTACTTATATACATGAAATCCCTTCCCTTTTTATCGGGATTTAGGACTTTGGTGCTAGTCGCTAGCCCCTGTCCTATGGAAGGCGAGCTTGGGGTAGTCATAGCACGGGCCCCGAGGATGGGTTGTGATAGAAAGGATATAACATACTACATTATTACAATATAGGAACATTTTATATCTATAAATATTTATGAATTATATATTAATTTTACTATAATGTGGATGATATGTCTGATAGTGTACCTGACACGTAAAAATCGGTTTGTCTGAAATCTTATATTGCACACAGAACTGAGTTATACTGAAAAATAATATATTATAATTGTTATTATTTTAAATAGTAGTTATTACCTAGCCATAGAATTAGTGGGAATGAATAGAAAAAACCTTATTTTTTTATATATGTATATTATTGTTTTTTAGATTCTTCTAATAAATTTTATGGAGCTAAAATAAGAATAAATCCAATTTCAGGCATGAATGATCTAATATTTTAAAAGGTAGTTTTTCTATCTTTTGATGGAGAACCAACATTAAATATAGTTGTTTATACCATTATATATTCTATTGAAAAAATAATCTTCTTCTTTAAAATATGGGTATCAAAAGAAATTTGTATTCATTTTTCATATTTTTCTGATAACATTCAAATTCTAATGAAAAGTGAAAATTAATTTATTTCAATTAAAATCTATTTCCTCAAGTAATTTATTTAAATTGTTAGATAATCCTTTTAATTTATTTTTATGTATATTTAAATTATATTTTTTATTATTTTATCCATTTTGGTCATTAGAATAAATTTGAAATTGAAATTAGATATATTAACATTTCAATCTTCTTTACGTTTCACTTTAAAGACCCACTTTTTAGTTTTGTCTCTAGAATTAATTTGAAATATAAGTTTATAAATTATATGAATTTAATTAGGTAAAATGAAATCCATATTTTTATTCAGAATTTTAAAATTAGGTTGTGAGTTCAATTTCATTTTTTGGTATAAATAAGTTATCATGGAAGAACATTTATTTACCATAGTAGAAGTAAAATTTTGACTAGGGTTAAAATTAAATGTTAAATTCTTATCATGCATAAAAACTAAAAAATTTAATGTATGGTTGAGTTTTTTCTCAACACTAAACATTTTATAAAAAATTAATTACATGGCGAAGTCATGGAATTAAATTTCACCTCTATATGGTTAGCTTGTCATATAAAATAGTCAATAAATTATTCACTTAAACCCACCTCTTCCCAAGTATAAATACCACCTCTCCACCAACCTATTACAACCTAAAAATCCATGTAGGTCTTCAAATATCTTCCCAAATATCTCCATCTCAATATTACCACATCCAATTACTGCTCTTCCCAACAAAATACAAAATCCCATGATCTTAAGGGTCTTCCAAGGAGCAGATATTCAAGATATGATTTTCTCAAAGTACCTCTCTTAATTTCTTTTCTTTTTATACTTTATCCTCACCTACATCATCAAGGAATACATGATAACTCCAGAATCATGTAAATATGGAAGTGTATCATTTATAGTGGAATATATCATGTCTATTTATTTTCTCACCTCCTCTTATTCAATAGAATAAAATTGTTGTACATGTTATTTCAGTTAATCGCCTCTTGGAATAATGTTTTTGTTCATTTTACATTACCACTATCATGGATAGTCTTAAAACAATTTTTCAAGTTAAATAATATTTAAATATGTATATTATAACCTATTTTATATTCTCTAAATTTTTTATTAATCCTAACGGCATGGTTTCCATATTATTGATATATGATAACATCCTTTAGGAACGTCTAGACTACCACCTCCTCAAAATGATGTCATTCGTTCCCATATCAAATGGATTGTATTAATAAATTTTTTAGTAAAAAATATGATATAAATAAAAACATAATTATATTATAATGATATTAAATATTTGTACATATTTATATACAATTCATTTTATTTATCTCTTTCAATAAGACATGAAAAACAAGAATTTCCTTAATGAGTACATACAACCTACCATCACCATGAATGGTGTTTTTAGTTTTTTTTAAAATATTATTATAAATAATTATATAATTATTAAATAATATATTTATATCATGGTTTATATTCAGGAGATAATGGACTTATGAACTAATGGGATATTGACATCGTACCATGTTCATTTTCAACTTATGTACTGAATATCAACAAAACGTTTGACAAGAAATTATATAATAATTTAATTGTTATAAAATGGTAATAAGTGATATAAAATGAAAAATAAACATGAATTTTTTTATAAATAAATTATAAATTAAAATAACTTTTTTATTTTGGAAGATAAATAATGTACGAGAAAAGTTAGACTCAAGATAAGGACATTTTTTTGTCCAATTTTCAATCATTTGGTAAAATTTCTACTTATTGATTTTGTCATTAGACTCTTACATGTGAAATAAATTTTTAATATCTTATATTTTATTTATAACATTAATTAAATTAAAATTTTTTAATAGATTATTTTTAAATGCAGTGTTAGACTTTCCATACAAAATGTCAAATAGAATGTTTTGAACGTATATGCTGAAAAAAACTTATTTTTCTCCATAACTATTATTTGATATTGGGATTTATATATAAGAATTAATGTTTTTAAAATGAAATTAAATACCATTTTCCTTTTTCATGTATTTTTTTTAGAAAATGTCTGTTAGAAGGGATTCATTATGACAATATCTGGAAATGTTATCTTGTGATTTCAATGTGGAAATGTTATTTTTCATCTATGTGTTATTTATGCATTGTGATTATGTTTTGTTTATTGAGGATTTATTTTGTATATAGGTGGTTCCATGATAAACCGATTGTGGGTGATACCATGATATCCCTCCAATGAATTTGGTAATGATATGGAGTTAATTTATAGGGTTTCTCTGAATATATTTAGAGAGTATACTGTGATGGGTATTCCAAACATAACTATGAAGGTTACTCCCTATATAGCTATGAAATCTAAAAATAATTATATAGATAGAATATGTTACTTTTATGATTTATGATTTCCAATATATATTTTCAGGAATATTATGATTTCACGAGGTATGTTTTTATGGGTGAAAAGTATGATTTTATTAAGAAAAATATTCATTTTAAAATACTCATCGATAAACATCTTCTTTCTTTATTTTTTAACACTTAAAAATCTATTTTTGTCCATACCATGTTTTTGAAATATTTTCCACATTGTATAAGGATGGTTAATAGAAATAAGGAAGTCAAGAAGATTTTTATAAAGAAAAGAAATCATGTTTTATTTTAAAAATTTTATATTTTTAAAAAAATTGATAATATTTTTGGTATTATTCTGTTATATTATTATGGGATGTTATATATTAAAGATATCATAATTCACTAAACTCTACATATGAATTTATACTCAATGTAAAATCATGTAAATTCTTGACTAAACTCATGATTTTGTAATGTCTAAGGATGAGTCTTTGTAGTTGGTAACATCGATGTGCTTAGATAAAATTTGGGGTGTTACAACCCCATCCCCACAAGGTGTACCCATCTTGGGCCGACAATGAGAGAAGGGAGATAATGACCCCTGAGTCCCATCTGCAGTGGACCCCGGGTTGGCGATGAGCACTAAGGGTGTAATAAACACAAAAATGGGAGGCATTACCCTCTAAGGGAACACATACGAAAGAGAGAGATATGACATACACTAACCAACTCCAACTCAGACAACAATAAACATGAAATCCCAACTATACATACATAATTTCACACAAAACTACTAAAAATGAAATGGGAAAACTGCAAGTACCTAATATTAAGTGAAAAAAAGTGACCATGAAGCCCAAACAACTCATAAAACCCCAAGCCAGCAGAAACTAGCAAGAACTCCCACAATTTCCAAGTGAACTGAAAAATATTTTATATATACCTAGGTTGAGTATAACAGTATACTCTGTGAGATAATCCCTTTTACCTCTTGTGAAAAAGTAAATAAATTATGCTAAATCATAGTGAACAACAAGTGAAGCTAACTCATCACCTAAATTGGTATACTAAGTTCCCAGCCTCACCATTTCTACTCTCACAAAGTAATGCATACAAGAGTATATAATATGTTAAAGAATATCAAGGGTACCACTTTACTACTTCCCCGCTATTTTTTTCACATTTACCTAACGTCACACATCCTAAGAATCTCTCTCCAAAAGTCATGCATGCAGACACCTAGGAGAAGCACCACAACATGAACCTAGTGCAACAAAACCACCACTTCCATGCAAGAAATGTAACTAGGTAGTTTCAGGGAGCCACCACAGCTCACATAACAAGTATGATATGTCAGGCATTATACCTCCAGCCATTACAGCCCATACTCCAAGTAAGGATCTTCAAGCCATCACAACCTATACATGTTATACCTATAGTGTCCCATATGATACTATATCTAGAATATATGTGTCTAAATAACCACAAGCCATTATAGACCTCTATAGACATATATTGGGAAAACTAACTATTGTTCCTACCAGCATAAGTAACTACCAAGAGAAGAGAGCGGGGCCAAAGGGGTAGTCATCTATCTATCCTCCCATCAAAAGGTTGGAAAAAATACCCCCCCCCCCATGGATCAGAATCCTAGGGGTTTCTGTTTATTTTACTAATGGGGTGGAGTATCATAAATATACACAAAAAGTACGTAATATTCTATATTTCACAACCACACTATGAGAATATGTTTTTCCTAGACTCAACTACAGCTAACGTCTGTTGGACTCCCGGGTTCCACATTTAAGTCTAGGTATCCTATAATCACACAACCATTTAAAGTCCATTAATAAATTACTTCATACCCTTTTTATAAGTTTCACTATACATTAATTATTTATTTTAACATTAATTACCCATCAATAATTTCCACCTTATATTTCATTATCATCAAACCCGATGTTCTTTATTTCTTTAAATTTCAACCTCAGCATTGCATCCTAGAAAGCTCCAACCCTATGGGTTAACATCATTTATTCAATTATTTATTTACCACATTTTTACTTTCCCATATCCCCAAGAATACTAGAAAAACATTCTAATATACTAAACAAAAGGGGGATCAACTTAGTGAATAGATGGACTACCTGTCATGTCTTTTCCACATATATAAAAATAATAGACACATCCGCTCCAGATAAGCTGAACACAGAAAGCGCGTGGCATACCACCTATGTTTTGTACCCATTTTTGGTTGGAGGGTACGAAAACTATCTACCTTGAGTAGTGGGGAATGTAAAGAGGATAAAAACCCAAAAAGAATCAGCAAGCATCCAAATGTTCACATCCAACCAGTTTCATCATCCCCGCTGTCCTCCCCGACACCCAAATGAATAAATTGATGCATCTTGACACTCTAGGAGTCAACTTCAACAAAAACCAATAAGCCTCCATTCCCCCACATATCACAACATCCATCCAGGTTCACATCACAATACAAGTAGCAGCAAAACAAAAATCATATCAATTGGGCTCTTGGTCCTTAAACAAGAAAGAGGGTAACTCAGAACTCTAAAAGGAATTATATTTTAACAAACAACCATTTCTTTAATCCATATTTAATTAACTGATTTATTATTCATAAGTTCCAACATTAAGAAACCTATAAATAATGATATCAAAAATTGATTAAACATGCTTACTGGATCAATTTGATTAACATAAAATTCCAATAAAAACCATCAGATTCATTCACATTCCTCTTAATCTTTAGCCAAAAACATATCAATTAATTCATGATTTATTTTCATTACCAATTTAAATAATGAATGAGAATCTAAATAAAGAAATAATAGATATCACACTATCTAAAAAACTAAGAGGAAATAACATATGATTGATTTCAAATTATTTATCTGGTTCAAATATTTATTATGTCAATTCCATTGTGATCTAGTGGGATAAAACATGATAACTCTATAGTTTCACATAAATGAAAAGAGATGAAGAAAATACCCTACCTCAAATGGTTATTGACATTATTTATATGAGAATAATCCAAACAACGGGTTATGATCTCCTCCCCCAAAGACAAATGTATCCACCCGAGGATGAAGAGACACCACCACAACGGTCAATGACCATGGAAATCCAATTAGGAACATGGAGATAGCATTCCATAAAAGTTCAAGGATAAACAGAAGGAGATGAATCCAAATGAATGATAGTAGATCATACCTTATATCGAAGATTGATCGATACAACTTGGATGCATAAAAAACAGAGGGGAACCAATCAAAGGAGGAATGTTTGATCGCACAACTCCTATAGGAAGGAATGGAAGGTCTGAGTTTCTCACATCTAAGAAAAAAGAGGATGATCTAGGGAGGAAGATATCTCATCCCTTTAGATTATTTAAACAAGAAATGATTTAATATATGGTGGGTTTTGAATTAAAAGCAGATCACATTAAACCATGTGGGTTGACAATGTAAAAGAATCCTGAGGCTTATGAAAATAAATAATATAGGAGTTATGGCCTTTTAATCGGCCATAGAGTCCTTAAAATGAGTCTTTAAATGTGTTTTATGCCAAAGGAAACATCAAAGGGGTGACACTGTAGGAAGCTAGAAACAATGTTCATGAACATGAAATTTTGCAAAAGAAAGACGATATTGTTGGAACCTCACTATTCTGTAAACACTATTCATGAATTCAAAATTTGGAATAGGAAAGCGGCTACCATTGGAACCTCACCATTCTGGAAACACTATTCATGAACATTAAATTGGAAAAAGAAATATTCTACTGTTGGAACCTCACCATTCTGAAAACCCAATTCATGAAGTCAAAATTTTGAAAATGAAAGAGGCTACCATTGCACTGTTCACCTAAGGCTACCGTTGCACTGTTCACAGAACTAGAAATTTTGTAAGGTGTTAGGGATAAGACACCTTGACCTTCCAGAACACCTCAGACACTAGATTTTCACAAAGTAATGTACCAGATAGGTCTGATCCATTACATCAGATACCACTATAAATATTCTCATCCTCAAGAATTCAATACCCACCTAAAGGGAAACCAAAACGGGGTCTGAAAAACCACCCATCGAGATACCAATAAAAAAAGTGAAATCCCAAACAAGTAACCAAAATAAGTCCATCTTATAACTTGAAAGTTATATAAACACAAAGGGGACATCATTATATAAAATGAGTTAAACAACAACCAACTCTTAGTACTGAGCACGTATCTGCGACTCACATTACCAGATATACTTCCCCACACCACCGTGTTGCCACATGACATGAACCATGGGGATAGAACGCATGTGATACTCCTTGTCATTGCGTTCTTGGATCTCCATAGGCCGCTCCTCGAAGGTCACATCATCATCAACATAGATATCTCCCCTATCTATGATGTGTGAGTCATCATGAAGATAACAACAGAACTGTGATACATGGATGTCATCATGTTTTCGGCTCATCTGTGAGGGAAGTGCTACTCGATATACCAAAACTCCAATATGAGATAACACCTAGAAAGGTCCTTCAACCAAGGGATAAATCTTATTCTCACCACCATCCCTTTTTTTCACATGTTGGGTAGTCACCTTTAGAAACATGTGATCCGAAAAATCAAACTCTAGGGGTCTCCTCCTTCGATCGGTATATGGCTTCTAATGATCCTGCACTGTCTTCATCCTCTCAAGAATCACCTGAACCATCTCTGTTGTATTCAACACCAGTTCCAGATCGAGAATTACTGACTGTCTAACTCCATTCCAGCACAATAGAGAGTGGCACAGTCGACCATAAAATGCATCAAATGGAACCATACCAATGGTGGAGTGAAAACTATTGCTGTAAGAGAACTCCACCAAGGGTAAGTTCCCAATACAAAAACCTCTAATATCCAAGAAACAAGATCACAACATTTCATTAAGAGTATGGATGGTTCACTCAGTCTGACTGTCTGTTTGCAGATGAAAAGAAGTGGTAAGGCATAACTGAGAACTGAAAGCATGCAAGAGACCTATTCATACAATAGAGGTGAAACAAGGGTCTTGATTAGAAATGATCATCCTCAAGACTCCATAATGTCTCACCACATCCTCCAAATACTTCCTCGACAAAACATCCATTGATCTCGACTCCTTGATTGTTATAAATTAGGCTGATTTTGTTAAAAGACCCATTACCACCCAAATAGCATCATGTCCTCCCTAAGATCAAGGTAAAATTGTAAAAAAATACATTGATATGTCCTCCCACATACACTGAGGAACATCTAACGGATGGAGTAGACCACCAGAAACACTGTTTTCAGCCTTCACCTTCTATTAACCAAACATCGAGAAAGAAACTCCGCAACCACACGTTTCAGCCCAGGACACCAAAACTGGATCCTCAAGGCTTGGTACATCTTTTCATGAAAAGATACACTACTAAAGGAGAACTATGAAACTTTATAAGAACCATCTCATGCATTGTCAAAGGGAAAAATATCCTTCCATGACACAACACTCGGTGTTCCTCATCCTCAGGCCAATTATTAGGGTCCCCTTTACAAACAACTTGGTCTCTCCATATCTTCACCTCTTGATCCCCCAGCTAGGACTCTTCCACATGTTTCACCAGAGATGACTGCACCATCATATGAAAAATAAATCTTCTACCACCAACCTCTCCCATATTAAGATGTAATGCTGACAGTTATTCCATTTCTCTCTAGGAATCATCAGATTCATCCACTGCATCACTATGTGAATTCCGACTCTGCACATCAGCTACATCATTCCTATTTCCAGGTGTATATGATATTTTGAAGTCGTATTCCTATAATAACTCCATCAACTAAAATTTTTATATGTTCAATTCACGTTGGGAGAAAACATTCCTCAAACTCTTCTGATCGATGAAAACTACAAAGCGGACGCCAATGATGTAATGTCGCCACAACATCATAGAAAACACCACAGATGCCAAATCAAGATCTTGGGTGGAATAGTTATGTTAATTGGGATGAAAATACCATGACCCATAAGAAACAACTAATCATTGCTACATCAGAACACAGCCTAACCCCATATGTAAAGCACTATAAAAAACATCAAACTGAACTCCCTCTATTGGATGAAAAAGAACTGGAGCACTTACTAACCTCTCTTTTAGATACTCAAATGATGACTGATACTAAATATTCCATATGAACGCTTGAACTTTCCTGGTCAAAGCTGTCAGCGGGGTCAAATTAGAGATAAAATATCTATGATCCTCCTGTAGTAGCTTGTGAGACCAAGGAAACTTCTCACCTCTAACTCTATCTTAGGGGCTTCCCAAGACACAAATGCTTCTATCTTCTATTGATCCATAGTTACTCTCTATTGGGACACAACATTCCCCAAGAAACAGACTTCTCAAGCCCAAAACACACACTTCGACAACATCTGAAATAGCTGATGTTGACAAAGAACTACCAAACCATCATGTGGATGCTTTTCATGATCCTACTCCACTGTGGAGTATAGAAGGATTTCATCGATGAAAACAACAATGAAAAAGTCTGGGAGCTCACAGAACATAGTTTTCATTAATCCTATGAGCATAGTATGAGGATGTTCATGCCGAATGACATTACAACAAACTCATAATTCTCATGATGACAAAAAAACATAGTCTTCGAGATATCCTCATCCTTCACATGCATCTAATGATATCCTGACAGAAAGTTAATTTCTGATAACCCACATGCACCATTCATTTGATCAAATAAATCTTCAGTCCATGGAAGAGGATATAGATTCTTTATTGAAACTTTTTTCAAGCGAAGATAATGAATACACAACCACAAACTGCCATCAGCCTTCTTCATGACCAAAACGGTTGCGCCCCACAATGACACACTCAGCCGAATAAAAATTGCACTGTCTACACTGTCACTCTATATATGTAGCTCTCATAACCCGGAAGGGTACATCCTATGTGGATGAATAGAGATAAAAGATTCTCATGATTATAGCTCGATCCTAAACCCAATATCTCGTCGAGGGGGTATTTCTAAAACCACTTTTGGAAAGACATCAAGGTACTCTTCTATGGCCCTATAAAACTCCATCTCCTGAACCTCTAAAGAACTCAGCATCAGATCAGCCATCATGGATGATAAGGATGAAAGACGCCTAAAACCCATCTAAGGGTCTCTCTCACCAATGAACACCACTGGATCTCCATATGCATTGAAATACACAATGTAGAGACCCAAACTTTATGTACATGGAAATTACATTAATTTTGCAGAATAATTAATACATAACAAAAATATACACCCAAGGATTGTAATAGTTTAGTGTCTTTGGATACATGAGTCATAATCTTCTAATCATGGGGAAAGATCTTCAACATCTCCCATAAAGATATTCCCCTTTTGTTCACTTACCGAAAATCGTTATTTATATCCAAGGGAAAAGAAAACATATAAAGGGTGATCTCAAATGATCATCAAGGGTAATCATAGAGTAAATAAAACAAACCATATACATTTGAACTAAAAAACATGAACATAATGTTTAAACATCAAAATCATGAGTTGTGAAATAAATCTTGGTAGTACGTAAGGAATAGATCATAAAGAAACATAAATCATGTTAAAATAGCATGGGAATAGAACATGTAATTGTGGAAAACCATTATTCACATGATATGATTTCTAGAGTATCCAAGGCATTGCTGCCAAGACCATCATAGTGGACAAATTCCATTATTGAACCAGGTTTACTTGTCATTCTATCCCTATATTACTAAATCGGATTTTACTTGTCGTTCTATCCATGTATATCTCATGAGATATAAATTTTTACACAATGAATTTGAGGGAGATATAGGTCCCATCTATCTCATATTGAAATCATTCTTACGCATGCTACAAAAAAATCATAAATCATTCATCACAACCCAAGGAATAAAATGGGTTTCATAGACATCATCCCATGATTACATAGTCCATATAAAACAAATGGATATAATTTAATCATAAGAAAAATCAAACCATGTAAATAATAGATACATTATACTTGAAACATAAATATAATAAATAATGTCATCTTAGATGAAAATATTTTTGATAAAATACATGAAATGAATTCTTGAGAAAAATATCGTTTCCTCTTCAAAATCACTTTCTTTTAAAAAAAATTTCATGTAATTTTAAAAGAAAATAATTTTTTAAAAATAATCATGAAATAATGTATATGATTCTTCATAAAAACATGGAATTATGAAATCATAAAAATATGTTCACACCATATAAGTTAAAAACATTCTCCTCAAACTTTTACCGAAAAAGTCAAATAGTACGTCATATGGTAAACAAAAGAAAAATTCCTTCCATACCTTGTGGTAAAAGTCATAAAAGGTTAAATATGACTTTAAACATACATGGAAGGATAGAAAAAAAAATTTATTATTTTTTTTGAGAAAACATGGAAATGGATGATAATCGTAACCCCAGTAAATACTTACTAATAAACAATCTTGGAAAAGAACGAGATTGGGATAATTATCCCTTACATTATGTCCAATTTCTTCCATATGTATCAAAGTCTCCTATATAGTGGGTTTTAACATATTATTAACTTGTAACATAACCATAAAAATATTTATTATATCATATATGATTCACTTACGACTTTATATTACCTGTTCATTTTTCATTTCCATGTTAAAGCAGTGTTTTGGGTAAAATCGTTTCATTTATCGTACGTGTTTGGAGTTTTTCTTCTTTATATGATTACTTATATCATTATTTAAATACTTCCAGAATGTAAAAATTTACTTATATATAAAATATATTTAGAATATAATATATATAATAGATGGATAAATGTTATGAAATACACCGTTCATGGAGACGGTAGGTCGTACGTACACATGAATGTTGTTTTTGATTCCTTATTAAATTTAATGGAAGTAAGTAAATAAAATATAAAAAAATATAGTATCATTATTATTTCATATATTTTATGATAATTTATTATATATACATTATAATCATTCTGGAATGGTTAACATGGAGAATGAGTGTCATCTGGTCGTGGAGACTGTAATCTGTACGTATGCACGAGCGATGATATCGTTCCCATAATTATTGAATGGTATTGGAGTGGATGATAGAATATCTCAGAATTATTATCATGTTATAATAATCATATATAGTTAATCTTCACACCATTATACTCATCCAAGTAAGGTTGTGGTGGATAATATATTACACCATGGCGTGGAGATGGTATTCTGTACGTACACACACGCGGTGATTTCCTTTTCCGTTGGATGGATAGAAGGTGAAATGGGATTATTTAATATTTGTAATATCATATCAGTATATGATTGATACTGATTTTATTACTTTATAATGAAAAAAAATAATGAAGAGGAAGTACAAGAAGAAATAAATTTGAAAGAATCGGTAAAGGATATTACCTCTTCTTCGGTGCGCCTCTTCTAAACCTCCTCTTAAAACACTAAATATGATCTTTGAAGAATACCAAGACCTATATAATGTTTTTAGGGAAGTGTAGAACTAAAATGGACATGTTTTGGTCGAGCATGATGGATCCAAATGTTTTGAATATTAGATGGAGGAGGTTCCCTTTTATAAGAGAAGAGAGGTGCACTTTTGGAAACATCAAAAATATTCATTAATAATAAAATCAAAACCCACTTAAATACAACAAATGTGAATCATATTAGGATATGAGTTAATATAATATTTTAATATCATCAACAAATAAAATTTATTCATGTTTTTATATTATTTTAAACCTTATTATTTTGTTTTATTAAATTTCATCTATTTATTTTTATTTTTGGTAATAATAATCTAAATTTGAAATGGATATAAATACTTACTTATGTGTTATAAATTGTCCATAATTAGATACATTACTACATTTTGGACCATATAATTTTCAATTTTTAATTTTTAAATATTTTTGTGATTTTTTATAAATTTTATAATATGTTTTTTTATAAAATACTAATAGTGTAAATTTTGAAACTATTCATTTATTTTAATTTAAATAAAATACAAATAGAAAATGTATTCGAACCAAAATATTTAATAGGATACTAAAAGGTCATATTCATCTATAAAACTCCTGGAAAATATTAATTATTTCATATAATATTTATTTTAATATTTTTTAAACCATTTATTTGATAATTCTCTTAATAAAATAATTACTACAACATTTTTGTATTATTATTTAATATACTAATTTATTTCTAGAAATTAAAAATAAAATATTATAATGAAGATAAATTTTAACGCTTTTACAAGAGTACTTTTAATATAATTTATCTTCTAAAACACCCAACTTATAAAATGTTACATTTTTTAAAGTATGAAGGTGACGACTTTGACAAATTTAAATTTAAATTATACAATTGTCATAATTGATTTTATAAGGATCCAAATGGTCAACAATTATAAATTTGGATGATTATGGTTTAAATTTAAATGACCAATAAGCTTTGGTCAGGTATTGGGGACTTTTATGGGTATTATTTGTTTAAGAAAAACTATATTATTGATTTTTCACTAAATAAATAATTTATGCATCATTAATGTATAAGCTATTAAGGTAATTATATATTTCTTAAAAATTAAAAATAAATTACCATGATAAAGATACATATTTTATATTTCAAATTATAATTTATAACCGAATTTATATAATATATAACATTACATTAGAAACATTTTAATTACTAATGTTTGAGTGAGACATATTTCACTTTCATTTTAAAAAATATATTAATGGTCTTAATCACATACAAGTGGGTTATAATAGATACTATTTCGACCCAATAATATTTTAGAAATAAATATAATCATACAATTATATAATCACTTGTTTTAGGGTAATTTTATAATATTATTTTTAACCTTAATTACGTAATTTATCTTTAACTGTGGTAAATAAATTTTATTGTAGTTACTATTTATAATGTCTAAAAAATAAAAGTAGTCTATTAACATAATTTGGACCTAATTATTCCAAATATGTAATCTATTTTTCCAAATCCAAGACAGAGAAGTTGGTGTCATTAATTTAAATTTAATCCTGCTATTGAGAAAACACGTTTTAAAAGTTAAATCATTGCGAAAGATTGAAATGTTTTTACATATGAATTCAATGTAAAATTTATGATAATGACTTTTATTATATTAAATGGTAAAAATATATTCTATGTATAATTTAAAAGCATTCAATATTATAATTTAACCATATAAATTATCTTGATGTAAAATGTTTTTTTTGATTAAAATTTAGTGTATTTTTATTATTCATCAAAATATGAATGTTATCAGAAATATATCAAAACCTTATCTAACATAAATTTTTATATATTTACTTGCAAGAATATGTTTATTTTGTAAAATTGAACTTATAAACTTGTTAAAAATTATATTTAAAATGGGTGCTCCTTCAAAGGCTGCAAAACTAAATTTTTAGAAAAATACTTATTTTACCCGAAAAATTTATTTTGTTCTCATACAGTGATCTAGAAAATAGGTAAGATAAATGATAATGTTATAAAATTAAAAATGTAGTTAATACTATTCATAAAGGCTAGTTCATAATAATATTATAATAATATATTATTTAGTGAAACACAGTATTGCGTATAACTCACACTATTGAAGAAGGTAGCTCTTGCGTGTAATGCAAGCCAAGTCAGGGTTGTGTGTAGAGAAATCTTCATTTGGTGTTACATATAACATAATCAAAACTTATTTCATTTATAAATTGAACAAAATCTATACTTAATGTTGTGTATAATAAATTCTACCTAAAGAACTTGAAATTGTGTGTAACACGAACCTAGAATATTATTGAGTATACTACAAACTAATACAGTGTTGCATGTAGCGCAAGATAATCATCGTGTAACATACAATAGAAGATATCAAAGAAACTAAAAAGAATAAATCTCATAAAATCCTAGTTTGTTACACACAACCTACCTCCTGAAGCAATCTGTGATAGGCTTCACTGAGTACAGCCAATCCATGCAAATGATGAAATCATATGGTTGTATTTGTAAACATAGGAGATTTCCCCAAAAGTGGTGTTGCCCCAACACTAGGTCATAGTCTCTACATACTTCAAACTAGTCATCTCAGCCTCCAACTTGTATAGTCAATTCCCCGGGAACCCGAAGCCTCTCTACCTCAAGTGAAAAAGAATGGACAATGGTAGGTGATATGAAAGAGTGTGTCACTCCTGAATCAAACATGGCATACAAAAAGGTATAAAACAAGAAAAGGGTACCTCGAACGTTATCTGGCTCACCTGGAGCTGGAAACTCTAAAGTACAAATCTTACCACGTCCTCCTCCACATCTTCTCTCACCCTAATGAAAACCACCACAATGGTCGCGCTCTTCTCTCTGACGATGGGGAGTGTCAAGGGGTTGTCTTATGCCTACCCCATCTACCCTTTGCTGATCCCAGACTGGTGCAACCTACTGCTGCTGCCTTGGCTGAAACTACCTCAATAAATGAACGTGGAGCGGAACACCTGGTGAACGATTACTGCTTTGAAAGGTCATACACTCTCACTTCTCATGAGCTCGACCTCCACAAGAATAATAGGGGCCTGATCCCTTAGAATTTTCCTAAGAGTTTCTGCAACCATAGAAACGTGATGTTGAGGGCTAGGACCTACCCCCAGCCGAACAGAAACTCTTCTACCTAAAAACTGGGAACCCTGAACCACAGATCTACTTAATGATGAATCATGACGTCTCCCCTCTGGTAATGATCTAGTTCTTCCAATGTCATATCAATTTTCTCTTCCCTTTCAAACACCTTAATGTATGCCTTCATAATAAATGGGGTGACCTGGTGCTGGATCTTTGGATGCAAAACCTCCTCAAAATGCCTCTCCCAAGCCTCTTCATCTAGAAAAAGGTCCGAAGTATATCATAAAAGGTTATTGAAATAGATTCCAATCTCTCGCTCATTGGAGCTCCCCTATCAAAGGGTTATAAGATCCTGGAAACTAGATGACTCTGCGGTTAAGGAAAGAAACTCGACTCTAAACATGTCTCGAAACTCCTCTGATGAGATCGTTGACTCCTTGCAATCCCTGAGGAACAAGAACCACCACTGCCTCACTGCTCCACGCAGTATCATCACAACCAAGGACACCCAATGATATTTTAGAGAATGGATCAAACTAAACTCTATCTCAACATCCTCCAAATAGTCTTCTATGAATGCATCTGAAATGGATTCCTCATACATTTGTAGACTCTGTCATTCAAGCTCTCATATTTCCCTCCTCCATGTGTCGTTATCATCAACCTCTGCTTGGTGACGATCTGCTGGAATAGCCTTTTGGACATATTCTATGAGATCCTAAAGAGTATGTTGACCTAGAGCCAATCCTAAAAAATAATAATTTATTAGAACTCCTAAACCTTGAATATGGGAGACACAAAAGTAATTATTTTTTTCCTTCTATTAATTTTTGGTTAACCAATCCAAATGTCTACCCATTCAAACACTCACACAAAGAAGAATGACGCATGATATTTTCATAGTTCTTTACCCAGTAACTAGTATAACCATGTTTAGTAACCATTGTAAACATAAATGTCTGTACAGAAGATCATAGGGGGGGCCTAAAAATGTATGTCTCAGCTGGTATCAAGTGTGTACATCATTGGCTAAACCTAACTGAAACTATGTCCCTCCCAACCCACGAAACCCCAGCTGTGCCTAACACCAAACTCCATCTTATCTCTCAACCTAACCTCTGATACAACTCTGTCACGACCTCCTCTTCCCAAGGTGTACCCCTCTTGGACCATAAATGTGAGAAGTGAGATAATGACCCCCGAGTCCCACCTATAGTTGGCCCCGAGTAAGCCACCAGCATTGAGGGTATAGTAAACACTTAAATGGGAGGCATTACCCTATAAGAGAATACATACGAAAGAGAGATAAGATAGAAATCAACCACCACCAAATTAGACAAAAATATAAATGAAATCTTAAGTGGACATATGTAATGTCATGTAAAACTACTACAACTGAAAGGGGAAAACTTTAAATACCCAAAAAAAGTGAAAACAGTTGTAACCATGAAGCCCAAACAGCTCATGAAACCCCAGGATAGTAGAAACCATCCTGATCTCCAACCTGATCTCTGTGACTTGAAAAGAAATGTTTATATATACATTGGGTGAGTATAATAGTATGCTCAGTCAAATACTCCACGAAGCCTCTCATGAAAAAGTAATGAATGCATCCTAATGCACAGTGAACAACATGTGAAACCAACTCATCACATAAACAGGTATACTAAGTTCTTTGCCTAACCATTTATATTGTCACAAAGTAACACATACAAGAGTATATAATATAATAAAGAATATCAAGGGTTCCATACTATTACTACCGCACTAGTTTTCCTCTTTTCACCAACGTCGCACGTCCTAAGAAACTCCCTCCGAAAAGGCTGGCCTACAGACACCTAGGAAAAGCTCCACAACATGCACCTAGTACATCAAAACCACCACATCCATACAAGAAAATTAACTAGTTAGTTTTTAGTAGCCACCGCATCTCTCATAATGTGTATCATATGTCATTAATTATACCTTAATCCATTATAGGCCATCCTATGAGTAAGGATCCTCAATCCATCACAATCTATACATGTTATACCTATAGTAGTTTATATGAAACGATATCCATAATATATGTGTGTCAATAACCACAAGCCATTATATCCCCCTACATACATATATGGGGAAAACTAACCACTATGCCAACAAACACATGTAACTACCATGATAAGATAGCGGGGCCAAAGGGGGTAGTCAGCCATCCATCCTCTAATCGGAATGTGGGAGAAAACACCCATCCTGGGGATCAGAATCCCATGGGGGGCATTTTCCATAACTAACGGGGTGGAGTAGCATAAAAGACACAAAAACTATAGATTATACTATTGCTTACAACCACACTATAGGCATA
The DNA here is from genome assembly GCA_963277665.1 of Viscum album. Lineage (NCBI taxonomy): Eukaryota > Viridiplantae > Streptophyta > Magnoliopsida > Santalales > Viscaceae > Viscum > Viscum album. The sequence continues at coordinate 257,392,367 of OY728156.1, read as the reverse complement.
ACCTAGTCTTATACTCAACTATAGCTAACCTCTCTCGGACTCCTGGCTTCCACTTCTAAGACTAGGTATTCTATAAAATTACAACCATTTAAAGAGATTTAATACATTACTTCATTCCCTTTTTATCAGTGGAACTTTACGTTATTTATTTATTTAAGCATTAATTAACCATCAATAATTTCCACATTATATTTCATTAGCATCACACATGAAGGTAATTGTTCTTTTAAATTGCAACCTCAGAATTGCACCCCAGCAAGCTCCAACCCCATGGATTAACATCATTTATTCAATCATTAATTTTCCACATTATTACAATGTCATATTCTGAGGCAATATAAAAAAACATTCTAAGCTAATAAACACAAGGGGGATCAACTCCGTGAGTAGATTAAATACCCTTCATGTCTTTTCTACCTATAGACAGAGCATAGAACCACCCTCCCTCGAGAATCTATACACGGACAGAAAGTGGTATACCCCAAGTGTCTTCTCCCATTTTTGGAAAGAGGGAAATCAAACTAGCTGCCTTGAGCAGTGGGGAAAGTAAAAAAGGATAAAAAACCAGCAAAGATTCAGCATGCTTCAAAACATTCAAATCCAACCAGTTTCATCATACTTGATGTCCTCCCCAACACCAACATGCATAAACTAATGCATCCCACAACTCTAGGTGTCAACTACTTCCCCAACCAATAGTCCTCCATTCCCCCACATATCACAACATCCATCCAACCTCGCATCACAACACAAGAATCAGAATAACAAACAACATTTCAATTGGGCTCTTAGCCCTTAAACAAGCTATACGGTAACTCAGAACACTATATGGAATTATCTTTTATCTAAAAACCAGTTCTTTAATACATCTTTAATTTTCAAATTTATTATTCATGGGTTCCAACTTTGGGAAACCAAAAATTTAATCTATCAAAAATTGATTAAACATGCTTACTGCATCAATTTGATTAACATCAAATTACAACAACAACCAACAGATTGATTCACATTCCTTTTTATCATTTTCCAAACAATTATCAATTAGTTCCAGATTTTTTTCATTACAAATTTCCATAAAAAACAAAAAGATAAACAAATAAATAATATAACTCACACAATCTAGCAAAACAAAAGCCAATTACATATGATTTATATCAAATTATTTCTCCATTTCAAATATTTATTATATCAATTCCATTGTGATCTAGTGGGATAAAACATACTCACTCTACAATTGCACTTAAAAGAAAAGAGAATCAATGAATCCTATACCTCAAAACGTTCTTATTGTTCTTTATACAAGAACACTCCACACAACGGGTTGCGATATTCTCACCCTGTGAGAACTGTATCCACCCGAGGATGCAGAGACACCACCACATCGGTCAAAACCCAATAAAAGACCATTAGGAACATAGAGATAGCATTCCATAAAAGTTCAAGGAGAAACCTAAGGATATGAACCCATAATAATGATGATATATCATACCTTATATCGAATATTGAACGATATTTCCTGGTTTAATAAAAAATAGAGGTGAAAATCCAAAGAGGAAAGTTTGATCGCACAACTCTTGTAGGAAGGAATGGATGGTTTGAGCATCTCACACCTGAGAAAATGTAGGAAGAACTATGGAGGAAGATATCTCATCCATTTAGAAGATTTAATGGAGCACCGGTTTAAGAATCGCTTGATTTTCTCTTATAAACGGATCGCATTAAACCATGCGGTTTGAATAAGTAAAAGCATCCTGATCCTCATGGAATAAATTATTATTGGAGTTATGGCCATTGAATCGGCCTTAGAGTCCTAAAAATGAGGCTTTAAATTCATTTTATGTCAAAGGAAATGTCAATGGAATGAAACTATAAGAAGTTCGAAACATTGTTCATGAACACGAAATTTGGAAATGGAATGAGGATACTATTGGAACCTCACTGTTCTAGAAAAAATATTCATGCACTCAAAATTTGGAAAAGGAAAGAGGCTACTATTTGAGCCTCATTGTTCTGGAAACACTATTAATAAACTTGAAATTTGGAAAAGGAAAGTGGCTACCATTGGAACCTCACTATTCTGGAAACACTATTCATGAACTCAAAATTTGGAAAAGGAAAGAAGCTACTATGGAACTATTCACCTAAGGCTACCATTGCACTGTTCATCTAAGGCTACCATTGCAATGTTCACAGAATTTCATATTTGGGAATGTGTTGGGGATAAGTGACATTGATCTTCCAGAACACCTCATAAACTATATTTTCACAAAGGAATAGACCAGATAGTTCATGACCATTATAAGGGGTTCTGATATTTTTAATAGAATATCCATAAATTATGTTTAATTTAAGTTAAAATTTAAATGATAGAGAATTTTAAAATATCTATTTTACTTCGTATGATATATGTCTGTTTAGAATGGTTATCCATAGAAAAAATAAGTTAGTTATTCATGGATTAAATACTGAGGGAAAAAACTTCTATATCAAAAACTTGAGATGGTCATAATTAGAACTGAATTGTTTTTTGTAGTGATGGATCAGTTGAATCAGGCGATAATTGGTTGTTTTGTCCATGGAAAAGGTCATCTAGATCAACCATATATAAACATGTCAGTAGTGGATCACATCATGAGGCCACATCCTCTATTATTCATTGGATCATCTGACCTTGTTCTTACTGAAGGGAGGATTAAAGACCTAGAAAATATTTTCTAATTAAGGGCGTGTGCATTCAGTCAAAACGTTAGTCCTGTTATTTAATATTTTGAATGTGAAGTTTATTAGTTATGGTATAAGTTTAATAATATCATTTATAGTTAAAAGATTTATGCTCTTGATTGGGATGAATTCAAAAATATATTTCTTGAAATTAATTTCCTATGGAAGTACGACTTAATAACGAAAAAAAATTCTTGGAATTGAGGTAAGAGGATGACTCGGTGGCTATATACAAAGAATCATTCACTCAGTTAGCAAGGTATGCTCCAAATTTTATATACGATCTTGATAATAAAATCAATTGTTTTTACTAATGATTAAAGCCAAATTATTGAAGGGAATTGTATTTTTATGACTATAAAAGTTACTAAAAACTTGTTTGATGAGAAAATAAGGTTGAAACTAAGTTTCTCGGTGACTGTATGTTCTTTGAAATATAAAAAAAATAATAGGTTGAGGCGATAGGTGAAATTGAGGAATTCAATAAAAAGTTCTTGTGGTACAGAAATTAAGTGTACAGTTTTGAAAATTTTGAAAAAACACACTGGGGAATGCCTTTTAAATTATGGTATGTGCTTCTAATGTTGGAAAATAGGGCATAAGGCCGGTAACAACCCTAGAGAAAATGGAGTGTTATAAAAACTATTTTTTACATTGATTAAAATGTTTTAAATGAAATTAGATGTTTCATTATAAAAATGATTGTTCGATAAAGAACTCAAATAAAGAGAAGGAACCAACCTATAATAAGAAAGATGTGGAGAAATATATTTAAGTTACTTCAGTATATTTTGGGACATAAAATGAAGTGGTATTAGGTACATTATTTATTTAATCAAATTATGATAATGTGTTATTTTATTTAGGGTCTACACATTCTTTCTTATATGAGAAATTTCTAGTAAAATGGAAATTACACGTTAAGAAATAAATCCAAGAGTTATGGTAAAAACACCTAGGGAAATTTTAAGGTAAAAATGAATTATAATAATCTTCTTATCCTTATATGTGGAAAGAATTTATATAAAAAGAAATTTATATTTCCTCTATTAGAGTTTGTTTTTATTCTAGGTATGCATTGGATTTCTGTTTACCATGCTATGATTGACTATAGAGGAAAAGATGTTTCTTTTTAGAGTTAAATTCAGTGCGTATACATGATTAAAATTAAAATATTAATAATATATTAGGAAGCTGAGAAACTAATATAATATAGAAAGGGATTTCATTATACACATATTGTTGAAAATAAACGAACTATTCATATTAATGAAGTTTTAGTGGTAAATGAGTATATTGATGTTTTTCCTAATGATTTTCTTGGTATTATACATTATCGTGAAGTTGAAATTATTGTTGACTTAGTTCTTAATGGTAATTCAATTTCATAAATCTCTTACTGAATGGATTAGATTTAATATTTAATGTTAGAGAATCAATTGTCAGTGTTATTTAATAAAGGTTTCATTTGACCTATCACATTACTTGGGGTGATCCTATCATGTTTATTAAAAACAAATATGGTTCAATGAGACTTTTCATTGATTATAGATCATGTAATAACATCACTATTAAGAACAAGTATCATTTCCCCATATTTATGATTTGATTGATCATCTCTAGGTACCACAATATATATCGAAGTTTAACCTGATTTCTGGGCACAATCACTAAGAAGTAAAGTAAGAAGACATTCTAAAGATCATTTTTTATGCTATATATAGAAATTATGAATATTTTTAATGTTATTTGGGTTAACTAATTCACATGTTCTATTCAAGGATCTTATGAATATAATATTTCATGATTTCTTAGATAGTATTTTAAATTTTTTTCTGGTGAAATTTTTATATATTCTAAATGTAAATAGTATCATGAAAGTCATTTAAGGGTTCTTTGAAAGCCATAAAAGAAGAGAAACTATATAGTAAATTCAACAAGAGTGAGTTTTGGTTATAATAATACATGGTCACATTGTTTATAATGGTGGAATAACTATGGATCCAGCAAAAATGAATGTTGATGAATAATGGATATCACCCACAAATATAATCAAGATTATTATGTTTTTTGGTTTATTAGGCTATTACTGGAGGTTTGTAGTAAAAAATTCTTGGGTATCTATTTCACAGACTATGTTAACTTGAAAAGGTGTTAAGTTCATCTAGGAAAAATAATTTGATGATTTTTTTAGGAATTGAAAATAATATTTGTGAATTCTATAATATTGGTATTACCTTATATATATGGTGAACTTTAAATCTACATTGATTCTTCACTAAAAGTAATTGGTTGTATCCTAATGCATAATTATCAAGATTTTTTTTATGGTTAACATCAGTTGAAAAATCATGAGTTAAATTACCTAACACATGATTTAGAATTAGCGACTATTATTTTTTTCTTTAAAAATATTGAGGTATATCTTGTATGGAGTAAAATGTGAATTATATACTAACAAAAAATTTTTATCTAAATATTTACTCAGAAATAATTGAACATGAGACAAATGAGAGGGATGTAATTAATCAAGTTTTATGATTACATGATTCATTATAATCCAGTAAAATAAAATAATGTTTCTAATGCATTGAGTCAAATAAATAATGCAACGTTAACCATGTTATGTTTGGAATGTGATCATTTGGTTATTGATTTGATTAATTTTATCTCGTAAGTTGTTGGTGTAAGAAATTCCTCGGTTTTGTTTCTGGTGTTAGTGCAATCATCTTTATCAATGAGAATTAAACAAGCAAATAAAGAAGATATTTAGTTACATCAAAGGCAATAATTGTTTTAGAAGTGTAAGTAACATGAATTTAACATCAATAAAGATTGTGTTTTGAGATTTGGGAAGAGTATATGTGGGCCTTGTGATCCAAAATTTAAAAAAGACTTGTTATGTTAAACTAATAGTTATCTTGTTTTTTTCCATTCTGGGAGTATTAAGATGTATAGAGATCATTGGGAGTTTTATTGGTGGGATGGAATGAATAGAGATATTTCTAACTGTACTATAAAGTATTTGACTTCTTAGAAAATCAAATTAGAACGTCAATTTCTACAGTGGATGCTTCCGTCATTTCCAGTACCAGAGTGGAAATGGGAGAATATATCCATGGATTTTATGGTGGGATTATCGAAGAGTTCTCGAGGTAACAATGAGATCTGGATTATTGCAAATTGATTGTCAAAATATTCTCATTTAATTCCTATTAGATATACTCTATCTCTAGATAAAATTTCTTGGATTAATATTTAATAGATATTAAGGATTCATGGAGTTCCTATCACTATTGTATATGATCATGATCTCTGGTTCATGTATAACTTTTATAAAGGACTTAAGAAGTCATTAGTAATTGAATTAAATTTTAGTATAGATTTTCATCTTCAATAGCATGGACATACAGAATAAAAAATTCAAACATTGAAGGATATGATTCATGCATCATGAATTTTGAACCAGGTATATTTGAATAAACATATTTATTTGGTCAAATTTTTTTATAATAATAGTTATCATTCCAGTATACAGATGAAACCATTTGAGGAATTATATGGAAATAAGTTTTTAACTCCATCTTTTTGGGATGAAGTGGGTGAAAGGATGTTGATGGGACCATAATTGGTAAAAGATATGGTTGAAAAAAAAACAGTTCATCCTGAAGCATATGATGACATCTCAGAGTAAGAAAATAAGTTGTGCGAATAATCAATGGCAGGGTTTTCATTTGAGGTAGATGATCATGTCTTTCTGAATGTTTCTCCATGGAAAAGTATGATCTGTTTTGGTAAGAAGGGGAATATGATTCTATAGTTCATTGGGCCTTATGAAATCCTTGATAAAGTTTTATCAGTTTCATATTAAGTAAATTTACCTCATATTATATCCAAGGTTGATAATGTTTTTCATGTTTCAATGTTAAAAATGTATATTCTAGATTAATATTTTGTTTGGAGTCCATAAGTAGTTCAATTATAAAAGAATATTTCTTATGAGGAACAACCAATCAATATTCTATACAAAAATAGGAAAATAATTGGGAAATAAGGTGATCCGTCGGGTTAAAATTTTATTTAAAAAACCATCTGTTTAAAGAGAAAATATGGTAAACTGAAAATGATATGTGGTATAAATAACCCCCACTTATTAGATAAGTGAATAAAATTATGAGAATGTGATTTACAAAATTTGTAAATGATGTAACATCCCATGTAATTAGAGAATAAAAAAATTTATATGTATTAATATTTATAAATTAGACATTAAATGTACTTTAAATGGGATGTTATGTCTGGTAGCGTACTCTATATGCAATTCTTGGTTTCTTCAAAATCTTATGTTGTACACAAGATTTAGTTATATTGGAAAATAATACATTTTTAATATTATATTTTTAAATGTTACATATTATCTCATTTTATTATTGGTGGGATGGAATAGAACTAAATATATTATGTTTAAACATGTTTGTTAATTTTTTTTACTTAAGAATAAATCCAATTTTAGGCTAATATCTCTAAAATTTTTATAAGGTAGTTTCACCACCTTTTGATGAAGAAACCATTTTAAATCCAATTTTTAAGAAATTTATACGTTTAATTTTAAAAAAATAAAATTATTATTTTGAATTGGGATATCAAAATTTAGTTTCGATAATGCTTGGGTATTTTTTTCTATTGATAACTTTAATATTTAAATTAATAGCAAAAAATACTGGATTTTATTTCAAAACTTATTTTTAATATAATTTATTGAAATTTTAAGATTATACATTTATTTGGTTTTAAAGTATATTTACATTAATTTTAATCATTTAACCAAACTTCCATTTTTTTAATCAATTTTAATTTTCATTTAGATATAAAAATATTTCAGTCTTTTGAATGTTTCACTTTAAAACCTCACTTTTTAGTTTTTTCTTCAGAATTAAATTTAAATATTATTTTTCAAATTATGTGAATATAATTAGGTAAAATGGATTCTATATTTATAATGAGATGTTTCAAATTGGGTTATAAGTTCATTTTCCTTTTTATGTATAAAAATTTTATCATGGTAAAAAAATTATTTAACATAGTAAAATTAAAAATTTTTGAAGGGAGAAAAATAAAAGTTAAAATTTTAACAAAACTAACAACTAAAACATTTCACAGTTGTTTGAGTAGTTTATCAACCCATAAGAGATTTTAAAACATTAATTATATTCCAAAGTCTTAGAATTTATTTCCATCTCCACATGGCTAGATTTTAATGTAAAATAATGATTAAATTAATCATTTGAACCCACCTCTCCTCAAGAAGAAATACCACCTATCCACCACAGTATTTTTACCCAAAAAATCCTTGTACATCCCCAAATATCTAGAATATCCTCTCTTAATCACAATACAAAAGTCCAAGTTCTTATGGTATCACCAAAAGCGAAAATCCAAGGTCCTCCAGGGTCTTTCAAAGAGGGGATATTCAAGAGGTAGTTTTCTCAAATTACCTCTCTTAATTTCATTTATTTTTATAATTTCTCTTAAACTCTTTCATACATAAATTCATGATAGCACATTGATCATGTAAATACTTGAGTATTATCATTATAATGTAATATCTAATTTTCATTTCTTTTCTCACATCCTCTTATTCAAAAAATTGAAATTTTTTTCCATGTTATACCAGTTAATCACATCAGTAATTAATGTTTTTGTTCATTTTCCCTTACCACCTTCCTGGATAGTAGAAAAACTATTTTTAAGGTTCAATAATATTTTAATATGAATATTATAACCTATTTAATATTCTAGAAATTAAATATTAAACAATCCTTCATGCATTCTGTAATGTTGATATATGATAGCTTCATTTGGGGGCGTGTGGACTAACGCCACCTCAAAATGATGTGATTCATTCACACATCCCATGGAATGTATTATGGATTGATTTAGTAAAAATATATTATATAAAATTAATATTAATTATAATTTAATTATATTATATATTTATACATATTTATATACATTCCATTTAATTTTTATCTTTCAATTTGATAAGAAAAAAAATGAAAATATCATTCATGAATACGTATGGCCTACTGTCTCCATGAACAGTTTTTTTAGTTTGTCTTAAAATATTATTATAAATACTTATCTAATGAATATATCATATATTTATATAATATTTTATATTCTTTAGATAATGGACATATGACCAGACAGACTATTGTCATCATACCGAGTTCATTTTCGACTCAAGTACCGAATATGGACAAAACATCCGACTTGAACTGAAATAATTATGTAATTTTTATAACATGGTAATAAGTTATATACATTTATTAATAAAGGTATAAATTTTCTCAATAAATTTTAAATTAACAGATTGTTATTATTTTTTAAGATAAATAATGTATGAGACAAGTTAGACTCGAGATATGGGAATTTCTTTACCCAATTTCCATTATTTGGGTTTAATTTATACTTTTTGATTAAGTGACTCAACTCATACATATGAAATGTATTTTTAATATCTTATACATTATTAATATATTTAATTTAATTCTATTTTTTAATAAGTAATATTTCTATATATAGTGTTTGACTTTTCATACAAGATGACAAAATGATTGTTTTTAACATATGTGATGATAATGACTTCTTATTTTCTGTTACCATTATTTGATATTTGGAATCCTCTATAAGAAAAAATTATTTAAAAGGAATATAAATACTATATGACCATTTCATGTATTTTGGTATTGAAAATGGTTTTGATAAGGGATTGATTATGTCAATATCTTGAAATCAAGTGTTGTGATTGCAAGGTGGAAATTTTATTTATTCTTTTATACATTACTTATGTGTTGCGATTTTGTTTTGGTTCATGGTAATTGATTATGAATATAAATGTTTCCATTATAAGATAATAAAAGGTGATCTCATGATATCTCTTTAATGCATTGGGTAATGAGACAGAGTTAAATGATATTTTTTCTTCAGGGAGATTTAGAGAATATATTGTGATGGGTATTCCCAACGTAACCAGGAAGGTTACTCACTATGTAGCTATGAAAGATACAATATAAGAATGATATGGATTCCACAAGTTACCTTTTTATTTATAATTTCTTGGAATAATTTTCATAAATCTTAGGATTTTATGATGTGTGATTTTAAGGGTGAAAAGTATGATTTTTTAAAATGTTATCTTGAGTTTAAAATAGTCATGGACTGATGGTTTAATTCTTTATTTTATACCACTTACTGATTTTTTTGTTCTCATCCCAGGGTTTTAAATTGTTTTCAATATGATATATGTATGTGTACTATAATGGAAGAAGTAAAGATGATTTTTATTAAGTGAATAGATGATTATTTATTTTAAAAGTTTTATATTTTGAAAAATGGATACTATTTTTGTAGTATCCACTTTTATGATTATGGGATGTTATGTATTAATGATGGCCTAATTCTATGAAACTCTAAACCTTAGAAGATAATTAGTGTGAAAGAATTTAAATTAACGACTATACTATTGATTATGTAATGTTTAAGGTTGAGTCACTATAAAAGATATTTGATTTATATTATGTGATGGGTGGGATCTATATCTAACTCGATTGAATTTGGTAAATATTTATATCTGATGAGATATACAGGGATGGAATGGGGAGTAGACTCAGTTTGGTATTGATAGTTTTCAACAATGATAGTATTGTGAGTGAAACCTGACCACTACGATGTTCTGGGGAGTGAATCCATTCCACTATTATAGTCTTGACAGTGTGACATGATTACTATGGAAATAATTTTCTATATTTATGTATATTCCACAATTCCTTACCTAATGCTTATCGTACACTCACATTGAATATTTTCATTGAATCCTTTGTGATTTGGGTCTTATAAACTCACAAGGAATATTTTGTTATGATCATTGATATGTAGGTAATTATTTTCAAACTTTAATCTCATGTTAACATAATTTTATTCTTATATGATCATTGATATATCACTTTCTTACCTTTTCTGAGCATCTAATCTCATCCATTATTATATTTTCTATAAAAGGTTCGTAAATAAATATATTATATATGATATGAAAATGAGGTCTATTTTTTGGAAGATCTTTACAAGATATTCTAAATATATTTTACAAAATTTGAAAATTGTTTATCTAGTTTCTGAAGACACTATCATTATAAAATCCCCAGTATTGATTTTATATAATGTATGGAATATTTTTCTAAAAAGATTTAATATTTATATATTAAATTCATGAGTCACTATAGATAGTATCATAGGATATGTTTAGTTAAACATTGGAAAATATGATGAGAAAACATTATTAAGAACCCTTAGGATAAATATATGTATAGGATAACATCTTAAAGTTTTTTATAGAAGAGAAGTTATGGTTTTCATAAAAATACATTTGTTATTAGATAATACATGTGGATGTGGTTCTGGTGAATATTTAACTAGGAGTAATAACTCATAAAAAGGAACATCAAGCATGACTCGGGGGTTACCTAGATCATGAAAACCTTTATTAGTGTACACCTAGTGTGACAATATTATGGGACATGATATAGTTATTTTAAATTTTATTTATGAAATATTATAAAGGATTTTAAAATATCATATAAATCTTAGGAGAAAAATAATGTCTCGTATATTGAAAGTTTAAAATTTATTTTTCATGATTATATGGTTTTACACTATGATTATTGTTTCTAACACTATGTTTTTTGGTTTTATTTGATCATTCGAATCCATAATAACCCTATTAATACTGAATAAAAAAGGTAATGATTTTCCTCCTAAGAATACAAATTTTATGGGGTATGGAATAAAAAATCAAAATGCTATTCTCAACCAACATTCTCATGATATTAATCATACTAGACTACCAAATGAGAAGAATAGGTAAAACTTTCTATTGAGTCCATCATGAGAGAAAATCCACCTTCTTTTAGTGGTTCTTCTGATCCACTAGTTTGTAAGAAATTTATCATTACCTCTAAAAAATGTTTTCTAATTTCCAATGTTCATAACATGAAAAACTTACTTTTTTTATCTACCATTTGGAGGGTGAAGCGGATAAATAGTGTAATATTATATAGAATATATGGAAATATGATGTTATTGGCTCTATGGATTGGGAAAAGTATAAAATATTTTTTTCTATATTTACATTACATGTATTATTTTTTTAAAAAAATGGGGACGGTTTCCCTTGAGTTAAATCAAAATTATATTGAATATATTGGTCCCAATGAAAAATCATGTACAAGACTTTCAACGTATGATTATGGTATTATCATCCACCATGACTGTAAGGTTGATTAGTTCCTTAGTGTCATAAAAACAAATTTCAAAAGGGAATTATCTATATCAAACAGCTGTAGTTATGAAGAAATCAATTGATGTTATATCAATGTGGAAATAGATGTTGGAGTTATGCATAAATCTCATGGTTTCAATAAGGAGACAATATTGGAATATAAAGGAAAATCTAAAAAACATGGAGATGAGATCATTTACTTCTCGTTATTAACAATGTTTTCAAATAGACATAAATGAAACTATATAAATGGGTTTTGTGAATATTTCAAGTCTAGGAAGGAAGGTCATTGGGAAATTGACTACCAAAGTGATGGGAACATGATAGTTGATGACGTGAATGGATAAATAACTCCAATAAACACCCCACCCAGACTCCAATGTTTGATTTGTATGGAGAATTGGAATAAAACATATCAGTGCCCAAATCTAAGGGTTAATTATACTGATCGACACCATTAACATCATAGGGTAATTGATAAAGGGAAATCTCATCTAATCACTATATTTTATGGGGGTCATGATAATGACGTAATGAATGGTATTCTTATATTCCACTATAGAAAAACTAATGTCTTATTTTACTCTCGATATAACCATTATTTTATATCAAATTAATTTTTTAAGGGTATAAGTATTCCACCCCAATTATTGTATATTGAATTTATAGTAATAATATCAACTAGTATTATGATCACATCTCACATCTATGATTCATCTCTGATTAAATTTTGTGGGAATTTTATTCCTGAATATTTTGTTATTCTTCCTCTCATTGAATTTTATGTTATCTTAGGAATGATTTTTCTTTCTCTACATAAATACAAAATCAATTTACAAGGAAGTGAAGTCATGTTTTGAGTTACAAACAAACAAATAATCATATATTAGTTCAAATATAAATGTAACCTTCCAATGGAAATGACATCCACTATAAGGATCTTAATTCTTATTAAAATGGTAATTTATCTCATATGGTTATGGTGGACCCAAGCATTGATGATATGCCTTTCATATCTCAATTTTTTGATGTATTTACACAATAATTTTGTAGTCTTCCACCGAATATTGTAGTTTAGTTCTCAATAGAACTCATATATAGTACCTCTCTGAATTCAAATACTCCCTATAGAATAGCCCTGATTAAGTCACAGGAGTTAAAGAAGCTACTAAAAGAGAATCTTGAAAACATATTAATATAGAAAATCATGTCACCTTGGAATTAACCTATTCTATTTGATAATAGTAAAGATGTATCAATGGGTCTATGTATTGATTATCGAGAACATAAAAAGATTACTATTATGATCAAGTATCATATACCATGTATTGTTGACATATTTGTTAAAATAAATGCAGTATAATTAATTTACTTTATTGAACATGATTTTAGATTACACAAATCTAGGTTTATGTAAGAGGATATACCCTAAACTACATTATGAACAATTTATGGATGTTATGAGTATATACTGATTCCATTTAGTCGTACTATTGAACCCAATGTCTTATGGGATTTAATGAATAATGTATCTAGATGATTACTTTGATATGTTCATGGTAGTCTATATAGATTATATTATTATATACTAAAAGATAAATTAATAACATGAACAATACTTGAGGATTATATAGAAAACCCTATGAAAATGGTATTTCTTTGAAAAATTAAACAACGATTAAATTTTGGATGCAAAACAATTATTTTGGGGTCATATGGTCGCAATAGAGGGTATATCATACGATACATCAAAGGAAGAGGTTGTAGAAAATTTTCCTAAACTAATAATAGTTACATAGATCTATAATTTTCTTGGGTTGGATGGGTATTATCATCTTATTATATATAATTTATAACATATATCCAATCAACTCAGCAATTTAATGGTTAAAGGAGCTAGTTTCCTCTAAAAAATATATGTGAGGAAAATTTCAGGTGAATAATGAAAATATTAGACATTTGACCTATTCTTACATTACCATATAGAATAGAAGGGTTGGTAAACTATAGTGATGTATTGAAGAGGTTATTGAGATGTATTCTTATTTAAAATGATATAGTCATATCTTAATATTCATTGAAATTGAAGATTGATGAGAATAATTAACCAAATCATGATTTGGTGTTAGATGTGGTCATTCATTCTTTAAATATATGGAGGAATTATATTTATGGAGAAAGATGTGAGATATATACTAACAATAAACTTTTGTTGTATATATTCACATAGAATGAGTTGAATATACACTAGACAAGTTGATTGGAACTGATTAAATTTTTGATTGCTCAGTACATTACATCCCTAGGAAAGAGACCACTATAATTTATTCTTTGAGTCAAAAGGATAATGAAATCTTATTCATGATTAATATCATGAAATATACAATATTTATGGATTTTAAAATGAAGTATCTATTGATATTTAATTAAGGGGTGAAATATTATCTTTCTCAAATGAGATTTCATCAATCCGTTGAAGTGAAGATTAAAAAGACACAAATGAAAAACCTAAAACTATAGAAGAATGTCAGAATTTATTTTTATGTCTAACATTGATTGTGATGGAATTATAAGGTTTAGGAACCGAGTATGGTTCCCATCTATACTAGATTTAAAGAAATAGTTATTGGATGTGGTAGATAATATTTCATTCTCTATCCATCCTTGATTTATGAATATTTATAGTGATTTGAAAGAGTATTTAGGGGTGGAATGAAGAGAGATATTAAAAAATTTGTATCTTGGTGTCTGTTATTTCAATAATTTTTTGTTCAGTGAATAAATTACAAGAGGATGTTACAACCATTTCCTGTAATAGAATAGAAATAGAAAAATAAGGCCAGGTATTTTTTCCAATGGACTCCTCAAAAAATTCCATTAATATATATGGTTTTTTTTCAATCTCCATAAAATTTTAGAACATGAACAATATATTTAACTTGTCACTTGAAAATATTTTGATAAAATACAACAATAAACTAGTAAGAATGCATGTATTATTGCACTCTATTGTATTTAATTAGTTTCTTATGTTTTCCTCAATGTTTTGGTACAGTCTTCAGTAATCCCTTGATACAGATATAAGATTCAACATTTCATATAATCCTTAGATATATGGTCAATAAAATAGGACAATTAAAAACCTATAATATATTATAATTTGTTTATATGTGTTTTAATGGTTTTTGTGATAAAAAACTTCCTCAAGTTGATTTTTCATAGAACAATAGCCTTCACTTGAACATTCAAATAACTCTTTTAGAATCCTTTTATGGATATAAGTGTAGAAATATAATGTGCTAGAATGAAGTTGGATAAAAAATATATTAGGGCCTTAACAAGTGGATGAAATTGAATAAATGGTTAGAGAAATTAAAAAATACATCAAGGCATCTCAGATTCTACAGAAATTTTATGTCGACAATCACTATCATGATCTAGAATTTGAAGTTGGTGAAACAGAAATTTCATTGAATTTATATACGGACCATGTTTAAGATATTAATGAAGATAATAAAACTAATACCAATTTATATTATCCATATCAATATTCCTAATCAATTATGTATAGTTTCTTATCACTTGGTGCATTAACCAAACCTTTCTCAAGTCCGAGATATGCTTCATGTATCTATCTTGAGATCGTACATACCTAATCCATCACATGTACTGAATTCAGAAGTATTACTATTAGATAATGATATTTCTAGTTAATATAATTCAATATAAATTTTTTATCATATATATATTGTGATTTGAAATAATACCACTATCCTGGTCAACATTTTATGGTTAAACCACCAATTTGAGGAAGCTTCATGGGAACTAGAGGATGTGATGAGGCAGAAGTATCCATTTGTTTATATCAGTGTCATGATTTTTAAGGATCAAACTCAAATTATGTGGGGTATAATATGACACCATGAGTATTTATGAATAATATTTATTCTATAGCTTGTGTTACATGCAACACTAATTTTTATCGAACCAAGATATATTATATTAAAATTTTAATATTCATTATCACCTATCCATTAAAATTTAATATCAGCATAGGATTAACTAAATTATTAATATTTATAAACATTTATAATATGAAATATCGTGTTATTAATTATTTTTAAATTATAATAAATACAAATTTAAAATAAAAGAAATGTATTCTGAATGAATATTTTTAAAAGGTTTCATCACATTTTGGGAAATAATTTTATAATAAATTTTATCACATATATAACAAAATTTTGGAAATTAAACTTCATTTTTTGAATCATCATCTAAAAATTATCTTTTAACGAAATTTTTATAATTTTTGAAAAGATAAATTCTATAGTAAATAGTGAAAATTCTATTTTTTATTATTAATTTTCATTTATTTAAAAGAATTTGAAAACATAAATTTTATCTATAATGGATTTAAAAATAAAATTATTTAAATTATATATTTGTTACTTAAATTTACGCCATTTAAATCAATATAATATTTAATTTTTATATGAAAAAATTCTAAACTTATGAAAAAATTCTCTTTGGAAAACTGTTTTATCACCACGTTTTAGGATTTAATTTTACGTATAATTATTTAACTTATTCAAATGGAATTTGAAAAATGATAATTAATACTCTTAAAATCATAATTAATTTGTTATGATAATTTAAACATAGTTTATGACCATAATGAAGAGTGAAAATAGTAAAAATTAATTACCAAGGTTAAGGTTTAAATGATTTTATAGGGGGTCATAATGAAATGATAAGTGTAATATTACCACTAAAAACTATATAAATCCTATAGTATGGTAATATTTAAAACTTATTATTTATAAATTTTAAAAATATGGTAATTTGGAATAATTTTTCAGGGTGATTGCTTTTTCAATTTTGAGGCTTTTGAGAAATTCCCATGTAGTTTCTGAGTGAGTTCCTTTCCGCCTTATAAAACGACCTCTCGCCTCCTCAATTATCCAAAATCCAATGTATTTTTGGATTGAAAAATACCTTCCCAAAACCCTTCCTAACTTAGCTTTTCATTTCCAAGATTATTTTTTATTAGGAAACCCTACTATGAATTATTTAGGTATAACCCAAAAGAGTCTCTTTGAGGAAGAGGTAATGTTATTAACTATAAATTATCATTTTTTATTCTATAACCTCCTTAAAATAATTTATAACCCATGAAAATATAATATAATCTGTATATTATTATTAAATATATATTTTATATTTATTTAAGGACTTATAAATATATAAATTTTCCTCATATTGTAAATGAAAATGTTGATCGTGTGTATAGTGGACTACCGCCTCAAAAACCGACATAAGTCATTTTACATCACCACCACTCAAGGATGGTTATAATAATAGATATAATAAATTTACATGATATTTTTAAAATAATTTCAGTTATGAAAAATTTAATATTGCGTATTAATTTGTTAAATTTCTTTTCATGGGGGATACACATATGATTCTCGTGTGTTTGGTGGACTACTCTCTTGTGAAGAAATGTTATTTGTTCTCACTAACGACTCGCAATAAGGGTAATAATGATTATTATAATAAATATCTATGATATATATGAAATAATAATTATTCTATAAAATATAATAAGTATTTACTATTCTTTCATTCCCTCTATCAAAAGATGAAAACATCTTTCATTCGTATGTAGACCCTATCATGTCAATGAATGACGTATTTCATTTTTTCTATATCTAACTTTTACTGATGACTATAAATAGATAAATAATGAATATATATATATATATATTAGATTCAACATTATTAAAATTCTAGATGTAATGAAATTATGATCAATGTTCATGGAATGAAATCACCTAACCAAAACTCTTATGAAGAATGAAATAGCTAAAACCAATAAATGATGATTTTATAAAGGAATTATCAATAAAAGGATTTTTAAATGAAATAATAGGATCATAAATGAAAGAATAATTATGTTCATTACTATTTAATATATTTACAATAAATTTATATTTATTATAAAGAAGGTTAAAACACTTTTTAAGAAAGATAAACTCGTGGGAGGGGATTTTAATTTTCACTTTCTATATATGTGCGATAAAATCCATATTTACCACTTGTTACTTTTTTTATGGTGTATATACTGAACATTATTGTATTTTATTATTATTATCATGAAAGATGGTATTTTTATATCTATTTTAGGATTTAACATTCATGTGTTTTATAATTTAAAATTACCAAAGCAGTAAAGGATTTATATTTAAATCTCATTTTTTATTGAGATTATTAACAATTAAGTTCCCAATGATGAAATTTCATTGTCCAAATACCAAAAAAGTCATTTTTTATCCAATGGAATTTTATTGTGAAAAAATATTTAGTTTCATTTTCTTCTCTTTATGTACTCAATATACAAACAATATGTTTTCTTGAAAATCAAAATTCTCACACTCTTCATTCGAAAAAATGTTTTTTTCCATATCGATATATTCGTAAACTATTATAAAGAATATTTTTACTACCCTCCAATAAAATTTTAAATTTCTTTTTACCCATTTTTTTATTTAAAAAAAAATTAAATAAATGTTTTTTTTCATTTTTTAAATAATGATATTTTTTCTATTTACTAAAAATTGAAAATGAATCCTTGTTTCTAATGTACATGGTATGAATAGAATTTCTTGCCATCATTACCAATCAATGCATTAAATATTCCTTTATGAGTTTTCAAGTTACTTTTCAAAGAAAAAGTGTTCCTTAATAGTTGTGTATTATTTTATTATAAATAAGTAGTTTCAAAGAGAAAAGGATATTTTCCTCTAGAATTGATTTAAATTATCTTTCAATATTCCTTAATTTGTTCCCTCTATTATTATTAAAGAAATGGACTTTGATAATGTTTGGTTAATTAATATTTTTAAAAAGTGATTTTTAATGTGGAAAGGCTATTTTCTAGTTAATGTTCCTAATGATATTTCAAAATCATTTTCCATCATAGATGCCATCCTTTGATGTCACTTATGCTTCACAGGAGATATATTCCAAGTATAATATTATTATTCATTATTAGAATGTTTTATATTTTCAATTGGAATATTTTTATGAAACCCATTAATCTTCCAAAATTTATAACATGATATGTTGTTTACGAAACCCATTTCCTTCCAACATGTCAAGATATAATGAAATAATGAAATTTTTTTGAAACCATTTTTTTCATAGGTTATGATATGATGAATTATTTATGAAACGTATTTATTTTAATTGGTTATGATATGAAAATTATTTTATGATCTTATGTCTCACCTATGTATGATTATCATTATGTGATGGGTGAAGCCTATATCTCTCTCTAATTAATTGCGTAAATATTTATATATCATTAGATAAATAGTGATGGAATGGGGCATGAACCCAGTTAAATATGAGACTTTTTCTACTATGATACTCTTGGGAGTGAACAATAACCACTATGATGGTTTGGGGCATGAACTCATTCCACTATGTTAGCCTTGGAAGTTAGACTTTACTACTGTGAAAATGATTTTCAATTCCAATGTGTATGCCACAGTTCATCATCATATGCTTACATTATGATCACATGGCTTATATTATTTTATTCCTTTATGATTCATGTCATATTAAATATCAATATTCTTTCCATTATGATCAATGAAATATAGGGCATGGTTTTCAAATGTTAATCCCATGTTCTTATAATGTTATGCTTTTGAGGTCATTGATATCTCAATTTATTAATTTTTTTGCGCATATGAGATCACCCTTCTTATGTTTAATTTCCCTAGGTTATAATGACATGTATTATTTATGAATTTTCTATGAATAGTTCTACATAGGAACATATTTTTGCGATTTGGTGAAAATCTTTCACAAAATTGGATTGTTTTTTATTTAGCTTCTGATGGTAATAATTTTTTATGATCGTTGGTCCTGTTTTTATGTAATGTATTGAATTTTCATATAGAAATATTTAATATTCATGTTTGAAAATCATAGGTTTATATATATGGTATTTGTTTTTATATGATATTACCTTAGTTTTATTGAAATAATTTTTGTGAAAAGTCAATATGGCCTTACATCAATTATTACATGTTTTTGATGTTATGTAAAAAGAAACTACACAAATGATTATTATCTTGGATTTAAATGTATTTATGATTTTAAGAGACTCATACTTATAAATCTTTCTTTATTTGAATTTCCTTACAATAGTTGTTTAAATTTTATGTGGGAACCTAATTTTTTTAATAATCCTGATTTGACATATAGTAGCATGGGTATAAAAATTGACATATAATTTTTTTTATTGGAAACATTCCTTAGATGTATGCAGAATTATACATGGTATAAAAATATTGGTTTCACATATAATATAACTATATACACATATAATTTATCACATACAAAAAATATGATTGTGGTAGAGTTACATTTGGCGATAATTTCAATGGAAAAGTAAAACGTTTTGATAATGTTTTTATTTATAATTATAATTATATTTATCAATTTTTATATATTGATGTTTTAAAACATAATATAATTAATATATCTAAATTATTTGATGATCAAATGGAAGTAAAATTTTAAAACTATAATTGTTTAGTTTTTTATGGATACTTATTTATTATATTATTTTAATCATATAGAAAATGTTTATACTATTTATTTTGGTGAAATAATTGTTAAATATGTTATGTTTTTATATGTTTTGTAGAGTGATAAAATTATTTGGAAAAAAATATTAGTTAATTATAATTTCATAATTTTAAACAATCTCTCTAAGCATGAGAGAATACTATAATTAACTACCATATACTGATTGACCTTCAAAATTTGTAGATCTTGATTTATTTAGTCCAAAAAAAATTTCTATCCTCGAAAGAAATAAATATACTTTTTTATCGTATATTATTGAAGTAGATTTAAATGGGTTTATTTTCTTTCAAATATAAATGATACTTTATCTAGATTTACTACTATTTGTAATTTAAAATAAAATAAAAAAGGTTGTATAATTGTTTCTATTTATAGAGATAAAGGAATAGAATTTCATAATTTAGATTTTGAAATATTTTTTTAAAATAATGGATATTCTCAAAATTTTTTGTGTCCTTGAACAACATATTAAAATTGTGTTTTAGAATAGAAAAATGGGATTCTTATTAAAGTGCCTAGAATAATTTATATAGAATATAATTTAACTAATTAATTTTTGAAAGAATGCATTTTTTAAAACTTGTTATGTTTAAAATGGAATTTGTATTGTTCCTTTTCTAAAGAATACAACTTAAACATTTTTAATGGTAAAATCCTAAAATTGGTTGTTTTAGAGTTTTTGGATATAGTGTTTTTTATTTCTGAAATAAAAAAATAATTTATATTAATTTCACGTTAAGAGTGATGAAGTTACTTTTATTCATTGTTTTTATAATAGTAAGGATTAAATATTTTATATTAAAATAATTATTATTATTGATGAATTTATTCATGTTATGTTTTATGGAATTAATCTATAATTTAATTCATATTTAAATGTTTCTTTTTATGAGTATAGATATTTTAATTTTGGTGATGAAAAAACTTAGGATACGGATGAATCAATTGAGGGAAAGCTAAATCCTTCCCAAATTGATACTAAATCTTGTAATATTCATAGCGTTCACCGTGTTCACTATTTAATTATACCTTAGGCTCTTCCTTTCCTTGGATACTAGGAATTATTGTGTCTTGTTTTTCCTTTTATTATTTCCTTTAAAAAATACATGATAATGATGAGTTAAACCTCTTATAGAGGAGAATGTTTGTGAAAATAAATATATATTTAAAAATAAGATGGATGAATTTGGAATGGTTGTAAAGATTATGCATATATTAGATGATCATGGTTATTTTCAAGATGAATATATCAATTTTGATGATTATTATGTTCTTGTTTATAGAATTTAATCCAATGGATTTTTTTATTTCTATTTTTCTTTTCAAGGTTTTAATTTATTTCAATTAAATGTGAAATGTTTATTTTTAAATGGTTTTATGTTTAAATATATTTATTTTTATTAATCCCCTAGTTTGGAATCTGAAAAGATTTTTAATCATATAATTATGTTTTCAATAGGCTTATATGGTCTTATGCAAGCTCCACATATTTGGTTTCATAGAATGTTTTATGGAAAAATGATTTTAATAATGGTATATTTGATCCTAATTTATTTACTAAAAAGACTAAAAAAGATATTTTTATTTTTAGAATTTTATGTTGATGATTTATTTTTTATCTTTAAAGTATTTTATTTGAAATGATTTTTTAGATTTGAGGTATAATGAGTTCAATATTATTATTATTGGATAATTAAAATTATTTTTTATATATTATGTTTTTCAAATATGTGGTTACATACTATTTAGTCAATCCAAATATGTGAAATACTTGGTCAATCATTTTGGTCATGATCCTTGTAAATCATTTAAAACCCCTGTGAGTATTATTTCTCTGTTTGATTCTAAAATAGAAAATCTATTGATTCTAAATATCTTGGAGGTATGATATGTAACTTCTTTTAGGCATGATATTGTGTTTATTTCTTCTTAATAATTTAAATTCCAGTAATATCCTTATGAATCTCATTTAAAGGATATTAAATATTTTATTATATGTGTTAAAGGAATTATGAAAACTTTTTTTCTTCTATGAAAAAATATTTTCTATTTAATTAGTTAATTTGACTATGATTTTAGGATAAATAGATTATAGAAAAAGTAACACATGTTTGAATCAATTTCATTGTAAGAATTTAATTTCTTGGATTTCAAAATAATGAACTATAGTTTATTATAAATTTCAAATTCCTCATGTATATCTACTACATTTTTTTGTTTAAAGTCACAATTGATTAAACTCAAATTATCTGCCTATGATTTTAATTTGGAAAAGATATATATTTATTACGATAATTAATATTTTATTTTAATCTAAAAGAACCATTTAATTAATTATAGAACTATGAATATAGACATATGTTTCCATTTTGTTTGAGACTATATTATGAAATGGGATTTTATTTAGAATATGGACATGTATAAAATCATCTTTCCATTGTTTTTTCTTAAACATTTTTATCTCTATATTTATTAAAATTAAATTTAAACATCATTTGATAGAAACATTATAATTTTTTAACTATATTAAATATATTGTAGATATATAATTTCATATTTTTTCATATGTGTATATTATTTTTATATGAATTCATTTAGGAGGATATTGGATCTTTAAAAATATTAATTTTTTTTATTTACATGGTTTTTATTCTATACGTTTTATGGAAGTTTATTGTTCTTGATTAAAATTTCCCCTTCTTTATTTAGTTCGTGGGTTTCTATTATAAATAAATATCTAATTTATTTCATAAGATTAATTTTTAACTAAATTAATTTATCTAGCTAAATTATTTCATTTTATTAAAAAAATTATAAAATTGGTAGAATATTTTTAAAAGGTGTTTTTATTTTGGGTATATAATTTCTAAAAAGGGGACATTGTTCCAAATTCTTAGTGGCTATTATTAGTGTTGAAAGTTTTTCAATCATATTTTTAGGTTTATTTTTAAATTAAAAAAACATGTGATTATCATTATTATATTATTTCTCAAAATTAATTTATAATAATTTTTTTGTTCATAAATTTGGTAATTATAAAATCATATAGTAATTTTATTTTACATTCCTTAAATTCTAATAATGCATTTATTTTTTATATTCTTTCAATTATTCTATTGAATAATTTATTGTTTATTAATTATTATTAAAAAATAATTAATAGTATTTTTATTTTATTTTTTTAGTTAATATCATAGGTTATGTTTTCTGCTACTATAAAATTTTCCTATTAACATGAAATAAAAATTTCTCTTATATCATGAATTTAAAATTTATACTTCCATGAATTTTAAAAATCTTATTCTATAAAATTTAGGATTATTTTACCATGATGGATGTTGTATCAAACTAAGAGTTATTTTTTAATATCAAGAAATTTTGATTCTTTTGTTCATTTCATTTTGTTGTTATCTTGAATTCATCCATTCTTTGACAATAATTTCATACATCTTAAATAGAAATTTCTTTCCATGGATTAAATTTACAACCATTTTCTAATTATTTCATGCTCCTACATGATTTTGTGCGTCTATCCTTCCCTTTGAATAGGATGATTTCATGCATTTATTTTAATTCATCTAACTATGATTTTTTATATGCATACATGATACATGACTATGGACAATTATTGTGAAATATGCACGTGAGTTGCGACCTTTAATTCTTTTTCTAAATGGTTTTACCATATCGTAGCTCTCTCATTTCATCTACCATGTCTATTAATTTTTTTAAAAAAATTATTGATATAATTAATTTATTATGCTTTAATTTTATTATTTTTTCATATATTGATTTAATAAAAAAATTTATTTTGTAAATTTAATAATTTATTTGTTTCAAAAATATATTTTTTAAATATTTAGAATTAATTAAAGTTATTTTTTTGTATTTTAAAATTTTTATATTAAGATTTTATTTTTTTCTTGTTTGTATGAGAGTATTATTTATTCATAGTTGTTTACTTCAAATTAATTTTTTTTTGTTATTTTAGGTGTCAGTTAAATTCTATATTATTATTTATATAAAAAATATAATTTATATCCATTCAATTTTACTTAATGTAGTTTCTTTCATTTGAAATATATGTTCAAATTGTAAATATATTTACCTCATGATATTTGAGTAGATATATTTGACTGACTAATTTGGATATATTTTGAATGATAATTTTAAAAATTCATTGATGGATTATTTTAGTGATTCTTTTGAATATATTTAAAAAAATTGTAACTATAATTTCTAAATTTCAAAAGGAGTTATTTTGTCAATAGTTCTAGAAACTAATTTCTCTCTCGCAGATAATTATTATGGTGTTTTGTAATTGTTAT
Source organism: Viscum album (assembly GCA_963277665.1). Lineage (NCBI taxonomy): Eukaryota > Viridiplantae > Streptophyta > Magnoliopsida > Santalales > Viscaceae > Viscum > Viscum album. Next base: position 257,367,314 of record OY728156.1, on the reverse strand, counting down.
TATTATGTTTTTTTATTTTTTTACTCAAGAAGGGAATTTATTAGTCTCTATAGTTTTCTATTTAAATTTATTCTAAATTGTCTTGGGAAACATCGAATAACTTTGAAAAAAACATAAAACATTACCTTTCCATTGAGGAAAATGATGTGAATTTTTCAAAGTGTTGTGTTATTCTGTGAAGTCCTGTGTGATCACTACTTCATCATTAAGATGATTACTCAAGTATTGAAGCACATTTTTCTGGTCAAATACTAACTTGACAAAAATATGTTATCTTTCACTCAATAACCAATACACATACTTAATATTTTCATCTTCTATCTATTTTTTCCTTATTTCATGTGTACGTGACACAACTTCCCACCTCTCACACCTATTAACAGATCTTATATTTTTGAATTTACATTTAAAATAATTATTTAGTTATTCATGTTTTGACTCCCATATTTTAATATTTCCAACTTTTAGGTTGTTACACTCATTCACAAAATTTAGTGTTGTATTTGGGATGTGATACCCTATAAAAACATCTGTGATTCATTGTTTTTATCCCTCAAATTTATAGAATTTTTTTAATATGATTATGATTCCTTTTAAAAAATTGGTATAGTTCACAAAGTATATCTCGCATAGTAGAGGGGTATAAGATTAGTGGAGTTCAAAAATGGATAAAACTGCTTAAAAAATTTCTATATGTTTCTTTTTATTCTTGATAAATATATAATTAAACAAATATGATAATTTACATTGACTTGGATAATAATTTAATCTATTTAATATTTTTTTTAAAATGGAATATAAACACTCCTCTTGGCCATCTAACATCATCATTAAGGCCTATCAATTGATATCAGATCCAAGTCCATTTTTTTATCTGCAAACTTTTACTTTCTATCTAATTCTTCACATTGATATCATTAGATATAGTGTAATTTATTTAATTATATTTTTCAATTCTAACCTTTTAAAAGAGTTAAAAATCTAAGATAAATACCATGAAGATGGTAAGAAAAAATTCCAGTGTAACCTCACCTTGGAAGGAAAAATTATAGATATTGGAAAACTCGAATGGAAGATTACCTTAAGAAACATAATATTGATCATTTTATAGAAAAGGTAAACCAATAAAAGTTGCATGATTATGTCTCTAATACTATTATATGAAATGATCATCGAAAATTCATTTTGAATTAAAACATTATGAATATATTATATTATCCTATTAACTGTAATGTTTTTAGTAATGTACCTAGATGTAAGAAAACTATTGGGATGTGTTATATTTATAGGTTATTCACCATGGATCAAACATGTTTATTTGAATTAATCTTGGAATTCTCAAAGATAAGTATCAGGAATTCACAATTGGTGAGAATGAAACTATGAACTGTATTTTCTATTTTTTCACTTGAACCATAAAGGGAATGAAATTCCATTAGGAAAAATTATAAATTAATATACATGTTTATGGATTCATAAGGGAACTACCATAAAAATGGAATGAAAACAAGTTATCATTGATGAATGCAAGATATTCAAAGATTAAATAATTGATGAACTGACTGGATCACTTATTCACTATGAACTAGAGATAAATAATATTAATCAAGAGGAGATATTGAAGAGAAAATGTGTGTCATTTAAATATGTTAATGTTTTATACAAAAATTATTCGGATTCAGAACTATATTATATTAAAAAGGATGTTATGGATCAAATTGTGACTGGATTCCATAAAATAATTAATAATTATGGTTTCAAAAACCAAATTAGATATAATTCTCCAAAGGATAAATATAAGGGGTCTATGTAGGTAGCATAAATTATATTAACTTATATGCTACTTGTTTTTGAGTGTAGAAATAATGATAACATCAAGCCCAACTACCCCAAAAATAATAATAATGAAAAGTTAAAAAAAGGATAAAAATGAATTGATAACATTTTGAAGTTATTTGAATGAATTCAATTCTTGAGAAGAATCTAAAAGTGAAAAATAATCTTCTAATATATGATTCACTGATTTTTTTAATGATTTTATTAATTTTGGTTTCTATTCTTGTCATACTAATTATAATAAAAATTTTGTAAATATGAATGATTTTGAGTTAAATTAATATATTGGAAGACATAGAATTTTTTTTATTTTTTTGATTTATATAATATGCTTAATGAAAATAATGAGAAATATTTTTCTGAAAATAATGTTCTTTTGTATGAAAATGAAAATCTATTGAATATTTCTTCTACTTCTCATTATAAGGGTTATGATGACTTTATTTCAACTCTTTATTTGAATGAAAATTTTAAAAAGTAAGTTGAAGGGATTAAAAAATAATTCTTTTATTCACAGCCATGATAATTATCATAACATGATTTCTAAGAAAAATATAAATAGAAATAAATATATATTAAATATAAAAAATATTACATTTTTTGTATTGAAAACATTATTTGAAAAGTATAAAATGGATTTCCATATATTGTTACATGTTTCTTATATGGTATGAAATGAAAACTATGAAAATTATTGTTCTCTTATATTTATGTTGTATCTAGGATTTATGAGGACTCATATTTATAATCATTTTTTTCTAGATTACCTTATAATACATTATAATATTTTATTTGGGTAACTCAATTTTTTTACTAATCTATTTATACATAAAGTAGTTTGGTACTAAAATTGTCATGTAATTGATTTTCGTGGGAAACCATCCTTATATTAATCTTGAATAGAATGTGGTACATAAAGTGTATATGATCTTATAATATTATTAGAGACCCAAAAATGTTTATAACATAGTAAAAATATAATGAAGGCACTGTTACATTTAGAGATAATTCCAATGGAAAAATAAAAGGTTTTTCTAAATTTTGCATTTATAATTATTATTTTATTCATAATGTTTTATAAAATGACCGTATAAAAGATAAATTAATTCTCATATATAAATTATGTTATGATAAAATAAAATTCAAATTTAAAAATGATTGAAATTTATTTTTTAAGGAATACTCTTTATAATATTATTTTAATCATAAGAAAAATATTTATACTATATATTTTTTAAAACTAATAGTTAAAGAGTTTTAAATTATTTTATATAGTGATAAAATTATTTAACATCGATGATTAGTTCATGTTAATTTCAAAATGTTACATAATATCCCTTAAAATAAGAAATTACTACAGTTATCTACAATGAATAACAAAAAACATAATTATTTTGGTGCTTATATGAAAGGGAATTAACATAAAGTACCTTTCAGACCTATCAATCAAATAAGTACTAATATATATTTATTATAAGTACATCCAAATTTTATATTCATACTAAAATTTCTATACATAGAGAAAAAATATACTTTAGTGATCATATATGATTATATAAGATTTACATGGGTTTATATTCATGTACATTAAAATGATAATTTATCAAGATTTACAAATTCTTATAATTTAGTGAAAAATGTAAAAAGATGTATGATTATATCTATTCATAGTGATAGAGGATTGGAATTTCATAATTTATATTTTAAAATATTTTTTTGAAAATAATGTTTATATTTATAATTTTTTTTATCCTATAACACCACATAAAAATAGATTTTTAGAACAGTAAAATATAACTCTCATTGAAATGGAAAGAACTATGTTTATTGAATGTAATATTCCTAGATATCTTGGGGTGGAATATCTTTTCACTATGTGCTATGTTTAATATAAATTTATTGTAAATAATTTTATAAAGAATATTATTTTTGTATTATTTAAAGGTAAAATCCTAAATTTAGTTATATTATAGTTTTTGGATGTAAATTTTTTCATCTGAATTCAAATGATGATTTATGTAAACATGATGTTAAGGATAATAAAGGTAATTTTCACGGTTTTTCTAATAACATAAAAGATTATAGGGATTTTGAAAAAAATAATTTACGAATTCATTCGTGCTATGTTTGATGAAAATATTTTGGAATTTAATTTTGATTTAGTTTTTTTGACGATAAGACTAGATATTTTATTTTTAGTGAAAAAACACAAGATAAGTATGGATCAATTGAGGGAGATATTGTTCATTATATAGATGATCTTATATATTGAAATATTCACAAATATAATCCTATTTAAAATTATATTGGTAATATTTATTTTGGTATTAAAACATAATATTTTGTTTTGAATTTTTATACTAATTCTGCAATTATTTCTGATTATGTTTCTAATAATGTTTTTGTTGCTTCAAATAATTATATTATGATTATTTAAATACATGATGTGATTAAGAAATTTTGATGTAATAATTTTTAGACATTTGTTAAACCCCATATATATAATGATTTTATTAGAACTAAATGTATTTTTAAAAATAATATTAATAAATCCAGATAGGTTGTTATGATAAATGGAAGACTTATTTCTTAAGTAAACTTTCATGAAGAAGGTATCAATTTTGATAATTATTTCACAACTATTTATAAAATTGAATCAAATTGAGTTTTTTTACTTATACTTATTTTAAAGGATGTAAGTTATTCCTAAATTATGAAATTAGTATGTTTTTAAATGGTTTTATGTCTGAAGAAGATTATTTTTATCAAAACCTTAGTTTTGAAAAAGAAAAATATCTTCATCATGTTTTTATGTTGTCAGAAAATTTATTTGGTATTATGAAATCACTGCATGCTTGGTATGATATATTTACTTTTTTAATTGATAAGTGATTTTAATAAATGTAAATTTGATCATTATTTGTTTATTAAATGGATTTCAAATGATATTCTAATTTCTTCAAATTTATTTTGATGATATTTTTTTGGATCTTTAAATTATTTTCATTTAAAATTGTTTTTGATATTTTATGGATAATTTGATTGATATGAGTCTTATTGGAGAAATAAAATTCTTTTCTGGACATCGGGTTTTTTTAATATGTAATGGTATACTTTTTAATCAATCTAAATATTCAAATGATTTGTTGAAGCGTTTTGGTCATATTTTTTGTAAATATTTTATACCACTTTGAGTATTAGTTGTATGTTAGATTTTGAAAAATTCTACACAACTTTTTTTCACATAATTTTTAGAGGTATGATTGGAAATTTTTTATATTTATCCACTTCAAGACCTGATATAATGTTTAGTGTTTGTTTATGTGAAAGATTCTAATTAGATAATATAGAATCTCTTTTAAAGGTAATTAAATGTATTATTTTATATGTTAATATAACTACTAATAATTTTCAATTTTATTATAATAAAAATAGATTATATTTAATTATTTGGACTAAATGTGATTTTTGAGGATGTAGAATTAATATAAAAAGGACTTTGGGTATGTGTCGTTTTCTTGGTAAGAATTTAATTTCATGGAGTTCAATGAAAAAACCCATTTTTTATTTTTTTATGACTAAAATTAATATTATCTCATCAGTAACATTTTATTCATAGTTTTTACCTATTAAAAGAACATTATCTAACTATGGATTAAATTTTGAATAGAAAAATATTTATTGTGATAATTCATTTATTATTTGTATCTCAAATAAAACTTTAATAAATTTTAGGACTAAGAATATTGAATTGTATATTCATATTATTAACGACTATATTAATAAAAGATATACTGTTTTAGAATATGTTCGTAAAAAATATTAGATCCCTGATATTTTCACTAAAAATAAATATTTTTATAGAGTTAAGGAAATTAAATTTGAACATGGTATGTTAGATATATTATAATTTTTTTTATCTCTTGAAAATTTTATAAAAATTGAAAAAATTCTATTATACGTACATTATTTCAATATGAATTTATACAGTTGGTGATAAAATCTTTTTAATAATGTAATTTTCTTTTATTTAAATGGGTTTTTACTGTGTTTTTAATAGAATTTTGTTGTTCTTGATTATAATTTTACCATATTTATTTAATTAATTAGGATTTATTTCTATGATAAAATTAGATCTTTTTTATTTAATAATTTACTTTTTAAATCTAAACATACTAATTTTATTAAATTATTTCATTTTATTTATTTTTTGATTTTTTTTAAAATGTGGTATAATTTAAGAACAAAATTATTTCAGTTTTTTAATTTCCAAAATATGGGATATTTTAACAGAATATTATTAGTGGTGAGTGTATCCTTTTTATTTTGAAGTGTGTTTTAGAAAGTGTAAGAATCACGTTGTTTATTATTATATTATTTCTCTTAAATAACTTATTACCTTATTCTTTTTTTAGAATGCGTAATATAATTGATCATAATATTTTTATCTTACCTTAAATAAATTTTAATATTTCATATATTTTTTATATTATGTCATGTATTCATTAGAATACTTTGTATATAATTAATTGTAATTTAAAATAACTACCATTATTATATTTTTGTTTATATTTTTTAAAATTTATTTCTTACATTCTATTTTATTCTACCATGAATATAAAATTTATCTCCTATAGTAAATTTGAAATTTAGTATTTTTTCATTTTAAAATATCTAGTATGTAAAATTTGTTTTTTTATTATTTTATTATAATGTGATTATTTTTTCCAAGCATGAATTTTTTATTTTTCATATCATGAAATTTTGTTTCTTACATTTTTTTTATTTTCATGTTTTCATAATCTCATCCATGATTAAATCATAATAGTATCCTTTTTTAGTTGTCAGTTATTTTCATGGATAAAATGTATTACTGTGAACTCATTATTATATGACCTTACCTTCCTCAGTCCATCAATCCTTCCATTCATCTATTATTCTTCATTGTATATATTTTAATTAATTTGATAGTGATTTGTGATCTTTAAGAATGAGATACAATCGTGGAATGTGACCGTGGGTTGTGACTACAAAGTCTTCTTCAATACAATACAATAATAATTAGGTTCTCTAGTTACTTCTATTTTTATATTAGAAATGTTTAAAAAGATTTATTAGGATAAATTATTTGAGATAATCTATTTTTATTATATTTTTTAGTTTTATTTACAATAAGATTTTAATAAGTGGTTTCAATAATTTATTTTATGCCATATTTCCTTTTTAATACAGAAAACATTCATTACACAGTAAAACACATAATAATACAAAGAATATTTTGAGGTTATGTTTCAGGAAAATTAGAAAAATAATATAGGAAAAACATAAACATTATGTTTAATCCTCATTAAGGTTATATTCATTGGTGCATCCTGTATAACTTTTACTTCATCATATATATTGGGGACATATATAAAAGGATGGTTTGAGTATAAATCCAAATAAGGGAATATACAAAGGGAATATTTAGTATGTGATCATGAGGCATAAAAATTTGGCATGATTCATAAGAACATGTGGAATATAAAAATATAAATAAAATGAATCATAACATTTAAATGTATTTAAGACATATAAATGAGACAACCATTAGAATATCACCATGTTTTATCACTATTGTGTCATAAACCATAATTTATTTGGTTATTTCCTAAGGTATCATAAACTATGTCATATATATAGATTAATTATTTACGCAATGCATTGGAGCACTATTAGTGTTCACCCTTTATATGTATTAATTTATGTGGGCCACATCAATCATAATAAATAATATTATTAATAACCTAAGGAACATAGAAAATGGGTTTTTATATAAAATCATTGACTATATAAGTGCTTCAAAATAAGGACATTACTTAATTTTTAACCTATGAGAAGGGAATGTGGATTAATACATGTAAATCCATGATCAAAAAATCTTTTTTATATCTAGATGAATACACATGTAAAAATGATATGTTTGGGTGTTCACAATTTCGTTATTTATATATAAGAATAGATAAATTCAAGAAATGAATTTAGCAGCAAGATAGGTTGAAAACCTCAATTATTGAAAGAGTAAAATTAGAGGGAATTAAGGACTACCATTGAAAAAAAAATTAAATTGGTTGAAATTATAGGGTGAATTTATATGGAAATTATATCACTTAATATTTAAAATACATACACCAAAATATGTACTTGAACATTAAAGAATAAGATAATAATTCCATCACATTGAGGACTTAGCATCCTAAAACATGAGTGTGGAACCTTGAAACCTTCATTAAACCTTTAATGGAATATTTGGGAGGAAAAAATTCATATCATCATCTATTATAAATTTTTAGTGAGAGGAATGTGAATGTGTGGGTATTTATAACAAAAGATTTGGGAATTATTTATTAATTTATAAACCTAGGTTTAGACTCTACATAATAAATTAATCAAAAAAATTACCCCTTTGTTTTTGCCTAGGGTTTCCCTAAAGAAAATTAAATTTCATCATTTTATAGCTCTAAGAACCTAACTCGCTAAAATAATCCCCTAGAAATGTGGAAGTGATGCATGTTCATAAATAATTATTTCAAAACCCTAAAATATAATATTGGAATTTGAGGATTCATATAAGGTTTATAAAATTAATCAAATAAATTTATAAATACATTATGTTAAAGGGGAATCATATTTTGGGTCATGGATTATATTTATACTATTTATTAGTTCAATTATGGGATATTATGATTTCATAATACATATGAATATTTATAATATATTTAATGTTTATGAACAATATTGACCCTATCAATAAATTATAAAAAATTAACCATTAGATATTTTTAGTGTAATTATTTAAAAATTAATATTTATTATATAAAAATAATTATTATATATTATAATTTCCAAATTTTAATAGAAAATACTTATTTATTGAAAATTCAAATTTATATGACATATAAAATTTTTTGACACATATAAAAAGATTAGGTATTTATGAATTTATATTATCATTTTTAGTGTCATAAATGAATATTTCTGGAAATAAGTATTTTCTAGAATTTTTAGTTTATAATAAAAGTTTATATACTTTATATATATATAATATTTATCAAATTCATCTTATATTCATGTGTATTTTATAACATAAAATAAAATGGGTTTGATGAAAAAAACTAATTCATTTATAGAAATGAAATTTCACTTTTATGACACTAAGGTATTGATATGTAACCCTATAATAAACCTTCATTAACCATAAGGTTAGGGTCTGTGATGGTGGTAGAGTAATGGGGTGGCTCGGCTAATATTGAAATAGTGGAAATCTCCACAAACTATAAATTCGTACGTAGGAAATTTTGTTTAAGCCTAACCTATTGAAGCCCTACTTGGGATTGTACAAGGGTGAACCACATTGTTTCTACCTCCCTCCCATGTTCTAAAAAATGGGAATCAAAATTATTTAGTATACAAGTTGATGCCACCATTTCTCCTTTTCATATCAATTATCATTTTTTAATTACTATTTATAAACACTGATTATAAAGGTAACTTTGTTTCCAACAATCATAGAGTCTAATTTCAAGTTTGACTAACGGTCATATTGACCAGTTTTTTTTAAAAAACCTTTTTATATATACCTATTAATTTTTCATATATTATTTAATACAATTTATCTCAAGGTTTTATATTTTTACATTGATAAATATTCAATTGGTTTACTAATATTTCGTTTCATTCTTATAATATTTTTCATGGGGGAGATTACTCTAGTAGATTAGAAATAAAAAAATCCCATTATAATTTTCTTATTTTATAATTTTGTCCCATTGTAATTTTTGGTATTTTCATAGTTTTATAAACATATTATTGTATTTTAATTTACTAATGAAATAAATTTATATACATTATATATATATTTTATGTGTAAAATGATATCAAATATAAAAAATATATTCAAGAAACAAAATCAACTATTAAATTCTAGGGCATTATATTCTCCACCAAAGATATTTTTCCCCAAAATTTCAACTCATAATCTTGATAAGTAAAAGATGAGGTTACTTCTGTCTCATTCTTTCCTAAAATTAAGACATTGGATATTCAAATTATGGTTCCACCACCCCACTTTAAAAAGGTGAATTGTCTTGGTTTGTAGAATTGTTTCTCTATTATCCAAGATCTCCACCAGTTTCTCCTCATAATATAGGGAATTCTCCCATTATAGAACCTCCAGATTAATGAAATGTGAGGTATTAGGTATGTAAAACCTCAAGAGATTTATGGGGTACACAATATGTACATGATCCATGTTTAGTGGATGTGCTGTCAGATAGGCTTCTGCTCTTATTTGATCCATGATCTCTAAGGGAACAATATAATCATGGATCATATTTTATTTCTGTCCAAACCACATGACTCTCTACCATAGTGATATTTGAAGGTATAAAGTTTCACTAACATCAAACATCATGTCATTTCTATGGTTGTCAGCGTAGCTCTCCTACCGACTCTAATAAGGTATTATATATTTCTTGATGTATTAATCATTTTTTTATATCTTACATAAGATCGAATAAAAGTAGATTGTATTCACGAACTTCATCCCTATAAGTGGGAGTTCTAAATCACGTCCAATATAGATATTTACATGGATCCATTTAAATACTCAAATGGAGTTTTATGTTTTATGAGAAATAAACTAATTTTACATGTTGATACCATCCACATTTAAATTATATTTAGAAGGATATTAGTATTTGTTAATGTATCTAAATTACCCTTTACAATTATACATTAGTATGGCGTAGATAAGTCATACTAAAATTCAATTTGGTATTCAGAGTACATTTTAGACTTCTCAAAATTTAAAAGTGAACCTTGGATCATAATCATAAAGGATTGAAAGTGGTACCCATATATCCTCACCACTTTATTTACATATATCATGGTAAATTGGTCGAGAGATAAATTTCAATAAGTAACAAAGAAGTTGGAAGTATTGGTATGTTGATCTAACACAACCTGTATCATATTCTTTCATTTCAATGTCATCAAGTGACTGGTGAACAAGTCCATGGTTATATTCTTTAATTTACTTATGGTCATGGGAAAATTTTGTGTCCTCCCCTTGGAATTCTATCACAATAATTTAACTTTATGACATACCATGTTGGATGAAGTATACTATGTGATCTATTTGTTTATTTTTTCCCACCATATGTGATCTTAAGGATCATGGTACATATTGGTACTTCTAGTATAGATGGATAAATATGATCTATATGAATTATCCAATAATTATTTCTACATCTAGGTTAATTAATAAACAAAAATCCTATATCAAAATATAATGAAACTTTCATTTTCAATTTGAAATTCATGATGTTTCCTCTCATTTAATAGTTTTACCTTATTTTGATGTTCTATATCATTCCATTGTACCTCATTGATCTTCTCATGGATAGATGGTTGGGAAATTATTTTGGGATAGTTGGATGTATTCTCTACCATTATGATTTTGAAATCCATATTTTACATTTACATGAATATATTATCTCTCTATATCCTCATGATGAATATAGTGGAAAGTTATTTTCAGATAAATCACAAGCTACCTTATTCTCCTTTTTATGATGGTAGTGAATAGAGTAGTCGTAGTCCTTGATCAGCAAAATCCATCTTCATTGATGCATATTGATCTCATTTTATGTGAATATATACATAAATCCATGGTGTTCCATATATATATATATATATATATCAAATTTTTCTTTAAAGATAGTGCCTTCATATCTTTAAGGTAAATATAACTCTAGTTAAATCCATTTCATGATTAGGATAATTCAGCTCATGGGACCTTAAATTTCAAGATGCATAAGAGATTGCCACATCATTTTTTATGGTTACACACAAAATCCCTTTTAGATATAAATCATAATAGATAGAAAATACTATTATAATATAGAGTAGAGTTAGCATAAGTTCACTAACCAACCTTTTTTTAATTTTTGTAAACATTCATTACACTACTTTTTCCGGATAAACATAACTCATTTTTAATTTAACTTGTTTACTATATTATAAATCCATGAAAATTATTACACAGAAAATCTATAATATCTTAATAAAAAAAATTAATCTTTGAATTCAAGTTACTATTATATAATGAGAAAACTCATATACAATATTTTTATTATAAGGATCTATTGTGATTACTTTACATGTTATAATATGTCCCAAGAATGAATCTTTTTGTAACAAAACTTCAAATTTGATGAATTTATTAAACAGATAATCCGTCTTTAGAGTTTTTAATATAACTTTTAGATGATCTTCATGCACCTTGTAGATTTTATAATATATCAAAATTTAGTCAAAAATACCACCCAAAATTAATCAAGGTTGTCTTTAAAGACTATACTAATCAAGTTCATAAATATGGTGGGATCATCAGTCAACTTGAAGGGAATAACAACAAACTCATATTGCTTATATCATATTTCAAAGGAACCCTTTGGGATATATTCTTTATTCACCATCAATTTTTGACCCCTAGTTTAAAGATCAATCAGGGAGAATAATTTAACCCCATGAAGTAAGTTAAATAATTCATCAATCCTTAGAATATAGTATTTTCTCTTTATTTTAATCCCTTAAATTTCTATATAATAGTTGGACAGTCACATTGATCCCTCCTTATACTTTAAAATAAAAGAGGTTCTCCCTAAGGCGACACATTTGGTTAGGTAAAACCCTTATCCAAATGATATTAAAGTGTCTTCATTAAATAATTTAACATCTTATTTTTCATTTTATATAGGATCTTCTATGTTGTATTTGATCTCAGTATGAGTTAAATTGATATATCTGACTCTCTATCTCCATAGGGGAGGTCTAGGTAACAATTAAAAGAATAAATCAATGTATTCCTCAAATATAAATACATTCTATATCTTTATACATTCAGTTTCTTCTCCCACTTCACCAATCATCTCTATAAAGATGGATATGGAAAGTTCTTCTAGAAAAATTTTATGTAGTGATATCTCCCCTTTGAAAAGAAATATGGGTTTTGCATTTATTACCATAAAATTTTCCTTTCATTGAAATTTATCTTATCATTATACATTGATATCCATTCCTTCCCTAGTATAGTGTCTAATTCCACCATGCGGTTGAATAACATATTTTTTATGAGGTTTTTTCAGTTGAAAATTTTTACAAGATTTGATATAAACATTTGAATTGTGGTTAATCCTACTTGGAATCATAACAGATCACTATACATACAAAATATTAGGCTTTCATTCTACATTCCTTGAGAAAAATGTAAAAATAACATAATACATAAAACCAAAATCAAACATAGTTCTTGCTAACATTTAGATCACAATGTGTGCACTATCCACCAAATCTTTTAGAGCCTATAAATGACTCCTCATGATTATTAAATCAGAAAATTTATCCTTTTTCTGTTGAAAATGAAGGTGATTACACTCTATTATCTTCTAATTAGGACACTAATTTGAAAATTTCCCATGTTATCCTCACATGAAGCGTTGAACTTAAAGCTGGGCTTGCACCATATCCAATTTTTATTTATCACAAATATTGTTAGGATTCTCCATACTATAATGTTTTTGAGATATACTTATATATCTTCATAAACATATAACACTTACCACTCATATGTAAGTAATTCTAAGAATGTTTCTATAAAAGCCCGACCTCATAAGCCCAAAGCCAGAGCCTACTACTATTACATTTTCATTATTACAAGGAATAAAATCCTGAAGGACCAATCTGTTTAGTAGTATTTGTAAACCAAATACATACCTAAGTCTTATATTACAAATGAATACACTAATAACAAAATTATTTTTATATTTCCTAGATATTAAATTTATTCTATCTAGTGTATATCTGAATAACATTCTTATTACACTTCTTCGATTCTAGGGGAAAGGAAATAAAATAAGCATGAGATCAAATTCTCTATAATGGTAAGGTATAGAAGAAACAATAATTAATCAATTTTAATAGTTAATATAGAAAAGTAATAATTTAATACACATTACGTGACATCTATAAAATGAGGTGGAAGTGTATAAAAAATACATAATGGTAAATAAAAAAACTGACATGCCATATAATTAATAAACTAAATGGATAGTTGATATTTAAAGGTAATAACTAGAAAAAATTCCATTCAAATAACTAGACAAAGAATAATAAATATGTCAAGTAATGAAATAGAAACACATGCCTTTAATCAATAAACTAAGAATAAATTGCATCTATACATACATCGAAGAAACATATCATGGGTAAAATATAACTAAGTCTATATGAGGGAAATTTTTATTTATTATATGCCATGTTTTCAAGGTAAATGGAACAATAATGATGAATGCCTTTCAAAAAATTCTTTAAAACACACTACTTTCAAAACAATTTGGTTTGTACAACCTCAACTCTACTATCAATACCTTTGAAAAGATAAATTATAACAGACTAGTTACCAACATGAATGGTTTTCCTAACCTAATTTCATCCAATTAGACCATAAATTAATCATGGGGATTATGTTAAGTGGTCCCCATCCAATTTTATACCAATCTAAAGCATTCCTAAAATATAGAATAATAGATTTAAATAAAAAAAATTCCTTAAGAAATATATGTATTGAGTAAAGGATATAGATTTTCAATATTTCTATAGTCAATAAAATTATATCCAAAGAATAAATCATATGAAAAATGGTATATTGTTTTGGAAATGGACATATCCATGATAAATGATATAGATAATTTAAGGAAATTAAATGTTCAATGATATTAGGAAATTGAATATTACATGGGGACTAGAAAAGGAATCAAGGAATTGAATTTCAACACAATCCTTGTTAAAATGAAAATAATAAACCATTTAAATAATAATATATATTGTTTCAATACAAAAAATCACAAGTGGTGTAAAAAATGTTTTTCTCATTGATTAATGGAAATATTATAAATATATTTTTTAAAACATTCTTGAAGAAAAAATCCTTTCATTTTAAAAATAAATTTTGAAAATACATTTATTTGAAAACATCATTTTAAAAACTATTTTAATATTGTCTTTTTAATCATTGAAAAAAATTTAATCATATGATGTGAGTAAATCTATACATGCATTATATGGTACAAAAAACATTCCTTTTACAAGATAAAAGTTTTAAAAAGTACCTTGTCTAGAAAGATACCAGAAGATTCATTTAAAAACGTTTGAAAAAAGAAAAAAAGGTAAAAATTTATTTAATAAATCAATTGTTGAATGTTAAAATAATTAATTTTTTTAGAATATAAGGTTTTTATAAGAAAATAGGTTCTTCGACTAAAGAGATAAATAAGGTTGGCTTTTCTTAAAAACATTTTTACTACCAAAGATTGGGAAAAAAGAAAAAAATAATTAAAAAGTTCATTAATAACTATAGGAGAAGAAAATTAAGGGTTTTATTATACAATAGTCATGTAATTTTCTCAAATTAAAATTCAATTGTTAATAATCCCCAAAAAAATGAAATTGTGAAGTAAATCATTGAAAGGACAAAAAAATTGATATGAGAATAAATAAATGAAATGATTATGTGTTCCAAATATAAATACATGTTAAATAACTATAAATAAAAAAATATATATTAAGAATTAATTGCACACATAATCTTATAATATTAACGATAATGAGGAAGTAATATAAACCAATGAAAGAAATTGGGTTATTAAATTATTTACCACATGGTAACTATTAGTTCTAATCCCATTAGAAGAAATAATTAAAATTGAAAGTAAAAATTGCATGAATATAATGTAAATCATGTTATTATATATATGTTTTGGAATTATATACACCACATAAAATAATTATGTGGGGAATATGAAATGTACATCGCAAATGTAAAATGAGAGATGAAAATACAATACCTTGCATTTCCTTTAGGGTGAAAATCTGTTAAATTATTGTATAATGGATTTTAAACTTGTCAATAAAATATAACCAAAATATATTAATATTTTTAACATCATATTTTAATTTATGATAGTATATTATTACCCATTTGTTAACAATGTTTCATTATTCTCATTATTTTGGGTGTTAATTGCCTTGGTTTTCGAGTATGGTTTGACTTGTTACTTGTTGTTCCTATTAATTATATCATGGTTTCATCATCTCCATAATGAAATACTTGATTTATTAATCATATATATTTATTATATATGTATTTATAAAAATACAAGACATTTTAAGTTAACAAATAAAATGCACTGTTCATTGAAAAGATATTCCATAGGTACGCAAAAATGCTTCATTCATTTATTATCGTATTAAAATAATGAAAATTGAATTATTTTTATACATATTATAATTATTGTATAATATATGTTGAAATTATTTTTAATAGTTTTAATAAAACTATTCTTTATACAATTTGGGTATTTCTTGAATGAATCACATCTCTTTGGGGAGGATATAGTCCACACTTCCACAAATGATGTTATCATATTCCCCCAAAATATAGTGAACAATGTTATGTGTCACTAAATATTATAGAAGCATAATAAAATTATAAATATATGATATATCATATAGAAATAATTTTTCCATCATAATTCCCAACCATGATAAGTGGTAATGGAGAAATGAACAATCATCATTTTGTAAGGTAGCAGTAGTTCTCCTTACACTAATGGTATGTTTGTTACCCAGTATATGGAAATATTTATAATTTTAGATAAAATAAAAATAATGAAAACATATATTTATATTTATGATAATTAGTTTATTATATAATCTCATAATAAGAATATTTTATGGGGAGTATAATTAGAATAAAACAACGAATGTTTATGAAGGATGTTACCAATTATTTGGGTAATTCCTTTTAGTTTGCATAAAAGGGATTACATGGATAGATATATTCCATAAGTGAATCTTTTAAGATTTGAGGAGTGATTTTTAGGAAATATTTTGGAAGATATTATTTTATAAAATGTGTCTTGAGATCTATGACGAAGTGGGTCGGGTGAATGCATATCTATATTGGAGGAGGAGAGACATTCTTGTAAATTTTTTAAAATACAATTCCAATCACATTTTTTCAAATACATGTTGCATCAATAATGAACTTTTTTTTATAAAAATGAATATATGGTAGGAATATCTCCATCCAATATATTTTGGATAAGTTTCTAGGTCATTTTATCTCTAATTTTTAATGCCTAGTCCCTTATTAATCTAATATTTCTTTAAATCGTTCTAATAAATTTTAATCACATTAACTTGTATTTTTGGTAAAAAATTAATTTGAACTTATAATACCTTATAAATTATAATTATTCCATATACAAAATCCATTTCATAAAATTCCAATGGAATAAGTGTTATAAATTAAATTATTACTAATGACGCAAATATAACAACAATGTGGGTTTTTAATTTAAAAAATTTTAAATGTTGCTATGTTTTTATATCCAATTACAAAGATTAATTGATTTGAATGACATAAATTAGATTATTGAGGTAAACTTTTTCTAAATAAACTTAAAATAATAATTAAAATATAATTTACCCTCATAAATAAATTATATGAAAAAAACAGTCTTAAATTTGAATTTGGTAATTCATTCACTATTAATCAAAAAACTAAATGTCACTGAAAATTTAAAAAAATCACCCTAACCAAATTTTTATGTTTATATTTCGAATATGAATATTATTTTGAAAAATATTTATAAAAGTTACAAAAATTTTATTTAAAATGTTGTTTCCATTAAAAGGAGGTAATAATGCCTTTGTCAAAATATATGGTTTGATGTGTAAAATAAGGTTTGTACTCATCTTATACCTATAAAATCAATTTTATGTATATAAAAAATATTTTTTTGATTATAATATATATATATATTAATATCAGTCACTAATTTTAATTAATTTAGTTTTTATGGAAAAAAACATAGTTGTGGGCATAAAAATATTTTTCTATAAAAACATTCCCTTTATATTAAACTGGGTTCTATTTTCATTTCTAGTAAAATTATAACAAGCGAATTAAAAATCATATTTTAAAAATTTAGTTTATCATGTTAATAATCACTAACATAACAACTATGTTATATCTTATTATATTAAAAAATAATTTTTTTATAATATATAGTTCTTCTGTAAAACTCAGTCTTTCTTGTAACACAAGTCATCATAGAAATTCATTGTTTTGTGTGATGCAATCAGACTCTGTATTGAATTAATTAAAATATATATCATAGATTGAACTTATTTTTAATATCAATTATATTTTTAATTTTCAATATATTATATTCCCTTATGTGCTTACTATTGTGTGTCGTACATGCTACCAAATACAACGTTCTTACGTTAGAATATCAGGGTGTTGCATTCTCCCTACCTTAATTAAATTGAATCTAAAAAAGTTAACTCAATCATGGTAAAATATTGATTAATATTACCTATGTTATAATCCCACATCATGATAATTGTTTGTAAAACAACTTCTAGAAAAGAGAAAATGGGAATTATAAAGGCCATATGAACTAACATGTAACTAGGTATTTATGTAAAAGAACATTAGTGGAAGGTGAAGATATAAACTTATAGGAGAGGTGTAAATATTTTTTATGAGTGATTGAGCTCATCAATCCTAAACAAGTGAATTATTACTACAATGTTGAGTGCCTCAAAGTCAAAAATCTTTGATCATTTAGAATTCCATTGGTTCAATAAGATTTATGGTATTATGACCAAACAATTTGAAAATTTTCATAATGTTGAGTAAATCATTTACAACCAATGAATATAAAGAAATATTATTACATAAAATATTTCTATAAAAACAATTTCCTCCTTTCTTTCTTCGATAAATTTCCAATTCATCCAATACATCAATAAGTGGATATCGATGAATTAACATTGATTCCCGAAGAACTATGATAAACTTTTATCCGATCATAAGGCCCATAAAATTTTGGGGTGTCTTTCCATCAGTCTCTAACTATTTTCAAAATCTAATATGATTATGAAATTCATCTCTATACCTAAAAGAAACATTATTATTTCATCATTAATATTAATTCATAAAATTTTTTAAATAAAAAAATATCAAATTGACTAGGATAATTTGTAGGGAAGTGATTGGCATTAAAACCTTTTTGTAATTCGATCATGGGTTCATGTCTTGTAGACTTTACAGGTTCTATGCATTATCACACAGCATATAGTTTTTCATTTTCTATAACCAAATTGATAAAATTTACATACTAAATAATTTGTACATCCTTGAAAAAAGGATAATTACTAAATATCCTTTTAATTAAGGTTTTAAATACAATTCAAATACATAATTAATTCATCCAATTATTTCCACATAAGTCATTACTTGTTCAATAGTTTATCCTATTGAAGAGGAAATGGACTCAGGTAATACCAAGGTTCCCCATATTTAATTAAAAAACCATAAATTGATCTTTAGGATGAGTTTCATTTCTTTCCTTCATACTCTTCATTTATTTCCCAATAATTGTTTAATTTTTTATTTCGCACCAAGAAAATATTTCCACATTCTATTGAGACACATTCTTAGGTTCCACATTTTATATTTATTTCATGATGGAAATTGGGAATTATTCTCTATATGGTCCCCACAACTCGAGCTCTTAGAAACCCCGATAATTAGCTTCTTTGGTGTGCTTGGTAGTTGGTTGTGGTATGTCTTGTTAATTATATTTTAGGAAAACCGATTATGAATAAACATGATATCATTAAATCCTATAAATTCCTCATTCGGTCTCTCAATATACCCACATTTTCCTTCAAGGTCAATGTTAACATGAATCCTTAGGGTTCCATCCATAAACTAAAACAAAAAATCATAGTGTAATTAAAAATTATTATAGTAAGAAAATTATGTAATAATTTATACGATATATAAATCATGGCACCTTATATTTAATGAAAAAATATTTAGGTTTAACCTAGGTTATTAATTTCCATAATATATTAAAATCCTTTATAATGTTTTTTAAATTATTTTTGAATTTTCCTAATCATATTCTATGCAAGTTTCCAACTAGGTGTTCACTAAGACCCAATGTTGTGTACCAGGTTATGCTCGAGTCAGACCAGATTCACCCTATTAGAGTTGTTACCACTAATACATATGTTCCAAAACCAAATCTACTTGTTGTATCTAGATATGGAGGAATTGATAGGAAGAACCAAATAATCTACAACATATTAAATTTCTAGAATTATATTATATAATTATCATCAAATTCTACCTTAGGTCTATTTTATATAATCTATGTTTTCATAAATCTAGTTACCAAAGTTGATAAAAAAAATTCTATGATACCAACTATAGCAAGTTGAGCCCATTTGATAAGAGCCAGTGTCTACTGCCACTACATTGGAATGATTTCAAGGAATCAAATCCCAAAATACCAATTAGTTTACTAGTCTTGGTAAACTAGATAAATACATGAGTCGTTTATTATAAAGTAATTCACTAATTATGACATAATTTTCTTCTTTCTTAGATAATAAATTTATTCAATCTAGTGTATCCTTGTTTATATTTCTTCATACACTTCTCGAAAAACTAGGGAAGTAAAATAAAATTATGGTGAGATCAAGTACTTAGTATGGTTAAAGTATAATGGATGAAATAATTAATCAATGATAATAGTGTATATGGAAAGGTAATAATTGAATAATCATGAAATAAAATTAATAAAAATCTAATGAACTGCAAAAAAAATATGGAATAACAAATAACTAAACTCATATTCCATATAATCAATAAAATAAGTGTATACTCAATATAGAAATCTAATAACAACATAAAAATTCCAGAAAAATAACTAGATAATGCACAGTCCTAATTGAAAAGATAGAATTAGAAAATTTTTCCACTAATCAATAAATTTAGAATCAAATTAATTCATAGATATATTTAAGAAAAAATATCATGGATAAATGAGAACTGCGTCTGAATGGGGGAAATGCTTAATTATTGGATTCCATGTTTCTTATTTACATGGAACCATTACCATGAAGACCTTTCACAAGATGGTTTAAAACTTACGTGTTACAAATAAATTTCTCTCCAACCATAAGTCTACTATCAAGACATTTTACATGATAGTTTTTAACATATTGGTTACAAACATGAAGGGTTTTCCCAACCTTATTTCATCCAATGAGACTACAAATGCATTATGGGGATTACATTAAGTAATCCTCAACCCATGTCA
This sequence comes from Viscum album, assembly GCA_963277665.1. NCBI lineage: Eukaryota > Viridiplantae > Streptophyta > Magnoliopsida > Santalales > Viscaceae > Viscum > Viscum album. Next base: position 257,346,189 of record OY728156.1, on the reverse strand, counting down.
TAAAATTCCAAAGCATTCGTTATATATCTAATAATTTAAATAAATAAATTAGGTGCCTTATTAAATATCAATAATGAGTAAAGGATACATATTTATCAATATTTCCCTATTCAAAAAAATTACATTCAATGTAAACACCATATGAAAAATGGTTTACAGTTTTTTCAACAAACATGTACATGATAAATAAATGGATAATTATTTGAAATACAATGTTCAATGATCAAATGAAAAAGAATATTTTTATGGGACTACAAAAGGGAACATTGAAGTGAATGTCAATACAATCCTTGTTCAAAGTAAAATCATAAACCATCCAATGGAATAATAATGAAGGTTTAAATAACATATATCTCATATCACGTAAAAATAAATGGTCCTTACCTTTATGAATTGAAATATTATAAAAATCTATTTTTAAAAAAATTGATGAAAATATCATTTTTTTAAAAAAATTTATATATAATTTTATTTGAAATCAAATTAAAAAAAACCTTCATTAAATATTAAACTTTTAAACTAGAAAAGTAATCTTTAATGATATGATGGTGGGTAAATCTGTACATGTTGTATGAGGTAAAAAGAACATTCCTCTTTCGTGATAAAATGATAGAAAACATCCTTGTTCAAGAAAATATAGGAAGATTAATTTGGAAACATTTTTCAAAGAAAAATTGGAAAAAGAATTCATTAATAAATCATTTGGGGAAAGATAAAACTTTTTTAAAAACATTTTTATAAAAAAGGTATTTAGTAGAAAAAAGGTTCTTCATCTAATGGGAGAAATAAATTCATATTTTCATAAAAACATTTTATAAAACATTTTGAGTTAGAATGAAAATAAAAATTGTACTAATACTTGAAAAAGTCCATGAAAAAGTAAATAATAATAAAATGAAATGGTTTATTGAAAAATGAACATGTAATTTTGTAAAAACCTAGGGTTTTGGAACGGGTCAAAATTCTAGCCCTTTTTAAATTTTGACTTGTCTATGAGAAAACAATGGAAATCGGGGATGTTTTGGAAGTTTCCAGACTACATGCTATGTACTCAGAGTACACACCATGTATAATTTGGTCGAGTACCAGCCGTGTGCTCACCGAGTGCATGTCATGTGATGACCATGTTAGAATTTTGTACTACACAGTGTGTAGTTATAGACGCGTCATGTACCGTTGACTGTGTGGAGGCCATACATGGTGTGTAGGCCTATTGGTGGGGTAGAAAATGTTTACCAAGTAGAAGTCATGTACTAATTGTGCACGTTATATAGAGGGGTCGTGAATGGGGATATACATGGCGTGTTGGGGATGTCAGTTGGGTAAAGAGGTACACATTTTGTAGTCAGTCAGTAAGTCATCAATGAAATATCAGCCCCTTATGAATAGTAAAATGATACAATGTGTGTATTCCTAAAGTACATGTTGTGTATTTTTTTTTTGCTAAAATGGGTAGTAGCCTCATTTTGAGTCAGAACAAAAACCCTTGATGGGTTTGAGCGATGAGAGCTAGAAGGGTCTCCAAATACCTCTCATTTCTTCGTATGATGGTTGATTTAAACATAGTTAATTCCATTGGAACCCACTCAGTAAGGCCTTGATTCATCTTGAGTCATTTTTCATGATTTATGTTCTAGAATGAATTATTGGGGTTTGATCAGTTTTTATTCTTTTGTAGATCTACTACATTTTAGTCCTAATTGAATGTGGTTATTGGATGAGTATCATTGTACGAGTCTCAGGTAGGTGGTGCATACATATTACTGTGTTTTCACAGACTTTTGGGTGATGCGGCCTATGGCGCGTTTTTTGGAATTTTGATGGAGACCCAAATTTACCTTCTATTATATATTTAATTGTTTATTTGACCTATAAGATGTCATTGAGTATGCCATATTACTTCTTTTTCTTGAGCGGGGTCGGGCGAGTTGGTGTATCTCATCAGGGTATTTTGGTTGGGGATGCCAAAATGGTTATAATCAAATAATATTGTTTTAAATTGTTGATTTCAGTTTATTAAACATTGATACGAAATTTTAAAGGCCTCAAAGACCTCCGTGATGGTATAGGAAAACACTTTTTTAGTGCAATTCATCTGTTTAGAATATTTTTCATGTTCACGTGTTCTGTTAAAATATGTTATTTATGTAACTTCTAAATTGGATATGCTGGAACATTTGGGTTATGTTGGGAATAGACCAGTTATTCATTAGTGATGCTGATCACAAGTAGGGCTTGGCCCATGTTACATTGTGTGGTTCTGACCCCGGGATTGTGCATCATGGGAATCAGGTTGAGGAAGGATGACTGTTAGGTTGGGTATGGCCCGGGTTACTGGGATGGTGAGACCATCAAACTTGAGTGGCATGGTCGCAGGGACACGAGGTGTCATATGTGTTGTGGCATTGGTACTATTTTGGTGATTACCAGTCACCTGGAACTATGAGTAGTGTACAAACAGAGAGACTCTGGGATGAGTTGGTTTTGACCACTCGTGTGGGTAGAGTCCCCTGTTAGTTGCGGTTTAGGTACTATTGGTTTGGGTTGCTTGTCATAGGATTCCACATGGAAGGTGATGAGCACTCTGGGGATAGCATTGAGGCTATCGGGTTGGGGGTAGCGGCTCGCTATGATTTGAGGGCAGACATCATTACCCCTCTGGTAACTTATTTTAGGGAAACCATCGATGTCTCTTCAGTTACATTGTTTTGAGCGAAGACATAATTATCCCTCTAGTTGCTTAATTTTAGGGTAGACATCACTATCCCTCTGGTAACTTATTTGAGGACATGCATCGTTGTTCCTTTGGGTAACTGTTTCTTGGGAATGCCTTTGGGACGTCGGTACATGAAACACGCGGTGTCAGGGGGCACATAGTGTTGTGTTACATGAAAGAGATTCTAGCATTGGCCTAAACAAGTGTCACTCCATGGTGGTTGATGAGCACCAGTGGAGTTTGTGTTTATTTTTGTATCATGTTGTTTACTATTTTCTTTATAAATGCATTCCTACTTAAACACTTATATTAGGCACGCACCATTGGGTGGTATCTTACTGAGATTCATGTCACACCTCGCACGAGCTCTTCGGGATACGTGCAAACATTATGTATTTATGTACATGAAATAGGCCAGCTTCAGGAGCCGGGATTAATTAGCTATTTCTTGGAGATGGTATGGATTTTGAGGTATTTCCTAGCTAGAGTATATTTTGTTATGTTTTTTTTCCTGTATCAGTATGCTTGTTATGTAGAAACAGTTGGTTAGCTAGTGGCGACCTGCATATATTTATATATATATATATATATGTTTGACTATCATTGGATGCATTTTTGTTGTTCATTAGTAGTTACAGGTTATCAACATGATGCTGTGTTTACTTTTTGTTGTTGTTGTTATATTTATTGCTTCTGCTGTTTATCAATAGTGATTGTGCTTTTTCTCTGCAGGTCTGTTTTGAGTCTACTGAGTCGTTTATTCTGCTACATCTTTATTATTATACTCAGACTTGTACCCTTGTTATCCTCCGAGATGGTATAGCCTACCCACTATACCTATAAGACCACCACTTCTAGTCGGTATCCTTTGGAATTCTGGGAGGTGCGCTTAAGGTAGTAACACCTGACCCGTTTAGAATTGTTCGGGTGGTAGTTTGGGTACGATTTGTTACAAAGTAGTATCATAAGAGTTCATGAAATGGATTTTGTATTAGTGTCTTTCCCTCTAATAATGAAATTGAGACTACAATTTTTATTTTTGCTGGTTTAACTATTTGGGGTATGGTAGACTAGACATAGGTTGTTACTAGAACTGGATTTTTAGCTTGTGTAAGGGAGCCTGCAGCCCAAGGAATGAAAAATAAGCCAAGTTTCCATGGGTGGGAATTGTTGTTTTCATTTTCTCATATTATAGCTTATATGATTTCCACCTTGGTGGCTCACTTGGTGTGTGATGTTATTGATTGTGATATGTAACCCTTGACCCGTTGCGGTATGTGAGAATTGGATCTTGGACAGTCTGGCACGGATTATCTTCTTGGCCTTTCATAGGCACATTTTTGGGTATTTTAATTTTATAACTATAAATTTTCTTTGTGATGTGATAATACCATGTGAATAAAATGTCAATTTACATGCCTCATATTCTCTTGATATGTTCATAATTGAAATTCTGTATAGAATTACATTTTTATTACTATGTGTTATGCCATGATTATATTTTAGCAGAATTTCATGTGACAGGCAGGTACTATGGTTGAGGTGATTTTGATCATCCGGATTGGGTGACTTGGTCATCGGTTTGAGGCAACGTTAGTTGTCAGTATGGGCCTGACCCGAGGTAATTTTGATACATAGCTCTGTTAATGGTGGGTAAGGAGGCCATGAGGCTGGGATGCCATGGTCATGGGTTGTAGTTGGGGAGAGTAAGGGAATTTTTTTTATGCTGCATATTTACTGATTTCTCTATCTCTATTCAATATATACTGTTATATATATATATGGGGTTTTCAGACATTTATGGTATTCAATGGGTTCCACTTATACATATCGATGGAGCATCAGGCGGGTGATGATAGAGTGTCGCATGTGTAGGATCGGATTTAGGATCCAGTTCTGGCGGAGTAGGAGCTGCAGGTACCATCTCAGGGACAGGATTAGGTTCAGGAACTAGTGCAGGTCGGGTAGCAATCAAGTTTGGCAGCGTTTGGACCATTCCTTGATGAGCATCTTCGAGCTATCCTGGTATGTGTATAGCAGGTAATTGATAGAGGCATTCATGGTATGGAGCCATATATGGAATATCTGACGTGGGAGTTCCAGTCGCAAAACCAACCTATTTTTTAGGGTGAGGGTGGTCCATAGAAAACTGAGAACTAGATAGAGAGAATGAAGATGATTTTCGAGTAGCTGGAGATGCCTCCAGGGTGGAGGGTCAAGCTGGAGACGTACATGTTGTGAGGGCTAGTAAATCGTTGGTGGGATGTAAAGGTTCAGGCTTATAGGCATGAGGGACTGGCATGGAAGGACTTCAGGGACAGGTTCTTAAGCACTTTTACCCAGAGACACTAAGGTCCAAAAGAGATCAATAGTTCTTGATCCATTATAAGGGATACATATCCATCATGGAATATGAATCTACTTTTACTGAGTTGTCTTGCTTTGTACCTAGTATGATAAGCGATGACATGGAAAGGGTTAGGTGCTTCACGGATAGACTATGACATGCCATTCGGATACAGGTGAATATCTTCAGGCTGTGTTCATTCTTAGAGGCGGTGAATCAGGTTCTCATAAGAGAGGGAAAATAGTGGGACAGGCCCAAGGTTGGTCAGGTAAGGGAATCAGGTGATGGTTCAGATAACAAAAACTGAGGATGGGATGATTTTCAGTAGGTCAGTTAGTCTAAGGACTCGGCTAGACCAACTCATAGATATTTGGAAATGGATTGCATTCAGTGTGGATAGCCAGGACATGTTCAGACTCAGTGCGATAGGCCTATAAAGGAGTGATGGGCATGTGGGAAGGTCAGGAATATAGAGAGGTTCTATAGGTAGTCTTCTCAGATAGCTGGTAGGTAGGGACCATGTCATAGGGTGGCATCTGGAGTTGGCTCAGGTTCGGTACTAGGATAGTGTATCCGAGGTTCATCTTCACGCATAGGACATAATAGGTATAGAGGGATCTAGCTGAGGGGTCAGTGGCCGGTGGCTGGAGCAGCACCGCAGGGAGGTCAGGCATCAGGCATCCATACTTCTGTCCAAGTGCATGTCGTGGAGTTTCCAGAGGATGAATAGGTTGTTGAATCGATGTCGGTTAGAGGTAAAAAATGGGTGTGGCCATGATTTCCATGTTTTTTTACATGACTTGTAGATTCATGTTTGTTCTGACTGCATGTGATGCACGTGATAAATGTGTACTGACTAGATTATGGTTTGTGGGATTGATGATATATTGGGTGCATGATATATTTATATATATGTATGAGATGTGTAGAATCAGGGGCATAGAGGACATGGGTTACATGAGGTTCCTTGGGAATCGGTGAATCGAGGATGTGGGTTAATTGAGGTGTCATGGGAATCGGGCATCAAATAAGCGTGTTACTTGAGGTGCATGGCATCAGCTTTTATTTGGGAATCCATGGGATGCAGGACCACATGGAGGCAGACCCCGATGTGATGCGAGATATGTTTGGTGTCAGAAATAACATAGAAGCACCAATGAGGTACAGTGGTGATGATGCATCATAATAAAAATGTACATCAATAAAATAGGTTAGTGAACCTTAGCTTGTGTTGAGTTTTGTCAGGTTGAGTCCGAGTTAGAAAATTCCTAAGTGGAGATCCCCCTTGAATAATTTAGTTGGAACCTTTGAAACCAGGGAGTTGTAGGTTAATTTTATCGGGGTTGTATGTTTGGTGTCATCACTGGGATTCGTTTCATAGATCAGGGATGAGCTATATTAAGGTGGGGGAGATTGTAAGAACCCGAGTTTTTAGAACGGGTAAAAATCCTGACCATTTTTGAATTTTGACTTGTCTTTGAGAAAACTAGGAAAATTTGGGATGTTCTAGAAATTTCTAGTCTACACACCGAGTACTAAGAGTACATGCCTTGTATAAGTTGGGCGAGTACCGGCCGTGTGCTCATCGAGTACATGTCGTGTGATAACCGTGTAGGAATTTCATACTACACAACATGTAGTTATAGACATATCATGTACCCCTGACCATGTGGTCCATACATGGAATGTAGTCCTGTTGGTGGGGTGGAATGTTTTTAGCAATTACACGTCATGTACTAATTGTACACGCCGTGTAGAGAGGCTGTGTATGGGGATATACATGGTGTGTTGGGGATGTCGGCCGAGTAAAGAGGTACACACCGTGTACCATAGGTATACGCCATGTAGTCATTCAGCAAGTCCTCAGTGAAATATCAGCCACCTTATTAATAGTAAAATGATACACGGTGTGCAGTCCTAAAATACACATCAGGTATTTTCTTTTTTTTCCTCTAAAACTGGTCTTAGTCTCATTTTGAGGTAGAACCCAAAACCTTGATTGTTTTGAGCAGGGAGAGCCAGATAAGACTCCAAATACCTTCTATTTCTTTTTCTGATGCCAGATTGAAAAACCGTTAAATTAATTGGAACCCCCTCTGTAATGTCGTTATTCCTCTTGAGCCGTTTTTCTTGATTACTGTTCTTGAATGAGTTATTTAGGTTTGAGGGGTTTTGATTATTTTGTAGATCTAAAACGTTTGTAGACATAATTGGAGGATTTTATCAGAGGATTATCATCATATGAGTCTCAGGTAGGTGGTGCATACCTCTTTTTGTGTTTTCACAAAATTTTGGGTGGCACGACTTTTGACACGTTTTCGGGTATTTTGAGTGAGACCCTAATTTACCTTTTACTGCCTATTTAATAGTTTATTTGATCTATGGGATGCCTTAGGGTACGAATTGTTACCAATTTTTCTTTAACGGGTCTGGACGAGTGACTGTGGCTGATCGGCACATTTTGGTTGGGGATGCCAAAATGGTTATAATTGAATTGTATTGTTTTAAACTGTTGAGTTCAGTTTATTAAACCTTCATAGGAAATGTTAGAGGCCTCAATGACCTCTTTGATGGTCTAGGACAACTTTTTTTTAGTGAAATTCAGCTGTTTAGATTTTTTTTCCTATTCATGTGTTTTGTTTAAATTTTTTATTTATGTTATTGCTAAATTGCATAAGCTGGAACCTTTGCGGTGTGTTGGGCATGGACCCGATATGCTTGAGTGATGCTGATCACATTTTGGGCTTGGCCTGAGTTATATTGGGTGGTTCTGACCTCATGATCGAGTGTCATGGGAATCAGGTAGAGGTAGGATCACTATCAGGTTGGGCGTGGCCCGGGTTACTGGGATGGCGAGACCATCAGACTAGAGAGGCATGGTCTTAGGGACACGAGGTATCACATGTGTTGTAACATTGGAACTATTTTGGTTATTAACTCTTTCCCAGAACTATGATTAGTGTGCACATAAAGAGACATCATGATGAGGTGGTTTTGAAAACTTGTGTGGGTATAGTCCCCCATTATTTTTAGTTTTGGTGCTATTTTTTGGAAGTGCTTGTCGTATGAAGCTACATAGAAGGTGAGAAGCCTTCAGGGGATAGCATTGTGGCTATCAGGTTGGGGTCAAGGGATCACAGTGATTTGAGGGGAGACATTGTTGTCCCTCAAGATACATTGTTTTGAGGGCAGACATTGTTGTCCCTCTGATTAATTTTTTTTGATGGAAAACATCATTGTCCCTCTAGTTACTTATTTTGAGGGTAGACATCATTTTCCCTCCGGTTACTTATTTGAGACAAGCATCATTATTCCTCTGGGTTACTTTTTCATGGGTGTTCCTCTGGGACATTGATACTTGAGACATGCGGTGTTAGGTGGAACATGGTGTTGGGTTATATGACCGAGATTACGTCATTAGATGAAGCAGGTGACACTCCATGGTGGCTGCTGAGCACCAGTGCAGTTTGTGCTTATTTTTTCATCGTAATGTTTACTGTTTTACTTATAAATTCATCTATTCTTAAACACTTATATTAGGTATGCACTGTTGGGTGGTATCCTACTTAGATTTTTCTCACACTGAGCATGGGCCCTTCTGGACTTGTGTAGACTTTATGGATTTACATGCATGAAAAAGGCCAGCTTCTAGAGCTGGGCAGTATTAGTAATTGAATGGAGATGGTATGGACATTGAGGTCCTTCTTAGCTATAATTTATTTTGTTTTGTTTTATTTCCTATATCAGCATGCTTGTTATGTAGCTATAGTTGATTAACCAGTGGCTCCCTATATATATACATATATAAAATTCATAGGATGTATGTTTGTTGTTCAGATGTAGTTACAAGTGATCATCATGCAGTTGTGTTTACTTTCCACTGTTGTTTTTATAATTATTTCTTTCGCTATTTATCGATATTAAATGTGCTTCCACTCTACGAGTCTGGTTTGAGTCTACTGAGTCATTTATTATGAATCATCTTTATTATTATACTCGAACTAGTACTCTTGTTATCCTCTGAGAGGGTATAACCTTCCTACTATACCTATAAATCCCTCTCTGCTAGTCGGCAGCCTTTAGCGTTCGGGGAGGTGCGCCTATGGTAGTAACACCCGACTCGTTTAGCACTATTCGGGTGGCTGTTTGGGTATGGGTTGTTACAAATTTACTCTAATGTATGTCCAAGTGTAATCAATCCCAAAAAATGACATTGTAAAGTTATCCCTTGAAAAGACTATAACATTAATATGAGAATCAATCAATTAATAGATTATGTGTGTCAAATTTAAATCGAAATTAAATAAGTGAAAATAAAAGAATATATAGTAAAAAAAATTACATATGCAATCTTATAATATTAACAACAGTGAGAAAGTAATATCATCCAATGAAAGAAATTAGTTTATGAATTTTTTTACCACGTTGTAACTTTTATTTATAATCCCCTTAAAATAAATTATTAAAATGGAAACATAAAATAATATGAAGATAAAATAATTATTGTTATAATATATCAAATTGGTCAGTATATACACCACCAAAAATAAATGAATTGTGAATATAACATTTATCTCACAAATGTAAAAAGTGAGATGAAAATCCAATGCCATGTGTTTACTTTAATGTGAAAGTCCATTAAATTATTTTATAATGGGTTTAAACATGTTAGTAACTTATTATATAAATATAATAACATTTATAATATGTTATATTAACTTATTATAATATCTTATTATCTTTTTTTAACATCCTTTCATTGTTCTCATTATTTCAGGTGTTAATAGACTAGTCATTCTATTATGTATTGGCTTATTACTTGTTCATGTTAACTGTATCATGGTTTAATCATCTACATAATTTAATAAATTATTTAATCAAAATATATATTCTATGTATATGTATTTTTAATTATCCATAAAATTTGGAGATAATAAATTAAATGAACTATTTATTATTATGGTAGGTTGTACATATGCATAATCACTGCATTCATTTTATTTGTCTTATTAAAAGAATAAAAATAAATGATATATGTATATATTATAATTCCAGAATAATTTATATTTCATATATTTTTTAAAGGGTTATTAAAACAATCTTTTATACAGTTCATGTATAGAATGAACAAATCACTTCACTTTGGGGAGTTGGTAGTCCCCACTTCCACAAAGGATGTTATTGTATTCCTATAAATTGTAGTGCATAAAGGTATGTGTTAATAAATAATTCTATAAGAATAAAAAAAAATTATATATATATATATATAATATAAGATAATGTTTCATTCACAATTCATATCGATGAGAGTTGGTAATGTAAAAAATGAACAATTATCGCTTTGTGGTGCGTTAGTTTGTCCAACAAGAACGACATGTTTGTTACCCATTAGATGGAAGTATGTGTATTTGTAGGTTGAGAACATAGAACAAATAAATATTATAATATTTAGGATACCGATTTTATTATATATAAATTTAATATGAATATATAATGGGGTGGAGAATTAAAATAAAAAAGAAGACATTGGGAAAGGATGTTACCTCTTATCTGGGTAAGTCTTTTTGGTTTTTAACAAAGGATTCCATGGATGGATTTATTCACATTATGAGGCTTTTAGTTTTAAGGGATGGATTGTAAATATCTAGTTAGGTAGATATTTTTCTATCCAAAGAGTCATTAGAGGTTTTAGGAAGTGTTCGGGGTGAGTGCATTTTTATAGTAGTGGAGTGGCATTCTTGTAAATTTTTTAAAATGGAATTTCACAAACATTTTTCTATAAAAAGTGCCTAAAATAGTGAACCGAATTAGATAAATGGAAGCTTAGGATAAAAATAATTCTATAAAATGGGTTTTTTACAAGTTTATATGTCATTTTTTCTCTTACATTAATGGTTTAGTCAATTGTTAAGCTAATTTTTTTAAACTTTGTAATTAATATTAATCACATTCACTAATATTTTTGGTAAAGAGATAATTTAACATTATTAGAACTTTTAAATTATAATTAATCCAAATATGAAATCTATTTTATAGAATCATATTCACAAAAGTGTCATAAATTCATTTAATACTAATCTCTCACACGATACAACAATAGGGGTTTTTAAAGTAAAACATTCAAAATTTCATGTGTTTTTATGTAAAATATCAAAGTGGAATTGATTAAGATTATTTAATTTGAATTAATTTATGAAAAATTGATCTAAATAACCTTTAAAACAAATGTAAAATATAATTTTACCTTATAAATATATTATAAGAAAAATAAGTTTTTAATTACAATTCAGTATTATTTTCACTATTCATAAAAAAACTTCATGAAAAAATAAATAAAAATTAACCTAAACATAAATTTGATGTTTCTCATTAAAAAATAAAGTTTATTTATAAATATGAGAATTATAAATTTTATAAAAATTTATTTTAAATAGGTTCTCTATTAAAATGTAGTAAAAGTTAATTTTTAAAAATATAGGTTCTTATGTGTAAAATTGGGGTTGTTCTAATATTTTTCCTAAAAAATAAATTAGATAAATTTTAATGATATTTGATTGAATATATAATATATATTAAATTTATATTTCTCACTAATACATATAATTGGATTTCATTATGCATTTCAAATTAATTTGTAAGTAGTGAATTTAACCATATATTTCCATAAGTTAGTTAATCATATTCATAATTTCTAATTTAATAGCTATGTTATGTAATATTATATAAAACAATAATATCATAATAATATATTGTTGTTTTTTAAAACTCATTCTTGTATGTAACACATGCCATCGAAAAAATACGTTATTGTATGAGATTCAAGCTAACTCTGTATTACTTGCATTGCAATCTATATCATAGATTGTATTTATTTAAAATAGTTATTATATTGTAATGTCTTCAGATATTATATTACCTTATGTGTTTGGTGTTTTGTTTTATAAAACCTATAAAATAAAATGTACTTATATTATAATATCAGGTAATTATGGTTTCCTTCCACGATTGTTGCAGGTTGGTAGTTATAGTTTCTTTCCTCATCCTTAAGGACTAAAATTATTCCCTATATTAGGATCCATTTTCTTATTCTTCTCATTCATACCATGTAAACAATTCATCTCTCCAAGCTCTATTTATTCATTTACAGAACTCCATGCTATCTCCTCATAGTTTTCATGGTATTGAATATCTATATTCATTTGTATATGGGGTCTCAATCCGTTGAAGAATCTAACGTCCTTTCCATTATGATCCATAAAAAATATATAGTTATATAAAGAAAGTGTTGTAAAATTTTTTTCATAGCTTCCCACCGATTCATTTTCCATCTACATCAGCTATAAGAATATCATCTTAATTATTTATCATCAAATAGGGAAATTATATATTTAAATGTATTCTCATGAACTCTTCCCACTCCATAGAATAAATCTCCAATTTTTTTGCAATGTTTTATTAATTAGTACCCACCATTGATTTTCTTCTCCTTCTATATAGTAATACACCAAGGAGAATTTCTCTTACTCTGAATAATAGATTACAGAAAATATATTTTCTATATGGGAAATCCATTTTTTACAACTAATGGATCAACAGATATCCAAAAAAATTTTGTCATTATAGCCTAAAACTCTCAACTTAATGTTATTCCCTTTGAGGTGAATTGGCCCCACAACATGATTCATGTTATTATTAATAAGATGAGATAGTTGAATCCTAATGTTCATAATTTTTACCATTCTATCATCCACCATGTTATTAAGGTCATCATTGCATCATCTGTTCCACTCAACATTTATGAATTTCCCCCTATTTTTATCTATTTTTATAGAAGAATAAAATATTAGTGAGAAACATGTAAATTTTAGGAATATTTTAAATAAAAAGGGAGATTTTTTAATTAAATATAATTATTAAAAAATTATTTTTTAATATACTGTAATAACTTTTACATATTCTTTATATACTTCATAATTGTTTAAAATAATCATGTGATTAACAAAACATATTCCCCCCTAGAGTGTTAAAATATGTGTAAAATAAGTTATATTTATTGTGTACTTGTTGAAAATCAATTCAATAACTAATTCAACATTTTCTAGGTTATTATCCCATAGTCAAACTGGGCCAAATTTACATCCACTTATAGTTTCTAGATATTGATTTAGATTCAATGGAAACCACTCATTAAAAACTTAAAAAAAGTATACGATGTTTCTCAATATTTATACATGTCACTTGGGTTCTTACTTATGTACTCTAATAAAATTTTCAAAAAATAACTGAACCTTCCTCTAATAAAAACAATAAAATAAAAAAACATCAATACATAATAATTTCATTATAAAATATGACACTTAATAAGAAAAATGGCCTTTTGCAGTTTAGTTTTTTTAAATTTGGCGCATAGAAAATGAAAACATAAACATTATTCTTATACACTTCAAATTACTCTTAAATTATTAATCCTAAGTTTCTCTTCATACATCTCATATCCTAGGGACATACATCTAATTAATGACGTGGTCATAAATCAAAATAAGTTAAAAATAAAGGAGATATCTAGCATGTGATCATAAGGTGTAAAAATTGAGAATGAATCATAATAATATGATGCATAAAATAATAAAAAGGAGATAAAACATTACAAAAAAGTGGATAAAATATAAAAATGGTACATTCATAAGAATTAGAACATGTTTTATTTCCAAAGTATCATAAACCATAATTACCAAGTTTATTTTCCAAGGTATCATAATACAAGTCATCTCGAGAGATTATTTATTTACCCGATGCATTTGAGAAAAATAATGGTGATCCATTCATATGTATTAATTCATCTAATCTATATAGATCATAAAATTTAGTTTTTATCAATAATACATGTAGCATAAAGAATGGGTTTTCATATGAAATTACAAAGTGAAAAAGTACTTAAAAACAAGAACATTACTTCTTTTTTAACCACAATAAGGGAATGTGGGTTTAATAAATTTAAATCAAATTAAAATAAATAATTTTTACATTGAGGTGAATACACAAAGAAAAAATAAGTACTTTTTGTTTTCAATATAAGATAATTTCTTAAGAAAAATAGGGAAATTCAATAAATTAATTCACCTTAATGATGAGTGTAAACATCATTTAGGGAAAGCGTAAAAAGAGTGTAAAAGAATGTATCTCATTAATAAAACATAATTTTTTGGTTTTTATAAATTAAAAGTTAATAAAATAATGTAACATAACATTAATAATACATTCACAAAAATAGCCTATTGAACATAAAATAAGAGGAGGATTCCATTACTCTGAAGAGTTGGCTTCCTAAAACATGAGTATGGAACATTAACACAATAATGACACCTTTTAAAGAATACTAGAAAAAAATAGACTATAAATTCATGTATTATGAATTTTTAGTAGATAATAATGGAAATGGGTGGGTATTTGTATAAAAATAGTTGGAAAATTTTATTAATTTATAAACATAGGTTTTGAACTCGATATAACAAATTAAACAAAACCACAACTCATATGATGTTTGTTTCCCATGGTTTCTGTTAAATTTCATTGAATTTAATTATTTTATGTTTCTAATAACAAAAATAATTAAAATAATTCCTTTGTTGTTTTGAAAGTGAGTCTTTTTCATGAATATTTAATTTTAAAAACCTAAAATATATTATTTGTTTTGGTGGATTCAATAAGGGTTTATAAAATTAATCAAATAAATTCTTAAATACTTTATTTTAAAAGGGATATATATTTTGGTTCATTGATTACATTTATACTACTTATTACATCATTTATGATCCATTATAATGCCATAATAAATACTATATAGTTATTCCATATTTAATTTTAAGACAAATATTTACTACCTTGGGTAATTATAAATAAACCATCGACTAATTTCAATATTTTGATATCATGAATATTATTTATCTTAAAAAATAATTTCATAAACATTATAATTTTTAATTTTAACTATAAAATATTTATCTATTTAAAAATGTTATTTTTTGTGATATAGAAAAATTTATGACACTTATAAAAATCACATATGTTGTTATAAAATTATATTATAATTATATATCATTTTAAAAAAAACATTACATGAAAATAAATTTTATTTCAAATATCTAAGATTACTGTAAAAATGTATATATTTTTATAGATAAAATCTATTTATCAAATTCATCATTTATTTATGAGTATTTTATAACATTAAATGAAAAACATATTTATGAAAATAATGAATTCATTTATAGACAGTAAATTTCTCTTTTATGAACATAAGGTCTATATACATGACCCCTTGTTACACCTTAATACACCATAGGGGTATATTTTGTGATGATGGTAGATTATTGGGGTGGATGACTAATATTTACTTAGTAGTGACCTCAGCAAAATTGAGCATCTCCTTTAGGAAATTTCATTCAAGCCATTCTTACTAAAGCTCTGCTTGGTTTTGGTAAGTGGAGAAACCCAATGATGCCACCTCCATCGGATGTTTTATAAAATGGGATTCAATATTCATTACTCTATTACCTGAGGCTATCATTTCATAGTTATACATCAATTTTAAATTTTTCATTTCTACTTATAAACACTAATCCTAATAGTAAAATTATTACCAGTGTTCATTATGTCCAATGGTCATATTTACCAATGGTCAAATTAGTACCTTTATATACCTATTCATTTCTTCATATATTATTCACAGTAATTCATCTCAAGGATCAACATTTTTCCTTTTCTAAAATTTTTACTGTTTTAGTAATATTATGTTTCTTTATTACATGGTTATTTTTGGGGGAGACAATTATAGTATATTGGAAAGGTCCAAATTTTTCCATTATACTTTTTTTATTTTATGTTTCATTTCACATTGTAATGTTTGGTATTTTTATAGGTTTAGTTGATGACTAATGTAATTTCCATTAACAATGAAATAGTTTTTCTATTCATTTTTCAATATATTGTATCCGTATAAATCTATTTAATATAAGAAACATTAATTCAAGAAACAAATGTCACTAATAAAGTCTATTCATGTAAATAATTTTTTTAAAAATATATTTTAATTATTTATAGAACATTAAAATTTCTTTTTTATTTTCTTAATGTTAAAAAAATTTCTTTATTTTGATGATAGTAATAGATATTCATAATTTTTAACATCAAACTTATCATTACTTATTATTTTATATGATTATAAATATATAAATTTTTATTTATTTTTATTAAATAAATTTTATAGATTTTCAAATTTATTTAATGCAATTTCATAAATCTGAAATTTATGATCAAATTTTTAATATATATATCTGATGATGTTTGAGTGGATATATTTGATCTACTTTATAGATATTTTGAATGATTTTTTAAAATATTATTTAACTTGTATTCAAGGATATGTTTTTGAATTTATTTAAACATTTTAGAATGAATATTTTTAAATTTAAAATGGATTTATTATTAAAAAAAATTTATGAATATTAATTTCTCTTTGAAGGATAATTATTACAATAATTAATGAAGTGTTATTGTTATTATTCTGAATTGTTTTACCGATGAAAAAGTTTTATTAGTCTTTGTAGTTTTCTATTGAAAGAGAGGATGAATAGTTTTTGACTCATCGAATATCATTAATAACATTTTCAACATATTATCATTCCCTCATGAACTAAGCTACGATTTGTTTAAATTTTTTACAACTCTATAAAATCATTTTAGATGATTTTTTCATCTTCTGGAAAATCTATCAAGTGTTTAAGGAAAAATTCTTCGATTACCGTTGTCTTGATGAAATTATTTCAACAATTACTTAATAACCAACAAATATAATTCATCTGTTCACATAAATCTATTTCTTCCAGGTTTATTGTGTCTATAACACTACATCTCACCCACCTCACATATGCTAACACCATATTTTTATGATTTTACATTAAAAGGCATTATTTATTTATTTTGGTTGTTAATCCCATATTCTAAATTTATGACCATTAAATTTTTTCCAACCATCATCTAAATCTAGTGTTATAATTGGGTTGTGACACCCAATAAAAAAGTCAGTGTGTATATGTTCTCATCCCTCTAATTTGCAAAAATTTAACATTTTAAGAGGGTTACGAATACCCTTCAAAAAATAGTACAATGAAAAATGTATATCTTATTGATTCAAGAGGTATATGAGTAGAGTATTCCCACTTGGTTCTGTGCTAATATAAAAAATCCAAAATGTTTTTTATTCTCCCTTATTAGATAATTAACTATAATATTATGATTTACTAACATGGATAATTATATTATATGTTTATTTTTTATCTTGTCAATTAACCCCCCAATAGATCATCTCCCGTCATATTTTCATCCAAAAATGTTGGAGCATCAAGTAATTATAATACAAAAGTAGAAGTCATTTGTACATATTCCTCCACTAGAATAACACCAATTCAACATTCTATAGTCTTCTTTAATTTTCAATTTCAAATTATTAATTTCCATTGCTTGTATACAACCATAATTCTATCACTACAAAATATATTATATTCTCATAGTATAAAGGTAATCCCAAAATCAATATACAAGACACATAAAGCCATTATGAATATTATGTGAATGCATACACCTATTCTCTATGTGAATACACATATTTTTTTGTGTGTATACACATATTATGTCTCTATGTGTGTGTGAAATTTTTTTTGTTTGTTTACAAATGATAATGTATGTATAAACATTTTTAAAGGGTATTTTTTACAAAGGTTTTGTATACATATAATTTTTTTACATATACACATAGTTTTCATATAACTTTTGTATAGTGTTGTAATATGAATAATTTTTTATAGTGTGAACAAATTAACAAACTGGTTATATAAACACTTACAGTTTTTCTATGATTTGAACATATTATTATTTTTTTATTACATTTTTTAATGTGAAATATTTATATGATGAGTTTTTATTAATATTGTGGAAATATTTTTATTCAATACACATTAGAAACTACTATTGATTGGTTTCATTGCCTATTATTAGTATATTCACACACATATATATATATATTATTGGTTTTAACTCTCAAATTGGACTAATTATGCAGTTTGATTGAAAATAAAAATAGATATTGAGGTGTCGCATTCCCTCATCCATGTTTTATGTTACATTAATTTTAAAAAATTTCAAACTACTTAGAATAACTGATTAACTATTATAAAATGTTTATAATAAGGATTTTTAATGAATATTTTTTGAGTTTTTTTATATTAATCAATGAAAAAAATAAACCATATTTTTTAATATTACTTTAATATAAAATTTAAATGAATGTATGTTTTCATAAAAATAATAAATACAACTTATGTTTTTCTAAAAAATAATCATATTTTATAAGTTCCCTCCCTTTTATATGAAAATATTTATTTTTAAGGAATTGTAAAAAGTATTATCTTTAATTAGTTAATGTAAATACCACTAGGTAATCATAATTGATACTATAATGGAGTTTCAATCATTTTTATTTTATTTTAGGGGATGATATAGAGATAATGGATATAACTCAGTACGCAAAACCAACCAAAAAATCTACTATAATAAAGAATGAATTCCTTGTGGTCATTTTCATTCCTATCCTTTCCACTAACTAATTTATAAAAACTACTGCCAAACAAAATTTTAATGATTTACCATTGAAGTTTCAATTTTCCATATGATTTCATGAATTTAGACATAAACAAGATAGTTACTATTATATACTGTTACTAATTATTCTCTTTGAATTATTTATAATATCTCATATAATTTTAAAATTTTTCTTTATTACCATATTGATTTCCTTTCTATTTATATAATTATTTCCTTCATATCACACTTTTCATTATTTTCATGATAGTAACATCTTTTAATACATAAACATCTTATAGATCAATGACTACTATTCTAAATTCAACCAAAAAGAAAACTTCTGGTATGTATTTAATATAAAAGGGTCACATCCATGGATATCCAAGACCTAGGTGTGACACCAACATGCCATTATTATTATTATTTTGTATTATTTAGGGGTATTCTAAATTTTTGTAATTATTGAGCATGAAACATCTTTTTTTATGGAAATTTTCCATCTAACCATGGTTTGTATGAATAGTCTAAGGAAGACCATGAAATGTCCAATGTGTTTGGAACAATCTGATTAATTTTGTTCCAACACGGTTTACAGTGAAGAGTGGGAACATTTTTTTGGATCAATCCATGCATGTTCTAGTGGAAATCATTTGATATTTGGGTCTTGGAGTTTTTATCATGGTTTTCATGTAATAAAAAAAATTTCAAGTGGATATGTGTCATTCCTGCAGATGATAGAAGAGGTTTTTATCATGAATGGTGAACAATTGGGAAATAGTAAATCCAAACTATGTGAGTGTGTTTATCTTTTCTAGTGGATCTAACAGGCTTTCCAAATGGTTTACCAAACCATGTAACATAACCATGTGACCTATATAGATTTCAATAAATGATTCTTGCCCTAAAAATTTCTTACTGGTTATCAAACCAATAATCTTAACCTACATTGGTCATTAGCTCCCTAAAACCAGCTATATTCAAGCTCCAAAAGCCATGGTTCGATATCAAAACCACTCGGACCGTGTCTCTAATAATGTTTCCTATAAAATTTCCATCCATTAATGTCCAAACCTCCTTTAAACACCTGTATAATCCTTAAGGTAAACTTCTTCCAAAAAGATCAATCTCATGTACCGAGACACCACCAAACATATCCAAATTTAGGGTTATTTGAACAAGGCCTTGAGCCCGATAAAACATCCATATACCATAAAAGAACATCAACTTATTAGAATTTGATATTTACCTTAAATATTGTCCCATATATATCCAAAATCACACCAGCACCTAACTCCCCAGCAACCAACCAGTGATTGAGTGTATTCACCCCACAATAGGAGTACCCTTTTCATTACCTTTCAATATATCTCTATGATCCATTGTCCATGCTCCATCCACCACTGAATATGATGATTACATATGGATAACCTTATTGAACTGAAGAATAATAATGAAAATAACAAACATGGTTCATTCCAAACTCACAAAAAATAACTTCCTCCAAGGACCTATTGAGAAATTTAAACCATAAAGCTTACCCTCATCAGTACATTGACCTCCAACCATAGAAGCTCCACCACATTAGTGACACTTGTGTTTATTCAAACATAAACTATAGTTATCCAACCCAGTTTTTCCCTATATTTGTGCTCGAGGTTGGTATTCCACTGGGACTTAGTTGTTCCTCCTTATATACCAAAATATTCCATTTAGAAATAAGGTCTTATTAGGTTAGTGGGAAGAAAATAATTTCTAGTTATGAT
The DNA here is from genome assembly GCA_963277665.1 of Viscum album. Lineage (NCBI taxonomy): Eukaryota > Viridiplantae > Streptophyta > Magnoliopsida > Santalales > Viscaceae > Viscum > Viscum album. The sequence continues at coordinate 257,325,725 of OY728156.1, read as the reverse complement.
AGTAATCATGACCCATATATATATATATCAATGGATGAAAGAACATATTAGTAGATATAACCAATAATGTCGATGGAAGAGTAATAAATAATAGTAGTTGAATGTAATCGTAAATGCATAAAACAATTTAAATATGATAAAACATGTCACGGGATGTCATAAAAAATAGATATTCAAGGTCTCAAGTGGCCGACCATATAGAAACACACACACACATATATATATATATAACTAAAAGTAAATTCATTTTCGGTGTAGTGGAACCACCAGGTCCAACTCCATCCATCCCATGCAAAAGGTACATGTATGATCACTAAGGTTCATCTCATGTGCCTAATTCATTACCTAGTATCAAAGTCATTAAGTCTTCATGAGTCCTAAGGTTCCCATGTAGGGTGTGAGTATAAACTCAATAGGACACCACTAATGTGTTCCTATCTTACATACATAATTTTATAGTATATTCAAAAAATAAATAAAAACATAATGCAAGAACCTTTAATAATTATCCAGCTTTCCTTATGCTCATTAGCCACAAAGAAGTGTGTTCACCTACTTCGAATAACACTAGTATATCTATCAAATTATACTCCTATATATATATATATATATATGGGATATACTACATGTCATCATATATATATTTTTAGAGCTGAGAAACCATAGCTTAATCCCTAGGAGTCCACTGAAGAATAACATACCTAGAGATCCCTCAGGAACCTCCATTTAATATATCACCCTAGAACCTTGTTCCATTCAACACATCACGTTACATTAAACAAGTAACCAATATCCAAATAACATGTGAATCATGCCCATCATCCTTCATACCTCTACTTAAAAGATCACTATTAACTCAACAGTCATCTTCATGAGGAACAATGATATCTATCCTATAATACAACATAATCATAATTGGTTTGACCTCCTGATGTCCCAAGGTACAATGATACCCATACTACAACATATAATAAGTCCATGTGTTCTTAACAAACTAATGTCCTAATCCATGAATATATTTTTCTGCCAATAATTTGGACCAATTCATGTCAAAACAATGGAAGCCTTATCCCAACCAATGGTTTCAACTCCATCATCCAATGGCCTATCACCATCAACCATAGATTTATATGGTGAGAACCTCATCCATAAATATTGTACAACACCATCCTTTAAGCTTTAATATCTACGGAGGTCTCCACCACAACAAGTTGTAAACAAGACCACTAATGATTCTTATCTATATGAACATGACTCCAACATCACATTGTCCAACAACAGCGAGTGGAAATCACCAATAATAACTAAGTCACATCATATGTCACCTCATTCTTATAGGACCATGTCACTTGAATCTCAATGTTCAATGATATTTCAATTCCTATGAATCATGCCCTCATCCTGAGGACCACATCACCTCAATCCCAATGGCCGTGTCGCCTCAACCTAGCGATAAAAATCAACCCATGTATATCGGGCCATTCCCTCATTATGATGAAGGCGTCATCAATATACTTTTGATCATAATTACCTCAAATTACAGTCCATACTTTTCATGTTCCCATGACACCCTAGTAATTGTATCATATTTATTTAATCAAATAAATAATAGTCATTCCCTACCCAGAAGGTAAAAATACCCTTAACCAGCTTGGAATATATTAATACGTTTTGGAATACCTAATGATAAACCATAGAATTAATTAATAAAAATAGAGACAATCATTAATTAATTAATGTTCTCACATGGTCAACCCAAGGTGCGTATTTTGGTATTCACCCTAAAACACACATAAAATTAAGGAGAAATATACGAACCACCAAAAATATACACGTAGGTGCTCACATATCGAATATAATCCTCTAACTCTATCTAAAATAAGATAAAATATATTTTTTTTAAAAATCCATAAAAATAGAGAAAAAATAAATCACACATATTTATCATACAGTATATAGAGATAATAGGAAAATATAATAAATTTGATTGAAGGCTGTGGTGTTATTATTATAATGAACTCGATGAATTTTAATTCAAATCTCAAACAAGAGAGGAGGGTCAAAGAATAGAGGAAGAGAATAATGGGAGAACCACCACTTGGGAGAGGTTCTATGCATGGGAGGATAGAAAGAGGAGAGATCCTCTTAAATAAAACAATGGAAAAAATAATCATTTTGGACTCGTTTTATAACATCATTTTTACTGAATGGTTTGGAAAACTGTATTCCAACCACGTGGTGCTCACTGTCCAAATGGTCACCCCATTGAAAAAAATTTCAAATTTGGGTCACACGGTTTAACCAAACCTTAATCCAGACTTGTGCACCCTTTGTTAAGAACCTTACATACCAACATGCTTGACTATAATGGGCTTCATTTTTAAAAAATCAATGCCCCTTTGAAAATAGTCCTCACTGTTGGGGCCCCACGGTTAGAAAAACAATTCACCAACTGTATACCCTTGTCTACACTTTTTGGAACATGTTTTTCAAAGCCTGATTCCTCTAAAACACATTCAAACTCTTAAGGCACTTGATATCCTTAAAATCCATATAAAAAGCCATTAGTGATATCAATTTCTCAAAATTAGGTTTATATATTAAGAATTCAATTTGTTCTGACCACTAATATAAAAATTCAAGAAAAAAAAGGAAATTTTGACCCATTACCAAAACCCAGGACATTATATAAACTATTTTCAATGGATATTCATACATCCCACTAACCAGATGGAACCACATGAAAACTAAATTCACTTGACTTAGATATCTTAATAGCACAACAATAGATGAACACAGTGGTTTCACATTTCCACACAACATGATAATAAATATAGATTCCTGATCACATGAGAAACATCTTACTAGATGAGTAAAATGTTTTAAAGACACTGATCACACTCATCAAGTAGGTCACCTCCAACAACCAACAGACCCTCATCACACCTATGTCAAAAAATGCACCTCACAGTATAACAAAGGATAACTATATAATAACCTGCCACCTAAGAAACATTAAAATCACATGCACATAACCACACACCCACAATGACACTAAATCTCAATGATAAATGAGAACGTCTATGCATAAAAACAAAATTTTCCTTTCAATCATCCTCAAAACCATGTTCACTCCCAGTCCTCATCCTCAAAACTAAGGTAAATCAAGCCTACCCAAAAATAATTGGTATCGTTGTAGCATACCAGTTTTAAAAAAATGAAATGCCTGGAATTTTGTTTTAAGTAGATATTTTTAACTAGAATTTGATCATAATTTTGTCACATCTATATTTTTTATTTAAAAAATTAGTCATCTACAATTGTGCTCAGTTAGTTATTTGGAGACTAATGGAAGACACGTATTTTTTATTGAATATTAGCATACTCTTATGAATAGTAATATGACCCTAATGAATAGTAAATTGTATTATTATTTTATTTTCATAGGGATTTAAGATAATGACATCTTGGTGAATTTTTCAACGTGATATAAGAGAAATTATAGTTTTAAAATTGTTATTTTTGAATTAATTGTGATTTTATTTAAAAATTAAATTAGTAATATATAGAAAACTATGTTAAAAAAATGGAGTTCTTTTATTAATTCGACACATAAAAAATAATCAGGGTGTATTATTGGGATTTTTCTGAAATTTGAGATTTTTTTATGAATATTGAAATACGGTAAAAACCTGTATATTAAAATTATCAGTAAAATACAATATTTAGGACTTCATAACTGATATAGGACTAATTGGTTCAAAATCACATTCCATTATTACTATTTGGGGTCACATGAATTAGTATTATTCATAGTCTTGAGAAAAAATATTATAATAATGAATCAAATAATGAAAAATACCTCCTCTCCTCCACTATAAATACCATCCTCATTTCCCTCTTCCTCCCACAACTCTCGAGACTTGATCCATACCTATGTTATACCATGTACTCCTCCAAATATTATTCCCCGTGACCTGGATCTTCTAATATCAATAAAAGGCCAAAACCAATGGCCTTAAAGATGATCTTAAAGAGAAGAAATCAAGAAGTAAACATACTCTTTTGTTTTCCTTATTTTCTTTCATTTTCTCCTATATTATTATTCTTTCATAACCTCACCTTATACAAGAGGCATGAATGTTCTTGTATCTTACATATTATATATTTCATAATGTTTAGGGAATACTAACCATTATATTTGTTCTCCTCCCCTACTTATTCATGAAATTAAAACATCGTTTGTGATGGGTTAACTTACTCATATCATGGATGATGTGATTTCAATTTATTTTAATTATTTAAATACTTTTAATGAAACCAATTTCATGGTTGAAGTAGGTTTTAATTTATGTATTAAATCATATATAAGGTTCTAGAATAAACTGTTTATCTTTATATTAATTTATGATACAAACTGAGTTCATTACGATCGACAAATCGCCAAAATGACATAAACAAATATCCATACTATTTTTGTTAATGAATCATCCTCAAGTCAGAACTAAAAATGAAAACTGGAATAATTTATGATACTAGAAATATTTAAATACCATTATGTTCAAATTTTGTATTTTCACATACAATTGATAAGAATATCCTTCATGAACCGATCATGGGAACCATATAAAGAACACACAAAAACAATGAAGGTACATAATAATATAAATTAAATGGTAAAATTATGTAATCAAATAATCATATAAGTTATAAAACTATTTTAACAATTATAAAATTGGATTAAATTTTTTTTATGTTTGAAAAACCTGAGGTAAGGGAATTCATAACCCAATTTTCATTCTTTGGGTTTTCCTTCTACTTCATTATTTATGTGGTATTAAAATTTTCTGTGAGATTAATTTTGTTTATATTATGTTGAATTATGTGTATTTATAGTGTATATACATATTTTATACACTTTATTATGTCTCAATTCAACTATATTATATTTATATGGTATTTTCTTTTAAAACCCTCTTTTACAAATTTGGTTTTACGAAATTCAAAATAAATGTTTTTATGTAATTATTAATATTGTAGTATTGTGTTAGGGTTCTTGGTAATTTTTTATAATTAAGGGTGGGACCTATATCTCCCTCCAATGCATTGTTTATTTGTATGTTGTAGGTCATCCATATGGTTATTCCAAGAATAATTGTGATGCATACACAAATTTTACGGTAGCCCTGAGGGTTACAAATTATAAGGTATCTGAGAAGGTTAAAATTTTATGTACGTAATGCCCCAAGAAACATATACGGTTAAATAAATGTTCTTGTGTTTCATGGAAATATTGTAAAAATTTCATGTTTCACAAAGTCATTATATATGGGCGATAAGTATGTCTTCTGAAAATGATTTATTATGTTACAAGTAATCATAGACTAATGTGTTATTTCCTTCTTTTTATACCCATTACTGATCTTTTTGTGCTCATCCTATGTTTTTAAATAATTTTCACAGGTTATAAGGATCTATAAGACAAGGAAGGAAGACATTGTAAATGTTTTAAGAACTACCTAAGAAACCATGTTTTATTTAAAAAAATTTATATTTTTGAAGAAATGATAACTTTTTTATGGTATATACTATGTATTAATGTGTAATGTCATGAATGTGTTATATCCCTTTTCTCTAAAGTTATACACTTTAAAATATTCTCAATGTGAAAGGAAGTGTTTTATTGACTAAATGCAAGATTATTTTATGTACAGAGTTCAGGTTCTTATAGTTGGTGTTATAGGAAAGGTTTAGAAAACTTTAGGGATTATGAGTTTTTGTTAAACATATGGTTTGTCTCTATGTATATTCATTAAGTTAAATCCTTGTTTTTGTTTGTTTTTAGATCATGGAAAGTTAGTTACAATATAGAAGGAGGATGATCTCAAATTACATTAATATATATTCCTAATGACTTGTTGGAAATAATTATTGCATAGTCATGTCCAGACGATTCTGAAACAATTTCTAATATTCAACTCACCTACAAGCAATTGTTTTAGATATCAAACACCTCCATTATACCTCGATACCATCATGGATTAGGGGGTGTATTTAATAAAATCCTATTTTTACAATATTCTCGTATTTTCATGAAATGTAAAAATTATCAATTAATTTTAAGATATTTCACCTTATCACAAGATTTTGAAGCATATTATGATTTTAAAAAAGGTTCTGAAGAAGAATACCCTTAAGAAACCTATTAATATTTGATATTATAATATAGTATTTCATCACATACATATGGTATTTTAAAAGGACCATTGATTTAATGTTTCAACTCAAACTTGGACTAACTATTTTATACAAATCCATTTTTTCAGATGTTTTGAAATTATATGTCATAAATGATTATTTTCTGAAACTATTTTTCTATGAACACCAATATGGCCAGAGTTGTACAAGGTGTATTTGGATAAATGAGGAAATGATTTTGAAGGATATCTAAATCATTATTGAAATTAATAGAACTTATATTTATGTGAGCATGATGATGATGAACCCAGGTGGACACCATGATCAAGGTACCCTCACTTGTTTAATAAGTAACTAAAATTACGAGGACGCAATTTCTAAAAGGTGGGGATAATGTGCCATCCTAGTTAAAAAAATTAATTAATGAAACATTGTTTTAAGTTGATATTTATAAATACCCTTTTAAAATTATTTTGATACTTCTATGTTTTGAATTTTAGATAACGGTTATCTACAGTTTTGTTCAGTAGGTTCTTTGGAGTCTAATAGAACAAACTCAATTTTTGTTGAATTGTAACATACCCTTATGAATATTAATATGAATAGTAAAATGATCATAATGATTAGTAAATTGTATTATTATTTTATTTGGTTAAGTATTTAGGATAATGACATCTTGGTTAATTTTTTAGTGTCATATAAAAACAATTATTGTTCAAAAATTGTTATTTTTAATAAATTATGATTTTATTTAAAAATTATTTTAATATAATTTAGAAAATTATATTCAAAAAATGGAGTTTGTTTCTTAATTATACATGTATAATAATTAATAGGGTGAATTATTGGGATTTTTCTGAAATTCATGAATTTTCAATGAATTGTGAAATACGGTAAAAAACTGTATATTCACATTATTTTTAAATACACTATTTTTGACATTAAAAGTGATGTAAGACCACTTGTTTCGAGCAAACATTCCATTATTACTATTTTTGGTCAAATTAATTAAGACAATTTATAGTATTTAGAAAAAATATTATAATAATGATTAAAATAATGAAAAATACCTCCTCTCCTCCACAATAAATACCACCCTCATTTCCCTCTTCCTCCCATGCCTCTCCATCCTTAAGACTTAACTATGTTCTACCCAATACACCTCCCAAGGATCTTCCCCACGCCAAAGAGCTTCTGGCCTCACCAAAAGGCCAAAATGAAAGGCCTTAAAGAGGATCTCAAGGAGAATAGATCATGAGGTAAATATCCGCTTTTATTTTCTTTCTTTTCTTTCATTTTCATTCCTATTATTATTCATTCCTTACCTAACATTATCCAATTGTCATGAATGATATAGTATCTTACATATTCCTTATTTAATAATTTTTTTGGGATAATATCCATTATATTTCTTCTCCACTCCCATTTATTTAATAAATTTAAACATTGTCTGTGATGTGTCGAATTACCGACATCATGGATGATGTGATTTCTATTTCATTTACTTCCTTATATACTAGTAATGAAAACATTTTTATATTTGAACCAGATTTTAATTTATGTATTAAATCTTATATATGGTTATGTAACGATTTTGTACACATTTTATTAATTTATGAAACAAAATGAGTTTATTACGATCGAAGAATTGATAAAATGACCTAAACAAATATCCATAATGTTTTAACTTATGAATCATTATCATGATATATTTACAAATTAAAAATGGTATAATTTAGGGTACTCTAAATATTTCAATACCATTACATTCTATTCGTGGATATTCACATCCAATTGACAAGAATATCCATCATTAACCGATCATGGGAACCATGTAAAGAACGCACCAAAAACAATGAAACGGGCAAAATACTATCAATTAAAGGGTGAAATGGTGTATTGAAACTCTCATATAAGGTATATTAAATATAAATATGTTTTTTTAATATATTAATAACACACTTTTAACCATTATATAGGAGGTTTAAATGTTTTTTATGTAAGACAAACCTGATGTATGTGAATTATTAACCGGATTTACATTCTTAGTGTTAACCTTCTACTAATTTATTTATATGGAATTAAAATTTTCTTGTGAGTTTAATTTAGTTTATTTTATATTTATTTATTTTAATTTATAGTGTATATACATATTCCATCTACTATATTAATTCTCCCTTCCATTATATTTTATTTTTAAGGGACTTTTCTTTTAAAACCCTCTTTTAAAAATTCTATTTTATGAAATTCAAATGCATCGTTTTATGAAATTATTCTAGGTGTATGATTATTTTATGGATCATGGGAATTTTTTATGATGAATGGTGTGCCCTATATCTCCCTAAAACTCATTGGGTATGTGTAATTTGTAGGTTGTCCTTATGGTTACTCCAATTTTAACTACGATGCTTACACAAATTGTAAGGTTGTCATGATGGTTTCAAATTATAAGGTAGATGAGAAGGTTACAATATTATGAATGTAATTCCCTAAGATAAATCTATGGTTAAATTTATGTCCTTAGGTTTCAAGAGTATATTTTTAAAATCTCATGTTTTAAAAATTAAGTATATATAGGTGACACATATTTCTTTTGAAAATGATTTATTATGTTAAAAGTAATCATGGAATAATGTGTTCTTTCCTTCTTTTTATATCCCTTACTGATATTCTTGTACCCATCCCAAGTTTTTAAATTATTTTCAAAAATGTAATAAGGATTTTTAAGACAAATAAGGAATCCATATTAAATGTTTTAAGAACTGTATAAGAAAACATGTTTTATTTGAAAAGTTTTATATTTTGGAAGAAATGAGTATTGTTTTTAGGGTATCCACTCTATATTAATGTGTAATTTTAGGAATTTGTTTTGTCCCTTTTCTCTAAATATATAATCATGAAATGATCTTCAATGTGAAAGGAAGTTATTTCTTGACTAAATTCAAGATTATGTAATGTAATAATGTAAGGTCATTATAGTTAGTACCAGTAAAAAGGTTTAGACAACTTTAGGGATTATGAGTTTTGGTTAAACATATGGTTAGTATCTATGTTTATTCTTTAAGTTAAATACTAGTTTTGTGACTTTTCATATCATGTAAATTCAGTTTCAGATGGAAGTGGAAGGATTTAAAATGACATTCGTATCTCTTCCTGATGGATTTCTTTCAATAATTATTAAAAAGTTCTGTATAGACAATTCTGAAACATTTTCTAACATACAACTCAATTGCAAACAATTGTTTGAGATATCAAACACATCCACTATATCTCTATACCATCACAGATCATGGGTTTTTTAATCAAATCCCATTTTCTCAATATTATCATATTTTCTAGAAAGGTAAATATTATCAAGTCATTTTCAAATATTTTACCTTATCGCATGATTTTGAAGAATATTAGGATTTTGAAAAAGGTGTTAAAGAAGGAGACCATTGTGCAAACTATTTATATGGGATTTAAAAAAATATTATTTCATAATATAATTATAGTATTTTAAAATAACCATTGATTTGATGTTTCATCTCAAACTCAGTCTGACTGCTTTATAAAAATCATGTTTTATCAGATGTTTTGAAATTATATGTCATACATGATTATTTTCCAAAATTATTTTTCTCTAAACACCCATAGGACCCAAGTTTTACAATGTGTATTTGGGTAATGGAAGAAATTTTTTATGGGATATCTAAATAATTTTTTCAATGCATGGACCTTCTATTTACATGGGCAATATGATGATGATACTAAGTGGACACCATGATTGAGGTACCCTCACTTGTTTAATAAGTAACTAAAATTGGGAGGACAAAATTTCCAATAGGTGGGGATAATGTAAAATCCCAGTTTTTAAAAAAATAAATTTGTATGCATGAAACTTTGTTTTATGTAGATATTTATATCAGGCCTTTGAACATAATTTTTCCACTTCTATGTTTTGAATTTCAATGAATAGTTATCTAAAATTGTGTTCTTTTAGTTATTTGGAGTCTAATGGAACCAACATAAGTTGTTGTTAATAGTAACATACCCTTATGAATATTAATATGAATGTAATTAATTGTAAATTATCTGATTATTTTATTTTCTTAAGGATTTAAGATAATTTATCTTGGTTAATTTTCAAATGTGATATAAAAGTAGTTACAATTTTAGAAGTGTTATTTTTGAATAAATTATGATTTTATTTAAAAATTAAATTAATAATATTTAGAAAATTACTTTCAAAAATTGGAGTTTATTTTGGAATTCTAGATGTCGAAAAATGGTTAGGCTTATTTTTTGGTAGTTTTTTGAAATTCTTGAATTTTTGATGAATAATGAAATACAATAAAAAATGTAAATTAAAATTATCAGTTCAATACACTATTTATGGCATCATAAGTGACCTAAGACAAAAAAGTTCAAAAAGACATGCCATTATTACTAATTGGGGTCACATTAATTATGATTATTCATATTCTTGAGCAAAAAAATTATAATAATGATTAAAATAATGAAAAATACCTCCTCTCCTACACAATAAATACCACCCTCATTTCCCCCTTCCTCCTACACCACTCAAGCCTTGATACTTACCTATATTCTACCTAGTACTTCTTACCAAGGATCTTCCCCATTTCATTGAGCTACTGGTCTTACCAAAACTCCAAAAACAAAGGCCTTAAAGAAGATTTTAAAAAGAAGAGATCAAGAGGTAAACATCTTCTTTTGTTTTCTTTTTTTCTTTCATTTTCATTTTTATTTTTTTTATTTCCACACCTAACCTTATTCAAGAAGAATGAATAATTAAATATCTTTCATATTCTTGATTTTTTCATGTTTATGGAATACTCACCATTTTATTTTTTCTCATCTCCCACTTATTCATTAAATTAAAACTTCGTCTATGATGTGTTGAATTACCGACATCGTGGATGATATGATTTCAATTTATTTTAATTCCTTCAAGACATGACATGAAAAATATTTAAGGGTTGAACCAGATTTCAATTTATGTATTAAATTACATATAAGGTTCCTAAATTAATTTATACACATTTTACTAGTTTATAAAACAAAATGAGTTCATTACGATCAAAGAATCACCAAAATGACCTAAACAAATATCCATAATGTATTAACTTATGAATGATCTTCATGTCATAATTGAAATTGATAAATGGTATAATTTATGTTACTGTAAATATTTAATTTCCATTCAATTAAAATATAAAATTTTCACATTCAATCGACAAGAATATCCATCACAAACTGATCATGGTAAGCATGTAATGAATGCACCAAAAACAATGCAAAGAACAAAATAATGTCAATTAAAGTGTGAAATGAAGTGATGAAACGATAATATAAGGAATATTAAACATCAAAATGTTTTTTAATATATTAATAAGACTATTTTAACCATTATTCAGGATGTTTAAATGAATTTTATGTAATATAATCCCAAGGTAAGGGAATTATTAACCCAATTTACATTCATTGGGTTAACCTTCTACTTCATTATTTTTGTGGTATAAAAATTGTATGTAAGATTAATTTTGATTATATTATGTTGAATTATATGTATTAACTGATATAAATATTCTACCCACTCTATTAAGTCTCACATAAACTATATTATATTTCTAATGTACTTTTGTTTTAAAATATTCTTTTAAAAATTCTATTTTACAAAATTCAAAGGCAATGTTTTTATGAAATTATTAATGTTGTATGATTATGTTATTGTTATTGGGAATTATTTATAATGAATTATGGTACCTATATATACCTCCAATTAATTGGGTATGTGTGAGTTGGTGGTTAGTCGTATGGTTACTTCAAGTGTAACTCCGATGGTTCCACAAATTGTAAGGTAGACGTGACAGTTGCCAATTATAAGGTAGTTGAGAGGGACATAATTTTATGTACATAATGCCCTAAGATACCTATATATTTCTATTTATTATATATATTTTTTTTGGAATCTGGTGGAATCACATTTTTCACAAAGTAAGTATATATGGGTGATAAGTATGTATTTTGAAAATGATTTCTTATGTAACAAGTAATCATGGACTAATGTGTTCTTTAATTATTTTTATAACCCTTACTGATATTTTTTTGCACATCCAATGATTTTAAATAATTTTCACAGTTTATAAGGATGTGTAAGACAAATTAGGAATCCAATCTAACTGTTTTGTGAACTATCTATGAAATCATGTTTTATTAGAAAAATTTATATTTTGGAAGAAATGAGTAATATTTTTATGTTATCCACTTTGCATAAATGTGAAATGTCAAGAATATTTTATGTACCTTTTATCTATATATCTAACCTTGAAAAGATAATCAATGTTAAAGGATGTGATTTCATGACTAAATTCAAGATTATGTAATCTAATAAGGTCGGGTCCTTATAATTGTTGTCCTCATTGAACCACAACCAAGGCCTGCAGATCCCACACCGACCAACTATAGTCTATGTTTATACCATAATAAAGAAATTAAATCACCCAAATACACCTCTCTAAAATATCCAAATGATCAATCATTAGAATAAAAGTACATATGGTTACGTTTAGTAGACTTACACTAAGGATATTTATAGAAAAACACCATATAGGTCTTTCTATACACTTTAAACAAATGAACCTCTGTCATCAATAAATCTATCATAGAGAAGAATATATTATGTGAACTCAACATGCCTATAATGATGCATGATCATTGTATTATTTCCAATGTTCCAATAGTTAAAAACCAATAAATCAATCAATCCACATACACTAGTGCATCACCCAATCTGAAATCATAAAATAGAAAAAAGAAATGAAAAAAAAATAAATTTCATCAACCTTGTATCCTTGAACTTTCAATATAAAATGTGTTCATGATGCACCAGATAAAGGTCTATTACAACCACTGAGGTATATCTAAATTTCGTGTATACCAATTACCCAAATCAAGAAAATAATCACATTGAAAACATTTTGTTTCCAACTGACTTGGGTTGACCTGACACGTCACCTAATCTGACATTCCATAGGGCCACATGAGTGTCTCCCTATATTCCAGACACTTCCAACAAGTGGTGAGGGCCCAAAAGATGACATGGGAATACTATACCTTCATTCGGAGTGAAATAAAAGAAAAAGTATCCAAAACATGGAAAAATATGTTCCTAAAAGTGTGTAATATAAATATATTGAAAGGAAGAATAATATAATAAAAGTAAATGTGACATACAATCGTATAGAGACAAAGAATCTATAATAGAGACAAATTAATCACCCACTTGGAGGATAACATATATAGGTAGTAAATAAAGAAAAAAAAGAAATGGATCTACTACCAACTCCAAGACAATCTTCATACTTAACCTCTAATATTAGAGCTACTCTAGTTCGATCATTAAACACCACATGAACGGTCCTTCTTGACCAAGAAAAACTAAGAATCATCCTTAACCACTGAAGAACCTATGATCTAACCTAAAAGTTTTATCAAGGGTGCACACACACACCAAGGTGAATGTACAAGGGGCCAGAAATATATCTCAGTATACCTCCCTCAATAGTGAACAAGTAATCAATTGTAATAAAAAGTGTATATTACACGTTGTATGCCAAGACTAGTCAAAAAATAGAAACTACTGGCATAAAACCATAAATAGAGAAGGAAATTAAACTGATGTAGTAAATAGAGGGTCTAACAAAAAAATAGCCATCATAGGGATCTAGTATAACACCCATAGTAAATCTACATGTTCTTTGGCTCACGCCAAAAGAATAATAACAAGTGGATCACCCAACCACATGACTTCTGGCACATCCACCAATAATAATAATAATTTTTATGATTTATTAAATGCAATAGGCATGAGTGTGGGAACCTTAGGTGTAACCAAATTCATCCAAAATGACACAAAAAAACTCTTCTTGATCCCTAGGACACAAATACATCGATATAAACTTGAGATAGGAACTCAATTCAACATTTAAGAAAGTATCAATGTCTTAAAATTACTATAATTATTTTCTAGATATATGAGAACCCATCAATATACACTTCCATTAGGGTTCATGGTATTGATAGAAAAAGTATCATATGGGTCCCAATATCCATCCAGGAGAACCCAAAATCAATGGACACTAACCAATATCCAGTTCATAGATCTCAAATAGAGGGGTAAACTCATTCATATCTCCCTTTAAGTTCCTCAAAACCATCTAACAACAATAGTCATCAATAGATGAGATCACAAAATCTATATTAGGGCCAACACTCAATGTAATAAATATCCCAAATGTCTCCTATAAATTACGAAACCAATAAAAGAACTACCTAAAATATCCTCAACTAAATTCCATAAAAGCATAGGTAGATCAAGTATCAACACAAACATATAGACATGTATACCATCAATAATAATAAACTCTCATTCAATAAAGGATTTTATCTCCAATGATCCATGGGGTCATAAAACAATGGGACACCCTACAAGGGGATCCAAATCCTCATCAAATCTCTTAGAACATGCCTTTTAAATGATCCTCAAATAGATATAAACCATGTTCAAGAGAAGGACACACTATGAAAAGATTTTCAATCTCATCCATCTCCCTAGAATGTTTTAGTTATGAGGGAAAACATCATGTGGCCCTCAATTTCCTCCAACTAATCCTTAATTAGAAACATTGCGACTATGGTATCCAAAGGTTACTCTTACACCCACTTCCAATTGAATAACTGAATAGATCCAATTTAGGATGAACACCTCATGGTTTCATCGCTTCCCAAACAAGGATCTTATAAATACAAATATCAAATGAAATCACCAACCATATCTTAAGGGAAATCATGAGGGTCCTATAGACCCTATCTCAAACTCCAATCTGGAAAACCCTACCCATACCCAACACCCCATGGTGTCGTCCTATCCCAAACTCTGTAAAAGAAGTAATCATTAATAAACCACTCATTAACCCAATACAATAAACCATATGAAAACATCCCCTTATCTAGGAGACGTCTCAACCATACCATCCATAAAATGTCACATTCCTGACTTCTGAGAATTGACCGAAGTGTCCTAAAACAATACCCACTGGCATTCCTTGTTCAAGGTACCATCCATCAAATTACCATATCATGGTTTCATCCCACAAATTTCACCTAGATGTTTTTAATCTAAATTAGTGGGGATATCATTTTATCCAACCTTGACTCATTCAATGAATCTCACCACAAACCCCAAGTGACAGAAAGAATCACCATCACATCCATCTTGGGAGGTGATACGCTAAAGGGGATATATAAAATTCCATGATTAGTTCAAGGATTAAGAGGGAACCCAAACACCTGCTTATCATCACCACGATGCATCACCCTAGGACACATGAGGTGTGACTTCACAACAAAGCGAAGAACATAGGTCCTCCATACAATGTCCCCACTATAAGGCATGTGAAACCCAAGGCCTATCCCATTCCAAAAAAATCCTCACGCCATTATTAAAATTTAAGGAAATATTTAAAAAAAATAATATTAAATTCATATAAATTAGGGAATCAACATAACATAAACCCCTGAACTAACTCCCACTGTAACTGCTGAATATTTATAACCAAAACCACACTACGAGAATAAATAGGGAACCAAAATCATATCATTTAAGAAAATTAAATTAAAAAAATAAAATGAATTAATTAAAACAAATATAGAGATTCATAAAAAATTAAAACTCATCGAGGGTTTTACACCTTATAAAACCCCAACCAACCACCCACAAAAGGCCAGCAACACACCCTCAACAACATGATTCGAAAAATCTGTAACACATAATTCCCAATTAAAATAAAATACATTCTAACTAGTTAAAAATAAAATAAAAAACCACCTTGAATCATAACTCTACCAAAACAATAAGAAAAAATTACAAGACACCACCTCAGGATACCCTCCCAGCAAGACATAGTATGGCCCCTTCATTCCAGGATAATTCCACCATATTTTAGTAGAACTAGAACTAAATCCTTTGGTTTTAGACACCAAAATCAACAGAACGTAGGAGTGAGGAAGAAGTAGTGGATATGAATAAACTAACCTCAAAACATCAAATAACAAACATGAAAAAAATTATAAATCTAATGGGTTTAAAGAGGAGAAGGTTGAGGATCCATTCTCTAGTTCTTGAGAGAGAGTGAAATAAAAAGGGGTTGAAACAAAAATAATGATGGGGATGGATATTATCAAAAATAATTAAGTATCTGTCCACCCACATGGTTTGAAAGAATATTTTACTAAATCATGCACAAACCATGCACATGGAACTTCCTAGACAAAACCTCACCACACGGTCTGAGAGTACTATTTTTTATTCATGAACTAACCATTAAAAATGGCACTATAACTCTAATGCAACATCTTACACAATATTTTTGCAACCATGAACAAACCAAATTCGTTGGACTTTCGATTTACTCAATATTCAGGGATTTTTATAGAATCTTCACGGTTTTACCTCAATCAAGTGTAATTATTACAAACCAACCAATTAAAGAAAAAATAAACTAAAAAATACCCATGCTTCTATGTTCCATTGGATTTTTAATATGTCATCTACCCCAAACTATATTGTATGAAAAAATAGACTAAAACTCGAACTCAAAAATGAGTCTATGAAGCATCACTCAAGAAATAGAGCCACCATGTGGGCATCAATCCATTCTTGGAAAACATTCATAAATATGATCTAACATTTTTAATTTCAACTCAAATCCAAATTCATAGATTGATGCATCAACATGCTAAAAATTAAAATTTACAATTAATTTTATAACTTTTAATGAGTTGGGTTATCAAAAAATTGTTTTTTAGTATGAGGATAAATTTAAAAGAGTATTAAAAGAAAGAATGTTGTAGAATGCATACGTGATATAGAAAGTAAGACTGAAAGTTTCTTTAAGGGTCTTAAATCCCAGCCTTCAAAGGGCCTTTATTTCTAAATATATTCCTAATATAATGATATTTTATGAATTTCTATTAAGATTGTAAAGTAATTATTCTAGTATTATATTATTGAAGGACAATAATATAATAAATTGATAAGTGTGCACCATTAAAAAGGAAATGTAATGGAAATTAATAAGGGGGATTAGAACTTACAACATATGACAAGTATAGATAGAAATATTTAGGAAAATTTTTAAATATAATGGGAGTTTTTTACAAATGTAAATATAAATGAAATAAGGCATATATAAGTAAAGGAAATAAATAATTCACTGATATCTAGTTCTTCAACTATATGATGATGGGGAATTATGAAATCCAATTCCCCAAGCATCAAGGATCACCCTGATAATTATATTTTTGTATTTCTTAATGATATGTTGTGATACTCTAAGGGGAATAAAGATTATGAAAAACAATTTAGATTAATTCGTGATGAATTTAGAGGAAAAAAATTATATGATAAATTTAGTAAAATAATATTTGATTTCTATAGGTCTATTTTCATGGAAATATTTTTTCTAATGATAGAATATTTTTTGATATTTATATAATAAAGAGATATCAAATAATAACCCTTATAAATAAATGTGACCTTTAAGGATCTTATTTTAGGGTAATTATGGTTAAATTTTAGAATATATGGTTACGATGTAGTTGTGTTTTTCAATAGTAATTTTTTATAAGTATTACTATAAAATATAAAGGGATTGCATTAATAATATTAAATTGTATGGAAAATTTAGAAAATGTTAATTTTGAAAAACTTATGCTGAATGGTATCAATCTCCCAGAAAAGTTATTTTTTTGAAAATTTGATATTTCTTAAGATACTTATAAAAGAATATAAATATGTTCTTTAACATTAAATTGTGAAATGATAGGTTGATCCTTGGTAATCATAACTTTATTTTATTTTATTTTATCAAATAAAAATTATGTTTTGGAATATTATATTAAGGAATATACATATTTGAGAATGTGAGTATATATTTGATAAATTATCTTTTGAGATTAATTTTTATAATGGATTATCTATATAGGTCATAATTTTAGTTTCTCCTGACCATTTCGATTTTAAATATGAGAAATTGTTTTCTTATTTTTGTTGATTAAAATTTTATTTTTGTTCGTTTAGAATGAAAACTTCATCATGATTTCGATGATACACATAGAAGGATGAAAACATACTTATATTATGGCATGAAATCATGTAATTAAATTTTCTCATATTTCATATCTAAAAGATAAAGGAATTTCTCAAACATTGGAAATCAATGATAAATCTAGAAAGTCATATGAAGAAAGTAATACTCAACTACCATGGCGTGTTTTCAAAAAATTATTTTCATATATGAGTTTTAAATGGGTACACACATAATAATATTTATGACCATAACCAATAAATTAATGTTTATGGTAAAATATATATTTTATTTTATTTTAATTTTATATTCAATTTGGAAAGGAAGAATTAAAATTGTGAGGTTGTAATTTCTATAAGGGGAATGTAATTCCCTAAAATTTTCATTTATATTTTATTTTAAAAATAACAATTTTTTTGTTTTCATGTAGCACAAGTAGCACTGAGCTTAAACAAACCATAAAATGATATTATATAAATATTGTTGTAATAACATATTCATTGGGTTGGTAGGTGTGAATATAAATAAAAACATTATGAAATATTTTTAGAAAGTTTTTTATCATTCAAATATATTGATTAATACATATTCAATAAGTATTCAAATTTTAGTAAAGTCATTTTTAGACTCAAAAATACATTTTATTAAAAAAATATCCATTATATCATTTCATGTGCTGTTATTATAAACAATTACTACCACTTTGAGAAATTTAATTTGAAAACATATACTTAAGTTTTTAAATAAATATTTCATAATAGTATTTTGATGAGTTTTTTAGATTTTTATGAAAGGGTTGTTTTTCTAGTTAATAGTGAAATCATTGATTTTTTTAAAATGATATATTTTTTATTTATATCACTTAATTTAAAAGACTAGTTGATTTTTCAATTTTTTTAAACTAACACATGAAATATTTTATTAAAAACAATCTCTAAAATTCTATAATAATCAACATAACAATTGATTTTTGTATAAGTTCATTTTTATGCTTAAAAAATGTTCTAGAATCTTATTTTATTTCATTCTACACATTTATATAGAAATTAATTTCTAAAAATTATAAAAACAATTTAATAAATAATTCATTCCTTATTTGGAATCAAGAGTTTCAAATTTAATAAAGATTAACCTTTCATTTTTTTTATTATGCATAGTAATCATGGTAAATTTCTTTCACCGTAGTAATAGTAAAATGGATAAAACGAACATAAAATTATGAGATATATACTAAAAATATCCCTAAAAGATGTATTTATTTTATTTTACAATGTTTTTAACAATACCAACCATGATTTAATATTTTTTCAATTTATTACCTCTAGGTTTTCATTATAACCTTTATATTATATTTAGTAAGGAATAAATCCAAAATTTCACCCACTTTTTATTACTCTGATATATTTTCATTGAGATAAAAATAATTGATTAGAAAATTTATAAATTTATATTTAATTTTAATATATTATTTTTATTATGGTTTTTTTATTTTTAAGGATGATATAACTACCTTAAACACTTGCACAATGGCTATATAATGCATGTGAAAGAAGTATAAAAATCAAGGAAAATGGTTTTAAGAATAATAAAATTATTATTATTTTTATGAATTCTGATAGGAAATGTTATACTGAATTATTTAAAAATTAAAAAACTTAAATGATGCTAATTGTTTTGGTAAATGGTTGACTATGTCATCTATGGACCATTTGTGAGCCATTTGTCACCTTAGAAGTAAATTTACGACCCTTGTAGTATGAAATTAAACATAAACATGTATTAATTTAATTATTCTAATGGTTTAATACCATATAATGTAATACCCTATATATTATGTCCATTTTTTTAATTTACATGATTATAATAATTATTATATTTAAATATTTTATGTAATTATATGTTCCACATTTCCCTCAATTATAAATGGTACTCACTTCTCTTATCTTATTTGATTTTATTGATCCAAATAGATTGTCCATTATCTACCAAAATTCATTTCTAACCTTACTTCAGACTAGCTAGATGCCTTTTCTCATCAAATTACTGTCCTCGATGGATTAATATATAAGTCAAGGGTGTTTTTCTTAAGAATAGGTATTACTCATAAATGATAATTTTCATTTTATTTCTTATTATACCCAATCAAAATATAATGCCTCAGACTTAAACCTTACTTAATATTGAATTAAATGAATAATTCACATTGAGGATCTTTTCAGGTTTAGAGTATTTGAGAATTAGGACATAACTATTACATCTCAAAAGATTACAAAGTAGACACTTCTACTAAGTTTCCATAAAATAAAAACTCCTAAAAAGAAACATGTATAGTTCCATGTTTTATATATTATTACTTTTCCTTGATCCCATCCTTGACCCTATTCCACATTAAGTCCTATGAAAAACATTTCAAAAACTTGGGATGAGCATAAAAAGCTCAGTAAGGGATATAAAAGTAAGAAATGAAAACATTAGTCCATTTATGAGATCATACTTTACTAATAAAAGATAATAGTTTTAACAAACCTCGTCAAATCATGAATAAATCATTGAAATCATAAGACGTAAAGTTAACATGAGGCATTCATAACATTCTTATGTAGGGAGTAACCCTCATGGTTACGTTTGGAATACCCATCACAGTATATTCCCAAAATATCTTCAAAGAAAACATAATGTTTAATTCCTTCGTGTTACCCAATGCATTGGAGAGCTATATCGGGCTCACCAACCCATAGTTTATCACGGAACCACCTGTCTTCATAACAATGCCCAAGAACCTTAACATAATCATATCACGTAAAACATGCATAAAAGAAAACATTACATTTACATATTTCAATCACAATATATCAATACAACACATTGATAAAATAAAAACATTATGAAAACCATTTTCAATACCAAAATAAAATAAAATTGATATATGATATTTATTTTTCAATTTAAAAAAAAGTTAGGTTATGGCTTGTATAGGAAGTCGAAACTCAAATAATGGTCACGGCGGCGGAGAAGTCGTTGAAACCGCATACGTATGACAAAAAAACATTCCTTTTGTCATTTATTAAAATTATTCATATAAAAAAAGATTCCTTTTGAATAAGAATAAAATTCAAAAGGGGTTTATACACAGTATAAAAGAAAGTTGTGTATAAAACAAAATATGCCTAAATGAATGGAGATTGAGACGAAGTCCCTTACCTCATGTCCGACATGACTCGATTGATCTTTAACCTCCTCAATAATAAACTAAAGTAAATTTATACTTTCTCAAGAACCTTTTTCAAGATTACTATTCCTTTTATATCACTTATTTCCAAGTTATAAACATTACGTAAACATTTAATTTAATAATGGTCATTTTGTCGATAACTGGTTCATAAGTCAAAAATGGACTTCTTACAATTACATGTTGTTTATGTGGTCAAATGATCATTATATCCAGAATTATATTCATGATTTTGATATCATATATATCATATATATCCATCATATTTGTGTATTTATAATAGTACATAACATTTAGAGGTAAGAAAGGAAATGCACCGTTCATGGAGACGGTAAGTCGTACGTACGCATGAAGGCTACTTTCATTTCTATTTCGTACTTAATGGAGTGAAATAAAAATGATATAGGGGTATATTATAATTACATTATAACATAATATATAATAACATTAACTTAATCCATTATATGTCCCACATATGACATTAATGAATCAAATCATTTTGAGGGGGCGGTAGTCCGCACTTCCTAAAATGATATTATCGTGTTTACCGACAATGGAAACCATAATGTTATTCAAAAAATGAAAAATACAAAAGCATAAGTAAAACATAAACATAATATATATCATATATAAATAGAGAGACATCATAATGGCGACCATGAAATGTGTTAAAAGAAGATTGAACAATCATCGTTTCGTGAGGCAGAAAATCGCCAACCACAGAAACATTATGTTCTTTAAACATTAGATGAAGGTGTGTGTTGGTGTAAGAATAATACTTCTCATTAAAACATCCTAGTATATTGAAGATACTAGTGTTTTTACAAAATAAAGGAATAAAAAGAGTTTAGGGGGTTGGAGAAGCAAAATAAAACATAAGAACACATGAGAAGACACTGCCTTTAAATCGGGTAACTCTTTTTGATTTGAGCTCAATGGCTTCCTTGGTAAGACATCTGCCCAAAGTGAGGCTTCTATGAGTAATAGAGGTAGGTGGAGAGACAAAATGGGCAGGGGTTGGCCGAGACAAAGTCTTGAGAGGTGTGGGTAAGGTGGTAGAGTTGGGGGCCTTTTATAAGAGGAGAGGAGGGGCACTCTTGGAATGTTATAAAAGGCTACATTATTATAAAATGATTTTCGGTTTTTAAAGGTCCCCAAATTATATATTTCAATGATAAGGTGATAAGAGTACTAAATCCACCCATCCAATAGTTTTTTAATATGTTTAGGTCTTAGATTTTACATTATCTTTTCATTTTATTTAAATCGTTAAATAATGACGTAATCGTTGCATCATCATGGTGTCAAACATAATTTAATTTATTTAATGTCTAAAAATTATAAAAAAAATATAATGATGTAGGAAATCTTTTTATATTTCTAATGAATGTTTATAGTTAAAATTATGACTTATATAACCCCATTTATAAATTTTTTAGTAAAACAACACATGTTTGTGACATTTTTATTTTAACATTAAATAAAAAGTTATTAATGTCATTTTCCTACCAAAGTGACTCCATGGGGTCCCCAAGTTGACCCATGGATTGTCTTGGTAGGCCATAACACTTCAAATATGAGTAGGACATGTTTCAAGGTCATTTCATATTATTAAAACATTATTTTCACTTTAAATTACACAAATTACATCTAATCACGATTAAAAACTTAAAAGTTACTATTCACAAAAAATTATTTTAATCCCATTGAACCACATTTTAATTAATATTGAAAACTATGAATGTCGGATTTTTGAAATTCAAAACACAGAGGTGGTAAAATTTCATTTAAAAGAAAAATCATTTTTTAAGTACCACTTAGTGGTTTCACTATTCATCAAAAATTGAAGTTTTTCATAAAATACCAAAACTTCACCCTAAGATATATTTGATATTCTGAATTCCAAAATGATTTCTATTTTACAAAAAAAAAATAAGTTAAATTAATTAATTTTATAATTAATTCCCACTGTCAGAACAAATAGCGTGTTTTTATGAAACAATATATACCAAAAGATTGACACTAGTTTAAGTCGAATTTCAAAGTGAAATTAATTCCAACGACCAGTATTGGATTAAATGGTAAAAATATATTCTAATTTCAATTTAAAACCAATTAAAAAGATAATATAATCATATAAATAAATTAGATTAAAAAGAGGTTTTGAATTAAAATACAACATTTTTTACTATTCATTAAAAAAATAAACATTGTCGGAAAAATAACAAAAAAATACAAAAAGTAAATTTGGATGTCCTGATTCAAAGAAGAATTTTATTTGGTCCAAAATAATGTATAAGAGTGACCAAAACTATATTTAAAGAGGGTTCGCCATCAAAAGGCGATAAGTGGACCTTTAGTGAAAATTAGAGTATATATGCCTAAAATTGAATTCTTTTCGTATTTTAAGCCTTTATCCTTTATTGGGTAAATTTAAAACCATTTAACAAACATATATAATCATATTTTAGTTATTTATATTCATTCCCACCAATATAACGACTATGTGCTACCTACCATTTAAAATAATATTATTTTATTACTAGTGTGCAACGTAAGATTTCAAAGAAACTCTTTGTTGCGTATCGGGTATGCTATCGAACATAGAAACCCCTTTAAAGTAAAATTAATATATAATTCGTAAATATTAATAAATATGAAAAAAATTTATTCTTTCTTTACCTGGGATGTTACATCCTTCCCCCCTTTTGGGAATTGCGTCCTCGCAATTTTATTCACTTATTAGAATAAGTGGGTGTATTTATCCCATATAGCATTTTCATATTTCCATGTTCCCTCTTAACCTATACGGTTTTTCCAAAAAAAAAACTTTACCTGGTGAATTTCCTTATTCTGCAACACTTGCTCTCTATGGTCAAGAATTTCAACTGGTTGTTCTTCATAAGAGGGATTCTCTTCCAACTGAACTACCTCTCGGCTCAAAACATGAGATGGATCTGGAATATACTTTATCAACATCAAAACATGAAAAACATTGTGTACCTGAGATAAACTCGAAGGTAAAGCCACTCGGTAAGCAACTGATCCAACTTTTTCCAGAATTTCATATGGTCCAATGAACCTTGGACTCAGCTTTCCTTTCTTACCAAATCGCATCACACTTTTCCATGGTGAAACATTGAGAAAAACATGATCACCTACCACGAAAGAAAGATCCTTCCTCCGGTTATCCACATAACTCTTCTGCCTTCTCTGAGCTGTTCTCTTGTGTTTCTGTATCAACTGAACTTTTTCTGCCATCTCTTCTACCAATTATGGTCCCATCAACTTCCTTTCACCGACTTCATCCTAAAAAGGTGGAGTTCGACACCGCATCCCATATCATGCCTCAAACAGTGCCATCTGTATAGTGGAATGAAAACTGCTATTATATAAAAATTCAACCAAAGAAAGATGTTAGTCCCAACTTCCCTGATAATCCGTCGAACAAGAATGTAGCATATCCTCCAATGTCTGAATTGTTCATTCTGACTGCCCATCTGATTGAGGACGAAAAGCTGTACTAAAATTTAATTTAGTACTCAATGACTTCTGAAGGCCTTTCCAAAAGTTAGAAGTAAACCTGGGATCACGATCAGATACAATGGATAAGGGAACTCCATGCAACCAGAATATCTCATTAAGATACAATCGAGAAAGTTGATCTAGAGAGAAAGTATCTCGAATAGGAAGGAAATGATCAGATTTAGTCAAGCGATGAACAACAACCCAGATTGCATTATTACCTCGAGATGTCTTCGGTAATCCCACAACAAAGTACATGGATATATTTTCCCATTTACCCTATGGCACTATTAAAGGATGAAACATACCTTTCGATAACTATCGCTCTGCTTTAACCTGCTGACAAGTCAAACACTTCATAGTAAAATCAGCAATATCTCTTTTCATTCCATCCCACCAATAATACTCCTGCAGAACTTTGTACATCTTAGTACTTCCAGGATGAACTGAAAATGGGGAACTATGAGCTTCACATAACAACTCTATCTTCAAATGTGAATCACAAGGCACACACAATCTCTTCCCAAATCTAAAAACAGAATCATTATAAATGATGAATTCAGGAAACATGCCCTTCTAAACTAGCTCTACCTTTTTCTACAACCCACTTTCTTTCTTTTACGCTTGCTTAATTCTGTCTGATAGTGAAGATCTCACTGATACCTGAAACAAAAAAGAAGAACTTCCTGCACCAACAACTTTCATGCCAAATTTCATCAAATAAAAAACCAAAGGATCTCGTTCCAATCTTAGCATGGTTAATGAAGCATTACTTTTTCGACTCAAAGCATCAGCCACTTTATTTGATTTTCCCGGATGGTAATGAATTGTAAAATCACAATCCTTGATTAATTTTAGCCATCTCAAATATTTTATTTTCAATTATTTCTAAGTGAATATAAACTTTAACATTTTGAGATCAATATATATTTCACACTTTACTCCATACAAATGATGCCTCCAAATTTTTTAAGCGAAAACAACACCAGCTAATTCCAAATCAAGTGTAGGGTAATTTATCTCATGAGTTTTCAACTGACGTGAAGTATATGCAATTACCTAATCATTCTTCATAAGGAAACAACCATGTCCCTTCAACGAAGCATCACTGTATATAATAAACTCACTATTTCTAGAAGGAAGTTCCAAAACTAGAGCATTCACCGATCATCTTTTCAACTCTTGAAAAAAATAATCACATTATTTTTTCCAGATAAACATAACACCCTTCCGAGTTAGCTTAGTCATTGGACAAGATAACCGTGAAAAATTTTCAGAAAACCTTCAGTAGTAGCCTGCCAAACCAAGAAAACAACGAATCTCAGTTACATTTGTGGGTCTTGACCATTCTTCAACAACTTTTGTTTTAGCAGAATCAATAGTTATCCCATCTTTATGAACAATGTGACCAAGGAAAAAAATTTGTTTCAACCAAAACTCACACCTGCTGAAATTTCCATACAGTTTCCTTTCTTTTGAGGTTTGGAAGATAAACCATAAATGACTTTCATTCTCCTCTTTACTTTTAGAAAACACCAAAATATCATCAATAAAAACAACCAACATTTTTCACCAGAGTCAACCTAGCCATCAGTGCAACAAACTATTTAGTTCTGATTCTGACCGTCTCAGGATACTGATTTGAAAGGTCATTTCCCTCTATAGGCCTTCCCAGAAAATCTGTTCCTTTCCCTCTATGAAAACCCATTCTTAACACAGAAATATCTTAGGAAAAGCAACATGGTGATCTTAAAATACTACATCATTTCAATCAAACCATAAATTAATTTATAATTTAACAATTTTCTAACAACTAAAGTGGTCTAAACTAACCTCTGATACCAACTATAAGGCCCCGGCCTTAAACCTTACTTAATATTGAATTAAATGAATAATTCACATTGAGGATCTTTTCAAGTTTAGAGTTTTAGAGAATTAGGATATAACTATTACCTCTCAAAATATTACGAAGTAGACACTTCTACTATGATTCCATAAAATAAAAACTCTAAAAAAGAAACATTTCTAGTTCCATGTTTTAGATAGCATGACTTTTCCTTGATCACATCCTTGAATTTATTCCACATTAAGTCCTATGAAAAACATTTCAAAAACATGGGATGAGCATAAAAAGCTCAGTAAGGGATATAAAAGTATGAAATGAAAACATCAGTCCATGTATAAAATCATAATATACTCATAAAACATAATCATTTTAACATACCTCATCAAATCATGAATAAATCATAGAAATCATATGACATAAAGGTAACTTGAGGCATTCATAACATTCTTACCTAGGGAGTAACCCTCATTGTTACGTTTGGAATACCCATCACAGTATATTCCCTTAATCTCTTCAGAGAAACCTTAACGTTTAACTACTTCATGTTAACCAATTCATTGGAGAGCTATATTAGGCTCACCCACCCATAGTTTATCATGGAACCACCCGTCTTCATAACAATTCCCATGAACCATAACATAATTGTATCATGTAAAACATGCATAAAGGAAACATTACATTTCCACATTTTAATCACAAGATATCAATACAACAAATTGATATAATAAAAACATTATGAAAACCATTTTCAGTAACAAAATAAAAGAAAATTAATACATGGTATTTATTTTTCATTTTAAAAAAAATTAGGTTATGGCTTGTAGAGGAAGCCAAATATCAAATAATGGTCACTGTGGCGGAGAGGTCGTTGTCGCCCCATACGTACGACAAAAAAACATTCCTTTTGTCGTTTAGTAAAAAGCTTCGTATAAAAGAATATTCTTTTTGAAAAATCATAAAATTCAAAAGGGGTTTATACACAGTATAAAATAAATTTGTGTATAAAACAAAATATGCCTCAATGAATGGAGATTGAGATGATGTCCCTTACCTCGTGTTCGACGTGACTCGATTGCTCTTTAATCTCCTGAATAATAAACTAAAGTTAATTTCTAATTTCTTAAGAACCTTTTTCAATCTTACTATTCCTTTTATATCACTTATTTCCATGTTATAAACACTATGTAAACTTTTAAGTTAATAATATTCATTTTGTCGATATCTGATTCATAAGTCAAAATGGACTTCTTACAATAAAATTTTGTTTATGTGGTCAAAGGTTCATTATATACAGAATTATATTCATGATTTGGATATGATATATATCATATATATCCAGCATATACATGTATTTATAATAGTACATAACATTTAGAGGTAAGAAATGAAATACACCGTTCATGGAGACGGTAAGTCGTACTTACGCATGAACGCTTATTTCATTTTTATTTCATATTTAATGGAAGGAAATCATAATGATATAATGGTATATTATAATTCCTGTATAACATCATATATAATAATATTAACTCCATCCTTTATACGTCCCACATATGGCATTAACGAATCAAATCAACTTGAGGGGGCGGTAGTTGGCACTTCCTAAAATGAAATTATCGTGTTTACCAACAATGGAAACCAAAAAGTTTTTCCACAAAAGAAAAATAAATAATAATAAGGAAAACATAAACATAATATATATGATATATAAATATAGTGGCATTTTAATGGCCCCCATTAAAGTTGTTAAAAAAATATTGAACAATCATCGTTTCGTGAGGCAGAAAATCGTGAACCACAGAAACATTATGTTCTTTAACCATTAGAAAAAGGTGTGTGTTGGTGGAGCTCTAATAATTCTCATAACAACATACTAGTATATTGAAAATAATGGTTTTGTTACAAAATAAAGTAATAAAAATATTGTAGGGGGTTGGAGAAGCAAAATAAAACATAAGAACACAAGGGAAGAAACTACCTTTAAATCGGGTAACTCATTTTGATTTGAGCTCAAAGGCTTTATTGGAAAGACTTCTGCCAAAAGTGAGGCTTCTAGAAGTAAGAGAGTGATTTTTACAGAAAAAATGTGCAGGGGTTGGCTGATCCAAAGGCTTGAGAGGTGTGGGTAAGGTGGTAGAGGAGGGGGCTATTCATAAGAGGAGAGGAGGGGCACTCTTGGAAAGTTATAAAAGGTTACTTTATTATAAAATGAGTTTCAGTTTTTAAAGGTCCTACAATTATATATTTCGAGGATAATGTGATAAGTGTTCTAAGTCCACCAATCCAATAGGTTTTTGACTAGTTTAGGTATTAGATTTTATATTATCTTTTCATTGTATTTAAATCGTTAAATAATGAGGTAATCGCTGCATCATCATGGTGTCAAGAATAATTTAATTTATTCAATGTCTAAAAATTATAAAAAAAATCATGATGTAGGAAATATTTTTATATTTATAATTAATATTTATAGTCAAAATTATGACTTTTATAACCCCATTTAAAAATTGTTTTAGTAAAACAACACATGTTTGTGAAATTTTTATTTAACATTAAATAAAAAGTTATTAATGTCATTTTCCTACCAAAGTGACTCCATGGGGTCCCCAAGTTGACCCATGGATTTTCTTGGTCGTCCATGGAACATCAAATAAGGGTAGGACATGTGACAAGGTCATTTTATATTATTAAAACATTATTTTTACCTTAAATTGCACTAATTAACTCTAATCGCAATTAAAAACATAAAAGTTACTATTCACCACAGATTTATTTTAATCACATTGAAGCACATTTTACTTCCTAATGACAACCATGAATGTCGGATTTTTGAAATTCAAAACACCGAGGTGGTAAAATTGCATTTAAATGAAAAATCTGTTTTTTTAAGTACCACTTAGTGGTTTCACTATTCATAAAAAATTGATGTTTTTCAGAAAAATACCAAAACATCACCCTAAGATATATTTTATATTCAAAATTCAAAAATGATGTCTATTTTAAAAAATAATAAACATATAAGTTACATTAATTAATTTAATAATTAATTCCCGCTATTAGAACAAATAGCGTGTTTTTATGAAACAATATATATCGAAAGATTGACACTAGTTTAAGTCCAATTTCAAAGTGAATTTAATTCAAACGACCACTATTGGATTAAGTGGTAAAAATATATTCTAATTTAACTTTAAAAACAATTAAAATATAATCTAATCATATAAATAAATTAGATTAAAAGGTGGTTTTGAATTAAAATACAACATTTTTAACTATTCATTAAAAAAATAAACTTTATCGGAAAAATACCAAAAATTTACACAAATTAAATTTTGATGTCCCGATTCAGAAAAAGAATTTTATTTGGTCCAAAATAATGTATAAGAGTTACCAATATTATATTTAAAGAGGGTTCTCTATCAAAAGACGATAAGTGGACCTTTATTGAAAATTAGAGTATATATGCCTAAAATTGAATTCTTTTTTGTATTTTAAGCCTTTATCATTTATTGGATAAATGTAAAAACTTTTAAAAAACATACATAATCATATTTTAGTTACTTCTGTTCATTCCTTCCAATACAATGACTAGGTGTTAACTACCATTTAAAATAATATTATTTTATTACTAGTGTGCAACGTAAGATTTCAAAGAAACTCTTTGTTGCGTATCAGGTACGCTGTCGAACATAGCAGCCCCTTTGAAGTAAGATTAATATTTAATTTGTAAATATCAACAAATATGAAAATGTTTTATTCATTATTTACATGGTATGTTACACAAAATATTATATAATCATTATAATATAATAAAAAATGACTCATATATTATTTTTCATTAAAACCCTTATTGAAATCCTTTCTATCCTATAGAAATTGAAAACATCGCATGTCTGTACATACGACCTACCCTCTCCACAAAGCGGAGTAATTTTTTTTCATCACCATATTATATAGATGGTTATATATATTGAATTAATGAATGTATTTCATTTCTATAACATAATTATTATTCTATAATTATAATATATCATATACATTCTTACTCTTTCATTACTTATAAAATGATAACATCACTCATGCAAACGTGTGGACCATCACCTCCACAAAGCAATGTGATTCATTTTTTTATTACCCACATGTTCAGATGGTGATGAAATTGTATATAGTGAATAAAAATTATATTCATAACATTATTAAAAAAACATAAATGACTATATAATTTCATAAATCCTTTAATCGTGCAAAATATAAAGACTAATTTTGATGAAATTGGTAGAAAAAACATAAGTGTTCGACATAAGCTAGAAAAATTCAATGAATAAATTTGGAATGATAATAAAAGTACCATATAGACTGAATATATATCAAAAACATTATTATTTAAGTATTTAATATATTTTAATTCTTTATAAAAAAGTTTTAATCTCATATTACTAAGCAATGGTCCACGGTAAGTGATTTCTTTTACAATCCAATTTTTTTGGGATTTTTTATGCACATATTTAGTTTAGAGAAATTATAGGATAATAATCACTTAAAATGTATAAATTTCTTTCTCATATTTCTATGTTTTGAGTTTAAATGTTTAAATTCTATTTATTATCTTTTTAGATGAAGAATCATCAACTGAGTTACAAGAAAGTGACTTTATTTTTAAATTCTTGTTTTAAAATTTTTATTCCAAATCTGTTTCTTCCCTATTGTAGTTAATTTAAATGTTTTATGAATATTAGCCTTATAATGACGATAAAATTAATTTGAAACTATTTTTTACATTTTTTAAAAAGCGCTAAATGTTATTCTTTCCATGGATTATAGTATGGGTTATTTTAAAAAAAATTAAAAGTTTAAAAGAATGGTTTTTGACATATATGGGTTGATCATCATTTTCCATCATCATAGTAGTTATAAATTTTCTTTATTCCATTATATTATATCATGTTTATTTTAAAAAATATATTTTCCTCAATATTTAAGGAATATTTATTTAAATGTTTATTAAAATTAAATGGAATTATTTTTATAAAGGATTGAAAAGAATTTTAGAATTGATTTCAATCTACATTATTATAAAAATATACAAGGAATTTTTTTCAATGATTTTATTATATTTTATTTTATAAGTGTTTTATTACTATAAAAATTATTTTCTAATGAATCAATGGTCCTATATCTTCCTTTAATAATAATTGATTACACTATATTTTGATATTATTACTTTTCTTATGATTATGTTCTTTATCGGTCTACATTATTCATTGGATATTTTTTCTTCTTCATTCCCATATTTTAAATATCATGGACGAATCATGAAAAATTTACATTATTTTGATGCTGCTTCCACTATATAAAACATCAATATATGAAATCAGATGAAGAAAACATATTAAGTAAATTATTTCATTTTTTAGGGAAATATTGATGCTTCATATTATTGCTTCAATATGAATAATTGTAAACATAAATGAAATTATGAGAATGAATCATTGATCATTCAAAGTATGAGGAATGTGTAATACATGATGTGATGGGTGAGTCCTGATTATAGATAGCTCCTCAACACATAGTGTGGTATCTTGTGAAAAATAGGTGGTCATATTAAATGGATATATAGTTTATACAAATGAATTTATTATGAATGATTTCTTTTTTGAGTAGAATTTAGGGTAATATTAATTATAACATGGTGGAGGCATAGATGGAATGTTATTGAATACCTTGATTTATACATTTCAATTACTAAGAATTTATTTTTAATCATCCATATGAATTATATATTGATATAATTCATGGATGTGGATTGAATTAATGTTTTTGATTAAATGTAATGTGTTTTGATTATCCATTAAACCATATTTAGTATGACCTATTTATTCATGATAGTTTTTGTTATATATTATCCTTACTATGAATCTAAAAAAATCAACTAGGGTCAACCCAACCTGTAACATCCCAGGTAAATAAAGAATAAGTCATTTAATTATTTATTAAAATTTTTGATTTAAATATTAATTATACATTCAAGGGGATTTTATGCTTGATGGCATACCTAACACTCCATAATGGGTTTCCTCAAAGTCTAATGTTGCACATAATGCTATGTCATACAGGAAAATAATAATATAATATTATTTTAAATGGTAGTTTACGCTTAACTGTTGTATTGGTGAGAATGAACATAACTAACTAAAATATTATTATACTTGTGTGTCAAATGTTCTTACATTTATACAATAAAAGTTATAGCCATAAAATTTGAATAAATATAATTTTAAGCATATATACTCTAATATTCAGTAAAAGGACTATTTAACGCCTTTTGATGGTAAACCCTCTTTAATTATAGTTTTGGTCACTTTTATAAATTTTATTTGACAAAATAAACTTCTTATTTACAATCGGGACATCACAATTTTCTTTGGGTAATTTTTTTATTATTTTTCTGATAAAATTCATTTTTTATTGAATTGTGAAAAACACAGTATTTTAATTCAAAACTGACCATTAATATAATTTATTTATATTGTTAGATTATATTTTTAATTGGTTATAAAAAGTAATTAGATAATATATTTAACATATAATCCAATGTTGGTCATTGGGATTATTGTCAATATGATATTGGACATAAACATGTGTTAACCTTTTAATAGTTATTATTTCATAGAAACATGATTTCTCTTTTGAAAATGGGAATTAATTTTAAATTAATTAAACCAACATCTATGTTTAAAATTTGGTAAAATAGATATCATTTTTTTTATTCAAAATATCCAATATATCATAGGCTAAATGTTGGGTATTTTTGTGAAAAACATTAATTTGTGATGAATTGTAAATACACTGAATAGTAGTTAAAAGAAAGACTTTTTCATTTAAATGAAATTTTACCGCTTCTATGAATTGAGATTAGAAAATCCAAAATACACGGTTGTTATTAGTAAGTAATATGTGGTTAAATAATATGAAAATAATTTTTTTGTTGAATAGTAACTTTTGACTTTTATTTACCACGGTTAAAGATAAATTGGGTAATTCAAGGTAAACATAATATTGTAATAATATTAAATTACCCTAACATGTGTCTTAATCATATTGGTTGACACATTTAATAAAATTGGAATCCTTGGTTCGATTTTGGGACCCCATTGAGCCACTTTATAGTGATAATGCCACTTTATATTAATTAATTTAATATAAAGACAAAAATTTCCTAAACATATATCTTTTAGTAAATCAATTTTAAATTGGGTTATATAAGTTATCTCTTAGAATATAAATATTCATTCTTAATTAAATAAGATTATCTACATCATGGTAGTTGTTTTATTATGTTTTGACATCAAATAAATAAAATTATTTATGACACAATAATGATGCGGTGTTTACCTCATTAATGAATTATTTAAACAAAAAATATTATAACGATTAAGAATATACAAAACCTGTCTAATTATAATTGGATGATATTATTTCAAAAAAATTTCAAATTAAATTTGAATTTAATAATTTTTTTACTTTTAATAATCGTTAATCATTATATAATAAAATAATATTTTCAAAAATTCCTAAAGAACCTCTCCCCCCTTATAAAAAGCTCTAACCTATAATCAATTACTCAAACCTCTCCATCCTCTTGGCTCATAAAACCACAAAAAAAATAAACTCTAAAGATCTCAATCTTCAACCAAAAATCCTTACCTTAGGTTGAAGGCACTTCATGAAATCCTTTTGGTTTAAACTAAAGGGAGGTACCTGATTTAAAGGTAATGTATTATTTTAAGTTATTTTCTATTGTTTTACTTCTACAACATCATAAATTATTTATATTAATTTCTTTTATAACAAGACTAGTATTCTAAATATACTATGTTATTTTTATGAGAATAATTTGATCTAACCTTACACACACCTCTGTCTAATGGGTAAAGAACATACTATTTTTGTGGAAAACGAACTACTGCCTCACGAAATGATGATTGTTCAATATTCTTCTACAACCAATTATGGTGGCCATTATGATTGAACAGTATTTAAATGTGATATATATTATATTTTTATTTTCTATATGCTTCTGTATTTTTCATTTATATCAAATCATTATGGTTTCCATAATGGGTAAACACGATAATTTAATTTTTAGAAGTGCGGAATACTGCCCCCTCCAAATGATATGACTCATTCATGACTTAAAAGTAACATATAAAGGATGGGGCTAATGAAATTATATATGATATTATACGAAAATTATATGATACCCAATTATCATTAAGTTTTCATTACATTAAAAACATGAAATAGAAATGAAAGTAGCATTTATGTGTACGTATGGCTTACCGTCTCCATGAATAGTGCATTTAATTTCTTACCTCCAATTGTTATGTACTATTATAAATAAAAATATATACTTGATATATATTATATATATAATATCTAATTAATTAATATGATTATGGAGATAATGGAATTTTGACCACATGAACAACCTGTAATTATAAGAAGTTCAAATTTGACTCAAGTATCAAATATTAAAAAAAACATTATTAACTTAAATGATTACATAATGTTTATAACATGGTAACAAGTGATATTAAAAGAATAATAAAATTGAAAAAGGTTCTTAATCAATTAGAAATTAACATTTTTTTATTATTCAGAAGATTAAAGAACGAACGGGTCAAGTCAGAAACGAGGTAAGGGACTTCGTCTTAGTCTCCATTCATTGAGGAATATTTTGATTTATATATGAAATTATTTTATACATAGTATAAACACCATTTAATTTTCATTTCATTCTAAGGGAGTCTTATTCAAGGAGTGTTTTACTAATCAAAAAAAAGAATATTTATTTTAACATAAGCGGTGACAATGACCTCTTCCGC
The DNA here is from genome assembly GCA_963277665.1 of Viscum album. Classification (NCBI taxonomy): domain Eukaryota; kingdom Viridiplantae; phylum Streptophyta; class Magnoliopsida; order Santalales; family Viscaceae; genus Viscum; species Viscum album. The sequence goes on along the minus strand of OY728156.1, from coordinate 257,289,893 downwards.
CATCATGAGTATTATTTTATCTATGGAATCATTAACAAGTCATAATGTTTTTAAAAGTAAAATAAATACCATATACTATTTTATGTAATTTGAAATTGAAAATGGTTTTCATAATGCATTTTTTATGTCAATATATTTAAATGACGTGGAAATGTTATCTTTCCTTTATGTTTGTTTTATTTGTTATGAATATGTTATGGTTCTTGGGAATTATTTACATATACAGGTGGTTCCATGATTAACCTATGGTGGTTGTTCCCGAAATATCTCTCCAATGCATTGGGTAACGTGAAGGAGGTAAACGTGAATGTATCTCCTAATATATTTAGGGAATATATTGTGGTGTTTATTCCAAATGTGACTCCCTACAAAGCTGTGAAAGAAAAAATATAAGTATGTTATGATTGCCACAAGTTACCTTTATGATTTTTGATTAATATGTGTTAATCATAAATATTATTATTTCATGAGTGATGTGAATGTATTTATGTTTTCTATTTATTTATGGACTAAGGATTTCTTTCTTTATTTTATAACCCTAACTAAAATTTTTATGCACATCCCATGTTTTGAAAAAAAATTTCAAAATACATAACGATAAATAGGGTCAAGGATGGGATCATGGAAAATTATTGTTGTCTAAAACATGGAATAATACATGACTCTTTTTTTAAGAGTTCTTATTTTAGGAAATAAATGGAAACTGAGTAGAAGTGTCTACTTTGTAAATTTTGATATGTAATGTAATAGTTATGACCTCATTATTTAAACACTAAACCTAAAAAGATCTTCAATGTGAATTATCCAATTAATTTAAGATTATGTAATGTTTTAATGATAGGTCCTAATATTTGGTTTCAAAGGTTGGTTTAGACAATGTTAGAAGTTAGGGTATTGTTAATGTAATATCCTAAAATTATTTTTACTTAATGGTAAGATTGAAATGATATATCATTTATAGATTAACATGTTGATTTGCCTAAAATATTTCTATGTTCACAATGCAATTTCTTAGAAGAAATAGTGAAGCTATGCTGGGAAGGCATACAAAGGGAAAGGACTTTCCAAACCAGCATCCTAATATGTTCTAATTCAGAATTGAATAGTTTTTTGTAGTGATGGCTCTGTTGATTCAGGTGATAAATGGTGGTTGTTTTTATAAATGATATATTGGTTTATTCTAGATGTAAATAGGAACATGAAATTCATTTCAGGGTTGTCTTAAAACCCTAAAAGAAAAGAAATTGTCTAGGAAATTCAAAAAGTGTGAGTTCTGGTTACCAAAAAATTCATTCCTTAGTCACATTGTTACAAAAAAAATGACATAAATATTGATCCTTCTAAAACAAACATTGTTGAAGAATGGAAAAGACCCAAAAATATAACAGATATTTGTAGTTATCTTAGTTTGATAGGTTATTAATAGATGTTTTTTGAAAATTTATCACAGTTATCTAGCCCACTGACTATGTTAACTCGAAAAGTTGTTAAGTTCATTTAGAAAAAATAATGTGATGATTGTTTTATGGAATTGAAAAGAGTATTGGTGAATACTCATGTTTGAGAATTACCTTCCAAAAATTATGAGTTTGTTAAATACATTGATGCTTCATTGAAAGTACTTGGTTGTGTCCTTATGTATAATGATCAGGTAATTGCTTGTTCTTGACGTCAGTTAGAGAATCATGAGTTAAATTAACCTTCACATGATTTGGGATTAGTTACTATTGTTTTTGAATTAAAAATTTTGAGGCAACATTTGTATGGAGTAAAATGTGAAATTTATACTTACCACAAAAGCTTAATATATATATTCACTCATAAAGAATTAAAAATGAGACAGAGGAGATGGTTGGAATTAATCAAGGATTATTGTTCCATGATCAATCACCATCCGGAAAAATAAAGTAAAGTGGCTGATTCTTTGAGTCTAAATAGTAATGGTTCATTAACCATGCTACATTTGTAATGAGATCGTTTGGTTTTTAATTTGATGAAATTTGGCATAGAAGTTGTTGGTGCATGAAATTCCTCTTTTTTTGTTTCAGGTGTTAGTAAAATCATCTCTATCAGATAGAATGAAGCAATCACATAAGGAAGACAATGAGCTTTAGAAAAAGGTTGAGATGGTTCAGAAGGGTATGTTTCTTGATTATAACATAGATAATGATTGTGTTTTGAGTTTTGAGAATAGATTATGTGTGCCTTGTGATTCATAGTTAAAGAATGAGTTATTATGTAAAGCTCCTATTTCTCTATTTTCAGTTCATTCTGGAAGTACTAAGATTTACAGAGATCATTGGGAGTATTACTGGTGGGATATAATGGAAAGAGATATTTCTGATTTTACTATGAATATTTTAACTTGACATCAAGTTAAAGTAGAGAAGTAGTTACCAAAATGGATGCTTCAGTCTTTACTGGTGCTAGAGTGAAAAATGAGAAAACATATTTATGGTCTTCATTTTGGTATTACCAAATACATCTCAAGGTAACAATGAAATCTGGGTTGTTATTGATCAATTGAATAAATATGCTCATTTCCATCCTATTCGAGATACTCTATATCTAGATCAAATTTCTCATTGTATGTTTAAAAGATAGTAAGGTTGTATGGAGTACCCCTCTCCATTGTATCTGATCGTGATCTCAATTTTACTTCTAACTTTTGGAAAGGCCTTCAGAATTCATTGGTTACTGAATTAAATTTTAGTTTAGCTTTTCATCCACAATAAGATGGGCAGTCAAAACGGGAAATTCAGACCGTGTAGTATGTGTTAAATGCTTGTTCACTGGATTACTAAGGAAGTTGGGACCACCATCTTTCTTCAGTTGAATTTTCTTGTAACAATAGTTTTCATTCCAGTAAACAGATGGCTCTATTTGACGTGTTGTATGGGAAGCGGTGTCGAACTCCAGATTTTTGGGATGACGTAGGTTAAAGGAAGCTAACGGAACCCGAATCAGTATAAGAGATTGAATAGAAATTTCAGTTGATTCAGAGGAACATGAGAATATATTAGATCATGTAAGAAATGTTATGCAGATAACTGGAGGAAGGATCTTTCATTTGAGGTAGGTGATCATGTATTTCTCAATGATTCTCCATGGAAAAGTGTGATGTGTTTTGGTAAGAATGTAAAGTCATGTCCAAGGTTCATTAGACCTTATGAAATCCTAGAGAAGGTATGATCAGCTGCATACAGAGTGGATTTAATTCGATGTTTATCCTAGGAACACAATGGGTTTCATGTTTCAATGTTGAGAAAGTATATGTTGGATCCATCTAATATTTTGTGTCCTAAGGTAGTTCAGTTGGAAGAGAATCTCTCTTAGGAGGAACAACCAGTCCAAATTATTAATTGAAGAGATTAGTTGTTTTAGAATAAGGTAATTAATTAGGTAAGGGTTTGGTGGAAACCCCTTATGGTTGAATAGGTGATGTTGGAATATTCAAATTCTATAAGGGAGAAATACCCCCACTTATTTGATATGTGAATAAAAATTGTGAGAAAACTATTTCTAAAAGTAAGGAAGGATGTAACATAAATTGTAAAAATATAATAATACATTTCCATATTCATTGGAAGTTGTGAATTAAATATTGTTTTTTCTGTAAAGTGGATTTTATGATTGATGGCATACCTGACAAGCCACAATGGGTTTCTCCAAAGTCTAAAGTTTCACATAATGTAGAGTCATGCTGAAAAATAATAATATAATATTATTTTAAGTTGTACATAACACCTATAAGTTTTATTGGTTGGAATGAACATAACTAACTACTATATGATTATACATGTTTGTTAAATTTTTTTACATTTATCCAATAAATTTTAGAGTCTTAAAATATGAATGCATCTAATTTTAATCATAAATACTCTAATATTCATTAAACGGTCGATTTACCACCTTTTGATGGAGAACCCTCATTAAATCTAGTTTTGGTCAATTTTATATGTTTTATTTCACTAAATAAAATTCATCTTTAGAATCAAGGAATCAACATTTTCTTTGGGAAAATTTCTAGTATTTTCTGATAAAATTCATTTTTTAATGAATAATGATAAATATTGTATTTTAATTCATAATTTCATGCTAATATAATTTATTAATATTGTTAGATTATCTTTTTAATTGGTTTTAAATAGTAATTAGATTAAATTTATACCATTTAATCCTTTTTTGGTCATTAGAAGTAATTTCATAATGAAATTAGACATAAACAAGTGTGAATCATTTTATAGTTATTATGTCTTAAAAACACGCTTTTTGTGGCATTAATGGGAATTAATTTTAAATTAATTAATCCATATTATATGTTTTTAATTTTATAAAATAGAAATAATTTTTAATTTTAAATATAAAATATATCTTAGGTCGAATTTTTTGTACTTTTTTGAAAAACATCAATTTTTGATGAATAGTTAAAACACTAAGTAGTAACTAAAAAACTGACATTTTCATTTAAATGATATTTTACCACTTCAGTGAATTGAATTTCAAAAATCTGACCAACATGGTTGTTATTATTAAGGAAAATTTGGTTCAATATCATAAAAATAATTTTGGTTTAATATTAAATTTTTTTCTTTTATTTACCACGTTTACAGATAAATAGGGTAATTCAATGTAAAAATAATATTATAATAATATTAAATTACCCTAAATTGTGTCCTAATCCTATTGGTTGATACATTTCTGACCGTGGGCATCCTAGGGTGGATCTTCGAACCCCATGGAGCCACTTCAAAGTGATAATGACACATTATAATAATTAATTTAAAGTTAAGACAAAAAATTATATAAACATATATATTTTAGTAAATTAATGTTTACATGGGATTGTATAAGTTATACCTTAGACTATAAATATTAATTATAAAGGTAAAAATATTTCCTAAATCATGGTAGTTGTTTTATAATTTTTAGAAATCAAATATATTAAATTATTCCTGACGCAAAAATGATCTAGGGTTTACCTCATTATTGAATGATTTAAACAAATATGATTATAAAGATTAAAAAATATAAAAAACTAGTCCAATTATTATTAGATGATTTTATTTTGAATAATAGTCATCTTGTATTTTAATTTAATAAGTTTTAGACTTTTAGAAACCAAAAATCATTATATAATACAATAATATTTTACAACTTTCCTAAAGAGCCTCTCCTCGAGCCTCTCCTCCCCCTTATAAAAAGACCTCACCTATAACACATTACTCACACCTATCATGCCCCATGGATCATCCATAAAATTCCCAAATAATCTCTAAATATCCCTATCTTCCACCTGGATGTCTTAACTTAGGCATAGGGAACTTCATGAAATCCTTTTGGTTACAACTAATGGGAGTTGCCCGATTTAAAGGTAATGTCTTCTTTTAAGTTCTTTTTTTATTTTACTTCTCCATCACCATAAACTATTTTTATACCATTATTTTATAAAATCACCATTATCCTAAATATCCTGGGTAGTTTATATAAGAATTATTCAAACTACAATTACACACACCTCTATCTAATGGGTAAAAAAGATACTGTTTCTGTGGACGGTGAACAACTGCCTCACGAAATGATGATTGTTCAATATTGTCTTAAGACCACTTATGGTGGCCATTATTATGGCACTATATTTATATGTGGTATATATTATATTTATATTGTATCTATGTTTATGTATTTTTTATTTATTTAATTCCTTTATGGATTCCATAATGTGTAAACGCGATAATTTCATTTGGGGAAGTGCAGACTACCACCCCCTAAAAATGATATGACTCATTTAGGACATATGTGAAATGTATAAAGGATGTATTTAATGAAATTATATATTATATTATACTTGAGTTATTATATACCTATTTATAATTAATTTTTATTTCCATTAAAAATATTAAATATAAATGACGGAGTGTTCATGCGTACGTACGACATATCATTTCCATGAACGGTGCATTTCATTTCTAACTTCCAAGTGTTATGTACTATTTTAAATACATATATATACTGGATATATATCATATATATGACATTTAAATCATTAATATCATTATGGAGATAACAGAATTTTGACCAAATGAACAACTTGTAATTAAAAGAAGTTCATTTTTGACTCAAATACCGAATTATAAAAAAACAACCATTACTAACATAAATGATTAATTAATGTTTATAACATGGTAATATGTGATATAAAAGGAATAATAAACATGAAAAAGGTTCTTAATCAAGTAGAAATTAAATTTAGTTTATTATTCAAGAGATTAAATAACAAACAGTTCAAGTCGGACATGAGGTTGGGGACTTCATCTCAATCTCCATTCATTAAGGCATATTTTGTTTTATACATGTCATTATTTTATACATATTATAAACACCATTGAATTTTCATTTCATTCTAAGGGAATCTTTTTCTATGAGGTGTTTTACTAAATGAAAAAAAATGTTTATTTTAACATAAGTGGTGACAATGAACTATTCCACCATCGTGAGTATTATTTGATCCATGGCTTCCTTAAGAGGTTGTAATTTTTTTAAAAGGAAAATAAATATCATATACTCATTTATGTAATTTGTTATTGAAAATGTCTTTGATAATGGATTTTTTATATCAATGTATTTAAATGATGTGGAAATGTTATCATTACTTTATGTTTGTTTTATGTATTATGAATATGTTATGGTTCTTGGGAATTATTTACATATACAGGTGGTTCCATGATTAACCTAGGGTGGGTGTGCCCGAGAAAGCTATCCAATGCATTGGGTAACGTGAAAGAGGTAAATTTGAATGTTTCTCTTAAGAGATTTAAGGAATATATTGTGATGGGTTTTCCAAATGTGACTCCCAACATAGCTGTGAAAGCTACAACGTAAGTATGTTATGGATTTCAAAAGTTAGCTTTATGATTTGTGATTAATATGTGTTATTAATAAATCTTATTTTTTCATGAGTGATGTACAAGTGTTTATTTTTTTATTTATTGACGGAATAATGATTTATTTTATTATTTTATAACCCTAAATATGATTTTTATACTCATCCCATGTTTTGAAATTTGTTTCACAAGACATAAAAATAAATAGGGTCGAGGATGGGATCAGGGAAAAGTATTCCTGTCTCAAACATGGAACTAGACATGACCCTTTTTTTCACGAGTTTTTATTTTATGAGAAAAATGGAAACTATGCTGAATTCTGTAATTTGTAATTTTTGAGATGTAATGTAATAGTTATAGACTAATTCTCTACAACTCTAAACATAAAATGATCCTCATTGTGAATTATCCATTTAATTCAAGATTATGTAATTTTATAAGACCGGGTCCTTATTGTTGGTATCAAAGGATAGTTTAGACAACATTCGAAGTTAATATATTGTTAAATTAATATCCATAAATTAGTTTTACATTATGGTATGATTGAAATGATATAGCATTTACTGATTACCATGTTGATTCTCCTAAGTTATTTTTTGGTTCAGAATGGTCTTTCATAGAGGAAACGTGGATGCTTTTCTAGGAAGGCATACAAAGGGAAATGACCTTCCAAATCAGCATCCTGATATGGTCCAAATCAGAATTGAACAGTTTGTTGTAGTGATGGATCAGTTGATCCTGGTGATAAATAGTGGTTCTATTTATGGTTGATATTTTGGTTTATTCTAAAATTAAATAGTAATATGAATTTCATTTAAGGGTTGTCTTGAAAACATTAAAAGAAAAGTATTTGTTTCGAAAATTTAGTAAGAGTGAGTTTTGGTTACAAAAAATCTCATTCATTGGTCACATTGTTTCAAAAAATGGCATAACTCTTAATCTTGCTAAAACAAACATGGTTGAAAATTGTCCAAGACCCACAAATATAATAGAGATCTATACATTTCATGTATTGTAAGGTTATTACCAGAGGTTTGTTGAAACCATTTCATTGTTATCAAGACCAGTGACTTCGTTAACTTGGAAAGGTGTTACGTTCATTTGGACAAAATAATGTGAAGATTATTTTCAGGAATTGAAAAGAAGATTGGTGATTTATATTGTTTTTTCCCTAACGTCTATAAATGGTGAGTTTGTTATCTACAAGGATTCTTCTTTGAAAGGACATGGTTGTGTCCTTATGCATAATGACCAGGTAATTGATTTTGTTTCATAGTAGTTGAAACCTCATGATTTAAATTACCCTACAAATGATTTGGAATTAGATCTTTTTTTTTCTTTAAAAATTTTAAGGCATAATTTGTATGGAGTAAAATGTGAAATATATACTAACCCAAAAATTTAATGTATATATTCACTAAAAATGAATTAAACATGAGAAAAAGGATATGGTTAGAATTAATCATGGATTATGATTTCACGATCCATTACCATCTGGGAAAATAAAATAATGTGTCTGATTCTTTGAGTTGAAAAGTAATTACTCATTAACCATTCTACATTTGAAATGAGATCCTCTTGTTTTTTATTTAATGAAATTTGGAGTAGAATTTGTTGGTGCGTGAAAATCCTATTGTTTTGTTTCAGGTGTCAGTGAAATCATCTCTATCAGACAGAATTATGCAAGAGCTGAAGGAAGACAGTGAGCTACAAAACAAAGTAGAGTTGCTTTATAAGGGTAAGTTTCTTAATTTTAACATTGATAATGATTGTTTTTTCTGGTTTAGGAAGATATTATGTGTGCCTTGTGATTCACAATTGTAGAATGAGTTGTAATGTGTACCTCATAGTTCTCAGTTTTTAGTTCATCCAGGCAGTATTAAGATGTAAAGAGATCTTCGGGAGTATTACAGATGGGATGGAATGAAAAGAGATATTATTGATATTACTATGAAGATTTTCACTTTTCAATTGGTTAATGAAGAGCAGCAGTTACCAAAAGGGATGCTTTAGTATTTACCAATGCCAAAGTAGAAATGGGAAAATATATCCACAAACTTAATTGTGGGATTACCAAAGACAGATCAAGGTAACAATGCAATCTAGGTTGTTATTGATTGATTGACTAAATATGCTCATTTACATCTTATTTGAGATACTCTATATCTAGATCACATTTCACAGTTGTATGTTAAATAGATTGTTAGGTTGAAAGGATCTCCCCTCTCCATTGTATTTGATCATGATTTCAGTTTTACTTTTAACTTTTTGAAAGGCCTTAAGAAGTCATTGGTTACTAAATTAAATTTTAGTATAGCTTTTCATCCTCAATCAAAAGGGAATCCACCATGAACAATTCAAACCATAGATAATATGCTACATGCTTGTTCATTGGATTACTAGGAAAGTTGGTACCAATATCATTCTTTGGTTTAATTTTCATATAATAATATTTTTTATTCTAGTATACAGATTGCTACATTTGAGGCATTATATGGGAAGCGGTGTTGAACTCCAATTTTTTGGTATGAAGTAGGTGAATGGAAGCTGATGTGACCAGAATTGGTAGAAGAGATGAGAAGGAAATTACAGTTGATTCAGAATCACATGAGAACAGCTCAGAGCAAACCAAAAATTTATCCGGATAATTTAAGGAAGGATCTTTCATTTGAGGTAGATGATCATGTCTTTCTCAATGTTTCTTCATTGAATAGTGTGATGAATTTTGGTGATAAAGGAATGTTGAGTCAAGGGTTCATTGGACCTTATGAACTCCTGGAGAAAGTTGGATCAGCAGCATACATAGTGGATTTACCTCCATCTTTATCCCAGGTACACAATATTTTTCATGTTTCAATATTGATAAACTATATGCCGGATCCATCTCATATTTTGAATCCATAGATAATTCAGTTGGAAGAGAATCTCTCTTATGAGGAAAAACTAGTCTAGATTCATGACCGAAGAAAGAATGTGTTGCAGAATAAGGTAATTATTTAAGAAAAGGTTTGTGAAAAAAAACCATATGGTTGAAGAGGCAACGTGGGAATCTAAAAATTCTATGAGGGATAAATCCCCCCACTTATTTGATAAGTGAATAAAAATTTTGAGGACGCAATTTCCAAAATGTGGGAAGGATGTAACATCCCTGGTAAATAAAGAATAATACATTTTTATATTCCTTAAAATTTGTGAATTAAATATTAATTTTACATAAATGGATATTATATTTTAGATGGAATACTTGACATGCCACAATGGGTTTCTCCAAAGTCTAATGTTCACACAATGCCGATTCATAGTGAAAAATAATACTATTAAATTATTTTAAATGGTAGTTAACACCTAGATTTTGTGTTGGTGGGAATGAACAGAACTAACTACAATATCATTATACATGTTTGTTAAATGTTTTTACATTTTTCTATTAAAATTTAGAGGCTCAAAATGTGAATGAGTCTAATATTAATAATAAATACTCTAATCTTCACTAAAAGGTTGATTTACCACCTTTTGATGGAGATCACTCATTAAATATTTTTGTGGTCACTTTTATATGATATATTTGAAAAAATAAGATTCTTCTTCAGAATCAGGACATCAAAATTTTCTTTGGGTAAATTTTTGGTATTTTCTTGATAAAATTCTTTTTTAATGAATAGTAAAAAATATTGTATTTTCATACAAAACTAACTTTTAAACTAATATATTTATATGGATATATAATATTTTTAATTTGTTTTAACGTGTAATTAGATTTTATTTTTACCATTTAATCCAATGTTGGTCATCAGATCTAATTTCATATTGAATTTGGGCAAAAACAAGTGTCAATATTTTGATAGTTATTATTTCTAAAAACACACTTTTTGTTTTGACAATAGGAATTAATTTTAAATTAATTAATCCAACATCTACATTTTTATTTTTTTAAAATATACATCACTTTTGAAATCATAATATCAAATATAGCTTAGGGTTAATTTTTGGTATTTTTCTGTAAAAAATCAATTTTTGATGAATAGCGAAAGCATTGAGTTAATAGTTAAAAATAGAATTTTTCAATTAAATGAAATTTTACTACTTCTGTGAATTGAATTTAAAAAAGACAATATACATGGTATTTATTATAAATTAAAATGTGGTTCAATAAGATTAAAATAATTTTTTCAAAATATTATCTTTTGACTTTTATTTACCGGAGTTAAAGATAAATAGGGTAATAACACAACGTAAAAATAATATTGTAATATTATTAAATTACCCTAACATGTTTCTTAATCCTATTGGTTGAAACATTTTCGACCATGGTCATCCTTGAGTGGATTTTGGGACCCCATGGAGCCACTTAAGATTGACAATGACACTTTATATTACATAATTTAAAGTAAAGATAAAAATGACAAAAACATATATCTTATAGTAAATTAATTATTACCTATGGTTATATAAGTTATACCTTAGACTAAAAATATTAATTAGAAAGATAAAAATATTTACTAAATTATGGTAGTTTTTTTATAATTTTTAAACTTCAAATGAATAAAATTATTTATGACAAAATAAAGATGCAGTGTTTTCCTCATTAATGAATGATTTAAACAAATAAGATTATAAAAATTAAAATAATAACCAAACCTATCTAATTATTATTTTATGATTACATTTCTAAAAAATATTCATCTTATCTCTGAATTTAATTATTTTTTCACCTATAGAAGCCTAAAATCATTTTATAATAAAATAATATTTTCAAACTTTTCAAAAGAGCCCCTCCTCCCCCTTATAAAACTCCCCCACCTATAACCTATTACTCACAGCTCTCAAATCGCTTGGATCATCTATACTCTGCCTAAATAATATCTCATGGTCCCTCTATTACACTTAGCAGCCTTACCATAGGCAGAAGGCACTTCAATAAATCCATTTTCGTTCAAACTAAAGGGAGTTACCCGATTTAAAGGCAACGTCTTCTTTTAAGTTCTTTTATTTTATATTACTTCACCAACCACCTAAACTCTTTTTATCCCTTTATTTTATAACAACTCCCATATTTTAATTATACTAGGTTGCTTTTATTTGATTTATGTGATCAAAACATACACACACCTCAATCTAATGGGTAAAGAACATATTATTTCTTTAGACGGAGAACTACTGCCTCACAAAATAATGATTGTTCAATCTTATCCTTCCACCTATTATAGTGGCCATTGTGATGGAATTGTATTTATATGTGGAATATATTATATTCCTATTTTCTCTTTTATTATTTATTTTTCATTTATATTTATGGTCTCCATAATGGGTAAATGCGATAATTTCATTTGAGGAAGTGCGGGCTACCGCCCCCTCAAAGTGAAATGACTAATTCATAACATATGTGGAACATATAAAGGATCAAGTTAATGAAATTATATATGATATTATTTTGGAATTATAATATACCTATTTACTATTCTGTTTTCATTCCATTAAAAATATGAAATATAAATGAAATTAGCATTCATGCATACATACGACTTACTATCTCCATGAATAGTTCATTTCATTTCTTACCTCTAAATGTTATGTACTATTATATATACATATATATACTGGATATATATGATATATATGATATATAAATCATGAATATCATTCATGAGATAATTTAATTTTGACCACATTAACAACTTGTAATTATGAGAAGTTCATTTTTGACTTAAGTACTAAATATCAACAAAACAACCATTATTAACTTAAATTATTACATAATATTTATGTCTTTGTAATAAGTGATATAAAAGGAATAATAAACATGAAAAAGGTTCTTAATCAAGTAAAAATAAACTTTATTTTATTATTCATGTGATTAAATAATGAACGGGTCAAGTCAGACACGACGTGAGGGACTTCGTCTCAATGTCCTTTCATTGAGGCATATTCTGGTTTATACACTACTTTCTTTTGTATATTTTATAAAAACATTTGAATTTTCATTTCATTCCAACGGAATATTTTTCTATTATTTTTTTTGATAAACAAAAAAAGAATGTTTCTTTTAATGTTGGTGGTGACAATGACCTTTTCCACTGTCACAAGTATTATTTGATCTATGGCTTCTTTAACATGTCGAAATTTTTCTAAAAGGAAAATAAATACCATATACTCTTTTACATATTTTGGTATTGAAAATGGATTTGATAATGGATTTTTTATGTCAATATATTTAAATTATGTGTAAACGTTATATTTCCTTTATGTTTGTTTTATGTGTTTTGAATGTGTTATGGTTCTTGGGCATTTTTTACGTATACATGTGGTTCCGTGATAAGCCTCATATGTGTTTTCCCCAGATATCTCTCCAATTCATTGGGTAATGTGGCAAAGGTAAACGTGATTGTTTCACCTAAGAGATTTAGGGAATATACTGTGATGGGTATTCCAGATCTGAGTCCCTACATAGCAGTGAAAGCTATAACGTAAGTATGTTATGGATTCCACAATTTACCATTATGATCTGTGATTAATTTCTGTTATTCATAAATCTTATGATTTAATGAGGTATGTAAAAGTGTTTATGTTTTTTATTTCTTGATGGACTAATGATTTCTTTCTTTGTTTCATAACCCTTACTGAACATTTTATGCTCATCCCATGTTTTGAATTTTTTTCACGGGAAATAAGGATTAATATGGTCAAGGATGGGATTAAGAAAAAGTATTGCTATCTAAAACATAGAACATGACCTGACAAATTTTTTAAATATTTTTTATTTTATGAAAAAAATTGAAATTGAATAGAATTGTCTACTTTGTAATTTTTGAGACGTAATGTAATAATTGTGGCTTAATTCCCTAAAACTATAAACAAGAAAAGATCCACACTGTGAATTATCAATTTAATTCAAGATTATGTAATTTTTTAATTCTGGGTCCTTATACAACCCATCACCTAAGCTGGTATGCCATAATGCCTAAATAAAATTCTCAATCACCCTATGATGGAGACAAGAACCTAACATACTAAAAAATAGCTTGGGAAACTTTTCTCCCATGGTAACCTTCATGAACCATCCATGAAATTGGATAACCACAATAATAACATTGGATTAAAATAAAAATATATAAAAATCCAGATAAATTCATCAATTTAAAATAAAATACCATAAAAAACCACAACGACATTATATAAAAAAAATTCATGAAAGGACATATACATGGTATCTCAATTAATTGATGAAAATCATAAAAAAGGGTATAAATCCCAAAAAAATTAAAATTAAAGAATCCCATCAGATAAAAAATTCAAAAACAAATCCACACTAACAAAATCCAGTCATACCATATCTCCTCCATGAAATATTAGAATATGATAATAAATAAGATACCCCCAAGTAAATTTTTTACTTCCCTTAAACTATGTTCAATTGAAGAAAATCAATATTTTCACAAAGGAATATATAGAGTTCGAGGAAAAAATCATTGTAGGAAACCACCATGAATATATTTAATGATTTTACCAATAAAAATAAGTAAACTTGTTTAAAAATCTTTTCAATACTAATCCTATTTTAAAAAATTCTTTTTTAAAATTAACCATTAAAATCGCATTGGTTTTTCATTTCAAATAAAATGGTTTCCAAAAAATTCATAAAATGGATCAAAAAAGTTTCATGGTTTTAAATGGATTTAAAAAGTTGTTTTAGAAATGGAATTTCTTTATGACATATATTTTATTTGAATTGGAATGACAATTTTTAAAATTTTCTTTGAAAATATCTTTTCATGTATAGAAAATTTTTTGATTTTTTTTTCATGGAATAGAACACGGATTGCCCATGGTGTGAGTGGGGGGGTTAGATGGACCATGAGAGCCTATGCAGTGGAGGAACATGAGTTTCTCTATTTGGTTTCTATGGGACCATGAGTTTCTATGGTAGGGACACTTTGAGAGCTTACACTCAAATTTTAAGAGACCATGAGAGTTCTTTGATTTGAGACTACGGAAGACCAAAAGAGCTTCCACATTGTATAGTGGGCTATCAGGATTTGTTTATACTAACTCAAATTAGGCCTTTATATATGGATCCATTGGTTCATATACTCATGCAGGGTTGTTTTATATTATTTATGTATTTTGTTAGTGCGATGTTTGATGTGATTCGTTTTGTTATGCCCATTTTCATTTATTAGTTATATTATGATGATGATGATATTATTCTTACCCTTTATATTTCTTTTTGGGTATATTGAGCATGTTGTTCCATATAGATGTGTTACTTTATTTGCATTATATTGATAATTTTTTTGGAAACCTGTATATTGAAAATGGAAAACCAAATGTATTTCCAAAGAGCATGTAAAAATGATATGTTTTCAAAGTGGTTTTTTTATGAAAAATGTTTTCAAACATGTTTATTTGTTTTCATGGGTAAAATCCATAAATATATTCATTTTGGTATCCTTCTAGAGTTTTTTCTTCACACCATACATATTCTTTTGGTTGTATGTAGAATTTTTTTCTTCAAGACATAGGTAAAGGGAATGGTCCTATTTACTTGGTTTGGTCTTCTAGATTACTAGTGTCTTGTGTTTTTTGGTGGATACATGGTCTCACTGAAGTCAGATAGTGTGGAGTTATTTTGATATTTTGTATCTATTAGGATTCATGTATTGTATTTGTTTGGATTTTTACCCCTTCTTTTACATTTTGTGCTATGACATGAGATTCCTTGGGTATGTCCTTTTGTGACATGATTTTTTAAATGAGGATATTTTATTTGTTTATGGTATCTAATTTTCATATGTTACATTTCCCAATATGTTTTTATGCATTCTTTACTCTAATTTTATTTGTGTGGGAATCCCCTTTCACAGATTAGTCATGATGGTTACCATGACTACAACCAATACAAAGAGATTATTGGTTATTCTTGGTTTTTATCATCAGCCCATGGACATATATGATGAAATTAGTTGCTTCAGGCATACTAGATCAGGTGATGTGTTCGGTCAATACTATTTTTTTAGTTACAAAATGGTATTAGAGTCTTTTATTTGGGATTGCATTTTTATACTAGAGAGAGGTCCACTGGAGCATACGAGGGTGGATGGAGAAGTTCCTAGACAGCTCTTATATGTGTTGAAACTTGAGTTTCCATGGTTGTTCAGGGATTGGTTCTATGTTTTCATCCTTGTTATTGGTCTCTTAAATGATATTCATATATATTTCTATTATGGTAAATGGAAATCGGGCAAGCCTCTAAGTCATTTTTTTGGTTGAAAATGGGGGAGTTTTCTCAGGGCTCATGGTTTTTGTGTGATGTTAGTAGTAACATTGTACATCCCATATAGACTGGTCTGTTATGATTCTGTTTCCACCCACACTATTGGTGCAGATTTTTCTTAACCATGCATTCAATCCTTGAAAAGTGGGAAATTCTTGGACATTTTTTATGTTTTTCTTCCCTTTTCATTTTTAGTTTCATTGGATTCTTATATTTATTATGGATACCCATTATGGGGGTTCCTTTTGGTTTATTTGATGTTGTTTATGATTGAATTACGATTGATTGGTTCTTGTGATTTTTGTTTCCTAGAATATTCACCTCAAAAGAACCTCACCCATGAATAAAGAGGGTGTTGTGGAGAATACCCCACAAGTGAACCCTCCTATTAATATGGATTTGGGGGAGTTGTTAATTTATATGTTCAAGCCCTTCAGTCAATTTGGTGGTCAAGAGAAGACATGGATGTTAGTACATGATTGATGGTTCATGAGGTAGAATCCATTGATGTTCCATAAAGACATGGTACTCAATGATCTTAGGAATGGTTTGACCATATCTAGAATATATTTGAGTTTATGAATAATGCTAAGATCTAGAAATTGTAATTTTCTATGCATGTGAAAGATGGACAAGGTTGAAAGTATAAGGAGTAAATGGTGATTTAAAAGTTTCATGAAGATCTTAAGTAGACAACACTAAAAGTATATTTCAATCCATAATTCTAATTTTACACCTTACTAGAAAAAATTTCACATGAGTTTTTGATGTTTCAACTAAGGGATTGTTCAGTGAGGGATTATTCCACCAAATTCATTATGTCAGTTCATGTCTTTGTAGTTATCCTTTTAATTATTACATCAAGGATCGTCATTTTGAATTGGTATAAAGTCCATATATCTTATTTATGTTTATCCTTCTTTTTTTACTTATTCATAGGTTTTCAACAAGTAATTTATAGAAAATGAATATTTGGCTAGAAATATAGTTCATAGTTGTGTTCTTTCATTAGTAATTAGCTATATTTATTTATCAAGATAGAATAGAACATAGGATGAGCCTCATAAGATTAGTAAAAAGAGAGTTCATAAAACATCAGGTATAGCTTTTATTTATTTTATGGTCTGTAAGCCCATCATTTACTACTAGTGTGGTGATGGTGGACACACTAGGCTTAGCTTCCTATAAACAACGAGGGAATTACATCATTGTGGATGCATAAGTCATCTTTAGCATTTATATTGATCTTATTTGTGGGTTAGAAGTGTGGGATTCATGGTTTTGAAAGGTTAACATGTGATGTAATAGGCATATCTTATGGTGGGTATCACCCTCATGGTAAAGGAGATTCTCACCAAGGGAATATGGCCTAATACAAGTCTAATATAATGAGTGTCTATGCAGTAGAGGTTATGTAATTGTAGTAAAATTCCATGATAGCCAATGTGAGAGGTATTTTTTTATTGAATCTTCCATGTAATCAGTTTTACTCGACAGTAGCACATCCCTTTACGTCATTCCAATGAAATATCATAATTCTTCAAGTATATGAGAGGAGTTGATGTTATACATTATATATTTTATAACCCAAATTTATAAAGAAAAGTAGGTTTTTAGGTGGATTGAGTGTCATTTTTTGGTTTTAATCATATAAGACATTTGGGATTTTCTTATTTTGGACCTGTATATTTTTAACATTATATTCTATATAGATTAATTGATCATATTCTTGGCACTGACTAATTTTTATCATCATAGGGTCCATTTTTTCGCCGTTGATGGGAGCACCCACATTTTTAAAGGTGAGTGGGTTCCACTATCAAGGAGGGAAGCATCAGTTGCTTCAAAATTTTCTCTGATCTCATGAAATTTTTCCAAGTTTTTTCTCATTGATTCTAGGAATATTCATGTTGGTGGTATCCCACCGATATGGGATTATTGATGATTTTTATGGGGTTTTACCATAGATACTAGTTGATTTTATAATTGATATGATCCCTCAGATGAGCCCCATCACTTTTCGGTCTTATCAGATGGCTTTGGAAAATCTAAAAGAGATGCAATTTCTGCTAAATGAACTCAGGGGAAGGGGTTTTATCTATCCTATTATTTCATAATGGGATTATACAATTATCATTTCCAAATAAGGCAGATATAAGCCAATAACTTTTCAAAAAATATCACAAACATAATCTTGTGACCATGAATAATTAGTACCTATTTCCCAAGATGGATGATCTCTTTGAATGGATCAGGGTTTTTGAAAGACTAACCTTTGGTATGGGTCCCACTGGTAGAGATTCTTGTAAGAGGATGTTCTAAACAGTTCCTTAAAAAATCAATATATATTTTTTTTATAATTATGTTATTCTTTTTGGTCTAACTAATGATCATGTTATCATTATGGATTTTATGAACCAGAAAATCCACCACATTCTATATTTCTTCATTGTCATGTTTATAGATGACATATTTGTGTATTAAAATATTATGGAGGATCATGTAGACTATATAATGGTTTTTTGGGTGTTTTGAGGGACCATTATTTGTATTCCAAGTTATCCAAGTGATATTTTTAGATTTAGGAAGTGATGTTTTTGGGTAACATTTTATCTGAGTTAGTAGTTTCAAGGGACCTTGAGAAAGATGGAGAATTTATGTCCTTGGGGAAGCATAAGAGTATTTTTTAGATCTTTAGTTTTCTAGTCTTGGTAAAATAATATAAGAGTTTTTTTTTCAGGATTTCACCATGATATATTCTACCCTAACAATGTTTTCCATGATAGGGGTGAATTTCAATTGGAATGTGAAGTGGTTGGGGGATTTCGGATGATTTGGAACATTTAAAATCCACACATATCATGATTCTTATTGATCCTAGGAAGGATTACTTCATGTATTGTGATGGATCCATTATGGTATTGGGATGTGTGTTGATTAAGGATAACCATTTTGTGGCCTATATCATATGGAATCTACTCCCATATAAATTTAATTTTCCCACTCGTGACCTATAATTGGAAGATATGAGGCTTGAACTAAATACATGGAGACATTATTTCTTCAATGAGTATTTAATAGTCTATTAATATCACAATATCCTAATGTATATATCCACCTATAGTAAACTGAAAATTATGAAATATTGTGGGTGGTGTATCTCTATAATTTTGATTTGGATATTTCTTATACACTCGAGAAGGTAATTGTGGTCACTGAAGGATTGAGTAGAAATATTATAGGGGTGGATCTTTATCAATTTTATATTAGTGGCGTATGATTAATTTTTTTTATTTGAACTAGGAGGTGAATGAGAATGTAGAGAAGGTGCTTGTTTCCTGTGTGCTGGCTACACCCTCTCCTGTTGATTGTGTCAAAAGTGAGAATGTATTTTACCCCAATTTACTTCAAATTAGAAGTGATTTTGAATGGATGGGAGACCCCTAGTGAGAGATCTTTATATCTCGATGGTTTTCCCTACCTAAAAAGAAGTTGGTTGTTCTATTATGTTTAAGGAATGACGTGATGTAGGGAGTTTATAATTCCAGTTTTTTAGTTTTCCCCAATCTGGCCAAGATGCTTTATATAATGAGAGGCTGGTATTGATGGAAAGAATGAGACATTCCATGGAGGACATTGTTTCTAAATGTTTGAATTTCTATAGATTCAATGAGAAGTATGAAATAAATGATAGGTTAGTGTATCCTATTATTATTCCCATATAGGATTGGGATGAGATCCCTATGGAGTTTGTAATCATTCTACCCCATACCTAGAGTGGGAAAGAATTTACATATTTGACTATTTTTTTATTTATCTAATCATCCCACTTTCTTCCCATCAAGGAGTTTATGAAGATATAGCTCCTCAGATACCTATATATTCAATAGGTTCAAAACATCATAGAGTTCCCTAGATGATTTTTTAAAACTGATACTCTCGTTTCATTTCGGGTTTATTAAGGGACTTAACGTTGCATTGGGAATTGATCTTTGGTTGGGCATCACATGTCAGCCACAAAACGATAATAATTCCAATGGACCTTCCTAACTCTCAAGGATATGTTTCGAGTATGAATGATTTAATTTTCTTGATTGTGGGAAAGGAAACTAATGTTGGAAAAGTTTTATTATAATAATAATTATCATTCCTCAATATAGATGACCCCATTTGATGTATTGTATGGACTGCCATTAAAATCCACTTTGAATAGGGATGTGGTGGGTGGGAATTCCTTTGTAGGATTCATTCTCATCCAGGAGATGATTGAGATAGTGCGTCTAACTCAGAAGAGGTTAGTGACATCTTAGAGTCACCAAAATTCATATTCCAACCATTTTTATCACCATATGATGTCTTTGGTTGGAGATCAGGTGTTTCTTCAAGTATCACTTTGGCTGGGAAAACATAATTTGGTAAATCATGGAAGGTTAGAACTTATTTATGTCAAACTATTTACATTTATGTCTAACCATGGGACATAGATTTTTGAGAGATAGTATCCTCGCATGGTTGGTGCATGGTTTTCCTAATCTCACGACCATATCAAGCTCATTAAAAAGAGGAATTTTACCATTTTCCCTTATTGAATATTAAAGCTTGTAGCTGTAAATTTCTCAACCCATAATTAAAAATCAATTCCCATTGGTGTTATATATTCCTTTCTCCTTTGCTGTTTTATTTATATTAGAATATTGGTTTTTTTGAGTTAAGACAATTTCATGGAGTTTTCCACTCACTTCCCCTTCTTCATTCTTATTCATCCATTTACATAGAAGTGTGAAACCCAGGATAATAGGGTGGATAAAAATAGTTTTTTAATTAAGATATGAATTTTTCATGTGGTATTGGTGTGTTATATATCTTATTACTCTGTTTGGGTGTTTTTGTCGAAGGATACAATGTTGGACATGATTCTGATGTAGGTGTCACTATTTAAGGATGTTCTCTATAACGTACCATTAACTTATTAATATCCTTTTGTTTTAATTCTTTAAATTTCATATTTTTTTAATTTGTGATTGATTTTATCCCAAGGATTATGTTCTTTAAGAATTTTTTTTCATTATGGTGTTCAAATTGGGGTTTCCAAGTGGGATTGACATGTATGAACTCTATATGATTGATAAAGTGTATTGAAAAAGTTTAATGGTTTTAAATGTATTTCAAACGTGGTTTTATAAATGGTTTTTCTTTTTTAATGGTGTTTTATTAAAATGGTCATGTATGCTTGTGAAATTTTCTTGTGAAATGGATTTTCTTGTATAGAACTTGTTTGATGGATTTTTTGGTATGAAGTAGCACATGATTTAATCTGGGTGTGAGATATGGGTTGTTTGAGTGATAGTGAGATCCTTTAGGGAGGAAGAAAATGAGAGCATACATTTGGTTTTAAGGGTTCGTGAGTTCCTTTGGTAGAAATATGATGATAGGTTCCTCTTTTTTGTTGAGATACCAAGAGATCTCCTATATTTGGGATCATAGAAGACAATGAGAGATTCCACCTTGATTTGCTGTAAAACATGATTTTTTTCTATAATCAATCACATTAGGCTCCTATAGTTAGAGCCCAATGTATTCTTTCAAATTAAATATTAGTTTATATGATTTATTTAGGTTTATTGTTCTATGTTTTTTGTGACAAGTTATGTTATGCCCATTTCCATTTATTAGTTATATAATGATGATGATGTTATGCATACCCTTACTATGTTGTGTTGGTTATCTTGAGCATGTTATTATCTGTGGGATTGTTATTTTATTTTATCCATACTAATCAATATTTGGGAAGACCTGTTTATTTAAAATAAGTAACATAATATATTTTATTGGTTTATTTGAAAATGGAATTTTTTCAAAGTTGTTTAGTTTCGAAAAGTGCTTTAAAACTACTTTTTTGGTTTTCAAGACTGAAATAATTAAAGAGATTCAAGGTAGTATCCTACTAGTATTTTTTCCATAGAAATTATATATTCCCTTGAAAACAAGTGGATTTTTTAAAAATAAATAATAAAAGAAAAAGACACCATGTACTTGGGTGGCCTCTCTGGATTATTGTCTTACGATGTTTTATGGATGAGACATGGTCTCCGTCTAATTGGCTTGTGTGAATCTATTTTTTGGACTTTGTTTTTATTAGGATTCATTAATTGTATTATTTTTAGATTGTAACATTAATTTTTAAATTTTTAGATATGTCATGAGATACCAGGTATATATTTTTTATGACATTTGTTTATATAAGGTTGTTGTGGTTGTTTACAGTAAAAACATTTCACATGATGTAATACTCTAGATGATTATTTATTCTTATTTTAATATGATATTATTAGTTTGGTTCTCCAATTTCCAAGATGGTTCTTTCCAGTTACCATGTTTGAATCAATTCCCATGAGATTATTGGTTATGCATGGTGATTTTCTTCTTCCTTTGGTGGCCACTAATGCACTTTAGGCCTTATAGAGTACTGTATTAGGTGACAATTTTTATCTAATTGTGCTTATTATGTTATAGAATGGTACAATATGATATTATTTGGGTTTTCAGTTATATAACAAGGACATGAATTTTAGGATCCTACCGGATTAGAACTCCACAATTAACCATTATTTGATTATAATAGTGATTAGGATTGGTTCCCTTTTAAGATGTTTCCTGGTGGGTATTGGTCTTTGGAGTACTGGAAAGGAAACTGATGTTTCCAAAGATAACATTGGTGTTTGGTAACTTGTTTCAAAGACTTGAGAAGGTTAGCTTTCGAAAAATGGTATCAGATCTAATAAATAGCGAGAATTACATTGGCATTTATTTTGTTTGGTTCGTGGGATCAATAATGAAGAGATTGTGATTTAAAGTGGTTGAGAGTGAAACACCCTAGGAGAAGTGATACTTTAATGGATAAATTTTACAACCCATGTTAACAAGGTTCAACCTAATTTTTATAATACTTCTATATTATAACACCATTGTTTACATTTTTTGGCTTGTAGTAGTGACTAATATGGGTGACCTTATGGGATGTCTCTTAGGGTGTTTGAGAGTGATGACAAAACACATTGAAATAACATGTGTTTTTCTATTGGGATATTCCTTGACCTGATAAGAGGCCCCAATGGGTAATATAATGTAGTGTTTTGGGAAGGAAACAAATTTATTACAAGAGACCCATGGGGTTGGATGACTCATCGGGTCAAATGACATGGTTCATGTCCCAAGGAAGGTTGGTTCCTGACAACATATAACCTCACCCGTTATTTTTTTATTTTATCTTGATATATAGAATTAAAAAATTAACGATTAATTACATCTTTCCATGTTATGTCTTATTTTTCCAACGTTACATGAAAATATTAGGTGTGTATAGCCATTCTAGACTTCTAAAAAACGATCCTTCATGGTGTGATCCCTTATATCTTGAAATACTATAATAAGTAAATACCATCACTAGGTTAGTATAGTGGATGTGTTCCATATTTTAATATGGATAAAAAAGCATAATGTTGAATTATTTTAAGCTTCACAAATGACAAGTTTATTTAATTATTATAAATGGTTTTATTTATCTAGATATTTGATCTTTGGTTAGGGATTTTAATCACTTATGCTTCATCTAATAAGTGATGTTTGATCCCTCTGAAACCCAGTAAGACATAGTATTTGATACCATGACGCTATCGATTATTGATATGGAAGATAAACATTTCTTGTTAACATTATATTATTCTTCCACATTGTCAATCATTTACATGAGTTACATAAGGTGAAGTGTGTAAATAATTTTTACAATCATATGATGAAAACATAGCTACATAGAGTAATTTACTCAACTTATATAATGCATGATTAAATATATAGAACTCTGGGAGTGTAATAAATGGAATATATAAATTGAAAGTGCCTATGAAATGTGTATGAAATATTTCCAAATCATTGGTCAAATCACCCTCTCTGTATCTCTCTTCATTCTTCATATTTTTTCTAGTGAGTTTCTACCAAAACAAAGGCATTGAAATGATCCCACCAGAGCATCATGTGATTATTTCAACCCCTTAATACCTCATGGAAATTGGAGTATAATGGATTCTATTAAGGGATCTTCATCCGAAATTTGGACATAAGAAAGTTGTATCAATGTTCATTGATGAAATGTACATATGTTGGTTATTTGTTTTATATAGTTTTTATCAAAATTAATACATGGTCATTCCTACTTTGGGATTATTTTTAATTATATTACATTTGAAGTGTGTTTTTTGATCCTATAAAACATTACATGTTGATCCGTAATACTCTGATGGTAATGAAATGGAAGGATATTCAAGGATGTTCAGGATGTGTCATAGTTTTGAGTAGCTTCAAGAACCAATGGGATTTGATGTCATGTATGGTTGCCATAGAAATTAGACATTATAAGATGGTACCACTGGAGTTAAGAGAACTGATGTTCTAAATAGAGGACCTAGAGACCAAGTTATTTATTCATTCTATAACTTCATCTTACTTTACTGTCATTTTTTCAAAGAAGATCGATAGAATTTGATACTTTTATATAAATTTCCATAGGATAAATCAAGTGTCAAACAATAATCTGTATCAAATTCAAAGGTTTTAATCACATTCCGAACCATATATTTATAGAACAAATATCAATAAAACACAAATAAGAACATGATAGATAAATTTCAAAAATAATAATAAAATAATAAAATAAAAATAAATTTTAAATATATTTGGGATATTTAGATGATACTTTATTTTATGAATTCAAGTCTCCTATGATATACATCGATAATTTTAATTACCAATGCCTTGGAAGGATCCTCTTATTATCCAAGTGATTCTAGTAACTCCTTTGAGGAAAAATATATAACGAGGGTCAAGGAAGAATTTAAATAAGAAATTGAGTTAGAAAAAAGAGAGAACTATCTCAAAAGAGAAATGTTAGAAGACAATAAGCACCACCAGTTTTTCCTTAATAGAATAAATTTTATCACCTTACTCCTTGTTATTTATAATAAGTGGGTATTAAAAAGCCAATAAATGCCTTTCAGAGCATTAAATATCCTTATAAAGTAAATTAATTATGAGAAAAATGTAGGTACATTAGTGATCCACAAGATTCTCTAAAGCTATAAAGGATGTTCTCAAATGGCCTCTCCTGTTTTTCTTATGAATTTTACATGTAATAGGCCTCAAAACACATTAATTAAAGACCAATCCCAATATTCCATTAGGTTTTTTCCATTGCCACATTTTTATATATTATTTATATAAGTAAATCAGTTTTTATATTATAATTAAATATTAATTAATTAATTTAAATAAACATGATTTAAAAAAATATTCCAAATTTATAAAACAAAAATATTATTTATGTTTATAATCAACATAAATATTTATATACATAAACTAGTAAAATTATTCCAAAAAATAATGAGAATTATCTAGGGTGTGACCCGAAAATCTCTTTGTAAAATAGGTATTAATCATACACTGGTCCATAATTATAAACCAAGAGTGATGGTTCCCTCTTATTTCATTATAAGGATCCCTCCCCAACCAAATCTATTAGATAGATCCCTTCGATTTCTGGATTTTTAAAAGTCAATGTTGATGGGGTGGCCTCGGGTGCACTGAGACATTCAGTTTGTGGTGGAATATTCCATACCCATTGGTGTCCCATTAAAGGATGTTTTTATAACTTCATTGGGAATGGTAATTCTATATAATCTAAACTATGGGTATGATTAATGTAGTCGAGTATGCAGACCAATTTGGTTAGAAATCTATATGGATTGAAACATATTCTAGTTTGGATGTTGAAATTATAAAATCAAATTATACGAATGTTCCTTGTAGAATGATACAATATTGAATTGATTTACTTTTTCTTGTAGAGTGCCTCCTTCTTGATGTAACAAATGTTAATGGGGAAGAAAATCTGGTTGTTGATGCTCTATCCAAGAGGTAATTCATGGAGGCCAAACCAAGAAGATCATTTTTTCCATTTTTTCATATTCAGTGAAAGAGGATTCACATGGATATTTACAAACCTATCTTTTTAAATCCTCATTGTAATGATAATTTTCTGAATTTATATTTTGAATAATTTTTTTAGGAAAAAGCTTTTCGGCATCCTGAACCATCTAATTAAGAGTGATATCTACCAACACGTCATAGCTAAATAATTTAAATGGGTTTATTGTAATCTAATCCACCCTATTTCCATTATCAAATCTCATTTTTCATTGAAATCAACATTAAACACAACACATGTATAATTTCAATCCTGTATAGCTTATCAATTTTCTCAATTCGTTGGTTAACAAAAATTTTTATAATAACATCACATTTTATTTTCATGGAATAGTCATAAACTTATTCAAAAATAAATTGAGGGACTTTTTGTTATAAACCAACCTATGTGTGAAGACATCCTATATAGGATAATCAAGTCCCTCCTCTAAATTATATTCATACATAACTACTTTATATTAATTAAAATTCAAAAATGACATTAGATAGGTATTAAACTATGAAATATCTCAAGTAGGGAACCTATTTTACAACCTCGAGTTGAAGGATCCATAGACAATTTCCAATTTAGAGTGTCCATACAAATGAAATTTCACTAAATTTTATACAATGAGTACTCAATTTGACCTCTATGTAAGTGATCCAACTCATACTCATCTTAACATGTCACTAAAACTCAACATGAAGATCATCCATCAGGGATAACCTAATAATGCATATTTCTAAGGGAATTTTACATATATCTCTGATTTCCTAAAAAGATAAATTATATTTATGATAGTGTATTTATATTTAATTACATTACAAGATACAAAATTCCCCAAAACCATAAACACTTGACTTACTTTATGGAACAAGCACAAACAGTCTTCCACTTATACTATTGTCGGACACCTTTGTACATAATAACAAGAGAATCAATGTCGTTTCCATGATTTAATACCATTTTAAAAAATTAAAACATATATAATGTCCTTTATATTGAATAAATTTAATGGGGTTTGGGAATAGACACTAACAACCTCCCACTTTCCCTATAGGCAATCACTAAATATATCTAATACCCATAAAAATATTGTGCATTTCATTCCATTGTTGTGTAAGGGACTTTGTCAGGGGATATGAAATGTTTTACTCAATAAGAACTCAACATATTTTAATATCTCCTCTATTAATTATCTCTCAAAATAGATGAAATATATGTATAATATGTTATAATATTTAGTGAGATTGGGGTTTATTTTCTTGGAAACCACTAAACTATGATCACAATAAATTTCAATTGGATGTAAGATTCTTATGAAAAACCATTGATTGATAGTGAACTTATTTGTCCAAATATATTCATTAGATAAATTAGATTTGAATAATATTCAAATTCAATTGCAAAATTAATAATTCCCATTTTCTTGGATATTTTTGTGCTTACTACTCTACAATTAGAGAAAAATACAAATTTTGGCTATGATTTATGGTCAACTTTGTGGGTTTTAAATATAGATTTAGTGTAACGCTTTAAAATTATTTCTTTCTCATCATCAAATTCTAATAATACATCTTTAGTAATTCTTTTTCCCCAATGAATATACATTACATTATACTAAATGAAACCCCATGATAATGTTATTTTTTATTATTATTTTAAGGCAATTTAAATTTTAATAAGTTTTTAGATTGAATGTATTTATATTTATGCATCTTTATTTACACTAAATTATTTGCGTTCATGCTATAATTTAAATTAGGATAGAACTATTCAATTAATTTTGATCATTCATGGTTTGACCAGCATGGGAAGCACATAGTTTGATCCAATCTATGTGAGTTTGAGGGGATATTGTGTGAGATTTTTCAGTATTCACGTGTTGGTGCATGGGTTGCACATGGTTAATAGTATATATTTGAAAATAATTTGATAGAGTTTCATATTTATTAACTAGGTGGTTTTACAATGGAAGTGTTCCAAGGTCCATAGTTGATCCCACCTGACTGGAACATGGATTAATGATCTATGAATCCAAAATATCTAGTTTACCAAGATTTAATGTTTGGGGTTTCCAAATATGAACCTAGTTAATTTTTGGGGTATTATCTCCCCCTCCCTCCCCCATTTATGTTCATATGAATGATATATAACTCAATAGGACCTCTTACCCCCTTACTTTGGTGGTTCCATGCCCTATGATCCTTTATTTTAAAGTGAAAACCCAAGGTAATCCCCTACATCCTTTATCTCCTCCAATATTCCTCTTTATTCTCCAACTTCTACTGGACTCATTTCTTATTGAAACCCTAAAAGGGTTTCTATGACTAGATTAGAATTTGTGGATGGTTCTAATTTGTGGATTTTGGTTATTAAATTTGTTCCATGTTATGGAATTCACTGTCGGAGGTGGTGCATTTCATATCATTCCAGCTCGATTATATGTTTCTTGAGGTAAGTGTTTTTGGTTTAATTCTATTATTTTCATAATGATTTAAACATACTCATCAGTTAAATTATAATTATATATGATAGTTCAAAATGATTTAAAAAATCATTTCGAGTTAAAAAAATAAATTTAATCTTTTTGGATTTTTAAGGGTTATTTGAACTTCGAGATGATGGTGGATAATGTAAAAAAGGTATTTTAAATATTATTGATAAATAAATGGATTTGACCATGTTTTATTTTTGTAAAAAAATTAATTTAGTTTTTTAGATTTGATAGGTTTTATAAATCATATTATGATTCTTTAAATTGAACTCAATCATGTTTTTAAGGTAAGTTGTTTAAGGATTTTCTTCTAAATTGATTTAAAAAATTTGTGAAATTACTTGGAATCCCATGTTTTTTCCAATAATTCATTTTTTTAATTTTAATAGTTTTTTAGATTTGTGGTTGTGTGTAAGACACCCTTGATTCCCCTTTATTTTTCCCCTTTATGGCTGGTGTTTAGTTAATGGGGAGATTTGGTGATTGATCACATGTGTTTTTCTTATGAGGAAGTTAGAGGTGAGGGTGAGATTATTGTTTGTGATTTGTGTTGAATTTTTTTATTTCTTGTTTTCTCACCCTCACTTTTTCTTGGTCAGGGTTACCCAAGTGGATAATTGGTAAGTCTAGACTAATGTTTCACTAGTTAGATACACACTAATAGTGTTCCCACTACTGTGAAATTGTACTAGATGTGGTGTTCCCCTAATGAGTTCTCATTGTAGAGACATCGGGTGTGTTAGGACACAATATAGGATGGCATTTTGGTCTGTGTTTTTTATCGTATAGGAAGGCCTCATATTAGGACCAATGCTGGATCCAATAACTCCTATAACTTGACTAGTTGTTTCAATCATGAGATACCAACTATTCCCCTTTTTATTATATACTCATCGGCACCCAGAACCATTTTTATTTAGTTTTGTCTCTTATTTTGGTTTATTAATTACATGGTGACTTTTGATGACATTTTTTTAATTATACAATGTCTGTGTGTGTAGAATCTCTAAAATATTTCGGAAATTGTTTTTAAAAAATTGATTATTTTTTATTAAATGTGTTATATTTAGAGAAATGATTCTTGTGCTACTCTTTTTTTAAAATAAAATTTATTCAATGTGATTATCAAAATTTGAATTTCTTCACCCTAGTTTCCATAAATATCATGATTGGTTTTATAAAATGTGTTTTGTACGTTATAGAAATTTTAAGACTAATCATGATAAAATCAATTTTATAATTCTATTTTAAACTAGAATAAATGGATTTTTTTTATAATGGAATTGAAAAAAAATATTTTCTGAACTACTATTATGAATTTTTTTCTCACACCCTACATAGATCATTTGGTGTATGAACCCTTCATATTTTCCTTTCAGATTGGTCCTCACTTTCCCTTTTCCTTCCTAGTTGGTGCTCAGGTGGTTCAATTTGTTGTATTGGAATGTGGTGAGTGATCTGAGGACATAGAGATGTTGTTTCAATGGTTTATTTCTTGTTTCTATTTTAGTTTTTACTTGTAAAATTTTATTCTGTTTAAGGGATATTTATTTATGTAATGCCAATGATTTTTTTCATAGTTTATTATTTCGGGTTGGTTGCATGTTTTATTGATTTTTTTTCTAACTCTGATATGAATGTTTATTTTTTTTATGTTTGATATATTAAATGAAAATGTTCTCATGAGTTTTTTTTGATTACCATGACTAATTATCAGCCTATAGGGATCAATACCACCCTTGAGCTAGTGGAATATTGGGTAGGATGTCAGTTTAGGTGGCATCGTTGGCCAGTTCGGTAAAAATGGTATAGTGTCTAGGTTCTTGAATTTATTTTCATTGTATTTAGGGTGTTTATGGATAGACATTATATTAGGATCATCATTGGAACTCAAGAGGTAGATCTATTATTTTTACAGTATCACCACCCATCAAGATGAAAATTGAGTTTCCATGGGGTATTAAGGTATTAATCTATAATTCAATTTAACTATTTGTTATCTTTTTTATGTTATTTGTATCCCTATTGAAAGTTATGATGATTCCAATGGTCACATTTATGTTTGGGGTAAACAAGGAGAAGGAATAAAGGATTAATTATTTCCTCATGTGGTCTAGAAAACTATGTGGGGGTTATGTGGATAGATTTGGGATCCCTCTAATGGTTATCTCATGGTCAGTGCATGGTTATTCATCCTTTTTTCCCAAACCGCGAGAACCATTGTATCACCCATTTATTATTATTTTTTAGTTATATATCTCTATATATTTAATCCAATAGTTTTCAGCATTAATGTGGGTGAAATTAATGGGTTTTATTATAAAAAATGCAGTTATTATAAATTATTTTGAAATGTAGTTATTCATGTTTTCTTATTTTTTCATTTTTATGATTTTTATGTATAAGATTTTTTCTAATATGGAAAATTAAATTTTCATAATTTATTTTAAAATTTAGTATTTATAAAAAATTTTAAAACTATGATGGTTAGTATTCAAATGGAGTTCCTCTTTTTTAAGTTATCATTTTTATAAAATTTGAAATGGAATTTGGAATTTTTTTTTAGATTGTTTATATATTTTAGAATGTTG
Organism: Viscum album; assembly: GCA_963277665.1. Classification (NCBI taxonomy): domain Eukaryota; kingdom Viridiplantae; phylum Streptophyta; class Magnoliopsida; order Santalales; family Viscaceae; genus Viscum; species Viscum album. The sequence goes on along the minus strand of OY728156.1, from coordinate 257,258,635 downwards.
AATGTTTTGATAAAAAATCTATTTTTTAGGTATTTGTGGAATGAAAATAAAAAATTAAATGGAGGATATGATTTTAAATTTAAAGTGAAGTATTTATAAAATTTGTGTTGATAAAAAATGAGAGAGTGGTTTTTTAAAGAAACTTTGAGGGGGATTTTTAACAAAGGGTGTGACTTGTATAAAAAATTTCCATGGGATGTTGTAAATGTATTTTATTTTGAAATTTTGTATCAATGGAGCTATTTGATATGTTTGAGATCATGTGTTAATTAGTTTTTTTTATATACTACTTTGAGTATGCCTCCCAGTAAGACCTCAAGGATCTACATGAAGTCTATATATTGAGTTGATCCCTAGGATAACAATTTTCTTTTTTTAGAAATATTTCTTCCATACGTGGGCTTTTTATAGACACAGGTTCCAATAGAGGAACTAAATTAATTCTATTCACTGAACTTTGTTCATTGATTCTTCATCAATAATGGCCTATATCTAAACATATGTGCGGTTGTGTTTTTATCTTAGGATTCATTGATGGTGTATTTCGTTTTTTTGAAGATAATAAAAATTGTGTTGATGGTGTGGGTTTTTGATACATCTTTAATGGTTTTGGTGATTTACTATGTGGGAATAAGAGATCTAGGTTATGAATTTGTGGTACTTAGTTTTTTTCATTGTTTTCAATTGTTGACTTCATGAATATCATGTTTTGTTTTGCTTTTTGTGATCTCTATGAATTTAGATGATTTTTTAGGGATGTTACCTTTATGGATGGTGATGTTATTCACATGTGATATTTATCCTCCCCTTTTTTGGTTGTGTGTTATTAGAGATTATCATTTTGTCTTGTGTGGGTAATGGTGAGATTCATTTTATGCATGCCTTATGTATTTTGTGTGTTTGTTATCTCTTGGAGGGATGGTGTCCAATTCTCATGGTTATGCCTTCAGGTGGTTGGTATCTTGTTGGGTTAAGTATGTAATAAAATATGATCCATTCGGATAGGTTTAGGACTAATTTTTCTTTTGGTAAAAACTTGGGGATTCCATTTTTATTTTTATATGTTTCCATGAGAGGGTGTCAATGTGGTTGAGGACCAATATTCAATGTAGAGCATGGTGACCTTAGTCTACAACTCATTATTATTTTTGATGAGGCTTGATTGTGGGATAGGTTTTCTATTACGGTTTTTTTAGTTCCTTGAAGGACACTGAGCACCATAATAGTTTTATGATTCTCTAGTATTTAGTGGAATTGAGGTTCACTATAGATCACTATCTTGAGGTTTGTGTCATTTTTGGTTTTCAACATTTTATAGAAATTATAAAATTATTGGGAAACATAAGCTCGGTCTTCATTTTCTTTAGGAATCATCCTAGTAGTTGTGTTAGTGAATTTAGTTGAGTAGTTTTATATAGATATAACTCTTAAAAGGCTTTATTCCATGAATTTTTTTGTCACCGTCTTCTTTGAGTGAGTAGTTTCTAAGGGAAAAATAGCATGTTGAGATATTTTAATATCTCATTTTACTATTAGTTTATTTATCTAATTTAAATTTATGTTAATTAAAATACCCAAACTTTTTTAAGTTGAATTTATTTGTTTTCCATGATTTTTTCTTATGTTTCATGGTTCATGTTCATGGTCTAAGAGAAAATATGAATATTAAAAAAATGAGGGACCTTTTCAGATCATTTTATTCAAGAATGGTTTGACACACATAAGATGTTCACAATTTGGTCCAAACTGTGTCCTTTATAGTTGAATCATAATATAACTTTTGTTGTTGAGGTGTTGGAGCATAAAAAACTTTGTGAAGGTTCTATGAATGGTTTCACAGGTTTTTTACATGATTGGTGAATGGTTTACTAACCATGCTTCCAAATATGGAATGTGTGTTTTGGGTCTTCTATAGATCATGAATGGTTGGAACATGGTTTACCAAACCATACATCCAAACCAACAGGGTTACCCAAATTTAATGTTTGGTGTTTAAAAACAAACCCCTAATCCATTTTTTGGTGTTTCTATCTCCCCTCATACCTCATTATCATTTGGTCAAATCTATGGGATCTTGAGGGGACCTCCTTCATCCTTTGATGGTTCCAAGTCCTAGATCACTTTATTTAAAAGAAAATAAGCACTTTTTTTATTCCTATCCTCCCTGCCCCTTTTTTATTCACTTTTTTCTCTTAGATTCATTTCATCTGTAAAACATAGAGGGATTATATGGTTATATTAGTGTTTGGGGATGGTCTCAATATGGAGCCTTTGTTTTCTTGAGGTTTTATGGGTTGTTTCTTACATATTCAAGTATTCACCACTGAAGGTGATGTGTTTCTGATTATTCCTAATCAATTATTGATTTCCTAAGGTATGTGTTTTTATGTGCTTCTTTTATTTCTAATTCCATTATGTACCTGATGGTTTAGAAACACATTTTAGTTAAATTATAATTATATGTTATGGTTATAAATTTTTTCAAAAACTATTTCATGTTATGTTCTTATTTAAAAGAAATAAAATTTTTTAGAGGTTATTTGAAATGAACATTGAGGGTGGATAATGTTAATAAAAATTATTTAAATTTTTTTGATAAATGAATGGATTTCACCATGTTTGAGTCACATGATAAATTATAAAGTGATTTTTTATTCATCAAATGGATTTATAAATGTGGGTTTTATCCTTTAAAATGTTTTCATGGGTGATTTAAGGGAATTTCTTTATGAATTTTTATATAAATGGATGTTTAAACATTGTAAATGTATATAGAATCCAGAGTGGTTTTCAAGAAGGATCATTTTTCACTTTAAAATGTTTTTGAAATCTGTAGATGCATGTCAGACCCAATTTGTAGACCTTTTCTCATTTATGGTTGGTGTTCATTATTTGGTGATATTTGGTGATTGATCTTAGGGGTTGTTTCTTGCAAGGGAGTTGGGGGAGAGGGTAGGATTATTGTATTTGATTTATATTGGTTTTATTTATTTCTTGTTTCCTTACCCTCACTTTTTCTTAGTCTTCAGAACATAGTTAGTTAATTGGGAAGCCTATAATAATGATTTAATATATAGTTGAACACTAATAGTGTACATTCTCATGTAAAATGGGACAAGATGGGGTGTTCTGTCGATGAGTTCTTAACACATTCTTGACGAGTGGCTTGTGTTAGGATACAATGTTTGGTCGGAAATTTGGTCCATGTTTGGTAAAGTCTATAAAGGTCTCGCATTATGGCCTAGGGTAGATCCAAGGACACATATACAGTGATTGGTGGTTTCACATAGTGGATACCATTAAATTACATTTTTATCCCCTATTAGTTTTTGGGTGGAACCATTTTTTATTTAACTATATTTTTGTGTTTTGGTTTATAGATGACATGGTACCTTCTTATGGACCTTTCATTACATATGCAGTGTGTGTGTGTGAGTGTTTGGAATTCAAAAATGATTTTGAAAATGGTTTTTTAAAATTAATTATTTTTCATTATCTCTATCATTTTTAATGGATAATTGATAAAGTTAATTTTTTCATTTAAGAGAAAATTCATTAACGTGCATATTAAAAAGTGATTTTATTCACCCTGGTTTCAATAAATAATTGTATTGGTTTTATGAAATGGGGATTATGAATTACCAGGATTGTTAAATCTAATCTTGAGAAAACCAATTTTATTATTTCATTTCAAACTAGCATAAATATTATATTTATATATTAATTGAACAAACTCTTTTTTTGAGATCCAACTGGGAAAAGTTTTCTCATACCCTGAATACATCATATCGTGTAGGAAACCTTTGATGTTTTAAATAAAAGTTAGGAATTTACCTTATCATTTCATTGTTGGTGGTCAAGTGGTTCAACTTCCATTACTGGGATATGGTTAGTGACCTGGTGTCAAAAAGATAATGTGGTAGTGGTTTCATTTTGATTCATATTTTTGGATGTACATATGTGTTTATCCTATTTATATTTTATATTCGTGAGATATCAGTTATTATTTTATGCTAATTTTATTATTGAAAGTTTTTATGTTTTGTTGATTTTTTTGTATTATGATCTATATCTTTCTTCTTAGTTAGATTTATTATGAGAAAAAATTCTCAATAGTTTTATTTGATCTAATTTAGAGTTATGAGCATCAGGGAATCGAGAATGAAATTTGGGCCAATGATGTACTTGGTCAGGTACTGGTTTAGTTTGAATCCTCATCGAGTTTGTCACATGTCTAATGAATTTCAAACAGATTTATTAATATCAACCCATCTAAATTTATTCATATGACACATCTTGATTAGTACATGACATAGAAGACATGATTTACCCCACAAAAAATCATATGGAATCCTACTCTTACATTCATGTTCTTCAATGATTGAAGAGTGATTTGTATTTAAAATACTCTTACCATGAAACACTGGAAAAAACCTCATTTAAAATTTTTTCAAGTTAAAAATTTATAATATTTAAATAATGAATGTGTTATGACCAAGCCTAATAATTCATTTTGATCGATCTCTACATATATTCATTCCGAAAATATATGAATAATCACCATGATATTTTATTTCAGAACTAGAAAATTATCCTATTTCCATAAATAAAAAACGTGGCAATAGGGCTAAAATCTGTGGTTGTAGGTTATAGCCAGAGTTTTTCCCAATCGTGGGCTCTATCATCGTAGTAATAGGTTCTGACATTGTCCCACGATTTTAACAATGGTTGTAGGTGTACTATTTCCACTAGGAAATATCATTTCCAACCATGGTAGTTGACCTATGGCCATGGTTTGAACTATGGAAATATCCCACCTACTTCCATGGTTAAAAACATGGCTATAACCTTGAAAACCCATGGTAGTAGCCAAAAAATAATTTATCACCATAAAGATTCAATCTAGGTAACTCACCCATAAAATTAAAATTCATTGCCACTAAACTATATCGTTCTTTGGGTATATATATATATATATTATATTATATATATTATTTCAAACCATGGTAGTAGCATAAAAAATGTGGTAATAGGGCTTCCCGCTCTATTTCCCATGGAATCATTTTTCTCCCATGGAAGAGTCGGAGACCTATAGCCATGGTTTTGAAAACCATGTCTATAACCCTTTCAAATATTTCATATAAACCTATTTTTTGAAAATAGCGGCTATATGTGTGTACTATAGCCATGGTTTTTAAAGCTGTGGCGATGGGTCCATGGAAATAGCCTAATTTTCTATTTTTATTGAGAATAAATGACCCAAACAATTTTTCAATGATTATTAAATTAGGAAATTATTTTCAATGAGAAGTATTTCATCTACATGAAACACCACAAATTGAAACTTCAACCCCTTACTTGTTTATATACACAGGGTTCATTTTCATTTTTGGTAAAATCAAACTTGTTACATTAAATCAAATACTTCAACACTATAAAGTTTAATTTAACCAATAAATGGATTGGTTTAGCTTAAAAGTATTAAAAAAATTCAGACCATTATTAATTTTGGTTTTTACTATATATACATCTTCCTATGACAATTACATTACCTTTATTTGAACCACTTACACCGAATGGGTTTTACCATGTTACATACATGATTAGTACTCATGGATTCCATTTATGATTTCATTCCGTAACCATTTATCAGAGTTAGAACTCATGCTAGACACTTCATAAGATGTCAAATATTTTCATATGACTATTAAACTACCTTTATCATAAATGAAAAATTCATATATCTCAGGTTCCAAATTCACTATATTATACCTTCTTCGTTCTTTTAAGTACTAATTTTGTTTATTTATCATAACACCTTTTGTTCAGGGATCATCCATATTTAGAATAAAATAATCTTTTTTGTCTTGAACTTCATCAAGTAAAAATTTACAACTAATAATTCTTTTACAAATAAAATCCCTTAATATAAAAATAGTATGTCAAGCTAAAAGATAGTTATGATTTTATTAAATATAGAATTAATAAATAATAACTTGTTATCTCATTTGGGTAAATGAAAAATATATATTTATATAATTTTCATTAAATTTTATTTGAGGTAATACATATCACATATTTTATACAGACCTAAATCATTATAAAATGAAAATTAAGATGTTTATCAGTCCACATATAATATGGTGTCATTTTTATGATCTTTAATAATATATAATTATTTTTAAATGAAGATGTTTTTATATAATAACCCAAAAAATTAGAAAGGTCTACTTGAGTAAAAATAGATCTAACAATGTATAAAAGTGTCAGATTCCTCATTTGAGATTCAGCATTTAACTGTGGTGTATTAGGTGGAGTGAGTTTTTATATTATTCCATAATATACAAGATAATCACAAAGTTCTTAAAACAAATACTCTTCATGCTAATCATATCAAATTTTTTAACACTTTTTACAAAATGATTTTGTACTTCATTTTTTAACTCTTTAAACATTTCTGAGGATTTGCACTTCTTTTTCATAAGACAAACAAACTCATATACATTGACTTCATCAGTAAAGATAATGAGGTATTGAAATACACTATGAGATAGTTTATTTACAACACTATATAAGTTATTATGTACATGTTATAATAAATCATTATCCAGTTTCCTGATACCCTTAAAAGGTGATTTGGTCTTTTTTACTAAGAAAAAGAATAAAATATATCCAACGATTCATAATCATGTGAATCTAATTATTAATAATTATGGAGTCATTAGATGTTACTATTTGTTGTACAACCCACGTGGTCATTTCAAATATAAGTGCAATTGAAGTTATTTATTTTTACCTAGTTATTATTTACATTATAGAGATAATTTCAAATATCCCAATATATATTGGTCATTTTACATTTTATGAGAACCCTAAAACATTTAATTTATATAAATAAAAAGACCGGTCTTCATTAAAAATAACAAACCCACCTTATCTAGGTAATATACATAAATAAATTTTTTATTTATAGATGGTACATGGTAAAATTTTTCTTAAATTAATGAAAATCCACTATGATTATGTAGATTCACTATCCCTATAGATAAAAACAAATCCTTTTTTATTCCAAACACTTAATTCTACTTACCCCTTAATAAATTTCATCTAATATTTGAGAATATTCTCAATAAAAAATATATTATTCAAACCCAGTATCTAATAGTAATTATCTAGAGTAAGATAAATTTATTTCAATAACATATATTCCTTCACAACTATGAATATTTGACAACATCATAAGTAATTCAAACACATTTAATAACTACATGCCATTATATAGCTTCTAAATTTTAAAAAACATGGAACTGTAGACAAGACATATTATTTCATATGCGTCATTTTGATACTCACCTTAAGAATATTTCTCCTCTTGTGAGGTATAAGAAAACTCACATGGTGTGGGTTTATCTAGAATGTATAATTCAACTTTTTGAGAACAATTCTTAAATCACAATACAAATCATTTAAAATTTTAACCTTAAAGATTTCCTTCTCAAGGGTTATTCTTATTAATAAATTTGAGTTCATGTTTAATCCCATAATTAATTTTACATTGTATATAATAAAATGGTTATGAATTTTTTTACATTACATGGAATGACTCTATATCCCCACATTGATTTTAGTAATACCTAAAATCCAACATGTCTAAGAGGTATGATAGACTATCATAAGGGAAGTGATATTTCTCATAAGGGGTGAGTAAAAATGCACAACATGAAATTTTCCTTAAGGGGATTGATAAGATCATAATGATTTTCAATTTTTTCATTTGTGTCTTATATGAATATTTTGACTTGGTGTGAATATATCATCAGACTATACAACATTATAACATTATGATTATGAAATTTCCATTTATTAGTCCTTATTCAGATACCAACTAAATGTTTTAATGATGTTGCCAACCCATAGTACACAAAAAAATATATAATAAAACCCAAACAACAAGATTAAAAGTAAATGAAAAAAACAATAATAAAATAATAATAAATACCTTTAAAGCAATTAATTAATATTTAGATAAAACATAAATAGAAGTATTCAAGTAACCTTTAATATCCAATAGTAATGTTAATCAGAAACTACTTGGGGGGATCCACTTTCTACCCAAGTGAAGTTAGACACTCCTATAATGAAATGAATAGAATAATGGAAGATAAAGACTATAAATAACATCTCATGTGGGAAAAATATAGAACTCTATATGAATATGAATTCTATAGGGAACTAAGTACCAAATTTTTTCCACTCAATTGAAAAAATTCCAACACCCCCCACCTCGCCAAATTATTTATAATGAGGGGATTTAGATAGCATCTCAAAAATTCATGTTTTTAGAGAATCAAAGGAGGCGTAAAATATAACATCAAATGGTTTTTTATCATTAAATAACTTCAAAAGGTGTAATAAGTCTCAAAGCACCATGTAAGGTGCATTAATGAGCCTCCAAAATGGGTAAAACTAACAAAAGAGGTGCTTAAATTGTCTCTCATGTTGGGATTATGTATTTTACATGTAATGGTAATTTGAAACCCATTATTAATTGCATAAAAAATTATAATGTAAATTAAATATCATGAAATACATATTATCTACGCAAATTTCATAGGGTTGTGGTGTGATCCAATCCTCTACAAGTCTATTATAGAGGTTCTTTTATCAGTGATAGAGAAATTAAGACTAAGATATGGTAATTTTAATCCCATAGAGATTTTCTTTTTCCTCAATTCATGAGTTGAATAAATAATGTATAATTATATCACATGTAATTAATTATCATGGCATTGACAAGAACTTCGTTAAATAATAGAACAAACACTAACACCACTTACTCACATTAAGGGACTATTTTGGTTAGTCAAATGGATCAAAAATGATTCTCCAAGATCAAGTTAAGTTCGGGATATCATCAACTTCATATGAGTTCAAAGAATATTTTATAGACTACATTCAGAAGAATGTATCGGAATTATTTGTGTTGGTACTGGGACATGCAACTGAAGCTCATGGGTCAGGGATTTTAAATTTTTATCACTAGTTCAATGTAACTTCATCAATTCTGAAATTTTTTTCCATGGTAACATTTTGATGATATCACGATAATTATTTAAGGAAAAAATTAAATGAATGGGTAACTTGTTTGATTTTTTGGATTGTTCAATTGCAACTCATCACTGCTGTTCATTCCTCAAATAATCTGAGGTTGAACCCCTCCAGATAATCCAAAAATTCTTTAAAATTATATATGAATTTTATTCATCTTATTCTGAATTATGATGTGAATTTTTTATAAATCTTTTCATATCGCAACAATCACCACAACTCTATTCCATTGATCCATAAATGGGTTCGTAGATCAATCACTTGAATATAGGATTTTTCATTTAAGGATGCAGTAAGGAGGATATTAAAAATCTAAATTTCATGGGTATGAATAGTATCTAGGAAATTAACTTCTTTTTGGTTATATAACATAGCGTACACACATAGAAAGGGTTCCCCAATTATAGTATACATAACACCCAATAAAAAGGCTAAAAATGACACATTACAAATGAATTAACTATCTGAAAACATCATTTATATTTTTATCACATACTTGTAATATATAATAAATATATTTTGTGATTATAGAGATCCATTATATTGACAAGCTAATTCCCAAAAATGTTAAATGAAACATGAATATTAAAATAATATTCATTTATATAAAATGTTCCAATATAATAATTTAATACCTTATTAATATATTTCATTAATAAATTCAACCTAATTATTCTATACTTGAATAGTAATTAATTAATGTATTCTTCAGTGATCGTGGATTCTCTGTCATGCCTTGCACCCCATGGTGGGGCCCACCATGTACCAAACACCCATTCAATATAATAGGGTATACTCTTTAATATTTTTTTTGTTTGACCCTATATGACCTTATCTTGATATTATTGAATATTATTCAGATACAAAGCGACAATTCTAGAAACCCATTAATATCCCAAAAAAGACAAGGAATAGTCATAGTAACGAAAACCTTCCTATGAATAAACTCTATGTATTATACTTTCATATAATCTATCATAAAGAGGGTTCCACTCCTTGTGTCATAATCCTCTTTTTCTTAATTATTCATTATCCTTCTTAGATGGACTTCTGTTTTTCTACAAGGGATATGAATTTCATAAAGGTAATACTATCCTCATAAACTAGGCCTCAGATATTACTTCATTTCAAAAGAATCAAATTTAGTCTTGATTAATAAATCAATTCTATACCATCAATTATAAACCCAATGAAATCTACCTCACTATGAAATTAATTCCATAGCATTAATATTTCACAAAAATACATGATCAAATAGTATAGACTAATAATAATCTTAATAAAATATACCATTACATTTATTCATAGAGAAAAACAATAAATGACACCCAAAACATGTGGTGTTCCTCTTGGAGGGTCTATGCTAATAATATCATCTACTATATACCACCAAGGTAAAACAATATGAGAATAAGAATCAATGATTATGAACCCATGGTAAGTGATAGACCCATATCATCAATTTCCTTTCAATTGGATGTTTCTGGACAATAGGACATAACATTAAGATTATTCTCAGGGTATCTATAGGTTTCCATTATTACATGGGAAGTTTCATAACCTTTGATACGACACAAAATCTAATTAAATATCCATAAATATAGTGGGAGAAAAAGTATCAACTCTATAATGGTAAGATAAACACGAGTATATATCACAATATATATATATAATGGTAATAAAAGTACCTACATAAGTTGAGTCTAGGGAACTAACTTGAAACACTCTCTCTTGCACTAGATCCAAAAGAAAAAAAGTATCAAACCACTAGGTCTCACATGAGAATCATTATTTTAGTGAGATATGGATTTAGTCAGGGGATCTTACATGTTATCCTCTATGGAAACTATATTAAATGTGACTTCACCTCACTGAGTAAAGTCCCTCAAGAGATGAAACTTCCAAATAATATGATTTGTTCTATGGTGATACCTTGGAAACATGGATACCACTATAACACCCAAAGAATTTATAAATAAATTTAATATTAAATTCATGAAACCCTAAGTCTCTAAAAAACACCACTTTTTTATAACCTATCTAGTAAACATTATTGTTCCATCCCTGTGAATTTATTTTTGAAAAACTGACATACAAAGTTACATTCCGTAAGATATTTAGAGTCTGATAAGGAAAACCTAATTTTTGGTGAATATTAACATACCATTATTAATAGTAACGTTACCCTTATGAATTGTAAATAATATTATTATTTATTGTCTTATTTTTATAAGATAATGAGATCTGGATTAAATTTTCAATGTGATATAAATCGAATTATTATTTTAAAATTGTTATTTTTCAAATAAATTATGATTTTATATGAAAATTAAATTAATCATATTGAGAACATTATTTTAAAAAACAATTTAGTTTATTTTTGAATTTTACACATCAAAAAAGTGTTAGGGTTATTTTTTGTAGTCTTCTAATATACTTGAATTTTTTGGTGAACAGTAAAATTCAATAATTTACAAAGTATTAAAATTTCTGCATCATTCTTGAGTCATGGATGATGTAAATGACCATTATTTCAAACTCAAATTCATATCTTACAATTTTGAGTCATAATAATCATGACTATTCGTAGTCTTGTGACAAAATATAAATATAATTTTTAACATAATGAAAACATCCTCTCCTCCACTATAAAAACAACCCACCACTCCCTCTTCTCTTCAATTATCTCATTCCTTATGGCTTTCCTAAATTCTGATAAAATATCCTCCTAATATCATTCACAATTTCTATCAGTACATAGTATCATAAAACACCAAAACATCTCCCCTAAAGAGGCTCCCGAAGAAAATAACTTCAAGAGTTAAATTCCTCTTTTCTTTTCTTTTCATTGAAGTTCCATTCATTCTTTTCTTTCCTCACCTCCTTTCATCCAAATGATTTCATAACTCCATTACTGTAGATTTACTAATTTATTATTATGATAATGGAATAATTCATCATATTATCTATTTTCTCCTTTTATACTAGAAATGAAAACACCATTCGAGATGTGTTAATTTATCACATTCAAGGATGAAAGGTTTACAATTTCTATTACCATATTTAATTCTGGTCATGAAACAATTTTTATGGTTGAAAAAAACTATAATATATGTATTATAAATTATTTATGGTTTTGTAATCTTTTTCAACACATGATATTAATATATAAATAAAAATGAGTTCGTTGTGATCTAAAACCGCCAATTAACCAAAACAATTATCATTAATGTTTTATATAAGGATTCTTCTTCACTCCCAATAAACTAATGAATTATATATCCATATAGTATTCTAAATGGTAAAAAATAAAATACATCTTCTATTCTGAAAAACCATTGTCATCTTACATTATTATCCTTTCATGAGTATAAGTAAATCGGTCATGAATACCAAGGAAGAAAATACTCCCAAACAATAAAATTAATCCTCTTAAACTAATCAAGAAGGCCATTAATGAACTTAATAACGTTATAATAAGTAAATTAAATGAAGAATAGGTTTTACACATATTAATTAATTAATTTAATTTATTTATTCATGACACTAAGATCATGTGAAGAATACCATCAGACATAAGGTAATGTTTTCCTACCTGAACCTCCATTTTCATTTGGGTTACTCTTATTCTGGAATTTCCTAAATTAAATTATTATTTATTCATATTTAATCTCGAAAAATTATTTTTTAATATTCTATGTATTTCTACCAAACATAATCCTACTTCCATTTATGTGTAGTAATATGTTTTAAAAGGATATTTCAAAAATTCTTCCCGAAAAACAAGCCCGAGTCAAGGGAATTTCTAAAAATTTAACCTATTTTAAAGGTAACAATATAATATCATTTAGAATTCAGTATTATTAAAAAATAAATCATTAATTAGGAAAATACTTTCTTAATTAACTTCTGGGTTTATTCAAATTTTTTTCGAAAATAACTCTTCTTTTCAAAGTAAATGATTATTTATCTCATAAATTACTCAATGATTTTATGAAAGTATCTTCATCTATTTCAACACTATTTTTTATTATTATGTATTATTGGGATTAATAATTTATGATATAATCTAACATATTTTATTGAATGGTCATGATTAGTTTAACGGTGGATGTACTATCTTAAAACCATTAACCAATTTACTCTAATTGGTTTGTATTTTTGCATAATGTTTTGTAAAGTTATTTAAATTTCTAATTTTAGTTTCAATATGAATGAATATGTTATTTTTGTTTATCCCCATTAATGTTAGGAATTAATTTGACTTATTAATTGATTGGTTGGGCTTCTATAGCCTCTTGATCCATCGGTAGGTCTCATTAGACAAACTACCTTCTTGGCACAAGGCCTTGACAAAATGGTTATTTATGGTATTGGCATGAGGCCTTGACAGTATAGTTATGATGTCCATCATTATTTATTCCCCCATTATGAAACTAGTAATTGAATGTTCATGTGGTTATTTTACTAGTCGAATGCCCATTATTATTCTTTATCAGGGAATTATTTATTTAGCTCTTATTCCTTTCATACTCTGTTCAAGTTTATTCTTTTAAAGGTGTCTGTTTTTAATTATTCACCTTGACTAATGTTTATTTTTATGATATCTTTATATATATTTATTACCCTTAATAATAATTTTATCTCCTTGCTTTATAATGTTTCATTTCTCTAGGACATGAAGAGGTATATTATGAATGACATATAGGGATAACCTAGGAGTTATGGATATTGTAAAAAGATTTTAAATATTGTATTAATTTTTATGGTGTAATGTTGAAATTATGTATGTATCTAGTTTTCCTAAAACACTAAACTAATCTTTTAGTTTAGATACGAATGTCTTGAAATAATTATAATTTAATGAATTAAAGAAATGTCTCATGGGAACTAGGTTCGGATCATTACATTTGATATCAGAGGATGTTTAGTAGAAAATATTGAAAAAAAATATTTAAAAAACGTAGATTAGGGAACAAAAACCTAAGATATAATTTAACGATAACCATAAAATAATGTCCTAGAAATTTTGTATGTAATAGATTATGTAGATATTTCTAGAAAATACAAACTTATCTGGATTCTACAAGTGGATTTGGTTCTGGCATAGATGTACCTAAGATTTGAAATGGGGATAAAGAGTTTTGGGATTAACCTAGGGTATCCTAGTACATGAAAACAATCCATACTACGCACCTGGTTCGAAACTCATAGGGTATATACTTAGGATGATTCACATTTTATTTACAAGAAATTATGAATGATTTAAATGTAAATTTTTCCTCAATGAAACCATGTTTATGATTATGAGATTATCTATGTATAGGATATCAATTTATGATAAGTATTTTTCTACCTAGTGATTATACATTATGATTCCTAATCTAATCTAGTGGTTTCCATTATTTAAAAACGGTACCTACTGGAAGGAATGGAAATCACATGAACGTGCATATCTAACTTAGATATTACCCTTCGATGTTATCTATGGTTCTAAAACTAGTTGTGAGAAACTTATAACTGCACTATGATAGATGAATTAGTTTTTGAACAATAACCTTACCCGTATAGAGCATCCAGATCCACAAAGACGTGAAGCAATGTTGGACCGCTTTATGTGACGACATCCACCCTAAATTAATTGTACTACAAACCCATTCGTATCAAAACGGTAGATAAGTTCATTAGAGAAGATATTTATCACATTAGGATGTAACAAAAGGGATAAGGTTGTCATGGTGATTTAATAGTCTATCCAGTGATGCAGAGCAGTGGTGGTACTAAATTCATAAAACAATGGTGGAGGAGGAAATAGAAAAAAATGATATGGGGGGATTTTAATGAAATATTCTAAGAAAAATACTTCCCTCATTAAAAGCTATAAGATATGGAAAGTTCATTACTAAATCTGAAGAAAAAAAGGAAGATAATGATGAAAAGTATGAATATAACTTCAAAAGGTTAGCTAGACATGCCACAGACTACATACATAATCCAACGAGAATTATTTGTGAATTATTTTTTGGTTTAAAACCATTCCTTTAAAGGGATTTATTTTCCAAAATTCTCTCATCATGTGATGATAGTCTCATGTTCTATCAAGATGAAAAATTAATTCTCTTAGTCTGATGATTTTATGGTAATGAAAGAGAAAAAGAGGGTTGTTGAAAACTCTGGGAAAAGAAAATAATTAAATGGGGAAGAAGATAAGAGTTGACCTTCCACCCTATGATAATTGTGGGAGGAGACACCCTGGTACTTTACTAAATGATATGGGTGTTTGTTAAAATTATAGAGAAAAATTCCACATATCTCAGATTATAAGGGGTATAAAGAGGTTATCAATTTTCAATGATACAATTTCCGAGAGAGGGGAAATTATTCAATTGATTGTCCAAGACATTAAGGAAATATTCCCCAAAGATTTACAAGGGTGTAACGCCAAGCTCATGCGATCACAACTACTGATATTGAATTTTCTAATGATGTGGTAGCAGGTAATTTAATAGTTTCCTCATACATAGCCAATGATTTACCTAATTATGGATCATCACATTCTATCATATCTTCCCAATATGATAAGAAAATTAAATATTTACAATTTTATTTTATAAGATAGTTGTGAGTAAAAACATATAAGGGAAGTATCATTTCAAAAAAGACGTCTTAGTTAGTCCCCATAATGGAATATAAATTATTTTTATCTACCAATTTTATTATCATACCCATGATTGACTTTGATATAATACTCGGTATGGATTGGATTTCAAATCATGATGCGGAAATCAATTGCAAGAAGTGGGGGGTTATAATTTTGAGGATGATATATAATCCCTTATCATTAGGGAAAAAACATCACCATCAAATTCTAATCTTGATCTACCATCATTAGCTCTACTGAATTCAATTCATGGGGAGAATGAGAATTCAATATATATGGTTGAGGAAAGGAATGCTTAAATTGAGGATGTTACTATTGTGGAAGAATATATTTATCTGTTTCCAGATGATTTCCCTAGACATCCTCTAGAGTAGGATGGTGAGTTCTCTATTGATTTAATTTCTGGTTCAAGGCATATATCAAAGACTCTTTATATAGTGGCCACTATAGGATTAGTAGAACTAAATAAATTATAGGAATTGAGTGATACATGATTTATTCTCCCTGGTATCTCTTAATGGGGATCCCCTATTCTTTTCATTAAGAATAAATATGGATCTATGTAGTTGTGAATTGACTACAATGAGATCAATACTATAACAATAATGAACAAGTATCCCCTACCTCACACTGAGGATTTATTTTATCAACTTCATGGTGCCCAATATATTTCTAATATTGAACTTCGACGTAGATATCATTAGTTGTGAGTAGGGAAGGAAGATATTCTGAAGGAAATATTTCAAACCATGTATGGGAATTATGTGTTTATAGGAATTGAATTTAGACTGACTAATGCACCCGCTATTTTCATGAAACTAATAAATAGTGTTTTCAAGGAATATCTTGATGACATTGTGGTGGTATTTATTGATCAAATCTTGGTATAATCCAAAACTTATGAAGATCATGAAAATCACTTCCACACTATTATGAAGGCTCTTAGAACAAATATATTATATGGGAAGTTTAGAAAGTGTGAATTTTAGCTTCAATCAGTTTTGTTTCATGGACACATTGTCTCTAAGGATGGAATATTAATTGATCCTATGAAGACAAATTTTGTTCAGGAATGGCCTACTCAAATGAACATAAGTTTGGTACATAGTAATATTATCTTAGAATGTTATTATTATGTTTAGATCATCACCAATTTGGCCAACATAATGACTAATAATGATTTTAAAGGGGATAAGTTCATATGGACAAAAAATGTAAGGAATGGTTCAAATAATTAAATAAGAGATTAGTTAATGATCTAATACTAACTCTACCATCTGGGAATGATGGGTTTGTGATCTTTAGTGATAACTCAAAGAAAGGACTTATTTGTTTCCTAATGTATAATGATAGAGTAATTTCTTATGCAATAAGGAAGTTAAAAATTCACAAAGAAAATATATCCAACTCATGATCTCGAGTTAGCACCTGCAATCTTTTCTCTAATGATATAGAGACCTTATCTCTATGGAGGAATGTGTGGCATATATACGGATCAGAAAAGTTTAAAATGCTTCTTCTCATTGAATGAACTAAACATTATGATAAGGCGATGGATCAAACTACTCAACAATTATAATAATTCTTTGTACTACCACACAATAAAAGACAATAAGGAAGTTGATTCATTAACTATGAAGGATCATGGAGATTTAAACAAAATAAGGATTGAGAAGTATTTTTTGGTCATAAATCCCTTATGGATGGTCATGGGAATTATTAGAGGAGGTGAAAAATCATTAGTTCTTCAATTGTTTTTCCAACCATCTTACTATAAAGGATTAAAATCTCTCATCCTGATGATGAGAACCTCTGAAAGAAGATTAATGTTATGAATGTTGGCATGTTGGATGACTTCATTTGTGAAGATAGAATTCTGAAATATGGTAAGAGGATTTGTGTTCCCTCAATACCCATGATGAAAATAGAGTTATTGGATGATTCCAATAGCTAAAATTTATCTATACACCTTGGTAGTACTAAAAAGTAAAAATATTTGAAGGAATATTTCTAGTTGGAAAAAATGAATTGAGAAATTACTGATTATGTACCAAGATGTTTAGTCGGTCAAAAAGTGAAGGTCGAATGACAACATCCTAGAGGGTTCATGAAACATCTACCTACTCTCACATGGAAATGGGATGACATAACCATGGATTATGTTCATTGTATTACACAAAACACCAAGAATGATTGATGCAATATGGGAAATTTTGGATTGACTTATGAAATCTGCACATTAACTCACTATAAGTGATGATTTTACACTAGATTTCCTTACACAACTCTATATCAATGATGTTATAAGACTCCATGGATAATCTATTTCAATATTGTATGATCATGATTCTCGATTTACATCAAAATTATTGTAATGTCTTTAGAAATCTTTGGATACTGAGCTTAATTTGAGTACCACTCATCACCCTCAAACCGATGGGAAATCATAATGGACGATCCAAACTTTAGAAGACATGTTCATATCATGATCATTTGATTTTTAGGGTGTATGGGATCAGTGTTTTCCTTTTTTTGGAATTTTCTTACAATTATAGTTTCTATTCGAGCATTCAAATGGCACCATATGAAGCATTGTATGGAAAAAGAAGTCGTACAGCAAATTTTTGTGATGAAGTTGGTGAAAGAAAGCTTGTGGAGAAAAAAAGAGTGAATGTAAAGACTATTCAAACCCATATCAAATAAGATCAACGTAGAAAAAGAGCTACATTGATAATCGAAGGAAACATTTGGAATTTCAAGTGGGAGATCAAGTTTTCTTAAAATTATATCCATGGAAGGGTGTTTTAAGATTTGGGAAGAAATGGAAATTGATACCTAAGTACATTGGAAATTTTGAAATTATGGAAAGAGTTGGGCCTCTGAGATATCATTTGGAAATTCCTACTGATATTTCTAAGGTATTTTTTTCCTATATCTCATTATGGAGAAATTACATGCCAATCCCAATGCCTTTCCTCACTTCTGAATGTATAGAACTGGAACCTAGCTTATCTTACTCTGAAGAGGCTATCTGGATTCTAGACACTAAGGAACAGTTTTTGAGGAATTGGATGAATATTTTGGTAATGGTTCTTTGGAAAAATTGTAAAATTGAAGGGGCAATGTGGAATATAGAATAACTTATGATAAATAACTATCTAAATACTTTTTTGAGGTATGATTCTAGAAATTATGAGGATGAAATTTTTGTAAGGGGGGAGAATGTTCCACCACAAGGATTTATAAATAAATTTAATATTGGATGGATGAAATATTGAGTCTCTACAAAACATCACTCTGTTATAACATAGTCAGTAAACATAATTTTTCATCCTCTATTATTTTAATTTCTAAAAATAGATATACACTATTGTGTTCAGTAAGATATTTTGAGACAGATCAGAAAAAAAATTGTTGAACAGTAACATACCCTTATAAATATTAATATTAAAAGAAATATGAACTTTATAAATAGTAATCCATATTAATATGTTATTTATTTATGTTTATAATATAATGAGATGTTGATTAATTTTTCAAGGTGATATAAAACGAATTATAGTTTTCAAATTGTTATTTTTTGAATAAAATATTATTTTTTTAAAAAAATTAAATTATTCATAATTAGAAAATTATTTTCTAACTATTGATTTAATTTTTCAATTATACACTTTGAAAAATGGTTAGGGTTATTTTTTCATATTTTTTTGAAATACTTTGATTTTTTGAATAGTGGAATTCAATAATTTATGAAATATGCTAATTTATCCGTCATTATTGAGTCATGGATGATGTAAATGACCATTGGTTTAGACTAACATGCACATATTAATATTGTTAGTCATAGAAATCAATAATATTCAAAATATTGATCTAATATAATAAAATAATGATTAAAATAATGGAAAAACCCTCATCGCCTCCACATTAAAAACCACCCCTCACTCCCTCATCTCTTCACTCATATCAAGACTTTTTTCATGGCTAAATTCTGCTAAAATCTCCTCCCAAGCTCATTTACCATGTAAAACATCCCTTGGTCTCCTAAAATGATGTAAACCAATCCATTAATTAGGCACTCATGGAAGATAACTTCAAGAGGTAAATTCCACTTTTCATTTTTTAAGTTCCTTTCAATCTTTTATTTATTAACTTCCTATCATCCAAATGTTATGGTAACTATAGAACCATACATGTACTATAATTTTATTATGATAATATAATAATTCATCATCATCTCTCTTTTCCCCTTTCTTATACTAGAAATGAATACACTATCTGATATGTGTTAATTTATAACATTCAAGGACGACGAGTTTTCAATTTCTATAACCATCTTTAGTTCTGGTCATGAAACCATTTTGATGGATTAAATAGATTATAATATATGTTTTATAGTTTATTTAAAGTTATGTAATCTTTTTTTACATATGACATTAATTTTTAAATCAAAATGAATTATTATTTATCAAAAATATCTTATTAACCCAAAAACTTATCATTAAAGTTTTATATAAGGATTCATCTTCACTCTCAATAAAAAAAAATTAATGTTATAACCATGTAATCTTATGGATTATGAAAAATAAAATATAACTTCTATTCTGGACAATCATTATAATCTTATCTATTTATCCTTACATGTATTTAAGTAAACCGGCCATGAATGCCAATGAAAAAATGCTCCAAAACAATAAAATTGAATCTCTTAAACCCTTATAGAATCCCATGAATGAACATAATAAGGCTATACTAAATCAAATAAATAATGAAGTGGTTATAGACATGTTAATAAATTAATTAAATTTGGTTATCCATGACACTATGATCATGTGAATAATACCATCAGACATAAGGTATGGGTTTTCTACCTAAACCTCCATTTTCATTCGGGTTACTCTTATTCTCTACTTTCCTCAAATAAATTATTATTTTTTCATATTTACTCCTCATAAAATATTTTTGAATGTTCAATATATTTTTACCAACCATAATCCTAATTAAATTTATGGGTATTTATATTTTTTAAAATTATCTTTCAAAAATTCATCTCAAAATACAAGCCCGATTCAAGGAAATTTATCAAATTATTACCTATTTTCAAGGGAACTCTCTAATCAGTTTTTTTCAACCAATATCTTTCTAAAATTACTAAAATTATTATTAAAATACTATATTACTTCACTTATATTATTATACAAAATATTTTCAAAATGAACTCTTCTTTTCAAAGTAAAAGAGTATTTATCTCAAAAATTACTAAATGATTTTATAAGAGTATATTAATCAATATCAACACTCTTGTTGATTCACAATTTTTATTTTGATTAATATATTATGAGATCATATACAATATTTTATTTAATTTTTTTTACTATGGATGTGATATCTTAAAACCATTCACCATTTTACTCTGAATGGTTAGGGTTTATGCTCAATGTTCAGGAACGTTATTTATATTTCATATGTTAGTTTCTATATGAATGTATTTCTTGTTTTTGGTTAACCAAGTTAATATATGGAATTCATTGGACTTATTAATTTATGTTTGGGTCCCTCTACATCCCCTCTATTCATCGGTAGGTATCATGAGACAAACTACTATCTTGGCATGAGGCCTTGACAAATTGGATATTTAAGTTCTGGGCATGAGTCCTTGACGGTATTGTTGTGATGTCTAGAATTATGAATTACCTCATTATAAAAATTGTAATTGAATTTTCATGTGGTTATTCAACTAGTACAATACCCATGATTATGCTTTATTGTGGAATTATTTATTCATCTCTTATTCCTACATTAATGTGTTCAAGTTTATTTTTTTAATGGAATGTGTTTTTAATTATTCATCATTCATAAAGTTTATGTTTATGATATCTTCCAATGTATAGCATAACCTTACTAAGAATTTTTTCTCACCCATTTATTATGCTTCATTTTCCAAGGACAAAAAGTGGTATATTATGAATGACATGGTGGGATAACCAAGGAGTTATGGATGTTATCAAAGGAATTTTATATGTCGTATTCTTTTTAAATTTGTAATTTAGAACTTATCAATGTATCTAGTTTTAAAAATGTATTAAACTATTAATTCCTTTGGGATAATAAATTCTTAAAATAATTCTAATGTAATGATTTATGGCACCAAATTCAGGTAACTGGGGATGTGTCTTTACAAGAACCACTAATATAATATTATCATAATAAACTATAATAGGTTGTGTAGTACTAGGAACAACAACAATGTATAAGAAAAACCTTCATATTCATAATGCATCCTTAGCTACATCAGAAGCCTCGATATACTACGATTTTGATGTATAATTTTAGACCATGGGTTTCTTCATGATTCTCCAACACAATAAACCACCATTTAGAAAAAAACACATCTTAACTGTGATTTCATATCATCATGATCTGCTTGAAAACTAGCATCAGTGTATCCTCTCACTACTAGTTTTTAAATCCCATATAACCCAAAAACATATCCTTTTTTCGTATCAATTACTTAATGATAGATTTTACAACTTCCCAATGCATCACCCATATAATAGATTGATATATTCCCACCATGATTAACAAAAATGAAAAATCAACCCTAGTCTATAAAATGGAATGCATGACAGTTCCCATTTACAAGAAATAAATAAATTCTACTAATCCTATCAATATCATCCGATGTTTTTACACATTTTCCTAGAGATATTGATACCATGTGGCACTATAAGCAAACCTCCCTTGGATTGTTCCGTATTGTAAATTTGTAATACCAATTTAACATACATACTTTGTCTCATCCCAAGAATCCTCTGTGATTCATATCAATTTAAAATAATACCAAGGATATAGGTATCTTCACTTAATACATTCATAGAGAATCGTTAATTTAGCCAATTATTAATTGAATGTATTAGATTCACTTCATTTTAAATAATTAATATTTCATCAACTAATAATAAATAGAAAAACTATGGAATTCTTATATAACACATTCATTCTTGATGAAACCAAATTCTATTATATCATCCTTACAATAAACATTCCATGAACCTGATGCCTTCTTAAACCCATAAATTCATCTTTACAGCTTTCAAAATTTATTGGAATTATTTTTCTTAATGAACATTTCATGTTGAGTAATATAGAAATCTACAAACAACATCCCTTTTAGAGAAGATGTTTTGACATCCATTTTCAAGATCTCATAATACTAAAAGATAACTATTACAAGTAATATTTTGATGGGTTTAAACATTTTTCTAGAGAGACCATTTGTTCAAAGTCTATTCCATAATTTTTGTAATACCCCAACCCTAGTTACCCAAATATGGTGCATTATTACATAACATTGGAATGATCACAAAAGATCGATTCTCAAAAGACCAATTAGTTTAGTAGCCATGGAAGTACTAGATACATAAATAAGTTTAACATTACATTATGAAATGGAAAAAAACAACAATGGGTCACATTTTTTACACACTCATATCCCTTAGAGTATTCCTATAGGTTAATTGTAAAATACTTCTTCGCATCTTGGAAACAACATAAGAAATAGGTGAGCTCAAATGCTCAGTAAGGATAACAATATAGAGAAAATTATTGAAAATAAGATTAAACAATTAATAAAATTTATAATAAATAAAACAAAACCCTTTTAAACATAAACTTCAGCATAATATTTCAAAGATAAATCAAATAATGTCATCTACTTATTCACATGGATATTCTACTAGTCAAATAAGCACATGTAATATTAATAGCTGATTTTATAATGATGGAATGCATAATATCAAACATCATGACCCCATAGTCAAGACCTCGTTCCAACAATATAAATAAGATTTTGTCAAGGCCTTGTGCCAAGACACTAGTTTGTCTCATGAGACCTACTGATTCATCGAGGAGCTATAGTGGGCTCCACCCGTTACTTATCAAGTATAATTCATTCCTCATATGAAAAGAATGAAACATAACATAAACATCTGTATTAAAACTAGCTTACGAAATGTCAATACATTAACCATAAACCATGAATGGTATAAAAATAACACATCCATAGTCAAACATATCACATAAAATTAATTACAATATAGAAGATTGTATCATAATAAATCAACTACAAACATGTGTAAAATCCATTAAATAATGTTGACATAGATGAAATCAAAACTATTTTAGATAAATATATCATACTATTTTGAAATCATTTAAAAGTTGTGTAATTATAAAAGGAAACAATAATTTTGAAAAATATTATTATAATATTTTAAGGGAATCATCAAAGGTTTATATTGGCAGAAACTAGCCACACCTGTCATATAAGTTAGAAAAAAAAATTTCTTTAGTTCTTCAAAAAGGTCATAAAGCACCTTGTTTGGAAAGTGATGGATAGATTATTTTATACCAATTTATAAAAATTAAAACAATGGTATAAATTACTTAACCACTAGTCAAGTAAATTATAAAATTATTTTCAAATAAATTTTTAAGAAGCATAGATGTGGATGGTAAAGATGTCCCGGTAGATATATACGTATAAACAATCTTTGACAAATAAAGAGATTGTAAAATTAACCCTTACTTTATACTTTTCATTGGTATAGGGTAAGTTAACCTATAGTATAATATTTATATAATTATTATCAAATTATAAAATAACCTCATACATAAATATGATATCATATATGATATTCTAAGATTTCTTTGTTAATAATTTTTCAGTAGTATCATTATTTCAGGTGTTAACTGATTCGTTTCCCTTTATATATTTTGCTATGTAAGTCATGTTTGTTAGGGATAGGATTTATTTCATTCATATATAGAATGATATTATGTTCTTAAAAATTATTTTTAATCACAAAATGAAAATTATTCATTAATGGTTACGATGGGCTATGAATCTTATCACGTTCGTGGAGACGGTAATATGTACGTACGCATGAGTGAAAATATCATTCTATTGATGGTGAAATAGATTATAAATGGATGGTATGTCATATATTATGAATTATTAACATGTTATATTTATTACTTACATCAATTATACTCATTATTATACTCAAACAATTAATGAAATGTTGAATAACAAACTACACCACGACAAGGAGACGGTAAGCCATACACACACATGTATAGTGACATTGTCATTTGTATAATGGATAGAATAATGAATATGGTTGTACCATAGTTATAATAACATCATAGTATGTATCAGGTACATTATTTATTATTTTGGTATCGTTTAAATAAATAAATAGGAAGTGGAAGAAGAAAATAACATTGAAAGAGGAGATGAAATTATTACCTCTTCTTTGGGTGCTTCATTTTTATTTGGTCAAAATGGAACCATAAGATGGATTTATGATCATGTAAGGAATATATATTGAGTTTAGGAAATTTTTTATGATATTTAAGTAGTTTTTTCTGAGTAAAATGGTTTTGGATGTGTGAATTTGAGAGAAGGGTCAGTTCCCTTTTATAAGAGAGGTGGGGGAACTTTAGGAAGAGCTTGAAATATTAAATTATTATTCAATAATATTCAGTTTATAATGGATTAAAAAGGGTTTATTTAGATTCCACGGTGGTTATGGGTCAAAAACCTCTAAACCAATAGTTTTAGACATGTTTAGGTCACCATATTAACCTTTTCATTTAGATTTATTTCATAGATAAATAGTTTAACTTTTATCATGTCTTCTGTTATTATTATAATAAATGGTTAATAAACATACAAAAAGGCCAAAGAAAACCCCAAGTAGTTAATTATTGGTATATATAACCTTATCTATTTCCTTTTGGGGAACCTTATATTTTTAGGACTATTATATCATTTAATAAAATAGTATTTGTTTTATAAACACATTTATGTCAATTTTGAAAATATTTAGTATTTGGTTTTTGTTAATGTAATAACAACTTTATTAATTCTAAGAAAATTTATTTAATCGACCCCAACATGTCATATTAACCTATAAAATTCGTGGAATTCATCAAAAGTCTAAATTTAAATTAATTTTAATATTTATAATATCAATTATTTTAATCATTAATTAATAAGGTAATTACAGCATCATCATTGTGTTATAAATTAATTTAGTTATAATACGTCTAAAAATTATAAATAAAATACCTTGATGTAGGAAATATTTTTCTATTTCGAATGAAAATATATCATTGAATTTATCTTATGTATATCTCTATATTAAAAATATTTTAGTTATTAAATTGGGAATTTAACACTTTTAACTCTTCCTTAAAAAAATTAACAATAAATATCCTAATCTAATCCATGTGGATCAAAAAGGATAATATTTTATTCCTAAAGATGATTTAGGTCAAAATAAACTTATCCAATATAATTAGGACATGTGTTAGGGTAACTATAACATCATTTTTACCTTTAATTACCATATTTACTTTTAACTATGGTGAATAAAATTCAAATGTAACTATTCAAAATATTTTTTTCATCTTATTGAACCAAAGTTTATGTAGTGATATCAACTATGTCTCTCAGATTTTTTAAATTCAATTCATATATATGGTAAAATTACATTTTATGCAAATTTTCAAATGTTCCTACAAAGTGGGTAAAAGACGTTAAAAAGTTTAATAAAATTTTATACATATAATTTTATTATAAAGTGACTCCAATGAAATATATTGAACTTATAGAGGTATTATGTATCTATTTTGACTTAAAATAAATTTAAATAAAATAAATAATTATTTTAAAAAATTCTGTTTTAAACAATAACGTATTGTTTTTCACTATTTATCAAAAATTGAATGTTTTAAGAAACTAACCCAAAATTTACCCTATGCTAATTTTGATATTCCTAATCCAAAAATAAAGTCCATTTTGAAAAATAAAATTTTAAAAAAATGGGTATTACTATTCATAACAACTGGTTTGATTGGTCGGGGTGTGCTAGAACTCAAAGTTGCATATAACGCAAGCTATTGTATTATTCAAAGAGAAGTTTACTGTGGAAACTTGGGGTGTTACACTCTCCCCGATTTAAAATAATTTCATCATCAACATTTATATAATACTACTACATAAAAATATTTATGTGGTTCTTCCTCATAAGTTCCTTGTGTTCCAATATTTCCTCTTCCATGTTATGGTTTTTCTTTAGAAATTTACCAAACAAGGTGTCTGGTTTCACAACACTTATTATCTGGTATCAAGAATCTTGACAGGCTCATTAAAATAAGACATATCAGGTTCTAGTTATATTTCTTCACATGTGAGTACATGCATTGGGTTAGGCATGTATTTTTTCAACAGTGATACGTGGAACACATCAACAACATTGGAGAGACTTAGAGACATTTCTAAACGGTAAGCTACAACTCCAATTAGTTCTATAATTTTAAAAGGTCCAATGAACCTGGGACTCAATTTACCCTTCTTGCCAAATTGTAAAACACCCATCCATGGAGATACCATCATGAAATCATGTTCTCCTACTTGAAATTACAAATCATTCCTTCGGTTTTTGGAATATATATTTTTCTTAATTTGAAATGCTTTCATGTGGGTTTAGATAATCTTCATTGTTTCCATTGTTTCTTCAACATGTTTTGTGCCTACGAGTTTTCTTTGACCAATATCATCCCAACAAGTTGTTGTGCTACATCTCTTTCTATATAATTCTTCATAAGGAGCCATATGAATACTTGAATGGAATATATTGTTATAGAAAAATTCTACCATAGGTAAATACGGATCCCACATACCTTGAAATTCAACTGAGCAAGATCTTAACATGTCTTCTACAATTTGAATAGTTTGTTCTGATTGTCCATTAGTTTGAGGGTTATAGGTAGTGCTCAAATGAAGTTCAGTATCCAGGGATTTCAGAATAAGTTTCTAGAATATTGATGTAAATTGGGGATATCAATCAGAAATAATCAATAGAGTTACACCATGAAGTCTTACAACTTCATTAATATATAGTCTTACTAATTGTTCAAGTGGTAAATCATCCCTTATAGCAAGGAAATGTGCTGACTTGGTAAGATGATCAACAAAGACCCATATTTCATCATTCCCTCTAGGAGACTTTTGTATCCCTATGGGAAATTCCATTGTAATATCATCTCATTTTCAATCGGGTATGGGAAGTGGTTGCATGCATTCTCAAGGATGTTGTCTTCTAGCCTTCACCTATTGAAAACCCATACATCTTAACACATAATCAACAATACCCCACATCATGTTGTCCCAAAAAAATGTTCCTTAAAATATCTATACATCTTTGTGCTACCAAGGTTTATAGAGAAATTGGAGCTATGAGAATCATCCAACAATTTTTTTAGAATAGGTTTGTGAGGAACACAATGTCTCTTCTTAAATTTCAAAATTCCATCTTCATATATGATTTTGATCAATCTTCCATCATTTAGTGATTTAATTTTCTTGTAAAAATCATCATCATCAGTCTGAGAAATTTTTATCTAATATAGTTAATATGGATTGACAACCATTAGAAAAATTATTGATGGTTCACCTCCCATGATTATTCCCATATCCATATTTACCAGATCAATGGTCATAGGATCCCTTTCAACTCTCATCCTATTCATAACTACATGATCATTTATGATCAAAGCATCTACAACCTTTTTTTTTCTCTGGATGGTAGTGTATAGTGAAATCATAATCCTTGAGTAGCTCGAATCATCGCATTTGCCTCCTATTGAGTTGTTTTTGGGAGAAAATATACATCAAACTCTTGTGAGCGGTATATATCTTTCAATTTTCATCATAGAGATAGTGTCGCGATATCATCAAAAAAAATATTATATATTCTAACTCAAGATCATGAGAAGGATATTTTTTCATGAATTGTTACCTGTCGTGATGCATTGGAAATAACTATCTCATTCTTCATAAGAGCACAACCAAGCCCTTTCTTTGGAGAATCAATATAAATAACAATCCCATCATTCCCTCATGGTAGATTCATGATAATAGCATTGAATAATATTATCTTCAGTTCTTCAAAACATTATTCACACTCTTTTGTCCAAAAAATTAACCCCTTTACATGTGAGCATGGTTAATGGGTTATCCAATTAGGAAAATTCTGAATGAAATCCCAATAATAACCTGCTAAATGAATAAAACTATATACCTCAGTAATACTAATTAGTTTTATCCATTCATGTATTTCTCATGTCTTAGAAGGATCAACATAGATTCCATCCTTAGATAAAATATGTCCATGAAAGGAAATCTCTTGATGATAGAATTCACACTTCGTAAACTTACAATGTATTTCATTTCTTCTAAGAGTTTTTAGAATAATTCTCAAATAGTTATCATAATCTTCATAGATTTTGGAGTATAGAAAGATATCATCAATAAATACCACTAAATATTCATCAAGATATTTATTAAAAAAACTATCCATTTGATGCATGAAAATAGAGGGTGAATTAGTCTGTCCAAAATGCATAACTGTAAACATGTAATGCATGTACCTTGTTCGAAATGTTGTCTTTGGAATGTCTTCTTTTTTTCACGCACAATTGATGATATCCAAATCTTAGTCAATATTTGAAAAATATTGTGCTCTATATAGTTAATCGAATAAATCATCAATGTGAGGTAGGGGATACTTGTTATTTATTTTTATAGAATTTATCTCCCTGTAAAAAATGAACAGCCTCATAGATCCATCCTTCTTCCTAACAAAAATAATAGGTGGCCCCCATGGAGATACACTAGGAGAATAAATCCTTTATTACTCAATTACTCAATTTGTTTCTTTAATAAACTAATTCAATGGTATCCATTCTATAAGGGTTCATTGATATGGTACTTGATCTAGGAATTAAGTTAATGGAAAACTCAATTTCCCGTTTTGGAGGATGTCCAGATAAATTCTATAGAAACACATAAACATATTCTTTCACAATAGGTACATACTCTATTTGAACATTCTTTTCCTTACCCATAGTTATTTTACTCCCTTCCTCTCCAATAATTGAATTTAGTAGAGCTATTGGGGGCAGATATAGATGTGAATAAGATGGTGAAATTTCTTCTCTAAAGAAAAGGTATTATTTATCATCATCAAAAATTGTAACCTCTTACTTATTATAATAAATTTTTTCCTCATAGTCCGAAATTCAATCTAAATAGAGTATTATATCAAATTCAATCATGGGTGTGACAATAATATCATAAGATAAAGCATGTTTATATGCCATAATGGTATTCTATTGTCAAAACATTGTTGGAATGATAATTCCCTTAGGAGTTTTGACTGACAACAGCCTTGTTAAATCAAATTGTAAAAAACTAATTTTCTTAGAAAATTGGGAAGATATGAACGAATGTGATGATCCATAATCCAATAAAGCATTGTCTAATTTTGAGGAAATTATTAATATACCTTCCACCACATTATTCGGAGCTTCAACCTTAGTAGTGGTTATTGCATAAGCTTGGCCTTGATCCCTTATCCTTTTCTGAGGTAGGTATCCTTGAAGATTAGGATATTCATTTTCATAATGCCTCATTTCTCTACAACTCTATCATTAAACATTGATAGAATCCTTATTTCTCTTGAAATCAATAGTTTAGTCACCTTATTCTCCACACTTGTAACAAAATCTCATCCCCTTCAGGAAAGTACTGGGGTGTTTCGTTCCACATTTACTATAGGGTGGAAATTCATCATTTCCCTTATTCAACTTATTTCCATTTCCAGAGTGTCCAACAAATCTCTTCTTATCTTGATTTTCATGAAAGTTATAAGACTTTCAGAATTTCTTTTCTAACTGGATAGAACATAAGACTATATATTCATACAATGAGAAGGATTTTCAGACTAATTCATAATAGGTAAATAGTTTTAACCTATCAAAGAATCGATAAA
The DNA here is from genome assembly GCA_963277665.1 of Viscum album. NCBI lineage: Eukaryota > Viridiplantae > Streptophyta > Magnoliopsida > Santalales > Viscaceae > Viscum > Viscum album. The sequence continues at coordinate 257,227,963 of OY728156.1, read as the reverse complement.
TCCTATATATAGGGTTCCATATATAATCTGCAGTATGCCATGAAAACCTTTAAAGTTAGCCTCATACATTGTGACATTGGCATCCTCCTTATTCTTCAAACTCAAAAATTTCCATTCCATGTCCATTTGATGCTCACGAGGAAATTATTTTTTGGGGAAAATATCTTTAAATTCCCTTCATTCCATATTTGATACTTCATCATCTTCCTTTGTGTTTTGAATTAATTAACACCATTGATCTGTATCTCCTATGAGGTGATAAACTTCAATGAAAAAATTATCCCTTTGGCTACTCCCCAAATCATAAAATATTTTCTCCAAGGAACTTATCCATTGTTCAGCTACAAATGGATTTGTAGACCCACTGAATGTTGGTTATTGTTGCCCCATGAAGCAGTCTAACATTGATCCCTCACATTGTGGATCAGGCTGATATATACATGTACAGTTATTGTTCATAACCTAAGTGATCCATATATGGTTATAAGATATTAAACACCAGTTACATCACCATCTCCACTATAATTATCTTGATCAGAAGGTAAATCCCTACATGGATTATGTGCATTGATTCAGTTTCCATTCTTTCCACTAGGAACCATTTCTAAATAATAGAATATAATATATTAGTTTATAAATCCCAACACGTAATTCTGAACTTGTAAAATACCTAACATAATTTGAACAGTGAATGCATATAATCCATAATAAAAAAAATATTTTCTTTGAGGAATTATTTTCTCCTAAATCCTTCGTAAGGTCTTGTAACGAAAATGTGAATTATCCAAATAATATCCCCCAGGATTTTCATAACCAATAGGGCGGTAAGGCCCATTTTTGTGTATGAGGAGACCCCAGGTCATGCCCAAAACTCCTGGTCTGAGTTTTTACTCCTAGGTATATTTGTACCAGAGTCACCTCTACCTTCTCGTATCCACACAAGGATGTATTTATTGGAAAATTCACAGAATATCTACATTACAGATATTCTAGAAAGTTATTCTATACTAATCCTCAAATATTATAGTAGGGTAATGTTCACTAATCAGAGTTTTTCTAAATCTAGTTTCCAAGGTTTGTACTAAACTTTCTTCGATACCAATTGTAACACCCCGACCCTAGTTACCAAAAGTTTGTGCATTATTACATAAAATATGGCATGATCACAAGAAATCAAGTCTCAAAATACCAATTAGTTTAGTACCCTTACAAGTTATAGATATATACATAAGTTTTACCCCACATTATGAAATGGAAAAACAAAAACATTGTGTCCCCTTTGAACACCCTCATATATCTTAGCCTATTTGTGCAAGTTAATCGTATTATATTTTTTTACATCCTGGAAAAAAATATAACAAATGGGAGAGATCAATTGCTTTGTAAGGATAACAATATAGTATATATTATCATAAATATGCATAAACATTTATGGAAATGTATCAGACATAAAACACAAGCCTTTTAAACATAAACTTCATCATAATATTGAAAAGATAAATCAAATAATTCCATTTACTTATTCACATGGATATTTTATTGGTTCAATAGTCACATGTAATATTAATAGTTAATTTTATAATGATGGAATGCATAATACCGGACATCATAAACACATAGTCATGGCCTCATTCCAAGACTACAAATAATATTTTGTCAAGGCCTTATGCCAAGATGCTAGTTTGTCTCATGAGACCTACCGATGAATGGAGGAGCTATAGCAGGCTCCACCCGTCACTTACTAGGTCCAATTCATTCCTCATATAAATGGGTTGAAACATAACACAAACATCCATATTAAAACAAAAATACAGAATTTTAATACTTTAACCATAAACCATGAATGGTATAAAAATAACACATCCACAATCAAACATATCACAAACCCTTCAATACAATATAGAATATTTCTACGTAGTAAATCAAATTCAAACAAGTGTAAAATCCATCAGATGATGTTGACATAGATGAAATCGAACTGTTTGAGAGAAATAAATCTTTATAGTTGGAATTGATTTAAAAGTCATGTAATTATAAAATAAAAAATTTATTTTGAACATATTATTATAATATTGTAAGGGAATATTCGAAGGTTTATAATGGAAGAATATAGCCTCACCCACCGTATATGTTATAAAAACCTTCTTTCCTTATTTTTTGAATAGATCATAATGTAACTTTTTTGGAAAACAGAAGAAAGATTGCATTTATACCATTTTATAAAAATTAAAACAAGGGTATACATGAATTTATCCCATAGTCTGGTAAATATTAAAAATATTTTGAAATACATATTTAACAAACACAGATGTGGATGATAACGAGGTCCTAGTAGATACTTACGTATAAACAACCTCGAATAAATAAGGAGATTGTAAAATTAACCCTTACCTTATAATTTTCCTTGGTAAAGGTTACCTTAACCTTCTTTATAATATTTAAATCATTATTATTAAATTATACAATAATAACATATATAAATATTATATCATATATGATCTTCTAATATTGTTTTTAACAATATTTCAGTAGTATCATTGTTTTTGGTGTTAAATTATTTGTTTTCCATTCTAGGTTTTGTTGAATAAATCATGTGTGTTATGGATTGGGTTTATTTTATTCATATAGATAATTATACTAAGTTCTTAAAAATTATTTATATTCATAAAATGAAAATTATTCTTGAATGGTTACAATGGGGAATGAATCTCATCTCCATCGTGGAGACGGTAATCTGTACGTACGCACGAGAAACAATATAATTCTATTGATGGTGAAATCATATGTAAATGGATGTTATATCATATATAAAGAATTATTAACATGTTCTATTTATTATTTAAATAAATTATACTCATTATTATACCTATCTGAATAACGAAGTCTTTAATAACAAACTTTACCACGACGTAGAGACGGTAAGTTTTACGTACGCTTGTATGGTGACTTAGTAATTCATAGGATGGATAGAATAATGAATATGGTTGTACTGTATTTATAATAACATCACAGTATTAATAAGGTACTAGATCTATTATTTTGGTATGGAAACAACAAATAAATAGGATTTGTAAGAATAAAAGATCTTTGAACGAGGTGATGAAATTATTACCTCTTCGTCAGGTGCTTCCTTTTGATTTGATCAAAAGATCTCATTAGGTTGTCTTTATGATCAAAGTAATGCCTCTAGGTTTATGTGAGGGTAGTTGGGAGGATATTTGAGTTGGGTTTTGCTTATCAAAATGGATTTTTATGTTTGAATTTGAGAAAAGGGGAAGTACCCTTTTATAAGAGAGGTGAGGGGAACTTTAGGAATAGCATAAAATTTGAACTTATTATACAATCCTATTTGTTTTATAATTTATCAAAAATATTAGTTCATGGATAAGGTTGGTATGGGTCGAAAAACTCTTACCCAATAGTTTTTAGACATGTTTAGGTCAACATATTAACCTTATTGTTTATATTAACTCCAAGATAAATTGTTTAACTTTTATCATGTCTTCTTGTATTATTATATAAAATTGTAAATAAACTTATATAAATATCCAAGAAAACCCAAACAGGTTCATTAATTACATATATAACCTTATCTATGTCCTTTTTCTGAATCATATATTTTTAGGAATATTATATCATTTAAAAAAATTGTATTTGTTTTAAAACCCATTTATGTCAATTTTGACACTATTTAGTATTTGGATTTTGTGAAAGTCATCAAAACTTTATCACTTCGAAAAAAATTATTTAATCAACCTTATTATGTCATATTAACCTATAAAATTCGTGTAATGCATCAAAAGTCTCAATTTACATTTATTTTAAAATTAATGATATCAATTATTTTAATCGTTCATTAATACGGTAGTTACAACATCATCATTGTGTAATAAATAAATTTAATTATTTAATTTATAAAAAATATAAAAAATTAACATGATTTATTAAATCTTATTATATTTCCAATGAATATTTATATTATAATAAATCTTAAGTATAACCCTATTTTAAAAATGGTTTAGTTATTAAAATGAAAATTTAACACTTTTAACTATTTTTTATAAAAAGGAACAAAAAATGTCCTAATATAATCCAAGTAGATAAAAAAGATCATATATTATTAATAAGGTTGATTTAGGTCGAAATAAACTTATCCAATAGAATTTGGAAATGTGTTAGTTTAATTATAATATCATTTTTACCTTTAATTACCTTATTTACTTTTAACTGTGTTAATTAAAATTCAAAAGTTACTATTCACCAAAAATTATTTTCATCATATTAGACCATGTTTTTCTTAATTATGTTTACCATATCTCTTGGATTTTTGAAATTAAATTCATAAAAGTAGTAAAATTATGTTTTCTGAAAATTTTCAAATGTTCCTAGAAGGTGGGTAAAAGACATTAAACGGTTCAATAAATTTTTATATATCTAATTTTGTCAAAAAAATGACTCAAATGAATTGCATTGAACATAAATAGGTATTATGTATCTATTTTGACAAAAAATAAATTTAAATAAAATAAATAATTATATAAATAAAAAGAAAGTTTTAAACAATAATGCAGTGTTTCTCACTCTTCATCAAAATTGAATGCCTTCAGAAAAAATACAAAAAATTCACCCTAGGCTAATTTCGATATTTTGAATCCAAAAATGATGTCAATTTTGAAAAATATAATTTATAAAACTTCAAAAATTTGGTATTAATATTCCTAATGTCTACTTTTATTGGTCATGGTGTGATAGAACTCGAAGTTTCGTACAACGAAAGCTATCGTACGATTCAAAGAGAAGTGTATTGTGGATGCATGGGTTGTTACAATGTTCCTTGAAACCATTCTCTACTAGAAATTCCTTATAGCTATTGAATTTACCATCTATGTCTATATTTATATTGAAAACCCATTTTCACCTAATAAGATTTACATCAGATGTAAGTTCCACAAACATCTAATCATGATTTTGTTACATGGGTTACATCTAAAAATGCATGGAATCATTCCATTCTCCAGCATCCTTTCCTTCTACTAATTCATTGTAGGTTATAGGTTTATCATTCAATAAGATTAATTTGACAATTGAATTGGTGATAAGAATATTATACACTCTAGTTTTATAACCTCTCAAGTCAAACTACATAGTACTTGTGTCTTGAGATCATTTTAATCGCGCATTGTCTCTTGTAGAGATTGTTCCTGAACAAACTCTTGATCATTTTGTCCTTATGCTTCATCAAACTAAATCATGGACCCACTATTTCCATTGGAAATGTGTTCTAGTTTTAGTGATATGTCATGCCTCACTATAATTAATTTTTTATCTGAATTGTTATATAGATAATATACATTGGTTTCCTTGGGATAACCTATAAAGATGAACTTGTGGTTTAGGATTCTATTTTTTCACCATGTATAGTATTAAAAAAATCTAGCATCCACATATACTTATATATATAACTTATTGGGTTTCTATCTATACCATAACTTATATAGAATACCATATTTTACATTAATTGGTTATAGGTTAAGGTAATATGTTGTTTTCTACAATTCATATACCTAAAAGGAAAATAGAAGATTTTTCTAACTCATCATTATTCTAGCTATGTCTAGAAAGTTCTAATTCCTTATTTCTCTAACACTATTTTTTTGAGGTGTATAAGGAGGATTGATATGTGGTACTATCTCAAACTCCTTTAAGTGATCAATGAAATTTTTTTTAAGGGTATATGTTCTTGTTTGTAATGTGTAAACAAAAAAGGATAATGTAAGAGTTTCTTAATTATTGTTGTTCTGACCATATCTACCAAGGTTTGATTCCTTCATTCACTAACACTATTCCATTCAGGTTTAGAATGAGGATTTAGTTGGGATAGTATCTAACACTACATTAATTTATGAATAAAATATTTGTTAAGATATTCTCAATCTCAGTTTGAGTACAATGCATTAATCTTCTTACCAAGGTAGTTTTCTACATCATATTGGTATTCAATAAGAATATGAAATGAATCTTACTTATACCTCATTAATTAGATATATCCATACTTACTATTGTCATCAGTAAATTTAATGAAGTACAGAACCCCACCCCTTATATATATTGTAAATATACCACATACATCAGTATGAATCCATTCCATTAATTCATTGTCTCTTACAACATTACTAAATAAATGTGTTTTGGTCATATTCCCTTATAAACAATAGTTGCAATAATCCATATGAATTAACTCAATCGATTCTAAAAACCCTTTTATATGTAATTTATGTAATCACTTCCCATTTAAATGACCAAGGTCAATGTTTCATAGGCATATGTAATATGAGTCATTTTCACTAGTTTTGAAACTGATTTCTATTAAAAAATTTAAATTTCATGTATATACAAACCATTTTTAATATGGGACGTACTAAAACATAATTTATCTTTATAAAATATACAAAAATTATTCCCAAACATTAAATAGATTCAGATGGTGTCTAAACATTACTCAAAGATTAATTTTCTTGTAATATGATAACAATAATTCAATATAAGAATCAATCCACTATGCAAGTTTAGGTGGCAGTCTCCCACTACTAAGGCTTATAGTCATGCATCATTTTTTTCTTAGAGATCCACATCACCTAATGAAATCTTATAGAATATGCATGGTTCCTTTAATTGAGTAAAATTGTTTCATCCAAATGTTGTATCCAACATCAAAATTATATATACATAAATATTAGAATCAATGACAAAAAAATTCTAAGGTATAACTGTCACTTTACTTTTTTCCTGTATTTCTATTCTTCTTCCAATGGTATTTATTTCCATATGAAAAAAAAGACGGCCTTCTACTCATTTACCTCCCCCAGTATCTTTAAATTTTTTGAAATACAATGCATTGATGTCTTCGATTTTGGTTTATCCTTAGACCTCTCAGTCTTGTCCTTCCTCATATTGTTCATTCGAAGGACTAGAGAATTTGTATACTTAATATCCTTATCATCTTGGAGAACACAATATAAAAGATCTAGAAGAAATATTTTCGTGTTATTGAGGTTCTAATTAAAAATTAAATTCAATAATATTTGTAATAAAGAGGAAAGAATGAGAACAATTTCATGTTTGTGGTTCCCCTTGAACCCAGTGTATTCATGTCTCTGAATTTACCATATAATAATGAGTATATGAGGTCATTATTTTAGTCCTTATCTATATTTTACATATAAAGAGAACTTGATATCTGATACCTTTATTTTCATTATATCTCCAAATATAACTATTGGTTATGTTTTAGCATCTTGTAGGAATATTCCTCCTCATGGATTTTCTTTAATAGAATGTAAATTGATGAAAACATGATACATAATAAATCTATTGAATTATCTATATGCTTTTTATATTTATATTTATTTTCCATTCATATTCTGTGAGAGGATTCAGTCGGATGTGAGGACACTGACAATAATGCTTCCATTCATGGTATAGTACTATGCAAAAGTTCTTGTACCACTCTTATAAGTTATGGTCGGTCGCGATATTTTCTATTTATAGAATTTATCATTGGGAATGTATTTGAGGTGGTGGTTTTAATTTTATTAACAACAAATAAATTTGGTAATAATTAATATATCTTGACTAACTTTTTTATATTATTGACTGCTTATTTAAATCATTAAATGTCACCCACTATTTTATCAAACCACAGTATCCCTCGCTATAGGATTTATAACACTCTATCACTTGAGAAATATAGTGGAAAGGATACCTCAAACCTCATCTCATATTTCGAGCTATGTCTACACAGCTAATCTAAGAGTTTAATGGTAGACACTACATTGGCTAACTATACTGACTCATGTCTCCATGATCTATCGAGTGAAGTACTTGATTCTCTAAATCGTATATTTGATTCCCTAAATGATTTTCATATAATTTGATAGAAATATTTCTATTGATACATAGTTCTTACCAGTATTCATCAAGTCAACCCATCATTTACAAAAGAAATACTCAGTAGTAGGAGGCACCCTCAACTAGGGCTAACAGGAACCATGTATGCCCATTTTTTCAAATATAAATGATGAAATGCATTCATGAAATAATATTAGTTTTATGGTTTTTAATATTTCTTTGGTAATGTAATACTTTTATAATATATATATTCACACTATTTTTTTCATGTTCCTTATTGAACACGAATTAATATAATACATTCATCATATCTTTATGCATTATTTTTTTAATTATTTTATGTGTTCTCACAGTAATAATGCACATTCATATAATAATAAGCTATGCATAAAATAAATATACTACTGGATCGGTCTTGAGAATTTTGTATTGGTTAGTCCAATTTCACACAATGGATCTACTATACCATAATGTTATTATAAATAGGATAGGTATGGAGTTGTATCATAGCTCACACACTAGTATAGTGTGTTCACATATCATATGTGATACTGCCTCATCTTTCCATTATCCGAATCTTATAACACCATTGTCAAAATAAAAATATAGTCATGTGTAGATAAGTGGTATCAGGATTCTAAAAATATGTACAGATAAACATACTTACATGCATGAACTTATATATATTAAATCAAAAGAACTTCTGTAGACCGCCGATAAATAATTAATTATTACACACATCTAATGTAGTTATAATAATTTGTTAATGAAAAAAATGCAGGGAAAAAATGGTCCACCAATGCTAAAGACCGGTCTATGGGTAAAATTAAATACATTAAAAAATAAAATGTCATAGATTTATGTTTCATGGAAATTAACTATATTATTTTAATTCAAATAATTTAATGTGTTTTTTCCCTCAATTAATTTAATTTTTCATCCAAAATTAAATTAGCCATTTAAATTAATATTAAACCAAAATTAAATTAATAGTTCCTATATTGAAATTATTATTTAAAAAAAATTAATTATATTAAAAGGTGTCAACAGGCCTCAAAAACCACTGAGAACCCATTGTGGATTGGGCCGAACCTACTGAGGGCTGTGCAGGGTCAGGAAGACGTCTGTTTGGGGTCAAGATTACCACCTTGACATGTTCTGGGTTAGATTGACATGTTTTAGTCATTGGTTGCCTTATCTAGGTAGGAAAAATCATAGTAGGTACAATAGTAAGTGATGGGTAGTCAGTTCTTAAGCTGGTCGGATGTGGCACCTGGTGTGAAGAGAATCGTTGAAGGAGGAGGATTTTATGTCTAATTCAGGGTGGTGGCAGTGTCCAATGGAGGAGTAAGTGACTATAGGGATATAGATAAAAGGTGTGGTGGTGACCAGCATCAATGATGTGTCATGGCGGGGTTCTGTCTGGGGTGGCGTATGACACGTTGATGTTGGTTGTAGAAGGCGAGAGCCATGGGGGAGGTTTTTATAGTGAGCTGATGGAGCACCAGTGTGGGCAGCAACCATGGGAGAAGGCTTCCATGGGTTTGTGAAGGAGGAGTCATGAATGTATGATTCTATTGAAATATTGTTGAGGAATTTTTTAATTATAAAATCCAAATCCAACTAACAACATATACCCCTTATATTTTTTAAAATAATTTTTTTGTAGCCCCCATGCCCAAAATCTTTTTGATTTTTTTTGTTTTTTGTTTTTTTACCGTGTTGTTTAACTTATAAAAGGACCTCCATAAACTTGAACTTATTTTTTAAAAAAAAATTATTAGCCTTTATTTATTTTTTTATTTTTTTATTTCTTTATTACTGATGTATTGCACTTTCTGATGAATAATAATCTATCAAGAAGAAAAATTAGCAGTCACCAGAACATGAATCGGGACACCCAAAAACACCTTGTATCACTAAAAAAATATAAACATATATATATGAATTATTCTATTTTAATATCTATAAAAATCGATGTCGATTTGAATTAAAAATTTATATGTCCTCAACATGGCCATACGAGATATGATCAATAAGAGGTCTATTCTATTAGGACTAAATTAAAGGCCTCTATATAACATAAAAAAATTAATTTTTATTGGAGAATGAAATTAACAATATCACTCTAATACCAATTGATGGTATCGAGACACCCAATGAAATATGTTTGGAATCGGATTTTGAATTATCATCACCGAATCAACATAATATCGCTGATTATAGCGATCTGAGCCATGGTAAGGGTCTTAGGATCTCTCATGAATTGTTTAATTCAAAAAATTATATGAATATGAACATTTTTTTTGTTAGTGTGTTCAATTACGACTCATTACTGATTCTCATTTCCTGAAGAATCCATGGCTGAACCTCCCTATAGAATTATCACACACTTCATAAGTCCATGAATATTTTGATCATCATATTTCAAGTGCAAGTACAGAGGTTCGATAAATCTTTTCACATATCAAAAATCACCATAACTACTTTCCATTGAGCATAAATTGTTTTCTGAGATCGATCACATCAAAAGAGGCTTTCTATCTCTAGGATGAATTGATGAGGATAGAGGAGCAATAAATTTTGTGGGTTGGAATTATAACCTGAAAATGAGCTCCCTCGTGCTTATATAATAGAGTGTACACACACAAAAAGGGTTTCCTAAACACTGTATATATAATTCTCACTAAATAAGTTTTAAATAAAACATTATAAATGAACAAACATCTTCATAACAGAATTTATATTTTTATCACATAGATTTAATATATAATAAATATATTAACTGATAAAAATAGATCACTAACTCAAATTGGTAATTTTCACAAATATTAGATGATCCTTGAAAATTAACATAATATTCATTGGTATTTATTATATACACATAATACCTTGTGAATAATTTTAATATATAAATTAAAACCCACTATTCAATAGTTTAATAATAATGAATTTAATTTTTCATCGATAATTTTTTAATCTCATACATGACTTGGACTCCATGGGGGTGCCCACTATGCCAGATTCACTAATTATTTGAATTGGGTAGACTCTTGAATGTGTAATTGTGTGCGAAACACTAGGTATTTTTATTGGTATCAATGATTAGTATTAACATACTAGTACATGATTCTAGAAACCTATCAATTTCCCTAAAAAGATAAGGAATAGTTATAACAATTAAAACCTTCCTATGATCACACATAGTGTAATATAATCTCTTTGTCATATGATATCTCATAAAGTAGTATTCACTCCTTGTGTCATCATCATCTCTTGAGTTATTATTTTTTGATCTAACCAGATTAACATACCTTCATCTAATAGAGACATAGATATATTAAATGTATGACCATTGAGATCAAATAAGACCAAAATATCATTTTTTTTTTGAAAGAAATAATTTCTATCTTAGTTATTTAATCAATGACGTGCCACTAATGATGCACAAAATGCAATCTACCTTACTATAACATCAATTCCATAGTTTTTTATCAAATTACATGATCAAATAATATGAAATAATAAGGTCAATATAATATACTATTATACGTGTTCATATATAGGAACTACCAATGATACCTAAAACATGTTCTATTCCTATTATTGGGTATGTCTTCAAGATCTCATCTACTATTGATCACCAAATTCAAAGAATTTGAAAATAAGTAACAATGTTTATGATCCCCCATCATATTATAGTCAAACATCATTGTTTTCCTATCAACATGATTCATTTACACAATAGTATAAAACATTAACATTACTTTCATGGTATCTATATGTTCTCATTATAGCCTGGGAACTAGTATAACATTTGATATGAGAGGTAATATAAGGACATTATGATAAATAGAGTGGGAAAAAATTATCAATGCTAATATAGAAATATAAACAATGGTATATATCAATATTTAGAAGTTTAATGGTAATAAAATTACATACATAATTTGGGCCTAGGTCACCCACTTACAAAAATGAGTTCCTTGTGATGTCGTTTAGTCTGAGGAACGCACATGTAGTATTTATGGCCCAATTGAAGGGAATTTTTCATTATAAAATTGATTACATTGTTTTCATGTCCATCAGAAGCAATTTTTTATACTCCCAAAAATAGGGGTATCATCATTGAATTTTTTATTTTTTACTGAGTACCTTAAGAGCGTGTGATATATATAAAGAGATTTTATAGTGTTACTTATGAAAAAGGGAAGAGAACTACTTAAGATATGTGTTATTTGATTTGGCCTTTACAATGGAACATAAGAAATTTTATTTACTTATTTCATAAGTGTGGATCAATAATGTGTTCATGATCCAAAGATTAATTGGATTTCTAGTTTATTATAGAAAATTCGTTCAAGACTTCTCTATATTGGGAGGGTCATTGATGACCCTGACCAATAAGGGGGTGAATTTGAATGTTTCGAATTATTTATAGTCATATTTCTTGTAACTAAAGTGCCGGTTGATGATTTCAAAAGTCCCCATATTAACTTTTTAAGGAAATGTTTGGAGGAATTAATGATAAATGATCCTGAAATAACAATAAAAGGGAGAAAAGAAAGAAGAGGAAAAATAACAATAACATAAACATGTTGGTTTGAGAATAATCTCTATGTCAAAAGATAGTTAGAATTATTTCATTAATTTCAAGTACTAGTTTCATGTTTCACACAAGTCTATTAAAAACACCATCTCGAATATAATCTCAATAAGTAATGAAAATATATTGTTTCACTTTGTTATAGTGCCAGATCTTCACAATATTTTACATTTCTACAATACCCTTGTGGGCTAAGTCTATTCTAATATAGTTTCAGATTCAAGATATTTGGCTATAGTAAATTTTAATAGTTTCATGTTTTAACTCTCCCCAACAACCTCATGGTATTGGAAAATGCATTAGGGTTGTTGGACTTGAATATAGTATAAAGTGTTATAATTTTTTTCCAACATCATCCAATGGATCTAGATCCACTATTCCAACAAATCTGAGTCATGTAAAGAGTATGAATTATATTGTGATGCATTAATAATATGGCATAAGGTATTTTTAATGAAAAAATTAGTGAGTAGGCACTTATGGGTCCAAGAATGTGAGGTATCATGAGAAATATTATCTTAAAAATGAACAGGAGGTGGTGGTAGTTGTGCATGTGTAAATGTGTCTGAGCCACTATCTATTTCATGAGAAATTAGTGGTGTAAAATAACTCGAAGATCCATAAATAATTTTTTTTAATGTAACATAAACCTTTAGAGTAAAAGGTGGGTCATGTACCTATATTTTTTACATGAATATGGTGTACACCCTGGGTAAAGGGAATTATTTGATAAATGTCTTGAGTATAAATATACATACACAGGTGGAATGTAAGGATAATAAAGAGTGATCATCCAGGATACAATTTGATATGTTTCACCTTAATGGCCACGAATATCAATGCACAACATTGGAATCTATTACTATCACATCCACACATCTAGTTAGGATGGGGAGTCAGTTTTAAAACTCGGACTATTGGGTAATGAGGGACATCATATATGGCGGGGAGTTTCCCCCATATAGAATAAAAGATGATAGTTGGGTTTTTTATGTATAAGTTATGGTTCTAGACCTCAAAATTATGTGATAGGAATTGATTTGAGATATAATCACCTAAATATGGACAATTTACCCATGTTTGTTAAATGTGTATCATGACATCCACCAACTGTATTAATGGATGAGGATAAAGTACATATCATGAATTATATCAAAGCACCTCACGTGTCAACAGATAAGGGATGAGAACTGGAGGCTCACTAGTTTTCTTTAGTCAATACCCATTCCTATTTGGGAATAGTATGAAGTCATTATGGACATAATGATTAGTATTAATAGTCATCCTCAATGCAGCAATTCATTGTGGGTTATTGTAGATTAGTTGACCAAGGGGGTTCATTTCCTACCAATCAATGTGACTCAGTTCATTAATTAGTAAGGATGATTATATAAATGAGTGGTGGTATGACTAAATATGGTTTCAATGAGTATCATGTTAGACGGCGATAAAAGATTCACATCCTATTTTTGATAGGGGTAGCAACAAGCATTACACTCTCATCTAAAATTGAGTATAGTGTATCATGCCCAGACTAATGAGTAGATTGAGTTCCCTATCTAGGTGTAAAATGATATACATTGAGAATGTTTCATGAATTTTGATAAATATTATAATAATCATCTATCACTTGTATATTTCTTATATAACTGCAATTATCATATCTTTATTCAGATAGTTTCTTTCAAGTAATTTCATGGAAGGTCATGTCAATAACCAGTTTGTTGGCTAGGTGAAAGGTGTAATATATTATGGGGTTATGTCACTTGAAAGAGACCTTGGATCACATTCAATTATTTTGGAGGACATTAAAAACTATATAAAGTAGGATAAAATCATATGTAGATGAGATACTCTGACCAATGGAGTTTAGAGTAAATGTCACCTCAATTAAAGAACCAATGATTAAGGATTTGGGGGAATTATGGAACGAATTTTGCATAGTAAAATTATATTTCAATAGATTCTTACTCATATATATAGTGTGATGCACGATTTATTCAATAACTCAGTTTTGAAGATACTTTATCAACCTCTCTCGTGTGACCAACATCGTTGATGTTGAGCTATGTCGGTGGAGTCATTTAAAGAGTGGCCTATGTGTATAGTATATCATATTTATATGGTCATTCATAAAAAATTGAACCTCTTATATGTCTATAGTAGTATAGTGGATAAGAGGAGACTTGGTGGAAGGTGTAACAACCTGAATCCGGAGCCACTCAACTAGTGCCCCATGCCTGGTTCGCAAACTATTCCCTCATTTGGTAATGTATACAAGGGAAAATAAATAACAGTTAGTAGCGGAAGCAGTAAACGACTAACAACAACTGAAACCAAACAGCGGAAGCAATGAATATATATAATAATGATGATAATGATGCAGTAGGTACAAGTATCTAAGGAAAGTAGTGAACACAACAACGTGTTGAAATACAACTGAAAACAAAGTACTAAAAGTAACAGTAACTCCAGCAACATCGCAAGCCTAAGCTCGGTCCAATGCTCTTTATCTCCAACCAGCAATCATGTACCTGAAGTAGAAGGGCCAAAATCCATATCCACACCTAAAACCATATAACCTATTTGGGATGAAAATCAGGACCCAAATAGGGTGTGAGACTAAACCCAGTAGGAAATCACCACAATATCGGTACCCTACTGTCAGTGAGAAAAATAGAAAAAAGTAAAGGAATTAAATGCAGTAGAGAAACAATGGTACACCGAAGTAACAATACTACAAATCTGCATTCACATTTATTTATTAATTTAATACAATCATTTAATTATCAACCAAGGAGTCTAGAGAACAGCTATATATTCCAAAGTCACAGCAAGTAGCACAACAGGTATCTCAACAGACTACCTAGACAACAAGCATTACAAACCCGAGCTTGTTCTTTGGCATGGTGGACTCGTCACAACCAACCAAACAGATAATAATACTGACTCCTTGGATGGATCCTACTGGCAGACCCCTCTAGACAAATAATCATACAAGGCATAGACACTCTAAGAATCTCTCACCATCAATTCACCTATGGTCTTGCAACGATAGCTACAGACTCTCTGAGGAATCACTTATGTCTAATTCTTCATGTGGTCTCGATATTTGCATAAACTAAGGACACTCTTTGGAATAACAATGTCCAATTCATTTAGGTCCTACGTATGAAACATTCTTATAACCGACTCTCTATGGAAGCCCTTAATCGTCAATTCCATCTTTAGTGTACGACACTAGGTTCACACATCCCTGAGCAGCCTAGTCGTGTGTAATGGATTGTCAGAATCCCTAAGTATGTTAAAAAACTACTTGGATAACAGCAAAAATGCACGAAAAGCATATAAACAGTAGGCAATACATGAAATCATCTATAACAAGGCAGAAAAACAATGTTACAAGGTTTGCCTCATTGGCAACCTAATCCAAACAGCGATAAACAGCCAAAGCAAGGGAAATCGCCCATTGGTGATCCTCGAACATGCAACCAATCATATATTACTATCAATTAACCACAAGAAAACATGGAATCTAAGGAAATAAAACAATGGAATCAAAATCCCAAACCCGGGATACCCGATACATGGGTATCTGGTACTTTTATCACCAAAACTCATAGAAATTCAATGTAAGGCAACAAATCACCTACCATGATGCTCGTATATCGATATAAGTGAACAATGATGATTGCTTCTCTTTATAACGTCGAATATATGAGAAGACATACAAAACGCTCAACCCACGATAACTTGAAAACGATGAGGAATCATGAAACAAGGCTAAATTAGAAGAGAGAGATTACTGAGGTGATCCCAAGGCAATCGAAAGTGGCTTAAATGGAGATAGGATTTCATATCAGGGTCTTGGAGAAGTATCGCGGCCGTACGGGAGCTCTCGGCTAAACTAAACCTAGAAGAAGGTCGTTCTGGTGATTAGGTGCGTCCCCGATAAGTTTAATGAAAAAAAATACATGGCGTGTACTTCTGGGGTACCCTGTGTGTACTCTGTTTTTCCATACTCTGCTTTAAGCGGCATCCACATCACCCCTACACACCATGTGTGTGGCCCGGACACGGCCAGCACACGACCTGGCATGGCATGGGATTACATGGCGTGTACTCATAAAGTACATGGAGTGTACTTCAAAAATTCCAGAAATTCCTATTTTCTCAAAAACATCAGAAAAAGGAAATACATACCTGAAATAAAGATCTGGGTTCTTACAAACATTCCCCCTTAATGAAATTCGTCCTCAATTTTCCCTATCAAGGTGGCGAAGGAGAAACCTCAAACAAATCTGGCCACTGTGATCGCATATTGGGCTCCCTCTCCAAAGTATCATCCTGCACACGGCCGTGCTACCATAACACCTATATCAAAGGAACAAACCGGCCACGGAGTACCTTTGTTCTATGATCAAAAATTCTGATAAGATGTTCCTTGAACTATGCATCCTGCTCTAGCTCAACCTCCTCCGGTCGAAAAACATGAGACGATTCGGATAAATAGCGTCGATGCTGAGAAACATGGAAGACGTCGTGCATAGCCTGATATCTCTGAGGTAACTGAAATCTATAAGCAACTGGCCCGACTCTCTCCAGAACCCCAAATGGCCCAACGTATCTCAGTGAAAGCTTACCCTGTCTCCTGATCCTCTTTTGTCCCAACCTCGGGGTAACACGTAGGAAAACCTGATCTCCGACCTCATACTGCAGAGGCCGTCTCCGTTGATCTTCATAACATTTATGACCAGACTGTGTATTATCCATCCTCTTCTAAATCAACTCTATTAGCTCTGAGGTCACCTAAACAAGACGAGGTCCCAGCAAAGCTGCCTCTCCTGCCTCCAGCCAGCACAAAGTTGATCGGAACAGCCTACCGTACAAAGCTTCGTAAGGTTCCATCTGAATAGTCGCCTGAAAACTATTGTTATAGAAAACCCCACAAGAGGAATATTATTTTCCCAAGGACCTCCAATGTCCATAATGCATGCTCAAATCATATCCTCAAGCAACTGGATCATGCGCTCTGAGTGGCGATCTGTCTGGGGATGCTAATTTGTACTCAGAAGTACATGTGTACCCAAATCATTTTGTAACCCCTGCTAGAAATAAAAAGTAAAGTGGGCATCCCTATCAGAAACTATATTACTCGGAACCCTATGTAAGCTCACAATCTCACAGATTTACAACTGTCCAAGCTCATCGACACTGAAGGTTTCTTTTATCGGCAAGAAGTGATCCACCTTCGTGAGCCTATCAACGACAACCAATATCGTGTAGTTCCCTCTCGAAGATCCTAGTAACCCTGTCATGAAGTCCATCACGAAATCATTCCACTTTTACTCGGGAATGGGTAACTGCTGCAAAAGCCCTGCTGGCCGCTGGTGTTCTGACTTCACCTGCTGATAAGTGGAACATCTCATGACAAAACCAGCCACATCTCTCTACATACCTAGCCACCAGTACATGTGGTCTAGATCATGATACATCGTGGTGACGCCAGGATGAACTGCCTAGACAGAGGAATGAAAGTATCACATCATCTCCTCACATATATCTTCTAGCACCCATACGCGACCCTAGAAACGCTATATCTCATCCTCGCCAATGGTCCATCCAAGAAGAGGGTCCTCTCCTGACATGCTTTCCCGTAAGAATAGGCCTTCATAATCTTCTAGCTACCTTATTCGAACTCAGTCAAGAGGCATAGAGGTAATAGCTACATAAGATAGGAATGTTTTCCACTACCTGTCGTGCACCTGCAAATGAATTTCAGAGAACAGTGCCACAAGTTTCCACTCACTACTAGCCCCCTGATCTGCATGTATCTGATTTCCCTTGCTCAGGGCATCAGCCACTGCATTGCCTTTACTAGGAATATAATAATTCTCGATGTTGAAGGACTGGAGATACTCGACTGACCTCCACTGTCTTAGATTCAGGTTACACTGCTTGAAGATGTACTTGAGACTCTTGTGGTCTGTATATACCACAAAATTATCTCCGAGAAGGTAATGCCTCCAACAACGCAAAGCATGAACAACTAAAGCCAACTCCTAGTCGTGCATAGGATAATTCCTCTCATGTGGCCTCAACTACTGATATCCATACGCAACCACATGATCCTCCTACATAAGCACTACTCCCAGCCAAATGCCAGATGCTTCACAGAAAACTGTATAACTCCTTCCTGGCTCTAGAAAAACTAGAATCGGTGCTAAAGTAAACCTTCTCTTCAGCTCTTAAAATGTTGAATCATAGGATTCTAACCAAACAAAATTTACCCCCTTCTTAGTCTAGCCCATTAACGGAACTTCTAAGAGTGGGAAGTCCTATATAAACCACCTGTAATAACCAACCAGCCCCAAGAAACTTCGTACCTCGATGAGATTCTTCGGCTGCTCCCAGGTTACTATTGCTCTCAACTTCTCTAGGTCTACTGATACCCCTATCTCTTAGATGACATGACCCAGGAAGTGGATCTCATCCATCCAAAATTGGAACTTTGAGAGCATAGCATATAACTAATTCTCTCTCAGTGTACTCAAAACGATCTCAAGATGGGTTGCATGGTCCTGTCGAGTGTGAGAGTACACCAAGATGTCATCCACAAAAACCACCATGATGGAATCCAAGTAAGGATGGAACACTCTATTCATCAGCTCCATGAAGACTTCCGGGTCGTTCGTGAGACCGAAAGGCATAACCAAGTACTCATACAGACCATACCTACTCTGGAAGGTTGTAAGGGGTATATTAGATGGTCTGACATGAAAATGATGATAGTTGGATCCCAAGTCGATATTTGAGAATGCTTTGGCACCTCGAATCTGATCTAAGAGATCATTGATCCTTGGTAATGGATTCGGTTCTTGATCATCAACTGGTTCAAATTCCGATAATCCACTAAAAGCCTAAGGGTATCATCTGCCTTCTTCGCAAAAAGGACAGGCAAACCCCAAGGAAAGTACTGGGTCGGATGAAACCCTTTACCTGAAACTCTTCCAACTTCTTCTTGGGCTCCTTAAACATAGGTGTATCCATCCTATAAGGTGGAATGGACACCGGTGCCGCTCCTGGAATGATCTCAATCGATAAGTCTACCTCACGCTATGGAGGTAAACCTGAAAAGTGCTCTGGAAAGACATCTCTGAAACGATCCACCACTAGAGGAAATTCTAACTGTGAAGTCCCCTGGTCATCCAGATAAAGACTAGAAAACTAGGTCGTAACCCATTTTATCCTATGATTATCTCATCCAGCTCTACCCACCTAGACATCCCACTCGCCTCTATGAAGAAAGGACCCGCCGTCTGGTGATATGAAACTCACCCTACGGCGATAGAAATCGACGACTTCCTAGAAGGTTACCAACTAGTCCATCCCGAGAATGAAATTGTAGCCTTTCATCTCTAGGAAATATAGGTCCCATAAGAAGTGACACCCTACATCCTCCAGAGGGAATTATTTTCACTGACCTACTCTAGATGTCATCATTCCCAAGGGCATGTTGAGAGTCAACATGTTAGCAGAGAAAAGACACAGAGCCCAAGGATCTCCACGACAGCAACAAAGATAAAGCTATGCGAAGCACAAGTATCAAAAAAAGATGAAGATAAAACTAGGGCTACTGATATCGTACCTTGAACTATAGAGGGTACGAGATTCTGCTCCTGATGAATATGCTCTACAGAAAATGTCTAACCTATACCGCGGCCCTGTGTAGTAGCCTAAAAACCTTGAGCTACAACTCCTTCAGCCTGAACACTGCGTCCAAGGCCTCTACCCTGACCTGGATGGCCTGAAGAACTCCAGCCCCCTGTCTTCTGTGGAACTGGTAACCCTTCTCCTATACGCAGGGTTGAAACTGATCCTCCTTCACGAGCTTCTGGAAGGGGAACCTTGCGTAAATGATTTAGATCACCCATCTTTCTACATGATCGGCACTCCACTGGGTCTCTCGGGAACTAGAGATTATTATTCCCTCTCCAAACACACTGATATCACACCACTTGGGTTCCAGAAGGGAGATCTCATCTACCAGAAGGAATACCTCACTTCCTCAGGTCGCCTTGAGTAGACTCTCGGTGGTGCTTCTTGCTGTCTGTTTGAAAAGAATCATCCCTAGATGCTAAACCGCCCTGGTCCATAGCTCCAGTCTCCCTCAGGTTCCTTTCCGTGATCAGTTACTGGTTGACTATCAGAGTAATATAGGTCAAGTAGAAGATATTCACCTGCGATTTGATCTCTGGTTTGAGTCCCTCCTCAAACTTCCTTTCCAAGAACAGTTCGTCATTCCCTAGAACGGGAGGAATAATTCATAACTGAAAGTGTAACCTACTGCATGTTCATGAACTATCTAGCTCTGTCATCCCTCATCATCGCTGGGTAGAATTAGTCATAGAACGAACACTGGAACTCATCCCAAGCCATAGTCTGTTGGTGCCCTGCCTGAGAAACTACGTCCCACCATCTTTTGGTGGAGTCTCGTAGCATGTAAGTCACGAGCTTCACCCTCTTGTCTGGGGGTGTCTCGAGATGGTCGAATATGGATATCATGGATTCTATCCATGACTCTGCAGCCTACGATCCTCTATCCCCTATTAACATGGGAGGATGTTGCTACTAAAAAACTCGTGTCAGCTCTGCCATAGTCGGGGAAGGATGCTGAACTCCCTACAAGGTCTGCATGAATCCCATGAAACCCTCTTTGAACTAAGCATCGGAACCAGTGTCCAGAATCACTGCAGGTTCCATGTCTGGAATGATAGGTGGAACTTCTGGTAGTCCCTGATCGGTCGCATCAGGCATAGGATCACTGCATAGTTCCTGTCGTGCAACGGGAGGACGTCTTGGTTCCATAGCTCTGAAAGATCAAAACACACCTTCATTAATGACAAACTCAGTGAAACATAAGAGAGTAAAACCGAACAGGATGGAAAAACCTTTAAAATTAGGAAAACATGACTACATGGAATGAAGTTTGGATACATGACGTGTTTCCATAAATTTTACCTTGGGAGTGTACCTTGGCCATACATGGCTGTGTAAACAACCCGACTACATGGTATGTTCTCAAACAACTCGGTGTGTACTGACCCTTTTCTCCCTGCCCGGTTACTCCTACATGACTGAGGCACATGGACTGTCCCAGCCAAAGACTACACGGTGTGTTGAGGAAGACACGGCGTGAACTAGACATGCCTTACCTAGCCCGTGTTGTTAGCAACATGGCCTGACACACGGTCGACACTACATGGCATGTTCCCAAGGGACACGGCATGCACTTGAAGGAAAACCACGGCCTGTGTGATTCCTTACACGGCTGGCTACACGGCTGACGCTTAAATGGCATTTTCCAAAAAAACACAGCATGTATAGGAGAAGAAAACACTGACCCGTGTCATTTGTGACACGGCCGGGTACCTAGAACAAGACTAAACAGTGTGTTCATACCAAACACAACCTATACTACTAGGGTTTTCCAGACCCATGTTGTTAGTGACATGGAAGACTACACAGTTTACCATTACACGGCGTGTTCTTAAAGACCATTTTTCAGCCCTGTGTCCTTGTCCACACGGTCAGTGACACGGCCAAAAACTACACGACATGTATTGATAAAGTACACGCCGTGTATTCTGGGTTTTTCCGAATAGTAGCCTATGAACTGCACCAGAGCCCAGAAAACATAGAAAATTGAGGTTAAGGTGCCAAATTCTGATCCGTGGGCACCCATACTCCCCGTGAATCAAAGAATGGCATCATAATAATTCATATAACAAGACACAGTATAACAAACTCATGACCCACAAAATTCCAATCCTCGAGGGCCCATAACAACTCTAAGAACAATGTTTGGTGTTCGTGATAAAGAATCTCTAAACAACTAATACCCTGTCCACATAGTAGGTATTTTATGATAGTATCTATCACAACAGCATGCATTGTCTATCACAAATTCTATCACAACACCATGAAATATCTAATGCAACCTAGATGGCATGGAAAAATGCAAGGCATGTGATTTTCTTACATATTCCTATATGATGCATGAGATGGAATACCCTCATCTCATCAGGTTGCAAAAAAATAGAATAGAAATCATATAAACAGTAACAGCTCAAAACAAGTTCATCACCCAATGGTGAAATCAGTTAAACTGTAACATTTTCAGAACTTGAAAATTACAACATTCGAGGTAATATGGATTTTTCCCTATACAAGGGTTCTAGAATGCCTGGGCACAGTTATTTACCATTTACCTATATCGTCCTATCCCTATCTAATGTTTCCAAAAAGTAAGTCAAATAGAAAAGAAAGAACCTCCTATGATACAACATTGTAATGACCCGAATCCGGAGCCACTCAACTAGTGCCCTATGCCAGGTTCTCCACATAACCTCAAATGAATTTCCCCAAATTCCAAAGGCTTCCAACTAGCAGCGAGTGCCTTGGTAATCTATTGGGGAAACTATGCCCACATTTGTTAAGTTATACAAGGGAAAATAAATAAATTTCAATAGAGGAAGTAGTAAACAACATACAACAACTGAAACCAAATGACGGAAGCAATGAATATATATAGTAATAATGATATTGATGCAGCAGGTACAAGTATCTAAGGAAAGTAGAAAACACAACAATGTGCTGAATTACAACTGAAAACAAAGTACAAAATGTAACAGCAACTCCAGCAGCATTGCAAGCCTAAGCTTGGTCCTAAGCTCTACAGCTCCAACCAGTAATCATGTACCTGAAGTAGAAGGGCCACAATCCCTATCCAGACCTGCAACCATATAACCTGTTTGGTCTGAAAATAAGGACCCAAACAGGGTGTGAGACTAATCCCAGTAGGTAATCACCACAAGATCTGTGCCCTACTGTCAGTGAGCAAACTAGAAAAAGTAAAGGAAAAAAATGCAGCAGAGAAACAAAGGTACACAAAAGTAACAATCCAACAGATCTCCATTCACATTTATTTATTAATTTAATACAATCATTTAATTATCAACCAATGTGTCTAGCAAACAGCTCTCTATTCTTAAGGCACAACAAGTAACACAATAGGTATCTCAACAGACTACCTAGACAACAAGAAGAACAAACCCAAGATTGTTCTTTGTCTTGGTGGAATCGTCAAAACCAACCAGAAAATTAATAATAATGACTCTCTAGGTGTCTTCTGTAGGTAGAAACCTCTATTCAAATAATCATACAAGGCACAGACACTCTGGGAAGCTCTCACCATAAATTCCCCTATGGTCTTGCAACCATAGCTACAGACTCTCTGAGGAAGCACTCACGTCTAATTCCTCTTGTGGTCTCGATACGTGTGTAAACTAAGGACACTCTTTGGAAGAACAAAGTCCAAATTCTGTAGGACCTATGTAAGAAACTAATTTATATCAGCATCTCTAGGGAATCCCTTAATCGTCAATTCCCTCTTTAGTCTACCGCACGAGGTTTACACAGCCCTGAGCAGTCTAGTCGTGCGTAGTAGACTGTTAGCAGCCCAAAGTATGTTCAGCAACTACTTGGATAATAGATACAATGCATCAAAAGCATATAAATAGTAGGAAATACATGAAATCAACTATAACAAGGTAGAAAAACAATGCTACAAGGTTTTCCTCAAAGGAAACCTAAGGAAAATGGCGTTAAATATCCAAATCAAGGGAAATCACCCATGGGTGATCCTCAAATATGCAACCAAGAATATATTACTATCAATTAACCTTAGGAAAACATAAAATCTAAGGCAATCAAACAATGGAATCAAAATCCCTAACCCGGGAAACCCGATATATGGGTATCCGACACTTTTTGCACAAAAACTCAAATACATTCAATGCAGGGCAACAAACCACCTACCTTGATGCTAGGAGATCAATATACGTGAACCACAATGATTGATTCTACTTAGAACATTGAATATCTGAGAAAACGTCCAAAACAATCAACCCATGATAACATGAAAACGAGGAGGAATCATGAAACAAGGCTAAAGAAGAAGAGAGAGAATATTGAGGCGATCCCAATGCAATCGATGGTGGTGGAAACAAAGATAGGACGACAGCTCAGGGGCTCGGAGAAGGATCGTGGCCGTACGGGAGCTCTTGATCGAAAGAAACCTATAAGAAGTTCATTCTGGCGATTAAGCGTGACCCCAGTCCGTTTAATGAAAAAGAATACACGGTTTGTACTTCTAGGGTACATGGCCTGTACTCTATTTTTCCGTACTCCACTTTAAGCGGCCTCTACATCACCCCTACACACCGTGTGTGTGGCCCGGACATGGCCAGCACACAACTTGGTGTGGAAAGGGAGTACACTAAGGTGTACTCATAAAGTACACGGCATGTACTTCAAAAATTTCCATAAACTCCCCTTTTCTTAAAAACATCAGAAAAATGAAAGACATACCAGAAAAGATGATCTGGGTTCTTATAGATGGATGTGGATATGTATGTGAAGTGATATTATATATTCTCTTAAAATAATTAGTGATGCATCTCAAGGATGAAAATTGTTATGGTGAGCCTTTTATAACAATAATTATATACTTAGATATGAATTTGATTAAATTTTATTCATATCATGTATATTTTGGTTGTTTTGGACAACTTTAGGGATTTGAAGATATTGGGGATAGAAATTTTAGCAAACATGATCAATGGTTGAAATAAACAAAATATGATAAATACCACCAGACACTCAATGTCTAATGACTAAAATAGAAAGGGGGTTTTCCATGGGAGTAAGAAGTCACACAAACTGAGCACTAGTCTCCCTCCTTTCTCTTTCCAAGTGATATATCTATTTCTTTATTACCATGATCCAAGAATCTTTTATTTCACTAGATCATTATAGGTAACTTTAAGCTTCCCTTTCCTTTGATGGGAAATTTATTTAATTATTTTTTCCACATGAACCAAAATCCCCAAATTATGGAGTTTTTTCTAATTTATGTATATCCACCAATTTAGGTCGAATTACATGAGGATATTCAACTTGGAAAAATATATAATTTGGTATTCTTTTTTCCCTTTATTTTATATGAGTATTATGAGTCATATGATATGTCGTCTATAGGAAGGTGAGTGTAAATATCCTCAAATAGACCAAAATTTTGTTTCCTTGTTTATTTAATGGTGATTATGGATTATATAACCCATTATGGATCCTATAAACCTTATTATTTCAACACATGGTATTCGATGGTCATTCATCATGGAAAAGTGGAAAGATACCTCAAAAATAGGAATTGAAAATCGTTTTCTACCTATAAAATTGTATTAGGAGCCTCGAAATGTGTCCTTAAATGTACCATATCAATTTGAATCTTTTCAATATGTTATAATAGTGGTTATTTATCTTTTCAATAGTCCCTTGGGATAGTGAGTTGTTCATATATTATGACCCTTCTATGAGGGGTGATTATATGGGATTCTAAATTCTGCTAAGGGGGTTCATGTTTGATTTAAAGGTAAATAGGTATTCAATATGACATAATGTATTTCCAATGAGTAAGTTGTGTATGGCTGAACTGATTCTTAACCTACCTACCCGTGTATATCATTATATATTAATGTGATAACTCGTTATCATATGTATGTGTCATGATGAGGTTGATAACTCTTTCACCCATGGAAGTGATTATGTGTTATAATGATAACTGGTTCTATGTATGTTTTATGGTTAGAATTCTAACACACTCTCCAATACGATAGGTTTGGCTTAATAACCCATTAAACAATTTTTTATAGTTATGTTGATGATCCATTCACCTATAAATGTTGGTTATTATGATGATGAACACTCGCTAGTTTTTGTTTTTGTAATAAATTATTCACTAATGTGTTATGGTTATTGTGATAACTTGCATATTTATTTTTTATGATTATAGTGATAACACATTTACCTATATGTGATGATTATAGTGATAACCATATTCACCCATGATATGTAGGGTGATAAATCATTCCCTAAGGATGTAACACCCAAAATTATTATACTGTTAATTATTTAAATGTATCTTTTGGGAAATTTACATTTCATGTGTTTTTTAACTAATATTTTAATATTGAAGGGGTTTCTTATATCTTGGTGTAGGGTGAATTATTTAAACATAACCAAGGAAGGACCCATAGGAAGGAAGTTATGTATGTCTTTTTATATGTTCATTATTTAGTGTGCTTGAGGTGTGTACTATTTGGAATGAAACATGTTGGTTATAATGATAATCATGTTGTGACTTTATCATGTGAGGTGTCTAGTACAATGCTTGTGCATGGTTAAGAAAAATAAAGAAACAAGCATTGTAAGATGTTGCATATAGATAAAAATACATTTTTCATTGTTGATATGAGGTTGGTTAACTATGTGACTAAACTTTGAGACTAAATAGTGATTCATCAGTGGAAATCAAATAGTTGGAGTACGATTTGGAAAATAGTGTGGACTAAGGAAGCTATCTAGTTTTAATAAATACTAAAATTATGAAAGTTCCCTTATAAATTTTAAGGGATTTTAGACTCACTCTTCTCCCCTCATCATTCATCCAAACCCTAAGGCACACCAATGGTTTTCTCCCTCCCTTCATCCATGATTTTCAATTTCTATTCTTCCATTTTCGAAGTGTAAACCCTATGTAAATCCTCTTTTCCCATGTTTCTTCCCCTTATCATTCATCTAAACCATTTTTTTAGTTTTCATTACTCCCTAAAAACCCAATGGTATTCCATGACCAATATTATGATTTATAGTAGTTATAACAAAAGTTTTTTAGATTTTAGGGATTACAGTGGTCATTCAGTATCTTGTTTGAGCCTTCATTGTGAAAGGTGACTAGTTTTGGATTTCCCTGGGGTTATTCAACTCTATTTGAGATGTTTTTGGGAACTCAATTTATATATCATATCTCATTGGGTTTGATTCATTAATCATAATTTTTTATCAAATTAATATTATATGTGGTAATTTTATTTGGTTTTATACATGTTTTGAAGTTATCTCCTCACATATTAAAGGTTTTATAGTCATTCAAGCAATTTTTTGATTTCAAAGTGACAAAGGAATTTTTTTTGTTAGTTTTATCTATATTTTCTATAATTTTAAACAGTTTTATGTTTCATTTAGTCCTTAAAATGATCAACATAATGACGTTTTATACAGCAGAAAAGGTTTTATAAAAATTAATGTTGATTGTTTACTTGATTTCTTGTATTGATTAAGATGGATTTTTTGAAGAGGTTTTGGAAGTGGAATTAAAATTGTTACAAGGAATCATATTCTGAGATAGGCTATTTCTAAAGAAGCCTTTTTTAGAAATTTAAAAAAAAATCTTATATTGTAGGTGTGTTAAACTGCCTCGACCCACCTTTATTTTATTTTTATTGATTATGACCTAGAAAGGGAAATTGTTTATTATTGTGATGTGAATGATATAAAATGTGTTGTTTCTTATGAGGATGTTGGTGGTGTGGTAAAATTTATTTCAAACTATAATTACTATGTTAGTTTGATTATTTTATCACCTTATATTTTATATTTGTGGGGACCCTAGGCTGAGACTGTGGTATAGGATTATTCTACAATAGATAGTAAATGTGATTTTAGTGTCCCCCTAATTATGATATATACTAGGGATAGTGGGTGGTGATTCTAATGAATATGGGGTGGGTTAGTGAGGGAACTTGTGTGTCTTTGAATGAAAAAAATGTGAGCAGATGATCCAATTGTCTCTTAAATATAAAGTTTATCCTTTATTAGAACCTTTTATGTCACCAATGATATTATATAAAGCTACATGAGTGAAATCCATCATTTATTTCCTTTGTAACCTTAAGCTTTATTAACTCACATGGAACATTAGAGTATATGTGACTTTGGCCATTCACTATTGTGAGGTGCATGTTTCAAAAAATTTAAGAGAAGTAGTGATGTAAATTCCCATAAATGAGTGTAAAAGGGATGAAAATATAAAACAAATAAGAGAGAAAAAGCCAATATTAACTAATTTATGTTGTTAGAAAATAATCCCTGCACCCCATAGAGAGGAAAAATAACTTCAATTTATTCAGTAGCAAGATTACCTAGTAAATTTCCAATGTAAAAAAACAATATTAAATTAACTCTTAAATAACCATAGTGAATTGTAACTCTAATTACTACAGTTTCTACATAGTAAGTCTATTGTGTTATAGTTTTGCAGCATGCCAAGTACATGTTGCAGCAGTATCAGTGGAAATAATTATATGTCCACATAGCTATAGTACAATTGCTAAATGCAATTATAGTAAGGATACCCAACTATATTTCCCTATTATCATCTCCCATCATAGTTTTTATAGGTCGAACCATAGGAGTTGTGAATTACTATGAAACATAGGTCGCCAATAATTATACTAACTCTATCCAAGGATAGGGTTACAGAATTCCAATAATGTCATCTTGAGTGTGTGTTATATTTTAATATGAGACACTGTTTTATTAAAAATGGGTTTCTAATAAATGGTTTTCAGTTTGGAATATTTCAAAAATAAAAGTTTTAAGCATTTAATTTCATGTGATTTGTTTCATGTAAATTTTTTAATATAAAATAGTTTGAATTTAGTGGGAAAAGGACATGATATAATATTTTTATTTATTAATCATAAATATAAAAACATTATATATAACTTTTATTTAAAACTCTCCAAATATAAATGATATTTTTAAGGAATTGAAAAAGATTCTCAATGGGATCCTTCGAGGATTGGTTTCACTCACACCCTATATGTGTCATTAGTGTATAATGATTTCTGAAGCCTCTTTTAAGTTATCATTATATTATCATTTTTCCTGACACTTATAGTATGTAAGTTGGACCAGTGATTACTAGAATGATATAGGTGGGTAACCTAGTGTCACATGGATATGGTGGTTCTGTTCTAGTTTGATTTACATTATTGGGCTATAGTGTATTATATTTCCATCTTCATCTTGGACTTCATTTTTGGTGTTATCTTATGTATGAGATGTTTGTAATCATTTATTGTTTATTCCATTTGATTAATTGTTTTTATGAAATCATTTTATTTTTAATTATGTGTTACTCTATTTTGATGTTTTTATTATTACACCAGGAGAAAATCTTTTCCATCAAATGCAATGTTGATATACTGTCACTAGTGGTCATGTAGTGGGTATCGAGAACTTCTTTCTGGCCCAGCCATGAACTAACTCAGATGTTTGGTATATGGATAACACAATATATTTTCTGAATAAATATCAAATCATACAATTTTTAATTGGTATGCATCTAGATGGGAATTAGATTATGGTTATTGTCGTAACTCATGAGGTAGATAACTAATTAGTGTCTGATCAGAAACTAGTATGATGAAACATTACATACCAGGGGTACTCAAGATTTATATTTCATTTTGAGTTATGTTTAAGATTTTTTGGATAATATTTTGATTCTCTTTGATTATATAAATGATTTCAATAGTCATCCCTATGTTTTGAGGTGAAATGGAGAAGAAACCATGGACACATGGTTTGCTCACATGGTCAATAAAACCATTAAATATCAATGTAAATTGGGTATGGAAGAATTTTAGGATATTTCTCTTGGTCGGTGAATGAATTTCTACTTTTATGGACAAACCATGTATATTATTTTTTCAATCCCCCTCATACGTGTTATTAAGTCACCTTTTCCTTCAAAAACGATCTCAATGGTTTGTTCCATTAGTGTGATTATAATTGAGGGCGATTGTTTTCAATTGAAGTTATTTAATATTTTTTTCATTGTTTTTATGCATTAAATATTGGTATTACTTGTATCATGGTGCATAATGAAATCATATGAGTTTTGGATTTAAAAATAATTCAATGACATATCAATGAAACATCATCTTCTTCGATGATCGGATCCCCAGTAAAGGGTGAGGACACACATGGATTTTTGTAGGACCAAAAAATAAAATAACCATTACCTTTTCTCGATCGAAATCCTGTTAATCATATGACTAATTCCTAAAGGTTTTAATTTTGAATCCCTCCATGTCATCCATACAAGCTTCAAGAGTTCATGAGAATGATGATTGTCAAAACCTGAGTGCAAGCGTATATGTCTGATGAAGTCGTTGACGTATCAATGATCACCACAACACTGTTTCATTGATCCATTAAGGTGTTCTTGGAAGGATTTATTAAAGGATACTTTCCCTCTCCCTATTATATGGGAATGAGTATATGTGATCTATCAAATTAGAGTTTATTAAAAGTATATCAAAAAATAGATCCCTCCTAGGAAAGAGAGATGAGCCCGTAAAGGGATCTCATTCTAGGGATTCCTCTCACCGCGACCAACTCCTTCACGGCGGACGGCGCGACGATTCCTTCTCGAGCTCGGTGGTGGTGGTGGTTCTCCGCCATTGTGGCATCTGAGTGGTCTTCTCCCTGGTTGCGGAGATGCTCTACGGGCCTTGGTGGTTGCTAGTTCTGAGCCGCGGGTGTAAGACCGGTCTGGTTGACGGCATACTCTTCGGAGCGCTTCTGGATCAGATCTTCGCAGTTCACTGTTTTCCTGGGGTGTTTTCGCATTGGAGGGTCACACTCTTACGTCAGTGGTTTGTTGGGTTCTATCTCATCTCAGGTGAGTTTCACTAGGGTTTGTTGTGTCGGATGCGGTCGGTTTGTCTGGTGGCGGTGGGATTTTCTGTTCTTTGGCCTGGTTTTTTCTTCTGTGGCTTGGTGATTCAGTTGATGTGGGTTGAAGGCGGCGCCGTGATGAAACAAAGATGATGGTGATATCTTCTGGTTTTGTTCTTTGCGGGTTTTTGAACCTCAGTGAGCTGTTTAGGGTTGAATTTGTCCCCCAATGGTTCAAGGACAATTTGAGTCAATGTTGTGATTCCTTTTCGGTGAATGGTTCGAAGATGGTTCTGATACATTCCCCAATGGTTCTTGGATGTTTTGAGTCGATGTTGCGATTCCTCTTCGGTGAATGGTTCGAAGATGACTATGATATGTTGTCTTTCCGGTGACGTCGAGGTGAAGTGAAGAGCAGTTCTGTCGATGGTTCCATAGTCAGGTGGCACGTGGTGATCCGGCGTTTGAAGGAGTTGTTGATTTGTCACACTTCTCGAGGTGTGTGGATCGAGGCGATCACGTGGATCGGTCTGATTTTAATTTTGAAGCCCGAGGTGGTGTGTGTGGCTCGAGGCGTCGAAGGAGGTGCTTTTTAAATTTTTGAAGCATGTCGTTTGAATTTTTAATTTCATGTTGTGGTGTTGTGGAATTGAAGTGAACCTGTAAGGGGTACCGGGAACCCTTAATCCGGTCTCATGGGAACCAGCTACCCTCAAATCGGCCATTAGAAAATTAAAAAAATGATTTCCAGGCTACATATATTTAGGAAATCAAATACCCGGAAAGGGTTCTCTGGCCCATGTATAAATAATTTCCACTAAAAACGACCTAAATAACTTCCCATAAACAAGTAACTATGTCATAAAGGTCATTTATATTTTTATCATTTATTATTAATATAATAAATATATTATATGATAAAATTGTGAGGTTTCCCATTCTGTATCCAAGTATCACATAGAGAGTGAGGGGGTGAATCAGTGATATCTTTTTCGTTTATGTTTCATTATTTTTAAAAGAACCATAACCTTCTGTTAAAGTTTTATTTCTTTCATGAACATACACAACCATCGGAAAACAAGATTTACAAGGTTCACTACTCAACAATAGTAGTGACATCCTTGGTATGGTACAAAAACAATCCAGTACCACACAATCCACTATAAAATAATCCTCTGATGGGGAATATAATGAGTAGGTAATTCCCTTACACTCTTGTAGCACTTGGAAAACAATCCTGAAGTGTCTGTTCACCCTCTTAGCAGAAATAGGTAATTACAATATTTCAGTACTTCTTTACAGTTGAACAAGTGCATTCTCCGAAATAAAAATCTTCATTTCCTACCCAGAATCTCATAAGAACAATCTCATGCACAACTAAATATGCATGGAGAACCCAAATATTTCATGCACCTTTTAAGTGTTTTTCATGAAAATTTTATGCCATGTGCGCAAGATTTTACTTTTGTCATGAAACACCTCTTGCGCACAACTTTAATCTTGCGCACAACTCTCTTCTTGTGCGCAACTTCTCCTTCTTGTGTGGAACTCAATTTCTTTCACGAATTTCCCTTTACTCAATTTTTTTCTCACTTCAGAGTACAAGATTTCTCTATGTGTCGAGATTAGAAAATTAGAGGGGATCACCTCTATCTCCACATGCAAAAAAACCTGATGTGTCACGTAAGATCTTAACACGTCACGCAAAACCCAATTTGACGCTGCATTGGGTGTGTAAGTCTCTTTCATGCCTACCTAATCTTTCACGCACTTATTAAATTATTCACACACTTCATGCCTTTTCTGTTTTTCGATGTTCTATCCTTGAATAATTCCTTTCATACAACATTCCGAACCATCTTAAATCTTTTGTGAAACTTCATTATTCAAAAACACATTTCTTCATATCCCAATTTTGAGGCCCAAAAATTTGGAAAACACTGGAAAATGGTGCCACCATACAAAATTCTTTTTACCACCTACAGATCATCCATTCCTTTATCATGATTCCCTTCACTACATTCCATAACCATTCATCATCATTGATCATGAGCTCCACTATCATGATATGTATCCTTTTATCGAATAGCTTTAGCATCCTCAGATTTTCAGGAGAAAGTACTAATCTTTCCATATCTTCCACTAGAATCTTTCCTTCCAATCAAAAATGAATATGACTAGAATCACCTTTATTCCCCCTTTCTTTCATAATTATTTCATCACATTCCCTCCAAATTGATGATATTTTGGAAATACAAATTTTAAAATCGTCGTCTAGTTTTCATTTCCTTTACAAAGTGAATTGATTTATCTTTTTTCCAACAATAGGAAAAACTATATAATAGAAAAATATTCTTACTTCCTTCTCTATCCATCATGGTCACAAAAATCTCCCAGTTTGGATTTTTTTCATCCACGATTCAAAAATCACTAAACATTGTAACCTCATGAAACAGATTACTTATCAACAATTCTTAGCCTACGTGAACTAACTCATTGTAAAAAACAAGAATTATTGACATCCAAAAACATGTAGTCCAAAAGGAGTTACTATGAAATTTCATGAAAAAATCTCCTCAGCCTTCTTATGAACATATTTCAACCATCTACTTCAATATTATTCACTTCTTCATTTTTCCTAGAATACATAAACATTATTTCCTACAACAAATCCAACAAAAATTTAGAATAGTTCATCCAAATACATTATATATTCACAGCTTACCCACAACTCCCCCTATATAAAAGTTTCCATTAGGATAGATTTATTAAAAAATTATCACCCTTGACAACACAATCCAATGGTAAGATGCAAGATAGGTCATACACACATACCTAAACCTTGATGAGAAGGAGGTTGGACACCCGTGTTCAACCTTAATTTAGAAAATGGTTCCATTGGTATAGGTATAGTAAATATGTCATCTAGTTGTTACAATTAAGAAATGTGCTCCTGATTCAATTAATTCTTCTCCACCCACTCTTTGATGAAGTGGTACATTATGTCTCTGTGTTTTTAATGAGAATTTTGTACCAGATTTTTTGTAAGATTTATTGCACTCTGATTATCACATCCCAAGAGCAATGGTAGCTTCACTTCGACAAGTAGATCTTCCAATTGAGTATCCATCCACATGAGTTTGGTAGTAGCTTGAGTGGCATCAATATACACAACTATAGTCATTCTAAGAGTTACTAAATTTTATTTCTTGGTTTGTTATCAAACACATCTTTTTGCAAGAAAAAAAACTCAACCATATTTAGATATTCTATCATCAACATTTCCTAACCAATATGCATATAAATACCTAAATAGATCAATATTTTATGAGCCATCATACCTGATTCTAAAATTTGATGTTATATTGATATATCTAACAATTCTTTTTCCAAAAAATAAAATGTGACTCCTTAGGAGCGCTCTGAAATCTTAGACATAGGGTGACATCAAATAAAATTTTGGGTCTTGAGGTAGTCAAATATAACAGACTTCCATTCAGCTTTCAAAACACTTTTTGATCAAATTTCATGCCTTATCCCTCTTTGGATATCTTGGTTCCCACTGAAATTGATGTGGAAAATGGTTTTAAAAAATCCATTCCAAAATTATTCATAAGTTACTTTGCATTATTTTCTTGAGAAAGAAAAATGTGGTTCTTCATTTATAAGATTTGCAACCCAAGAAATTATTTCGTTTTCCCAGCATGGACACCTCAAACAACTTCTTCATCTCCTCAGCAAATATTTTACATGATCTTTAATCATTCCCAGTAATGATAATGTCATAAAAATAAAAAATTATGATAAGATATAATTCCTGACATTCCTTGAGTAAGGATTGCTATGAACTATTCCTTTTTGGAAATTCATCTTCCTCAAGAAAGTATCCAGTTTACAATACCATGCCCTCAGAGCCTATTTTATTCCATTTAAATCCTTCTTCAACAGTCGCACATAACATTCATCCTTCCCAATAAAAAATCCATAGGGTTTATCAATGAAAACTTCCTCATCAAGACCACCATTCAAAAATGTAGATTTTACATCCATTTTAACGATTTTGTAACCTTGTTGTACATAAATAGAGAGAAGAATTAGGATTGTTTCTAACCATTCCACCAATGGAAAAGGTTTCATAAAAATCAATGCCTTCAATTTTTTGAATACCCTTATCAAACAAATCTTTAATTTTTTATTATCACCTCAACATCTTCATTCAGCTTTTTCCGAAAAACCCACATTATACCAATAATTTTCTTGTTATCTGTATTGGGTACAAGTTCCCATGTATCATTATTATCTTTCTGATAATGCACTTCCATCATATTCTGAACCCATCCTGGATGCTCAAATGCTTCATTTACATCATTCGGCTCAACTTTTGAAAATAGAGAAGTGTGTGTAGAACCATTCGATGTCCTTTTTGTTTGAACCCTCTAATGTAGATCACTAAAAATTCTCTGAGCCTCCAATTATGTATTCAGTCTAGGATGAGTTTCTCAAATTTCATCCACATCACTTTGGATGGCTGAGTATGATTCCTATTCTTGCGTAGGATTATCATAGTCTGCACCATTATCAGAATTGTTAACAAAATATTCTCTATCCTGCTCAACTTCTACATTACCATATGACTGCTTTTCTTTCTCAAAATTTTCAATAACTTTCACATCTTCATAATAAATAATTATTCATTTTTCTTTTTTGATACTTCTATATCCCCTTCCTTTCGGAGCATAGCCAAGAAAAAATCCATCATCTCGTCTTTTATTAAACTTTTCACGGTTTCCACCTTTCTTCTTTATAATGCATGGACCCCCAAAAATCGTATATGTTTCAGACATGGAGTTTTTTTATTGGACATTTCATATAGATTCATATCTAATTTTGGCCTATAGAAACATCAGTTCTAAATATACACATAATTTCTCATGGATTTCCTCAAATAATTATGAGAAAGACTCTGTTAAAGTAACATAGTTCCCCCTAAATTCCACTAGACATATTTTTTTCCTTCAGTAACCTCATATTGTTGAGGAGTTTATGGTTAACTAAAATCATTTTTAATTCTAGTCCTCTCAAGATAACTTTCAGACTCTACATTATTATACTCACTACCATTGTTAGTACTCATCTTCTTCACTGAATACTCACATTACTTCTCGGCTTTCCTGTTGATACTCTTAAAAATTTTCAAAGTATCTGACTTATGTCTCATATACATAACACAAGTAATGAGAGTAATTTACTAAATGAAAGTAATGAAGTACTTATCTCTATTTTTAGATTTCATGCTCATTAGTCCATAGATATCATAATGTATAAGTTCCAATGGTGATTTTGAGTGAATGTCAACTCTCTTATGCATAGACTTTGCAATCTTCCCTTTCTCCCATATAGTTCAACA
The DNA here is from genome assembly GCA_963277665.1 of Viscum album. Taxonomy (NCBI): domain Eukaryota; kingdom Viridiplantae; phylum Streptophyta; class Magnoliopsida; order Santalales; family Viscaceae; genus Viscum; species Viscum album. Next base: position 257,191,391 of record OY728156.1, on the reverse strand, counting down.
CCAATCTCTTCTTCTGAAAAATAAATTATATCTCACACACTATCTCACATCGATAACTTGAAAATGCTTCTATGATACATATTCCACACCCTTTTATGACATAACTTATTTCCATCCACCACCCCCATGTAACAAGAGTTATGTAATACACCAACTTGGAACAAATTCCCTTTTGTATGTCGGCCTCTTGTAACTATATTTACATATTTTTTTACTTTTCACAACAAACCAAACTTTTCTGAAGATAACATTTTTCCCTCATCATAGAGATTTGACACACTTAGAAGGTTGTGTTTCATCCCATAAAACTATAGTTCTTTCTTATATGTTGTCATTTCTTTTCCAATGATGGCTGATCTAACACCTTTTATCCTTAGAGATTCATCATTTCCAAATTTCGTTGTACATTCATTAGAATCTTTCATATTCTTCATCATATTTAAGTCTCCTATCAAATGAGATGAACAACCAGTATCCAGAATCCATGGTCATTATCGATTAATCGATTCCAAAGATGTTTCGAAAACAAGATCTTTATTTTCATCATTTTCTACCACTTTTTTTAGTGATTCCTCCAATATTATAGCCATATCAATGTGTTCATTCCAGAAAATGAAGCACTATTTCTTTTCAAAAACTAGAAGATATCTCTTTCTCAGAATTTAAAATATCCATCTTCTGAGAATTGTTAAATTTTTTTTCTTATTCTGGTAACACAATAAGTCAACCCTTAGCTAGATGTCCAGGTCGATCACATCATTCACAGATAGTTTCTAGTGGTTGGAACCTATTCCCAACATTCACACCGACCTTCTTAGATGTCTTCTGGACTTTATTTTTGTGGTTTTTTCTTTTAAAAAGATTGACTCCACCTTAATTCTTGTCTTTCAAAGTATGTGGAATAATAGTATTTTTATTGTTGGATCCAAGACATATTTTCCATTTTTCTGAATCCACCACAATACCATCAGTATCCATTGAATGAATATTTACCTCTCAAACTTCCATATTGATAGAAGTTGTGACATACTTTGCATCAATATTCTTACCAGAACTCAGCTAACCCTTGACCTTCATATTTTCAATTGTATCTTTCTTCTTCAAGAATGATTTCATTTCTAACATACCATAACCAAGAGTAGTATAAATTTTTCTTGACATAGTATTTTTAGATGCTTCTTATTTTTCATTATTGATAACTCTGAACACATACACATATTATCTAGAATTGTTCTTATAATAACCAATTCCATATTTCTTTTCATCCTTTTAAGGTGAATTTTTTTATCCTTCTTAGGTTCATTATTAGATGAACTTTCACCAACTTCTGTAACATAGTTATTGAATCTTGTGTTTTTTTACTCATTTATTTAATGTTTATATTGGTCAAGTTCCAACTCATCTTCTTTTACCTTCATCTTTACTTCTAGATGATCATTATGATTATTTTCACTCTCAAGATAATTTCTCAGATCATCAATCTCCTCTTCAATGTTTTCCTCATTTGGAAAACTATCATGATCATTTAATGAAGAGTTTTCATTTTTCCATTTTCCATTTTCCTTCTCAAGCCTTTTGATCTTTCTCAGACATTCCTTCAGCTCTTCTTTCAGATATTGTTCAATTTGTGTTTCTTCTTCTTCAGAACCACTTCTCTCATAATCTTCATTATTCACTACTATAAGAAAGTAATATCTCTTTATTTCTCAGTAATATAATTTTCAAATTCAATCTCACTATCATCATCTTCATCATTTATTGAAAAAAAGAATCTTCTCTTTGGTTTGAGAAGTTTTTATCCTTACCTCTGTCAGAATATTTTTCTTTGTCTTCTAGATTTTTCCATGACCATCTTGGTCTTCTGTCTTCTTCATCCCTATCTTCATATTTATCTTTTTTAGGTAAATTATCTACAATGTTTCCAATAGTTCCACATTCAAAACATTCAAAGGTAGTTTTACTTTGTATTTTCCTATTTATCTCTTCAAATTTTTAGAAAACAAGGATAAAATTTCTTCAAAATTTTGACATACCTGGTTTTCAGAGTTGGATTTACCAGCTTCATATTCAATAAGAATATTCTTTTACTTCTCGTTATTTACATCAATGAAAGACATTTCTCTATCATCATTTTATTTTATCTTCATAGTCTTTTCCATTCTCATTTCAAAAGTGATGATAGTGCTATGAAAATCATCGAGAGACAATGTTTTAGGTTCTATATCTTCTAATGATGATACTTTAACACCAAACTTTTCAGAAATAATTAGAATGATATTTTCAACAACTGTAGAATCCTCTATATTCTCACTATGACATCTGATTGTACTGACAATGTTGTTTATCCGGGTAAAAAGTCTCTAATTGATTCATTCTCACCCATCATTATGACTTCGTACTTCAGCATTCATATTGGATGTTTTTCCTTCTTCAATTTTATATTTCCTTCATATTTTTTTTTACCATATTCCATTGGATTTAGAAACACCTTTCACTCATAAAAATCACTCTATAAAATAGATGATTGTAAGGAATTATTATATCCTCCATAATTCTCATGATGTTTCTTATCAGTAGGTATAAGAGGAACCTTTTTATCAATAGGAGTAAATCCATCTGTTTTAGTTTCAAGAACTTTATAACCAAAGGCATAAGATAAGGCATCATTCTGTCCTTCCATATGCGATAGTTTTTTCTATAAAATATTGGAATCCCTTTGCTGTTCACAAAATTTAGATTCTCCATCAAATCTTCTCTTCAAACACTTCAATAAAGAATAAACGAAGAGAACCTCATATCTGATTCCAAAGGATGTTTCCCAGTCAGGATCCAAGTATCACTAAGATGGGGAGGGGTGAATCAGTGATATGTTTTTATTTTATTTTACCTTGTTTTTTAAATAAGATTCATCTCTTGTTAAAGAGTTATTTCAATTCCAAACAAAAACAACCACTAGAACACAAAATTTACAAGGTTCACTACTCAACAAGAGTAGATATATCCTTGGTATGGTATGGAAACAATCTAAAACAACACAATCCACTAGAAAACAAATCCCTTGATGTGGAATACAATGAGTAGGATATTCCCTTACACTTGTGTAGCACATGGAAAACAACCTGGAAGTGTGTGTCCACCCAATTAGAACAAATAGGTAATTGTAGTATTTCAATGCTTCTTTACAATTGAACAGGAGTATTCTATGAAGTCGAAATCATCATTTCCCAACCAGAATCCTTTAAGAACTATCTAATGCACAATTAAATACCTGAGAAGAACCCAAATCTGTCACACGCCATTTTAGGAATCTTGCGTTCAAATTTTATGCAATGCACACAATATATTACTTTTTCCTAAAACACCTCTTGTGTGAAACGTCAATCTTGCGAGCAACTCTCTTCCTATCTGTAACTTCTCCTTGCGTGCAACTCTATTTCTTTCACACACTACCATTTCCTAAAAATTATTTCATGCTTCATAGCTCGGGATTTCCATAAGTGTCGATATTAAAAAATAAGAGGGTTTCACCTCTTATTTATAGGCAGCATCGACCCCAATGCGCAAAAACCCTGATGTGTTGCACAATATCCTAACGTGTCTCGCAAAACCCCATTGGATGTTGCAATCTGCGTGTAAGTCTTTTTCACACCAACCTCAAATTTTTCACACCTCTTGAATATTTCATGAAATTCATTCCTTATCAATTTTTTGATTCTCTAACCTTGAATCATGACTTATGTGCAACATTCCAAACCATCTTCAATCTTGTTCACAACATCCATTTCCAAAAACACATTTTTCCATCTACTGATTTTCAGACCCAAAAATTTGGAAAACACTGTAAAATGGGTCCACCGTATAACGTTCTTTTGTGACACCTCCAGATCATCCATTCCATTTTCATGATTCTCTTCACTAAATTCCATAACCATTCTTCATATTTTGTCACAAACTCCAATATTGTGATAAGTATCCGTTGATCAAACATCTTTATCATCGTCATATTTTTAGTATAAAGTACTGAACCTTACCGGTCTTTGACTAGAATATTTCCTTCCATTCAAAACTAAATATGACTTGAAGCACCTTTACTCCCCCTTTACCTTATAAGGATTGCAACACAATATCTCCAAACTTTTGATATTTTGGAAATAAAAATTATCAAAGCATCATCTGGTTTTCATGTCCCTTACAAATTTAATTTATTTTCCTTCTTTGACAAGAAAATAAAACACTATGTAATAGAATACTCTTCTGACTTACTTCTCTATCCAACTTAGTCCCAACAATCTATCCCTTTTGATTTTGTTGTCATCCAAGATTCATAAATCACTAAACATTGTAAACTCAAGAAATGGATTACTTATCAATAATTATAAGCCTACATGAGCTAACTCAATGTATAAAACAAGAATTATTGACAGCCAAAACCATGTTTTCCAAATGAAGTGACTATGAAATTTCATGATCATATCTCCTCAACCTTATTCAAAACATATTTCAAGCTTCTAAATTAGCATTCTTCACTTCTTCAACATTCCTGGTATACAACATCATTGTTTCCTACAACCACTCCAATTAATAGTTATAATAGTTCCCACACATACATGCTGGATTCACAACTTATGCACAATTGTCCCTTTATGCATGCTTCCATAAGTATATATTTATGAAACAATTATCCCCCTTGAAAAAACTATTCAAAGGAAAGATGAGATAGCAGACAAACACATATACCACAACCTTGATGATAATAAGGTTGTAAACCCATGTTCAACCTTAATTTAGAAAACGGTTCCATTAGTAATGGTTTTGTGAATATGTCAGATACTTGTTCCAATATAGGGATGTAATCCAACATTAATTAATTATTATATTCCATATCTTTGATGAAGTGGTACTTAATGTCAATCAGTTTTGAATGATAATTTTTTACAATATTTATTTTAAGATTTACTTTGCTCTGATTATCACATCTCAAGAGCAATGGTAGCTTCACTTAAACAAATATATCTTCCAACTACGTCTTCATCCTCATGAGTTGGGTATCAGCTTGAGTGGTAGAAACTTACTCAGATTTATCCATTTTAATAGTTTCTAAATTTTTTTTTATTTGTATACGAGTTAACACGGCTTTTCCTTAGAAAAAAACTCTTGCTGATGTTGATCTTTTATCATCAACATTTCTTTCCCAATATGAATCTCAATACCCAAACATATAAATATTTTCTGAGCCATCATAACTGGTTCCAAAATTTTTTGTACCTTTGATATATCTAAGAATTATTTTTTAACAATCAAATTTGATTCTTTAGGTGTCCTCTAAAATATTTCACATAGGGTGACAGCATATACGATGTTTGGTCAAGAGGCAGCCAAATATAACAGACTTCCAATCAGATTTAAAAACCCTTTCTAATTGACTTTCTTTAATTATCAATCTTTAGACAACTTAGTTCCCACATGAATTTAGTGTGAAAACTAGTTTTGAATCATCCATTCCAAACATCTTCAGAAGTTCCATTGCATACTTTTTTGAGATAGAAAAATGTGGTTCTTATTTTGTAAGATTTTCAAACATAGAAATTATATCTTTTCGCCCTCCATAGACATCTCAAAAAACATCATCATATCCTCAGTAAAACTTTAAAAAGATATTTCATCATTACCATCAATGATAATTTCATCAAAATAAAAAACCGTGATCAGGGATAACTGCTAACATTCCTTAGGTTAAATATTTTTGTCAACTCTTCCTTTCTTGAAATTCATCTTCCTCAATCAAGTATCCAATTTAGAATACCATTCCCTCAGAGCCTATTTTAGCCCGTACAAAGCCTTCTTCAACTAGTACACATAACATTCATCCTTCCTAATAACAAATCCACATGTTTGATCAATGAAAAATTCCTCATCAAGATCGCCATTCAATAATTTAGATTTTACATCCTTTTCAAGGATATGGTAACCTTGTTGTGCAGCAATAGAAAGAAAAATTATGATTGCTCCTAACAAGGCCACCAGAGCAATGGTTTCACCAAAATCAATACCATCAATTTTTTAATACCATTTGCAAACAAATAGTTCTTTTTTTCATATCAACACACCATATTAATTAAAATTATTCTAGAAACCCCACTTTTTATAAATAATGTTCTTGTTCTCTGGCTTGGGTATAGGATCCCAAGTATCATTATTCTCTATTTGATCTATGTCACGAAACAGATCTGGTCACCATCAAAATCGGCACCAAACCCCACCCACAGTAATACATGAAGGGCGTTCCTAAACCCCACAGTCTAGTTCAAGTTCTTGAGTATCATAAAATGAAATTTGGGAACGATTTACCCGACTTTATAAACATAAAACAACAAACAAATCCAATAAAACAAATCTGGATTTTTCAAACCAATTACAAAATTTCAGATTTGAGTTACACAATTTAAAACAATGTTCAAAGACCATTAAAAAGGTAAAAAAACCAATAATGACATCCCAATAACCTTTTCATGGAAAGAGTCATTTTCCTCAATCCATCTCCATAACACTTCATCACGATGAACTGCTAAAAAAACCAGAACCATGGGCCCAAAAGTTGTACCCGAACCTGCAACAAAAATAACTAAGTCTACATACACCCAAAGGTGTAAGTTGGGCATGATACGGATCCCAGTAGGATACCACCACTATCTTATTCCATGTGATATAAATTCAAAGTTTGAAAGGTTTCAACTTTTCATTACATGAAATGCTAGTAACAATTTCTAGAAGAGGAAACTTTAAATTAACATAGTTTTCAAATTGGATATTTTAAAGAATAAAAACTTTTAAATAAAATACCAAAGATAACAAATTTTCCATCCAAACATATTTTTTTTCCGACAGTAAGCATAAATCATCAAATGAGTATAATCAAGGGGAAATGAACCCTAGAAACTAACTCGTTGTGGGTCCCAGGAACCTCGTAACTTGGTGAAAGTAACCATACAAATATATGTTCTCATGCACTCGTTCCAATAGTAGGGATCATACCCAAAACCTAGTGGTAACAAAACATCATCACCATCATCATTGTTTGGCTAGTGTTTTCAGCGTCATACATTCTATGTAAAGGTGGGGAAAAACCCCACGGGATCACTAGCATACTAGTACACGTCCACCCACTTAGATGCCCAGGTTTCCCTCTTAAGATCAAAAAAGTTCAACAAGCATTGAAATATAATTTTAACATGAAAATACCACTTCCACATCACATATTCACCAAAAATCCCACATGTATATCACACATGTCATATAATTCTCTTTTTCACTCAAATTCATTTTGAAATCATACTCACACCAAAATAGACCAAAACACTTTTCATATATATTTAATACATCAAAAAATGATTTAAATGAATTTATAATACCTTTAAAAGATATTAAGATCTGCATAACATCCCACACACATATCAAATAATACTTAATTCATCGAAAAAATTCATTTTTCACATCACAATCACACAAAACATCCCACGAATGTGTTTCACAACTCTCTTTCCATTTGAAAAATCATTTCAAAAATTTATAAAACATTATAAAAATGTTTGATATCTTAAATCACCACATTAACTTTTAAAAACCATATTATGAGAACACACTAACTAAAAAATTGCATATACATCCATTTCCCACTTTGTTTAAGTCAATAAAACAATTAGAAATTTCATAAAACAATCCCAAGGGGTATAACTATGTTTTTCACACCAAACCCATTTCAAAAACATAGTTCAAGGCCAATATCACACCAAATAATTACCAAACCTAAATTGGAAGCCCCTGTTAACATCTAATAAATCACTTTCATGCTTTATTAAACTACCATGAAATATGTTACATGAGTTACATTTTAAAAATACACAACTTCAATAAAAAATGCAACTCTAATATTAAATACTTCCAAAAATGGTTTTCACACCAGACACAACATATTAGGAACATTATAAATTAATAATCCATGAAATATATCTCATCAATAATTTCATACACATGGAATCACCTAACGAAAGTGTTGAAACTCTAAAATATTGGTGTGAATCATCAACAACACCACTATCGCACCACAAGGAAGTGAAAGGAAAAGTAAAACCTCAATATTTCACAAAAAGGGCTCAAAGTTAAACCCTAGGTACGAACCCTAAATGTTGGAAATGTTAAAACTCAAGAAAGGGTGAAGGAAACCCTATGGAATGGGAAGAAATCAAAGAGAGAATGACTTACTTTCATGATTTAAAAGTTACCCCCATAAAATATCCCATAAAAAATGAGTTCCAAGGGAAGGTAAGAGACCTCGGAGGTTTTCCATGGAAGTAGGGCAAAGAATGTGGATGAAATGGTAGGATTTTGGGTTTTTTATAGAAGGTAAAAATGGGAATTACAAAATATTATTAATGACCTGGGCACCCTCACAGGGTTTGGCGGCACGGTTTAGTAAAATGTGGGGCCAACCCATGCGACCTATTATGTCCAACCAAAACCATGAAATTCTTCTCCAATTTTAAGGGATTAAAAGGGGGATCATAGGGGGAAAGACTTTCTAATGATGGATGATAAAATGTTCAAAAACAATGAAATCTTTTCACCCGGAAATTCGTCTAACTCATGGGTAGAAACCACCTCAACAACTTACCCCCATAGTGATGCCACTAGGAGTGTAACTATTCCAAATCCAAAAAACCACAACCTCACACTATCTCTTTGAAAAAATAGTTGGAAAATTACTATTCAATACCCCTAGGACTAAGGACATAGATAAATAAAAGAAGAGGAACCAAAATTTCCAACCCGTAACACCTCGAAACCAAGAGAAATCTAAGAACCCGGAGAGGATTTGAAACAAAAAATGGAATTTAAAATATGGGTGTGACAATTCTCCCAACAATAAATCTTTCCACCCCTCAAAATCCATAACAGGACAAAAATAAAAAACCAATCCCAACTGATAAACCAAGTGGGACTCCCTTGCCAAGATTCACCCCTAAAGGCCAAAACACATCTAGTGATCAATTAAGGAATACTATCACAAACCAAAACATACCCCAGTTTCCTAAAATGATTAAGAACATTCATAATTTATACCAAAATAGAAATCCTTAAACACTATCCAAACAAGATTCATCAAATTTACCTGAATGAGCAACAATATCGAACAAGGTTAAAATTACCATGCTTTAACTAAATCGTTGGGTGCTCTTCAAAACCAATGTTTAGCCATGGAAGATGTTGGTTGTTACATCGATCTAAACGAGACTTCCTACTACCCATCTAATACCAGAGACAAATTTGAGTTACTAATATAATTATACAGAAACAGTCTTCCCAACATAAGACACCTCATAAATTTTTCCAAGACAAGATTAGGACACTAACAGGGGGAGGCTCGAACAGACTCCCTGGTAAAAGGGGTAAGCCTCCATTAGATATTTCCAAAATAACATACATAAGAATCATATTGGGTATCCCCACCATAAGAACCAACAATCTTAAACACCCAACAAGTGATGACATTGAAAAACTACAAAATATAAATAGTTTGGATGACTGCATGGTTAGTCTACACGGTTTGGGAAACCGTGTGATAACTGTGGGGATCCTTCTATCTGCATGGTTTTTTTGGGCATGGTTACTAATAACCATGCACCAACCATGTGTTCAAACTACGTAGATAAATCTAAACCCTTCCTCAAAAAACTCAATGTAAACTAAAGGGAGATGGAAGGACATTAGGGGATAACATTGACTCAAGGTCCTCCCACCTCTTTCCATCAAACAGGAAAAAAAAGGATGATGACAGCAGAGGTTTAAAATATTCCCATATTTATTGAGTATAGGACTTTGTACAAGGGATTCAACGAACCTGGGATTTCCCATGACTACATTCCAGGTTCACTATGGGACCTATGGCTGGAGCTCAAATGATAGAAGCATCTTCGGGCTCACAGTTAGGCTTTGGAAACCCTTTAAATGAAACATCCCCTTTTGGTGCCCGGAAAATTATACCCAGATCGTAGATAGGTTCAACAAGATAAAACACATTCCAAATTCACTTTACCTTAACATGATATTTCACTGAAACAAGGTCTTAGAAGATTCACACACATCAAACCTTGTTCCTTTAGTTGAGAAACAACAGAAGGAAAGTACACATATAAACACCTTACATTAAAATTGAGGATTTTTAAGTTTTTTTCAAGGGAGAAATACTCCCAAAATAATAGAGTCTCTCAGAGGATTGCACGTCCTTCACCTTCATAGTCAAATAAGGATACGTCATCACAAGGAGTCACCGAACATGACCATTACGACTGATAGAAACAATACATGGAAAGGGATGTTATGCCAAGTACTCGAATAACAAACAATTCCAAGAAGTGGCCATAACAGCCTCTCATGACCATATTTCCCACACTGATGGTTTAACATAAACCCCTACTTCAATGAGACTACTAAGGACCCAAAGGCTCTCTTAGATAACATCCCGCACTGACAAACCTAGACCACATACACCTTCCATGAATCAGGTAACTTAAGAAATTAAGGATCTTTCAACATTCCAAGAGCACTCTCCGGCTATAAGAGGATCCACAAAACCAAGAAAAGAAAATGTGTAGACTAATTCTAAAAATCATGTGAAAATATTCCTTATATTGATCAAGAGGAGGATTTTTCAATGGTAAAACAATCCAGGTTTCACTTTAGTTGTGCACTAACCCTTAATGCGGTGTACCTTATCCAATGAGAGATCCCAAGGACCAAACCAAGCTGGTCCATTGGTAAAAATTAGCCTAAAACCAGAAACAAACACATTAAGGAAACCACTGTAAAGGCATCTAGAAACATTTATCATCAGGAGACCACAAACCATCCCTTGAACCCAGCTTATAGAAGAAACACAAACACAAAACACCATTCAAACATGAGTACTTCGTGGACTCAAAACATCCCACAAAAACAAAATTTACAAAAAAAAACATAAGACACGCTATCCCAAAAAGCTAATCCAGAAATCAATTCATCTTTTAAAATCATCTATTTTGAAATAAATGGTTCAGTGGTTAGTTTATCTACCAATGGTACCCCATGGGCCTCACACATGCATATTTCGGTGCCACACTGGGTACCCTCCTCATATCCATCCCAGAAATCATCCAGTCATGCTATTAACCATTCATCATCCAATATACCCCCATGCATATGGTCTCTCACAAAAATACAAAAGGATAAAACAAAAATTATTTCCACTTTTCAAAACCTAAATAGTCTACCAATACTTCCTCTTTCTCAAAACTGCTAACCATAAAATCAAAACCCAATTTACCTCTTACAAACTAATTTAGGAAAGCATCCACCATTCAATAAAAATTCAAATTCATGAATTTCATAATTGTTACAAAAAAATTTCCATTTCAAATCACTTTTTATTTTGTGACAAAATCCATCTCATAAATCGTCATTTAATTAAGAACACAACTCTTCTCATTTACCAACATGGTTCTAAAATTACATACAACTTTTCAAATGATATCTAGTTACCAAATAAATATTCAATTTCAAACTCCATATATGACCTCCAAAATATTCCATCCCATTAAAATACCTTTCGATGGTTTTGAATTCTCTATCAGAAACACTTTTTCATAACCAATATTAACATAATTTTTTTCTTTAAAAAGAGGTTTAAACACACAATTTTCTATTTCAAAACAAATCTAAAAATTCATTTATACCCTTTCAAAATAAAATTATTTCCTCTTTATTAGAAAATAATTTCAAAAAACATTAATCTTCTTCAAATAGTTTCATTTTTTATTTAAAGGTGAACATCCAATAATTCAAAACAAAAAGACCCAAGACAATGCATGGGGAAACTAGTTTCGGTGGGTGACTTGGAAATATGGTTGGAGTCCATATAAAAATAACTCCACTATCATGGAGAGTGTTCTATGGAAGTATCACCAACTCCACATGGCATTACAGGTCCTATGAGCTCATTTAGACCATTAACCCAACTCTGTTTTCAATTCCCCTAATCACCATCAAACCAAGAAAACCAAAGGACTCAGATAAGTCCCGACGTCCCTTGGAAACAAGAATCTAGTCATGAGGGGTGCTATCTAGGCACAATACCCATAATTGTAACATCAGGTCCTGAAATTACTAGCTCTATACTATCCCAACTCTTCCCCAAATAACATAACCCAAAGAGAGTTAACCCCCCTTTGATAACATTTTTTCATGAACCAGATTTGGTCACCATCAAAACCTGAACCAAACCGAGAATGAAGCAAGACCATAATGGCATTATCAATCCCCATGAGGTATCATAAGTACCCAATTATCATAAAATGATTTTTTGGAATTATTTACTTGAGCTTATAAACATACAACAACAAACCAATTCAATAAACACATTCTAGATTTTTCAAACCAAACCATCTTTTAAAAAATTTATTAATTGTGTTAAACTATTTAAAACAATGTTAAAAGACCATTAAAAAGGTAGAAAACCAAAAATAATATCCCATGAACTTCCTCATGGCTAGAGGTACCACCCCTAAGACATCTTGACAGCACTTCATCATGAAGGACCGCTAAAAAAACATGAACCATTGGCACAAAACTTGTACCCAAACCTGCGACAAAAATAACCAATTCTATATACACAAAAAGGTGTATGTAGGGTCTGAGACAAATCACAGTAGAATAAAACCTCTAATAGATTCCATGGGATAAATATTAAAAGATTCTAATCTTCCAAGTTTTCAAAACATGAAATCCTAGTAACAATTTCTAGAATATGATACTTTAAATAAAAAATGTTTTCAAGTGGGATATTTTAAAGATTCAAAACTTTTAAATAAAATTAATAATATACTGAATTTTCTATCCAAACATATATTTTGTCTACAGTAAGCATAACACATCCAATGAGAACAACAAATGGGAAATAACCCCTCGGCACTAGCTTACTATGGGTCCTAGTTACCTTGTATCTCGGTGAAAGTAACCATAGAAATATCTGTTCTCATGCACACGAGCCACTAGTAGGGATAATACCCATAACCTAGACATCCCCCAACATTATCATCATCATTATAGTTTAGTTAGTATTTAAAGCGTCAAACTTGCTACATGAAACTGAGGCCAAACCCCACAGGATCACTAGCATACTAGTACACGCCAACCCGCCTAGATTATTGGGGTTCTCTATTGTGCTCAAAAAAGTTCAAAAATCCATGAAATATAATTTGAAAATTAAAATGAAACTTCCACATCACACATTCACCAAAAATCCCACATGTATATCACACAAGTCACACAATCCCCTTTTTCATTCAAATTCATTTCGAAATCATACTCACACCAAAATAGCCCAAAACACTTTTCAAATCTCTTTAACACTTCAAAAAATCATTTAAAAATTTTTATTAAAGATTTAAAATATATTAAAATTCAAATAACATCCAACGCACATGTCACATGATACTTCTTTCACCCACAAAATTCATTTTCCACATCACACTCACAGAAAACAAACCACAAACTTGTTTCAGACCTCTTTAGCCATTTGATAAAAACATTTCAGCAATTTATAAAACATTCTAAAAATGTTTGATTTCTTAAATTTCCACATTACCTTTAAAATCCCATATTCGGTTAACACACTCACCAAAATAGTAAATATACATAATTTTCCCACTTTGTTTAACCCAATAAAACAATTACAATTTTCATAAAACAATCCCAAGGGGTATAACTATGATTTGCACACAAAACCCATTTTAAAACCCTCAATCAAGGCCAAAATCACACCAAATAATTACCAAACTACAATTGGATTCCCCTTTAAAAAACTAATAAACCTTTTTCATATTTTATAACACTACCGCAAAAGATATCACAAGAGTTACATTTCAAAAATATAGAACATTGTGCAAAAATGTAACTCGAATACTAAATTCATAACTAATGATATGAAAAATGGTTTTCTCACCACAAAAAATATATTAGGAAAATTATAAATATATAAAATATGCAATTTAACTCATCAATAATTTCTTACACATGGAATCACCTACCGAAAGTGTCAAGATTCTCAGATATTGGTGTTAAACATCAATCGCACCACCACCACTCCACGAGGAAGTTAAAAGCTACCTAAAAACTCAATATTTTACCAAAAAGGATCAATGTTAATCCCTGGGTAAGAACCCTAGATTCTGGAAATTTTAGAACTCAAGAATGGGTGAAATAAACCCTAAATAAAGGGAAGAATTAAAAGCAATAAATACTTAATTACATGATTTTGAATTTCCCCCATCAAATCCCATATAAAAAATGAGTTACAAGGGAGGGTGAGAGACCTTGGATGTTTTCCATGAAATTAGGGAACAAAATGGGGAAGAAATGGGTGGATTTGGGTTTAGTACGAAAGGGAAAATGGTAATTACAAAAGTTGTTTAATGACTTGGACACCCTTGGACAGTTTGGCTGTATGGTTTAGTAAATCATGCAGCCAAACTGGGCAGCCTATTCTAGACACCCAGAACCATGCCATTATCCTCCAATATCAGTGGTGTACAAGTAGGAAACATAGGGGGAAATATAGTCCATTTATAGGGGAGAAACATTCCCCAAACAAATCTCTCTTCTCACCCCAAAACTCATCCCACTCGTGGGTATAAACCACCTCAAAAACATACCCCATAACTGGTTCCACTAAGAGTGTCACTAATCCAACTCCAAAACACCACAACCTCACTCTATCCCTTTGAGAAAAGGGGAGTCCAAGTACCATACAATACCCCCAAGACTATATCCATAGATTAATAACAGAATAGGAACCAGAATTTCAAACCTAGAACACTTAGAAACCAAGAAAAAGCTAAGAACCCCATGGGTATTTGAAACAAAGAATGTAGTTGAAAATTTAAATGTGAAAATCAACCTCCTCATTCATAGTTTGAAACCATTTTAGATTCTCAAATGCTTCATTTACATCATTCATTTCAACATTAGAATTGAGAGAAGTGTGTGTAAAAGAATTTGTTGTTCTTCTTGTTTGAACCCTATAATGTTGATCTCCAATAATGTTCTAAGCCTCCACTTGTTTCCTCAGTCTAGGATGAGCTGTTTGAATTTCATCCTCATCACTTGAGATTGATGAGTCTGATTTCTCTTCTTGAGTAGGATTAACACAGTCTGTAGTATAATCAGAATTGTTTAAAAAATCTTCTCTATCTATCTCATCTTACACATTAGCATATGACTGCTTTTCTTTCTCAACATTTTCAACAACGTTAACATCTGAACAATAAATAATTCTTCCTGTTTCTTTTTTGAGACATCTATATCCACTTCTTTCTGAAGTATAGCCAAGAAAAATTACATCATCTCCTATTTTCTCAAACTTTCCAAGGTTTATACCTTTCTTCATTATAATGCATGCACTACTAAAAACTCTTAAGTGTTTTAGAATGGAAGTTTTTCCATTGAACAATTTGTATGGAGTCATATATGATTTTGTCTTATTGAAATATCAGTTATGAATATACACAATCGGACTCATGGCCTGTAACACCCCATGATTTTACGAAAAATATTATTTTTAATTTCATTAATGTCTTGTGTTGTACGCTACACCAAAAGGATCTTGAACAACACGCATCCCTGACTTGTCTTACATTACACGCAAGCGCGACCTTCCACGATAGCGAGTGTTGTATGCAATACCGAGTTTCGCTAAACAACGATATGCTATTAAAATATTATTAAAACTAGCCGTTATGAATAGTAATACCCACTTTTTGAAATTTTATAATTTGTTTTGAAAATGGACTTCATTTAGGGATTCATAATATCAGAATTATCCTAGGGTGAAATTTTGGTATTTTTCTAAAATCTTTCAATTTTTGATGAATAGTGAAAACACTAGGTTACTATTTAAAAACCAAATTTTTATTTAAATAATTATTTATTTTAATTAAATTTATTTTTGGGAAAAATTGATACATAATACCTATATAAGTTCAATGCAATTCATTGGAGTCATTTTATAATAATTTTAGATATATAAAAAATTTATTGAACTTCTCACCGTCTTTTACCCACCTCTTAGGAGAATTTATAAATTTACATAAAAAATAATTTTACCGCTTTTGTGAGTGGAATTTAAAAAATCTGAGAGACACGGTTGATGTCAGTAAGTAAAATTTGGTTCAATTAGATGAAAATAATTTTTGGTGAATAATAACTTTTTACTTTTATTTACCACGGTTAAAAGTAAATAGGGAAATTAAGGGTAAATATGATATTATTATTACCCTAACACATGTCCTAATTCTATTGGATAAGTGTAATTAGACCAAAAACAACCTTAGGAATAATATATGACCATTTAGGCCTACTGGGATTAGATTAGGACATTTATTATTAATTTATTTAAAGAACGGTTAAAATAGTTAAAATCAAAGTTTAATAACTAAATCATTTTTAATCTAGGTTTATACATAAGATAAATTCGACTATAAATATTAATTAAAAATACAAAAATATTTCCTACATAATGGTATTTTATTTGTAATTTTTAGACGTTAAATAATTTAATTTATTTATGACACAAAGATGATTTAGTAATTATCTTATTAATGAAATATTGATAGATTGATGTTATAAATACCCAAATAAATGTAATTTGACAATTTTTATGAATTCCACTAATTTTCTAGGTTAATATGACATGTTATTATTGATTTAATTAACTTTTATTGAAATAATAATTCTATTATGATTTTTACAAAAATCAATTACTAAATAGTGTCAAAATTGACATAAATTGTTTTTTAAAACAAATATTATATTATTAATTGTTATTTTATTCCTAAAAATCAAAGGATCGGCAAAATAACATAGATAAGGTTATATATATGAATAATAAAAAACGTGGGTTTCGTTTGGCTTGTTTTAGTAAGTTTATTAACCTTATAGTGTAAGAACACAAAAAAACACGGTAAAAGTTAAATTATCTAACTTAAAGTTAAATCTAAATGATAAGGTTAAAATAGTAAACTAAACTTGTCCAAATTCTATTGGATGAGAGTATTTCGACCCATCCACACCTTAGATTATAAATAAATCTATTTGGAGCTATTTAAAACAGAATATGGCTTTATAATAAAATAATATTTTTAGTTTTTCCAAAGGTTACCCTCTCCTCCCTTATAAAAGGGAACCTACTCCCTCTCTTCCTCACACCATTTTCAGACTTCAATCTCGGTCAACCCCTGCCAATTTCCCCTCTCCACTTCCCTAGAAACATCCTATAGGTCCTGGTCTTCTTCAAAGACCAATTTTAGTGCCCTAAAAGGAGGTCTCAAAGAAGCGCTTCAAAGCAGAGGTAATGTTCGTTACTGATTCTTTCAACTTTATTTCTTCTTCCACTTCTTCTTCTTTAGTTGTTTCATTATGAATTAAGAACATAAGTATCACTAATATACATATATGTTATTATAAGTATGAAAAAACCCTATTTCACCATCTATCCATCCTACAGAAAACGAAATCACCGCGCGTGCATACGTACAGAATACCATCTCCACGCCGTGGTGTAATCTATTTTCCTTACTTGAATGGGTATAATGGTGTAAAGAATGAATATATAAGATTATTTTAATGTGATATTGATTCTGAACTATTATACATACACTCCAAAAAAATTCCATGATCATGGGAACGATATCATCGCTCGTGCGTACCTACAGAATACCATCTCTACGATGTGATGTGACTCGTTCTACATGATTTTCATTGCATAATGATTACATAAATGAATTGAGTGAATAAATATAATATATATTACACTAATAAAATTCTTGAAATGAGGTATCTATAACCTAAAAATGAGAACAAGAATTTATTCGACAAAATATGCATAAGAACAAAAAGTAATAAACACCAGAATAACAAGTAGCAATGAAATATTACTAATAAGAAGCAAATAATATGACCATATATGATATCATAAAAATATTGTTGATTCTAGAATAAGTAAATGACATTATTTAAATCATTATACAAGAGGTTTGGACACATACGAAGCAAATCGGACCTAAGGTAAGGGAAATATCACAATCTCATTTTTATCCGAGATTGTTTATACTTTTGAATTTACTAGGGTGTATTTTATCATCCACGTCCATGTTTTATCAATATGTAATATTATTTACATCCACCTACAATTTTTTAAATCATATTTTACCCTTATGTGAGTTTTTAATAAAAGATATGAAAGGAATCTTTTGTCGTTTTTCGTACAAGGTACTTTTTGTCTTTTCCGAAAAAAGTACGAGAAGAATGTTTTTTAACTTATAAGGCATGAATGGATTTTTAAAACATTATTTCCAAGAAGATTCCTTTACAATTTTTCATGTTTATTTTTAATCAATTTCTTTTAGTTTAGAATTGTATGACATCTTAAGAAATGAAAAATGTTTTTGAAGTAGAAATGATATTTTCCTCAAGAATGGAGTTCAAGTGTTTTATCAAAATTATTTTCCATCTAAGATAATAAAGGGTTATGTTTCTATCCCTATTATTACATTTATTTGATTATGTTTTGATTCAATTATTTTAATGAATTCATTTATCTTATATGAATTATTTTATGATGTCACGATGTTTAAGATTCCCATTTTTATTACATGGGTTATGCTATGATGTATGGTTTATGATTTTGTGGCTCACATAAGAATGGTATCATTATGAGATGGGTGGTACCTATATCTCCCTCCAATGCATTGGGTAAAGATTTTATATCTCATGAGATAGACATGGCTGAAATGGCAGGTTAAACTGGTTCAGTGAAACAGGACTGAAACGAGGAATGAACTCAATTCAGAAATGGACTTTGTCCACTAAGATAATCTTGGAAATGAGTCTTGACTAATAAGAAATGATTCTCTATGATTATGTGTGTATGCCACAAAGTTTGATGTTTTATGTTATTATTATTGGGATTACATTTCACTACTATTATTTATCCCATGTTATGATATTATGATCTCTTTTGCAGGTTAAGATTTCCAAAATGATATGTTCTTATGAATATGATGTGATTGATATTTCTTTTGATTACCCTTACTGAGCATTTGAGCTCACCCTTTTATGTTTTTTCCCCAGGATATAAATAAAGGTTTTAGGTAATAAAAAAAGGTAAGATCTTTATGGGAGATGTTGAAGATCTTTCACCATGATTAGAAGATTACGTTCCGAGTTTCCAAAGACACTAAACTATTACGGTCCTTGTGTGTGTGTTTTTGTTATGTACTAAGTATTCCGCAAAAGTAATGTAATGTCCATGTACGTCATGCTTCGGGTCTCTACATGGCCTAACTCCATTAGTAATTTTAAAGACTATGTTAAATTAATATAGTTTTCCCCATTACCACTAGAATTTATCTCTTTCTCTCAGCAACACCATATTTTTGAGTTGTGTATGGTAAACCGAACTCACATCGAATTCCATGCTTCTCAAGATAACATTCAAACTCTATATTCTTATACTAACCACCATTATCAGTTATTAACATCTTCTCTGAATACTCACTTTCCTTCTCTACTTTCCTCCTGAAACTCTTAATCATTTTTAGAGCATCTGACTTATGTCTCACATACATAACACAAGAAATGTGATTAAAGTAATTAATGAAAGTAATGAAGTAATTATATCCATTTGTATATTTTTTTCTCATTGGTCCATAGATATCATAATATATATGTTCTAAGGGTCTTTTTGAGTGAATTTCAACTCTCTTATTCATATAGTTTGTAATATTCCTTTTATCACAAACAGTGCAACACCAATCTCTTCTTCGGGAAAAATTAGCCATATCTCGGACACTATCTCGTGTTTATAACTTGTACATGTTTCTCTAAAAAATATCTTCTAGACTTTTATGCCATTACTGATTTTCATCCATAACAACTATGTAACAATAGTTCTATAATTCACAAACTTGGACAAATTTACATTTTTTATGTTGGCCTCTTTAACTAAATTTCCTTATTTTTCACTTTTTACAAAAAAAACCCATCTTTTCTGAAGATAACATTATTTACCTCATCACAAAGTTGTGACACAGTTAGTAGGTTGTTTTTTTATCCCATAAATATATATTGTTTTCTTATATTTCATCTTTTCTTTTCCAATGATGGCTTATCCAACACCTTTGATCCTTAGAGATTCATCATTTCCAAATGTCATTGTACCTTCTATGAAATATTTCACATTATTAAAAAGAATTAAGACTCATGTCATATGAAATTAAAAACCAAAATCATGGATCCATGGTCGTCAACCTTTAATTTTTTTCAATGTAGTTTCTACAACAAAATCTTTCTGTTTATCCTTTTATTCCAATTTTTTTTTTCTTTCTCTAATATTAGAGCCAAGTCAATGAGTTCTTTCCAGACAAACAAGAACAATCTATTTTAGGATTGAGCATATCAGTCTTTCTTAGAATATAAAATCTTCAACATTTGAGAATTATTAAAAAACTTTTCTTATTCCTGTAATATAATCAGGAATCCCTTTGTAAGATGTCTAGGTCGTTCACATCTTTCACATACAGTTTCCAGTCATTAGAACTTATTCTCAACTTTCATATGAACCTTCTCATATGATTTCTGGACTTTATTTTGTGGTTTTATCATTTAAAAAGATTAACTCCCCATAAATTCTTGTATTTAAAGCCTGAGGAATAATAGTAAAGTTGTTGGTTAAACCAACACATATTTTCCACGTGTCTGAATCCACAAAAATACCAACAGTATCCACATAATGAATATTTTCCTCTAAAACATCCATACTAATTGGAGTTGTGAACATGTTTCTTAACAATATTCTTACCAGAATATTGAAGACCATTGACATTCATATTTTCAATTGTAACTTTCCTCTTCACCTCATATTTTGTTTCTAACATACTAGAACAAAAAAGAGTATAAATATTTCTCGACATTGGATATTTATATGATTTTTATTTTTCAGTATTGCTGACTTTGACCACATATATAGCCTTTACAACTTTGTTTTTATCAGAACTAGTTCCATATTTCTTTTTATCATTTGAAGGTTACTTTTATTGATCCTTCATTGGCTTATTCTCAGCAGAACATTCAACAACTTTTGTAATAGTGTTTTTAAACCATGTTTCGCATTCCTTTACTTTGGAATGTTTATGTTGGAAAAGTTTTATCTCATCTTTTTTTGTGTTTATCTTCACTTACAAATGATCATTATGATTCTTTTCAATTTGAAGATAATTTTTCAGATCATCAATCTCCTTTTCAAAATTTTCATTCTCATCCAGAAAAACTTCATGTTCATTTAATGAAGAGTTTTCATTTTTCAATTTTATGTTTTCCTTATCATGCCTTCCAATCATTCTCATATACTCCTTTAGATCTTATTTCAGATATTGTTCAATTTGAGTTTCATCTTCTTCATAACTACTCCTCTCATTATCTTCATTATTCACTATTTCAAAAAAGGTACTCTCTCAAGATTTCTCAACAAAATAATTTTTAGATTCAGTCTAACTATCATCATCTTATTCATTTTGTTAAAAAACTTCTTCTATTTTATTTGAAGATATTTTTATCCTTACCTATATCAGAATATTTATCTTTTTCACGCTATTTCATCCAGGACATTCTTGGCCTTCTGTCTTCTTCATCACTATCTTCATATTTACCTTTCTGAGGGAAATTAGCCACAAAGTGGCCAACAGCTCCACATTCAAAACATTTCATATGGAGTTTCCGTTTGTATTTACTTCTGCCTATTTTCACATTTTTAGAAAATAAGGATAAAATTTCATCAAAAGTCTGACATACCTCATTTTCAGAGTCGGATTTACCAACTTCATCTTCAGTAAGAATAATTTTATATTTCTCATTCTTTACATCCTTGAAAAATATTCCTCTATCAGTTTTTCTTTTATTTTCATAGTATTCTCCCTTATCATTTCATAATTTTTTATGGTGCTATGAAAATAATCTAGAGATAATGTTTTAGGTTCTCTAAATTCCAATGATGAAACATTAGCATCAAACATGTCGGAAAGAATTTTTAGTATCTTTTCAACAACTCTACAATCCTCTAACTTTTCACCAAGACATCTGATTGTATTGAAAAAGTCATTTATCATCATAATAGAGTCCCCAACTAATTCATGTCCACCAATCTTTAAGACTTCATACTTAAGCCTCTATATTTGAGGCTTCTCCATCTTCACTTTTGTATTTTCTTTATAGATGTTTTTCACTTAGTCTCATATTCCTTTGGCTATAGAGACACAGTTCACTCTTAATAATTCAATCTAAAAAATTTTGGAGAGTAATTAATTTTTACCATCATTCTCAAGATTCTTCTTATCATCAGGTGTATGGGGAACCTTTTCATCAATAAGAGGAAATAATCTATTGTAGTTTCAAGAGCATAATACCCAATAGATATAAGATAAGTCATCATTCTTTACTTCTAGATGTGATAGTTCTTTCCATAAAATATCATAATCCCCTTAATATTCAAGCAATTTTGATTCTCCATCACAACTTATCTTAAAACACTTAAACCAAGAATAAACATTGGACACCTCATCTCTGATACCAATTGACGTTTCCCAGTTAAGATCCAAGTATCATTAAGAGAGGTAGGGGTGCATAAGTGATATCTTTTTCTTTTATGTTCCCTTATTTTTTTTAAAAACCTTTGCCTCAGGTTAAATAGTTCATTCTCTGCTGAACAGACACAAACCATGGGAATGCAAGATTTACAAGGTTCACTACTCAACAAGCGTAGCTACATCCTTGATATGGTATGTAAAGAATCTAGTACCATAAAATCCACTAGAAAATAATCCTTTGATGTAGAATACAATGAGTATGACATGACCTTACACTCGTGTAGCAATTTGAAAACAATTCCCAGGTGTGTGTGAACCCTCTTAGCACAAATATATAATTACAGTATTTCAGTGATTCTTTACAATTAAACAGGTGTATTCTCTGAAGTACAAAAATTCACTTCCTTCTTAGAATCTAGTACGAAGTATTTAACGTACAACTAAATATCTGAGAAGAACCCAAATCTTTTGCACAACCTTTTAGGTGTCTTGTGCAAAACATTTATTCCATGCGTACAAGATTTTACTTTCATCATGAAACACCTCTTGCATGAAATTTCAATCTTACGTGAAACTCTATTCTTACACGCAACTTCACCTTCTTACGCAGAACTCTATTTCTTTCATGCACTTACCATTAATAGAAATTATTTCTCCCTTCAGATCTTGGGATTTCTCTATGTGTCGATATTAAAAAATGATAGGGGGTCACCTCTTATTTATAGGCATCATATACCCCCACATGAAAAAACCTAGATGAGGTTTGCAAGATCCTGACATGTCATGAAAAAACCCCATTTGACACCGCATTGGGAGTGTAAGTCTCTCTCGCGCCAAACTCATCTTTCATGAACTTCTTCAATATTTCACACACTTCATGCCTTTTCCATTCTTAAATGTTTTTAACTTTAATTATTCCTTACATGAAACATTCCAAACCATCTTCAATCATGCATGCAACTTTCTTTTTTCTAAAAAACAAATTTCTCAATCTCCCTATTTTTAAGCCCAAAAATTTAGAAAACACTGGAAAATGATGCCACCATAAAACAATACTTTGTGCCACATCAAGATCATACATTACATTGTTAGGATTCCTTTCACTGAATTCCATAACCATTCTTTATCTTTCATCATGAACTCTACTATCATGATATGTATCCTTTGATCGAACATCTTTAGCCTAGTCAGATTTTCAACAGAAAGTATTGAACCTTCCCTATTTCAACTAGCATCATCCCTTCCAATCAAAACTGAATATGACTGGAAGAACCTTTAATCCTCGTTTCCTTCATAAGTCTTAAATCAAAATTTATCAAAAAATTCAATTTTTGTGAAATACAAATCAAAAAATCATCTTCTGGTTATCATTTTCTTTATAATTTGAATTGATATATCTTTTTTTATAATAAAAGGCTACACATTGTAACTGAAAACTGTTCTTACTTCTTTCCCTATCTAACTGAGTCCCATGAAAATGATCCATTAACTAAACTTTATATTCATTAAAATATTAAATAATCCTTGAATATTAATAAAATATTTTTTCATTAAATATTTTTCTCATGTATTCACATAATACATTATGGATACCTTTAATGAATCAGTTAAACTACCATTATTAAAGACGTTAATAATAATTCATTTATTTATTTATTGGTGATATTTTACTCTCATTATTTTCTTAAACCTCATAGAGAGATCCAAAATAAAATTTACTCCTATTAATCATAATTGTGAGTATTTTTTAATATGCTAAGTATCGTCCCATTTAGTCCCTTACCTCAATTGTTGTGAACACTATTCATAGGCTAGGGCAGGATTATAGAAACTCTTCAAGGCCCCAAAGGATATAATAAAAATTTATAGAAATATCAACCCTTCCTATGAATACTTTTCATATAATATATTTTTATTATTGTAGGATATCTCCTAAAGCTGGATGCACACCTTTTTCCATCATCTTCTCATACAGTATTATACATTGACTTTACTGGATAGTATTACCTTCTTCTACCATGTTCATGGATTTAATTATGGTACTACCATACTGATCAACATTGATCGAGATATAACTACCTTTCATAAGTGAAAAATTCTATCCTGATTATTCAATCAATATCATGCCACCAATAACTCACCCAATACAAGGTACCTCACTATAAAATCAAAGCCATAGTTTTCATTTTCTATCAATGTATGTTATAAAATAGTTTTCACTAAAAATAATATCAAGTCATGAGATCATTAAATGTGTTCATAGATAGGATCATCTAATGACACCTAAAACCTGTGGGGTTCTTATTGGTGGGTCAGTCCTCATGTGTTCGTATACTTGAGATCACCTTATGAGAACATCATGAGAAGAAGTATCAATTCTTATAATCCCCCAAAAACTATTATCCAAACAAAATTTGTTTCATGTTAGCATGATTTTTCTGGACTAGAGGGCATAATTTTAATATTACTATCTTGGTATCTATATGTTCTCATTATAGACTAGGAAGCATTAAAACCCTTTAAAACAGCATTTAATAAAACTAAATTACTATAAATATAATGGATGCATAAGTATCAATACTATAATGGAAAGGTAAAAACATTTATATATCAAAATATATACATGTAATGGTAATCAATGTAAATTTACTAGGTAAGTATATGGAACCACTTAAAACACTCCCACTTGTACTAGATCTAACTACTAGAAAGTCTCATCCAGCTAACTCTCATATGAGAATCATGCTTTATCTTATATATTGATTTAGTGAAGGGGTCTTCCACATTATCCTCTATGGTTTTTCTGTTAACCTTGAATTCAACTCTATGAGTAAAATCCCTCAACAGATATAACATCCAAAGTACATTTTCTCTCTAGTGTTACCTGGGATCCTTGGATAGAACCACTATATTAGTATTATCAATATAAACTAGAACATGGTCAACACTGCTAGGTACAACACCAATTTATGAGATAAATATATATTTCCATAATGCTTGTTTATCTAAAACAGAAGCCTTTATAGACTTGGATTATGCTATAAGTCAGTGACTATAGATTTCGTCAAGATTCTCCAACTCCGTGCACTACTATATAGGTAAAATACATATCCTGAATGTGATTTTAGATTATCATGATCTGTTTGGAAACAAACATTATTTTACCCCCTTTCTTCTACTTACTCATCTCATCCATACATCAGGAATATACCATTTTAGCATCCCAAGTACTTCAGGATTGTTTTTATAGCTTCCCAATTTATTTATCCAAGATTATCTTCATATCTTACCACCATGTATAAAAAAAATAAAAAAAAAAATTTACATTCCATGGCACAGAAGAGATATCCCACTATTGAAGAATAAGGGATTTAACACATTCATTCATTCACCTCGGAGATTTTTGATACATTTTCTTGGATCAATAAATACCATGTGACATTAGAAACAACCCTCTCTCTGATTGTTTCATATTTTTCTTTTTGAGTAACTTTTTAATATAAATTCTTTGACATAGCCCAAGAATTATATGAGATCTATATCGATAAATTTTATTCCTTGAGATATATGGTTTTCCACCTAATTATTTCATAGAGAAGAATTTATTTGACCATGTTTAAAATGACTGTATGAATTGAACTTTTTTTCCTAAAATTAATATGCGATCATGATATAATATTAGGTAAATAATGGGATTCTTACTAAACTTCTTATAGACACATGGATCTCCTTCATTCTTGATGAAACTAAACTCTCTTATAGACTCATCAAAATGAATATTTCTTATCATTAATGATTTTCTCAATTCAAAGATTGATATCTAAATCTTAAATAATTTATTATTACTCATTGACTTAATAAACCCATGAGGTTGAGTAATATATACATCTTGATCCAACACTGACTTTAAAAAATAAGGTTTGACATCCATTTTTAAAATTTCATAATAATGGAACAATTTAATTACAAATAATATTTTGATGGATTTTAACAATGTTATTAGTGATAAGGTTTCAATATAGTCTATGATTTTATGTTTCATGAGACCCTTCACAACCAATCATTCTTTATAGGTATTTACTTTACTAGACATGTCCATATTTTTATGGACTACCCATTTACATCTAATGGAATTTACAATCCAAAACATGGTTTTCATGCATGGAATCCACCTCATTATACATGAAATTTTTCCAATTAGCATGATCCTATACATATGCTAATTCTTTGTATGTTATTGTTTCATCCTTATATAATATTAATGTGTCACCTGACTCGGTAATAAGAAGACCATATCACACTACTTCTCTAAGATCTTAAGTTGAGATGTGTAGTACTTGTGTCTTGAGAAAATCTTCATCAACAACTATCTCTTGGTGGTCTTGTTCTCATACCAAATCTAATCTATCTGAAGCATCAAATTCTTGAAAGAGAATATTTATCCCATTATTTCTATTAGAAATATTTTCCCATTATAGAAATATACCATGTATTTCCACAGTAAATTTTATTTTATAAGGGGTTATATATAAAATATCCTTTAGTTACTTTAGGATTATTTATAAAGATTCACTCCATGATTCAAGATGATTGTTTGTCACTTGGTATAGTCTTGAGAAAAAATACTCACATCCCCTTCCACATATTAATGATAGACTGTGTCTCTTTCCATTCCGCAAATCACATGGAATTACAAATATAGCTTTATTTAGTATTCTATTAAGAGTATATGCTTACATCTGCAACACATATCCCAAAAAAAATACAAGATATTCATGACTCATCATTGATATGACAATATCAAGAAATTTTTAATTCCTCCCTCCACTAACACCATTTCAATGATTTGTATAAGGAGGAATGAGTTGGGATACAATCCCACAATACTTTATGTGATCAATTAATGCTTGGTTAAGATACTCTTTAATTTGTACTAAGTGGAGTTCCTTAGTCTTCTATAATGCTTTCTTTCTACTACATGTTGGCTTTCCTTAAAGATCTAAAATGAATTCTTCTTATACCTAATTATGTAGATGTATTCATACCTAATATAATCCTATGTAAAAGAAATGATTTATATAAACCCACCCCTTGACTATACTGTTAATATACCACATAAATCAGTATGAAACAACATTAGTAGTTCAATGGATATTACTATATCCCCAGTAAAGGGTTATTTCATCATTTTCCCTTCTAAATAAGATGATATGCATCAAGTGGTTTCAACATAGAAAATTCTAAGTACCCTTCTTGATGTAATTTATGTGAACACATCTCATTTATAAGACCATGTATGATGGACCATAGGTGGATATTATATGATTAATTTTATCTATTATTTTCATTGATTTCCATTATAGGGTTTTCTTTTGTTATATGGGACATTATTGCATCTTTTCTCATTGATCTACATTATAAGGTTTTTGAGTTCAATTATATACATTCCATTGTTAATATGAGTCATACCATAACATATGGTATCCCTATAAAAGATACAACATATATTTTCACACTTGAAATATAATCTCATAGTGTATAAACTTGATAATGATATTTTTTTCTAGTAACTAATGGAACATGATAACAATTTTTTAATATAAGAACTAAACCACAAGGAAGGTTATGATGATAATCTCCCACTACTAAGGAGGTTAGTCTCACACCATTTTCTACTTATAAATCAACCTCACCATTTCAATATTTTGGAATCAACATGGGTCCTATATATTAATGCAAATGCCTAAGCCATATGTTGTATCCAATACCTATATTTTAGATAAAGATAGATTGAATTCAATGAAGAAATAAAATTTTTAAAAGCATCATCTTGTTTATTTTTTATAGCCGATCAATTTTTTTCAATGGCTTTACTTTTCACATGAAAAGAAGATAGTATCCTATTCATTTCCCACTATCTAAATTTTTATTCTTTTGGATGGATGGCAAATTGGTGTCTTCATCTAGATAATTTTCCTATTATCCATACCCTTCCTCTTATTTTTCACTATATATTATAAATAAGCGGTGTTATTCATATACTTATAATCCTAGAAAACTAAATCCAATAGATTTTGGAGTGTATTTTTTCTGTTATTCATGTTATAATTAACAACAAATTTTAAAGAAGCTTGGTTTTATAGAGATAAGAATGAGATTCGATTATAGTTCTTTATTCAGCATGAACCCTAAGGGGTTAAATTCTTTCCATATACCCATTCATATTGAGTATGTGAGATCATGATTGATTACCTTCTGTTATCTTTCACCTATATAGTGAAATTGGAATCTCATATATTTCTTCCATTACACTCTCCTAATATAAATCTTTTCTATAACTTAGACTCTTGTAGAAATCTTTTTCCTCATTAATTTTCTATATTTGATGGGATATAGATGAAAACTTGATACATTTTAAATCTAGTGAATCATCTACATGATTATAATTTTTTGTATTTATTCACCTTGATTTCTCCTTGAGGGGGATCAGTAGGAAGTGAAGACTCCATCACTTAATTTTTCCTCACTTAGTGTAGTACTATGTGAATGAACCTATAACACTCCTAAAATTTAGGTCTAATTAGGATTTTTTTATCAAATATCGATCATAGTGATAATGTATTAGTTGTGGTGATTGTAATTTTATCTAAAAAATAAACTTATAAGTTAGTACTTTATATTGATTACCAATTAGAATGTACTGATTTAAATAATTCATTAAATGTATCCCACTATTTTATATAACCTTAGTATCCATCGCTACTAGATTCAAGATACATTGTCACTGGAGTATTTTAGTTTAAATTATCCTTGAAATATCTCCTTATAGTATATTATATGGCTACACCACTACATGGAGAGATTTAAGGTCGACACTAAATTCACTAGCCCCATTGATTCACAGCTCCTAGAACAATTGAGTGATATCCCAAACTCTGGATTCATAACCTTGATTCCCTTATTTATTTTCATCTAATGTGCTAGAAATAAATCTTTGGCTACTGATTATCAACTATAATTAGTTATGTAGACTCACCACTCTTATGAAAACTCCTCGGTAGGATGATCCACCTTCAATAATGGAAAATGGGAACCTCATACACCCAGTTTTGTTCAAATGTAAGTGATGTAAGGTGTTATGACATAATATTACATTAAATGTATTTATTATTTATTAATGAATGTAAAACATTACTATTAAAAAATTTCATACCATGTGACCACACTCCCAAAATAACAATTTGTGAATAAAAAACAATGATCACGTCTTTATGAATTATTTGTTTATTATGTTATGTGTTCCAGAAAACATGCATATTCATAAAAATAACAAACAATGAATAAATCAACAAACTACCAAACTAATCTTGATAATTTAGTATTGTCAGAACCAAGGGATAAACTATGACCCTTAGGCTAAAATATGCGAGTTAAGGTTGACCCATATCTCAGCTCTCTCCCCAGTCCAAAATTTTCACATCTTGTCTAAATAATTGTCAGCATTAATTTGGGAATATTATGTTCTTATTCTTCTTCTCATATTTCTTTCTGACATAGTATAATAAGAAATAGTATTGCAGTGTCTTAATATCTTTCTTCAATTCTCTATACCAACACATTTGTGTATCAGTATACTACCTTCTTCGTACAAGTAGAGAGATCCATGGGTCTTCTTTTTCATGTAGATGACATGTGATTATTCTTCACAAAACTAGGAATGATTCATGGATCTGTCTTCATGAAGCACTACATGGGTGAGTATTCACTGGTTGGGTACTCACAAAATCTCCTTCACAAAACACCGCAAGGGATTGAGAAAACCAGTCACTTCTTTGTGCTTTCTACTTCACACAGAGGGTGTGGTTCTCCTTCTTCGCAAGACACATCAAGAGTGTATATTACATGTTAAAGGCCTACGGTACCCTCAAATTTTTCACACACCCTTCTAGGTTACTTGAGCCAAAAATTAAAACCTTGGGTATAAAGACACCTTTTGGAACGAAAAAGGATTTTTGCGCAACTCTCTTTTTCCATTCGACACTGGATTTTCGCGCAACACTTCATTTTTTCATGCAGCACTCTCTTTCTTGCACGGCATGGGATTTTTCATGCAACAATCTCTTTTTCTCACCACGCTGGATTTTTTGTGCAACACTCTCTTCTTCATGAAACAGTTGATTTTTCACGCACCACTTCTTCTTTTTTCACACTACTCAATACTTCAATTTTTCCGCGCATCAGAGCATGGGATTTGTCTAAGTGTCAAGCCATAATAAATGAGAGGGGTTCACCTCATATTTATAGGAATTTTTGACCCTACATGTAAAACCCCTTCCGGCATGTAAAACTATCTCTCACTTCTTTATATTACGTGCACCTTCATGGATTTTTCATGCACCTCATGACTTTTCTATTTTTCACCATTTTAAACATGACGCTGCTCTTGCACGTAAAACATCTAACCCACATTTTTCACACAACCAATTTGTACAAAAACAAATATGATGTTCTGTGCACATTGCGTGAACATCTCCGATTTTTCACACACCTCTTGCCTTCATCATTTTTTGACTTTCTAATCACTATGCACCAATAGCGCGAAAAATTCCACGCTGCATTCCATATTGTGTGCAAAACCAATCTTTCAGGCAACCTCTTTTTTGCTCACTCAGACCAATTTTTCACGTAGTCTATGCCTTTTCCATATTTTTGAGCTTCTGATCTCGAAACACCTCTTGCATGAAAAACATCATTCCTCTATTTTTTTCATCACGAAAATATTTCGTGCATCGCTTTATTTATCTCACAATGCATTATTTTTCACGCACCCCACTAATATTTCACGCACCGCTTTATTTTTTGTGCACCTCAATAATATTTAGCACACCTCTTTGTTTTTGGTGCACCTCCCCTTTCCAAAAAAACTCGCTCCATTATCTAATTTCCAGGCCCAAACATTTGGAAAACACTAGAAAACAGCACAACCTAAAACTCTTCTTTTGTTCCACCTCCAGATTGTTCATTCCATTGTCACTGCTCTCTTCCCTGCTTCCCATAACCATTCATCAGCTTTCGTCATGAACTCCTATATCATGATATATATCCTTTGATACACCATATTTAGCATCATAATAGTTACAATGGAAAGTAATGAAGTATCCATATCTTCCAGCAGCATTATTCCTTCTAATCAAAACTGAATATGTCTGGCATCATCATTTCTCCCCCTTTACTTCATAAGGCATTCATCACAAGTTCTCATAACTTATGAGATTTTTGAAATACAAATCCTCAAGACAACATCTGGTTTAATCACCGTTTTTCATTATTTTTGTAACACCTCAAGCTTCCACGGTACGCTTCTCTTTGAATAATAAAGTAGCATGTGATGTACATAACTTCGAGTTCAAACACACCACAACCAATCAAACTAGGCATTATGAATAGTAATACCCACTTTTTGAAATTTTTATAAATTTTATATTTCAAAATTGTCTTCATTTTTGGATTTGGAATATCAAAATTATCTTAGGGTGAATTTTTGGTATTTTTCTGAAAACATTCAATTTTTGATGAATAGTGAAAAACACTAAGTTATTGTTTAAAACCGAATTTTTCTTTAAAAAATTATTTATTTTAGGTAAAAATTGATACATAATACCTATATAAGTTCAATTTAATTCATTGGAGTCATTTTATAATAATTTTAGATATATAAAAATTTTATTGGACTTTTCACCGCCTTTTACCCACCTTCTTGGAGAATTGGTAAATTCACATAAAAATTAATTTTACTGCTTATGTCAGTGGAATTTAAAAAATCTGAGAGACATTTTTGATATTATTAAGTAAAATTTAGTTAAATAAGATGAAAATAATTTTTGGGGAATAGTAACATTTTACTTTTATTTTCCACGATTAAAAGTAAATAGGGTAATTAAGGGTAAAAATGATATTATTATTACTCTAAAACATGTCCTAATTCTATTGGATTAGTATAGTTCGACCAAAAAAATCTTAGGAATAAAATATAAACCTTTTTGTTCCACTTGTATTTGATTAGGTCATTTATTATTATTTAATTCAATGAATAGTTAAAATAGGTAAAATCAATGTTTAATAACTAAAAAATTATTAATATAGTGTTAAATATGAGATAAATATTAATATAAATATTAATTATAATTATAATAATATTTCATACATAATGGTATTTTATTTATAATTTTTATACATTAAATAATTTAATTTATTTATGACACAATGATGATGTAGTAATTACCGTATTAATGAAATATTAAAATAATTGATATTATAAATATTTAAATAAATGTAATTTGAGACTTTTTATGAATTAAAATAATTTTATAGGTTAATATGGCATATTAAGGTTGGTTAGATTAATTTATTTTGAATCAATAATGATGTTATGAATTTAGCAAAAACAAAATACCAAATATTGTCAAAATTGACATAAAAGAGTTTTTAAAACAAATATTATATTACTAATTGATATTATATTCCTAAAAATCAATGCTTCATACAAATTACTTACATAAAAAAATTTCTATAATTAATGTACCGCTTGGGTTTTTCTTGGAAGTATATAGTAATTTTATTAACCATATAATATAAAAATACAAAGAGACATGGTAAATAGAAAACTATTTAACTAAGAGTTAAATTTAAAAGATAAAGTTAATATAGTGACCCAAAGCTGTCTAAATCATACTAGTTGAGTGGTTTTAGACCCATCCCCACATTATACTTTAAATAATCCATTTTTGATCCATTATAAACCCAAAATTATTTTATTATAAAATAATATTTTTAGCTTTTCCTAAGGTCCCCTCACCACTCTTATAAATGGGCACTCTCCCTTCTCTCTAATTCACACCTTCATAGCCATATGTATCTAAAAAACTCTGCCCAATGACCTCTAAAATATCCTACATTCATTCTATAGGCCTTCCTTTAGTCATAAATCCAACCTAAGGAACCCTTTTGATCAAATCCAAAGGAAGAACCCAAAGAAGAGGTAAATATTTCATTACCACTTTCAGGTTCCTTTCTTCTTCCACTTCCATTTTCATTGTTGTTTCCATTATAAAATAATAACTCCAGTATATTTTATATAATGTGATGTTATTATAAACATGGTATAACCATATTCATTATTCTATCCATCCTTTGAATTACATGTCACCATACGTGCATACATACGGCTTACCGTCTCCACGTCGTGGTGTAATTGTTATTCAATACATTATTATTTGGATGGGTATAATAATGTTGTGTAATTGATGTAAATAATAAATATAACATGATAATTATTCTGTATATATGATATAACATCCAATTATATATTATTTTAATATCAAAATAATGATATTGTCGGACGTGTGTATGTACAGATTACCGTCTCCACGAACGCGATGAGATTCATTCCCCATCATATCTATTTAAAAATAATTTTAATTAAATGATTAAAAATAATGTTTAAAGACTTGATATCATTCTGAATATGAATAATATACATCCCATCCATAAGAAATATGACTCAACTAACAAATAATATAAAGGAAAATAAATTTGGTAACACCTGAAACAACGATAATACTAAAGTATTATTAAAAAATCAATGTTAAAAGATCATATATGATATAATATTACTGTATATGATTCTTTTATAATTTAATAACAATTATTCAACCATTATACAAGAAGTTAACCTACCCTGACCAAGGAAAAGTACAAGGTAAGGGTTAATTTCACAATCTCTTTATTATCAGTGGTTGTTTTTACATAAGTATCTACTAGGGAATATTTATTATCCATGCCCATGTTTCCTAAAATAGTTATAAAATGGAATATTTTTAGTTACTTTTTTACTAAAACATCATTTTAAATGTTTTAAATATTTATTCTTCTAAATCATTCTCATTAATGTCTAGGTTTTCAAAATGGGTTTTAAGGATTTATTTATATGGACATGAATGTTTTTAAAATGTTAATTCATTTCAAAAGTTTGAAAGTGGTATGGGACACTTTGATTCAAAAATGTCATTAAATTTCTTCCTTTATAAATTGTCTGACTTTTAAATGTTTCCATGAAAAAGGGATATTTCTCTCAAATCATTTTACAAATAATTTTCATCTATGTAAACATCCTTTCATGGATTTTAAACTTGTTTGAAGTTTATATATTATGATAAAAATCTTCCATATTGTATTGAAAGTTTTGTGATATGTTTGAATGTAGATGTTTTATTTTTATACCATTCATGGTTTGTAGATAAATTATTGACATTTAGTGTGCTAGTTTTAATATGAATGTTTATGTTATGTTTAATCCATTTTCATATGAGGAATTTATTAGACTTAGTAAGTGATTTGTGGAGCCCGCTATACCTCCTCAATGAATCGGTAGGTCTCATGAGACAAACTAGAATCTTGGAACAAGGCCTTGACTAAATCATATTTGTAGTCTTGGAACAGGGCCTTGCCTATGTGGTTATGAAAGTCCGACATTATGAATTCCATCATTATAAATGTGGCTATTGATATTGCATTTGATTATTAGACTAGTTGAATATCAATGTCAGTAAGTAAATGGAATTATTTGATTTTATCGTTTCCATATTATGATAAAGTTCAAGATTAAAAGGATTTTTTTAGTCTTATACATTTCCTTAAATGTTTATGCTTATTTATGAAAGTTTCCTCTATATTTCTATAGTTACTGAGCATCTGATCTCACCCATTTCTATGTTTTATATTTCCCAGGATACGAAAAAGTATTTTATGAATGACCAATAGGGATGGTCTGAGGGGATATGACTGTGGTATATGGAAACAATGTTGTTGTAGTTTTTCATTTTATGATTTAGTGTAATCCTTATTAATGTATCTAGTACTTATAAGGCTACTAAACTAATTGGTCTTTAGAGACATGATCTTTTTTGATCATTACAATGATATGTAATAATGAACTGACTCTGGGTAACTAGGGTCAGGGCGTTACAGTTGTAGACAATGTATCACCTTTGATACACATGATTTGAACTTAGGATCATCTCAACAATCGTTTGAATTTACTTCATAAATAATTGACCAAGTATGACATTCAAAGATATGATTTCATAACAATTCTCCCAGCATCCTCACTTCAGTTGGCCTCCATTAACATTGGAGTCCGCCATTTTGACCGATATTGACAACTGTTGACAACAAATACAATCTTCATACACAAAGTGGTCCCAACAGCTAGGTCAGGAGCAAGGAGGATGCTAGCTCTGTGTGTTGGATAGGTGGGACACGATGATGATAAAATGTTGTCCATGTGAGATAAAGAGGTGAAAGATGTCTAAACATGTAGGAAGCAATAGATTTGGTAGACTATCAAAATGGGATGTAGTGATGAAATATGTTGTATCCTTTATCACATTCTATGGGAATATACCTTTTTTACAATATTTTTATTTATAGGCCCATAGTCGGTAGGTATCCCCCCTCCCCCAAGTATTTCCCCCTTTTTATGTGCTGACTCGAAAATATAGAACACCATTTGTCATGTTAAAAAATATATAAAAATAAAATTTCTTATAAGATGTAATCTGTTTCACCCATTGAAATAATCCCACCATATAGATCTATTATGTCCTCTAGAATCCAACTAGAACATACCAAGAAAATGGGGTTCACTAGAAATATCCTCTATCCATCGCATCTGGGTAAAATATCGTATGTAAAATATATACTCTTCAAATACTAATACACATGTTTTTATGCAAATTTAATTTTTTATGGTCTTAATTTTTATTCCCAATTTTGAATCGATGTGCAATCTTTTCTATTGGGACCAAAGCGAAGAACTCTACTTATATTTAAGGAAAATTTAATTTTTTTGTGGATTAAAAAATTCATGTGATCTCTCTAACATCAAATATTGGTTTCAAGGCGTGCATTGGAAGAATATTATCTAGGAATTTAAAAAATATTATAATCAAATCAGTAGTACAACATCTTCTCATGTGATCAGATCCCCATTAAAGGCTAAAGATCTCGTATGAATTTGTTTAATAATAAAAACAAGTGAACTATTATATAGTTTATATTGAATGTTTTTTCATCAAGTTCTCATGTTAGGACCAGGAAATTTCAAGGGAAATTTTTTCTTAAATTCTTTGGAATTTTATGAGTTCGCAGTTTCAAACGGCACCTGATTCTGAGGCCCGGTGTGCCAGGAATAATTTTATGAAATTTTGTTCGGGAACGTTCAGTAAACGTACGTGTGGGTTTTTCTATCATTTTAATCGGTTCTCGGAATTGAAATCCATGGATACCGATGAACTCATAGTGCCGGTATTCGATTAAGTGGACCTTTATCGCGGTTGCATTTTATGCTGGAAGGAAGTTATATTTTGGGGTTACCAATTTATTTTATAGATTTAAATAAAAATGTGTGAGCCACGCATTTTTATTTTGAAAGGTGGTTAAAGTCTCTAGGTGGAGGTTAGGGGTGGGCCCCACCACACCCTAACCTCCCTTAGGAGGATATAACTATGGGTGGGGGCCACACGTGTTTAGACTCTTCAACTTCCCTTGAAACCCCCCTAATCTTCTTTAACTTCTGAACATCCCACTTGTGTGCCAACTCTCCCTTTAATTAAATTGGAGCCTCTTCATATCCTCCCTTCCATTTAATGAGCCAACCCATCTATTAAATTAATAGGATGTAACATAATGAATTAAATTCTTTTTGAATTCATTAAGCTATCCTTTTAATAGGTGTGTTATTTTTATTTGATATTGGTTATCCATTTTACCTTGGGAAAGATTTGTGAAATTGGAAAGAAAGTGTTCTTCCATGAAGAACATCACTGAAGCAGAACGCGAAGAACATCTCCAACAACGCTTCCTCTTCAGACGCACCCTAACATCAACGAAATTGATGTCCGTCTTCTGCGATTCCCGACTTCTGCGACACCGTCTTCTGCGACTCATCGACATGAAACATACTTGAATATAGGTAGGGGGATTTGTATAATTTTATATGAATAAAATTATATCTTGTTCTTGTTGAATGCTTTGGATAGTCTTTGGCCTTTTTTTATCACCTAACGTGGAGGGCGAGGGCCGAACGAACATGGCCGGATGATCCTCCGTTGTTTCGTGGTTATTTTGGAAATGGTGAATGAAAGGAAAATGGAGTTTTGAGGTTGTCTTAGTGAAGGTCCAGACCTGAGAAGGCCGTAGGCGTAGGCGGATGCAAAATGGACCACTGGAACGACTCCGGTGGCCTGTAGAGAAGTGATGCAGTGCCGGCAACTGGAGGCGGAGGCCGGTACCAACCGGTCACCTCGGGGCAGCAGCGCCCCTTGCATGCTGCTGGGGAATGACCACCCTGGCACCGGCCGGGGTGGTGGAGAGGAACGCGCATCCGCGGGTTCTGGGAGGCACAGGCAGCTCCAGCTGGTTCCGCTATTACAAACCCCCCCCCCCCCCGCCCCACCCCGCACTGCGCTCGAACAGCTGGCCGAGCCATGGTTGGATGCCGGGACGGGCCACCTGCGTGTAGGTCAGGCCACACTCTCATGGGCCTGGCCATATTTTTCTGGTCAGGCCGCACCCTACCGGGTCGGGCCGCGCCCTACTGGGCCGGGTCGGACGGGACCTAGACCCCCTCTTTGGATTACATTTGTTTTTTCTCCCATAACCTGAGCTACGGACCTCCGATTGACACAGCTTCAGTTGCGTTGGATTTTTGGGATCGATACGTTCGTTTTGGTATATCATACTTGAGATTTTGGACAAGTTTGGGTATGGCTGGGTTGGTTTGATCCTAAAAACAACCGGGCCCTCGGAGCGGAAACTCTTATAACTCTCAGATCGGGCGTCTTATTGACGCGCCATCTGTCAAGTTGGGTTTCTTTTGATGAGACAGAACTTTGAAATACATGAACTTCGGATTTCATGATAGTTGGTGTATTTAACCCTTTTCTCTAAGAGAGGACCCTCCTGGAATCGAGCATGGTGTGTGCTGGAACCCTAGAGATGGCTACGACTGCG
Source organism: Viscum album (assembly GCA_963277665.1). Lineage (NCBI taxonomy): Eukaryota > Viridiplantae > Streptophyta > Magnoliopsida > Santalales > Viscaceae > Viscum > Viscum album. The sequence continues at coordinate 257,152,596 of OY728156.1, read as the reverse complement.
ACTGCGACGACTACTATACTGGGATCCTACATAGGTTCGGCAGAAAAAACTACTGTACTGGGATCCTACGTTGGTTTGGTAGTGATGACTACTGTAATAGGATCCTACGTGGGTTCAGCAGTGACGACTACTGTACTGGGATCCTACGTGGGTTCGGCAGCGAGGACTACTGTTGTAGGATCCTCCGTGGGTTCAGCAGCGACGACTACTATACTGGGATCCTCCATGGGTTCGACAGTTTAGATGAATCTGTGACTACATATGATCATCTCTATCACTATAAAAAAGATTTATACCTGTGTGAGATTATACTTGACATTCAATCATTATCATCGACATGATTAACTTTACTTCTTGTGTGTACTGGGTTGTGTTTGGGCTCAAGAGTTGGAGTCGGGTTGTGATTGGTAACTTAGGTATATGCATGGGAATATACCTAATTAGCTTTGGTTGAAACATCATGGTTCTTTCTTTATTTTTTGGTTTATCCTTAGTGGATTCCGGGATACCTTCTGGGGTCTCGGGGTCCTTACTGAGTATCTTTATACTCACCCCTGCACGGGCAATGCCCTCACTTAGTTGTGTTGGTTGTAGATAATGGGCAGCACTGATCGAGGTCGAGTGTTGTGGAGCTGGATGGTACCCGGTGGTGGACCACTTGGCAAGACGTACATGGAGTGAATGGATGGACCTGAGGTGCTGAGGATGCCATTTGTACGCACCTTTCAGGTGGTATTCCTGGAGGATGACTCAGTAGTTGCTGTTTACTTTTCTTAGTTGTACTTTACTGTTGGGCTTGTATTTCCGGACCCTTTCCTTTCATCACTTACTTTTGTATTCAGTTTTACTCAGTGTTTATTATCAGTTGTAGTCTCTACTGCTTATGTTCAGACTGTGTGTGTGTTACATGTTTAAAAGGCAATGCCTTATCTTTTATCGGGAGTACACCTTTGGTGCTAGTCACCAGCCCCTAGCCTATTGAAGGCGGGCTAGGGGTAGTCACAGTAGGGGCCCCCAAGGATGGGTCGTGACAACTTGGTATCAAAGGAGTCGGTTCTTCCACAAAACTCAAGAATCTTATCATTATCTTCTATGAAGAAATAGTGTTAAGAGTATTGAGTGTGGTTTTCAGTCCATGGAGTCCAGTGTTGGTGCGGCGGCCGACGTATCCGTACACCAGGACACTGACCTCTGATTTCCGACTCAGTGCACGAAAACACTGATTGCATGTGTGTTTCCTTTTCTAAAATATTATTCGTGATTACTTGGTGTTAGATCACCAGGTATACTGTTCTAACCGTGGTGCGGCTGTTTCTTTTTAGGATGGCGCCACAAAGGCAGACAGCTAGTGTTCCGAGTTACGTACGAGTTGGTAGCCCACCGAACGACGAGGCCTCAGTACATGGCCCCATCACAGTGGAGGTACCAATGGTACCACTACCCACTGGACCACAAATACCACCGACCCTAGCAGCAGAGACTGCACACCACCTGAGTGAGTTGCACGAGTTCCAGTGATAAAGGCCACCCATGTTCTAGGGATAGATGGAACCACAGGCAGCTGAGCATTGGCTGGAGGCTATCATGAGAGTTTTCAGATTGGTAGGGACACCAGCCGACCTTCTCTTGACCCTTTCCAAGAGTCTCCTGCACCCAAAAGTAGGTAGATGGTGAAGTTTGATGATCCAGGTGCATGATGAGTCATCTTTTCTCTGGACAGACTTCGAGAGTCTCTTCCACTCAGAGTTTATTCCAGCCACGCTTCGTGTGGTGAGGATTCAGGAGTTACATCATCTACAGCAGGGCAGCATGACAGTAGCTCAATACTCAGCGAGGTTCACTGACCTCTCACGCTACTCCACGGATATGGTACGAGACCTTTTCTTCAGGGCCCGGACCATCGAGTAGGGACTCGGGCATGAGATCAGGGCTTTGATGATTCCCCTCAATATCCCGACGCATGTAGGGTTACTGGAGCGAGCCCTTCTAGTGGAGATTTTTCTCGCTGAGCAGTCACCAGTGGCGAGACCCACCGATGGAAGACACATAGCAGAGTCTTCGACAGCCAGTATTAGACAGTTGACGCAGAGGTCCAAGAGGACGAGGCCATCAGGTGGTATATGTCATGATAATGGTCCGGATGTGCGGGGCACACAAAACAGAGCCAACCATACAAGGGTCAGGCAGTTCTTTTCAAGTAGCGGCCAGGATTACATGGCTCGAGACTACCTGACCCACCATGCAGATGATTAGTAGAGAGTAGAGGGACCTCCCAGGCAGAGGCATAGGATTGACCATGGTGGTCCGCCAGGAGCAGGCGGACATGGAAAAGGAGTTGGCCAAACAGCGGTTGGTGGACGATGTTTCGAGGCACTACCACCACCACCATTAGGAGGTCCACCCCGACCATATGGAGCTGGCGGAAAGAGGTAGGCTCAGCTCCAGGTAGTCGAGGCCTATGACCACGGCGCACCTGAGATGATTCGAGGTACTATCTGTGTCTATTCCACCTTTGCTGCAGTACTTATAGACACAGGTGTGATTTATTCTTTTATTGTTGATGCCCTTATTCGGATCTCGGAGATTCTGACAGAGGCATTGGCTCGATCCTTATGGATAGAGACACCTATGAGAGTATACTTGATGATTACACACTGGTGTCGGTATTTTGAGATTACTCTAGGAGGTGAGAGATTCGGCTGGGATCTTCTTGTAGCGGTGTCGAGGCCTTACGACGTCATCATGGGTATGGACTAGTTATCCACAGTTCATGCTCAGATTGACTGTATTAGGCATAAGGTTTGGTGTATCTGCACGGATGTGACCAGGTTCACCTTCACCGGTGAGAATGGAGCCTTTGCAACACAGTATGGACTTACACAGATGAGGGGGCAACTGATCACACATTAGTTGGCTAGTCTCATCCTCGAAGCGATTAATGTGTGGATTTCGAGTTTTCCTATTATGGGGGATCACTATGTGGATGTTATCCCTGACGACGTTCCATAATTACCACTTCATAGAGAGGTATACTTCTACATTGAGTTGTACCCTGGGACAACACTGATATCTACTCCATCATATCGAATGGCTCCCGCCGAGCTTCGTGAGGTGCGATTACAGCTGGAGGACTTTTAGGGGAAGGGATTTATCCGACCCAGTGTTTCACCCTGGGCATCTCCGATTTTGTTCACCAAGATGGAATTTGGGAGCTTGCAACTGTGTGTCGAATACCGTCACCTGAATCAGGTGACCGTGAAGAACAAGTATCCACTCCCGAGGATTGACGACCTCTTTGATTAGCTCAATGGAGCACGATGGTTCTCGAAGATAGACCTTAAGTCAGGCTACCACTAGCTCAAATTTCGAGATGAGGATGTGTAGAAGATGGCCTTCAGCTGTTGGCACAGCCACTACAGGTTCTTGGTTATGCACTTTGGCATAACCAATGCTCCAGCAGTGTTCATGAGTCTCATGAATAGGATCACCCAGCCTTACCTCGATCACTTTTTCGTAGTCTTCATCGACGACATACTGATTTACTAAACTACTGAGGAGGAGCACTCCTACCATTTGTGGGTAGTACTGGACACACTCTGAGAGCACCATCTTTATGGTAAACTCTCGAAGTTCTAGTTTTGGATTCAAGAGGTTCACTTCTTAGGACACATCATCTCGGAGGTTGGAGGTGCAGTGGACCCAGCAAAGATCGAGGTTGTACTTTGATAGGAGCCACCCAAGAGTGTGATGGAGGTTCAATGTTTTTTCGGTCTTGCTAGGTACTATCAGAGATTTCTTCCAGACTTCTCCAGAATTGCAGCACCGATTTCAGTGTTGATGAAGAAGGGGAAACCCTTCGTGTGGTTATAGATATCCTAGCAGAGCTTTCAAGAACTGAGACTTAGATTGAACAGTGTGCCCATCTTGAGGCTACCGTAGGAGGATGTTGGGTACGTAGTTTACTGCAAAGCATCAGGGACTGTACTCAGGTGTGTATTGATGAAATATCTATTAGTGATCGAATATGGTTCAAGGAATATGAGATAGCACAAGTAGAACTATGTTACCCATGACCTGGAGTTAGCAGTAGTGGTCTTCACCTTGAAAATGTGGCGGCACTATCTGATGGTCGAGCGTTTTACAGTCTACTCTAACCACCAGAGTCTCAGGTATATCTTATCACAGAAGGACCTGAACCTGAGACAACAGCGATGGCTCGAGTTCCCCCAGGACTATGACTTCGAAATAGTCTATGCTCCTTGAAATTGGAAAGTTGTAGAAGATTCTCTCAGCAAGTGATCGAGCATTCAGCTGCTGGGATTGGTGACAGAGTAGCTAGTCGCGTTGCAGATATTCTTTGTGGATAGATATGGATTTTCCTTTCTTCAGTCTCTCACAGTCACTCCTCCACTACTTCAGTGAGTAAAGGAGGCACAGCGAGGGGATGTTCACTGTGAGACGCGACGTGCTCATATATCCTCAGGGCAGGCACCTGATGGGTTTTCTGAAGGTAGAGAGCATGTCATTCACTTCAGAGGATGTACCATGGTACCCATTGCCTTACAAGAGGAGGTGTTGAGGGAGTTACACACGTCCCCTCTAGCGGTAAATCCATGAGCGTAAAATATGTATCAAGACTTGAGATGACATCATTGGCTGTCGAGTATGAAGAAAGCAGTAGTATATTTTGTCTCTCTATGCCTCACTTTTCAGCAAGTGAAGGTGGAGCACCATGTTCCAGTTGGCTTGGTTCATCCCTTAGAGGTTCCAAAGTGGATGTGGGATGGGATATCTATGGATTTCGTGATGGGACTTCAACATACAGCCAGAGGACATGACTCTATCTAGGTGAAAATCAACCGACTCACCAAGTCGGCCCATTTTATACCGATCAGAGTGCAGGGCTCAGTAAAGAGCATGGGACACCTCTACATTCAGGATATCATACATCTTAATGGTGTTCCATCGACTATCACCTCCGATCAAGATGATCATTTCACTTCCCAACTATGGAAGGGGTTATAGGAGGTTTTTAGCATGCAGCTTATCTTGAGCACCGCCTTCCATCCTCAGATGGACGGTCAGACTGAGAGGACCATTCAGAATCTAAAGGAAATTCTCCATGCATGTGTCCTTGACATTGGTCGTAGCTGGGAGGATAACATACCCTTGGTGGAGTTTGCGTACAAAAATATCTACCACTCCACAATCGAGATGGCACCGTATGCGGCAATGTATGGCTGGCCTTGAAGATCACCTATGTGCTGGACTGACCCAGGGGAGTCAGCACTTGTAGGACCAGAGATGGTGCAGGCTATGACAGAGAAGGTGCAGATCATCCCGGAGCAGATGAAGACTGCACAGAGCAGACAGAAGTCCTATAATTATAGGAGATGGGGACCAGTGGAGTTCGAGGATGGCGACCAAGTCTTCCTACGGGTCTCACCTCAACGAGGTCTACAGAGATTTGGCCAAGGCGTCAATTTATCTCTGCGATTCATCGGACCTTTCCAGGTCCTCAGTAGAGTTGGCGAGGTGGCTTATGACCTGGCCCTTCAACCTCAGTTGCATCGGGTGCACAGTGCCTTCCATGTATCTTAGCTAAGGAGATACGTGCTAACCCATCCCACATCATCGACCAGAGGAAGATGTACATCGATGACCGGGCGACATTCACGGAGATCCCAATGGAGATTGAGGATTGACAGGAGCGGGATCTGTGAGGACGGTCGATTCCTCTAGTGCAAATTGGCTGGCAGCACGAGAACCTCTAGGAGAGAACATTGGAGTGGGAGGCTCAGATGAATGATCAGTACCCTCATTTGTTTCCCATGTGTGTGTTTTAGCTTTATGGGGACGTAAATCCCTGAGGTGGGGGTAATATAAAGACCCAAAAATTTCAAGGAAATTTTTTTCTTAAATTCATTGGAATTTTACGAGTTCGAAGTTTCTGATGGCACATGATTTGGAGGCCCAGTGTGCCCGAAATAATTTTCTAATGTTTTGTTTGGGTACGTTCAGTAAACGTACGTGCGGGTTTTTCTATCTTTTGAACCGGTGCTCAGAATTAAAATCTGAGGACACCGATGAACTTGCAGTGCCAGTATTGGATTAAGAGGACCTTTACCGTGATTGCCTTTTATGCAGGAAGGATGTTATATTTTGGGGTTAACAATTTAAATTAGAGATTTAAATAAAAATGTGTGAGCTAGACACTTTTATTTTGAAAGGTGGTTAAAGACTCTAGTTGGAGGTTAGGGGTGGGTCCCACCACACCCTAACCTCCCTTGGGAGGATATAACTAAGGGTGGGGCCCACACGATTTTAGATTCTTCAACATCCCTTGAAACCCCCCCTAATCCTATTTAACTTTTGAACTTCCCACTTGTGTGCCTACTCTCCCATTAATTAAATTAGAGCATCTTTATCTCCACCCTTCCATTTAATGATCCAACCCATATATTAAATTAATAGTATGTAACTTAATGAATTCAAATCTTTTTGAATTCATTAATCTATCCTTTTAATATACGTGTTATTTTTATTTGATGTTGTTTAAGAATTTTACCTTGCGAATGCTTTGTGAAATTGGAAAGAAAGTGTTCTTCCACAAAGAACATCATCAATAAAGAGTGCAAAGAACTTCTCCAGTGACGCTTCCTCTTCAGACGCACCCCAATATCAACAAAATCGACATCCGTCTTCCATGACACCTGAATTCCACGACACCGTCTTCCGCGGCTCCTCGACGCGCAATGAACCTTGAATCGAGGTAGGGGGATTTGTATAATTTTAGGTGAATAAAATTATACCTTGTTCTTGTTGAATGCTTTAGATAGTCATTGGACTTTTTTTATCGCCTGATGCGGAGTGCGCAGGCCGAATGAACACGGCCCAATGACCCTCTATTGGTAAGTTGTTATTTTGGAAATGGTGAACGAAAGGGCAAGGACATTTTTGAGGTCGTTGCAGTGAAGGGAAGCACCCGAGAAGTCCATAGGTGCGGGCTGATGAAAAAATGGACCACCAGAGCAACTCTGATGGCCCATGGAAAAGCACAGCATTGCCGTCGACCAGAGGCGGCAGCTAGCACCGGCCAGCCGCCTGGGGGCAGCGGTGCCCCTCGCGCGTCGCCGTTGGAAGACCGCTACGAAAATGGCCGCATCATAGGAGAAGAACCCACGTCATGGGCTCCGGTAGGCAGAGGCGGCGCCATCTAGCACTTCCGTTACAAAACAGCCCCCCCCCCCTGCACCGCGCTCAGTAAGCTGGCCGAGCCACGGTCGGGCGCCGGGTTGAACCGCCCGCCGCGCGGGTCGGGCTACCCTCATGTGGGTCGGGCCACAGCTGCTGGGCCGGGATACGCCCTACCGGGATGGACCCGGACCTAGGTTGGGTCGACTCCGTTCGGGGCGACCCAGGGTGGGTTGGGCCGGGTCGGACCGAACCCAAACCCCCTCTTCAGATTACATTTGGTTTTTCACCCATAACATGAGCTACGGACCTCTGATCGATGCACCATTAGTTGTGTTGGATTCCTTGGATTGATACCGTCATTTCGTTATATCACATTCATGGTTTTTGAAAAATTTGGGTATGGCCAGGTTTGTTCGATCTCGAAACCAACCGGGCCCTCCGAGCAGAAACGCTTATAACTCTCAGACCGGGCGTCCGATTGACGTGTTGTCTGTCGCGTTGGGTTTATTTTGAAGAGAAAAAACTTCAGGATACATAAACTCTAGAATTCGTGATAGTTGATGTATCGACCACTTTGCTCAAGGAGCGGACCCTCGCAGAATCGAGTGTGATGTGTGTGGGAACCCAAGAACTGGCTGCGACGGCGACTGCAATGACTAATATACTGGGATCCTATGTGGGTTAGACAGTGATGACTATTGTACTGTGATCTTACGTTGGTTTGGCAGCGATGACTACATTACTGGGATCCTACGTGTGTTCAGCAGCGATGACTATTTTACTCGGATCCTACGTGGGTTCGGCAGTGACGACTACTGTACTTGGATCCTCTGTCGGTTCGGCAGCGACGACTACTGTAATGGGATCCTCTGTGGGTTCAACAGCCTAGATGAATCAGTGACTACATTTGATCATACCTATATCTATATAAAATAATAATAAATGTTTGAGTTTATTCTTCACTTTCAATTATTATCATCGATGTGTTTGAATTTACTTCCTGTGTGTACTGGGTTGTGTTTGGGATCGAGAGTTGGAGTCGGGCTGTGATTGGTAACATAAGTATATGTATGGTAATATACCTAAGATTGGTTGGATGATAATTCATGGTTGTATCTTTCTTTTGTTTTTTATCTTTTGTGGATTCTGGGATACCTTAGGGGGTCTTAGAGTCCCTACTGATTATCGTTATACTCACCCCTGCACGGGCTAGACCTGCACTTCGTTGTGTTGGTTGCAGATGACGGGCAGCACTGATCGAGGTTGAGTGTTGTGGAGCTGGATGGTACCCAGAGGTGGACCACTTGGCGAGACATACACGGAGAGTAAGGATGGACCTGAGGTGATGAGGAGGCCATCTGTACCCACCCTTTGGGAGGGATTCCCAAAGGACGACTCAGTAGTCGCTGTTTACTTTTCTACAGTTTTACTTTACTGTTGGGCTTGTCTTTCCTTACCATTTCCTTTCAACACTTACTTTTGTATTCAGTTTTACTATGTGTTTATTTTCATTTTTTGCCTATACCACTTGTGTTCAGACTTGTGTGTTTTTCATGTTTAAAAGGAAATGTCTTCCCTTTTATCGGGATTACGCCTTTGGTGCTAGTCGCCAGCCCCTGGCCTATGGAAGGGGGGCTTGGGGTAGTCATGGCATGGGCCCCGAGGATGGGTCATGACATCTCATCGTTGGTGAATGATTCTCAATTGATCCTAATTTGAATATCTCTAGATCATCCACACATACTTCAAGAGTCCACGAGAACACTAATCATCAATGTTCGGGTGCTAGTGCGGAGGTCTGACGAATTCTTTACCATCGTGATGATAACCACTACTTTGTTTCTTTGATCCACAGAGGTGTTCTTGAATTAATTACATAGAAGAATAATTTCTCTCTCTATGATGCGTGTAATACGAAGAGAATATCTCCCAAATAAAATTAGATGAATAGTACCTATGAAAATATCTCCCTCTTTCTTTATATAGTGGAAATCAATTACTTAAAAAGGTTTCCCCTACCCGACTATAAACTACACCCACTATATAAGCCATAAATTCCGTGTTAAGAACAACTAATTATGTCATAAACTACATTTAGAGTAAATGTTTGGCCATGTATTTAGGCTCTTAAGCTTTATTCCTTATTCTATATTTCCTTATTCCTTATCTTATTTAATTGATGGAGTTGTTGAATTAAATGAAATTTCTAATTTTAAAATCATGTTATAATTTTTTCCCTTGTTAAATGGTATGGTCATGATAGAAAAATCATACCCATACTTGTGTCGATGGTGATAAAATGGTCTTGACTTAGGGAAACATTGGATGGGTTCATCATTCCTGATATTTAGTTTTGATAATGAATTTTAATTATACCTATGGTGACACTAGCTATGTCTGGGATGGACCCACCATGAATTTTTCATTTACCTCTAGACAAGTTATATCGATTCCTAAAAAGAGATCCCATGGATGACCTTGGGGGTGTGATTGTTTTACCATTTCATGAGAGATACTCTCACCCACTACGTACAATACATTTGTTGGAATCAAAGGATTGTTCTTTTTTATTCACATCATTCCAAGAGTGATACTTGGGATCACATTCATGGGTCCCCTTGGACAGACTCCCATGAACTCAATTATATAAAATTCCACAGGAGAGATACTTTGGATCTCTACTGGATCACCATGGATAGGCTTAGGGTATGTCTTCTTAAACTCAAAATATATATTTCAAATTAATGAATAAAAATCTATAATTAGGATTCTAGGGACTCATCCACCAAGCCAAATAATATCATGGAGATGGTCCACCCTTTTGGGTACTTACTTATGTCAGTTTTTATTACATTATCCCTTACACCTTACTTGTAAAAGCTACATTAGCTTAGAGACGTCCATATTAATCCAAAGTAGGTAGTATAGGTCAGGTATCCTTGAGGAACTCGTGCCTATGTGTTTATTTATTTACTACCTTTAATTATTATTTTGGAAAATTATTCATTTTATATTCATGAACTATATTGATTTAGACATCATTGGTGATGAGCTAATGAGTATATCTCACACCCTACTTAGGTTTCCCTTGGTACCTGAGAAGAAATCTTTGTTGTGGGGCTAGATAAAGGGTAGTGTCTATATTTTGATGCTTGATTTCCAATTCCAGGATGGAGTGCCGAAGAAGGGGAGCGAGCCGATGGTCCTGATTCTTTTAGTGTTTCTTTTTGGTATTTTCTATTTTTGTTAGAATGTGTATATACATGCTACCTATTTTTCACATGTACTCATTTTTTTAGTTAAATTATAATCATCATCATTTTTATCAATTTATTATTCAGCATCCACTACTGGTTTATTTACCTGGATGTTTAATGTTATTCCACTGATGTTTGTATGTTATTATGGTTTATGTTGTTTTTTATCTATTATATACTATCATGATCCACTATCAACTATGAAAGAATAGTCTCCCCATAGACACTCATTAGGCCTCTCTTCTACACAATATCCTCTAGAATATGGTGAGGGGCACTTGAGGTTGTATGGCCCATCACCTCAGGGAACCTCCATGTGGCTTTTGAGATGGGATGTTATAAAGGGGTATTAAAGGGATATTCTTTTTTGTCTCACTATTTCACTATTAGATCAGAGACTAGTTTTTTTTTATTTTGAAAATGATCTTTTTCTTGGATGTATATAACCCACATACTAGGGAAACTGAAATTCCCCAAGATTGGATCATGTCGTTATGGGTTTCACTTTTGTAGTTTTATAGATTAAAAAATTTGGTGATGCACTCATTATTTCTTTTAATTATTTTTTATATAAATTTTAATGGATTTATTCATCCCAGGCCCAAAGATATGAGGGAATATAAAATTAATTCATCATACTAGGAACCATATGATTTAAATTTCATGCATTATGTCATTCCATATCTACTTTTCAACATTCTTTTCCTATGTTGTATGTGCTTATTGTGGTTATTTTATTTGTTATGTATTACATTGTCTTGGTGTTTTTTGTAGGGATGATATAATTTGCCTAATTAAAGTTCCAACACAAACCTAAATGGTGTTTTTCTATATATTTTGATGGTGAAACATTAATTAATCAATTTTACTACATTAGGTAATTAGAATAATTAGTTACAAGGGAAATTTAAGAGGCAAGTACTTTAATAAATTGGAATGGTAGTTCATTCAATCCAACCACTATAGACTGCCTGTTACACCCAAATACAAAACGTAAAATATATGTCACATTTACCTTTTATGGTAATTTCAATTAACAAGAGTATGGACCTTTATAATTTGGAACTGGTGATTCAATTATTTGGTCTGATTTATCTATATTCTTATAAATAATAGAATACAAAAATAAATTAATGATTAAAATGAAAATGTTAGTGCTAGATGGGGATTAAAAATTCCAAGTAAATGGTGTTATCTATTATACATTGTATTTGACACTCCATATACTCGAAACCCTGTAGTTGTACGAGAACTTGACCCTAACCTGACCATTGAATTTGAATGTAGGTCATGACTTCTGTGATTTTTTTGATATTTAATATCACATAGAACTATCTCTAGGGTTATGATGAGTGGTTTGAATCACTTATAAGAAGGCCTTTTTCATGTTCCTTCCTTTACCGTTTTTCGAGTCTGTTACAAATATTATCTCATGAGTGTTTTTGGAAATTGTAGAGTTATAGAACCATGACGTCCTTGCGTAGTACGCCAAAAACATAGAGATGATCATGATCTAGAGTAGGTGGGACCAACACCACCTATGATACCTCCCATATTTAAACATGAGGAACCTCCTATTGATCATCCACTGGGAGATGATTCTCATTTTTGTGATTGATTTTTCTGCTTCATGCAGTCTGTATAGGGTGCTCCCTGACATTCCCTTACCGTGGAAGAGCTGAATCATGTGTTCGAGTAGCAAACCCCCCCCCCCCCCCAACTTTTTGGGGGATGTAGGTCCTTAGGATATTTATTCATTACAAGAGGCCATGTTTTATATCTTCAATCATATAGAGAGACTATTATAGTGGAGGTTAAATCTCTCCACCTACATGATGGATGACTTCGATAAGCATTGGTGTGATTCCCACACTCAGGCTAGTCGATATCAGGGTATGATCTGTGAGGACTTCTATATAGCCTTATTTGAATACATATTTCAATAGACATTTAGAATATACAAGGTCTGGGAGTTTATGAACTTGTAATAAAGTGACATGTAGGTGATGGAGTATTTGTCTCACTTCACCAAATTATAACATTTGTCACCGACATTTTCTGGTAAAGACCAATTTATTGCGATGGGATTTGAGGATGAGATTGCATAGGGAATATTATTATTGGTGAATTTATTTCATATAACCAAAATTTCAGAGACAATAAACCAAGCCCTCATAACTATTTGTAACATGATAGAATCCTAAAATGTGATACAGGCCAGTTTAATGTTCAGGACGGGAAGTGGTTTACCTAGTGGTCGAAGACATCATATTGAGGGTACACATGGGGGAATAACCATTTAGGTGGAATGAACCAAAATATATTTGGTGTGTCACTAATGTGACAGTCTAATCCATATGAACAACTAATGTATGTCAAAAATAATTGAGTGCCAATCTTTTTTTAGGATGTCTCACCTTCATCATTTCTGCCACTCTTTTTCTCCAACACCTAGTGAACCCAACACATGTGAATATGGATCTATGATGACATCTATTTTAGGTATGGGATTAGAGACTCCACATTAGGATAAGAGTTGGTTTTATTTGTGTTGATTAGGCCTAGTGGTATTGATGGTCATGGTAGTCTTGATTTAGAGGCTCATTGCCAACAAAGCGGAATGGCTTAGGCTAGTCAGGTTACATCTCTGGGCCATGGTTCATGCCATGTCAATATAGTACAACTTATTCCTATGAAGAAGAGTCCAGTTCCTTCTACTATACAATGTACTTTTCTAGAAGCCCATACTTTAGTTTCTTCCCATTTTATATAGATGCGTCGCAATCCATTATATCTATAATTATTATTGATAGTTTTTATCCCATAAATAAAATACTTATGTGGTGTGATGAATCATGACACAACACTAGGGGTCAGATCATAGAATAGAAACCAATATAAAGATTTTCCCCTTCATATAGCTGGGTACCATTTCCTAAGGAATTTTTTATCCTTGAGTTTCACAGCTTCAACATCATTCTCAGTATGGACTGGATAGTGTCTTATAGATACCATGTTTATTGTTATCATCAAAGGGTGTCATTCACTTCACCTGAGGGTAATAAATATATTCAAATGGGAGAATGGGATATCCGAGCTAGTAAAAATGGACCTATGCATTAATGGATAGTTACAGTGACAACTTAGATGGTGAGTCTCTTTATCGAAAATAAGAGAATGCCACTTATGGAATTCTATCTAGTGGTGAAACGTTTTAGATAAGTCTTTCCTAATTATTTCTCTAGATTACCTCCAAATAAAGAGGTCGATTTCACCATCAATCTATTTGCAGATGCTGCACTATTGTCTATTCACCCCTATAGTATGGACCCTATTGATATCTAGGAAATCAAGAATAATTTTAATGATATAGAAGTAAAATGTTTTATACAACCCAACATTTTTCCTTGGTGTTCACCCATAATTTTCACTATGATGGAAATCATAACCTTAGGTTTGTGTGGATTACATATGGTTGAACTATATTACTATGAAGAATCGGTATCCACTACCTTATATAGATGACATCTTCTACTAGCTTTGAGGAGCACAGTTTTCTCTAAGATTTATTTGATCTCAGCTACCATTAGGTGCATGTGAGAACATCAGACATACCACATTATCATTCCAAAGTATGTATGACATATACAAGTATCTAGTTATTCCATTCAACCTCATAAATTTAGTAACTATATTTATGGCTCTGATGAAATGGGTTTTCCACCCTTACCTAGATTAATTTGTAGTGGTCTTCATAGATGATATCTTAGTGTATTATCACACCAGACACAACTTTTACAACCATCTTGATATTGTGATTAATACACTGTGATTGCACCATCTACATGTGAAGCTCAGTAAATGTCACTTTTGCATCAACATGTTTCACTTTTTGGGTTATATAATTTCCAATTAACCCTTATTGGTTAACCTAGATAAGGTGAGTGTTGTGGTTTCCTGGGAATATATAAAGAATGGAATTAACATATATATATTTTTTGGGGATTCTTGGATATTAAAGGAAATTCATTTAGGATTTCTCATGTTTGGTAGCTTTTATTGTGAGCCTAACTAAGAAAGGGGAGAAGTTCATCTGGTTGTAATATTGTGACATAGTTGAAGGGGTGGCTTACATAAGTGAAAAGGCTAATTCTACTAGTACTAGGAAAGAGATATACTTTTTATTGTGATTCCTTAGGGATTAGGCAAGGATTAGTTCTAATGTCAGGTGATTAGTTTGTAGTGTACAGGTTAAAACGGTTGAGATATCATGAGCATAATTACCCTATTCACGTCCTCGAGCTAATGTCCATGGTTCATGCTCTATGTTGTTGGAGGAATTATTTATTGGGTGATTGGTTCATTGTTTACATGGATCACAAAGGTTTCATGTACATTTCTACATGGTGATACTTGAATATGAGGCATTGTATGTGGTTAGAGTACCTATAGTTTTTCAATGTTGAGCTTTCTTATAAACCAAGAAAATGTAATTTTTTGGTCGACGTCTTGAGCCATACGACTAAGACATAGGATTTCCAGGAGGCCATTCAAGAGTGGAATTTGATGGATCTGTTTTCATATATACACCTATAGGTTCTAGAAAAATATGACCAACCTATTTTTACAACTATAGTAGGGATGTCCTTACATCTATAGTGGGTGAAAATCATACAACTATCTGATTATGAGGTCCTCATATTAAGGGAGAGCATCAAAAGTGAGAACCCATCATCTGGTTTGGTTGTTGATTGTACTGATATCTTACACTATAATGGGTGTGTCTGGGTTCCATTAGATATAAGAAAATATTTGAATAGGGAATATCATGCATCCTTTTAGAAATATCACCCCAGTCTTACCAAGATGCACTGAGACATAATTTTTCATAATTGGAGGCATGGTATGAAGTGGTAGATTGATGTTTTATCAGATGGTGATCCATAAGTAAATAGGTTAGGAAATAGTACTAGTTACTTAAAAGACTTATATTGATTCTATTATTTCTTATGTGGAAATTGTATGATGTCACCATGGATTTCATGATGGGATTTCTGAGACCCCCTCGAGGCAGTGATGCAGTATGGGTGACCATCAATAGGTTGACTAAGGTTGAACATTTTCTACAGACTTAGGATACCTCATTAGATGAGAATATTGAAAGGATTCACATCCATTAGATTGTGTGTCTTAATTGAGTTCCTATTTCTATATTATTTGAATAGGATTCCTAGTTTACATCATGATTTTTTCATGGGTTCTACAAGGTACTAAGTTCACTGGTGCTATTGAGCATGACATGTCATCCTTAGACTAAAGTGAAGTATGAGTGGACGATACAATAGTTAGAGTACATGCTATGGGAATTTATCTATGATTTTTGTTGTTTGTTGGACAATAATATATATCATATTGAGTTTTCCTATAATAGTTTTTTAGTAAATCATTCAGATGGTTCCATATGATTCCCTTTATAGTAGGTTGTGTCATTAACCTATATAATGGTTATAGGTAGGTGAGGGATAACCATTAGGTCCTCATATCATTTAGGATAACATATATAATGTGCATATTATTTAGAAATGTATCATTATAGATCATTCTAGGTAGAAGTATTACATTGATTATCGGTGTAGGCCTATGGAGTTCATGGTTGGACATCGGGTCATTCTAGCAATTTTACCATATTGGGAAATAGAGTAATTCATAGATAGGTAAATCTATCACTAGTTATGTTGAGACTTTTGAGATAATAGAGGCAGTCGGGCTTGTTCCTATCGGTTGTATTTAACTTAGAGGTACCGTACCATGCACAACGTCTTCCATATATCACAGTGTCACCAGTATCATGTTGATTTGTCTCCTTCATATTACCCTAGGTATATTGATCTATAGAGAGATACATCATTTTTGGAGAATCTGATACATATCATTAATCAAAGCACAAAGGTATTATGAGATAGTTCAGTTCCTCTTGTTCTGGTGTTATGGGAGCATGACTGTGTAAAGGGGGAGATTTGGGGGAGAGTGGCTGGTGTACGTTCTCAGTGTCCATAACTATTTCTATTCAATTCCTTATTACCCTCGAAATTGAAACATGGAATTTATTTTTGTATAGAGGGGTGTTTGTAACATCTCTACTCTTTGATAAGGTGCATTTCCTTTTTAAATTTGGTCAAACCTAGATGATTTCCTTCCTTTTTTCTAGACCATTGTAACTAAAAAATTAGATCAATGCATTTTCCTTTATAAGGAAAGGTAGTAGAATTTCTTAAGTCTATCTATTGGTCTAATATATAGTTTGTACCTGATACATGGTGTGTAATGGAAATAAATATCTTTTAAAAGATAAAAAACATGTAAGGCATTTTCTAGGTACACTACACATCGTGACATGGGTTTTCCTGAGTGAGAAAGATCCAAAGATTTACATAGTTTTTATGGAATATACATGTCGTGTAAATTTCCAACATAGTTTTTTTAAAGGTCCAGACAGCCTTTTCATAGAGTTTCTCACTTTCTTCCTTTCACAGGAGTGACAACGCGTGAGGGACCCCTTCAATGCCTAAACTAAGGATCCTTCTTCCTTATCGAACCAATATTCATTTTAATTATTTTTAATCATGTTGGAATCCTATTGGTAGGAGCTAACTCCAATTCCTTCTCTTGGTAGTTTCTCTTCTTATATCTTGTTTAATTTTGGTGTGTGTTGATTTTTACTTTTTTACTTCGCATTTTATGATTTCACTAATATCTCTCATTCTAGCTTGATTCAAAGGCTAACACTATATGAGGAGAGGTATATGAACCTAAGGTAGGTGTTATAGATTCTTACCATGGTTTCCTTTATATTTATATGGTTCACCATTATGCTACACGCTGGACCCTTCTAGTGGTGCCTCTAAATTGTTAAATAAATTAAATTGAATGATTTACCATGTTCGGTACAACCCTAGTTAGTTGTGAATCACCCTTTGGTTGATTTACATGACATAATCCACCCATTAGGGCGTGCCGTCCCTTAATGGTCTATTTTACCTTCCATTCTCAATTGTTAAATCACCCATTTCCTTGTTCCTTGGCCTAATAATAAATTATGTTGACCAAGTGGAAATGGTAGGACAAGTATTTAGGCCCTTATTACATATTCCTTATTCACTATTCATATATGCCTTTTCTTATTAATTTTTTTGTAATTTTAGAATTAAATTAAATGGACAATTTTTAAATCATGTTATAAGTGCTTTTCGTTATTAAATGGTATGATATTGATAGTCAAATCATACACTCATAGGTGATAATGGCTATAAAAGTGTCCCAACATCAGGATTCCTTAGATATTCTCATCATGTCATACAGTTAGTTTGGTTAATGGATTCTAAGTATGCTGGTTAAAATACTAGTAATTCATTGGAAGGGATCACTGTTCATTTTCATTTACCTCGAGATGATTGATATGAGTTCTCTAGGGGACACCTCGTGGATGGAATCAATGAAACCATGGTTGTACCATGACATAAGAGAGACTCAGAACCATATGTGTGATATTAAGGATGGACGTAGAGGTTTGTTCTTGTGGTATTCACACCATGTTGGGATTGACACTTGATATCACTTTCATGGGTCCCCTTGGACAGACTCTCATGATATCATTTATATAAAGTTCCCCTAGAAAAACACATGTGATCTCTTCAGAATCACCTTGAATGGGCTCAAGGTTCTTCTTCATAAACTCCAAAGATGTATTTTAAAATAAAGAATAAAAATGTACAATTGGGTTTTCAAGAACAAGTCCTTCAATCCAAATCACATGCTTGGAGATGGTCCACCCTTTTTGGGTCCCTATTTATGCCAATATTTATTACATTATCCCTTACACCTTACTTGTGTTGGTTACCTTATTTCAGAGACATTTGACTTTGGTTGAAGTCGGTAGTGTTAATCAGGTATCCATGATGAAGCCTATATGATGTTTTTATTTATCTATTTCATTATTCTCTTGGCACACTATTCATTTTGTAGGAATGAACTAGATTGATCTGGACCTTGTTGGTGGTGGACTATTGATTATATCTCACACCCTTCTTGGTCCACTCTTGGTACCCAAGAATACTTTATGGTTGTAGGACTTGATAAAGGTAAGTTTCCAACTTCCAATGATTTATTTATAGTTCTACGACAGGGCGTGGGAGAAAGCGACATAAACTATGCTTATGATGCTAGTTGTGTTGCATTTTTTTAGTGTTTTTGTTAGTATGTAGTATATGGATGTATCCCCTATTCCCAGATTAATCATATTGTACAGTTACATGACTATCATCATCATTATGTATATATATATATATTATGCATATATTTCCAGTTGGTTATTCATATGGATTTTTGTTGTTATTCCCCTATTATATTTTCCTTATTACTGCTTATGTTTTTTCTTATTTATTCTATACCATTTTTATCCACTCTGATATATGAAGATATAGTATCCCCATGGACACACCATAATCCATCACTAATATTTGGCAGCATCTGTCGTTCTGGGAGGTGCACTTGAGGTCTTGTGGCCCACCATCTCTGGGCACCACTAAGTGGCTTCCAAGGTGGTATTCTATATTGATAAAGGTAATACCATCCTGATCAAATATACCCAAGTTATCACTTCCTTTCAGAGGTGAGAAATTCTATCATGAATATTCATTCAATTTCATACCAATAATGATGAACCCAACATAAGATACCTCTCTACGACATCAATGTAATTGTTTTAATCATGTACCAAACTATATAATCAATTAGTATGCATTAATAGTAATGTCATCCCATAAACCCATTAACAATAAAAATAAAATAATTAGTGATGTTTAAAAACATTGTTAATTCATTTATCAAGGTCCCCAAAAAAATATCACTAAATGTGGTGTCACTAATTTAACAACATTTATAAATGTCGTGAATTTAGCAACACGTCATTTTCAGTCATTATATAGAAGCATTGACCAATAAATTTCTCAAAATTAGTAATGTTTAGAGACCCCTCATCTTCTATTGTTTACTAGAAACACTGGTATGTGACACCACATTCACTAACATTTTTTTGATATCACTAATTTAGTGACATCCTGTCTATCAACCTTTTTTATGAATGTTGGAAAGTGACACATCATTTACTGAGGTTTGTAAAACAAATTTGTAAATTGTTTTTTTAATTATATTTTGTATTAAAACTTATTATATAATTTTTTCAATAATGAAAGTATAATACCTCTCTCCAACCTACACCCCCTGGCCCCCATGTGCTCCCTCCCTCACCCCATGACCCCTTAGTACCTACTTCCCCCTGATACCCATCCCTCATCTCTCTAATGCCAGCACCTCACCCTCGCCCATCATATACCCCACACATGCCCCATGTTCTCTCCCTAAACCCATGACTACCCCACCCCACAGCCCATGTCCCCCTTCCATGCCCTCCTATACCCCACCCCACTACCTCCCCATAACCCACGCCCCACTGCCCCCACCCCTCACCCCTCCAGTTGCATTTTCCAAAACTCATGTATCTATTTTTTCCTAAACCCCCTCAAAAATACAAATTACATTCCAAATAAATGAATTAATGCTACCTCCACTATGATTAAACCCATGGACCTCCAAATTACCAATGAAGAAGACAACTAACCATTCTATTTCAAATTTTGTTAAATAATTTTACTATCTTAAATATATATATAGATAAATATCAATATTTATGAAATTAATATATATATTTTTATTTATAATTTTTATTTTATATTTAATATCTATATTTTTTATTTTATGTTCATATATACATATATATGTTTACGTTATATTATATATTTGTAAATTTATATTTCACATATATGTTTACCTTTTATACAATTTATATATATCTATATATATATATGTTTATATATATGTTTGTGTGTGTGTTTGTATAAATATATATGTGTATGTATACATATATATAATTATAACTATAAAATATATATATTTATTTATTTATAATTGGTGACATTTTAAAACACTCGTAAAAATATCACTAAAATAGTCACATTTTCTTAAAAATGGGACAAAATTAAAAGTATTTAATCATTTTATGTTATATATATATATATATATTAGTATTTAAAAATTAATACTATATATATTTTTATTTTTATATATTAATATACAGACACATATATATAAATCAATGTGTTTATATTTTATTTTCTATATTTTATGTTTGATTATATATGTGTGTGTGTGTGTTTGTGTTTATAAAATATTATATATATGTATATATTTTACATATAAGTTTATATTTTATATTATATATATGTATGTTTATTACATATATGTGTGTGTTTATATTATATATATTTGTGTGTGTGTGTGTGTTTATGTTTTATATTTTATATACATGTGTGTGTGTGTGTTTATATTTTATGTTTATAATTTCTGTGTGTCTTTGTGTGTGTGATTATATTTTATGTTATATAGATGTTTATATTATATATTTATTTTATAGTAATATGTGTGTGTGTGTGTCTAAGTTTATATATGTACATCTTTTGTGTGTCTATAAATATATATGTGTATGTATAAATATATAATTATAAATAAATATAAATATATATAATTATAAATAAATATATATATATATATATATAATTTTCCATGTTTCAAAACATTGGTATACATGTCCCTAAAATAGACACATTTCCTTAAAAATGTGACCAACTTTTAAATATATATGTGTTTATATATGTTAACATATATATGTGTTTATGTTTGTATATACTTATATATATATATTTATATTTATTTATGATTATGTATATATATGTGTGTGTGTTTCTGTGTTTGTATATATATATTAATATATATATATATATATGTAAATATATATTTACATTTATGCAAGAAAATGGGATATATATATATATATATATATATATTACCGTCATTGCCTGCAAATCATGCTAATTAAGCAACATTTTTAAGAACGTTGATAAATTAGTTATGTTTCTGGAAAATCTTTGTTAGTTTAGTGACATTTTGAGGAATCGTCATTATTTTAGTCACATTTTTAGAAAGAATCTCTAAATTTCTGACAACATCCAAAAATGTCATAGATTTAGTGATGTTTTCTGAAAAACATCCGTAAATTTAAAAATTAGAAAAAAATTTAGAAATTTTGCTAATTTATAGGTTTTTTGTGATGTACACATGTTCATGGATATGAAAAAAGTTCATATGAAACATGTGGTATTATTATTGGTGGGTTAGTCCTCATGATCTCATCTACATGAGATCACCAAGTGCAATTATCATGAGATGAAGTCTCAATTCCTATGATCCATTGACATCTAATAGCCACACACTGTCTGTGTTCTATTAGCATGTTGTGTAAGTTAAAGACTACTTTTATTGTATCTCATGGTTTTAATTATAGACTAGGAACTGATATTACACTTTTATATGACATGTAATCTATGGAAATTCCCAAAAATATAATGGATGTAAAAGTATCATCTCTCTCATGATAAGGTAAAAACCTGTATACATCAAATTCTATAGATGTAATGGTAACCAATGAACATACATGAGTTGGATTTAGGGAACCAACATAAAATAGGAATTTCTTATAAAAGTTGATTTATTATTTTGGGAAATTGGTTTATATTTGAATTTTATTCAATGATTATGTTGTACTTTATTTAATGGGGGTTTTGGGAATTGATTTTGATTGAGTTTATTTTCATGAAAAATGTTTTGGACATGAAAATAAATTAGGTCATGTGGGTATTTATTAATAGATTGTATATTTCAAATAGAAATTTTAAATGTAGATTGAAAAATAATTATTTTTGAATTGTTTTTCTAAAAAGTGAAATGGTGTTTTCAATTTTTTATTAATAAGGTATGTTATTAAATATGTAATGTTGAATTTCAAATAAAAATTGGATAGTTTTCTAATGAAATTGAGAAAAGGATTGGAAAATAAATTTTCTTATGTGTTTTATCTGAGTTAGTGATGACTTGATATTCATTTTTATTTTCATGGTAATCTAGTTTGGTCTTTGTTTTGTATCATGTTGATGATGTGATTTTGAATTTTTTCGGTTTAAATTGATATTTTATTCTGTCTTGTAAGGAATAAAATAATTCAGTTCACTTCATGAGGTTTTTTATAATATTCTTCCCATAGATTCCTCACAAAATAATGAGATGTTTTTTTTGGGTTGATCTTAAGTGCAGTTATCCTTTTCAATTAAGAGTGATATCCTCTAGTTTTGACTCAAAACCGACTCAACCTCCTTCTTCCTATGATGTCGATGTATCCCTCTAAATAATTTATTGGATATATATGATTGAAGGAAACATTAATTTTCTCAAAACTCAAGATGCTTAAATATTAAAGGCCATTATAACATAGTGGTAAGGGACCATTTGTGTGGAAGTAGATAGAGGTTTTTTTATTTTTATGATTTTTTGAGCCTTTATCTGGGTGAATGGTAAGTTAATAATGATTTTGGAAGGCTTTCTATGTTGTTGGTTTTTCTTTTTTCCTTTAGATTTTTTCAATAACTAATTATTAAATGATCCTTCCCCTAAAATGACTTCATCTTGATCTTTATGAAATTATGGGTGAATACGTGAAACACTCTGACCGAAACCATTGGGTCTGACCCAAAGTTCCATATGACCTCATTTTTTCCTCCCCATATGCAAGAGGTTGTCGATTAGAAATGAGAGAATATGTTCATCAATATGGATAATATTATACCCTCAGTGTAAGGGCCTGACCCAAGTTGCATGGAGTAAGTTCCTTATTTAATTACATTGGAATATAAACAAGTAATACTCATCCTGAATGACCGAATAGTTTATTATTATTGGAAAAAAGATAAATACAAAATGTTAACATTACAACTACAAAAGAAATATCATAGGAACTATTTTGAAAACATCCATAACTCCTAGGTTATTTCAACATGTCATTCATAATAATAAAATTCATGTCTTGAGGAAATGAAAAATAAGAAAGGGGTGAGCTCAAACACTCAGTAAGGGTAAGAAATAAAATATAAAATATATAAACATTAGGAAAGTTGAATAACAGAAAACATATGTCTTTAACAAAAACATGAACACATTATTGTTGGAATAAGAGTGAGTAAGTAATGCCATAAAAAACATAACGACGAGTATTCTACTAGTCAAAAAACCACATTAACCATTAATACTATTTTACTAGTATGGGAATTTATAATGTGGGAAATCATCACCATACCATCAAGGCCTTGTGTCGGGACCATAAGTAATCATTTTTTCGAGGCCTTGTGCCAAGACTGTATTTTGTCCCATGAGACCTACTGAGGAACTGAGGGGCTATAGTGGGCCCCAACCGACACTTTATATGTTCAAATAATTCCTCATATTGACATGGATAAATATAATCAACATAAACATTAATATTGAAACTAATATATGAAATGTAAATAACGTTCCTTGAACATTAACCATAAACACTAATAGTTTGGAGTAAATTTGTGAATGGTTTTAAGATAGCATGTCCACAACCAAAATAATAATAAACCATTAAATTAAATATTCTTCATTGTACCATTAATTATTATTCCCAATAATACATAATAATCAACAAGAGTGTTGAAAAATATGACGATACTCTTATAGAATCTTCGAGTAATTCTTGAGATAAATACCCTTATTCTTTGAAAAGATGAGTTCTTTTGGTAAAATATTTTTATAAAACTAGAAGTAAAGTAAGTTAATATTTTTATAATAAAATTATTTATTTTATAAATATAATTGTTTCCAAAAATAGATTTTAAGGTTCCCTTGATAATAGGTAAGAAATTAAGAAATTCTCTTGAATCGGGCAGGTATTTCGGAAATGATTTTTAATAGATCCTTTTATAACATATAACTCCCATTAAATTAAAGTATGATTATGGTTGTTAAACCTATATATAATTCTCAAAAATAATTTATTAGGAGTAAATAATAATAGAAAACAGTTTAATTGAGGTAATTAGACAATAAAAATAACCCGAATGAAAATGGATGTTCGAGCGGAAAAAACGCTTAACTAAAGTCCAAATGTGTTCCTCTCTAGAACTTAAGGTCATGGATTATGAAATTAGACTTATTAATAACTTATTTAAGAACCTATTAGATATTTATTTAGTTTATAATAATTATTATTAGTTTATTTATGTCCTTATTGAAATGTTATTATATTGAATATCGTCATTCCGGAGTGTTCGTTTTCATTATTTTTGTAATTTATTAACTTTTTCTTAAGTAATGGATTTCATGTAGAATGAATGTTAATCTCCAGAATTGAAATTAAATATTATTTATGAACATCAATAATTGTTAATTGTCATTTCTATAATTTTTTTACATTAAAAAGGATTAATCATTCGATGAATTATTAATGACATACACTTGGATTATTTTAGCTGTATTTAGATTTTTAGGAAGTAGTTTGGTCCTACGATTATATAATTTTTATGTATACTAGTTCATGATTATTAATTAGGTTATAATGAATATATTATAGTCTGTTTCAACCATCAAAATGGTTTAATTACAAAAATTCTATATGGTGATAGTAATTGAAAACCCGTCTTCCTTGAATGTGATAAATTATCACATCTCAGATGATGTTTTCTATAAAAGTATCAAATAATGAAAAAAGATAGTTTATGATGACTTATTAAATTATAAAAACAAAATTAAAGTAAATTTAAGGTTCTATATCTATAATAACATTTCAATTAAGGGTGGTTAGGGAATAAATAAAATAAAGAAACTTGAAAATAAAAGAAGCGTTGAGAGATCCCTTATGAAAATTTTACAGCATAATGACTATACAACATGTTTTTAGAAAACATTAAAAATACACGGGAAAGAGTTCACACAATCATATAAGACCCATAAAATATTATAGTTTTATAATAATATAGAAATAATAACATGGTGTGAAAACTTGAAATACATACCACAAAAAAGAGAACTTGAATGGAAAAGAGTAGTTGAGAATTCTCTTACCTTGTAGAGTAACTCCTAAGACATGAAGGTTGGGACCATGGTGGATTTAGGACACATTGGGAGGAATAATAGGGAGGTAAAACAACTAGATCATCAAATATTATGAGTTTGTAATAATGTAAAACAAAAAATGAGTGGGTATTTATAGTAAATGAAAAAGGTATTTTTTATTATTTTTAAAGGACACCCCATTAGTAGTTTTTGTAAAACAATGGGATTTCCCATGGTATTAGCCACTTGGGACACCTAATATCTTATATTAATATATATAATTCAACCAGAATTTTATTTTAATTATTACATCATTATGATGTCATTAAACATACTAAAATCTCAAAACTGTATTTTTACTATTCACAGAAAATTTAAGTATTTTAGAAAAATCCCAAAAATTCACCCTAACCATTTATCGACGTGTATATTTCAAAAATGAACTCCATTTTTAAAAAAAATTAAATATTATTAATTTTAATTTTTAAATAAAATCAAAGTTAATTCAAAAAATAACAATTTTAAAGGTATAAAAATTTTTCTATCACATTGAAAAATTAATGAAGATATAATTATCTTGTTAACTTGAAAAAATAAAATATTATCATTATTTACTATTTATAAGGTTCATATTACTATTCATAAGGGTATGTTACTATTCACCACAAAATAAGGTTTTTCTATCAGACTCCAAATGAAAAACTAGCCAGAACTCCAGATGACCGTTTTTCAAAATTCAAAACATAGTAGAGGTGAAGTTGTGTTTAATGGATAAATTATTAATTTTTTTGTTTTGTGGGTACAAAGTGTTTTTATGCAATCAATATTTATTTTTAAAACCTTGGGTTCTAACATTCTTCCCACTTTACAAAAATTCTATCCACAAAATTCAAAATATGTTTCCTAAAAAGATTCAGGTTCGTCTTCAATATATACTCCTCATGCTCCCATGTTGCATCCTCCATATTATGGTCCCTCTAAAGAACCTTTACTAGAAGAGTCATCTGATTTCTCAGTACTTCTTCTCCGGTATCCAGAATCTTGATAGGCTCTTCACAATAAGATTGACCGGGTTGATGTTCTATTTTTTCAAAGGTGATTACATGTGTTGGTTCGAGCATGTATTTCCTTAACATTGATAAATGGAAGACATTTTGAACTTTGGAGAGACTTAGAGGCATTTCCAAATGGTAATCTATATCTCTAATTCGTTCGAGAATTTTAAAATGTCTAATGTCCATGGGACTTAATTTTCCCTTCTTGCCGAATCGTATAATACCCTTCCATGGAGAAACATTTAAGAAAACATGATATCCTTATTCAAATTCCAAACACTTCCTTTAGTTATCAACATCGCTATTTTTCCTACATTGAGTTGTTTTGATATGGCTTTGGATAAACTTTACCTTTTTCAGTGTTTCCTCAACATGTTTGAGACCTACGAGCTCTATTTCACCATCATAATCCTAGAAAGTTGGTGTAAAACATCTATTTCTATATAACGCTTCATATGGTGCCATATGAATACTTGAATTGAATCTATTGTTATATGAAAATTCTATGAGAGATAAATACTTATCCCACATACCTTGAATGTCAAGTGAAAAGACCTCAACGTGTCTTCTAATGTTTTAATAGTCCATACTAATTGTCGATTAGTTTGTGGGTGGTAGGTTGTGCTCAAACTAAGATCTGTATCTAGGGCCTTTTGAAGAATTTTCTATAATTGGTATGTAAAACATGGATCATGATAAAAAATAATGGATTAGGGTACACCATGAAGTATTAAAACTACATTAATATATATTCTTGCTAAATGTTTATGTGGTAAATCTTCTCTCAAGTAAGAAAATGTGCTGATTTTGTAAGATGATCAACAATGACCCATATCGCATCATTATTTCTTTGAGTCATTGTTAGCCTCATGAAAAAGTCCATTGTAATATTATATCATTTCTACATAGAAATAGGTAGGGTTTGCATGACTCCTCCATGATGTTGTGTTCCAGCCTTTACCCATTGACAAACAAATGTCTCGACACATAATCAGAAATCTACCTCTTCATGTTTTACTATAAAAATGTACCTTTAGATCTATAAACATCATTGTTCTACCAGGGTGTATAGATAAATAAGATATATTAGCATCATCCAGTAGTTCCCATTTTAGCTCATGAATTGCGAGAACACAAACCTCTTTCTAAATTTAAAAATTCCACCTACATATACAAACTCAATCAACTTCTCATCATTTATATCTTTAATTTGCTTTTGAAAATCTACATCATCAGCTTGAGAACATTTTATAATTTCCTATAATGAAGGATTGACAACCATTTGAAAAATTAGGGATGTGTTACATTACTTGATAATTCCCATATACATCATTACAAGATCCATGAACAAAGGATCCCTTTCAACTCTGATCTTGTTCATAATTTTATGGTCCTTTCTACTCAAAGCATCTGACACCTTATTTTCATTCCCCAAGTGGTAGTGTATTGTTCAATCATAATCCTTGAGTAGATTAATCCATCTCGTTTGTCTCATGTTGAGTTATTTCTATGAGAATATATATTTAAAACTCTTATGATCTGTATATATCTCACATTTTTCGCCATAAAGGTAATGTATCCAAATATTTAGAGAAAATATTACCAATGCAAACTCAATATCCTGAGTTGGATAGAATTTTTCATGAATTTTTAGCTGCCTAGATGAATAATCAATTACTCTATCAATTTGTATAAGGACATCACCATGTCCTTTCTTTGATGCATCGCTAAAGATAAAAATTCCATCATTCGCTAGTGGTAGATTCAAGATTGGAGCATTCACTAATCTTCTCTTCAATTCCTTAAAACATTATTCACAATCTATTTTCCATAGTATCTTATCCCATTTTGTGTAAGCTTGGTCCTTAGGTTGGAAAAATAGTTGATGTTCTGAATGAAACGCCGATAATAACCTGTTAACACAATAAAACTCAATACCTCAGTTATATTCGTTAGCGTTTTCCATTCATTCATAGCCTTTTCCTTAATAGGATCTGTAGATATTCCATCCATAAGGACAATTTGTCCTATAAAACAAACATATTGGAGCCAAAAATCACATTTTCTTATCTTCCCATATAATTCATTTCTCATAAGAGTCATCAGAGTAGTGTGCAAGTGATTTTCATGATCCTTATAGCTTTTATATTATACTAGAATATCATCAATAAACACCACCACAAAGTCATCAAGATATTACTTGAAAACTAAATTCATTATATCCATGAAAACATATGGTGCATTAGTAAGTCCAAAAGGAATTACTATAAACTTGTAATGCCCATACCTGGTTTAAAATGTTGTTTTTAAAATATCTTCTTTCCTCACAAGAAAGTGATGATATCCATATCGAAGATCAATCTTTGAAAAATATTGGGCTCCAAGAAGTTGGTTAAATAAATCATCAATGTGAGGTAGGGGATACTTTTTCTTTACTATTATAACATTGTTCTCCTAGTAGTCAATTTAAAACCTCATAGACCCATCTTTCATCTTAACAAAAAGAAAAAGGGCTCCACATAGAGAAACACTAGGGTGAATAAATCCTTTACCACTCAATTACTATAGTTGTTTCTTTAAAAAAAACTAACTCCATAGTTTCTATTCTATAAGGGGTCTTTGATATGGGACTTGAAACATGAATTATGTCAATGGAAAACTCAATTTCTCTCTCTAGAGTATGTCAATGTAAATCCTCTGGAATGACGTCAACATATTCTTTCACAATAGGTATTCCCTCTATCTATAAATTATTCTCCTCACCCATAGTTATTTCTTTCCCTACCACCCCAATAATTTAATTCATTAGAACTTTTGGGGGGTGGATCTATATTATAATTAGATGGAGATATTTCTTCCCTAAAGATAAGGGATTCGACATCATCTTCAATAATTGTAACCTCTTTACTCTTGTAATAAATTTTGGCATCATGATTTGAAATCCAATCCATACAAAGGATTATATCTAATTAAATCATGGGTATGATAATAAAATCAGTATATAAATCATTTTTATACACCATAATTAGGACTTCCTGACATAACTTTGTTATAATGATACTTCCCTTAGGGTTTTTGACTAAAGACACCCTTATTAAATCAAATTGGGAATATTTTATTTTTTTTGAATACTGGGAAGATATGAACGAATGCGATGATCCAAAATTAAATAAAGTAGTGGATATGATTTATGAAATGATTAATGCACATACCAACACTTCGTTAGGAACTCCAACCTATGTAGTTGTGATTGTATAAGCTTGGCCTTGCTCCATTGGCCTTATTTTTTGAACATTTCCCTTACACTTAGGACCTTTTCTGCATAATGTCCCATCTCTATTAATTGTAGCATTGAACATAGGCAGCTTCTTTCTTCCCCTTACAATCCCTGTTGTACCTCTCGTATCCCCTCGTGGTTTACTTTTCATGATCACAATCACTTTCTTATTTATCTAACATTGTTTTAAGTGTTGTGGATGATAGGCAAAAGATTGCCAAAGGATTGGCCCAAGAAAGCTGGAAAAAATGGACTGAATTGCAGTCCACCGGCCAACCGGTGTGATAGCACCGGCCAGCCGGTGGACCTGGCAGAGGCATTGCTCACTGCCAGGTTCCACCGGTCAGCCGGTGGCTCTGTCACCGGCCAGCCGGTGGAAACCTGATGAAACAGTGGTAGCTACTGTCTCCCCACCGGCCAGCCGGTGGCTCCCCCACCGGTCAGCCGGTGGAGCCTGGACCAAATTCTTCTCAACATCCAAGGCACCGGCCAGCCGGTAGACCAGTCAAACTAGCCGTTGGCTTTGACCAGTCAACCCTCTTTTGGCCTCCAACGGCTCCGAGGCCCTTTACAACGGCTCCGAAGACTCCCCAAGGGTTCCATGCCTATAAATAAAGGCCAAGGAAGCCCCGGACACTAACCGGATCATATACAAAGCCACCGTACACATTTTCCATCATTTGGCGTTCCTCCGGCGGACTTCCTTCAAGGAACCCCAAGTGCTCCATCCAATTCCACATCCAAGAGCACCATCAAAGAAGCTTGGAAGCGACCTTCAACATCTCCAATCAATCAAAGGCGCCCAAGACGTCCTCAAATACGGTTTTTATTGTATATTTATTTTGAGCTTTAAATTTGGGTTTGTGCCTACAAACCCCAACACCTTTTCTCATCCCCTCTTTCTTTTGGGTTTCACATCACCATTAAGGTGTGAAAAGGTTGTCAAGCTTTCCTTTAAATAGCTTGAAACATAGGTGATCTATCCTTCACCTGTAAGAAGGATAGTGGGTTCTTGCTAAACCATTAAAAGCAAGTGGGTTCTTGCTCAACCATTAAAAAGAAAGCTGTAATAGGTCCTAGTGCTACCTCAAAGCCTAGTGTGTTTCTTGCTAAAACCATTGAAAAGCAAGCGGTAGGAATCTCTCAACGGTTTAGTTGGGAGCGGAGACGTAGGCCGGGTTTTTGGCCGAACTTCGTTAACAATTTCTTGTGTGATTGCCTCTTTTATTTTCCGCTGCACATACTTTGATTTCACTTTGATTTTAAATTGTTAACCGTTTTTTTAAAAGGCAATTCACCCCCCCCCCCCCTCTTGCCATCCTTCCTGTTTTTCTCCGAACCAACAATTGGTATCAGAGGCAAAATTTGAGTAATACCTTCACCGGTTTCAAATTCAAGATCCATTGTGATGGCTTCAACCTCTTTCGCCCCCGAAGGCTTTTCTTTGGGTCGTGCTCCATTTTTTGATGGGACCGACTATAATTTTTGGAAAACCCGTATGACCACTTTTTTAAGAAGCATAGGATATCCTATTTACAAAATTTTCATGCAAGGTTATTCTTTGTCTTCCCCCGATGAATCCAAATGGACCCAAGCCGATATTAGAAATTTCGAGCTTGATGGCAAAGCCATGAACGCTCTACATTGTGGCCTTGACCGAAATGAATTCAATCGAGTGTCCACATGCACCTCCTCACATGAAATCTGGAAACTTTTGGAGGTTACCCATGAGGGGACCAACAAAGTCAAGGATACTCGATTGGACATGTATCGTCGAGATTTTGAGTCTTTTACCATGCATCCATCTGAATCTATTACTGAAATGTTTACGCGTTTTACTAATGTTTTCAATGGGAGAAAGTCCCTTGGTGATGATGTTTCAGCTGAAGCAATGGTCAAGAAGATTCTATGGGTCCTTCCGAGCTCATGGGCACCTAAAGTGACAGCAATCCAAGAAGCTAAGGATGTAAAGAACATGCCGATCGAAGAGCTCATCGGATCCCTAATGACCTACGAGATCACGATGAGGAGGCAAACTCAAAAGGAGGGCACACCAATCAAGACACCAAAGAACATCGCCCTCAAGGTACAAAAAGAAGTAAGTTTCTCCTCATCATCATCATCTTCTTCCTCATCTTCTTCAAGCGGCGATTCCGAAATGGAGAATCTAGCCCGCCAAATGCAAAAATTCATGAAGAAGCACAAGAAGAAGAAGAAATCTCGCAAGGCGCGAAAGCAAGAATCCACCGCAAAAGTCGAGCCCAAGGTGAAATGCAACGGGTGCGGAGAAAAGGGCCATTAAAAGCCCGATTGCCCACTCAACAAGAAACGGGCCACGCAAAAGGAAAAAGGAAAGAAAAAGGTCCTCAAGGCGACATGGAGTGACACCTCCTCTTCATCATCCTCCTCCTCCTCGAGCGACCAAGGTAACAAATGCCTAATGGCATTTCACGAGGTAACTTCTTCCGACTCTTCTTCCTCATCCTCTAGTTCTTCTAATTCTTTCAATCATTTGTCATACGAAGAACTCCAACATGTGCGAGACCAATTAGAAAATGGTTTTCACGAACTCTCGTCAAAATTCGTTGCTTTGAAAAAGAATTTCAAAAATCTTTCCTCCGAAAAGACCAACTTCTCAAAGAGAAGGAGGAACTCTCCCTAAAAATCCAAAATCTTCCCGATGTTGATTCCATGGAATCAACCATCAAAGATCTAAGGGAATCACTAGCTAAGTTCACCCAAGGGGAACAAAATCTTTCAAAATTGCTTGGTTCCCAATGAATTTCAAGAACCACCCAAGGGCTAGGATATACCAATGTAGCTTCCTCCTCCCATGCACCCACTATTTTTGTAAGGGGGACCTCCCAATACAAATTTTGCAATTATTGTAAAAAACCCGAGCACTTAATCTATGAGTGCAATTGCAAAAATGCCCGGTATGGCCGCCCCAAATCTTTTTTCTTAAATGATGAATTTTTTAGGAGAAGACCCGCCACTAGACAAGTGTGGATTGAAAAATCCCTATTAGCGAGTCTCTCCGGCCCAAAATTTATTTCGGTTTCAAACACCTCTCCCCGGTGATTTGTTGTTTTATTTAGGGGGAGTTAGGTTTGTTTAAGCATTTTTGTTTTATTCAAAATTTTCATTTCAAACTTTCAATTTCAACACTTGGTTTCAAATTTTTTAATTTCAAATCTTTTAAATTTCTATTCAATTTCTTCATTTAAAACTTTCAATTCAAATTTCGAAAATTTCAATTGGTTTAAAATCTCTTTCTTGTTTTTCAAACTTTTCCCTCAATCAAGTTTTATGCCCCGCGCTATTTTGATAATCACAAAGGGGGAGAAATTTATTGATTGATTGGGGGAGAATCCTTTTGATCATGCTTAGCATTTACTTTCTTTATCCTTTAAGCATGTCTTTCATTTTTGTTTTTACTTTAATTGTTTTGGTGATTGTGATCATCAAAATAGGGGGAGATTGTTGTACCTCTCGTATCCCCTCGTGGTTTACTTTTCATGATCACAATCACTTTCTTATTTATCTAACATTGTTTTAAGTGTTGTGGATGATAGGCAAAAGATTGCCAAAGGATTGGCCCAAGAAAGCTGGCAAAAATGGACTGAATTGCAGTCCACCGGCCAACAGGTGTGATAGCACCGGCCAGCCGGTGGACCTGGCAGAGGCATTGCTCACTGCCAGGTTCCACCGGTCAGCCGGTGGCTCTGTCACCGGCCAGCCGGTGGAAACCTGATGAAACAGTGGTAGCTACTGTCTCCCCACCGGCCAGCCGGTGGCTCCTCCACCGGTCAGCCGGTGGAGCCTGGACCAAATTCTTCTCAACATCCAAGGCACCAGCCAGCCGGTAGACCAGTCAAACTAGCCGTTGGATTTGACCAGTCAACCCTCTTTTGGCCTCCAACGGCTCCGAGGCCCTTTACAACGGCTCCGAAGACTCCCCAAGGGTTCCATGCCTATAAATAAAGGCCAAGGAAGCCTCGGACACTAACCGGATCATATACAAAGCCACCGTACACATTTTCCATCATTTGGCGTTCCTCCGGCGGACTTCCTTCAAGGAA
Source organism: Viscum album (assembly GCA_963277665.1). Classification (NCBI taxonomy): domain Eukaryota; kingdom Viridiplantae; phylum Streptophyta; class Magnoliopsida; order Santalales; family Viscaceae; genus Viscum; species Viscum album. The sequence goes on along the minus strand of OY728156.1, from coordinate 257,118,653 downwards.
CCCCAAGTGCTCCATCCAATTCCACATCCAAGAGCACCATCAAAGAAGCTTGGAAGCGACCTTCAACATCTCCAATCAATCAAAGGCGCCCAAGACTTCCTCAAATACGGTTTTTATTGTATATTTATTTTGAGCTTTAAATTTGGGTTTGTGCCTACAAACCCCAACACCTTTTCTCATCCCCTCTTTCTTTTGGGTTTCACATCACCATTAAGGTGTGAAAAGGTTGTCAAGCTTTCCTTTAAATAGCTTGAAACATAGGTGATCTATCCTTCACCTGTAAGAAGGATAGTGGGTTCTTGCTAAACCATTAAAAGCAAGTGGGTTCTTGCTCAACCATTCAAAAGCAAGCTGTAATAGGTCCTAGTGCTACCTCAAAGCCTAGTGGGTTTCTTGCTAAAACCATTGAAAAGCAAGCGGTAGGAATCTCTCAACGGTTTAGTTGGGAGCGGAGACGTAGGCCGGGTTTTTGGCCGAACTCCGTTAACAATTTCTTTTGTGATTGCCTCTTTTATTTTCTGCTGCACATACTTTGATTTCACTTTGATTTTAAATTGTTAACCCTTTTTTTAAAAGGCAATTCACCCCCCCCCCCTCTTGCCATCCTTCCCGTTTTTCTCCGAACCAACAATCCCGAGATTGGTATCCTTTTTCTCCACACTTGTAACAGACTCACATTCCCTTCAAGAATGTTCTATTGTGTTTCTTCCCAAAATTATAGATGAATTGAAATTCAATTATTCACTTATTCCCCATTTCCGTATTTCCTTTTCCAGAGTTTTCAGGAGCCCTTTTCTTCTCGTTTTTTACTTTAAAGTTATAAGATGTAAAAAATTCTTTTTCTGTCTTGATAGAACTTGAGACTCTATCTTCATAGGATAAGAAACTTTGGGAGATTAGATCCCTTTGTAAGAATGGTTTTAAACCATCATAGAATTAATCAATTTTTCTCCTTGGATTATGTATGTAGTCTTCAACATCCCTTTTTATCCTTGAAAAGTTTTCTTCATACATGGCATCATTTTCATCCCCCTTCTACCTTAGATTCAATAATTTCCAATCCATATCTACTCACTGTTCACAGGGGAAATATTTTTATAGAAATATTTCCTTAAAATGCCTCCATTCAAACTCTTCTAATTATTTATCCTCCATTGTGTTTTTGATTAATGACCAACACTGATCCACATATCCTAATAGATGATAAAGTACCATGACAACCTTCCCTCTTTCATTACATCCAAAAGAGTTAAATATCTTCTCTGGCGAACAAATCCACTACTCTGGTACCAACCAGTTTGTTGTCCTATTGAATGGTGGAGGTTATTTTCGTATAAAGATATATAATATATATTGTTCACATAGTGGACCTGGATGCTCCATAAGGGTAAGGTTATTATTCACAACCTGAGTATGTTTTCCGAGTATATTTTTAAGTTTCTTAGCACCAGTCATAGAATAAGATCCAATATCATTATCTTTCATCGGCAGAAAATCCCTACATGTGACCCGAGTGTTTTTGTGGTTTCTATTCCTTGCACTAGGAAACATTTCTATATAAATATATACACTAGATTATGGTATGAATCATATTATATAGTCTCAATTATTAAAAAATAATTAGCATAAATTGAAATTTTATGCATAGAAAATATTTTAATAATAAACATGGTATCTTTGAGAAACAATTTACATTTAAATCCTTTATAATGGTAGGTAAAGAAAATTTGAATTGTCCAAAGCATATCCCCTGAGAGTTTTAATATGAAGTGTTAAGAAAGGTCCATTGTTATGTACCAAGATACCCCAAGTCAATCCCAAAACTCCTTATTAGAGTTTTCACTCCCAGGAACATCTGTTCCAGAGCCACCTCTACCTATTTGTATCCATACAGGGATGTATTTTCTTGAAAGATCCACAAAATCTATTCCTTACCAATATTCCATGAAAGTAATTTATATTTTCCATCAAATACTACCTTATAGATATATTACTTAATATACATTTTCTAATCTGGTTTCCCATTTTTCTACAAAAACTTCCTCTGATAACAACTCTAAGGACTCAAACCCAGTTTCTTGGAGTTGGTGCCTTATTTAATTATATTGGTACATAAACAAGAAATATACATTTTGAAGTACCGAGTAGTTTGTTATTATTGGAAAAAAGATACATATATAAGTACAACATTACAACTTGAAAGAAAACAACATAGAAACTCCATTGACACTATCCATAACTCCTAGGTTATTTCATCATGACAATCATAATAAAATTCTTCATATACTAAGAAAATGAAACATAATAAAGTGGTTAGATGAAATAATCAGAAAGGGTAAGAAATATAGTTGAAAATATATAAACATTAGGAAAGATGAGTAACTAAAAACATGTTTCCTAAAAAAACATGATCACATTATTAAAGGAATAAGAGCTGAGTAAGTAATTCAATAATAAAACATCATCATAAGTATTCTTATAGTATAATAACTACATGGCCTATCGATACTATTTTTACAATGAGGTAACGCATAATTCCAGACATCATCAAAATATCGTCAAGGCCTCCTTCCAAGGCCATTAATAATCATTTTGTCAAGGCGTTGTGCCTAGACCGTAGTTTGTCTCATGATAACTACCACTATTGCAGAAAACGTTTATCACGGCATCATTTTTTATGTCGGTTATATATAACTGACGTGGAAAATCATGATAATAGATTTTTCACATTGGTTATTTTATAACCGACCTGATAAATCAATAATGGACATTTATCACGTCGGTTATTTTTTAACCGATGTGATAAATATCCATGATTGGATTTATCACGTCGGTTATAAAATGACCAATGTAATAAATCGAATCATGGAGGTTTATCACATCGGTTATAAAATAATCGATGTGATAAAACGCCGAGCATCGATTTATCACATCTTTTATATAATAACTGACATGATAAACTTTTAAAAAAGTAGTTTATCATGTCGGTTATATTATAACTGATGTGATAAACCTAAAAACAATTTATCACATCGTTTATTTTATAACCAATGTCATAAACTAAAAAAATCATTTTCCCACTTTGGTTATTTTATAACCAACATGATAAACCAAGGCTCGGGGGGTTTATCACCTTAGTTATAAAATAACTATCGTGATAAACCAAAAAATCGATTTATCAGGTCGGTTATTTTATAACCGACGTGATAAAATTCATAAATCGGTTTATCACGTCAGTTATAAAATAACTGACGTGATAAACCCAGTGCTGATGATTTATCACGTCGGTTATAAACCAACCGATGTGATAAATCAAGTGTCGATGGTTTATCACATCGGTTATAAAATAACCGATGTGATAAACCCTTTAAATTATTTATCAAGACCCGTATGGTTATCTGTTTTCATTGATCTGCAGCTTGCAGCTCGTCTCTCTCATGCGAAAAACCTATAAACCCACCTAGAACTCATTCGCTCAACGTCGTTTTTTCTAGATCTTTAATCATATTTTTATTAGTAAATCTCTCATATCGACTCGAAATCCCTATATAATACTTTCAACCCGCCCCGATTTCATTTGTTATTTTTTGAGGATTCCCTAAATTCATTTTTTCTATTTCGTTTACTTTGATTCTAATGTTCATGTTTATAATCTAGTATCTCTCCTATTTATATATGTTTTAAATGCATCTTGACAGTTAATACGATGATAGAATCAAATTGATTTTTTTGATAATGAACAAGGGTTGTCTATTACGAAAATTGTGGTGAATAAATTCTAGATTTTAAATAATTTTGTCATTATGGGTTAATCCATTGAGGGTTTTGTATCATAATTTTTTCATTATGGGTTTAGCCAATAAGGGTTTTCTATAATTCCATGTTTATGGATTATCTTTTTTTCCTTCTTAATTATTTTTATTATTATTACAAATAATAACTTTTACACATGTTTGATTTAATTTTTTTATATTTTAAAATTATTTTTCATTCAAATTATAATATTTTTCATATGAATATAAAATTATCTTTTATTTAGAAGATGTCTAATTTTGATATTTTTTATAGGTAATAATGAGTCGATGTTGGATTAAGACACATCGAATGAGTAATTAATATGAGGAAGGTGTTGATGCTTTTTTGGAATTTTCTAAATGAAATGTTCCAAGCAATGAAAAATTTTTCTGTCCATTCCTAAAATGTTTGAATATGAAGAAGTTGAAAAGTAGAGAGATCAAGGATCATCTGATTTGTCATGGTTTTAATCAAAGCTACAGCCCTTGGATTTGGCATGGTGAAACTAGACAGAATGTCAGATCTATAGATGATGATGATTTGCAAGATGATAAATCAGATAAAATTGAAGAAATGATTTGTGATATTGTAGCATAACAAATTGAGATAGAACCGATAGTTGCACGTCTATATGGTGATGCTGAAAAACCACTATATCCTGGTTGTATAGATTTTACAGTTTTTTTGGTAGTTTTAGGATTTATTAGCCTAAAGTCAAAACATGGATGGAGTAACAATAGTTTTACGAAGCTGCTACAATTGTTGAAAAACATTATTCCAAAAGACAAAAATATTCTAGAATCACATTATAAGGTGAAAAAAATATTATTCCCAGTGGGAATGGGATACAAGAAAATAAATGCACATTCGAATGACTGTATAATATATACAAAGGAATATGAATTTCTTTCAGAGTGTCCTAAATGTGGGACATCACGATATAATTTGAAATAAAAACAACAGGCTAATGTAGAGATTACAAAGATCCCTACCAAAGTATTTTGGTATCTTCCTATAATTCGTCATTTGAAACATTTATTTTCTAACTCACATGATGCAAAAAGAATAATATGGCATGCTGATGAGTGGATATGTAATGGAAAAATTTGTCATCTAGGTGATTTTCCACAATGGAAGAAATTTGATGATTTGTATCCGACATTTGGAAATGGAATTAGTAATCTCAGACTTGGATTGTGCACAGATGGAATGAATCCATATCAAAGTCTCAGTAGCACACATAGTTCATGGTCTATTTTATTGGTAATTTACAACCTCTATCCTGAAGTTTGTATGAAACAAAAATATGTCATGTTGAGTATAACGATCTCTGGTCCAAAGAAACCTAGAAATGATATTGATGTTTTTTAGTCACCATTGATTGATGATTTGAAACTTTTATGAGAGGATGGTATGAGAGTGTATGACTCTTATAAAATGAATTATTTTCAACTGCATACGGTGCTTATGTTCACTATAAATTACTTCCTAGCGTATGGAAATTTGACTCGATACATTATTAAGGGGCATAAAGAAAGTCCATTATTCGAACAACAAACTTCATATTGTCAATTGCATCATGTGATGAAAAAATTCTACATTGATCATTGAATGCTTTTACCTATGGATCACTCGTATTGAAGACTAAAAAAGGTATACAATTGGTCACAAGAATTAGATATTACTCTAAATCATTTATCCCTTGATGAGTATTTTGAGAGGATGCAAAACCTTGATGTGAAATTGGAAAAGACACATAAATCTGGTAATGATAGACATGTTTGGAAGAAAAGGTCAATACTTTTGGACCTACCATATTGGAGATATCATGAAGTGAAGCATAATATTGATGTCATGCACGTGGAGAAGAATATTTGTGATTGTTTGATTAGCACATTGTTATATATTAAAGGAATTACTAAAGATGGATTGAATGCAAGATCAGACTTACTATCAATGGGAATAGGTTTGGGGTTAGCTCTGACTTCTGATGGAAGATGAACATTTATTCCTCCAGCTTGTAATACATTATCCAAGAGGGATAAAATTAGCTTATGTCAGTGTCTTCATGATATCAAAGTTCCTCAAGTTTATTATTAAAATGTAAAAACTTTGTCTCTCTGAAGGATTTGAAGTGGATAGCTAAGAAATCACATGATTTTAATGTCATGATGCAACAACTTCTACCGCTTTCATTGTGTGGAATATTACCCATCAGTGTCAGAAAGACTATAACGACAGTGTGTTATTTTTCCAATTCAATTTTTAATAAGGTGATTGATGTGAATGCTTTGAACATTTTGGAAACAGATGCAATATATATACTTTTTCAATTAGAAATGTATTTCCCTCCATTGTTTTTTGATATAATGGTGCATTTAATGGTTCATCTGGTTCGAGAAATAAGGATTTGTGGACCTTTATATCTTCATTGGATGTATCCTATTGAAAGGAATATGATAATATTGAAGGAGTATGTTAAAAATCCTTATCGACCTGAAGCCTCCATTATTTAAAATTATATTTCTGAGGAGGTTGCAGAGTGTTGTATGAGATACTTGTCTGTAGGGGAGTACATAGGTTTTCCTATATCTTGTCATCAATGTGTTAATACTGACGTAAAGGGGATACATGGATTGAAATTAAAATCTTTTTCATCTGAATAGATGAAGAAGGTACATTTATACATCTTGAATAACATATTAGATGCTCAACCGTTTATAACATTTCATATTAATGAGTTCAAACAATTTCATCCAAAAAATAATGAAATGTGGATTTTGAATGAGCCCAACAAAACATTTTTGACATGGTTCAAAAAGACCCTACTTGGTAGATCCAATATCTCATAGAAGTTATGATGGTTAGTGGTTGGTCCAATTTTAAATTTGATAACATGGTCCAGGTATGAAATTAACGGCGATACATTTCATATGAATGCTCGGGACAACAGAAGTGCAGTTCAGAATAGTGGGGTATTGGTGTTTGCAGAAGCAATGCATTTTTAGACTTCTAAATACAGAAGTCCAATTTCTACATCAAGTGCATATTATTGAGTCATTGAATAAATATGGGAGGTTGATTACATTAAAATTAAAGTTTAGGTTTTTAACAGAAAATGTTTTTTCGGTAACAATCGTGTGAGACACAATGAATTTGGAATGAAAATTGTTAATATGAATAGATTGGTAGACACAACAAATTCTTTTATACTGGAAACACTTGAAAAATAGATTTTATATGTTTTTGATCAATCAGATATGAAGTGGTCTATTGTTTTACAAGGAAATAAACAATATGTTGGTGAGGATCAACTTGATGTAGATGTTGATTTATGTGATATCCCAACTTTCATTGAAAGATTAGCTAAAAGTAATGATGATCATGTTATAAACATGGTTTGTTCCATAAGGAATGATCATGACGAAGAAATTTGGGAAAACAATCCATTTGTACATTCCTAATATTACAGGTATTGTATGTATACCATGTTTACCATGTTTACCATGTTTACCATCTTTACCATAGTTTACCATAGTTTACCATGTTTAACATGTTTACCATTTTTTACCATTTTTTACCATATTTTATCATATTTTATCATGTTTTCCTTTATATTTGTTGATTTTGTGGAAATTCCAATTACACTACCATGTTTACCATGTTAACCATCTTTACCATTGTTTATCATGATAAACCATATTTACCATGTTTTCCATTTTGATAGTTAAATTTATATATTTGTGAATTAATGTTTGCTTTTTTTATTTCAAGGACAATGACATATCAATCAGTTGATCAACCACAAAATTCTGAAGGTGAGAAACATAATGATTCCTCTGGGGAGGAACATTTACATGCTACTGTTGATGTTCCCCAATCGTCTTCATGTGCTCCCATAACAACTAAGAGTTCAAGAGTTGGTAAATGTGGAAGCACACATTTACCAAAATTATTAGTTTCCCGTGCCAAGGACTAGAGGATAGTAGTTGAATTTGATGACAATTATATTCCAAGATGTCCAAAAGCAAATATTTTAAGATTGTTGTATCAACTCAAGGCAAAAACAAATTTATAATATTGTACAATGATTGGAAAAGTGAGGATGAGACAATAAAAGCTATGTTGTGGGAGACTATTTTTGTAAGATCTTTTTTTACTGTTTGACTTGTCCTTAAAAAAATATAGCATAATATAAACACTCTCTTCTTTATCAGATGACATTTGATATTCCTAACACTCTAGGACCCAAGAATAAATTTTTATCGATGGAAGCTAGAAGATGGAGGGATTTCAAATAGACCATCACATATGATTTCATTTATGGTCAAAGAAATCATGACAATCCATGTTGTATATATCCTCTCATAGATGAAGACACATGGAAAAAAATTTCAAAGTAGGAGATAAGAATCATTTTTGGTAAGTTTTATGTATCCTTTTATAAGTTTTCCTATATAACTAAACTGATTAATAATTTGATAATGATTTTTTAAAGTCAATTTACAAAAAACAAGGAAATCTCATCAGGATATCCAAGATAAAAATTTATACCCTCATAGATTATCTCAGGGAGGGTATACATTATTGGAAGAACAAATGATGGCAGAAAAATTAACAAAACTTATAGCTGAATCTTCAAGTTCAAGATCTATTGTTCTTCCATCCGTTCCATCTAGACATGAAATATGGAAGAGGGCTTGGATGTGAAAAAAGGGGAAATATCTTTCAGAAGAATCGATGATCATAGCTGAGAGAATTTCAAGATATTTTTTTTATTTAAATTGTTGTCTATGAATTATATAATTTGAATCAATAAAAATATTTAATTTATTAATACAGGATTCTCTTGAGGAGCAGAGCACACAGGGGGTATTTACAGCTGCTGGGAGGAATGATATTTTATTTAAATCATTAAGAAAGCTCGAACACCCCAGTCGTGTACAAGGATACTCGACGGGTGAATCGGTAAGAAATGTGTTGCCACATTATTCAAAGTATTTCATTGAGGGTGTTTATAAAAAAATAGATTCTTTGGAGGCTGAAGATCAAAATATTAATGCAATGATGGAGGAAAAGATTAGAGCATCAATACAGTCTATGTTTTCAGACATGCAAAGACAATTTCAAACTGCATCTCTCACTCCTCTAGCTCCACCTACAGATCCCAATTTTTATCCTCCACCTCCAGAAGCAGATCCCACTCCCCCACCTCCGATAGTAGCACCAACTCCTACACTTCAGCCTGAGGCCTCCATTTCTCCACCTCAACCTGCGTACCCCATTTTTTATCCTACTCGTTCACCATAGTTTCCTACTTTTGTGAGTTGAATGTTGATGATCCTCACCCTCATATAATGGTATATGGGCTGGTATATTGTATAGGAGATATCGTTAATCATCTGTAGTTAGAGGTAGATCATAATATGGCCACTGTATAAGATATTATAGATATATCATCTCGAGTTCCCATACCTACAGATGAGGTGACGAAAATTGGACATAGTATAGACCACTTTTTAGTTTGGCCATCCAAACTTATGTGAGTCATTACCATAGAGGTGTGTGTGTGTTATATATTATATTTTATTTATTAATAATGTTTTTTAGCATTTTAATGATAATATATTTATCAATTTATTTACAAGAATACATTAAGGGTAAAGAAATACTTTATAGATAGCAACAAAGACAAATGGGTATGACATCATATATAGATTCTAATAGTCTTGACAGATTGTCATGATATTCAAATTTATTAGCGGAGCATTATTCATTTTCATTGGAAGGTCATGTTTCTGGATGTTCAATAAATGTGGGTATTTTGAAAAATGATATCATGGATCTTGTTATTGGAGACAAGTTGGGCGTCAATGTGGTGCATATTTTTTCCACGTAAGTCTTAACACAATTTTTTCTGTGCGTTAAATTTATAAAAAATGAGTACTTATTTCTATTTTGTATTAGGTATCTTTATAACATGTGTGAGAGAAATGACTAGATAGATGTATATGGGTTAATGTACCCACATTTTCATTCCCCTAATGCACATTCATTGGATGAGGAAGAAAGAGAAATTTATGTTTTTGAAAGATTTCAACAAAATATTATCACACAGTGTTGGATGATGCCTTATTGTGAGAGGAATGAAACATATATTTGACAGTGTTCAATCTCTTTTACCAAAAAAATTACTAACCTAAAAAATTTTTTATATCAGTGATCATTCAATGATGGGTGTTTTTTCCATGAGACAAAACTCTATATTGGATATGCTCTGTCCATGGTGATGCATGGAAAAGTTATAAGAATTCATTGGAGAAGTATGGTTTAAATTTCTAATAGTTTTTTATATGATAAATAATTTTAAATTTATCTCATTCATATTATTTTCTAATAGGGTATGGAACAACATTCGAAAAACCACAAACAAAAGGGGTTCCAAGATCAAATATGTACAAGTGAAGGTAAATATCCATTTATAATTTGTACTTTTGGTTGTATTATAAAAAAGTTATATTTAATTGAAACTCATTTAAACAAAAATTTCATGAAAAACTAGGCATCATCAAATACAGATATTATGTGTTAAGATTTATTTATGAAATAATTACAACGGTAACACTTTTGAAGTTTGACCAGGTTAGATTTTCATATAAACATTGCAATTATATTTTAGTTGATTTATTCATTTTACATGTAAATTGTTTTTCTATAACTTTGTAGCAATTTGATAACCCTAATCCACATATTTTTCAAGAGGTCAAACACTTACAAGTGGAATGGTAAAATTATTTTACAGTTTTAATTGGATTTTAGTTTGTTTGTAATGTAAAATGTAATTTTGAAAATTGTAATTGTAATTGTGTATTTGGTGATTGTTTTGGTTGAATTTAAGTTATTTTTATTTGACATCCTATTTTTTAAATGTTGTCAATGTAAAAGCTTAATTTTTCATTGGTTCTTATTTTGGTCTACTTCTATTTTTATGGTAAGAATTCTTGGTTTGGTTTCTGGTTGTTTCTGGGGAGAGAAGAGGACTGCTTTCTATTTTTTTAATGCTTTTCCAGGTCGGTTATAAAATAACCGACCTGAAAAAGGAATGGGGTTGGGTTTATCACATCGGTTATTAAATAACAGACCAGATAAACCTTCCCCCAACAGGTTTGTCAGGTCGGTTATAAAATAACCAACATGATAAAGGATTGGAAAGGGTTTTTAATGTCGGTTATTTGAATAACCAAAGTGATAAACCTTAGTAAATAGTTTATCATGTCAGTTATTTAATAACTGATGTGATAAACACTCTGCCACTGGTTTTTCATGTCAATTATTAAATAACCAATGTGAAAAACACCTCGGTGTTATGCTTTTTACGTCGGTTTTTAAATAACCGATGTAAAAAACTATATTTATAACATCGTCTTTATTAACATCGGCAAAAACCAATGTAAAAAATGAAAAATAACCGATGTAAAAAATGTTTTTTGCACTAGTGTACCGATGTACTAAGAGGCTATCAAGGGCCCCACCGAACACTTTCTATGTCTAATGCATTACTCATATGAATAGGGATTAATATAAACAACATATATATTCATATTAAAACTAATATATGAAATGTAAATAACATTCCTGGAACATTAATCATAAAAAGTAACCATTCAGAGTAAGTTGGTGAATGGCTTTATGATAGCACATCCACCCCAAAATAATCATAAAATATAAATTAAATATAGTAGATTCTACCATAAAATATTAATCCCAATAATATTTTATAATAAACAAGAGTATTGAAATAGATTAATATACTCTTATATAATCTTTGAGTAATTCTTGAGATAAATACACTTTTACTTTGAAAAGAAGAGTTGTTTTGGGAAAAAAATATCTGTATAAAACCAGAAGTGAAGAAAAACTAATATTTTCATAATAAAATAATTAATTTTATTAGGATAATGGTATCCAAATATATATTATAGGGTTCCCTTGAAAATAGGTATGAATTTGAGAAATTCCCTTGAATCGGGGTTTTATTTTGGGAATTATTTTTAAAATATCATTTTTGAACATATAAATACCATTAAATGAAAGCATGATTATCATTTGTAATAATATATATAAGACTAACACAATATTTATAATGAGTAAATTAAAATACACAATAATTTCATTGATGTAATTAGACAATAAAAATAACCCAAATGAAAATGGAGGTTCGGGTGGAGAAAACCCATACATTAAGTCTGAATGTGTTCTGATCGTGAACCTAAAATAAAGGAATATGAAATTAGACTTATTAATAAATTATTTTAGAACGTATTATTTATTTATTTAGTTTATAATAATTATATTTTGTTCATTATGACCTTATTGATAAGTTATTATATTGAATTCTGTCATATCAGAGTGTTTATTTTCTTTATTTTCATAATCGATTCACTTGTTATTAAGTAATGGAGTTCATGTGGAATGAAGGTAAGTATCTAAAATTGAAATTAAATATTATTTTATAACATACATAATTATTAATATTCATTTATATCATTTGGTCACTTAAAAAAGGGATGAATCATTCATTTAATTACTAATGACATACACTTAGATTATTTTACCAGTATTTTGATTATTAATAACTAGTTTGGTCATATGATTTAATAATATGTACATATATTGGTTCCTAAATATTAATTAGATTATAATACATATATTATATCCTGTTAAAACCCTAAAAATAATTTAATGACCATAATTTAATATGGTGATAGAAATTGATAACTTAACATCCTTGAATGTGATAAATTATCACATCACAGATCTTGTTTTCATTAGTAGTATAAAATAATTGTAAAAGAGTGATTATGATGAATTTTTCCATTATCAAAACAAAAATAAAGTATATTTATGTTAATGGATTTATCATAACATTTGGATGAAAGGATGTGAGGAAAGAAGAAAATAAAGAACCTGAAAATAAGAGAAAAGTTGAGAGATCCCTTATGAAAATTTTGCATCAAATAGCTATGAAAAATGTTTTTAGAAAACATTAAAAAGATAGGGGACATTGATCACCCATTAACAAAATACCCATAAAATATTCTAGGGTATAATAATATGTAAATAAGAATATAGTGTGAAAACATGAAATACATACAACAAAAAAGAGAACTTGAATGGAAAAGAGGAGTTGAGAATTCCTTTACCTTGTAGAGTAACTGCTACGACATGATGGTTGGGACCTTGGGGGCTTGAAGACAACATGGAAGGTCTAATAGAGAGTTATAAAACTATATATTTGGGCATGATGAGTTTTTAATATAGGGAAACAAAGTAATGGGTGGGTATTTATAGTAAATGAGAGGGAGTTTTTTATTAATTTAAAAGAACACCTCATTAGTGGTTTTTTTAAAACCATGGGCTTGCCCATGGTATTTTCCCATGGTATTAGCCACTTGGGACACATAATATCAAATTTTACTATACACATCTCCACCAGAATTTTATTTTAATTATTACATCATTATGATGTCATTAAATATACTAAAAACTCAAAATTGTATTTTTACTATTCATGGAAAATTCAAGTATTTTAGAAAAATCCCAAAAAATCACCCTAAGCGTTTTTTATGTGTAAATTTCAAAAATTAACTCCATTTTTTAAAAAATTATTTTCTTATTTATTATTAATTTTATTTTTAAATAAAAACATAGTTAATTAAAAAAATAAAAAAATTTAAAGGTATAATTGGTTTTTTATTTCATTTAAAAATTATTTAAGATCCTTTTATCTTATTACCTTAAAAAATATAATAATATATTTATTTACTATTCATAAAGATAATATTATTATTCATAATGGTATGTCATTATTCACCAAAAAAACAATTTTGTTCTATCAGACTCAAAATGACATACTAATCACAACTGTAGATGGAACGTTATTTGAAATTCCAAACAGAATAGAGGCAAAGTTGTGTATAATGGATAAATAATAAAATGTTTAGTTTTTTGGGGACATAATGTTTCATGAATTAAATATTTATTTTAAAAACCATGGGGTATTACACTAAGTACCATGTCATAGGGAAAATAAATAAACATAATAATAATATAATAATTGCAGTATCATTTAGAAATGGGAAGGACATATATATCACAGAGATAATCAACGACATCCCAAAATAGATACCATAACCAGTGAATAAAGTGTCCCATGTAAATAAATAATTTAAACTATGGTAGCCCCTATAGTATAAACCATTACTACCTCCACATCCATGGTTTATGGCTCATCTATCCACTATAGTCCCCATTACATTATCTGGATCTCGAGTCATGAAATCTACAAGTGCACTGAAATGCCAGAGTAGGGTTTTAGTACAAGACATTATGGAACACAACCAATGCATCATTAGCCATGTATTATCATGTATAAAAGGTATATGTCATGATAATAATAATTGTGTATAAATCATGATAGAATAAAATCTAAAATCATTAAATCATTTCCAAAGCACACACAAAAAACCTTAGGCTATACCTAATTTTGATCCATATGAGAAGGATGACATGGTAAGTAAAAATTTATTGATGTTAGTCTTCGAGATAGTGAATCTGTTACTCAATAAACTCACAGATTCATGAGAATAGGTAACTAATTCTCAGGCCTCAAGTACTATATATTTTTTAAAAATTAACTAAGAATTGAGTGCATCCTTGTCATGACCTAATACTCACAAATCAACTAGTAATTGTGACTCCTGATACTTGGGCATCTAGTTCAGCCCCAACAAGGCATTCCATGGTATCTTTATAACACCCCAAATATTTTTGAACCTTTTTTTTGTTAATTAATTTTTTATGTCATGAATTTCATGCTACCCTATAAAAAATATTTTTAATACACTATAGAAAGTTAAGATTTAACCACACACAACACCAACTTGGAATCCATTACATACAACACTTTATTTCTAAGAAACAACATTTTGTTATTATATTTATTTAAATTGGGTCATTATAACATATTCTCTAAACAAAATAATATAAATTGTAATAAATAATTTTTAAATATTAGTTATATTTTTTTATATAGATACTCCAAAAGGTCTAGGGATAGGAGAACCCAACCAAACATTATTAAAAAATGTAATGTACAAGATTCAGGACATTAAAAGGGGGTTTACAAATCTTGGTGTATAATTTACCACCCATGTCAGCCTCAACAAGACCAGACAACTCATTTGGGATAACAAAAGACCACTCCAAGCGAGGTTCCACAATGGCCCTATTTGAGAGTGCATCAGCAACCTGATTGGCCTCTTTATAAACATGAGTCACATCAGGAACCAAGACACAATTTATTCGTTGAAGGAAAACATCCCAAGGTGCCAACATCTACCAAGGAACAATCCATTATCTTCTCCGGAGAACGTCAACTACCACTTCAGAGTCAAATTCAACCCAAATGAAATTCCATCCATGATGGGACACATAAGAGAAAACTTTAATAATGGCCTAGAGTTCCACTTCAATTCCCAAGCATGACCCAATTAAATGAGAGAAACAGCCTTTAACAAAGCCCTAATAAGTACATATAACTCCACCATAACCCAAAGGGTCTAGTGATCTCGAGGCCTCCCCATCAACATTAACTTTTAACCAACTAGGGATTGGCAGAATCCACCAGACATATTTTATCATTAATGGTTTCCTTTCAAGGAAAAACATACTGAAATTTATCATGACAATGAATTCATTTATGTCATTGTTCATACACCTAGACTACACCTTCGAAGTAGTGAGGACAGCCCGAAGAATACCTCTAACACCAGCCTGAAATTAAGGCAATGTGCTGTCAAAAATAGAGGCATTCCGAGCTATCCAGATGATGTCAAGAAGATCCCCGACCACAGAAAACTCCTTTTTTATATAGATAAATCATATTTATAAAAAGAAAAACAATTTTTTTAGTAAAGTTTTCATATGTTTGAAAATACTATTTTCTTAAATGAACTTCTTTTTTTGTCCTTCTCGAAACAATTATAAAATTAATTTTAAAAAAATTAGAAATTTAATTTAATTTAATAAAATTATTTTTTTAATAAAAAATGACAAAAATATCTTTGGGGGGATTTTTTTATTTTTATGAGAAACTTCATTTTTGGATGAATAGTGAAAAATACAGAATTTTAATTTGAAATGGTTTTTCATCAAAATTAGTTATACAGTTAAATTATATTTTATGTTTGTTTAAAATTAAAAGTAGATAAAATATAAATATATTAATCCAATTTTGTCATTTTAATTATTTTTATTCTTAATTTCGATATAAAATCTTAATGAAAATTTTAATATTCTCACCTTGAAATCCCTCTTTCTTGTCACGTCTGCAGGATTAACATTAAAATTAATTTTTCCACTTTTGTAAACTAAAATATTAAAAATGGAAATAAATGTTTATATTCAGTATAATATTTATATTCTAATAATATAAACATAATTTATGAACAAAAATATTACTTAAAGTTATTATGATTAATTATAACGATTAAGGTAAAATTATGCTTAGCAAGGGACTAAACATTAAACTTAAGACAAAAAGGACCTAAAAACATGTCATGAAAATCTTTTAAGGAAATTTTTAAGCCATAAAACTTCCATTATTGGGTTTTTTTTTGTTTTTTACCATTTCATATGTAAAAATGTGGGTACACCTAACTTGTTTTCAAAAATTCAAATTGTGCTCCCTTCCCCCCCCCCTATAAAATGCCACCACCTCTCACCCATCTTCCCCAAGATCATTTCTTTTATTTTCATTCTAAACTTCCTAAACTATTATTATTACTTGTATAAATAATATCCTTAGTATCCTTAATATATGTATATTATTTTATTATAATTTTTGAGCCTATACTTACATACACTTCCAACTAATGGGAAACGAATATACCGTTCTTATGTACGAAGAACTACCGCCTCATGAAACAATTTTTTTTTCATTACCACATCTCATGGTTTGGAATTATGATTTTAAAACTATTTTTATATTATATATATTATATATATTATGTATTTATTATTATTTAACTATTAAATAACACATACTTTCATCCATTCCATTTTTTGTTAATACAATAATTTCATTTGGGGAAATGTTGACTACCACATCCTCAAAGAGATGTGATTCATTCACAAACTACATAGCACATATTAATGATGGTTTTAGTTAAATTATATGATATATATTAAATAATATTTATACCTTAACTATATTCTATATATATTTCATTTACTTTAAAACATTCAAAATTACAAAGAAAAATTAAAACAAACGTTCATGTGTACGTATGAACTACCATCTCCATGAACGGTATATTCCATTTCATATTTGTATACACTATATATTTATATAAATACATATATTATGAAGATAAATTTTATTTAATTCATGTTTTAAATTCTGTAAATCATGATATAACTATGAGGATTAAAAATATAACAAATTAAGACACATGAAAAAACCAAAGTGGGTATTACCCATAGCGAAACCTTAACATGGAATAGTTAATAGGATGCTAATATAAAGACATAATGAAATAATATATTGAATTATATAATATATATATAACACACTTATATTTATTATATATGATTTATTTAAATGTACAAATAGAGTCAATACTTTAGGTAAGCTAATTTCGTATCATTTTTTATTTTCTTGAGACACATTCCAAATTCACCACTCACTAATTTTTTGTGGTGTATATACATCCCTATGAAATTTTATATCATTAATATTATTTATTTAATGATATTAATTTATTTAATTTATTTCCTTCTCTTCTGGGTATCACAATCCCAAAGTTACTCAAGTAGTAAGGGGTTTGTTGCCGCACTTTTATTTTCCGTGAGACAGAAGACATGTTAACCGCCTATTTCATATATATAGTGTGTTTAATTCCAATGTATGTATTATATTGTTAATATACATATATATATGTTTATTTAAAAATCCATTTGATGATATTTATATCATGGGGTTTATGTTTAAAAACAAACCAAATTGGTAAAATAATTTTGTCTCAATTTTTCTTATTTGAGACACATGCCATGTTATCCACCAATATTATTTTACAAGATGTATATACTGAAACGTGAAATGTAATATCATGAAACTAATTATTCTTATTATATTTTAGGCTTCATTTAATTTTATTTTATTATATGGGTGGTATAATTCAAAGTTACCAAGTGGTAAGAGTTTATTGAAACGAACTCACCATTTCTCGAGATTGTTAATGATTATGCTCTTATTGATGAAATATTATGATCCATATCTCAATAGAACTCATGAACATTGTTATAATATTAATATTCATGATATCTTCTTCTATTCATACATTTATTCAACTTTTTGGTAAATAAGATAATTACTAAAGTGATTTTAAGAGAACCTGACGTTATCACCCTCTTTGGTTAGAAATTTGTGTTCCTTAGAAACCATGTTTTCTAAAAAGGTTTTTGAAAAAATATTCTTCATTGGTTTTATAATCATTTTCATTCCTTATTTATTTGACTTTAAATTATTTTTTAAAAAAATTAAATGTTTCATGTTTTAAAAATCTTTTTTCAAAGAAGAAATGATATTTTCCTCAAGAAATGTTTTTTAAAAGACATTTCAAAATTATTTTCCATTTAAGATGAAACAATTTCATGTAACTCATGTATTTATGTAAAATTATATGATGTTTACCTTTGAATTATTTCTCTTAATGGTTTATTTTTTTTTATTCCATTATGTTTATCAAACCACTTTCTCATTCATGGGTTATATGAACCCGCTTCTTTTCAAAGGTTATATGATAATGAATTGGTTATGAAACCTATATTTTTCATAGGTTAATATATGATTACATGTTTATGACACCCATTTAATTTCATGGGTTATTATATGATGTTGATGAAACCCATGTCTTTTTAGGTGTCATGATATGGTGAATGTTTTACTATCTTGTAGATCATGAATGAAAGGTTTCATAATATGATAGGTGGGATATGTATCTCCTCAGAATTCATTAGTTAAATATTTATTTATCATTAGATAATGATTGGAATCAAGTCAAAAAGCATGATCCACTATGGAGAGATCAGGTAACATGATCCCTTACAAAGAAAGGACAATAATTGGGAATGGTGGTGTAACCTGCCCACTAGGTGAAGTCACGATAAAGATGGAAGATGGGGAAACCATATCCCTTACAAGGAAACAACTATAGTAGGGGATGGTGGTGTGTCCCACCTAGTAGGTGCAGTTACCATGATGATTGAAGGTGGGGAAACCCGATCCACTATGGGAAGATGGGGAAACACAATCCCAAAAAAATGGAATGACTATGACTGGGGATGGTGGTGTGTCCATCCCAGTAGGTGTAGTGTCCCTAAATTTCCCTAATAAGTTCTAGTTACATGTCTTGACTTATTGTGAATTATTTTCATGTTTTTGTGTTTTCCATAATTTCATGTCTTACTTCAATGACATGATTATGCTACTTTTATATATGATTCATTTATTATTAACGACCAATATTTATTCCATAATTCATACTTATGATCTTTTATATGCATTGTATGATCTTATAATGTCAATATCATGTTCTCCTACCCTTATTGTCAGGTTTATGCTTACATATCTCCCGTATTTACCCTTAATGAGCATCTGAGCTCACCCATTTTTAGGTTTCATTCCCCAATATATAAATATATTTATTAATTATGGTGTGTTTAATAATGTTGATAGTCATGAAGAACTTAGTGGGAGATAATGTAGCTCACTCAAGTATAATTGTTTACATTTCCATGTTTCTAAAGGTACTAAACTAATACAATATTTGGGAATTAGATTGTATAAGGATTTAGGTATTCAATAAAAAATATTTAATGTCTATGTACATTAAGATTGTGTTGTTAGTTGGTAGGAGTGTGATGGTTTGGTCACCCTTTGGAAACTAGGATGATAAAACATTAAAGAGATCCCTAGGGTTATTTAATCGGGAATGTTTAGGGATGTATCTGAGTATAATTATAAGGATAAAAATGTATAGAAAAATTCCATAGAATTTTGGAAAAGTATGGAGTGAGTGGTTTCCTTACAATAAATCAATGTTTGGATACTAAAAGTGGATGTGGTTCTACCATAAATGTACCTAAGAGTAACAAATCCATCAAAGTGCATAGGGCATAGCTCGTGTGTAACCTGCTACATGATAAAGGGCCTTACTACGCATCTGGTTTGACTCTCCTAGGGGATATGCTACGGGAATTCACAAACTCTTCATTAACCATCATGAATAATTTAAAAATATATTGGCTATGAATAACCTAGGATAAACCTAAGGTGTAATATAATAAATAATGTAACATATTTTAAACATATTATAAGTGGATTTTCATGATTATGTGGTTCCCCCACTATGAAACCTCTTTCTTAATAAATGATTTTTTTATTTCATTGGTGGGTAGTAGAAGGAACTAGGATAAAAATGAATTTGATAGACAAATTTATGATGATCAGTCAAAGGAGATGATCACTGGAGTAATGTTCATTGTAACCATTCCTAATTAGTTTTCATATAACATTATTAACAATTTGTACCTTAACAAACTCCCAGAATCACCAAATAAGAGAAGGAAAGATATATCTAAGATTTCGGGTAATAAAGAACATTAACGAAGGAAAGTTATGTTTCAAAATGTGGGAAGAAACACCATAAATAATGTATTAGAGTAAAAAGAATATCTTTTGACTATGGAAAATAAGGTCACAAATAATGTAACTACAATGGGAAAATGAAAAGTTTAGTTAACACAATGGATAGGAATGTTGTTCTTCAATAGGTATTATCAATTGATGACTAATTTAAATGTGTAAAGAATGGATTTTATGAAAATAATTATCTTATTTGGATGGATCATAAATATAATCAATAAGTCGGTATAAGTAATTCTTTTTATACTAATGATGAAGAGACCATTAATGACCTATGAAAGGTGTGTGTTGTTCTAATAGTATTATTGATAAGAATAATTAAATTTAGTTTTATAAATGTTAAGATTTTATTTATAATTAATTTTCTAGGAAATAGGTTTTGTGGAATAAGATGATAAAGTATGAGTAATGGTTTAAGATTAAAATTGGATTATTGAAGTGTATATGTTATGGAATAAAAATATTATATTATAAGAATCCTGAAATATATAAGTATTTTTTGTGCAATTTTTTCATTTAGGATTTGAAACGATATGTTGAATGGTGTTTGTGAGGTAGAAAAGTTATTTCATGGAAATGTGATATTTTTATTAAGGTAAGAAAACCCTTAATTTATTCTTAATGTTGAGATAATAATGTTTGGATAAAGAGATATTTAATATGAATGCATAAATGGGATAGTGCTAATTATTTTAGAAATTATAATGGATTTCCTGACAAAGTAGTCAATGTTAACATGGATGAAGTGTACAACCTCTTGGATTTAATAAATTTGTATAATAGACTATAGAATAAGGAAATAATAATGTTTTCAATAATGAATTATGTTAATTCGGGTTATTACCATGTTAAATGGGAATACATGATAAAGGTATTCACATTTTTGGTATCTAATAATGAAGATATTCTTTATGATATATAGGGGATCAATGCAATGTTATTTTTGAGATATTTAGTGGCATTATTTCTAGATTGTTAGAAATTCATCTTTTGGAAGGATTATAAGGTTAAAAATTATGGAGTGGTTTATGTTAAACATCAGATAATTTTTTAGAGATTACATTATTATCTCACTATATGATGATTTTTTCAAATTGGATTTATTTTTCTAACCCAATATTCTCTTAAAAATTGATAGAACAACCTAGATTTAAATTAAAGGATCTCATGAACTATTAATACCTAAGGAATGAAAAAATCACCATATCTTCTTATAATGATATATGACGTGTAAGTTGGTCAGGGCACAACAAAGGTAAGCATTGTCCTGAAATCATGTAAGTATATCTTTTCATGAAAATCCTTCAACATTAGTAATTTTTTTTAAATCAAATGTTTCCATATTATCATAATTTTTTATGATATAAATGACCTATTTCATATATATTAACTTTATGTTTTTGTGATGTTCTATATTATCTAGATCACCTAATTTCTTGGGACCAATGATCTTTATCAGCCTTTATTTTTTTTTACGATGTTATTCAATGTTTGTGTTTTCACATTCCATCTATATTCTCATATGTGGAAACCTAGTTATGTGTTACATTTAGTAACCATTATGTTTCCCATATTCCATTATTAAATGAAGTTTTACTATTAATTTTTATGAATTGGGATTCTATGAAAGGAATATTCAAGTATTAAACCTTTAATAACCCAGATGAATTTCGAGGGTGAAATTCATTTAATCTAGGATATAATGTAACACCTTGAGTTTTTGTGAACCTTTTTTTAATAAAGAAACTTTTTATGTCATTAATTTTATGATACACTAATTAAAACATTATTTATACTCTATACCAAGTCAATCTTTCACTATATGCAACATTGACTAGGCATGCGTTACATGCAACACTACATTTCTACGAAACTACATTTTATTATTATAATTATTTAAATGGGATAGTTATAACATATCCATTAAACATCGTAATATGAATTTTAATAAAAAAATAGAAAATTTTATATATTATAGTTTTATATAGATAAATTATATTGATAATAATAAATACAATTTTTTTAATAAAGCCTCTATATGTTTGAAAATAATACTTTCTTAAAAAACATTGTTTTATACCCTTTTATGATCAATTATAAAAAAATTACAAAAAATTGTAAATTTAATTTGATGAAATAAACTTTTTTGGAATTCATAATTCCAAAATTATAATAGGGTGAGTTTTTTGGTTTTTTCACGAAACATCATTTTAAGATGAATAGTAAAAATACTGAATCATAATTCTAAAATGTGTTTCCGTATAATTTATTTATATAGTTAAATTATATACTATGTTGCTTTTAAAGTCAAAATATATAAAATATAAATATAATAATCCATTTTATGAAATTTTAGTTATTTTTATATTGAATTTAGATATAAAATATTAAGGAACATTTGAACATTCTCACCTTAAAACCCCTCATTCTTACCATGTATATGAGATTAAAATTAAACTTAATATTGAGGATTCTTTGAAATAAATTTTTAAAAACAAAGAATAAATTTTTTTAATAAGGATCATATTTATATTCTTATAATATCGACTTATGTTTTTACTAAAAGTATTTGTGGAAGTGATTAAGATTAATTATAGTGATTAAGGTAAAAATAAACTTGACGAGGGACTAAACATTAAACTTATGGTCAAAAATGACCTATATACTTATCAAACCCCTATTTTATTGACATGTTTCTTCCATAAACCATCCATTATTGAGTTTTTTTTATGGTTTTTTATGACTTATTTAGGTGAAAACATGTGTACACCAAAAATTGTTTTTTTTTTCAAAATATTCCATGTGTGCACCCACCCACCACTATAAAATGACACCACCTATCCTCCTGCTTCAAACATATTAAAAAAAATATTTTCAGAAAATATATTCCTAATTAACATACAAAAATACCTTATTTCTTCCTTGAATCCTATCATTTGTAAAAAATCCAACCAAGTAATCCCATTGGTGCAAACCAAAAGGGGTTACCAAAAGAAGAGGTAACATCCTTCTTCAAGCTCTTTCCCTTTATTTTATTTACCCACTACCTCAATTATTATTATTAAATTAAAACATAATAGCCTTTTTATCCTCAATATACTTGTATATTTTTATTATAATGGATCTACCTACACATACATACACATCCATGTAATAGGTAAATGAAATTACCGTTCTTCTGTACAGAGAACTACCGCCTCACGAAACATTGTAATTTGTTTTTTATTTTCCTCGTATCATGGCTAGGAATTATTATGTAAACTGTTTGTTTTTATACTTTATATATATATATATATGTATTTATACTTCTATTATATTTATATAACACATACCTTCATGCTTTCAATTTTTCGTTGATAAGATAATATTTTTGGGGAAGTTTAGACTATCATCGCGTCAAAGTGATGTGATTCACTGACACACTACATTGAACATATTAAGGATGGGTTTAGTGGAATTATAATATATATTACATAATAATTATAGTCTAATTATATAATATATATATATATATATCATTAAAAAATTTTCATTCAAAATTACAATGAAAAATGGAAACAATGTTCATGTGTACGTATAACCTAATGTCTCCATGAATGGTGTATTCAATTTCATATTTCTATATAATATAAATTCTTATAAATAAATATATTCTGAATATAAATTATATTTATATAATTTAGTAAATTTTTTAAATCTTGATATAATTATTAAGACCAAAAATATATCAAATTAACACCCATGTGAAAAAAACAAAATAGATTTTACCCAAATCAGAACCTTAACAAGGAATCATTGATATGTCGGTAATATATATTCAAAATAAAACCATATATGATATTATATTTAATAATATGATTATGTAAAATATTTATAATAAACATATATTTATTATACAATATATTTTTATAACTATTAAATGAGACAATATATAATGTAATGGAATTTCATCTCACATTTTATTTCTATGACATACATGGCATATTCACCAATTGATTCTTTTGTGTGGTGTATATACTACCCTATGACAATATATATCATTTATTTAATTTATTTAGTTACATTAAAATCTTTAAATGATGTTATTATCTCATTGGTATCATAATCTTAAAGTTAATCACATAGTAATAGTTTTCTTAACTCACTTTTTTTTTCGTGACACATAAGACATGTTCGCCACCTATTTCCTTTATTTAGTGTGGTTATTGACCATGGATTTATTATATATTTATAATACATAAATTTATGGGTATTAAAATTTCCATTTTATGATACTTATATCATGAGTTTTGTGTTTTAATTATTACCAAGTTGGTAAAGTAATGTTGTCTCAATTTTCTTTCTTTGAGACACATGCCATGTTATGCTCATATATTATTTTAGGAGGTGTATATTATTACATTTGAAATGAAATATTATAAAAATCATTATTTTCATGATATTTTAAGCTTTATGTAATTTCATTTTATTATATGGGGAGTATAATTCAATGATACCTAGTGGTAATAGTTTCTTGAAATAATCTCACTGTTTATCGAGATTCTATATGATTATCCTTCCACTTATGAAATATTATTATCCATATCTCAAAATAATTCATGACTATTATTATCATATTTATATTTATAATATCTTCAATTTTTGTTACCATTTTTTCACTATTTTGTACTTAATAAAATTTTAAAAATGATTTTGAGAGAATCCAACTTTATCTCCCTCTTAGATTAGAAATATATGATCCTTAAAAACCAAATTTCTTAAAACAAATTAAAAATATCTTTTATATTTTAATGGTTTTTAAAATGTTTAAGATTTTTCTTCCTACTTTTAAAAGTATTTTCCAAAAAAAATAGTTTTCAAATGGTTTTCTGTTTTAAAAATACTTTTTCAAAGAAGAAAAGATATTTTCCACATGAAATATTTTTTGAAAGATATTTCAAAATTATTTTACATATTAGATGACATCCATTGATGTTACTCATGCCCTTCTAGAAAATGGTCAAAATGTTTCTTTCATATTCTTTATCTGAAATTTTTATGGTTTCATGCCATGATATTTATGAAACCTTTTTCTCTCTCATGGTTTATATGAACCTACTTTGTTTAACATGTAATATACTTATGAAATTATGGTGAAACCTATATTTTTTCAATTGTTTAGATATTAATATATATTTTTGGCACCCGTTTTTATCATGGGTTATGATATGATGTTTATAAAACCTATCTTTTTTATGTGTCATGATATAATGGATGTTTTATTATATTGTGTCATGTGTATCAATGATTTTATTATGAGATGGGTTTCAAAAATATATCCTTAAAATTCACTGGGAAAAAATTATATCTCATGAGAAAATGATGAGAATCAGGTCAACAGGATTGATCCACTATGGGAAGATAGGGAAACCAGATCCCTTATAAGGAAATGATTGTGACTAAGGATGGTTGTGAATACCTCCTAGTAGGTGAAACCAATTTAAAGACAAAATATGGAGAAACCTAATACACTATAGGAATATGGGGAACCCTAATCCATTATGGGATGATGGGGAAACCTGATCCACTATGGGAAGATAGGGGATCTGAGTCCCTTATAAGGAATGGACTGTGACTAGGGATGGTGGTGTTTCCCAAATTATAGGTGTAGTCCCCATGAAGTTCCCTAATAAGTTATAGAAAAATGTCTTTACTTTTAGTGAATGATATTACTTGTTTTTGTGTATGCCACAATTTAATATCTTATTCCTATGATATACAGATGATCTTTTTTCCATTATGTTTTTAACTTGTGAACTAACAATATTTATGACATGATTGATATTTATGATATTTGATATGATATGTATGATATTATAATTTCATGATCACATTCTCTTACCCATTTCTCATGTTTATGCTCACATATCTTCCTTTTTACCTTTAATGAGCATCTGAGCTCACCCATTTTTATGATTCCTTCCCCATGATATGAAGATATATATTAAGCATTGTGTGTCTAAGAAGGATTCAAGTCATGAATAACCTCAATGTAGATAATGTATCATAATCATGTATCCTCATTTATGTTTCCATGTATCCAAATTCACTAAACTAATACAGTCTTTGGGAATCTATTTGTGTAATGTTTTATGTATCCCAGAGAAATTATATAATTTCAATGTGTGTTAATAGTGTTTTTTTATAATCAACTTATCTACACACTAATATCAAGTCCATTGTTGTCATCACTGTAAGTCAAGCACACTCCCCATCTAATGGATAATCATGTCTTGAAGATCCACCTATAGAAATAACCAAGAACGATACCACAATGAAAGGTATCTAATATAACAATATAGAACATACTAGGAAATAATTTCATCAAAAAAATAAATTAGAAAAACATAACTACATGTCGTCACAATCAAACATGGAATCAAGATACTCTAGAAACAATCATGGAATCATATAAAAAAACAGGTATCATTGCTACACACATACCCACATGCGATCACAATCGAGCATAATTATCTGTTATAATAATACGAAATTTTAACTTTTAAGAATTTTTAAACAAGATCCCTTAAGAGTTAAGGAACATTATACCTCAAATTAATAAATTTCAATGTAATGGATAACCACCCTATGTGGATCGAATGCTGGAGTGGAAAATCCAATAGTAATGAGAACCTCCTCTTAGGCCTTATTGTAGTTGACACAACACCTTTAAAGGTTCTTCAGCTAAATAATTGAAATTTACTATTTAATTTCCAAAGGAAATAAAATTTCCCAAGTCTTAACAGTTTCTCTCTCCAAGATAATTTCGTAATTACCAAATTATCCCAACAAATATGATATAAATTTTTTCCATAAATAAGAGTAATACAATCAGATGTAATAATACACCATTTCTCTTGAATAAATATTACTGAGATTCAACATTATTATTATCCAATTTTATTCTAGGACAATGATTGTATTGTCATCTTTGAGAATATGGGGTAATTATTCTTTTATCATATATTTAATAATTACGAGATTTATATCATTAGGAATTATTTTCCCTTAATTTTATAAATGGAATCAAGAGAACTCAATGTGAAAAATCACAGAAAATGAATATATAGAAAACCTCTTCCCAAATACACATAACGAAATGCAGAAGAGGGAGGGAGATAAACATATATGACTAGAAGCCATAGGAGATTCTCATATTGATCGAATAAGGACATCACCAGTCTTATATAAAAGATTACAGGACTGCTGATACACTAATTCACAACTTAAAAATGAAGGGATCATGGGCTAAGATATTATAGAAGTAATTATTTCACATGAAAGTTCAAAAAATTAAATTTCCACAAAATAAATAATGATAAAGGTAATAATAATAATAAACCACTAATAAAATTAACGATTTAATTTTTCTCCCATCTTTTTCATGATACTGGTGTTTTTATGTATTTATAAACATTATACATAAGGAAAAAAAATCAAAATAATATAATTCGACCAAGATTTTCATAATTTAAAACTATTGAAAATCATTGGAGGTGAAATATATGGAAGGAGAGGAAAATATAGAATAATAAGTGTATAAAAATTTACCAATACGTATGGAGTATATATTTCATAAGGGTAACATGGTTTTACCCTTACACAACATGATGTTACCTTGGGAAGTAGTTTATAAAGCATTACCCCACTCTAGTAAATCCACTTTTTACCCTTAAGTACGTAAATACAACCCTTATATGGGTACCCTTACATAAGAGACTACCCCTATGTACTTCCAAACTCCCCTTATGCGGGAACCCTTACATAGATGGCTACCATTACATAGTTTCTAGAAACCCTATTGCAGGTACCCTTACACAGTTGGTACCCTTACGTAGCACTATTTGACCCTTATAAAGTACATAGTAGACCTAATGAACCATTGAATATCCCTTATGCAATGTTTATATTTAGTTTCTACCCTTACATAGTGTATCTCCATCCTTATGTAGCATATGGTGAAGGGATTTTACCCTTACATAAGCCATGTAAAGGCCCCTATACCCCTACTCAAAGCCTTTAAACCCAATTTTACCCTTACATGATTCCATAAAATTGTGAATACGATTATTTTTACTAAAAATTTAAATGTTCACAAAAAAATAATTAAAATTTATAAACAAAAGTGGGTTTTATTATCATTTAAAAATTGTTAATATTACAATTCTCCCCCTATAATTATTTCTGATCCCGGATAAGTAACTCTAGAAATCTTACTCAATTACTCATGCCACTAAGGTCAAACATTATAATCCTACTCTAAAATATCCCTATGGGTCCTTCCATGCTACCACTAAATCTGGATAAGTGGTACCATCTTCCCTCATAGAACTTTTTCAATCATGACTATAATTCACTTCAATTTCTCCTCATATATTGTGTTAGGATCAAACTCAACATTTTCATAGTTGATGACATGCACATGATCAGAAATGGACCTCTAGATCCAAGACACATGAAAAAAATCATCCATACCTCAGTATTGAGAAGTAAGATCCAATTTTTGTACCATTTTCATAACCTATTTGGTGATCACTGAAGGTATAACTAATTATTGTTCTATTTCCCCCTGCTTCCTCGAATGATGATGAGGTGACACTCCTAAGAAAACCTATTCAATAATAGTGAACACCAAGTGTCATCTCCATCAGTCTACATGTGATTTTTTCCTTCTTTGATTTGTCACCAACCTCTTCTTGATCAACCAAACCCTCTCTACAGTATCATTCACTAGGATGGTCCGAATAACTTCAGCCTCACCTTCCTCGTGCCAACACAATATAGAGATGAATTTTACTCTATATAGAGCCTCAAACGATGACATATGTATGGAATCTTGTAAATTATTATTTTACATAAACTCAACCATGGATAGGTTCACATCCAAAACTCAAATAATGTTTAGAACACAAACTTGGAGCATATCCTCTAGGATGTGAATTTTCTACTCTAAATATATTTCATTCTATGGATGGTATATTGTGCTCAATATTATTTGTGTCTCTATAGATTTATGCAAGTCCTACCAAAATTAAAAGTTGAAACATATATCCAATATTATTTCAAAATAAACTCCATGTAATTATATAAACTCTTGGAAGTATATCTTTTTCATATCTTCTACTAAGTGGTTCTCTCATATCTGTAAGAAGTGAGTGACATGTGTTGAATGACTGAAAATAATCTAGACAGTTTTATGACTCCTCATTGTACTATGTAAACCCTTCATAAATTTTATTTTTAAATCCTACCACTTCTATATGGGAACTATATGATTTTACAAAAAAAACACCAGAAATTTGGTGACTCTTATTTAACCTTTGGTTGGGAAGGCAATGGGACACAAACCAAGCAATGTCCCTCTTCATCTTTGGACACCTAAACATTATCATGAATTCATGCTATATCTCTTTAACTCTTCGATGTACCTCCCATATATATGAATTGAATTATCTCATTGGATAATCTATGATAGAATCAAAGACTACTTCTCTCATGATCAAGTATTACATTGTTGTTTCCCAAGGACCATCTTGGTATCAAGTCCCCAATGACTAGTATTTACTGCATCAAAACTGACTCAAGGTATGAAACTTGTCCAGACATCAATTGGATATAAGGAAAGATGTGAACAATAAGTGAGAAAAGGATATAGATCTCTAATCCTCAGAATCATCCACCCTCCAGTCATTCATCAGTCCCATAAAGATACATTGATCCTATAAAGAATCCTCCCTCCATTTATCCAATAGGCTCATCAAGTGACACTGATCCTTTGAATCATCCACCCTCCAACTATAAAATAGGTATATAAAATGAAAAAAACACCTCTGAATACCACTCACCTAGTTATTTTTTAACCTGAGTCTTATGGATATGAGCATACACAATGTTGTTACCCTTAGCTGGTTCATAAAGTGTCTCAAATGTTATAATTTGAAGATATTGTATCCAATTCCTTTCACTTATATTTAGGTACCTTAGTGTAAATTTGTAGTGAAGAATATTTTTGTAAGTATGAAAAATAAACTTCCGGATGAAGAGATAATGTCACCCACACTTCATATAATGGACCACAGTTGTTAGTTCTATGTCATTAATAAGGTATTTATAATTAAGGGGTTGTAACTGACGTGACTTGTAAGCTACTACCTACTATCTAAATATCAATAATTATCCCAAACTGACACCTAACACATCATAGTACACCGGGTATCAAGTATTAGGCTCAGTGGTTGTCATGTAATGGATATATATTCAACCTTCCCTTTAGCACAATAAATATCATATAACACTATTCTAACCACTATAAATTCACTCCTTAATTCATCAATATATTCATGGGTTCTAATAGTTAGGTGAATACATGAATAAATTTTTGGTAATGCCCAAATAATCCTAGAAATGTATTTATATAAATCCAATTTGGGGAAATCCCTAATCCATTAATACCTCTAATTTATCTAGTTCCATATATATACCTATCTCAAACACCACAGGACCCAAGAACTTCACCGTGTGATTACAGAAGTCACAATTTGACATCTTAGAATAATGATGATGTGATCTAAATGTAATCAGGACTATCTCCACGTGTATAACATTTTTCTTAGGTTTAGTCAAGTAGATGAGGATATAATTAATAGATACCATGATGAATGAGTCTAGATAAGGGTGAATGGTCGAGTTCATTAGATTTATATACACTTCTGGTGAATTCATTAGTTTGAACGACACCACCAAGTACTTATATTGACTATACCTATGCTAAAACAGAATCTTTAGAATTTTATCCTCTATAACTCACAACTAGTGATATCATGATCAAATATAAATCTTGCAGAACCACCGGGATAACCATAACTAATTGAAAATTTCATCAATTCTAGGCAGAGATATCTATTATTCACCTTCATTTAGTTCTGCTTCCAGTGATCAATGTAGATTCAAATACTTATATCCACCTTCTTGGTGAACAATATTGCATGTCATAGTAAAGTACAAAGCATGAAAAAGAACCTTCGCTCCAATTAGTCTATCTAAACCTTGAGATCCATAAAACTAAAAATAATCATACAATATGGGGGTATAAAAATGGGTTGCAAACATGACATTATCTCAATCCCAAAACCCCCCTATTAGGAGGAATTCTTGTGAATTTATCTAGAAAGATGTCATGTTAGCGATTCATGACTGGAGGAAGAGTCAAGGGGGTTTTCATTGGAACCACTAAAATGGAAAAGACCAAAATTTGTGTCATGATCATTCTAATATGACTCAATTCTGGTCAACTCTTCCTTGTCCCAATTCCAATTTGTTGTTCATCAATAACTTATTTATCATTGATAATGTGAGTAGTACTATTCTCGAATAGCAATCAATGTAATATCATAGAATGGTTAGCTATTACATATTTATAATCACATAAAAATCAATCATCTTCGGTATCATGAAGTCTCATAGATTCTCATATACCTAAATTACACTCTAGGAATCACTAATGACGGTCCATTCTCAATCCCAATAGTGTATCAAGGAAAAGTATCTCAGAAGAAAACATAACTGATAAATCATTTCCTACAAATATTCAAACATATATAAAGTAATGGGGGTAGTAGTATTAAAAAATTGTATTAGATAAAGTATAGATGATCAAAAATGAACCTCAAATAGTGTATGTCCCCTCACCACCATCTATAAGAGTCTGGTCTATTATGTACATGTAGTATTCCCCCAAATCATGATCATGTCCTTGTAATGCATGACCAATCCTAGTTGACATTTGGGTCTACTGATGAGGACCCCAAATAACTCCTTAGGTGAAAGGCGATGTTCATCATCTACCCCTATAGAACATCAACCTTGATTCTTTAGAACATAACTGTTGGTGATTTTTTGTCTTAACACATTAATAGAAATGAATTTTGGGTTTTGTATATACCCTATTTCACTCTATGAACATACCATTGTTAAAGCATTTTAGGTCAACTCTTTAGGGAACCAAAGATACCAAGCACGACTCTACATACATGTCAATGCTCTATTTCAGGTCTCGGAACATCCTCTTCCTATTACCAAAAAAGTTTCTCACTACATCATTATGATCTCCACCCACCGGAGCATTGATGGGTAGTTGAAGACCAAATAATCGACCCTCCTATATGATATTATAGATAGAAATGGAATTATGTTTAACCTCGGGGTACAATTCTAGGTCAAAACATCGAACCTTATTTTTAATGTCAGAAAGAAGTATGATATCAGAATTCCAAGCCTTCTGAGACTCATTACCATCAAAAAGTTTGGTAAAGGGAAGAAAATACCTAAAATGAATATATTCAGAAGATACTATCCGGGGTCCTTTATGTATCTCTATGATCTTATGTTCATGGTTGATCTTTAGAATATCATGAATGAAATACTAAAAACACATGTCCTTGAAGGACTCCCAAGTAGATACCCTCATACCGACAATCTTAACCCATGTATGCACGCCAATTCCCATTTGGTCCCTATAGAATGAATGATACTAGCTTAACCTTACATTATTATAGTGTTTTGAAGAGTTTGAAGATACCCATAATTATTTCCACCAAATCCTCAACATATTGTTGTCTATTAGTTCCCTAAATTTTTGGACAATTCGAGAGTTGTAAATATCTGGTGTATTAAACTATGGACCTCTGTGGAAGAACTTTAGGGAAGTAATGGGCCTACTACCTACACCACTGCGGAATGTGTGGGAATATTCTCTAGAGAAATATCCTACTTAAATAGTGGTCCCACCAAAATTATTCTAGTATAAATCATCTACAATAAGAAGTAATATTAGGATGAAGAACGTGTCTTATCGATATTATGAGATCACACATGAATCTTCTAGGTGTATACACCCAACCCAAGGTACACCCCTATAAGTAAATTTTTTTTCTCCATCCCTACACGTTAATCACAGTCATCGTATATATACTAATACAACATTATGATCAGTTAAAATAAAATATTCCGATAAATATATATCATAACAAAGAAACTATCCCAAATAGGGAGCTTGAATCAAGGCATTTAATGAAATGACAAATTTTACTAAAAAATGTATACATATAGAATGTGAACCTATGTTTCTAATCTTGATGCCTGAACAGACCTAAAACCTCATAAAAATAGTAACTGTAATCATGTTCACAGTAACTTGGATGTTAATTAGACATATATAGAGAGGCACATGGAAACAACCCTACCTGATTCTCACATAGCTATCTCAATTCTATTATGTCCAAGGTTAGTAAAAGGTATAGAAGAAAATTGGACCTCCCATATCATTTTATAACTCCCCGACCTTAACCATCGAGTTTGTGCTATAATTCCACATAACCTTATGTGGGCCTGCTTGTACACAAGAGGTTGCCGATTAACAGTAATGGTCCAAGTGTGTCAATCGGGATAAAATACACACGTTATCATTTAATGGAGAAAATATATAAATAGAATTATATTAAAATAATTAGAGTATCATGTGGAAACTAAAAGGGCATAAAAATCATAAATATAATCAATGGGCTCCCAAAGTGGAAATCCAAACTAGAGAATAAATTTTAGTAGTTAAATAAATTAATTAAACTTTGGTAACCCCTATAGTCTATAGTGGTCCTTCCTCAAAATCCATTATACATGTCTAATACATCCACCATAGGCCCCTTTCCCATCACCAGATCCCTATTAATGAAATCAAAAAGTGCACTGAAATGAGAGAGTAGGGTGTGAGTACAAGATTCAGTAGGACACCACCAATGCATCATTGAAAAAGTGTTCTCATGTATAAAATTTTTATGAAATGATAATAATAAATTTTTTACAACCATAACAAAATAAAATACAAAATTGAGAATCCAAGTGCTAATGAAGGCACCACAAACCCCTTATTGTACCTGCTTCAACATCATTCCAAAATGATGATAAGGTAACTATGGAGTAATTAAAACTATATTTCATGATAGTGAATTTTTTTGTCTATAATTTCATGGATTCATTATTTCATGTGACCTGTTCCCAAACCTCATGTATGAAATTATGCACAAAAATGTACTAGGAATTGAGTGCGCCCTTAACATGGAATGCTACTCATAAATCAACTAATCATCGAGAAGTCTGACACTTAGGTATTCAATGCTACCCCAACATGGAATTACATGGTATTAGTATATCTCTACCATGTGATATGGTCTGTCATTGACATCATCATAATTTAAGTGCACTCACATTCTAATGGATAATCTTGTCATGCTGGTCTTCATGTTCTAAGAACTAAGATCGATACCTCCATGAAAGGAAACATACATAACACGGTAGAGACTATAAGGAAATAATATCATCATTAGAATATAGTTGAAACTTGTAATAGATATTTATTAAAACCAAACATAACATAAAGATACTATATAAACACTCATGGAATAAATTAATATAGTGGGTCTCATAGCTATACAACAACCCATGTGATATCAGAATAAAGCTTGGTTATAAGTTATACAAAAACATAATTATAACATGGAAACATGTGTAAACAATGGCCCAAAAGAGGTACATAACATTATACATCAAATCCATAGACATAAAATCAAGAATAACCACACTTTATGATTAAAAATATTGAGGGGAAACTTATATATCCAAGAACAACACCTCTTGGGCCTTATTGTTGTCAACATTTCAAGATTCAAGGTTTTTTTGTTTAATAGAACTCATGTAATTCCTATAAAAGAAACCAAATATTTTATTTAAATGAAAATAAAATATCAAATGTTGAAATGGATTCTATTACCTAGATAATTTCCATATAATTGAATTATTTCAACACATGTTCTCACAATTTCATACATAATAATAATATAATCAGATGAAATAATCCTCTAATTCTATAGAATAAATATTCATTTGATAATCCTATATTATTATCATTTTATATTCCAAGATAATAATTGGATTATCATATTTGGTAATCAAGGTCAATTATTCTTTTATCTTCATTTAAATAATTTATAGATTATTATCATTGGGAATTATTTTCACTTATCTTGCTAGATGGAATTGGGAGAACTCTAATTTAAAAAGAATATAAAATGAATACTTGAAAAAACCCTCCCATAATATGCGACACTAATAGTGGAACAGGTAGAGAGTGAAACTATTATGCATAAAAACAATATGAGAGGCTCAGTTTAATCAGAGGACCATGAAGATCTTATGTGTGAGATTTCTAGGCTACTCATATACTAAAGGATATCTCAAAATAAATGTAGTTAGGGTTAAGATATTTTAAATGTAATAATGTTTTATACATTATCACATTATTAAATGAATGAAAAAAATAAATGGTCAAAATGGTCACCAAAATAAATAAAAAATTTAAATAAAAAATTAATTTTTCTCCCAAATGATTCTAAATAATTGAGAATTTTAGTATTCATAATCATTTGAATTAAGGAAGATTAATCACAATAATTTAATTTCATTATGATTTTATTTATTTAATACTATTAAAAATCAATAAATGTGAAATCTTGAGAAGGAGAAAAAAATACAAAAAATTATGTAAAATTGTTTACCATATATATATAGTATAAATTGAATGATTGTAACTTGATTTTACCAATACAAAATTGAATGTAACCTTATGTAGTGGTTCATTTACCCTTACATAGCCCTTGTAAAGCCACCAGTTACCCTTATAATGTGCATTACTTCTCTTACGTAGCTACGCTTACGTAGTATAATACCCTAATATAAAGCTTGGATACCCTCACATAGGTACCCCTATATAGAAAACTACCCTTACACGGTTGGGATAGCCTTATACAGGTACCCTAATTTGGTTGGATTCCCTTTTGAAGTACCCTAATACAACACTATATAACCCTTACATAAAAAATATATTCCAATTCTACCATTACATTGTGTTCCCTTTCCCGGAAAAAAACCATGTAAATTCCCTTATACCCTTATTTAAGACCTTTAAAACTCATTTAACAATTAAGTGATGCCTTAAAATCAAATATAATTTCATTCTTGTTAAAAAAATCTTCACATAAAAAAAATTATAAATTAAAAAAAATAAGGTTTTATTATTATTTAAAAGTCGGTAATATTATAATTGGGATTGTAATATTTGGAAAAAGTGGTTATGAAGTCCATATTAGTAGAGACTGGGTAGATAATAAAATTTGAGGAAGATGATGCCCCTGCATTTATCTCATTAAATGGGGATGTTTGTTTTTTAATAAGTAAGAGATGACAAATCCCGATATGAAAGTGTAGGTTGAGTGGTGATAGAGAAGATGTATCATGTGTGAATTCGGTGCAAACCTCTTTGTCATTATAAAGCCTATTACATAGATGATCTAAGGGATTTGTATCCATGAGTCACCTGGTCCATGTTTATTGTTTTTATAAGTAGAGATTCTGAAAGAGGAATGTATAAGTATGTATTATATCGGGATGGTATATTCTTTGATATATTAATTGGTTTTATTTGGGAGTCTTATCTGGAACATAATGAGGTTTTTAGAACATAGTTATGGGTTATGAAGTCAGTGCATGCCTTGTTGGTTAGGAATTCCATAAGCCTTTAAGTGTGCGTCAGAGGACCTTGGACTTGGTTGCCTTTGTTCTCTAGAGAAGTTGATATTATTTCTCTTGGTTTTAGTGGTTTCACTATGATATGAGGTGTGGTGGTTGAGGTCCAAGTTTATCTACTTGTTACGACCTAAATTTTTGGCCCCTGTTCTTTTTTTGAGGATTGTTGAGGATTTTTTCTCCTTTATAGGATGTGTTTGTGGATTTTATCTTGTGATCATTAGAGACTAAATTGATGTAATTTTTATTTGGGAGATAAATATGATTCTTTAATGGATGTTCTTGTATGGTGTATAGATTTTTTCTTTTGGGGGTTTTAAGTGATATTCCCCTTAGTGGTCTATACCTCTTATCTCAACATTCTAGATTAATTAAAAAATGTGGGATGAATTATGTTGTTATTTAGATATGTTACTATTCATTTAAAAAAGTTATTATTATTTCATGTTTTTATTTTATCCATTTTAGATTCACTATATTGTATTTTTTCTTTATTCCTCTTAGGAACTAACAAGTTATTTCCCCAACCCACACATATCTTAGGCTGATTAAGTGTAGAAATTTTCTCTTTTTTATTTTTTTTAATATCGAGATCATTCTGATGGAAAAAAAAGTGTCTTAGTGAAGAGATGATAAACCCTCATATTACTATACTATTTTTTTTATTTTATTTTTTGGTTAATTTAATTTTCATGAGAATTTGGGCTTGAGATTTTAATTATAAAGGGGATTTCTTCAGTTTAATGGCCTATGACACAAAATTTTTATTAAACCATGGAGGGAACCTTATACAAGATTTTTCCTATTTATTTTATATGTTCATGGTTAATTATAAGCATGTATCACAAGGGTAGACCATGGTTTGGAATGAACCATGAGGGAATTAGTGAAACCCATCCATGGTCATTTATTTGTGAGGTGTATGGCACACAACCTGCGCACGATAAGGAGAAATCACACGACAATGCTGTGAAAGTAATACAGATGATTTTAGGGATATTTTTCATTTTGAATGAACATTTAGTTAATCATGAAACCAAAACATACGAGTATGTAGTGAACCATTAGTGTATGTCTCGCTATATATCCAATAGTGCGACCTAATCATATGAGATACAATTTTAATAATAATAAAAATTAAAAAAGTAACCTTGATGATATTAAGGATTTTCTAGACCCCCTAACCTCCAAAAAACATTCAAAAAAACTCCTAGTAACACCAAATGAGTTCTCCCACCACCATATTATTTCCAAGCACTATTCTACATATTTTTAGGAAAAACCAATAAATCACTCTTTTCTCAGATTTCTTCCCCTCTCTAACCCTCCATATCCCTTTCTTTCCAGTTTTCTCTTCTCCAAAAAAACACTAAGGTAAAACAAATTAGGGTACCTTTTTGTTATAACTCAATATTTCATGTGTCTCAAGTTTTTCAAGGTTATACTCTTAAATGTTGGGGCCCTCAGCATCGAAAGTGACTAGTTGTGGGTTGTCACAATGGGATTCAACTCAATTTAAGGTATGGGTTTTATGAAATCTCTAAATTTTATACGTTTATGTGTTCATGTTTTTATAAATTTTTGTTTTTATCATGATATAATTATATGTGATAGCTTTATTATGGTGTATACATGATCTAAAGTAATTTTTCACTTAGAATAAAAGGTTTTATAGTTTCCAAAGGAATGTTTAGATCACAACTTTTTAAGATATTTTGTGATGAGTTGTTTTAGATTATATTTGATTTTGGAAGATATCATATCTCTTTTAAACAAGTAAATGATTATAATAATTACTTTTTATACTTTGGAAGTTTTTTTAATAATGAATTTTGATTCCTTACCAGATTCCTACTAAGGTTTAAGATCAATTATTATTAGAATATGTTTTTTAAATACCTTAATTTTATATTTATATTTGATATTGATGATTTAATTTTTAATTTCTATCAAATTATTATTATACATGATAGTAATATTGGATTTTATACATTATATGAGGTCATTTTTCACCTAGAATAAAAGGAAAAAATGTTTTTGAGTTTTTCAAAGTAATGTTTCGATCACAAGTGTCTGCATATTTTTTCAATGAATTGAATTAGATTATATATTATATATAAATAGATATTATAAATTTATGAAAATTTAATGATTATAATAATCATGTTTTAGAATTTGGAAACATTTTATAAAAATTAAATTTTATTCCTTAATTTGTTTTTACTATGGTTTAAAATGAATTCTTGTTAGACAATTTTCTAGAAGTGGAATTCAAATGGCTACAATGGGATAAATATTATATGTCAGGTTTTCAGCCTCATTTGGAACCTATAAATATTGTTTCATTTATTTTTGGTGTAAAACACTCTTAATCCCTTTTTTGGATTGTGACCCTAAAAGGGAAATTATGGTAATGTGAATGATATTAAAGGTTTTGTTTCTTGTATATTTGTCAGAGATGGAATGAAATATATTTAAGTTGTTAATTGCTATCTTGGATAGATTTTTTAATCACCAATTTCATTACATTCAATAGAACCTTGGGCTAAGAGTGGTTTAAGGTTGTTGCACAATAGAATACACATACATCTAGCATCTCCCAAGTTATTTTATATGCAGATGTAGTGAGTCATACTCCCAATGAGGTTAGTGTAGTTAGTGAGGTAGTATTGTGGTTTTTGATAAGGAATTTGATTATAATTTGTATATTTATTTAGTAAATTCTATGATCGTTTCACCTTAAGACCTAGTGTTTTCCCATTTTATTAGTAATCGTTGGATATAGGACTTTCATCCATGATTTAAATTGTATATTTTAACTTTATTGACTTAAGTGGAACCTTACTATATGGGTGACTTTGGACTTTATTTATTTTGAACTTCGATCTCATGTGTTTGTTCCATTCTAATATGATATGTTTTTCTCAAGTTGAATATTTCTAAAATAATTTTTTTAAGAATTTATATTCTTGTGATTTATTTTTTGTAATATTTTAAAAGAATAATGTAAAAAAGGAAACCTCTTTTCTATTTTATTATGTTTTTCTATAAAACTATAATTTCAATCTGTCACAATTGATTACATTTGGAAGGTATTAGAAACCTCCTTGATGGGATCTGAATGAGCCTGATTTCAATCACCCTTAAAATACCATTAATGTATGCAATTTTATTATTTAACTTTCATTTTATATTAATAGGTTATTTATATTTCCTCTTCTAGTGTGATCATTATTTTAGTAATGATCTTAATGAGATAGGTGAGTGATCATAGGTCACATGAAGATGGATTTTTTCATGTTTTATTTTCATTATTGGGTTATAGTATAAATTACCTTTGGATTGGATTTAACTGCAATCTTTATGAGATGCATGTTAACTTTTATCATTTGGACTATGCGTTAGATTTATGAGTTCAATTTATTACTATTTTGTTACTTTAATAATATTGGATCATTATTAATCAAGGGGGAAATAATTCCCATTTGATTCTCT
Source organism: Viscum album (assembly GCA_963277665.1). Taxonomy (NCBI): domain Eukaryota; kingdom Viridiplantae; phylum Streptophyta; class Magnoliopsida; order Santalales; family Viscaceae; genus Viscum; species Viscum album. Next base: position 257,077,924 of record OY728156.1, on the reverse strand, counting down.
GAACACTTCAACACCAATTATCAATGATTAGTAATGATCTTTAGATATTTCCATGGTCTATCATGTGATTCCAATTCAAGGATATCTTGGGATTGTTTTTCGCACTAGATAATTATGGTGATACCCCAATAAACTTTAATACTTGGTTTAGTGGTAAATTTTTTCCATCATACTCATGTGATTAATGGTTATAATTACTTCACATACTCTTAGGTTATGAGTTCTTATGACTATTTAAACCATACTATTCTCAATCATGATATTGATTTTGAAAAGTAATAAATTTTTTATTCTTTTATTGTAATCAGACAGAGTGACAATCTCACTCGCTATTCAAAATAGATAATTTCAGTCATTATAGAAGCTGACCAACTCATGATACTACAAGCCTTATGTTTATTGTTGTTCATTTTCATATCATATTGTGCATCCTCATGTGCCTCAGTGGGATATTTTATATTGAGATATAATTGTGACTTCTCATCATATACACACTCATATATAAAAAAAATTATCTCTAAGAGCCACCTGATATTGGTGAACCATATGCCACCTAATAAAAGTTTCCACCAATGGATCAATGATATGTATAATCATATCAATTTCATCTAACCTCAAGTATAATAACAAAAACATTAGTATAAAATATGACATAAACATATATATTAAAAGTTACCAACTATTGAAAAGTAATCTCATAGTGAGTAAGGTACATGATAGTGTTTTGCTGGAACCAATATTTATAGTCTTCTTGATCAGCTGGTAGGAGGTATTTTGTGGGATATCATTGCTAAAATATATTTATAGCACCCAGAGATTTTTTAAAATGATAACTATGTTCGATAGCATATATGAGACGCAACATAAAGCCTAAACGAGCCATAAAATATGGTTATTTAAATATTATTAATATAAACTAGCCATTAAATTGGATGATATGAATTGGATTAACAAAATTATGAAATATACACAAATTTACATTGAAATTAAAATGTATTGATAATTATTACCAAATAGTCACCTAATTTTTAGTAAATAAATTTTATGCTTCAGGAGATATTTTATTCAAAAATATTTATTTATTTTTCAGAGAAAAAAATATAATTAATTTATGAAACATTTAAAAATAATATTTTATAAAAGTTAAATAATTTTTAAAATCAAAAAATTAAACTACATTAGAGTAAAGTGTTCTATTTTTTCTAAATAAATTATTTCTCAGTGAATAGAAGAAAATAACAATTTTTGTAAAACTATTATTTATTTACCTTATATAATGCGATTTAAAATTATTATTATGCTTTGAATTTGATTTTAATGTAAAATAATATCTATTTATTTAGGTATAATCAAATTAATTTCATTTTAATATTATATATATCGAATTTTGGAATAAGTACATCAATAGGTTAAAACCCTATTTTACTGAAAAACTATTGTTCATTATATTTTTTGTGTTAAATTTGAAATTAAATACATTAAATTGTATGAATTGGAAATGTTAAAATTTATTCCTTATTTGAATCTAAATAATTAATATTTGGGAATAAAGTAAACATAATTTTTTACAATAAATAGAAAAAATAGTATAAATTTTTTACCACGGTTAAAGTCAAAACAGGTTTATCGGGGGTAAACTAAAGGGATAAGGGATAAAATAACCTAACACATGTAAATTTTATATTAGATAGAAATATTTTGACAATATATCATCTAATAGTTTTTAATGAAACATTTTTATTAATTTAATTTGAATAATACTTATATATTTTCTCTTTATAAAAATCCCATGTGGGTCTTCATACCCTCTTATAAAAGGGAACCATCTCTCCGCTCATCTACACACATCAGGAGCTTTTCGGTTTATAAAATCCCTAACCAAATAGATTATTTAATTCCATCCCCACATACAAGATTCCATTTTTGGATAATAATGAAAATTGAGGAAGGATTTAGTTATAATATTGAATAAGTTGTCCAAAGAAGAGGCTTCATTCTTAACCAGTCATTTTTGTTTATTTATTAATACATATCCTTCAAATATTATTTTAAAATGTTGATATTATATTATTATTTTATCTAATATAATGATATGTTAATATATTTTTGGAATAACCTATATCATCTTCCATTAAATAGGAAATAGATTCATCTTTCAAGTGTATAATGGACTACCACCTCATGTACTGATGCAGTTCGGTTTTCAGCATCACCTCTCATGGTTACTTATTATTAAGTGTTTATTTTATATATATATATATTATATTAATGACATATTAATCATTCTATAAAATTAATTTATCATATATTTTCTTACCTTTCCATTCATAGAAAGATGATAATATTGTCCGTGTGTACGTGTTGATTACCACCTTCACGAAGCGATGTGATTCATTTTTTACCCCATCAGATGAATATTATATATAAGTGTATTTAAGGAAATATTTTTTTTATTTACAATAAAATTTTCATTATTTAATGATAAAATAACACTTACCTTTTTTCTATCGGGATTTTTGAAAGATGGAAATGTTACTCATGAATACATATGGCCTACAATCTCCATGATTATAACATAGTTCATATTTCATAACTATATTTTAGGGTTGGTTTTAAAATTATAAATGATGTATAAAAATGATAATTATATCATGAATTTTGAGAGGATTAAATAATTACATTGTTTACCATTGTCAACATACCGAATTCATTTGGGACATATGAGCCCAATATCATCAATTCGTCTAACATGAAATTAATTGATTAAATAATTAAAAATGAAATGGTAAAAAATAAAATAAATGTAATAATAAATTTGAAAATGGTTTTTAATAAAGTATATAATTAACATGTGTTTATTTTTTAGGAATATAAGTAATACACATGATGAGTCAGTATTGATTTAATAGATCACTCGAAATTACACCTTTTCATTGGGTTATGACATTTATCTCTCTAACTCACTTATCTATATTTTTTATTGTTATTGAATGATTATAAATTTCCTATATATATCACTTATATAACTATATTATTTTCTCATCCTTAGATGGGGTAATACATACATTATTTTCATTTCTCAAATTCATTATTTATAAAATATTCTTTAATTATAATATGATAAAAAATTAGGAAACTCATTTATTTTAATTGGTAATACATATATTTATGAATTGTAATTTATTTAATTTTTTTCACGCATAATCATAAACATTTTACATTGGGTTCACCTAGATAACACTGAAATCCATTAGGTAAAGATTTAGTTTCATGAGATGTTATGTATGAGATTATGGAGTAAACCTATTCCAATATGGAACTCTACCCACCATGTGATGTTTTCTTATAAATTGATATATACTTATTATTATGTCTCTTTTATTCAACTAAATTTACATTGATTCTATGATATTATGACTAAAATATCTCTATATTTTTCTCCCATGTGGTTAGTCATGGAACATCTCTTTATGATGTCATTTTATACCTTAAATCACATATTATTTTTCATTATCGGGATTATTCTCTTACTAGGATTTATAGATCACCCATTTTGTCCTTTTATTCCCTAGGATATCCCATAATGTTTTAGGATCTTTAAGGGAATTAAGAGCTCATTATTAATATTAAAATATTTTTTTTATTTTAGTCCCACTTTGATGTGTTATGAAACTAGTATTCCAAATATACAAGCTCTTTTTATCATAGATTCATATTATTTGATATTTATATTAAATAATTTAATTATATGTGTCAATAGTCATTCGTATATCTAGTCTTTGTTAGATAATTATCTTTTTTTTACTAGTATTAGGACTGAAAAAATTTAGATAAAACCATAGTGAAAAGTATAAGTATAAGAAAATATAATGTAATGTTTCCAAAGTGTAGAGTGAGTGGTTCTAAGAAACTAAATTCCTGTCATGATTCTACAAGTTGATGTGTCTTTGGGATAGTTTTATTTAGGTGTAATAAAAGAAAACAGGGAATAAGGTACATTTACTTGATCATCACATGGTTCAAGAAAAAAGTCCTTGTATCACATCTAGTTTGACATTCCCAGGGATATGCTTTATAAATTCAAATAGTTTATATAAACCAATATTTAAGAGATGAAAAAATATTTAGGTTATAATAATAAATAAGGCAAATCACCATGTATAACATATATTAAAACCTAGATACTCATATATTAGGATATACTTATCATTTATATGTTATCATGTCAATGTTTATAAGATGTAGTAGAGTATTTTATGTGACAAAGGTTTCCTACATTTTTAGAATCATCTGATTCTCTTCTCATAGAAGAATGGATAAACTCCATTGATAAATAATTATTTATCCTTAAATTCTTAGAAAAAGTGAAAAAATTTAGGGTAATTTACTGCATAGAGGTGGAAGCCGATCAATGATTGGTGTTGACAAAGAACATGAATTTAAAAGAAGACATTGATTCAATAAAATAAAAATAATAAAATAAAATATTTTTCAAAAAATATTTTCCTTGAACTCGATGCCTTAAAATAGATAGGTATTTCCTCATTCTAAAGAAAAAATGAAAATGATTCTATTAGGGAATATGAGGTAAACATCACTAGGAAGTAAAGGTACACCTATGACATTATCATCAACACCGAAAGTGAGGAGAAATTTTCTTTAGTGGGTTAAAGCTAAGTCTATGAAAATTATTTACTTATTCAATAAATTAATAGGTATGAATAGATTGTTCGTTGTTCCATCAATGTTGTGATGGTGATCGATGACTCTTAGTGGTCTTTTGGGGCTCGATATAAATAGCTAAAAATGGATTTTTTTGGGGGAGAGAATAAACAAGTCAATCTCATGAAAGGAAGAAACCCCAACATCTCATATTTTAAAAGTGTAGGAATAACTATCCCAAAAACATACTTAAGTGAACTGGGAGTTGGTTCAAATATGAAAAATAGTGGAACTGGGATAATTAGTGTTGATGGGAATGAAAAATCCCACTATTAGAGAAAAATAAAATTAGGTCCAGATCAATACACTATATATGGTAAAATATTTTAACTATAAATAATATTGTAATTATTCAATAAAATTCCATATTCCATGGGTTATTGGAGACAATTAAGGAAAATAACCTCTATGGAAGCAGATAAGAATATATTCCATCACTACCACTGAGGTGGATCCTAATAATGATGTGGAGAAATGTATAATGGTTATTCATTAAATAATAGAAATTGTGATTTTTGATTTTGTTTCTACACATTTTTTTATATGTTGAATGTTTAGTAGAACTCTTTAAAGACCACCAAAAAACATGGGGGTTAGGCTATCTATGAAAACAAAAATCAAATAAATTATTGCATCCCTAGAATATAATTGATCCCCAGTAAATGTTTGTTGACTAAACACCCCATAAAAACTTATCCTACATAATTTAGTGGAGTTTGATTATATATTGGGTATCGATTGGTTATCCCTACATAAGTTCAACATTAACTATTGAGGGAGGGAGACCACTCTTCATGTCCCATTTTATTCTATGCTTTTATATGAGTGTAAGGATGAGGATGAAAATCATTTGGAATATTCTTATCAGGTGGGGATTTTATTTCCTTTTGATCAAGAATATATTTCTCAAATTATTCATACTAAAGAGAGAATAAAGTTTAAAGACATGAACATTATGAGGGATTATATTGATATATTCCTTGAAGATTTTTCAGGTCTTCCTCCTCACTGATATTTTCATTTCTCAATAAAAATTATACTTGAATATCTACCGATATACATAACTCCGTAAATAATGACCAAAAATAAGTTAAAAGAACAAAAAAAATAAGTTACAAGACAATCTATAAAAGGGATTTATATACTTGATTACATCGCCACTTGGTGTGCCAACCCTCTTCATCGGGAATAAGTAGTTTTCAATAAACATATGAATTGATTATCTTGAACTCAAAAAAAATCATAAAAAATAAAAACTAAACCATACCATGGATAGATGACTTATTTGGTTAACCATGTGGGGATTGGTATTTGTCTAATTTTGACCTTCAGTTGGGAAATCACCAATTAAAGGTAAAGAAGAAAGATATTCCCAAAAATTCATTTCAAACATGGTATAGACACTATGACTTCATTGTGATTCCATTCATAATAACTAATTATAAAATAATATTTATTGATTTGATAAATTGACACATTATATATTTCCTTGAAAATTTTATGACATTATTTACAGATGATATTATGATATAATTCAATGATAAGAAGCGAAATGAGAATTATTTTAATGATATTCTCATTTCTTTGTGAAATTATAATATTTATGGAATGTATCGTAAATTTTAGTTATATATGTAAGAAGTATCATTCATGGAGAATTTTATCACCATACGTGGGATATCTATGGACCTATCAAAGGAAAAGGAAATTTATAAGTGTTCTAGAACAACATCTGTAAAAGTATCTATAGTTTCCATAGACAAGTGGGATATTACCGATAATTTGTGAGAAACTTATCATTATTTTCAAACTCACTAACCACACTAACATGGAAGGGGTAATGTTTTTCTGGACCAGTGAATGTGAAGTGATAATTAAGGAGTTAAAAATAGTATTATCACTACACCAGTCTGCATTATTACCTTAAGTGGGGAAATTTTCATGGTATATAGTGATGATTAAAAGAAGGGTTTGGGTTTTTTACTAAATAAAAAAGAAATGTTGATAGTCTACACCTTAAGTAAGTTGAAATTTCAATATAAAAACTATCTAAAACCTGATCTTTAGTCAGATTCAATGATCATTGTGTTGAAAATCTAACGACATTATCTCTAAGGGGAGAGGTGTGAAATATATATGGATCATAAGATCCATAAATATATATTCACACAAAAGGATATTAATATGAACTATATAATATGGTTAGAGATGATCAAGGACTAAGACTGCTCAATCCATTGCCATCCTAAGAGAGTAAACAAATTTGGTTGATGGCCTAAGTCAAAAGTATCTGATAACATTATCAATGATGTAAATTGTGAAATATCTAATATTCTAATACATGTAATGTATGGAAATGGTAATTTTAATATAAGTAGCATCATAATTCATTCTCAAATGATTACTTAACCATCCCCTCTAGAGAAGATAAATGATTCTCAAAGAGGTAATGTAGAAATTCAAAAGAAAGTGGATGCTATAAGAAAATGGAAATCCATGGAGTAAAAATTTAATGAAGGATGACTTGTATGATTTGTTTCAAGACTACGTATATCATCGAATCTTGAGATAAAATAGTGTTATTGAATGATGTACATATCTTGACCTTCTCTATCCACCAAGGGATCATGAAGATGTATCCAGATCTCGGAGAACAATTGGTTGGACAATATGAAGTAGAATATCACAAATATACATCAACATTTTTTCTATCTCTGAGAGTGAGTTCGTAAAAAAATTCTAACGGGATGATACAACAATTACCCATATCTACATGGAAATAGGAAAATGAGACCACATACTTTGTCACTTATCTTCCAAAAACATAAATATAAAATAATGTTATATGGGTTATAGTGGATCTTCGTACAAATAATTCCCACTTCATTGAAATTATAGAGTACTTATCACTCGATAAATATTCAAGTATATACATTTAATAGGTTGTGAGGCTCCATGGTACACCATTATCAATTGTATCTGATGGAAAATAAAGATCTTTCTCCATGTTCTATAAAATTCTCAAATATTCTCAAAATATTAAGTTGAATTTAATTGAGACACATCACCCAAAAACTTATGGAAAATTTTATTAGGATGTTTAGACACATTAATGCATGTTGAGGGAATCCTATATGGACTTCATAATAGGATATTATCAGCATATTCTTCTGGTTAAATTTTCCGACAATAATAGATTTCACTTAAGAATCCAAATCAATCCTTATGTAGCCCTTTATGGTAATAGATATAGAACAAATTTTTGTTGTGATGAAGTTGGTGAATGAAAGATACTGGTAGCAGAAATATTTTAGTAAATGATATGAAAATATAAGTCCATTATACAACACAAGGGGACTTCTCAAAGTCAATATAAGAGCTATGTTTTCAATCGTCGATGAGGCCTGATGTTTGAGGTCAGGGATAAAGTTTTTCATTTGTATCTCTATAAATTAGAGTCATGATATTTGGGGATAAGAGAAAGTTAATCCCTAGGTACATAATCCCCTTTGAGTGTCTTAATATCATTAGAGTTTTGGATTCTCAAAAATCACTCCCAAAAACACTTTCTCAAATACACAATGCAGTCCATGTATCCCTATTAAGGATGTACATAGCAGATCCATCACATGTACAAAATATAGAGGTAGTAAAACTATAAAATGATATTTCTTATGAGGAGAAGTTCGATAAGATATATTATAGTAGAGAAAATGTTCTATGCAAAAAAAAATTCACTGTGTTAAAGTTCTATGGCTTAACCATAAATACAAAGTGAAAACCTGAGAACCATAGGAAGCTATAAAGTATATGTAAACTCACAAATTTTCACCTTGGTATGAAATATGATATTTTGAGGTAAAAATATATTAATTGGGTAATAATTTCCCAACATAATATTTTTTAAAATATAACTATTTTTATAGAATATACAGCACACAACACTGAGCCTAAACAAATTATGAAATAAGATTATTTAAATATTAAAAATATAATCTAGTTGTTAAATTAGATGGTACAAATGGTATGAAACTTATTATAAATTATATATAAATTTTCAATAAAATACAAATTCATTGATAAATTTTTAACAAATAATCACCCAATTCTCAATAAATATATTTTATACATCAAAAACATGTTTTCTTAAAACATTATAATTTATTTTTGAGAGAAAATAATATAATTATTTTCTGAGGTATTATAGAATTAAAATTTTATAAAAATAATTTCATATTTAAAATCATCATATAAAAAGTATCTTTGGATATATTTGGGATTTTTTTAAAAGATTGATTTTTCAATAAATAGAAGAAAAATATAATTTTTTGTAAAGCTGTCATTTATTTTCATTAAGAAACTTAATTTTAAAATACGATTATGCTTTAAATTAAATATGAAATTAAAATAAATTGTTTTTATATATTTATGTAAAATATGATTAACTATATTTGAATCATATTTATATAAGATTCTTTGTAAGTACATTTTTTGGTTGAAAAACACATTTTTCTGAAAAAATCATTTTTCTTCATATATGAAAGGTGTAACTCTAAATAAAGTAATATCATATATGTGAAATTAATTTTATAATATAGATTCCATATTTTATAATTATAATAATTAATTTTAGGTAATGATTTTAACATAAATTTTTCCTAATTATTAGTAAAATTAGTTGTAATTTACTATCACGGATAAGGTTAAGACAAGTTTAGCAAGGGGTTAAACTAAAGGGATAAGGGTTAAAATTTCCTAATGAATTTTATAATTTATATTTTATGTAAATATTTTTACAGTATATTATATAATATTATGTAATTTACCATTTTGGAGATATTTGGTATTAATAATACATTTATATATTTTATTCTTTTAAAAAAATTCAAATGGGTCCTCTTCCCCACTTCTAAATAGACACATCATATCATATCTTATCCATACTAAAAAGGGATTTTATCAGATAACACCGACAAAAATACATTCCTTACTCCCTATTTACATATTATAGGCATTTTTTTTATCATAAATCCAATCTTGGATGGCTTTAGCAATAATTACAATGGGGTTGTCCAACGAAGAAGTGTGGTTCTTAACAGAGCATTTTTGTTTTATTTCTTCTTCCAAATCCTTCAAATATTATTAATACATGGAGATAATTAAATAATAATATATTATATAATGATATTTTATTATATTAATGGCATAGACTACAACCATATCTTATTCCATCACATCGGAAACAAAACCATTGTTCATGTGTATGGAGGAATACCACCTTGTGAAATAATGTAATTTTTTCCATCATCACCTCTCACAAATATAAACAATTATTTATTATATATATATATTATTAATTATATATTTTCATTATTTAAAAGTAATATATCATATATTTTTGTAAATTTTCATTAATTAAATTATGATAACATTGTTCTTGCCTACATGTGGATTACCACCTCCATGAAGTTATGTGATTCATTTTTTATTACCAAATCATACGGATGGAATAGATAAATGAATTTAAATAAAAAATATGAAATCTATGATATAATTAAAATTCAAGAAATATAAAATAACACTTGCTTTTTTCCATCATGATTATTGCAAAATGAAAACATTACTCATGTGTACGCATGGCCTATCGTCTTCAGGATCGTATCTAGGTTAATTTTTCATAACCATATATCATGGTTATTTTTAAAATTATAATTGATATATAAAAATAATATTTTTTTATGGATTCTGTAGATGTTGAAATAATTACCTCATTGACCATAGTTAACATACCAAATTCATTTTTGGATATAGGAGTCAAATATCATCAAAAAATCTAACTTGAATTTTATTGATTAAGAAACTAATAATGACATCATAAAAAATAAAATAAAATAAATTATAAATTATAAAAAAGTTCTTATGGAATTAAATAATTAATTTGGGTTTATTATTTAGGAAGATAAAAACACATGTGGTTAGTTTGGCTTGAGTTTAGGGATTTTGCTAAACTACTCTTTTTCTTTAGTTTGTGAACATTGTCAATATAACTCACTCTATGCCTCTAATGAATGTTATATAATGATTATAAATTCATTATATATTTAAATTAAATGTATACATAGATTATCATATCATTATTTGATGAGGTAATGCATTATTTATGTTCAATTCTCAAATTCCTTATTTATGAAATTTCCATTGATTATGATTTGAGACAAGATTATGAAACCCATTTTATTCATTTGATAATTCATATGTTTATATAATATCATTGATTTCCTTTTGGTGAAATACATATCGTGAACATGTTATGATGTGTGAAACCATATAGTTTTTCATTTCATTTAGTAAATTTGTAGTCTCATAATACATTATGTATGTAATTTTGGAGGAAACCTAATGCATTATAGGACTCTGTTCACTCTCTCATGTTGTCTTGGATGTTATCCTTGACATTTTCTTATGTCATATTTCATGTTTATAGAACATAACCTATGTTTCCATGATATTATGATACCATTTTATTTATGTTATGCTCACATGAGGTTACTCATGCGACTTCTATTTGTTGATATCATGTTATACTGTTACATGTCCTGTTTTCTTATCATGTTTATTCCCTTATTAAGTTTTTTAGATCACCCATTTTATCATTGTCATCTATAGGTTATCCCATGCAGTTTTAGGAGATCAAACGGATTTAGGATCTCATTATAGACTTTAAAAAAAGTTGTTTTATTTTAGTCTCATTTTGATGAATTATGAAACTTGTATTACAAAGACACTATGACATTTCAATCATTTTTTTGAAATATTAAATATTTATTTTAAAATAATTAAATAATATTTGTTAAAAATTGTGGGTCACTATAATATTTTACTGGGTATTCAAGTACCAACAATCAATGTAATTTCTATGATATCACGACCAATCCATCAATTGTATACCTATAAGCATAATACTATATAATGCACCAAAATGTCATAGTTTAATAGGGATATAATACATTTAGCCAAAATATTGCATGAATTGGGTCAGAATGTGACACTCAATGATGTGTAAGTGGATAAGTTACACCACTGCTCTATGGTCTCTAGCCATGGTTGTGAAGTATTTTTAAAGTGATTCATGGATAAATATAGTATACAAGGTCCATAGAAATTAAAATTACTACTAAGAAAATAATTCATAAATCAAAAAAATAATTTTACTAAGTTACCATCACAATATATTATAAAATTAATTACAAAATTTATTTTTATAAAAACAAGTTTTATGTTTAACTAACATCAGTAGACCATATGATGTCGAAAATATATTGAAATATATAAACTCTATGCCTCAGGGATTATACATAATTCTAATCCTTAGTCCACCATGTTAACATAATCAATTTAGGTTATGTTTATAAATGATATTAATAGACTTAAAAATAACTCAAATTAATGATTTAAATATACCATCATCCGAGAGGATAGACCTGAAAAATGAATTTAGGAAGTGGTGTGATAAATATTTGAGAAATTCATAAAAAATGCTCTCATGTACACATTTTAGTCATATCCATGAATCCTATAATTTTTCATTCCCCTTATCAATATTTTGTAAATATATATATATATGTATGTAACAATAATGCAGCCCCAAAATTTTATGTTCCATTATGGTCAAGATCATTAAGTAATAGTAGGTACATTATGTGTACCTAGGTGGTAGAGTAGTATATGAAGAATATTCCCTTGATTAGCTAGGTAATATAAAAACACATGTGTCCAATATTCATCACATTATTATCGTCAGTAGTAATAATGGAGAAATAATTATTAAGCCAATGCATGCATAATCTGGAACCCTAGAAGACATGTGGTACACTGACAACATCAATGCCTAGTAAACAATGTATGACCTCACATTGATCCAGTAGTCACACTAGGAACTTCTTTCCCATGGATGGGAAGACCAAGAATGTTTTGAACATCCTCTATAGTAATCATCATATCCCTTTAAAAAAGATGAAATTTGTGTGTCTCCAGTCACTATATCTCAACCAAAACAACAATCAACTGATGATAAATTGTCTTGAAGTCACAGATGATGAATCCATAAAATTCATCATTCTTGAGGTATAGAATAGTGTATCTTGGAGGTACAACGTTGTTAAAATGATGTTCTATCTGGATAGAAATATTTCAAATAGGTCATTGTTCTAGCAAGTCACACAAAACATGAGATTTCTTAGTAGATAAGAGATCCTCCTCCATCTAAATTCATGAACATCAAGACATCAGTAGTGAAAAATATTCAATTAAAATGATGTATTTTATTATAAATAAAAATTATGGAATGATAACCAATAAACAAGGAATAAAAATTGGACTCCATCATATAGATTATTGTATCATTCCAACAAGCTTCATTAGGACTCAAGACATGATCAAATATGGTATGATAAGAGGTTTCAACCAGAATAACAAACCAATATGATTATCATTCAATGTCTAGTGACACACCTATCATAGGGAACTTAAAATTATATTATTTATTTTTTCTAGTAAAACATAATGGCAGAAAAGGGTTATCTTATTCGAAAAGCTTCATAGTAGTTTATATATTAATTATTATTGTTCAATTTTTTATTTTTATTTTTCTAAAAAAAATGAAATGATATTGGAGAAAAATAATTATAATGATTATTTATACTATCCCAACATAGAAATAAAAGATAATTGGGTTAGTGAGATGGTACTTGGACTAAGGGTTTGGTTTCAAGTTCCATTATTATTCACATTTATTTTAAATTATGGTTTATAGTTAAATTATGAAATCTCATGCATGAACTATTATACATATATTTATTGGTCGTGAAATCTTGCATGCCTGTGAGAAATTCTTTGGCACACTAAGCTCCCTGTCCTCATATAATCATGGTTGATGATACTATCCAATGGATAATGTGGAATATTTTATGAAGAAACTCCATCATATGACATTTTCTCCAATGACAAACTCAACTCTATCATGTGAATATTTTTCATTCAATGGAATAGAGGTAAATATTTAAAATTAAATAATAGAATTCAACTTGAAATTAATGTCATGGTGGAAAATCTCCACACCCATATAATTCATAATCATTCACAAAAAATAGAATTAAAATATTTAGAATTGATGTATAGAATTTAGGAACACTAATATTCTCTACAATGTACAATCCTCAGTTCCGTAACTCACTATTAAGTTTGAGAAATCATAGTGGAAGATATTGATAAAAATATGGATATAATGGTAAAATATAGACTAATAGAAATAGAGATAAATAAGTAGAGAATTAAAATAGATGGACAACATAAATTAAATAAAATCAATTAATTACATGGAATAAGAAATAACTAAAACTATAGAAGAATAAATAAAAGAAACAGAAGTATAAACCCTTCAGTTAGTCGACCAATTACTGATCTATTCACACCGTAACAAGACCTTGTATTTATAGAGGGAGGTATTATTTTTTCTACGTTTAAAGTGGGAAATGATTCCCCTTTTTAGATTTATACTTTTATCTTTACATTAAATATTGATATTTAAATATCACCTTGTTGAATCGATGAGGATGTGGGGTACTTAATATTATACTGTAAAAACATCGTATAGTGTTTACATGGTTGTTGTGTTGCATCCTTCTTTATTTGTGCATGGATATTACATGTATTATGTGTGGATATCTAATATATGGTGAAGATTTATCTTCCTCCTTCATTATTTAAAAATATTCCACTATTATTTTTTGGGTCTTTGTGATGTAGAGTAAACACCATAAAAAGAAACCAAAGTCCAGTTAACAATAAAATTATGCTACTTCCAATTTGAAACCCTCAACCCCACCATGTAGATACCTAAGAAACATCTTCATTAAGGATTGTTTCTATATAAAAGACTTACTAACATATATGAAATCACCACATAATAGCACTATATACATTGTTAAAACAAATTCTATCTCCAAAATTATGCATCTGAAATAATGGACACCTCCATGATTCATGAAGAAAACTATGGAATAACCTCTTGATGGTTAACTTCATTTTAAAAACTTGTCTCTTCCAATTTTGAAACCTTCATTGGGTAAATTATTCTTCTTGGTGAAGACCCTAGTACACCATTTTTCATTAGATTATTTATAATTGTGGTGATATAAATGGAGCATGGTTCTTCCTCCTTCCATCTGACTATCATAGTGTTTGGATTGATCTCCCATTAGTATGCAGGGAATTCACACTCTTAAAGTTTTGTTTCTCCATCATCACTTAAGGTTTTAGCTAAAATATAGGGTGATCCTGAGCTTCAAAAGTGTTCATTTTGTTGGGTTTTATCTTACTAGGTAGTATCCAAATAATTTACAATAGATTAAGTTTTTTTAAGACATCGAGTGTAGAAATCATTGGAGGTCGTGCATCCGAGAAAGGGTGAGTGGTCTCATGCATTTAATGTTGGTGTGGGATATATTTTTCCTATTTAATATCACATTATTTATATGAATCGTACACCTTATATGTGGATGGGATCACGCATAAACCCCTAACATGCAAACATGGGGCCATTCCAACAAGAACAAGACTGATGAGAACCTTATCCCACATGCTAAATACACCATGAAACCAACTACTCTACTATCACTCGATGGGCCTTATTCTTGGGTCTCATCACCAACTAACCTGCCATGGGCTAGATAAGATTTTTGTGCACCTTTATTTGAGATCTATCCTAATTTTTTTCTATATGAACATCAAGAACATAATATTATTCAACCATAAATTTATATTCAATCTTCAAATATTAAAAATGAAACATTTTTTTCATTTTTAGTCATGTTATTAATTTAAATGAAAATTGCCACATTTTAATAAATCACATAACTATAAAATAATAATAATTACAAACAATGTAATTCCTTCATAGAATTTTGAAATTGTTACATAAAAAATGAGTGTATAAAATACCACATACTTGAAACATTAATATCCTCAGGCATTGAATCTCATCATTGAATTAAAGAAAACTCTATATTGAAAATATTTAATTTTAAAAGAAAAAAAATAATTATCAATGTTAAAAAAAATATTCAAGTTCCATATACAACATTAACACAACATCACATTTTTAAAATAAAAATCAACCCATGTATTTTACTTATTCCCTTTGAAAAATGGTTGACACTCTACATTAATTAATTTATACGTCTCAATTAATTATTACTAAACAAGACATGTCATGATCTACCTAACTTAAATATGTTTCTATCATCACTCATGATACAAATTAAATTAGAGTTATAATCAAACAATATGTACAAGACACTTTCTAAAGTCTTGTGAAGGATCAACAATCTCTTCATTGTAATGATAGAAATCACAAAAAATCACAAGGACATCATAATTGAGGGTTTAATGACTCTAAAAATTAAGGTTGTTAGGATTTTATATTAAAAATATTATATATTAATGAGAGGTTTTATCTCCAAATAATAATGAATGATATCAAAATTAAAGGATTAATATAAATATCCCCTTCAAAATGAAAACCCCAACTTCCCAATCTCAATGTAAAGATCGTGAAAAATGAACTAAGAATAAATGATTTATAACTTCATTATTTTCCTCCACTTTTTTCCTTATTATTTACCACTTTTTTTTCAAAAATCATTTTTCATATAATATTTTTTACTTTTTAATAATTTTTCTGGAATAAATCTCAATTCCAGCACATAACACCATATGATAAAAATAATAGGTCTGTTAGTGGTGATTTTTTATTTTCCTAATTCAAAACCCATTAATTTTTTTATTTTCACTTTTTATCAAGAAGAGAAAAGAATTAATTTATAATGGATGAATAAAATACCTTTCCTAATATATAAAATAACACCCTATCACATAAACTTTTTCCTTACAATGTAATGTTTCCCTTTAATCATGACTTTTATCACCCCCAGACTTCAACATTAACATTCCATGCAAAAATAACAATAGTATTGTAGGAATTGAGAATAAATGGATTGAAAATTTTATCAATACTAACATTTTAATTTATGGTATCCATGGGATAAATAATGATTAATATAAAAGGTATTATAAAGGATAGGGGGTTATCAATAAGAATTCATTAATCATATTAAATGTGTTTTTTGTACTCAAATATTTGATAAATATCAATGAATGTTCTTGTATGTGTCATGTCTAAATATTAGTAAATAAATATTCTCAATTTGGAATAGAATATACTAGGTTGAGAAATAATCTAGATAAATTAACATATTATTGTATAAAATCACTTGTGTAAAGGTTAATAATAATAAATCAATTTTCATGAATTTTAAAAATTCAAAGTATGAAACATGGTAGGGGAAATTCCAATTAAATGAATTAGTAAACTCCCTCTAAATATGATTCATAAAATCAACACTTATTCTTTACTCAGATCATTCAATTCTATATTTTAATCCTTCAATTTCATTATCAATTAAATCTAAAACATGAAATCATTGAATTTTTATGAAATTGATATCTCTAAGTATATTCAAGTACATAAAAAATTATAATCATGGATATTCACTTTCTAGTTTAAAACATGTTCTATAATTTCTAGTTTAAAACAGATTTTTCATAAATTAATATAAGGATTTAAAAGATAAATAATATAAGAATGTACTCCCATTTTTTTATGAAACATTTTTTTCACTTCTTTATCTAATTTGATTTGTATGGTTACTTACTTGAATTATGGTCCTATATAAACAAAACAAATCATACCAGTGTAAGAACCTTTCCATTAAAGCTCTATGAGGTGAAGGGATAAGTGAGTATATCCTAGACTCCTAAATACTAAGGAACATTAAAAATTGGGTTGTGTCCTAGAAGAAACTTTTTTTAAGGTTCTTGAGACAACATGAATTCCTGAGAAGTAAACAACATATGGTTTATAGAATTTTGAGATCATCTGCTGGTTCATGAGGTATATTTATAAGGAAATTTTTCAACCTTTTCTCATTGAAATTGAATGGGTTTCCTTCTTCTTCTGAATCCATTTTATTTCTGTTGGTTTTTTTAAACCCCCTATCTTTCATTTTGAAGGAAATATATCCTTTTATCCCTATAATTCACACATCATTCTTATGTCCTTCCAAGTAGCCTCTTCCACTAACTCCCTCCAGAATATGAAATTTTTTATGTATGTAATGAGGAGGAAAATTTTATCAGAGGTTGTTTTTCATGTTATTTTTTCCTTATATAGTCACTTTTTATCCCCCTTAGTTATTTCATATTTTATTGTAAATACATGTTTAAATAAATAGTATAATTGTTTCCCATTCTTACCACAACTGTATTAGAATCCTTGAAACATTATTCTTCATATTAGTTCCTCATCTATCCTGATATTTGTTTTTAATGTCATGTTGTAACCCAAACCTCACTTTTATTGTGGGGTAATGTCCTTCTTAGAATATTCTTCTATTATTTTGATGCAAAATATTTCCCCTTAGTTTTCTTGGACTACATATCTTTAGTTTGGGTTTTAATATATGAATTATTAGATAAAACATGTCTATATGAAAAATACTTTAGTGGTGATTTACCTTATTCATGTTAATTTTTCTCTCCATTATTATTATTATAAGTTTCATATCTTACATATAAAACTTTATTAGGGCCTTTTACATCATTTTTTAACTCACAATGTAATGTGATACATATGGAATGTGTCTTAAGTAGTTTTTGTTCCCTTTTAGGTACTTAATTTTTTAGGAATGTGTTAAGATTTTTTATGAATATTATTATTTGTCTCATAATATAATTTTTATTCTTATTAATTATCCTTTTCTAATAATCTAATAAATAATTCAGTTATTATCTCATATCCAAACATGACATTAGAATTTACATATTGTTAGGAACTTTACTATTCCTTAATAATTTCCATAGAAATTTGATCCCCTATAGCTAAGAATTCTTGAAGAATACTTGAATAATCAATGGGATCAATACCTTATTTATAGTAAATTAAAAAATTTGATTGACTGCACAAATGGTTTCCCTTGGATTAAAAAACATTGAAGTACACCTTACTATCTCAGAGCTCTATGGTAAGGGTTCCTTCATGAAAATTGATGATAATCATGGTTGTCTTCAAGATTGGTCTTCCCAAAATAATGGGTGAATGTCCTAGTACTTTATCTTCCTCTATTGTAAGCATATAAAATCCTTTTAAAAAAACTAATCCTTCAACTCTTTCTAGTACATCTTACAAGACTCAAGATAGAAAAATAGTGGATCTCTTTACCAATTATACCTCCACTATTGTGGGGTTTAACTCTACTAAATTTTCAGACAAACATATATCTTTAGGAATCACATTTGTGGAAGAACCAAGATCACACAAATCATTATATAATCTAAAAGAACTAATATTGTAGGGAATAGAAAACATCCTTGGATAATGACTCTTTTCTGGAATTGGTGGTTTGATCTTGATTGAGACACTCCTCCTAATAATGATTTTATCATTCCCATATAATCTCATTATTTTGGTACAAATATCTTTTATAAGTTTTGTATAAATGAGAATTTTGTGGATTGATTCCAAGAGATATGTGTTAATTTCAACCTTTTTAAATCTTTCTTGGATATCCCCTTGAAGTTTATCATCTTATATTTTCTTAGACTCAATATATAAGGAAGGGATATGTAGGGGAATATCATTCTTCTCATTTGGTTTCCATTTAAAGGTTGTTTCAAGTCTCTCCTTCCAAAATATTTTCCTCACTTATTCTTCATTTTTTCCTTCTTCCATTGGTTGGGTTGATTTCTTTTCAATATCTTAACTAGAAATTTTAAAAATACTTAATTCATGTTAAACATAATATTACTTTTTTATTGGTGATTAAATTTCATTTCCACTCTATATGATGATCATACTCACAATCTCTTTCGGGTTTAGGATTTTCTAAATTAGAAGAATTCCATGGTTTTTGGATAGCATGTCCACAAGACTCTCAAACTCACCCAATAAATACTTCACTATTTTTTGATCTCCTTAATTTGTATTCATTGTTGTTATTTAGATGATGGTGTACTAGTTTAGGGATTTCCATTTAATTATTTTTAAATGGGGGATGTTTGGTAAGCTTATTATTGGTTGGGTTACTTGTATTATAATTGAAAAGAAGGTGGGTTCTATAATTAATGATTTACAGGTAGATGATTTGGGTATCGGTCAGAAATTGGGGGTTTTTCCTAGTTTTATTGAACTCCAAATCCCGGTTGGGATTTCCCTTCCCTCCATGTATGATTATGTTGAAATTTTAATGGTTGGAATGCAGCTACACAACTCCCCATACCCTGTATCTAAACACAATGATTAGTAAAATAATGGCATAATGAACACATTCTACATATATGAGTTGTGATCATTTGTTCACATACTTCCTTCAATTAATCTATCTCACTAGAATTATCAATTCTTCACAATTTTTATTAAGAAAAGTTGATGAGTTATAAATTTTTACCTCAATATTACCTATCATACGTGTTCCTCTTATTCTGAAATATTTGGAATTCTATGTTAATTTATCAGTCAGGCTCCTTGATTTTGTGGGTGATTTTTCATTCAAAGCTCATCCTGATGAAATATACAATAGGTTCCTCTAATTTTCAAACTATCCTTGGTAAATGAAGACTAGAATGTGGTTTTCTTACACCATTAAATGTGGGAATCTCACAAAAAAATTACTCGAATCATTCCCAATACTCATAAATAATTTCCCCATATGATTATCAGATGGGGTTGATATCCATCCTTATTATTGTGATATAGCATGTTTGGAAGAATATTTTCATGAAAAATATTTTTAGTTCAGCTCATTAATTGATTTATCTGGGTTTTAGGCTATACAACCACTCCTTGGTAACTCCCATAAGTGAAAACCGTATTTACCTCAACTTGACTTGATCATTATCTACTCATATTTTCTTGAATATTGAGATTATGAAGAACAATTATTGAATGTGTTAGTTTGGATCTTCACTTTTATGGACATTGAATTTACATAGCACTGGAACCATATTAACGTGTATTTGAAAATAATTTTACTAATGAGGCATAGTTAATTGATTTTATTGATGAAAAATTTTTGTGGAACAAGGGAATCGTATTAAATGTGGTGGGTTCATTTACATTATGGTGGGATCAGAGTGATCTCTTGATTTTTACATGATTTCTCAAGATGGGTTTATTCAAATTTATTATGTTAAATAATAATTGGAAGAATGGTTATCTATATCTCATGAACTAATGGATGTAATTCATTTATAGAGGTCCTAGTTGGGTAATTTATATGTTATATTAACAATCAATCCCCAATAAGGATTACATGTATTGATGTTCCTTTTGTAAGGTGGTATGAAAACTAAAAAAATTCTTAGTGAAACATAATTGATGACCTGGGTCATATCACTTGAGAGGATTCACAACAGTTTACTTAATAATTATTATTATTTATTAATTTTTCTTTTTTTAATTTATAATAAAAATGAAAAGATATGGGAGAAAAATAATGAATATGTATATCAAAACTATCCTAACATGAAATGAAAATAGAGTGGTGTTAAAAATAAAGTACTTGGACTGTGTTTTGGGGTTTGAGTTCCTTAATTTTTCTATTTTTTTAATAAAATTCATTTTGATAGTTAATTTATTAAACCTTATGCATGAACTAATATCATTAAATTTAGTTAGTGTGATGTGTTTCATGCATATTATAAATTATTTGGAACACTAAAATCTGTATCCCCATATAATCCAGGTTGATGGTACACCTTAATCAAGATAATGTCATCTTCTAGGACCCAACTCCACCATATATCATTTCATTCATTGAACAATTAAAATAAGTTGTGTGAATATTTTTCATTCAATTGAAGGGATTAAATAGATTTAAATTAAATAATATAAGTAAACTTGAGATTGATGTCGTGATGAATGATCTCAATAAAAATAAAATTCACCCTCATTAGACATAAAAAATTAAAATATTTACAATTGATTTACATAATTATGGAACAACAAGAACCTCCCTCAAAGAAAAGCCTTGGGTAAGTCACTAATTATTAAGTGTGGTAGTTCATGATGGATTATAATGAGAATGACACACACACACACATATATATATATATAATTGAAGAAACTGAGAAGGATATAAAGGGAGAGAAATAATTTGGGAGTGAAAACCGATGGAGAATTCTTAATAGTCAGAATATATGAATTGTGTAGAAAAATTAATAATTAAAACTATATAAGAAGAAATAAAATAAATGACTGATGTATCCCTAAAGTCAATCGAGAAACTCCCAATCTATTCACCTCATAGAAATCCCATGTATTTATAGAGGGATAGTTTATTATTTTTAGTTTAAAGTGGTAAAAGTTTCCCTTTTAAGATTTAGACTTTGATATTGACTTAGCCTGTAGATTTTTAAATATCACTGTGTTGAATATCTTAGGATTTCAGGTATTTAATATTATAGTGTAAATCCATTCTATTGCATGGAAATGGATACTATAGCATATCCTTCTTTATTTTTCAAGGATACTACATGGTTGTATCAATGATATATTCTTGATGGTATAGCTTTCTCTTCTTCCATATTTCTTCAAAAATATTACACTATTATTTTTGGTGTCACCATGGTATAGTGTAAACACCATGACTCAACTCTCGATGTAAAGTATATAGTAAAAATATGCCACTACAAATTTAAAACCATCCGAAATTCAATGTACATGCCTATGAAACAACATCCTAAAGGTCAGTTTCTATAAAACAATCACCGCAAAAATATATTAAATAACTATTTTACAAAGCCATATCCTTGTTAAATCCCCATTATTCCACCAAAATCATGATTTTACCACAATAAACACCTAAAAAATCATTAAGAACACTATGGTGTATCCTCTTGAAGGTTAACATAGTTGAAGAAACATAGATCTTCTAATTTGGATGCCTCCATAGTGCAATTTATTCTCTAAGGTGCATCCCTTAGTACACCATTCATCATTAATGTTTTTAGTTTATTGGTAATGAAAATGGTGTATCATTCCTCTTCCTTCCATTTTTTCCTTCAAAGTGGCTAGATAGAACTCTCATAAACATGTATGACCTTCAATCTCTTCAAACTGGACTTCACCATAATGGAATAAGGTTCAAATTTCATCCATGGTGTTCCCAAGGTTCATTTTTATTCTTTCACTAGAGCTAGATGTTCCCAAATGGATATCATATAGTTTCTGAGTAGGTTCAGGTGGTGGTTCAGTGACATCGAGTGTTTTAGGAAGTAGTGGTGGTGTGTCCAAGTGAGGTAGAGTAGTTCTAATGGATGACGATGGCATTTTAGAAAATGATTACTAATAGTAACATTAATATCAACCCCAATAGAATGTTTTAATAGGAAATATATCACATATATATTATCCCATTCCATCCATGACTCAAATTACTACTATAGGGATGGCCTCCCACATACACCACTCACACATATACATGGGCCCTTGCTGATATGAATGGGCCCAACATGACCATGGCCCACACGTTACATGCACTGTGTGGCCCAATCCTCTCCTATCTATCAACGAGCATTCCTCTTATGGTGCATGGTTGATCAACCATTAATGAGATGACTTATATGATTTCATCCCTTATTTGGAAGGATATCCTAGAAATCCTATTCTTTTACATATAAAAAATAACGCACTTAGTAACATTCAACCACAAATTAATATGTAAAATTCAGACACTATAAATGAAACATTTTATTCATTTTCATTCATATTATTTATTTTAATGAAATTTCTCACATTTTAATAAAACAATTAACTACATTTAAAAATAACTTAAAAATTGAATTATTTAACAAACTTTAAAAAAATGGATAAAAAATTAGTGTATCAACTATTTTTAAGAAGGAGTTCTATAAAACAAAGAGTGAAAAACATGTGTATTAGAAAGATAAACAAAATACAACCTTTACACTTTATCTCTCTAAAAAATCTAACAAGAATCATAAGAATGTCAATCAATCGATGTGAAACAATTATTGATCTCTCTCAATTTCCTTACCCACTCCTCACACAGAATCTATCTCTCCCTATTATTGTTACATTTACAATTATGCTTATGTTTCTTATACAATTACATAGAACTTATGAAGTACTATAATGATTAAAATAACTCAAGTCATTGTGAAAGAAGGAAAAATAAGAATTTTATAATTTTGGGTTTAAATTCATGTTAAAAACATTCAATCTACAATACCAACCACTCATATTTTTCATGGATTGTGTGTAATTCAATATACACATAAGGAGGAACACTGAAAAAAATTGTAAATGGTACCTTGTTTATTTGATAATAAAATTTGATTTTTTTTTCATAGTCGGTGTGTCATTGATCAAAGCTACAACAAGAGACATCACCTAGATCATCCAAAATTACACCACAACTCTTGGATCAAAGGTCGTCCATTCATATGTTCTAGAATTAGAGATCAATAGGGTTTATGACATCCCATTGATCATGTTAAGGAGTTATTGATTCAATATAGATAATCAATCAAAGCATGTTCTACCATAATTTTATCACTATAAAATTTTAGAGTGGGGAGGGAGCATCAGAATTCCTAAAAGTGGATAATCTACCCATTTTTTGGACTAAAACTCAAATTTATACTAATAGATAAGTTTCCATATACATTGTTTTGGTCCATATGGAAATTTTAAAATAAAAAATTCCTTAAAAGGTACATATATTCTAGTTAACTCATCATAGGTGTCATAAAAACTACATCAATTTTTGAGATATTTTTATCATGACACGTGAACAAATTCAAAAACAAATTCTTGGATCATAAGCTACCATTATAATTTATTGAACCATAAATTTTTTTATGTTAACTCAAAAATTATATTTTCTCATAGTCTCATTTATACAGATATATTTTTTTGAATACTTTGAGAAATAAATTCAACCATTCTTTATCTAATTTCAAATAATAAAATCGATTTATTTTACTTTTTATCATTTAAACTCTAATATTCACTGACCCCCGCCAGGGGGCCCACTTTTTTCAAAACCACTATTTATATAAATAAGTTTTACTTGTGCATACACATAGTGTGTGACTCTGTTAGACCTTATTATGATAGTAGTGTGTGTAACTCATAGAACAAGAGTAGATTCTAGAAACTCATGATTGCCCCTAAGTAGAAAAGAAATTTCAATGCAGCGACAACCTCCCACGAACACACTATGTATAATATAATCTATTGATCTCGTGATATCTAATAAATATAGACATGAAATTTGTGTCATCATATTTTTGATGCTTTATTTATTTTTTGACCTTACCTTGTGGAATTAACTTCTTAAATCATGAATATAGTTTCAATGAAGGTACTGCCAACCTTTTCAACCTAGCTAAGGATATCTCTTCTTATAACCTAAAGTGATAAATTATATCTTCATCATTCAACCAATTCCATTCTACCAATGATTCACCCATTATAAGATACCTCTCAACAATTTAATGCGCATATTTTTACTTTTCATAAAATTACATAATCTAATGAAATTCATTGATAATGAACACAAGTCAATACTCTAATACAAATGTTTATAAATAGGAAAAACGAATTATAATAAAAAATATTGTTTTATCAATGATGGTAAAATTTTCATGATTGTATTTACTCAAGATCACAAAGTTTGAACTTAATGGGAAGAAGTATCAATTATTAGTATCCCCCAACACCTAATATTTAGACATCATTTGTGTCATGTCGGAATAATGTGTCTAGACCATATGATAAATTTTTAATATTACTATCATAATAACTCTATGTTTTCATTGTATCCTAGAGACTATTATAAACTATTGACTGGACATATAATATAAGGATATTACCATGTAAATAGTGGGCATATAATGATTAAAACTATAATTATAAGATAAGAAAATATATATATACATATAATGATAATGAAACTATAAAAATAAGTTAGGTCCAGGTCACCAACTCACAAAAAATAGGATTAATATAATACCAATATTATTTTCATACATATATTATCTCACTCACAATATTAGAAGAGGCATGGTATAGCTTGGACTACCATAGAACCAACCACTAGTTTTATTTTAATTATTTATTTTAGATTAGCTTTTCAATATTTATCTTAAAATAAATTTACAATTGTTTTATTATTTTCACTAAATAATTTTCAAACTATTCTTTTGAAATTTACTTAGATATTTTATATTTACAATTGATATATATATATATATATATCTCTGTGTGTGTGTGTGTGTCGTTTGGGATGTGATTAAATTGTTTCAATATTTTTAGTAATTTAAATTATTTTAATCCGGTTTTAATGAAACCCTTAAGAAAATCTTAAAAAATAAAAAATTATATATATCTAATGTATTTTTGAATTGGTTTTTATTTCTATTTTATATAATATAATTTAAATTGACCTTTTCTTAAATTACTTTTATTGGAAGCTTAATTCACCTCCCTCTTGTGAATTCCTCTAGGATCAAAAAACATGTATAACTATTTTAATATGTTATTAATAATTTTAGTATTTTTTAAATTAATTGTTATTTATTTTAATTATGAAAATTTAATTTCCCACAATTAGACATTTGAATATTTATAAACAAGACTTATCATTTGAATCATACATTATTTTATGACTCGGTATAAAAGATCTTCTAAAATCAGTTTCCAATTTTATTTTCATAAAAAGGAATTATGTAATTTATGATATAGACATGGGGATACATATATTTTATGCATTAATATTATAAAAACTAATATCATTTTAGTGGTTTTTGTGAAGTTATATTGGATGGTTTTCTTCACTACATTTTATGCAAATAATTAAATTACAATTTTCATGAAAAATCTTTCATGTTAAAACAATGAGTACATCAATCATTTTGAATTTTATATTAATAATTTTAATGTATATGGAAACATAGTTGTAACACAATATCATAGGTGGTTTAAATGATCAGAAACCCTCATTTTTATTTCTAACCATTTCATTTCAATAATTTGTAATTTAAATTTTATTTATTTTCCAGCAATATTTCAGACCAATCATAGTGATCAAAAGGGGTGTGGAGGATATTTTTAGAGTCCTCCATCTATAGGTGCTAGTGGATACCAGGTGGCCCACACTTCTATCTTGTGGATATAACAACCCAAGTTTTTTGGAATTTTTTTAAATATATTTAACATATTCGATAGCTTGTGTAGCATGCAACACCAAGTTTAAATGAACTGTTATATAGTATTATATTATTAATTATTAATATTGTCGAGCCATTTGAAAGGAAGGTATTAATATGATTAAATAAAATATATAAATTTATTTTTTACACATATATAAATTAATTATTTTGTTACCAATTAATTATAAATGAAAATAAAAAATCAATTGAAAATAATAGATTTTTTTTCTAAATAACAATTTTCATTTGAACACATGAATTTTATCTTAATAAATTAAATTCATAATTATTATTGACTAATTATAATAAAATTTCTATATTATATAATCAATAAAATATTATTTATTTTATCTAATATTTTTTAAAACATGATATAATAATAAATCTAGTGTTATGTATAAAAATTATATTTTTAAAAAAAATTGAATTGTCGTGTTTTGGAAAAAATATTTTAAAATTAATTTTTGAAACTTTTATAAGAAAAAAATTAAAAATAAATAAATTTTTTAATTAAACATTTAAATATTATCTTAGAGAGAATTTTCAAAAAAAATTGAAATGATTAATTTTTTAATGAATGGTTGAAAATTCTGGATTTTCTTAAGCATTGTCTTTTCGTTTAATTAATTTGAAAAGATAAAGTTTATTTTAAAAGATTTATAAAAGTAAAATTAATTCAATAATATTATTATTTATCTGATTTAGGTCACTATAATTAATTTTGTTTTTAATTTTAATATAAAAATATTTTGTACTTATGAAAACATCTTCTTTTCTAAACAACATTTTATCGCGCTTAGGGGGGTTTATTTTAAATTAATTTTTACTAATTATATAATTTGAATTGAATAAAATGGATTTCATATTAGTAATAATAATTATTAATATTATTTAATAATATCAACTTATTTTTGGGTCATAATTAATAGTGAAAATAGTAGAAATTAATTATCACTGTCAGATTAAAACGGTTTTACTAGGCGTTGAACAAAAATTATAAGGGTTAAAAATCACATAAATATATATTATTCCTATTTTATAATAATATAAATATATTATTTAATCTAATTTTTTATAATGAGTCATTTTTTAGGCTTTTGGGGTGTGTAAAATGTAGGCATATCTTTTTATTTTCAAAAATTAAAAGTGTTTCTTCTCTCCCACTTATAATTGGCCACCCCCTCTCCTCTCCTCTAAAAAATTCAAAATCTATTCAAATTATCCAATTCCTACCCAAGTATCTTCCATAATTCCCCAAAAAATAAATGGATTCCCTATTTTTATCATAATTCCATCTTGTGATGTTTATTAGTGCAAACCTAAAGAGGTTATCTGAAAAATAGGTATCATTCTTAATCGAGGGTTTGGTTTTATTTCTCCTTCCACCTCCTTGATATATTGTTAAACAATGATTATATAATATAATGAGTATAATATATATAATGATATACTTTTATGTTCAGGTAAAGACCAATATCTATTTAATCTTCCCTCAAATGTGAATCAAATACATTAATCGTGTCTACAATAGACTGCCTCCTCATGAACTGATGTAATTACTTTTCTGTCACTACCTCTCATGGTAGGTTATAATGATGGATATAATATATATATATAGTATTTTTAACAAATTAATAATTATCAAATTATAATATCCAATATACCTTCTTACTTTCCATTCTTTGGGCATCCAATAACATCGCTTGTATATGATATTATAATTATGTATATGAAAATGTTAACACCGGGAAATGATGATTTTAATAAGGTATTTTAAATAAAAATAATGTAGAAAATTTTTAAGAGGATTATATATGATATTATAAGTATTTATTTGATTATTTTATAGAATTATATTAGATTTAAATTTATTATATTTAAGTCTAGTTCACTTTCAATGTAAGATGAACTTGAGGTAAGGTATTTCCATATCACTTTTGTTTTAGTGAGACACATTCCAGGTTCACCACTTGTTTGTTCTATATGGTGTATATAATTTTAATGACTTTATATTATGATTATTCTCATTAAATTTATGTGGATATTAATAACCACATGTTTTTATCCCTTTTGGGGTTTTTATTTAACGATTTTAGAAATGGTAAGGGGTTTTTTCATCACTTTTTTTATGAGACACATGCGATATTAACCATATTTTTCTATTAGGTGGTGTATAAACATAACTTGAATGTATTTTATGATTATTATAATAAATTTTACAGTTATTTTCATATCAACATAAGGTTCTACTATTCATGGGGTTTTCATTCAAAATTTATCATTGTGGTAATCGATTTTATCTCACAATTATTTCCATGAGACACATTCCATATTCACCACTTGTTTATTTTTTTGGTGTATATACATCCCTTGAGTTTATATTATGATTGTTATAATTAAATTAATGGTTATTATCATATCTATCTAAGTTTATCCCTTTCATGGGGTTTGTATTCGAAATTTACCAAAGTGGTAATGGATTTTCATCTCACATTAATTTATTGTGAACACATGTCATATTCACCAGTTGTTTCTTTTATATATTGTATATACTAACCAACAATGAATTTTTTTATAATTATCACAAAAATTATTTGTATTTTTTATCCAATTTAGATTTTCACTTTCATGGGGTTTGTGATTCATTTGTTACCAAAGTGGGAATTATTTTCAGTTTCTATCCTATTTTAATTGGGATTTTTTATGGATCAGTTTCTAATATTGGAATTTCATGATATATATCTCAATAATTCTCATGAATTTATTACCCTATGGTTATTTACGTATATTTTCTTTTTTTCTTTTCATTTTATCTCTTTAATTAGTCAAGATATTTCATGAAAGTTTATATGAAAAATTGATTTTATTTTTCTCTTTGATTGAAAACATTTTTTCTTCTATATACATGTTTTAAATTTTTGTTTTGAAGAAACTTTAAATGATCTACTAATATGGTTTAATTTCATTTTTGACCATAATTTTATTTTTAAAAAATGTTTTTAAAGAGAATTTTTTTAAAAATATTTTATTTTTAATTTTTTACCATAAATTTGAAAGTAATATTTATTTCTACTTATTAGGTATATATATAATGTTAAGCTATGAAAACCACTATATTATTTGAAGATTCATTTCCAAATTATTTTTTAAATATTTTTTATTTTTTAAAAATTATTTTCAAAATGGAAATGATGTTTTCCTATAGAATATTTTTAATGATATTTTAATTTATCAATGAAACAAATTAGTGTTTCTTATTTTTTAATATATATATGATCTAATGTAACCATCCTTATTGTCTATAAAAAAGTTTTGTGTTTATGATTATAAATAATTTATTTACATGAAACCCATCCATTTTTTCATTTATTATATTATGATGAAATGATGAAATGTTTATGAAACATATTTCTTGTCATTGATTCTAATATGATGAATGATTTATGATATTGTGGAAACCATGTGTATTATTTTAATTATATTAGGGGTGAGACATATATCCCCCTCTAATGCATCAAGTTATGATTGATATCGCATGATACAAAATTGGACTAGAATGATCAGTATACCATGTTTAGTAAGGAACTATGTCTAATATGATAACCTTGGGAGTGACATTTTATGACTATGATGGTTTGGAGAGTGAACCTAGTCCACTATGATTACCTTATAAATGATCCCTGATTAATAAATAAATTATTTTCTATTTTTATGTGTAATAAAAAAATATTTCTTATGAAAATGGTATTCTCTCATAACTCATGTCCATCGATTTATTTACAATGCCTGACTCATGAACTTCCATGATTTATTACATCACTCGTAATTATTATCTATGATATTTAGTGTATGTATTTATAAATTTTAAACTCATATTCTCATACCTTTATACTCATGTTGTGTTTATATCTCCCTTATTTAACCTTACTGAGTATATGAGATCATAATTTATAATGTTTCCCTTCCCAAGGTAATGAAGAAAGGTATTATATATGATATGTACATTAAGGGTCATAGTTATGAAGGACATAGTGGTATATGATGAAATTATCTTTGGAATCGGTTGTTTATATATCCATGTTTCTAAAGACACTAAACATTCACAGTCCTCATGTGTGAGAACCCTTAGTATAATACTAAGTATAGGTGAATATCTTAAGTAATGGAAAATAAATGAGTGTATATTTCCTATAATAATATACATGTTTGCAAAAAATAAGAGGACATGTATCTGGAATAGTTATTCTTAAGGATAATAACTCTGAAAAAGGTATATTTTTCTATGAACTGATCATCGTTTGGTGCATGATAATGGGTCTTACTACACAACTGGTTTGAAATTTCCAAGAGATATGCTTTGGATAATTAATTTTTTTATGAAACATTATAAAGAATTTGAATATATGATAATCATGAATAACCTAATTTAAACCTAAGGTGTCATAGATTGAAATATTATAAGTTATTTACCCTAATTATATAGTTTTCCTTAATCATTATTCTTTCTCGCACTAAAATTTTCAGTTTTAGTCATTAGATGGGACTTGAAGGAATCATGTTAATGATGAATGAAATACGAAATGAAATGTTTTTTCTAATGGACAATAATTTATTATGGGATATAGAATTAAAATTATATTTACTACTCTCAAAAAAATTATAAATATATGAATCATATTGAACATCCAAATGATAAAAGGTTGGAAAATGTTCTGTTGAGTTTTTTATGAGGAAACATCCACCATTATTCATTAGGTATTCTAATCCACTAGTTTCTAATCAATTAATAAATACCATTGAAAATAAAATCTTTATTCTGTAGTATCTATAACATGATGAATTTATTTTGGATATCGATCATTTGAATGGTGAAGCATACCAACAGTGGAATATTATCATGAATACAAGGTAACTTGATTAAATTTACTCCATGGAGTGGGATTATTTTAAGATCTTATTTCTAAATATGTATTTCCATAAATTTATTTTTATGAAAATTAAGAAGGAATTACATGAGATAAATTTTAAAGATGATGAATCTATTGGTACCTATGAATCTCATTTTACATGTCTTGTGATGTATGCTTATTGCATTATCAACCAAACTAAAATTAAGGTTGATCGAGTCATCAATGGATTAAAAGAAAGTCTCTGAATGGTGTTATCCATGCTACACTTCAGTAAATAAGTAGAAATAATTTTATATTAAATCAAGGTGGAAATGGAGATTGGATTTACTCATCAATATTATGTTTTTGATATGAAAATAAATATGGAATTAAATAGAAACTCAAAAAACCAAGTAGATAATAATATGATATTTCCAACATGTTTTATGTGTGGAAGGAAACAAATAGAAAATTGTATTAAAGGGATTGGTTAACATTTTAAGTGTCTAAATAAGGGTTATGAGGCAATAAAAGACCATGGTGATGGAAATAAGTTAGAAAATATTACAAATAGAGAGAAATATCCACAGAATACAACACCCACACTCAAATGATTCAAATTTAAGGAGTATATTATGTATTCTAAGTCATGCCAAATTTTGATGGTAAATGATGATAATCGATGTTATCAAAATCATAATATGAGATAAAAAGGGAAATATCATGAAATAACTATTTTTTATAAAGGGGTTGATATTGATGTGTTGGGAGGTACACTTATCATCCACTCCAAAACTAATAATGTCTTATTTGACTATAGATCCAACCACTCTTTTATATATTAGTAACTTTTTAAGGGTATTAAAAATCCCCCTTAGTGATTATATAATGAATTTTTAGAAAAAATGCTAATGTTATGATGATCTCATCTTACGTCTTTGAATCGTCTCTCATTG
Source organism: Viscum album (assembly GCA_963277665.1). Taxonomy (NCBI): domain Eukaryota; kingdom Viridiplantae; phylum Streptophyta; class Magnoliopsida; order Santalales; family Viscaceae; genus Viscum; species Viscum album. Next base: position 257,045,007 of record OY728156.1, on the reverse strand, counting down.
AATTTTGCTGGAATGTGATTCTTGCAAATCTCATTATTCTTCATTTTTTGGAATTTTATTTTATATTAAGTTTTAATTGGATTTCCCTACATAAATCCCACATCAATTTATAAGGATAGGATGTTACTTTTTATATTCCAAATAAACCTATGATAATCTATAAATGAGATTATAGATATAAACATATGAAAGAAATCACATCTATTGTATGGGTGCTGATTTCTTCTCTAAAGGATCGTTTATCTTAGATGGTTGGAGAGAAACTTATCATTGATGATATATCTATTTTGAGAGAGTTTATTTTTGTATTTTTATAAGAATTTCCATGTTTTACATTGAATTTTTATTTTGAGTTATTGATAAAATTAATACCTAGTTCCTCATATATTTTATAGACTGTTTTATAATAGACCTGATTAAGATATATAAATTGAAGAAGAAACTCTAGGGGAACCTTGACAACAGATTCATTTAGACAATTTTGTCTCCATAGGGTGTACCTATTAATTTTAATAATAATAATGATGGATCAATGATACCCTTCATTGAATATCAAGAACTTAAAAATATCACAATCAAGAACAAGTATCATCATCCAAGTATTGATGAATTGTTTGATCAATTTCACGGAGCTCAAAACATTTACAAGATTGAAATTCATTCTGGATATCATCAATTATGATTCAAGAAGGAGTATATACCCAAGAAAATGTTTTGTAAAAGTTAAGGACACTATGAATACACAATGATTCCATTTGGTCTTACAAATTCCCCTACTATATTCATGGATTTAATGAATAGGTTCTCTAAAGATTATCTAGATTTGTTTGTGGTAGTCTTTATAGACACTATTATTGTATATAAAAAGTGGAAGTAAGTGAATTATTTTCACTTAACAATTGTACTGAGGACCCTATGGAATGATATATTATATGAAAAAAATTATAAAATGGGAATGTCTTCTAAAACAATTCCCTTTTTTAGATCATGTATTCTCAAGAGAGGGTACATATGTAGATCCATCCAATGTGGAGGCTATTGAATGCTGACCTAGACCAATCATGACGATAGAGATCCATAGTTTTCCAAGGGTTTATAGATATTATCAACACTTTGTGGAACATTTATCATGGTTTTCAAATTAACCCACCATGTTAACTAAAAAAGGATACATGTTCCTTTAGATAAATGAATGTGGGGAGAATTTCAAGGAGCTAAAGAGAAGGATTGTCAATGCAACTATCCTCGCACTATGTTATAGTGGATAAGGGTTTGAAATATTTAGTCATGTATCGAAGATGGGATTGGCATGTGTTCTCATGAATAATGATTTGGTCATTTCATATGGATAATAACAATTGAATGTTCATGAGAAAAATTAACCAAATCATAATTTCGATTTAGCTATGGTAATTTTTTAATTATGGATATAGAGGAATTACCTTTTTTGAGAAATGTGAGATGTATACTAACCATAAAATATTCAAGTATGTATTTAATCAGAAATATATGAATATGAACCTAATAATATGGTTTGAGTTAATCAAATATTATGATTTGTCAATACATTCCCACCATAGGAATGCGAACAAGGGGGCTAAAGCTTTGAGCTGAAATGACCATACAAGATTATCTTTTATAAGGATCACAAAATATCCAATATATATATATATATATTCAAAGGATATATCTTAAAATCTTGATAGAAGGGGAAAAATTAAACCTTTCTCAATTAATAGTTCATAATTATATCTATCTAAGGATTATAGAGGGATATAAAGATGATTTAGAACAATAGAAGAAGGTGAATAATTGTTGTGATTTTTACCTTGATTATGAAGGAATGATAATGTTTAGGAACCGTGTATGTGCTTTTTATATACTAGATTGGAAGAAAAAGATTCTAGAAGAGGATCATAGTTCATCATTCTCAATTATTTGTGGATGTATGAATATGTATAGATATTTGAATGCGTATTTATAGTGGGAGGTCATAAAGAGATATATTTCAGGATTTTATCTTAGTGCTCAGTATGTCGGAAACTTTTGTTTGAGAGACAAAATTTTTTTGGGGCGTTACAACCAATACCCACACTAGAATAAAAATTGGAAAATCACCATGGATTTTTTTCATTGGACCCCCAAAAACATATAAATTCCATAATTATATTTGGGTTGTAGTCTATCTATTTATGAATTAGTCACACTTCATTTTATCAATTGAATACATCTCATTTGATCACCTTGGTATAATTTCTATTAATAAAGTGGTAAAGTTACATGAAGTACCACGTTATATTATTTTATATTAGAATATGAGGTTTACCATGAAGTTCTTTTGAAGTCTTTATAAATCCCTTGACATAGAGTTGAGTGTTAGTGATATGTATTATACTCAGATAAATGCTCAGTTAGTGAGAACAGTTCAAACCCATGATGATATATCTAGATCCTATTCCATAAAATTGAATGTTGGTTGGGATAAATACCTTTATTAAGTTGAGTTTTCTTACAATAATAGCATTTACTAAAGTATTAAAATGGATCTTTATTAAGACCTATATAGAAAAAAATGTAAAACTATAAGGTTTTGGAATGATGTTGAAGAAAGAAAACTTTTTGAACATGATCTACCTAAGGAAATGAATGATAATGTTAGATCCATTCAGCAACACATCATTGTAGTTCAAAGTCAGCATAGAATTTATATTGATAATTTATAGAATGATTTGGAGTTTGAAGTTGGAGAAAATGATTTTCTCTGTATTTATCCAAGGAATAATGTTACGAGATTCAGTGAGAAAGGAAATTTGAGCCTAAGATATATTTTTCCCTTTGAAATTGTAGATCATATTGCGATTGTATCTTATTATTTGTTTCTTTCATCAAACCTCTATTAAGTTCACGATGTGTTCCATGTATCTCACCAAAAGATGTATATACATGACCATTCACATATAATAAACTCAGATATCATACCATTGATATAATATATTTCTTATGGGAAAACTATATGATATTTTGTATTTTACATAGGAAGTGCTACAAAAAAAGACCACTCGCCTAGTCAATTTTTTTTCGTGAAAACCCCAATTTGACTAAGCTATGTGGGAACCTGAGGACATGATGAGGTAGAAGTACCCTTAATTTTTTTGATGATATGATGTAATTTCAAGGGAGAAATTCATTTTATGGGGCTTGAATGTAACAACCAATGATTTTATGATTTTTTTTCAAATAAATTTACCTTATTTCATTGCTTGTGTTTCTCACAACACCAAGTTTACCACAAACCATGATATACTATTAAAATATTAATATTTAATATAGAATAGATGTTGGAATGGGGCGAATAAATTAGATTAACTAAATTATAAAAATATATGGTTTATAAATACATAAAATTAATTCTTGGGTTATCAATTAATTAGAAATGAAAATAAAATCTAATTACAAATAAATGAAATGTTTTTCTCCAAAACTAATTTTATTTGAAAAAATACTTTTTATCTCAATAAATTAAATTAATCACTATTAGTGAATTATTTTCATTAAATTTTTATATTATATATTAAATAAAAAAATATCATACATAAAATATTTTTATTAGCAAGAGATATTAATAAATAAAATTTTATGCTTAAAAACTATAATGTTTTCTAAAAATGGTTTCATCACTTTTTGGAGGACTAATTTTGAAATTAATTTTTAACACTTTAAGAAAATTTATTTGAAATAATAACCATAATTATAAAAATAAAAATTTTAAAATTTTCTTAGAGTGAATTTTTGATAATTTTCTAAAAAGATTCGTTTTATGGATGAATAGTGAAAATAATGGGTTTTTTAAGAATTATCTTTTTGTTTAAAGAAATTAGGAAGTCGAAATTTATATTAAAATGGGATTAAAAGTAAAATTAGTGAAATAATATTATTATTTATTTAATTAAGGTGATTAGCCTCATTTTTTTGTTTATGTTTTATATAAAAACATTTCATGCTTATGAAAACGTCTTTTTTGGAAAACCAAATTTCATCATGCCTGTGGGTTTTATAATAAATTATATTATTCAACTTATATGAATTTTATTTGGTAAAATATATTAAATATTTCAAATAATAACAATTTATAATAGGTAATATGGTAAAATTAATTTTTTTCATAATTAATAAGTAAATTATTAAAAATTAATTATCATGGTTATGTTTAAAATAAGTTTACCTGGGGTTCAATCTAAAACGATAAGGTATAAAAATGACATAATACTTATCCTATTAATATTAAATGGGTATATTTTTAAATAATATCATATAATTTTATATAATTTGTCATTTTATATATTTTTGGGTTTTTTCAAATGTGTTTAGGTATTTTTCTTTTCCTAAATTCCAAGTGTGCCTTCTCACACACTTACAAAAGGATAACCCCTCAACTATTCCCTTTATACATACAAAGACCTTTTTATTATCCCAGAAATACAGAAATATATTCTTTACTTTCCTCCCCATGATCTTGAGTCCCTATTTTCTTTATAAAACCACTATATGAAGGTTTTTGGTTCAAATATTAAGAGGTTATCTGTAGAAGAGGTATTTCTCTTAACCAACAATTTTAATTTATTTATTCTTCCAAATACTAAATATCTTATTAAAATGATTATATAATAAAAAAATTATATTTCATAAACTTATATTTTTCTTTTTTACGTTCATGACCTATATCCATCTTCTCTTCCATCAAATGAGAAACGAAATTGTTGATCATTTGTACAGTAAAATTCCACATCGTGAACTGGCATAATTCATTTTCCATCAATAACTCTCATGGCTTTGTATGATGATGTATTTAATAGATTTATATGGTAGTAATGATATATTTATACATATTAAATTATAATATCATATAAACCTTCTAAATTTCCATTCAGTGGGGATACGGGTGTGTATAGTGAGCTATCGCCTCGTGAAGTTGTCTAATCTTCATTTCAAATAAATTTAAATGTAAGTAAACAAGTATAATTTTAATAAATATATTTGATATATGTGACATAATAATTATTCTTTAAAGTTTAATTATTATTTACCTTTCTATTTTCCATCCTTCAAAAATGGATACAATATTTTGCGTACGTACGACCTACCACCTCCTGAAATAGTGCATTTCATTTATCTAAATATAAATTTTATGGATGATTATATATAGGAATATAATGAATATATATGAAATTTATATCATGATTAATGTTATATAGATTAGGGAATAATGATTAAAGTATGAGGATAGGAACTACCGAACTGAAACTCTAATGAATAACGAACAAACAATAAAAGAAGTGTCTAATACCAACAAAAATTCAATGGTAGATAATATATCATTTGTAAAAACTGATTATTCTATAAAATATTAACTATTCTTGATATTAATTTTTTATAGAAATAAATTCCATTACCAATATATATAATTGTTAATAATAAGTGTAAAATTACAAAAATACTTATAGTAACACTTAAATATATTACTTTATTATATAAATACCATCATTTTTTACCAAAACATGAATATAGTTTTAATAAACATCATTAATAATAGATCTTTTAAGAACAGAAAAATATGTTAAAATTAATTCTTGAAGAAGAAAATACTTTATCATTTACTGATTTGTAAATCTAATTTATTATTATATCATTTTTAAGACCAATATTATCATTCAATTTATCATTTTTTGGTGTTCTATTAAGAAACCATTTTTTATATAGTAGTTTAATTTTTATATTTTAATTTATTAAAAATTAAAACCTAATAAACATGAAACCAATAAATAATTAATATATATTTAGGAAATAAAAAAATAAAAAAATAAATGAAGTAATATTATTTTATTAATAATTATATTTACATAGTGATATTTTATTATAAATTATAGAAAAAATAATAATTTTTCTAAAAATAGATACAATTTATAATAATATTTTATATATCTATAAATAATTTAATATATTGAACAATATTTTTATTCAACTTATTTTACATTTATAGAATAAAAAAATTATATAATTTATTTCTTAATTCAATTTTCAATATCATTTCCACTAAAATTGTTTACTCATCCATCGATTGTAAAATAAAAGTGTCAAACATCGACTGGGTGCTCCCTTAATTCATAAAAACATTTGTATCCTTCAATCTAACTCCTCGGTTCTTTCTTGTTTTCCTCCTCTCAAACTACCCTCCCTACAATACAATTTTTTCAATCCCCATTTGCTAATTTTTTTCCCTTTATTCTCGTTCTATGAGGATTCAATCGACCTATAAAGGTGGAAATTTTGTACTAAATTACCTAGCCTCGATACACTTCTAGGTCACCTCTTTTTGTTTCTTCATAAATTTTATGGAAATTGTTTAATTTCCTATTCTTGTTTCAATATAAATTTTATATCAATTTATTTTTTGGAATTCATAAATTTTATATGCTGAGTTTTAGGTGTAAGGGGTTTTGTGGCTCATGATCCTTCCCTGGGTGTATAGGGATTTTTAGGCAGAATAATTTGGCATCACATGGAATTTTGGAGCATAATCTCTGTAAATTTATTATTTTTTGTATAAAAACAAACCATCTAATAACATGGTAGTGGAATGAATGATATGGATGATGGAAGGCTATAGTTTGGGTAGCATAGAATATAATTTTTAGATTCAGGATATTTCAATTGGGGTTTAATTGGGTTGAAAATTTTCAATGTTTAATCATAGATTGTGACTTCATTCTAAATTTTATTTAGTCGATGATCGATAATTTCTATATATTTTCATATATATTTATATTCACTGCCTAGGATTTTCTTTAGTTTTTTCCCCTGCCCCTCAAGTTTATTTTCATCTCCCTTTCTCCATATCAGTTCAAATTCAACCTGTACAACCCTATCACCTTGGTAACTTTTAATGGTTAGTGAAACCTATTACTGAGAAGAGTGGGTATAAAAATTCTAGATTTATTTTTAAGACAACAATAAATATAAATAATGTATCATATTATGGTGTTTTGACTAAAATGATTGAGTTGAGTTATCTAGTTGGATGAAGTGATATTTTATTTCAGTGTGATTTCAGTAAATCCTATTAAATGTGTCAAAGAATATATGTTTTGATTCACTCTTTCCAATCTTATGGGTACTATTAAAACAAATGATCTCATTGTGACTTTATCTCAACCTTTATAGGTGTTTTATATAACAAAATATAATGTGAAAATTTAGCATATTGTTTGTAATACTATACGAAGAGATTTATTTGAAATAGAAGAATATATAATAAAAAAAGTGTATGACTTATAAACATATATCCCAACTAATTCCAATTAGGAATATATTGCCTTATAGAATATAGAAGATGTTACGAATTACTATCCTCGCTTTATTTTGTTGAAATTCTTTGATGTGTTTTGAGAATAAATATTATTGTGTGTCGAGTTAGATTTTTTGTTTATAGATTGCCGTATTAAATCCTCTTTTGTCTGGTTTTTTATGTTTCCTTTTTGGCCTGATTATTATTTTTAAATTTATCACTATTTATATATTTTTTTTAAATAATAAATTGGTAAATTAAGCATTGTTTCTTGATTCCATTATTAATCCTTTTCTTTTTTTTAATCCATTTAAAATAAATTCATCTGAAAGGATACACTTTCAATAGGGTAATTTTTAAGGTGAATTTTTATTTTATTTCATGCATTAAAATGTCTCTTTTACTTTAATCTTTAGGGTCTTGGAGTCTATATATTTCACTTAGGATTGTTTTATTTATTTTCATCACTTTTTTCATCTTTGTGTTTCTTGTCAATAGAGGACATCAACATAAGGTCTTTAAAAAATTAATCACTATGTATCATGATACTAGAAATTCCTCCCATTATCACACATCCCTCAATAAAATATGATAGAGACAAGTGGTGTAACGACCCGAAATTTTGAATAAATTTTGTTTCCTAAATTTTGTGTGTTATTTTATTTCATACTAAACAAAATTGTTTCATTTGATAACATTAGTAAAATTAAAATGAGAATGTAGGGTTTTGACTATTATATAACTAATAGTCAGTATGACCTTTGGAAACCAAATGTTGCGATTATTGTCACTAATTACAAGTGATCTTGGTTAATTAATATAGAAAGAAGATTCGATGGCCTCATCCAGTAGTCTCAGGGAAATCGAAGCCCATCTAACAGAACTTGGGAAGGAGGTAGCACCACTGGGCTTTACTATGGACCAAACCCAAGTCGAACGTCATCGTGTGAAGATAGAACAAAATATCCTTCACGAGAAGTTCAAACTGATAAAAATTACTACTCGTGCAATGTTGGCCGAGTTGCCCTTGGATTCTCTCACCTTATCACACCTTACACTTAGGTTCAATGCTGGGGTTATAAGGGGCTATGTAAGGAGACTGTAACTGCTTTGTGTAATCATTTGTGATAAATAAAACTGTGTTTTCTTCTTATCGTGAATTTTGTAAATTTTCCAATGTTCGGATAAATGTAGGATGTATATTATTGATGAATTTTAGAAAAAGGATATTTTAAAAAAAATTATGTAAACCTTAAATAATTAAAAATGTGTAATGATTTTCAAAAAATGGTCTTATAGAATTATGTTCTGTATGAAATTTAGAGTCTAATAAGATTAACATAATTTTTTATGAATCGTAAATTATGAATAGTGATTTTATGCTTAGGATTAGTAATGTGACCAAATGGATTAGTAATCTCACTTAAAGAAAGTATTAATATAATCTAGGCACCATGATTAAGTAATGAGATTAAATAAAATAGGTAAATAACTGTTACAGAAATTATTAGTCAAGTATTAGTTTTTTCGAGTGAATAGTGTTTTTTAATAAAAAATTAAATTAAAAATATTTAGAAAATTATTTTTATAAAATGGATTTCATTTTTGAACTTAGAGCATTGATATTATGTAAAGGTAATTTTTGGGGATTTTTCTGAAAAAAATGAATTTTCATTGAATAGTGTTTTTTTTTAAACATAAATTAAAAATCTTTTGAAAATTATTTTTATAAAATGGAGTTCATTTTTGAAATCAGAGCATTGATATTTGGTTAAGGTGAAATTTTGGGAGTTTTCTGGAAAAAATTGAATTTTTAGTGAATAGTGAAAATACAGGTTTAGGGTTTCGGTATGTTTAATGACATCATGACTGCATCAAGATGATGTCATGAGATATTTTAAGGGATGGTCGACTAAAGGTGATGAATTATTTTATGAGGTGTCCAAAGTGGCCAATACCATGGGAAAATACCATGGGAAAGCCCATGGTTTTTCCAATACCACTAATGAGGTGTCCCTTAGCCATTAATGCATTGTCCCTTCACTTTCCCTATAAATATCCACCCTTTCCTCCTTTATTTTTCACTCCCAACTCTCCCCCAATGAATCTTTGGTCTCATTACTTCCCAAAGAGTCCTCCCAAGGTGCCCCCAAGCCCTCAAGGTCCCAATCATTGAGTTTTAAGAGATATGTTTTAAGGTAAGGGATCCAACCTCTCTCTTTCTTTTCAAATACTCTCTTTTAAGTCATTTATTTTATGCTCCTTGTTCATATTTTGGAGGATGTTCTATTATATTCCTCTTACTGGCCTTTTCATGTTCATATGATGAGAGATCCCCTCTTACTCTCATCATTTCGTTTTATGAATGTTTAAGTGGAGCCATTAGGATGCCGAAATTTTTGTAAAGGATTCTTTCACCCTTCTCATTTACAAATTCTATTTTGTTATCAAGTCTTTAAAGTTCCTTTTTATTATGTTGGGGTATTATATCTATATCTATCATACTGATCTTTTATGTTCATATGATGAGAGACTCTATATGATCTAATCAACTAATTTTTTTGAAGTTTAAGTGACGTCGTTAGGCTGCTGAATATTTAAGGGATTCTTTCACCCTTCTTGTTTTCAAGATCTATTTTCATTTCAAGTCATTAAAGTTCCTTTTTATTATGTTGGGGTATGATCTCTATATCAATCATACTGATCTTCTATGTTCATATGATCTCTATATCAATCATAAGAGAAATCAAATTTTTGTCTTCTTTCAATGTTTTTAATTTCATATGGTATGTCTTTAAAATTTCATTACCATGTTCTTATATCCATTATATTCTGTCCCTCTACTATTTTATGGATCATTTATGATTGGGTGACCAATGTCCCCTCTCTTTTCAATATTTTCTAAAACCCTATAACATAGCCGTTATGCTGCAGAATTTTCGTCTCAAAATGCCCCTCCCTTTTTTCAAATTCTTTTATTTTATTAAGTGAATACTCAATTCTCTTTATTCTACAGAGGTATTCACATATATATCAAAATGATCTATTTCAAATTCTGGGATTTACATACATGAAACCAGCTTTCCTTTTTCCATGGGATTAAATTGACATAAAGATCATGTCTTTAAGGCAGTTTTTAAAAACGTTATGATTATGAAAGGAACCCCATTTCTTTTATTCTATATGGGTTATTTATGAAATTTTTTATGACGATATATGTGTCTCGCATGATAATAAAGTCAAATTTAAGGGTGTTCCCTGATAGCACTCCAATGCATTGGGTAAAGACTTAATCCTTAGAGATGACCATTTTTTAATGACACCTTGGTGAATAACCTTGGTAATCATTAATGACGCCTTAGGGATGGACATTGGTGAAACGGAAATGATTTTCTATGTTAAATGTTGTAGACACATCTTCAAGTTATTAAATACATTATTTTTATTATGATATGCCTCATGATTTCTTTCTTATGCCTTAATGTTCTTTTTCATGACTTTATTGATCTATCTCAAGTTCACATGTTAAATGTTTCCCCTTGTTTCCCTTACTGGGCCTTCTGCTCACCCTTTCTTTTGATGTATGTCCCCAGGTTATGAGATGCAATAATTAACATAGGATGAACATAAGGAGAATCCTTTCAAGTGTTTAAGAAGAATTTTTTATGTTTTCATGTATTAATTTCCTGGTTTCCAAGTCACTAAACATTAAAGTTCCTCGGTTTCATATAATGAAATGAAAGTTTATGTGATAAAAAGGAGGGATGTTATAGTTGGTATCAAAGGATGGTTTATTTATTGTGGAAATTAGGATATGAATACATTAGGAAGAACCCTATAGAAATGTTTAAATATAGGAAATCTTCCTGGTATTTTGGTGAGTATTGAGTAAGGGGTTGCCTAGAAAATACATCCATGTCTGGATATTAGCATTTAGAGGTGGATTTGGAATTGATGTACATAGGGGTAAAACCTGAAAACACCGCTTTGAGCTAGACTCAAATGGGAACTGGTACGCGATAATGGGCCTTGCTGCACTCTTGGTTACGACACTCCCAGGGGATATTCTTTGGTAAATTCTAAATCTCAGTATGAACCATTATTAAAGGAACAAATATAAAATAAAATAAAGATTCACATAAGAATATATGATCATGGATAACCTTGATTTGAACCTATGGGATCACGTGTTAGGGTATACTTTGCTTCTACAAGTTTATCCTTCAATTCTTAAAGTTTCATTTTAATGATAATTGGATAATTATTTAAGCCCTTAATTATACTTTCCTTTTCTTAGTTAATGGCAGGAAATGGAGGAACATGTCCCAACAACCAATGTGATAGGAAATGTGACGATTTCCCTATTAATATGACAATGATGAGGAGAGATCATGTTGAACATACTGTGATTATTCCAAACTAGCTATCAAAAATTACAATTAATAATTGGTACTTAGTTGAATGCCCAAATTAATCAAGGAAGAAGAAGTCAAAGTCTCAAGGATGTTCATCTGATAAAGTTTACAAGGGAAAGAAGACCCAATTTCCTTTTTGCAAAAAGTGTGGGAAGAGGCACCAAGGAGAATGTCACAAAGGAATCAGAAGATATTTTTTAAGTGTGGGAAGATAGGGAATAAAGTAGCCAATTTCTTTAAAAAATGGATAATTTGATGAATAGAGATAAGGTTCGATCTAATGTACCTTATACTTTTCAATATCGTAAATGTGGAGAAGTTGGAAATTATCCAAGGCAATGCTCTCTTAGAAAGGGTTAGAAGCTTGATGAGCATCAACAATATTCAAGGAAAATGGAACAATGCAAGTCCTATGTTGAGATGGGTCATGATGACTGAAGTACATGTAACTTCTTTGCAATAATTGTCTATGTCATGTTGTATTTTAGTTTGTTCTCTATGAGCATATCCATAATGTTTTCTAAGAACATCGAGTCACTACCTAAGATGGTTTTATATCATTAATGAAAACATCTATTGTTATGTATCACATGTTGATGTTATGAAGCTGTTCTTCTTGAACAAAAAAGAGATTATTAGGGGATTAAATGATGATTATTATTTTGGAAGACGTTCACTATTTTGTGAACCCTATTTGATCAATGTAAATAGATTACTACGGTATTTTATTTGAGGAGTAAGGGTTGACTTATATTTTGAAGAATAAATGAATTTATGGCGAACTTATGGTAATTTAGGTTATGTATAGAAATTATTAACCAATCTTGGGGAAAATATGTTTAGGTTAGTTACTTTTGTTATAAGATATTAGGATTGGTTGATGTTGTTTGGAGATAAACGATAAATTTTATCTTGGAACACTATGTTATCAAATCCTTCTTGTAATTGGGTTCAATATTAGTTTGGATTATTTTGAGGAATTTTAAGGAAAGTTATTTATGAAATGGTATATGATGAACTTTGGGTAATATCATGGAATTTTGAATATTTAAAGAAGTTTCCCTTCCTATGGGATTCTTTCTTTTTGAATAATTGTTTTATCTTACCCCTTCTGTTTTTGGGATAATGTTTAAAGATAGAAGAAACAGATAGTTGATATTTTGTGGATTATGTGATTCTCTAGAAGATGATTCTTGTGATTTGATGAGACCAAGAAGTTTTGAATGCTCATCTTTTGGAGAAAAGATTAGTTTTGGTAGAAACTTATTAAAGGATGAAACTATACATGAAGGTAGGTATATTTACATATGTTTTTATAATTCCTCATAATTATTAAAAGGAATGTAAAACAAAAACGTTGTTAGTTTAAGTTTCTTACTGGGTAATCAAAGACCGTTTACACACATCATCGGTTTGTGATTTTCTTGTGGTTAAATTTCTCCTAATCATGTTTTCTATCACTCTCCCTCAGAACATAACCCATTTTTTTCTTCCATATCCATGTTTTCCAACATGGAATCCTAGTATGGGTTAACTCAGGTGGCCTTTGTACTTCCTTTTCTTTCTTTTAAAGTAATAGTGTTACAAACTCTTTTTCTGGTGTGGGATGTTCAATGAAATTTCCAAGCCCAATTTTAAAAAATTGTGAGGATGAAATATCTTAAGGGGGAAGAATGTAACGACCAGAAATTTTCAATAAATTTTGTTTCGTAAATTTTGTGTGTTATATTATTTCATACTCAACAAAAATGTTTCATTTGATAACATGAGTATAATTAAAATCTGACTACTGTGTTTCGACTATTATATGACTGATAGTCAGTATGACCTTTGGAAACCAAATGTTGCTATTATTGTCTCTAAATACCAGTGATCTTGGGTAATTAATATAGAAAGAAGATTTGATGGCCTCATCTAGTAGTCTCGGGCTAATCAAAGCCCATCTAACAGAACATGGGAAGGAGGTAGCACCACTGGGATTTTCTCTGGACCAAACCCAAGCCAAATTTCATCGTGTGAAGCTAGAACGAAATCGCCTTGGTGAGAAGTTCAAACTGATATAAATTACTACTCATGCAATGTTGGCCGAGCCGCCATCTGATTCTCTCACCTTAGCACACCTACCACTTAGGTCCTATGATGGGGTTATAAGGGACTATTTAAGGAGACCGTAACTACTTTGTGTAATTCTTTGAGATAAATAAAATTGTTTTTTCTTCTTATGGTGAATTTTGTAAATTTTCAAATGTTCGGATAAATGTAGGATTTATATTATTGATAAATTTTAGAAAAAGGATATTTTAAAAAAATTTATGTAAACCTTAAATAATTAAAAATGTGTAATGATTTTCAAAAAATGGTCTTCTACAATTATGTTCAGTATGAAATTTAGAGTCTAATAAGATCAACTTATTTTTTGATGAATATTAAATTATGAATAGTGATTTTACGCTTAGGATTAGTAATGTGACCAAATGGATTAGTAATCTCACATAAAGAAAGTATTAATATAATCTAGGATCCTTGATTAAGTAATGAGATTCAATAAAATAGGTAAATAACTATTTCAGAAATTATTAGTGAAATATTAGTTTTTTTTGTGCGAATAGTGTTTTTTAATAAAAAATTAAATTAAAAATATTAAGAAAATTATTTTTATAAAATGGATTTCATTTTTGAACTTCGAGAATCAATATTATGTTAAGGTAATTTTTTGGGATTTTTCTAAAAAAATGAATTTTCGGTGAATAGTGTTTTTATTTAAAAATTAAATTAAAAATATTTAGAAAATTATTTTTATAAAATGGAGATCATTTTTAAAATCAGAGCATAGATATTTGGTTAATTTAAAATTTTGGGAGTTTCTGGAAAAAATTGAATTTTCAGTGAATATTAAAAATATAGTTTTAGGGTTTCAGTATGTTTAATGACATCATGACTGCATCATGATTATGTCATGAGATATTTTAAGAGATGGTCGATTAAAGGGGATGAATTATTGTATGAGGTGTCCCAAGTGTCCAATACCATGGAAAAATACCATGGTCAAGCCCATGGTTTTTCCAATACCACCAATGAGGTGTCCCTTGGCCATTAATGCATTATCCCCGCATTGTCCCTATAAATACCCACCCTTTACTCATTTAGATTTCACTCCAAACTCTCCCCCAACGAATCTCTGGTCTCATTACCTCCCAAAGTTTCCTCCCAAGGTTCCCCCAAGCCCTCAAGGTCCCAACCATTGAGTTTTAAGATATACATTTTAAGGTAAGTGATCCAACCTCTCTCTTTCTTTTCAAATACTTTCTTTTAAGTCATTTCATTTATTCTCCATGTTCTTATGTTGGTGGGTGTTCTTTTATATTCCTCATACTGCCCTTTTCATTTTCATATGATTAGGGATCCCCTCTTACTATCTTCATTTCGTTTTATGATGTTTAAGTGGCGCCGTTAGGCTGCCGAAGTTTTTGTAACGGATTCTTTCACCCTTCTAACTTTCAAGTTCTATTTTCTTATCAAGTATTTCATGTTCCTTTTTATTATGTTGGGGTATTATATCTATAACTATAATACTTATCTTGTATGTTCATATGATGATATACGCTATTTGATCTTGTCAATTCATTTTTTTGATGTTTAAGTGACGCCATTAGGCTGCCGAATTTTTAAGGGATTCTTTCACCCTTCTCGTTTTCAAGATCTATTTTCATGTCAAGTTTTTCAAGTTACTTTTAATTATGTTGGGGTATGATCCCTATATAAATCATACTTATCCTCTATTCTCATATGATTAGAGATCCTATTTGATCTCGTCAATTCATTTTTTTATGTATTAAATGATGTCGTTAGGCTGCCGAATTTTCATAAGAGAAATCTTATTTTTTTCTTACTTCAATGTTTTTCATTTCATATGGTATGAATTTAAAATTTCACTACCATGTTCTTATATCCATTATATTCTATCCATTTACTATTTTATGGATCATTTATGAGTGGGTGACCCATTTCCCCTCTCTTTTAAATATTTTCTAAAACCCTATAACATAGCTGTTATGCTGCCGAATTTTCATCTCAAAATGCCTCTCCCTTTTTCTCAAATTATTTTCTTTTATTAATTGAATACTCAAAGATCTTTATTCTACAGGGGTATTCAAATATATATCAAGACGTTATTTTTCAAATTCTGGTATTTACATACATGAAACCCGCTTTCCTTTTTCCGTGGGTTTAATATGACATAAAGATCATGTCTTTAAAGCAGTTTTTTAAAACATTATGACTATGAACGGAATCCCATTTGTTTTATGCTATATGGGTTATTTATGAAATTTTTTATGATGATATATGTGGATCACATGATAATAAAGTCAAATTTAATGGTTCATCCTAATAGCACTCCAATTCATTGGGTAAAGACTTAATCTCTAGAGATGACCATTTTTTAACGACGCCTTAGTGAATACCTTGGTAATTTTTAATGACACCTTGGGGATGGACCTTGGTGAAACAGAAATGATTGTCTATGTTAAATGTTTTAACCACATCTTCAAGTTATGAAATACGTTATTTTTATTATTATATGCCTCATGATTTCTTTCCCATGCCTTATTGTTCTTTTTCATAACTTTATTGATCTATCTCAAGTTCACATGTTAAATGTTTTCCCTTGTTTCCCTTACTAGGCCTTCTGCTCACCCTTTCTTTTGATGTATGTCCCCAGGTTATGAGATGCAGTAATGAACCATGGATGAACATAAGGATAATCCTTTCAAGTGTTTAATAAGATTTTTTTATGCTGTTATGTATTAATTTCTTGGTTTCCAAGACAGTAAACCTTAAAGATCCTTGGTTTTGTATAATGAAATGAAAGTTTATGTGATAAAAAGGTGGGATGTTATAAGTGGAGGTTCCTCGCCAATGAAATTTTATGAATCAAAAAAATCCAAATCCCTTCCTAGGTATTTTTAATCCAAGAAATATATGTTGTGACATATAACATTGATCCCAATTTCTTATGGAAAGAAGGGGTGGTTGGAAGGGTGTAAAATGGTACATTGAGAGCAGAAAAAACTTGCATATTATCTTAATTATTTTAGTTTATTTTCTATTTTTATTATGATTATTTTGGATAAACTTTCCTTATTATGTTTCTATTAATCTACATAAAAATATTGGATTGAAAGGTAATATAAAATTCATGGTGGAGATCCTCAAAATGAGCCTTCTACACCATCCCTACCACTTGATCTTGGATGGTTTTTTTGTGATGGAGATCTGAGGATTCTTTTCTACAAATAAATGGTTCTCTATAGGATCATCTTATTGGTATATAACTTCATTTCATATTCATAAATCACATAAAAATGAATCTTCAAACAATTCCTGACTGAAGAAACTTTTTCATAGAGATTTACATCCAAACATGGAATGCATGGATTAGAGTACTAGGATAAAAATTTATAATGGGGTAACAATATGGAATGAATAATTTAATGACAAGGAAAAACTCCAAGTAATATAACATGATTCAAAAGAATCAAAAATATTTTCAAGTGATTTATTATATATAAATCTTCTTTATTTTAGGCTTCCAAAGCTCAGACCAACTGGGCATAAGATACATGCTTCCACAATGGCAATGGGGACCTTTGAATATTGTGATTCTAAGTATGCATTGACTAGTCAGTTTACTACCTAATCTAATGGGTACAACTTTAGTGTCATGTTCTTAGATATGATCGCAATAAGGTGGGTTATGGATATTTTTTGGCTCTGTGATGAGCATAATCCAATCCTGTAAGTTATTATTTCAAACCTAATGTCAGGTATAAATTTTTTATAAATCAAAGGATGTCTTTGAAGGTTCATTTCCCTATTATTCTCACACTACCTTTTTTCAAAATGTGAATTTCACCATATTGGACATTTTATTTCGTTAGTGGATGAATCCAATAAAGGGTCTCTAACAAACTCTTGTAGTTTCAATATTTGTTTCCATAAGGATGCCACAACTCTGACCTTTGTTCAATGATGACTTTATTACAATAAAATACATGGATTTTAATGAAATCTTCGGCTATGACATTATATTCTCCATGGTCGCTAGTGATTTTCATAAAGAATTGGATTTATGGCTCTAAAAAAGGTAATGAAAGGGATATGTTCCTTTGATTGAATTAATTTTTCTTGAATTCTCATGATGTGAAATATGAATATTTTTTTATTAAATTGGTTAGCTTTTTTGGTATACCAAGTCCCAAAATGAGATTAGGTAAACATATAGTCCTTTTATAGGGTTTATAAGAAAATATATTAGTGAATGGAATGGTGTTTGAATGCCTTGTTTCTGAGGCTTGATTCAACCAACATTTATTTCCTTATTAATTAATGTTTTTTTGTATTCATTTGAATAATTTTTTTATTTATTACACTTTGGTAAGACCTTATTTGAGTAATTTTAGATTTCTCCTGCATATTTCATTTGGTGTTGGTTGTTTTGATTCATACTGGGTTTATAAAATGAACTGTAATTTACACCATTATTGTTTTAAAAAAATTACTCTTTCAATAATTATAAGAAAATTGATAAAAAAAATTCAATATGAACATTAAAATTTTTTCAAGTACGAGATATTGAAATTTCGTGAATAGTGAAATGTCGTACTGACTAATAAAAAAACTATATAATATGGTGTATCTTCTCTTGTATGCTTAGATAATTTTGACATACTTCTATCGGTGGTTGGGTATTATCCCCCCATTAGGATATCAAGGGGCACATGATGTGATAGTGAAAAAATTAGTATTATAGATCCAGGTCGGATCAGTATCCCATGCCCTAAGGTAGGGGAGATTGGAAATTGGTATGATGTGTTTTATTTTATAGGAATCTATCTTGATGCTAATTTATTTTAACATAATTTTTTTTATTTCAATGTGATATTGGTGATAAACTGATTCTATGCACAATTTTAATAGAGAGAACATACTCACTTGATTCAGGATGATTAGCTACTTCCCACCACCAGTGTGAGTTCTACATGTGGCTAGAATTGGGGATGATCAGCTACTTCTAGTCGCCTAATGTGAGTTCATTCTTTGAGTTTATTTTTTTTTAGTTTGTGTTTAATTATTGTGATATTTTTTTATATAGGTTCTGGTGAAGGACCACATCTTATTTTTGTATTTATTTTGGTCATTTTGTTTCTATTTTTGGTTCCTTGTGTTTTCTTTTTCTTTATTTTTTACGCCTTGGCACCCTTGATATTCTCATTTTTTATTTTATATCAACAATAAAACAAATATAATACGTGAATAAGAACACCATATTTCTCTCAAATGAACTAAGAAAGCTCAATATATGGTTACTAAAATCCTAGGTAAATGTATTCACTCTCTAGTTATGTGTTAAAATGTTTTCCTAAAGTGTTGTTAAATTAATCCATTTTCAACTAAAATTGTTACGTTTTGACTATTGGTCTATGGTTATATAATAAATTTCAACTGGTTATTTTTATATTTAATTATACCACAATGGTGTTTGTGATTGGGTACCTTTGGATCTATGCCACCTACCTTTCTAAAAGACATAGTGATTATAGATTTGATATTGGTTGTGTTAGTTTGGTTTCTTGGTCTGTGTATGACTAGGAAATAGTGGTGCCACTGGCATTTTACTTGTTAATCAAGTCTATGGGTTTAAATGATGTTATGGTGAAAATTTATTTCATGTTGTGGTACTCTATATTTCCTCTTCACCTAATCACTTATGTACCCAAATTCTCAAGCATGAAATTACTTTTTTAACATTGTTTTTGTGCGAATGGGGGTTTGTGATTATTGAATTTTTTTTATATAAAATGATATTAAACCATAAATCAAGATTCTTCCATAACTATAGTAACTATTTCATTGAGGATACTTTTGGTAGAAGAGAAACTTGAATATGTTGATCCTTATTTACTGGGATATTTTCATCATTTTTTGTGTTCCTTCAATATAATTTTTTGTATTATTTCATTAAATATTCCTCTTTTTAAAATATTTCAACATAAATTTTCCATTAAAATCAAATAAACTATCAAAAAAACTATATTGTTAGTCTTTTCTATTTATATTGAAAATTATTAATTATTCCACACATGAAATAATAATTTCTATGATTTTTTACTTTTAAACATCCATAGTTGATTCTTTGTCTTCAAAAGTCATTTCATGGGATATAGAAAGGGAACCGAGCTCACATATGACAAGGTAACAACTTCTTCACATATAAAGGCTTCTATTTAATAGAAAAACATTCATTAGTTCATTTTTGGACTATTTTATCCTTCCCCTTATTCAATGTCTTGTAATTTAACCTAATTTCCATGCTATAAGATCACCAAATTTTAAGAAAATATAAAGATTATGAATGATGATGACAATATGTATACATGATTTCCCTATTTTTTCCTTCCTATTAAACCTTTATTTATTACTATTTTCATGCCAATTCATGCAGATTTTTTGTAATAATTTTTTATATGGACTTTGGTTATGTGTGGTCTAGATCTTAGAGATGAAGTGTGTGGAATAACAGTGACTTGATGTTCCTCATGGGTATTAGATCTGACTTGGTTTGTTTCTTCTATTGGCCTATTTGGGGGGGTGAAGAATGATATTTGGTGGGAATAACTATAATTATACCATGGTGGGTGCTGGAGGACTAAATTAGAGAGATAACAAACCATTGGGGGGTGGTACCATTGATGGATCCAAGGTTTTTGTTTTGTTATCCATTTGAATGTTATCTGTTGGAGGTATCTTGTTGGCGATGATAGACTGGAGATGATGGTTCAAAAGCTGACTCGCCAGAGCCAGTCGCTAAAGCTGGGGGTGGGGTTGGGTCGCTTGGGGAGGGGTTGTCCAACATTTTTTATTGATTCATTTTTGTAATGAATTTAATTATTAATATTTTTTTATGTTTGAACATGTGATAAATTTGTCTTCAGTTTAATAATTAAAAAATATGTATTATATATGATAAATTAATAAATATAATACGAAATATTACTAGTAATAAGAAATTATAATTTTTATTCAGTTTTAATTTAAAAATAAATATTATATATTGGTAATACTATTACTAAAAATAATAATTTTTACTAGAACCTATTTTTGAACACTTTAACCAACATATAAATTATTTTTTGGTTTTTTTTATAATTGTAATAAATCTATTTTATCTATAAAAAACATTTATAGAGAGAGTTTTTACATACAATTTATTGATAGGTAAATATATATTGGTAAAACATTTTAAAAATATAAAATTAACATTTAACAACAGATATTCCCATACTGGAAAAATTAAAATATCTTTTAGTCATAGTTGACAAACAAAAATGACAATTTATTAATAAATTATTAAAAAAATTGTGTTCAAATATTATAATTAGATCATATATTCTATTATATTTATATATATATCAATCTTATATATAATTATAATAAAGGTAAATTTGTTATATTGGTGGTTATATAACTTTCTTTGTAAATCAAACTCGATATAAGGGATTTCTGTCTCACTTTTATTTCTATAAGACACGTTCCATATTCATGATATATTTATTTTAGATAGTTTATATAATTACCAAAAATGTGTTTTAGGATTATTTTCATAAAATTAAAGATTATTATCATATCCATCTATGTTTCTCCCATTCATGTGGTTTGGATTCGAAAGATACAAAAGTGGTAAGTGATTTTCATCTCACATTAATTTTTATGAGACATGTGTCAATTTTTTTTTTCTTTTATGTGGTAAATATAATTCCCATGAATTTATTTTATGATTTTTATCATGAAATTTATGGTAATTTTCATATACATATAATTTTATCCCTTTCATGATGTTTTGATTCCAAAGTTATAGAAGTTATAGGGATTTTCTTCTTAAATGTTTTTCTATGAGACACATGCCATATTCACCAATTTTGTGTTTTATAATATGTATATACTTCCCATGAATTTATTTTATTATTATTCTCATTTAATTTAAAGGTATGTTCATATCTATATATTGTTATACATTTTATATTGTTTTGAATTGAATGTCACATAAGTAGTAGTGGATTTTTTATAACAATTATTTCTATGGGACACATGCCATATTCACCACTTATTTATTTTATGTGCTGTATATAATTTTCATGAATGTATTTTTTGATGATTATCATGAAAATTATATGGATTTACATATCAAGATAAGATTCTCTATTTTATGGGTTTTGTGATTAATAATAACCAAAGTGGTAATAGTTGTATGTTTCAATCCTATTTTATCGGGATTGTTAATGGTTAAGTTCATAATGGTAGTATTTGATGATCCATATATCAATAATTACAAATAATTTTATTATCCTTAGTTTATTTCAAAATAATTCATGTTTCCCATTCATTTTCCTTTCTTTAAGTACTCAAGAGCCCGAAAGAATTGTTTTATGTAAAATTGACTTTATTTCTCTCTTCGGTCTGAAAAACAATTTCTTCCATATCTATGTTTTTGAAAAATGATTTAAATAATTTTTTAATAATATCATTTTATGGTTTAATTTTAATTTTACACATGATTTACTTTTTATAAAAAAATTAAAAATAAATATTCTTTTCATTTTGTGGAAAATATAATTTTTTATTTTTACCAAAAATGTGAAAGATATGTTATTTATGTATACAGAATGCATAGAATTTCCCACCACCATGACCACATAATTCTTGGAAGATTATTTTATAATTATCCAAGGTGATTGTTAAATTAAAACATTTCCATAATTTTTTGGAAATAATTTTTTGTTATAGTGTTATCAAATTGGAAAGTTTATTTTCCTTAATAATGTTTTTATTGATATTTTAATATATCAATGAAAACAACCATTACTGTTTATTTTATTTTACTAGTAATATGATATAATGTGACCATGATTATTCTTTATCTATATTTTCTATGTTTATGATTGTGATGACTTTATTTTTGTGAAAACCATTTATGTTTTCATGGGTTATGTTGAGTTGAAATAATTAATTTTTTATGAAACCCATTTTCTTTCATGGGTTCTGATATAATGAATGTTTTATAACTGTAAGACACACATAAGAATTGTTTTCATAATATAATGGATGGGACCTATATATCCCTCCAATTTATTCAGTGAGAATTATTATCTCATGTGATAAAATATAATGGAATGGATAGTTAACCTGGTTCAGTAAGGGACTATGTCCACTATGATAGACTTGGGAGGGAACCATGACTACTACAATGGTTTATGGATTGAAACCAATCAACTAGGATATACTTTTCAATGAGACTGGACTAATAAAGAAATTATTTTCTATGCAAAGGTTTATTCCACCCAATTATGTCTTGTACTAATGTTATGATCTCATGACTCATGTATTTCATTTTTTTTATGATTCATGTCTTGTGAACTACCATGATTTGTTCAATGAATCATGATTATTATTTATGATATGCAAGGTATGGATTTCTAAATTCTAATCTCATTTTCTCATACCCTTATATTCATTTCATGGCGATATCTCACTTTTTTCCCTTACTGAGCATCTCAACTCACCCTTTATTATTTTTACTTTCCCTAGGATATCAGGAAATTTATTATGTGTGATATTTCATACAAGGGTGATAGTTATGAAGAACATTTTGGGAGATGATTTAGTTTAGTTATGAACTAGTTTTTATATATCCATGTTTCCAAAGACATTAAAATCTTATAGTAATCATGCAAGTTTTTTGTATAATTAAATTAATATTCATCTATTAAGATGTAATATCCAGGTATGAAAATTCTGGATTACTATATTAAAGAACTAACCTGGGGTTTCATCTTACTCAACCCCATACCTGATCTACTAAAAATCTTGATGAGGGTTCTCAGTCCCCATTATATGGAAACAAGTTCTAAAACATCGCATGAAGCACCTTGGGAATTATATCACCCTCAAACAAAGATATAAGTAAAAAGGGGGAAAGAAAAAAACATCCAACTAGAGATAAAAATAACTGAACTTCCAATAAAAGTATAAAACTGATACATTAATTAAGGAAAAATAGAAATAGATACATTTAAAATTAAAGATTAAAATACCACTAGTCAAAGAGTTTGATTCAAAAACCCAAAGATGATAAAAAATCACCTTCACTCTAATGAGCCTCCAAACAACCCATAGTTTCCACCCAAATAGAATATATACCATAGGATCCAAGAAGGAATGAGTCAAACTAGAACACACAAAGTAATTTAAAATACAAGAGTTTACTAAACATCCATTTCTTTCACCACCCACAAAATCTATGGAATCTCTTTTATGTTACCTACTAACAATTCTAGTTTTAAATAAATTATAAAAATATACTTTTACCATTAAATTTTATTTTATGAAACAATAAACACATCACAACTACGTTAAAAAATCCTTTTCATTAATTTCATCAAATAAAAATAATCACATGGAAAACAATTTTACCCAACCAATACCTCTTGGCCAAACCACTATTTAAAATTACAAATTTAAAGACATTTCATAATACCCATTTTTGAAATACACATTTAAAATTTCTAATAAGTTTCTAATTTTCACATGGTTTCCAAAAAATATTTGAAAATTCAATTTTCAAGAAAAACAAGGCATGTTCACCGAAAAAAACATTTTCATATCCCACATACACTGGAGTTTAAAAAATATACAATTTCCCCCTTTCAAAAAAACACCAAAATCTCATTAGAAAACAAATATTCCCATTTGAATATCATGCCTTACAATCTCATATTAAAAACTCTTAGAAAGAACAATAGAATCATAGTTTTGTTTTCCATATTTCAAAAATGTTTACAAAAACCAATTTTAATTTTTTTTGAACATATCCATAAAATAAATAAGGAGATAATCACACAAGAACCAACCCATATATCAAGGCCATAAGATAAATAAGCAAACCACAAGTACTTAGGTGCTGGGAAATAATACAAGGGGTAAGGGATACGATAAAAATAAATGGATAAATATCCTAAAATGGTCCTTAGAAAGATCCTGGTTTCATTGGAATTATACCTAGGATCTAGTAATAAAAGACCTAAATCGGTGATAAGGAACCTAGGTTGGTACCAATGAACCTTTCAACTTCCCAGTAGTCCTGTTGAACTCATCATTCTTAAAAGTCCATGTGGCCACTTATCCACCATATGATCAAAAGAAGATCCCCATTATAAAGGCCTACTACCTTAAAAAATATAACTATCTCAGAGTGTCCAAAAAACATTCCCTAGTTGAATCACTTTGTAACATCGGAACCCAAATTACTTAAACTAGTATCTGAACTAGTTCATCACATTACCTAAATCACACCACCCCGTATGCAAGAGGCTACTCACTAGAAACCAGGATCTAATGAGAAATGTTGGGAGACTATACCCACATTATCATAATAATACAACATTAAAAATAATAATAAATAACAACAATAAATAATAATAAATAACCAGAAACTAACCACATATCACATAATCATTTCCCAAAAACATTGTAAGTTCCCATGAACCAATATAATAAACATTTAATTTTTTAATAGTTTCATGTGTCAAATGAAACTAAAGATAAAGTCATGAATAATGATCCCCAATATAAATCCCAACAACAATCCAAAACACCTCATCCATACTCTATACCAAGTCCCAAATTAGCCATCTAACACTAGGCCATTTCATTTGTTCAGTTCCACAAACAAGAAGTATTCTTGGGTAACAACGCTAGCCTGAGCAGGGTGTGATTACAAAATAGTAGGCCACCACCAATAGTGGCTTTAAAAATATCCAAAATAATCAAAATAGTGTATATAAGACTTAATTTAATAGTAGACAATTAAAGAAATGAAAATAGGTATTAATAAAAAATAGTTTTACATTTTCTTCTTGAGCTCTCTGGTTTCACCATGACACATGACCGACCAAATAAAACTTGGCCCATGCTAGATGTCTGATCTATATACCATTGGGGTTAAACACTTTAATTCAAAGTGGTTAGTTGAAGAATAAAATCAAATTCCAGCACTAATTAGAATCAATTTATGTACCAACCCATGTATAAATAATTAGTTCATAGATTATTCATTCAATAACCAAGAAAAGAATTACATCGATTGTTCTGAAAGAGTCATTGTAACACCCCAACCAAAATTACTCAGAATAGTAGTTGAATCAATATTCTATATGACATCATGAGATCCTCCCCATATGACAGGCTTCTAACTAATAACAAGGGGTTAATGATTCATATAGGGAGACTACACCCTATTTATCAAAGTAAAAAAATAGAGAGAATCATAATAAAAAATATCATGCAATTATAAACCATAACTAATCATCACATAACAAAGTAAAATAATAGATAAATTTCAACTACCAAAATAGTATAACATGCCATGTTATATTAGTGTCATGTGTCAAAGTAAACCAAAATAAAAGATGTAATGAAAATCCTCAAAATAACTCATGACATCATGTCTAGTCCCCTCATCAATTATTAATTCAAAATCCTAACTCATCTATATATTATCAATTCATTTCCCTTATCCATACCTACAACATTAAAATCTAGTCAGGTAGCAATGGTGGCCTGATTAGGTTGTGAGTAAAACTCAATAGGCTACCAAAAACCATGTTTAAAACAATATCCAATCTAATAATAGTTTGTGTAAAAATACTATGAAATAATAAATTGGGAATGTAATGTAAACATGAGTTAAAATTGTCAATTATTTGTTATACTCTAGGCTATTGGGTTCCATCGTGACACCCAACCACCAAACATGTGTTGGACCACATCAAAATCCAAAACCACATAAAAATGGGATTGCACATTAAATCATGTAGGGTATTAATTAATAAATTTAATTAATAATGTACTACTTAGAATCATTCTAGGGAACCATATCATTTCTAAACCATAGGATCGTAGAGAAACAATCTAGCATCCAAACCATGCAATACATCAATGGGTCATAGAGCATCATTCTAGATCAACCTAAAGATGAAAAACATCAATCCATCATCCAAACCATACCATTATTCATATTGTTCCAAGGATCATCATTAGTGACCTTTTTGTCAATACAAAAACAAGGGTGAACCTTTTCATTTATACACAATTTCATGGTTTAATAAATTTGACACCGTGAACTCAATTCTATAATAGTTTTTTTTATAATTTATTAAAAATAAAAACCATAAGAAAATAATTCAAACCATTTAACAATATTGACTTTCCACATTACCCATTTATCCCCTTTACCCTCAATGATCTCATAATCCATTTAAAATTTCCTTGTTCAATGAAATCTCTGATTATATCAAGATGAAAATTCAAATACAAGTACAAATTTTTAATCCTCATAAACCCTATAATTCATAATTTAATAAATCACTACACACTTTCCAATGAATTAGAACACCCCATGGGTCCATATGCCCAGTTTTCTAATCATAAATGCAATTTATTTAGTTTTTTAAGGGTCTATCAAATTAGTTTAAGGTCCAATTTACTTTTATTAGTCAAGAACATAGATGAATAGCATGGAAGCGCAATGAACCAATCATATACACATGATCAATACTAAGCCTATGGTTTGGTTCAAAAACAAAAAAATCATCAAACCTCAACCCTTAACTTAAGATGGAATGGATAAAATCATCAAAGTGAAAAACTTGCTAGAAATAGGGTTCATAAGCTTTGGATGAATAAGAAACAACCAAACATGATTCTCTCAAAAAATGGGAGGAAATATACTCATGGACTTACTTAGTTCTTTGATTCACAATAAAAATCACCTCAAACACCATAGAATTGATGAAAACCCACCTTTGGAGAGTTTGGGAGACTTTGGTTCACACCCATAGGTAATAGAGAAGAAATGGGGAAGTAATTATTGGGAGAAATCATTATTCCCAAGAGGTAAATAGTAAATTAACTATTTTGGAAGGGGAACATCATTTGGATGCATGATTTTCCAAACCGTGTGGTCATTTGTATCCCTTAATAGAATGAGTTTCCCAGTTCTCTATGGACCTCACATGGGTTTTCAAACTAGGAGTTTTGGATCTATCCAAGGCCATACAGTTTTATGGATGGCCATTAATAGTTTTGAAACCATGCTCCCCTTTCACCGGGGTTCACAGTTAAGGTTCATGGTTAGTACTACCCATGCACCTAATATGTTCCATGCACTATATCTCAACTCCCCATTTTCTTGTCCTAAATCCCTAAGACACCCCTAATAAGTTCCCTAATCCCATTAAGTATTCCATTAATCATTTTAAAAAAAATAACAAAAATTAAAATGAAACATTCCTCCTTGAATGTTCGGAATATCTTGACCCCCGACATCTTAAAATATCTCATCCTCGAGATATACTCTTTAGCATAAATAATACTACAATGTTAAAATATCAAGAAATTGGGACCACATATTATATTTTATCTCCCATTTTTCCACATTGATGCGGATATTCTACCACAACACTCAAAACAAAGGTAGAGACTATCCCAAAAAAATTATCACTACTACACACAATATGAATCAGACTCTCCTAAAAGGATATACAAACATCAAGCTGATCATCATAAACATGGATCACATGATAAGGTTTAGGATGATACTAAAAAATTTGTGATATAAGGAAAAAATGTTGCATAACACTATACCTCTATGAAAGAGTCAAACAATATGAAACTAGATGGAACCTCTACCCAATCTCAAATGACCTGATGTATCTGGGTGCCAAATTTCGATAATTTCGAATCCTAGTGACCTAGTATCTATGAAACCCAAAGGAACACACATTTACCAACTATAAACTGAAGATGTTGGAAATTTCAGTAATCATGTTAAGTTTTTCTACTATTTTTTAAGCGATATGATTCTGGATCAACTATAAATGCTTCGATGTATCCTTCACGAGACTTGGTGCCAATAACTTTGAATCTTCAGCTTCCATCCAACATTAAGATGATAGGTATGGAATAACATAGACCACATATTATATTTTCATATGAATATTTACCTAATAACTATTATTATAGGTGAACTCAAGAATATCTATGTGTCTCTCCCAAGTTGCACAAAAATCTTAGATACATTCTCTTATCAAGTCATCTAGCACCTGGATAGTCTGTTTCAATTGTCTATTTGTTTATGGATGGAATGCTATACTCAAAAAAACCTAAGTATCAAGCACCTAATTAAAAATTTATATAATATTAAATTAAAAATGGGTCCATATAGGAATTCATACTCTAAAAAACCTTGTTTTAATATACCATCACTCAAACATACATGTCTCATAATTGATCGATAGTAAGTCTCCTGAATTAGTAAGAATTCAGATACTTTTTTCAAATTGTCCAAAATTCTCTATATCACCTTACTCTTCAAAGTATTACATGTTAATAAAACTAAAAAATATATGGTTATTTCATCCCACATCAATTATATAATGGGTAATAGATGTAATAGACTAGTATACCACTATTGATCAACATTTACCTACTAACAGTTATAACTTCATATTACAAAACCTATCATCTCTATCTTCATTTTGACCACCAATACTATCAAAGAAGTTCATGATAAATTTTGGCCAAAACATGGTACATATAATACATTGAGTCATGAAACATATATATCATCTCATATCTCACACAATTAGGCACCATAAAATAGCCAAAAACATGTATGATCTCATCACAATTGATGGTCCAATCAGGGGGTAACTCCCCACCAACAAAGATGTCGCTCAATGCCAAAAAATTTGGATCCTCATAATACCTCCTCCTAATTCATATATGAATATAGGGATCCATAGATAATTATATGGTGAATATATTTTCCCTCTCTTCATGAACACATATGTGAATCTCAAAAAAAAAGTCCACCATTTTCCACTCAGAACTATACTTCGGGACTACTTCAGTCTTTGTCTTCTGACTCAAGGAATAAAAAACATTATATCCCTTACCTGGTGTATTGGATAGCTCAATATCAATGGATTTCATATAATCAACCCATGTCTACTACCATAATTCTATATCACATTTAGAAAATATTATTTGAGGCACTTGTGATTAGTGTATAAAAGTTAAATTTGCGTCCAAAAGATAATTATTTGAACCCATTAAATCATAAACCCTAGTAACCAAATAGATATCATGCATATGATAGTTATATTTATATATCCTAAACTCATATTATCCATACTCAATGACCTGTTCTTCTCATATCCACATAGTTCCATGACCAATCCTATATGTATCACAAAAATATATTATACTCCTCAACCAAATAATTTAAGATCAAAATTTGTTCTATTTTTAAATTCCTATTCTGACACTGGAAAGGTTCCTCATATTCTATATACCATTAAAAATTTACAACCTTATTGGTAAGGCCTAAGAGTAGCGCAACCATTTAAGAAAAATCATTGATGAACTATAGGTGAAACCCCACTAAACCTAAAAAGATACAAATTTTGAAAATATTATTAGGATTCCCCCGAGAACAAACCACATAAACCTTCTCAAAACCCAATGAAACAACTTATTTCAAGAATATTCAACCCAATAAGTACTTTTTATTAATCATGAAATAACACTCTAATAGCTTGGCATGTAGACGATACTCAATCAATGTACTCAGGTTGATTCCAAGATGTATGACAAGATCATCATGAGTCTGGGAGTGCACTAAGATATCATCAAAAAATACAACAACAAATTGATCCAAGTATGGGAATAATATTCATTTCATAAAATCCATAAACATAAAAAGAGAATTAGTTAGCCTAAGAAACATTACAATGAACTCATACAAGACATACTTTCTCCTTAATGTAGTCTATGGTATATTTAAATTTCTAACACATTGGAAATGATACCCATATCTAAAATCAATCTTGAAGAGCACACAAGAACCATTCAATTGGTCAAAATATCAATGATACATGGATGAGGATACCAGTTATTAATTATGATCAAGTTCAACTTTTGATTATCAACACCCAAGCTCAAGGTCCCATCATCTTTCATAGTAAATAAAACTAGATATTTTCATGCATGCATGATCATATAGATAAATCATTCATCCTCTAACTCATCTAGATGAGTTTTAAACTTTGGATTATCTACAAGTTCCATTCTATAAGGTGGAATAGAAACTGTTTTAGCTCTAGGAATCAACTCAATTGTGAAATCAATCTCTATCTTAGGTGGAAACCCTTAATAATTACTTAGAAAACACACCATGGAGCTGATCCACTATAGGAGGGAAGCCAATATGGTACACTCCCCCCACATCAATCATAATACATTCCACATAGGCTATGGCCTCACCCAACTACAAATGAACTATCCTTACATTTCATACATAGATATCCCATTATCCACGATTGAAAATGATATCACCCTCCAGAAACATGAAAATATCTCTCTTATAGTAAAAATTATTGCATTATTTGTGAAAAACCAACCAATACATTCCTTTTATTAGGTCAAAACACAAAATATCAAGAATGAACAAGTACCAAAGGAGACATCACCCACCAATATTTAGGGAACACTCCTTGAATTAGTGTATACCCTCCGATTTCACCCATAATATCATGCTTATCGACAAAACCCCAAACTTGATCACTACCACTAAACCTAATCCATTAACAAAATTAGAATATTTAAAAGGGAGTGAATATATTATATCAAATAATGAACTAGTAAGAAAATATGCTATATAATAATAGTTAGTCTATCGATGGTCTGGCAGAACTACCATCTAGAGCCGGTTGAACTGCATGATGCTGAACTTTTCATTTACCCTGGGCTTCTATTTAATCCTAGGAATTCCACTACTCTACTGAAATAGATTCTTCTTTTTTGAATCACCACGTACTCCACCCCAACTTCTGTGCCCAATAAAAATCCAACTGTCGAACTGATACGGCATATAAGATCCCTATCGATGATTTATATAAACCTAGGTCCTCTGACACCACCCATGTATATATGGTTCCTTGAAATACTCTACACATTACCCCATACTACTATATATTAGAAACTATACTGGTGGTTGACAAAACCGACCATACATGTGACCAACTCTACCAGACTGATATTAGAACACCTTATTACTTCCCTAAGAGACTAATCTTCTCCCCTGACTACTCATCTCACCAATTCATTAGTGAAATTTCTCATAATGATGCATCATTTTATCTCAAGAAACTCTACCTAGTCTCCCAGTTGAAACCATATTTCCACCACTAGTTTCCTACTTCAGGTTTCCCTTATAGATGAGATACTAATTCACCATGTCAGGATATTCCCTAGAGGGGTCTGTGTCGTGACTCCTGAAGCCCACCTCCAATTGGCTAGGGGCTGGTGACTAGCATCGTGTAGGCATATCACTATCATGGGAGGCATTTTCTATGTACCTGTATGCATGCACACAATGATGAAATTAAATCACTAAGTAAACCACGCATGAAAACCACTATGGATAAAACAACTAGACTGAAAAAGAATGTAAATTAAAATAGGGTAATCTAGTCTAGAATAAAATCCCACCAACATGAAGATTTTGTAACTCAAAAACCTATTATCATTTATAGAAAAACCTACCCAAAGGGTATATGAAGGGATTATGCTGAAATCCATAGGATTACACTGCATCTGTCTGATCTCCCTGGGAACCACCCGATCCTGGACCACCTAGGTCTTTGTAAAAACATCGTTTGTATGCACAAGACATGACATGTGTGGAAAAATCCCATGCAGGGGTGAGTAAAATAGTAATCAATAGGACACCCTGAAACCACAAATGAAAGACCACAAAGGAAACCACATGAGAAGTATATTCGTCTCACATAGGTATAAGTCTATAGCATAAAAATCAATATTACCAGATTAAATCACAGAACACTCAGTATTGATGAGGGACCTGGTCTCAATGAGACTCTCAGCCTCGATTATTCACTTATACCCAACGTCTCCCTTATACATAGAGAGACTTATTCTTGAAGTTAGTTATACATAAAGTCACATAGTCTTCATGTCACAACAAGTCACAGGATTCTGCTCATAGTGCGCTTGTTCTGGGAGAACCTACTCCTCAAGCCAAAGGTCATATGTCGACTTCCACAAAACCCCATTTAGAGTATCTAAAAAGGAACACCTCATCACGAGGGTCCAAATGTAACAAACATCTCGTCAAATGGACACAATGTTTGAAAGTTATGGTAAATTTAGTGAAAAGGGTCCGGTTAGATTCGAGGCCGATCCTACCCGACCCAACCTAGATCAGCTGACCCGACCCAACCCGGTCAGGTTTGGGCTGAACCAAACATTCCTGTCCAAAAGGCTCATCCCATTGGGCCTCTTATCGACATGGTCCTACCCAATTTCCCATTATTCCCTAGACCGGCCTGCTGGCATAGGCCGGTTCGCCCAGCCTGGCGCGATGGCTGTCGCGCCCTCCCACCGAGAGGATGGGTTGAGAGACCTTGTTTCCCAAGTCCAAAGAGACTGCTAGCATGCCCAGCCTACACCTATGGAAGATCCATGGGTCTCATGTCCAACGTGGCTTGGGGATCCATATCCTGTCAGCACCGTAGCCTCATACCGCGGCGTGTCGCTGCCGTGTGCCACCCCCAGTGCCATTGTGTGCTACCGATAGTGGTGTCCCTTATTCTGTAATTCACAACCATATTCGTGGTAGACTATTAACCAAAATTTTAGCACCCTTATGATCCTTTGGTCTTCGTCTGCACTACCATGTACTCTAAATTCTCACATCATCGATCTGGTGGCTAACCATGTTTGAAAACCCCTGACAAGAATATAATGCAACCATGGGGGTGCATTAGAGAATAACACGAGAGAGAGAGAGAGAGGGCACCATTAACACCCATGTAATAGAAATTTCCCTTATTTTTTCGGCCTTTGTTCATCCTATTAGAAAAAAGGGAAAGAATTCATACTGATAACCACTAATATTCACACCCTCCAAATCTCATTGCAACAATTTCCATCTCATATGAACAATCGATTTGTGGATCAACATGTTAATGGGTTGATCCATGTTCATCATTTAGAAAGAAAAAATGGGGAAAATAAAATCACATAGAAATAAACCTCTATATGGGATTGGAACATCCTCTATTGTGGATTTTTATTTCATTTATGATCCATTTTAGAGTGATCTCGATCTTCGCATCCTTTGTCATTGGCAAGATCCTTCGAAGAGGATAGGGTGTTAGTTTTCATTGGTGATTTATTGTTTGATAAAGTTATTCATCCAGAGCCTCATGGAATTACACCAGTATCATGACCCTAATACCATATCCATGTCAGTCTAATAATTTAAGAAATACATTTCTGCATTGTTGTTATTTTGATTTCCAGTGTCTCTAGACTATTTTTTTTAATAAGTTAAATTTTTGGCTTGTCGTTGCATTGTAGAATCCTTGTGGGGTGTTTAAAAGAAATAAAATAAAATAACATCATAAGTTTTATTTTATTTTCTTCTTTTAAAACCTGAAAAATATACTTTTTCCCTTGACCGAAGCCGGTTGAGGTTAGAATCCTCCTAAGGTAATATAGCCTTTCTGGACACAACGGTGCCCTCATATTTTTTATCTGTGAACTAGTTTAGACGTTACTAAAACCACACACACATGATTAAAAAAAGATCAAACATCTATTCTGAGCACCATGGGCCTCTAAATCATGCTTCTTCTTAGCACTTGGATTTGAAATAATTGTTTAAATTCTGAAAAATTAACATGGAAATTTTGGGACATTACATTCACCCCACCTTAAGGATTTACATCCCCAAAATCCAATACAATGGATTACCAAACAAATGGAGTTACTGAGCGAACATTTGATCCTCCTGCTCCAATGTTCTCTCCTATAGATTCTCATGTTGTCACCAAACGCGCACCATAGTAATCGATATTCCATGAAGGACCCACTCATATCGATCCACTATCTCCACTGAGAACTCCACAAATGTCACCATATCATTAATGTCCAGC
Source organism: Viscum album (assembly GCA_963277665.1). NCBI lineage: Eukaryota > Viridiplantae > Streptophyta > Magnoliopsida > Santalales > Viscaceae > Viscum > Viscum album. The sequence goes on along the minus strand of OY728156.1, from coordinate 257,010,112 downwards.
TTTCCCCAGTCGATGACGTGTAATGGATTGTTCATGTTCCTCCTCAACTGTGACACATGAAGGGAATAACCCACCCAATACATCTTTACGGGTATACCTAGGTAGTATGACACCTCACCAACTCTATTGAGAATCTGAAAAGTGCTGACAAATCTCAAAGACAACTTGTCACCCTAGAAAAATCTCTAAAATCCCTATCAAGGTGAGAATTAAAGAAACACATGGTCTCCCTCCTCGAACTCAAAGTTCCTCCATATCCTATCATCATATGATTTTTTTTCTACTCTTTGCAGTCCCCATACGCTCTTGGATGACCTATACCTTCTCAAACGTAGCTTGTTCAACTCTGGACCCATGAGTGCTGATTCACTTAACTCTGTCCAGCATAGCAGTGACATCCAAAGTCGCTGATACAAGGCCTCAAATAGTTCCATACTAATGGTGGAGTGGTAGATTTTGTTTTATACATAATCCAATAGAGGTAGGTGATCGTCTTAACTGTGAAAAAAGCCCCGAATACAAGAACATAGCATGTCCTCTAGAACCTAGATGGTCCTCTCTGTCTGGCCATCCGTCTGGGGATGAAAATTCATGCTCAAGTGAAACTAAGTCCCTAATGCCTCCTAAAATCCCCTACACAATCAAGATTTTAATAGATAACCATGGTGTGAACTGATTGTTGAAGAAACCCCGTGAAGCCGAACAATCTCCTAAATGTAGAGGTGTCCCAATCTCTCTACCAAACCCTGCTCCCGAATGGAATGAAAGTGGTATGACTTTGTGAGTCAGTCTACGATCATCCAAATGGCATCGTTCCCGCTAGATGTTCATGGTAAACCTATCAAGAATTCCATTGATATTATTTCCCACTTCCACTTTGAAACCTCCTAAGACTGAGCCAAGCCTGTTGGAACCTGATGGTCTGCCTTCACTTGATGACAAGTGAGGTACTGATAAATGTACTTTTATACTTCCATCTTCATCCCCTGGAACAAAAACTGACATCGGAGATTCAGATACGTCTTTGGAACACCTGGATGTACTTCTAAATGGGATATGTTAAACTCCCTCAAAACCTCTTCTAACAATTCCACTAGTACAGTGTTTCACCCTCAGAAAAGGATAATGTTCTCCTCACCAAACCAATATCAATCATGGGCTTACCCAGTGGAAAACTAAGAATCTAAGGTATTGTAGTTGACATACCCAAGATGTGCCTCCCTAACTCAATGTAAGAATAGAGTATTGAAAACCATCTACTGGAGGTAAGATACTCCATTGTTATCTCTGAATAATATATACATCGCCACCAATTTCACTGATGCCTTGCTCAGCAACTACAACCCAGTTCTCTTATTGAGCACATCCTCCACCACATTCCCCTTCCTAAGATTATATACAATTTTGAAGTCATAATCCTAGAGGAACTATAGATACTAATTCTTTATCATGTTCATGTCCTTCTAGGATATGATATACATGACAATTTTGAGTTCAGATTAGTCGGTAAACTGCTCACCCACTAAGTAGTGTTTCCACATCATTAATGTGAAGACTAGTGAAGATATCCATAGATCATGGGTCACATAGTTTTTCTCATGATACATCAACTAATGCAAATTGTAGGAAATTAGATCTTTCCCCATCATGAGGACACAACCTAGTACGGTCCCTGACGCATCGCAGAACACTACATACCCAATTCCCCCCTCATGAAATATTAAGGTCGGGGCAATTGTTAACCTCTGCCTCAGCTTCTGGAAACTCTTCTTGCACTTCTATATCCATACGAAGGGTTTTTTCGTTTCAAAGCCAATAAGGGTGCTGCTACTTGGGAAAATTCCGGCATGAACCTTTTCTAGTACCCACCCAAACCCAATAATCTCTGCACCTTAGTCACACTCATGGGTGTCTCCCAAGCAAGCATCGCCTCTATCTTCAGCAGATTCACTACAACTCTAGCCTCCAAAATAATGTTTCACAAAAAGTGGACCTCCCAAATCCATAACTAACACTTCAAGAGATTCCTATAATTTTGGTTCTCTCATAGTGTATCTAGGACCATCCTCTAGTGTTTCTCATGCTCCCCCTCATACTCAGAGTACACTAGGATGTCTTCATGAGTCCCATAAACACTGCTAGGGAATTGGACAAGACGAACAAAATCACCATGAACTCAGAGTGCTCGTACTATAATTTAAAGGCCTTATTAGGTACATCCTCTTCTCATACACAAAGCTGATGATATTTATACCTAAGGTCCATATTCAAGAACCACCTCACTCCCATCATCTAATAGAAGATGTAATCAACTCACAATAGTGGATATTTTTTCTTCATGGTCACCTGGTTCAGGTGCTGGTAGTCCACACATAGTCTGAATCTCCCATCATTATTCTTGAAAAAAATACTTGGGAAACCTATGGTGAAACACTAGGCTTCACTAATCCCTTAACTCCTGAAGCACTGTAAAAGCAATTCAATATTCTGGTGTTAATATCAGTGTCTTCTTGGGGTTCATGTCAATGCATAAGTCTACCTCCCTTAGTAGAAGTATTCCTAGAACATATTTTAGAAAGACATCCTCATACTCATCCACTACAGCAAGAAACTGAGGACTCGTGCCATCTACTGCACAGAGGGTCATTATGGCCAACTGATGTGTGATCGACTGCACCATCCTACTTTCAAGACCACCATGTTATGCTTGTGTCTCTATTTCACCAGCAATGGAAAACCTCATCCCATCCCTCTGGACACACCACACTCTATGCCTAAAACAGTCAATATGAGCATAGATTGTGGATAACCCGTCCATACCCAGAATGATTTTGTAAGGCATCGACGCTGCTACTAGAAGATCTCAGCCAAAGTTATCACCTCCAATTGTAATCTCACACTACTAGAACCTGTGTGTGATCATCGAATTCCATAACGTAGGATTCTCTATGCAGAAGGATCAATTTAACATCCCTATTACAATCTATTTTCTCTAAACAAGGTCTATGGAAAGGAAAGATTGACTAGCACCTATGTCTATATGAACATTATCTAGGGTGGAAAATACATAGATCATACCTATAATCATATCTGTAGCATTAGGATCATATGACTCTATCTCTTGAATTTGGTCCCATCACTATCCACTGGCTCCTATAGTACATGTTGGACCACCTAGGGGTGGTGGTGGTAGTACCTCGAACCTCCACCCACCGCCTGCTACTCTGCATGCTCCCCTGCCACATCCACCACCAAAAGGACCACACTGATCAAACCTATACCTTTAACTTAGAATTCCCTTTTCCTTATTATGATCATTTGTTCGGAAAGTCAGGAAATCATGATCCATGTGCCCTCGATTACCGCATGAGTAGAAACCACTTTTTTGCTGACTCCCTCTATCCTGGGAGCCTTGTACTTTCGACCATTTGTCTTGGTTTTTTCCCTTTGAAGGCTTTACCTGCTTGGGTCCCTACATCTTCTGCCTACTACCCACTGTCGAATCTGCTACCTGGTGTCTATTGGTAGCTCTCGCTATTACTATCTGCTCTTTTAAGAATCTCTCCACGAGAAGTGCTATCTCTAGTACCTCAAACTACGTGGGGATGCTAAGGGATATCATTTATTCTCTAATATCTCAGAACATTCCCTTTTAGAAGGTATGATCCCTAAAGAACAGGTCCCACACCATGTTGGTGCAGTAGCAAGAAAGATCCGTGAATTTTTCTGAGTACTCTGCTACTATCTAGCTTCCCTACAATAGATACATGAAATAGAAGATGCATACTGATTGAAAAGTCTCTATAAAGAAATCCTCCCTAAAAAGGCACTCAAAATCATCCCAAGAGAGAGTTGTCTCATCATGCATCTGGATCACTAAGCTCCACCACCATCCCACTAAGCTTTGTAAAAGGCTCATGACTAGGATTTTCATCTGATTGGGAGGTGTTATTACAATGAAGAAGTTGCATGTGACCACCTCTTGCCAATCCTCAGCTGCCTGAGGGTTAGTCTCACCCATGAACCTAAAAGGTCTCTACCTCTGGAACTCATGCAAATAACTTAGCCTGCGTACTTCCTCAATAGGTAGCACTAGTATTAACTATTTATTGACTAGTGGTGGTATCACTGGTGCACCACCCAGTGAGGATCTCTTTAGCAAAAGTCCCTATACTGATGCCTCATTGATATGGGTTTCAATCTCAGGGCCATGCAATAGAATCCTAGTTGGTTGTTTGTGTGGGGACATCCTGAAACAGATCAAGATGAACCACAGTCAATAGATTATACCTGGTGAGGTTCCTCAAGAAGGAAGAGAGGACACACTGAATATCTTATATGATGCATGTACCATTAATTTCCTTGAAACAATTGTTTCTATGTACCACGTTGGAAAATAGGTGTCCAAAGTCTGGGTGTATGGATTCTTTGGCTGCCACACCAACACTAGAGTCCCAGGCCTAAAATATGAACTCCAATCGTTTAACTCTATTTCCCCAAACCAAACTCACATATTCCTGATCCCAATGTGTAACCAAACTTATCCCTATGATACAACTCCATCACAACCCTTCTAGGAGGGTTTTATGTTGTGACTCTCCAAGCCTGCCTCCAGTAGGCCAGAGGCTGGTGACTAGAACTGAGTAGGCATATCACTAGCATGAGAGGCATTTCCTATATACATGTACACACAAAAATTCTAAATGTAAAATAATAAGTTAAACATTCATGAAAATCACTATGAAGAACACAACCAAAGTGAAATAGAAAGAAAAGTGAAATAGGGTGACCCAGGCCAGAATACAAGCCCACCAAAAAGGAAGAGTATGTGACACAAAAACTGATGCTTGTATGTAAAAAACCTACCTAAAGTGTATGTGAAGAGAATACACATGAATCCATAGGAGTACACCACATCTATCTGATCCCAATGGGTTCCACCCAGTCTTGGTCTACCTTGGTCTCAGCCAAAGTGTAAAACATCTTTACAAGACATGACACATGTAGGAAAAGCCCGTGAAAGGGTGAGTAAAATAGTACTCAGTAGAAAGACCCAAAACCACAACCAAAAGACCACAAAAGAAATAACATGGGAAGTATAGTAAACTCACCTAGGTATAAGTCTAAATCATGAAAATCAATATTACCATATGTAATCACAGAACACTCAGTATTGATGAGGTGCCTAATCCCGATGAGACTCTAAGCCCTGATTAATCACTTAGACGTGATTAGTCACTTAGGCCTGATGAGTCACTTAGACCTAATGCGTTGCCTAGACCTGATGATTCAATTGAACTTAGAGAGAATAAGTCTTGAAATTATGAATACATAAAGCCACATAGTCTCTGTGCCACAACTTGCCACATAATTCCACTCATAGTGCTCTTATTCTTGGAGAATCTACACCTCAAGACAAAGATCATATATCAAGCTCCATGAAAATCCACATAGATTATATCAAAAGGACCACCTCTCCACAAGGTTCCCAATGCGATAAATGGATCATCAAACGAACACACTGTTTGAATGTAATGGGGAATTTAGTGAAAAGAAGATGGTTGGATCCAGGTATGGTCTGACCTAGGTGAACCGACCCAACCCAACCCAGTCGGGTCTAGACCAACCTGAACTGGCATGGATCAAAGGACATTTCCATTTGGCCATGCGGTCCAGCCTACTTGGCCACCTGATGGCCTGGATTTTCACAAACCAGCCTGCCAGTGTGGGCTGGTTCGTCCATCCAAGCATGGTGGCTACCGTGCCCCTTCCACCTGGCGGACACGGTCGAGAAACCATGTGACCAGATCGCACCTGTGGTAGAACCGTGATTCTCTCTTCTGTCATGGCTCAGGGAGTCATGTCTTGCCAATGCCATGGCCTCATGCCATGGTGTGTCACCGCCGCCGCTGGTCATCAAGCTAACAAACATCTATTGTCGGGTGGCCACACCTCTACGCACCACCTCCAGTGCCACCGTGCACCACCGTCTCTGCCACCAAACCTCCTTCCACACGTTGCCACCATCACTATAGTGGTCCATTTTCCAAACTTCAAGAACCCTTGTGATCCATAGCTCACTATATAAACTTTCATGTTCTCCAAATTATCTCACAATCGATCTGAGGGTCCAGCCACATTCGGAACCTCCCATCAAGAATCCAACACATCCACAAGGGTCTGTTGGAGAAAAAAAACTAGAGAGAGAGCACCATATACACACAAGGAATGAACAACATCCTTGTTATTTCAGCTATTATTCATCCCATTATAAAAAAGGGAATGAAATCATACTAATAATCACTATGGTGCACCCCCTTCAAATCTCGCAGCAACAATTTCTGTCCTACATGAACGATCGATCTGAAAATCAGCCTGTTAGTGGGATGATCTACATTCATCATTCAGAAATAAAGAGTGTGGAAAATGAAATCACCAAGAAATAAACCCCTACCTAGGATTGGATCATCTCTTATCATGTATTTTTTTTCATTGACTATCTGCTGAAGAGAGATCTCGATCCACGACTCTATCATCATTAGTGAGATCCTCTGAAGAGGAGGGGGTATTTGTTATCATTGGAGATTCATTGTTCATCAATTTTATTCCTACATATCATCAAGTAATTCCACTAAGATTGATCCCCTAATCCCTTTTCCATGTCATGTTAATAATTTAAGAAATAAATTTTAGTGTTATTGTTACGCTGAGTTGCAGCATCACCACATTATTCCATATAAGATGTGAATAAACTGACTCATCGCTATATTACAGCGTCCCTGCGAGATGTTTAAAAAAAATAAAATAAAATCATAAGTTTTATTTTATTTACTTATTTTAAAATTTTAAAAATTAAATTTTTCTCTCAACTCATTCTGGTCGAGGTTATAACTCTCTTTAGGTAAAGTATTTATTCCGAATGAAACTGTTCCCTCATATTTTTAATCTAGGAACCAATTTAGATATTACTAAAACCATGTACAATTGCTTAATAAATTTTCAAAAATCCATTACAGGAACCCCAGACTTTAGAATCATGTTTCTTCTCAATTCAAGGCTTAGAAATAATTTATTTAATTTTAAAAAATATATATATAAATTCTACTACATTACACACTACCTTAGAAAAGTTCTTCAAACAGAATACAATCACCTAGGAATTTATCTCACATCTACAGTAATCCTAAAAATGTTTGGTTATAGATTTAACATCTCCCATTTGCATCAAAAAAAATCTATAAATCAATGAAGTATCCATCATAATCTATTACTAACATAGTCCCTTGGGTCAACCACATAAACTCTACCGCACTTTCTTATCTCTGGGAATCTAGGTAAAAGTGTTCCAAGAACATCTCCTGGAAGTTCTTCCATATCATACCCTCTAATTGAACATCCCAAACCTTTTTATTCCACCCTTCCATCACAAGTCCTTGTAACATGTATGATTCCAACTTTCCCCTCTTCTTTTGAGGAGTCTCTGAGTGGTCAGGAATCATCTAGATGGGCTCAACCTAGGTTTCATCTTCCTCAGTTTTAGCATTTTCAATGAACATTTGGGTATGTATTATTTGGAAATCGTGATCCAAATTAATCATTATCATAGAAACCCTTCCTAGGTATCTCTCTATAGACTGCATAAAATAAGTGAGATTCTCACCAAATTACTCTTCCTTATTATCACTTGATACCAATGGTGGTTTTGGTTCCACTACCGAAGGTAAATTCTCTATAATTTCCTTTGGTCTTACTTTCAATAAACATGAACATAGAGGAATATATCTACAATTCCAAATGAAAATATTAGAAAACATGAAAATTTATTTTAAATTTATGAAAAATATGGGTAACATGTTTATATAAAAGGATACTCCACATACACTATCCTAATAAATACAACATAATCACGATCACTACCCACATTCCTCAATATTTGGTCCACAAATAACTCAGCATAAACCAAACATCAAAATTCAAAGATTTATGTAAGACACCATTTTAACCATTTCAATTACTTTCCTTTAATTTAAAATAATTGAAACCTATTTATTAGGCACCATTATTTCAATCTATAAAAATTAAATGTATTTTATCAACTATAAACAACATTATTTTCCATGTCTTCCAAACATGATGCATGTCACATAAAACCCCAAGTACCTAAAATGATGAATTACTTAATAATCACATACCATATAGGACCATGATTAAAATCTCATAAAATGATAACGTCACACAATAAGTATATCACCAATGGTGATATAACATCCAATTGTATCAAATTTACATCAAGAATAGTAGTCCCACCCTGGGAACATTGGTTTTCCCACACACATGGGTTAGATACTCACATGAATGATCTCAATACTAAGGATCGACACATCCTAGCCTTCAACCCACGTTTTCCAAATAGTAAATCAATAGAAAAGAAAACTGCAATGATTCCATTTTGTAATTTTGTGGAATGAGTCACTTGGAATAGTAGTCAAACTGGTTCACTACATGACCTCAGGCCTACCTCCCCATATGATAGAGGCTACAGACTAGGAGTGAGGGTCTAGTGAAACACATGTGGAGACTCTACCATCATTATCAAAGAAATATAATAGTGTAAATCAAAATAAAAAATATCATGAAATAATAATCTATAACCAATCATTAAATAAAAAATCCCAAAATTTGGGTATTATTACACAAAACAAAAAGTATATTATATAATGTTATTACAGAGGCATCTTTCAAAGTAAACCAAAAATTAATACATGCCAAAAATCCCCAAAAATGAAACGACATCATGTATGGTCCCCTTATACATGATCTATACCAAATCCTAACTCAACCGTTTATTAGTATACCCTTTCCCTTATCTATACATTAAAAATGAAATTTTCTTGGGTACCAATAGAGGCCTGAGAAGGGTGTTGGTAAAACATAGTAGGCCACCAACAATGGTGTCTAATGAAATATCTAGTCTAATAACAGTGTTTAAAAAATTAAATGAAATAATAAACTAGGTGGTTAATGTTAATAGGATTTAAAATAAACATTTATCCATTAGAATCGTGGCCCTCTCGTTCAATCATGAGATCCCACCACCAAACTTTCTTTGTCCTTGAACCAAACACAATAAGTGTTAACACTTTAAATCGTGAGGGTTAATTATTAATAAATTAAATTAAACAATATACCTTATATAATTAGTCTAGGTACCTTTTTCATGTCCAAACCACATGATCGTAGAGAATCAATCCAATATCCAAACCATGAAATACATCAGTGGAGCTTAGAGAAAAATGTTTGGCCCAACAAAAACATGACTATACTCATTCCATAAAAAACATTACAATTATTCATTTGTTTCCAAGTCACTTTATCAATTAAATTAACATCAATACAAACAAAAAGTTTCCACCTTTTCATTTTTGATCATTTCCATGGTTCATCACATTGGACACCATTAACTAAATTCTATAAGTATTACACTTTTCCATTTATTCATAACAACAACCATTATAAAATATTTTAAACCATTTAGTAAAAAGGACATCCCAATTTAACCATTTATCCCTTTTAACCTTAATCATCTCAAAACCCATTTATATTTTCCATTTTAAGCCTAACATATCTTTATATCATGTTAACATGATGATTACAAGTATAAAATGTTTATCCAAAAACACCCTCTAATTATGTATTTAATATCACTTTCCACCTTTTTTAATGGAGTTTCACACCCCATGTGTGACAATCATCTCGGTCCTATAATCATAAATGGACATGATGGGGTTCATTAAGGGTCTCTCACAACAATATAATCCCAATTTACTTTTATTAGTCAGTGACATTAATGAATAGAACAACAGTTTAATGACTAAAATATATACACACAAGAAATATCAAAACTATGGGAAATAACTTATAAACCACCTACCTTATAGTATTTGATAAATAATCATCCCACCACATACCTTTATTCAATATATAATGGCTGAATTAACTATAGTGAATAAATTCCCAGAAATAGGTTTCTTAAGCTTTAGAATAAAAGGAGTCAACCAACTGTGATAAAAAAAATGGTTGGAAATAAATTCAAAGACTTACCCAGGTATTTTATTGACAATAAAAAATATCTAAAGCACATTATAATAAAATTATAACCACCCTAGGATTGTTTGGGAGCTCTTTTATCAAACCACTAGCTACTAGAGTAGAAATAGGGAAGACATTCACAGGTAAAAGCTTTATTACTAAGAGAAAAAATGGTAAACAAACCCATTTTAAAAGAGTTGAATGGTCTGGCCACATGGTTTCTAAAACCATGAACCAACTATGTGTTAATATTATCTCTTTATAAGGATAATTTCTATGGTTTTCTAGGGACCTTGTATGGTTTTTGAAACCATGCAGAAGCATTGTGTTTTGTCTCTATCTAAGGATGTACAATTTCAGGATTGGACTTGAATAGTTTACAAAATGTTATCTCTTTATCCCTAGAACATGGTTAAAAGGATATATTAGTACTAAACCTTAAAAGACTATTCTCCATGAACGATGTATCCACTTTCCCCCCTTTTTTCATGTACATAATCACCAAGACACCTCAAAACCTTTTCTACACTAGAGAAGCATTCCATTAACCATTTTAAAATGGAGTTTATGAAAAATTAAAATGAAACAAACCACATAAAAATTTTGGGATATTACAATAATCCTAGACTTGACCACATATGAGTGCCTTAGTTCAACATCACAACCCATACCATTATTCACACTTTTTAGGCTTCATCATCATTGAACTTTTAACGCACAATAACAACATGGTTTCACATTTTTCATCAATCATTATTCCCATGGACTATTACCTTCAAAACATTTATACTAATTCCATAATTTTCACATTTTAACATTTATGAATATAAAAATACTATTATAAGTTATATAAAACAATTTAAAAGCATGAACATATCCCTTTTAAAAAATTTTATTTCTTCCCTTTATCATATCATAACACATTTAATATTCAATGTTTAACCAAGAACCTATAATGCAATGGTAAGATTCCAATCAAAAGTTCCAACTAGTTTAATCTCAAAAACCCCTATTCCACCATGTACAACCCATTTTACAATTTTCAATGGATTTACACACCCCATGGGTGTCTATAGTCCTAGTCTAATAGTCTTTGATGGACACAATGGGATCTATGAAGGGCATATCATATCATTTAAATTCAAAATATATTATTTACAAATAATTAATATATCACTCATCATGTTGATACAATAAAACAAACCACATACACATGAAAAAAATCAATATTATGGGAAATAGCTTGTAGACCACTTTACTTATGCTCATATATAACCACTCATATAATCCCAACCTTTGACTGAAACTATAATGAACAAAAACACAAAATAAAATAACTCCCTCGAAATAGGGTCCATGAGACTTAGAAGAAGATGAAAAACTAAACTATTATTCTTCTATAAAATGACAAAAATGGGCTCATAGACATACCTGGGGATTTAAATCACACGAAAATACACTTAAAAATCCCAATAATCAATAAAGATCCACCCTTGATAGAGGTGGGAGTGTTTGGTTCGCACCCAAGTATGATAGGAGTGAAATAATGGGGAAAATAGAATATATGGATATAATATATAGAGTGAAATTCGTTAAATTTACACTTTTAATGAGGTGTATGGTTTGCCACATGATTTCCCAAAATATGTTCCAACCATACAGGATCCTCTATCCATGGGAAACTCAAGTCACATGGTTTTTTGGTCTTCCCGCATGGTTTGGAATATTTGGATGAATCCGTGAGAATGGATTTGGACTAACCCCACATGTGTTTTACGCCACCTAGCATGGTTTTAAAATTGTGATCCTACCGTGATCTATGTCACACTGTTATGTTTCACAGTTATCAGAAATTGTGCACTTACCATGCACCATGCACTATAACACCCATTTTCTATATTTTTCAAGACTCAATCTCCTCGTGATACTCTTGAGACCCTCCTTACTACCAAGTTGCATTCCAAAAGTCATTTAAAAGTATTTTAACCAAAATTAAAATAAAAAAAATACTCAACAAAGGGCTATGATATTAATATATATGCACTATATAATAATTCATCCTTAAATTTCACTACTTAGAATCATTAAGAATCGATGGTAAAAATATTTGTCCAATGGACCAACATATCTGCTACCCTCATCTAAATGTTCTTCTGAACACATCCATGCTTCCACAATAGTCAAACCAGAGTCATGTTCCTACCCTGAAGTGTTTTCTCACTGTAATCCACAACATGAATCAGATGATCCTCAAAGGATGCATCTGCTTCAGGCTCAACATTCCCAAAATCAATCACATGTGAATGACCATAGTGATACTATAAAATTTATAACACATGAAACACATCATTCATAGTAATATACTATTTTATAATAGACAATTGATACAATTCTAGACTAATCCTCTCTATAATTTCAAAAATCCCGATATACCTAGGCACAATCTGAGCTTTCTTCAAAATCCAATGGTCACCCAATCTTATAAAAATCCAAAGGAATACAAGGTAACCCACTAAAAATAATAGAAGTTTACAAAAATAATCAATTTTTGTATTGTATATACTTTGGGTTGTATCTATTCTCTTCCAAATGAACTATATATAATCTAATGTCTCCCACATAAGAATTAACCCCCACTACTCTGATTATCTTGCTTTAATTCAATACAAAGGTGATCTATATGGCCTACCAAACAATGCATCATATAGTACCATGAAAATAGTTACCTGATAACTATTTCTATAGGTGAACACAAAAATTTCTAGGATCATCTTATATGTTTTATCAAAATCTAAGATGTATTCTCTAAACATTTCCTCAAAAAATCAGGATACTCTGTTCCCATTTTAGGTTTGTCTACGAGGGGTAATATGTACTCAAAATCCATTCAGGTAACAAAAGCATTATTCAACCCTTTATAGAAGAAAAAAATTAAAAAAATGAATTTTGATATAAATATATACATTAATTCACCTCATGAAAATATTTTATCTCCCAAAAATATAAGCCACAAAACCAATCGTCAATGAAAGCCTCCAATATTGGAATGAAGTGGGATACCTTTATAAATTGATCCACAACCATCCATATCATGTAACTCATCTTAAGATTCCTTGGTAAACACACCATTAAATATATGTAACACCATTACAATTCTATTATAGAATGGGAACTGGTTGTGGAAGGCAAATAGACCACTGATGGTTATCATTCACCTATTGATAAGTACAATATGGCATCATAAAGCCAGTGATATATATCTTCATTCTTAGACACTAGTACATTCTACAAATATCATGGAACATTTTGGTCAAACCAAGGTGAACTACCCACTTCTATGAATGAAACTCATGCATCATCTCCTCTCTCATACAAGTAATCATGCAGACAGGACCAGGGATGTAGATAGTATCATCAAAAACAATGTTCCAATAAAGAAGTACCTCCCAACCATTAAATTTTTCCATCATCTCAAGGTGTACCATGTTCTCATACTACCCCCTCTTAATCTTTCATATAGGAGAGGGTGTGATAGGGAAATTCAGGAGTGTCACCAGTTCTTTCTCCACCTGAAAACCTCTTTGTATTTCAGTGAACATGGTCATTATCTTCCACTAAAAACTTCAATCCTGAATTTCCTGAGTTTATATCTTTTGACTCAAAGAATCAACAAAACTATTTCATTTTCCTATCATATAAACTACGTCAAAATCAATGGATTTCATGTACTCAAACCATAACTATTTCCAAATATATATATCATGTTGGGAAAAGATATATTTAAGTCTCTTGTGAATAATATAAATAGTAATCCTTTCACCTATAAGATAATGTCACCAAAAAATTAAGAAATGAATTTCTATAGCAAAATCGAGATTTTAAATATGATAGTTTTGTTTATGTGAACTCAAATATTGTGGCACATATTCTATGACTTGATCTCCCAACAACAATAGTATCACATGTTCAATATCATATGCATCAAAATTAAAAGTATAATCCTTACATGGTTCGTGTAAAATCATAATTGGTTTTTTGTTCAAAAAATTCTTCAGTTCATAAAATGAATTCTCACATGCCTTATACCACTCACAACTTATATCTCTTTTTCACAGGCCTGAGAGTGTTTCTTTTAAGGAATATTAGTCACTGATGATCCTTCGGTAGTACCCCATTAATCCCCAAAATATTTGACTGTAGAAAACATTAATTTTTTTCTCCAAAGAGAAAACCACTCAAGCCTTCTCATGGTCAACTAATTATCTTTATTTAAAGATTATGTGACCAAATAAATATTAATTGTTTATCCAAACTAGAATATTTGATAGATTGGTATAGGTGAGGTTCTCGCAATGTACTCAGGAGAATTTCGACGTTATTGACATGATCATCTTGTGTCTGAGAGTAACCAAAGATATCATCAATAAATAAAATAACAAATTGATCCATGTAACACTAAAATATTCATTTCGTAAAGTCCATGAATATAGTAGGAGTGTTCATTACCCTGAAAAAACATTATACAAAACTAACACAATCTATAAATGTTTTTGAAAGTATTCCATGGTATATCATAATGTCTCACCCTCAACTAATGATACCCAGATCTCACATTAATCTTAACTAATACACATTCACCCCTCAGATAGATAAAGAGATAATCAATACTTGTAAGAAGATAATGGTTCTTTATCTTTATCTGGATTAGATTTTAATTATCTACACACAAAAAAAGTTCTATAAGAATTATTTTAAAGTAGAACCGGAGATCCCCAAGGTGATGTACTCAGACAGATGAACCCTTTATCCCTTAATTCCTCAAACCAGGACATCATCTCGTGAAACTTTTTTATTTCCATTCGATAAGGTGGAATGGAAATCAACTCATCTCAATGCATCATCTCTATAGTAAAATCAATTTATCTCTTAGTTGGAAACCCTAAAAAACATTTTTAAACACACATATAAATCAATCCACTACAAGATAGAAAACATATTGTTCCTCTCCTACTACATATAGCATAATGCTCAAAGCTAGGGTTGTCACCTCACCCATCTTCTTATAGACATTCTTTTTATGGATGTCCTAGATATCTCACTCATCATGAAGAACATGGATGCTACACTCAAGAGATATGAATGTAACTATTTTATGCTAAAATTCAATGTGATATTGATATAAAATTAACTTTTCTATAGTAGATATCAAGTTAGAACCTAACATCTCAAGCAAGAACATGCCCCGAATAAAATGGTACTCAATGACCTTGAAGGGATGTCCCTTATAATGATAGGTGACTTCTGATCGCACCCTTAATGGTGTGTTAATAAAAATGACCCCAAATAATAAATCCAACACTAGACCCCAACCCTTTCAAAAACTGAGAATATATAAAATACTATTAAGATCTTGTGTACAATAATGCACTAGAAATCATAGAAGATTCAAGAATGATACCTGAAAAATTCAATGGTCCAACCCTGATACTAATATGTGTAGAATGAAATTCATATAGTTGGAATTTCCCTCTAACATGAACTCCTATTCGGGTCCTATGTACTGCACCACACTAATGATATGGATGATATTATCCTAAAGAACTATATCCCCCATTATTACTGGTATGACTGCTGAAACTCTAACTTATGAAAACCCTACTCTTTTATTACACAATTAAACATAATTTATTACATATACATCACTTGATACAACATTGAAGATCGAGAGGTATAGTGTATTTGCAGCTTAGTATCTTTACATAACCACTTAAAACATGAAAAACTACATCTTTATTGAAAAAATACTTTACATGTCCACTACATTCCCTTGTACTTAGCATTGAGTGGGATAACCTGAGGACATGCATAAGAAAAGGGTGATCTATAAATCCCATTAAGGGAATAATCATGGAATAAAATGAGTAATAAAATACATGTTAGACTATAGGCATATCAATAGAGCACAAGAGAAGAATAAACATAAAGGCATGATAAATCATGATAATCATAACATGGAAATGTGGCAAAAACACTTAATATGGAATTATCATGAGCCCAGGCTCATTGCACATGGAGCATGAGTAAATCCCCATTGCACATGAAGCACGAGTAAAACCTCATTTTACATGAATTAACATGAGTAAACACCCATTCAATATGACGTATCATGATACTATAATTTACCCAATGCATTGGAGAACTATAAGTGTGCACCCTTCTTAAACATTTAATTTCATTCATAAGTGTGCCACATGGATCATATAACATGGAATCAATCAACATCATAAGTTATTCCATGATTGAGTAATGTAAAATAAATACATGAAATTATCATTCAATATGTATATGTGTATAAAGGTGAATACCCTTGATAGAGACATGGGTATGGTATTCACTACACAATGATCTTGGCTTGGAAAAATGAGGTGCAATTTCGGCAGCATAACGGCGTGACATAAGGATTCATGAAAATGGATGATGTGAGAGAAAATGGTGTCACATTATATGTAAATTAAATGGAAAATAAAGGGTTCATATAGATACATGTACCAACAAACGTAATGGAATTTAGATGCATAATACAAAAGAATTACATAGATGTAAAAGAGGATAGAGAAATCCCTTGCGGAATATCGTCATGGTAACAGCTGTACATGAGAGGCATTAATGAGAGAGAAAGGGGTCTCCCATTATCCAAATATAAATAGGACAGTATGGGGGAGGTTATAAATCATACCCCATAATTTTTAATTAAAAACAAAAGGGCATAACAACTTAAATAAAATTGGAAAAAATTGATAAAGGAAGAAAACGCTTACTTGGAAGTATGCTTCTAAAGGCTTGAGAGAGTCTTGAGAGAGGCTTCTTGGGAGCATGTGGCACCTTGGGAGGATTCTAGAGAGAGGAGGTCAGAGGTTGGACGAACTCGAAAGTCTTTGAGTGAGGAGGAAGTGGGAGCTTGGGTGGGTTTATATTGGAAAGGTGAGGGAATTCTTTATTATTTAGGTTTGGGACCCTCACATTAAACTAATCCAAACCACAAACCAGCCCAAAGTTCTTCCCATGTATAAACTAACAAAAAAACTATCCCATGGTATACACCATTTATGAAACTAGTGGATACTATCAAATAATTATGAATGAAAATTTACCAAAAAAATGATACTCATAAATAAAACCCAATTAAATATCCAAAAATGTTTTTCTGAAGATAAAAATTCTCCAAGATCAATGATAAAACATCCTAAAATGGTTCATAATCCTAAATAATGATAACCAATCACCCAAAGGATATACCAAATTATTTCCACTCATCAATAAATCATAAAAGTTTCTATGCCCAACCAAATAAACATCCAATACTGGAACTCAATAGGAGTCTCGAAGAAAAATCAATCCTCATAGGTCCAACCATCAAACTAAGTCTTGTGACCTCAACCACTAATATTACACTATTTTTTTATGAAACTGACTCAAGTAAAATAGCCTTAAATAACTCCAAGACACACTACTAAGAAGATAGAAACCACAATCCACTCTATTAAGATATTTTGTAGTGTTAAAACAATAATAAAGGAATACCCCCAAGATAAACACTAAACTTCCACACTATACCTTTCTAGGATACTTACTCTAAACAATTCAATTTATTATATCAACCGAGTAACATATCTCAAAACAAACCAATCAGCCCCAGAACCAAAAAATGTATAAATACACTCCCATTAAATAGTCTGAAAAATAATGAAAGGGAAAAATATAAAGAAATCTCAATTAAAACAATGGGACCCATAACAATGAGTTCCAATTAACTATTTTGAAAAAACAAGGCAACATTAAGATTGGGGCACTTTCAGAAAAATTCAAATGGAATATTTTGTACATTTTCAACCCCATGTTAAAGTCAATATAGACCTTTCAAAATGAATCTAAAACTACTTTCCAAACAAACACCCATAATTTTTAAAACTAAACACCATTATGTGTTTCATAATAAAAGAAACCACTTTCTATTTTATGTGATTTCAATTAAGTCACTCTTTTCAAAAACATCCCAAGGGTAGGAGCCCAAACATTCCATAAAATCCAATTCGGAAATAATTAGATTCCCTTAAATAGGAAACCCACCGTTCAAAATATCATGTGTAGTTAATTAGAGAATCAATCACACTAGGAAACACTTTCCAAAATTGTAGTTAAAACCAACCATTCCAAACAGTTCATAAAATAATATAATTCTACAAAAAAATTCCCAAGTCATTGTTTTAATTCTAAAAACATTTTTCTCATGAAACACATTTTTCATACACACACCAAACAAATTTCACATCCCATGTGAATCACATAAACAATTTCAAAATAAATCCCTCAATAAAAGATTCAATCTAATGATGCCAACATATGAAAAGACAAACCCTGAATATTTTCTTATTTCTCTCACGCATTAAGAAATCCATATTTTATGGGTTCTAAATAGGAAAATTCATCAAGATGTGGAACCATGATTGAATTCTCCTCATTTTGGAAAACCACATGTAAATCATGTGGTAGTCCCTAAAACATGTGAGTCTTATAATTATTATTATCTTGTGGATATTTAGGCCCTAAAATCCAACCTCATACTTTGATCCCCTGTTTATATTTCCATCCCAAACACCAAATATAATCCACCATGAAACCTCAAGTCATTCCATTGAGGATAAAAACACCACCACCATCAACATTAAACCGTTATCTAACAATACCATTATAGGGAATGAAGGTATCAAAAAATACCAAATACCCATGGTAACTTGAGGCTAAAAGAAAATAAATATCTCATGACACTCAACTCTCACCTACCCCATGAGCCACAATAACCTTATCTCTACACTAATAACATTACGTATAAAATGAGGGAATTCCAAAACAAAATTACCACTAAGAACCTCATCTCATGTAACATTTTATAATAAACCAACATGGGGATTCAACTTAACTGGAACATAACTCAGTCTTTCAAAAATGATCGAAGAGTCTTCTTTATCCCCATGGGATCAAATATTATTCTTAAGAATCATAGGAAGAACCTTGGGAATGTTTTTCACTCATAAAATGATATAAAAATCAGTTTAAATAAAATAATAAAACAACCAAATAGATATAATCATAAATAAAAAACCAATAAAAAATATAAAATAGATAAATAAATAAAGTAACAATGAAAGAAGATATATATAAAGAAAAATCATAAAATTTCACAGTCTAAAAAGGTCGATACAAAACACTAATCCAATTGAAAATCCCCACTACTCTCATGAGCCTCCATGTGAACCATTATCACCACCCAAAATAAACATATTCCACTGGATCCATGTAGAAAACTTCCACAGTAAAAAACCTAGACCAATAAAAATATTAGCATGATCCAAAAATCTCAAAAGGTAACCACCCACTAAATCTATGGATTCACTTCCATGTTACATCCTAGAAATGCTAGAATAAAATATAATAGTAAAATATATTTTTTAATAAAATTGTATATAATGAAAAAAAATTACACATCTCATCTATGTTAAAAAACCTTTTCTTTAATTTAATTAAATGAAAAAAAAATAAAATTGAAAATTATTTTACATAGAAAATACATCTTGGATAACCCAACAATTTAATGTTCTATTTTAAAATCATTTCATAACACTCCATTTTGAAACACATACTTCAAAACTCAAAGTGGTTTTCAATTTTCACATGAATTTCAAATAAATATTTGAAAAATAAATATCCAATTAAAACTAGGTACATCATCCTAAATGGAATTTTCAAAACCCATACACACTATAGTTTAAAAAAACTATTTCTCATATTATCACAAAAACACTCCCAAATATTTTTGGAAAACAATTCTCCACATTTTAATATCATGTATTTACATCTATTTTTAAAAAAAAATTAAAGAACATTTAGTCACACTTCAATATTCATTCTTTTAGAATTTAAAAAATCCATTTTCAGAACATTTGAAATGGAATTCATAAAATAAGGAAAGGGTAAAGCATGAAAGAAATCACTATAATATCAAGGTCATAAGACCATGGGGAAAACCATAAGTACATTTATGCTAAGAAATAATAAAATAGGTGGCTGATGCAAACAAAATAAATTGATAAATACCCTAAAAAAGTTCCAAAAAATATTACTGTGTCATGGGAATTATCTATTTTCTTGAGTAATAATGGACATGAACTAGTGATAAGGAACCAAGGTTGAAACTACTAAAATCATCAACATCCTTTTAATCCTTGTCGAACTCACCATATATAAATGTACCTGGGCCCTATGACCCACCATGGAGTCAAAAGAAAATATTTAGAATAAATAATTTATACCCCTTCTGGGATAACCATCTCGAAGTATCCATAAGAAAATCCATAGTTGAATCACTATTTCTACTATGGTTTTCCCTCACACATCTCACCTACTATATTCCTGGAAGTCTAATAGAATGTTTAAAGAGGAGGTGATATAATAATAATAATTTTAATCAAATATATATCATTTGAAAATAACTTACACCTCACCCCATAAACCCTCACAAGTAGTAACCCAATTACACCTTCAAGAATAACAATATAAATGATGCATCAATATAAGACATCCCGTCATGGGATAATAGTCATCCATAGTTATAAAAAGAATCACATGGGTATCAAAGAGGTTTTCACACCATTTATGAAAACCAATTTATCATAAAATTACAAATGATCCTTTTACCAAAAACATGATTGGATTCCAAACTAACACACCATTTTAAAAGGTCATCTCAATCTACTATTGAGTCTAATTTCAAAAAAATACATTGAAACTTAAGTTGGAAATCACACATCCCTTTAAATAACCTTTGAAATTATTCTAATCTATCAAATATTTTTAAAACATATTTCACATGGTACAACACACCTATTTGAAACCAACTAACCAATTTTGATTGCCTCAAACTCTTAAAATAGCTAATACCTTTGGTTTAAAAAAATCAAGGTTATAAAAATGTCCCAAATATCTATAAAAAGGGTAAACCCCATTTTTAAATAAAACATAACAGGTAAAACATTTGATCCCCTTTCAAACACACAAAAATTAGTTTAAAAATCATTTGAATACCAAAATCATAATTATAAATCTAATCTGGCATTGAGATTTTTTTTACAAAACTCATAATATTTAAAAATTGAGTTAATATTTTCTACAAACACTTATAATGGAATGTTATTCCATTAAAATGGATAAAACCATTTCAAAAACACCATTTATGACTCATTAAAACTCATATAGTCATAACTTTAATAAGGAAAAACATCAAAATCAAAACAATTCAAAGGAATATAAAATAGATTTGGAGGAAAAGAAACACCTACATTGGTTAAAATATGAACAAGATGAAAATATTCACCTATATTGGTCAATAATCCCCAGAAAATATGTTCCCTTTTCAAACCCTACATGAGTAAACCCCCCTGATTCAGATTAACCTCAAACCTAGAATTATAAAACATCAAGATTAGGGTTCATAGGATAAACTATAAAATAAGGTAAAAGAGTAAAAGTATAGAGGGAGGGTTTTATTGGAACATACCAAGGAGTAAATAAATTGAAATCACGGTGGAGATATGCCAAAATGGAAAAGGATAATGGAAG
Organism: Viscum album; assembly: GCA_963277665.1. Taxonomy (NCBI): domain Eukaryota; kingdom Viridiplantae; phylum Streptophyta; class Magnoliopsida; order Santalales; family Viscaceae; genus Viscum; species Viscum album. The sequence continues at coordinate 256,988,350 of OY728156.1, read as the reverse complement.
GAAGCTCCCAAGGGTAGGCCTGGTTTGTTCCAATATGTGAGGTGGAGAAATTTGGGGTGAATGGTTTAATCCTAATAAAGGAAAATCAAATTTTAAACTTTTAATAAATCTAGTTAGGAAAAAAATTCCAAACTATGCACCAACCATGCATTAGTCACTTCCTATGCCAAAAACCCATTATCAAGGTTTTATTATTCCCTACATGGATGGGAATGTAATTTTTCAACTATTCCAAATGAAACCTTCAAATTAAAAAATATAAATTTCAAACATCTCGCGTGGTTTACTAAACCATGAAAAAATAATGTTCCAACACTCCAAGTCCCAAAGAATCCCACATGATATCCCCATTGTATCACATAATTATAAGAAACCCATTCAATACTCATGAAACCTAAACCGTGCATCTTCAAAATTTAATACATGTATGATTTTCCTGGTTATTTGTTTGGGTCTTACAAAATTTACCCTAAACCATGTTCCATAACTGTGTTCTAGAAATAACTCAAAAATAATAATAATTTGAGGAAAAACTCACCGTAAACTTAAAATAATATAGAAACTCATAAAATAATATAAAATAGACACCATATTGACATATTGGTTATCACATAGTGGGTGGGTCACACTGATGATCATGTGTAATCTAGATAGAACTGAATTTCTATCCAGCTACCACTGTCTATCTAGTGGTATCTAGATCAACTCAAAACTAGTTGTTTGTGTAGGGACCCACATGCCTTATTTCGACCTCTAATGGATCTTTATTACCCTTAGAGTCTCCATAACATTCCTTAATATATTAAATGCTATATATACACCCCCTTGGGTCCTTGTATGTCTATAGTTACCTTTAATATTCATTCCAGATCAAAATTATATCACATTACACATATTCACATGCTATATTATAATTTTATTACTTCCCCCCACTCTATTATTTTTTTATTCTTACTGGAGGAATGAGATTGTTCTTCAAATGTCATGTGTATAACAAGTCTCTTATTTTTTCTTTTATTGGGTGTTATCTAACATTTAGTGTGAGGGGATTTTATACACCCAACCATAAGTGAGGGAGATATAGTCCCCACTACCATTTGATTTATGAGGGGTTGATGTATATTTACTTCAAATCATGGGGAGTGGTTTTCTAGCCACAACTATGAAAATTCTAGCGAGTTCATTTTATAACCACTAGAAACTACAGATGATTGGGTTTATCGGTACGACCACTGAAAACCATGTGTTTTAATTTTCTTTCTTACTATAACTATTAGAATTCAAGGTAGATTGGGTATCTTTCTACAACAATTAATAAAGAAAGGGTATTAATTTTTGAATGAGTTACTTGGATACCACTAAAGCTGATGATATAATCCAAAACAACTCGAGGATCTTGAGGGGAGGATATGTAGGGATCCCTTTGTGGATTATTTTTAAACTCATTTATTAAAGTATTTTGAATTATTTACACTTCGCTTAACTATTTTAAATTTATTTGGTCACTGTAATTATTTTAATTACATATTTTTTAGTTTTAATTTTTTAAAAAAATTAAAAAGAATATCACCCCCCATCATGATATTGTTACTAGAGATAACAATTGGTATCATCTAAATCTATAATTTCAAAACCTTAACTAGTTTCAAGGAATAATTTTTTAACGGTTGAATCTACCTAAAATTTATAAAGTTCCTCTAATGGAAACGCATTGGATAGAGTTTCATATATTGATGGATCAGACTATGTTTATTGGAAAACTATAATGTCTTCTTTTCATAGAAGAATATAATATTCGATTTGGAAAATTTCAATTCATTAATATACCCCCATCATTGATTCAAAAATCAAATGGACTTCCAATAATATAAGTTCTTTTGACCATGATGGTAAAGCCACAAATTATATACACAGATTATTATATTTGAATGAATTTAATAGAGTTTCCATGTTTAAGATCGCTCTGGAAAGTTATAAATTATTCAAATTTATGCATGAAGGTAATAATAATGTAAATGATACTATGTTCGATATGTGTCACCAATATTATAAAATCTTTAGTATACATACCAAAAAAATCTATTACTAAAATTTTTACCTAATTCAATAATATTTTCAATGGAAGGGAGTCTTAGTGAAATATTAATAAATAAATTCTTGTGAATGAATTTATTTGGTTCTTACATAGTTCTTGGGAAAATAATGTTATATAAATACAAGAATAAAATGAGATAAAAATTATTTTATTTTAAGTGATTATTTGTCCCCTCATGACCAATGATATTATAATTTAGATGTAATTTGAGAAGGAATATATATAATTAAGGGAGGAGGAGACCATTCCCTTCAAATATAATAATTATTAAAGTTCTTGTAGTAAATAGGAGATTACTCATCATGATAAAAAGATTAAAAATTTATTCAAGAAGAAAAAATCATACCATAATGACATGAAGGAGAACCAACAAACTAAACCATAAATAAGATGTTATGAGTGAACAAAAAGTATTAGATAATTTTAAAGTTCCCTACTTATAGGAAGAGAAAAAGGGAGAAGAAATAAAGATCGAATGCCTTCAGGGTATCAACATGGAGTACCAGTAATGACTCCCTCTAACCATACGTCCAATGTTATGGAAGCACCACATGTCCCATGGATGATATTGATGTGAGTCTATGTTATTATACTTCTCCTTTAACTTCTATACATTTAAATTATAAATATATATGAAATTATTTATTTAAATTACAAAAAGAAAATTAACATACCTTGAAATTTAAATATCCTAAAAATAAATAATATCATGTTTCTTTAGAAATAGATAAACTTGTTAATTAAAATGAGAAACTAAAGAAGGAAAATGAAAAATCCAAATATTTTCTTTCAAAAGAGTTTTAAAATAATGGAAGTGGAATCAATTTTATTATTGGAGAAAATTTAAAGTTTTGAAATTATCTAAATAATTTTAAAACTGAAAGGTTTTGATAAAAGTGCTTTTTTGATGTTGAAAATATGAATATAAAATTAAAGAGTTTAAATAATCACATACTTTTTCCCAAGGTGAGCATATTTTGAATTTAATTTTCGGTTGCCAATAGTATTTCAAAATCACATTTATTCATGATGATTATAATCTATAAATCAAATTCATCAATTCCAAAAAAACTTTTTTTTGAGATAATTGTCAATAATATCCAATAATTATTGTATAAAAACAGGGCACCTGATTTATAGGTGTTATCAAAAAAATTATTATTATGGTATCCCAAAATATATTCTTCACTATTTGAATCTTAATATAATGAATATCATATTTCTTATGGAAAATAATGTACGAAGAGAATTTGGGTTCCAAATTCTTTATTGGCTATTTTTTTGTACCCACATTTTTTTAACAAAATCTTTAGTATCTTGATTATTTTTTAGGTATAATGTCTCAAGTGAAAAACCCCTTATGGTAGGTTGGTTTAATATTATTATGGGGGAACTAGGTATGAATTTATTATGACATTTACTTTTAAATTTAATGAGTGTGGTATGTATCAATTCATGTATATTAAAATTATTATTTCAATTCCAAATTGTTCCTAAATTAAATTGTTCTTTTACTATTTTTCAGAGTTAGAATATTTTAAAAATAACATAGAACATCATTTTAAATATAATAGTTAAAAAACATTTACTTGAATATTATTAATTTTTTCAATTTTTTCTTAAACTATGTTTTAAATTAAATATTATTTTATTTTTGAAAATGAAATCAAATTTTATCTTTTTAATGATTTGTGAATTTTTTTTCAATGGACATCTAAAAACATGTTGATATTTCATTCCTTAAATTATATTTAAATATTGTATGATTTTTTTATGTTTAATTGGATTTATATTTTAATATTAAATTATTATAATCTATTGATATATTTTAACTTCTTTTTGATAGATGTTTTTTAGAAAACTTAATTTTATTTTTTTAAAATTTAAAATTTTTGTTAGAGCTTCTCAGGGATCCACTAAGTAGTCGATGATTCTTCATCGGATTGTTGTTGGTGATTTCTTGAAATATTATTCTTTTTTTCCTCTAACTAGTTGCTACAACTAACAGGCTCCTCGGTATCCTATTTTCAAAATTTCTTAACCTCTCAAAATGGTAATTTCTATATTATGTTTTACAAAATTTATTTCCTTCCCACTATTACTTATCTAAACCTCAATATTTTTATAGATCAGAAAATAAATTCTTAAATGTATAAAAATGGATAGTATGATAAATAATGTTTATCCCTCAATTGTACATTTTCAATTATTCTCGTTTAGGGAGAGTTTTGTTTCTATAGTTTTCATTATGTTATAATTGTTTAATTAATCTTAAAATATTGGTTTTGGAAATAATTTCTAATTTTTTTAAATCAAGAAATCTTAAAATCCTATCCTATTTCTTGTTCAAATTTTTGAAATATTTTCTCAAATTATTTTAGATATATTATTTCGAAATAATTTTCATTATCTCACATACAAGATTTTTTATCTAAAACCCCTTATACGAGAACATTTTTATTTTATTATGGGGGACTTAGAAATGATTTTCATATAATAATTTATTTTAATATTAATAAAAAATATAGTTTTACCTCTTTTTTAATTTTTCAACCATGATATTTATGGATGAATAATATTAATTCACCATAATAATTATTTAAATTATTTTAAATATTGAATTATATTGATATAATTTCTCCATTTTACTCTATGTTTATATCACAAATTAATTGATCTCATTGATAAATTTCTTCTATTTAAATATTTTATTCATTTATCTATCTATAAATCTTGAGATAATTGATTTATTTATCTCTTTTATTTAAATCTTTAATTGGTTGATTTATTTGTCTATCTTAGATTATTTTTTGTCTTCTATTTTATTTATTTCACTCTTGTTTTACATGTCATTTTTCTCCTCACTAATTTCCAATTATGCATCAATTTTGGGGGGTCATAACCTTTTTGAATCTATAATGTTCCTAAATTGAGACGTCGATTTTTGAACAAAATATTCTATTATTAAGTATATTTTACACTCTAGTAGTTTTTAATGTTTAACTTAAAAAAAATTCTTTTAATTCAAATCACATGTGTGTGTAGTTTTTAGTTCATAAAATTATTTTTGGAATGCTTGAACATATGGAATGTGAATTTTTCTGTTTTCGAAATATGTTTTAGAAAATTCAATGTTTACAATAGTTAAAATTTATTTTTTGTTTATAATTATTTTTATAAAACATTATATGTAATGTATTTTTATTTTAAATTTTTTCTCTTTTATGATTAAACCTCATATTATTATGAATCCATTAGAATTATTACTTTAAAATTTTTTATGGGCTTTAGGATAATTACAATGGGGGAAAATTTGAAGAAATTAAACAGAATAATAGTCTAATAACTTGTCTGAACTTATTATTTCTTGAGAATATTATGAAATATAAGGTATGATTATCTAAAGATATATATCCATATGATTTAAAACATTTTCCAATTTTTTTAATTTAGAAATATTCATAGTTATGGTTTCATATATTTATAAGGGGTAGATAGTTTTCAATAAGAAAATTTATATTGGTTTAACAGGACCAAAGGTAATAGTTTTAAAGGTATCTTTATTTGCATTAATTATTTTATAAATTGAATGGATTTTGAAATTTAATTATCATATAATTCTAATATTTTAATCGGTTTTAATTTTTTATAATCATAAAGGGGGAGAGGTTTTGAAATTTATTTATTGATGAAATTGATTTTCAAATATTTCTTAGAATCCATTCTTAGATTTATTTTGAAGTATTTAAAAAGATTTTTTTAATTTCATTATGAAATATTGATATTAGTTATTAGTTATATTCATGAGAAATTAATCATTCCTATATTTACATTGTTAATTATTTTAATTTTTGTGATTATAGGAAAGGGGGATATTGTTTTACCTCACTCTCTTAATTGGTTTTAATGATAAAAAAGATTCAATTTTATTTCTATTAATTTTATTCCATTAATTTCTATGTTTTAATTTTATAATTTTTTATTGAAATTTTTCAAAAAATTGGGTTGATAAAAAGGATCATGGAATATATTTTTTGACTCCTCCACCTATAGGTTTTAGTGGATACCAAGTGGACCACACAAAATAATTTATAGTACCTTGAAAGAAATTTTTATTTGGGTCTCATCAACCTTATGATTTAATCTTTACAAAAATATAGTTTTGTCTATGTGCCATAAGATATCTGGTGAAACCCACTAACTATCTGGTGGTGATATGACATAATCAAAAACTATTAATTAATATACGACCCTCTATTCCTTCATTCAACCAAAAATGAATCTCTATGATCCTTAAAGGCAGCATAATTTTCTAAAATATATTAGAGGATATAAATGAAACCCCTTTGGTCCTTATATGACCATGGTTACCTTTAAGATTCAATATAAAGCCAAATTGTTAAATTATTCTCTTATTATTATTCTCTCTTATGATAAAATATTTTTCTCACACACTATTTTTATTACATTCTTACTAGAGGAATGAAAGTGTGCTTCAAAGAGATTTTATATAAAAAATATCTTCTTTTATCATTATTAGATTCTCAATTCCATTGAGTGTGAGGGGGTTTTGTGCTTAAAACCATAATAAAGGTAGATTGGGTGGTAACTAACATTTGAGTTTGAAGGTTTTGGGCACATTACCATCAAACAGTTAGGATTGAGTTTCTAGAAATAGACACTAAAAGGATAATGGGTTTCTTGCTGCAACATGGAAAAGGAAAGGGAGATTGATTTTCTTGGTACAAAAACTAAAAAAAAGTTTTTTAATTGAGTAACATTATACTATCACTAAAAATAACAGGATATTAGGTTTATTTATAAAACTATTAAAAAAACAAGGATCTTAATTTTGTAATGGTTTCATGGATACCGCTAAATCCATGGTTTTATTGAAAAACATCTGAAAGATCTTAAGAGGACGAGACATATAGATCATATTTTTTTATTATAATCTAAATCTATTATCAAAGCCTTTTTAATTTACTTTTAATTCTATATTCCATTTATTCTTATCTCTTTAAATTTATTTTATCACTTTAATTATTTTAAATATATCTCATTTAGTTTGAATTTGTAGAGATTTTTAAATGGAAATTCATCCCATCCCTTTTTCCATCTTTAATTGGACCAATAAAAATGTTTGTACTTGACCATTATAGATTAAAAACCACACCTCAATTTAGTTTCCTATTCACTGGGTCAATCTATTTCATTTTGAGTATAGTTTTACTTTAGACTTCCTCTTGGTGGAAATCTAGTCATTTTCTCAAGAAGTGTGGGTGTTTCAACAGACAAAATGAAGTTATGATATTCCTTTATATGAGGAATACATAGGGAATTGTATTAGTAATTAATAATACCTAGTTAATAAATTAGATAAAAATAATTCTACTAATATAATAATACATAATAACATTCTATTATCACATGTGTTTAGGGATACCATAATGCTTGGAAGCTTCCACAATCACAGTAACCCCACTATGGTAAAACGACAACCACAAAACCACTACTGAAATTCATAGTATTATGGAACACTGTGAACTCAATGATATGTTTCGTATGGTTAAATTATTGGAGACAAAATTTTACATCTTCCTGAAAAATACCTCTCCATATTTCACTATAAATGGTGACTATATCACATCCCTCTATTCAAACCCTCTATAGCATTGTTTCCTTGTTCCACAATACTTTACTATATTATAAAATGTCTCTTGTACTAAACCTATAATTTAAATTTAAATTTCTTATTGATATTATATTATAACTATGGGTATTCTAATTAACATATAATCTAATATTTGTAATTACTTATAATAATTAACTTTTGAACTCCCATCATCATATGACAGTGACCATTTATCCATTGAAATTTTCATCATGTAGTCCTATAATAATTGATTACTATTATGAATACCTTCAAAAATATCCCCCATATTATATTTTTAGTCTCATATACTAAAAAATAATATCAAATTTGAAAACATATGAAAGAAATTGTTGAAAAACACTTTCTGATAAAAATGAATATCCATACCAGGTTTTATGATGGTTTTCTTCATAGAATCATCCATAATCTTATTTCATACATTTCTTACAATTTGTGAAATATAATGTCAATGTAAGTAATGTGGTATTATAAATAAAATAACCTTATAATATACTAAACAATAAAGGAGGTAGTATATTATAAAATAGCCATATATTTATATATGACGTTGTAATGGGACGAATTCTATTGTTATCACAAAATCATTTATTGTATGTAACACATTACAATTTTAGAATATATTTCTATTTATATAAATTTTATTTCTCTTATGGCACGTGTTTCATGCAATATCTAGTTTCAAAGAACCATGATACACTTTTAAAATATTATTATTAAAATGTGATCATTAAAGCTTGATACGAAAATTGGCTGATATTAATAATAACGAATAAAATACTAAAAATTTATGATTTAGATATTTTTTAAATAAATTTATTGACAATAAATTTATTATTAATGAAAATAAAATTCCTTTGAAATTAAAAATGATATTTTTCTGAAAAATTGTTTTTATGCAAGCAATGTGTTTTTATATTAAGAAATTAAATTAATCACAATTAGTGATTTATTGTAATGTTATTGATATATTATATACTCAATATAATGTTTTAACATTCATATAATACTTTTTCTATGTATGCGAGATGAATAAGTCCTTTTTTATAATTACAAATTTATATTTCGAAAAATCATTTTTCATCACGTTTTGAAAACTTATTTTAGAATGAATTTCTTCCACTTATTGAAACTGAATTGGGAAAAATGGATTTCATATTTGGAAAAAGGGGTCTAAATATGGTAAATAGGCCATTTATATTTTTCGGAATTATGAATAGTGATCATGGTAAAATTTATCACATTGGTTAACAGTGAATCAAGTTAACTTAGATTAGAACTAAGTGTTAATGTCAATATTTTTTATATTATGAATTATAACCTAATGACCTTAGGCTATAAATTTAATTGTTTAAGGGACACATGTCCATAAAAATGACATATTTAATTTTTTAGGCAATGAAAAATAATAAATGTAAAAATACATTTAAATATTTATTTTGTGTTCACATAGGGACAAAAGAATGTTTGGAATGAATCTTAAAGTAAATTTCGAGAATAAGGAAATTATTTTTAGGTAAGTAATTTATTTTTCTTTTTTAAAAATATATACTTACCTTGAAATTCTACACAATGCCTATACATTATTTTTTTAGTTAATATAAAAAAAATAACTTATTTTTAAAAATATTTGAGATAATACAATTTGAGTGAGTTCGTGTCAAATGAATACTATATATTAATATGAAATATTATTTTCTTTAATAATTATATTATAGAATCTCTTTTTTCTTGGTTTCATTACTGTCAAAATAAATTAATAATTTGAAAAATGAAATTAATGATATTTTATGAAAATAATATTTTATTAAATATTTAAAAGTAACAAAAATATGAAAATAGGATGTGGTGAATTATATATGGTAAAAAATTTGATCCCTTATCAATTTATGATAAAAATATTACCTTATAAGTTAAATTATAATAAATTATGTGTGAAGAATATGGCATTATGTTTAAGGTTACAATATACTAAATAAGGGGTTAAACCAAAAGATAAGATTTAAACACAAATTAATCCTATAATTTTTTTTTACTTTTTGACGGGATTAAAACCAAATACTACCATAGGATCAAATATTTTTCCATTATTATTCATTTTTCTATATATTCAGTTTATTATATTTTAATCTTTTAAAAAATTCCAAGAGTGACCCTTCCCTCACTTATAAAAGGGAACATCCTTCTTTCTCTTCTTTACATCACATTGAACCTTATATCTCGACCAAAATCTAAAAACATTGTCTGATAAAAATCATTATACACAATCTATAGATTATATTCTTCCCAAAATAACAATTGAAGGATCCTGAAGAGGATATATAAAGTAGTTTTTTAAAATAAGAGTTAATCATCGTAACTGATCACTTTCATTTTACTTATTTTAACACCTATAAATATGTGGTATTAATAATAAAAGAATAAATTAATTATTATAAATAAAAAAATTATTGTTATTATTAAAACAACATTATTTTCACACTTTCACATCAAATGGGAAGTGAAATCATCGATCGTGCGTATGTTTGGCTTACCGTCTCCACATAATGATACAAATCATTTTCTATAACTATATTTCATTAGTGGTTACTATGATCGTTTAAAAGTTTATATATGATATTTATTCAATAATTATACATTTGGAATAATAATATGACTACTACCTTATTACCATCCAATCTATTGGAAAATGATAATGTTCCTTATGCATATGTGTGGACTACCACCTCCACGAGGAGATGTGATTCGTTTTTCACTTATGTTTGAAAAGGATGATAATAAGGATAAATTTAATTAATTTATATGATATATATTTTTTAATAATGATTATATAAATGTGAATTATTATTCATATTTTATTAATTCTATTCTTTGTGAAGTGAAAACAATGTTCATGCGTATATATGACCTTCCTTCACCATGAACATGGTAATTTATTTATGTATTTATACCTTTTATGGATAAATATATATACATAAATAATTAATATATATTATATTAACATAATTATTTAACTTTTTGATATCTTTCATCCATGATCAAAGTATAAGGACCCAAGCTACCGGACAAAAACATACATGAAAACTAAAGTAGATAACACTTGAAACAATGACTTTAATGAAAAAATGTTAATAAACACATGATTAAATAATATATGTAAATAATATATGGTATATAATATCTGTGTATGGTTATAAAATATATTTATAATAAATATTTATTTATTTTATAGGAGTCTCAAACACATACAAATGAATTCTTACCACACATAAGGGTTTATTTCATAATCTCTTCATTATTTCAAGTTTTTTATTTATTTATAAGTATCTATTGGTAATATTATTTGATATTTATAGATTAGACCAATTATATTACCTTATAATATATTTATTTTGATAAAATACATGTTTTACTTTCATTTTATAGTTTTTAAGTACTTAATATATTGAAAACAATACGAAAAGATGACTTTATTTCTCTCTCCAGTTGAAAATATTTTTTCTTCTATATCCACGTATTCTAAATATGTTTTAAATAATGTTTTTAATATTAAAATTTTATTTTTTTAATTAAACTTTTATGCATGGATGAATTTATATAAAAAAATTCAAATTAATTTTTTTATCGTTTACTGAATGAGTTACTTTTTGAATTTTTACCAAAAATATGAATGGAATTTTTTTATTTTTAACTTATATGGTATAAATAGAATTTGAAACTATTTTTAACACCCAATAAATATAATAATAATTTAAATGTTTCAAATTATATTTTTAAATAATTTTTTTCCTTATTATTTAAGAAATTTTTTAGATTTTCAATAAGTGATTTAAAAGTGAAGTGGGTATTTTCATCAAGAAATTTTATAGTGATATCTTTAAAGCATCTTTATATATGTTAATATACCTTTTTGAATATTATGATATATTGATGATGTAATCAAAATATATTATCCATCTTATTTCTTTTTATGGGTTATGATTAGTTTTGCTGGAGAAAATTTCTATATTCGATATACTAGTTCTTTCACTGTAGAAAGATTTTTATTTTTAAGGAATGTTGATAAAGTTATATTGTTTAATAATATTATGAATTTTTTGGAATTATAAAGTGATAGTTGATGAAAACTATTTAATATCCCCTTGATGAATCTATAGGTATCATGAGACAAAATATATTGGGTATTTTGTTAATGCTTTACCAATTTATATAGATGTCTTAACATATGTCATTGATGATATTTTATATGTCTCATAACAAGGCCTTGATGGAAAGTTTAAGATGTACAAACTTATACAAACCTTAATTATGAAATTATTTATTGATATCGATGTGATTATTTATATAGGTATTTCTTCCGTGGAAAATTTTTATGATCTTGTGATTATTTATATGGTATTATGTTATTATAATTTATTGTTTATATATTAGTCATACCTTATTTGGATTTTGTTGTACGCATACCCTTACTGAACATCCAATATCACTAATTTATTTTGTTTTCTTTCCCCATGAATCAATTAAGTGTATTTTTAATGATACATAAGGATATTATAATGGAAATAATGATGATCCCAAAAAAATATTATTTTATTTTTTATTTTTTGAATGTAATTTGAGATTCAAGAAGGTATCTAGTTTACTAAGAATACTATATTATTTTTTCCTTTGGGATGAAATTCCTTGTATCTTGTGTATATTTAATAATGTAACCACTGACTCTATGCTACTATAGTTGGGGACTTTACAATTTGTATTAGATCAAGTTTATTAAAAACAATGGGAACTAAATTTAATAAAAATTATATTAGGTAACATTACAATATTACTGAATTTGAGGGTAATTCCAAGTATATGATAACATCATAATGTTTTGTTAAGGTATAGATAATTTTGTTTTCCTATAAAATACTTCTTTTTGTATATACTATAATAGGTTTTAGTTTTGGGATAGATGTATTTAGGGGTAATAACCCTAAAAAAAGTGGGTCGAGTATATATATTCCCTCATTCTGGTGTCGGGTGAGTGTTTCCTTAATGTAAAAATAGTTTGATACTCCTAGGAGATATAATGGAGTTAATTCACATTTTATTTACATTCTATTATGAATGATTTAAAAATATTTTTTTTGATTTGAGAATATTCTCAAAAAAACCAAACATATTATTCTGAGATTAGTAATGCATAAATTTTTTAATTATTTATAAGTGTTTCACTAGTTATGAAATTATACATTATAATGAACTAATATATAACATTCAATTTCCCATAAATTTCATTTACAAAAAGGCATGTAAATTGTATCAATAAAATCATCTATATATAGATTTGCCTCCTAGAAAAGATAATAAATATGGAGCTAGAGCTGGTGCTGAATAAACTAGAACTGTATTGGGAATTTCAACTCAGATTATGATCAATAACCTTTAACATATAGAAAAACCTACTTCTCCATAATTTTTTGCCATAATGTTTGACGATTTCATGTGAAAAAAACCTTTGGTATTAAATGGAACTACTAATTCACTTGTAGGTGAGAAATTGATAAATTCACAAGAAAAGATATTTCTCACTTTGGGAATTAATTTAAGGGATAAGGTTTTTTAGTAGTTTATAATATCAAAGTAGATTCATATCAATAGTGGCCATTGATTTAAAATTATAAGGTTGAGCATTAATTACCAGGAATAGAGTGGAATGATTTTAAATGACTTTTCTTGGAAAAAAATATTTTCCTCTTGAACACCAAGTAGATATGAAGTGAAAATTCTTGAGTATAAGGAAAAAATAAAGAGGAACACTTTTTTCATGTATGAAGCTAAAATTATATGGTTATAAAAACATGTTTCAGAATATATACATAATCCAAATAGAATCATTGACCATTTCATTGATGGGTTAAAAGCAATCCATCAAAGGGAAATAGTCTCCCAAGCATTTTCATTAAATGAGGATAAAGTATAATGTGTTATAAATATAGAGAAATAATACTCTAGGTTTTATATATGTGAAGGAAGTTAAAACACGAAGTGACTGACAGAATAAAAAATAGATAAGGATATGAAGAAAAAGAAGTAATTTACAAAATGGGTTACTTTGAAAAAAAACCCCTGGTACATGCATAAAATGAAAAGTATTTTGTTTCAACTATACAGAAAATTTCCACTATGCTCACAAATTCAAGGGTAAGGGTGAATCAATAAATTTTCATTGATTTAATTGTAAGGATTTGGGGCACAATTATAAATAATTGCCCAAAAATTAAGGAAACATAATGAAAAATAATCCGTGGGTAAAAAAAACTTATGCAATTACTCTAATCGAGGTTGAAGTTCCTAGAGACATGTTGAAAGGTTCACTTATTATTCACTCTAGGATTTCAAATGTTTTATATAATTCTAGTTCTACCCACTCTTTTATATCTTATTAATTTTACAATATTGTCACATCACCACCTCAAATATTATATGTTTAGTAATAGATGAAAACTTATAATGTAAGGATGACTACATCACAAGTGTATAACACCTCTCTGATAAATTTTGATGGAATATTCTTCCTCCAAAAATAGTTACTCTTAATCTAGTATACTTTTATATTATTTGGGGTATTGATTGGTTGTCTTAGAATAGATACCTTTACAATTATTCAGGAAGGGAATCTATATTAAATATTCATAATCAGTCTATGATCATATATTAGTACGAGGATGAACATGAACACCCAATGGAAGTTACATTTATCATATCGTGTTTTATAACTATTCATGAGGGACAAATATCTCAATTTTTTTGGAGAAATAAAGCATTAAAAATGTATCTATTATTTAGGAATATTCTTTTGTATTTCCTATGAAAAATTATTCTATTTCCCTAAACCATGAAGTTGAGTTTTTAGTAGAACTCATACCTAGTTCTATGCCTATTTCAAATACTTCATTTATAATGACTCCAATTGAGTTATAGGAATTAAAGATGCAAATCCATTATAATATAGATAGGGGATTCATTTGGTATAGTGATTCCCCCTAGGGTTCAACTGTTCATTTTGTTAAGATGAAATATGGTTTAATTTATTTTATCATTTATTATCGAGAACTTAAAAAACACTATTCAGAACTAGTATCATCCCCCCCCATATCAATGATCTATTTGATAAAATACAAGGAACTCCTCAATTTTCCAAGAATTCTCTTATATATATATAAATCATCAGCAAAGGATCAATAAGGAGGATATATCAAATACATCCATCAATACAACGTATGGTCATTATGAATATATATTAATTCCATTTGGACTTAAAAATTCTCCTGTTAACTTCATAGATTTAATGAGTAGCTTCTTTGGAGATTACCTTGATTAGTTTTTTGTAGTATTTGTAGATGAAATTTTGAAATATTAAAAAAATTAATATCATGAATAAAATTTGATAATTGTTTTAAAGTCCTTAATAAAATGGAATTTGTATGCTAAATTTAGTATATATGAATATTTTTTTTGTAAAGATGCAATCCAGGATCGTATAATATCATGTTAGGGTATATTAGTAGATCTATCCAAGACATAAATTATTTAAAAATAGACTCGACAAACCATGTAAATTGATATCTATATATTTCTTTTCTTGGTTTGAAAGTATTTACTCTTCTAGAGAGATTTCTCATGAATATCTAACCCACTCGCCAAGATGACTCTAAAGGGAGTAAAATTCTTATGGATAGATGGATGGGAAGATAATTTCAAAGAACTAAATATAAGGTTGGTCATCATGACATTTCTTACACTACCCAACTGTTCGGACCACTTTGTGTATAAGGTTGTATTTGTTGTCAATAGTTGTCAATGAAGATCAAGATGAAAGAGATCAATAAGTACTCCAATGAAATGGAGGAATTTAAATTCATGTGATTGTTGTACTGATCATAAATTCAAGAACTTATGTCAATCAGTGGTGACACATTGTTTACAACAGTTAAGAATTGTGAGGTATAATCCATCTAAGGAAGATTAAAGAAGAATGGGATTTGATGAATACCATGCAATTCTTCATGAATGTATGAGAACCATGTAAGATCATACTTGAATAATTGAAACATATTATTTTCATGAAGAAGAGAATTATGGTTGAAGAAGAAGAGATTTTGAAGTAGGAAAATCATAGAAAATAAGCATGATGGTTACGGTCGAAGCATATTTTTAAGGTGGCGTAGTTTTCTAGTGTTTTCCAAACATTTGGGCCTGAAAATCAGAAACTGAAGGCATGGGTTGTTCTCAAAATTAGGTGCATGCAAAGAGTAAGTGGTGCGTGAAATAGGTGAATTGTTCGTGAAAAGCAGCGGCGTGTGCGAGAAATAGCGGTGTGCGTGGAAAAATGTTGTGCGTGAAATAGTTGGGTGAGTTTTTCATACAAGCAGTGCAATAGACCAAAAATACTGAATATATTCAAAGTCTAGAGGTGCATGAAAAATTGGAGACGTTCACGCCATGTGCGCGGAAAATAAAACTTGTGAATGAAAAGATGGTTGTGCGCAAAATGTGGGTTTGATGTTTTACGCGCAAGAGAGGATCCATTTTCAGAATGATGAAAAATTACAAATCCATGAGGTGCGTGAAAAATCTAGGTGGGGCGTGAAAATAAAAGGAAGGAACGCATAATATAAAGAATTGAGAGACAGTTTTATGCACCGTGAAGGGGTTTTACACGCAGGGTCAAAATCGCCTATAAATATGAATTGAAACCCGCTCATTCCGAGGGGCTCGACACATAGAAAAATCATGATCTCTAACATGAGGAAAAATTGAAGTATAGAGTGTTGCATGAAAAAAATAAGAGTTGTGCAAAAAATAATGTGTTGTACGAAAAAGAGAAGTTCTGCGCAAAAAAGGAGAGTTGCGCGAAAAGGCATTTTCATGCCAAAAGGTATTTTTATGCCCAAGGTTTGAATTTTATGAGCAACACACTAAGAAGGGTGAACGAAAAATTTGGGGGTCCCGCAATCCTCTGACAGGTGCTCAGCACTCTCAATACGGCTTCATGAAGATGGAATTTCAGTGAACAGTTCGGTCTTACAAAGAGAAGTAGTACCGCACACACACGACTGGTGTTTAACACCATCTTTGTGATTTTAGAAGAGGAGAAGAATGATTCGTGCAATTAAACTCACATCCAAACATAAATAAGGAAGTATAATGGTACACTCAGGTGTTGGTATTGGTAGTTAAAGGAAGAGAAGAAGGAGATTTAGTGCATTTAGTTATTGCACTAAAGTGGAAGATTGAATACAAAAGATCATCAATTTAGGACACTGATGCAAGCATTGTCTCATACTGAATAGGAAACAAATACTTCATTTCTTATCAACTAAAGATACATTAACATCTATAAAATGAGTGGGACTTAACCAAAGGCATTGATCCAGGGGGAGTCAACGGAAGTGACCTGAGGGACGCAGTGAGATATCCCTAAACTTTTGTAAAGGCAGTGAGCCTGGGATAGTTTGACTGTGCCCAAACCATTTTAATCCACAAATAGTGAAGAATATTTGAAATAGGTATGACCATCAACCTGTCGGTGTATTCTCCATGGACATATCCCTTAGTGGTGAACCAAGTAAAAGTGTTGTGTCAACTCATTGCATGTGAATGTTCAATTACTGATCATATCCATCATACAGGTTTAACAAGTTTTTACTAATGTGGCAACAGGATCCATCACATTACGTGAAAAATTTGACACCCTAATTCACCCCTCCCCTCTCAGGGTGCCCCGGGGTTCTACAAGTGGTATCAGAGGAAAAATTTTCACATATGTTGGATATTTTATAGTAATTATATTCAGAATAGGATTTGAGTTTCTTTCCTAAAGTCTACAATGAAGTGCAGTCTTGATGAAGATTTTTTCATTTCTGAGTAGAAGCCTACATCAAGGAAGACCATGAAAAATAGGAAAAATAAAGAGAAGAAGCTGTTGAAGAAGTCTGTCATGTCCACAGAAGATACAGTGTCTTGTTCTCCATGCCATTCCAATAATGAAGAAATATCAGGCTTGAAAAGTATTGATCAGGTGGCTTGAGTTTCTACTATAGGAAAGAAATATACTTCTATCACAAGTGTTCATGAGAAATTAATAAGCTATCTGCGTGATATTCCGGAAGAAAGTGTTTCTCCTATTTTTAGAATATTTCAATGCATGCAGGTTGAGATCAACTGATTGGAAAGAGAAGCTGGTAATGTGGAAAAGGGCTTGGATGTAAAAGTTATTTAATTCTTAAATCTCACAAAACTGATTAAGGTCTTTGAATAAAAATAGAGAGTCAATAAGACTCTAAAAGAAAAGATCCATGCACTTGATGCTGATCTGAAGAAGAGCACTGAAGTCGAGAGTTATTCTTTGAAAGAAACTTCCAAGAGATTTAAGGAACTTGACTATTTGTTACAAAACATATTTAAGAAGCATGAAGATGAGGTTGAAATATTAAGGAAGACTTTTCAAGAGAATATGATCATGATTGAAGATCAGAAGATCATTCTCAATATTGAATGTTAGAAATTGGAAGCCTAATTGACAAATCTTGAGAAGAAACATATTGAGACTTCACAAAAGAATGAAACAAGTGACGCTTGTACTCAATGTTCATTGGAGGATTCTGAAGCTGTTATACTTCCAACATGTGACAAGAATATTATTACAACTCTTGATTATCCATATCAAGAATTAGTTTCTGATGGTACTCAATGCTCATTGGAGGATTCTACTATCAAAAGACCTCCAACATGTGATAAGAGGATCATGAATTCACTCACTGATCTATCACAAGAAGATAAGAAAGTGAAGGTATCGTCCATACAAACTTGCACTATTGTTTCTAAATATGTTCCTTCAAAAAGTACAGGTTGGACGAAAAATTCTAAGAAATTATGGATGAGAAAATATGAGGATAATAAACCTACCACTCTGGCTAGGTTGGATGGGAAGAAAATGGAGGAATATGGTTCCTCAGATAGAGCACAGAAAATTAAGAAGAAGTCCCAAAAACATCATATAGAAGATATAAAGAAGAAGATATTTGTGGGTCAATATTGGTGCTGCAATAGATTTTGGAATTTTCCACTGGATTGTTGGTACAATCCCTTAAATTAAAAAGCAAAAAGAAATCTTGTATCAAAGGGAAGAAATCAAGAGAAGAAGAAGCAACATCTGCAGGTCTAGAAGCATATGTTTACATAAAATAGATTTGGAATGCTTGATAGCATCAGTGATGTATGTAATGATAGTGGTCACAAGGTAGGTACATGACCATCTTCACATGATTCCACTATTGATAAGAAAAGAAGACCTCTGATGTCAGCTAAGTATGAAGCAAGTACCTTGGGAATAAATCAGAATAATATTGTGAACACACATTTCCCCACGAAGATCTCAAGTTGGGAAGCTGAGAAGACCCAAGATTTTAGATCCATGAAATTAAAGGGTCATCCATCCAATAGAAAAACTAAGAGGGGTGAAACTTAGATGAACCCATGTGGATGATCCAAACCAGCTAAAATAGTTCCAAATGACATTTTGGTCATCTGTCCAGAATATTTGAAAAGAATGAGGAAACATGAAGATGAAAAATCAAAGGATGGTGCTAAAGGAAAAGGAAAACTTTCAAATGATGATGATAAAGTGCTTGAGATTTTGAAAACAAGGAAAAACACATATATTAAATAAGTTCTGTGTGAGAGATGTACGAAATATGGCCACATTGAAAAGGGATGTCAAACCTCTATACCAGAGCAAGAAACAGTCCTTAAGAGGAGTAAGAATGTATCATTCATGATGGCTGTTAAACAGAACAATTCTCCACACAAAGTAGAAGATAATGTGAAGAGAGTCGTGCCTCATCAACAGATGTTAGAACATATGTTCAAATGTGTAATCATAAAGATTATAGTAAATAGAGTAATGTGGTTGAGAAAAACTCCTCAACCATGAAACTCATATTGATGAATCAAGGAGGAACTTCCTTATTCACATAATCATTTTTGTATTGTATTTGTGCTAATAATACTGGGAATTGAAGGTGAAGCATTCTCTCAGGGGGAGAACATGAGAAGTAGTGAATTCTGTTATCTCTTGATAGCTAAGATAAAGAAATATCCATCATTGAAAAACTCTTCAATTGATATTCAATGATTAAATTGAAGGAGAATTCTTGATTAAGATGATGAGGAGTGTTTCCCTTGAGAGGGAGAAAAATGAATAGGCTGTCAGAATTATTATTTCATTCAGTATCAACTTCAGTTCATATTAAATACAATTACTCTGGAAATTTCTTGAAGATCATGTCATCAAAAATGGTATGTCATATCTCAACCTTGGTTACTCAAAATAAAAATTAATTTATAAAGGGGGAGTAACAAAGTTAAGTGGGGATATATGAAGAATGAAAGTTCTCCAAGATCACTTATCCTACGTATTTCACTTGAAATTTTTTGATCATTTTATTGAAGTGAGTGCAGGTGTTTTAGGTGGATAATCTCATATCAAATTTATTATTCTCATCCTGGAATGAATGTGTAAATCCCTTGAACACAATTATATTAGTTCTCATCTCATGTGGTATCATGGCCATCGAATAATGGACAGGCAAGTTGTCTAAATCAAATCATCTTGTTTTCTACATCGAGCATTGATCAAGTAGACTTAGAGTGAAATGATTGATGAAGAATTTCTTAAGTATTGATTGATACCCTTTATACCATGTGCTTTGTATTTCTTTCCAATAAGGGGGGGGGGAGAAAGTGAAATGAAAGCTTGAAAAGAAAATATAAGAGATAAGATTCTCATTTTTAAATTGATGTATTCATTTAAGGATATTTAAGGTATTGAAAAAAAATACAAAGGGGGAGATTTTTGGGACCACTTTATGTATAATGTTGTATTTTATTCAATAATTTTCAATAATGATAAAAATGAAGAAGATCAATAAGTACTCCAATGAAATAGAGGAATGGAAATTCAGATGATTTTTGTACTGTTCCTATGTTCATGAACATGTGTCAATCATAGGTAACACATTGTTTACCATAGTGAAGAATTGTGAGGTATAATCCATCTGAGGATTATTGAGAATGAATTTGGATTTGATGAATACCATGCAATTCTTCATGAATTCATGATAACCATGCAATAGACTACATAAAGAATTGAATCATATAATTTGCATAAAGTAGAGAATGACGGTCGAAGAAGAAGAGATGTTGAAGAAGGAAAATCATAGAAAATAAGTATGACGGTTACAGCCAAATCATATATTGAAGGTGTCCCAGTTCTCTAGTGTTTTCCAAATTTTTGGGCCTACAAATCGGAAACTGAAGGCATGGGTTGTTCGCAAAAGGAGGTGTGTGCAAAGAGGAAGTGGTGCGTGAAATAGGTGAGTTGTTCGCAGAAAGCAGTGATGTATGTGGAAAAATGATGTGTGAGAAATAGCTAGGTGAGTTTTTCATAAAAGAAGTGCAACAGATCAGAAACACAGAAAATCATCAAAGAAAAGAGGTACGCGAAAAATCAAAGACGTTCATGCCATGTGCGCAGAAAATCAAACGTGAGCGCGAAAAGATGGTGGTGCGAAAAATGTGGGTTTGATGTCTTACGCACAAGAGCGGCTCCATTTTCAGAATAATGAAAAATTACAAACTCCTGAGGTGCGTGAAAAATCTAGGTGGAGTACAGAATTAAAAGTAAGGCGTGCGTAATCTAAAGAACTAAGAGACAGTTTTACGCGCCGAGAAGAGGTTTAATGCGTAGGGTCAAAAATACCTATAAATACGAAGTGAACTCCTCCCATTCAAATATGCTCGACACATAGACAAATTCTGATCTCTGATGCATAGAACAAGTGATGTAAATAGTGTTTCATGAAAATAAAAAGAGTTTCACAAAAAAGAAAGTGTTTCATGAAAAAGAGAAGTTCTGCGTGAAAAATGAGAGTTACGTGAAAAGGATTTTTCACAAAAAAAATGTATTTTTACACACAATGTTTGAATTTTATGTGAAAGACACTGAGAAGGGTGTGGGAAAAATTTGGGGGTCCATCAAGCCTTTGACAGGTACTTAGCACTCTCAATATGGCATCATAAAGAAGGAATTACAGTGAACAATTTGGTCTTACAAAGAGAATTAGTACTGCACACACACAACTGATGTTTATCACCCTTGTTGTGATTTGTGAAGATAAGAAGAACGATCCGTGCAACTAAACTCAGATCTGCACAGAAATAGGAAAGTATAACGGTACACACAGGTGTTAGTATTGGTAATTAATGGAAGAGAAGAATGAGATTTAGTGCATTATATTATTGCACTAAAGTAGAAGATTGAATACAAAATAACATAAATTCAAGACTCTAATGCAAGCATTGTCTCATGCTGAACAAGAGACAAATACTTCAATGCTTATCTACTGAAGAGACCTTCATGTCTATAAACTGAGTGGGACTTTACCAAAGGCAGTGGGCCAAGGGGAGTCAATGGGAGTGACCCGAGGGACACAGTGAGATATCCCTAAACTTTTGTAAAGGCAGTGATCCTGGGACAGTGTGACTATGTTCGAACCATTTTAATCCAAAAATAGTGAAGAATAGTGGAATTACATATGATCGGAAACCTTTCGGCGTTTTCCCCTTAGACGTAGCCCTTAGTGGTGAACCAAGTAAAAGTGTTGTGTCAACTCATTGCATGTGAATGTTCGATTACTGATCATATCAATCATACAGGTTTAACAGGTTAATACCAATGTGGGAACAAGATCCATCACATTACAAGAAAAATTTGACACCTTGATTCACCCCTCCCATTTTTGGGTGTCCTAGGGTTCTACACCAATAGTGGATAAGGGTTTTTGATCTATATTAATGCATCAACTAACGGACTGGGATGCATCTTCATGCATAATGGCATGATGATTGCATCAGCCTCTAACCAATTATTAATTTATTAGAAAAACAACCCAACCCATTATATGTAGTTGGAAACATTTTTGTTTTCTTTGATGATATAGAGGCATTATCTATATGGTAAAAGGTGTGATATATATTGTGATAATAAAATATTAAAGTATATATTTACATAGAAAGAGTTGAAAATATGCTAGAGAAGATAGATTGAGATGATCAACGGTTATGATTGCTCAATACATTGTAACCCTAGAAAGCTAAAAAAGGTGGTTCATGATCTTAGTTAGAAAGACCATGTGAGTTTTTCCAAGATGAGGATTGAAATAGATCCAATATTTATGTATTTTAGAAAGATATATCTTGAAATAATGTGAAAATGGGGAAGTTCATATATTTATCATATTAACATTCAACTATCCATTCATGACAGGATTAAGAAGGCATGGAAAGAATATTTGGAATTACAGAATTAGATAAAGAGGGTTTCTGAGTTTAACCATGATAATTTTAGAATTATAATGTTCAAAAAACAAGTATGTGTCCCATCAATTCCAGAATTTAAGGAGTTATTAGTTTAATATCACAGTACAACATTTTAAATTCATCCTAAATGTATGAAAATGTATATATATCTGAAAGATTATTTCTGGTTGGATAACTTGAAAAGGGATATTGCTTAGTATGTATCCCAATTCATAGTATGTCACCATTTATGACTGAGAGACAGAATTATAAGGGTGTGGTTCAACCATTACGCATACCAGAATAGAAATGGGAAAAATCACAATGGATTTCATCATCATACTCCCCAGACAATCTAAAGGACATAATTATATATGGGTTGTAGCTAATCTCCAAACAAATTAGGGCATTTTACCACTATTTTAGAGGATTTATCTCTACATCAACTTACATGGTATACATTAATAACATTTTGATATTTTCTGTAGTACCACTTTTAATCATATCTGATTGAGATCCATGGTTTTCCTCGAAGTTCTAAATTACCCTTTTAAAGGATCTAGATACAAAGTTGAGTTTTAGAACTATTTATCATCTTTACACTAGTGTTTAGTCTTAATGGAAAATTAGAACTCTATATGACATGTTAAGAGCTTTATTTATGGATTTCAATGGTTTTTTGTATCCACACCATCCTTCGGTAAATATTTTTTACAATAATAGCTTTTACTCGAGCATTTGTATGGCTCATTATGAATTCCTCTATAGAAGGAAGTGTCTAACTCTAACATGTTGGGATAAAGATAGATAAATAAATCTATTGTGACCTGAGAAATCCTGAGAAATTATAGATAAGGTTAGATCTATTAAAATCTACATAAGGGCTACTCAAATTTGACAAAAAAAATTATGCTGACAATCATATAAGAGATATAGAGTTTGAAGTTAGTGAAAACATATTCCATAAAGCATCTCCTTGGATGGATGTGATGAGGTTTAGAAAGAAATGAAAGTTTCAGCCTAGATATATTGGTCACATTTAAAATTCATGATTTTATCATGATGATAACTTATCTTATAGTGCTTCCAACAAATCTATCTCATGTTCATTAAGTGTTCCATGTAGCTCTTTGAAGTAATTATATACCAAATCCTATAGATGTATTAAATTTAGAGGATATACCCATAGATAATGACTTGTGTTATGAGGAATAACCAGTGTAGATTGTGGATCATAGAAATAAAGTTATATAAAATAAGAACACTCACCTGGAAAATGTTTTGTGGTGAAATTATAAAATTGAAGAAGCTACATGGGAACCTGATGGTGTGATGAAGAAAAAGTATCCTCAGGGGTTCGTATCGTAGTGAAAATATTCAATGGATAAACTCAATTTAAGGGGGTACAATATAATTCTCTGCTATATTAGAATAAATTTCTATTTAAATATATTTTATTTCTTCAATATCTTGTATTACATGAAACACAAAGTTTAAACGAATCATGATACACTATTAAAAAATTGTTATTTAAACATGAACATTATAACCTCACCCTTAAAATTGGAGGATATGAATATTATTATCTAAAATATAAAAAATATATGTTTTACACATGGGTTACATAAATTCATTAGTAATCAATTGATTATCAATAAAAATCAAAATCCTCTGAAAGTAAAGGATATTTTTTTTGAAAAATTATTTTTATTTTCACAATGTGTTTTTTATTTTAATAAATTAAATTAATCAATATTTATAAATGATTTTAATGAAATGAATATATTTTAAACTCAATAAAATATTTTAAAATTTTTCAAATCATTTTTCTAGGAAAGAGATATAAATAAATCATTTTTTATGATTAAAAGTTTATTTTTCTAAAAAGAGGTTTTCATCGAATTTTTCTCACATATTTTAAAATAAATTTATGCCAACTATAAGGATTAAATTATTTAAAATGGATTTAATATTTGGGGTTAGGATTTATAAATTTTTAAAATAAACCCTTTTATTTATTTCATTCTAAATTGTAATCGTGGTAAAAATTATCACCTTAGTGATGCGTAAATCAAATTTACCTAATTTAAAACTAAGTGATATGGTCACCATTTTACTTATTCATTATTATTGGATGTATTTAATTATAACCATATCACTTTATGGTGTAAATTTAATTTTTTAAGGGACAACATACCATAAAAATGATGTATATAACATTTAAATGAATGGAAAGTACAAAAATTCAATATCTTAATTTTAAATATCTCTTAAGGGTTCACATAGAGACATCAGATAGTATTGAATGGATATTGATATTAATTTATATAATAATTAAATTATTTTCATAATGGTAATTTATTTTTAATTTCTATTAATCATATAATTACCTTCAATACTTACGCAATATTGACACATTATTATTTCAATTAATATAAAATAAAATAATTGATTTTAAAAATATTAAAAGTGATATAATTTGAGTTATTTATAGTAAATCTTGAATTTTAAAGATTAATATATCATATTAGTGTTTTGTTATGGATTTATATTCTCATTATACCTTTTTCATGGTTTTATTACTGTTAAAAGAAATGAATAATGTTAAAAATGACAAGAATGTTATTTTATGAAAATAATATTTTATTAAAATATTTAAAATTAATAAAAAACATAAAAAGGATGATTTGGATTATATATAAAATTATAACCCTTTAATTGTGAAAATGATGTTACCATTGTTACGGTTGAAAAATGTTTGCTAAGGGGTTAAACCAAAAGATAAGGTCTAAATACCACATTAAGTATTAATCCACATAATACCATATCAATAAGTATTAATCCGTATGGATGAGTTTTTCTAGATAATGAATTTGGTATATTTTAATCTTTTTTGAAATTCCTAGTGTGCCCCTCCCCTCACTTATAAAAGGAAACCCCTTTTTTTCTTATTTGAAATAATTTTATCCTTATCTAATGAATAAAATATGAAAATTTATCTTTTAAATATACTAATACAAACTCCAAGGGTTTTCGTACTCTCAAAATACAAACCCTAGTATCCTTAATTTAATTTATAAAGGAGTTCTTTCGAAGAATAGGTGATCACCATAACTAGTCACTTTCTTTTTTAGTTATTATTTTAACACCTATAAATATATGGTATTCATCATAAAATAATAACATTAATATTATAAAGTTACATAAATGTTATTATAATTTATAAACCATCATTATTTTCCATCATTCCCATCAAATGGGATGTGGAAGTATCGATGATGTGTATATACAACTTATCATCTCCACATAACGATATAAATAATTTTTCATAACCACCATTCATGAATGGTTTTTATGAGTGGTATAATGTTTATATATTATGTTAATTTCAAAATTATTCTTCTTTAATTATAATATCACATATAAATTCTTACCTTCTTTTCTCTTGGAAAACAATAATGTCACTCATGTATTTGTGTCGACTAACACGTCCATGAAGCAATGCAATTCCTTTTTAACTTATGATTTACATGAATGGTAAAAAAGATAAATTTAATAAATTTTTATTATATATATGATATCATAATTATTTTATAAATAAGAATTAATATATACATTTATTTCATTCTATCCTTTAAAAAGTTAAAATTTTGTTCATGTATACGTATGACCTATCGTCTCTATGAATGGTGTATTTCATATTCGTATCTCTAATTTTTATAGATTACTCTAAATACATATATAATGAATATATATGATATTAATATATTAATTAAAATTTTATAGATCATTTAACCCGGATCAATGTACAAGCTTTAAAACTAACAATCAAAAACATACAAAAAAAATAAAGTAGATACCACCCGGAACAATGATTTAAATGAAGAATTGTTAACAATATAGTGATAAAATATTAGAAGTAAATAATATATGGTAATATATGTGATTATTTTTATGGAATAGATTTATAATAAATATATAATTATTATACATTAGGTTTTAACACGTACGAAGGAAGTTGGACCTAAAATTAGGGTTTATTTCATAATCTAATCATTATTTAGAATTTTTTTATATAATTATTTGTTAGCGAATTATTTTATCTTTATATATTAAACCCAAAATATTTTATTCAAATATATTTAATTATATATAATACATGTTTTCCTTTCATTTTACTCATTTTATGTACACAATATATCAAAAGAACGTTTTTAATAAAAAATGAATTTATTTCTCTCTTCGATCAAAAATACATTTTCTTCCATGACCATTTATTATAATAATATTTTTAATAATAATTTTAATATTATGATATTTTTGAAAATTACTTTTTAATAAGTATTTACCTTTAACAAAATTATTTAAATGATTATTCTTATCATTTCCCAAACAAGGTACTTTTTGACCTTTTACCAAAAATTTGAAAGGAATGTCTTCTTTTAACTTATACATCATGAATATAATTTCCTATCATCTAGAAAACTCAGTTCCTTAAAAATTATTTAATAAATTTTAAAGTATATTTTCAAATAAATGTTTTTCCAAAATATTTGTTAAATTTTTTAGATTTTAAATATGTTATTCCTAAGTCGAAATAATATTTTCTTGAAGAAATTATTAAGGGTTGTTTTTAATGTTTTTTCATCACTTCCAATATAGTTGTTTTTAAAATTATTATTTTTTAGGACTTAATCCAAATATCACATCCAAATTATTTATATGGATTTGTTATGATCAATTTTAATTGGGAAATTAGTGAAATTATATATGCTAGTTCTTTAAATGTAGATGGTTATTGATTTTTAATGCATGGTGATTAAGTTATATTATTTATTAATATGAAAAAATAATTAGACTTGTTAACTAATATGTGGGGCCTAAAATTACATAGCCCCTCAATTTATCAGTATTTCACATTAGACATAATAGTATTGGTATTTGGAAGAGGGCTTAACCATTTATGTACATGTCTTACCAAAAGGCATTGATGGTATTATAAATATCTTTCCATAAGGAAATAACAGTAAGATTAGTATGTTCAACATTGTGAATTACATTATTATGAAACCATTTAGTGATATCAATGTGATTATTTGAATAGTTATATATTCCATGTATATTTTTTTTTCTCTTTTGATTATTTATATGTAATTTTTTATTATCAATTATTATATTTATATTATTTATTATTTATTTAGGTTTTGTTGTAAGAATACACATACTGATCATCTGATATAACCCATTGATTATATTTACTTTACCCTTGAATACAATAATTCTATTATGAATAATAATTAAATATACTCTAAATGAAAAAAAATACCAAAAAAAATATTATGTTATATTTTAGATTTTCAACGTAACATGGGATTCAAGAATGTATCTAGTTTACTAAAACTCTAAAATTATTAAGTCCTTCAGGATTCAATTCATTGTATCTAGTGATTGTGTAATATAATATTTTCTGACTTTGTGCTACTATGTTTGGGGTCTTCACATGGTTTCTATAATGACATGCAACTCCGTCATCTTATTTTTCGGTTGATTATTAACTAGTGACAATATGTGCACTCAGTCCTCATAATAAATTACTAGAAAAGATATATACCACGACTCATATTTATAATTTTGATATCTATATATTATGCACTCACTTATTTACACATAAGTTTTAATCGTCGATGAATTTTTCTCTGGGAGACATCCAAATTTATGTAATCTTTAATCATTACAACTCCTTCTAGTTGTCTGTTATAACTAGATCATTCTTCAATATCAATTATCTCTGTTTTTGAATAAATATATGAAACCATATTTTTTATATACAATAAGAATTAATTATAAACTATACCAATCAAAGAAATATAATATGAATTTATAATTGTTAAATATTTCAATTTAATCATCGATTTTATAGTTAAGTTTAGGTAAAGATATTAATTTTTTTTTAAAATTTTTTGAGTCATCATTATAGAACTAATGTTTTTAGGTCTGAAGGGTTTATAAATTTCATATGAATTATCCAAAAAATTTCCCAAGTGAGTGTCAATCCAAGTGTGTAGTTACATATATTTTTCATGAATCAAGTGATGATTGAGTTAATTCCAAATATGCCCCTTTTAAGGTTACTAACTCGAGGTGCATCAATGCTAGATCTTTCATTAACTTACATTATCCAAATAAAGATTTAATATATTTTAAGTCACATAATTTAATTTACAAAAAATTTACAATGTTTTTTTGTTTTTAGGGTTATTCTTGAAGCCCTAATTTATATGGATCCTAATTTATATGAGTAATTATGGTTCATAAAGACTGTATAAATTATACAAAGCGTATTCCATAGGAGTTTCAAACTATGTGTTCAATTGTGTTGCTTTTTCATGCACCGAGTGATGATTGATTTAATACCCAATATGCTCATTTCAGGGTTACTAATCCTAGATTCATTTTTGGAAGAGCTTGTATCAACTTATAGTACCCATACATGGATTTAATTTCTTGGAAACCATAGTATTTACTTTTACAAATTTTTATAATATTTTTTATTTCCATACATCCCTAAAGAACCAATGTTTCATGGTCCTAATTTCTATAAGTAATTATAGTGTGTAAATATAATATGAATTATTTAAATTATATCACTTGAGAGTGTCAAAACAAGTGTATAGATATGCCTCTTTTTTCATGAATTGAATTATGATTATGTTAATACCTAGATGAGCCTTTTAGGCTTACTAACCCTGGTTGTATATATTCCTAAGAATGTATCTACTTATAGTATCTAGACATGGATGTCATTTCATATAAACTATTCACTATACTTTATTAAAGTTTTAGTATATTTTTATTTTTTATCATTCCACTAGTGCTTTTCACAAATAATTTCTACTCCAAATAAGAAATTAAACCTTCATGTGATACCATTTATAAAAATCCCCATTATTAAATATATGATTATTAATAAAAACAGCTTAATAATAATAAAAAATCATATTCCTAAGAAATATTAACTAAATATGCAAATTAACAATATTCCAAATTAAAAAACATTATATAAATAATTTATATATGTTCACATTATTATAACATATTATAATACATTATTAATAATAATAAACATTTAATTTAATAACTATTCATGAAATTCGTTAATATTATATAATTCAGCATTAGGATTAATAAAATCCCTAATAAAAAACAATATACTATTAACACTGATATTATACAAATAATTAAACATGATAATTCAAAATAATTGTGGTTTGAGGCTTACCCAAGTGGAAAAGACTCTGTAATATTATGTCATACCCAGGTTCAAATCTTAGTTGGAGTGAATTTCCATTAGTATTTGTAGTAGTACTGTAGAAGGTATTGTAGAAGTGTGGGTACAATAGAGGGGTACTTTAGTGATATTTCTATTCATCTCTAATTAGATATTTGGCTACAAAAATAGGCCTTCAATCTATAGGGCCTTAGGATTATCAAAGGCCTTTGGGCCACTGGGCCATCAGGACATAAAGTAGTGTAGATAAATTTTACTAGAGCGTCCCCAAGTGGATAGATCCAAGAAGAATCCGACACTAAAGTGGATAAAACCAAACCAAAGGAATATACAAGGGATATGTTGATCACGCCATCAGCTCATAAAACTTTTCGCATGGGCACTACAAGCTCGTAGAAATGTCAAGGTGGTGGGCCTAATGAAAACATGAAGATGTAATTTGGATAGGATGATCCAATTTATTTGGGTCATTAAAAATATGTATGGAATTGTCCCTTAGTCCTCTAGGCCATCTAATTCATAATTTTCACCTCTAGGCTTCTAGTTCATGTATGGAATCCCTCTCAATACTATTAAAAAGGGATTCTGGAAAATTAAATATAAGGCCTTCATGCCATTCAATTCAAATTAAAAATAATGTTGGGATTTAAGATTAATTAAAACATTATAAAATAATTACAATATTAATAAAAACAACTTAATAATTATATAAAAATGTATTCTTAAAAAAATTAATTCAGAATACAACATAATAATATGCCTAATTAAAAGCATTATAATAATAATTTAAATGTGTTAACATCATTATAATATATTAGAACAAATTATTACTATTAATAAACATGAAATCTAATAACTAAACAAATAATTTATTAAATTTCTATAATAAAATTTGACATTTTATATCTTTATTAATTAAAAAATATTATTTACTAAAAAATTATACAAGTAATTAAATATAAAAATTTCAAATAAATATATGAATTTAAAAAAATTAAAAAAAATATATAACTTAAGGGAATCTTAAATAAAAAATATTAAACTATAAACTACCAAATAATATAAATAATTTTATATTCACATTAACATTAAACACACTACTAGAAAATTAAATAAAAAATTAAAATAAAAAAAAAGATACACAAATAGAAAAATTAGTGCAGATAAATGTTTTAGACCAAAAAACTTGAATCACTAAAGGGAATCTTTGAAAAAAAAATAATTTCTAGATATAATAGAGGAGTTTGGATTTAATGACAATGGGGTGCCTACCAATTTATAGGGTAGAATATGGAGATCACCAATTCATTTTTTCCTCTCTTGTAGATGTACATGAGCGATAAATCTTTTGGAAATCTCAGCCTGATCTACTAAACACTATATCTTTTGGTACTCAAAACTTCTATTTAACAAAAAAACATATTCCTAATTAATTCAAAAAATATTAAAAAATCCCACCATAAATTTTTTCCCGACCATCCCCTCTCAGATGCAACCTTAGCATCTAATTCATGGATTAATGATTCTTCATCTGGAAAAATTATGACACCTCAAGAGGTCTGGATTTTTTATTAAAATAATTTATGAAAATTATAATGACTTATTTAAAAAGTTAGAGCTAATTTCCATTTTTCCTTGATATAAATCAATTAAAAAAATTATTAACCCAAAAAAATTAAATAAAAACAAAATATATAATTATAGACAATAATTACAATATATAAAATAAAAATAAAAAAAATTAAATATATAATGAATTAAGAACATTGATAATAAATATAAAAAAATTTTAAATATAAACTTTAATTAAATCTATAAGATTTCATTTGAAATTTCATGTGAAAATTTGTAAAAAAAAATACCTTAGGTATTAAAAAATATATTGTAATAAATTTATATATATAAATATATAATAAATATTATATTAAATAAAAATTATATATATATATTATTTATTTATAAATATATATATATTGGGGATATGAGAGGAAATGTTGAAAAAATTATAAGAATAGTGTTTGTACATATATATTTATAATGTTTTAAAATTTATTATCCTTAATATTTTCTTTAAAAGGTATCTTTTAATTTAATTTATTTGAAATAATAAACCTAAATAATGATGATAACTAAAAAATATAATAGTATATGTATGTATCCATGCATGTATATTTCCAAATAAAAATTCAACGTAAATTTTATATTGGAAAATTATTCAATATATTTATATTAGTGTAAATATATATATAAATATATATATTGAGATATATACACATGAAAATATTTAAGATAAATTTATAAAAAAAATTATATTATATTATATATAATGAATTATATAAATATATGATTAGATTTATACAAACATATAGCACATCGAAAATACATAATAAAAATGTGCATTGGAAATTTAAGTGGAAACATGAGTAAAATCTTCCAATGGAAATTTTGGATAAGTGTTTCTGGTGTAAATTTTCAATTCAAATTTATGATAACAATCACATTTTTTATTTATGTATTTATATATTTACATTTAAATTTTAAGTTGAAATTCAAACCTTATATTTCAAATGGAAATTTTCTCTTTGAATTTATTATTGAAATTTTCACTCAAAATCATTACTTGAAGTTTCAACTAGAAATTTTTATAGAAACTTTCCAGTTCTAATTTTTCCTGAAAAAATAAATTTTTTATTTCTGTGTCAATATATTTAAATTTTAAATTTAAACATGCATTTATTTTAGAATTTTGGTATTAAAATTTTTATTATATTTATAATAAAAATTAATTATAATTTTTTACTAGAAATTTAAGTGGTTATTTAAACTAAAATTTTCCAATTAAATTTTACACCAATAGTTTCTTCCATAAATTTTCAAAAAAATTATGGTGAAAATACTTGTTTCTATATATGTATTCATTTATTCACATTTTATTTTTAAGTGAAAATTTGAATTGTAACTTTCCTATAGAAATTTCTTCTGGAAATTTTTGGTTGAAATTTCCAAAGGAACTTTTTGGTGGAATTTTTCACTATAAATTTACAGTGCATTTTTTCTCTATAATATTACATATGAAATTCTTAGTAATACTTTTTATTATAAATTAAATTGTTTAATTATTTTTCAATATATTTGAACTAGAAATTTTTACAATAATTAATTTTTGAATTTTTATAATCAAATGTTAGGTATAATTATAATTAAAATAATGTTGAAATTTTTACTAACAATTTAAAAGGAATTTTGAAATAAATTTCATGGTGGAAATTTTAACTAAAATATTTTAATTCCATTTTGTAATATAAATCTCCAGTACCAAATTAGGATACAATTTTATATGTATCTATATATTAATGAACTAGTAATTTATAGTGTATAATTGATCTTGATAATTACATTGTATAATTATATTTATCCATGTATATATTTATTTATGTATATATTCATCAAATATATATAATAAAAATTATCTTGAAATTTCTTCCGGGAATTATCATTGCTAATATTCAATACAAATTTACATTATAAATTTACATTGAAATATCAAGTGGAAATTTTCATGGAAATTTTTTAGTGAGAATTTAAATTGTTTATTTAAGGATTTACATATAAAATTAAACATGTATTTGTTTTATAAAATTGATGGTCAATTTTCTAGTCTAAATTTAAAATGAAATTTATATTGAAAACTTACAATGAAAATGAAATTTCATTTTCACCATGAAATGTTTTCTGAATATTTACACATGAAATTTTTTGTCTAATTGTTTACATCAAATTTACACTTGGTATAAATTGATAACTTTTATTGGAAATTTAAAAACTTTATTTAAATTTTATTTTATTTTATAAATTTCCATATTAATATATTCAAAATTTATAGGGGAAATGTATATAAGAAAATCACATGGCTAATTTTTGTTTCAAATATTTAAGCACAAGAAACATTTACATGACATTTCAAGGGTAAGTTTTTTCCACACATTTCTAAGGAAATTTTATTTTGTTTTAATATTTTTGTGTGTCTGTATGTATATATAAATATATATTCTAAAAAATTTAAATTTAAATTTTCAATGTAATATTTACTGTATATTTATATCAGTGTCTGTATGGCTTTAATTTCTACTGCATAGTTCCATTATTCATTCTCAATTGTAAATATACACTATAAATTTAAAAAGTAAATATCCATTAAAAATTTGCATAGAAAATTTTAGAGTTAATTTTCATTGCAAATTTTTAAAGTCAATTTTCATTTAAAATTTTTAATATAAATTTATAAATCAATTTTATACAGTATTTTTGTATTCATGTAAAACTTTCCATTGGTAATTGAAAATTTTCATTGAAATTTTTTGTTTATGTTTAGGAAGTTTTCAATGGAAATTAAATTCCAATTCAATATGTTTATTTCCAATTGAAAATGTTTACTATGAATTTTCATTGATAGTTTATATTGAAAATTTTGGCACTTTCATTAGAAATTAATTTTCATGTAAAAATATGTGCTCATAAACATGGAAAAAACCTGATTTTTAGTTTAAATATGGTTTTTCTAAATGATAAATTTTTGGTGAAAATTTAAATTGAAACATAAATATTATCTAATGATAAAATATTTTGTTATGATGTATTAATGTATGTGTAAATACATAATTAAACACACACACATGTATAAATTTTATATTTATTTATTTATTTATTTTCAATTCATAATAATAAAAAATATATAATAATTTCATAATAAAAAATATAATATACATAATAATTTCAATATATTTTCATATTATGTTTCTTTATATTATTAATTAATATTTTATATTAAATAAATATAAGAGTGTGTATATATAAATTTTATTTTATTTATTGATATATAGATTTAGGATAAGTAACCAGAAAAATAAAAAAAATGGTAAGGAAGACCGTCGGGGAGATCGCCAGGGGAATTTTGATCCACCGATAGTTTTTCACACTAAGGATATGAAATTAATATATCAATAAAAAATAATAAATATAAAACTCTAAAATATAAATTATTTTAAAATGATGAGTTTGAAAATAACAATAATATATGATGGTACATATATATTAGTGTAAAAATAATGCTAGTTAATTTTTTCAATATTTATATTCTTATTATACAATAGAAAAAATGTGTCATTACACTCTAATTGATAAAATGGAAGGATACAAATCAATGGTTTTGTCATTTTATGATGAATACTCATTATCAAAGTCTTGAAATAAAGTTTTCTACAAGGAAATATAAATTTTTAGTGTAGTTTATGATACATGATTCTATAGACCAACATATTCAATAGTTTCATATTCCAAAATATATTTCATGTGTGACTATTGCACATAAAATTATTTATATATTTCATTCTAAGGATATGTAAATTTTATATAATGAATTTTAGTTTCCTACATTATTATATCAATTCAAAGTAATTTCATTTTGTGTGTTGAGGGGAGATATATTCCATTAAAGAGAAAAAAAAGTGTTGATAAAGAGAGTGCATGTATTTTAAGATACTGAATATATATTATGTAATTAATTTTTTTACATATTTAATGTTAAATTTTATTCTGTTACATGAAAATACATACATAAAGAGATTATCTCATACACAAACATGTTGAAACCACATGTACATGAAAAAAATACAATTTTTTATTAAATCTAAATTAATATTAATTATTTTATGTATGTGTTTTAGTTTTAAATTGATATTCACATTACATAATTGATAGGTATTGAAGTTAACTATATGTATTTATCACAATATTAGTTCCGGACTAATATTTATTTTTCTATATAGTAAATAAAATTTCATATTAGTTCTAAATTATCATAACTTATTATGTGTCCATGTTTTAGTTCAGAATTAATATGTACTATAAAAATTTTATATTAACTAACATTTACTATACAGATTGATCACAATATTAGTTCAAAACTAATATTAGTTCAAAATATATATTTATTTTGATCGATACATATTAGAATTAATGTCAGCTATCTATCATGATCAACATATATATTAGGTCAGATTTATTGTTGTTATCTAACATATGTTAGAGCATGACATGTGTCCAAAAAAAATAAAATAAATTTACATGTATTATTTTAGAACTGATATTGTTATTTCGAAATTGGTTAATAAATGATTATTTTAATATGTTCTCTAACTATGTTATTATAACTTTATCTCTCCTCTGACTAGTGATATATGTTCTATATTAACAATTTTTTATTATTTTATGGATATTTTTATTATATACAATTAATATTCTAAAATTTTCATCTCACTTCGGCTTTGAATTACATTATAGTATGGGTTTCTGTTTAATCTTCTAAAAAATTATTTACAACAGAAAAAACTACTGTTAGATGTTCATGATAAAAATTTGACTCAAATAATTAATTCTGAGTACTCCAATGTGAATGGTATGTGTGTATTACATTTATTTATAGTAGTGATTGGTAGTAGATTAAAATTCTCAATTTATATATTTTTCCTTCATGTAGGGAAAACTATTCTAATGAAAATAAAATAAATAATCAATTATTTATTTATTGTTTATGGTTAGTTATTAAATTTTTTTTCACAATTCATTACACATTATTATTATTTCAAAATTTCACATTAAATTATATAAATTATTTATTATGTTTTTTATGTTAGATTCACTAAGATCACCGCATGATCCTTTGGCAGCGGAAGAATAACCAAACTTATAAAAACTATTATCAAATTGAAGTAACAAGCAGTGTAAATAAAATAAAAGAAAAATATATCATAACTAGTTCTTATTTGCAGATGATTTATTCTTCCTTAATGCAAGGATAATGCTTTAAAAATATCATTGAACCAAAAAAACAAATATCTCTTTCCACCATGAGGGGAACACCAGCAGTTGGATCTCAATCACAATTAGAGGACTCCAGTACATTTGATGAGGTGCTAGCCTCTTCACCAGGGTTGATGAAAAAAATATGAGATGGGATAGAGAATATAGAGGTTTTCATACAAATCGGTTGTTTACAATAGGAGTGACTTTATCCCATTATGTATTCATCCATATCATGTTTCATTTCACGAAATGTATCATCCATATTCGACATAATGACATACATTAATTCTCATTTTCATTTATTAATTGGACTCATTAAATGAATATTCAATCCATTTAATCCATTCATAACGGATTATTATCAATTAAACATGTGGAATAAAAATTACCCTAAATTTACATATTCCATAAAATATTTTATTGAATATTCAAAAAAATCTCCATCTTGAATTAAAATACATAAGGCCTCTCTAAGAAACATGGAAACATTTTGAATCCATAAAAAACTCATTTTGGATATAATATCATCATATTTTACTAATTTTGTAAGGGACACTATATACAAAAATAAATCCATAATTAGAGGCCTAACTAGGTTTCCCTACAGGCCATAGTAGTGTTGAAAATAAATACAAAATAACCATTTTATATATGTAAGTAAAGAGCGGCCTATAACAAATCATCAGTGCTACTCAAGATACTAAGGAGTCTTATGTGATGTGTATCAAACATACTCATATTTGAATATGAACATTTCAACCACTAGATATATCATATAAATCATATGTAGGAATATATAGTCACTTAATCACCTAAATTTAGTAACCACTAAACAAGGAAAACATTAATATAGTATAATCATCTCATCTTTTCTTTTTTTCTTT
The DNA here is from genome assembly GCA_963277665.1 of Viscum album. Taxonomy (NCBI): domain Eukaryota; kingdom Viridiplantae; phylum Streptophyta; class Magnoliopsida; order Santalales; family Viscaceae; genus Viscum; species Viscum album. The sequence continues at coordinate 256,950,143 of OY728156.1, read as the reverse complement.
GAAAATTACATACCATGTTAATGAATACATCTTATGTAATTCACCTAAAATATCCTTTCATCACTTGTCCCATGTCAAATTTTTTGAACAAATAATATGTGGCTCAACTAAACATATCCATGTATTTACTTAGCCTCATTCAATCATGGTCCAGATATCTTTACATGTCATACAAGTGAAACAAATCCCATCTTGGTTTCACTCTAACCAATTGCATGATTAGAAACATTCCCAACAACCTCCTATTATCTAAGTTCATATTTTGACTTCAATAAGTAGAGTATCAGGGTATATAGTTTCTCATTCTATGAATCTTTCCTACCTCAGGTAAGAAGGATTGATAATAATCATACATAACTGAGTATATCTATGACTGTATGACTTTTCATAAGATATAATCTAGTGATATGGTCCAATTAATTATTATATACTTATTAATTATGAGTATATTCTTCAAATATCATACACAAACCATTATAATGAGTATAAAAATATATTCAAGTTAATCTCAAAATATCATCACAACCCATAATACTCTTTGGGGATCATAGATTTGAAATAACTCAAAGGCCTTACTTTGAGGGGATATTAATCATTATATTATTCAATAAAGTTAAAGTTACAACACACATTAATGAATAAAAATAGATATTTACACTATTATAATTCCATGATATGTTTAAAACCATTATAACTGATCTCTTAAGTGTTAAATATCTAGAGATTCTATTTTACTCTCATGTTGTTATTGTTGTAATTTTTTCAATATTACACACATATGTAATTCCTATCACATTCCTATATGGACATATAATAAAATACTCCCACTAACCTCTTATTGAGTAACATTAATGAAGAAATTTAGTTTTAATAATGGTGATACTTAAGATTCAAATTCATAATGCTCCACACCATGACCATATATTTTTACTCCTTTACATCCCAACATCAAATGTTATGATGAAAGTTATTATTGTCTACTTGGAACTATTTATAAGTTCCTAATATCACCATTATTTGTAACCATTTATATCAAAAAAATCATGAAATAATTTTCCAATAATGTAACTACTTATTTTTTTTATTTCCAACCCATTTCTAAACTCTTTTATCATAAATTTATATCCACTTTATTAAGGTAACTTATGTCAATATTTATATTTCACATTACCCCCAAATCATAAACTCTTCTAGGATACCAAGTGATGAACTTTGTGTATTTTATTTTATAAAACATTGTGTACTAGTGATGTTAACATGTTATGGTAACAAAACAAAACATTTAAAATTTTTATTTACCGTCACATATCCCAAATATTTTATGATATAAATTGAAATTTCACTTTAATCACAGACTTTTATAATTCATTAAGAAAAAATTGATATTTATTTTCATGTGGTAACTCAACTTAACATTTTATATTATTAATATCACATAGCCTAAACTATTTTAGAACATAATGTTAAAAAACAGTTAATATTTATATGATAACATTGAACTTCTCTAACTCCAAACATACTATGACTAGTCTCTTATACACTATTATACTATGATATAAAAATTTATTTTTGTTTATGAAATAATAATTATTTCATTTTTTCCTGAATCCTTCCCTCTGAAAGCGCTACTCCTGTTCTAGCAATTAAGAGAGAGAGATAATGACCTCTGTGTAAATCCTCTAGTAGGCCCTATATTACTAAGTAGAACTGTGGGTATGAAAATATCCTGTGTGGGAGGAACTACCCTCTATAATATAAATAAAATTGGTATATAGGATATCAATGGTCATTCAAATATATGAAATAATATAAAAGTAAGGACACCAAAAACATCCCCCAAATCATGTATAGATAACCAAATAAAATAGTCTCTAAGATGAAGTACCAAAATGAAAATCTAGTGTAGTGACACATCACCAATTTAAATTTCCAAGATAGTAATGTCCAACATAAATGATGTTGGGTAATGAGAGTGGAATCCTAGTGGGAAATTGGTGTGGGGTGCCTTATCATCGATGTAAATGATATTATATTATTATATTGGATTCATTATTCGGTGATTCTTCCATTGTGTGTATGGGCTTGTTTAGTTTACCTTTTTATGTGTTGTTTGGTTCTGTTGTTTAGTCACCGGTGCATTATTTTTCTTCTTTCACATGTACATGAGAGAATAAGGTTATCATACTCAGTATACTTGTATTCTCAACCTATGTATAGAAAATATTTTTTTACACTTATAGGAGTATTTCATATACTGTACTAGACACCAATAGCTTTTAATTTTGGATCGTTTACGTGTCACTCCTTTATATTTTACATTAGGGTATATTTAGAGACAAAATCTCTATATTTTTCATTTACACATGCATTTTGAGATAGTTTAGGTTTAATTTATAATATATCATTGAGTTATTCAATATATCATATATTATCTCCTTAAAATATTTATATTATAAAGGGTAATGCCTCTAATATGTGATATTTATATACCTTCAGTGCTAGTCTCTTAACTAGGGCCTACTGGAGGTGTGATTTAGGGGTCATTATCTACATTTCCTCATAGCCATAATAACATGGGTACCATTGGAAGAAGGAATTCATAATACAATGGAATCATAGGTTATGTTTGAGACATAGGATGAAGTTTAGATTTATTAATTATGAGGATTGAATGGATTGGTAAGGAAATAATGTCAGTTAATCATGGTTCATGACATGTTCTAGGGAATATTTGTTAGGATATGCGATTTTAGGCCCCTATGGTCTGATGTATGAAATTTGAGCCTATTAAATGGGAAAGTGAGGTGGCATCACTTGTTGGGTAGAGACCTATGAGAGGTATATACATCATGATGACTTGTGTTATTTTTTAATTTTGTGTTTTTGGTTTTAGGGAAGTTAAAATGAATTAAATAAATCTTAATAAAATTCAATATTATTGGGATTATGAAATTATTATTTAAATTTCAGCCATGAATCTTGATTTTCATCTACAAGTGGCATAGGAGGTGTAGGTTCATTAGGCTGATCTATTTGACTGATGGTGGTTTGACCTAATTGAGTAGGATAATCAATGAAATAGGTTGTTACACACCTTCCATCGACATGTTGTGGGAAATTACAAGGGGGATGTTTCTGATCAAGAGAAATAGAGTTGGATGGAAAATCATGATAACACATTCAATTTGACTAAGGCCTCAATGGGTTACTAGGTTTAATTATAAGTTATTCATATGTAATAAGATACACAGTAGTAATGGATATTATATCTTGGTGAGTGGATGGTGGAAGAAGTTTCATGGGTCAAATTTCAGAAAGACTTCAAAGAAGAGTTCTATTAGTCAACCATGAAGGAAATTCATTGTTAGCAGTGTCTCTATATTTATTAGGGGAGAATTTCAGTATGGGATCTCAAAATCTAGTTCAAGAACCTATTTCATTTTTCCTTGGATCTTTTTTCTAATGAATATTCCTTAGAGCGGTGTCTTCAGGAGGAACTCCATCATTCTATCCAGTATAGAGTTACTACATATATTTTATTGGTGTATCTAGATGTTCAAAAGAAGTTGAAGGTGATCAAGAACATGCACCCATGATGTGGTTTACCATGCAAGTAGGGAAATAATGAATCCTCAAGTAATAGAATTTTTAGTGGAATGTATCTAGAACCCTACTTTTAAGGTTTTGACTAGTTGGGAGTTGACCTTAGTAACCTCCTTTCTAGACTTATGGGGAAGTGTTTTCCACAATCCTCATGGTTGATTTGGGCTAGTGTTTGTTTTTTGTGGGTATTTTTTCTGTCATCCTAATTAGTTCCCAGTGGTTCTTAAATCTCATTTTGGTATAGGACATAAGTTTCAATGTCAAACTCCACAATAGTTTCTAGTAAGGCCATATCCGCATTAAGGTAAATAGGGTTATGATTCAGTTAGTTGAGAAGTAGCAGGTAGAGTTCAGATTCAGGATGTTCCTTGTTCTCAGGGATCATGACCAGAGCATGGCCATAAATTTGGATGTCAGTAGAGTGGTAGAGTATCTGGGTGTGGTTTGTTGAATGCAGTAGATGTGGAAGTTACTAGGGTCCAGAGATCATTATAGGTATGACCAGTTTTTTTATTATCCTTATTTATGATTTGATATATTCAATACATTCATAATCCTTTTTTTTAAATACTTTATTTCTTTATGTAGTAATTTTCATAGAGAGAATACATGTTCCCTTTTTGTTGACAATACCGATAAGAGGTCATAAAAGCTTGTTTTATCTATATCAGGAGTGTATAGTGATTATGGATCCTCATTAGTTGTGTAGGTATCTATTTTTTTTACTTTAGATGTAGTCATATGATGTCATCCTTAGTATTTAATGGTTTTTTTCTATGAATTCTATTATTAAGTACTTTTAATGGATATTCATGTTCTTAGATGTTGATAATAAATGGTTATTTTTCATTGGAGAGAATAGTTATTAGTTTTGAAGTTGGTGTATAGAGCACCTTAATTATTTTACGAATGAGTTATCTTTAGAATCAGTATATTCTGTGATTGAGGAGGAACCTAGGGTCATTATGGATTTTTTTTATGTTTTTCCCAACTAGGTTGTGGTGTCAATCCCTTTACATGGTGTTGAGTTTGGGATAGACTTGAATCATGTTTATTTTATATTTTTATGGATCCCTATTAGGTGAAATCCTTAATGTTATGGTAGCTAAGGTTTTAAGTAGATATCCTGACAAATAAAGGTTTCATCTGACCAAGTGTGTTATGATAGGGTGCTCTGGTATTGTTCTCTAAGAAGGTGGATGGTAGTACGACGTTGTGTATAGACTAATGGAGGTTGAATCAAGTGATGATCAAGAATCAATATCCTATTCCAAGGATTTATGACCTTTTATACTAGTTGAGAGGATCTAGTTTGTTCTCTATGATAAAGCTGGGGTTTGGGTATCACCAGTTAAGGGCGAAGAAGGATGATAACTTGATGACTACCTTCAGATAAAGGTGTGGGAACTTTGAGTTTATAGCCATGTGTTTCAATTTCATGAACATTCCTATTTATTTCATGGGTCTCTTAAACTATATGATCAATTAGTTCATGTATCATTTCTATTCGTGTTCATTGATGACATATTTATCTTATTGAAATCATAGGAGGATCACATGGACCATCATAAAGATATCTTGAAGGTTCTCCAACATCACTATCATTTAGAAAGTTTGATAAGATTAATTTCTAAAAACAATATGTGAATTTAATTGGGCATGTAGTGTCACATTAGGGTGTGTTATTTGACCCATATAAGTTTGAGGTAGTTATTTCTTGGTAAGTACCCAAGAATGTGGTATAGGTTCGTAGTTTCCTTAGTCTCACGAGCTATTACTGAAAGCGCGTACCTAGTTTCTCATGGATTACGGCCCCAATAACGGCCTTTAACAATAAATACCAAGATTTAATATAGAATAATCAGTGTTATGAACCATTCAACTACATAAAGGTTAGATTGTTAAATAATCTAGTACATTATTTTCCTGTATAGGGTGTGTTTTTAGGTGACTTGTGACACTTTCCATCTAGTCATGTTATGTGAATTGATGTAGTAGAAAGTTTTGATATCTTATTGGTTTAATTAGTTTCACACCCATGAAAATAACTATTAAACCCATTATCAGGATCTAGTAGAAGTTGTATTTTCACTATAGATATGTAGATATACCTCATTGTGGAGTAGTTTGGGGTATTCAGTGATCAGAAAAAATTGAGATATATCATTTATAAGTGTGACTTGAAATTAAAATAATGGATGTGGATGTAGTTTCTCAAGGATTATAATTTTGAGATCTCTTAAAACTCATGTATGGAAATTTCATGGCTGGTACTTTGAGAATGAATTCACAAAATGATGTTCTGGAAAATAGGAATGTGGATGAGGTGGTGTGGTTTCACAGAGTCCTGAGGTCAATTATCTCGAATAGGGATTCTTGTTTTACATCATGAGTCTATAGGGGATTGCAGTATGTTCTTGGTAGTTATTTGTGCCTCATCACTTCTTTCCAACATCAAACTAATAGGAAAATGGAGTTTTCAATCCATAAACTAGAGGATATATTATGGGAATGCATCTTAGACTTCGTTGGATATTGGAAAAAACACTTACCTTTAGTTGAGTTCACATTATAAAAAAACTATCACTCATCCATAGGTATTGACCCATTTTATGATTTATGTGGGTATCCATGTCATTCTTCATTTTCCTAGAATGAGGACGAAGAGTCATCAATTATCATTTATGATGTGGTGCGTAGTATGATAGAGAAGGTTTCGATTGTTCATGAGAGGATGAAAGAAACATAGGATCAACATAAGTCTTATGTCAAACATAAAAAGAGGTCATTAGAGATCAGGGATAGAGAACATGTGTTCTTGAGAGTCTACACTCAAAGTGGGTAGTGGATATTTTCTAAGGTAAATAATATATCACCCCAATTCATTAGACATTTTGTGATTTTGGGTCATGTTAGCGAGGTACCCTACCAATCATCACTTCCACCATGACTGGATCAGATCCAAAAAATCTTCTACCTATCACAACTCCACTGGTATCTTCATGATTACTCTAACATCATTTACTATGGAGATTTGGGTATCAAGGATGATGTGATGTTCATAGAGAGATCGGTGGAGATCCAGTATTATTAGGATAAGATGATACAAGGATGGAAAATTCCCTTAGTGCATGTATTTTGTAGGCATGGTGGCCTAGAGGGGAGTAATTGAGAGTGTAAGATGTATATTCATTCCCAATACCTAGAGTTTTTTTTTAATATTGTTTCCTCTCTTTTTCTTTCTTTGATGATGTTATGTTTAGCTCATGATTTTCTTATATGATATGTTATTTTTTATTTTCTTGTGATGTGTGTAAGTGATTCAAACAAATGAATAAGGAAAACCATTTCCCAAAACATAATGAATTATTTATTTACATGACTAAAACCATGTGGGTGAGTCAATTCCCTAAAAATTAGAAAGTATCTTAACATGGGAGAAGGAATTCCATGATTTTTTTTCTCAAGGATATGTTTTGTGGTGGCTATAGTGGTCATTATCATAGGATATGTGGAGATTGAGATGGTGATGCATATGTTTGATGTGGAATGGATATAAATCAATTTCAAATGGGTTATCTATTTTTTGGAGGAAGTGTTTCAGTTTTAATGATATTCTTAAGAGGTGTCTCGTAGAATGGCTATTTGGGCAAAACTTTTTCATTACATTCTCTCTGGGTCTATTTTTATTCTTGGGGATGATAATTATTTAAGAGTTATATAATATAATTACCTTGATTTTATGAACCATTTACTTTTTTCCTATGGTTGTAGGTTCTCAGGTGGTATTTAGTAGTTGGAAGTAGCATATGGAAGTAACAGCAAGACTTAGGCTGGTGTTAGCAACAAGTGCTAGCAGGTGGAAGTAGTATATATACTTAATCTAGTGGTAGTAGATTGTTATATTAATTTTTGGTAGAATCTAGATTTATTTTATATGTATTATCTGGAAGTATCATTTGGTGATAACATTTTGAATTAGTCTTGCAGTAGTATCTAGCGGTAGCTTCTGCAAGTAGCTTCTAGAGGTATCTTCTATAGGTAGATTTCATCTATATCTCCTAATAGTAGAATTCTTGAAATAGATCCAAATAGTATCTCTAGGGGTTATCTCATATAGGTATCTCCTTGCTATATCTTCTCATAGTATCTTCTAGTAGTAACAGCTAGAAATAGAAGGTTTCCATCTTTTCCAATTTTACATCTTTTTTCATAAAATGGTTTAAAATCCATAATTAAAGGAACTAAGGGACATTTAAAAAGTAGATATTTATATCTCCAATTTCCTAAAAGTTCGGATCTTATAAATGGATCTTATACATATAATTTAATGACTTCTAAGATAAAGTTTGATTAAAATCCAATCAAAGATCTAAAATAGTGATGGTTTTTGATATGTAAATTTTAAATGAATATATTTCCTTTGTTCATTCATGATTTCTTTATATCAATATGGAATATTACATAGCTATTTTCCTTGGAGTTTGGGAATACTATTGTCACTTTGGGATTAATTTTTTCCTGTTGTGATTCCATCCTTTGTATGTAACTTCCATTTTGGTGAATCGAATCAAGTGATCCTTCATTCTTACAAGGAGGATTTTCCTTTGTTTCTTATTATTCGGTATCATGAAGGTGTGGTTTAATCTTATTTATCTATGGGAAGAGTTATTAATTGAATTAATCAAAGATAGTTAATTATATAATTTATTTGAAAGGGCTGGGGAATGAAAAAAAATGTTTTATAGTTTTTTTATATTGATATTGATATTCTGAATTTTAAAAGCTAAATTCCCCACTAAAAATCATTGATAGTGGGCTTTATTTATTAAATTGAAATTATGAATTGTGGAATCCATATTGTACCTTTTATATTTTCATCTCCTTCATTAAAAGGGATAATTAATTATATTTTTTCTAATAAAATGGTTTCCCAGGGATTCATGGTTGTATGAAAATGATCATAAATAAAGAAGTGGAATTTGATGAAAATCTCCCAGAATAAACTCAAAATTGATGTGTTTTTGTATTGTGAAAGTGTTGTGATATGTAGTTTTAGTGTGAATATATTATGATATGGGTTTTATGGTCATGTTATGGGGTGGTTCTGATGAAAATTGGTGTATGGATATTGGTGTGAGGAATTGGATGTAGATTTGAAATGATAGTGATGTGGGGTTTGCTGGCATGAGGTAGAGGGTAGTTATGATTTGTTATGACAAACAAGGTGACTTGGAAGTATTAGAAATAATTGGTTAATAATGAAATTAATGTGATGGAAATATGTGTAATAATAATCATCCTTAATGAATGTAATTAATTGGTTAATAATAAAATGAATAGGCTATAAATATGTGAAATAATAGGATACCTTAATAAATAGAGTTGGTTATTAATATGAAATCTAGAAAATGGATTAAATTTTAAAAGAAGAAGAAAATGTGTCTTATGGTTTGAGTTATTTTTGTGTTGGGACTCAACATGTAGTGGTGGTAGTAGAAGTGGAAGAGGTTCTGAGGTGATGTGGTAATGTTGTGAGTTGATTAGTGTTTTAGATGTGAACCCATAGGTTGGGGTTTTGTGCATAACATCCCTAATTTTTTATGTGATGTATGGATCCTTTTATCTTTCAGTTGATCACATTTTGCAGCTATATTTATTTCTTAGATCTAGAATATGATCCATTAGGTTGGTTGGTTTGTTTTTTAATGAATGAAGCTGAGGTAGATGTTGGTTTTAGGATAATTACACAACATGTATTTGGAATACACTATGTATATTCAATACACAACATGTATTTTCTTGTGTATGATAATCCACAATGTGTAATGAACTATCCCCAAAATGTAAATCCTAAGAATTAACTTATATGTAATGAATTTAAACACTATGTAAATGTAATGAGTTTATTTTAAAGGGGTAGAATCCTTTGGTTTTTTACACAACCACTTTTATCATTTTCTCTCTTAGAAAACAATCATTGTGATAGAAGATCCCCCTTTTGTATTTAACATAGGGTTTGAATCCATTTATCCATCTGGAATCATATTAGAGTGTCTTCTATTACATTGGGTATCCATTGATAAGCTCTCTATTCCTATTTCACCTTTCATCATTTACATTCATCTTGATGGATTTATTTTTTTTAAGCTCAAATGCCCTATTTTCAAGTGATTAATCTATTTCTCTATTTTCTCTCAATTTGGACCAAACCAAAGGTCAATACTGGATGAGTTTTCTACCATAGGATTAAGGTACGTGGTCTATACTTTTCCCCTATGTTTTTTACCTATTATTATATTTCATCATGCCACATGTCAAACTTTCTGGTTGTTGCTTATAAAATTAAATGATAATCCATAAATTAATTACTAAACCTAGTATTCACCACATTATAAATCCTAATTATGGATATAGGTTGATAAACTCATCTCGAGCTACCCATGTGGTGTGTTTCTCTATCTTCCCTATGTTTCACCACCTCTTTGGGTGTGTGAGCTCACCACTATTGTTGTGAGTTCCTCTAAAAATTAAATTAGTTAGTTGGAGAGGATTTTGCATCTTTCCATGTCATTAAATACTATTAGAATTATGAAATGGTTGATTAAGTGTTAATTTTTAATGGTCATGGACACTAACATGGACCACACATTTTATTATATTACTTTCTTGACATTGTTACATCCTGGTGTGGAATTGATGTAATATTGGGGTATGTCGCCTATGATTATTGAGGTATGAAACCTATAAATATTAAGGTATGTTTCCTAAAATTATTGAGGTTTGGAACCTATGATTATTAATATATGAAACCAATTATTTTTAAGAAATGGAAAATATAAATTTCTATATGGGACTCAAATATTAGAAAGGTATGAAATTTAAGACATATGGGTATGGTGTCGGCTTGGGTATCAAGGTATGTAACTTGTGACCCCTATGTATGATTATTATGGTATGGAACTATCAAGGAGGATTGAGGTATGTAACATATTACTCTAGTATTCGTTTAAATATCTATAAATAGGTTACCATGTTTTAAACATTTGGTCCTCACTCATATAGATTTTTTTCTCCTATAATGTGAGGTTTATGCTGAGCTGGTTACTACCTGGAGTTGATACTTTATATATTGTTATTCATATCTATTATATAATGTTCTTATTATGGACTGTGCTTAGAAAAAAAATTATTTACCTTATGTTACTACTTACCTGATATACCAACACACGATTGTAGTTTATACAAAAAGAAAGGATTTGTTATATACATCATTCATGGTGGCCTACATAATTTCTTCCACACCCTCTCTAGGATGCCAAAGGTTTCCATGATGTTTATGAGGATGCAGGTGGAAAATGGGAAGGTTCCCAATTATTTATGCTTGACTGAACATATCCTAGGATTAGGGGATCATAGGATCGAGCTATGTCTTTTGGTGCTATTGGAGATATCATTTTAGTCTTTTTATTCATTTGAGATGTGTATTGTACTATATGTCTTCTATAATGTCAACCTATTTTCACTTTAGATACATGAAATTACATATTTTATTATGTGATAGTGATTTTCTTATTGATGAATTGTTTATTATGATCATATGGATGTTGAACTTATGTTATTCCCATTGTTGGATATTAATATGATTATATTAATCAATTATCAATTTATTAAACCTATGTGTGAGACTGATTATAATGGTATAGTATCCCCACTATACTACCATGGACCCTCTCTACTAGTCTAAATCCTTCAGCCTATGTGGACGCATGCTTTAGTCTTTGTTACCTACCGGCTCGGGGCACCGTTTATTGGCTACAACGTCGGGATGTTATAAATTGTTATCAAAGCATTCATTTCCTTGCAATACCATTTTGGGATAGTATAAAGGAGATTATAAAATTTAAGATTTTAGTAATAAGCATCTTCTTGGGAGTAGTTGGCCCATGTATGGGTAAAAATTAAAATTACCTAAGTTGGGATATTATGTTTTGGATTATGCCTATTGCATTTTATTTCATTCCATAGGTGGGTGAAACACATGATATATGGTGTTTATTATTATTTTTAATGTCGGTTTACATTTTATCCTTGGGTAGATATTCAAGTGAAGTATTTATCATGCATCATTTTAGACACCGTATAGTACTAATTGTTAATGCATTATTCCATTCCTTGTAGGTTGCATTCCCTGAATACATGATACTTTTTGTATGTTCCTCGAGTGATATTTCTATTATGCAACTAATTTTTCTATTGGTAATGGATTATTAATGTTTCTTCATCAACCTAAATGGTATTTTTCCATATAGGATAATGATAGAACCTTAGATAATCAATAATCGTATATCTATGTTATGTGAATGATTTTACATAGAGTGAAGTGTTAATTGATTTTGAAAACAAGAATTCCATTTGTCATCTAAAGAATGCATGTACATGTATAGATTGGGAATTTTATCTTACATGATACATTATTCTATTCAATGTAAGGGTCTGGATAAAGTTAAATGAACTATCATTTTAATTTATAAATCATGTACTTGTATAAATTTGGAAATGGTACTTCATATAACTTGTTATTATGAAATTGTAAGAATTGATAAATATATAATTTAAATATAGAGACCATTAAATGAGAATTCCATTTGAAAATTAAAGGGTGTTTTTATCTATAATTTTCCATTTAATTCACATATATCGATATCCTTTTGGTAAAAAATAGATCATGACCCAGACCCGACCATAGTAGTGGGAAGTAGGTAGTACATATTATGTTCTTTATGATTTTTCTTATTAACTAGACTTGGATTTAGGGGAAGGAAGAGGGGTTTGTATTTTTCATAGGAATTCTTTTACCTATCCTATTCTTGTATCTTTTATCTTAGCCTCTTTAAACTTCTATATGAGGCATGTTCTGGGAATTTATAGAGTTATTCCATCATGATGTCCTCGAGTCATGCGCCCGGAGGGTGGTGACGACAATGCTCCTATAGTGGTGTGCCCAGAGCCACCAGTGCTCCCTCTAGTAGTTCCACCTATGGAACTTACTTCTATTCCTAACATAGAAGATTATTCGTATTTTATAGGGGATTTTATGCAGATTATATAGACTATATATGGAACTCCATGTCCTTCCCTTTCTATGGGAGTGTTGACGTGGGAGCTTCAGCAACAACATGCGCCTAATTTTTTTATTGAATAGTGGCCCCTAGGCTGTAGAGTAATGGCTTGATTCTGTCTTAAATATATTATAGCACCTTGAGAACACTCTTTATAGGAGAGTTAATCTCACAACATATATTATTATAGGATCTACCTAATGTTGGTGGGAATTTTTGAACCAAAAAATGTCAGCACTAGGAATTGATTTTGATGGATTTCCAATCTATATTTTCAGATTATTTATTCCATAATACCTTGAGGGATGATCATGATAGGTGTTTAATGAACCTACAATAGGATTCTATGTCTATTATCGATTACTCATCTCATTTTACAGAGCATTAATGTTTTGAACCACTCTATACTTATAATGAACCAAAAAAAGAAAGGCATTTTGAGGATAGGATTAGGATTCCTATTCATTCCTAGGTGAATGTTTTCCAATTTCCTAACACATCTAAAATAGTGATCCATGATCTTATTACCGAATGTAACTTTATGGAAGCTGGAGGTCTGGATTAAGTTGGATTGTCTTCTCAACCCAATAGTGAATTATGTGGTGACGGGAATCATTCCATTAGGACCTCTCATGAGTGATGTACCCGTTAGAGTGTGAATACTAGAAATTTTGTAGTCAATCATCAATGTGGGGAGTAGGGGTACATGAACCTTGGTATAAGAGGGACTCGGTTTTATGTTGATCCTGTTTTGGTATGGACCACAATCAAATGTTTTTTAGAACATTCCCTCTAGTGGAATGTAAGAGAGGATCATCACTGACTTTGGGTAATGGAGAGGGATCAGGAGCTCCACGAAAGGTAGGAAGCTGGAGTGCTACTCACATATATGGTCGAGGTGGTGGTCATGGTAGGGGGAGCTAGACAACAGTTTTATAGAATTAGCAGAGCAGGCCTACTCAAGGAAGTCATGTTGTATCATAGGGCCACATAACTAGACTGGTTTAGGTAGTGTATTTTTTTACTTTGAGAGTAGAGTCCCAACCCTTATACGGTTCTACATATGATTTTTGTATCATCTATATTGGTATCTTATTTGAAACAAATTCCTTGAATTATTTCATCACTATGACTATTGTTGAAATCACCATGCTAGAGATTAAGTAATTTTAATTGTTCATGACCTCTAACACTCTATTGGGTATATGTTTAGATATTGTACATTATTGTTAGGAGTTCCCCCTTGATATTGGAGACTATAGTTTTCTATGGAACATCATCTTCCTAAAGATATTTGGTTTTGAAATTATTCTTGGGATTGAATGGTTAGTTTCTTATCATGCCTACATGGATATTTATCACTGAAGGGTTCCATATACATCACCATAGGGTCGTACAAATATTGATAAGGGTGAGTGGAATGTCCAAACTTATAACGACCCATACTTTACATACATTGTTAATACTTCAAAATTGAAGCACACTTATTACAACATATGAAAAAACCACAAAGGACCGTATAGGTATAGTGTCTTTAGAAACTGGGAAACATAAACATCTGGTTCATAAATCTTCTACAGTGTCTCCCATTTATTTCATCATATCTAGGGTCCCTTTTAGCATATTCTACTTAATATGCATCTTCCTGACCTGGGGAAAAGAAAACATAAAAGGGTGAGCTCAAATGCTCAGCAAGGGCAAATAAAGGAAATAAAAATCATATCAAATCTTTTTGAAAATCATAACCTGCAAAAGAGATCATAATATCTTAACATGGAATAAATCATAGAAGTGAAAATGAGATCCCCATAATCATAACATGAAACTTGAAACTTTGTGGCATGCACACATAATCATGGAAAATCATTTCTTGTTAGTCATGACTCATTTCCAAGACTATCTTAGTGGACAAAGTCCCTTTCTGAACCGAGTCACCCTCGTTCCAGTCCTGTTTCACTGAACCGGTATAACCTACCGTTCCAGCCATGTCTATCTCATGAGATATAAATCTTTACCCAATGCATTGGAGGGAGATATAGGTCCCACCCATCTTATAATTAATCCTTTCTTATGTGTGCCACATAATCATAAATCATACATCATCGCATAACCCATGTAATAAAAATGGGATTCTTAAACAACATGACATCATAAAACGATTCATATAAGATAAAGGAATTCATAGAAATGTTTCCATCACAACATAATCAAATCCATGTAATAATAGGGATAAAAACAGAACCCTTTTATTATCTTAGATGGAAAATAATTTTGATAAAATACTTGAACTTCATTCTTGAGGAAAATATCCTTTCTACTTCAAAAACACTTTTCCTTTCTTAACATGTCATACAATTTTAAACTAAAAGAAGTTGATTAAAAATAAACTTGAATACTTTTAAAGGAAGCTTCTTGGAAATAATTTTTTAGAAATCCATTCATGCCGTATAAGTTAAAAAAACATTCTTCGTACTTTTGTCGGAAAAGTCAAAAAGTACCTCGTACGACAAAAGATTCCTTTCATAGATATTACTAAAAACTCACCGAAGGGGCACCTTAGGAATATCTCAAAATATTATTTTATATTAAAGTCAAAATCGGTTTATAATGGTTCCAAAGGGTCTTATTTCGAAGCTAAAGTGGGGAAGGGTCTAAATCCTATCAACCAATAAGATTTAGTCAAGTTTAGGATATTATTTTAACCTTATCAATTAGATTTAACTCTAAGTTAAATAGTTTAACTTTTACCGTGTCTTTTTGTTTTCTTACACTATATAGTTAATACACATACTATAACATGCCAAACGAACCCCAAATTTTTTATTATTAGTATATATATCCTTATCTAAGTCATTTGGCCGAACCTTAGATTTTTAGGAATAAAATAACAATTAACAATATAATATTTTATTTAAAAACTATTTTGTGTCAATTTTGACACTATTTGATATATGATTTTTTTTGAAAGTCATAACAGAATTATATGTTCTAACCAAGTTGATTAAATCAACACTAATATATCATAGTAACCTATAAAATTTTTTGTAATTCATAAAAATTCTCAAATTACATTTATTTTGGTGTTTATAACATCAATTATGTCAATATTTCATAAATAAGATAATTACTGCATCATCATTGTGTCATAAATAAATTAAATTATTTAATGTCTAAAAATTACAAATAAAATACCATTATGTAGGAAATCTTTTTATCTTTCTAATTAATATTTATTGTCTAATTTATCTTATGTATAACCCCATATAAAAAATTATTTACTTATTAAACTTTGATTTTAACTATTTTAACCCGTCTTTAAATAAATTAATAATAAATGTCCTAATCTAATCCAAGTGGGCCTAAATGGTCATATTTTATTCCTAATTTTGTTTTTGGTCGAATTACACTTATCCAATAGAATTAGGACATGTGTTAGGGTAATAGTAATATCATATTTACCCTCAATTACCCTATTTACTATTAACCGCGGTAAAAAAAGTAAAAAGTTACTATTCACCAAAAAATTATTTTTATCTCATTGAACCACATTTTACTTACTGATATCAACCGTGTCTGTCGGATTTTCGAAATTCCATTCACAGAAGCGGTAAAATTAAGTTTTATGCAAAATTCAGTTTTTAACCTACCACTTAGTGGTTTCACTATTCATCAAAAATTGAAAGTTTTCAAAAAAATACCAAAATTTCACCCTAGGCTAATTTCGGTATTCCGAATCCAAGAATGAAGTCCATTTTGAAAAATAAAATTTATAAAATTTCAAAAAGTGGTTATTACTATTCATAACGGCTAGTTTTAATAGCATATTGTTGTTTAGTGAAACTCGGTATTGCGTACGACGCAAGCTATCGAGGAAGGTCGCGATTGCGTGTAAAGCAAGCCAAGAAAGTGTTGTGTAGAAAAAGATTCCTTTGATAACATAAAAGTCTAGGGTGTTACATTCTACCCCCCTTAAAAATAATTTCGCCCTCGAAATTCGTCACTTTGTAACAAACAGATGAGGATACTTCTCCCTCATCATATCCTCAAGCTCCCATGTAGCTTCTTCAAGTTGGTGGTTCCTCCATAAAACTTTCACCAATCGAGTGGTCATGTTTCGTAGGATTTTTTTGCTACGATCCAGAATCTCTATCGGCTGTTCTTCATAAGAAAGATCTTGCTCCAGCGGTACAACTTCTGAGCTGAGTACATGTGAAGGATCTGGTATGTACTTTCTCAGGAGAGATACATGGAACACATCGTGAACTTGAGAGAGATTCGGTGGAATCACCAATCGGTAAGCTACCTTCCCAACACGATCCAGTATTTCGAAAGGACTGATATATCTAGGGCTCAACTTCCCCTTCTTTCCAAATCTCATAACCCTCTTCCAGGGAGATATTCATAAGAACACTTTATCACCCACTTCAAACTATAGGTCTTTTCTTCGGTTGTCGGCATAACTTTTCTGTCGACTCTGAGCTGCTCTTATGTGTTGTTGAATAGATCTGACCTTTTCTGCCATTTCATCAACGAGATCAGGTCCTAATAGCTTTCTTTCCCCAACTTCATCCCCGCAAGTTGGAGTCCTGCATTTCTTTCCATAGAGAGCTTCATAAGGAGCCATCTGAATACTGGAGTGAAAGCTATTATTATAAGAAAATTCCACCAAAGGTAGGTGTTGATCCCAACCTCCTTTTAAATCCATAGAGAAAGCTCTCAACATATCTTCTAGGGTTTGAATTGTTCTTTCAGACTGACCGTCTGTCTGGGGATGATAAGCAGTGCTGAAACTCAACTCTGTATCTAGAGTATGCTGAAGACTTCGCCAGAACTTCGAGGTAAATCTCGGATCCCGATCAGATATAATAGAAAGTGGTACTCCATGCAATCTTACCACTTCCTTTACATATATCCTGGCAAGCTGATCTAGAGAGAAATCCTCTCTAATAGCAATGAAGTTTGCAGATTTTGTAAGACGATCAACTATGACCCAGATAGCATTATTTCCTTTGGATGTTTTAGGAAGTCCTGTGACAAAGTCCATAGTGATTTTTTCCCATTTCCATTCAGGTATGGGTAATGGTTGTAACATCCCCTTAGACTTATGTCTCTCAGCTTTAACTTGTTGACAAACCAAGCATCGAGAGACATATTCAACAACATCTCTTTTCATGCCATCCCACCAGAAGTACTCTTTCAGGTCCCTATACATATTCGTTCTTCCAGGATGAATAGAGAATGAAGAACTATGAGCCTCATCTAGAAGCTCCTTCTTTAATTCGGGGATGGGAGGAACACAAACCCGATTCCTGAACTTTATTATCCCATCACAATCAAGGTTGAATTCAGGAACATTTCTCACTTTCTTTTGTAACTCAACATCTTCTTTCTATGCCTCTTTAATCTTCACATGTATAGATGGTTGAACATTCATTTGAGAAAGATTAGATTTTTCCCCTTCCATTATAATTCCAAGATCCATCCTTTGTAAATCCATAAATATTGGATCTTTTGTTATCCTCATCATGGATAAACTAGCATGGTCTTGTCGACTTAATGCATCTGGCACCTTGTTTGCTTTCCCAGGGTGGTAATGGATTGAGCAGTCATAATCCTTAATCAGCTCCAACCATCTTCTTTGACGCATATTCAAATCCTTTTGTGTGAAAATATACTTTAAACTTTTATGATCAGTATAAATATCACACCTTTCACCATAAAGGTAATGCCTCCAAATCTTTAATGCAAAGATTAACGCAGCCAACTCCAAATCATGTGTTGGGTAATTTTGCTCATGGATTTTCAACTATCGTGAGGAATAAGCTATCACCATATCATTTTGCATAAGAACACACCCCAATCCCTTCTTGGATGCATCACTGTAGATCACAAACCTTTCTCCACTACAAGGCAGTGTGAACACAGGTGCACTGGATAACCTTCTTTTCAACTCCTTGAAATTCTCTTCACATTCCTCTGTCCAAACAAACTTAACTCCTTTCCGAGTCAACTTGGTGAGTGGATTAGATAATCGTGAAAAATCTTTTACAAAACGTCGATAATATCCAGCCAAACCAAGAAAACTTTGGATCTCAGTTACTGTTGTTGGTCTTGACCGTCTTTCGATAACCTCTGTTTTTGCTGGATCCACAGATATCCCCTCTTTTGAGATTATGTGACCCAAAAATGCAACTTTTTGAAGCCAAAATTCACACTTGGTAAATTTGGCATAAAGCTTCTCCTTTCTCAGGGTCTTCAATATAATTCTCAAGTGATCTTCATGCTCTTCCTTGCTCTTTTAATAGACAAGAATATCGTCTATAAAGACTACCACAAATTGATCAAGATAGTCTTTAAAGACTCTATTCATTAGATCCATGAAGATAGCAGGGGCATTAGTAAGACCAAATGGCATCACTATAAATTCATAGTGTCCATACCTTGTACGGAAAGTCGTCTTTGGTATATCCTCCCTTTTGACCCTTAATTGATGATACCCTGAACGAAGATCAATCTTTTAAAAGTATTGAGCTCCGCGTAGTTGGTCAAATAAGTCATCAATGCGTGGGAGAGGATATTTGTTCTTGATAGTGATCTTGTTAAGTTCTCGATAATCAATGCAGAGTCTCATTGATACATCTTTCTTCTTAACAAATAGAACAGGTGCTCCCCAAGGTGACGCACTAGGGCGTATGAATCCCTTATCAAGATTCTCCTGGAGTTGCTTCTTCAATTCCTGCAACTCAATTGGGGCCATTCTATAAGGTGTCTTTGAAATAGGCAAAGCACCCGGTACGAGTTCTATTGAAAACTCAACTTCACGATTTGGTGGAAGACCCGGTAATTCCTCCGGAAAGACATCATCAAACTCCTGTACGACGGGAATATTCTTAATCGCGAGCTTCTCACCAACCATTTGAGATAAATAACCTTCATTTAGTGGAATCAATACCCATAAATTGGAAGAAATTTCCACTGGAAGGTTATGTTCATCCTTGCATTGATAGATGATCATAGATTGATCTGGAATATGAAATGTGACTTCCCTTCTTTGGAAATTGATATGAGCTCCATATAAAGAAAGCCAATCCATGCCAAGAATCACATCAAATTCCACTATAGGAAGGATCATAAGATTTGCAGGAAGCACTTTCCCACAAACTTCGATCGGAGAAGAATTATAAACTTTTGATGCGACTGTTGTGCCATTAGGTGTTGTCACAGCTAACTCAACATCTAATTGTTGAGGTAATAAGGTGATACCCTTAGAAAATTCTTTAGAAATAAAAGAGTGGGTGGATCCAGAATCAAATAAAACATTTGCTACTTTAGAGTGGACGGTAAGTGTACCTTTCACCACTTCGTTATCGTACTCCACATCGCTGATAGAAATTGCATGTGACTTTCCTTTGTCTTTAGCCTTAAGATTTTGTTGACGTCGACCATCATCATCAGCCCTTGGATTTGAGCATTGATTGGCATAATGCCCCATCTCCTTGCACTTGAAACATTGAAGTGTAGTAGGTTCATTCTGTGTATCCCTTCCTTTGTTTGCATCATTAGACATCTTCTTCCCATTATCGCGGCATTCAAATGCCCGATGACCTTCCTTTCCACATTTAAAACATTTACTTGTCCCTTTAAGACAACTCCCTCCATGTTTCTTTCCACACTTTGAGCATAAGGGAAAGCTCATCTTCTTTTCAGTTTGCTCTTTAGATTTTCCTTTGAATTCCATCTTCCTCTTCTTATCAAACCCATGTGACTGATGGGTTACTCCAATTTCCATCTCAACTTTGAGAGCACATCGAACGATTTCCTCGTAGCTATTGAAGTCCCTTATGGCTAACGCCCTTCGAAGACTTGGTTTTAAGACACTAAAGAATCGATCGATCTTACTCTCAGGTTGGATAATAATACCAGAAGCGTACCTTGCAAGTCTTGTAAAATTTGCTTCATAGGTACCAACTGATTCATCATCCCTTTGC
Source organism: Viscum album (assembly GCA_963277665.1). Classification (NCBI taxonomy): domain Eukaryota; kingdom Viridiplantae; phylum Streptophyta; class Magnoliopsida; order Santalales; family Viscaceae; genus Viscum; species Viscum album. The sequence continues at coordinate 256,929,430 of OY728156.1, read as the reverse complement.
TTCAGTTCAAGAAACTCTTTCTCTATCTTTGTTCGAAGAATACGAGGGAAGTACTTATTGAAAAATAAGTTCTTGAACTCGTCCCATTCCATAGACTCAATTTCATCCCTTTGCCTCGTATTCTTAATAAAATTCCACCATTGATCAGCATCTCCTTCCAAACGATACACTGCTAGGATGACTTTATCATGTTCAAAACATTGAAGAACTGAAAATATCTTTTCAGTAGTACTAATCCATTGTTCAGTAACTAATGGATCAGTAGACCCACTGAAAGAAGGTGGACGCTGCCTCATGAAGGATTCAACAGAATGTTGCTCCTTCCTTTGCTCGTTTGGAAGTCCTGCATGATTCATAGCTTGAGAAATTTGTGTGAGCATGGCTACAAGATTTTTCATTCAGCTCCCATATCGTTTGTTTGCTCAGGGGGACAATCATTGCATTGCCCATCGCATTCCGCATTAACACGGTTCCTTCGGGTTCCAGCCATTGACTAAAACCAAGAAGAATAGTGTGAGCAACACTAATTATAATAGGAAAACCACATAATTCAAGAATAAAATTTTCATGCTTAAGGTCTTATCCTAGGTTATTCATGGCCATTTCTAAAACACTAAGATTGTGTTCTATGCTTAGACTTATCCTTAGGGTTCTTACTAAGGCTTTCACATCCTAGTTTCCAAAGGTTGACTATACCTTTCCTCTGATACCAACTATAACGACCCATACTTTACATACATTGTTAATACTTCAAAATTGAAGCACACTTATTACAACATATGACGAAACCACAAAGGACCATATAGGTATAGTGTCTTTAGAAACTGGGAAACATAAACATATGGTTCATAAATCTTCTACAGTGTCTCCCATTTATTTCATCATATCTAGGGCCCCTTTTAGCATATTCTACTTAATATGCATCTTCCTGACCTGGGGAAAAGAAAACATAAAAGGGTGAGCTCAAATGCTCAGCAAGGGCAAATAAAGGAAATAAAAATCATATCAAATCTTTTTGAAAATCATAACCTGCAAAAGAGATCATAATATCTTAACATGGAATAAATAATAGAAGTGAAAATGAGATCCCCATAATCATAACATGAAACTTGAAACTTTTTGGAATGCACACATAATCATGGAAAATAATTTCTTGTTAGTCATGACTCATTGCCAAGACTATCTTAGTGGAAAAAGTCCCTTTCTGAACTGAGTCACCCTCGTTCCAGTCCTGTTTCACTGAACCGGTATAACCTACCGTTCCAACCATGTCTATCTCATGAGATATAAATCTTTACCCAATGCATTGGAGGGATATATAGGTCCCACCCATCTTATAATGAATCCTTTCTTATGTGTGCCACATAATCATAAATCATACATCATCGCATAACCCATGTAATAAAAATGGGATTCTTAAACAACATGACATCATAAAACAATTCATATAAGATAAAGGAATTCATAAAAATGTTTCCATCACAACATAATCAAATCCATGTAATAATAGGGATAAAAACAGAACCCTTTTATTATCTTAGATGGAAAATAATTTTGATAAAATACTTGAACTTCATTCTTGAGGAAAATATCATTTCTACTTCAAAAACACTTTTCCTTTCTTAAAATGTCATACAATTTTAAACTAAAAGAAGTTGATTAAATATAAACATGAATACTTGTAAAGGAAGCTTCTTGGAAATAATTTTTTAGAAATCCATTCATGCCGTATAAGTTAAAAAAACATTCTTCGTACTTTTGTCGGAAAAGTCAAAAAGTACCTCGTACGACAAAATATTCCTTTCATAGATATTACTAAAAACTCACCGAAGGGTAAAAATGGATTTAAACAATTGTATGTGGATGGAAATAATATTACATATTGATGAAACATGGATGTGGATGATAAAATACACCCCAGTAAATACTTACGAATAAACAATCTCGGATAAAAATGAGATTGTGATATTTCCCTTACCTTAGGTCCGATTTGCTTTGTACGTGTCCGAAGATCCTGTATAATGGTTTAAATAATGTTATTGACTTATTCCAGAATCATACATATTGATATGATATCATATATGGTCATATTCTTAGCTTCTTGTTAGTAATATTTCATTGTTACTTGTTACTCGGGTCTTTATTGCCTTTTGTTCTTATGCGTGTTTTGCCGAATACATTCTTATTCTTCTGTTAAGGTTATAGATACCTTATATCCAGAATGGTATTAGTGTAACATATATCATATTTATTCATTCAATTCATTTATATAATTACTATGTAATGATGATCATGTTGAACGAGTCACATCACATCGTGGAGACGGTATTCCGTACGTATGCACGAGTGATGATATCATTCCTATGATCGTGGAACTGTATTGGAGTATATATATATTATTTCAGTATCAATATTACTTTATAATAATCATAAATAGTTACTAATTACACCATTATACCCATCCTTGTAAAGTGATGGTGGAAAAATAGATTACACCACGGCGTGGAGACGGTATTCCGTACGTACGCACGCGCGGTGATTTCATTTTTCCGTAGGATGGATAGAAGGTGAATTAGGGTTGTTTCATATTTATAATAACATATCAGTATGTAATTAATACTGATGTTATTACTTCATCATGAAACAACTAAAGAAGAAGATGTTCAAGAAGAAAGAAATTGAAAAGATCGGTAATGGATATTACCTCTTCTTTGGAACGCCTCTTTGAATCCTCCACTTAGGGAACTAAGATTGGTCTTTGAAGAAGAACAGGACCTCTAGGATTATTCTAGGGAAGTGGAGAGGAGAAAATATCAGGGTTTGGCCGATCTTGAGTGCTCAAATTGGTGTGAGGAGGAGGGGGAGGAGGTTCCCTTTTATAAGGGAGGAGAGGAGCACCTTAGGAATATCTCAAAATATTATTTTATATTAAAGTCAAAATCGGTTGATAATGGTTCCAAAGGGTCTTATTTCGAAGCTAAAGTGGGGAAGGGTCGAAATACTATCATCCAATAGGATTTAGACCAGTTTAGGATATTATTTTAACCTTATCAATTAGATTTAACTCTAAGTTAAATAATTTAACTTTTACCGTGTCTTTTTGTTTTCTTACACTATATAGTTAATACATTTACTATAACATGCCAAACGAACCCCAAATTGTTTATTATTAGTATATATATCCTTATCTAAGTCATTTGGCTGATCCTTAGATTTTTAGGAATAAAATAACAATTAATAATATAAAATTTGATTTAAAAATTATTTTGTGTCAATTTTGACACTATTTGATATATGATTTTTTTGAAAGTCATAACAGAATTATATGTTCGAAACAAGTTGATTAAATCAACACTAATATATCATAGTAACCTATAAAATTTGTGTAATTCATAAAAAGTCTCAAATTACATTTATTTTGGTGTTTATAACATCAATTATGTCAATATTTCATAAATAAGATAATTACTGCATCATCATTGTGTCATAAATAAATTAAATTATTTAATGTCTAAAAATTAAAAATAAAATATCATTATGTAGGAAATCTTTTTATCTTTCTAATTAATATTTATAGTCTAATTTATCTTATGTATAACCCCATATAAAAAATGATTTACTTATTAAACTTTGATTTTAACTATTTTAACCCTTCTTTAAATAAATTAATAATAAATGTCCTAATCTAATCCATGTGGGCCTAAATGGTCATATTTTATTCCTAAGTTTGTTTTTGGTCGAATTACACTTATCCAATAGAATTATGACATGTGTTAGGGTAATAGTAATATCATATTTACCCTTAGTTACCCTATTTACTATTAACCGCGGTAAAAAAAGTAAAAAGTTACTATTCACCAAAAAATTATTTTTATCTCATTGAACCTAATTTTACTTACTGATATCAACCGTGTCTGTCGGATTTTCGAAATTCCATTCACAGAAGCGGTAAAATTATGTTTTATGCAAAATTCAGTTTTTAACCTACCACTTAGTGGTTTCACTATTCATCAAAAATTGAAAGTTTTCAGAAAAATACCAAAATTTCACCCTAGGCTAATTTCGGTATTCCAAATCCATGAATGAAGTCCATTTTGAAAAATAAAATTTATAAAATTTCAAAAAGTGGTTATTACTATTCATAACGGCTAGTTTTAATAGCATATTGTTGTTTAGTGAAACTCGGTATTGCGTACGATGCAAGCTATCGAGGAAGGTCGCGATTGCGTGTAAAGCAAGCCAAGAAAGTGTTGTGTTGAAAAATATTCCTTTGATAACATAAAAGTCTCGGGTGTTACAAAACTAGTATATATGGACCACAACATCGTGATTTGAGTGGTGTGATGACCCGAATTGTAAGCCTCTTTATAGATGATCATGGTTCACATCAGATTCAATTACCTATCATAGTATATTATTTTAGGGATTTTTTACCTAATAATTTTTTTAATTTTCCTCCCATAAAATGGGTGGATTTGTCTATTTAGTTTGTTCTATGAGATGCAACAGTGTCCATTCCTCCCTAAAGAATGTCTGCCACTAAGTTACATGTTCTCAAGAGATAGCTAGAAGAATTAGAAGCTAAAGGTCTTATATAACCCAATACTTCTATATGGGTTTCACAAGTCCTTTTTACTAAGAAGGTAGTTGAAACCCTTAGGATTTGTGTGGATTATCAAGATTATAACCATCTACTATGAATAATCGGTATAATTTTCATAATATAGATGACCTCTTTGATAAGCATAAATGAGCTAGGGTATTCTCTAAAATTGATTTGAGGTCAGGTTATCACCATGTACATGTTAGATAATCATACATGCCTTGTAAAACATTATGTAGTAGGTACGGCCTTTATGAACATCTAATTATGTTTTTGAGTCTCATGAATGTGTTGTTTGTTTTAATGGCTCTAATTAATCAAGTTCGTCACCTGTATATGGATTCATTCATGCAATAATTCATAGATAAAATCATTGTTTTTTCTCATACTCATCTTGATCATTCCATAAAAATTGATATCATTAAGAATACAATTATAAATCACTAATTTTATTCTATGGTTAGAAAAATCCACTTTTGGATGGATAATTTCCACTTTTAGGTCTTGTTATTTTCAAGGCTAGAGTATCAGTTGACCCATAGAAGTTTATATATGATGTTACCTAAAAGAACGCCAATAATGCTTCGAAATACGTAGTTTCTTGGGGATGGATGTTTATTATAGGTTCTTTATTTAGGTTTATTCTTACCTAGAATAACCTCTTACAAGATTGAATATGAAATGCTTGAAGTATATTTAATCTAACTCCTATAAGAAATTCTTTCAAGAGATGAAAGGGAGACTAGCATCTAAACCAATATAGATTCCTCTGAACCTAAGAAAAATTTCCACTGTCTATTATGATGCCTCAAGTATTGGAAAAGGAGTAGTTATAATAAAGAGATATTGATTTACTGCATACAGGTCTTGGCAGTTAAGGCCTCATGAGCCAAATTATCTAACATACGATCTCAAGATGGCAATTTTGATTCATTCCCTATGTTGTTGGAGGAATTACCTACTAGGAGAGCATTTTTTTGTGTTTATAGGCCCCAAAATCCTTGGGTAAACTTTAAAATAGCATGACTTAAAACTTAGTCAAATAATGTTGGTTAAATACATAAAATTCTTTGATCATGATATTTCATATACACCTTTGAAATTTTATGTTTAGAAGATTCCTTGAGCTGAAGAACTCGGAAAATGATTTATAAGAGGCCAATGATGAGTGGATGCTTATGGATTTATTTTCTAATAAGAATATGGAGGGTTAGGACCATCTTGGGAAGTCTATACATTCATTATTATTAGTGACCTCATCACTGTTCGATGTATTGATGATGAGGTAGTTATAAAACCTCAAGGTCTTAGTCCTATATGAGTGTGTTTCAGTTGAGGATGCATCGTCAAACTATATCATTAATGAGGATGAAGTTTTTTACATTCACTGATGTGACTGGGTTTCTATAGACATATAGGATGAATTGATACAAGGGTCTCATCCTTCTTCATGGGAAGTACACCTTGGGCTTGAAAAGATGTATCATGACCGAAATCACTAGTATTGGTGTCCTAAAAAGAAAATAAACATAGCTTGTTTTTTATTCAAAGTTCCACTTTTCAGTAGATTAAGGAAAAACAATAGTGACCAGTTGGGGTTTTACAATTTTCACCCATTTCCGAATAGAAATGGGATGATGTCACGGTGGATTTTTTGACTGGTTTATCTAGATCCCCTTGAGTCATTGATTTTGTATGGGTGATCATTGAAAGTATCCCACATGTCACTCACTATTTACCTATCTGAGAGACATTCTCATTGGATGAGATTGGGAGAATTTATGTTTGTGAGATTATACACCTGGCCAAGGTCCCTCGTATTATTATTATTATTTTGATATGGGTTATCATTTCACATCATTTATCTGGTTGGGGTTATATAAATATTTGGGTACACAGGTTCTTTTGAGCACAACCTTTCACCCTCATACCAACAGTTAGTCAAAATGGATGATAAAGGTTTTAGAGGATGTGATTTTAACATGCATCCTTAATTTCGAAGGATTTTGGAGAAACTTATACATATTGTATAGTTTTCCTGAAATAACATTTTTTACGAGATGATACAAATGGCTCCCCAGAAGGATTTATATAGTATTCCATGTCATTAAACATTGTTCTAGTTAGAGTCTAGTGAGGGATCCTCACTTGGACCTCGTCTTGTTTAGGATACATTTGAGAAGGTTTAGTTAATCAAGAATGGAATGGATATAGCCTATTCTAGGTAGAAGTCATTAGATAATCATCGATGTTGACCACTAGTGTTTGAGTTCGGGGATTGGGTAGTCCTACATGTATCGACTAGTTTGGTGTATCTATAGTTTAGATGGAAGAGGAAAATTTTACCTCAGTATTTTTGGACCTTTTGTGGTTATGGAGAGAGTCAGGTCGATAGCTTATTGGTTGGAGTTACCTCATGTGTACATGGTTATACATGAGCTCTTCTATGTTTTATAGTATCACCCGTACTATACATATATTTCTTTTATATTTAAGCTTGATGAGGTTGAGTTAGAGGTAGATTCATCCTTTTAGGAGTATCATATTCATAGTTTTGACTGGGGCATGAAGGATCTCCATGGAAAGTCAGATCCTATGGTATTGGTGCTATGGAAGAACAATCATGTATAAGAGAAAACATTAGAGTATAAGGCCAATGTATATTCTAAATGGATAGAGTTATTCTATGATGATATATTAACATCCTAGGAAGGGATACATAGGGATATGTTTCTTTAATGGGGAATACTATAACATCCTATCATTTTCTCGTGAGGTGTAGTTCTGTTTAACTTTTCACTAAACCCTTTTTGCAACTCACTTTTTGTCTTAGATCTAGAAGTCGATCCCTTAGGTTTTTTGTTATGTTTTGGAAAGAATGAAATAATGGATAAAGTTGGTTGAAGGAAAAGTACATGAATTTTATTTAGGATACTCAAAATCTACTAATTAAATGATGTGTACTAGCCTAGACATGCCAATTCATGACGTGTAATAAACATTCCCTAGGAGGGAACTTCTGATCATTACATGATGCGTAAAGAATTTACATGCTGTGTAAATTTCGTGAGTTTATTTTAAAGGGGAAGAACCTTTTTATTTTGTATCACCCTCTTATCTATTTTTCAATCTCACACAGAAAGATCCACCATAGGAGCTCCCATTTTTGTCTTCCACATAGGATTTGAATTATCTTCTCCTTCCATAATCCAATTCGAGTACTATCAATCATGTTGGGTAGCCATTGGTAGGATATCTATTCCCTTAGTTTTTTTCTTTAGTTACCTTCTTCTTTATAGAGTTATGTTGGTGAAATATCTTATTCCCTATTTTGAGTTTTCTCTTATATTTATCAATTTTCTCTTGATCTGGACCAAACTAATGTTTGATAATAGACAAGGGTTCTACCACATGATAAATTAATGTGGTCAATACCATTTCTATAAGGTTTTCTTTATCTATTTGACTGTTTTCATAATTTTTCACATTGAAAATTTTGGATGCTTTTAATAAAATCAAATGATAAACCTTAATTTAATTATTTCTCTTATTATACATCACATTGTAGCACCTAATAATGGTTGTAGGTTTTAAATCTTAACTCAAACCAAACATGTGGTGTGGTCCTTTATCTTTCCTATGTTACACCACCTTTTTGGGTTTGTATGCTTACCACCTTTATAGTTGGAGTCTCTATAAATAAAATTAGTTAGTTAGAGAGGTTTAGGACACCATTACATGTCATTAAATTCTATTGAAATGATTAAATGATTGATTAAGTGTTGACTATAAATAGTTATAAACACTAACATAACACTCATGTTTTGTTGTATAACATGCATGATGTTTTTACATCCCGATATGATACCAACCTATTATTTAGGTACAGTGCCTATGATTATTGATGTATGGAACTTATGATTAGTAAGGTATGGAACCTATGATTATTGAGGTATGGAACCTATGATTATTAAGGTGTGGAGAATATGATTCGTATGGTGTGGAACATATATATTTCTTTATGGCACCGACTTATTAAAAAGGTATGGAACCTATGACATCGTTCTATGTAACTGAATCGGGTATCATGGTATGGAACATGTGACCCCTATGTATGGTTATTATGGTATGGAACCACTGAGGAGGATCGAGGTATGGAACTTATGAATTCTGTATGCATTTATATCTTTTGATATAGTTTTCCCTAGTTTTACACCCTGGGACCTGATCCATGTAGTTATGTTACTCTTATCACGTGTGGTTAATGATGAGCTGGTTTATACCGGTTGTTGATACTTTATATTCATTGATTATCATCTTTTATATCCTTTTCTTATTAGATATTGTGTGCAGAAACTTGTTATATCTCCCTTAATTTTCTGATTACCAGTTATACCTTCACATAATTATGGGTTATAAACACATTATTGATATTTTATAGATATTGTTGGTGGAAGCCTAATAATTTTATCTCACACCCAATCAGGGATTTCAATGGTACCTAAGAAGATTATATGGATGCATTATTTGGTGTAAATAGTGGACATTATCTACCTTTCTTCATTACCAGCCTTGGAAGGGTACCTTTTAATTGAGGGGTCGTGACATGGGATATCACATCATATCCCACCTATTGACACATGGGACATCACATATCACTAACAGACACATGGATCATCACATCACATCACATCCTTCCCGTAGACACAAGGGATATAACATCACAACACATTACTAGAGTAGTAGGGTTTTGAGATCCTGTAATATATAAACCTAATTTTCTCCTCTACCATACATGACCCACACACAAAATCCAACTCATCACCTAATCATACAAATTAACATTTTATTTTTTACTTATTTCCATCACATCCCATTCATTACATCATCACCTAGAAGAGAGAACAGTAATGAGTGGGTAGCCAAACATCCACCCCCATCACTAGGATGTTGGGAAGGATTCACCCAAAACATTTGGTTTTTAGAACAAGGTGATCAACATGGGTGGGGTTCATATATAAAATCAAAAGGAAATAGAATGTACCTAGGATATAATAATTCACAAACCTAATCCATGGGTTCACAATAAGAACATCATCCCAACTCACAATATCACCACATCATATCACAACCTCTTCCACTTTCACAACCACTACTAAATGAACAAATCCACACATAAAAACCATACGAAATATTCCTCTTTTCATTTCATGTTAATGAAATTTCCAAATTTCTCTTTAACAACCAAATACCATTTTAAAATCGAATTCATTTTAATTTTCTAGCCCATTTATTTAACAAAATACATCAACCATGTTATACAACCCTCCAATTGCATTTAATCATTCATTATCTATTTCAATTTTAACATTATTTTTTTGTTACAACCCATGCTATTTTAAAACATCATTATTAATTAATTCCACAACCACTAGAGAATCTACAACAACACAGCACCACAAAATAACCATATCATAACAACAACAACAACAACCTCATCCTTCTATTCAGGTTAATAATATCAACATTGATAACATCACACATCACCACCAATTTCTATCAAAACTACATCATAAAAACATCATAACCACACACATTATCACATCATCCCCATAACACAACCATATAACCATCAAAAATAGTATAACCACATTTCATAAACACATTCCACATATTTTAAAATTATCAGGGGGCTTTAAATCAATTTGGATTTTTGGTTTAATGGGAATTATCACAAAAACCATGAATCTTCTAGGAAAAACAATTTATTATCCGAATATAAGTGGTCATCCAATTCATTTTAATAGGTGATAGTAAACAATCTCAAAACAAATATTCCATAATCAAAACTATAATTTAAACAAAGGCTCTCAAAATTCATGATTTTTAGTAAGGCATCAATCCCGTACAATTCATTATCAATAATAATAGTGAAAACAGTAAATCATTGGATTTTATTACCTTTCCCGTTTCAATTTAGTTGAAACAAATTATTTATCTTCAATTAAGTTGATGCAATCTATCCTCCAAAAGGATAATAAGAGTATAACCCATATCACAGGATACACGAGATGAGAAACTATGTTTCCCCTACCTCAAATGAATATTTTTGATCCACTACACATAGATAGATCAAAAGGGAGACAAAAACCAACACCACAATGATACAAGACACATTAACTAACCTAGAACAAATTTAACACATCGTTCCCTTTTAAAAAATCATAAAAACACTAGGTTTTGTCCTAAAATATCCCTTTCCCTGATAATAAATAGGTTGAATAATATGTGAAGACAAGGAGGAGACTCAACTAAACCTCTACAGATTGACTCTCCAAGATCATGGTTAAAACCCATTGATTAAGGGATGAAAGAGTGAATTTGGAAACACTTTGGTCATCTATGAAAAAAATAAAGGTATGAAAAAAGGTCGAGTTTGGGGGATTTAAAAATTTATACCCAGTAATCAAAACATAATACCATGGTGAAACCCATTATACCAAAATTTCTGAAAATAAGGAGGACTACAGCTTAGCTGGGTGGACCATACCATATCCTATTCAGTTAGAAAAAACCTCTGGGTTTTGAGGCTATATCCATGTTGTAGATCCTATAAAATATGAACAATACCACATAATATACATGTATTTTATTCTATATAACCCAATATCCATGAAGGGTGTTACGTTTCAACCCATATCCATGACGCAATTACCACAAAAATGTTTGAACCACTAAACATTTACCCATGTGACTCCACACTGTAGTCAAAGTGTCCACATCGTAGTAATCACCCACTGATAACGGGATATGATATACCCAAGGATACACAATGCAACTACCCAATATATTTTAAGTTTCTATAAAACTCCTCATTACTCCCTTTTTCATAGTCAAACTCTCTATGTCACCGTGGACACCACTATGACATAACCTCAAAATCGACTCCATAGAACTCCTCCAGCTACATTTTCCATCCTACTCCACCCTTTTTCCTATAAACCCTTTAGGGATCCCCTAGACACCACTATAGCCAATATTACCAAAACTACTGGGACAAAAATTTCAGGTTGTTACACTAGATACCTCTCAAACTATTCTTATCCTTTGGATTCAAAACTTATTTGGAATGAAAAAAGGGAAAGGATGGCTGAACAACCATCCCATGAGATACCTCTCAAGGATCTAAATACAGCTAAACACAGCCACTATCCAAGCACACCAACCAAATGAAAATGTTCACCAAACATACCATGCATAAACATTACCACACCACTCTTCACAACCCACAAGTAACTTTCTCAAAAATCCATCAACAAAACAATCTCAATAACACAAATAAAAGAATTACATATCTCATGTCAATATATTATCCACGTAGGGAAGCACTGAATTTCCCTCATTGTTTTATTCATCGTAAATTATAACCATTATTGATTAGGAATCATGTCTTCCCTTCTTCTATATCTTTTAATCTTTAACAATAATCATAACAAAGGAAAATCCCATCTCAAAAAACATCAAGATCAAAACATCACATCAAACAAGGAAAATAATAACAAGGAGAAACTTAAAATATGATGAATTTATTATGAATAAATTTAGGTTTCATTATCCCAATCAATTTCCTCTAGGCCACCATGACTCTATATCTATAACAACCCATGTTTTGAGTCATGGAGAAAATCCAAAGGAATTTGAACTGTTGGCATTTACCATATGGAATATTTTTAAAACCAAGCATAGAAATGTAATTTTTTGAGTTGTAACACATAAATGTGTCTTTCGTATACTTGGATAAAGGCCTGAGAGGTTTCTCAAGTGTCCCATAGAGTATATGGAGCATTATGGATGGAAATATCAAGTATTGGAGGGTCTGTGTAGGGTGCACGGTTTATCTAAAACTATGTGTCTCCTCAACAAAAAATCCTACAGCTGTAGAAAAGGATAAGATATGCCCCAAACAGGCTATGAACGGTTTACCCAATAAGTGTTCCTTTTTCACATGGGTAGTGTCACTTAGGTAGTACCCTCACATTATTCATCACACAGTTTACGAACGGTTATGGTAACTATGTGTCACGACCCGACCCTACCCGGGATCGAGCCGCAACTACCCCAAGCCCGCCTCCATAGGCCAGGGGTTGGCGACCAGCGCCGAAGGCACAATAACTCGGGGAGGCCTTTGCCTAAGCACCTGTACACACACACGCAGAAAACTCAATGCAATAGTGCAGAGTAAAAGTAAAGACAAGCAAAGAAAAGGAAAGGGCAACTGCTATATATATACCACAAACGTGCATCGACCTCTAAATAGTATAAGGTACAAACTGAAAAGAAGAGGGAAAAACACATGAGTCAGACTACTCACTCGCCCTAAACGGTCAACAGGTGAAAAAGGTACTATTCACCATGACCAAACCCGTGTAGGGCTCACCCCAAGATCCTGAAACTGAACCAACGGATCACGCCACTACGATCCCCTCGGAAAAACACACGGGATTGAGTAATCAATCACCCAAAATGGACACCCGATGAAAAAGGTACTATTCACCGGAGCCAGGTCGGGTGGGTCCCACACCACGTCCCCGAAAAAGGTCGGGCGGACTGTGCCATCGCGAAGCTCTCAAAAAAGCACGTCAAATTGACTGCTTACTTGCGTGGAACGGGTTCCCGGAGGAAAAGATGTGTTCTGGCGCACCGCACACGAGCAGTGCCACGTGGGACCCGCATCCCAGTCTCAAAACTCATCGAACAGGTCGCACCGTTGCGATCCTCTCAAAAAAGCACACAAGATGGACTATTCACTTGTCCAAAACGGTTGCCCGGTGATAAAGATCGAAAATCATCATCGACGCCCAAACGGCCCTCATGGGCACCGCACCATCGTGCGTAATTACAACGGGCAGACTGCGCCAACGCGATGCCCTTGGAAAAACACCCAACATCGACTGCTCGCACACCCCGAACGGACGTCCGAGGAAAAAGTCGATAAAAGCTGCACGTAGCTCAAAAGACGGGTCGTGGGGCCCACGCCTCAACTCCGGCTTCAATACCCGGAACCACCATGGAAACCTCCGCCTCGACGCCAAGGTTCCAACGCCACTAATGGCGCTTAAATCGGACGTCAGACGCGTCCACGCCGTCCAAGACACGTTTCCCCAGAAAACGACAAACCACTTAAAGAGGCGTCACGCCTCCGAGGCCCCTCGTTTCGGGAATTAAAAATTCCCGAAACAATCTCAAAAAGGCCGACTCTCTGTTAGGTCTTCGCCGCCGCAGACGGTGCGCAAAATGGACGCCCCGCGGATGATTTATTATTTATAAATCATTTTCATAATAATAATAATAATATTATTATTATTATTATTATTATAAAATTATTATTTTTTAATTTTATTTTTACCTTTTTTTTATTCCCGCGCCCCTCTTTTTTTTATACTTTTTCCCCCTCTCTCTAATCAAGGAGAGAGGGAGCCCCCCAAATCTCCATGCCGATTTTCCCTATTTATTTATTTATATATTATTATTTTTGGCTTCTTTCTCTCAACCAGGTCGTCTTTTTCACAGGACCCCCGCAATATGCGGGTCCTTGCTCCTCCATGTCGCGACCCAGGTCGCCCACAGGGACCAGCACTGCGCCTCCTCAGCAGACCGCCCGCTCGCCCAGCACTCCGAGCCGCCATCCGCAGCCGCCACGCCGCAGCCTGGGTAGGCCGGAACCTCGCCGGACTCGGCTAAACCCGCCGGAAAACACTAAAAGCCCGCAATCTTCGGTGGATGACTGCGGACGCCTCAAGGCTCGGATTTTAAATCCGAAAGATGCGTCGGAAACCTCATAAATTATAATTCACAAATATGTAATTTGTTTGAAGATCAGAGATCAAAACGACGCCTTAACTCAACTTGAAACAAGGGTTTGGAAATTAAAAAAAACGCAAAATGAAAATCTCCTACCTCTTGGGCGAAGCCCGACGCTTCGCGATGATCCGCACCTTGCCATTGCCGCTTCCACATTGCATGGGAGGGAGGAGGAGGAGAAGAAGAGGAGAGGTTGCGGTTGAGGGGGTTTCTCCAGGGGGTGGAATGAGAGTGGGGGAGGGGGAGTGAAGAGTTTAAATAAATAAACTCTTTATTTAAAACTCGAACCCCCCTAAAACACCCGCGTCCAAAACCCCAAAAGCGGTCAAGATTAAACCTCCCCTAGAGTAAAAACCACCTCCCGAGCACAACGGAGGTCTCGGAATTTGATTCTGAGCTTCCGTTTGAATGTTATTAACCTCAACCCTCGAGGCCGCCAAATTACGAAAACGCCCCTGGGGCCATTTTTCACTGACGCCCTGCGCCTGCAAAACTTACACCCCTCCTAGGGTAAACAGAACTCTCCAAACTCAACGGTGCCCTCGGTTTCCCAATCCAAGCCACCGTTTAAGAGATACTTGAGTTTCACCATTAAACGAATTAATTAATTAATTAATTAATCTGTTTAACTTTCTGAAAGCGAACGAGGGGTCCAAACGTCCCACGCCTACAAGTTTTATGTCGTTACTAGGGTAATCACCCCATTCCGGACCCATACGTACACTCGAATCTCTGATCCGGAACTTCGTTTAGGAGTTACCTCATTTTTTTTGTGTTTTCCAGTGTGAATGCACTGAAAATTTAATTTCGGCCACTCCGGGGCTCGGAATCGCACGCCGTCTGAAGGAACGACTCTGGAATATTATCAAGAATATTCCAAAGTCTTTATTAGAAAAAACTGGGTTCTTACATCATTCCCTCCTTCAATATTTTTGTCCCCAAAAAGAAAAACTAGGGAGAAACACAGGGTACTAAGCCCACACCTGGCTTTCCCATACCCAGAAGAACCCACACACAGCTCTGCGTCACCGCACACAGACCAAAGGATTGATCTGTTCACACGAGGTCGGCCCTTGCCGATGTCGTGCACCCACTCCAGACTTTGGGGTTATGACAAGGCGGTAGGGTACCTCGCCATCTCTTTGCACGGTCTTAAACAGCCCGAAGGCTCTCGGGTGTAGCTCACCTTCCCAGTCAAACATCTACGTTGCACGCCGCAACAGGAATCACTGCTTGGGCATGGAGCAAGGCCCAGTGATTCCCTCCTTCAGAATATCCATATGGTGAAGCACCCAAGGATATCTGGTCACGCAAGATTTTACAGTCGATGTCTCGCAACCAAGACTCTCTTACATGCTCAGAGAGCGATGAAGTCAACACCATCGACTAGAGAAAAAGGTCCCACACTTTTTTCCTTACCAACACAGGGTTACACCCGACGCCCTGCGTCACCCTGATAACACCTCAAACAAGGACCAGGGAGAAAATCCCTTCACACGCAGATCCTAACAATTCTACTGCAAGAAGTAGAAGAGTCACAAGAGGTACCTCTCACCATCTCATGCTCTGCAGGATCATAGACATCCAATGCTCGCGGCTGTCTGTGGTCCCAACCGTCAGCTCCCAGAGCCTGACGTGGACTGCCTAGTGGTGATGGGAAGACCTTGTAACGTCGTCCCCCACCTCCAACTCCTCCCTCTCCTATACTAGCACCACCTCTCAGGGCGCTACTCCGATCACGGTGTTGCCTCTGTCGTGGTGGTGCGCCTGCTGCCTGCCCGAAGCTCTCAGAAACTCGGGTCGGGTAGTTTCGTGCCAGGTGACCTCTCCCATCACAAGCATATCACCGACTCTCTTTGGGTTGCACTGGTGACCTCCAGCACCACTATAGTTTACGACCACGCCCCTGAGTCTGGTTGTCAGAAGGCCACCTGCGTCGAGGTTCTTCTTGCTGACATCCGCTAGTTGCGGAAGACGTCTCGGCTCCGACGTGCCTACTGCCACCACCAACGCTAGAACGTGACAGGAATCCCTCTGTCACCAGCGCCTGCTCTAGAACCCCAACATATGTGGAAATTGCCAAGGGTACTATGATAGAACAAATCTCCCTGCGGAGACCCCAAATCTCCCAGCGGAGACCCTGCTCAAACTTTCGCGCTCGGATGTTGTCATCATAGACCAAGTCCGGGTAAAAGCGTGCACGGTCTGCAAAACTAGCCGCGTACTCGGCCACCGTCATCCCTCCCTGCTGAAACTGCAGGAGCTCCTGAATCTGAATGGAGCGCAAGCAAGAGGGGAAAACTCCTCACGGAAAAACAACTGAAATTCACCCCCGGAAGCGACGACTCGTCAAGAAACTGAGTCACCAGACTCCACCAACGCCAAGATGCTCCACGAAAAAGGGTTGGCTTCCAAAGACACTCTTTGATCTATCGGTGTCTGCACAAGCCTGAAAAGGAAAACCACTACCTCGAGCCACACCTCTGCTGCCCGAGGGTCTGGCTCACCACTGAACCTCAGTGGTTTCTGCCGCTGGAACTCACGGAGTGCACTCAACCTGCGCTCAAGCTCCGCCTGCTCTACTGAAGCTGTCTACTGCTCAACAGGTGGGGGTGCTGCTACCGGCCCACCCGGAGAAAGGGGCTCGCACGATGGGTCCTGCACTGTGGCCTCGTAGCTCATAGGGTCGTCGTCACGCACTAAAGCTGACATCTTGGCTGGCAGTCTTCGCGGAGACATCCTGAATATTATCAAGGAGTGTCGTGGTCAGATGAGCATAATGTATATACCAACAACAACAACGATGGGGAGCTGACTCAAGAAGGACATTCAACACTCAGTCATATGTGATGCACAAACAAATTTCCCTACAACAAGTGTCTCAGCATGCCGAGTCAACAAAAGGGTTATAAGTGTCCTGGTGAATGGATACGTCGGCTGCTGCACCATCACTAGACTCCCTGGCATGAGAGCCGCTCTCGAGACACGTTAACACTGTTTCCCTATATCCCAACCAATTCCTCTTTTAGGGACGTCCGCACAACGTCCCAAGGAACGAACCACCTCTGATACCACTTTTTCACGACCCGACCCTACCCGGGATCGAGCCGCAACTACCCCAAGCCAGCCTCCATAGGCCAGGGGATGGCGACCAGCGCCGAAGGCACAATAACTTGGGGAGGCCTTTGCCTAAGCACCTGTACACACACACACAGCAAACTCAATACAATAGTGCAGAGTAAAAGTGAAGACAAGAAAAGAAAAGGAAAGAGAAACTGCTATATATATACCACAAACGTGCATCGACCTCTAAACAGTACAAGGTACAAACTGAAAAGAAAAGGGAAAAACACGCGAGTCAGACTAATCACTCGCCCGAAACGGTCAACAGGTGAAAAAGGTACTATTCGCCGTAACCAAACCAATGTAGGGCCCACCCCAAGATCCCGAAACTGAACCAACGGATCACGCCACTGCGATCCCCTCGAAAAAACACACGGGATTGAGTAATCAATCGCCCAAAATGGACACCAGGTGAAAAAGGTACTATTCACTGGAGCCAGGTTGGGTGGGTCCCACACCACATCCTCGAAAAAGGTCGGGCGAACTGCGCCATCACAAAGCTCTCGGAAAAGCACGTCAAATTGACTGCTTACTTGCGTGGAACGGGTACCCGGAGAAAAAGATGCGTTCCGGCGCACCGCACACGAGCGGTGCCACGTGGGACCCGCATCCCGGTCCCGAAACTCAACGAATGGGTTTCACTGTTGCGATCCTCTTGAAAAAGCACACAATATGGACTATTCACTTATCCAAAACGGTCACCCGGTGATAAAAATGGAAAATCACCGTCGACGCCCAAACGACCCTCGTGGGCCCTGCACCATCGTGAGGAATTACAGCGGGCAGACTGCGCCAACGCGATGCCCTCGGAAAAACACCCAACATCGACTGCTCGCACGCCCCGAACGGACGTCCGAAGAAAAAGTCGCTAAAAGCTGCACGTAACTCAAAAGACGGGCCGTGGGGTCCACGCCTCAACTCCGGATTCAACGCCCGGAACCACCATCGAAACCTCCTCCTCGACGCCAAGGTTCCAACGCCACTGACGGCGCTTAAATCAGACGTCGGACGCGTCTGCGCCGTTCAAGACAAGTTTACCCGGAAAACGACAAACCACTTAAAGACGCGTCGCGTCTCCGAGGCCCCTCGTTTCGGGAATTAAAAATTCCCGAAACTATCTCAAAAAGACCGCCTCTCTATTAGGTCTACGCCGCCGCAGACGGTGCGCCAAATGGACGCCCTGCGGATGATTTATTATTTATAAATCATTTTCATAATAATAATAATATTTTTTTTATTTTTTTTATTTTTTTTACCTTTTTTTTATTGTCGCGCCCCTCTTTTTTTTATCCTTTGGTTTTTCCCCCTCTCTCCAATCAAGGAGAGAGGGAGCCCCCCAAATCTCCATGCCGATTTTCCCTATTTATTTATTTATATATTTTTTTTGCCTTCTTTCTCTCAACCAGGTCGTCTTTTTCACAGGACCCCCGCCATATGCGGGTCCTTGCTCCTCCATGTCGCGACCCAGGTCGCCCTCAGGACCAGCACCGTGCCTCCTCAGCAGACCGCCCGCTCGCCCAGCACTTCGAGCCGCCGTCCGCAGCCGCCACACCGCCGCCTGGGTAGGCCGGAACCTCGCCGGACCCGGCTAAACCCGCCGGAAAACACTAAAAGCCCGCAATCATCGGCGGATGACTGCGGACGCCTCAAGGCTCGAATTTTAAATCCGAAAGATGCGTCGGAAACCTCATAAATTATACTTCAAAAATATGGGCTTTGTTCGAAGATCAGAGAGCAAAAAGACGCCTTAACTCAACTTGAAACAAGGGTTTGGAAATTAAAAAAAACACAAAACGAAAATCTCCTACCTCTTGGGCGAAGCCCGACGCTTCGTGACGATCCGCACCTTGCCATTGCCGCTTCCACCTTGCATGGGAGGGAGGAGGGGGAGAAGAAGAGGAGAGGTTGAGGTTGAGGGTGTTTCGCCAGGGGGTGGAATGAGAGTGGGGGATGGGGAGAGAAGAGTTTAAATAAATACACTCTTTTTTTAAAACTCGACCCCCCTAAAACACCCGCGTCCAAAACCCCCGACGCGGTCAAGATTAAACCTCCCCTAGAGTAAACGCCACCTCCTGAGCAAAAAAGAGGTCTTTGAATTTGATTCCGAGCTTCCTTTTGAAAGTTATTAACCTCAACCCTCGAGGCCTCCAAATTACGAAAACGCCCCTGGGGCAATTTTTCACTGACGGCCTGCGCCCGTAAAACTTACACCCCTCCTAGGGTAAACAACACACTTCAAACTCAACGGTTCCCTCTGTTTCCCAATCCGATCCACCGTTTAAGAGATACTTGAGTTTCACCATTAAACGAATTAATTAATTAATTAATTAATCCGTTTAACGTTCTGAAAGCGAGCGAGGGGTCCAAACGTCCCGTGACCACAAGTTTTATGTCGTTCCTAGGGTAAGCACTCCATTATGGATCCATCCGTACAATCGAATCTCTGATCCGGAACTCTGTTTAGGAGTTATCTCATTTATTTGGCGTTTCTAGTGTGAACGCACTAAAAATTTAATTTCGGCCACTCTGGGGCTCGGAATCGCACGCCGTCTGAAGGCACGGCTCTGGAATATTATCAAGAATATTTCAAAGTCTTTATTAGCAAAAACTGGGTTCTTACACTATGTGAGGTGACTTCTTAAGTATTAGGTGTCACACGATTAGTGCATGGTTTGGAAAACCCGTGCAGTGAAACAATGTGACCCTATTTTTAGGGTAAAATTACCAAAATACCCTTAATGAAGCTTTAAAAATTTTCCTTACTTTCTTCTCCTCCAACAGTCATGTGAGGCTCTCTCTATGCCATGGGTTTTCCTCCTCCATGCAAAACCTAGGAATGATTTTAACTCTTCCATTCAAATACAGATTTTGGTGTCATCAATCTCTATGGATCCTAATCAGGAAGCTCTGGATTCCTTTTGAATATTTCTACATTTAATCTCCTCTCAATTTCACTACTTAGCTGTAAGATCATTTGCCCTATTTTCAAGTGAATGGTTTGTTTGTTCAATTTCGTCAAAACCAGATTTAGTCAAACCCTAATATTGGATGACTATGTCATAATAAGTAAGAGGTTGGTGGTCTATATAATTTTCCAAAATTTTCTATTGATTTATGAATAGTGTATTTTTGCTGTGAACTAGCCTTTATTGAGCGTATCTCTTTAATTGGGTTATTCATATCAATTTGATCATTTCACCTTTTTAAACTTCCTATGATCATTTTGTAGTAGTTTTAGATAGCCAAACTTGATCATGGACACCCCATGGGTGTTTTGGAATTAATTTAACCTTTCAGTTAATTTTTTATAATTCCTAGAACACATTATATGCATTAATATTAGAATATAAATGGAATTTTCCTTGTATGAACTTGTCTAAATGATAATGGAACCTTCTAAGTGTCATTTAAACTCTTAAATTTTAATTTCAATTTGTATTGATCAGTTTTAAATTTTTATTTACGATACCTAAATACATGAATTTTGATTAGATTTTTAAATATAATAAATGATTTTTTTTAAAAAATATCCCTTTTTATAAAAAAAATACCCCAGATGAGGAACTATGTCTTCAAATAATAATGTGATGATTATGTTTTAAATCATGTTTTGCTTGTTTCATTAGACATCTTCTATTCTTGATGTATGTGTTAGTTATGGGACGTTTTTGAACATTGCCTCTTTGGTTATTTCTAAATGAAATTTATCTCTATTAATATAAATGTAAAATGAACTGAGGCACCTCCAATGTTCTTAGCACTAATTTTAATTGGAATTGCCCGTGTAGGTAATTTCCCTTTTCTAATGACACCTCATAAGTACTCATTGAGCATTATATATTGGTCTCCATTGATTTAGTAAATCAAATGGAATGTATTAATGGTTTCTTCTGTCCATGATTTATTTCCCCCCTTTAGTTAATTAAATGGTTAATTTGAAATGGAACTTAATAGGGTCGTATGAAAATGCCTCTTTTTATTTTGTAATAAGCATGGATTATGTGAATTGAATTAAAATATTCACTTGAAATGAATTATAATGGGTGGAAAGTCTAGACTATTTATTACATTATCAATTTGAAATCATATAAATGGAGGGTCCTTGATTATTAGGGGTTATTAAAATGAAAATAATGAGATGTATTTCCCCATTGATTTTATTATAAATGTAATGATTCCTTAGTTTGGTCTTGATGAATGTAAGGAATGAGAGGTATTGAATCATGAAAATTTACTATAAACATGATTATGTATTTACGTAGGTTGTCTATAATGTTATGGTTTTTGTTCATAATGGAGGTATCTTGCTCCCTTACATCAGGTGTTGATCAAGATTTCGTGTACCAGTGATATTATATGGGAATCCATTTGTATTTCCCATGTACCATGATTAGAGTGTTTCCATAGTGGCTCACCCTCCATCCTGAGTGTTTTAGCATTATTCCCATAACTCTATTTGTAATTAGGTAATTTACCATATTAGTTGAGCATATAGGCTCGTTTATACTGCTTATATATGACTGAGATACTCACTAATCTAGCCAGAAACTAGTATTTTAGCTATATGTCCATTTGAAGTCTGTATTCACTTGGTTCATATAGATGTATGCAATATAAAATTATAATATTTATATATTATTACTATATTCATATGGTTACTAATTGGATTTTCATTATGGCTATGATCCAATGAAATTATACCTACCAGGAGTCCCTTAGGAACCTAGGTGGGTTATTGTTCATTTATTTCAGAACTATTTATTTATATTTTTACTTATACCAGCACACAATATTACATTTTTTTTCATGGACTGGATTTTGTCATAGACACTATGGGTGGGAACCTATTGGAATTATTATCTCACACCTTGATCGGGCCACCATTACACTTGGGTAACTGAGTAGACCTTATATGTTCAGTACCATGTTTGATTACATAAGATTTTTAGCTAGTATATGGGAGTTAGGATAAGAGGACCGAGTTGTAGATCGTGATACTCATTGAGATCCCCCTTGTAGATTTTATTTTATTTATTTTCATTATTTGTGTAATTCATTGTATCCCTTGTTATTGTATGTATTCTGTTTTTTTATGTATCATCATTAGAACATGCATGAATCAGTTGTATATTGGCATTAGACATCTTTTTTTACGTTTATATTATTCTTTTGAAACTCTATAATTATTAATATTACTTTCGTTGTTGTATACTATTTATATTCTGATTTACCACTATACTACTATAATATGAGGGTATAGTCTCCTCACTTTACCATATCCACACCCTCTCTTCGAGTTGGAAGCCTTAAGCGTACATGGAGGCACACCTAAGACCATGTGATGCACTAGTATGGCTATCGTCTTAGTGGTTAGCCGGGTTGGGATATTACAAAGTTATATCCAAGGGGTTTTTTCATTGTATTACTATTTTGGTTTTGTAGATAGGAGACAAGGAATGTCTCAATGCTTGGTAAATAGACATGTCTTGGACTGATCACCCCACACATAGGAAAATGAACATGTGTCCAGCGCCGGGTTTATTTTTAATGTAGTTTTTATTACAATTCATGTGATTTCATCTTGAATTAATGGTATATTTTCTAGTGTATATTTATTTATAAGTTTATGGTATTTTTCCATTTGAATGATATGGAAAAGATAAATCATTACATGCATTAGTATAGGAATATAGAGAATCCACATGCCATGCATATTCCATTCCATGTAGTTTTATTTTTAGAGATTCATTCTGATTTGGTTGTGTTCCTTGAATGTAATCCATGATTTTGTTTATTAGTAGGCATGTTTAGGTATTTTAATAGCACACATAGAATGGTACCGACATAGGTAAATCTTTATCATGTCTATTTATATCATGTGATTTAATGAACATATTCTCTACTTCCTACCATCTTAGAATGTCTTTCCTTATATTATGATATGTGCTTATGATCTTGGTTCTCTATGTTTACATCTTACAATAACATGGTAGTTTTTTAATGTAATTGGTGGAATGAGTTAAATTTATGGGTTCCAAGTAAATGTGACCCATTTTTCAATTGTATGGTGTATGGTAACCTAACAACTAGGAAAAGGCCACCCATTTATTCAAACCATATTTTGAGCTTTATACATGTCTACAAAGTATTTTTAAAATGTAAATGGATGACAAAGATTAAATTTTAAACTGTAATTAGTTTTGATTAATGGGATCCAAATGCAAAACTATAATGTGTATGGGTGCTTTATGGATTTTTATATGTCCACCCATATGACTGTAAAATCATATATGTGCATTATATATTTTGAAATAAAATCAGTTTTGATTAAATGGGATCTAGACATTGGTCTATAAAGTGTATGGGTGCTTTATAGACTTGGGTGATAGAAACCCATGTAATCGAAAAAATATATATATGATTGTCATATATAATTAAATGGTTATGAATGTAAAGTTTATTTAATTTTAATCTTCAATGAATCTATTAACTCATAAAATGAACACATAGACCCATGTAGGTCAGTTGGAGAAAGCTTCTTATGAGATGACCCTTTTAGGTGTTTGTGGTGTCTATAATTTGACAACTGCTATTGGGTTTCATTTTGATGAACCCATGTTGTTTAAATGGTACCCATGTAGGTTTCCTTATTAATTAAAAAGGAATTTATATGAAAAAATATCTAATAATGACGGGATTTCAATAAAAAGTTTATGTTTTTAAATGACTTTTTATAAGACTTTCCTGTTATTCCTCGATGTTTTGGATGAAATATTTTAAATGTTTAAAAATATTGAATGTGAATCAATTTAGTAATGTGAAAAATGGAATGCTTACTGGTTTTATTTGTCTAAAACCTCATGTAATGGTAGTTTGAGTTTCTTTTTTAGTATCCTTGTAATTGAAATGTTGGAATTTTCCATGGGCCTATTTTATTTTTAGAAATGGCTTAGATGATCAACCATTGATCCTAGTGACTTCATTTGGCACGAACTAGAGACAAGGTCGACACTTATTCTACATAAGGGGATATCATGTTGTAGGTAGAACCCTTGGAACTTTAGTTTCTTGCTAAATGTTGTGGGTTTCTGGAATTTAGTGTTATTCATCTATCTTGGTCCCTAGTTGGATGCTTATCATTAAAATGACACCCTTATTCAGATAGGTGTTCATGTTTTCGTTAACAGTTTCTATGGGAGTCAGCATCGAGTAATGCCCAGTTTTAGTCGGATAGACATTACTTGAGAATGTTTTGCTATTTTTTAGTTCTCGTTAACCTTTATTATTTTCCTCTATGATGGATGACTTAGTTTGTATTCATCTCGGTTAAATTTCATATGGGGAATAATAATCCAAATAAATCTCTTATATGAACCACCTAATAGATAGATTCATAGGGAATACAGCCTATGTACAGTTCTGATGGTGTTTTGTTTTTCTTCTGATACATTTGGGATAGTATGTGTTCATATATGTGGTGCCCATTGAGTGTTGAACGATGTAATGAATTGGGTGATTTCAATAGAATCTTTAAACCTTATGTTATTCAATACCTTCCCAGGACATCTATGGAGTATATTAACGTAGACGTTAAAAGTAAATAGGTATGTCCCAATTCATAGGATGGAGATTCATCCGTTCTTGGGTGTTTTTGACATACCATTTGGTTTGGTTTTTGCTTTTTTTTTGTGCTTTGACGTGTGTGAGAATCACTTGGGGGAGTTTTGCACTTTCATTTAAGGTGGTTTTGACCTAGTGTACTTGTGAGCGATTGTTCTATCTCTTCTTTCAATGGATAGGACACTTCTATGGTGGGGAGAATATTGAATATTCTGGTAAATGTCTCTTTCTATGTAGAATGAGAAAAACCTAAGAGGACCATTGGGAAATGGTCAGTTTTTCAAAAAATTCCATTCAACCTTGAATATTTTTAAACGTGTCGTTTCTTTCTTGGAAACATGATATTTTTATGGTTGGTTGTTTTTGTAACGTCCCTGTAACACCCCAAGGTTCTGGAAATAAATATAGAATTCAATTTTATAATCTATCCTCTTCCATGTTTTGAATTTCAAGAAATGTTCATCTAGAGTTATGCTTAGTATGTCATTTGGAGTCTCATGAAACAAACTTGTTTTTTTGGTGAATAGTAACATACCCTTATGAATAATAATATGAATAGTAATATTCCCTCATGAATAGTAAATAATATTATTATTTTATTTTCCCAAGGAAATAGGATAATGGTATCTTAATTAATTTTCCAATGTCACATAAAACTAATTGCACTTCAATATTGTTATTTTTCGAATTAACTGTGAACTTATTTAAAAATTAAATTAATAATATTTAGAAAATTATTTTTGAAAAATGGATTTCACTTTTGAATTCTACAGGTCAAAAAATGTTAGGGATACATTTTTTGAATTTTTCTGATACTCTTGAATTTTCGGTGAATAGTGAAATACGATAAAATACAGTATAATCAATTTATCAGTAAAAATGCACTATTTATGACATTATAAGTGATGTAAGGCCACTTTCTTCGAACTCACATGATATTATCACTATCTAGGGCCACCTGTTTTGAGATTATTCATAGTCTTGATAAAAATATTATAATAATGATTAAAATAATCTAAAATACCACCCCTCCTCCACTATAAATACTACCCTCACTCCCCTCTTCCTCCCACACCTTTCAAGCCTTTAGCATTGTCTAAATTCTGCCAAATTCCCTCCCCAATATTCTTCCCCACGTCCTAGAGCTGCTGGTCTCACCAAAAGACCAAGACCAAAGCCCTTAAGGAGGATCTCAAGGAGAAGAGATCAAGAGGTAAACATCCTCTTTCATTTTCATTCTTTTCTTCCATTTTATGTTATTCTCTTCCATTACCTTTGTTTTGTGTTGAGATATATCATTAAATATTTCCCCTTACTGTCCATATTATGTATGAATGATGAGATATTCCATTCCTCTCATCAAACTATATTTTTATGAAATTTTAAGCGACGCCGTTAGGCTGCCGAATTTTCGTGAGAAATTTATAAAGTTTTCTTTCGTTTTAAGATTCCTTTATTTTCTTCTTCTTTAATAACCTCCTATATCCAAATGATCATGATAACTCCAGTAGAATATATATACTGGATTTATATCATGTTAATGGAAGAACTATCTTAAATATTCTTACTCCCTCCCTTTTATTTTGTAAATGAAATCGATGTCCATAAGGATCCAATTTATAACCTTTGTGGACGACGAAGTTTCATTATTAAATTTATTCTTAATTACATGTCATGAAACCATATTCATGTTTGAACCATACTATAATATATGTTTTATAACCTAATTAATATTCAGGAACCATAATATGTATATATAATTAAGTTATATGACAAAACTAGTTCATAATAATCCAAGTACCGCTGAATAATCGAAGTGGATGTCATCTAATGATTCAACCTCATTCCATGTAACCAAATGATAGAAATGTAAATTAACAATTCTATATGGTCATAAGTAATGTTTAATTTCAGTTCTGGAGATTTAAATCCTTTCCACTTCATTACTTAAAAACAAGTGAACCGAATATGAAAATAAAGGAATCAAACAATCCAGAACGACGAAATTCAATACAATAACTTATCAATAAAGACCAAAATTAACTAACCAGAATTATGATAAACTAAATACATGTATATTAGGTTCTTAAATAAGTTATTGATATGTATAATTTCACTTTCCAGGACCTTAAGTTCAAGAGGAGAACACATTTGGATTTAATGTAAGGGTTTCTTCATCTCACTTCCATTTTTGTGAGATATTCCGTAATCACTACTATTACTTTGTATGGTATATGTATACTGACCATTATTGTCTCATATCATGAATATCATTATTTTTATGATATTCAATTTATCATTTAAAAATGATTAATTTTGGGTCATACGAATCAATTGATTACAATGTTGTAAAGGGTTCCCCGTCTCACTTCCATTTCTGTGAGATTTTCATCGTTCAACACTAATTTCTTGTATGTGGTATATGTGTACTGTCATTTGATATATATATAATAGCATTATTCTTTTTATATTCATGTTATTCAATTATTCACTTGATATTTATTATATTCTGGTCATATGATTCGACCGATCACATTGTTGTAAGGGAATTCTTAACCCGATTTCCATTCTTTGGGTTAACATTATACTTTGTTAATTATGTGGTATTTGAATTGTTTGTGTGATTAATTATGATTATAATATGTTTAATAATGTGTATTTATAGATTATTTACATATTCCTTCCACTCTATTAAGTCTCACTTCAATTATATGATGTTTATAATGGACTTTTCTTCTAAAATCTTCTTTTAAAATTCTATTTTACATGATTCAAAAGAAATGTTTTTATGCTATTATTTATGTTGTATGATTATGTTTTGGTTATTGGGAACTGTTTATGATGATGGGTGGGACCTATATTTCCCTCCAATTCATTGGGTATGAGTATGTTGGAGTTCGGTCGTATGGTTACTCCAAGTGTAACTGCGATGGTTACACAAAGTAAGGTAGCCGTGAGGGTTACAAATTTTAATGTAGCCAAGATGGTTACAAGATTATGTAAGTAATTCCCCAAGATACCTCTATTATTATATTTATGTTCTCATGTTTCATGTGGTTATTCGACTAGTATAACACCCTTAATTATGTTTAATTATGGCATTATTTGTTAGCTCATATTTCTTCCATAATATGTTTCATGTTTGTTATTAAAGGCATGTGTTTTCAATTATTCACCATGTCTAATGTTTATGTTATCTTCCGCTGTATTGATTACTCTTACTGAGTATTTGATCTAACACCTTTCTTATGTTTCATTTTCTTGGGATATGAAGAAGTAATTTATGAATGACTTACAAGTATAATCTAGGAGACTTGATGTTTCTAGTGGATTAAAATATTGTTTTTGTTTCCCTTCATGTTGTAATGATAAAATTATGTATGTATCTTGTTTCCAATAATACTAAACTACTCAATCCTTCGGGATTCGTATTCCTTGTTTGTATGCCAACATAATCAAATAAGTCACCAGCTCCAGGAAACTGGGGTCGGGTCCTTACAGTTGTTATCAGAGGAAAGTTTAGTAGAAAACTTGGAAACTAGATTTAGAAAACGTATATTAAGGAACAAATCCCTAAGATAGTATTTGAGGATAAACGTACAATAAAATCCTGGTATTTTTGGTAAGGAATAGAATATGTTTATTCTTATAGAAAATACATCACTGTCTGGATACGAGCAGGTAGAGGCGGCTCTGGCACAGATGTATCTAGGGGTAAAACCTGAAAACACCGCTTTGAGCTAGACTCGAACGGGAACTGGTACACGACAACGGGCCTTGTTGCACTCTTGGTTACGAAACTCCCAGGGGATATGCTTAGGATAATTCATATTTTTTTAAGCCATTATAATGGAGTTAATGCAAAAATTCCTCATAGTATTGGGTTTGAATAACTCTGGAAACCAGAACTGAACAATTAGTAACTTTCTTAAGCAATACTAAGAGAAATGTTTTTTTATTTTCAGATGGAAAATGAATGTACAAGTCTTTTGTCCCTTCCCACGGAAATCCTTGAAACTATAATTGTTAAGTCATGTAAAGTAGACTATGAAACCTTTGGAAACCTCCGACTATCCTGCAAGCTTCTTTACAATGTTTCGAACAACTCAAATGTCCTTCGAATATTCTAGGGATCGGAAGTTGTGTATAACCAAATGGCCAATGCACAGTTCGAGAATTATAAAAAGAAAGGGAAGTACTACGAGGGACTATTCCTGTGTTTTACCCTAGATAAGAAATGGTTGGCCATCACGGCATTCGGAGAAGCTACAAAGGAGCTGGACTTCCGCGCAGTCTTTATGTACCAAATCCTGAGTTTCAGCATGCTTGGGGACCTCTTCTATTTTGAATCTTTCATCGAATCCTTCAAATATGATGTGGTTCAAAAGATCTTTATTAACCAAATCCTAGAGGATGTTGCGGAACTTGATGTTACTCATGCCTATCTCTGGAAAACCACCTGTATCAAACGAGAGATTGGGTTTAACCATGATCTAATTTGCCGATAGTGTATTTGGGAAGAGGAGACCTGCGAGCATTGTTCTGCCCTGGGAGTAGAGTTGAATAAAACCTTCCTCCTTAGGCGGTGGAGGTAGAGGGACATCACCAATGATGTCAGGAAGTCCATACTAATGTTTTGTGAAAGGGATCAAGAGATTTTGTAATTTCTTGAGTTTTATAAATCATGTCTAAATGAATGATGTTGTATTGTTTTTTTTGTTATGGTTTTATATAAAACAATAACTTGGTTTAAAATGGATTTGAGATACTGAATATTGATTTACTAAAACTTTTCAGATAGAAGATGAGTCAACCAACCAATATTTTATCACTACCTACCGAGTTGTTAGAGACTATAATTGTCAAGACATGCTCCGAAAAGGACCATCCCTATTCCAACATACGTCGGACTTGTAAAATACTCCACTGGGTATCAAATCATCCAAACATTCTCCATCTTTACCAAGGAAGAAATCTGGTCTATTACCGTATTGTATATGCACAATTTGTTGCATATAGGAAAAGAGGGAAGTATCATGAAGCTCTTTTTCTATGTTTCACTCTAGCTGATAACTACCGAGATGTGGGTAAATTTCTTGAAGCTGCTTTGGATGGTGACCATCGAGCGACCTACCTATTTCAGATCTTGAGTTTTAGTGTGTACGGAGAACTTTACGACATCAATATCTTCCAGAATGATGTGGTGTGTGGGAATTATAGGGATTTAGTCCACACTGAAATTTTTGACCTCCACACTTCTCGTGCCTCTCTATGGAAGCCTGAGTGCTTTAAGAACAGTTTCGATCCTTGCTGTCTGAAGTGTGTCTGGGTTAAGGAAATCGAGCAGCTGAATTCTACCTCAGGAATTCACCTGAGGTCGTCAGAACCCTATCATCGGTGGTGTCTCTGGTAAAGGGTCTTCTGGAGTAACGTTTTTTAGTGTTGTGTATGGTTTTGGGAGATTTAAATCATTGAACTAGTTTGGGGATTCATGTATTGGGGGACTTGGAAAACCATGCACAACTTCACATTTTGAACCAGTGGTTATATACAAATATAGCATGTTTTCTTTTCTTTTTGTTATCCTTTCATCGATTATAATTTTAAATGAGTATCACTAAGTAAACTATTATAATAAATTTTCAGATGGAAGGACAAACCCATATGTTATCTCTTTCTACGGAGATCTTGGAAATCATTGTAATCAAAACCTGTGAAGAAGGGTACCTACCTCTCGCAAACTTTTTAAAAACGTGTAAAAAACTATATGAAGTGACAAACAGTCCAGACATTCTCCTCACCTGTCAAGGGAATGCTTCAATATACTACCGCTTATCCATGGAACAATTGGTTGAGTACAGGCGAAGAGGAAAATACCACGAAGGGCTTTTCCAATGTTTCAACCTAGGACGAAACTATACGGCCAGGTTATATTTCCAAGAGGCTTATTTGGAGGGAAAATTTTGTGCATCTTACATGTAACTCTTTATTTTTAGCTTGTACATCAATATCTATGACTTAGATGTGCTCAGTCGAGACATAGTTCGGAGAGTTCTTCATCTGTTGGTCCATTTGGATATTTCCAAACATTTCACTATTCGAGCCTCCCTCTAGAAGATCGAGTGTTCGATGCAAGAGTTCAACCCCTTCTGTCCAAGGTGTGTCTGGGTCAAAGAACTAGAGGAGTTGAGCAACAATTTGGTTTTTCTGCTGAACGCACCTGAGGATCCTCTATGACAGGAGATGTGGTAAGAACGTCTGAGGGCTTTCTTTTTTGGTTATGAAATGAATTGCGAAGACGCAATTCTTTGAAGGAGGAAATATTGTAACACCCCAAGGTTTTTGAAATAAATATAGAATTCAATTTTATAATCTATCCTCTTATATGTTTTGAATTTCAAGAAATGTTCATCTAGAGTTGTGCTCAGTAAGTCATTTGGAGTCTGATAGAACAAACTTGTTTTTTTGGTGAATAGTAACATACCCTTATGAATAGTAATATGAATAGTAATATGACCTCATGAATAGAAAATAATATTATTATTTTATTTTCCCAAGGCAATAGGATAATGGTATCTTAATTAATTTTCCAATGTCACATAAAACTAATTGCACTTCAATATTGTTATTTTTCGAATTAACTGTGACCTTATCTAAAAATTAAATTAATAATACTTAGAAAATTATTTTTGAAAAATGTATTTCACTTTTGAATTCTACATGTCAAAAAATGGGAGGGGTAAATTTTTGGTATTTTTCTGAAACTCTTGAATTTTCGGTGAATAGTGAAATACGATAAAATACCGTATAATCAATTTATCAGTAAAAATTCACTATTTATGACATAATAAGTGATGTAAGGACACTTTCTTCGAACTCACATGATATTATCACTATTTAGGGCCACTTTTTTGAGATTATTCATAGTCTTGATAAAAAATATTATAATAATGATTAAAATAATCTAAAATACCACCCCTCCTCCAATATAAATACTACCCTCACTCCCCTCTTCCTCCCACACCTCTCAAGCCTTGAGCATTTTCTAAATTCTGCAAAATTCCCTCCCCAATCTTCTTCAGCACGTCCTAGAGCTGATGGTCTCACCAAAAGAACAAGACCAAAGCCCTTAAAGAGGATCTCAATGAGAAGAGATCAGGAGGTAAACATCCTCTTTCATTTTCATTCTTTTCTTCCATTTTATGTTATTCTCTTCCATTACCTTTGTTTTGTGTTGATATATCTCATTAAATATTTCCCCTTAATGTTCATATTATGTATTAATGATGAGATATTCCATTCCTCTCATCAAACTATTTTTTATGAAATTTTAAGAGACGTCGTTAGGCTGCCGAATTTTCGTGAGAAATTTATCAAGTTTACTTTCATTTTAAGATTGTTTTCTTTTCTTCTTAATTCCTCACATCCTATATAAAAATGATCATGAAAACTCCAGTAGCATATATATACTTGATTTATATCATGTTAATGGAAGAACTATCTTAAATATTCTTACTCCCTCTGATTTATTTTGTAAACGAAATCGATGTCCATAAGGTTCTGATTTATAACCTTTGTGGATGAAGAAGTTTCATTATTAAATTTCTTCTTAATTACTGGTCATGAAACCATATTCATGGTTTAACCAGACTATAATATATGTTTTATAACCTAATTAATATTCAATAACCATAATATGTACATATAATTAAGTTATATGAAAAAACTAGTTCATAATAATCCAAGTACCACTGAATAACCAAAGTGGTTGTCATCTAAAGATTCAACCTCATTCCATGTAACCAAATTATAGAAATGAAAATTAAAAATTCTATATGATCATAAGTAATATTTATTTTCAATTCTGTAGATTTACATCCCTTCCACTTCATTACATAAAAAGAAGTGAACCGAATATGAAAATAAAGGAAACAAGCAATCCAGAACGACAAAATTCAATACAATAACTTATCAATAAAGACCTAAATGAACTATTCATAATTATGATAAAATAAATACATGTATATTAGGTTCTGAAATAAGTTATTTATATGTATAATTTCACTTTCCAGGACCTTATGTTCAAGAGGAGAACACATTTTGATTTAAGGTAAGGGTTTCTTCATCTCACTTCCATTTTTGTGAGATATCCCGTAATCACTACTATTACTTTGTATGATATATGTATACTTCCCATTATTGTCTCATATCATGAATATCTTTATTTTAATGATATTCAATTTATCATTTGACAATCATTAATTTTGGGTCATACGAATCAATTGATTACAAAGTTGTAAGGGGTTCCTCGTCTCACTTTCATTTCTGTGAGATTTTCATCGTCCGCTGCTTATTTCTTGTATGTGGTATATGTGTACTGTCATTTGATATATATAATAACATGATTCTCTTTATATTTATGTTATTCAATGATTCACTTGATATTTATTATATTCTGGTCATATGATTCGACCGACCACATTATTGTAAGGGAATTCTTAACCCGATTTCCATTCTTTGGGTTAACATTATACTTTGTTAATTATGTGGTATTTGAACTGTTTGTGTGATTAATTATGATTATAATATGTTTAATAATGTGTATTTACAGATTATTTACATATTCCTTCCGCTCTATTAAGTCTCACTTCTAAGTATATGATGTTTATAAGGGACTTTTCTTCTAAAATCCTCTTTTAAAATTCTATTTTACAAGATTCAAAAGCAATGTTTTTATGCTATTATTTATGTTGTATGATTATGTTTTGGTTATTGGTAATTGTTTATGATGAAGGGCGGGACCTATATTTCCCTCCAATGCATTGGGAATGAGAAAATTGGAGGTCGGCCGTATGGTTACTCCAAGTGTAACTGCGAAGGTTACACAAAGTAAGGTAGCCACGAGGGTTACAAATTTTAAGGTAGCCAAGATGGTAAAAAGATTATGTAAGTAATGCCCCAAGATACCTCTATGATTATATTTATTTCCTCATGTTTCATGTGGTTATTCTACTTTTAGAATACCCATAATTATGTTTAATTATGGCATTATTTGTTAGCTCATATTTCTTCCATAATATGTTTCAAGTTTGTTATTAAAGGCATGTGTTTTCAATTATTCACCATGTCTAATGTTTATGTTATCTTCCGCTGTATTTCTTACTCTTACTGAGCGTTTGATCTCACCCCTTCCTTATGTTTCATTTTCTCAGGATATGAAGAAATAATTTATGATTGACTTACATGTATAATCTAGGAGACACGATGTTTCTAGTGGATTAAAATAGTGTTTTTGTTTCCCTTCATGTTGTAATGATAAACTTATGTATGTATCTTGTTTCCAATAATACTAAACTAATCTGTCCTTTGGTATTCGTATTCCTTGTATGTATTCCAACGTCATCAAATAAGGCACCGGCTCTGGGAAACTGGGGTCAGGTCCTTACAGTCCCGGTTCTGGGTGTCGCCCAATGCTTCCCCAAACCCGGTTGGTCATATGACCTCAAGCGTATTTCCCAAAACACCATAGGATGCCGAATAGCAGTGATGGCCTAGGTATTATAATGGGGATACTATGCCATTTTTTTCATAGTATACACAATATAAATTGAATAGAAAACAATAGAAGAATCATTAATACCATACAACAAAATTAAATAGCAGAAGACTGATAAAAATATAACAATTGAAGCACATAAAAACTGATGCACAGAACTTGTGTCTAAGAAAGTAAGAAAACAAGTCATAATTCAAGAAATATAATAGTAAAACCAAAGTATAGAAAAAACAAGTAAACTCTAATAGAATCACAAGCCTCAGCTTGGTCTCATGCTCCCTAGCTCCAACAACATTCATGTACCTGATGAGGAAGGGTGCTTGCCCTTATCTATACCTATAACCATATAATCTGTTTGGGTAGAAAACATGACCCAAAAATGGAGTGAGATAGATCCCAGTAGGAAAATAATGAAATATCTATTCCTAACTATCAGTGAATATATATACATATATAGCAGGTAATATGAAAAAAATGAAGAAATAAACTAGGAAGTACTCAAAATTAAATAGTCCTACAGTTTTCAATTACATTCATTTACTTTTAATAATTATTCAATCCATTGAATAATGTAACCCCAAGATCTATCCTAATCTCTATATCCCCCCATTTAATAGTATTAAACAGACGTCTCAGAAGTCCACCTAAAAATAGGTAAGACCGAGTCCAATCTTATTCTTTGTCTTGGCATACTTTTCCCCATCATTCAATTATTTAATAATAACCCTTTTGGATGTTATCATGGTCAAATTCCCTTATTCTAACATAATAACAATTCATTCAATAACGACCCTATGGGTAGCTCTCATAGTCTATCCCCACTGGTATAACATAAAAATAATCATTTATAAATGAGCACCTGGGAAATCTCTCAAGGTATAAACTTCTTGGTCTAATATACTATCAAACAATTATAAACAACCACCGGGAAGAGCTCTCACATTCTAAACCCATGGGTCGATGACCACCTGGTAGATCTCACACTCAATAACCCTGGGTCTCATAATAATACAAAATACATAAATGACCCTTCATAGGGAAGCTCTCATAGTAATATTCCCCTTGGTCAATGTTCCACAATGAATATTACAAGAATTTAAAAAAATCACTCCCATTCCATCCAATTCAGAAAATTCATGGAAAAAGGTACATAACCTTACACATAAGCAACAACCCCTTATTTCAATAGTAAAACCATAGCAGGTGATAAACAGGGTTAAAATCCAAATCATTAAATACCCCAAATGTGGGTATGTGGAACTTTTAGCATATATAATCCAAACAAAATTAGCTAAATGCACAAACCACCTACCTTGATATCATACAATCAACACTCTTGAATGTTGACCATTGAATCAGTATAGAATGGCGTAGATCTAAAAAAAGTTTAAAAACTCCCAGCCTTGAATAACTAATGAGAGAGGAGGAATTTCAAATAAAGTCTATATGGGTTTTGATAAATCACCAATAGGATTTCAACACATGTGATGATCTCTCAATTGGAGGTCAGATGGGGAATTGGGAGGGGATCGAAGATCGAGCAATTTCATCGCTCTCATGTACGAACAGAGTGGAGAAGAATGTGTTTCTGAAGATGAGACATGGCCCTACCCTGATTTATCAAATAAATAGAAAAGTTACACGGTGTGTTCATTAAATGTACATTCCGTGTATTAGCCTCAACCTGCCCCTGATTTAGGTTGTCTTCCAGGTAACCACATGTCCATTTACTCGTGCATTACACGGCTAATACGCGGCTATAAATGATACCCAGGTACACAGTGTGTACTCATAAGTACATAGTGTGTACTCATAAGTACACGAAATGTACTGATAAAATTACTATTTCTTCATTTTCCCCCATGAACAACCAAATTTATGATCCATTCCAAAAAAGAAGATTTGTGTTCTTAAAAACAACCCACCTTAAAATAATCCATCCCCGAATTTCCCTTCAAATTGTGGTGATGATGAAATTTCAAATAAATCTAGCCACTGGGATCATGTGTCATCATCCCTCTCCCATGTCTCGTATTTTACTCGCTCTTGTTTTCATAGCACCCATACCATAGGAATAGACCAACCATGGATAACTTTTGTGTCGTGATCCACAATCCGAATAGGGTGCTCCTCAAAGGATTTATCCACCTCTAACTCAACCTAATCAGGTATAATAACATGATACGGGGATGAAAAATAATGCAGTAGCTCAGAAACATGAAATATGTCATGCATAGGTTGGTACCTCAGAGGTAACTGCAACTGAAAGGCAACAGGACTGACTCCCTCCAAAACCACAAATGTCCCAACGTATCACAGTGAAAGCTTCCCCTATCTCCTAATCCTTCTATGTCCCAACCTCAGTGTGACACGTAAGAAAACTTGATCACCAACCTCAAACTATAGAGGTCATATTCATCGATCAGTGTAATATTTATTTCGAGACTGTGCAATATCCATCCTCTTTATAATCAGCTCAACCTGATCAGTGTTCTCCTGGATAAGATGAGGTCCCATCATAGCAGCCTCTCCTGCCTCCAAAAAACATAGGGGTGATCGACATGGCCTATCATAAAAAGCCTCATAACGTTCCATCTAAATCATTTCCTAAAAACTATTATTGTAGGAAAAATACACTAGGGGGATGTGTCCCTCCCAAGATCCCTTGAAATATTGGACGCTTTCTCGAAGCATGACCTCTAAAACTAGAATCGCATGCTCAGACTGGCCATCTATCTGGGGGTGTTAAGATGTATTCCTATGAACCTGTGTACCTAAATCTCTATGTAGTCCCTTCCAGACACGATATGTAAACTAGGAGTCCCTGTCTAAAATGATAGAGTGTTGAAAGCCATGAAAATTCCTAATATCTTGGATGTAAAATGTTCCCAACTTATCAACATTGAAGGTTTCCTTAATCTCTAGGAAGTGTGAAACCTTTGTAAGCTTGTCGATAACAACCCAAAAAAAATCATTACCTTGAGGTGACCTTGATAAACCTGTCACAAAATCCATCGCGATATTATTCCATTTCCACTCGAGAATGGGTAACTATTGTAAAATCCCTTTTGGTCATTGATATTCATCCTTCACCCTGCTGATAGGTGGAACATCTTATAAAAAATCCATCTACATCCCTTTTAATGACTACACCCCAAAATTGATGGTGTAGATCTCGATACATATTGGTGACACCAGTATGAAATCCCCAAACCGAGAAATGAAAATCTTGCATCAACTCCTAACATATGTCTGTTGACACCCATACAGTTGCATGAATACACAATACCTCATTGTCGCCTCTGGTCCACCTAGAAATAGTGTCCTCGCCTGAAACACTCTATCGTAAGACTAGGCCTTCAGAATCTGATATCTACATCATTAAAACTCGATCTAGTATAGTATAGGTCACAGATATAGAAGAATGAAAAGTCTACCATTGTCTGTTGTGCACCTCCAAATGAATCTCAGAGAATATATCCACAATCTTCCCTTCACTACTGGCCACCTAAACTTTCTGTATCTGATTCCTCTTGCTCAGCGCATCAGCCCATGTGTTGTCTTTCCTAACTGTGTAAGTAAGTCCAAAGTCATAGGAATGAAGGTACTGAAACAACCTTCACTGTCTCAAATTCATATCTCACTCAGTAAATATATACTTGAGACATTTTTGTTTAGTTTAAACTAGAAAATTATTTCCCAAAAGTAAATGTCTCCAAAAGCACAAAGCATGCATGACTGCAGCAAACTAGAGATCATGTGTTGGGTTATTCCTCTGATTTTTCCTCTACTACCGAGAACCATATGCAACAAATCCTCCCCCCTACGTAGGCACGACTCCCATCCTGATACATGATTCAGCGTAGTAAACGGTGTAACTCTTGCCCGACATTGGAAAAATTAGTATCAGTGTTGAATTCAACCTCCCTTTCAAATCCAAAAAGGCTAAATCATAGGATTCTGTCTCCAAGTACTTCATACCCTTCTTAGTTAGTCTTGTTAGTGGCACTTCTAAGCATGAAAAGTCTTGGATGAAATTTCTGTAGTAACAATACAGCCCCTAAAAAACATAACTTCAAATACATTCTTCTACTTATCCTAAGAAACTGCTGCTCTCACATTCTCTGGGTCTACTGTACTCATATCTTTGAGATAACATGACCCATGAAGTGAATCTGGTCCATCCAAAAGTGGAACTTTTAGATATTATCATATAATTGATTCTCTCTTAGTGTGCTCAATACGATCTCAATATGGGTGGCATGGTCATGCCGAGTGTGATATTACACCAATATATCATCCATGAAGACTACCACAAAGAATTTGATAAGGATGGAACACTTATTTCATCAGTTATATGAAGAATTTCATTGTGTTCGTGAGACTGAACGGCATAACCAAGTACTCATATAGACCATACCTACTCTGAAAAGTTAAAAGAGGTATATCTGATGGTATAACTTGCAACTGATGATAACCAGATCTCAATTCAATCTTCATGAATACCTAGGCTCCATGAAGCTAATCGAAGAGATCATCAATCCATAGTAAGGGATATCGGTTCTTAACCGTCAACTGGTTCACCTCTCAATAATCCACAGAGTCTGAGGGTATCATCCACCTTCTTTGTAAAATGAACAGGAGAACTCCTAGGTGAAGTATTGGGTTATATGGAACCCTTTTCTTGTAACTCATCTAACTACTTCTTGAGCTCCTTTAACTTTTATGTAGCCATCCTATAAAGAGGAATGGAACCTGGTGCCACTCCATCCATAAGATCAATAGAGAAATCTACCAAACTCTTTTGAGATAAACCTGAATATTCATCTAAAAATACATCCCAGAAACGATTCACCACTGGATGAAAGTCCATATGTGAAGTCCCCTGGTCATGTATATATAAACTAGTAATCTGGGAAATAATTCATGTTAACTCATGATGCTTGGGTTTAGCTCTTCTCGTCTTGAAATCCCATTTAACCTTTTATAGAAACGATTGGCCCTCTAGGAATGTGAAAATCACCCTACAATGATAGAAGTCAACAAGGTCTTGAAAGAAGACCAAATAATCAATTTTTAGAATTAAATTGAAGCCGATCATCTCTAAAACATAGAGGTCCCATAAAAAGTGACACCCATCAGCCTCAATAGGGAACTCCTTGCACTAACGTATGATGGACATCCTAATCCCCAATAGAGTGTCTAGTGTCATAACCTCTTTAAACATAAAGATAAAGAGACTAAGGATCTCTACAATGGAAACAGATATGAAAATATAAGAATCCCCTGTATCAAAAAGAGTAGAAACTGAAAATGTGGCAACTAGAATCATACCTCTAACTGTAGATGGTCTAGGATACTTCTCCTGCTGGGTTTGCTACACCACAAAAGTCTGATATGTACCATATCCTTACGACCTTGTCTGACTACCCTGAGCTGATCCACCATACTGTAGATGAAAACCTGTAGCCTGACTACCATGGCCACAAACACCTCCTCTGCCTGAATGGACTAAAAAACATCAGTTCCCTGACTGATGAGAGACTGGTGGTCCATCTCCAAAATGTGGAGTCATAACAGAACCCCTATCACTCACAGTTGGTGAGAACATCTAGCAAAAATTGTGAACATGACCCATCTTGCAGTAAGATTGACACTCAACTGAGCCCTTCAGGAAATGTGGCCTTGTATGCCCACTATTCCCACACTGGTAGAATACCACCTAGCTACCAGAAGAAACATCATTTGACAGATCCCTAGGCACTTACTTTTATATATTGAAGAAGTACCAGCCCTGGATGATGAACCACTCTGGCTCATAGGTCCCAACTTCCCCAGATTGTGTTTGGTAATCCTATCCTAGTTTACTATAGTCATAACTGAAGTCAGCCTGAAAAAAATAACATACGGTCGGATTTCATACCTGATACCATCTTCAAATCTCCTAGATAATGATTACCTGTCTCCTCCCACAATAGGTGTGAAGAACTAAATCTCTATACAGCAAGAAGAATAGTACATCACCGAAAGAGTGCCCAACTTTAAATTCATGAACTCCTGGGGTCGGTCATCCCTCAATTTCTTAGGGAATAATTAGTCATAAAGGTACTCTGAAACACTTTCCAATCCATTTCCTAATGATGCCCCACCTATGAGATATCATCCCACTATCTCTCAGAGGATTCACATAGCATGTACGTCGTGAGATTCACCCTCCTCTCTAGAGGTGTCTCTAGATTCTCAAAGATAGAAATCATGGCCTCCAACCATGAATCTGTATCCTTTAGTCCTTCATACCCTGAAAAGTGGGAGGAGTTTACTACTGGAACACTTGTGTCAACTCTACCATAATCGGGGATGGATGTGGTGCTCCCTAAAAATTATAAATCATCCTCAAAAAATCATTCATGGAACTGTTCATCAACACCTACGTCTGGTATAAAAACTAGTGACAAGACAATCACAATGGGAGGATCTGCTGGTAGTCCATGATCTTCCATTTCTAGTGTTGGATCATTACTGTATACCTGGAATACAACTGAAGGACGTATTGGTGGCATGAATCTGCAAGGTCAATCACACACCTCACATCACGATTTTCAAGGAAAACTACTTAGAAGGGAAAGAAATGAATAAGAGAAGAAATCATTCATGTTTTACAAAAAAGGTTTACACATTGTGTATAACTACTACATGGAATTTTCCGTTGCCTTTAACATGGGAATGTACCTATGCCAATCCCAGTCATGTAACAGACCATACACATGTCGTGTCCCCCCTAATACAAGGTGTGTACTTGAATATTCCCTCATGCACAAGGTCCACTACATGAGGAGAACTACATGGTTCTCTCATGGTGTAAACGTACATTGTGTGTTCACCCTAGACACGGCGTGTACAACCAAAGTTTCATCCACCCATTTCATTAGTCACATGGCTTGATACATGATTGGTTACCACTTGGAATGTATCATCTAGACATGGCATGTACAACCCATGTTTCTTCTACCCATTTCATTAGTCACATAACTAGATACATGGTTCTTTACAGTATGTCGTGTTCTACCAATCATTTATCAACCCCATTTCTCTTCTCACACAGTCAATCATATGGTCAAATACTACATGGCATGTACCTACAGTACATAGAATGTACTTAAGAAAAGTTGTTTCTTCCAAAATAGAAGAACACATGGCATGTGTTCATAACATCACATGTCGTGTTGTTTGGGTTTCTATAAAGTAAGCCTCTAAAACATCTCTAGAACCATAAACAACTTAAAATTGTATCTAAGGAAAGGAAAATTCTGACCTGTGGGAGATCCCATGAACCCCTCTAATCAACATTTGGCATCATTTTTCACATCATAACTTGAAAACATTTGATTAAAGTTCACACATGATCCACCAAATTCTGATATGAGAGGGCTCATAATACCTAAGAGACCAAATCATGGCATACATCCAAATGAAACATTTTATATATGTAAGAACCCGCGTTCTCAAACCGGATAAAATATGAGTTTTTTTAAAATTTTCATTTATCGGTGGGGTAGTTTTAAAACCGCGCTTCAAAAACAAGGTTCCAAGTGCATGAATCGGTTCAAGGGGTGACAACGGGCTGCGCATGGGCGGTTAGACCATGCGGGTCAAGTCGCACAGTTGACCGATTGTCAAAACAAGTTATCTAATTAATTTGAATTAATGGATGTTTTAATAATAATAATAGTGAGAGATTATTATTATTAAATGTTGTGAAAATGTGATTAATAAAATTATGGACAAATGATATTAAATGTGGATGTTTGAATAATAAAAATTTTGGATGATTATTATTATTAAATGTTAGGTAGACGTGTTTATTTAAGTGGTAGTCAAAAGCCATTATATTAGACGTTGTAGTTTGACCAAAGAGTGTCAAATTAAAAACACGGTTAACAGATTTTAATTGATGTTGAATTTTAATTAAAGGGAGAGTTATTTTATACGCATTATCCTAATTGTGGTGACTTCGCAATGAAGAATTTAATTAAATAAAGAGAGTTTAATTAAAATGGGAAGTTATAATTATTATAATTGACATTATTATTATTATAGATAATAATAATAAAGGGTAATTAAATGTGGAGCTTTGAATTAATAAAACTCTAGTGGTAATAATAATAATAGGCATTTGACTCTTATTATTATTACTAGAGTTAATTACTCTATTATTACCACTTATTAGGTTATATTTAAATGAATAATTGCAACTTATTAATGACGTGTTATTTTGATGACGCCTTGTTTAATTTATGGTCTTGAATTTTAATCATCGTTGAATAATAATAATGAAATTCTTATTATGGGTTCCTAAGTAAAATAATTACCATTATTTAGAGTTATTATTGTTATAAAGAATAATAATGTGGTAATTAATGTGGTTAAATATTTTACATAATACAATGAATGATCCACAAAATATATTTGACTATATATATATATTGTGATATATATATATATATATATGTGAGTAAGAAAAAAATAAATAATATATTTTTCTAGCCGCGGGGCAAGGGGGCGTGATTTCCCCCTGCCCCTTTTTGTTCCTTCAATCACGTGGGGGTCATTACGTTTTCCCATTATTCTTTTTCTTTCTTCTTTATTTTTTCCTTCTTCTCTTTCAATTCGGCAGATTTTTTTTTTGGGTTTTAAAAATTTTAAAATTAGGTAAAAGGGGCTAGGGTTCCGGTATTTTTAAAACTGGGTCCAAGATGCGTGAACCCCGTTCACGCATCACTGACCCCGGGAAGATGCGTGAACGGGGTTCACGCATCTTAACCGCGCTGAAGGATGCGTGAACCGCGTTCACGCATCCTTCACGAAGTTGATGAAGGATGCGTGAACGGGGTTCACGCATCCTACAGTATCTTTTTCTTTAAAAATTTTTATTTTTATTTTTATTTTTTGTTTTGTTTTGTTTTATATATATATATATATATATATATATATATATATACAAACAAAACATAAAATTCAGCAGAATTTATCTGCTATTTAATATCCAGCAGAACTGCCATTACAGCAGTCTGGATTCTGACAGAAACCATCACCCAGGGCTCTCTTTTATAAGAGGGCTTGCCCAGGAAATCATACTGCATTTCCGATGTGGGATTCAGGTTCTCTTTTCCTGCACAGAACATTCTGCATTTCCGATGCGGGATTCTGTTTCAAGTACGTGACTTTGAAAGACTGTAAAATACAAACTATACGACCAATATAAATAAAACTTAAAACATGAATTAAACATATAATAAATAGTTGAAAATGAAAAGAATTTCGTAAAAAGGGTTGATGAATAATAATTTATACGCTTTCAAAACCACCAACTTGAAACTTAAAAAAGTTTCAAGTACGTGATTTTGAAAGACTATAAAATAAAAACTATAAGACCAATATGAATGAAACTTAAAACATGGATTAAACATACGAGAAATAGTTGAAAATAAAAACAATTTCATAAAAAGTGTTGATGAATAATAATTTATAAGCTTTCAAAACCACCAACTTGAAACTTAAAAATGTTTCAAGTACGTGTCTTTGAAAGATTATAAACTACAAACTATATAACCAATATGAATGAAACTTAATATACGGATTAAACATATAAAAAATAGTTGAAAATAAAATGAACTTCATAAAAAAAATTAATGAAAAATAATTTATAAGCTTTCAAAACCACCAACTTGAAACTTAAATACGTTTACGTGCCTTTGAAAGCCTATGAAATACAAACTATAAAACCAATATAAATGAAAATTAAAACATGGATTAAACATATAACAAATAGTTAATAATTAATTAGTTAATTAGTAATATAATTATTAATTAGTTAATAATTAATATAATTATTAATTATTAATTACTAATATACAATAATTAATTAGTTAATTAGTAATATAATT
Source organism: Viscum album (assembly GCA_963277665.1). Classification (NCBI taxonomy): domain Eukaryota; kingdom Viridiplantae; phylum Streptophyta; class Magnoliopsida; order Santalales; family Viscaceae; genus Viscum; species Viscum album. The sequence continues at coordinate 256,884,723 of OY728156.1, read as the reverse complement.
ATATAATAGTTAATTAGTTAATTAGTAGTATAATTATTAATTGATAATTACTTAGTTAATTAGTAATATAAATCTTAATAATAATTATTAATTATAATTATAATTATTAATTATTAATTATTAATTATATAATAATTAATTAGTTAATTAATAATATAATTATTAAATATAATTATTTATTATTTATTATATAATAATTAATAGGTAATTAGTAATATATTTATTAATTATAATTATTTTTTATTTATCTATAATTATTAATTAGTTAATTTGTAATATAATTATTAATTATAAAATAAGTAATTGATTAATTAGTAATATAATTAGTGATTATAATTATTTATTATAATTATTAATTATTAATTATTAATTATTAATTATTAATTATATAATAATTAAGTAGCTAATTACCAATATAATGATTAACTATTAAAAATTAATTGGTTATTTAGTACTATAATTATTAACTATAATTATTATATATTAATTAGTAATATAATTATTTATTATAATTAGTAATATAATTAGTAATTATAATTAGTAATTATTAATTATATAATAATTAATTAGTTAATTACCAATATAATTATTAATTATTAAAAATTAATTATATATTAATTAATTAGTTAATTAGTAATATAATTATTAATTATTAATTACATAACAATTAATTAGTTAATTAGTAATATAATCATTAATTATATAATTAATAATTATAATAATAATTAAAAATTATATTACTAATTAACTAATTAATTATTATATAATTAATTATTAATAATTAATAACTAATAATTGTAATGAATATTTATAATTATTTATTATATTACTAATTTACTAATTAACTAATTAATTATTATGTAATTAATAATTATATGTTTAATCCGTATATTAAGTTTCATTCATATTGGTTATATAGTTTGTAGTTTATAATCTTTCAAAGACACGTACTTGAAACATTTTTAAGTTTCAAGTTGGTGGTTTTGAAAGCTTATAAATTATTATTCATCAACACTTTTTATGAAATTGTTTTTATTTTCAACTATTTCTTGTATGTTTAATCCATGTTTTAAGTTTCATTCATATTGGTCTTATAGTTTTTATTTTATAGTCTTTCAAAAGCACGTACTTGAAACTTTTTTAAGTTTCAAGTTGGTGGTTTTGAAAGCTTATAAATTATTATTTATCAACCCTTTTTACGAAATTCTTTTCATTTTCAACTATTTATTATATGTTTAATTCATGTTTTAAGTTTTATTTATATTGGTCGTATAGTTTGTATTTTACAGTCTTTCAAAGTCACGTACTTGAAACAGAATCCCGCATCGGAAATGCAGAATGTTCTGTGCAGGAAAAGAGAACCTGAATCCCACATCGGAAATGCAGTATGATTTCCTGGGCAAGCCCTCTTATAAAAGAGAGCCCTGGGTGATGGTTTCTGTCAGAATCCAGACTGCTGTAATAGCAGTTCTGCTGGATATTAAATAGCAGATAAATTCTGCTGAATTTTATGTTTTGTTTGTATATATATATATATATATATATATATAAAACAAAACAAAACAAAATAAAAATAAAAATAAAAATAAAAATTTAAAAACAAAAAAGATACTGTAGGATGCGTGAACGCGGTTCACGCATCCTTCAGCGCGGTTAAGATGCGTGAACCCCGTTCACGCATCTTCCCGGGGTCAGTGATGCGTGAGCGGGGTTCACGCATCTTGGACCCAGTTTTAAAAATACCGGAACCCTAGCCCCTTTTACCTAATTTTAAAATTTTTAAAACCCATATTAAAAAATTACCCTTTCAATTCATGCTTGGCCACTGTTGGGAAACCCTAGCTGCATATGGGTCCTGCCCTTCTCCCTCTCCATACGGCGCAACTCCCTGCTGGGCGACCAGCCACGCGACCAGACCCCCTCGGCTTCTCTTCCTCTGCAGCGCACGGATCAGCTAGGTCTCCTCCCTCCGGATAGCTCCTCCTGGCGCGACAGACCTGTTGTGGCGCGACCTCAGATCACGGCTTCTCTGCGGTGCGATCCCGAGCAACTGAATCCCGCCTGGACAGCGCCTTTAGCACGATGGCCGGATTCGGATCCTCCCCACGGCGCGAGTCCTCTCTTCCCCAGTTCTCTTTCTCCCTCAACCCGAACAACCCCCCATGGCGGACACTTACTGCAGCAGCACAATGGCCGGGCAGACCTGTGGCGCGTGACCGACCCCTTCCTGGCTTCCCCTTCGCAAATCGATTCACCCAGATTTCTGCTTTGTTTTGGGTCAATTCATCAAGGTATATAATTACTTGGTGTTTCTTATTATCTCTTTTGCGGTTTGGGGTTGTTTCGACACCCAGTTGGTTTTACCTACAACTCTTTTTAGGGTTTGATAGACTCTTGTGTTCTTTTGTATTCATGTTTTTTGTGCTCTCCTTGTTTTAGGGTATGTGGTGTTTTATTGGGACCAATTTTTCCATGTTCCAGCAACCGCCACCAAAGGAGAGGCAGTCCGAGTTGATCTTTCCAGGCCACCGTTGTTTCGGGTGAGTTTCTAAAACACGCGTTTTTGGTTTGCACTGCTTAAATTAAAGGATGATTAATTTATCTGAGTGCGATGGTTTTTTACGCACTAATCTTAGGGTGCGACTACTGTTTTTAGGTTGTGCGTCATAATTTGAATGCATGCACACATCTGTCAAATCACGTGTTCTTGAACTACTACTTTGAGATAGAAAGCTTGGCTCGGCTAATTTATTGAGGTTGTGTGGGCAGCGTGTTGGGACTGTTGGACCACGCTCCGACAACCGCGGGTGACTGCAACTACGTTTATCACCGATTTTTGTGTAAGAATATATATATATATACATAATTTTTTTATATCTTGTGCCAATTTAAATATGATTTAGAGTCTGTGAACCCTTGCGGCCTTTATCTGGTCCTATGTTGGTTTTGATTTTTTAGAAATATGTTGATGTTTACATTGAAGGTTATATATAAGCATCACATGTATGTGTATAGGTATATATATATATATGCATATATATTTATATATATATGCACATAAAAGTCGAGTACATGCGACTACGTGACCGGGAAAAATCAATGCATGTTAACATGAGTCCACTCTGAGGGAAAACTAAAAGCCAACATCCGAGAATATCGTCCTTCTCACCTCGAGGTAGGTGGTTTATGCCTTTCTGTAGAAAGATGATGAATATTATGTGCAACTTCCACCAATACCCTTGAACAGGGTATTGCGTGTTCCTGTTTTTCCTTTGTTGTATTGCCTTCTTTTCCTGATTGCTAGAGTAGATATTTTTCCTATGATTATGGTATCTTTGCTATACTTTGGATGTTTTCTATGCTTGTTCTACCTATTTGGCGTTTTGACAGTTTCCATACTAAGTCGTAGGACAGTGGAACTGCTACCTTGTTATGCTACTGAGCCTTAGTTGATAGCCAAGTAATTCTTAAGGTTTACTTGGATGATGTACATGTGTGCAGAGCATGTATTACCTTTCACTCCGGACTGTGAGAACCTAGAGTAGTAGACCAAAGGGAGAATTGACACAAGGGATTCTCTAGAGGGTCTTTTAATTACGATGTGAGACCACAGGGGGAATTGACTTTGAGTGCTTCCCCAGAGAGTCTCTAGATCCTCGACACGGTCCATAGGGGGAATTGACGTTGAGTTCTTCCCCAGAGAGCCTTTAGCACGATACGAGACTATAGGGGGAATTGACAGTGAGTGCTTCCCCAGAGAGTCTATTAATTTCATAGCTGAACCAGAGGGGTGAGACTGTGTGTGCCTACTAGAGGGTTGCTAGTACTTAGAGGTTGAACCATAGGGGTTAGGCTCTGATATCTACCTAGAGGGTTACCTATTTTCTTCTTATTGTTGGTTGTTTACTTGTGTACTTTATTTGTTAGGACTGTGGATTGTAGCTGTTGTGTGCTTTTCTGTTTACTGCTTCCTTCACTTTAACTTGCCTTGTATTCATTGACTGTTAGGCACAAATCTTTGGGTGATTGCCTACTGGGATTGTATCTCACACCCTGTTTAGGAAATGATTTGGGCCCATGCAGACTATGTTACTACAGGTATAGATATGGGCAAGAGCCCTTCTACTTTGTGTACCTGACTTGCTGTGGAGCTGGAGAGCATGGGCCCAAGTTAAGGCTTGCGATGCTGAGGAGACTTTTGGCTGATTTGTTTTTTTCCTTTTCATTGTTACTATATTGCTTCCATCATGTTGTTTGGTTTGGCTGTCTTATTAGACCTATAACATGACATGCATCATAACTTCAGTTCCAGTTAATTATTATTTTATAAAGTCTTCCGCTGTTAAATTATGATGAGAATGTTGTTTACTACTTCTGCTGCTATATATTTTTTCCTTCCTTTTATTTCCATTACCTATGAGGTCATAGTTCCCCCAACTACCATACCAACGGCCCTCGCTGCTAGTCGGTAGCCTCTAGCATTTGGGGGAATGTGCTTGAGGTCATGTGGAGAACCAGGTACCGGGCACCAGTTGAGTGGCTTCAGATTCGGGTCATTACAATGTGGTATCATAGCGGGCTGTTCTTTCTTTTCCTTTTGTCTTACTATTTTGGGGTTGGTAAACAGGAGACTAGGAATGTGTCGGCGCTTGGGTTAATAGCCGTGCTTTGGACTAATCACACCATGTACAGGAAATGACCAAGTGACCAGGGATGGGATTGACATTTATACAGGGTGTTGTTACAGTTGATATAATTTTACCTTGGGTGAATGTTGTACTTTCTGCTGCTTATTGATGATGAAAAGTTTTAAGAAAAATTTCCTTGGACTGTTATGGAAAGAAAAAAAAATTACACTACATGCATCATATTAGGCACTTAGATATTCATATGCATGAATATATGCCATGCCATGTAGTTTCATTAGTAAATTTCTAGCTAATATTGATTGTCTTCCTTGAATATGTGACATGTCTTTCATTTATTTAGTATGTCTTGATTAGATGGCATGTTTTGGTAAAGCAATTAACATGCTTATGTGATAAAATTACATACTTCCTATCTTGTTATATTCCATGATTTTATGTTATAACATGTTTGGTGATTGAAACATGTTGTGTGGTGGTAGTTATTTGTAGTGGAATTGTAGCTTGCTGATAACTGATAGGTTGTTATGGATAAATGTTGTTGGTTGCGAATACAACATAACTAGTTTTTTTTTGTAAGTTGTATGGGCGCCTTATAACTAGGAAAAAGGGGTAACCCGTGTATTCGAACTTATTTTAAAGCTTTCTAAAGTAAATCATAAAGTGAATCGATCTTGAATGGGACCCTCAGGGGCCTCCTTTTTCAGTAAAAGGAATTTAGATGCTAAATTTCTTGATAATGTTTGAATAACATTGAATGATTAAATGTTAAGAGGAAGTTGTTAAAACTTTCCTGTTTTTCCATGAGTGTTGTTTGAAAACCAAGTGACCTTGTTGTGAACAATACTTGTGTGTTTTTAGAATTCTTTCAAATGTTTAAGGGTTGAAATGAATTAAATTTTAATGGTTCAAATGAAAATGGATCTTGAGCCTAGTATTTAAATTTCTTTACATGACCAAGAGATAGAGTCAACGCGTGGGCTTCATTAGGGGATAGCCCACGGTAGATAGCACCCTTAGAGCCTAATATTCCTTTTTTCGTTTGTGAACTTTTAAGGTTGGTTCATTTCGTGACGTTGTCCCTAGTATGACTTTTTCAGTTTAAAAAATACATCCTCATTCAGATGGGTGGTCGCTGACCCACCCTTTTCTTCTTATTAAACGGATGAATTGTTATGACGTCATCTGGTAAAATCATCGTGTGACATGACACAACCCTGATGTAAACCTTATTTTGCTGTGGAGTATGTTTTTCAGGTTTCCTCCATGGTAGAGTGACCTGTGCGTTAGGGAATAAGTTGCATCCCACTGCTTGGGAGAACTTTTGACTTGGGTGTTTTGACATGCCGACCGGTTTAATTATCATCCTCCATGTAAGATGTTCACGTGGTGATCGAGGTTCTTGTAACATCACACATGGGTTAAGATATTCTCATATAGCACACAGGTAAGCGGCTGATCTCTTTTTGCGATGACATGGAAGATTTAAGGTGGGTAGTGTCACTTTTGTTTCCATGAATTTGTTGATGCTTAATTGGTAGCACAACTGATATTCTTGATGATCTTGGTTCCCTCTTAGTGCACTCTCTCGAATGCGATGAGCATGTCCCTCATCTTGAACACATGCTAGAGGCATTAGGATAGCGTCGGTTATACGCCACGCTAATGTTTTAAAGTTGCAGGCTTGTCTTGCGATCTCCTTCATAGTTGTTCATGAGATGTGTGTTTTCCTTAATCTTTGACCTTGTTCATGTTAAGGCATGGTTTTTTTGAATACCCTTGTAACGGTTTGACTTCATAATGTCAACAAAGATCAGGTCAGGACTTCGGTGTACACACAGTTGGTAATCTAATGGTTTTAAAGATACGCCATCTGTTAATGGACGAGTGTGGGTTTTGGTTCAGGGATGTCTTCCGAGGAAGCATGTGTAACAACTTTATGTTGGTTTATTGAGATTGACCATTTTCATTGATGAGGTCCCTTTAATGTCCTCGGATGTAAAGCTTCATTTTGGTGTTTGAATTTTAATGTGAGTGTTGGCTCGGGTTTTAAAAGCTCAAGTGCAGTTTTCTTAGGAAACGCTTAAGGATGCATTGGGCGTTGGGAACGCAATGCGATCGTGTTGAACGGAACTTCACAACCCTTGTAGTTGGGGTGATGTTTTTGTTGGTTATCGAAGGCTTCTTGGGGACGATAAGTTTTTAAGGTGGGTAGTTTGTAAGAACCCATGTTCTTAGACCGGATAAAATATGAGTTTTTTTAAAATTTTCAATTACTGGTGGGTTAGTTTTAAAACTGCACTTCGGAAACAAGGTTCCGAGTGCACGACCCGGTTCAAACGGTGACAATGGGCTGCTCATGGGAGGTTAGACCATGCGGGTCAAGTCGCACAGTTGACCGATTGTCAAAACATGTTATCTAATTAATTTGAGTTTATGGATGTTTTAATAATAATAATAGTGAGAGATTATTATTTTTAATTGTTTTGAAAATGTGTTTAACAAAATGATGGTCAAACAAGATTAAATGTGGATGTTTGAATAATAATAATTTTTCAAGATTATTATTATTAAATATTAGGCAGACGTGTTTATTTAAGTGGCTGTCAAACACCATTAAATTTGACGTTGCAGTTTGACCAAAGAGTGTCAAAATTAAAAACACGGTTAACGGATTTTAATTGATGTTTAATTTTAATTAAAGTGATCGTTATTTTATACGCATTATCTTAATTGTGGAGACTTCACAATGAAACATTTAATTAAATAAAGAGAGTTTAATTAAAATGGGAAGTTATAATTATTATAATCGACATTATTATTATTATAGATAATAATAATAAAGGGTAACTAAATGTGGATCTTTGAATTAATAAAACTCTAGTGGTAATAATAATAGGCATTTGACTCTTATTATTATTACTATAGTTAATTACACTATTCTTGCCACTTATTGGGTTAGCTTTAAATAAAGAATTTCAACTTATTAATGACGCGTTATTTTGATGACGCCTTGTTTAATTGATGGTCTTGAATTTTAATTGCCGTTGAATTATAATAATGAAATTCTTATTATGGGTTCCTAAGTAAAATAATTACCATTATTTAGAGTTATTATTGTTATAAAGAATAATAATGTGGTAATTAATGTGGTTAAATATTTTACTTAATACAATGAATGATCCACAAAATATACTTGACTATATATATATATATTGTGATATATATATGTGTGTGAGTAAGAAAAAAAATATAATATATATTTTTTTAGGTGCTGGGCAAGGGGGGCGTGATTTCCCCCAGCCCCTTTTTGTTCCTTCAATCACATGGGGGTCACCAAGTTTTCCCCTTATTGTTTTTTTATTTCTTTTTTCTTTTTTCCTTCTTCTCCTTCAATTCACGCTTGGCCTATATTGGGAAACCCTAGCTTCATGCGGGTCCTACCCTTATCCCTCTCTGCACGGCACAACTCCCTGCTGCACGAACAGCCCCGCGACTATACCACCTCGGCTTCTCTTCCTCCGCAGCGCACGGATTAGCCGGGTCTCCTCCCTCTGGACAGCTCCTCCTGGCGCGACGGACCTGCTGTGGTGCGACCTCAGATCATGGCTTCTCTGCGGTGCGATCCCAAGCAACTGACTCCTGCCTAGACAACGCCTGTAGCACGACGCCCTTCTTTGGATCCTCCCCACAGCGCAAGTACTCTCTTCCCCAGTTCTCTTTCTCCCTCGACCCAAACAAGACCCCATGGCGGACACTTGCTGCAGCAGCACAACATTTGGGTAGACCCATGGCGTGCGACCAACCCCTTCTTGTCTTCTCCTTCACGAATCGATTCACCCATATTTCTTCTTTGGTTTGGGTCGATTCATCAAGGTATATAATTCCTTGATGTTTCTTATTATCGATGTTTCGGTTAGGGGTTATTTCGACGCCCGGTTGGTTTTACCTAAAACTCTTTATTATGGTTTGATAGACTCTTGTGTTCTTTTGTATTCAAGGTTGTTGCACTCTCTTTATTTTAGGGTATGCGGTGTTTTATTGGGACTCGTTGGTCCGTGTTCCGGTGGCCGCTTCCTAAGGCAAGGCGGTCCGAGTTGATCTTTCCATGCGACCGTTGTTTCAGGTGAGTTTCTAAAACCCGCGTTTTTGGTTTTTACTGCTTAAATTAAAGGCTGATTAATTTATCTGAGTGCAATGGTTTTTTCCGCGCTAATCTTTGGGTGTGACTACTATTTTTAGGTTGCACGTCAGACTTTGAGTGCGTGTGCGCTTGTGTCAAAGCACATGTGCGCGAACTACTTCTTTGAGTTAGAAATCTTGGCTTGGCCAATTTATTGAGGTTGTGTGGGCAGTGTGTCAGGATTGTTGGACCACGCTCCGACAACCGCGGGTGAACGCAACTATGTTTATCACCGATGTTTGGGTATGACTATATATATACATAATTTTTGTATATCTTGCGCCAATTTAAATATGATTTTCAGTCTGTGAACCCTTGCAGCCTTTATCTGGTCCTATGTTGGTTTAGATGTTTTAGAAATATGTTGATGTTTACATTGCAGGTTATATATAAGCATCACATGTATGTGTATAGGTATATATATATATATATATGCACATAAAAGTTGAGTACGTTCGACTACGTGACTGGGAAACAGAAATGTGTGTTAACTTGAGTCCACTCTGAGGGAAAACTGAAAGCCAACATCCGAGTATATCATCCTTCTCACCTCGAGGTAGGTGGTTTGTGAATTTCTGTAGAAAGTTGATGATTATTCTTTGCAAATTCCACCAATACCCTTGAACGGGGTATTGCGTGTTCCTAATTTGCCTTTTTTGTATTTTCTGCTTTACTTGATTGCTAGAGTAGATATTTTTCCTGTGATTATGGTAGCTTTACTGTACTTTGGATGTTTTCTATGCATGTTCTGCCTGTTTGGCATTTTTTCACTTTCCATACTTTGTCGTCAGACAGTGGAACTGCTACCTTGTTATGCTACTGACCCTTATTTGATATAAAAGTAGTTCTTGAGGTTTACTTGGATGATGTACACGTGCGTTGTGCATGTATTACCTTTCACTCAGGACTGTGAGAACCAAGATTAGTAGACCAAAGGGAGAACTGATGGAAGGGCTTCTCCAGAGTGTCTTTTAATTACGATGTGATACCACAAGGGTAATTTACATTGAGTTCTTCCCCATAGAGTCTGTAGATCATCGATGCGGGCCACAGGGGGAATTGACGTTGAGTGCTTCCCCAGAGAGCATTTACCATGATACAAAACTATATGGGGAATTTATGGTGAGTGCTTCCCCAGAGAGTCTATTAATTTCATAGCTAAACCAGAGGGGTGAGACTGTGTGAGCCTCTTAGAGGTTTGCTAGTACTTATATGTTGAACCATAGGGGTTAGGCTGTGATAGCTACCCAGAGGGTTACCTATTTTCTTCTTGTTGCTGACTGTTTACTTGTGTACTTTATTTGTTAGGACTGTGGATTGTAGCTATTGTGTGCTTTTCTGTTTACTGCTTCCTGCACTTTTACTTTCCTTGTATTCATTGACTGTTAGGCACAAATAATTGGGTGATTTCCTACTGGGATTGTAACTAACACCTTGTTTGGGCCATGCATTGGACCCAAGCAGACTATGTTGCTGCAGGTATAAATATTTGCAAGCTCCCTTCTACTTCGTGTACCTGACTTGCTGTGGAGATGGAGAGCATGGGACCAATATAAGGCTTGCGATACTAAGGATACTTTTGGATTCTTTGTTTTTTTCCTTTTTCATTGTTACTATATTTCTTCCAGCCTGTTGTTTGGTTTGGCTGTTTTATTAGACCTATAACATTCCATGCATCATATCTTCACTTCTAGATAATTATTATTTTATAAAGTCTTCCACTGTTAACTTATGATGAGAATGTTGTTTACTGCTTATGCTGCTATATATTTTTTCCTTCCTTTTATTTCCATTACCTATGAGGGCATAGTTCCCCCAACAACCTTACCCAAGGCCCTCGCTGCTAGTTGGCAGCCTCTGGCGTTCGGGGGAATGCTCTTGAGGTCATGTGGCGAACCGGGTATGGCGCACCAGTTGAGTGGCTTCAGATTCGGTTCGTTACAATATACCAATACCCTATCAAAATAGTATGTATTTATACCATGGAATATATAACAATATCATGCATATCTAGAACAACATCTATCACAACAACATGCAATCAGTAATTCGTCCTGAATGGCCTGACTAGAATGCATGACATGTGATCTCAAGAAAGTGACTATATGAGGCATGAGATGGAAAACCATCATATCATTAGATTTTAATTGAAATAAAACAACAATGTTATCAATAATAATAGAAAAAAACAAGTGTGTCACCCAATAGTGAAATCAAATCAAACATAACAATTGCAAAACAAGAAAAATAGCAATGTTTTAGGTAACATGGATTTTCCCTGTACACTTGTTAGCTACTCCCAAAGAAAGATTATTACCAAATACTTATTCCTTATTATACTTACTTATAGTCTCCAAATAGTAGGGAAATGTAGAAAAGTAACCTGCCCTTAGATACCACTTTGTAACATCTCAGTTCAGGGTGCCACCCAAAGGTGCCCCGAACCCTATTGGTAACATTACCTCAAACGCATTTCCCCAAACACCAGAGGTTGCTGACTAGAAGAGATGTACATGGTGTGATAATTGGAAAACTATTCCCTCATTGGCAGAGTATACATGTGGAAATAAAATATAAAACAATAGCAGAAGTAGTAATACCATACCATAAAAGTAAACCGTTGAAGACTGATAATAATTTAACAATGGGAGAACATGAAAAATGATGCATGTTACATGTGTCTAGGAATGTAATAAAACAAGTCACAATGATGGAAATACAATACTAAAACCAAATTATAGAAAAAAAATTTAAATTCCAACAACAGCATAATCCTCAGCTTGGTCTCATGCTCCCTAGCTCCAATAGAAATCATGTACTTGATGAAGAAAGGTGCTTTCCCTTATCTATACCTACAACCATATAATTATTTTGGGTCCAAAAAATGACCCAAACAGGGTGTGAGATGAATCCCAATAGGCAACCACCAAAATATATATGCCTAAATGTCATTGAATATATATATATATATATATAGAAGTTAATATGTAGAAATGAAGAAATAAACTAGGATGTACTCAAAAGTAAACAGTCCTACAGTTTTCAATTACATTCATTTACCAATCCAATAAATAATGTTACCCTAGGATCTTTCCTAAGCTATATATCCCCATGTGTGATTGTAGAAAACAGATATCTTAAAAGACCATATAAACAAAAATGTAATATCGAGTCCAAGCTTGTGCTTTGGCTTGGAAGACTCGTCACCATCATTAAATTATTCAATAATGATCATTTTTGAAGTTCTCACAGTAAAATTCCCCCAGTCTAACATGACAAAAATTCATTCTATAATGACCCATTGAATATCTCTCATGTTCTAAACCCTATGGTCTAACATAACAAAAATCATTTACAAATTAAAACTTGGGAAAGCTATCATGGTCTAAACCCCTTGGTCTAATATACTATCAAAAATATATAAACAACCACCTGGGAAATATCTCACAGTATAAACCCCTAGTTCAATGACCACTTGTATCTCTCACGGTCAATACCCCAGGGTCTCCTTACAATACAAAAAACATAAATGACCCTACCTTGGGAAGCTCTCACAGTCATATTCCCCATAGTAAAACTTCCACAATTCGTATTACAATCATTTTATATAATCAATCCAACTCCATCCTAATCATACAAGGCATGAAAACAAGGTACCTAACCTTAAGTATAAGTAACAACCCCTATTTTCAATATTAAACCCATATTAGGTGATAAAGAGGGTTAAAATCCAAATCAAGAAATACCCCAAATGAGGGTATGAGGCAATTTTAGCTTATATTATCCAAATAAAATCAACAAAAGGCACAAAACACCTACCATGATGTCGTATGATCATTACTATTGAATGTCAGCCTTTGAATTGGCCTAAAAAAATGTAGATCTACAAAAATAGAAATAATCACAACCTTGAATAACTCATGAGAGGGGAAGAATCAGGAAGAAAGGATCTAGGGGTTTTGAGAAGTCACCAGTAGGATTCCAATGCTCCCAACGATGTCTCAATCGGAGGTCAGACAAAGAATCGGGAGGGGCTCGAAGTTCATGGTTGTTCAGTCACTCTCCAATACAAACTTAGTGGAGAAAAATACATTTCAAAAGATGAGACGCGACCCCACTCTTATTTATCGAATAAAAATAAAAATACATTGTGTGTTTATTAAATGTACATGAGGTGTATTAGCCTCAACCAAACCCCATTTTAGGTAGTCTTCTGGGTCACCACATGGCCAAGTACTCATCTGTTACATGGCCAATACATGGTTGTACGTGGTACCCGGGTACACAGTGTATACTCATAAGTACATGACGTGTATATAGAAAATTATCATTTCTTCATTTTTACTCAAGTACAACCGAATTCCAGATCCATACTTGAATAAAATATCCACGTTCTTACAGTGTGAGAAACATTTGTAAACATTGTTGTCCATAGAGGAATTTGGTATTTAAATATTGAATGATCTCAAAATCCCTCAAGTGGTAAGGGTATCATGGTTTATTTGGTTATGTTTCAGTAGAAAAATATGAGCTTCTTTCGAGATGTTGACTAGTAGTGGTTCGACCTTTCTTCTTTTAGTCATGATTGTTTACTATTATTTTACTATTCAGAAAGAGATTTTCGTGCCCCATATATTGAATTCATCCTTGATGCACTAAGATTCTATCATTTTTATTCCACACTAAATATTTAAAATATTTTGGTCTTGTTTCGGTGGTTTTCTTAGTGTTTCATGTTGGACGAATGGTTCTAATTATGGCTTGGTTATTGTTAATTCAACCTTAGGTTCCCATGTAGGAATTCCTTTAATGGACTCTTAGATCCCATTCATTTCCTTTGACTTGGCTATCAAATAGATCTTATTATGGGATCTTTCAATTCTCTGATGTGGTAATCTTAACTTTGTACCAACAACTAACTTATAAACATGGATTTTTTACTTCTTTGGTTAGTTCCCAGGAATCTAGTTTAATGAATCTGAGGTTACCCATGAATTTTTTTGAACATAGATATATTTTTTAAAAAGGGTAATAGTCCCATTGAGATGGATCTAGATTTCCCTCTTGTTCATTCTGAGGCATGGAAGTTAAAATGATATAGTGGTGCTTTGAGCAAGTAATGTAATCAAAATTCAAAAATTTTTGTAGGTGAAAATTCTTGTAGAAAATTAAATATGGCTTGGGAGAATGTGTCGCAGTTTAGATGGAATTACATCAGTCGTCTACGCCAACAATCTTAAGAAAGGTCACCTGAAGGTTCCTTGACTTGTTATCCTTCTTGTTAAATGTATAAGACCGAATGGAATAATTTGAAACCATGATGCTGGGTTTAGGATGGAGTGGTATAAAGGTTGATAGTGTTTTTAAAGGAAATCTTGCATGACTGATTTCGATTCGGTAGATCGGGATTTAGCCATTTCATCCCAAATAGGTCTCTGATATGACCGCATATTCATTCAGGTTATTTTAGATAAATAAAACATATCTATATCATGATTAGAATGCTTAGAGTTTTCTTTGTAAGGAAATTATAATGGTGGAGGTACCCTAGTTCTGAATTGGCCCTTTTTTTGTAAAATCCTAAGGTGGGGAGATCATTTGCTAAAAATTTTAATGAGATGATGATGTGATCATGTCTCTAGATAAACGATCTTTTTTAATCATTGTTTAGGTGTTTTGGTTGTAAAACTACTATTGCCTCTTGTTTTTACAGCTTAAATGCTATGTGAAAAAATGAATGATTGGAGGTGTGTTGGGTTTTTAGAAACACAACACAACTATTTGAACAGGACATCACGAACCTCATAAGGCAAGTGGTTCTTACATTTTTTCTAAAGGATTCTTATGTATGATATATTCTATGGTGGGATGTTTGTAATGACCTGTGTTTTAAGTCAGGGAAAAAATCCAGAGGAATTTGAGCTTTTGGCATTTACTGGACAAACCATTTTTAAAACCGAGTTTTAGAACGTAATTTTGAGAGTTATAACACTTCAATATGTTGTTTTTAGACATGGGTAAAGGCATGAGAGGATTTCTAGGTGTCTAGGAATGTTTCAAGAGATTTTAATCTTGAAATATCATGATTTGGAGGTTCTATGTAGGGCAAATGGTTTTTCTAAAACCATGTGGCCCCTAAGGAGCAAACTGTACAACTTCAACAAAGGATAAGAAACACCCTACATGGCTTTTTCATGTTTTACCAAAATCATGCCACTTTATTTCATGGTTAGTTCCACTAAGGTAGTACCCTCATATTATTAGTCACACGGTTGGTGCACAATAAGGGTAACCACGTGTGAAAAACTATGTGAGGTCATTTCTTATGGATTGGGTGTTTCATGGGTGGCACACAGTTTGGCCAAACCATGCGGAAAAATCGTTTGAACCAATATTTGAGGATAAAATTACCAAAATACCATTAATGATGTTTTAAACCTAAATCTTATTTTCTTCTCTTCCAGAAATTGTTTGAGGCTCTCTTTAAGCTGTGAGTTTTTCTCCTCCATGCTTAACAAAGGAACAATGATTACTCATCCATCTGAAGTTGGATTTAGTTGTAATTAGTCTCTATAGATCCTCATTGGTAATCTCTAGAGTCATATTGAATATTTCTTCATTTAATGTTTTATTTGTTATTCCATTCAAGTGTGATCTCATTTTCCCTATTTTCCAAGAAAAGGACCAATTCATTGATTTCTTCCAAATAGAGAGAAATCAAACCTCTATATTGGATAAGTAGGTCATCCTAAGTATAAGGTTGGTTATAAAGACCATGCTCTTTCTTTCATACCCATTACATCATTTTTAATGTTAAATAACATAAAATATTTACAAAAAAAAGATCCAAGGGTTTATTGTCATGGGAAAATTAGGATCATACATAACTTGTATATAATAAAACATAAAATTTTATTTAATTCCTTCTTCTTTATATTCTTATTATCCCTCATGTTATACTTAGTATAAGTATTCACCTGAGGATATAAAAAAAATATCGGTGAGATAAAATACTACTATGATTTTGGGTGATAAAAATCATCATCAACATAATATAAGTAAAGGATCATAATCATAATAGTGAGAGGAAACATTAGATAAAGGCATGGAATATGTCAATACATAAAAATGAAGCACCATGTCTTAGTGTTCAAATGCCACACATAGTTGTGAACAAATATAACATCATGTTCACACATATTTTACTTTATCTCATGTGGTATATCACATTACCCAATGAATTGGAGAACTATATAATTCCTAGTGAACATATCACTTCATAACATTTACATGTGCTATATAATTTCAGGCTCACCGATCACATCATAACATTTATATTATCATGCATTCCACATAGAATGTATATCAATATTAGACATAAAATTACCCATGGAAAGGAATAGGTTCCATTCGATAAATTATACATTCATAATCATTTGAGCTTCCAAAAAAAGTAATAATATAGTTCGTATCAATCTTGGTTGAAGAAGAAACAATCTCCTGATAAGTAAAAGATGTGTTGCTTTTTTAAGAAGAGTTCCTTAGGAAAAATATTTGAATTTGTAATAATACCATATTGGAAACATGTATATCCCAAAATAAAAAAGATAAGGAAAAATCAATGATATTTAAATAACATAAAAGGAACATCCATACTGAAAATGGAGTAAACGAGGGAAAACCTAAAGAATGGGTGTTCAGTTAGAGAATCCCCTTACCTAATGTCTGAATGATTTATTTATATTAATTTATTATATAATAAAATTATATTCATTAATAAATAAATAAATAACCTTTTATACATTCAA
The DNA here is from genome assembly GCA_963277665.1 of Viscum album. Classification (NCBI taxonomy): domain Eukaryota; kingdom Viridiplantae; phylum Streptophyta; class Magnoliopsida; order Santalales; family Viscaceae; genus Viscum; species Viscum album. The sequence continues at coordinate 256,868,086 of OY728156.1, read as the reverse complement.
TTTATTCGTTATAGTTTTATTATGTTCATTTACGGGATTTTTTTGAGTTATAGAGTATAATTTCATCTTTTGGGAGTGTTTGTTTTCTTGGTTTTCATGATTAGTTCGCTTGTATATGAGTATGGAAGTTCGTGTAAAATTAGAATAGTTGTCCATAATAGAGATTATATTCCATTAATGAAATTTAAGAATATTAAAAATTCTAAAATATCATTTGGTTACATGATATGAGTATGAATCATTAACAAAATAGTTAATCAAGATGTTTAATTTATTTGGATGATTTTATGACCATCACGAACTCATATCATTTTATATAATATTATGTTCAAATATTGGTTACAAAAAATTATAAAACTTATAATATGTATAATAAAATCTTATTTAACCATAATTATGGTTTTATAACTAGCCATTAAGGTGTTATTTAAATATAAAAATGCATCCTCCACAGGGGTGATAAATCAACACACCACATGTGATGTTTTAATTTTTAGAATAAAAAGAAAAGGGGAGAGATTAGAAGATTAGTTATTACATTAAAATAATAATATTATAGTATATAAAATATATTGAAGTTATCATTACTCTTGGATTAGTGTAGGTGATTAGATGATGAGAAATTAAATGGAATTGAAAATAAAATTGAAAGGGAAAGAAAGAGGATTTTACCTCTTGAATTTATCCTCATTGGGATCTTCCTTAGGGAAAAGGTTTTGGTACATTGATGAGACCAATGGATCCTAAAAAAAGGGGTGATTGGGAATATTATCAGTCAGAACATGGACATGTCTCAAAGCATGGAATGTGTGAGGAGAGAGGTGGTGAGAGGTGGTATGTATAGGGGATGAGAGGGGTGTTTTCTCATTATTTTATTCCTTAGATTATAATTTTGGCACTAGAATATGAATATTTTAAGCCCTATCACAAAATATATTAAAATAATTAATTATAGATAAATATTTCGGGATTAAATCACCCTTAAATCATCTATGAATAAAAAAATCATCTATTTAGTTTTTATCGTAAATTATCACATTTTACTATTCACTAAAAATTCATGTATTTTCGAAAAATCCCAAAAATTCACCCTAACCATTTTTTAATGCGTAGAATTAAAAAAGTAACTCCATTTTATGAAAATATTTTTCTAAATATGAGAAATTTAATTTATAATTAAAATAATCATTCACATGGGAAATATCGATTTTAAAATTATAACATATTTTATAACTCATTGAAGAATAAATTAAGGTCTAATAAAATTATATTACAATAATAAGAAAAAAAATGTTAATTTATGATTATATTTAATGGAAATAAATTATATTTTAAATAATTATATTAATTATAAAAAATTTAAAAAATAATTATATTATATAAAAATACCAACACTTAAGTAGTAATTTTTAAAATATTTTTCTACTTATATTATGAAATAATTATATCATATTGTCATTTATAAGATGCCAAAATTTTATTTATACTTTCATAGATGAGGTTACTATTCTATAGGCTTATTTACTATTCTTAAAGGTAATAATACTATTCCAATGGTCATGTTACTATTCCATCGGGATAGATTCCTTAATTTCTAGAAATAGCTCTTATTTCATTCATTCATCATTTAAAAAGTTTGTATTATGTTATCGAAGTGATTTTATGTTTTTTATACTATATGAAGTAATTATAATGTAATTTCTATTCATAAAATTTTGGTTTGTTACATAGGTGATCTAGAGCTTTTCCCACAATTTCTATCAATTTATGAATAGTGTCGGTGTTCTGTGTGTCGGCCTTTGCCAAGCATTACCCTTTAATTGGGTTATTTATGTCAAATGGATCATTGCTCCTAGATACACTCTATATGATCATTGTTTAATAGTTTAAGGTATCTAGCCTCAACCAAAAACACCTTGTGGGTGTGACATCATGAATTTTTATTTTTAATTAATTTTTTAAAATGATTAGAATGTCTTTTAAGAGCTCATCATATACTTAAAATGGAATTTAACTTGTATGAACATATATAAATGATAATGGAACAATCTAAGTTCCATTTTAAACCTTATATTTTTCATTCCATGTTTGGTGGTTTATTTCAATTTTTTTTATAAATTGATATATTCCCTTGGATTAGAATCTTAATGATGTTAAATGAGTTGTTTTTGAATAATGACATGTTTTTATAATGAAACCCCTCGATTGAGGTGAGCTGTCTTCCAATTATAAATTGATTATTCTTTTTAAAAATTGTGCTTGGTTTGGTGCATTGGCCTTCTTTTATGGTTGATTTCAATGTTAGTTATGGAATATTTTTTCAAATGGACTCTTTGGTTATTTCTATATAATGTTTTCCTAGATTAATATAAATGTTCATGGAACCAAAGATCCTCCTAAGTTATTGGCCTGGATTTTCATTGGAATTACCCGTGTAGGATTATTCCCTTTTCAAATGACCCATCTTATGTTATCATTGATATTTGTGAATTGTTTTGTCTTTATTTAGTAAATAAAATTTTATGTATTAATGGTTTCACATGTTCATGATTTTGTACCTTCTGTTAGTGAATTAAATGGTTAATATGAAATGGAATTGAATATGGTGTTATGACCATGCCTCTTGTTATTATTTAATAAGCATGGATTATGGGAATTTAAGTAAATAGTTTATTTGATATAAAATTTAAAGGGTGGAAAGGTCACGTTTTTTATTGAATTATTAATTTGAATTATTATAAATGTAATGCCCTTGATTATAATAGGGTTTTTAAATGAAAATAATGAGAGGTATTACCTCATGGATTGTATTATATATTAAATGATTCTTTTATATGGGCTTGATGAATGTAAGGCATGAGAGGTATTGGCTCATCCCCATTTAATATAAACATGATTACAGCTTTACATAGGTTTTGTATGATGGTAAGGCCTATATTGACTATGTAGGTATCATAATCCCTTACATTGGGAGTTGGGCATGAAAAATCTCACTGGAGATATTATATGGGCATTGGGATTTACGATCCACATACCATGATTAGAGTGTTTCCATGGAAGCTCACTCACCATCCTGAGTGTTGTAGCATGATGTCTCTCACTCTATTTGTATATAGGGAATGTACTATATTTATTCAAATTATAGGCTCATTTATACCATTTATGGATGTCTGATTTATACTCCGATCCAACCAGAAAATATTATTCAAGGTATATGTATACTAGGCATAAGTACAAACATGGTTCATATAGGTTGATGAAATATATAATTATAATATGTATATATTATTACTATATAAATATAGTAAATAACTAGATTTTTATTCTAGCTATGAACCAAAGCAGGTATATCCGTCAGGTGTCCTTTAAGAACTAGGGCAGGTTGTTGTTCATTTAATTCAACAAGGTTTATTTATCTATTTTTCTTCTACCTTCACACTTATTTACATTTTGTTTCATATATTGGATTCATCTGTAGACATTGTGGGTTTGAACCTACTGGTATTAATATATCACACCCTGGTCAGGCTTCCATTTAACTTGGGTACCCTAGTGGACCATATATTTACATGACCATGGTTGATTGATTGAGCTGTTTAGATAGTACCTGGGATTTAGGAGCATAGGATAGAGCTGGATCTCGGGATTCATGGGGAGATCACCCTTTAGGATTTTCTTTTGTTTCTATTTTTATTTCTATACAATATTGTATCTCTCCCTTCTCTATGTATTTTTTGGTTATGTATCATCATAAGGGAATTCAAGAACCAACTGTATGATTTCAATATGCATATTTTATATTCATTTTATATTAATCTTCAATTTCTATATCTTTATTTATTACATATTATGTTGTTTTCTACTATTTACTTTCTGATATACCATTTTTCTGCTCTGATATGAGGGTATAGTCTCCCCAATGTACCATCTTTATACTCTCATTACTAGTTGGTATCCTTTGGCATATGGGGAGGCATGACTGGGGCCATGTGACCCACCTGTACAGCTACCATCTTAGGGGTAATTTGGTACAAGACATTACAACAACACACAAACCAAAGGAATGGTTTTTCTACACCGCACCATCTCGCAATGATAATGGATCTCCTCTGGATACTCTATGAACATTGAATCATACTTGATATCCAATTCTCCCCATTAAATGACATGGGAGTCATCACGAGGATACAGAAATAGCTGAGAGACATGGAAGACTTCCTGGATCTTATCCTGTCATAGAGGGAGTGAAAACAGATAAGCCACCTTACAATGATCCCCAATACATTTAATGTACCAATGAACCATGGGGAGAGCTTACTCCCCATGCCAAAACTCCACTACCCACTTTGATGTGAGACTCCTAAAAACACATGGTCTCCAAACTCAAACTCCAAGGGCCTACTCCTATGATCAGTATAAGTCTTATTCAAATACTACACAACCTTTATACTTTCACTAACAACATAAACCTTCTCCTTCATTCTTTTCACCACATCAAGACCAAGAACTGATAACCCCCAACCTCATCCCATAAAAACGAATAACAACATGACCACCCATTCAAAGCTTCAAATGATGCCATGACGATGGATGGGTGATATATGTTTTTATAAAAAAACTAAACTAAAGGAAAATTATTATCCCATTATCTATTAAAGTCCAATATACATACCTGAAACATATCCTCCAGTATCTGGATAGTATGTTCTATATGCTTGTATGTTTGAGGGTCAACAACAGTATTGAGGGGTTACTAAGTGCCAAAATCATGTTGTAATCCCTTCTATACTTGTGAGGTAAAATTAGTATCCCGATCCAAGATAATAGAGCTTGAATCTCTATGTAGTCACACCACCTCATCCACATATCTCCTTATAAAAATATCTACAGTGCCTGACTCCTTGCCTGCTTGGATGTGGGATTAATTCCTCAAATGATCAATGATTGTCAATATATCATCAAAACACCCTAATATATGGGTATTTTCAAGTATAATTCCATCAAAATATCATACCACTTCCACAAAATAACATCTAATATAATGCACTGACCCCGGTTACCAAGAGTCGGTGCATTATTACATAACATTGGCATGATCACAAGGAAATCATGTCCTGAAAGACCGATCAGTTTAGTATTATTGGAAATTATATTCATACAGAAGTTCAACATTACAACTTGAATATAAATACAACAATAATTTATTCTATTATAAATATCCAAGCCTTTTAGATTATGCCTGCAAGTCACTCATAACTAACTTCTTCATATCCTAGGAAACTGAAACATAAGAAAGGGGTGAGCTCAAATTCTCAGTAAGGGTAAGCAATATAGCGGAAGATAACATAAATATTAAGCATGGGGAATAATTGAAAACACGTTCCTTTACTACTAAAAAACATGAACACTTTTACGGTGGGAATATGAGATGAGTAAATAATGCCATAATAAAACATAATAATGGGTATTATACTAGTCAAATGACCACATGAACCATCAATATTATTTTCATAATAATGGAAAGTATAATGTCGGACATTCTGAAACATTTTGTCAAGGCCTTGGCCAAGATGTCAAAAAATGATTAAGGCCTCAGCCAAAACCATATATCAAATTAGGAAAGGCCTTGATCAATTCCACATCTAGTTGTTTCATGAGAACTACCGATGCATCGAGGATCTATTGAGGGCTCCACCCATCACATACTAAGTCCAATACATTCCTCATATGAAATGGTTGAAAAATAATATAAAAATTCATATTAAAACTAGCATACGAAAGGTCAATACATAAACCATAGACCATGAGTGGTATAAAAATAACACATCACAGTAAAATATATCACAAAACATTCAATAAAATATGGAACACTTGTATCATAATAAATCAACTTCAAACAAGTTTAAAATCCATCAAAGGATGTTGAAATAGATGAAATCAAAACTATTTGAGAGAAATATATATATCTTTTTTGAAATCATTTAAAGTTACATAATTATAAAAGAAAACATTTATTTTCAAAAATTTATTATAAACATGTAAGTAAATCTTTCATGATGTTATAATGGTAGAGAATAACTACACCAGTCATATAAGTTAAAAATGACATTCTTGCCGTAATTTTTTTGAAAAGGTCGTAAAGTACCTTGTTTGAAAAAATTACAGAATGATTCCTTTCAAAACATATAAGTTCAAATAAGGGTATAAATTAATTTACTAATTTTTTAGTAAATAGTAAAAATGTTTTGAAATACATTTTTAAGAAACATAGATGTGGATGATAAAGAGGTCTCGGTACATACTTACGTAAAAACAACCACGGATAATAAAGAGATTGTAGAATTAACTGTTACCTTGTACTTTTCCTTGGTCGAGGGTAGGTTAAGCTTCTGTATAATGGTTAAACAATTGTTATTAAATTATAAAAGAACCATATATATTAATATGAGATCATATATGATCTTTTAATATTTCTTTGTTAATAATATTTTAGTATTATCATTGTTTCGGGTGTTAACTGATTCATTTTCATTTATATGATTTGTTATGTAAGTAATGTTTGTTATGGATAGGATGTATCTAATTCATATTCAGAATGATATTAAGTCATTAAAAATTATTTTTAATCATCAAATGAAAATTATTCTTGAATGGATACGATGGGGAATGAATCTCATCATGTTTATGGAGATGGTAATCTGTATGTACGCACGAGCGACAATATCATTCTTTTGACATTAAAATCATATATAATTGGATAGTATATCATATATACAGAATCGTTATCATGTTATATTTATTATTTAAATCAATTATACATCATTATTATTCCCATATAAATAAAAATGTATTGAATAAAAACTACACCAAAACGTGGAGATGGTAAGCCGTACGTACGCACATATAGTGACATGTCATTCAAAGGATGGATAAAATAATTAGTATGGTTATACCATAATTATAATAACATCACATTATATATAAGATACTGGATTTATTATTTTATAATTGAAACACAAGGAAATAAGAAGTGGAAGAAGAAAAAACTTGAAAGAGGTGATGAAATATTTACCTTTTCTTCATGTTCTTCCTTTTGATTTGATAATAAGGGATCCTTAGGTTAGATTTCTGACTAAAGGAAGGCCTCTAGGATGAAGGGATGATAGTGTAGAGGATATTTGGTCAGGTTTTGGATGATCCAAATGGCTTTGATGGTGTGAATGTGGGAGAAGGTGATGTTCCCTTTTATAAGAGGGGTGAGGGGCACCTTAGTAAAATATTCAAATATTATTTTACAATAAACTCATTTTCGGTTTCTAATGGATCCAAACTGATTTATTTCGAGGATAAGGTGGGTAAAATTAGACATCCTCTCAACCAATAGGTTTTAGAAAAGTTTATAAGACCATTTTAACCTTATCATTTAGATTTAACTATTAGTTAAATAGTTTGACATTTACCATCTCTCATTGAATCTTTTTATATATTATGGTTAATAAACATACCATAAACGTCCAAGAGAACCCCAAGTAGTTAATTATTAATATATATAATATTATCTAAGTAATTTTTCTGAACCTTAGATTTTGAGGAATATTATATCAACTAAAAATATAATATTTATTTTAAAAACTCTTTTATGTGAATTTTGACACTATTTGGTTTTTTTATAAATTCATAACAGCATTATTACTTCAAACAATTTCATTTAATCAACCCTAATATGTCATATTAACCTATAAAATTAGTTTAAATCATAAAAAATATCAAATTACATTTAGTTGGGTATTTATAATATCAATTATTTTAATATTTCATTAATAAGGTAATTACTGCATCACCATTGTGTCATAAATAAATTAAATTATTTAATTTCTAAAAATTATAAATAAAATAACATTATGTAGGAAATATATTTAGTGTTATAATGAATATTTATAGTCTAATTTATCTTATTTATTACCCTATATTAAAATGTTTTAGTTATTAAACATTGATTTTAACACTTTTAACTTTTATTTGAATTAAATAATAATAAATGTCCTAATCTAATCCAAGTGGACTTAAAGGATCATGTTTTATTTCTAAGGTTGTTTTTTGTCGAATTAAACTTATCCAATAGAATTATTACATGTGTTAGGGTAATAATAATATCATTTTGACCCTTAATTGCCCAATTTACTTTTAACTGTGGTAAATAAAAGTCAAAAGTTACTATTCACCAAAAAATATTTTTATCTTATTGAACCACATTTTACTTACTGATATCAATCGTGTATCTTGTATTTTATAAATTCAATTCACAGAAGTGGTAAAATTAGGTTTTATGAAAATTTGCAAATTCTCCAAAGAGGTGGGTAAAAGACGGTAAAAAGTTCGATAAATTTTTTAAATATATAAAATTCTTATAAACTGAATCCAATGAATTACATTGAAATTATATATGTATTATGTAACTATTTTTACCTAAAATAAATTTAAATAAAATAAATTATTATTTAAATAAAAAGTCGATTTTAAACTATAACTCATTGTTTTTCACTATTCATCAAAAATTGAATGTATTCAAAAAATTTCCAAAAATTCACCCTAAGAGAATTTCGATATTCTGAAACTAAAAATGAAGTCCATTTTAAATAAAATTATAAAATTTCAAAAAGTGGGTATTATTATTCATAACGGCTAGTTTGTTTGGTCTCAGTGTGTCAGAATCTCGAAGTTTCATACAGTGCAAGCTATTGCATTATTCAAAGGGAAACGTACCGTAGAAGCTTGGGGTGTTACATTCTCCCATCCTTCAAATAATTTTTCCTTGGAAATTTCTAGAATATTTCTACCTAAAAATATTCGGGTGGTTCTTCATCATAAGTTCCTCGGGTTCCCACATCACCTCTTCTATTTTATGGTTTTAATATAGAACTTTTACCAGACGAGTCATCCAGTTTCTCAACAATTGTTCTCTTGTATCAAGAATCATGACAATCTCTTCACAATAAGATAAATAGGGTTCTAGTTCTAATTCCTCATAGGTGAGTACATGTGTTGGGTCAGGCATGTATTTTCTTAACAGTGATATGTGGAACATGTCATGAACATTGGAGAGACTTGGCGACATTGCCAAATGATAAGCTACAACTCCAATTCGTTCTATAATTTCAAAACGTCCAATGTACCTGGGACTCAATCTACCCTTCTTACTGAATCTTATAATTACCTTCCATGGAGATACCTTCAAGAAAACATGATCTCCTACCTAAAATTCCAAATCCTTCCTTCATTTATCAGCATAGCTTTTATTCATACTTTGAGCTTCTTTGATGTGGGTTTGGATTACCTTCACCTTTTCATCGTTTCCTCAACAAGTTCTGGGAATATGAGTTCTCTTTCACCGACATCATCCCAATAGGTTGGTGTGCATCATCTCTTTTCATATAACGCTTCATATAGTTCCATTTGAATACTTTAATGGAATCTATTTTAATAAGAAAATTCTACCAGAGGTAAATATTTATCCCACATACCATGAAAGTCAAGTGATAAAGATCTCAACATGTCTTCTAAGGTTTGAATAGTCCGTTTTGATTGTCCATCAGTTTGAGGGTGGTAGGCAGTTCTCAAACGAAGTTCACTATCCAAGGATTTCTGAAGACTTTTCCAGAATCTTGACATAAAATGTGGATCACGATTAGAAACAATGAATAGGGGTACTCCATGAATTCTTAAAACTTCATTAATATACAGTATTTATAAATGATCAAGTGGTAAATCTTCTTTTATAGCAAGAAAATGTGATGACTTGGTAAGACGATCAACAATGACCCATATTACATCATTCTTTCTAGGATTCTTTGGTAGTCCCATGACAAAGTCCATTGTAATATTATCCCATTTCCACTCAGGTATGGGAAGAGGTTTCATGACTCCTCTCGGCTATTTCGTTCCAACTTTAACTTATTGACAAACCATACATCTTGACACAAAATCAGCAATCTCCCTCTTCATGTTGTCCCACCAAAAATGTTTCTTCAAATCTCTATACATCTTGGTGCTCCTAGAGTGTATAATGAAATTGGAGCTATGAACATCATCTAACAATTCCCTTTTCAGATCAAATATATCAGGAACACCAAGTATCTTCCCAAATTTCTAAATCCCATATTAATATATGAAGTCGATTAATCACCCATTGTTCACTGATTTAATATTATTTGTAAATTCCTTATCATTAACATAAGAACATTTTATCCTTTCTAGTAAATATGGTTTTGTAACCATTTGAAGAAGCATTGATGTTTCACCTTACATGGTTATTCACATATACGTCTTTACTAGATCCATGAAAATAGGATCCCTTTTAACTCTCATCTTGTTCAAAACTCCATGATCCTTTCTCCTCAAAGAATCTACCACCTTATATGCCTTCCCTGGGTGGTAGTGTATCGTGCAATCATAATCCATTAGTAGTTCAAGCCATCTCCTTTTCCTCCTATTGAGTTCCTTATTAGGGAAAATATACTTCAAACTCTTGTGATCAGTATAAATCTCACATTTTTCACCATAGAGATAGTGTCTCTAAATATTCAAAGCAAAGGTTATAGTTGCTAACTCAAGATCATGAGTAGGATAGTTTTTCTCATGAAATTCCAGCTGTCATGATGCACAGGCAATAATTCTATCATTCTGCATAAGGACACTACCAAGTCATTTCATTGAAGCATCACTATAAATAAAAAACCAATCATTCCCCAATGGTAGAGTCAAGATATGGGCATTGACTAATCTTCTTTTCTGTTCATCGAAACATTCTTCACACTCTTTAATCCAAAAAAATTTAACCCCTTTATGTGTGAGCTTCGTTAATGGGTTAGCTAATTAGGAAAAAATTTGGACGAAACGTCGATACTAACATGCTAAACAAATAAAATTGCATACCTCCATTATACTTGTCGGTGCTAGAAATTCTTGGATTGCCTTTGTCTTAGAACGTTCAATAGAGATTCCATCCTTAGAGACAATATATCCAAGAAAAGAAATATCCTAAATCCAAAATTTTCACTTGCTAAACATCCCATATAATTTATTTCTTCTGAGGGTTTTCAGAATGGTTTACAAGTGATTTTCATGATCTTCATAGATTCTAGATTATACTAGGATATTATCAATAAATAACACTACAAAGTCTTCAATATATTCCTTGAAAAATCTATTCATTAGATCCATGAATATAGAGGGTGCATTAGTTAGCCCAAAAGGCATTACTGTAAAATCATAATGCCCATACCTGGTTCAAAATTTTGTTTTCAGAATGTCTTCCTTATTCACACACAACTAATGATATCCAGATTGAAGGTAAATCTTTGAAAAATATTGAGCTCCATGAATTTAGTTGAATAAATAATCAATCCAAGGTAGGGGACACTTGTTCTTTATTGTTATATCATTGATCTACCTGTAGTCAATGCACAACCTCATAGATCCATATTTCATCTTTTCAAAAAGAACAAGGGCTCCCCATTGAGAAACACTAGGGAGAATAAATCCCTTATTAGTCAATTCCTCTAGTTGTTTCTTTAGTTCCACTAATTCCAAAATGGATATACTAAAAGGGGTCTTTGATATGGGTCTTGAACCATGAATTAAATCAATAGAAAACTCAATTTCTCATTCTACAGGAAGTCCAGGTAAATCCCTTAGAAACACATCAACATATTATTGCACAATAGGTACGTCCTCTATTTGAAAATTCATTTCCTCACCCAAAATTATTTCATTCTCTTCCTTCCCAATATTTGAATTTTGTTGATCTACTGGGGTGGATCTAGATAAGAATGAGGTGGTGATATTTATGCTCTAAAGATAAGATACTCCTTATCATCATTGAAAATTGTAACATCCTTCTTATAATAAATTTTTGCATCATGGTCCGAAATCCAATCAATTACAAGGATTATATCAAATTCAATCATGTGTATGACGATGAGATCAGCAGATAAAGAACATTTATATGCACTAATGGGAACTGATTCACAAAACATTGTTGCAATGATACATCCCTTAGGATTTTTTACGGACAAATCCCGTGTTAAATCAAATTGGAAATATATAATTTTCTTAGGATACTAGGAAGATATGAAATAATCTGATGATACAGGATCAAATAAAGAATTAACTAAACTTGAGGAAACCATTAAATTACCTACCACTACGTCTTTCAGAGCTTTAACATCAGCAGTAGTGATCACATAATCTTGGACTTAATCCCTTGGCCTTTTCTGAGTTATGTTTCCCTCACTCTTAGGATATTCATTTTCATAATGTCCCATCTCCCTGTAATTGTATCATTGAACATTGGTATCATCTTTTTCTCCCTTACAATCACCAACAAGATGGCATTTTTTCCACATTTGTAGCATACTTCCTTTTCTTTTAGACAGGCACCAGGGTTCTTCCTTCCACAATTATCATATTGTGTTAATTCAATTCTTCAATTCTTCCATATTTCCTTATTTCCTTTCCCAAAGTGTTCAACAAATATCTTCTTCTCTTTCTTTTATTTAAAGATGTAAGACTTAGAGAATTCCTTTTCTGTCTTGATATCACACGAGACAATATCTTCGTACGATGAGAAGGATTGTGATACTAATGCTCGATAGAGAAATGGTTTTAACCCATAAAAAAATGGTCAATATTACTTCTTCGGTTATGTATATAATCTATAGCATGCCTTGCTAACATTGTAAAGTTAGATTCATACTTTGTGACATTCACATCCTCTTTTTTCCTCAGAATCAGAAATTGCCTTTCCATATCCGCTCAACGGTCACGAGGAAAGTATATTTATAATAACAACTCTTTAAACTCCCTCCATTACATACTGGACACTTCTTCATCTTTCTTTTTATTTTTAATCAACGACCACCATTGATCAGCATCTCCAGTGAAGCGATAAATTGTTATGAAAACTTTTTCCCTTTCGTTACTCCCCAAATTGTGAAAACATTTCCCTAAGGAATTTATCCACTGCTTAGCCACTAATGGATTTTTACTCCCATTTAATTTTCGTGGTTGTTTCCTCATGAATCGGTCTAACATTGATCCTCCATGTTGTGGATCACGTTGCTCCATATGGGTAAGGTTATTATTCATAACCTGTGTGAGTTGTCCCAGTATGGTGATAAAATGATCAACACCAGTTGCATCACCATCTCTGCTATAATTATCTTGAGTAGCAGTTAAATCCTTACATTTATTACGTGCATTGATACGGTTTTCATTCCTTCCACTAGACGCCATTTCTAAACAAAGACATACACTAGATTAGTTTCTGAATCACAATACATAAATCCAACCATGTAAAACACTTAACATAAATTCAATAGTTTATGGATATAATACATAATCATAAAAATGTTTTCATTGAGGAAGTATATACTCATAAACCCTTCTTAATGGTTTGTAAGGAAAATGGGAATTATCCTATTCATATCCCCCGAGAGTGATGTAACCAAGAGTGTAGCAAGGCTCATTGCCTTTCACCAGTTCCTGTTCTAGTCTAGCTCAAAGTTGTGTTTTTGGGTTTTACCCCTAGGTACATATGTTCCATAGCCGCCTCTACCTACTCATGTCTAGATAGGGATGTATTTCTTGGAAAACTCACAAAATCTATACAGTACCAAAATTATAGGAAGTTTTTCTATACTAATAATCAAGGTCGATCTTAGGGTTATGTGCTCTAATCAGAGTTTATCTAAATCTAGTTTCCAAGGTTTTTACTAAACTTCCTATGATACCAACTGTAATGCCCTGAACCTAATTACCTAGAGTCGGTGCATTATTACATAACATTGGCATGATCACGAGGAATTCATGTCCCGAAAGACTGGTAAGTTTAGTATTATTGGAAATAAGATTCATACATAAGTTCAACTTTACAACATGAAAAGAAATACAACACTTATTTTTTCCATTAGAAACATCCAAGCCTCCTAGATTATGCCTGAAAGTCAATCATAGAAAAATTCTTTATATCTTGGGAAAATGAAACATAATAAAGGGGTGAGCTTAAATGCTTAGTAAGGGTAAGCAATACAACCGAAGATAATACAAATATTAAACATGGTGAATAATTGAAAACACATGCCTTTACCAATAATAAACATGAAAACTTTTATGGAAGGAATATGAGATGATTAAATAATGACATAATAAAACATAATAATTAGTATTCTTCTAGTCGAATGACCACATGAACCCTCAATATAATTTTCATAATGAGGTAATGTATAATGTTGGACATTCTGAAACATTTTTTTAAGGCCTCGGCCAAAACCATATATCAAATTGGGAAAGGCATCATCAAATTCCACATATAGTTGTCTCAGGAGACCTACTGATGCATCGAGGAGCTATAGCGGGCACCACCCGTCACATACTATGTCCAATACATTCCTCATACGAAAAGGTTGAAACATAACTTAAACATTCATATTAAAAATAGCATAAAAAATGTCAATACTTTAACTATAAACCATGAATGGTATAAAAATATCACATCCATAGTCAAATATATCACTAATCATTCAATACAATATGGATGATTTGTATCATAATAAATCAACTTCAAACAACTTTAAAATCCATCAAAGGATATTGACATAGATGAAATCAAAACTATTTGAGAGAAATATCTCTTTATTTTTTTGAAATAATTTAAAGTTACATAATTATTAAAAGAAAATTTATTTTGAATATATTCTTATAAACTTGTAAGGGAATCTTTGTCGATGTTATAATGGCGGAGAATAACCGCACCCGTTGTATAAGTTAAAAAAGACATTCTTACCTTAATTTTTTCGAAAAGGTCGTAAAGTACTTTGTTTGGAAAATGACTGAAATATTCCTTTCAAAACATATAAGTTCAAATAAGGTTATAAATGAATTTAAACCATTATTTAGTAAATAGAAAAAATATTTTGAAGTACATTTTTAAGAGACATTTATGTGGATGATAAAGAGGTCCCATTAAATACTTACGTAAAAATAACCTCGGATAATAAAGAGATTGTAGAATTAACCCTTAACTTGTAATTTTCCTTGATCGAGTGTAGGTTAACCTCCTATATAGTGGTGAAATAATTTTTATTAAATTATAAAAGAATCATATACATTAATATGATATCATATATGATCTTTTAATTTTTCTTTGTTCATAATATTTTAGTATTATCGTTGTTTCAGGTGTTAACTGATTTGTTTTCCTTTATATGCTTTGTTACCTAAGTAATGTTTTTTAGGGATAGGATGTATCTTATTCATATTCAGAATTATATTAAGTCTTTCAAAATTATTTTTAATCATCAAATTAAAATTATTCTTGAATGGATACGATGGGGAATGGATCTCATTGTGTTCGTGGAGACGGTAATCCGTACGTACGCACAAGCGAAAATATCATTATTTTGATATTAAAATTGTATATAATTAAATGGTATATAATATATAAAGAATAATTATCATGCTATATTTACTTTTTAAATAAATTAAACATCATTATTATACCCATCCAAATAATAATGTATTGAATAACAACTACACCACGATGTGGAGACGGTAAGCCGTACGTACGCAAGTACGGTGACATGTCATTTAAGGATGGATAGAATAATAAATATGGTTGTACCATAATTATAATAATAGAAAATTATATAGAATATAATGGAGTTATTATTTTATAATGTAAACAATAAGTAAATAAGAAGTGGAAGAAGAGAAAATTAGAAAGAGGTGATGAAATATTTACCTTTTCTTCGGGTTCTTATTTTTGATTTGATCAAAATGGCTCACTAGGTTGGCTTTATGACTAAAGGAAGGCCTCTAGGATTAAGGGAGGGTAGTGGAGAGGATATTGTTTGAGGTTTTGGCAGAGCCAAATAGCTTTTAAGGTGATAATGTGAGGGAAGCGGAAGTTCCTTTTTATAAGAGGGGTGAGGGACACCTTAGGAAAAGATTAAAATATTATTTGATAATAAACTAATTTTTAGTTTATAATAACTCCAAAATGATTTATTTCAAGGATAAGGTGGGTTTGGGTCGAAATAATCTCAACTAATAGGTTTTAAAAAAAGTTTAGGTCACCATTTTAATCTTAACATTTTTATTTAACTCTTAGTTAAATAGTTTGACATTTACCATGTCTCTTTGTATTATTATATTATATGGACAATAAACTTACTATAAACTTCTAAGAGAACCCCAAGTGGTTAATTATTGATATATATAAACTTATCTAAGTCATTTTTACAAAACTTTTATTTTTCGGAATATTATATCAATTAGTAATATAATATTTGTTTTAAAAACTCTTTTATGTCAATTTTGAGACTATTTGTTATTTTGTTTTTGCTAAATTCATAAAAGCATTATTAATTCAATATTAATTCATTTATTCAACCCTAACAAGTCATATTAACCTATAAAATTAGTTTAATTCATAAAAAGTATCAAATTACATTTATTTGGGTATTTATAATATTAATTATTTTAATATTTCATTAATAATGTAATTATTTCATCATCATTGTGTCATAAATTAATTAATTTATATAATGTATAAAAATTATAAATAAAAAACCATTATGTTGTAAATATTTTTATATTTATAATTCATATTTATAGTCGATTTTATCTTATATATAACCCTATATTAAAATGGTTTAGTTATTAAACTTTGATTTTAACTCTTTTAAATCTTCTTTGAATTAAATAATAATAAATGTCCTAATCTAATCCAAGTGGACCTAAAGAATTATATTTTATTCCTAAGGTTGTTTTTGGACAAATTACAATTATCCAATAGAATTATAACATGTGTTAGTGTAATAATAATATCATTTTTACCCTTAATTACCCTATTTACTTTTAACAGTGGTAAATAAAAGCCAAAATTTACTATTCACCAAAAAATATATTTATCTTATTGAACCGCATTTTACTTACTTATATCAACTGGGTCTCTCATATTTTTAAAATTCCATTCAAAGAAACAGTAAAATTATGTTTTATGTAAATTTGTAAATGCTCCTAGGAGGTGGGTGAAAGACGGTAAAAAGTTCGATAAATTATATATATATATATAATTATTATAAAATGAATCCAATGAATTAAATTGAACATATATAAGTATTATTTATCTATTTTTACCTAAAATAAATTTAAATAAAAATTCAGTTTTAAACTATAACTCAGTGTTTTTCACTATTCATCAAAAATTGAATTTTTTTAGAAAATTGCGAAAAATTCACCATGAGGTAATTTCAATATTCCGAATCCAAAAATGAAGTCCATTTTGAAAAATATAATTTATAAAATTTCAAAAAGTGGGTATTACTATTCATAATGGCTAGTTTGATTGGTCACAGTGTGTTAGAATCTCGAAGTTGCATACAATGCAAGCTATTGTATTATTCAAAGGGAAACATACTGTAGAAGCAAGGGGCGTTACAACTAAGGGATGAAACAAACAATAAGGAACAAGGTGTTCAAACTTTACCTACTAACAAAGTTGACATGAATCCACAATCTTTTCCACCACCTGTTTCATCCCAAGACACCAAAACTCTATCCTTAAAACTCGATAAATTTTAGGTACTCTATGGTGTACCACAATTGGTGATCTTTAAAACTCAAAAATGAATCCATTGTGAATTTACACAAAAACTAATATCCTCCCCTAAAACAACATATAGTTATAACAATCATCTGACCATCCCTCTAGAGCATCACCATGGATAACATGATTTCACATAACCTCAACCTATGAGTCTATCCATTAAGACTCCTACACCTTCGAAATTAGACAATAGTAAACAGAAATATAAAACCAACAACCTCTTATATCAACCACCCTTTCATCTAGGTGTAGGGGTGACAACTCCACCATCACCCCCATGCATCTCTAGGTTCCTGAACAAAATCCATCCCCTAAAATTCTACTCAAGTCATCATCCATTAAATTTTCATTTCCTTAGTGGTATCATGTATCAATGTCAAAATCTAAGAGAAACTAAATACTCCTTCATTATCATATATTCATTTTAAACAAGTAAACTATATACCTCATGATATTGTGATCAATGAAGATGATGAAGCATTCTTCCTTCAGGTAATATTTCCACAACTTCAATACAAAAACAACAAATATTAAAACCATATCATGGGTGACATAGTTATTCTAATTGGGGATTAACTACAAAGACTCATAAGATATCCCCACAATCGCTTACATCAAAACACATCCTAATCGCATATATAAAGTGTCACAAAACACCATAAACATCACCCCTTCTTCTATGAACTGAAGAACTAGATCATTGACTAATATCCCTATCAATTATTCAAACACAACCTAAAACTGATTAGTCCACACCAGGTCCTTCCAAATGAAATCATTCAATGGGGACCCTATCCAGGTTAAATCATACATGAACCTATAGTAACATCATACAATACCTATGAAACTATGAAACTCTTCCTCATTCTTGGGTTTTTCCTAATAAAGAACAATGTCAACCTTAGATGGGTCCATGACCACACCCTATTGGGATACCACATGCCTAAGGAAATACACCTATCAAGTTTAGAACATACTCTTGGCCCAATTTCAATAGTTTTAGTGATGTTGAAAGAGCTATAATGCATCTCTAAGATGAAAGATCCTATTCAGGATAATTGTATCACTAAGAGGGGGAGGGGTTAATCAGTGATACTTTTGCCTTAATTTTTCCTTGAAAATGAAACAACCATCACCTCCTGTTAAATATTTCATTCCATGCTAAAAACAATTCAAACAGACATCCATAAGAACACAAGTATTTACGATGTTCACTATTCAATAATCATAGCTACGTTTTTTTGTATGGTTTGGAAATAATCCAATACCACAAAATCCACTAGAAAAAATCATTTCATATGGAATAAAATGAGTAGGACATTCCCTTACACTCATGTATCACTATGTAAACAATCCAATAGTATGTGTGCACCCACTAGCACAATTGGGGTAACAAAATTTTTATGTAACAACACATATTACCTGTGCCTCCTTTTTAATTTCCACAAATGTATTCTTTGGAAAAAAATTCTTCAATTTATTACCCATAAAATGGTAATAACTTCAAGTACTTTCATATAGAATTCAATCTGATTTCCCCATACAATTCTCCCAATATGATACTTAGAATCTAATTTCCCAATACGATAAATGTGACTCTATCAGAATATTATTGATTTAATAAAAAATTCATTATTCCTAAGTCTAGAAATCCCAATACATAAATATCGATTTGACTATCTAGCCAAATATGATTATCATCTTATTAGCATTGCAATCTTTCCTCCTCTCCTTTCTCTTCTCTTCGTAGAAACTTCTTCAATAATGAATCAATAGGGAAACATGTTTCTATCCCCTATACTTAGAAGAGTATCTCCCTATTATTCCATTTATAGTACACCCTTTTCAGTTATCTAAAAAGTAAGATTTACTTGTCCCCTTTTATAGGAAACCTAAAAGTGGTTTTGGTGGGAATCTCTAAAAAAATTCTTCTTATCCAAATTCACCAAAATAATGATTTCCATTGATTCTTGAGTGCATTTATGACTTCTTAAATGCTTTTAGATTCTTCTTGAATATTCATCATGGATTCAGTTCACCTTCATACTTTCTTTTCAATCACCAATCTGATACAAATTCCCATACCGATTAGCTGAGTCTAATTTCATCACTACGATGTTCTGAACTAGTTAAACATAAATGTTTGAAGAAATATATATCATTCATCTTCTTGTAAAACTCCATTCCAATCGTGTCATTGTAATATATATGATGAACCAGATACAAATATTCATAACCCAATTGTAGAAACAAATAATATTCTACAAATTTTGAACTCCCATTGACAAAATATCTAGCCAGCACCTACAACTCTTATTTTGATCCATTTATTTAAAAACATTTGAAAAAAAACAGAGTTCATATTTATTTTCATCAACTTCAATCACTATGGAATAATATTTTTTGGCTTTTTATCTGACTAAAAGCTAGATTCTTTGGTTTCTCACATTTGTCACAAATCTTCAAGTTTTCACGATTCAATATCTTCCTTTGAAAACACATTCAACTATATTATATGGTTGAATGAATTTTTGATCAGTCTCTATTATTATGTTTTACATTGGCTTAAAATAAATTTATTTACCATACGTTTTGTTGAAAATCATTCTATCTGAATATGAAGGTAATCTTAATACGATGGACCAGAGTCAATAACATCAACTTAAGAAACTTCCTACAATTCCAAAACTCTTCTTGAATCAGTATTTTCTTCATGATTTTTAATATATTTGAGAACAGCTTTAGCATCGTCATCCTTTCAATGGTAAGTATTGAAACTTCCCAAAATATTAGCAACCATCTTTCTTTCAAACTCACCCTGAATAAGATTTCTATAATTCACCTGACCTGAATATGATCACTATGATTATGATCAAGCTGAATACAATCTCTAGCATATTTTCTATTTCCATCCAGATACAATCAATATAAATAAAATTGATATCATCTCTTTAACTCCCCCATTATTTAATCAATATTTCATCATATGTTTTCTAAATACTTGGGATTTTTTATAACTCCACAATCAACAATGTATTTTCACTTATAGATCATATCCATTAAGTCTTTGATTATCCTCCAATATGATCACACCTTTCATATCAAATTCTTAGTAAATCTGATGACTATTTACTTCCAATAAGATTCTTCATCAATATCATCTACCTCTTTATGAAATGTGGGTCTGATTACTTGAATATTATGGTCATCCCAATTTAAGTATGATTTGAGGTGATTTTCCTTTCTTCTCAAACTTATTTACCTACTAATAAAATTTTCTTGGTGAGAAAAGACAAAATCTGAAAACAGTTACCTTCATCATCATCATACTAGTCCTAAAAATCTCTCCCTTAGTATTTTTTAGTCAACAAAGCTTCATAAATCACTCAACTTTTTTCCTAAAGTAATAGATTAATTATCAACAATTATAATCCTATGTGAGAAAAATCATTGTAGGAAACAATAATCACTGACAGAAAAACCATATTTCTTTCCAGAATTGAATATGAAAACATCCTCAAAATTTCTTCCCTCTAGAATTTCATTCTTAGCTTCTTCACCATTCCTGGAATACAAAAAATATTTTTCCGACAACTGCTCCAAAAAATAGTTATAATAGTTCACAAACTTATATGGATGAATTTATAGCTTACCCACAACTCCCTCTTTGTACGTTCATTCATAATGATGGATTCATAAAACAATTGATATCTCCCCTTTTAAAACACTATCCAAATGTAAGATGAGATAGGGGAAATAAACACATGACAAAAACTTGATGAGGAAGAGTTTGGAAATCCATGGTCAACCTCAACATAGAAAAAGATTCCTTCATTAATAGTTTTTTGAAAACGTTCACAACTTGTTCTAATGTAGTAATGTACTTCAGTTTCAATTCATTTTTTTCTACATTATCTTTAAAAAAAATGATATTTGGTATCAATATTTTTTGAATGAGAATATTGAATAGGATTACTAGTGAGACTGATTGTACTTTGATTATAACAAACTTAGTGAAATAGTAACTTCACTTCCACAAGTAAATATTATAATTTTTTTTCATCAACATAATTTGAGTAGCGGATTGAGTGAAAATAACATACTTAGATTCATCTATATTGAGAGTTAATGAATTTTTTTATTTGAGTCCCAAAAAACACAATTATTTTTTAGAAATAATACTCCACCAGATTTAGATCTTATATCATCAATATTTCTTACCTAATCATTATATGAATACCCAAACAAATAAATAATTTCTGAGCTATCATTCCTAATTCTGATTTTTTGTGTGCCTTTGATGTATTTCAGAAGTCCTTTTCAATAAATTAAGTATGATTATTTAGGATCACTCTAAAATATATAATATAAATTAACCTCATAAAAATTTCTAGGTATTGAGGTAGTCAAATACAATAAATATTTAATTATCTTTTGAAATTATTTTTAATCAACTTCATTTCCTTCTACATATTTTTTCAACTTTGTTCTCATTGAAATTGGTGTGTTAATAGGTCTTGAGTTTTCCATTCCAAACCTCTTCATAAGTTCCTTAGATAATGTTTCTGAGGAAGGAAATATATGATTCTTATTTTGTAAAATTTGTAACCTAATAATGTATTTCATTTCACCCAGAATGGACATTTCAAATACCCTTTTCATCTCTTCAGATAATATTTCACAACTTCTCTCATCATTCCATATAATGATAATATCATAAACATAAACAATAGTAATGAGCGAATACACTCGAATTTCTCTGATATAAATATATCTATCAACTCTTCCTTTATTAAAATTAATCTTCCTTAAGAAAGTATCAAATTTGGAATACCATTCTCTCATAGATTTTTTTATCCCATAAGAGCCTTCTTAAATCTACACACATATCTTTCATATTCGCCAACAACAAAGACAAAATGTTTTTCAATGTAAACTTTCTAATCAAGAACACCATTCAAGAATGATGATTTAAAATCCATTTGAATGATCTTATAACATCGTTATGTAGAAATAGAAATATTTTTTTTATTATTTATAATCTTTCAACTGAAGAAAAGGTTTCATGGAAATCAATACCTTCAATTTTTTAATACACATTACTAACTAATATTATTTTGTTTTTTCTCACTTCGCCTTCTTCATTCATCTTGTTATAGAAAACCCACTTTGTACAAATAATTTTTTTATAGATTGGGTATGAGTTCTTACATATCATTCGTTTTAATCTGATCTAGCACTTAATTCATGGCCTAAACCCATTCTAAATACTTAATGGATCCTTTCACATCATTCGACTCTACAATTGAATAAAAAAACTATGTGTAATATCATATTTTGTTCTTGTTGTTTGAGCCTTTTGATGTTTTTCCCCAATTATATTTTGAGATTACACTTTCTTCCTCATCTTAGAATGAGATT
Organism: Viscum album; assembly: GCA_963277665.1. NCBI lineage: Eukaryota > Viridiplantae > Streptophyta > Magnoliopsida > Santalales > Viscaceae > Viscum > Viscum album. Next base: position 256,844,997 of record OY728156.1, on the reverse strand, counting down.
TTCAAGTATCTTTATCGTCACTAGAAATATCTGAGTCATATTCATCTCTTTGAATAGGATTTTAATTGTCTGTATCCTTATCTAAATTGTTATTAAACCTTTCCTTATTAACTTCCTTTCCATTACGAGTGTGTTTGTATTCCATAGATATTTTAATAAATTTCACATCAATATAATAAAAAATTATTCATGTTTCATTGTTGAAACATCTATATCCTCTTTCTTATAGAGAATAGCCAATAAATATTCCATCTTCTTCTTTCTGTTCAAATTTTCCCAAGTTTCTAACATTCACTTTTATAATTCATGGACTCCTAAAAACTCTTAAGTGTTTCAAACATTGAGTTCTTCCAAAAAAAAATTCATATGAAGTCATATGTGATATTACTATGTCGAAACTTCAATTTTTAATATACATGGAAGCACTCATGGATTTACTTTAATAGTAATGAGAAAATTATGTTCAAGTAACATAGTTCTCCCCATTTCCACTGATCGTCGAATATTTCTTTCAGCAACCCCATTTTGATTGGGAGTATATAGAGAACTATATTAATGAAAAATTCCATGATTATAAATATATATTTAAAATTATTTACTTCAATATTCACCACTATTATCAATTATCAACTTCTTTACGGAATATTCACATACCTTCTCACCTTTTCTTCTGAAACTATTAAACACTTATAAAGCACCTGACTTATATTTCATATACATAACATGTATAATATGACTAAAATAATCAATCAAATTAATTAAGTACTTGTCTCCATTTGTTGATTTTTCTACTCATTAACCCATATATATCCAAATGAATCAAGTCTAAGGGTTGTTTTGAACAAATCTCAACCTCCTTATGCTCTAAGTTTGTAAAATTTCCTTTCTAGAAAAAAATGAAACACCAATATCTTCATCTTGGAAAATGAGGTATTTATTGAAAACTATATCGCATCTTTAATTTCCTCAAGTTTCATTGACACATGTGTTCGAACCTTTTATTCCATAATTTATTCTCTTCCACCATACTCAAGTAACAATAGTTTTTTATTTCACCAACTTGAAACAAATTCTCTTTTCTACGTTGGACTCCTCTAACTATATTTCCATCATCTCCACTTTTAGAAATAAAATAATATTTTTTAATTTTAAATTTGTTACCATCATCACACAATTTTAAAACACTTCAAAATTTATGTTTCATCCCATCAACATACAATGATTTATTGGATTTCAACTTTTCTTTTCCAATGATGGATGATCCCTCATCATTGATTCTTAGAGAATCATCAAAGCCAAATATCACTATTCCTTCTTCAAAATCATTCACATTCTTAAAAAACCTCAAATCATATGTCATATGAAAAGAACATCAATTATCAATAATCCAAGGTCAATATCCATTTGTATCTTTCAGATCAATTTCAATAACAAGAGATTTTTCATCTTTATTTTATTTCTTATATTTTAACCTATGATAATTGATAAGATATTTTTTTCCAAGTAACAATACAAGATATACTTTTGCAAGGTTTCTAGGTTGTTCAAATATTTCACAAATAGTTTTCAAAGGTTGGAACATATATCCAATTCATACTCCATCCTTCTTAGGTTTCTTTAAAAAAATCTTCTCAGACTTCTTCTTTTGAGGGAATTGAATCCCACTAAAACTTTTCCTTCCATAACCTATGGAATAATAGTAAATTTTTTGGTTGAACCAAAAAAAATTCTATATGTAAAAATTCACAACAATACCATTAGTATCCATAGAAAGAGTATTTTACCCTAAAGGTTTCATACTAACTGGAATTGTGAATATATTTTGATGCAGCCTTCTTGTCTTTATTTTCTGAGCCTCCATCCTCTGTATTATCAATCAGAATATTATTTTTATTTTCATCTTTATCAGAACCATATGTATAATAAATTTTTTGTATTTATAATTTTTAGATTCAGGGTTTTTAGAGACTTATGAATTCCCAAATTTTATGGATTTAGCCACAAAAATAACTTTGTTAACTTTCTTTCTTTTCAGAAATAATTCCATTTTTCTTATCAAAATTAAAAATTAACCATTGTTGATCCTTATAAGGATTATCATTTTGAGAACATTCACAAACTTAAAAGATAGAGTTTTCAAAACTATTATTTTTTAGTTTAGATTTAAAATTTTATGTTGGAAAATTTCCAAAAGTTATTTTGCCTTCAATGTCACCTCCAGATGTGCATTATGATTCTTTTCTTCCTCAATAGATTTCTTCTTATCATCAATTTCTTTCACTAGCTTCACCTTCCCAACAAAAACAAATTATTGATTTATTTTTGAGGAACGTTAATCTTCCACCTTTTTTAATTTTCAATGCATATAATATTTCTCATACATTCTATTAATTCTTCTCCTTAGTGAAATTCAAGTTGAGTATATTATTATTTGGAACTAATACTTACAAATTTTTCATCATTAAATGTTACAGTAAATATATTACCAATACCATACTCAATAGATTTTTTAGATTCAGCATCACTACCTTCTTCTACTTCATATTTAAATAAGAAAATTTTTCTTTTTTATTTGAATAATTTTCTATCTTTCCTAATGGAATTTAATTTTCCTTTATCTCCCTCATTCCTCCACAATATTCTTGACCTTCTTTATTCTTAATCATTATCTTCTTCTTTCTTTTTTTAGGACAATTAGGTGTAAAATTCCCAATGTGTCTATATTAAAAATCATTTCAGTGGAATTTATCCTTTATATTTCTTTGTACCTATTTACACATTTTTAGAAAACAGGGATAAAATTTCATCAATGTTTTTACATACCACATTTTAATAATCAGATTCACCAGCTTTATCTTCTATAATAATATTATTTTAATTTTATTTCTTATCGACTATAAAAGCCATTTTTCTATCAAATATTATCTTGATTATCATATCTTTATACTTTCTAATTTCATAATTAATCAGGGTTCCTAGAAAATAATCTATAGATAATGTTTCACTACCTATTTATTCTAGTAAAGAAACATCTGAATCACACTTTTTAAGAAGGATTCTCAAAATCTTTTCAACAACTTTGGAATAATCTACCTTTTCACTAAGACATCTGATAGTGTTGAAAATTTCATTTACCCTAGTAAATAAGTCCCCATTATATTCTTATTCATCCATATTCCAATCTTCATACTTCAACCTCCATATTTTTAATTTTTCCTTCTTCACTTCTGTATTTCCCTCATATATATTTTTTAATTTTTCCCATATACCATTAGAAATGGAAACACCTTTCACGCATAGGAATTCACTTTTATAAAGTGATGATAATAAAGAATTATTGTCCCTTCCACCACTTTAAAGATTATTCCTATCAACATATGTAAGATGAACTTTATAATAAATAAGAGGAAACCTATCGGTTGTAGCTACAAGAACATCATATCAAATATACATAAGATAAATAAACATTATATCTTTCCAGATATGATAATTATTTCCATTGAAAACCATAATACCTTTACTATTCTCACAATTCAAAATATCTATCGGCAACGAATAAGTTAAGGGAACCTACCCTATGATTCCAATTGAAAGTGTCCAGTTAGGATAAGTATATCACTGCGAGGTAGAGGGGGTGAATCATAGATACTTTTTCTTTTATGTTTCCTTCAAAATGAAACAACCTTATCCTCTCGTTAAATATTTCATTTCCTATTGAAAACAATTCAAACACAAATCAATAGGAACACAAGTATTTACAAGGTTCTATGTTCAAGGAGAATATCAATGTCCTTGGTATGGTTGGGAAATGATCCAATAAAACAAAATCCACTATAAAACAATCCCTTGATGTGGAATATAATGATTAAGATATTCTCTTACACTCATGTAGCAATATTTAAATAATACAATAGTGTGTGTTCACCCTCTACCACAATTAGGATAATACAATGTTTGTCCAACAACATATTTTACTCTTACATTCATTTCAATTTCCAAAAATGTATTCTTTGGAAACAATTCTTCAATTTCTTAACCATAAGATACTAGTAGCTTCAAGGACTTTGATATAGAATTCAAATTTGATTTCCTAGCCTGATTCAACCAATACTATTCTCCCAATAAAATTCTTCAAATCTGATTTCCCAATACGATATATGTTACTCCATTCGAATACTATTGAGTCAATATAGAATTCCTTCTTACATTGTCTAGAAATATCAATATGGAAATCCCAATCCGATTATCCATCTCAATACAATGACCTGCTGAATACAATGATAAGAAAAATATGATAAATATATCAATATGATGATCATAGAATACAATTATTGGCTAAATAATGATGAAATCTTGTCTATTCTCCTTTCACTTCTCCCCAATGAAAATTCATCAAAAAGGAATCAATAAAGAAAATTGTTTCTCTCCCTCAAACTTAAATTCTTCTCTATCTTCTTCTATGAATAATACACCCTTATCAATTATCTAAAAAGTATAATGTACATGTCCCCTTTTTTAGGTAGCCCAAAGGTTGTTTTGGAAGGAATACCCAAAAACATTCCCTCTCAACTAATTCACCAAAATCTTGATTTACCTTGAATTTAATGTACATTTATTACTTCTTAAATATTTATTGATTATTATAGAATATTATTCCTGACTTCAATTCTCCTCTATACATTCTTTTCAATCACTAGTCTGACTCCAATTCTTATACCAATTAACTCAGTCTGATTTTTTCATTATGAAGTTATAAATCAGTTAAACATAAATATATGAATAAATAGATAGCTTTCATATTCTTCAAAAAATACATTCCTATTATGTCATTATGATTATATTGATGACTCAGATACAATGGATCTTTACCCAATTGAAGAAATAAAACATATTAATTTAAATTTCAAACATTCTTTTGACAATATATCCAGCCATCCCCTTCAACTGTTCTATTGATCTTATTAATAAAAACCATTTGAAAGAAAATAGAGTTCATATTTCTTTTCATAATCTTCAATCACTGAGGATTTATATATTTTCGGATTTTTTCTAACTAAAAGCTAGTACATTCAAGTTCTAAATTTTTTCCCAAATCATCCATGTCTTCAAGATTCAAGATCTACCTTTGAAAACAAATTCAACCATCTTAAATGGATGACTTCATTGTTGATCAATCTCTGTTATTACATTTTTCATTGACTTCAACTCAATTACATTACCGTCAGTCTTATTAAAAAAATTTCATTAATATGATGGTACGCCGAATATGATGGACCAATGTCAGCAACTTAAACTTCAAAAACATCCTTCCATTCCAAACCTGTTCTTGTATCATGATTTCCTTCAAGATATTATATTCATTTTACAAAAAATTTGGAATCATTAGTATTTAAATGGAATGTATTGAAACCTACCTAAATTCTAGAAACCAAATTTCATTACAACTCAGCTAGAATATGATTACTAGAATTCTGTTGACCTGAATACGATAGACATGTATACAATCTGCATGATTACGATCGGGATGAATACAATCTCTAAAAAAATTTACATTCCATCCACATATGATTAATCTGAATACAATTGAAGAAATATATTTCACTCCCCCTTTATTTAATCATGATTTCATCATAAGTATTCTAAATACATGTGATTTATGAGAACACCGAGATCAGTAAAGTATCTTTACTTTTAAATCATATCCATGTAGACTCTTATTCTCCTCCAACATGATCACACCATTCATATTGTATTTATAGTGAATCTGGTCACCATTTAATTCCAATAATATTATTTCTCAATACGATCACCCTCCTTGTGAAAAGTGGGTCCGATTCCTTGAATATGATGGTCATTCCAATTTAGTTACAATAGGAGGTGATTTTACATTCTAATAATTTTTTTCCTCTTTATAAAACTTTCTTAACAAAAAAAGATGGCATCTAAAAACAATAATCTTAATCATCATCTTGTTTCAAACATGAGGTAATCATCATACTCCTCATCTGACTTTGATTACATCGATATGCATTCAATGAAAAAGACACAGAATTGGTCTAGGAACTCATGGAACATAGAATTAATGATCCCTATGAACACAGATCTTATGTACATTACACCAAACAACATAATCATGAATCCAAAGTCCCAAACCCATATTTTAAGGTAGTCTTCAAGATACCATCTTCCTCCACACTCAAATGGTGATAAAAAGACTATAGATTGATTTTACAAAACCGTATATCTCCCTTAGAATCATCAAAATGATCATTGATACTTAGAAGTGTTCACGGATTCTTGATCATTACCTAATTCAACCTATGGTATTCTATACACAACCTCAGACTACCATATTCATTCATGAAGATTAAAACATGATCAACCCATGATGATATAAAAGGATACATGAAACCTTTATTCGGTCATCTATATGATTCCTCATATCCCAAAAATTAGAAGGTTCCATTCAATAAAAATCTATTGACATCATAGAAGCAATGGGAAACAGATCTATCCAAAAAATAATATCACATAGAAGGGGAAATGTTAAAACTTATCTATGAAAAACTCCTAGAAACTCTCCCAATGACCCTAGGAAAATCCACCATCCCAACATCTATTAATTCCACATACAACTCACCCATCAAGGAATAAAGGGGTTCCATACATCACTAGACCAACAAATAACCCGACATACCAATGAATACTCTATTCTAGACATCCATATCTAAGAATTTGACTCTCCTCTAAAAGAAATTGATAAAATAACTTATAGAATACAACCAATCGATGTTGAGGATAAATCATACAAATATATCTATAATAATAAAATATTCACACATAACTCTTGTTGCTCCATCATTAGTATACACCCCCATCACACATCAAAAAAGTTTGTATAGCATTAAACTAAGATTATAAACACCATATCCATAGGAAGACTCTATAATTATATTACCATAACATGGACTAGATTAGGTGTAATGATGAATTGAAAACCTCCTAAATAAGAAAAAATTAAAAAGGTTACAAGAAAAGATGAACTTACCTCGAATGATCTCTATCCACTTCGATGCTGCCACCTCCACTGCAAAAAAACTATTTAAGATCATCTCCCATGCCTCATTATTAGTGACCACATCCATGGGAACAATCAAGTTGAGCTCCCTAATCTCAAGGAATGTCTTGAGGTCTTCCTCTTTTGGGCATATATCCTCTCATTAGATCATAAACTTGATGCCCCTGCTGTTGAAATGGACTCACTAGAAATAGTTTATGAGGCTGAGACTGAACCATACCACATCCACCAAACTATGTTTCAATAACCACTATGAACTAATATCAACTATGTAGACATCCTCTAAAAATGAAGTACAATAGTATAAAACTCCTAGGGAAACCAAGAAAACTGTAACGTCCTGGATTCGGAAGCCACCCAGAGGTGCCACGTACCTGGTTGGTCACATGGACTCAAGTGCATTTCCCCGAATTCCAGAGGCTGTAGACTAGTAGTGAGGGCCATTTGTGTGATAGTGGAGAGACTATTCCCTCATTGGCAGAGTACAAAGCAGAAGTAAACAAACATGAAATATCAGAAGCAGTAAATATACAACAATAGTAAACAGCAGAAGACTGAGATAATAAACAATTTGAGTAATTAATAATTAATGATACATGATAAATATGTATAGGAAAACAACCAAACAAGTCACAATGATGAATACAAACAATACTGAACCAATTACAAAAGAAAAAGATAATATCTCTTTAGCATCGCAAGCCTAGGCTTGGTCCCATTCTCTCTAACTCCATAGCAATTCAATTACCTAAAGTGGAAGGGCGCTTGCCCTTATCTATACCTGCAACAATATAATCTTTTTGGGCCAAAAAGCATGTCCCAAACAGGGTGTGAGTCTAAATCCAAGTAGGAAACCACCCGAAGATCTGTGTCTAATAGTTAGTGAATATATGGCAGGTAAAAGTATAGAAAGAAGTAAATTAGAACATTTTGAAAAGTAAACAATCTACAGTTCTAATATCAAGAAATAGCTAACGAGTAGCTAATCACAAAGAGGTAACCCTCTGGGAAGTACTCATTGTCATCCCCTCTATCCCTACCTAACAAGTACAAACAACACTCTGGGCAGTACACTCAGCCTATCCTTTCTGGTTCAGTCATACGAATTCATAAAGACTCTCTAAGGAAGAACTCATATTCAATTCCCATTATAGTCTAAGGTAGTCAAGGACTCACTGAGGAAGCACATAAGGTCAATTCCCTTTATAGCCCCAAGGTCAAGGACTCTCTGAGGAAGCTCACCTAGTCAATTCCTGTTATATCCCAAGTTGTTCAAAAACTCTTTTAGGAAGCTCACTCGGTCAATTCCTCCAATAGTCTAGGATGGTTCAAGGTATTTCAAAGTAAACAAAGACTCTCTGGGGAAGCTCACTCGGTCTATCCCCTCATAGTCTATAATTCTCAAAGACTCTCTAAGGAAGCTCATTGAGTCTATCCCCTTATAGTTTATAATACCCAATGACTCTCTGAGGAAGCTCACTCGGTCTATCCCCTTATAGTCATTAATGCTCAAAGTCTCTCCGAGGAAACTCACTCGGCCTATCCACTTATAGTCTATAATTCTCAAAGAATCTATGAGGAAGCTCACTCAGTATATCCCCTTATAGTCTATAACACCAGGTTCTCATGGCCCTGTGCAAGACAACGAGCATAATAATGAAATATAGAAAAGGTAAAACTTATGAAATACTTGGTTAAACAGTCTATAGATCAACAACATGTTAGAAAAACAACTCTCCTTCCAAAAATCACTAGGCATGGGAAACAGTCAAAATAGTGCATGCATGGTCAAAGCATCAAAATCATAGCAATTCAACCCAATTAATATCCAATCAACATCTATTCAAGCCTACAATCATAGAAAGGAAAACACAGGGGTAAAATGGTAAAATCACAACACCCCAATCAAGGTTATTGGCACAATTGCACATAATACTTAAAGATTTTCAAATGAAAGGCACAAACCACCTACCTTTAGGGTTCCAGAAACTACGATCCACAATCAACGGCACCCACAAATCTTGGAAACTTCTTCATGAAACCACCTCAAAAACGCTTCCCTAACATCAAAAAGGTCAAAATTTAACACACAAAATAAACACAACCCTAAATCTACATTCAACCCTTATAGATCTTGGAAACTAATAGAGGAAGAGGGCTATCCCAATCCAAAACCTAAAATAACCAAGAGAGTGACTTACTCGAGAAGAACCGCCTTCAATCCACCAAGAAAACCCTTCTATTTTCCTCCAAAATGAGTGGGGGAGCACCTTCAACCTTTGAGAACCCAAAATCCCGGGGGAGGCTCGAGTGGGAGGAAGAATGGTGAAGGAATGGGAAATCCTGAGTGGCTCGGGACTTAAAAGCCCTAACTTTATGTGTCCGTGCAGTTACATCACACGGTTTGGAAAACCATACGCCAATTATGTGGTTTCCCCTATCTCACCCATGGATTTCGCATGGCTTGCCCGCACGGTTTTAAAAACCGTGTGCCGACCATGCAGAGCCCACTATTAAGGGTTTCACGGTATCCTGGGTTGGCCGCATAGTTTGTTCAGATGGTGCGCCATCCGTGTTCCAACCATGCGCCCTTGCACGTCCTCCAAAATTTCCTCTTTTTCTTAGAAACGACCAGAAAAGGAAAAAATACCTGAAAGGAATGTTTGGGTCCTTACAGACTTTCCCCCTTAAAGAAATTCTTCCCTGAATTTCCCTATCAAAGAGGAATAGAATAAGAAACACCAAACAAATCCATCCATTATGCTCATAAATCGGCCTCCCTCTCCCAAATCGCATCGTGTACTTGCCTGTGCGGCCATAACACTCGTACCAGAGGAAAAAACTGGCCACGGAGAACCTTTTTACTGCAATTGACAATCCGGATAGGATGCTCCTCGAATGAGGCATCCAACTCAAACTCAACCTCCTCAGGTGCATGACATGAGATGAGTCTGAAAATTAACATCGAAGTTTTGAAACATGGAAGACATCGTGCATAGCCTGGTACCTCTGAGATAAATGAAACTGATAGGAAACCGACCCAACTCTCTCCAACACCTCGAATGGTGTGACGTACCTTGGCAAAATCTTACCCTGTCTTTTAATCCTTCTGTTCCCTAACCTCAGTGCGACACATAGAAAAACCTGATCTATAACCTCAAACTCCAGAGGTTGTCTCCACTAATCAACATACGACTTATGGCGAGACTACGCAGTAGCCATCCTCTTCTGAATCAACTCTATATGTTACATGGTCTCCTGTACAAGTCGAGGTTCCAGCATAGCTGCCTCTCCAGTCTCTAGCCAATTCAAGGGTGATCGGCATGGACTACCATACAAAGCCTCATAAGGTGCCATCTAAATATTTTCTTGAAAACTATTTTTGCAGGAAAACTCCATTAGAGGTATACTTCTCTCCCAAGAACCTCTAAAATCTATAATACATGAACGAAGCATGTCCTCAAGAACCTGAATCGTATGCTCGGACTGGACATCTGTCTGGGGATGGTATGTCGTACTCAAAAGTACATGTGTAACTAAATCCTTATGAAGCCCCTACCAGATTCGAAAAGTAAAACGTGCATCCCTGTCTGAAACAATGGAGTGGGGAACCCCATGTAGACATACAATCTCTCAGATGCAAAAATTTCCCAGCTGGTCAACACTGAAGGTCTCCTGGATCGGCAAGAAGTGAGAAACATTCATGAGTCTTTCAATGACAGCCCATATCGCTTCATTACCTCAAGGTGACCTCAGCAAACTGGTCATGAAGTCCATCACGATGTCATTCCTCTTCCATTCGGGAATGGGTAACTAATGTAGAAGTCATGCTGGTCGCTGATGCTCCGCCGTCACCTGATGACAGGTGGAACACCTCATGACAAACCCAGCAATATCTATATTCATACCTAGCCACCAATACTGACAGTGTAGATCATGATACATCTTGGTGACACCATGATGAACTTCCCAAACTTTGGAATGAAAGTCCCACATCAGGTCCTTGCATATGTCTATTGGAACCCGTACGCACCCCTAGAAATGCAAGATCTCATCCTCGCCTATGGTTCATCCAATAATAGGGTCCTCTCCTGACACACATTCCCACATGACTAGGCCTTCAGAATCTGATCACTGACTCATTCACACTCGATCAAGAAGAGTAGAGTTAACAGCTACCAAAGATATAAATGTCTGCCCTTGTCTATCATGCACCTCCAAATGCATCTCAGAGAATAGAGCCATAAGCTGCCACTCACTACTGGCCTCCGAAACGGTATGTATTTGAGTCCTCCTACTTAGTGCATCAGCCACTACATTACCTTTCCCAGGAGTATAAGTAATCTAGAAGTTCATGGAATTTAGGTACTCAACCCACCTCTACTGTCTCAAATTCAAATCAAATTGAGTGAATATGTACTTGAGACATTTTTGGTCAGTAAAAACCACAAAATTCTCTCCCAGAAGGTAATGTCTCTAATAGCGTACGGCATTAACAACAGCTGCCAACTCCAGATTCTGTGTCGGGTAGTTCCTCTCATGTGGTCTCAACGGATGAGACACATACACAATGAATCCATCTCCCTGCATGAGCACAACTCCCATAACGATACCAGAAGCATCGTAGTAAATAGTATATCTCTTTCCTATCTCTGAAAAAAAATAGTATCAGTGCTAAAGTAAACCCACCTTTCATCTCTTAAAAGGATGAATCACATGAATCTGACCACAAGAACTTTGCACCCTTCTTAGTCATGCCCGTCAGTGGTGCTACTAAGCATGAAAAGTCCCGAATGAAGCATCTGTAGTTTCCAAACAGCCCTAGACAACTATTCACCTCAAATACGTTCTTCGTCTAATCCCAAGAAACTACTGATATCACTTTCTTCGGGTCTACTAATACTTATGTCTTTGAGATAACATGACCCAAGAAGTAAATCTAATCCATCCAGAAGTGGAATTTTGAGAGCTTATCATATAACTGATTCTCTCTCGGTGTACTTAGAATGATCTCAAGATGTGTGGAATGGTTGTGTATAATGTGATAGTACACCAAAATATCATCCACAAAAACCACCACGAAAGCATCCAAGTATGGATGGAATACTCGGTTCATTAGTTCCATGAAAACTACAGGTGTGTTAGTGAGACCGAATGGCATAACCATATATTTGTATAGACCATACCTACTCTGGAAAGTTGAAAGAGGTATATTTGATGGTCTAACATGCAACTGATGATAATCGGACCTCAAATCGATCATTGAGAACACTCGAGCTCCTCAAAGATGATCAAGGAGGTCATAAATCCTTGGAAAGGGATATTTCTTCTTGACCATAAACTGGTTAAAAATCTTATAATCCACACATAGCCTAAGAGTATCATCTACTATCTTTGCAAAAAGGATACGCAGACCCCAAGGAGAAGTACTGGGTTAGATGAAACCCTTTTCCTACAACTCCTCTAACTACTTCTTGAGGTCATGAAACTCACGTGTAGCCATCCTATAGGAGGAATGGACACCATTTCCACTCCTAACACAAGATCAATCGAAAATTATACCTCTCACTCCAAAGAAAAACCTGAAAAGTCCTATGAAAAGACATCTCCAAAATGATCCACTACTGGAGGAAAGTCTAACAGCAAAGTCACTTGGTCATCCAGATATAGACTGGAAATATAGGTTGTAACTTCTCCTAACCCATGATGCTCTGGACTTGATCTGCTTTCTCGGACATCCCATTCACCCTTATAAAGAAAATATCCACCCTCTGGTGATATGAAAATCACCCTATGGCGATAGAAATTGACGACTGCCTGGAAGAGAACCAACCAGTCCATTCTGATGATGAAATCATAGCCTATCATATATAGGATATAGAGGTACCAGAGGAAGTGACACCCACCAACCTCAAGAGGGCACTCCTTGCACTGACGTACACTAGATGTCCTCATCCCCAATAGAGTGTCTAACATCCAGATATCAGTAGAGGAAAAGATACAGAGCACAAGGATCTCCATGACAGCAACATATATAAATCTATGAGAAGCCCCTGTGTTGAAAAGTGCTGAAGATAAAATTGAGACAACTAGAATGGTACCTCGAAATGTAGAGGGTCCATGATCCTTCTCCTGCTAGGACTGCTAAACTGCAAAAGTATGGCCTGTTCCATGGCCTTGTGACCCTGCCTGACCACTCTAAGCTGATCCAACCTGCTGTCGCTGATATCCTAGAAACTGGCATCCACGGCTGGGACCTCCACCTCGGCCAGAACGGCCAGAAGAACTCTCGTTCCCAAACTGGTGAGAAAGTGGTGGGGCTGCTCTTGTACGAGGATTCATAGATGAATCCCCATCACCAGATTCTGGTGAGAAGATCTGAAAGAAACGCTTTAGATGGCCCATATTGCCCCAAGATCGGCACTCCATCAGGTCTCTCTAGCACTGCGGCCTTGTATGCCTACTTCTCCCACACTGTTATCTCACCGCCTGAATGTCAAACCGCCCTGGCTCACAAGCTTCAGAATTCCTCAGATTGTGCTCTACGATCAGTGCCTAGTTGGTGATGGAGGGTATCAAAGTCAACCTAAACATGTTCGCCTACGATCAGATTGCATGCCTCAGACCATCCTCAAACTTTCATGCAAGGAACAACTCATCACCTCCTGGAATAGGTGTGAAACGCAGTAGCTCAGTAAAGAGAGACGAGTACTCCATATCAGAAAGACTACCCTTCTCTAGACTCCTTAACTCTCAGGACCGAGTTCTTCTACATGACTAACCCACATAGTTCCCTTACAAAAAAACTACATGGTGTGTTCTTTCCAGACACGGTGTGCACTAAACAAGCTCCAGTGACCTGTGTTGTTAGGTACATGGCTGAATACAAGGTTCCTACACACGGCGTTCACATCCGGTACATGGAGTGTTCAACCAATATTTTCACAACCCCATGTCTCTGCCCACATAGTCAGTGGCATGACGTGTATTCTGGGTTTCTCTAGACAGTATGCCTTAGAAACTACTCTAGAACCTGGAAAACACTGAAAAAAATATTTAAGTGCCAAATTCCGATCTGTGAGGGCCCATACTCCCCGCGAATCAAATCTTGGCATCTTATGCATGTTACAACAAAGTTAAGAAATCAATGATTCACCAAATTCAGGTCCATGAGGGCCCACAACACCTCAAAACCCAATTTTTGGAATTCATTCAAACAAAACCTCATGCAAACAATACACTATAAAACAACAGATATATTTTTTATCAAGGTTTCTATCACAACAACATGCACATTCTACACAATATCTATCATAACAACATGAAATTTCTAATGAACCCTAATTGGAATAGAAAGAATGCATGATATGTGATTTCTAGAAAATTCTTATATGATGCATGAGAGGCATACCCTCATCTAATCAGGTTGCAACAGAAATAGAACCTCAATAAGATCAACAGTAATAACACAAGTCATGTGAATCACCCAACAGTGAAATCTAATCAACTGTAAAATTGAAAAACCATAAAACTTGCAATAATCGAGGTATATTAGCTTTTCCCTGTACACAGGTTAGCTACTCCCAGGAACAACTTATTACTAATTACCCATTCCATCCTATACCTTCTTATAGGCTCCAAATAGTAAGTTAAGAGAAAAGAAACCCTCTGACACCACTTTTTAATGTCCCAGATCCGTAAGCCATCTAGTGGCGCCCCGTACTCGGTTGGTCACATTGCCCCAAGCGTATTTACCCGAACGCCAGAGGCTTCCGACTAGTAGTGAGGTCCATGGGTGTGATAGTGGGGAAACTATGCCCTCATTGGTAGAGTACACAGTAAAAGTAAACAAACATGCAATAGAAGAAGTAGTAAATATCCAACAACACCAAACATCGGAAGACAGAGATAATAAACAACTGGAGAAATGCATAATAAATGATGCATGATACATATTTATATGAAAATATCCAAACAATTCACATTGATGTATACAAATAGTACTAAACCATGTACAAAATAAAAAGATAACAACTCCTCAGCATCGCAGGCCTGGGCTTGGTCACATGCTCTCCAGCTCCATAGCAAGTCAAGTACCTGAACTGGAAGGGTGCTTTCCCTTATCTATAACTACAACAATATAATTTTTGGGGCCCAATTTCATGGACCAAATAGGGTATGAGAAAAAAACCCAGTAGGAAACCTCCTGAAGATCTATGCCTAACAGTCTGTCAATATATGGCAGGTAATAGTACAGAAAGCACTAAATAGGAACATGCTGAACAGTAAACAATCTACAGTTCTAATATCAAGAAACAGCTAATGATTAGCTAAACACAAACAGGTAACCCTATGGGAAGTACTCACAACCATCCCCATTGGTCCTACCAAACAAGTACAAGAAACCCTCTAGGCAGTAAACTCAGCCTATCCCCTCTAGTTCAGTCATACAAATTCATAAACACTCTCTGAGGAATAACTCACAGTAAATTCCCCTTATAGTCCAAGGTAGTCATGGACTCTCTGAGGAAGCACACAAGGTCAATTCCCCTTATATCCTCAAGTTCAAGGACTCCCTAAGGAAGCTCACCTAGTCAATTCCCCTTATAACCCAAGTCATTCAAAGTCTCTCTGAGGAAGCTCACTCAGTCAATTCCTCCTATAGTGTAAGATGGTTCAAGGTAATTCAAAGTAAACAATGACCCTCAGAGGAAGATCACTCGTTCTGTCCCCTCATAGTTTATAATTCTCAAAGACTCTCTGAGTAAGCTCACTCAGTGTATCCCCTTATAGTCTATAATACCCAAAGACTCTCTAAGGAAGCTCACTCGGTCTATCCCATTATATTCTATAATGCTCAAAGACTCTTTGAGGAAGTTCACTAGGTCTATCCCCTTATAGTCTATAATACTCAATGACTCCCTGAGGAATCTCACTCGGTCTATCCCCTTATAGTCTATAAAACCAGTTTCTCGTGGCCCTGTGCAAGCCTATGAGCATAACAATGCAATATGGCTAAGGTAAAACTTAAGAACTACTTCGCTAAACAGTCTACATCTCAACAACATGTTAGAAAAACAACTCTCCATCCTACAATCACTGGTCATGGGAAACAGGAAAAATAGGACCAAATAGTCAAAAACAAGACACACATGGGCAAAGCATCCAAAGCATATAAATTCATCCCTATTTATATTCAATCAACATATACGCAAGCCTACAAGTATGGTAGGAAAAACACAGGTGTAAAACGGTAAACGCACAGTACCTCGTTCAAGGATATTGGCACAATTTCACATAATACTCAAAGACTCTCAACAGAAAGTAAAAAACCACCTACCTTTAGGGTTCTGGTGAAAACAATCCACAATCAACTGCACTCACAAATCCAGGCAACCGTTTCACGAAACCACCTCAAAAACTCTTCCCTGACATCAAAAAGGTCAACCATTAACACAAAAAGTAAACACACCCCTAGATCTACATGTAACCCATGTAGATCTTGGAAAATAAGAGAGGAAGGGGGATATCCCTAACCAAATACTAAAAGAACCAAGAGGGGGACTTACATGACAAGAACCGCCTTTGATCCACCAAAAAACCCCATCGATTTGCCTCAAAATGAGTGGGGGAGCAGCTTAACCCTTTAAGAACCGAAAATCCTAGGGTGGATCAAGTGGGAGGAATAATGGTGGAGGAATTGGAAATCTAGAGAGGCCTGGGACTTAAAACCCTAACATTAAGTGTCCGCACAGTTACCCCGCACGGTTTGGAAAACCATGCGCCAACCATGCGGTTGCCCCTGTCTCAACCAGGGATTTCGCACAGCTTTCCCACATGGTTTGAAAAACCATGCACTGCCCATGTGAATCCCACTGTCAATGGTTTCATGGTTTCTTAGGGCAGGCCGCATGGTTTGTTTAGACCATGCGCTAACTATGTGCCAACCGTGCGCCCTTGCATGACCTCTAGTGTAACACCCGAGACTTTTATAAGAAATATTTTATTTTTATGTTATATAAATCATCAAAGTAATCTTTCACTACACATAACACTATCATGGCTTGCTTTACACGCAAACTCGTCCTTCTTCGATAGCATGCGTCGTACGCAATACCGAGTTTCACTAAACAACGATATGCTATTAAAATATTATTAAAACTTGCTGTTATGAATAGTAATAACCACTTTTGAAATTTGGTAAATTTTATTTTTCAAAATGGACTTCATTTTTGGATTCGGAATATCGAAATTAGCCTAGGGTGAAATTTTGGTATTTTTCTAAAAACTTTCAATTTTCGATGAATAGTGAAAACACTGGGTTACTATTTAAAAACCGACTTTTTATTTAAAAAAATATTTATTTTATATAAATTTAATTTAGGTAAAAATTGATACATAATACCTGTATAAGGTCAATGTAATTCATTGGGTTAATTTTATAATAATTTTAGATATATGAAAATTTTATTGAACTTTTCACCGTCTTTTACCCACCTCCTAGGAGAATTTGCAAAATTACATAAAACTTAATTTTACCGCTTCTGTGAGTGGAATTTCAAAAATATGAGAGACACGGTTGATGTCAGTAAGTAAAATGTGGTTCAATGAGATGAAAATCATTTTTGGTGAATTATAACTTTTTACTTTTATTTACCACGGTTAAAAGTAAATAGGGTAATTAAGAGTAAAAATGATATTATTATTATTACCCTAACACATGTCCTAATTATATAAGTGTAATTAGACCAAAAACAACCTTAGGAATAATATATGACCATTTAGGCCCACTTGGATTAGATTAGGACATTTATTATTAATTTATTTAAAGAAGGGTTAAAATAGTTAAAATCAATGTTTAATAAGTAAATAATTTTTAATATAGGGTTATACATAAGATAAATTCGACTATGAATATTAATAGAAATATAAAAAGATTTTTCACATAATGGTAATTTATTTGTAATTTTTAGACATCAAATAATTTAATATATTTATGACCCAAAGATGATGCAGTAATTATCTTATTAATGAAATATTGACATAATTGATGTTATAAATTCCAAAATAAATGTAATTTGAGACTTTTTATGAATTAAAATAATTTTATAAGTTAATAGGACATGTTAGTATTGATTTAATTAACTTTTTTCGTAATAATAATTCTATTATGATTTTCACAAAAATAAATTACACAATAGTGTCAAAATTGACATAAAATAGTTTTTAAAACAAATATTATATTATTAATTGTTTTTTTATTCCTAAAAATCTATGGTTCGTCCAAATTACTTAGATAAGGTTATATATATTAATAATAAACAACTTGGGGTTCGTTTGTCTTGTTATAGTAAGTTTATTAACCTTATAGTGTAAGAAAACAAAAAGACACGGTAAAAGTAAAATTATCTATCTTAAAGTTAAATCTAAATGATAAGGTTAAAATAGTAAACTAAACTTGTCCAAATTCTATTGGATTAGAGGATTGAGACTCATACCCACCTTAGCTTCTAAATAAATCAATTTGGAGCGATTTAAAACCGAATATGGCTTTATAATAAAAGAATATTTTCAGTTTTTCCAATGGTGCCCCTATCCTCCCTTATAAAAGGGCACCTCCTCCCTCTCTTCCTCACACAACTTTGAGACTTCAAGCCTGGCCAAACCCTACAAATTTCTCCTCTCCACTACCCTAAAAAACATCCTAGAGGTCCTGGTCTTCTTCAAAGACCAATTTTAGTGCCCTAAAAGGAGGTCTCAAAGAAGCGCTTTAAAGAAGAGGTAATGTCCATTAACGATTATTTCAACTTTATTTCTTCTTACACTTATTCTTATTTAGTTGTTTCATTATGAATTAATAAAATCAGTTTAAATAATATACTGATATGTTATTATAAGTATGAAACAACCCTATTTCACCATCTATCCATCCTATGGAAAACGAAATCACCGTGTGTGCGTGCGTATGTACGAAATACCATCTCCACGCCGTGGTGTAATCTATTTTCCTTATTTGGATGGGTATAATGGTGTAAAGAATGAATATATATGATAATTTTAAAGTGATATTGATTTGAAATAGTATACATACACTCCAATACAATTCCACGATCATGGGAACGATATCATCGCTCGTGCGTACGTACGGAATACCGTCTCCACGATGTGATGCGACTCGTTCTACATGATTTTCATTGCATAATGATTACATAAATGAATTGAGAAAATAAATATGATATATATTACAATAATACCATTCTGTAAATGAGGTATCTATAACCTAAAAATAAGAATAAGAATTTATTCGACAAAACACACATAAGAACAAAAAGTAATAAACACCTGAATAACAAGCAGCAATGAAATATTACTAATAAAAAGCTAATAATATGACCATATACGATATCATAAAAATATGTATGATTATGGAATAAGTCAATTACATTATTTAAATCATTATACAAGAGGTTCGGACGCTTACGAAGCAAATCTGACCTAAGGTAAGGGAAATATCACAATCTCATTTTTATTTGAGATTGTTTATACTTTGGAATTTAATGGGGTGTATTTTATCATCCACATCCATGTTTCATCAATATGTAATATTATTTACATCCACCTAAAATTGTTGAAATCCAATTTTACCCTTCAGAGAGTTTTTAGTAAAAGATATGAAAGGAATCTTTTGTCGTTTTTCGTACGAGGTACTTTTTTACTTTTCCGACAAAAGTATGAGAAAAATGTTTTTTTAACTTATACGGCATGAATGGATTTTTAAAACATTATTTCCAAGAAGCTTCCTTTACAAGATTTCATGTTTATTTTTAATCAACTTCTTTTAGTTTAGAATTGTATGACATGTTATGAAATGAAAAGTGTTTTTGAAGTAGAAAGGATATTTTCCTCAAGAATGAAGTTCAATTGTTTCATCAAAATTATTTTCCATCTAAGATAATAAAGGGTTCTGTTTCTATACCTATTATTAAATTTATTTGATTATGTTGTGATGGAATTATTTTTATGACTTATCTTATATGAATTTTTTTATGATGTCACGATGTTTAAGAATCCCATTTTTATTACATGGGTTATTCTATGATGTATGGTTTATGATTTTGTTGCACACATAAGAATGGTATCATTATGAGATGGGTGGGACCTATATCTCCATCCAATGCATTGGGTAAAGATTTTATATCTAATGAGGTAGACATAGCTGGAACGACAGGTTAAACTGGTTCAGTGAAATAGGACTGAAACGAGGAATGAACTCGGTTCAGAAATGGACTTTATCGACTAATATAGTCTTGGTAAAGAGTCTTGACTAATAAGAAATGATTCTCTATGATTATGTGTGTATGCCACAAAGCTTCATGTTTTATGTTATGATTATTGTGATTACATTTCACTACCATGATTTATCCCATGTTATGAAATTATGATCTCTTTTGCAGGATAAGATTTCCAAAATGTTATGTTCTTTTGAATATGATGTGATTGATATTTCTTTTGTTTACCCTTACTGAGCATTTGAGCTCACCCTTTTGTATGTTTTATTTTCCCAGGTCATCAAGAAGGTTATTAAGTAAGATATGCCAAAAGGGACTATAGATATGATGAAATAAATGGGAGATAGTGTAGATGCTTTATGAACAAGTTGTTTATGTTTCCCATCTTCTAAAGAAACTATAACTATACGGTTGTTTCGTGGTTTTTTTATACGTTTTAATAAATGTACATAAATTTTGAAGTACTAACAATGTATGTAAAGTATTGGTCGTTATAGTTGGTATCAGAGGAAAGGTATAGTCAACCTTTGGAAACTATGATTTGAAAGCCTTAGTAAGAATCCTAAGAATAAGTGTAAGCATAGAACACAATCTTAGTGTTTTAGAAATGGCCATGAATAACCTAGGATAAGACCTTAAGTGTGAAATTTTATTCTTGATTATGTGGTTTTCCTTTTATAATTAGTGTTGGTCACGCTATTCTTCTTGGTTTTAGTCAATGGCTGGAACCCGAAGGAACCGTGTTAATGCGGAATGCGACGGGAAATGCAATGATTGTCCCCCTGAGCAACCAAATGTTATGGGAGCTGGAATGAAAAATCTTGTAGCCTTGCTCACACAACTTTCTCAAGCTATGAATCATACAGGACTTCCAAACGAGCAAAGGAAGGAGCAACATTATGTTGAATCCTTCATGAGTCAGTGTCCACCTTCATTCAGAGGGTCTACTGATCCATTAGTTGCTGAACAATGGATTAGTACTACTGAAAAGAGGTTTTTAGTTCTTCAATGTTCTGAACATGATAAAGTCCTCTTAAAAATGTATCGTTTTGAAGGTGATGCTGATCAATGTTGGAAACTTATCAAGAATACGAGGACAAGAGATGAAATTGAGTCCATAGAATGGGATGAGTTCAAGAACTTATTTTTCAATAAGTACTTCCCTCATATTCTCCGAACAAAGATGGAGAAGGAGTTTCTTCAACTGAAGCAAAAGGATGATGAATCTGTTAGTACCTATGAAGCAAATTTTACAAGACTTACAAGGTACGCTTCTAGGATTATTATCCAACCTGAGAGTAAGATCAATCGATTCATTAGTGGCTTAAAACCAAGTCTTCTAAGGGCCTTAGCCATAAGGGACTTCAATAGCTACGAGGAAATCGTTCGATGTGCTCTCAAAGTTGAGATGGAGATTGGAGTAACCCATCAGTCATACGGGTTTGATAAGAAGAGGAAAATGAAATTCAAAGGAAAAACTAAAGAGCGCACTAAAAAGAAGATGATCTTTCCCTTATGCTCAAAGTGTGGAATGAAACATGGAGGGAGTTGTCTTAAAGGGACAAGTAAATGTTTCAAATGTGGAAAGGAAGGTCATCGGGCATTCGAATGCTGCAATGATGGGAATAAGATGTCTAATGATGCAAACAAAGGAAGGGATACAAAGAATGAACCTAATACACTTCAATGTTACAAGTGTAAGGAGATGGGGCATTATTCCAATCAATGCCCAAATCCAAGGGATGATGATGATGGTCGACGTCAACAAACTCTTAAGGATAAAGACAAAGGAAAGTCACATGTAATTTCTATCAGTGATGTGGAGTATGATAACGAAGTGGTGAAAGGTACACTTACCATACACTCTAAAGTAGAAAATGTTTTATTTGATTCTGGATCCACCCAATCTTTTATTTCTGAATAATTTTCTAAGGGTATCACCGTATTACCTCAACAATTAGATGTTGAGTTAGCTGTGACAACCCCTAATGGCACAACACTCGCATCAAAAGTTTATAATTCTTCTCTGATTGAAGTTTGTGGGAAAGTGTTTCCTGCAAATCTTATGATCCTTCCTATAGTGGAATTTTATGTGATTCTTGACATGGATTGGAATTCTCTATATGGAGCTCATATCAATTGCCAAAGAATTGAAGTCACATTTCATATTCGAGGTCAATCTATGATCGTCTATCGATGCAAGGATGAACATAACCTTCCAGTGGAGTTTTCTTCCATCTTATGGGTCTTGATTCCACTAAATGAAGGTTATTTATCTCAAATGGTTGGTGAGAAACTCACGATTAAGAATATGCCTATTGTACGAGAGTTTGATGATATCTTTATAGAGGAATTTTCCAGGTCTTCCACCAAATCGTGAAGTTGAGTTTTCAATAGAACTCATACTGGGTGCTTTACCTATTTCAAAGACACCTTATAGAATGGCCCCAATTGAGTTGCAGGAATTGAAGAAGCAACTCCAAGAGAATCTTGATAAGGGGTTCATACTCCCTAGTGCGTCACCTTGGGGAGCACCTGTTCTGTTTGTTAATAAGAAAGATGGATCAATGAGACTCTGCATTGATTATCGAGAACTTAACAAGATCACTATCAAGAACAAATATCTTCTCCCGCGCAATGATGACTTATTTGACCAACTACGTGGAGCTCAATACTTTTCCAAGATTGATATTCGTTTAGGCTATCATCAATTAAGGGTCAAAAGGGTGGATATACCAAAGACATATTTCCGTACAAGGTATGGACACTATGAATTTATAGTGATGCCATTTGGTCTTATTAATGCCCCTGCTATCTTCATGGATCTGATGACTAGAGTCTTTAGAGACTATCTTGACCTGTTTTTGGTAGTCTTTATAGACAATATTGTTGTATATTCAAAGAGAAAGGAAGAACATGAAGATCACTTGAGAATTATATTGAAGACCCTGAGAAAGGAGAAGCTTTATGCCAATTTTACCAAGTGTGAATTTTGGCTTCAAAAAGATGCATTTTTGGGTCACATAATCTCAAAATAGGGGATATCAGTGGATCCACCAAAAACATAGGTTATCAAAAGATGGTCGAGAAAAACAACAGTAACTGAGATCCGAAGTTTTCTTGGTTTGTCTGGATATTATCAACGTTTTGTGAAATATTTCTCACGATTATCTAATCCACTCACGAGGTTGACTCGGAAAAGAGTTAAGTTTGTTTGGACGGAGGAATGTGAAGAGAATTTCAAGGAGTTGAAAATAATGTTATCCAATGCACCTGTTCTAACACTTCCTTGTAGTGGAGAAAGGTTTGTGATCTACAGTGATGCATCCAAGAAGGGATTGTGGTGTGTTTTTATGAAAAATGATATGGTAATAGCTTATGCCTCACGACAGTTGAAAATCCATGAGCAAAATTACCCAACTCATGATTTGGAGTCAGCTGCGGTAATCTTTGCATTAAATATTTAGAGGAATTACCTTTATGGTGAAAGGTGTGATATTTATACTGATCATAAAAGTTTAAAGTATATTCTCACACCAAAGGAGCTGAATATGAGCCAAAGAAGATGGTTGGAGGTGATTAAGGATTATGACTGCTCAATTCATTACCACCCTGCGAAAGCAAACAAGGTGGCAGATGCATTAAGTCGACAAGACCATGCCAGTTTATCCATGATGAGGATCAAAAAAGATCCAATATTTATGGATTTACAAAGGATGGATCTTGGAATTTTAATGGAAGGGGAGAAATCTTATCTTTCTCAAATGAATGTTCAACCATCTATACATGTTAAGATTAAAAAGCACAGAAAGAAGATGTAGAGTTACAAAAGAAGGTGAGAAATGTTCCTGAATTCAACCTTGATTATGATGGGATAATAAAGTTCAGGAATCGAGTTTGTGTTCCTCTCATCCCCGAATTAAAGAAGGATCAGGTGGATGAGGCTCATAGTTCTTCATTCTTTATTCATCCTAGAAGCACGAAGATGTATAGGGACCTGAAAGAGTACTTCTGGTGGGATGGCATGAAAGGATATGTTGCTGAATATGTCTCTCGATGCTTGGTTTGTCAGCAAGTTAAAGCTGAGAGAAAGAAGTCTAAGGGGATGTTACAACCATTTCCCATACCCGAATGGAAATGGGAAAACATCACTATTGACTTTGTCACAGGACTTCCTAAAACATCCAAAGGCAATAATGCTATCTGGGTCATAGTTGATCGTCTTAGAAAGTCTGCACACTTCATTTCTATTAGAGCGGATTTCTCTCTGGATCATCTTGCCAGGATATATGTAAAGGAAGTGGTAAGATTTCATGGAGTACCACCTTTATTATATCTGATCGGGATCCGAGGTTTACCGCAATGTTCTGGTGAAGTATTCGGCATACTCTGGATACAGAGTTGAGTTTTAACACTACTTATCATCCTCAGACAGACAGTCAGTCTGAGAGGACAATTCAAACTCTAGAAGATATGTTGATAGCTTGCTCTATGGATTTAAAAGGTGGTTGGGATCAACACCTTCATTTGGTGGAATTTTCTAATAATAATAGCTTTCACTCCAGTATTCAGATGGCTCCTTATGAAGCTCTCTATGGAATGAAATGCAGGACTCCAACTTGTTGGGATGAAGTTGGGGAAAGAAAGCTATTAGGACCTGATCTTGTTGATGAGATGGCAGAAAAGGTAAGATCTATTCAACAACACATAAGAGTAGCTCAGAGTCGACAAAAAAGTTATGCCGTCAACCTAAGAAAAGACTTAGAGTTTGAAGTGGGTGATAAAGTGTTCTTACGAATATCTCCCTGGAAGAGGGTCATGAGATTTGGAAAGAACGGAAAGTTGAGCCCTAGATATATCAGTCCTTTCAAAATACTGAATCGTGTTGGGAAGGTAGATTACCGATTGGCGCTTCCACCGAATCTCTCTCAAGTTCACAATGTGTTCCATGTATCTCTCCTGAGAAAGTACATACCTGATCCTTCACATGTACTCAGCTCAGAAGTTGTACCGTTGGAACAAGATCTTTCTTATGAAGAACAGCCGATAGAGATTCTGGATCGTAGCGAAAAAGTCCAACAGAACAGAACCACTCACTTGGAGAAAGTTTTATGGAGGAACCACCAATTAGAAGAAGCTACATGGGAGCTCGAGGATATGATGAGGGAGAGGTATCCTCATTTGTTTGTTACAAAGTGACGAATTTTGAGTGTGAAATTCATTTTAAGGGGGGTAGAATGTAACAACCGATACTTTTATAAGAAATATTTTATTTTTAGTAATATAAATCATCAAAGGAATCTTTCACTATACACAACACTATCTTGGCTTGCATTACACGCAAACGCGACCTTCCTCGATAGCTTGCGTCGTACGCAATACCGAGTTTCACTAAACAACGATATGCTATTAAAATATTATTAAAACTAACCGTTATGAATAGTACTAACCACTTTTTGAAATTTTGTAAATTTTATTTTTCAAAATGGACTTCATTTTTGGATTCGGAATATCAAAATTATCCTAGGGTAAAATTTTGGTATTTTTCTGAAAACTTTCAATTATTGATGAATAGTGAAAACAGTAGGTTATTATTTAAAAACCGACATTTTATTTAAATAATTATTTATTTTATTTAAATTTATTTTAGGTCAAAATTGATACATAATACCTATATAAGTTCAATGTAATTCATTGGAGTAATTTTATAATAAATTTATATATATAAAAATTTTATTGAACTTTTCACCGTCTTTTACCCACCTCCTAGGAGAATTTGCAAATTTACATAAAACATAATTGTACCGCTTCTGTGAGTGGAATTTCAAAAATCCAAGAAACACGGTTGATGTCAGTAAGTAAAATATGGTTCAATGAGATGAAAATAATTTTTGGTGAATATTAACTTTTTACTTTTATTTACCCCGGTTAAAAGTAAATAGGGTAATTAAGAGTAAAAATGATATTATTATTACCCTAACACATGTCCAAATTCTATAAGTGTAATTCGACCAAAAAACAACCTTAGTAATAAAATATGACCATTTAGGACCACTTGGATTAGATTAGGACATTTATTATTAATTTATTTAAAGAAGGGTTAAAATAGTGAAAATCAATGTTTAATAAGTAAATAATTTTTCATATAGGGTTATACATAAGATAAATTAGACTATAAATATTCATTATAAAGATAAAAAAATTTCCTACATAATGGTATTTTATTTGTAATTTTTATTGATTAAATAATTCAATTTATATATGACACAAAGATGATGTTGTAATTATCTTATTAATGAAATATTGACATAATTGATGTTATAATACCCAAATAAATGTAATTTGAGACTTTTTATAAATTACACTAATTTTATAGGTTAATATGACATGTTATTATTTATTTAATTAACTTTTTTTGAACTAATAATTCTGTTATTATTTTCACAAAAATCAATTACTAAATAGTGTCAAAACTGACAGAAAATAGTTTTTAAAACCAATATTATATTATTAATTGTTATTTTATTCCTAAAAATCTATGTATCGACCAAAGGACTTAGATAAGGTTATATATATTAATAATAAACAACTTGGGGTTCGTTTGGCTTGTTATAGTAAGTTTATTAACCTTATAGTGTAAGAAAACAAAAAGACAAGGTAAAAGTAAAATTATCTAACTTAAAGTTATAAATAAATGATAAGGTTAAAATAGTAAACTAAACTTGTCTAAATTATATTGGATGAGAGAATTTATACCCATCCCCACTTTAGATTCGAAATAAATCAATTTTGATCTATTTAAAACCGAATATGGCTTTATAATAAAATAATATTTTTAGTTTTTTCAAAGGTGCCCCTCTCCTCCCTTATAAAAGGGAACCTCCTCCCTCTCTTCCTCACACCACATTGAGCCTTCAAGCTTGGGTAATACCTGTAAATTTCTCCTCTCAACTTCCCTAGAAACATCCTAGAGGTCCTGGTCTTCTTCAAAGACCAATTTTAGTGCCCTAAAAGGAGGTCTCAAAGAAGCGCTTCAAAGAAGAGGTAATGTCTGTTACCGATTCTTTCAAATTAATTTCTTCTTCCACTTCTTATTATTTAGTTGTTTAATTATGAATTAATAACATCAGTATCACTAATATACTTATATGTTATTATAAGTATGAAACAACCCTATTTCACCATTTATCCATCCTACGGAAAACGGAATCACCGCGCGTGCGTACGTACAGAATACTGTCTCCACGCCGTGGTGTAATCTATTTTCCTTACTTGGATGGGTATAATGGTGTAAAGAATGAATATATATGATTATTTTAAATTTATATTGATTATTAAATATTACACATACACTCCAATACAATTCCACGATCATGGGAACGATATCATCGCTCGTGCGTACGTACGGAATACCGTCTCCATGATGTGATGCGACTCGTTCTACATGATTTTCGTTGCATAATGATTACATAAATGAATTGAGTGAATAAATATGATATATATTACACTAATACCATTCTATAAATGAGGTATCTATAACCTAAAAATAAGAATAAGAATTTATTTGACAAAACACGCATAAGAACAAAATGTAATAAACACCCGAATAACAAGTAGCAATGAAATATTACTAATAAGAAGCTAATAATATGACCATATATGATATCATAAAAATAATTATGATTCTAGAATATGTCAATGAAATTATTTAAATCATTATAAATGAGGTTCAGACACTTACGAAGCAAATCAGACCTAAGGTAAGGGAAATATCCCAATCTCATTTTTATCCGAGATTGTTTATACTTTGGAATTTACTAGGGTGTATTTTATCATCCACATCCATGTTTCCTCAATATGTAATATTATTTCCATCCACCTACAATTTTTTAAATCCAATTTTACCCTTTAGTGAGTTTTTAGTAAAAGATATGAAAGGAATATTTTGTCGTTTTTCGTACGAGGTACTTTTTGACTTTTCCGACAAAAGTACGAGAAGAATGTTTTTTAACTTATACAGAATGAATGTATTTTTAAAACATTATTTCCAAGAAGCTTAATTTACAAATTTTCATGTTTATTTTTAATCAACTTCTTTTAGTTTAGAATTTTATTACATGTTAATAAAGGAAAAGTGTTTTTGAAGTAGAAAGGAGATTTTCCTCAAAAATGGAGTTCAAGTGTTTTATCAAAATTATTTTCCATCTAAGATAATAAAGGGTTCTGTTTCTATCCATATTATTACATTGATTTGATTATGTTGTGATGGAATTATTTTTATGAATTCCTTTATCTTATATGAATTTTTTTAGGATGTCACGATGTTTAAGAATACCATTTTTATTACATGGGTTATGCTATGATGTATGGTTTAGGATTTTGTGGCACACATAAGAATGGTATCATTATGAGATGGGCGGGACCTATATCTCCCTCCAATTCATTGGGTAAAGATTTTATATCTCATGAGATAGAGATGTCTGGAATGGAAGGTTAAACCGGTTCAGTGAAACATGACTGAAATGAGGAATGAACTCGGTTCAGAAATGGACTTTGTCCACTAAGATAGTCTTGGCAATGATTCTTGACTAATAAGAAATTATTATCTATGATTATTTGTGTATGCCACAAACATTCATGTTTTAAGTTTTGATTATTGTGATTACATTTCACAACCATGATTTATCCCATGTTAGGAAATTATGATCTTTTTTGCAGGATAAGATTTCCAAAATGTTATGTTCTTATGAATATGATGTGATTGATATTTCATTTGTTTACCCTTACTTAGCATTTGAGCTCACCATTTTTTATGTTTTCTTTCCCCAGGTTAGGAAGAAGGTTATTAAGTAAGATATTCCAAAAGGGACTATATATATGATTAAATAAATGGGAGACATTGTAGTCGCTTTATGAACCAGTTGTTTATGTTTCCCAGTTTATAAATACACTATACCTATACGGTCCTTTCATGGTTTTGTTATATGTTGTAATAAATATACTTAAATTTTGAAGCACTAACAATGTATGTAAAGTATGGGTCGTTATATCCAGAATTTCCACTTTTTCTCAAAAATGACCAAAAAAGGAAAACATACATGAAAAGAAAGTATGGGTTCTTAAATAAACCATAGGACCTAAAATACTAAAAAGTTATATGTTTATTCCAATTGCATTTTTTTTGGAACCTTAAAACCCATGGAGGATAGAACCTAATATTGTAAACTCTAATCCTTGATGCAACCTACTAGATCCTATTATGAGGAAAACTTCCTCGATAGTAGACCACCATAATCACCTTAGCCTTCTTATTAATTTCAAAGTACATAGGAAATGTAAAATCAATAGCTTCATACTAGATAGAATGATGGAGTGCCTCTTCTAGATGTCGAGCATGGGACTCCTCATCATAAAAAAATCAAGGATGAAATGCAAAATATTCTTGAACTTGATCCTGACCCCCCTCATATACATGATTCCCTATATAAGAGAGATCATTTTCCAACTATTCTCTATCCCTATGGTTGATGACTGAAACACTAAATAAAAATCCCTCTGGAAATCTAACCACAACACATCTTCCTCCATCTGCTCACCCAGAAACAACATCCACCACAGATGCATAACTCACCACAGCTCACTAACTTCTAAGGGGACCCAATACTATACTTGGGACCATATTGAAAAAAAAATCCATATCCAGATTCTTGAACAAATTATCTTTCTTCTCGTTAGATATTATACAGTAATAATTCTCCAAAGTATTCTGCTAAAAAGAGAGTAATGTCTTCTTCCACGGATCCTCCTCCTCAACCAGATCAACCATCCATTGATGAATTTTTTAGCCTACTGAACCTATCTAACATGAACCACATGTATACAACAACTGGGAGACATAAATAAATAAAGAAACAAGAATTTCCTTGTCCCAATAGTATATAATTTTATTAAGATTCAATTGATTAATTCATATTAATTTCCCATGATCACACAAATTAAAAAATAACGCAAGTAATTCATGATACATATACATCCTTGAGGTATCTTCCCTACAAGTGGTGCCAGCTAACCTGATAATTAAGTATGTTTAGAGTCCTTACATTAGACCATGAGTGGATCTAAAATCATATGTCCATGTTGGCCTTCCATATTCTATGTCACATATCAAGATCAACTAACATTGTTTCCACACCAACCCTTGCAATACTCACTGTTTCTAACTCCATAAACCATACTTTCTCCCAATAATAACCTATGATACAACTCTTTCATGAACCACTCACTCTAAACGTAACCACGTTGTCATGAAAATGAAGAAATGGAAATAATTATCCATTAGTCCCTCCTCCAGTAGGTCCTAGGTTAGAGACTAGCACTGAGGGTATTAAAATCTCATTTATGGGAGGAATTACCCTATATAATATATATTGGATTGTGAGATAGCGTATCAATGATAAACAAACTCCAAGGTATAATATATAATTTTGGAAACAAAACTGTCCCACAATTCCTGTGTAAATAAAATATACAAGAGTCTCCAAGATGAAGTACCAAAAACAAAATCTAGGGTATTGACTTAGCAATGATCCAATGTTCTGAGCTAGTAATGTCCAACATGGTTCAAAAAGTCCTCCTGTATTCATGAAATATAGTTTATATATTTAGATTGAGTATAAAAGTTTATAGAGTTATATCATACCCAAAATCATTGGGGAACATGTGAAGAGATTATACTAATTCACCAGTTAGCAAACAACAGAACCAACCAAACCTGAAGAGGTCAACTAACCAATTTTATCCTCACAATGGCCCACTCACCAAATAACCCATCCAATTATAATAAAATAATATAAATCATATCGATGATAGGGGACCCTACACCACTTTCAAACTGATTAAGTACTCTCACACCCCAATGATATACATCTTGTAACTCCCACCTCTTTTATATCATAAACATATCAAAAACACCTGGTATATCACATCACATCTCACCCATAGATTCCTGGTCCATTACATGCCATCACATTCCTTTTTCCAAAACCTATTCCATCGTGTCACATTACATAAATTGAGTAGTAGGGTATATTGAAAATTTAGGACATCAACCTTGTGTCCTCCTCCTACCATAAATGAAACCCACAAAAAGCCATCTCATCATCTCATCAAACATATTGATAATGAAATTTTTACATCTTTCCATCAAATCCCATGCATTAAATTGTTTATTAGAATAGGGAGAAAGAAAGAGTGGGTGGAAATCCATATATCGTTGCCACCTGGATATTTCAAAAGACACCCCTAACCATTTGGTTATCAGAATAAGGTCGTCGACATGGGTGGGGTGTTTAAATGAAATAAAAAGGAAATAAAATGTATATATAATATCGTAATCCACAATCCCAACCTATGGGTTCACAATAAGAACATAATCCAAACTCATAAAATTACTATATCGCCTCATAACCTCTACCACTTTCACTACCACCCCTAAATGTACAATGACACCCATAAAAACCGTAATTCACATTCCATGTCTCATTTCAAATTAATCCTTTTTCCAAATTTCCCATTACCAATCAAATAAAATTTTAATGGAACATTGATTTGATTTTTCTAGAGCATTTATTTCACAAATAACATATACCACATTATACACACTTCCCATTTTAGTTCAAAATTTATTACCCATTTTAATTTCAATTTTTTCTTCATTTCAACCAATTTAATTTAAAAACATAACTATAAATTAATTACATTATTACTCAGGAATATAGCACAACACAACATAACACCATAACCATATCACAATAAAAACATTATAATCATCATTATCCCCTATTCATGCCACAATTCCCACATGGAAACCAGCAAACAACACCACCACATTCCATCAAAACCACCTCATCAATAAATAACAGCGACAAGTCTCATCATATCTACCCAAAAAGACTACAACACTACCCAACACACACAACATAGACTCTTTTCACAGTCACATTCGAAATATTATAGAATTTTGAAGGGGTTTTACTTCACTTTCAGTTGTTTGTTTCAAGGAAAATATCACACATACCGGGAATCTACTAGAGAAACCAGTTTATAATTCTAATATAAGTGGTTAACCAATTCCATTAATTAGGTGATAACAAATAATCAATCAAGAATAATTCCATAATCACAACTATATTGAAATCAAGGACTCCCAAATGCTGTGATTTTCAGTGGGGCATCAAGCCCATACAATTCACTTTCAACAATAATTGAGAAAACAATAAATCATTTAATTTCATTACATTACCCCATTTAGATTTAGTTTAAACCTATTAAATTTATTTAATTAAGTTGATAAAAACTATCCTATCAAAGGATAACAAGTGGATAGCCTATCCAGCACGATACACTAGAAGAGAAATGAATGATCCCTTTCTTAAGATGAATATTTTTTATCTTCTGCCCTAGGATATGTCATGATTGGGAAATATTCAAACACCATATTAAAATAAGCCACCTTCACTAACATAGAACACATAAACCACGTCATTCCCATTTAAAAATCAAAAAAATTGGCATTTTCTAAAAGAATCCCCTTCTTAGACAAGAAACATGGAAAAAATAGTGGAAGACAAGGGCAGACATGCCTAAAACTCCATAGATTGGTTCTCCAAGATTGGTGTCAAAACCACTAATTTGAGTTGAAAGATAACATTTGGAAGCAATTGGGTCATCAAATAAATGAGTCAATGGTCTGAAAAAAATGTAGGTTTTGAGGGTAATTATGAATTTATACACAATTTTTAAAACATAAGAACATAGAGAAACCCCAAGGACCACACCACATAATGGGTGAAAAAAAGGAATACCACGGTTCACCTAGGAGGACTATGTCATAGCCCAGCTATACAAGCCTACCTCTGAGTTTTGTAACTACCTCCACACTGCAAATCCTATAAAATAGGAAGAAGACCACAGCGCATCCATGGATTCTACACGATAAAACCCAAGATCCATGAATGGGTGACACCACACCCCATATGTATAAAAAACTACCCCAAATGGTAGAACCCTTGAAAATATCCTCTAAGACTATGACTCTACCAGAGTCTCTACACCATAGTCATCACTAACCCAGAAGGGGTTACACTGCACCCAAGGATCCATGTCCTAAATACACCCCGTATTAGTACTAGCTCCAAATCTCCTCCTCTAGGTTCTATATGTTGCATCCAACCTCTCCATGCTATAAAAAAACCACTACAACAAAGCCTCAAGCTCTAGACAGTAGATATCCACTACTTATATTTTCCATCCAACTCCTCCCTTTTTCTTCCACACACCTCAGGTCTCCCCTAGAAACCTATATCACTAGTATTCTTGTAATATAACCATTACTATTTTTCAGAAATATTTTAAAAAATAAACGATCATATCCTTATTATATATGTTATTCCATGTGATTCTAAAATTTTTCATTTTAAAAAGAAAACCTTATTAAAATATGCCATTGATGGGTGGTGAGAACACATTCCCTTATATTTTAAAAAAATGTATAAACAATTTTTCCAAGATAAATCACTTTTATACATCGCTTTATTTTAAGGTATGTTAAAGAAATAAATGAATCATAAACCATGTATATATTATTAATCATCTCATTTTTTTATAAAAAAACCTTTTTTATGAAAATAATCTCTTATCATATAAGAGTTATGTGATTAAGATACACATCCTTTACTTAGATTCATCCAAACTATAAAAATTCCATTGCATTAAAATCCTTGATGGGGAAACTTATTACATCATATATGAAATGAAAATTATAATCTCTATAATTTTTTATCATGTTTTTAAACCCATTTATATTTATAACACTCAAAAAGTATAATTTCGATATTAGATACCCATCAAAATTAAATAATAAATTTATATGACATTTATAACCTACATGAACATTACATGGAGTTCCAAAACCCCTTAAAGTATTCAAGATAATCCCAACATATGTAATAATTAATATATCCTAATAATAATATTATATTTTGATTAATCTTAACTGAATTATTGAGGAAATTTAGTCGGAATTTCGTACTTTTCAGTTTTTTTTAAACTCTTACCTCATTTTACTGTTTGTACAGTACAAGACCATAGACATCATATGCCTAGTACATTTATTTTCAACATTTTTAGAATATCAGATAAAATTTTCATCAACTCATTCTGATTTTTATAACATTTACATCAATGATAATAAAATAAATTCTTTAACAAGAATAGGCCTTATAAGAATTCTTCGTTCTCTCAAATTATATTCAATCATATTAAATATTATTATCATAACCAATCTTAATGATTTTATGAGGCTACAATTCTTTGGGTAAATTTTCTTATAGTTCAATTGATATATTAAACGAATCATTCCATGGTCCCATAAGCATCAATATTTACTTGTTAAAAAATTTTAACTGTTAGTAAATTGGGAAGGAACATCTTTAACACATATACCATTTATCTAATAATATTTATTAAGTTTCTAGTATTAGTTAAATTAAGAATATTCTTATTAATTGTATAATTTTAAAACTAAATATAATGATTATAATTATATTCTCTACAATATTAGTTTTTATCAGAAGAATATCATGTCTTATATCTCTTCATCAATGACTTTTAAAGAAATTTATCCCACCAAAATTGATGACCTCAAACATCATATCCATTTAATGATCCAAGATTCATATTTCACTGATTAATGACCCCAATTTGGCGTGAAACTCATTACTTTAGTTATTTAGGTATAGATTCATCCCAATCACAAAATTTCTAAATCTTGGATAGTTGACTGAATTACTCTTTTTCCAAATCCATCATATGGAAGTAATAAAATTTATTCCTCTAGTATCCCAACCCTTGGGGTTTACCAACTATGTGTAACAAAAAAAACACCACGAACATGCTAACAAAGGCAATACAAGGACACTCCTCTTTAGCATGAAACTACACAAAGATGTTCTAGTGTTTAATATAACTTTATTTACATATACAAGATAATATAGGAGAAACTTTATTTAGTTTGAAACTACCCAGTTGGATTATCAATGTTTTAATAGTGATTTTTTAGATAATATCACACTTATTTGAGGGGTTTTTATTTTAATGTCTCTAAAATTTAATATACATTATATTCATATTAAATTAAGACTTTTTATATATTATATAATTATTATGTTCTCATGTTTTATTCATTTTTTGTAAGTATGATTCAAATGTTTTAGTTTTTGAATCCATATTCCAAACAATAAATTAATGTGTTCACACCAAATTATTGTGAAAATCATTACACAACCCACAATATGTGTTACTCACCCAAAAATATAAATAAAACCTATTCATACATATCCAAATGAATTATATATATAAGGTACATGAAATTTTCATATAAAAGCATATATATATATATATAATCAATAATCTATAAATGATAAATCGTGAAGTGATAATCAAACACATTCACCTTTATGGAACAAAGAATAAACCTCAAATATGGTTGGTGGTCTAAGCCAAAGTCCCTCAACCGGATTAGGCTTTACTCAAGAAAGAATTAAATTTATAATATCTCTACAAAATAATATATAAAAACTATTATCAATAACTAACTTCAAACTAATAACTGAAATTAGAAACTGTGGTGAAGGTAGATAAAAACTAAATATCATGGAGTCATACCTAGCATGTAATGCAATGTTATATCTTTTAGAAGTAGTTTAGTAGTTAATCCAAAGAATACACATTCATAATATAAATAATTCTATAACCATGTATAAATAAGAGAATAATCTTAAAATAAAGGAAAATTTGAAATATTTAAACATGATATATCCAGTTATGGAAAAGTAATAAAAAATTAGAATAAATCATTTTATAATTTTTCTATCATTATAGACATTTCATAATTTTGAACATAAACTATTTTATATTATTTATTATATTTATTTTCAGTTTATTATTTAAAACATCAATCAAATAAATAATGAAATTTTTTTTAGGTAGTCTATATAAAATATTTAAATAAGTTATCATTTTAATTTGAAAAATTTTTAACTAATTAATTTTGAACAATTTATAATTTTAAATATAAAGAAATTTTATATTATAAACATGTTTATGCGATTTATAAAATATTATATAAATATTTCTTATATTATTTAAATAAATACATTATTTAATGATGGAAAATATTCCATAAAATTTTAGGTCAATAGGTTTTAATATAATTTATTCTGGTTTATAAAATTTATAAATAATGTTAATGTGAAAAAGGATATTCTTAATATTACTATTTAATATTAAATAAATATTTGTAATAAATTTTTCAAAAACATTTAATCCATTTACCATAAAAATTTTATAGTTAAGTAATATTTAAAATACCTTTTTAAACCTAGAATTGTTGTGTAAGGTTATTGTAAATAAGGTATTGATTTTGATAATTCTTTTTCTTGTATTGCAAGAATTGAAGATATTTTATTTTTTTTAGATTTTTTTCCTTTTCAAGGTTGAAATTTATTTCAACTGGATGTGAAAAGTGTCTTCTAAAATGGTTTTATGTATAGAGATATTTATTTTTCTTAACAACCTAGTTTTTAAAATGATAGATTTCCTGATCATGTTTTTATGTTATCCAATGATTTATATGGTCTTAAAAAAGCACCTCATGCATGGTATGATTGAAATGTTTTAATTATCTTGAATGGTGAATTTAATAAAGGTACTGTGGATCCTACTTTGTATATTAAACTGATTTTAATTGTTATTATTATTTTTTAAATTTATATTGATGATATTTTTTTGGATAGTCAAATGATTTGATTTTTAAAGAGTTTTCAAATTTGATTGCAAATGATTTTGATAAGAGTCTTGTGGGAGAATTAAAATTCATTTTGGGACATCATGTTTTTTAGAGAATTGATGGTGTATTTTTGAATCATTCCAAATATGATAAATATATTTTTAAGAATTATAGTCTGGATTCTTGTAAATATTTTAAAATGCCTATGAGTGTTAATTGAATGTTAGAATTTGATAATTCCATAAAATATTTTCATCTCAAATAATTTTGCTGAATGATTAAATGTTTTTTATATTTAACTACTTATCGACCTGATATAATGTTTATTTTCTTTATGTATGAGATTCTAATAAAATATTATGGAATATAATTCAAATTTTTCAAACATATTTATATATATGCTAGAAGAGCTATTAATACTTATTTATTTTATTATAAGAAAATTTATTTTGATTTAATTAGTTAATCTAACTTGGATTTTAGAAGAAGAAGACATGAATACATTATATTTATGTCATTTCCTATGAAAATAATTCAATTTCTTGGAGTTTAAAGAAACAACAGTTTGTTTCTTTGTCAACTGTTAAAAGTATGTTTATCTCAGCTTCATCTGGTTGTTCAATTTTTTTATATATTAAAAATCATTATTTGAATATGGTTTTAATTTTTTAAAAAATACATATTTATTATGATAATTCATCTATTATTACTCTCTCAATGTATAGTGACCCTTGATTTACAAAAAATTACATTACATAACTTTTACAAAATATATAAACATTAACCAAACTGACATGATAAGACCATACTAGTCTAGTGCCTTTAGAAACATGGAAACTTAATTTTAGTACATAAATGAGCTACATTATCTCCCACTAGGTTCTTCTTGACTAGAACTCTTCTTAGATACTTCAAACATAATACATATATTCACAAACTAGGGTTGGAAACATAAAAACGGGTGAGCTAAAATTCTCAGTAAGGGAAAACAAGGGAGACATATAGGTATAAACATGAGCATAAGGGTATGAGAATGTGATCATGAAAATAAAAGATCATACCCTACATAATAAATATCATAAAATAAATATTGATAGTTCATAAGAAATGAATCATAATGAAATAATTAAAATAGTCCATGAAAGCATAACATAGGAATAAGACGTGGAATTATGGAAACACATAATAACATACTGATTTCCATAGTAGCCAAGGTGTCATTGATAAGACCATATTAGTGGAAAAATCATTTACTGGACCAGTTAACCCCCATTCCACCCCTATATTAATGAACCAAGTGACCCTCATTCTAGACCTGTATTACTGAACTGAGTAACCCTCCTTCCATCCCGCTATTACAGAACCGAGTAACCCTTGGTCCAGCCCTATTTTATTGAACTTGGTATCCTTCATTCTAGCCCTGTATTTCTGAGCTGAGTAACCATCATTCCAACCCTATTTTACTGAAATGAATATCCCTCATTCCAACCTTGTTTTATTGAACTGATTAACCAAAGTTCCATCATGTTTTTATCTCATGATATATAAATTTGTACCCACTGAATTAGAGGGAGATACAGGACCCACCTGTCACATAATAAAATCATACATACATGTGTAACAAGATCATAAATAAACATATCATAACCCATGAAATTAAATGGGTATCATAAACATGTAAACATATCATAACCTGTGGAAAGTGACAGGTTTTATAATCATTTCATTATAAACATAACCTGTTAAAAGAAGTGGGTTTTAAAAGAATATAACCCATGAAAGAGAAACGGGTTTTATAACATCATGACATCAAAACACAATCCATTAATTTAAATAATATGAATGGAAACATTAAATAATTTCCCCATAAATGAATGAGTAACACCAATGGATGTTATCTTAGATTGTAAATAATTTTTAAAGATCTTTTTGAAACATTTCTTGAAGAAAATATCCTTTCTTCTTTGAAAATTAGTTTTTATTGCATAAAACCTTTTAAAACCCATTTTCTTTGAAAATAACATTGAAAAAATATAAAGGAATATTTTAAAACAACAAAAAAAATTAAAATCCTTTTTTCCATGAGAATTATCTTCTTTGATGTTTTGTAAACATTTTTAAAAACATTTTTTTGGAATACAATAGATTTCCAACTAAAGAGAGAGGTAGTCTGATTTTACATAAAAAATTATCTCAAGTACCAAAGAGTAGAAAAATGGTACTAAAAATATAATATATCATGAATAAATAGAGGTTATGTAATCTCATTAATATTTTTGAGATATGTATAATAATATTTAATCAAAGGAAGCATAAATATAAACAATCTTGAAAAGTGATGAGATTGTCTCAAAAAAATATTATTACTTGGTAACTTGGGATCATACTCTTCATGTAAGAAAATAAAATTAGATAAAGGATAATATTCCTTGAAAGAATGAGATTCAGGATATAACATGTAAAATGGAAGTATATACCCCTCAAAAAATATTTTAGGTACATAAAAAAACACGAGTCTCAAGAAAGAAAATTGAGACAAAATTATTTTACCAATTTGGTAACTTTTGAAAGGTAAACCCCATGAAAGAAGGATCATAGAATGGATATGTGAATACCTATAAATTTAAGTGACGTATACATAGAATACATCCATGATCATTATATAAACCAAAAAAAAAGTAAAGAGTGGAAAACATATATTATATCTCACAAAAGATAATAGTGAGATGAAAATCCCCTTCCCTTGTGTCTTGACTCTATCCGTACTCATACAAGCTTCCTGTATAATAAATATAGGTTTGTTATAAATATTTTATAGAATAATATTCTTATATATATTACAATATATTCTTTTATTATGATATTATATTACCTTATTGTTAACAATCTAATGTTAAGGTTTCACTTCGGGTAATATTCACTTTGTTCTTCACATGTGACTTAATTTATTGTATCATTTATCCCTAAACTTATATCATGATTCCAGAATGTATAACATGATATAAATATAAGTTATATCTATTATATTTTTATAATAATTTATATCATAATTATATATGTAATGTAACACACCATTCATGGAGACGATAAGTCGTACGTACACATGAATGTTATTTTCCGTTTTTATTTTCGTATTGAAAGAAAGTATGTAAAATAAATATGTATATATATATATATATTTATGTATATTTATATATATCATTATTCCAGTTGAATGAGTATATTATATATAACATATGAGTTCATTATGGCCATCCTAAATATATATCATGTGGTGTGTGAATGAATCACATCACTTTGAGGGGTAGTAGTCCACACTTCATGAAATGAGATTATCATATTAACACCAAATGGAAAGTAAGGAGATGTGTGATGTAAAAAAGAATAAAGAAGATTAAATACATATAAAATATAATATATTACATATATAAACATATTTTCCATCATAATTTCCACTACGGTTGGTGGTAAATGAGAAATGAACAATCATCATATAATGAGGTAGTAGTTCATCGTACACAAAAACAATATGTTCAACATCCATTAGATGGAGGTGTGTGTAAGTGTAGGTCAGAAAATTTGTATAAAAATATCCTAGTATATTGATGATATTGTTTTTTTACAATATAATTGAATAAATATAGTGGAGGGATGGATAAATAAAATCAAGGAAAGGAGCTTGAGAGAAGACGTTACCTCTTAATTGGGTAACTCCTTTTGGTTTGTGAAAAAAAGTCTTCCTTGAGATGATTTATGCACAAATGGATGATTCTAGGTATAAGGGGGTTTTGAGGAGGCTACATGGGCTGATCATGGATGATTCAATTTTTTTACAGTTTTGAGTAATGGGTAGTGGTGGTGGCCTTTAGAGAGGAGGAAAATGACTCATTTGGAATTTCTAGAAACGAATTAGGTGAACACATGTTTTAACATAAAAATGTCTTAAAAAACCAAGTAAACTCATAAATTGAAGTTTTATGTCCAATATATGAAAATTCAATGGGTTTTGGATAATTTTATAGTTCATTTGGGCCCTTAATCTTAAGGATTAGTCTTTAATTAAGCTTAATTTGGCCGTAATCGCTATGATTAATTTTAATGACTTTTACAAATCATTTTGGTAAAAAACACGGTCTTATTAAATTCAAAATATTAGATTGAATACAATGGTTTATGTAATATTTTTGAAATTGACTTTATAGAATCTTCTAAATTAATATTAGTGTTAATCCCTCAGACGGGTCGAAATAACAGGGTTTTAAAGTATGAAAATGTTCAAAAGTTTGTTAAGATTTTATGATTGGTTTCAAAGTGAAATTGATCCTAATGGATTTAATTGTATTATTTGATGTAATATTTATCTAATTTTACCTTAAAAAATTTATAATATTATTTAACATTTGTAATTAATTATACAAAATTGCAGTTTTTTACTAAAAACAGTATTTTTCACTATTCATCAAAAAATTGAAGTTTCTCAGAAAAATCCCAAAAATTCCCCATAGAATAATTTCGATATTATGAAATAAAAAAAAGATTTTTATTTTATAAAATTAAATTTATAATTGTTTCTAAAAATAATTTTATTATAAGGATGTTAAAAGTGGTTTATTTGAGAAAATTGTTTTTTTAAACATAGAAGAACTTTACCAAAAATCATATCTTTTATTATCAATATGTTTCATTTAAATAAAGAAATTATAAAAAATATTTTAAAAATATTTATTAGTATTAATATTACTAATTTTAAAGGCTAGGTTATAATTATCTTATTTCAATATTTAAAACAATAAAAAGATATGTTTCATAGAAACTCAGTGATGCATGTATCATTTTCCAACTCAGTGTTACATACATCTTATGCCAAGTTGGTGTTGTGTGTAGCATAAACCAAGTTAGTGTTTCATGTGAAAGGAATATTTGACTTAGTGAATTGCAATTTATAAATTAAAATTCAAATTTATTTGAAAAA
Organism: Viscum album; assembly: GCA_963277665.1. Lineage (NCBI taxonomy): Eukaryota > Viridiplantae > Streptophyta > Magnoliopsida > Santalales > Viscaceae > Viscum > Viscum album. The sequence continues at coordinate 256,802,812 of OY728156.1, read as the reverse complement.
AATAGGTCTGTAAAAACTCAGGGTGTTACACAATGAACCCTTTAATGCATTCTAGAAATAAGCATATAGACATTCACTGTAATTTTATTTGTGACCATATAAATAAAAGAGTTATTCATTTTGAATATATTCCCACATAAAATTAACTCACTTACATTTTTAATAAATTTTGGATTTCACTATATTTGTGAAAATTAAAATTGAACTTTGTAAGTTAGATACTTTATAATTTTTTTGTGGTGAAGTTAATATTCTAAATAACAAAATTCAGTTTTTTCTCTTTGTTTTACATTGTTTTTATATGAATTTATGAAGATTTATATTGACCCTTTTTAATATGTATTATTTTTATTTACTTGGTTTTCATACTGTTTGTTTTATGGGAGTTTTATTATTCCTTATTACAATTCTACGTAATTCATTTAATTAAAGAATATTTTTTATTTTAAAATTATAGGTTATTTATTTAAAAAGAGGAATTTTTTAAATAAATTTATTTATTAAAATAAATTATTTCATTTTATTTAATTTTTTATAAATTTCAATAGGGGGTATAATTTTTGGAAAAATATTTTTATTTTGATTCTATACTTTCCAAAAAGGGTGATATTGTAGGAGTTTTTTTGGAGAGATTATTAGTATAGAGTTTTTTCTATCTAATTTTGGTGTGTGTTATAAAGACTAATAATACTCAAGATATTTATTATTATATTATGGCTCTTGAATAATTTATTAATGTTTATGGTTTATAAAATAGGTTATTATAATTTTTGAAAATATTTATATATTACACTCCAAATATTCTGATATTGTACTTATTTTTTATATTTTTCAACTATTCCATTAAATAATTTTTTTTAAATATTATTAAAAATTAATTGTTAGTAATATAGTATTTTTTATAATATTTATAGTTTATTTGAAATGATATATATTATACTACCGTGAATTTAAAACATATCTACTACCATGAATTTAAAATTTATGCTTTGGTGCCTTTTAAAAATTTGGTTTTGTGAAATTTATTTATTTATTTATTTTCACCATAAATTTTATGTCCAACCATGAGTTATTTATTTTTTGTACAATGAAATTTTACCACTTTTTTTCTTTTATCTCTCGTGTTGTTGGGAACTAATCTATGCTTTTAATTTAAGCTCTTCCTTTTTTAATTGTCAGTTTCTTCAATGGATGAAATTTCTAATAATGCTCTCATTATGTTCCCTTACCTAGTTTTGTACGTCCATCCTTCCCTTAGACTATTTTTCTTCCATGCTTGAGTTTTAATTCATCCGACTATGAGTCGTGATCTAAAACTGCGAGATATGAATGTGGACTGTGACCATGATTTTTGACCATGAAGTCTTCTTCTACATGATACCATAATATCCTAGTTCTATCATCCCTAATAAAATGTCTATTAAAAAAATAAAAAAAGTTTTATCTATATAATTTATTTTATATACTCTTTTATTAGTATTTTTGCGGTTAGTTTGATTTAATATATGTTTTGATTAAGTTTTTTTTAATAATTTATTAATTTCAAAAATATATTTTAATTTTTTAAAATCCATTACAAATTAGATTTAAGTGTTTTTAATTATTTATATTAAAAAATTATTCTATTATTTATTTTGATGGCAGTATGTACTATTCATATTCTTTAACTTAAACTTTGTTTCTTGATTATTTTCTATGTCTATTTATTTCTAATTATATTCAAATTTATTTAATGGAGTTACGTGAATTTAAAATATATGTTCAAAATTTTAAATATTTTTTTCATACAAGATTTGTGTAGATATCTTTGACAGGTTATTTTAGAGATATTTTGAATGGTTATTTAAAATATTGTTTGACCTTTTTAATGTATATATTTTTTAATTTATTCAAAAAATTTAATGAAATTTTTTAAATTTAAAATGATTTTAATATTATCAATATATTTTGAATATAATTTATCTCTCTGAGATAATGGTAATGATAATTTTGGAATTGTTATTATTATTATAAATTGATTTAGCCATGATAGTTTATTGTTAGTCATTATAGTTCTATTTTTAAAGGGACAATGAATAGGGTTGGAACGCATAAAATATCATCAATAACAACTTTGACACATTATCATTCCCTTTAGAAAAAATTCATCTTTTCAATGTGTTGTACAATTATTTGAAATCATGTGTGATCGTTATTTCATATTCTGGACAGTCTTTCAAGGGATAAACAACATCTTCATAGACTATTACTGCCTTGATGAGATTATTTGATCTATTAATAAAGAACCAAGACTTGTTCTTACCTTGTTCATCTTCTATCTATTTCATCATGCTTTCTTATGTCCATAACACTACTTATCATCTCCCACACCCATACTCACACATTTTGATTAAGATTTAACATTTCAAACCATTTTTTATTTTGTATAATTTTGAATCCATAATTCTAAATTCCGGATAATTTATGTAGTGACTCTTATCGTATAAATTTATGTTTATAATTGGATTTAAACTCCCCATAAAAAATTCACTATGTCGGTGTGTCTATCCTTCCTCTTTTTAATTTGGTTATGACTCCCCAAAAAAATTGGTAGAGTGCACAAAACATATCTCAGAGAGTAAAGGGGAATAAGAGTAAATTATGCCCACATTGGACTAAGCTATAATAATAATTTTTGTATGTTTTCTATTCATGCTACTTAGATAATTAACTAACTCTAATAATTTACTCAAACTTGGATAATTATTTTATATGTTAATTTTTTTAATCAAATCTATTAACCCACCACTAGACCATCTTCCATCATCTTTGGGACCTAACATGATGGAGCTTTAAGAAATTGCAAAAGAGAAGATTAATTCATTAATATATATTTCTTCACTTGAATAACTCTACTTCAATCTTGTAAAATCTTTTTCAATTTCCAATTTCAAATTATTCATTTCCATTTCTACTGTGCAACCTTCATGATCACACTAAAAATGTATTATATGAACATATCAGAAATTCATCCCCCAAAACCAATATACAAGACCCGTAAATCCATTATGCACATTTTTTTTCATGTATACACAAATTCTCTATGTGAAAATACATATTTTGTGTGTATACACATATTTGCTCTCTATATTTGTGTGAATGTGGCTAAACATATGCATAATATTTGTGTGAGAACATATTTTGTGTGTGTGTACACATTTTTTTATGTATATACACTTTTTATAGTGATTCTTTCACAAAGGATGGGTATTGAAATACTTTTTTTGTGTATATAAAAGTCTATGTATTCTTTTTTTTATAGTGTTAGCATATTAATGTTTTTTTACAACAAACATATTAACACAAAGGTTGTGTAAACAAATTTTAACACTTTTTGTATGGTGTGAACATATTATTATTTTTCACAATACCTTTATTGAACATTCAATATTCATATTATGAGTTTCCATCAATATAATATCAATATTATTATTAAATGCACAGTAAAAACTTCTATCAATTTAGTTAATTGGCTATTGTTCTTATGTTCTTATATATATATATATTCTATTTTAATCTCACTAATTGGGCTCATTATTCTATTTGGTGGAAAAATATAATATATATTTATGTTCTCCCTTCCCTCACCCTTGTTTTATGTTACATTAATTTCAATGATTTTAAAATGGATTAGCAAATGTAAAAACTGTGATAAATTGTTTACATGATATAAGGGAAATCCTATAAATTTTTTTACATAAGTGTTTCTAGATTATTTATTTGAAAAAAATTCCCTTGATTTTTAATACACTTTTCTTATGAAATTTATTTTTAAGTATTTTTATCACAAACATAAGAAAACTCCACCAATTATTTCTAACAAATTTTTATATTTAATAACTTTCTTTCTTTTTTGAATAAAATATATTAATTTTTAATTAATTTTACTAGGTTTTGACTTTCATTAGTTGATGTAAATATCATAATGTAATCTGTGTTAATACTATAGTGATGTTTACATAATTATTATTACTTTATTGAGAAGGATATAGAGATAATGGTATTGAATGAGAATACAAAACTCACCAAAAAAACACTGTAATAATAAGGACTGTATTTTCATATTTTTCATTCCTATCCCTAATCCTGTTGACTTTTTTATAATTACTATGAAAAAAAATTAATGAGTTATCAGTAAAGATTGAAGTTTACTTCCTATTCCATACATGAAAATATAAATATGTGATTTATCATTATTTAACTTCATGGATTCTTTTATTTGTTTTATTTATAATTTTTCATGTAATTTTAATATTTTTTCTTTATTTACCTATTAATTTAATTCTTATTTATCTAATGACTTCCTCCTACTCTCACATTCCTTTATTTTATCATTAGGTCAAACTTTTAATATATAAAATTTTTATAGATCAATGAAAATTATTAAACCTTCTACCAACAATAAAAATCTGGTAGATATTGAATATCAAATGGTCACATCAATTGATCTCCATGCCCAATATATAGCACATTCATGTCATTATTGTTTTTTATTTTTGTATTATATTGGGTTATCTTAAATTTTTTATTGTTTCAATCATGAGAATTATTTTTTATGAAAATTTCCCTTATATTGAAAGTTTTGTGTGCTCGGGCTAGGAGAGGATATGTATTTTCTAGAATGGTTGGACCACACTAGTTTATTTTTTCCTATATAATTCATAGTTAATGGGTGGCTAGAATGTTTGGTCAAACCATGAAATTTCTAGTGAAAATTGTGTGAGCCATTTTGGGATTGGAGTATTGGTGCATGGTTTTCATGCAGTTGGGAGAAATTATTTGAGTGAGAATATTCCTATGATGAAGTCATTAGAAGATGTATTTTTTCTGATTGGGACATGATTTACAAATAGTGAATCCAAACTATGAGAGTGTGTTTTTTTGTCGGGTAACTCCCACATGCTTGGCACACTGTTTACAAAACTGTGAAACCTAACCATATGATCTGGTTAGATTTCAATAATCCTTTCTTGTCCCTGAGAATCATCAGTGGTTAGAAAAATAATAAGCATTACTTACCCTAGACACTAGCTCACAAAAAAATCAGCTAGATTCTATCTCTAAACACCAAATACGCTTTCACAACATAGCTTTAACTACTAATACCAGACATAACAGACCTACTTCAAAAGCCTTAGTTGTAATGACACAAAGTTTCATTAATGGAAATCCCACTTGATCTAATTAAATGTCATCTTCTTTAGTTTTATGTTAAGAATTGTGACCATTTCTTTTATAACTATTGAATAGCGATCATATGATTAGTATAAATATAGGACTTTAAGAAATCCAATTTACTCAGATAAAGGAAGAGATGGCCTCATCCAGTAGGATTTCCCCATATGAATCCTTTTTGTCAGAGCTCAGAAAAGAGGTAGCGTCTTTGGGATTTTCTCTTGACCATGCCCAAGCTGAACTTCATCATGTCAAGCTCGAACTAGACCGTCTACAGGAAATGTTGATGTTGATAGAGATTACCACTCGAGCAATGTTATCTGAGCCACCCCAAGAGTCTGTCACCATCGCACACCTTACCCATAGGTCTTATGCAGCTGTTTTAAGGGGTTATGTAACAAATCACTAGTACTATGTTCATGTATATATTTTTTAGTATATAATAATGAATATACCTTCTTGTCATTATTGACACTTTTTAAATAGTTTTTAATGTACAAATAGTGTTTTTAGTTATTATTTAATTAAGAATTCTATTTTATTAAAATAAGGGATTTTTGAATTAAATAATATTTTTTAATTTTTTTTCCTCTTACCTTTTCCAAAAACCGTGTCCAAAAACCATGAGTTGATTTGTGGATTGGATGAGTTTAATGTAAGGTGTTCCAAACCTAAATAATAAATAATTCACTCACCTTTCCTATATAAACCCACCCAAGATCTCACTTCATCCTCACTCAAAGCCTTTAGAGTTCGTCCAAACTCTTCCCTACTCTCTCTAGAATCCTCCCAAGGTTCCCCAGGCTCCCAAGAAGCCTCTCTCAAGCCACTCTCAAGCCTTTGGAAGCACACTTACATGTAAGGGTTTTTCTTCCTTTCACTTTTTTGTCCAATTTTCTTAATATTGTTATGCCCTTTTAATTTAAATTATAAATTCTGGGGTATGGTTTCTCACCTCCCCCATACTACCCTCTTATTGTTTGAATGATGGGAGACCCCTTTCTCTCTCATTAAATGCCTCCCATGTACACCTATTACTATGCCAAAATTCTGAATGGAACTTCTCTCTCCTCATTTACATTCAAGAAATACTGTTGTATCATGAATCTAAATTCCATTACAACTGTTGGGACATGTATCTATATGACCCCATTACTTTCCATTACATGTAGATTTGATGAGACACCCCTTTCTCTCTCATAAATCATTTTTATGAATTCTTATATCACGTTGTTACGCTGCTAAAATTGCACCAATTTTCTAAGCCAATGCCATTGTGTAGTGAATACCATTCCCATTTCTCCATCAAAGCTATTCACCTTCATGCACATTTACTTATTAATTATAAAGTTTCATTCCACATTCCTTTATCATGGAATAAATGATTATGTTTAATGAATCCATGTTTTATGATCCATGTGGAACACTTATGCATGAAATGAATTGTTTAAGAAGGGTGTGCCCTTATAGCGCTCCAATGCATTGGGTAAAGTATAGTATCATGATCCGTCATGTTCAATGAGTGTTGACTCATGCTAATTCAAGTGGAACGAGGGTTTACTCTTGCTTCATGTACAGTGTGGATTTACTCATGCTTCATGTGCAATGGGCCTTAGCTCATGCTAATTCCATGTTAAGTGTTGTTGCCACATTTCCATGTTATGATTATCATGCTTTATCATGCCTTTAAGTCCATGTTTCTATTGTTCTATATTGATATTCCTTTTGTCTAACATTTATTTTAGTCCTCATGTATTCCATGTTTATTCCCTTACTAGGCTTTATAGCTCACTCTTTTATAATGCATGTCCTCTGGTTATCCCATGCAATGCTAAGTACGAGGGAATGTAGTGGTCATGTAAAGGATGTTTTCCATAAAGATGTTGTATTTCATGTTTAAAGTTGTTATGGAATGTATTCAATGTCTTGAAGGATGATTATAACATGTTTTCAACCCGCATTTCTATAATTGTGAAAACACCATTTGAACTCTTCAGGTTGACTCCTCCCAGAATGCTCAATGTTAACAACTAAGACACCACTAACCTTTTACAACACTAAGGTCACATCAACACAACCCCAAGCTTGATAAAACATCCAAACACTATCAAAGGATTAAAGATAATTCAAATATGGTATTTCCCCTAGAACAAGTCCATCTATATCCAACTATAGAATAAACCCTAAATACATATTTTCCATCCAATAACTGGTAGGATTCTCACAACCATAAGATCACTCTCGTCAATTCCTTTCAATAGAACATGAAGGTCAATATCCCATACTACATACACCACTAAAAAAAATTATTGGATATAGAAAACCTACTTACACTTCATCCTAAAATAGAGAAAAGTAACCATGACATGTTACCATCTCACCAAGAATGAAATCTTCTAAATACCTATGGTGGGATCCCCATCGTAAAACTTCCCCTCCTCTGCTACTTTAGTTCCAACCATATTAGGGCCACGAAAATAATGACTTTTGGGTTTTCTGAGACCTAAAAAGTTTCCAAAATATTCTCATAGAGTCTACTAACAAAAACAAACCACAGAAAAACCAGATGCACGTGCCTTCATGTGTTAAATATATCGGGATCAAATGAACAAAATTGTTTCCCATTTCCATGACACTCGATAACAAAATAATAATCACACTCACATAATCCACATCCTACTACACTTATGGTAACATGCTTAAAACAATGACCATGTTCATAAAAAAATTACCTCCAACAACCATTTCACCCTCAATGCTTCTATGCCAAAAAAGGCACATTTCACTCCATCCAAGGAAAACCACATGATCTCCCACCACCCTGGCATCATTCAAACAATGATAACCTAACCATGATCCCACCAGTCCACTAAAGAAAAAAATGAGATGTTTCATGAATCCAACCAAACCTTCCCTCTCAATAAGCCTTGAAACCATGATCATTCCCAGTGCTCAGCCTCAAAACTAAGTCAACTCAAGCCTATTCAAAAAACCTCTTAGAAAACCATGTCCTCATCAAGATTAAGACAGGTCCCCTAGAGGACACACCAACCAACTTCTGTCTCCATAAATCCCTCAATGAAGGAAATTAATTTCCATAATTGGCAAAAACCTCTCCAAAATATCCCCATGACCTATCATCAGAAGAAAAATACATATAGTTTATTTGTGTAGAATTCCACCAATAATCTATATAGAACAACTCCATATATGTCATTATAGATACTTTAAACAACTAAACCACTATAATCAATAAAATAACATATTTATAAGAATATTCCATTTGAAACCAACATTTCTAGAATAATGCATGTATGCTAGCCTATATCCAATGATCTAAGATCAAAAAACCAATAAATCCATAATTCCACATACACAAGTGCATCACCCAATGTGAAATCATAAAAAAACCAAAAAAAACTAAAAATAAAAATCCCATCACTCTAGTAATGTATAATTTCCATAAAAAAAGTTTTCATGATGCACTAGGTCATGTTCTATCATAGGCTTTGACACATCTCTAAAATGCACATCTACCAACACCCTAGATCAAGAAAATGTGAAGCCCCAAAACCATGCTTTCAGATCTCATACAAAAAATGTTGTATATTTATCTTATAAAAATAATTGAAAAATATATAGAAATTTATATCTTAAGATCTTTTTTGGTCTATGCTTTGTAGAAAAAGGGCATTTATTATATATTATTAATGTTAAGAAAATAAATAAAAATAAATAGATAATAATTTTATCACACTACATCTTTATTGAAGCTAAACTCGTTGAATGCTCTAAATGAACATGAAAACGTTTTATTAAGAAACATAGGGTGATAAAAATTCCCCAACAAGGGGTTTTTAAAAATCTAGTGAAAACCCATTTTTGAAAATACGTTTGAAAAATACTTTAGAAATTAATTTTGAAAATATATTTTAAAATAACATTGATAAATAATTTTATAAATACATAGATTTTAAAAACACATTATAAATCCTCTGAAAATACTAATAATTTCGAAAATATAATTTTGAAAATACTTTTCAAAATATAATAGATTTTTGAAAACTCATTTGAAAACCTTTAAAAAACATTATTTTGAAAACACATTTGAAAATACTTACACCATTGAAAATACTATAACAATTTATAAAATATTTATAAATTTTAGAATTTGATAAAATCCTGTGAAAATACTTACGCTTTTGAAAAAAATATAATACATTTTGAAAATACTTACATTTTGAAAATGCTTTAAAATAATCCAGTGATTTTTTATAAAATTTTAAGAAAGATTTTGAAAATTAAATAATGGGGATACTTTAAACATTAAAGGTTGTACGGGTCTACCCACCTTCCTTAGGAATGAGTTCACTCCCAATTCCCCTTTCATGTTTATAATGTCCAATTTTAAATTTAATAGAACATTTTAGCTTAACTTATATATATATATATATATACATTTTTCATTGGAGTTTTCTCTTTAAAAACATAAACACACATTAAATACATATACACAATTATATTTATATATGAATATATTAATATTAATCTTTATAGGAAATCACATGAGAGATTTGGTAGGACCAAAATTCCTGTCATTTATCCTTTGTATGAACAAATAATAATAATAAACATCCATGTATTAAAACATTAATTCTTCAACTCATGAAATAAATTTTATATAAAATGATAAATTTTATCATCCAAAACTCAACCTTGAATAAAAATATTAAGAACACATTTTATTAATTTATTTTATGAAAAAAATAATGAAAAAAATTTATAATCCCCTCATAGACAATAATAACAATAATAAATTTCTATTCACATAAAATAATAGATATATAATTTTTTAATCCTAAGATAGTCATAAGCTTTAAACAATTATGTGTCACACATAAAATTATAAAAGTAACATTTACAAAATTAACATTTCAACCACGGATACACACAGATATATATAAATACACACATGTATATAAAAGTATGAGAACCTTTATACATAAAATATAAAGGTGTTTAAGTGGAATCCATCATGTTGCATAATTTATTAAAATTAAATTATACACACATGAATGAAATATTATTACATGATTATCATATTGGAAATACTTCCATAATTTAAAATGAATAATCTTTCAATTTTAAAAAAAATTACACATGCATAATTTTTGTAGAACATAAACCTGAAAATATACATATATAAATATATAAACATAATTATAAGCTTAAAATTAAAATAATTCAAATTAAATGATATTAAAATTGAAAATAATATACATATATTTATATGATAAATAAAATAAAATTATAAAGAAATATATATGTGCATATATATATAAGACATGGAATTTGAAATAAGAAAATCCCCCTTCAATTTAATAAAAAGATTGAAATACATCCTTTCAAAATTAGAAGTCTAAAAACATAAATAATCTTGAAATAAATAAATTTATAGTTATACTTGAATAAATTGAATATAATACATGTACATATTCTTAAAAAATATTGAAAATAATATAATTATGTACTTAAGAATTTTTGGAATGTAAAAAATTAATAAATAAATATTAGTTTTTAAAAAATGAAAGAATACACTTACTTTGATGTAAAGGAAAATTGAAAAGAGGTAACCCATTTGCTAATGGGTGTTCAAAAAAATGAAGGAAAGGACCTTATTATTGACTTGATATGGGTAGAACCAGATGGAAATGAAGGGAAAATGAAATATGGGCTCTACTTGGGTTTGTTCGATGGGATATAGTTCCTTCGGTATGCCCATATATATACAGATTCATATGACAGATTATGCTTCCAAGAGAAGATGAGATGAAATTTTCTATACTTTTGAAAATAGAACACTCGTTTTAATGTGGGGTGAAGGGAAATAGAAGGGTTAATTTGATGGAGATGAAATGAATGAGTCATGTGAGGTAAGAATTATACAATAGAAGGGATCAACTGGTGTCGCGAGGTAGAAGACAACACTAGAGCGTTTCCATCTTCCTCATAACTTGTGGGGGAAGGCAGTGAGGGGTTTGGATGGATTCATCTTCTAATGGGGGGAGGGGATGGTGGCGACTTCTCATCTTGATTATGGTAGAAGGATCTATAAACAATTGAGGGAGGTGGCCAAATTTGAAGGCTACGATGGTGGTCGGTTCGAGGGGGATTTTAGAGGAAGGTCGATTGTGGCCAGTTTGTAGAGGGATGGTGGGATTCAATTTAGATGATGGTGATAGTGAGGATGAGGCTTGTGGTAGTGGTGGTCACCAGTGGAGGACAACGATGGCATGGCCTGGTCAAGATTTGGTTCCCGAGCGGCAACATGAGGATGAAGACAACCACAACTATGTTTTTTTGTCTTTTTTTCTTTTCATTATTTTATACAGAATATATTTCTCAAATATATATAGGTGAATATTTATATGTAATAAATAAAAACAAAATCAGTGTTTCAATTAATGTTATATTCCCAAATTGTTGTATATTTTTATTATCTCTGTTAAATTCTAATTTCAATAAATTACATTATTGTTCTACTACCCTTAAATTATTAAATCTATTTTTATACAATCAATAATCATCATTATTATAATTATAATTATTAAATTGTTTTGATCTAATTATTACGATTATAATTCATAATTTTATTTGATAAATAATTTTATTACCCAAAAAAAATTATTTTATAAGATCCAAAAATTTACTTACTTAAATTTGATAATAATTATACTATATAGTATAATTTCTTTATAATTTAGAATTTTATGCCTATATAAATCATAAATTACATATTTTAAACTCAATTATTGTCTTATTATTAGATTATAATTATTTATAATATTAACAACTTAGAAATATTCAATAAGGGGTATTATAAACACTTAAAAATCATCTATATATATTTCATCTAATAATAATAATATATTAAACTCATATAATATTAAAACAAGAGGGTCTGAAATTTTTTTCTTTAAGTAAAGAGAGTTCAAATTTATCTTGTTTCATGAAAATATAATATAGAAATTAATATATTTCTTTTAAACTATATAAATATTATTTCTTGATAATAAAGGTAATATTTTATATTTCATCTTAATTTATTGGAAAAATATAAAATGATTAATGAAATAAATCTAAGTTTATTTTAAATTATATATTAATTCATATTAATTAAAAAAATTAATAAATCATCCTTTATTTAAAGAAAACAGGCTTATAATTTTTGGGCCGTTACATTCTACCCCCCTAAAACTAAATTTCATCTTTGAAATTCATTTGACATAATTAAGGGAAATTCTAAAATTTCATTCTTAAAAATTTGGAAATATTGAACTTCAAGAGTTATATATTTATAATTATTTATTAAATTCTTAGGATTTTAGACATTAATTTCAAAATCATAGGTCTTTCTCAATCTAAAAGGGCAGAACACAAATATTTTAATAAAATAGTATACTTAGAGATGAAATTTATTTTAAAAAATTGTCATAATATCCAATGTTATGTAAAATATTCCTTGGATACCAAATGTGAAGCCACAGACCTATGCTTTCAGATCTAGAACAAAAAATGTTTTTTTTTAAATTAACTATAAAATATATAGACATTTATATAAGAGAATCTTTTCTGGTCTAGGATTTGTATGAAAGGGACTATTCTTACATATTATTAATGTTAAAATAATAAATAAAAATGCAACAATAATACTTTGCTCATTATAGCTCCTTATTAAAGAAAATCCCCTTGAATGTTCTAAATGAACGCAAAAACATTTTATAAAAGAATTGGGTGAGATAATTTTTCTAATAAGGGGGTTTTAAAAAGCTAGTGACTAGCCATTTTTTATAATACCTTTGAGAATTAATTATGAAATACTTTTGAAAATATCTTTGAAAATGAATTTGATAAATACTTTTATAAATACATATCTTTGGAAAAAAACTTTATAAATCCTTTAAAATAATTATATTTTTTAAAAATTAATTTTGAAAACACTTTTCAAAATATAATAGATTTTTTAAAACTCCTTTGAAAATATTTTGAAAACATGATTTTAAAAATTCCTTTGATAATGCTTATGCCTTTTAAAATACTATAATAATTTGGAAAATACTTATGCCTTTAAAAATTATATAAAGCATGTGAAATACTTAATCTTTAAAAAACATTATAATATATTTTTAAAATACATACACATTGAAAATTCCTTAAAATAATCCATTGATTTTTCAAAAAAACTTCAGCTATATTTTTACAACTAAACAATGGGTCTACTTTAAACATTGAAGTCTACTTGGGCCTACCCACATTCCATAAGAATGAGTTTACTCTATATTCCCCTTTCATGTTTATAATGTACAAGTGCCAATTTTATAAAATCATTTTTAGATTTCTTTATATATATAAACCTTTTTAACTTGAGTTTTTCCTTTAAAAACTTAACCATGCATTAAATACATATACACACTTATATTTTTACTGGAATATATATATATATATAAACGTTTTTAGGAAATCAATTTTGAGATTTGGTACAACCAAAACTCATGTCATTTAGCCTTTTCATGGACTGTCAATAATAATTAACATCCATGTATTCAAACATTCATTCATCAACTCAGGAAATAAATTTTATATAATGTGACAAATTTTGTCATTTGAAACTCATCCTTGAATAAAAATATTGAAAACTCATTTCCTTGATTTTATACATACAATAAAGTAATTAATGTATAATCCCTTCACATAAAATAATAAAAATAATAAATTTTCATTCGCATAAAATAATAGATATATAATTTTGTCTTCCTAAGATAATAATAAGCAATAAAATTTTTTGTTTCACACATAAAAGTATAAAAATAACATTTAAAAAATAAACATTTCATCATTGCGCGTGCACACACACATACAAAAATATATATATACACACACATGTATATGTATATACATGTACATCAAAGTACGAAAACCCTTATAGATAAAATATAAAGAGGTTTAAGTGTAGTCCATCATGTTGCATAATTTATTAAAATAAAATTTTACATGCATGAATGAAATCCTCTTATATGATTATAAAATTATAAATAATTCCATAATTTAAAATGAATAAGATTGAAATTTTAAAAAAAATACATGAGCATAAGTTTTGTAGAACCTAAACATTAAAATTTACATATATATATACATATATAGATAATTATAATATTGAAATTATGAGACTTTGAAATAAATCATCTTAAAATTGAAAATAATAGCTATATATGTATATTCTTAAAAAAAATAAGAAATAAATGTATATATATATAAGACATGGAATTTGAAATATGAAAATCCCCCTTACATTGAATAAAAATTTATAAACACATTCTTTCTAAATTAGATGTTTTAAAACCTAAATAATCTTGAAATAAATAAATGTATAGTTATATGTGAAGAACTTGAACATAGTATATATACATATGCTTGAAAAAAAATTAAGATTGAAAATTATGTAATTATATACTGCTGAAGAGTTCTTCTTGGGGTTGTTCAATGGGGAAGAGTTCCCTTGGGATACCCATATATATATATATATTTGTATGGCAGGTCAAGCTTCCAAGAGAAGCTGAGAAGGAAACATATGTACTGCTGAAAATGGAAAACCGATGTTATTGTGGGGTGAATGTAAATCGAAGGAGTCCTTTCATGGAGATATCATGGATGAGGCGTGTGGGGGAAGTTGTTTATAGTGGAGGAGCTTGGATAGTGTCCCAAGGTAGAAGACAATGCTGAAGCATTCTCGGCTTCACTATAGATTGCAGGGGAAGGCAGTGGCAGGGTTTGGATGGATTTGTGGGGACCACTCCCAATTAAGAGAGTCCTCTTTGGTGGAAGCATCTATCTAGATGGATGTAAGAGGCAGTTGTGGAAGTCTCCTTGGTTTGGTGGGAAGCATAGTGGATGACAGCCGACGGTGGGAGGATAATTCTTGGGTAGATGATCTACCCAACAACTGGTTGTCTTTGTTCCTCTATTTTAATGGGATTTTCATTCCCATGTTTGTGAGATCTATGTATGGTGATCCTCCATGATGTTTTATCCAGAGAAGAGTGAATATAGAATTGGCCCGTTTCTCCTGTGGATGTAGACAAACCCGACGAACCACGTTAAAATACTCGTGTTGCTTCATTTGTTCCCATTTTTGTGTTTTTGAGGTACCACGCACCTACGATGCGCCCCAACAAGTGGTATCAGAGGAGAGGTGGAGTGAACGGAGGTGAATCAGCAAGGTGACGACAATTTTTCCGGTGACCGGAAAATTGAAAGTGTTCCGAAAATTTTTCTGAGGCCAGATCTGTGAAGAGGATGAGGAGACGATTCCAATGGTGCAAGCAGTGAAGAAAACAGAGTTGAAACGAGTCTCGTAAGCTTGGTCAAAGATTGGTCAAACTCACGGGTGAATAATACCCCCGTGCCAGAGAAGACAACACTGTTCACAATGCCGGCAACAATTTCGGTGAGATTCCGGCGGGAATTCCTGCGTACCACATCAGCACCACATCAACGAAAGATCTGGACCGTTGAATGTATTTTGACCATATATTGGTCAATTGGTGTCCGATTTCGGCGATCCAGGAGTCGATTCCGACTATTTCGGCCGTTCCGGATGCATCCATATGGTATTTTTTTTTTGAAAATTCACACTCTATCAGGCGGTGATTAAGAGGTGCAACATCAACGGTGGTGATCGCGTTTTTCGACAACGACGATGATGGGTGGCGGAGCACTACCAAGATTTGGTATCTAGAAGTTCGATGGTCAAAATAATTTCTTCTTCTAGAAAAACACGATGAATGATCTTTTGGTGTAGTAGGGCATGATCAGACCGTTGATCAGAGAAAAGTCCGAGACAACTAGTGTCGATGATTGGGAAGAGCTCGAGATGTGGGTCGTCAGCACAATTCGGCTATGTCTGGCGAATGAGGTAAAATACTCGGTGTTGGATGAGACCTCACCGAAAGAGATCTGGAAGAAGTTTGAGCAGTGGTAAATGGTGAAGTCGCTGACCAACAAGTTGTTCTTAAAGAAGAAACTACACCAGTTGTGCATGGATGAGAGAATGAACTCATTGAATCACACCAACGAATTCAACAAAATCCTCACACAGTTATTGGGGATTGGTGTGAAGGTTGGAGAGGAAGATCAAGCACTTTTTCTTTTTTCATAACTTCCTAGTTCATTTGATGGGCTTGAGACTACATTTCTCATGGGGAAGGAGACAATGAAGTTAGATGATGTGATGGCATCGCTTCAAGATTCAGAGGCATTCTGAAGACCTTCGACGCATTCAGGCGAGCAAATCATGGCGATGCGAGATGATTAATGTGAGAGGAGCCAACATTGACAGTCAAGAGGTATATAATGGTGGCCAAAATCCAGGGGGCGTGATCCAAGAGAAATCACATGTTTCTGGTACGATAAAAAGGGTCACTATAAAAGTGATTGTGGAGAGCACAAATGGTACGTTGCTGGGATGAACAAAGTTGAAGAGGAGGATGTGAACATCACAGGATTATCTGTAGATGATGAAATCTACATGAAAAAAAAATCATCCACTCAGATGAGTGAGTTGAATGGGGAGAAGTACAGTGTCATTACTGCAAAAGATTCAGGCACATGAAGCAGGAATGTCGTTTTCTGAGAAGGAAGAACGAGCAGGCTCAAAATACAAAGGAAGACGGATGGGTTCGGGATTTGGGGAGTTTGGAACACATATGTACGATGAGAGGTACATTTGATACTTTTCAGCAGGTGCGAGACTCAGTGAGACTTGGTGATGGGTCAACATGCGAGGTTCAAGGAGTCGGGATAGTGAAATTAAAGACACCCGATGGAGGAATTCGAAAATTTGATGAGGTGAAATTTGTTCCGAGGATGAGGCGGAACATGATATCATTGAGTAATCTTGATGCAGGAGGATTCAAGATTTCCATAGTAGGTGGAGTGTTGGAAGCCTCGCGTGGGGATGCAATGAAGTTTACTGGGAAAGAGTCCCAAGGGTTGTATCATTTGATGGAGACCGCAGTCAACCCGAGATCGAGTGATGATGGTGGAAGTGCCATGTCATCTGGCATGAAGAAGCATGTTCAATTTGCTGATGAAGTTTTCAGCACCTGCAAGGAGATTCCAGGTCAAGCTTCTACCCCAAATTGGTCATGAGGGGAGATTTGTGGGGACCACTCCCAATTGGGAGATTCCTCTTTGGTGGCAGCATCTATCCAGATGGCTGTAGGAGGTGGCTGCGGGAGTCTCCTTGGTTTGGTGGGAAGCATGGTGGACAACAGCCAATGGTGGGAGGATAAATCTTGGGTAGATGATCTACCCATAAACTGGTTGTCTTTGTTCCTCTATTTTTACGGGATTTTCATTCCCATGTTTGTGAGATCTGTGTGTGGTGATCCTCCGTGAAGTTTTATCCGGAGAAGAGTGAATATAGAATTGGACCGTTTCTCCCATGGATGTAGGAAAACCCGCTGAATCATGTTAAAATCCTCGTGTTTCTCTGTTTGTTCTCGTTTTTGTGTGTTTGAGGTACCATGCACCTACGCTGCTCCCCAACAGGATTCATCGTCTACTGGGGGAGGACGATAGTGACTGATCGGTTGGCTTATGGGAGAAGGATCTATGAACAGTTGAGGGAGGTGGCACCATTTGAAGTCTACAGTGGTGGTCAGTTTGAGGGGGCTTTCCGGGGGAAGTTCGATTGTGGCTGGTTTGTAGAGGGACAGAGGGGTTCATTTCAGACAGTGGTGATGGTGAGGGTATGGATTCTGGTAGCAGTAGTCGCCCGTGGAGGACGATGATGGAATGTCCTGGTCGGGGTTCGGTCCTCGAGCGGTGGCCCGAGGACGAAGACGGCCTCCTCTTTGTTTTTCATTTTTTTTGTGTTTCATTATTTTTGGGTACAGAATCAATTTCTCATATATGTACACACACGTGCGCACGATAAATAAAAACAAACTCAATTGTTTGATTAATATCATATACCAAAATTATAATATATTTGTATTAACTTTTTTAAATTATAATTTAATGAAATAACATTATTATTTTAATACCCTTAAGTAATTCATTCAATTTTTATAAAAACTAACATTATTATTATTATTATTATTATTATTATTATTATATTTTTGTGATCTAAGTGTTAAGATTTTAATTCCTAATTTTGTTTGTTAAATAAGTTTATTACCCACATAATATTATTTTATAAGATCCGCAAATTTACTTAAATTTATTAATAATTATACAACTTAGTGTAATGTTGATATAATTTTAAATTCCATGCCGACTTAAATCATATATTTCATATTGTAAACTCAATCATGGTATTTGTATTACATTATAATTATTTCTAATATTGGAGTCTTAGAAATATTCAAGAAGGTATTTTATAAACACCTAAAAAGTATCTACATTGATTTTAGATATAAAAAATAATATATTAAACACATATAATTTCGAAATAGAATGTTTCGAAGAAATTTATTTATGTAAAGAATGTTCAAATTTATCTTGTTTCATGAAAATATAATATAGAAATTAAAATATTTCTATTAAACTATACAAATATTATTTCTCAGAAAAAAGGTAATATTTTATATTTCATTTTAATTTTATAGGAAAATCTAAAATGATTAATGAAATATATCTAAATTTATATTAAATTATACATTAATTTGTCTTAATTATAAAAAAAAAATTAATAAAAATTTATTAAAAAATACTCTTAGAATTTATGGGTCATTATAGAAAACAACCACTTTGGTACTACTTTTTGATAAACTGACTCAGGTTGACCAAACACATCGCTCGATCTAGCTCACAACAATGCCTCAAGAGAACATGTCCATATTCCAGATGCTACCAACTAGTGGCGAGGGTCTAAAAGATAGAATATAGAGACTATACCCTCAATTAGAGAAAAATAAAAAACGAAAATAGCTAAAACACAACCACGGTATGAGCAGGATATTATGAAATATAAATAAATAAAATTAAAGAATACTACAATGAAATGAAATGCGGCATAGAGTCATACAGACTCAATGTACTAAAATAAACAAAAGATGATCACCCATTATGCCAATATGATATATAAGTTGTAAATAAATAAAACAAAATGAAAATGCTATACTTCCAACTCTGAGCCCTACCCCACACTCGGTCATTAATAGTCAAGATTCTCTAGCCTAATCATTAACCTCCACATAAGAGATCCCACTCAACCAAGAAACACTTGTCCATGGCCCTAACCACTATGAAACCTGTGATCCAACCTAAAATTAGACATAAGGGTAAGCATGCACAACGTGGTGCACATACTAGAATGTGAGGAATAAATCTCAGTAGGCCACCCCTAATGATGAACCTATAATCTACTATCCTAACAAGTGTATGAAACATATGGTATACCCAAACTAGTCTAATAATAATAAAAAACCAATGGCATAGAACTATAAACATGGTAGTAAAATAAGATGTTATAGTAAATAGTGGGGAAAATAAAAATAAATAAGTCACCCTCAAGATCGATTATGTCACCTGAGCTAAATATACCCCTAATATGGCCTACACTAGAGGATTTATAACATGTCACTCAGCAAGCGACATGACATCAGACACATTTTCCATAATGAAATGGGATCTCTTAGATATATAAAACACAAAAAGCATTAGTTTTGTTCCCTAAGGAATAACCGTAGGAATCCAAAATTAAATATGCAACTCTTTTAGATACCTAGGACTCTAATAGAATGATTTGAACCGCATACAAAACACCAATAGATATGGAAGAACCTAAAAAAGTCTTGGCAGTCCTACAAAATTCATCAGGCTATAATCAAACCCAGCACTATACACTATCCCTGGGGTCCATGGGAATGAAAGTAAAACGATACCAAGGGTCCCAATATCCATTTGGAAACACTCAAAATCCATGAACACAGACCTCTAGCTAGTGCATAAATCTCAACTAAAGGGGTTCACTCATCCGGATCACCGATTAACTTCCTAGGAACTATCTAACAGTAATAGTTATTAATATAAGAGAGCACCAAATCCATATCAAGGTCAACAATTGATCTAGTAAATATTCCAAAGGCCTCCACTCAAAACAAAAACCTAAGTAATAACTACCTAAAACATCCTTGGATAAAGTCCATCAAAGCATGGTTCAATCAACTGTCAACACCAACATCCAAACAATTGTACCACCAAAACTGATCAACTCATGGTTAACTAAGGCTCGAGGATTCTCCAATCTTCAAGGTCACAACACAATGGGATGCTTGTTGATTAAAAACATGTTTCGACTTTCCCATTGATCTTTTTGTTTCAGAAATCAAAAATTATTTCTTGTTTATCATGTATGATGTTTTATAACATAACCAAATATGTTGTTTTACACTTTTAATCATATATAGCATAATAAAATATATATTTTTTCCATTGTAACCACACATGATGTTGATCTAAATCATAATCATATGCTGATTGTTTTCAATCTTAATCACATATATTGTTTTACAATCTTAACTACATGAATCTCAACCATGTGTATCATAACCATGATATGTATTGTATCGTAACTATGTGTATCGTAACTATGTTATGTATTATATCGTAACCATGTGTATCGTAACCAGGGTAAGTATTGTATCGTAATCATGTATTGTAACCACATGCATCATAACCAGTTCATGTAACATATTTATGTTATGTATCTTAACCATATGCATCTTAACCAAGTCATACATCGTAATCACATATATTGTTTCCAGAAATGTTATTTTATATCATATCCAGAAATTTTATTTTACCATCGTAACCAGAAACACTTCTTTGCATCGTAACCTTGTCAAGAATCGTAACTATGTTATTTATCTTAACTATGATATGAATCGTAACCATGATATGCATTATGACCATATAAAGCTTCATAACCACGTTAAGCATTGTAACCATGTAATGATTTTAACTCATGTCTTTCTCCAATATCATATACATTTTTCTCATTATAATTGTTTTATACTTGTGTACTTATTATTTTCTAACTATAACGATGTCATTAAGCTGGTTATATACCAATCAAAATGATGTTGTGTATTCTATTTATTTTGACCATTGTAATGCCAGTTGTCCAAGTCCCTTTGATTTTTTCATAGAAATATGACTATTGGAGGAAATATGACTATTGGAATCTAAGGAATATAAATAGGTGATCATTCGAATTATAAAATATATCTATTGGATCTTACTTGTTCTAGAGAGAGAAACTATGGCTTCACTCTTTCTTCGTGCGAAAGCCTTGAAGATTCAAGACGTTAACGGCTTGTACCAAGTTCTTGTATTTCTATAAGTGCTTTGTTTTTCTTTGTGTGACCTATCATTGTGATAATAATCTTGGGATTCTAGGGATATGAAGATGTGTTGTCGATCATCGTATAGAGGGCTTTCAAGTGTTTGAAAGAAATAGGTGTATATTACCTTCTTAATCGAGGGCTTCTAGGTATATGAATATAGTCGTACTGATCATCATATCGAGGGATTACCAGGGTAGTGGTAATACATACCTTTTATCCTAGTTGAAATGATAACCTACTCTTTGGCATAAAATAATTGTAATACCTTTATATTTCTGTTGCTATTTGTAATTAAAAGGGAACCATTTTGTTTCTTCTTTCTATTAATATTTTTTACTATTGTAATTTTTTCAATTATGATTCATTCTTTAAATGTTGTATTAAGAGATTCAACATCATGTATGGTAGAATCATTTACATTTTTATTACTCTTATCATTGTATTCAATTAAAATAAAATTGTTTTTCATCACTTGTAGTATCACATCATATCATATCCATCAGATCCAAGACCTGTATGGTCATTTTTATTGGTTGTGAATTGTATTTGTTTAAGATCTTTTAAACCATATTCTTCATTAAGAATTTAAATACAAGTTTTAAAACCTACAATTCAACCCCTCTTGTATTGTTCCATATTATTTACATTTACATCTATATTACGATCCAAAATTCGATATTAGAGTAGGTTTACACTAATTTGGTTTACCTTCATTATATCTATTAAAAGTCTTTTGTGTATATTTACTTACTTCACTAATGTGTGGAGTAGAAAGGTATTGTTAAATAAGATGGAAAGAATGAATAGTGGATCAATTGACATTCTGAACCAAACTAGACCAGATTTTTTTATGGGAATGATTATGAGTACTAGAGAGATTTAATCAACAATTTTTTTCATTAATAATGGATTAGATAATTTGGTGATGCTCACTAGAGATTAAAAAATACCAAACAAGGAAGTCAGAACCTTCACCAATCAAGAGAAACTAGAATATCAACTGAATTACAAGGTACACAATACATTGTTATGTTATATGACCAGGAATATATCTAGTCATATATCTTTATGTGAAGCAGACAATTGTATCTGGAAGAAATTGGAAGTCACACATTTTGGTACATCTAAAGTTATAGAAACAAGAAGAGCCATGATCCAAGATGAATACCATGGTTTTGTTTTTCTCAAGGAGAACATGTTTGCAAAGTGAAACAAAAATTTATAACCATTGTCAATAATATTCAATCCAAGGTAAAAAAGGGTCTTGATGATGAAGTGCTTGTGGAAAATATAATTGATATAATTCCAAATGTGTGGGAATCAAAAAGGAAATCTATTTATGAGAACATGAAAGTTACTCAAATCAATCATGATGAATTATTTGGTACTATCTTACAACATGAGACAAGAATTAAGTGTGATTATGATCTTAATAAAAATAAGAATGGTAAGGGAAGTGTAACTTTTAATAATATATCTAAATACAAGACACCAAAGAGGGTAACAAGATCCAAACCTAAGAAAGTTTTTGTTATATCTGGATCAAGTTATAGTGAACAATTTGAGAATAAATTATCCAATCTTGCTCAAAGGATGAACAATATTGTGGGAAAGAAATATTTTCAGTATAGATTAAAAAATGATATAAGGGAAAATAAATATTATGAGGTAACCTATTATGAATGCAAAAGGGTAGGACACATTTGACCAGATTTTCTTTTATTTAAAAGAAAATATAGGAGATAGTAAATTTATGATAGAAACAAGAAAATGTATTACATGTTAAAGAAAAATAAATTATTTAAATCAAATAATACTTGGAGTGAAAGTGGTGGTGATTCATCAGAACAAAATTCTGAATATGAATCTTCTAGTTAGAAGAATATTGGACTTTTAGCCAGACTACCTATTGAAAATCATTGTCACATGGCTAAGGTACAGAATGAAGGATCTCTTTCAAATGTATCTTTAAATTCGAATTACCCTAATGAGAAAAATTATTATTCTTAATATAAATAATCTTCCTCAAAAAAGGATAATTAACCTTATTTTGAAGAAGTATCTAGATTTTTCAAATTACTTGAGTATGAAAATTCCAAAATCAAGAAAAATCTTGATAAGGAAAATTCTAGAATTTCAATTTTAACAAAAGATGTATCTGATATTTCTAAATATCTTGATTAGAAAACTCATGCTTTATAAAATGTTTCTAAATACCTTAATGAAGTTAATTATGAGAAGGATAATATAACGAACCATACTTTACATACATTGTCAGTACGTCAAAATTGAAGTACACTTATTACAACATATAACAAAACCATGAAAGGACCATATAGGTATAATGTCTTTAGAAACTGGGAACCATAAACAACTGGTTCATAAAGCATCTACACTGTCTCCCACTTATTTCATCATATCTATAGTCCCTTTTGGAATATCTTACTTAATAACATTCTTCCTGACCTGAGGAAAGAAAACATACAAAAGGGTGATCTCAAATGCTCATTAAGGGTAAACAAAAGAAATATCAATCAGATCATATTCATAAGAACATAACAATTTGGAAATATTACCCTACAAAAGAGATCATAATTTCACAATATGGGATAAATCAAGGTTGTGAAATGTAATCACAATAGTCATAAATTAAAATATGATGCTTTTTGTAATACACACATAATCATAGAGAATCATTTCTTATTAGTCAAGACTCATTGCCAAGACTATCTTAGTGGACAAAGTCCATTTTTGAACCGAGTTCATTCCTCGTTTCAGTCCTATTTCACTAAACCAGTTTAAATTTCCGTTCTAGCCATGTATATCTCATGAGATATAAAATCTTTACCCAATTCATTGGAGGGAGATATAGGTCCCACCCATCTCATAATGATACCATTCTTATGTGTGCCACAAAATCATAAACCATACATCATAACAAAACCCATGTAATAAAAATGGGAATCTTAAACATCGTGACATCATAAAACAATTCATATAAGATAAATTAATTCATAAAAATAATTCCATCACAACATAATAAAATCAATGTAATAATAGGGATAGAAACAGAACCCTTTATTATATTGGATAGAAAATAATTTTGATAAAACACTTGAACTCCATTCTTGAGGAAACTATCCTTTCTACTCAAAAACACTTTTCATTTCTTAACATGTCATACAATTATAAATTAAAAGAAGTTGATTAAAAATAAACGTGAAAACTTGTAAAGGAAGCTTCTTGGAAATAATTTTTTAAAAATCCATTCATGCCATATAAGTTAAAAAACATTCTTCTCGTACTTTTGTCAGAAAAGTCAAAAAGTACTTCCTACGAAAAACGTCAAAATATTCCTTTCATATCCTTCACTAAAAACTCACCGAAGGGTAAAATTGGATTTAAAAAATTGTAGGTGGATGGAAATAATATTACATATTGAGGAAACATGGATGTGGATGATAAAATACATCCCAGTAAATTCCAATGTATAAACTACCTCGGATAAAAATGAGATTGTTATATTTCCCTTACCTTAGGTCCGATTTGCTTCGTAAGTGTCCGAACCTCCTGTATAATGATTTAAATAATTTCATTGACTTATTCCAGAATCATAATTATTTTTATGATATCATATATGGTCATATTATTAACTTCTTATTAGTAATATTTCAGTGCTACTTGTTATTCGGGTGTTTATTACTTTTTGTTCTTATGCGTGTTTTGTCGAATAAATTCTTATTCCCCTTTTTAGGTAACAGATAGATCATTTCCAGAATTATATAAGTGTAATATATATCATATTTATTCACTCAATTCATTTATGTAATCATTATGAAATGAAAATCATGTAGAACGAGTCGCATCACATCGTGGAGACGGTATTCCGTACGTACGCACGAGTGATGATATCGTTCCCATGATCGTGGAATTGTATTGGAGTGTATGTATAATATTTCAGAATCAATATCACTTTACAATAACCATATATATTCATTATTTACACCATTATACCCATCGAAGTAAGGAAAATAGATTACACCACGGCATGGAGACGGTATTCCGTACGTACACACGCGCGGTGATTTCGTTTTCCGTAGGATGGATAGATGGTGAAATAGGGTTGTTTCATACTTATAATAACATATCAGTATATTATTGATACTAATGTTACTAATTCATAATGAAACAACTAAAGAAGAATAAGTGGAAGAATAAATAAAGTTGAAAGAATCAGTAACGAACATTACCTCTTCTTTGAAGCGCTTCTTTGAGACCTCCTTTTAGGGAACTAAAATTGGTCTTTGAAGAAGACCAAGACCTATAAGATGTTTCTAGGGAAGTGGAGAGGATAAATTGGCAGGGTTTGGCTGAGCCTTAAGGCTCAAAGTGGTGTGATTAAGAGAGGGAGGAGGTGCCCTTTTATAAGGGAGGAGAGGGGCACCTTTGAAAAAACTAAAAATATTATTTTATTATAAATCCATATTTGGTTTAAATAGCTCAAAATTGATTTATTTCTAAGCTAAGGTGGGGATGGGTGAAAATCCTCTCATCCAATAGAATTTGTAGATGTTTAGTTTACTATATTAACCTTATCATTTAGATTTAACTTTAAGTTAGATAATTTTACTTTTACCATGTCTTTTTGTGTTCTTACACTATAAAGTTAATAAACTTACTATAACAAGCCAAACGAACCCCAAGTTGTTTATTATTAATATATATAACCTTATATAAGTCATTTGGAAGAACCATAGATTTTTAGGAATAAAATAACATTAATAATATAATATTTGATTTAAAAACTATTTTATGTCAATTTTGACACTATTTAGTAATTGATTTTTGTGAAAATCATAACATCAATATTAGTTCAAAAATATTAAATTAAATAAATAATAACATGTAATATTAACATATAAAATTATTGGAATTCATAAAACGTCTCAAATTACATTTATTTGGGTATTTGTAACATCAATTATGTCAATAGTTCATTAATAAGATAATTACTGCATAATCATTATGTCATAAATAAATTAAATTATTTAATGTATAAAAATTACAAATAAAATATAATTATGTAAGAAAACTTTTTAGGTTTCTAATTAATATTTATAGTCTAATTTATCTTATGTATAACCCTATATTAAAAATTATTTACTTATTAAACTTTGATTTTATCTATTTTAACCCTTCTTTAAATAAATTAATAATAAATGTCCTAATCTAATACAAGTGGGCCTAAATGGTCATATTTTATTCCTAAGGTTGTTTTTGGACGAATTACACTTATCCAATAGAATTAGGACATGTTTTAGGGTAATAATAATATCATTTTTACTCTTAATTACCCTATTTACTTTTAACCGTGGTAAATAAAAGTAAAACGTTACTATTCACCAAAATTATTTTCATCTCATTGAACCACATTTTACTTACTGACATCAACTGTGTCCCTTGGATTTTTTAAATTCCACTCACAGAAGTGGTACAATTATGTTTTATGTAAATTCGCAAATTCTCCTAGGAGGTGGGTAAAAGACGGTCAAAAGTTCAATAAAATTTTTATATATCTAAAATTATTATAAAATGACTCCAATGAATTGCATTGAACTTATATAGGTATTATGTATCAAGTTTGACCTAAAATAAATTAAATTAATATAAATAATTTTTTAAATAAAAATTCGGTTTTTAAATAGTAACACAGTGTTTTCAATATTCATCAAAAATTGAAAGTTTTCAGAAAAATACCAAAATATCACCCTAGGCTAATTTAGATATTCCAAATCCAAAAATGAAGTCAATTTTAAAAAATAAAATTTATAAAATTTCAAAAAGTGGGTATTACTATTCATAATGGCTAGTTTTAATAATATTTTAATAGCATATTGTTGTTTAGTGAAACTCGGTATTGCGTACGACGCAAGATATCAAGGAAGGTCGCGATTGCGTGTAAAGCAAGCCAAGCTAGTTTTGTGTGTTGTGAAAGATTCCTTTGATGATTTATATAACATAAAAACAGAATATTTCTCATAAAAGTCTCGGGTGTTACATTCTACCCCCCCTTAAAATTAATTTCGCCGTCGAAATTCGTCACATTGTAACAAAAAGATGAGGATACCTCTCCCTCATCATATCCTCAAGCTCCCATGTAGCTTCTTCTAATTGGTGGTTCCTCCATAAAACTTTCACCAAGTGAGTGTTCTTGTTCCGTAGGAAATTTTCACTACGATCGAGAATCTCTATCGGCTGTTCTTCATAAGAAAGATCTTATTCCAGTGGTACAACTTCTGAGCTGAGTACATGTGAAGGATCAGGTATTTACTTTCTTAGGAGAGATACATGGAACACATTATGAACTTGAGAGAGATTCAGTGGAAGCACCAATCGGTAATCTACCTTCCCAACATGATCCAGTATTTCGAGAGGACCGATATACCTAGGGCTCAGCTTTCCCTTCTTTCCAAATCTCATTACTCTCTTCAAAGGAGATATTCATAAGAACACTTTATCACCCACTTGAAACTCAAAGACTTTTCTTTGGTTGTCGGCATAACTTTTTTGTCGACTCTGAGCTGCTCTTATGTGTTGTTGAATAGATCAGACCTTTTCTGCCATCTCATCAACAAGATCGGGTCCTAATAGATTTCTTTCCCCAACTTCATCCCAGGAAGTTGGAGTCCTGCATTTCTTTATATAGAGAGCTTCATAAGGAGCCATCTGAATACTGGAGTGAAAGCTATTATTATAAGAAAATTCCACCAAAGGTAGGTGTTGATCCCATCCTAACCTTTGAAATCCATAGAGAAAACTCTCAACATATCTTCTAGAGTTTGAATTGTCCTCTCAGAATGACCGACTGTCTGAGGATGATAAGCAGTGCTGAAACTCAACTCTGTATCCAGAGTATGATGAAGACTTCACCAGAAATTTGAAGTAAAACTCGGATCCCGATCAGATATAGTAGAAAGTGGTACTATATGAAATCTTACCACTTCCTTTAAATATATCCTGGCAAGCTGATCCAGATAGAAATCCTCTATAATAACAATGAAGTTTGCAGACTTTGTAAGACGATCAAATATGACCCAGATAGCATTATTGCCTTTGGATGTTTTAGGAAGTCCTGTGACAAAGTCCATAGTGATGTTTTCTTATTTCCATTCGGGTATGGGTAATGGTTGTAACATCCCATTAGACTTCTGTCTCTCAGCTTTAACTTGCTGACAAACCAAGCATCAAGAGACATATTCAGCAACATCTCTTTTCATGTCATCCCACCAAAAGTACTCTTTCAGGTCCCTATACATCTTCGTGCTTCAAGGATGAATAGAGAATGAATAACTATGAGCCTCATCCAGTAGCTCCTTATTTAATTTGGGGATGCGAGGAACAAAAACCTGATTCCTGAACTTTATTATCCCATCACAATCAAGGTTGAATTCAGGAACATTTATCACCTTCTTTTGTAACTCTACATATTCTTTCTGTGCCTCTTTAATCATCACATGTATATATGGTTGAACATTCATTTGAGAAAGATAAGATTTTTCCCCTTCCATTATAATTCCAAGATCAATCCTTTGTAAATCCATAAATATTGGATCTTTTGTGATCCTCATCATGGATAAATTGGCATGGTCTTGTCAACTTAATGCATCTTCCACATTGTTTTCTTTCCCAAGGTGGTAATGAATTGAGTAGTCGTAATCCTTAATCAGCTCCAACCATCTTATTTGGCGCATATTCAACTCCTTTTGTGTGAAAATATAATTTAAACTTTTATGATCAGTATAAATGTCACACCTTTCTCCATAAAGATAATTCCCCCAAATCTTTAATGCAAAGATTACCGCAGCTAACTCCAAATCATGTTTTGGGTAATTTTTCTCAAGGATTTTTAATTTTCATGAGGCATAAGCTATCACCATATCATTTTTCATAACAACACACCCCAATCCCTTCTTGGATGCATCACTGTAGATCACAACCCTTTCTCCACTACAAGGCAGTGTGAGCACATGTGCACTGGATAACCTTCTTTTCAACTCCTTGAAATTTTCTTCACATTCCTCCGTCCAAACAAACTTAACTCCTTTCTGAGTCAACATGGTGAGTGGATTAGATAATCGTGAAAAATCTTTCACAAAACGTCGATAATATCCATCCAAACCAAGAAAACATCGGATCTCAGTTACTATTGTTGGTCTTGAACATCTTTCGATAACCTCTGTTTTTTCTGGATCCACAGATATCCCCTTTTTTGAGATTATGTGACCCAAAAATGGAACTTTTTGAAGCCAAAATTCACACTTGGTAAATTTGGCATAAAGCTTCTCCTTTCTCAGGGTCTTCAATATAATTCTCTAGTGATCTTCATGTTCTTCCTTTATCATTGAATATACAAGAATATCATCTATAAAGACTACCACAAACTGATCAATATTTTCTCTGAAGACTATATTCATCAGATCCATGAAGATAGCAGGGGCATTAGTAAGACCAAATGGCATCACTATAAATTCATAGTGTCCATACCTTTTACGGAAAGATGTCTTTGGTATATCCTCCCTTTTGACCCTTAATTGATGATACCCTAAACGAAGATCAATCTTGGAAAAGTATTGACCTCCACGTAGTTGGTCAAATAAGTCATCAATGCGCGGGAGAGGATATTTGTTCTTGATAGTGATCTTGTTAAGTTCTTGATAATCAATGCAGAGTCTCATTGATCCATCTTTCTTCTTAACAAACAGAACAGGTGCTCCCCAAGGTGACACACTAGGGCTTATGAATCCCTTATCAAGATTCTATTGGAGTTGATTCTTCAATTCCTGCAACTCAATTGGGGACATTCTATAAGGTGTCTTTGAAATAGGCAAAGCACCTGGTATGAGTTCTATTAAAAACTCAACTTCACGATTTGGTGGAAGACCCGGTAATTCCTCTGGAAAGACATCGTCAAACTCCTGTACAATGGGCATATTCTTAATCATGAGTTTCTCACCGACCATTTGAGATAAATAACCTTCATTTAGTGGAATCAAGACCCATAAGATGGAAGAAATTTCCACTGGAAGGTTATGTTCATCCTTGCATCGATAGAAAATAATAGATTGATCTGGAATATAAAATGTGACTTCCCTTCTTTGGAAATTGATATGAGCTCCATATAGAGAAAGCCAATCCATTCAAAGAATCACATCAAATTCCACTATAGGGAGGATCACAATATTTGCAGGAAGCACTTCCCCACAAACTTTAATCAGAGAAGAATTATAAACATTTGATGAAACTTTTGTGCCATTAGGGGTTGTCACACCTAACTCAACATCTAATTGTTGAGGTAATACGGTGATACCCTTAGAAAATTCTTCATAAATAATGGACTGGGTGGATCCAGAATCAAATAAAACATTTGCTACTTTAGAGTGGATGGTAAGTGTACCTTTCACAACTTCGTTATCGTACTCCACATCACTGATAGAAATTGCATGTGACTTTCCTTTGTCTTTGGCCTTAAGAGTTTGTTGACGTTGACCATCATCATCAACCATTGGATTCGGGCATTGATTGGCATAATGACCCATTTCCTTGCACTTGTAACATTGAAGTGTAAGAGGTGCACTCTGTGTAGCCTTTTCTTTGTTCACATCACTAGACATCTTCTTCCCATCATTGCGGCATTCAAATGCCCGATGACCTTCCTTTCCACATTTGAAACATTTACTTGTCCCATTAAGACAACTCCCTCCATGTTTCTTTCCACACTTTGACCATAAGGGAAAACTCATCTTCTTTTCAGTGTGCTCTTTAGATTTTCCTTTGATTTCCATTTTCCTCTTCTTATCAAACACATATGACTGATGGGTTACACTAATTTCTATCTCACCTTTGAGAGCACATCGAACGATTTCCTCGTAGCTATTTAAGTCCCTTATGTCTAACGCCCTTCGAATAATTGGTTTTAAGCCACTAAAGAATCGATCGATCTTACTCTCAGGTTGGATAATAATACCAGAAGCATACCTTGCAAGTCTTGTAAAATTTTCTTCATAGGTACCAACAGATTCATCATCCTTTTGCATTAGTTCAAGAAACTCATTCTCCATCTTTGTTCGAAGAATATGGGGGAAGTACTTATTGAAAAATAAGTTCTTTAACTCGTCCCATTCCATGGACTCAA
The DNA here is from genome assembly GCA_963277665.1 of Viscum album. Taxonomy (NCBI): domain Eukaryota; kingdom Viridiplantae; phylum Streptophyta; class Magnoliopsida; order Santalales; family Viscaceae; genus Viscum; species Viscum album. The sequence goes on along the minus strand of OY728156.1, from coordinate 256,770,994 downwards.
TTTAATCTCTTTTCCTCTTATTCTTGATAAAATTACACCATTGATCAGCATCACCTTCCAAAGGATACACTGCTAAGATGACTTTATCATGTTCAGAACATTAAAGAACTGAAAATATCTTTTCTGTAGTACTAATCCATTATTCAGCAACTAATGGATCAGTAGACCCGCTGAATGAAGGTGGACGCTGCCTCATGAAGGATTCAACAGAATGTTGCTCCTTCCTTTACTCGTTTAGAAGTCATGTATGATTCATAGCTTGAGAAAGTTGTGTGAGCATGGCTACAAGATTTTTCATTCTAGCTCCCATAACGTTTGGTTCCTCAGTGGGACAATCATTGCATTTCCCTTCGCATTCCACATTAACACGGTTCCTTCGGGTTCCAGCCATTGACTAAAACCCAGAAAAATAGTGTGAGCAACACTATTTATAATTGGAAAACCACATAGTCAAGAATAAAATTTCACACTTAAGGTCTTATCCTAGGTTATTCATGTCCATTTCTAAAACACTAAGATTGTGCTCTATGCTTAGACTTATCCTTATGGTTCTTACTAAGGCTTTCACATCCTAGTTTCCAAAGGTTGACTATACCTTTCCTCTGATACCAACTATAACGACCCATACTTTACATACATTGTTAGTACTTCAAAATTGAAGAACACTTATTACAACATATAACAAAACCATGAAAGTACCGTATTGGTAGAGTGTCTTTAAAAACTGGGAAACATAAACAACTAGTTCATAAAGCATATAAATTGTCTCCCATTTATTTCATCATATCTATAGTCCCTTTTGGCATATCTTCCTTAATAACCTTCTTCCTGACCTGGGGAAAGAAAACATACAAAAGGGTGAGCTCAAATTCACATTAAGGGTAAACAAAATAAATATCAATCACATCATATTCATAAGAACACAACAATTTGGAAATCTTACCCTGCAAAAGAGATCATAATTTCATAACATGGGATAAATCATGGTAGTGAAATGTAATCACAATAACCATAACATAAAACATGAAGCTTTGTGTAATACACACATAATCATAGAGAATCATTTCTTATTAGTCAAGACTCATTTCCAAGACTATATTAGTGGACAAAGTCCATTTCTGAACAGAGTTCATTCCTCGTTTCAGTCCTGTTTCACTGAACCGGTTTAACCTGCCGTTCCAGCCATGTCTATCTCATGAGATATAAAATCTTTACCCAATGCATTGGAGGGAGATATAGGTACCACCCATCTCATAATGATACCATTCTTATGTGAGCCACAAAATCATAAGCCATACATCATAGCATAACCCATGTAATAAAAATGGGAATCTTAAACATCGTGACATCATAAAACAATTCATATAAGATAAAAGAATTCATAAAAATAATTTCATCACAACATAATCAAATAAATGTAATAATATGGATAGAAACAGAACCCTTTATTATCTTAGATGGAAAATAATTTTTATAAAACACTTGAACTCCATTCTTGAGGAAAATATCCTTTCTACTTCAAAAACACTTTCAATTTCTTAACATGTCATACAATTCTAAACTAAAAGAAATTGATTAAAAATAAACATGAAAACTTGTAAAAGAAGATTCTTGTAAATAATGTTTTAAAAATCCATTCATGCCTTATAAGTTAAAAAACATTCTTCTCATACTTTTTTCGGAAAAGTCAAAAAGTACCTCGTACGAAAAATGACAAAAGATTCATTTCATATCTTTTACTAAAAACTCACCGAAGGGTAAAATTGGATTTAAACAATTTTAGGTGGATGGAACTAATATTACATATTTATAAAACATGGATGTGGATGATAAAATACACCCCAGTAAATTCCAAAGTATAAACAATCTCGGATAAAATGAGATTGTGATATTTCTCTTACCTTAGGTCCGATTTGCTTCGTAAGTATCCAAAACTCCAGTATAATGATTTAAATAATGCAATTGACTTATTCTAGAATCATACTTATTTTTATGATATCATATATGGTCATATTATTGGCTTCTTATTAGTAATATTTCATTGCTACTTGTTATTTGGGTGTTTATTACTTTTTGTTCTTATGCGTGTTTTGTCGAATAAATTCGTATTCTTCTTTTTAGGTTACAGATACCTCATTTTCAGAATGGTATTAGTGTAATATATATCATATTTATTCACTCAATTCATTTATGTAATCATTATGAAATGAAAATCATGAAGAACGAGTCGCATCACATCATGGAGACGGTATTCTGTACGTACGCACGAGCGATGATATCATTCCAATGATCATGGAATTGTATTGGAGTGTATGTATACTATTTTAGAATAAATATCAATTTACAATAATAATATATATTGATTATTTACACCATTATACCCATCCAAGAAAGGAAAATAGATTACACCACGACGTGGAGACAGTATTCTGTACGTACGCACGCGCGGTGATTTCGTTTTCCGTAGGATGGATAGATGGTGGAATAGGGTTTTTTCATAATAATAATAAAATATCAGTATATTAGTGATACTGATGTTATTAATTCATAATGAAACAACTAAATAAGAAGAAGTGGAAGAATAAATAAAGTTGAAAGAATCAGTACCAGACATTACCTCTTTTTTGAAGCGATTCTTTGAGACCTCCTTTTAGGGTACTAAAATTGGTCTTTGAAGAAGACCCGGACCTATAGGATGTTCCTAGGGAAGTGGAGAGGATAAATTGGCAGGGTTTGTCCGAGCATGAAGGCTCAAAGTGGTGTGAGGAAGAGAGGGAGGAGGTTCCCTTTTATAAGGGAGGAGAGGGGAACCTTTGGAAAAACTAAAAATATTATATTATTATAAAGCCATATTCGGTTTTAAATAGATCCAAATAGATTTATTTCGAAGCTAAGGTGGGGATGGGTCGAAATCATATCATCTAATATAATTTGGACAAGTTTAGGTTACTATTTTAACCTTATCATTTAGATTTAACTTTATGTTAGATAATTTTACTTTTACCGTGTCTTTTTGTGTTCTTACACTATAAGGTTAATAAAATTACTATAACAAGTCAAAAGAACCCCAAGTTGTTTATTATTAATAAATATAACCTTATCTAAGTGATTTGGACTAGCCTTATATTTTTTGGAAGAAAATAACAATTAATAATATAATATTTTTTTAAAAACTATTTTATGGCAATTTTGACACTATTTAGTAATTGATTTTTGTGAAAATCATAACAGAAATATTAGTTCGAAAAAAGTGTCTTAAATCAATACTAACATGTAATATTAAGATATAAAAATATTTTAATTCATAAAAAGTCTCAAATTACATTTATTTGGGCATTTATAACATCAATTATGTCAATATTTCATTAATAAGATAATTACTGCATCATCATTGTGTCATAAATAAATTAAATTATTTAATGTATAAAAATTACAAATAAAATATCATTATGTAGGAAATATTTTTATCTTCTTAATTAATATTTATAGTCAAATTTATCTTATGTATAACCCTATATTAAAAATTATTTACTTATTAAACTTTGATTTTAACTATTTTAACCCTTCTTTAAATAAATTAATAATAAATGTCCTAATCTAATCCAAGTGGGCCTAAATGGTCATATTTTATTCCTAAGGTTGTTTTTGGTCGAATTACACTTATCCAATAGAATTAGGACATGTGTTAGGGTAATAATAATATCATTTTTCCTCTTAATTACCCTATTTACTTTTAACCGTGGTAAATAAAAGTAAAAAAGTTACTATTCACCAAAAATTATTTTCATCTCATTGAACCACATTTTACTTACTGACATCAACCGTGTCTCTCGGATTTTTGAAATTCCACTCACAGAAGCGGTAAAATTTTGTTTTATGTAAATTTGCAAATTCTCCTAGGAGGTGGGTAAAAGACGGTCAAAAGTTCAATAAAAAATTTTATATATCTAAAATTATTATAAAATGACTCCATTTAATTTCATTGAACTTATATAGCTTTAATGTATCAAGTTTGACCTAAATTAAATTTAATTAAAATAAATAATTATTTAAATAAAAAATCCGGTTTTAAATAGTAACATAGTGTTTTCACTATTCATCAAAAATTGAAAGTTTTCAGAAAAATACCAAAATTTCACCCTAGGCTAATTTTGATATTCCGAATCCAAAAATAAAGTCAATTTTGAAAAATAAAATTTACAAAATTTCAGGAAGTGTGTATTACTATTCATAACGGTTAGTTTTAATAATATTTTAATAGCATATTGTTGTTTAGTGAAACTCGGTATTGCGTACGACACAAGCTATCAAGGAAGGTCGTGATTGCATGTAAAGAAAGCCAAGCTAGTGTTGTGTGTTCTGAAATATTTTTTTGATGATTTATAAAACATAAAAACAAAATATTTCTCATAAAAGTCTCAGGTGTTACAGATAAACTTTTTAAGAATATTGAAAATGATATTTATAATAAAAAATGTTTTATTGGACATATAAAACTCTTAGACTATAGACTTTGAGGATAAGAATTTAGTCATCAGAAGGAAATCTGAAATATTTTCCTTAAAAAAACTTTTATCAAAATTTACCTTGGGATAGAAAGAATTTGATAAAATATATTCACTAATTCATCCTCTTAGAAATAGTCCTGGAATTGGTTATACTCATTTAAAACTGGTTTTTAGTCATAAAAATTTTGTTCCCCAAAGTGCTCCATTCTGCACTAAATGCAAATGTGGTGGACATTAGGAAAGAAAATGTTCTCTTAATAGAACTCAATCAATATGATTTCATAAAGCTCATTTTTCAAAACAAATGTGGATTCTGAAAATTCTTTTATCTAATATTTCTAGATCCAAACAAGTTTGGGTTACAAAAAAACAAATTTTTTCTTTTTTAGGAAAAAAAGTGTACCGACAACAATAATATCTGGTACATGGATAGTGGTTGTTCTCGACATATGACTAGAAACAAATATTTCTTTGAAAAGGCCATTGAAATGAATGGTGTAACAGCAAACTTTTGAGATATTGATCAAGGAATGATCATTAGTATAGGTAATATTGTTCTTTTTGGAAAAGTTTTAATTTGAAATGTTCTCTTTGTTAAAGATCTCATGAAAAACCTTATAAAAATAATTCTATTATCTGATGAAGGTTACCTTGTGAATTTTAGGAATAATAAATGTTTAGTTCATGATTCCAAGGATAAATTTATTCTCTCTTCCCATAAGCATGATAATGTTTACACACATATCTTAAAATTCCTTAGGATCAAATACTTACCTTGATTAAGTTCAATGGAAGACCAATCATGGTTATGGCATATAATATTAAGACACTATAACCTTAGGAACCTTTGTAAACTCTCAATGAAAATACTTGTTAAGGATATATTGGAACTCAGGTTTTTTTCCTTCAAAATTTTGTGACCCTTGTCAGTATAGAAAGCAACATAAAACTAAATCTAAATCAATCAATGAAGTATAAACTTCTAATTCATTACACTTAGTGCACATGGATCTTTTCAGTCCTAAAAAGATGAAATATTTGGAGTAAAATACTATGTATTTGTTTTAGTTGATGACCAAACTAGATTTACATGGGTCTATTTTCTAGATAAAAAATCTTAAGCCTTTTTATATTATAAATCATTTAGATCCCAAGTTAAAAATGAGAAAAACCTACCACTGATAACTATTTGTAGTGATCATGGTGGATAATTTCAAAATTCGGATTTTGAAACTTTTTTTAGTAAAAAATGTATTACTCTCAACTTCTCAGCTCCAAGAACCCCTCAAAAAAATTGTGTTTTTGAAAGAAGAAATTACATTATTTAAGAAATGAAAAGAATAATGTTGAGTGAATACTAAATTTCTAATAATTTCTGGGTTGAAGCTGTTAGTACTGCATGTTATACAATAAATCGAGTTTTAACTAGACATTTTCTTAAGAAAACACCTTAGAAATTTTGGACTGGCTGAAAACCTAAAGTTTCTTACTTCAGAGTACATGGATGAAAAGTATTCATATTGAATACTAAATAAAAATTATACAAATTCTCGCAAAAATACATTGAAGGAATCTTTCTAGTTTATTCCACTACTTATAAGGGTTATAGAGTATTTAAAAAAACTTATACAGTTGAGGAAACAATGCATGTTAAATTTGATGAAATAGACCACTTTGTTTTTAAATAACCCCTACCTAAATCAATAGATGTGTTTTCAAAAACTGATTATCAACCCATGATTGAAAAATCTTCTAAAAAAGAAAATACATAAGAAAATGTTTTTGAAATATATACCCTTGAATATTTTCTATCCTATATTGATGAATATTTTTTACAAAACCCAAATCAAATGTTTCTTATGAATCATCCCAGTGATAAATCATTGGTGATGTAAATCAACATGTAAGTATTATAAATTCCTTAAGAAATGAAATTGAATATCTTTCTTTTCTATCTCAATTTGAACTTAAAACTTCGAATGAGGCATTAGGCGATGAAGATTAGATTAAAGTAATGCAATATGAACTAAATTAATTTGAAAGGAATCATGTATGAACCTTGGTTGAAAGACCTAAATAAACCACTATAACTACTATAAAATGGGTTTTCAGAAACAAATGTGACGAAAATAGAGTCATCATAAGAACTAAATCAAGACTTTTTTCTGAGGGATGTAATCAAAAACATTGAATGTAATATGAATAAACCTATTCCCTAGTAGATAAACATGAATCTATTTGTATTCTATTATCCTTTGAATCATACTTCAATTTCGAAAAAATTTAAATGGATGTAAAATGTGCTTTCCTTAATGGTTCTGTACATGAATTTTTTTTTGCTAAAAAACATCCCGGATTTGTAGACTCAAAACATATTGATCATGTTTTTAAACATAACAAAGATTTATATGGCCTTAAACAATCCCCTAAATCATGATATGATAGACTCACATGATTTATTTTACAAAAACAATATGAAAAAGGTACTGCAGATCCAACTCTTTTAATAAAAAAAGAAAACAAAAACATTTTGATTCTTGAAATCTATGTTGATGAAATTATATTTGGATTAATTTGGAAAAGAAAAATTTTATGAATACCTCATTAAGGGTGATAACTCATAAGTAAAAGTAAAGAGAATATGATCCCTATTGATTTGTTTAAATCTATAGTGGAATTAGTCGTATTCACTATTACTTATAAAAGAGTTATTAAACTCAGGGGGAGATAATTCTTTATTGATTATGTTGTTTTGTTCTTTCTTAGGGGGATATTGTTGAGTCAAAACATGTTTTGACTTTTCCATCAATCTTTTTCTTTTAGAAATCAAAAATTAATTCTTGTTTTTCATATATGTTTTTTTACAATGTAACCAGATATGTTGTTTTACAATCGTAATCACATATATCATAATCACATATTTTGTTTTCCATCATAACCACCCATGCTACTGATCTACATCATAGTCATGTGCTGATTGTTTTCAATCGTAATCGCATATATTGTTTTATAATCATTACCACATGGATCGTAACCATGTGTATCGTAACCAAGTTATGTACTGTATCTTAAATAAGTGTATCATAACTAGGTTATGTATTTTATCGTAATCATGTGTATCATAACTAGGATAAGTATTTTATTGTAATCATGCATTGTAACCAAATGCATCATAACCAGGTCATGTATCGTATTTATGTTATGCATCGTAACCTTATGCATTGTAACCAGGTCATACATCATAATCACATATATCATATCCAGAAATTTTATTTTCTATCATATCCAAAAATTTTATTTTACTATCATAACCATAAATGTTTCTTTTCATTGTAACCTTTTTATGAATCATAACTATTTTATGTATTGTAACTAAAATATTAATCCTAACCATGATATGCATTGTAACCATATAAAGATTCATAACCATGTTAAGCATTGTACCCATGTAATGCTTTTTACTCATGTCTTACTCTAATATCATATACATGTTTCTCAAACACATAGTTTCATACTTGTTTACTTATTGTTTTCTAACTAAAATGATGTAGTTTATTTGGATATATACTAATCAAAATGATGTCGTGTATTTTTTTTGTTTTGACAGTTGTAATTTCAAGTGTCCAAGTCCCTCCAAATTGTTTAGAGAAATATTACTGTTGGAGGAAATATGACCATTGGAACCTGAGGACTATAAATATGAGTTCATTCAAACAAGAAAATATAACTTTTGGATCTTACATGTTCTAGAGAGATAAGATATGACATCGCTCTTGCTTTGTGATAAATCCTTGAAGATACAAGATGTGAATGGCTTGTTACAAGTTTCTGTATTTATATAAGTGATTTGTTTTTTGTTGTGCAACCGATCATTGTGATAAGGATCGAGGTCTTCTGGGGATAGGAAGACGTGCTACCGATCATCGTATCGAGGGATTTCAAGTGTTTGAATGATAGATGTGATGATTACCTTCTTAATCAAAGGCTTCTATGGATAAGAAGACATTTTTTCCGATCATCATATCAAGGGCTTACATGGGCGGTTATAAGAAAGAACTTTTATCCTAGGTGAAAGGATACCCTACTTTTTAGGATAAAATAATTGTAATAACATTAAATTTCCGCTTCTATTTGTAAAATAAAAGAAACCATTTTCTTTCCTCTTTCTATTCATATTATTTTACTATTGTAATTTTTTCAATTATGAATCATTATTTTCATATTTTTTTAAGAGATTTTATATAGTGTATGGTAGAATAATTTACATTTGTATTACTATGATCATTGTATTCAATTAAAATACAATTTTTTTTCATTACTTGTGGTATTACATCATGCCATATCTATCAGATCCAAGACCTGTATGGTTATTTGTATTGGTTGTGAATTGTATTAGTTTATGATATCTTAAACAAAGTTATTTATTATGAATTTAAATACAATGTTTTTTAACAAAGAATTAAACCCCAACTTGTATTATGTCATCTCATATACATTTAAATCTATATTACGAACCAACAATACCTTGGATGGGTCTTTATAGCCACACCCAATCTCTCGGGACACACCTATAAAATGATCCTTTAATAGTCATAAGGCAAAATTAAAAAATCATGGTGTCATCTCTTCCCACATAGGGCTTCACTATATCCAATCCTCAAACAAAATCACCAAGCTTTCTATAAGGGTATCCTCATGGGTCCCTCAGGCCATATCTAAAACTCCACTTGATGGAACCCTATAATAAAAGGAACCCTATGGTGTAATCCCATCCTAATGGTTCTAAAATAACCAAACCATGAGAGACCTCTCATATACCCAAGGCAAGAAACCACTAGAAATTGATTTGGCATCTATGAGATATCTCAACTATCCCATCCAAGAAATATCCCATTCCTGAATTCAAGAATATTTCCAAAGAGTCCCAAAAGAAAACCCCCTTGGCCCTCCAAGGTCAAGGTACCATCCAACTCATGACCCTCGTAGTGTCTCATCCCATACCTTTGACCTAGAGGGTTCTAAATCTAAATCCAAGAGGTTAACCTTTTTTCAAACCACATCTCTGTCAAAGAATCTCACCACAGCTCCCAAGTTCCCATAAGCCTCACTGTGACATCCCACTCAAGAGGTGACACTTTAAAAGGACTATAAATAAAACCAAGATCATTTCAAGGGTGATGAGAAAACTCACGATCCTTCTCATCATCCCAACTATGCATAACCATGGTATACACGAGGTGTTCCCTCAAAACCATGTGAAGAACAAGGGTCATTGAAAAAAGACCCCTATTCAAGGAACCTAAACCCCAAGGATTATCACACGCCAAAAAAACAACCCTTGATGTTATAGAAAACTAATAAAATAATTTAAAATAATTAAAGTGCTATAATGTATGGAATTTTCATAAAATAAACTCCTAGCCTATATCATTGTAGAGACCCGTAGCTTATCGTACATGGACATTACATTACTTTTGCGGAATACTTAGTACATAACAAAAACACACACACAAGGATCGTAATAGTTTAGTGTCTTTGGAAACTCGGAATAAAATCTTCTAATTGTGGGGAAATATCTTCAACATCTCCCATAAATATCTTCCCTTTTTTTTTACCTAAAAACCTTTCTTTATATCCTGGGGAAAAGAAAACATAAAAGGGTGAGCTCAAATGCTCAGTAAGGGTATACAAAAGAAAAATCAATCACATCATATTCATAAGAACATAACTTTTGGAAATCTTAACCTGCAAAAGAGAGCATAATTTCATAACATGGGATAAATCATAGTAGTGAAATGAAATCCCAATAATCATAACTTAAAACATGAAACTTTGTGGCATACACACATAATCATATAGAATCATTTCTTGTTAGTCAAGACTCATTGCCAAGACTATCTTAGTGGACAAAGTCCCTTTCTGAATCGAGTAATCCTCGTTTCAGTCCTGTTTCACTGAACCGGTATAACCTACCATTCCAGCCATGTCTATCTCATGAGATATAAAATCTTTACCCAATGCATTGGAGGGAGATATAGGTCCCACCCATCTCTTAATGAATCCTTTCTTATGTGTGCCACAAAATCATAAATCATACATCATTGCATAACCCATGTAATAAAAATGGGATTCTTAAACAACATGACATCATAAAACCATTCTTATAAGATAAAGGAATTAATAAACATAATTCCATCACAACATAGTCAAATCAATGTAAAAATATGGATAGAAACAGAACCCTTTATTATCTTAGATGGAAAATAATTTTGATAAAACACTTGAAATGAATTCTTGAGGAAAATATCCTTTCTTCTTCAAAATCAATTTCTTTTCACAAAACATCATGCAATTTTAAAAGAAAGAGATTTTATTGAAAATAGTCATGAAATATTTTAGAGGAATCTTCATGAAAATAAGGCTTTATAAAACAGTATAAATCCGTTCGTGCCGTATAAGTTAAAAAAAAACATTCTTCGTACTTTTGTCAGAAAAGTCAAAAAGTACATCGTACGACAAAAGATTCCTTTCATACATATTACTACAAACTCACCGAAGGGTAAAAATGGTTTTAAACAATTGTAGGTGGATGGAAATAATATTACATTTTGATGAAACATGGATGTGGATGATAAAATACACCCCAGTAAATACTTACGAATAAACAATCTCGGATAAAAATGAGATTGTGATATTTCCCTTACCTTAGGTCCGACTTGCTTTGTAAGTGTCCGAACCTCCTGTATAATGATTTAAATCATGTTATTGACTTATTACAGAATCATATTCATTGTTATGATATCATATATGGTTCACTTATGACATTATATTACCCTTTCTTTTGTAAACTCCATGTTAAAGAAGCGTTTTGGGTAAAATCGTTTCATTTATCGTAGGTGTTTTGACTTGTTGTTCTTGACATCATTATTACTTATATCATGATTTACTTACTTCCAGAATATAAAATATGATTTATATATCATATATATTCAGTATATATATATATATAATAGGTAGATAAATAAAATGAAAAACACCGTTCATGGAGACGGTAGTCCGTACGTACGCATGAACGCTGTTTTCCTTTCCTTATTGTCTTGAAATGGAAGTAAGTAGATGACATACATATGTATATATATACATAAATCCAGTAGCTTTATAATGTCATATATTTCATTATTATTTCTTATATATACATTATAATCATTCTTAAATGGTTAACATGGAGAATGAATCTCATCGCGTCGTGGAGACGGTAGTCCGTACGTACGCACGAGCGATGATATCATTTCTATAAATATTGAATTGAATTGGAGTGGATTATACAATATATCAGAATCAATATGATGTTGTAATAACTATGTATAGTTATTCTTTACACCATTATACCCATCCATGTAAGGTGGTGGTGGAAAATAGATTACACCACGGCGTGGAGACGGTATTCCGTACGTACGCACGCGCGGTGATTTCTTTTTCCGTAGGATGGATAGATGGTGAAATAGGGTTGTTTCATACTTATAATAACATATCAGTATATGAGTGATACTGATGTTATTACTTCATAATGAAACAACCTAAGAAGAAGAAGTGGAAGAAGAAATAAAGATGAAAGAATTGGTAACGGTAATTACCTCTTCTTTGAAGCGCCTTTTGGAGACCTCCTCTTAGGGAACTAAAATTGGTCTTTGAGTAAGACCAGAACCTCTAGGATGTTGCTAGGGAAGTGGAGAAGAGATTTTGGCAGGGGTTGGCCGAGCTTTAGTGCTCAAATTGGTGTGAGGAGGAGGGGGAGGAGGTGTCCTTTTATAGGGGAGGAGAGGGGCACCTTAGGAATATCTCAAAATATTATTTTATATTAAAGTCAAAATCGGTTTATAATGGTTCCAAAGGGTCTTATTTCGAAGCTAAAGTAAGTATGGGTCAAAATCCTATCAACCAATAGGATTTAGACAAGTTTAGGGTATTATTTTAACCTTATCAATTAGATTTAACTCTAAGTTAAATAATTTAACTTTTACCGTGTCTTTTTGTTTTCTTTCAATATATGGTTAATAAACTTACTATAACATGCCAAACGAACCCCAAATTGTATATTATTAATACATATATCCTTATCTAAGTCATTTGGCCGAACCTTAGATTTTTAGGAATAAAATAACAATTAGTAATATAATATTTGATTTAAAAACTATTTTGTGTCAATTTTGACACTATTTGATATATGATTTTTGTGAAAGTCATAACAGAATTATATGTTCGAAAAAAGTTGATTAAATCATCACTAATATATCATAGTAACCTAGAAAATTAGTGGAATTCATAAAAAGTCTTAAATTACATTTATTTTGGTATTTATATTATCAATTATGTCAATATTTCATTAATAAGATAATTACTGTATCATGTTTGTGTCATAAATAAATTATATTATTTGATGTCTAAAAATTACAAATAAAATACCATCATGTAGGAAATCTTTTTAGCTTTCTAAGGAATATTTATAGTCGAATTTATCTAATGTATAACCCCATATTAAAAATGATTTACTTATTAAACTTTGATTTTAACTATTTTAACCCTTCTTTAAATAAATTAATAATAAATGTCCTAATCTAATCCAAGTGGGCCTAAATGGTCATATTTTATTCCTAAGTTTGTTTTTGGTCGAATTACACTTGTCCAATAGAATTAGGACATGTATTAGGGTAATATTAATATCATATTTACCCTTAGTTACCCTATTTACTATTAACCGTGGTAAAAAAAGTAAAAAGTTACTATTCACCAAAAAATTATTTTCATCTCATTGAACCACATTTTAGTCCTTGATATTAACCGTGTCTCTCGGATTTTCGAAATTCCATTCACAGAAGCGGTAAAATTAAGTTTTATGCAAAATTCAGTTTTTAACCTACCACTTAGTAGTTTCACTATTCATCAAAAATTGATGTTTTTCAGAACAATGCCAAAATTTCATCCCAAGCTATATTTCATATTCCGAGTTCAAAAATGAAGTCTATTTTACCAAATTCATAACATAAAAGTTGCATTAATTAATTTTATAATTAAATCCCGATGTTAAAACAAATAGCGTGTTTTTAAGAAACAATATCTATCAAAAGATTGACACTTGTTTATGTCTAGTTTAAATGTGAAATTACATCTAATGACAAACATTGTATTAAATTGTAAAAATATATTCTAAATATACTTTAAAACCACTCAAATTAATGATTTATCACTATTAATTATTTCGATTAAAAAAGTTGTTTTTAATTATAATTTAGTAATTTTCACTATTCATCAGAATATGAAAGTTATCCGAAAAGTACCAAAATTTCACCTTAGGCTAAATTCGATACTCCGAATCCAAAAATGAAGTCCATTTTGAGAGTTAAAATTTCTAAAATTTAAAAAGTGGTTATTACTATTCATAACGGCTAGTTTTAATAATATTTTAATAGCATATCATTGTTTCGTGAAACTCAGGATTACGTACCACACACGCTATCGAGGAAGGTTGCGATTGCGTGTAATGCAAGGCAAGTCAAGGATGCGTGTTGTGCAAGCTCCTTTTGGTGTAGCGTATAACACAAGAAAAAATAAAAAAGAATATTTTTCATAAAATCTCGGGCTGTTACATTCTACCCCCCTTAAAATGAATTTCGCCCTCGAAATTCGTCGGGGTTATAAATGGTTTACTATTCGAAAGTTTCTTTAATAGAAACCCACATCGTAAAAGGGAATACCAAAACTTGGCTTTAAAAACTAAAGTATGAAATGTAACGATTACCCAAATAAACTAATCACTGGGTTTCCGCATAGGTGAAAATATGGATATGGAAGAGAAATCTAACCATCATGTTATGATGGAGAGTGGTAGAGAACATGGCTATGGAAAAGCCAGTAATCACAAATCCATAAATTTGTGACGATCTAAGGTACCATCTGATTCATCAGGTATAAGATCACTAGGACAACATTTTTGGTTTTCAAGATCATTTCCCTAAAGTTGAAAATTTGAATTAGAATAAATACTTACTTTATTTTGATACAATATCACTGTTGTTCGTGCCTTGAACAATTTCTACTTCATCTCTTAAATAAATGAAGTTGAATTTGTTATTCGTGAAGTGTTAGAAGATCATGTGATAGAATGACGGGTCATTCCATCTGTCTCAAACAAAAGGTAATCAAAAGTTATTAAATATACATAAGTCATTCTATAGTAAGATTAATCATATATAGTTCCTAAATGGACTTATACTTCATATATCATACTGCTTAATATAATAAAACTAGTTTCTACTAAACAGGGACTTCCTGTAGGTCAGTGGTAGGCGATAAAGGCCAGTCGCACTTCAGTTGTGGGTTCGATTCCCACAGCCTTGTCCGAAGCGATGGGCTGTCGCCCGTCCTGCAGGTTGTCCTTTTTTCTAAAACTACGTTACTATAACATCCCATCAATAATATCGAAAATCTTCTATCCTTAAACAATACTAACTTATGTCCAACATAATCCAGTCTAATCTTTAGGCTTATACATAATACTGCAGTCCACTCTCATAATATAGTGACAAGTATTACCAGAGATTTAATACTGTCGTTGATCCCCACATATCATAAGATATGTCTTGTTGGTCACATTCCAAACATTCAAAGTCCTTAATCGTATATTCTCTTGAATACCTTAGTGAAATCATGAGTGCAGTTAAAATTTAACACTTTCCACATACCAAAATCCTCAAAATTCTATATACTCAAACCATGATATCACTTAGTCCTTATATCAATCATGAGCTCATGAATACTGTCAAATATTTCATTTTCTCATTTTCCCTTCATTATGCGCATATCATCTTTTTTCCAAAAATACCTCAATCACTTCGAATACCACATTAGAGCAATACATAAATATTCCAATACACCATAAAAGTACCTCAACAACATTATTCTTGAATACCAATACATAAACACTTCAGTCCATCCACTTCAATGACTGTCCTGGAATAAGTCCTTCCTTGATTTAGAAGTATCTTTTTAGGTCAGGGCATTGAGTTGGGTAATGCCCATGTTCTCCACAAATAAGACATTGAACTCCATAACAATCTGTCACTCTATGACCCTTTTCTCCACACAGATAACATCGGTCCCTCCATTTGAGGTATTCCTCAAGGTTCTTCTTCCCTTCTTTAGAAATCTCAATCTTCCTTTCTTTATGATCCTCAACATGCGAACATGCATAATAGTTTATCTTCCTCTTCTTTGATGAATTAGTCATACCACTAAATTTCACCTTGTTAATCATATATCGCGATGACTGATTCGGCATAATCACAATATCTTTATCTCTAGGCATCACACAATTTTGTTGCTCATAGTCACAAATTTGTCCATTGGATTCAATGTTAACCGAATTCCTTCTGGTTCCCTCCATTAACTAAAACACAAAAAGAATTTTGTGAGAGGTGAAATCATGCTAGGGAAGACAACATAGTAAAGGGGGAGCACCCAAAATATCTAACATATTAGGTTAAATTCTAAGATCGTTACCGTAGTTCTAGGAATATATCCTATACGTATACTTATCCTTAGGGACATCCCTAGACATACCTTAGAAATATCTCTAGGGATCTCACTAACGTTCTCACATCCTAGTTTCCAATGGTTGACTAAACCTTTCCTCTGATACCAACTGTAGAGACCCGTAGTTTATCGTACATGGACATTACATTACTTTTGCGGAATACTTAGTACATAACAAAAACACACACACAAGGATCGTAATAGTTTAGTGTCTTTGGAAACTCGGAATAAAATCTTCTAATTGTGGGGAAATATCTTCAACATCTCCCATAAATATCTTCCCTTTTTTTTTACCTAAAAACCTTTCTTTATATCCTGGGGAAAAGAAAACATAAAAGGGTGAGCTCAAATGCTCAGTAAGGGTATACAAAAGAAAAATCAATCACATCATATTCATAAGAACATAACTTTTGGAAATCTTAACCTGCAAAAGAGAGCATAATTTCATAACATGGGATAAATCATAGTAGTGAAATGAAATCCCAATAATCATAACTTAAAACATGAAACTTTGTGGCATACACACATAATCATATAGAATCATTTCTTGTTAGTCAAGACTCATTGCCAAGACTATCTTAGTGGACAAAGTCCCTTTCTGAATCGAGTAATCCTCGTTTCAGTCCTGTTTCACTGAACCGGTATAACCTACCATTCCAGCCATGTCTATCTCATGAGATATAAAATCTTTACCCAATGCATTGGAGGGAGATATAGGTCCCACCCATCTCTTAATGAATCCTTTCTTATGTGTGCCACAAAATCATAAATCATACATCATTGCATAACCCATGTAATAAAAATGGGATTCTTAAACAACATGACATCATAAAACCATTCTTATAAGATAAAGGAATTCATAAACATAATTCCATCACAACATAGTCAAATCAATGTAAAAATATGGATAGAAACAGAACCCTTTATTATCTTAGATGGAAAATAATTTTGATAAAACACTTGAAATGAATTCTTGAGGAAAATATCCTTACTTCTTCAAAATCAATTTCTTTTCACAAAACATCATGCAATTTTAAAAGAAAGAGATTTTATTGAAAATAGTCATGAAATATTTTAGAGGAATCTTCATGAAAATAAGGCTTTATAAAACAGTATAAATCCGTTCGTGCCGTATAAGTTAAAAAAAAACATTCTTCGTACTTTTGTCAGAAAAGTCAAAAAGTACCTCGTACGACAAAAGATTCCTTTCATACATATTACTACAAACTCACCGAAGGGTAAAAATGGTTTTAAACAATTGTAGGTGGATGGAAATAATATTACATTTTGATGAAACATGGATGTGGATGATAAAATACACCCCAGTAAATACTTACGAATAAACAATCTCGGATAAAAATGAGATTGTGATATTTCCCTTACCTTAGGTCCGACTTGCTTTGTAAGTGTCCGAACCTCCTGTATAATGATTTAAATCATGTTATTGACTTATTACAGAATCATATTCCTTGTTATGATATCATATATGGTTCACTTATGACATTATATTACCCGTTCTTTTGTAAACTCCATGTTAAAGAAGCGTTTTGGGTAAAATCGTTTCATTTATCGTAGGTGTTTTGACTTGTTGTTCTTGACATCATTATTACTTATATCATGATTTACTTACTTCCAGAATATAAAATATGATTTATATATCATATATATTCAGTATATATATATATATATAATAGGTAGATAAATAAAATGAAAAACACCGTTCATGGAGACGGTAGTCCGTACGTACGCATGAACGCTGTTTTCCTTTCCTTATTGTCTTGAAATGGAAGTAAGTAGATGACATACATATGTATATATATACATAAATCCAGTAGCTTTATAATGTCATATATTTCATTATTATTTCTTATATATACATTATAATCATTCTTAAATGGTTAACATGGAGAATGAATCTCATCGCGTCGTGGAGACGGTAGTCCGTACGTACGCACGAGCGATGATATCATTTCTATAAATATTGAATTGAATTGGAGTGGATTATACAATATATCAGAATCAATATGATGTTGTAATAACTATGTATAGTTATTCTTTACACCATTATACCCATCCATGTAAGGTGGTGGTGGAAAATAGATTACACCACGGCGTGGAGACGGTATTCCGTACGTACGCACGCGCGGTGATTTCTTTTTCCGTAGGATGGATAGATGGTGAAATAGGTTTGTTTCATACTTATAATAACATATCAGTATATGAGTGATACTGATGTTATTACTTCATAATGAAACAACCTAAGAAGAAGAAGTGGAAGAAGAAATAAAGATGAAAGAATTGGTAACGGTAATTACCTCTTCTTTGAAGCGCCTTTTGGAGACCTCCTCTTAGGGAACTAAAATTGGTCTTTGAGTAAGACCAGAACCTCTAGGATGTTGCTAGGGAAGTGGAGAAGAGATTTTGGCAGGGGTTGGCCGAGCTTTAGTGCTCAAATTGGTGTGAGGAGGAGGGGGAGGAGGTGTCCTTTTATAGGGGAGGAGAGGGGCACCTTAGGAATATCTCAAAATATTATTTTATATTAAAGTCAAAATCGGTTTATAATGGTTCCAAAGGGTCTTATTTCGAAGCTAAAGTAGGGATGGGTCAAAATCCTATCAACCAATAGGATTTAGACAAGTTTAGGGTATTATTTTAACCTTATCAATTAGATTTAACTCTAAGTTAAATAATTTAACTTTTACCGTGTCTTTTTGTTTTCTTTCACTATATGGTTAATAAACTTACTATAACATGCCAAACGAACCCCAAATTGTATATTATTAATACATATATCCTTTTCTAAGTCATTTGGCCGAACCTTAGATTTTTAGGAATAAAATAACAATTAGTAATATAATATTTGATTTAAAAACTATTTTGTGTCAATTTTGACACTATTTGATATATGATTTTTGTGAAAGTCATAACAGAATTATATGTTCGAAACAAGTTGATTAAATCATCACTAATATATCATAGTAACCTAGAAAATTAGTGGAATTCATAAAAAGTCTTAAATTACATTTATTTTGGTATTTATATTATCAATTATGTCAATATTTCATTAATAAGATAATTACTGCATCATGTTTGTGTCATAAATAAATTATATTATTTGATGTCTAAAAATTACAAATAAAATACCATCATGTAGGAAATCTTTTTAGCTTTCTAAGGAATATTTATAGTCGAATTTATCTAATGTATAACCCCATATTAAAAATGATTTACTTATTAAACTTTGATTTTAACTATTTTAACCCTTCTTTAAATAAATTAATAATAAATGTCCTAATCTAATCCAAGTGGGCCTAAATGGTCATATTTTATTCCTAAGTTTGTTTTTGGTCGAATTACACTTGTCCAATAGAATTAGGACATGTATTAGGGTAATATTAATATCATATTTACCCTTAGTTACCCTATTTACTATTAACCGTGGTAAAAAAAGTAAAAAGTTACTATTCACCAAAAAATTATTTTCATCTCATTGAACCACATTTTAGTCCTTGATATTAACCGTGTCTCTCGGATTTTCGAAATTCCATTCACAGAAGCGGTAAAATTAAGTTTTATGCAAAATTCAGTTTTTAACCTACCACTTAGTAGTTTCACTATTCATCAAAAATTGATGTTTTTCAGAACAATGCCAAAATTTCATCCCAAGCTATATTTCATATTCCGAGTTCAAAAATGAAGTCTATTTTACCAAATTCATAACATAAAAGTTGCATTAATTAATTTTATAATTAAATCCCGATGTTAAAACAAATAGCGTGTTTTTAAGAAACAATATCTATCAAAAGATTGACACTTGTTTATGTCTAGTTTAAATGTGAAATTACATCTAATGACAAACATTGTATTAAATTGTAAAAATATATTCTAAATATACTTTAAAACCACTCAAATTAATGATTTATCACTATTAATTATTTCGATTAAAAAAGTTGTTTTTAATTATAATTTAGTAATTTTCACTATTCATCAGAATATGAAAGTTATCCGAAAAGTACCAAAATTTCACCTTAGGCTAAATTCGATACTCCGAATCCAAAAATGAAGTCCATTTTGAGAGTTAAAATTTCTAAAATTTAAAAAGTGGTTATTACTATTCATAACGGCTAGTTTTAATAATATTTTAATAGCATATCATTGTTTCGTGAAACTCAGGATTACGTACCACACACGCTATCGAGGAAGGTTGCGATTGCGTGTAATGCAAGGCAAGTCAAGGATGCGTGTTGTGCAAGCTCCTTTTGGTGTAGCGTATAACACAAGAAAAAATAAAAAAGAATATTTTTCATAAAATCTCGGGCTGTTACAATCATGGCCTAACTGCCAAATCTTTACAGATGAAACTAAAACCCGCCTACTACTGGGGAACCAAACTCATGTCATGTAAGATAATTAAATTAAAAAAATTAAATTAAATTAATCAATTTCATTCCAAATATTCTAAGGCATTAAAACTCATTGAGGGGCTTCTTCTTTTTTAATCCTCAACTGAATTCCCATAGAAGGCATGTAACGCACCCCAACACCATTCAAAGAAAATATCTATCACATGTTTCCTAATTACTTGGATATTCATTTCAATTTAATTAAATATAAAATAATAATCCATCAATAACCATACCGCCATGGAAAGATTATATTTTTCCTACAGATATCACCTCAAGACTCCCTCTTTCTAAGACATAGTAATGCCCCTTCTTTCCCAGTCAATTCCACTATGTTTTGATGAAATTTTGAACCAAAACTCTAATAGAGAGACACCAAAATAAACTATATGGAAGGGAATGTAATAATGAGTAGTAGATAGGAAGAAACTAACATAAAAATACTGAAGAAAAAACCAAACAACCACCCTAAATGAAATGGGTTTGAAGAGGAAAAGGGAGAGAATACCTCCTCTTACCCATGCATGTGATTGGTATGGAAGGGGAGGGGATATCAAAAATCTTACGGGGAATGGGTATTTCACACTTTTAATGAGTTAATTTCTAGATATGGATGTGATTAACTTATATGTTCCATGGGATATTTGGATTTGTGTCTCTTATGTTGGGGTTTTCTTGATAATATTAATTTTTTACTTATTTTTTCTAGTTTAAACTGAGATTATCCTATTATATAATCATTTATTTTGTTTTTATTGTGTAGTAACATGACTCTAAGACATATTAAATAAGTTCTTTAGGAGGGGGTAGTGATATATTCTCCTCAATGGAATCCTCCTCTAGATCGTAATCTTTAACAAGGTATTGAGCAAGCAGTTCATGCCATGGACGAGAATATACTGCGATTTTGGAGCCCAACAATTGAGGCACAATCTGTGGAAGGAGGAGACTGGGACTGATTATGAGAGTTCCTATAAGATAAAAACCTTCATTTAATGGTAAAAATATCCCCAAGATCCATATTAATGGTTTTACATGATCTATCGAGTCTTCAAATTCTTAGATACAACAGGAGGCTCTCAAGGTGAAGTGTGAAACATTCAAGATTTAGGATCCCAAAAAACAGTTTTGCAATTCTATAGTGCAGTAAAATAATCACATGTGATTATGTTAGAATGGTTTCAAGAACCTATTCTCTTATAACTTCTTTAAATAGTCACTAATGATATATTAGTATTTTATTTCCTCTCATTGTAGTAGGGGAAGAATTCAGTGTCATAGTATAGCTACCATTTTTTTCAACTGGTTTGATTTGTTCTAGAGGTGGTTATGAATTATCAGCTGGGATCATAGAAATACCTACAGGGTTTGTGACCTAATATTTGATTGCAGGTATATATGCTAATGCTTACCACCTATTATGGGACATTCAATATAGCTATGATGGTTGAAATGGAAATGACATACACGATTGGATTCTATGGATTTCATCTTCCACCCATTTCTAGTTTTAGTAGTGATCAAGAGAAGAAGATAATGTATCTTTATACTTTCAGGGTGATGGATGTGGTCCTTCATAGTGGGCCCCATCTATACCACCATTAACAGAAAGCAGTGTATCTCTCTCCTGCTATCAGTGTGGAAATGTTGGGAACATTTGATATTATTGTCCTACACCTATAAAGATTCACTATGCTTGTAGACATCATGTCCTTCTACCAAGGTTATTATAAGATATGTCTAATCCCCATTATGATCAGGGGTCTTCATCTAAAAGGTCCACTATAGGGAATTCAAATGATTCAACATCTATAGGGATCTAACCATAAGTGAGAGTACTGAATAATTTTCATGAAGTGGATGAGTTTCTTATGGAGGATGATGCAAACACGTAAATAATGGGAGGTATCATATTTGTTAAATCTTCTATAGAAACTGATTTATTGGATATTTGTTCCTTACACTCATTTATTTCGCCCTTTTTTATTGATGTGATAAAAAATAAAGCAGATCTCATGTAATTTGTTATGGATATGGAAAAACTTCATATAAGGATTAAGGATAATGGGTTTCATTTTATTATGTGTTATATATCTATAAGAAATGCGAAGCTAGTCTAGGATTTACTACTTCTTGATCTGAATTTGTTTGATTCCATCACTAAGATAAATTAGATTTTTGATCATCATACTGATATTGATTTTTATGTTCGGCCTGTTATGTAATTTTCTTATAAATGGAGATATCATGTGTTTTAGGGAGAGTGGGACCCAAGGTATTGTTGTACACGACCACCCTGCCTTGAGCTTAGATGTTTTTTGTATTCCATTATAGTTAAGCCTGATAACATGTATTATTTTTTTTATGTTCCCATTACTGTTTATGATTCCCCTGATGCCTTCTAATATGATTTTTTGGTCTTCCTCAATAGAGGGAACAAGTGTTCATTAATGATCTAGAAATAGGTACTCATCTAATCTCAATTCCTTCTTATTTCATGGCACTATTGGAGCTAAAAGAGCACAAGTTTCAGTTGGTTTAATTGATGGAGAAGGGTTTTTTTCCGCCTAGTGTTTCACCGTGGGATGCCCCAATGTTCTTTTCCAAGATGGACAATGGTTTTATTTGTTTTTGGGTGGGCTATATGAAGTTGATCTAGGTGAATATTAAAAATAAGGTCTATTTACCCCATGTGAATTACATTTTTGATTATTTAAAGGGGGATAATTGGTTTTTGATGATTGATCTTTAGTTGAGTTATCACTAGCTCATGGTTCGGTAGTCAAATATTCTAAATATTTATTTTAGGAGTTGGTATGTCCATTATGATTATTTTTTATTCTATTTCGTCTAACTAAAATTCATTTAGTTTTTACTCCTTTGATGAATTGGATATCCAATCAACATCTCAACACCTTTATTGTGTTGTTTTTTGAATGATATCCTAGTTTATTCAATATCTGATTATGAGCGTAAATGCTATATGAATCTAGTTTTTGAAATATAGATGAGTCACCATCTTTATACGAATATTTTTAAATGAAATTTCTAGATCAAATAAGTTATTTTCTTAAGACATGTGATATCAAAACATGGAATTTTATCCGATCATGAGAAGGTGAAGGTTGTCTTATCATGGGAAGAACCAAAAAATGTTTTCATTATATAGGGATTCCTAGGTCTGGATGGATACTATCGATGGTTCATTAGTGTATTCTCAAAGTTGGAATAACCGTTAACTTATCTTGGCAATAAAGGGGTGAAATTCTGTTAGGATTCTAAATGTTAGACATCTTTTGATGAATTGAAACAACTCCTGACATCATCTTTTATTCTAAATAAAACTTAACCTAGTAAGGGGTATGTGGTGTAATATAATTATATTATTGTTGGTTTGGGTAATTTCCTAATATATGATGATATTGTTATGGCCTATGACTCTCTTCACCTTCAAACACATGAGAAATATTACCCCACTCATTATTTGGAGCTCACCACAGTTATGTATATGCTTAAGTATTGAAATCACTATCTTTTTGGGGAGAGATTCACTATCTTTTCTGATTATAAGACCATGGTATATATATTTTCTCAAAAGGATCTGAATCTCCGATAGTGGAGGTAGGAATAATATCATCAGATATTTAACATCGACATTGCATACACCTCGAGGAAGGGGAATGTATTCACTAACGCTCTTAGTATGAACGTTTCACCACAACCTGTTATAGAATATAATGAGGAGTAAAACCTTATTGAATTTTTTTCTCAGTTACATTTGGATGTTTAGGTTGATGATTCAGGTATGGTTCTGAATAGTGTTCATTTATTATTATCTCTCCTCGAGTATATTCTGTAGGACCAAGTGAAGGATGACGAGTTCATAGGAATCAGGGGAACCTTTTTTATTGGGGGGACCATTTTGGTTTAGTCTCTCAATTTTGATTATATACCTAACTTTATAAATCAATTTTTAATCCATTCATACATGATGAATTAGGTATTTCATAATTTTCATATATCATCATCGTCAGTTCACCTTAAAACAATGAATATGTACTATGAAATTATATTAAGTTGATAGTGGATGGGTATAAAGCATGAAATTTCTAAATGTGTGTCCCACTATTACACCTACTAATAGATAAAGAATGATCACCTAAAGCCTTATTATTTTCTTCAGCCTCTTCTAGTGTAGGTTTGGAAATGGTATGAGGTGTCCTTATAATTTATTATTCTATTACCACAGACTCCATGAGGGAATAATACTATCTAAATGGTAATTTACTGGCTAAGAAAATATTATCATTTTATTCTGATTAGGGACAAAATTAAATTTTAATATCTAGGTATGTTTTATATACATAATATTGTGAGTTTTTATAGGGTTACCTCTTCTATTTTATCAGAAAAAGATCATGGGTTTACTTATAGATTCTAGAGGAGAATCTAATAGGTTATGGGGAATTAGTTCAGGTTGATTTTATCTTATTATCCTCAAATGAAATATTAGATAATGTGTAATATTATGATCTTAGGGGATATTCTCTGTGATTGTATCTTGGATTTTTGTGGATCATGGAATGTAAACATGGAACTGGTTGAATTTTTATATAATAACATATTTCAATCATCAATTAGAATGGATCCCTTCAAGGATTTGTATAGTCTCCCATATAGGTCACCTATTTGTTGAAAAGAGGTTGGTGAGACCTCTCTTGTGGGACTGAGTCTCATTTAGGATTCATCAGTGAGGATTCAAGACATACATTGATGCTTGGATAAAACTTAGATTCCTAAAAAATTATATGAGGGTCATCAATGTAATCCTTTAGAGTTTTTCATTAGTGACTAAGATTTCTTGAATGTTTCTCCTCGATTGGGTCACTATAGACAAGGTAAATAGGGGAAGCTGAGTCTAAGATACGTTGGACCATTTGATATCAATGAGCATATCAGGGAAGTTTCTTATCGATTGGTATTTCAAGTTTAGTTGATCCATATGCATGAAATTTTCAACTTAACCAAGATTAAGAAGTATCAAAATGATCCCTCCCATGTTCTGTGTTTTGAGAAAATTGATCTAGATCCAAATGTTTTTATTGGGGATAAAATAATAGATATTATTGATTCTTAGTTGAAAGTCTTAAATGGTAAGCCCATTTCATTGGTTAAAGTGTTTTGGTGGCATGGATAAAATTCTCACCAGACATGTGATAAATAATATTCAGTGAGGGATCGATGGCCTCACCCCTTTTTGGAGACCCCCTCTTCCATATTAATTCCTTGGGATGTAAACTCTTATAGTGGGTAGTTTATAACATCTTGGTTAAAGGTGAACTCTCTTTTAATTTTTAGTGTCTCTTTCTCAGGTTTTGGGGTGTTGAAGAGTTTTATGGAGGTTATAGTGTTGGGTGTTCTCTACATAGTCACTTCACTTTGTGAACTAGACTCAAAATGTGAGTTTTTTTCTATGAAAAACGGTGTGTTGGGTTCAAGGAGTGAAAAACATTCCATTCATTTAATGAATTCTCATTTTTAATACATCAATTGGGTTTTTTAAATATAAGGACACACATTTTTCAATGTACATGAAATAGTGGGATTTCACACAATGAATCAATCATTGATTCCACGAATCTTTCATAAACAATGTATTTTTATCTTCATTAATTGTGAATCTTAACTCATTCGGAAGGTATCACTGCTCTCAAACCCCATGGATTTTCCAGGTGATTTTGGGTGACTCTATCCCTTTATAACTTATCACTTTTGTGTTTAATCTATGTCTTGCTTGGTTACTTCTCCTATGTTGAGTTTGTTTCACTCTTTTCTCACTACATTTATAATATATTTTTTATAAGTGGTGTTTTTCTTTATTTTTGGCGTCTCTCGATCAGGATGTGTTTTATATTGATTTGTTGTAGATTCCCCAGTGCTTTTTTATTCTTGGGGATGATGATGGTTTGGTCATGATGTGGCGCATGAGTTTATTTAGGTAGGTGACAATCTAACATCTCCACTAACCCTTTTATTTATGGAATTCAATGCTACTATGTGAAAATCAATGTTAGGGCCTCTTTCTATTGTTCTGCATTCCTTCTGGCATGAGGATCATATTGCAGGTGGTGTGAAACTTGCTTTTAAGGTAGGTGGTTCCTTCTCCAGCTTATGTTATATGAACCATTTATTTTTTTTGTTCATACACATTTTTATAAATAAATTAACATGATTTATTGTTCATTGTCTATAAATGGTTTTTTGAGAAAAGTTGGTTTTCCCCTTACATTGGTGAATGAAAAGGTATTTTCTAGGAAATGTGAAATAGATTTCAAAGTGGGGTTTTAAGTTATGTTTTAATGAAAAGTTTTTTTAATTTTACTTTCAAATGTGAGAAACCCTTTTGGAATGATTTGATAAATGCAACACATGTGATCCATGGGTACTCCGGTGGAGGGAGTATTATTAGGCCTCCCCTATTTCTATTAATTGTGGTTTCAATTTCTAGGTTATTTTCAATTCCTAAAATTTAGATGCTTGGGTTTTAGAACTTGATATAAATTTTTGGGGGTCCAATTTATTTGGTATTACTCTCTTCCCTTTACGAGATTCATGCATTATAGGGACTTGATGTGTGCACTAGTGTATGTTTTAGGTATGATTTTCTAGCTAGATTGAAATTTTTTGACCACATACATTTTTATCCATTGTGTTTTAGATTTTTAATATTTCACAATTGATATAATTTATGTTTATAAATTAATACATAAATATATATTTGAAACTATTTTACATGGATTTGTTTTGGGACTGTGTAAAAAGGGAAAATATTTACCATGATTTTTATATAAAATTATATGGTTTCATATCATGAATTGTATTTTGTAAATTTATCATGTTGTGATTTTTGTATAGATACTTGATATGGAATACCTGGGTGGGATCCTACTAAGCCTGTTTAGCTCACACTTAGAAAATTCTCTTGGGAATATATAGACCTTTTATTTCTTTTGATGAGGGAAAAGTCATGGTGCTATAGTGATGAAGTGAGGTTTATGATATTTGGGTATAGTGAGATATTTGTGAGATAGTGGGACATTTCACACATATCACATGGAGTAGTTGTTTACTAATTTTTTCCATTATGTTTTTTGGACATGTACCTTGAGTTTTATCTTATTTCCTGAGTTTCCTTGCTACCATTATTTTTCTTTTTTTTATAGCATATGTCTAATATTAGTTTCCTTATACTTGTGTATATATTATATGTATCTTGTTTCAGATTGGGATAAAATTTTCCCTATATTTTTTTATTCCAGGGTGATAGACGCCAGCCTATGGGGATTAGTTACACCCTTTGGGTTAGTGGTGAATTAGTTTAGGTACCGGTCTAGAGGGTATCATGGGTCCATTAATTATAATAATAGAAGTGGATCACATCATATTTCATAGACTAAGAATAAGGATGATTATATCATAACACATATCATGTGTTACATCCTGTTAGGGATTTATTTAATGTGTTTATTTCAATAAATAAATGCACAAAAATTAATCCATGCATAATGGATTTATAACTGATAAAACCATTCCTGGGAAAACTGAATAATATATTTATCATATGAATATATTATATTTATTTATCGCATGCATGAAAACTAAATTCATCATATGCATGTATCATATGTACGTAGACATATATATATATAATAACATATATCGTAAATATACATTTCATGCATCATATGCATGTGTACATTCATTTCATGTATGTATATTTTAGTGCTCATAAAATATTTATCATATAATAACTGATGTTCAAGTCAAAAAATATAATTGTATGATATTA
This sequence comes from Viscum album, assembly GCA_963277665.1. NCBI lineage: Eukaryota > Viridiplantae > Streptophyta > Magnoliopsida > Santalales > Viscaceae > Viscum > Viscum album. The sequence goes on along the minus strand of OY728156.1, from coordinate 256,742,645 downwards.
AAATACATTACATGTTATAACATATAACTAATTCAATAACACTTGACTGAATTTATGGAACAAACACTAACAATCTTCCAGTTAAAAAAATAGACACCAATGTATCTAACACTAAAAGAACGAGTTTGGTTTTCATGTTTTAATGCCATTAAAAAACATTAAATGATATAATGTTCCCCTAATATAATAAAAAATGACTGGATTTAGGTCATTAACACTAAAAATCACCCACTTTCACAAAATTAAGTCACCTATATATCTAATACCAATATAAATGGTGCTCATTTCATGATTTTTTATAGTAAGGGACTTTATCTAGTGATCTGAAATTTTAACCTCTATAGGAATTCAAAATATTTTAATATAACCTCTGTTAAATATCTCTCTAGTGTGAGGAAATTGATGTATAATATTTTTGAATCTTTAGTGAGATTGGAGTTCCTTAGCCTGTGAAACTACTCTACAATTATAATAGTAAAGTTCAATTGGATGCAAGATGATAGGGACATGCCTTAGTTTAGTAATGAGATTCTTTATCCAAATAAATTATTTATCTATAACAAATGTTTTTATATATTCATCTTTAGTATAAAAATTTTCCATTTTCTTGGAACTTTTATAGCATAATACTCCACTATTTAAGAATAATGAAAATCCTAAATAAGATCTAAATACATCTTTTGTAGTTTGAAAACTATCATCGGTGTAACCCTTTATAAAAATCACTTCATCAAAACTAAATATTAAGAATACATCCTTAGATACTCTCAAGTTCTAAAGATTATACTTAATAGGCTACCCTTTAACACCCTATGTTACTGTTGGATTATTTAATTAATATTATTTTTAAATAATTTAATTTTTAATATGTTTTCAGGTGAAATTTATTTATTTTTATGGATTTTCATTCTATTTCATGGCTTGTATGTACATGATAAGATAAATCATGTGGAGTCCTAATGGAATATACCTTTATGATTCATTTTATTCATTTATGGTTTGACCTTCATGGGAAGTACATAGTTTGATCTAAAATATGCAAGTTATAGAGAAACCTGTCTGATGGTTTTTGGTCTTGTTGTGTTGTAGAAAGAGTTTCTCATGATTAGAAGTAACCGTGAAAAAACCATGAGATAGTGTTACTGATATTTTAATAGCAATTTTACCTCATCGTTGCATGATCTACTAACTGTGTGTCCAAACTGTGTGATAGTTTCATGAATCTATATTAGATATTTCCCAATTGGCACATGGTTTACCAAAATGTGTGTAAATAATATATAGGCAATCTAAATTTAATTTTTCATGTTTTTAAAAATTCCCATACTCAATTTTTTGAACTTTCTCCCCCCTCACTCATTTCTTTTCTACCAAATCCAATGCAACTTCAGGGGACCTCTTATATCCTTTATTTGGTGGCTATAATCCCTATTTCCCTCAATTTTCAAGTGAAAACACCTTGTAATCCCCTCCATTCTCCCTCTACTCCATTATTATTCCTTCTTTATCTCTTTTATCTTTGATTCATTTCATCTATAAACCCTAGAGGGGTTTTATAGTCGGATTAGAGAATTTTGGATGGTTATAAGGTGGGTATTTTTGTTATTTTATGTTGTAGGGTGTAACACCCCTACCAAAAACATATGTTCTGAGCCATAGGTCCCTCAAAACCTCATGTTCACATCCCCATATGCAAGAGGTTTCCGACTAGTGGTGAGGGCCTTTGAAACAGTATGGGAAGACAATTCCCCCAATACCATGTAAAATCAGAGTATGATAAAGGAAGAAAAAATAAATAAACAGTAAATAAATGAATAATAATAAAATTAGTAAATGTAAAAATAAAAATAAACCCATATTTAATAAGTATATAATGTTATTTATAATAATCCAAAACATAAATAAATGATTCAAAAGAAGGGTAAGATAAAATTAAAAGTAGCAGCATCCAGCCTAAGGTCCATCTGTCATCATCTACATCCTCCAACTAATCATATGAATTTTTGATCACATGGACCTTTCCATTCACCAAATCCCTAATCATGTAATCTACTAGAATTCCAAAATGGTAAATTAGGGTGTGAGTAAAAGACTCAGCAGGACACCACCAATGAACAATATCATAAGTGCATAAGAGATACCAGTTTCTTACATGGAATTATATAGGGTATAAATATATCAACAATATGGAACATGAGTAAAAATATATGTTGGGTCCTAAAATACCATATCTACCTACTTCAATAACATTATAGAAGGAACAATGATCTACATTCAAACACATCCCCCTCAATGGGATAGTCCAAAAACACGACTGACATATCCCTCTAGAAGGGTTATCCAAAATCATATTGATCAGGCATCTGACACATCCACATCAGGGAAAATTCCATGAGGATGAAACATACATTATCAACTAAAAGATATAAGAAGAGGACACTAAGATATAAGATACCAATGATAGATTAAATATACTATCAAATAAATAATCATCATAACCTGAATAAACTACATGAATGAAACACAAGGAAACGTATCATAGGGCTATGAATTCACACCAAATGTGATCAAGAATAAAATATAACTCTCTATATATTCACGCATATTCCAATAATAGAACTAATAACTCATATAAACCATATTCTAAATTCATGGGATTCCTACCTCAAGTGGAACAACAACAGTTAAGGAAAGGGTCACCATCCAAGTCCATAAGAACTATTGGGTCCTAAATCTATTCTCCATTTGAAATGTTTAGAAATATAGTACTGAGTTAGAAGTAGAACCGAAAAAATGGTTAATACACTATGAACATACCAACGTAGATCCACTACCTATAAGGTTCTTGATCCAAGAATTGCAAAAAAATCCAAATCCTTGAATCTGGATACCGATTATATCAATGATCATCATAGACCTCATTAGATCATGATAGAAACCATAGATATGAAAATTATTTGAATATAGAATTTATTTTTTAAGACTTTTTGGAGATAATTGATCATGATTTAAGAATAAGTTACTGGATTATATGATCAAGATCAAATGGGTGTTTAGGCATTGAAGAGAGGAGTTGGAAGGGGAGAGGAGAGTCTAAAATCACATAGAAAGAGTATTGGGTTTGATGTAGTATGAAATGATGAAAATTATAAAATAATTGAGTGATAAAGAAATTAATTCTATTATGACTAACAACATTCACGATTTGAATTAATGATTCACATCACGGACCTTCATATTGGTTGATATGTCAAAAAATACATAGACTTAGCTTAAAATCCAAAAAACCAATTAACATCATCAATTTGACTTTTACATAATGAATTTTAATTTCATATTAGGAATGTTAATTTCCCATGACAAATGTATTTCATATCCAGAAACAAATCCATGGATGTCACCCAGAAAATGTTCATGTTGTGAATATGCATTTATGATGTGAACCACTCTTATAGATAAAATTTACACCCTTTGAGACATTTCCTTCCTGGAACAACCCTAAAAAGAAAAAAATTGTTTAATTACAAACTTAAGATAAAGAAAATATTAAAAATAAGCGTATATCTCCCCTTCTAATGACTTATTGTTCTCAAGAAGTGTCCCTAGAGGTCTTCTCGAACAATTCGTGTCACAGTTTCTGAATTTCTGCCTCCCACTACCACTTCTCTTACGAAAAACACTTACAATATCAATAGAACCAAATAATATTAATATTATTTCCTCATAATAAATTTCCACTTTGTTCTATTATCCTAATAGGTCATTACACTGAGGTTGTATCCTGCTTCATCTTAATATCCATGTAGTCAAGAACATGCACTTGATCTGGCTCATACATCCAAAACTATGACACATGAAAAAAAATTCATTCCATGATACCATGGAGGAAGGTTCAACCTAAATTCCATTATCCATATGTACTCAAAAAATCTCAAATGACCCAACGTACTATGGTGCCAACTTACTTAGAATCCTTATACCTATATACCACAACTAAGGGGGAACTCTTAAGAAAAACTTGTCACCCACTGGGAACTCCAAGGATTGCTTCTTTCATTTTATATAAGACCTCTACATATTATGATATATAATTATCCATTTGTTAATCAACTACACCCTCTTTAATATCTAATGTACCACACTCATCCCAATAACTAAAGACTCACATGTCTTATACCAGTAAAGAGGTGAACGATAGGGTCACCCATGAAGAACCTCAAATAGATCCATCTCAATCAAATAATGATTGTTTTTATTGTGTGATAACACTATATAATCCAATTAATTATCCCAATAACCACAAAAATCTAGAAAACACACTTTAAGAATGCCCTTAAATATCTGTATAGTCCTTTCTGACTGCTTGTTGATCTGAGGTTAAAAGGTCATACTCTATTTTATCTAAGTACCCATATCATTATTTAACCCTATAAAAATCATTAATTGAACTAGGAATCTCTTTTATATACAAAAATATAATGCACTCCATGAATCAACATGATCTCTGGAACATAGATCTTTCCTAGCTTATCTAATGAGTTCGTATCCTACTTTGGTATGAAATGAGCCACATTAATCAACTAATCTCCAAAAACAAAAATTTTGTCTTCACCAGTCATGGTTCTAAGTAACTGTATTACGAATTCTATCATCACCTTATCCCACTTTCACAAAGTCACAGGAAGTGATTGGAGTGACTTTCGGAGTTTCAGTGCTCATATTTTATTCTCTGAAAGGTCAGAGAATGAGAAACAGAACCTATTATATTTCTTTTCATGTCAAGACACCAAAGCTACCTCTTAACATCATGATATATCTTAGTCAATCTTAGGTTCACTTCCCACAACAAATAATGATAGGCTCTCTTCATCTTCTCTCTCATGGAAGATGGAACCAGCACCTTTCCATTAACCATAAGTACACCACATCAATCAATGGACCAACCTGAAACATATACACTTTCATTCAAACTCTCATGCATCATGATATATTACACATAAATATCATAAATAGTCTTCAATTATTATACTAATGAGGACATGATCACTATGGGTGAAAAAATTATTTCCCCTTGATCCTCAGCTACACCCACCTGGTAGTCTACCAACAAAGACATGATCTTCCACCCAAATTTTGACATATATTTCCCCATCTCTTGTGTTCTACTACACAATGTTGCAACTAATTTTTTTTCCTGAATCATACTGTATCTTGAAGTTTAATGTTTTTTTGTACACTACCCAATAAATTTGAAAATGATCTAGTTAGGGTTGGGAGAAAATATACTTCAAACCCTTATAGTTCATTTACACAAACAAATTTCTCCCAAAAGTGGTAGTGTCATTGGAATTTTAGTGCATGGACCGCAGTCTCTAACACCAAGTTTTGAGTAATGTATTTTTAGTTGTGGGGTCACAGGTGATGAGACACGTAAGTGACTACCCTATCACCCTATATCAGAACTGTTCCATAACTACTGACATATGCATCACAATACACTACATAATAAACTCTAGTCTTGTGAAGGGTTATAATCAGAGAAAACATCAATATTTTCTTTAGATATAAGAAAATTTCTTCACAATGATCTTTCCATTTTAACTTTATTCCCTTCTTGGAAAGTTATTTCATGGGAACAATTATGCAATAGAATTTTTGAAGAATCACTTGTAGTACCTAAAAAATTTAAGAAATCTCCAAATCTAAAAAACATTCCTAAATCATGACAAAGACATAACTACAAAACCCACATCTAGATCAACTGGTATTCCCACTTGAGAAACCATGTTCCCAAGAAATCACACCTCTGGTATCCAAAAGAAACACATCAAATATTTGGCATAAATTTGAAGTGCATGATGCATACTCTATATGATTGTCAGGTGTATAACATGTGATTATAGAGTATTGGAATATATAAGGATTTAATAAATGAACAATGTGATGAAGGAATCCAAGTATGGATGAATGAACTTGTTCATGATAGTTATTAACATTTTTAAATCACTTGTGAGTCCAAAGGACATAAAAATATACTTATACAAACTATACATGATCTGGAATGCTTTATTCGGGATGCCTTCCTCTCTGAATCAATGCTAATGGAATCTAGAATGAAGATCAATCATAGAGAACCACCAGGATCCCATAAATATATCAAAAAAGTTATCTATTCTTGTAAACTGGTACATGTTAATCACTGTGGTGTGATTTAGCTTCCGATAGTCTATACAAAGATAAGGAATACCATCTTCCTACTTTATAAATAGCATAGGAGCACCCCATGGGGAAGTTCTCAATCTTAAAAATACATTTTCCTCAAGATAATGAATAAATACCTTAAAATCTTTTAAATCAAATGGATCTAGGCGATATGGTGGAATCTATATTCGGTGTGTACTATGTGCAAGATTGATCTCAAATTTAACTCCCTTGTGTGTCAGTAACCTCAAGAAATCATCTTAAAAGACATATCAGTAAATGTCCACCACCAGGGGAAATGAAGAGGGAGTCAACATATGTTTCATAGTAAGGATCATTTGTACCACCTACTGATCATGTTGTTGATCACATCAAACTTGTAATTTTTTTACTAGAATTTTCGTAGTATAGCAGAAACTGTAGGTTTTCTCTCAACTAAGACATAGATAATTTCTATTAAAAGATTATTTTTATTATATTTTTATAAAATGTATAATTGGATGACTATTTTTGGGTTTTTATATTTTAAAAAAAAAATCAAAACTATGTTACAAAGTGAGAGAAACTACTTGAATAAATCATGTTCAACCTGGTTAACTCTCTCTTGGGGCTTATCCATCATCACTCTCAAGGGAAATTGCAAGGATCATTGATTCCTTGATTTATATCTAATAAAAACAGAATGTTATGTGAGTTCATACTATTTTATAAACTAGGAATAGATCTATCAATGATATTGAATATAGTCGCCATCACAAAATCTATAAAATTATTTTGATGTAAGAACCAAACTCACTCAATTAATCACATCAACAACATGATGAGATGACCATATTTGGGTATGTATAAAAAAATTTCTCAAGAAAAAAATATGATAAATAATTGGATATACCATCATGATTTCTTCAAATGTTGAAATATATATGTAACACCCCACGATTTTGTGAAATATGTTTTTGAATTAATTGAATATTTTTTATATTTTTCATTTCACATAACACTGAATATAGCTTTTGTTATATAAAAGAACTAACTTTTTATTTCATTATATGAAACTCAAAGTAAATATTTTTCTACACAAAGAACAAAGATTAACATTAGGTATAAGAAACACTATGGTTTTCTTATGTTACGTGTAATTCTATGTTTCTTCGATAGCTTACATTACACAAAAGGCCAGGTTTTACCGAACTATAATATTCTATTAATATTATTATTAAAATATTATTATAGCTACCCTCTAGAAGTTAGAATGGATGTTAAAAATAAAATTAACCAATTTGTGAAAATATTATTCACACTTTTATATAAAATGAATCATTTGGTTATCAATTAGTAGAGGTGAATGAAATAACTATTTGAATATAAAGAATTTATTTTTCTATGAAAAATAATTTTCTACGTACAAACATAATTTTATCTCAATAAATTAAACATACTTAATTGATTAATATTTCAAAAAAATTTATATATTATATATTCAATCAATATTTTTTATACTAATCCAATAGATTTATAGGTATAAGATAATAATAAATCCAAATTTATAAATAAAAAGATTTAATTTTCTAAAAGGTAATTTTAACACCTTTAATGGAAACCTCATTTTAAATATGAATTTTGAAACTTTAATAATTTTATTTTAAAAAATATTATTTTCTTTTGGAAGAGGGATATCCAAATTTACTTGGGGTGTATTTATGGTATTTTTATGAGAAGTTTTATTTTTTGATGAATAGATAAAAACAAAAAAAAATTAATTCAAAAAATATTATTCATTGTCAATTTATTTTTATAGTAAAATTTAAATTTAATTTGTTTTTAAAGTGTAATTAGATCAATTATACATAAATTAATATTATTTATGTCAATAGAACCAATTTTACATTGAAATTTTTTATAAAAACATTTCAATCTTTTTAAAATGTTTACTTTAAAAACCTACTTTGTCATCCCATTTGTGTGATTAAATTTAAAATAATTTCAGAAAATTATGGGATTATAATTTATAAAAATGTATTCCATATTTGTAAAAATCATAATTTATAATTTATATTATGTTAAACTTACGTTTTTACAAAAAATATTAGTGAAATTGATTAAAATTATATACAATGATTAAGAGAAAAATTAGCTTAACAAAGGACTGAGAGTTAAACTTAAGGGAAAATGACCTATAAACTTGTCAAAAATCAATTTTATGGACATATTTCTAACCTATACTACCTTTTATATAATTCTTATCATTATTGGAGCCATTTGAAGTCGAAAAAATGTGAATGGAATTCCTTTTTTAAATATTTACAAGAATATCACTCCTCCTCCACTATAAAGGAACTCACCCCTCCCACTTATTCCCACCTATCAAGAAATATTTCTCCCCAAAACTCAGCTAAAATTTTCTAAAAAATTCCTTCCATTTATCTTATAATCCTCCCTTTTGGCAGAAATCCATCCAAGGAATCTCTTTGGTGCAAACCAATAGGACTTTCTTATGAAACAGGTAACATCCTTCCTCAAGCTCCTTTATTTTTTTTTCATTCTCCACCCAATAAACTATTATTATTCCATTATTATATAATAAAATAATTATCCTAAATATACTGATACTTTTTTATAAGGTTTTGACCTACAATTACACACACTTCCATCTAATGGGAAACAAATGTACCGTTCTAGTGTTTGACGAACTATCACCTCACGAAATTATATTGATAATTTTTCCATTAACAACTATCATGGTTAGTAATTATGAGGGAAATTATATTTTTATATTATTTGTATGAAATTTACGATATAATTATTCTTCTGGAACTATTATATAAAACATACATTCATGATTTCCATTTTTCATAAATATGATAACTTTGTTTGTAGACGTGTAAACTATCTCCTCCTCCAAGCGATGTGATTCGTCCACAATTTACATGGAATTTATTAAGGATGGGTTTAGTTAAATTATATGATATATTTGAAATAATAATTCCAATTTAATTATATTATATATATATATATGTGTTTCATATACTTTTATTCTTTTAATAAGATAACAAAATAGAAACAATGTTGATATGTATGTATAACCAACTGTCTCCATAAATGATGTATTCCATTTTATATTTATATATTTAATAGATTATTATAAATATTCAATTACTTAATATATATTATAGTTATATCATGTTTTAAATTTTGTAAATAATTAAATCATTACTCAAGTAAGAGGATCTATAATAACAAGTGGAAACGTATATGAAAGACAAAGCTGATATTACTTGAAATGTAACATTAACATAGAATTGTTCAAAAAAATGTAATATAAAGTCATAATAAAATCATATATGGTATTAAATATATAGAATATGGATCTGTGAAATACTTATCATAAACTTATATTCATTATACATGAGGATTTAATGTGTATAAAAAAAGTCAAGACTTAATGTAAGGGTTTTCTTATCTTACGTTTTAATTATCCATGAGATACATGCCATTTTCACCACTCATCTCTTAATGTATTTTTACCACTTTCACTATTTGTTACATAATATAATTAAGAAATTGTTTCTTGGAAAATGTGACTGTATCTTAGAATTCGATCGAAAATATATGTTCTTTTAAAACCATGTTTTCAATGTATTTTAAAAGAAAAAGGTTTTAAAAATGACTTCCAATATTATTTTATATTTTTTCAATGAAAATTGATTTTAAAATTATTTTCAATATCATTTTAAAAATTTTCAATGAAAAAGGTTTTCAAAATCTATTCTAGATTTTTGTAAATTTTTCTAAGATATTTAAAAAAAAGGTTTTCCAAATGATTAATGTTTTATTAAGATTTTTCCAAAGTGGGAAAGTTATCTTCCTCAATAAATGTTTTAAATGATTTTTCATGATTCCTTTATATATTTTCAAAGTGGTTTCAAAGAAAATGATTTTGAAATGTTATATGTTTTAAAAAGTGTTCTTCCAAGTGATCTTTTAAAATATTTATAATCTAAGAAGACATCTCCAGTTACAATTTATGTTTTACTAGGGATATAATCAATGTATACCATTAATATTATATTTATGAATGGTATATATTTTGATGGGTTGATTTTTATAAAACCCATTTCACTTGAATGTGTTAAACCATGATAAATTCTTATGAAACCCGCTTCCTTTCATGGGTTTTTATATAATGAAATAATTTTAAACCTATATATTTTCCTTAGGTTATGATATGATTAAAAGTCCATGATACCCATTTCATTTCATGGGTTACAAAATGATGTTTATGAAACACATATTTTTTATGGGTCATTATAAGATAAATTTTTATGGCACATGTATGTATGATTTCATTATGACATGGTGAGACCTATATCTCCATCCAATGCATTGGTAAATATTTGTATCTCATGAGTATGATAAGGATGGAATGGAAAGTGAACCTGATTCAGTAATCTAAGGTTGGAATGAGGAGTGAACTTGGTTTAGTTTGAAAAATATAGAATAAGGGGTGGAATCGGTTCCATAATAGAGGGATGGAATGGGAAGTGAACACAGTTTAGTAATATAGGGTAGGAATAAGAATTGAACTTAGTTCAGTAATACAGGTCTAGAACAGGAAGTGAACCCAGTTAAATAATACAAGGCTAGAATGAAGAGTGAACCTGGTTCATTAGAGCATTTTTTCCAATAATATGGTATTGGGAGTGATCCTTGACTACTAATATGGTTTGGGGATTGAACCCATTCCACTAACATGGACTTGTAAATAAGTCTTGACTACAATGGGTCATCATTTTAAATTTTTATGTATTTACCACAATTGGAAGTTTTATTATTATGTTATGATCTCATGGATTATGATATTTAATTCTTTATGAATCATTTCTTATGAATTACCAATAATTATTCAATGAATATTTATTATGCTATTTGATATAAATGGTATTATCTTCTAATGTTAACATCATGTTCTCATATCTAACTCCCAGACCCAAGAATCCCAGAGTCGGTGCATTAGTACATAACATTGGAATGAACACAAAAGATCAAGTCTCGAAAGACCGATTATTTTAGTAGCCTTGGAAGTACTGGATACATTCATAAGGTTTACATTACATCATAAAATGGAAAACTACAATAATGTTGTTTCTATAGAAAAAAATGAGATCCCATAGACTATCCCTGTTGGTCAGTCATAATATACTTCTTCGCATCCAGGGAAAAATAAAACATAGAAAGGGGTGAGCTCAAATTATCAGTAAGGATAACAATATAGCAGAAACTTTCATAAATAAGCATAAACATTTAAGGAAATGTATAAAACTAAAAAATAGCCTTTTCAACATAAACTTCATCATAATATGGAAAATTGAAATCAAACTAATTCCATTTACTTACTCACATGGATATTCTACTAGTCGAATAATCACATGCAATATCAATAGCCACTTTTATAATGATGGAATGCATAATTCCAGACTTCATAACCACATAGTGAAGGCCTTGTTCCAAGACTACAAATAAGATTTTGTCAAGGCCTTGTTCCAAGACACTAGTTTCTCTCATGAGACCTACCGATGCATCGAGGAGCTATAGAGAGCTCCACCCATCACTTAATAAGTCCAATGCATTCCTTATATGAAAAGGTTTAAAGGTAACATAAACATTCATATTAAAACTAGCTTATGAAATGGCAATAATTTATACATAAACCATGAATGGTGTAAAAATAACACATCCATAGTCTAACATATCAAAAGACCTTAAATACAATATGGAAGTTTTGTATCATAATAAATCAACTTCAAATAAGCATAAAATCCATCAAAGGATGTTGACATAGATGAAATCAGAACCTTTCTTTGAAAAATATATCTTTCTATTTTGAAATAATTTAAGATTCACATAATTATAAAGAAAACATTTATTATGAAAATATTATTATAAGCTTGTAAGGTAATCTTTGATGATGTTATAATGGCGGAAAATAGCTGCACCCGCCGTATAAGTTAAAAAAACATTCTTACCTTAATTTTGTCGAAAAGGTCATAAAGTACCCTGTTTGGAAAACGAAATAAAGATTCCTTTCAAAACATATAAGGTCAAATAAGGGTATAAATGAATTTAAACCATTGTATAGTAAATAGTAAAAATGTTTTGAAATACATTTTTAAGAAACATGGATGTGGATGATAAAGAGGTCCTAGTAGATAATTACGTATAAACAACCTCGAATATTGAAGACATTGTGAAATTAACCTTTATCTTGTAAATTTCCTTGGTCAAGGATAAGTTAACCTCCTGTATAATGGTAGAATAATTTTTATTAAATTGTTAAATAATCATATACCATAATATGATATCATATATGATCTTTAAACTTTGCTTTGTTAATAATATCTTAGTATTATCGTCGTTTCAGGTGTGAAATGATTCATTTTCCTTTATATGCTTTGATACATAAGTAATGTTTTTTATGTATAGGGTGTATCTTATTCATATTAATAATTATACTAAGTCTTCAAAAATTATTTTTAATCATCTAATGAAAATTAGTCTTGAATTGATACGATGGGGAATGAATCTCATCACGTTCGTGGAGACGGTAATCCGTACGTATGCACGAGCGACAATATCATTCTTTTTATATTAAAATAATTTATAATTGGATTTTATATCATATATACTGAATTATTATTATGTTATATTTATTATTTACATCAATTACACATCATTATTATACCCATCTAAGTAATAATGTATTTAATAACAATTACACCACGACGTGGAGACGGTAAGCCGTACGTACGTACGTATGGTGACATGTCATTCAAAGGATGAATAGAATAATGAATATGGTGGTAACATATTTATAATAACATAAATGTATATAGAAGATACTGGATTTATTATTTTATAATTGAAACAACAAAGAAATAGGAAGTGGAAGAAGAAAGGAACTTGAAAGAGGTGATGAAATATTTACCTCTTCTTCGGGTTCTTCCTTTTGATTTGATCAAAAGGCCTCCTTATGTTGGCTTTATGACTAAATAAAAGACTCTAGGATGAACAAAGGAATTTTTAGAGGGTATTTGGGTAGGATTTGGCCGATCCAAAAGGCTTTTAAGTTGTGAATTTGACGGATGGAGGAGTGCCCTTTTATAAGAGGGGTGAGGGTTACCTTAGGAAACACTTAAAATATTATTTTATAATAAAATCATTATTGGTTTATAATGGCTCCAAAATGACTTAAATAAATTCTATGGTTGGTATAGGTCTAAAACCACTCAAACAATAGGTTTTAGACATGTTTGGGTCACCATATTAACTTTATCTTTTTGATTTAACTCTTAGTAAAATAGTTTGACATTTACCATGTTTCTTTGTATTTTTATATTATATGGTTAATAAACTTATTATAAACTTTCAAGAGAACATCAAGTGGTTCATTAATGATAAACCTATAATTATATAAGTAATTTTTCTGAACCATATATTTTTAGGAAATTATATAAATTAATAGTATAATATTTTTTGTAAAAAACTCATTTATGTCAATTTTGACACTATTTAATAATTGATTTTTTAAAGTACTAACGACTTTATTAATTCAAAATAAATTCATTTAATAAATACTAACATGTCATATTAACCTAGAAAATTCGTGGATGGAATAAAAACTTGCAAATTATATTTATTGTAACATTTATAATACTATTTATTTGATTCTTTCTTTGATAAGGAAAATACTGCATTATCATTGTGTCATAAATAAATTTAAGTATTCAATGTCTAAAAATTAAAAATAAAATACCATTAAGTAGGAAATATTTTTATATTTTTAATTAATATTTAGAGTATTAATGGTAACATATGTAACCCTATGTAAAAAATATTTTACTAAAATATATATTCTTTTGTAATTTTTGTATTTACTTTACCTTAATTAATATAAAGTGTCATTATCACTTACAAGTGGCTCCATGGGGTCCCAAAATATACCCAAGGATACCCATGGTCGGACATGTATCACCCAATAGGGTTAGGACATGTGTTAGTGTAATTTAATATTATTATAATATTATTTATTTACCCCTATTTACCGGATTTACCATATAACCATTGTAAATAAAATATTTACCGAAGTAATTATTCAAAATATCTAAAAAAAGTTACCCATTTATACAATTTGGACCTCCTGATTCTGAATATGGAATCCATTTTTCTAAATTCAAAACACATAAGTGGAAGAAATTAATTTTAAATTAATTCATGTTGTCAAAATAAAAAAGCGTGTTTTTATGAAATAAAAAATATCAAAAGATTGACACTTGCTTATGTCCAGTTTAAAGGTGAAATTAAGTCCAATGACCAAAATTAGATTAAATGGTAAAAATATAAACTAATTATACTTAAAAACCACTCAATAGTATAATTTATCACTATAAATTATTTTGATTAAAAAATTTGTTTTTAATTAAAATTTAGTATTTTTTACTATTTATCAAAAATTTAATGTTTTATGAAAAATACCAAAAATTCACCCTAAGATAATTTCCATACATTGAATAAAAAAATGAAGTCCATTTTGAATGATAAAATTTATAAAATTTTATACACTGGGTATTACTATTCATAAAAGCTAGTTTGAATGGCTGTGGTGTGTTAGAACTCGAAGTTGCGTACAACACATGCTATTGTATTATTCAAAGAGAATCGTAACATGGAATCTTGGGGTGTTACATTCTCTCCTATTTTAAATAATTTCATCCTAGAAATTTCTATATTATTACTACATAAAAAGATTTGGGTGGTTCTTCATCATAAGTTCCTTGGGTTCCCCTGTTGCCTCTTCAATCTTATGGTTTCTCCATAGAGCATTTACCAGACAATTCGTCCTATTTCTCAGCACTTGTTCTCTTGTATCAAGAACCCTGACAGGCTCTTCGCAATAAGAAAGATCGGGTGCCAATTCTAATTCCTCATTGGAGAGTACATTCATTGGGTCAGACATTGATTTTCTCAACAGTGATACGTGGAACATATCATGAACTTTGGAGAGACTTGGTGGCATTTCCAAATGGTAAGCTACAACCCCAATTCATTCTTGGATTTCTAAATGTCTGATGTACCTGGGACTCAATTTACCCTTCTTATCAAAACGTATACCACCCTTCCATGGCGATACCTTTATGAAATCATGATCTCCTACCTCAAATTCCAAATCCTTCCTTCGGTTATTAGCATAGTTCTTCTGCCTACTTTGAGCTGCTTTGATGTGGGTTTTGATTACCTTTACCTTTTCCATCATTTAGTCTACATGTTTTGGGCCTACAAGTTTTCTTTTACCAACATCATCCCAACATGTTGGTGTGCGACATCTCTTTCTATATAATGCTTCATATGGTGCCATCTGAATACTTGAATGTAAGATATTGTTATTTGAAAATTATACCATAGGTAAATATTGATCCTACATACCTTGAAAGTCAAGTGAGAAAGATCACAACATGTCTTTTAAGGATTGAATAGTCCATTCTGATTGTCCATCGGTTTGAGGGTGGTAGGCAGTGCTCAAATGAAGTTCAGTATCCAGGGATTTCTGAAGACTTTTCCAGAATCTTGATGTAAAATGGGGATCACGATCAGAAACAATTGATAGTGGTAATCCATGAAGTCTTACAACTTTATTAATATATAATCTTGCTAAATGTTCAAGTGCTAAATCTTCTCTTATAACAAGAAAATGTGCTTACTTGGTAAGAAGATCAACAATGACACATATTTCATTATTCCTTACAGGATTATTTGGTATCCCCATGACAAAGTCCATCGTGATATCATCCCATTTCCACTCAGGTATGGGAAGAGGTTGCATGACTCCTCCAGGTTGTTGCCTTCTAGATTTCTCTTGTTTAAAAACCATACATCTTGACAAAAAATCAGTAATATCCCTCTTCATGTTGTCCCACCAAAAATGTTCCTTCAAATATCTATACATCTTAGTGCTACTAGGTTGTATAGAGAAATTGGAACTATGAGAATCATCCAACAATTCCCTTTTTAGATCAGGTATATCAGGAACACAAAGTTTCTTCCCAAATTTTAAAATTCCATCTTCATACACAAAGTCACTCAATCTCCCATCATTCACAGCTTTAATCTTCTTTTGAAACTCTTCATCATCAGTCTGAGAACTCTTTATCCTTTCCAATAAATATTTTTCGGCAACAATTTGAAAAATTATTGATGTTTCACCTTCCATGGTGATTCCTATATCAATATTTACTAGATCCATGTATATAGGATCCTTTTAAACTCTCATCTTGTTCAAAACAAAATGATCCTTTCTACTGAAAGCATCTGCCACCTTATTTCCCTTCCTCGGGAGGTAGTTTATTATGCAATCATAAACCTTGATTATTTCAAGCCATCGCCTTTTCTTCATGTTGAGTTCTTTCTGTGAGAAAATATAATTCAATCTCTTGTGGTCGGTATATATCTCACATTTTTCGCCATAGAGATAATGTCTTCATATCATCAAAGAAAATATTATAGCTACTAACTCAAGATCATGAGTAGGATAGTTTTTCTCATGATTTTTTAGCTATCGTGATGCATAGGCAATAACCCTATAATTCTACATAAGGACACAACCAAGTCCTTTTTTTGAAGCATCACTATAAATAAAAAACCCATCATTCCTCGATGGTAGATTCAATATAGAAGCATTGAATAATCTTCTCTTCAATTCTTCAAAACATTATTCACACTCTTTTGTCCAAAAAAATTGAACGCCTTTTCGTGTGAGTTTTGTTAATGGGTTAGCCAATCGGGAAAAATTATGGTAGAAATTTCGATAATAACCTGAGAAACCAATAAAACTGTGTACCTTGGTTATACTCATTGGTGCTGGCCATTCTTGGATTGCCTTGGTCTTAGAAGGATCAATAGAGATTCTATCCATAGAGACAATATGGCCAAGAAAATAAATCTCCTAAAGCCAGAATTCACACTTTCTAAAGTTCCCATATAATTCATGTCTTCTAAGTGTCTTTAGAATAATGCGCAAGTGATTTTCATGATGTTCAAAGATTTTGAATTATACCATGATATTATCAATAAATATTACTAAAAAGTCATCAAGATATTCCTTGAAAACTATTTTTATTAGATCCAGGAATACAGAGGGTGCATTAGTCAATCCAAAACGCATTACTGTAAACTCGTAATGCCCGTACCTTGTTTGAAATGTTGTTTTCGGAATTTCTTCCTTCTTCACACACAAATGGTGATATCTACATCAAAGGAAAATCTTTGAAAAGTATTGAGCTCCATGCAGTTGGTCAAATAAATCATCAATGTGAGGTAAGGGATGCTTGTTCATTATTGTTATATCATTGATCTCCCTGTAGTCAATGCACAATCTCATAGATCCATATTTATTCTTAAAAAAAGGAAAGGGGATCCCCATAGAGAAATACTAGGGTGAATAAATCCCTTCTTACTCAATTATTCTAGTTGTTTATTTAGTTCCACTAACTCTACAGTGGCCATTCTATAAGGGGTCTTCAATATGGGCCTTGAACTAGGAATTAAATCAATGGAAAAATCAATTTCTCATTCTGGAGGATGTCCAGGTAAATCCTCTAAAAACACATCAAACTATTCATGCACAATAGGTACATCCTTTATTTGAGCATTACTTTCCTCACCCACAGTTATTTCATTCTCTTCCTCCCCAATAATTGAATTTAGTTGAGCTACTGAGGGTGGATCTAGATAAGAGTTAGGTGGTGACGTTTCTACTCTAAAGATAAGGTACACTTTATCATCATCAAAAATTATAACCTCCTTCTTCTTACAAAAAAGTTTTGCATCATGGTCTGAAAGCTTATCCATACCGAGGATTATATCAAATTCAATCATGGGTATGATGATGAGATCAGCAGATAAAGAACATTTATATGCCCTAATGGGGACTGATTCACAAAATGTTGTTGAAATGATAATTCCCTTAGGATTTTTGACTGAAAACTCCGTTTTTAAATGAAATTGGAAATATCTAATTTTCTATGCAAATTGAGAAGATATGAAACAATTTGATGATCCAGAATCAAATAAATCATTGGATAAACCTGAGTAAACCATTAAATTAACTACCAATACGTCTTTTAGAGCTTCAACCTCATCAGTAGTGATAGAATAAGCTTGGCCTTGATCCCTTGTCCTTTTCTGATGTACGTTCCACTGACACTTAGGAAATTAATTCACATAATTACCCCTTTCTCTATAATTATAGCATTCAATATCGACAACCTCTTTCTCCCCCTTGCAATCACGCACTTGGTGGCCTTTTACACCACACTTGTAATAGAATCCCATTCACTTCAGGAAAGTACATG
This sequence comes from Viscum album, assembly GCA_963277665.1. Lineage (NCBI taxonomy): Eukaryota > Viridiplantae > Streptophyta > Magnoliopsida > Santalales > Viscaceae > Viscum > Viscum album. The sequence continues at coordinate 256,724,043 of OY728156.1, read as the reverse complement.
GTGTTTCTTCTCACATTTACTATATGATGGATATTCAAAATTTTCCTTTCCCCCTTATTTCCATTTCCATAGTGTTCAGAAGATATCTTCTTCTCTTTCTTTGCTTTAAAGTCGTAAGACTTTCAGAATTATTTTTTGTCTTGATAGAACATGAGACAATATATTCGTATGATGAGAAGGATTGTGATACTAATGCTTCCTAGAGAAATGGTTTTAACCCCTCAAAGAAACTATCAATATTACCTCTTAGGTTACGTATATAATCTTCAGCATTCCTCGCTAACCATGTCAAGTTAGCATTATAATTTTCGACATTCTCATCCTTTTTTTTCTTTAGACTTAGAAATTTTCTTTCCATATCCGCTCGATGGACATGAGGAAAGTATTTTTCTATGAAAATTTATTTAAACTCCCTCCATTCCATATTTGATACTTCATCATCTTCCTTTGTGTTTTTGAATTAATTAGCACCACTGATCAGCATCTTCCGTGAGGCAGTAAACTGTCATGACCACTTTTTCCCTTTCGCTACTCCCCAAGGCATGGAATAGTTTCTCTAAATAAGTTATCCATTTCTCATATACTAGTGGATTTGTACCCCCATTGAATTTTGGTGGTTGTTTTCTCAAGAAGCAATCTAACATTGATCCTCCACGCTACGGATCAGGGTGATCCATACAGTTAAGGTTATTATTCATAACCTGAGTGAGTTGTCCCAATATAGTGATAATCTGATCAACACCGATTGTATCACCAGCTCCACTTAATTATCCTGAGTAGAATAGAAATCCCTACACAGATTGAATGTATTGATAAAGTTTCCATTCCTTCCACTAGGCGTCATTTCTAAACAATGGCATAAACTAGATGAGTTTATGAATCACAATACATAAATCCAAACTTGTAAAACACTTTATATTAATCGAACAGTTTATGGATATAATCCATAATCATAAAATTTTTTCTTTGAGGATGTATATAATCATAAACCCTTCATAGTTTTTTGTAAAGAAAATGAGAATTATCCTAAGCATATCCCCCAGGAGTGTCGTAACCAAGAGTGAAGCAAGGCCTATTGTCATGAACCAGTTCCCATTCGAGTCTAGTTCAAAGTGGTGTTTTTGGGTTTTACCAATAGGTACATCTGTGCCAGAGCCGCATCTACCTACTCATATCTAGACAGAGATGTATTTATTGGAAAACTCACAAAATCACTACAATGCCAAAATTATGGGAAGTTCATCTATACTAATCCTCAAAGTATATCTTAGGGTTATGTGCTCTAATCAGAGTTTACCTAAATCTAGTTTCCAAGGTTTATACTAAAATTCCTCTGATACCAACTGTAACTCCCCAACCCCAAAAGTCCAAAGTCAGTCAATTATTACATAACATTGGCATGATCACAAAATATCAAGTCTCGAAATCCCGATTAGTTTAGTAGACTTGGAATTACTATATACATTCATAAGGTTTACATTACATCATAAAATGGAAAACTACAACAACATTGTTTCCATATACAACACTGAGATCCCGTATACTATCCCTATAGGTCAGTCATAATATACTTCTTCACATCTTTTAAAAATAAAACATAGAAAGTGGTGAGCTCAGATGCTCAGTAAGGATAACAATATAACAAAAACTTTCATAGATAAGCATAAACATTTAAGGCAATGTATAATACTAAAACAAAATCCTTTTCAACATAAAATTCATCATAATATGGAAAATATAAAAAAAATAATTCCATTTACTTAATCATATGGATATTCTACTAGTCGAATAGTCACTTGCAATATCAATAGCCACTTTCATAATGATGGAATGCATAATGCCAGACTTCATAACCACATAATCAAGGCCTTGTGCCAAAACTAGAAAGAATATTATGTCAAGGCCTTATGTCAAGACACTAGTTTGTCTCATTAGACCTATCGATGCATCTAGGAGCTACAGTGGGCTACACCCGTCACTTACTAAGTCCAATGCATTCCTCGTATGAAAAGGTTTAAACATAACATAAACATTCGTATTAAAACTAGCATATGAAATGTTAATACTTTATCCATAAACCATGAATGGTGTAAAAATAACACATCCACATTCAAACATATCACAAGACCTTTAATACAATATGGAAGTTTTGTATCATTAAAAAATCAACTTCAAATAAGATTAAAATTCATCAAAGGATGTTGACATAGATGAAATGAAAACCTTTTTAGAGAAATATCTTTTTCAATTTTGAAATAATTTAAGAGTAACATAGTTATAAAGAAAACATTTATTTTGAAAATATTATTATAATCTTGTAATAGAATCTTCGACGATTTTATAACAGCGCAAAATAACCGAACCCATAGTATAAGTTAAAAAAACATTCTTAACATATTTTTTTCGAAAAGGTCATAATGTGCCTTGTTGGGAAAATGATGGAAAGATTCATTTCAAAAAAAATAAGGTCAAATAAGGGTATAAATGAATTTACCCCATTTTCTAGTAAATAGTAAAACTATATTGAAATACATTTTTAAGAAACATGGATGTGGATGATAAAGAGGTCATGGTAGATAATTATGTATAAACAACCTCGGATAATGAAGAGATTGCGAAATTAACCCTTAACATGTACTTTTACATGGTCGAGGGTATGTTAAACTCTTGTATAATCATTAAATAATTGTTATTAAATTATAAAAGAATCATATACATTAATATGATATCATATATGATATTTTAACATTTCTTTGTTAATAATATCTTAGCATTATCGTCGTTTTGGGTGTTAACTAATTCATTTTCCTTTATATGTTTTGTTACATAAGTAATGTTTGTTATGTATAGTGTGCATCTTATTCATATTCACAGTTATATTAAGTCTTTAAACTTTTTTTATTCATATAATGAAAAATAGTCTTGAATGGATATGATGGGGAATGAATCTCATCACATTCGTGGAGACAGTAATCCATTAGTACGCACGAGCGACAATATCATTATTTTGATATTAAAATAATATATAATTGGATGGTATATGATATATAAAGAATAATTATCATGTTAAATTTATTATTTACATAAATTAAACATCATTATTATACCCATCCAAATAATAATGTATTGAATAACAATTACACCGTGATGTGGAGACGGTAAGCCGTATGTACACAAGTATGGTGACATGTCATTCAAAGGATGGATAGAATAATGAATATGGTTCTACCATATTTATAATAACATCAATGTATATAGAATATACTAGTGTTATTATTCTATACTGGAAACAATAAATAAATAGGAAGTTGAAGAAGAAAGGAACTTGAAAGAGGTGATGAAATATTTACCTCTTCTTCAGGTTCTTCCCTTTGATTTGATAAAAAGGGCTCCATAGGTTGGATTTTTCACCAATGTAATGCCTCTAGGATGACGGGATGACAGTTGAGAGGGTATTTGGGTAGAGTTTTGCTGAGCCAAATGGCTTTGATGGTGGGAATTAGAGATAAGGGGGAGTTCCCTTTTATAAGAGGGGTGAGGGGCACCTTAGTAAAAGCTTGAAATATTATTTTATAATAAAATCATTTTTGGTTTATAATGGATCCAAAATGAATTATTTAAATTCTAAGCTGGGGATGGGTCTAAAAAGGATCAAACAATATGTTTTAGGTAGGTTTGAGTCACTATATTAACCTTATCTTTTAGATTTAACTCTTAGTTAAATAGTTTGACATATACCATGTCTCTTTGTATTTTTATATTATATGGTTAATAAACTTACTATAAAATTCAAAGAGAACCCAAAGTGATAAATTAATGATACTAATATCATTATATAAGTCATTTTTTTTAATAATATATTTTTTTAAATATTATATAAATTAATAATATATATTTTTTAAAACCGCTTTATGTCAATTTTGAAACTATTTAATAATTAATTTTTTTAAAGTACTAAAAACTTTATCAATTCGAAAGAAATTCATTTAATCAATCCTAAAATGTAATATTAACCTATAATATTCTTTTATGGCATCAAAAAATTCAAATTATATTTATTGTAACATTTATAATAGCATTTATTTGATTCTTTCATTAATAATGAAAATATTACATCATCATTGTGTCATAAATAAATTTAATTATTCAATGTCTCAAAATTATAAATAAAATACCATTATGTATTAAATCTTTTTATATTTATAATTAATATTTATAGTAAAAATCATAACATATTTAACCTTATGTAAAAAATGTTTTACTAAAAGATATATGGTTATGTCATTTTTGTATTTACATTAACTTAATTAATATAAATTGTCATTATCACTAACAAGTGGCTCCATGGGGTTTGAGAATCGACCCAAAGATTCCCATGGTCGTCCATGTATCATCCAATAGGGTTAGGACATGTGTTAGGGTAATTTAATATTATTATAATATTATTTGTTTCCCTTATTTACCAGATTTACCCTTTAACCATGGTAAATAAAATATTTACTGAAGTAATTATGCAAAATGTCTAAAAATAAAAGTTACCTATTTACACAATTTGGACCTCCTGATTCTAAATATGGAATACATTTTTTATATATTCAAAACACAGAAGTGGAAGAAATTAATTTAAAATTAATTCCCATTGTCAAAACAAAAAGTGTATTTTTAAAAAATAATAACTATCAAAAGATTGACATTTGCTTATGTCCAGTTTAAATTTGAAATTACGTCCAATTACCAAAATTGGATTAAATGGAAAAAATATAATCTAATTATAGTTAAAAACAAATCAATATTATAATTTATCACTATAAATTATTTTTATTAAAACAGTTTTTTTAATTAAAAATTAGTATTTTTCACTATTCATCAAAAATTAAATGTTTTGAGAAAAATACAAAAAATTCACCCTAGGCTAACTTAGATACTCTAAATCCAAAAATGAAGTATATTTTGGAAGATAAAATTTATAAAAATTAAAAAATTTGGTATTACTATTTATAACGGCTAGTTTGATTGGTTGTGGTGTGTTAGAACTTGAAGTTGCGTACAACACACGCTATTGTATTATTCAAAGAGAAGGGTACCATGTAAGATTGGGGTGTTACATCATACCATTATGATCATGTTATTCTTACATATCTCCAATGTTTACCCTTACTGAGCATTTGATCTCACCACTTTATGATGTTTCCTTTTCCTAGGTTATGAAGAAAGGCTTTAAGTAGGATTATTAAAGGGGAATATTTTTAATGGATATGTTAAAGATATTTCACCCTGTTAAAATATTATGTTTCTATGTTTTGAAAGACACCAAACTATTATGGTCCTCTACCATGTATTTTTTTAATTTGCTAAATATTCATCTCAAATAATGTACTATCCATGTATTTTAAGCCTAGGATGCTATAGTTGCTATCAATGGAAGTGATTATTCAACATTTGAAAACTAGTATGAGGAAACTTTAGTGAGATCCTTATAGGTATTTCTAAGGATATTGATAGAGAAAATTTACATGCATATTTTTTATCAATAAATGAGTATCTTTTACTGTCTTCCAATGACAAACCCCGTGTATTTACATATTTTATTAAAATAATGGGCAATTTGAGTTTTAGAATGAAAATGAGAGAAAATGTGAAAAGTGCATAATTCTGGATTTTTGGACAGATTTTGACCACAAGGGTATTTTTGTCATTTATCAAAAAAATTATTTCCAAACTTTGTGATATTTTTTTTAGAATCCTGATTTTATTTCCTCCAATTTTATCTTCTGGACCAGGAGCTGATTCGGCCATCTAAAGGGTCTAAAAATTCATTGAAATTGGAAATTTTTTCGTGCCGACAGCGTGGACCTCACCACCGTAACAGATGCACAATTCAGTATCCACATCTACAATTTTGTTTATTCCACATGGATATGGAAGAGGACTCAATGTTTTGAAAACCCATTAAATTCCATGGAGTTTTGTATCCATTAAAGTGGTATTTATCGTTATACATTTAAAGGAAGCTTCAGGGAAATTCCAGCCTGAAAAAGTTTATATTCAATGAAAATTACATAACTACTACATATGGTGGGTAAATTCACTGATATTTTTAGGGGAGACAAGTAATACATTTAGGAAAATGTTTTATGAAGGAGGAAACGCGAAAAAAAGTCATTTATGAGAGATAAAATGTGTCACATTCAGAAGGAAGAATTCCGCCTATAAAAGGAGAGGAGCTCCTACCTCTCAATTCATTCCTTCGCATACCATTCTAGCCAGCGACAAGCATCCAAGAGGTGGAGAGTGTCCTCTTACTTGTACTTCATTCATAATTCCTTCCTCTATGTTTATTTTTTATTTGAATTCGATGACCCCACCTTGCGTGGAGGGGTGGAATATTTTATGATTGGGTGAAGGGAAGGGGACCCCATTTTGTGATGTTTGAGTTTCTGAAGTTTAATTGAAAGAAATTATTTTCATTTAAAAGAATTATTATCAATTTAATTTATTTTTTAATTTAATTTTATTATGATTTATTATGATTTATTCTTAAATATTAAATTTCTTTTATTTAAATACTATTCTATCCTTGCTTGATCTATTCATTTTTACTCTGATTGGTTAATATATGAAGAAAATCAACTTAGGGAGTTTTTTGGTGATTGCTAAATCACTTGGAGAAATTAAGATAGATTAATTTAATTATTTAGAGAAATCAATACCAGATTTGGTATTGCCTATGTAATTAATATTAGTCCATTAATATTTCTACACTTTGATAAATAATTATATCAAAGGTGAAAAGAAGAAACAATTTTTATTCAATTCACTTAAATTATTTTTTATAAAACCAAAGGATTCATATTTTCCTAAAAACTATTATGAAATCACAAATGGGAAAACCCAAACTAAATACAATCAGTTCTCTCATATATTAATTTCATAAACTTTTTTTAAGGAAACCTCTTTCTTTCTTAAATCATTCAAACTTGTTTTTTTAAGTGACACCACGATTAAAACACTGCTCTTTGGAGAACAAAATTCTGGTTACCCTTCAAACTACACCTTTAGAGGGGTTTAATTGTTTTTTCCACACCTCACGAAAAGCGTGTGTCAAAACTGACGTCGTTGCCGGGGAGCAAGTGTAAATCTTCATAACCAGGACCTCTAATGAGGCAATAATTGATTTTAACCCTGAGATAGAAGGAACATTGTTTACTAGGATTAGGAATCTCAATATTGAAATCAATTTTGATGAAATAAGTTTCTAAGACTCAAGTCTCCAATCAAAACCACCAATAATGGCACAAAACCCAAGACAATCTTTAAGGGACCTCTGTGCCCCACAATTTTCTAACCAGTAGAATCGGTTAAACATGCCTGAACAACCAAATGATTTTGAGTTATGAGTAAACATGATTCCCGTGCTACCTAAATTTCATGGCCTTTCATGTTAGGATCACAACTAGAACATTCAAGAATTCAGCCATGTGTGTTAAAACTTCAATGCAAGAGGAGTAGTGGAGGAGCAACTGAAGTGGAAAGCATTCCCTTTTTCACTTGAGGGAGCAGCGAAGGAGTGGTTGTATAACTCACAACCCAGAGAAATCCAAGACTGGGATGATCTCCAACAAAGTTTCATGCAAAGGTTCTTCCCAGCCTCTCAGAGTACAACAATCAAGAAGGAGATATACGCCATTTGACAAGATACCGGTTAGACTCATTACATGTATTAGGAATGATTCAAGATGCTTAGTGCGAGTTTCCCACACCAAGCAATAGAGGAGAACCACTTCCTTGTATTTTTCTACCAAGGACTCTTGGATAGTGATATGAACAATTTAGATTCATCCTCCTAAGGAGAATTTATTGACAAATTACCCGAAGAAGCCCAAAGTCTGATTGAGAAGATCTCACAGAATTCACAACAATTCGAGACAAGAAGCACTAGTACAAGAGGGATGCATGAGTTAAGAACTTATGACTCATATACTTTTCTTACAACATAAATTCAATAACTAAAAATCCTTTTGAGGAAAATTTCCATCAATAAGGTGAATGAGAACCCATCTCCACCTCTGGTATGTGGGTTATGTTCATCAACAAATCATTACACTGATCAATGTGTTGAGATACAGGATACATAAAGCTGTGTAGCTGCATTCCAGCAAAGGCAATTACCACAAAATCAACAATGGAGAGAAGGTCAAACTCAACAAGGATACGAAGGACAACAAAACCAGATCAGCCCACAATTTCAACAGAAATTTCAGAACCATACACCATACAATCAGTCCTTCCTGGCACAACAATAATTTAAACCACCACCTTTCTAACGAAATAATTTTTAATAGACTCCAACAAATTCTGAGAATTTCCACCATGAAATAGATATTTAAGAGCAGAAGAAGACTGTGAAAAATTTGTACAACAAGTTTGATAACCTTATGGATCATCTCACCAGAAATCAAGGTAAAATCTCGGGCCAAACTATCCCAAATCAAACAGAGAATGTTAGTGCAATCATGAATCGAAGTGGTAAGGAGCTTCCACCACCCAAGCCAAGTATGTTGGATGATTCCAAACACAAACCTGAAGAAAAACTCACCCTCCCCAAGAAGAAGATAGAAACAAAAATTCAAATTCAACAAAGAGAGAAAGGAGGAAACAAGGTACCATTCCCTTCTGCACTAACTCGATCATCAAAGGCTGAAGAAGAACAAATTCATTGGGAGATCCATGAAACATTCTGAAAAGTGTAAGTCAACATTCCCTTGCTGGAGTCAATCTTTTAAATACTAAAAATATGCAAATTTTCTAAAAGAAATATTCACCAACAAAAAAACGCGCGATGAGGGTGAAAAAATCAGTTTTGGAAAGAGTGTCTCCACAGTTTCCACCCCACCATTACCCAAAAAAATATCAAGATCTAGGGACATTATCTATTCCATATACAATGGGTTCTTTATATTTTTCTGATGATTTTTGTGACCTTAGTGCATCCATAAATTTAATTTCTAATTCTGTTTTCTCTTCTTTGAAAATAGATGAGTTGAAGCCCACAAGAGTGGTTATCAAACTCTCAAATAGATCCATGATTTATCAAGATGGAGTTGTGGAAGATGTGCTAGTAAGAGTTAGAGAACTCATTTTTTAGCTAACTTTTACGTACTCAGCATGGAATAGGAAAATACGCCAAGACATTCAACCTTAATTTTGGGAAGACCATTCCTGGAAATGGAAAAAACAGTCATCAATGTACATGAAGGAACTCTGACCATGGAGCTAGGAGATATAAAGGTCAACTTCAATGTCCTTTACTCAAAAAGAATCCCTCCAAGAAATCATTCCCTCTTTGAAATTTCCCATGAAGAAGGTAGTGACTCCATCAATGTTTTAGGTATGCTTCATGAATTCTTAGCTTTAGAAGATCACACCATGGGAGGAGAGAATACTCAAAAATTTAAAAATTCTGAAATCACATATGAAGTCATTGATAATTTTTTGGAGGAAACTGATATAATACCCTTTATCAATGGAATCCATGCTTTTTTTGTAGGAGAAGTGAATTCAATGTCATCCATAGAACAACCATCGTGTCTTGAATTAAAACCTCTTCCAATTGATTTGAAATATGTATATCTATTGGAGGGAGAAAAATTGCCTAAGATCATTACCAATAATATGTCTGGGACCTAGGATAAAATACTAATTGAAATTCTAAAAAAAATCTCGAGCCATAGGATGGAGTCTAGGGGATATACCTAGGATAAAACCCAAGGTCTCCTCACATAGAATCTTTTTAAAAGAAGAATCTCATCTTATTAGGCACTCCTAGGGGAGATTAAACCCCACCATCATGTACGTTGTAAAAAAAGAAGTTGAAAAGTTGTTGGCGCCTAATATAATTTACCCAATTTCTGACTCTCAATGGGTTAGCCCTATCCATGTGGTTCTAAAGAAAATGGGTTTGACCATTGTAGAGAATGAGAAAAATGAATTAATCCCCATGAGATTACAGAACAGTTGGAGGGTATGAATTGATTATAGAAGACTAAACCAAGTCACCCAGAAAGATCATTTCCCAATTCCATTTATTGATCATATGTTAGAAAGACTGGAAAGTAGAACACATTACTGCTTTTTGGATGGATTTTCTGGATATTTTAAGGTTCCGATTTTCCTAGAAGATGTTGAGAATACGACCTTCACCTGTCCTTTAGGAACCTTTGCGTACAAGAGGATGGAATTATAATTGTGCAATGCCCAAGGTACATTTCAACGATGTATGGTAAGAATTTTTTCGGATAACATAGAAGACTGACTGAATGTATTTCTCAATGACTTTACTATTTTTGGTAATTCATTTGATCATTGCTTGGGAAACCGTGAAAAAGTTTTGAAAACATGTATAGAGAAAAATTTGGTTTTAAACTTTGAAAAATGCCACTTTATGGTTGAAAAAGGAATTGTTCTAGGAAATATCATTTCTAAAAAGGGAATTTAAGTGGCTAAATCTATAATTGAAGTGATCAATTTATTGCCATACCCCACCTATGTGAGACACATTAGATCATTTCTTGTGCATGTGGGATTTTATATGAGATTCATCAAAGAATTCAGTAAGATTTCTATTCCACTCTCAAGATTGCTATTGAAAGAGGCTGAATTTGTTTTCAATGATAATTGCAGGAAGGCATTTGATGAGATGAAACAAAATTTGATCACCCACCGATAATGCAGCCCCAAAATTGGGAGCATCCATTTGAGCTCCTTTGTGATGCATCAAATCAAACTATGGGAGCAGTTCTTTCCCAACGAATTGAACGAAACCCCAAAGTCATAACATATGCTTCAAGAACCCTATATTATACTCAATTCAACTACACAACAATTGAAAAAGAGTTTCTTTCCGTTGTCTTTTCATTAGATAAATTCAGTTCATATTTACTTGGAACTAAAGTAGTGGTATTTTATGACCATGCAACACTTAGGTATTTGATGAAGAAGGATGATTCCAAACCAAGACTGGTGAGATGGATAATCTTCTTATTAGAGTTCAATATGGATATTAAAGACAAAAAGGGACCTAAAAACCAAGTGGCAGATCACCTCAGCAGGCTTCCCAACACTGCTGAAAAAGGAATTCTTAGCTAAACCCTCTTAATGATCACATACCTGGAGAGCAGCTCTACATCCTGAAGAATGAAGTGTCGTGGTATACTAACATAGTCAATTATCTGGCTACATCTCAGGTACCTTCTTCCCTTAACTCCCATCGAAAACATGAACTTAAGGCTGAATCAAGATTCTATATCTGGGAAGATCCCTTTCTCTAGAAAATTTTCAATGATCAAGTCATAAGAAGATGTCTCCCAACAAGTGAAGTAGAATCTGTTTTTCAATTTTTTTTACACTTGCTTGTGGAGGACATTTTGGACCTCAAAGAACTGCTAGGAGAGTATTTGAATTCGGAATATATTGCCCTACCTTGTTTAAAGATGCTCATGATTTCTGTAAGAAATGTGAAAAATGTCAATTTTTTGGAAACACTTCAAAAAGGAATGAAATTCCCCATAAACCCATAATTTTTTGTGAGATATTTTATGTTTGGGGAATTGATTTTATGGGACCATTTCCCATGTCTTTTTTGAAATCATATATTCTACTTTATGTTGATTGTGTCTCAAAATAGGTGGAATCCAAATCCACCAAAACTGATGATGCCAAAGTGGTGTGTGATTTTGTCAGGGAAAACATTTTTTGTAGGTTTGGAGTAACAACAGCCATTATCAGCGACCAAGGGACACATTTTTTCAACAGAAGAATGGAGGCTATGATAAGGAAGTATGGGGTACATCAAAAAACATCTACACCATACCATCCCCAAAAAAATTTCCAAGGTGAAGTATCAAAACGTGATATTAAAGGAATTTTGGAGAAAATAGTCAAGAAAAACTAAAAATATTGGAGCAAAAGACTTGAAGAAACTTTATGGGCATACCGTACAGCATACAAGACGCCCATTGGTATGATCCCATATCAGTTGATTTATGGAAAAAGTTTTCACTTACCAGTGGAATTAGAGCACCAAGCATACTGGGCTTTGAAAAAGGTGAATATGGATTTGAAGAGTGTTGGGAAGGAGAAGAAACTACAGTTGCCGGAGCTGGAAGAAATCCGGAGATAATATTTTTAAAATTCAATAATTTATAAAGAAATAACCAGGGTGGCACATAAAAAACTAATTCAACCAAAGGCCTTTCAACCTGGAGACCAAGTTCTACTCTACAATTCTAGATTGAAGTTAATTCCAGGTAAGCTTTGTTCCTGGTGGGAAGGTCCTTTTCATGTTACTAATGTATATCCTTTTTCTTCCTTTTAGGTTGAGAAACAAGGAGGAAACCCATTCACTTTTAATGGTCAAAGTCTAAAGAAGTTCTATGGAAGTTTACTTCAAGAACTGGTGGAGGATGTCAATATTCTCCAACCCATCTACTGATTTCTTCTCATAAGGTAAGGTCGATCCAACAACATTAAACAAAGGCACTTCCGGGAGGCAACCCAAGTTTCACTGTTTTCATAGGATTTAGTTTTCAGTTACCTCTTAAATCATCCAATTGAGATATAATGGAATGGTTCTTACACTGGTATGAGTGGTTCTAATTTTTCAAGAACCATCATGGAAGGAAACCATAAGGAAGACCCATGAAGAAGAGGAAGAGGAACAAAATCTTTATGCCAAAAGGGAGTTCACTTTTTTGTGATTATCATTTAAAATCCCTTCATTTTTTCATCAAAATCATGTTTTGATCATTAAAGTTAAAATTGCATTCCCACACTTGAATTAATGTTTTATTCAACTTATCTAGGAGACATGAGTTTCTTAGGAATCATGTGATTCCATGTTTTAGATTTCAATGTTGATATTATTATATGAATGAAATGAATAATTTAATGTTTAAAATGAATCATGGATATTGAAATAATGACTCATCATTTGAATGAATTAATTGATTCATGTAAATGAAATTTCCCTACCATCTTTCATGCTTTGAATTTCTGAAATTTATGTGAATTGATTTGTTATTATTAGTCATTCCATGAGTGATTTTCCAATATTATATTTCTCATTTTTGAGAGGATTTCTAGACCAAGTACTTCCTATTTATTCTTGATCATATTTCTTGAGTGATCTTGGGACATGTAACTGCCCGAACTTGTATTGAAACATGTCAAAACTATTCCTATATAAAAACACATTTAAAATGATTGAGGCATCCTTTGAAAATCCACTTATCCTCAAAAGACCACCTTTACATCAATCCTTATTTTAGACCATATAGAACATGAATGAACTTTATAGGGATGAGCCATTTTAAGCCATTTTTATCCATTCCTACCCTAATCTCGGTATTTGCATGATATTTTAATGTTTAAGTGTGGGGGTAAAAGGAATCATGGTGAACAGGATGATACACACTATGAGGACAAAGTGTGGGGGTGTTATTGTGGGAATTGTAAAAGGTTATGGAATCATTCATGATAATATATTTTTCCCCCTCTTGAATTAAAAAAATGAAAAAAATGACAAAAAGATCCAATAAAATAGAAAAATGGGTTTTGATTTGAGAGAACCAAAAATCACTATTTTTCAGATCGACGATCTTTTGATCATATGTGGTTAGGTGATGGATGTGAGGTTTGATCTGATCATAACATTCGGAAAAATAAAAAAAATACAAAATAAAAAAATATTCAAGAGGGTGCACAAATCATCCATTATTCTTACTTTATCATAACCTTTTCTTTGAGTTTTGGTAAGTGGGTGTTGCTACTTTTAAGGGGAGAATTTCATTAATCTTTTACTTTTAATATCATGCATTGTACTTCAGAGATTAACCTCCTCCTTGATCCTTAATTTTTAATGCATAAAATCCTACCAAGATTAATCCTTAGAGTCATTTGAACCTTTATTGCAAGTCCTCATGATTTTATGTGTCTTTTGACTTTACAAAGTGGAGAAATTAATTCATTTACAAGCCTATTGATAAGAAGCATGTTCTCATGATATGATCCTAACAATACTTGAATTGTATAATGAGTGATGAGAAATAAAAATAAAAAGTGAGGTAAATCATGACATGGAATTTTTAATAGTAATGAATCAAGGAACTTGAATGAATTAAAGGATAAGTTCCATCAATTTTCAAAGGGGAAAAGTAAAATATGTGAATTATTTATTTCTTTGAAAAATGGGAAATTAAATTGATATTTTATGCAAATTTTTGAAAGTTTGATTTTACATTGAAATTTGTTTGATTTTATTGCATTGGGATTTTAATATTGGTAACATCGGTTTCCTCTTATTTCTAAGTTGAGATTTTATGCTTGAGGATAAGAATGATTTAGGTGTGGGGGTATTTGACAGAGAAAATTTACATGCATATTTTTTATCAAATAATGATTATTTTTTATTGTTTTCCAATGATAAACCCCATGTATTTACATGTTTTATTGAAATAATGGGTAATTTGAGTTTTATAATGCAAATGAGAAAAATTGTGAAAAGTGCATAATTTTGAAAATTCAGATAGATTTTGACCACAAGGGTATTTTTTTCATTTCTCATAAAAAATATGTCCAAAATTTGTGATAAATATTTTTTGGAATCCTTATTTTATTTCATCCAATTTTGTCTTCTAGACCAGGAGATGATTCGGCCATCTAAAGGGTCTAAAAATTCATTGAAGTGGGAAATTTGTTTTGGCAGACAGCGTGGACCCCACCACCGTAATAGATGCACAATTCGGTATCCACATCTACAATTTTGATGCTTCCACCTGGATATGGAATATAACTCATAGGCTCGCTCACCCATTAACTCCCATGGAGTTTTTCATCTATTAATATGGATATTGATCATTATACATTTAAATAAAGCTTCCTGGAAATTTCGGCCAGAAAAAGTTCTATTCAAGGAAAATTCCATAACTACTACATCCGGTGGATAAATTCTATGATATTTTGAGGGGAGGTAGAAATTTATGAACATGTTTTATGAATGAGTAAATGTGAAAGAAGTAATTTATGACAGATAAAATGTTTCACATTTAGAAAAAATAATTTTTCCTATAAAAGAAGAGGAGCTCCTACCTCTCAATTTAATCCTTCACATCCCATTCTAGCCAGCGACAAGCATCAAAGAGGAGGAGAGATTTCTCCTACTTATTATTCATTCCTAATTACGTTCTCCATGTATATTTTTTATTTGAATTCGATGACCCCACCTTTCCTGGATTGGTATAAAATTTTCTGATTGGGTGAAGGGAAGAGGGACCCCATTTTGTGATGTTTGAGTTTCTGAAGTTTAATTCAAAGGAATTATTTTCTTTTAAATGAATGCTTATCAATTTAATTTATTTTTGAATTTTAATTAAATATGATTTTATTTTGATTTATTCTTAAATATTAAATTGATTTTTTTAAATATTATTATACCCTTTCTTGATCTATTCATTTTTACACCGATTGGTTAATCTATGATGAAAATCAACTAAGCGAGTGATTTGGTGATTGCTAAATCATGTGGATAAATTAAGAGAGATTAATTTAATTATTTTGGGAAATCAATACCAGATTTGGTATTGCATAAGTAATTAAAATTAGTCCATTAATATTTCTACACTTTGATAAATAATTAAATAAAAGGGGAAAAGAAGAAACAACTGTTATTCAATTCACTTTATTATTTTTTCTAAAACCAAAGGATTCATATTTTCATGAAAACTATGATGACATCACAAATGGGAAAACCCAACCTAAATCCAATCACTTATCTCACATATTAATTTCATAAACATTTTTTAAGAAAACCCATTTCCTTCTTAAAACATTCAAACTTGTTATTTTTTAAGTGACACCAAGATTAAAACACTGCTCTTCATAGAATGACATTCTGGTTACTATTAATAAAACACCCTTAGGGGGATTTAATTGTTTTTCCCATACCCCAAGATAAGTGTGTGTCAGATATGTCTAGGAATGTATCTAAGGATAAGTATAAGAATAATTCAAAGTATATGAAAATGTCTTAAAATTTTGGTAAATTATAGAGAGATTGGTTTTATAGAAATACATCCATGAATAAATACTACAAGTGGATGTGACTTTAGCCCATCCCAACATAGGGGTAACAACCCAGAAACCACTGTATTGATCTATATTCGATCTGGAACTAGTGAACAATAATTGTCATTACTTCACACCTGGTTTGACACTCCCTTGGGATGTGATTTGAGAATTCATGAACTCTTTATGAACCATAATGAAGTATTTAAATTAAGCATGACTATGAATGGGCTAGGATAAACCTAAGGTGTCATAGATTAAGAAGGAAGGTTTTGAGAAGTTATGAACTCTTTATATTTTATATGAAGCAAGTTTTACACATCTTATGAGGTACTATTAGGGTGTTGTCAAACAACCTAAAAGAAAAATTGATAGATTATTTTTTTCCTCAAACCTAGTTTCCAAATGTCCTTATTTATTATTGAATTTTGCATTTATGAAGAAGGTTTTTAATGCACTATCATGGTGTAAATGGAGGGTTCTGTTACATATCAATCACATGGGCTTGACAAGAAAAATAATATACAGTTAAAATGAAGGACTAAATACCATAAAGTGAAAATTAAGATCTTTCCTTTTTACTCAAAGTGTGGGAATAAGTATAGAGAAAATTGTATTAAGGGGATTGCTAAATGTTTTAAGTGTGGAATAGAAGTTCATAGAGAAAATGTTTGCCGATGTAATTTTAATGATTTATCAAATGATGTGAATAAAGATAGATATGAATAGAATACACCTCCCACACTCTAGTGTTTCAATTGCAGGGAGTTTGGGCATTATTAAAATCAATGCCCAAATCCAAGGGTGAACATGGATGATATCCACAATAACCTCTTATAAAAAAGGACAAAGGGAAAACTTATGCAGTTGTAATGGAGGAAAAAAATAGTGATGATTAAGAGACACTAATCCTTATATAGTATTGAATTTTACATTTTATTTTGTATGAATAATCCCTATGAAAATATTATTGTTCACTTTTGGGTGAAATTTCATGTTATTTTCTCACTCTACATGGCTTCTAGTATAATAAAATTACATTTTATTTTCTATCAGTACAAAGATAGTCCCAAGTTTTCAAATGAAAATTATTTATATATAAGATAGGATATTATTTAAGGAATTAAGGGTAAATTATATTTTTGGTGGGTTACAAGGATGACCATTTATAAAATGGATTATGTTGAACTTGAGATGAGGTTTTACAGATTAAAGAGATGCTATAACATATGAATATTTATTCATATTGGAAAACTTTTTCTAATAATTTTTTTGTTATCAGGACAAATGGAATGAATTATCAGTATATGTATGGATCTCATGATCTATTAGTACTTAAAGAATGAAAAAATAACCTTCATCCCTTGGAGTAAGAGATGAAGTGGAAAACAAGAAACGTACAACCAAGGAGTGATATTGTGCATATGAAAAGGAATGAAATCAAGTATGTTTTTTCTTTTTGTTCACAGAAAATAAAAGAGTTTCTAAACTATTGAAAATTGATTTTGAAAATGATGTATCATAACACCATAATTTATGTTGAACTGATGGTCTTATAAATCATCATAGATTTATGGTTTTGAGGTCCTTAACTTTTATCTGATCATTAACTTACTGGTGATCAGTAACCTTTATCACACAATATATTTATTTATGCATTTCTTCCACGACTGGTATTCCCTCCAACCTATGTTATCCTATGTATAAACCTAGTATTGAGTTACCTTGAGTATCCATTATGGTTCCAATAGTCCCTATTTAATGTCTATTTTATTATTCATTTTTATGATGTGTATTTAAATGAGTAAAACCTTAAACTTTTAAAACATTGAAAACCCAAAACAATAATGGGAGAAAATCATTTTAAGGTAGATAGAATGTAACACCTCGAAATTTTGTGATATATATTCTTTTATTTATTTTAATATTTTTAATATTTTGTATTTCTCCCAAAATTGAATATATATATTTTTTATAAAAGCTCTAAGTTTGGATTACAATATATGCAATACCAAGTTAATCTTGTGCTACCAAAAACACATATATAAAATTTAAATACATGAAAAAACATTTTTTGCCTTTTGTTACACACAATGAAGAGTTCCTACAATAGCTTACATAACAGACAATTCCATGTTTTACTGAACTATAATATACTATTTTTATTTTTATTAAAATATTATTATATCTACCACCTATACATTGGAATAGAAGTTATGAGTAATTCTAAAAAATTATAAAAATATTATTTACACTTATATAAATGAATCCTTTAGTTATTAATGATTAGAAGTGAATGTAAGAACTACTTGAAAATAAAGAAATTACTTTTCAAAGAAAAAAAATTTTCTATGTACAAATACGATTTAATCTTAGTAAAATAAACAACCCAATTTGAATAATTTTTTCAGTAAAATTTATACATTATATATTCAATCAATATTATTGATACTCATCCAATATATTTGATAACTGTAAAAAAAAATCTAAATTTACGAATAAAAAGAGGTATTTTTCTAAAAGGTAATTTTACCACCTTTTAATGGATAACCAATTTAAAATTTGATTTATGAAAATTTTATAATTTTTATTTTAAAAAAATTGCAATTAAAATATAAAAATTTACTTTGGGGGAGTTTTTGGTATTTTTCTTATAAGTTTCATTTTTGGATGAATAGTAAAAAACGCTGAATTTTAATTCAAAAATGTTTTTTCATATAAATTATTTATATAGTTAAATATTATATTAATTTGGTTTTAATGTATAATTATATCAATTATATATCGGTTAATACTTTATTTCATTTTAACAAATTTTAAATTGAAATTAGATATAAAATTATTTCAATCTTTCGAACATTTTTACTTTGAAACCCTACTTTGTCGTCCCCTCCGCGAGATTAAATTTAAATTAATTTCTACAACTTCTGATATTATGTTTCATAAAAACTTATTATATAATTTATATTATGTTAATAATACTATTTTACATAAACGATTAGTGAAAGTGATCAAAATTAATTATAATAATTTAGAGATAAATTATCTTAACAAAGGACTAAACCATAAACATAAGATCCAAAATGATATATAAATTTATCCAAAATCCTTTTTATTGAAATATATATATACTATATCATCCATTTTCTCAAATTTGGACCATTATTAGAGCCACAAGGATTGGAAAAAACCTGGGTGGAATTCCCTTCTAAAAAAATTTACAAGAATACCACTCCTCCTCCACTATAAAAAGGTACTCACCCCTCCCACATATTCACACCTCTAAAGCCATTTTCATCTCATAAAATTGTCTAAAATAGTCTCCCAAAAACCCTCCCTTAATCATAGAGGCCTTCCTTTTGGAATGAATCCATCCACGGAATCCCTTTGGTGAAAACCAAAATGAGATTCCTAAAGATGAGGTAACATCCTTCCTTAAGCTCATTTTTATTATTTTAATTCTCCACCCCTTAAACTATTCTTATTACATGATTATATACTAACCTAAGTATCCTAAATATACTTATACTTTTTATCCAATGTTTTCTACCTACACTTACACACACTTACATATAATGGTTAACGAACATACCATTCTTGTGTAGGGAGAACTACCGTCTCATGAAATGATGTTGTTCATTTTTCCTTTACCATCATTCATGGTTGGGAATTATGATGGTCACTATATTTTTATTTGATATATATGATATTTATTAATTATATATTATCAGTTAATCATTATATAAAACACCCTTTCATGCTTCCCATATTGTGTAAATATGATAACTTCGTTTGTGGACATGTGCACTACTGCCTCCATAAGTGATGTGATTCGTTCCGACTTTACATGGTCTCCATTCACTTTATTCGAAGCACATAATGGTTCTCCTTGATTCAGAATAAGATTTTTTCCTGGCATGGTCCTCTGCCCCACGTACCTGTGATGGCTCCTATTTCTTTCTCTTCTGATGGTCTTATGACTACCATATAAAGCATGAATCCTTGACCATAGAAATATGGGTAAGACTTCTGGAATTGCTGCTTCCTTTTCAGAATCCTACCATTATCCTCTTGCTTGGGAATTTAGTTGGTCATTATTTATGCTTAGACCGTAGAACTAGGGCTCTATTCCACCCGATTTCACCAAGAATTTACGTTGAAGTGGTTTTATCCAAACCACTGATCAAGTCAATCATCATTGCTATGAGTGAGGAGGTTAGATATAAACAATCTGTTGTTTCTGAGTACTAGATTGACTATTGTTCTCGGTGTCTCAAATTTGGGCATCTGATGAATGATTGTAGTGGAAGAAGGGTGATTTTGCAGGTAGTTTTAGCTCAACAGGCTGCAGTTGTGGTGGAACTGAACTCTCAGCAAGGGGAGCAGGATCCGGGTACTGGAATGAAGACATGAATTTTTCCTTCTAGTCTCAATAAATTGAATGGAGACCGAATGGGGGTAGTGAAAGAGTCAATGAATTCAAGGGTGGATGAGGTGTTTGGAAGGCTGTAGAGGGATCTTGGGGTGACTCATTCAGGAGGTTTGGAGACTTCAGTGAATCAGGTATTTCAATATGCTGGGGTGGCCAGTCGGAACCAAGAAGTGGTACTCGCAGAGGGTAAGGAGGACATGGAAGGACCTGCTATGAATTTATAGGTATGAGAGTAATGGGACGAAACTGGTAGCTAGGTGAGGGCCTTACCTTGGCTGAAGATACAACCTGTGCAGCAAGTCATGAGTATTGAAGTTAGTGACTACTTTTCTGATCTGGTGAATGAGGAACCGGAAGTGAATCAGGATCGAGTTTCCCCTATGTTGTCTCCTGGTGAGGTGTCTATTAAGATGATGAGCTAAATGACAGTGGCGTTATGGGCCCAGGATAGATTTGTGATCAGAGTGGCAAGAAGATTGAGAAGGTGCAGGGGAAGGGCTCATGCAATTGTGAAAAAGACTTGAATCATGGGTGACTCTCATGCTGAGGTGGAACTCCCAAGGAGGGTAGGTGGAAACATGTAGATTGACTTGTTTTCTCAGGTTGCGGTTTCTGGAGAAGGGTTTTTATATAAGGGGATACTTGAAGGCCATGAGCTTGTTGTGCAATCACATCATTTATCAATGGTGGATACTAACAGTCACGTCGAGCAGGAGCATTGAGTGAATGATGGTCACCAGGAGATGATTATCCCCGTGAAATGGGGGGAATATCTGATAGTGAGAAGGATAATTCTGGTGGTCGAGTTCAAATTTATTATAGTGACATTGTTCATTATGTAAAGAAAGATGTGGTAGGGAATGAGGGAGTTATGAACGCTCCACCAAAAAGAAGGGAGCTGAAGGATTATTCTTCTATGCTGAAGCCGATGCCTTCCATATCTTCTATTAGCAAAGAAAAAGGGATGAATTCCTCTGAGGAGTTTTTGTACTTGGAGAAACTAAATATCAGAAAAAAGAATGTGAAGATTACAAAGAATTATGAAATCTCAGAATGGCAGTCGGCTACCGCAGATTAAGCAATCGACCTTGGAAATGGTGATGGACATGGAGACGGGAATGGCTTTTATGATATGTAATTGTCTGTTATGGATTATAACGCTTGTCTTCTGTACTTTTTCTTTATTTTAATAAATTTTCAGAGACACTGTCTCTTGATGAGATTTCCTGGTATAAATATATGTAATTTATTTTCTTTATTTCAAGATGAAAATAAAACAGAAATGACATTCATGCATACGTACGACCTACCATCTCCAAGAACGTTATATTCCATTTCCTATTAATATAGTTCTTATATTACTACAAATATTTATATAAGGAATATATATGATATTTATTTCATGTTTTAGATTTTTAAAATTATTAAATCATGATCTAATTAATAGGATCTAGAATAATAAGTAGAAATGTATATGAAAAGCAAATAATATACTACCTAAAATGTAACATTGTCATGGAATTTTTTGAAAATGGGTAATATAAAGTCATTATAAAATAATATATGGTTTTGAATATAATATTATGTTTATTAATAATATTTTTAATAAAAATATATTTATTATATATTTTTTTAAATGTGTACAAATAAAGTCAACACTTACAGTATGGGTTTTCTCATCTCACTTTTTATTATCAGTGGTATGCATGCCATGTTCACCAATCATTTATTCTGTATGGTATATATAATTCCAATGAATGTATTATATTATAAATTCAAATAAATTTATTTGTATTTACATATCCTTTTGATGATCTCTGTTTTATAGGTTATATGTTTAAAGAGTTACCAAATTGGTAAAGTGGTTTTGTCTGAATTTGTTATCTTGGTGTCACATGTCATGTTATGAACCTATTTTTTATGAGGTGTATGTACTTCCTTTTAAATTTTATATCATGAATTATCTAGTTTTCATGATATTATAATCTTCATGTAATTTCCCTTTCCTAGGGGATCATTATTTAATGTTTTCAAAGTGGTAATATTTTATTGCTACAATCTCATCATTTATCAGGATTGTCTATGATTATGATTCCATTTATAATATATTATGATATATCTCTCAAGAAAACTCATTAATTTCCTTATCCTATATTAATTAATTATATATTCATGTATTGGTGCAACTATCCCACTCTTGGGTACTTAAGATAATTAAGATGTTTTTTAAGAAAATACGACTTTATCTCTATCTTCGGTTGTAAATATGCATTCTCTCACAAGAATGTTTTGTAAAAATGTTAAAAAAAGGTATAAAACGTGTTTTAAATGTTTTCAAGATTTTTTTATAAGTTTTAAAATTATTTTTAAGTAAAAATATTTCCAAAAAAATTTTCATGTTTCTTTTAATAAAATTCAAGGAAAAAGGTTTTCAAAATTATTTTCAATCTTCTTTTAACCGTTTTCGATTAAAAAATTTTTAAAAATAATTTTCAGGCCTCTTTTATATGTTTTCTATGAAAAAAGGTTTTCAAAATAATTTTCAGGCTTCTTTTATATGTTTTCTATGAAAAAGGTTTTCAAAATATTTTCAAGATTCCTTTATATGTTTTCAAATATATTTACAAAGAAAAAGGATTTCAAAATTCTTTATGTTTTAATGAGTTTGGAAAATATTTTTTTCTCAATACATGTTTTAAACAATTTTTCATGATTCCTTTATGTGTTTTCAAAGCTTTTTCAAAGAAAAGGAATTTGAAAATGTTATATTTTATAAAAATTGATGTTCAAAGTGATATTAAAAAATCTTTCTCTATCTATGATGACATACCTAGATATAGTTTATGATTTAATAGTTATATGATCCAATGAAACCATTCATATTATTTCTATGAATGGTTTATGTTTCGATGGATTAATTTTTATGAAACTTGTTTCTCCTCAATGGGTTATACCCTAATAAATGCTTATAAAACCATCTTCCTTTAAGAGGTTATTTTAGGATAAAGTGATTATGAAACCTATCTATTTTTCATAGGTTATGATATGATTAAATATTTTTATACCCATTTCATTTTATGGGTTATGATATAATGTTTATGAAACCAATATATTTTTATGCATCATGAAATGATGAATATATTATAGACCCCATATGTATGATTTCATTATGATATGGGTGAGACCTATATCTACCTCCAATACATTGGGTAATGATTTTTATCTCATGAGTATGATAGGGTTGCAGTGGGAGGTGAACCTCATTTAGTAATATAATCCTAGAACGAGGAGTAAACCTAGTTCATTGCGAAAAGGATGGAATAAAGAGAGAACACAATTTAATAATACAAGGCTAGAATGGGGAGTGAACTCAGTTCAATAATACTGGGATAGAATAGAGATTGATCATGGTTTAGTATAGGAAATTTTCCACTAATACAATCTTGGGGGTGAACCTTGACTACTAAGTTAGTTTGGGGAGTGAAATCATTCCAATAAGATGACATTGTAATTAAGCCTTAACTACTATGGAAATAATTTTATATATTTTGGTATCTTCTAAAATCACATGCCTTATGTTTATATTATGATCTCATGGATTATTATCTTTAATTCCTTATGATTCATGTCTTATGAATTAATAACATGAATTCCATGAATCTTGATTGTGATATTTTGATATGTAAGGATTTATCTTCTAATGATAAAATCAGGTTCTCATTACCTTATTCTTATTTTATGCTTACATATCCCTCTTCTTTACCCTTACTAAAAATATAATCTCACACATTTATTATGTTTCCTTTTCCCAGGTTATGAAAAAAGGGTTTAAGTGGTATTACTAAAGGGGTAGATCTTTAAGGGACATGTTGAAAATCATTCCCCAAGTTAGATGATTATGTTTCCATGTTTTCAAAGACACTAAAGTATTATGGTCCTCAGGCCTATATTTTTTCAATATACTGAATATTACTCTCAAATGATGTAATATCCATGTCTATTAATCCCGGGCCGCTATACTATAAGCACTATCATGAAATAGATGATGTGAAAAAATAGAAAAATGTGCTTAAATCATCAAAAGATACAGTTTATACATGGAAGAATGAGGATTATTATTCCTTTTATTTATATTTTATCATACCAGAATAAACAAAAAATCAAAATATATAAATGAAAAAAATAGGCAAAAAACCTAAAAATTCAATTATCTTCCAATGATTACAAACTTAAAGCTCAAGATTACAACAATTAACACCCCTACCCTAATTTATAACTATGATGTTTAGAATTACATGATAGAGAATATGATTAAAATGGATGAATAAATCTCTGAAACTCAAATAACACTTACACTTGGTCGTTACATACCTTCCAATAATCCATAAAGTGATTTTATAAAGAATATTTTAAATTTAGATTCAATAAAAGTCCATGTTCTATGGCTGTAGGTGAGCTGTTCGTGATATATTCTCCACCAAATTGATTCAACTGGATGAATAATAAAAACAAGATAAATTGACATAAAATTCTATGTAAAAGTGTACCTTCAATTTAGTTATCTAGTAGATGTATAATTAGCCAAATTGGAGGTCTGATTCCTGCGTTATGGTCTAATATCTACAGGTAGGTCCAATCTATCCCGCCCAGAATGTCATCAAATTGTGGGCCTCTTTTGGGATAATAAATAGATAAATTGCGATCCATGATCTTTTAGATAAATATAGAAAACAGGAATTTTCATTTGATAACAAAATTCCATCCCAATTGGATGAATATATTTTCCATTCATAATATTTATGTCCATATGTTTTTTGTTATCTAGTGCAGTTTGGCCCTTTTTTCTTGAATTCCATCTTTGGGATCTCTGAATCACATCCTCCTATAATTTAGTCATAAACACAAGTAAAATTTTATTTTTTAAAAGTGATAAAAATTAATTAATTAAAAAAATTAATTTATATTTTTTATTATGTTTGGAATTTATAATAAAAATTTAGTTTAACACAATGGTATATGGGTGGAAATTAATAGTGAATCACTTCGAGATCAAACCCCCACACCTAAACATTTACACTCGTAGGAAAATTCAAATTTCTAAAAATTGATGCATATAGTTATTTCCAATATCATAATTATTTAACATTCAAAGAAATTTTAATCCATTATATCAGTGTGATCAATGAAAAAACCACACTAAGGAGTAATTCATAGTGATCATAGGAAAAATTTCTCATAAATTGTATTTTAGGAAATTGAAGGAGATATATAATACCAATATGAGTAATGAAATAAAAATAAATCCATGCCACTAAATATCCACATGTGTGTGGGACAACCATTTTATGATATTCTTTCCACTTTCGATCCTGTTAATATTGGTTATTTAAAAAAATACTTCTTAATTCTTTCCACTATGTCTCCACTACATCCTTTATAGTCAAATTTCAAATCTCACACATTTTAGAATTATCAGAAGTAAAACGATAATATAATGGAATTCCATATGAATATCCCATGATAGTAAGCTCCATACCAAGATATCCCCATATTCTATAAATTTCATCACTTATCTAATTATTATTATTATTATAATTTTATTTTATTTTTGAATTCTTTTGATGGTTTTGTTTTTTAGGGATTTAAATAGTTAGATAACAAGTACACAAAAAAGTTCATTATTTTAAAGTAATAAAATAGATCAGTTAAGGAATGAACAAATAGAAAAATAATTTTATAAAGATGATGAATATTAACCCAACTTATATTTTCCTTTTATTAAGTAACAAATATTCACAATTAATAATTTTGTGTAAATGTGTCTGCATATGTTAAGCGACATAATTTTACCAAAAACTACTCACAGAAAGGGTATCAATCATCTCCAGTTTTTTATAGAGATAAAATCATTTATATCATCAATAAAAAACCAATTTACTGAAAATCACACCCTCATGTTAAATTTATGTTAAAATTCACATTCCATAATAGAGAAAAACGTTACTTGAGTGTTAAAACAATATGGATTAAGGAATTTTGTCATGAATTTTCAATAATTTTCTTGATTAGGTGAGCATGAAAAGTGAGTATTATGGAACAAAACGTGTAAAATACGAAGAAAATAGGTGGTATGTAAAAATAATCTATAGCAAGTGAAAAAGAGAATAATAAAGAAATAAGATGAGAATCCTAAAGAACCCAAAAATGCACCACCCACTTAGAGTATGTAGTGTCATCACTATAATAAAAGAGAATGTAGAAAGGAAGTGTCAAGAACTAGCCTGGGTACCCTAGTAACATGGTAACTGAGTGGGCCCTGACATAGCCTGAAGGCCATTCCTAATCCCCATGGGTCAACAACTAGCACCTGGTATCCTAAAATTGACAGTGGGAATAGTTTTTTCCCACGAATTGTGGATGTAAAGAAGAAACACGTCAGTATTCCCAAAAAAAGAAACTCCACTAGGAGTAATGTACTAGAATACAATAGGGTATAAACAATCCCAAAGTACTACAACCAAAGTACCAAAATAGAGAAAAAAAACCCATGCCATTAAGGATACAAACACATCCAATGTTCACTATCTGGATCCACCTCTAAGAGATCATTTTCCCTTGCTCGAACCTAGAGATAGAAAATATACAAACACCTAAAGGAAAAAGTAGGGTGTGAGATAAAAAGGCCATTTGAGTCTCACCAAGGATTCCATAAAAATAAAATAAAAATAGATTAACCAAAGGAATTATTTCTGTTTTTAAAATAAACAGGTCAGTAATTTTCAGATCGTATTTAAAAAAATAACCCTATAAAGTTTGAATGATGGAAAATTAATTTAAGAAAATTATTTTTATGTTATGTAATATTTAAAAAATAATGAAATAAATAAAAATGTTACATAAAACAGTTTATGTAAATTTTTAAGGCATGTAATGAAGTTCAAACAACATTGGCATATATTTATATCTCAAATATAAAACAAACAAGTCACATGGTCATGTTCCAAATAGGAATGATCATACTTCAAGCTATATGACTCCACACTATCTAGGTGATCTCAGCAATATTTTTATACACACATACCCCTGACATTAGAAAAAATAAACTTGTCACCATCCCATCGGGGATACGACCTGCATTATATATTTTTTAGAACATTGTAATAGCATAGAGTGTGTCCAAATAAATTACCAACTACCTAAGGCTTGTATGTTCTCTTACACAATCAATGATGGGATACATATTTTAAGACTTCATAAAATAAAATAAATCTAATTCTTCCATTTCAATTCCATTTTTTCATTTAAAAACAAAATAGGTTTTAATAAAAAAAACATTCCTCTTTCACAAGATAAAACCACTAGGTTTCTATCCAAAATACTTATTCCATCTTTACATGTTTGAAATCAATTCAAAACCAATTAAAACAATTTCAAAATTCTTTTCCACAATTAAACTAAACAATTTAATTGAAATCATTTCCATAAAATTTAAAATTTCAATTAAATAATTTTAATCAACCAATTTCCATAAACACACACCAATTCAATGGAATTGGGGGTTTTCAAAAATTCTCATGCCAAAACCATTCCAAATATATTAATTCAATATTATAAGTTTTAATCAAATAAATTGAATAAAATATTGTGAAATTGAATTTTAATCATCAATTGAAATTAATCAAGCATTTCAAAGTTAATCAATTTGGCTAAATAGGACAGAATAACCTACCTTTTCCTGAAAAACAACACTCACAAAAACACCCTTCAATAAGAAAAAAGGTGTAGAAGACCTCGAAGAATGACCTAGATACAAGATCTACCAAAATTGGACATTTATCCTTTAATTTCTATATAACCCATTGAAATCCCAAAGGAGAAGAAAGAGATAGGGAGAGAGAGAGACAAATAATGAGGGTCAAATATTATATGCAAATCAAACTGCCAGCACAAAGATTACAAAACACCAAAACAATGGATATGGAAGGGTTGAAGAGCTTCAAGATCTACTAGGGAAGGATTTAGGTTGAGGGATATGATACTCGAGTGGAGGATAAAATGAGGAACTCAGCTGGTCTACCTATTTAAAAACTACAGTTGGGTTATTACATGACGTGAACTACAAAAAAACAGTACATTAGACGGGGTTATTTAGAGGTGGTTTTACACAACCCCCTCTAAATTCATTTTCTATAACATTTGAGGGGGTTTTGCACAACCCCCTCTAATCATTAAATTTAGAGGGGGTTGTGAACCACCTCTAAATTCAGTTTTTATAAAAATTAGGCATAGATTATGCACAACCTTCTCTAATTATTAAATTTAGAGGGGATTCATAACACCATGTAAATTATTTAGCATTGGTTTTTTAATATTCGGTTTGATTTTTGATCTGGTTATATCAAACTCCAAATTTAATAATTAGTGTCTTTATATATTCTGTTGTATTTTAGAGGAGCTATATATATATATATATAATTAGTTTGGATATATATATAATTGATTTTTTTAAAGGAAATAGTGGTGGATCACAAACCCCTCTTATTTAATATATTAGAGGGGTTCATGAAACGCCACTAATCCCTTAGATTATAAGGGGTTTTGAACCCCTACTAATTTAAGAAATTAGAGGGTGTTTTGAACCCCCTCTTATTGTTGACATTAAAGGTGTATTTTTAACAACCTCTAGTTCATGACATTGTAGGGGGGTTTTGAACCCCTTATAATTTAAGAAATTATAGGGGGTTTTCAACCCCATCTAATTTAAGAAATTAGAGGTGGTTTTGAACCCCATCTCATTTAAGAAAATAGAGGGGTTTTTGAAACCCCTCTAATTTATGACATTAGAGGGGGTTTAAAACACCCTCTAATTGATGACATTATAGGGGGTTTTTAACCCCCTCTAATTCATGAAATTTTATGGGGGTTATGAACCGCTGCAAATCCCATTTATTATAGGGGGTTTTAAACCCCCTCTAAATTTTTATTTATTTCTTAAATCAAATATCATATAAATTCAAATTCTTTAATATATATGTAGGTGTATGCATTAGTTTGTATATATATATTACATAAACACATTACATAAGTTTATTTAAATACATTATAACACAAACATATATAAAGAAATTATATAAATATTGTAAATAAATACTTATTCATATAAAAAAAATGTATACATATATACATATATATTTATATTTATATACATAAAATAATAATAAAAAAAATATTTATTCAAATTTATAATATTTATATATGGTTTTATAAATACTATACATTTATATTATGATTTATATTATACATATATTATATTAAATACATTTTTATTGTAGGTTTTTGTATAAATAAATTTATATTATATTATGTATAAAAATATATATAATATAGAAAAAATTAAATATAAATTTAAATATACATATATATTTTATATAATTATATTATATATATTATATTAAAAATATTTAATTATATACAAATTTATTTATATTATATAATTATTTTATATATATTGTATTATACCGCATTAATTATAAATTAATTTAGTACATATATATATATCATATAATAATTAATAATATTATTGTTACACATAAATGTATATAAATACATTTGTTTTTTATATTTATATTTAAATACATTGATATTAGATTATGTATAATAATTTACATAATTTAGACAAAATTAAATATAATTATAATTATAAATAGAAATATAAATACGAATATAAAGATAAATATATTATTTATTTATATTATATATTGTAATATAAATATTTTATTGTAAATAAATTTATATATATTATATAATTATTTTAAGTATATTGTAGTATAGAATATTAATTATAAATTAATTTAGTGGATACATATATATATCATTTAATTATATTATTTATTTTCAATTATATGAATGCACTTAATTTTGTGCGTATATATGTGTGTGTAGAAGATATAATATAAATGTATATAATTACATACATAAATATATAATATAAATTTATTTAATATAATATATGTATAATATATATTATAATAATATTATATCAATAAATAAAAAAATACACACACACATAAATATAAATATATTTATTAATATATGTATAAATATGAATTTATCTATATTAAATATACAAATATATATATATATACACACACACACACAAATATATTTTAATTATACATAAATACATATTATATAAAAATATTATACAAAAATATATATGATATTATAAATAAATATATTATATATATACAAATATATTATATTATATATATATATATATATAATATTTTAGAATATAAATAAATATAATACATCATGTTTTATATCTAACAATGCGTTCAGCGTAGTGGTAGTTGGGTGTGGCTTGCTTCAAACCGGTCCACCCTTCAAATCCCATAGGAAATGATTTTTTACCCCGGGCGTAGCTTACAGGTGCGCAAGGGGGTGGCTGCCCAGGCATGGCGCACAAACGGGCGCGCTGTCTAGTCGTGCAAGTGGGTGGCTGTTCAGGCACGAGGTTGTCCAGGTGGAGGTGTCCGGGTGTCCAGGCAGGTGTGTGTTTGGTGTCAAGGGGCGCGGGGGTGTGTCTCCACACTGGGGGTGCCCAAGCGGTTGTGTTGGGTGTCCAGGGGCATAGGAAGGGGGGTGTCCACATAGGGGGTAGCCAGGAGAGGTGTCAAGTGGTCGGGGGTGTCCAGGTCAGGGTGTCAAGGGGTGCGGGGGTGGTCGTGACGTGAGGCAAGGGGTGTTTGTGTGGGGGACTCGGGTAGGGGGTGTCAAGAGGGGGGGTCTAGGGGCGCGGGGGATGTCTTGACAGGGGTGTCTTGGTGGGCTGGCGGCGGCCATGGTGGTGTGGGGGGGGGGGGGGTTCCTGGCACCCTTATCGTAGTCAAAGGGGTTAGGGGTAGTTGCGTGAAAACCTCCCCTAATGAAAATCGCAATTATAGGCAGTTAAAACCACTCCTAAATCCTTAGTTTAGAGGGAGTTCCTATTATAACCACCACTAATGTGGTAAATTTAGATCAACATTAGAGGGGGTTTAATCCCCGTCTAATGTAACCCCCGTTAAATTCCCCATCAATTTTGCAATGCTTCCTCACAACTCCCTCTACTAACAGTAGGCAGACACATTAGCAGCGGTTCCTCATAAATGCCACTAATGTATTTAGAAGGGGTTATAACACCTTATAATGTCAAAAATAAACCCTTCTAAAGTGGTTGTTTTTTTTGTAGTGGTGTAATTCCAATACACACTATGAAATCATTAAATTCTGTAACCACTGAAAAACATGTTTTATTGAATTAAAAACCATTCATTAAATACCTCCCAACATGAAAAGGCTATTCATGATGTGCAAACTTCACTATGTGAAGACTTTCATAACATTCTTCCAGAAAACATTATAGGTTGTATAGCCTAGTTACATGACATGTAACCCTCCGACAGCCTAAAAAACATTGGTTAAAGATGAGAGTCTATAAAATCTCTCACTTCACCATTATAGGTATCCTCCCAAATTATTATTATGCCTACCTGGTCAAGGAAAAGGAAAACCCATGAAAATTTTAAAGGTATACCTGTTAGATCGGTAACGAGATGTTAGAACCTCCCCACCATAAAAAAATTTTTGTCCCTTGAAAGTCTATGAAGAAGATTCCATGCCAAAAATATGAGGCCACTACTCTCTCATCAATACCTCACATTCCCATGTATCATTATAATCAAAACTATTCTCCCATAGCACATGAACCAAAGGCATCATCCTCCCATGAAGTACCTTTGTCTCAGAATAAACTATCCTGAATGGTTTCTCAATAATATATAAATCAACTTCAATCTACAAATCACTCCAGCTCAAAACATGAGATGAATCAGATATACACTTTTTCATATGTGATACATGGAATATATAGTGTATCGATGTAAGATTCATTGGAATTGATAAATGGTATGCAACATTACCCACCTATTTAAAAACCTAGAAAGGTCCCACAAAACAAGGAGCAAGATTCCATTTCCTCCCAAGACATTGATAACCAAACCATGGTGAAACTTTCAAGAACACCTAGTCACCAACTGATAACTCTAATGGTCTACGGCTATGATAAGAATAATACTTATATCGGATCAGTGTTTTCAACATTCTCTAATGAATCAACAGATTCTTAACTATCATCTCTTGGACCAAACTCGATCCAACCAAGGAAATTTCACCTATCTCAGACCTACACAATAAGTATTTACAAGAAAGACCATAAAAGGTATAAAAAGGATCCATTATTATCATGTACTAGTACTATTTTTATAGTAAAAATCAATTATCCCAAAGTGATCATCCACATCCCCTTCAAAGTTAAGAACATAAATGCAAAGCATATCCTCAATATTTGGTATATCTCTCTCTATCATGCCATCTTACTACAAATGGTAGGGAGTGCTCAAATGAAACTGAGATCCTAGTGCCTCCTAAAGTCCTCTCCAAATTCATGAAGTGAATCAATCATCCCTATAAGTGACTAAAATAGATATAATTCCATGCAACCGAATAATCTCTCTCACGTACAGATTTCCCAACTCCTCAACTTTGGCTATATTATTAATGGGTATAAAGTGAGATGACTTGGTCATCCTATAAATCACAACCCATATCACATTATTATTACTATGGGTATGATTCCACCCACCCACAAATTTCGTAGATATTCCATCCCACTTCCAAGTGGGGATTGGAAGTGGCTAAAAAATACCTGAAGATTTTGGGTGCTGGATCTAAACTTACTGGCATGTATAGTAATACGAGAAAACCTCAGTAATTCCCCTTCTCATACCGGGAAATAAGAACTATTGTCATATGTCATAGAACATATTAGTGGTTCCTAGGTGGAAATCCCACGGATAATTTTAACAATCCCCCTTAATAGACTTCCTTGCATCTAATGGATCAAAAAAATGATTCTGTTAACATAGCACTACTAGAAATCTGACTTTTCCCAACTCTTCTATACCAACGGTTTGTAAAAACCATTGCTGTAGGTCCTTTTTCCCAACGGTTTAGCCAAACCGTTGGGAAATCCCACTTTGTGGCCACCATTCCCAACGGTTTGGCCAAACCGTTGGGATAGGTATACCCTTTCTCGACGGTTTTGGAAAACCGTTGGGAAAGGGTATACCTATCCCAATGGTTTTGACCATTGGGAATGGTCCCCTAGAAATCAAACTCGACCCTAGAATAAATTCCAGAATCAAGAACTATACCGATGGTTGTCAAAACCGTTGGTATAGGTCCTGAGAATTGTTATCATATCTTCTTACTGAGAACATTATATAAATCCAAATTTAAAATAATTAAGAATATATATATATATTTATGTAATTATGTACACAAAAGTCATGTTAGGTTAGTGGTTAAGTTTTTCAATGATAAACTAGGGGTCCTGGGATCAAATCCCAGTGAATGTTTTTTTTTGAAATACATATACCAACGGTTCCATAACCATTGGTATAGATTTTCATATTACTTATACCAACAGTTTCCAAAAACCATTGGTATAGACCTATACCACTGGCTTACTTGGCAACGGTTCTCCAAACCATTGGTATAGGCTATACCAACGGTTTGGAGGCCTATACCAATAGTTCCAAACCGTTGGTATATGTTAGTTTTCCAGTAGTGTGGAACATTGGTGGGCTGGCGGCGGCCATGGTGGTGTGGGGGGGGGGGGGGGGGTTCCTGGCACCCTTAGCGTAGTCAAAGGGGTTAGGGGTAGTTGCGTGAAAACCTCCCCTAATGAAAATCGCAATTATAGGCAGTTAAAACCACTCCTAAATCCTTAGTTTAGAGGGAGTTCCTATTATAACCACCACTAATGTGGTAAATTTAGATCAACATTAGAGGGGGTTTAATCCCCGTCTAATGTAACCCCCGTTAAATTCCCCATCAATTTTGCAATGCTTCCTCACAACTCCCTCTACTAACAGTAGGCAGACACATTAGCAGCGGTTCCTCATAAATGCCACTAATGTATTTAGAAGGGGTTATAACACCTTATAATGTCAAAAATAAACCCTTCTAAAGTGGTTGTTTTTTTTGTAGTGGTGTAATTCCAATACACACTATGAAATAATTAAATTCTGTAACCACTGAAAAACATGTTTTATTGAATTAAAAACCATTCATTAAATACCTCCCAACATGAAAAGGCTATTCATGATGTGCAAACTTCACTATGTGAAGACTTTCATAACATTCTTCCAGAAAACATTATAGGTTGTATAGCCTAGTTACATGACATGTAACCCTCCGACAGCCTAAAAAACATTGGTTAAAGATGAGAGTCTATAAAATCTCTCACTTCACCATTATAGGTATCCTCCCAAATTATTATTATGCCTACCTGGTCAAGGAAAAGGAAAACCCATGAAAATTTTAAAGGTATACCTGTTAGATCGGTAACGAGATGTTAGAACCTCCCCACCATAAAAAAATTTTTGTCCCTTGAAAGTCTATGAAGAAGATTCCATGCCAAAAATATGAGGCCACTACTCTCTCATCAATACCTCACATTCCCATGTATCATTATAATCAAAACTATTCTCCCATAGCACATGAACCAAAGGCATCATCCTCCCATGAAGTACCTTTGTCTCAGAATAAACTATCCTGAATGGTTTCTCAATAATATATAAATCAACTTCAATCTACAAATCACTCCAGCACAAAACATGAGATGAATCAGATATACACTTTTTCATATGTGATACATGGAATATATAGTGTATCGATGTAAGATTCATTGGAATTGATAAATGGTATGCAACATTACCCACCTATTTAAAAACCTAGAAAGGTCCCACAAAACAAGGAGCAAGATTCCATTTCCTCCCAAGACATTGATAACCAAACCATGGTGAAACTTTCAAGAACACCTAGTCACCAACTGATAACTCTAATGGTCTACGGCTATGATAAGAATAATACTTATATCGGATCAGTGTTTTCAACATTCTCTAATGAATCAACAGATTCTTAACTATCATCTCTTGGACCAAACTCGATCCAACCAAGGAAATTTCACCTATCTCAGACCTACACAATAAGTATTTACAAGAAAGACCATAAAAGGTATAAAAAGGATCCATTATTATCATGTACTAGTACTATTTTTATAGTAAAAATCAATTATCCCAAAGTGATCATCCACATCCCCTTCAAAGTTAAGAACATAAATGCAAAGCATATCCTCAATATTTGGTATATCTCTCTCTATCATGCCATCTTACTACAAATGGTAGGGTGTGCTCAAATGAAACTGAGATCCTAGTGCCTCCTAAAGTCCTCTCCAAATTCATGAAGTGAATCAATCATCCCTATAAGTGACTAAAATAGATATAATTCCATGCAACCGAATAATCTCTCTCACGTACAGATTTCCCAACTCCTCAACTTTGGCTATATTATTAATGGGTATAAAGTGAGATGACTTGGTCATCCTATAAATCACAACCCATATCACATTATTATTACTATGGGTATGATTCCACCCACCCACAAATTTCGTAGATATTCCATCCCACTTCCAAGTGGGGATTGGAAGTGGCTAAAAAATACCTGAAGATTTTGGGTGCTGGATCTAAACTTACTGGCATGTATAGTAATACGAGAAAACCTCAGTAATTCCCCTTCTCATACCGGGAAATAAGAACTATTGTCATATGTCATAGAACATATTAGTGGTTCCTAGGTGGAAATCCCACGGATAATTTTAACAATCCCCCTTAATAGACTTCCTTGCATCTAATGGATCAAAAAAATGATTCTGTTAACATAGCACTACTAGAAATCTGACTTTTCCCAACTCTTCTATACCAACGGTTTGTAAAAACCATTGGTGTAGGTCCTTTTTCCCAACGGTTTAGCCAAACCGTTGGGAAATCCCACTTTGTGGCCACCATTCCCAACGGTTTGGCCAAACCGTTGGGATAGGTATACCCTTTCTCGACGGTTTTGGAAAACCGTTGGGAAAGGGTATACCTATCCCAATGGTTTTGACGATTGGGAATGGTCCCCTAGAAATCAAACTCGACCCTAGAATAAATTCCAGAATCAAGAACTATACCGATGGTTGTCAAAACCGTTGGTATAGGTCCTGAGAATTGTTATCATATCTTCTTACTGAGAACATTATATAAATCCAAATTTAAAATAATTAAGAATATATATATATATTTATGTAATTATGTACACAAAAGTCATGTTAGGTTAGTGGTTAAGTTTTTCAATGATAAACTAGGGGTCCTGGGATCAAATCCCAGTGAATGTTTTTTTTGAAATACATATACCAACGGTTCCATAACCATTGGTATAGATTTTCATATTACTTATACCAACAGTTTCCAAAAACCATTGGTATAGACCTATACCACTGGCTTACTTGGCAACGGTTCTCCAAACCATTGGTATAGGCTATACCAACGGTTTGGAGGCCTATACCAATAGTTCCAAACCGTTGGTATATGTTAGTTTTCCAGTAGTGTAGAACACCCTCTTTGGAGAAAAACTGCTGGGAAACTATCTATTCACCATAAAGAGAGTATCTAATACTATGGAATTCATCATCAAGATATTTATCCTAAATAATCATCTCTAGAAGAGTCGAAGTCAATTGAATTTTGGCTAAATAATATTCATCCCCTTCCTCCTGAACTCTAACATTCCATTGTGAAAAGTGTGCCATCACCTTCCACTATTCCAGAGATTGTTTCACGTCATGGGTTGGTAGATTCTTTCTCAACACATATTAAATGTAATTCACTTTCCATGGAGTGTAGGAGGTATAAAAGTTGAAATATTTCATGTACAAAACACAATTCCTCTATTAATGATTCAAATATTTTTGAGAGAAGATATAACTCAAAATTTTGTAGTCTGAATACCTAGAAAAATTTTCTCTGAAAAGGTAGTGCCACCAACTATTATGAGTGTGCATAAAAGTTGCAATTTCAAGGTCATGTGAAGGATAATTCTTCTTGTGTGTCCTCAGATGAAAAGATCTATAGGAAAGTACATGATCACCCTTCATAAGAACACATCCCAAGCATGATTCCAATTCTTCCCAAAAGAACACATATCCCTGCATAGACAATGGAAGAGTCCAAACTAGAGAAGTTGTTAAAAGAAGTTTTAGTTAGACAAATAAACTTTGACATTTATCATTCCAAGACACATTCACACCCTTCGGAGTCAAAGATTTCCACATAGAAGACAACATTGAGAAGTCCTTCATGAGCCAATTATAATATTAGGATAAACCCATGATTATTCTAATCTTGAATACATTTCGTGGTTTCTCCCAAGTCATAATAGACTTTACCTTCTCATGATCAACTGATATACCCTGCTCAGACACAATGTTTCCAAATAATTTCACTTCTTTAATCCAGATATCACACTTTGAAAAGTTATAGTAGAGTATGTTATTTTTTAGTAGACTTTGAACTATCCTTAGTGATGCACATGATCCTCCTAGGATTTATATTAAATGAAGGTTTCATCCAAAAAGACTACCACAAAGGTATCTAGATACTCATGGAAAATCATGTTCATTTGTGCCACAAAAATTGCAGGAGAATTTTTCAGACCAAAGGGCATAAAAAGGTACTCATAATGGTTATACCTACTCCAAAAGGTGGTTTTTTAAGTGTTAGATTCTTTTATCCTCAACTGATGGTAACCCGATCAGAGTTTGATCTTTGAAAATAACTTCTCCACTTTCAACAGATCAAACATATCCTCAATATATGGAAAAAAATATTTTTTTTATTTACCATAACTCTATTGAGATTTCAGTAGTCAATACATAAGAGAAGATAACCGATAGATTTCATAGAAAAGAGAACTAATGCCACCCAGGTTGACACACTCGGGTGTATAAATCCTACCTCAAGAAGATCCTCTAATTCAGAAATCATCTCTTTTATTTCTGCTAGAGCTATTTGGTAAGAGGGAAGTAAGACTAGTTGAGTTCCAAGCATCAAGTCAATGGAAAACTCAACCTCCATTTCAAATGGGAAACTAGATAAATCAAAAGAAAACATGTCGAGCAAATCGAAAAAAATGGAGGGAGATAACTTCTCAAAGATTCAAACACCAGATCAACTTAAAAAAATGATATCGATTTCCCAATATATGGATGCGATGTCTCAGCCTAGGATCCATTGAAAGGTTCCCCTATTTCATTGGACTCGTCCCCTAATGATTGCCTCCCCGTATGCAAGAGGGTTCTGACTAGCAGCGAGGGTCTGGTAAGACAGTCTTGGAGAGACTGTACAATATTTTTATCAGAATAAAACACTAACAAGTAAAAATAACAATTACTAAGTGCGAAAGGGTATATAAATAACCAGAACAATACCTTGACATATGATAGTCAAAACTAGAAGATACAATACTCAACTGATTGTTAAATCATGCTATGATAATTCAAGTGTCATGTTTCTATAAAGCAAGTAAAATTAAAGACACAACAACTCCAAAACAAGACCCGAACCGTGTCTGGTTCCCTCTCCCATGCTCCAATCCCAAACCAAAACATATCCTAGGGCCATTACCTTATCATGTATTGAAACAACAAAATATGCTCATGTTCCGATCAGGAAGACCAAATAGGGTGTGATTACAAATCCGTAGGACACTACCAACAGTGTCTAAAACGATTTTAGTAAAAAGATAATACATGTAGTTTTATGAAGCAATAAATACAATTCATAATATAAACTATTTTCACATTGTCATGTATTCTTTAATCAACACATTAGGACAATATCAATTCATGTTTCCCATTTGAATCATCATTCATTATCATTAAACATTTAGTTTTGGTCGTCATTCATAGTACCCCAATTCTCAGTTGAATAATCATTCATCATTATCGTTAATGATTTGTTGTAGGCCATCATGCCTAGAACCACACATCTCATTATGTATAGGTCATAATTCCTAGTACTCCAATTCTCATTCAGTGTAGGTCGTCATTACTATCACCCCATAATCTAAATCTTGGATAACTATTTGGGAGGAATGCCATGTCATGTCTTAACTTCTAATCGATCTATAAATCCATGTCTAGAACCACAAAAATCTCATCCATTTAACCATTCTTTAATTCTCACTAATTTTCCACATTAATCATTTACTAATCCAATGATTAGTAAAAAAATTCAATGTCCATTAGCTAATTCAAAATTTAACTAAGAACATAACCCATTAATAAATTCATCAATTAATTCATCAATCAATACCATTCTCATTCCATAATTGATTAATCAGAATTAATTATCCGTTTCAAATCTCAACATTCCATAATTAATTCTCACAATTAATTATCTTTGATCAACATCATGACATATAATTAATTATCCCAATTAATTTTCTTTAGTCAACATCATGGAACATAATTAATTCTCATAATTAATTATCTTTGATCAACATCATAACATATATTTAATTATCCCAATTAATTATCTTTAGTGAACATCATGGAACATAATTAATTCTCACAATAAATTATCATACAAAGCCAAACATAATTTCATAATTAATTCCCCCCAATTATTTATCTTTTCTCATTCAATTAAATATCTCAATTATAATATAAAATCTCCAAAAGATATATTTGGGAAACCCCCCCCCCCATCGTTTGTTCCGCAATTCAATTATCAATTAAATCACCAAGGCAACTCAATTCTATTCCACATTATTAATTACTCCAATTTAGAAAATCAATCATAAAGTGAATCTAGAAATCATAAACTCGCATTCAAATACCATAAAAATGACTATGGGAGTTCTATTTAGACCACCTACCTCGGTTTATTGATAGAGGTTAGGCCAATGGAAATCCCCAAAATCTGAGTGGCACTACATCATCGATCAAGCTCCATATCTAAACCCCTAAACCAAAATAAATTCCAAAGGAATCCAAATCTTGAAAAATTAGATCTACATAAAAAATCCTATATCTATATCTCAACTCATAGGTTTAGATCCCTGTAAATAGTGAATATAATACATGAAAAGATCATGGAAGGATAGCGGAATGAACGGGAGAAGCAACAAGATGAGTTCCACTTACTAGGAGCAGAGAAGATCTTAAATTATGGATTTCGATCTCAAAGAATGGTGTTCATATATCTTTGAAATCCCTCTGGAAGGCTTTGGGGATAGATATAATTTGTCAAGGCCAAGACATGGTCAAAATATGGGAGTCCTAGTGGGTTTGGGTTGTTTTAAAAAGGATTATTGGATATTAAAATCTGCGCGCATAGTTTCCTGGGCCGAGGTGCACGGTTAGGAAAATAGTGTGCCAATTTTTCGGACCTCTCTATCCAAGTTTTCACTATTTTCCTGGTTTTTCCACATGGTTTTTCAAATCATGTTCAAACTGTGTGGGAATCTCTATCCAGTTTTTCATTCTTGACATAGTTTGGTCGCACGGTTTGTCAAACCATGCACAAACCGTTCACAACCCACTATCCATTACTGTTCATTTAAAATTTACCCAGACGCACCCCAATCCACTAATCAAAATCATAGGTACATATAAATATAAAAAATTACTTGAAAACGTTCCTAGGATGACTCCAGAAAAGGTTAGGATCATACAATGGATAAGAAGGTTCGGCACTTCTTGACCTTGGGTCCCAATCTCCTTGAATGACAAGAGACACACCGCTGAGTGTAGTCAAGTCAACCCACCAAAGTTAATAATAAATCCATGATTTATTGGAAATGATCCAACCCATACCAAATATGATATCCAAAGGTTTCATATCAAGGACCAAAAAACTCCAATCTAGCTTGACATCTGACAAAGAGAAAAGACAAGTGAGACTATAGAGACCCACCTCTCTCTTTATCCCATTGGGTGTAGTAATATCCATTACACAAGATAAAAGATCCATGAGATGATTTAGTATATTAAAAATATGGGTTGAAATAAACAAATGGGATGCAACAGTATCAAATAGTGCAGTCACTAAAGATAAAGCTATAGTAATATTACTTCTCATAGTTGCTGAACGTGTGTCTGTTTCCTCTATTGAATCTTCCACTACATGAAGTAGTATCGTTCCATATTCCTATGTATGGAACCATTTTATCCACGAATAATATGTTTCCCTATGGTTTTAGGAGAATTTGGTG
The DNA here is from genome assembly GCA_963277665.1 of Viscum album. Lineage (NCBI taxonomy): Eukaryota > Viridiplantae > Streptophyta > Magnoliopsida > Santalales > Viscaceae > Viscum > Viscum album. The sequence goes on along the minus strand of OY728156.1, from coordinate 256,682,291 downwards.
ATCATGTCCCACTATGAGGAGTAGAAAGTTATGGGATAATCTCAATAAGTTCCATGAATATCTGTAGGAGCTGCAATTATTGGGTGCATCGGTGAAAACCCTCTTATAATGTCATGTATTTCCACACTTATAGAAAACCAAATGACTTCCTCTTGGTGTTGTTGGAGGTCTAAAATGACTTTTCCATTGAGAACTGCTGCGAGAATGACCATGCTTCCATTTTCCATTGAATGACCTAACGCTATCACTGGGAGAAAAAGGAACTCCAATTAACCATATCTTTCCAGCTAGGTCCATCTCAACTATCATAGCCTTATCCATCACCTAATCTTAAGTGGGAAGCTTTAGTAAGAAAATATAAGAACAAATATCTGATCAAAGTCCTAACTCAAACCATCAGGTATTCATTCTCTCAATAGATATAATCTCATTCAAAAACTACACTAGAATAGAAAAGTGATTTGAATACTTAGTCATGGTTCCGTTAGATTTATCAAGCTTGAAAAACTCTATAACCTTGGATAACACTATTGAATCTTGATATAATTGTTTGTTGAAATGAACATTGAAGTCTTTCCACTCTAAGCCCTCACGTTTCTTCACTATCTCCATCATTTTAAACCATCTCCTACTCGGTCCTTCTAGTATGAAGATGAAAAAGTTTACCTTGATCTCATCTGGTGTCTCCAAGAACTCAAATCGACGGTTGATCTTGATAAATCATTCCTTATCAGGTTTTGGATTAGTAGAGCCTTTAAAAACAGTGGTCTTCTAGAGAAAGAACTATTGAGAATGATTTTTTAGAAGATCCCCCTAAGGATCCATAGCTAGATCCTGAATGGGTAATGGAGGTGGTGCATGTCCCGAATCATGGACAATACACACAATCACCTAAACAACATTTGGGTCCACTAGAAAATTTTCTCAATAATATTCAAAATAATCTTTCTCTTGGATATTATTTTAATATATTCTTAGAGTAATGATTCTACAAAACTACAATATACAATAAAGAAGACATCATTCTAACAGTCAAACCAAGGAATAACGGAAATTATTTCCAACAGATAGAACAACGAGATTTGTCTTTCCATCCATCGAAATCAAAATATGGAAAAGTCTATAACTAATCCACAATACATCCTTCCCTAAATACCCCTAGTGAAATAAGGTTCATTGTGGTTAGCACTAACCAGGCACTCAATCACAACTACCTCTTAATTGTCGAAAATAATCCAATTGGATATTACTTTAAGTCAATATCCCAAAATACTCCTCTGATACCATTTTATCACGAACAAGACTATGTACCTTGGTAACCTAGTAACAGAGCCAACCCTGAAATATCTCCAAGGGTGTTACAGATCCCCATGGGTGGGTGACTAGCACCTGGAATCATACAATTGAATGTGGGAATAGTTTTTCCCCTAGCATTTCCAATGTAAGAAAAAAAAGAAACTAGATAGCATACATAACAAAAGAAACTCCACTTAGAGAAAAGTAAAAGAATAAAAAATGGAATAAAAATTTCCAACACAGTATTCCCAAGTACCAAAATAGGGAAAAACAACCAGATTCCCTAAGGAAACAACTCACCTTGTCCAAGGTTCAACAACTAGATCTACCTCCAACAGATCATTTCCCCTTGCTCGAACCTTGAGGAAGAAAATCTATAAACATATAAAGGCCCAAGTAGGGTGTGAGATAAAATTCCTAGTAGGGTCTCACCAAGGATTCCATAACATATACAAAAAATATATTAAATAAAGGAATTAATTCAATTTTTAAAATAACTATTTTTGGTATTTTCAAAGAATATTTAAACAAATCATGTTATAAAGTTCAAATGATGAAAAAATACATTAAGAAAAATATTTAAAAGTGATGGAATATTTCTAAAATAACGGTTTAAATAAAATTTTTACATAAAATATTTTATGTAAATTTAGAAGTCATGTAAATCCATTTAAACAACATTGGAATACATTTATATCACAAATATAAAACAAGAGAGGAACATGCTAATCTTCCAAATAGGTATGATAGTAATTTCATCTATAGGAATCCAAACTGACTATGTGATCACAACAATATGTGTTTACACACTTACCCATGACACGTGTAAAAGAAAACTCATCACCATCCCATCATGGATGTGACCCACTACATGTATGTTTTAGAATGTTTTAATTATGTAGATTGTGTCCAAATAACTTACCAACTACCTAAGGATTTCATGTGTTCTTACGCAATCAATGATGGGAAATTTATTTTAAGACGTATTAAAATAAAATTAAATACCATTATTACATATTCATGACGATATTCCATTTAAAACCAAAATAGTATTTAATAAAAAAAACTCACCTCTTTCATAATATAAAACCACTAGGTTTCTATCAAAACTTTTTAATCAATTTTTAGAAACCACAACATCCATCATTACAACCAACAAACCATTAAAAGGAAAATTCATATCAAGGCTACAGAATCTGACCCTCCCAACAATTACACCATTGTGACAAACTTTCACCATCACATGACCATTTGGCAAGTAGTCCCATGCAGAGTTGCACGGGCACGGTACCGATGGCAGAGCCATACCCTCTCAAACATCCAGATCCAAATGCCATGTGCAGGTGAAATCTTCTTGCTCTGAACATCATCTGGAGCAGAAACATGTAGGAATTCGGTTGCAACCGCATCCAAACTTCACCTTGGGTTCAAACATAATTCATCCACAAACAAATTACAAACAGAGGCCATAACCTGCCTTAACCATACGCATCAAATCTCCACAAAATCACTGCCTCCACGAGATTCAAACAAATTCAAACCAAAATGGACCCAAAATCCAGATCTTTTCGAGTACAAAATCCCAAACAATGCCCGCAAAAAACCTCACTGCCTCCATAGTCTTCAAGAAATTCAAGAAATAGAGTGAACCCAAATGCCAAAAACTACCGCGACAGCAACTACAACAGCTCTAGATCCAGAACCATAGACACCCAAAAAACCAAAACCCCAAGTGCCAGAAACTACCATGACATAAACCACAACAGCTCCAGATCCAGAACCACAGACACCCCAAAAACCAAAACACGAACAACCATGTCCAAGCTCCTCCACCAGAAATACCAAAGTACAAGCTTCGAAAACAACAGCAAAAACATCCTAAAATAAAAGTAAGGAAAAAGTTAAGAGCAAAGATCCATCACCAGAATATTAGCTACTCGAGCATCACAGATATCCGGAAAATTATGTCTCATCGCTGCCGTCCAAAATTCCCTCGGAGACCACCACAGACCACCCAACGAACCCACAGAAGAGGATGATGCAAACCTCAGTCGCGGAACCTGAATCTTGACCGCAGAACCATCTTCCTGCTACTAGATGAAGCCTTATCCAAATGATATGGAGTGAGGCGGGAACAGTCCAACAACGAAGATAAAAGGTCGTTGATGCCTCCTCGAAAGGGAACCTACAGCCACAATCGCTCCGAGGGAACATCTCAGAGGAGAGTCGAGCCTCGCCGCGGTAGAGGGAGGCGGCGATGGAGTGAAACCCTAGAGGTAACGCACCTTACGGGCGCATTGGAGGAAGAAACATAAATTTCTTTTGGCTAATACATTCCAAATCTCTCAATTCACTATAATTGGATTTTATCAAATCAATTAAAATCATGTTCAAGTTGTTGAATTTAAATTAACAATTGAAATAATTCAGTCAATTCAAAGTTAATCAATTTGGCTAACCATGATGGAATATCTTACATATTTTTTTTTGAAAAAAACACTTACAATAACACCCATCAATGAGAACGAAGGTATAGAAGAACTCGAAGCATGACCTAGAGGAGAGAACTTCCACAACGAAACACAGAACCTTGAATTTTAGGAAGACCCATATAAATACCAAAGGAGGATAAAGAGAGAGAGATGAAGAACATGGGATAAATATTACCATGAAATCACACCGCAAGCCAAAAAACGACCTAATGGTTTTTATCATGGGAATTATGTGAAAAATTTCCCTAATACAAAAAACAATGTGGTGAAATGTGTGCTAGTTATTCATTCAAAAATAGTGAACGTACTATTTATTTCTGGTTCTACACATTCATTCATATCATTCATGTTTAGTAGAACTATTCAAACACCACCTCAAAATTTGGAGGATAAGTTATCTATGAGAACATCGAATGGGGAAATAATTGCATCCATGGTTTACAAATACTCCCTAGTTAATGTTTGTGGAATGAACATCCCCACAAATCTTGTCATACATCCTTTAGTAGAGTTTGATTTTATCATGGGAATGGATTGAATATCTTTATATAAATCCAACATCAATTTTTGGGTAAGGAAGATCACTATTCACATCCCAAAGCATCCCCCAATTATATAAAAGTGTAAGGATAATGATGAATCTTATGTAGAATCATTGTATCATGTGTGGATATTAATTTCTTATGAAGAATCATGTCTAGCTCAAATGATTGAGAAAAAGGAGAGAATAATGCTTGAAAAAATTCCCATCAGGATGGATTACACTGATGTATTCCCTGAAGAGATTCGTGGCCTTCCTCCTAATTGAGAGGTTGATTTCTTAATTAAACTTATTCATGGATCTCTTCCTATATCAAACACACCTTATAGAATGTCTTCCATAAAGCCAGAGGATATGAAGAAGCTGTTACAGGAGAATCTAGAGAGGGGTTTTATACGCCTGAGTGCTTCACCATGGGGTGCAACAGTCCTCTTGATCAAAAAAAGGATTTCTTAATCAGCCTATACATCTATTATCATGATCTCAATAAAATCAAGATAAATAAAAAGTATCCTCTTCTATAAATAGATGAATTGTTCAATCAGTTTCATGGGGCCAGTTATTTCTCTAAGGTGGACCTTCGATAAGGATATCACCAATTAAAGGTGAGGATGAAAGATATTCCCAAGGCCACCTTTCTAATGACATGTGGACACTATGAGTTCATAGTGATGCTCTTCGGACTCACTAATGCTCTAAAATTTTTCATGGATTTAATTAATAGAGTCTTTAGATATTCTCTTGAAAAATTTGGGGTAGAATTTATTGATGAAATTTAGATATACTCTAAGGGAAATGAGGAACATGAGAAGTATTTGAATACTGTGTTAAAGACTTTATGAAGGGATAAGATGTATGAAAATTACAGTAAATGTGAGTTCTAGATAGAAAAAGTATCATTCCTGGGGAATTTTATCACCAACAAAGGGATATCTATAGACCCTTCCAAGACAAAGGCAATTGAAGAGTGGCCGTGGCCAACATCCGTAACAGAGATCCACAACTTTTTGGGTATAACCAGGTATTATCGATGATTTGTGAAGAAATTTTCATGATTTCCAAACCTAATGACCAAGCTTAAATGGAAGGGAGTAATGTTTCTCTAGACTCAAGAATGTGAATACTGTTTTAAGGAGTTGAAAAAGAGGCTAATCACTACTCCAATACTCACACTCCCAGCAAGTGGAAAAATCATTGTGGAGTATAGTAATTCATAAAAGAATGGATTAGGTTGTGTGCTAATGAAAAATGATAAATTGATAGCCTATTCCTTAATGAAAACTAAAATCCATGAGAAAAACTATGTTACACATGATCGAGAGTTGATAGTTGTGATCTTTGTGTTAAAAATCTAGCAGAATTATCTCTATGGGGAGAGGTGTGAGATATATACAGATCACAGGAGTGTAAAATATATATTCACACAAAAAGAGATAAATATGCTCCTGTGAAGATGAATAGAGCAAATCACGGATTATGACTCCTCAATCCACCACTATCCCAGTAAGGCAAACAAGGTGGAAGATTCTCTGAGTAGATTGGATCATGCATCTTTATTAATAATGAAAATTGAAAAAACTCAAATCTTCTTAGATTTTAAGAGGATGGAAATGGGAATCATTAAGGGAGGAACATCATCAATCCTTTATTAAATTATTTATCAACCATCTCTAATGGAGAAAATAAAGGATTCTCAAAGAAAAGATGTGGACATTCAAAAAAGGGTGGATGCCATTGGAAATGGGAAATCCTATGAGTTAATGATTGATGAGGAAGAAGTTGTAATATTTGGGTCATGATTAGGTGTACCATCCGATCCAGAGATAATGAAGGGGATTTTGAATGATGCACATAGCTCAACCTTCACTATCCACCCAGGGAGCACAATTATGTATCGAGATCTCTGAGAGTACTTTTGATGGGACAATATGAAGAAAGGGATTTCTCAGTATACATCAAAGTGTCTAGTCTATCCGAAAGTGAAGGTTGAAAGACCTAAGTCTAAGGGGATGATGCCACCACTACCCATACCAACATGGAAGTGGGAGAACATCACAATGGACATTGTCACTGGAATTCTAAGTACATCTAGAGGAAATAATGCTATATGGGTCATTGTGGATCAACTTACAAGGATAGATCACTTTATCGCAATTTGAGAGGACTTATCATTAGATCAACTGGCACGGTTATATAACAATGAGGTGGTAAGGATGAATGGAGTACCACTATCTATTGTATCTTATAGAGATCTGAGATTCACGTCGATGTTCTAGAAAATTATCCAACATGCTCTAATCACTTAACTGAACTTCAGTACGTCCTATCATCGTCAAACTGATGTCCCATCTGAGAAAACTATTCTGACACTTGAAGATATGTTGAGAGAATTTTGTATGGACTTCAAAGGAGGATGGGACCAATATCTTCCACAGGTTGAATTATCCTACAACAACAGTTTCCACTCGATAATAAGAATGGCACCATATGAAGACCTTTACGGGAAAAGGTACAGAACATCAGTGTGTTGGGATGAAGTCGGTGAGCATAATATACTAGGACCTGAAATGTTTGAAGAAATGGTGGAGATTGTTAAAACCATTAAACTGGACATAAAGGGATCTGAAATTCAATAGAAGAGTTATGCAGATAATCATCAATGATACGTTGAGTTCAAAGATGAAGACATGGTATTTCTACGCATATATCTACGGAAAAAGGTCATGATATTTGGGAAGAAATCAAGCTAAGTCCCATAGACATCAACCCCTTTGATATTCTGGATCATGTCGAGGTTTTGTCCTATCAACTAGAACTTTAACCTACCATGTAGAAAGTATACAATGTCTTTCATGTATCCATCTTAAAGAAGTACATACCATCCACTTCACATGAACTCTTTTCAGAGGTGGTTTAGTTAGAGAATGACCTTTATTACGAGGAGAACCAGTGAAGATCCTGGATCATACAGATAAATTTCAATGTAACAAGACTAATCACCTAGTCTAAGTAATATGGTGGAACCATAAGTACGAAGATACAACATGGGAACTGAAGGAGGCAATGAAGGAAAAGTACCAACACTTGTTTATGGATTAGAATGTAAAAAAAAGAAATAAATTTTGAGGGAGAAATTTCATATGGGGGGAATAATGTAACAACACAACGTTTTATCAATGGAAATTTTACTCTTATAAAATATCATGAAGTTACAAAAAAATGAACTACTACATATTATGTGACATTTAGACATAACATTGTCACCTCTGTGTTATGAATTTCGAAAAATAGCCATCTACAATTTTGATCAGTATGTTATTTGAAGTCTGATAAGACAAACATAATTTTCGATGAATAGTAACCTACCCTTATGAGTAGTAATATACCATTATGAATAGTATTGAATAGTAATTAATACAAAATCGGCCAAAAAATAGAATCTTCACCCATGAATGTATGAATACAACTTAGACATCTTAAAAGTGGAAAAATGATCATAGTAAAAGTATTGGTATTTTTGCATTTCTTAAATATTTTATTTATAATTTTATGATTAATTTAATAATTTAAAATGGAAATTTATTTTCATAAAATGTAATCATAAATTATTACTTTATTTTCTTATGGTTATAAGATAATTTTAGGGGACCTTGATTAAATTTTCAAGGTGATATAAAACAAGTTAAAGTTTTAATGTTTTTTTTCAAATAAGTTATGATTTTATTTAAAAATTAAATTAAAATTATTTATAAAATTATTTTCAAAAAAGGGAATTCATTTTTTAATTCTACACATCAAGAAATTGTTAGGGTGAATTTTTGGGATTTTTCTAAAATACTTGAATTTTGTGAATAGTAAAAATACAGTTTTGAGTTTTCAGTATGTTTAATAACAACATAATGATGTAAAATTAATATAAAATTTTGGTGTAATTTTTCACATTAAAATATGATATGATTTTTCCATGTGTCTAATACCATGAGAAAATCCATGGTTTTTCAAAAAAGGCTAACGAGGTGTCCTTTGAAATTAATAAAAAAACTCTCTTTTACTATAAAAACCCACTCTTTCCGTAATTTTCATTCATGAAAAACTCATAATATTATAATATACAGTAGATTTAACTACCTAGTATTATTCATAAGGTTTCCTAAATCCCCCAAGGTCCCATCCTTCATGTTTTAAGAGTTACTCAATAAGGTGAGGGAATCTATCTCCCTTCTCTTTGTCAAGATTTAATTTTATGTTATTATTTTCAATTTCATTTGGATTATTTTGGGATATATAATTTCTTGTACACATTAATATATATATTATTTAAGAATTATTAGATAAACCTTTTTTCTCTCATCAAAATATTTTATGAAATTTTAAACGACACCGTTATGCTGCTGAATTTTCATAAGGGATCTCCCACTTTTATTTTCTTTTCAAGATAATCTCTATTATTTTTCTTTCCTCACCTCCTTTAATCAAAATTTTGTGATGACTCCAGTACCTTAAATGTAATTTAATTTTTTCTTGATAATGTAATAATTCTTTATAATATCTCCTTTCCCTTTCATTTATACTAAAACATGGAACACCATCCGAGATGTGCTAATTTACCACATTCAATGATGATGGGTTTTCAATTTCTATTACCATATTGAATTATGGTTGTGAAACCATTATTATTGTTAAACCAGATTATAATATATGTATTATGTCTCATCTGTGGTTCTAGAATCTATTTGTACACATGGTTTTTATTTATAAATAAAAATGAGTTCATTGTGTTCAAAAAACACTCCAATTAACCCAAACAGTTATCATTAAATAATTTATATAATGATTCATCTTCATTCCAAGTAACCAAATGGAATTTAAAACCATGTAACCTTATTTATTTTCACTAATAACATATAACTAAAATTATGGACAACTATCCCCATTTTACATGATTCTTCTAACATGAATATAAGTGAACCAATCATTAAAACCCTAGAAACAAACGGACCCAGACAATGAAATTGACCCTCAAAACCAATCAAAAAGGTTATGAATGAAAATAGAAAGGGTTTAATAAATATTTAAAATATCGAATTGGTTCTGGAATTATTAATTAATGAACCTAATTTTATTATTAAAGTCATTAATTTGAATTGGAGAACACCATCAGACTTAAGGTAATGGGTCCTTTTTATTTCACTTTTATTCAAGAATGTCCTATAGGATATGCCCTTTGAAGTATAATCCATAATGATGGGGTATGATTTTTCATCATCCCCATATTTCCCTCATTATTAATAAAAGATGATAAATCCATTTATCTCTCATTAAAACCTCTTATGTTCACCCGATACCATGCTAATAATCTGTAAGGGATTCTACCCGAACCACCTTTATTCCTTTGGGTTGCTCTATCTTTATTTTTACCCAAATGAAGTATTCCTTTAATTTTATGTAAAACTTCTACATAATTTTTATATTCTCAAAAATAATGTTTCATGATCTATCCCCCATTATCTTTCACGGATATACATTCTTTTAAGTGATTCCCTCCTCGATACTTCTCAATAAGCATACACGTTTTCATGGAACTTCCCGAATGTTTACCAAATTTCAAGTACACTCTACCATTTGTTTAAATACAACTTTTATGTTATAAAATAAGTCTTTTAATTATGAAAACATTATTTTTTGACTTCGTGTTTTATATAAAATATTATTGTCTTTTCGATTTGAAATGTTATTTCGTATTTCCCTTAAAACCGCACTGAAATGTTTTAATTATAAAAATTTCCTAAATACTATTATAACTTGTTGTCACCTATATTTTACATCAATTACCATTATATATGCCTATTTTACTTTTTGATGTGTATGTATGTTTTAATTCCTTTCTCTGACGGAAACTTTTATGATACACCCATTCATTATACATTATTACATGAATGTGATACCCATTTTTCTCCATGAGTTCCCATATGTTTAAGTATGATTGATTATGAAAGATTATTTATGTGGAAATAATATTCATGAACATGTTAATATGGGTTCTCCTAGATATCACTCCAATTAATTGGGTAATGTTTAGTATCACAAGACGTTATGTGTGATAGTCTTTGTGGTTATCCTTGACTCGTGTTCCCATGTGCAACGGTCTTAGTGGATAACCTTAACTTGTGATCCTTTATATGCAACGAGCCTTGAATCATGATAAATTTATGATTTATGTTTCTGACACATTAATATGAATTAATGATTATATGATCCCATGTTTATATGTTAGGATTCTATATTCCATTATATATAATTATGTCGTGATCTCTAACCCTTATGCTAAAGCCTTATTCTTATGTGTATTTAATTAGTGGTATTTTAGCTCATCTATTCATTCATATCATCTCTAGCGTACCCTATGAAGATGTAAGGGATCAATGGAAGTTAGGATCTCTTTATGAAGATTAAATAAAGAATTTTTTTATAGTCCCATGTTTTATATCTTATCTACATATTCTTCAAAGACACTAGAATTAATGATCATTGGATTGTGCTATGATGTATAATTATGATTAAAATCATGTAATGTTATATGTAAAATTATAGGGTCACTATAGAAGGGTTTAGGCCAAGGGAGATGAAACTGAAGTGGAGAATAAAAAATGAAACTCAGTCGTACTACCTATTTAAAAACTACAGTCAGGGTATTACACAATGTGTAATACCAATACACATCGTGAAACCATTAAATTCCATAACCATTGAAAAACATATCACCTAAAATTAAAAACTGTTCATTAAATACCTCACGAAATTTAAAGGCTATCCATGACATGTAACCCTCACAACATGAATCCTTTCAATTATTTCCTCCAAAAACCAATACACATCATGTAACCTAGTTACAAGTCATGTAACCCTTTGAAAGACTTCATAAATTGCCACTTAAATCTGGGAGGCCAAGAAGTATCTAACATAAACATTACAGGTATCCTATTAAATCATTATCAACCCTACCTAGTCAATGAAAAGGAAAACCCATGACAATGTTAAAGGCATACATGTTAGAACGGTAACTGGATGTTACAGAAATTGTTAAACCTAGTAAGTTTCACTGGTATATTTCTTCTTGAAAGTGTATTTCCTACACAATATTCTTTTTAAAATAATCATATAAGTATTTAATTATTTACCCATTTAAGGTAATACTTTTTCCACTCTGATCATGTAAAACCTATATTGAAGAAAAAGGTTAAAAATTAGTAACAGTGTGAGGACTGAGCAATTGGGAAATAAGCTTACCTCAGTATAGATTTAGCATGGAATTTTACATGGGGAACTTCTAACCAATATGAAACATCTATTTATGAATCATCTCATCATGGATATAATTTTTCCCATATTATTAATTCATGAGTTCTCATATACATATCACTAAAATTATTCAAAATACTGAATCTACAACTTCTTATGCTCACTTGAATATGAAATATTCATATTACATTGTTTAGAAACCCAATATGCATGGTGGTCTAACTCCATCAAGAGGTATCAATCCTATACAAATACAATCCTCTATGGTGACATTATAATTTTGGATTTAAAAGATGTAGGGTATGTCCAAATTGAATCTTCCAAATGAAAAATCCAATATTTCTTATTTGGTTTTACCATTTTCCAATATTCTCATAACATACAGATTTTAGGTTTCTTCATTTCCATTAGATTGGGGGTGATATTAGTGGAGACTCTATAAAAACCCCCATACTTATAAAGAATTATTTTCACGTGTTGATTACCTAAATTTGAACCATTATCACTAATGCTTAATCTTGGAAAGCCAAACCTGTTGAAAACTTAAGATCTCAAAAAATCAACAGCCACTCAAGAGTCATCAGTCCTAATAGTATTTTTTCACAATGAAAATTTAATTTGGAAATGACCCATGAATTCAATTCCATATGCATTAGAGATCCCACAAAATTATATGGGTTTTTAGGGAATTTCATTCTTCTTAGAGAGAATCCTTGTAAATTGACATTGTGGGCATGAATTACAAAACTGACGGGAATTTCTATAAAATTATGTCCAATAAAGTCCCAAGTCATAGAACTTTAGATCTATATATTGAGATCCAAATTCCCCCCCCCCACAAGACAAACTATCAAAGAAGCTCAAAACATAGGTGAACTCATGGTTAAGGACACTCTAACGAACAACTTGGTCACTACAAATTCTACATGAGTATAGGTCATCCAAAATATACCATTATGAATAATTCTTAATTATTTTGGATTTTTATGTTCTAAAATAATTGGGGACCATATATGCTTCTAGAAAATTTAAAATATCTGGATACTAGGGGTAAAGTCCACAATAACGGTGCTCATTAGGGAAAATTCTCTGAAGTGGAGGGATGAGTCAACATAGTGGTCCAGTGGTGGGGAAATCCTACTAATGTTGTTATCTACCACATTTTACCCTCCTCTATTATATTGAATATCTATGTAAAAATCTTGTGGGAGGAGTATCCACTATATGAGGTAGGGGATAGCTTTTGGTATCTTAAAGAGAAACTGAAGGGTAGTGTGATCGGAAACTACTATGAATTTTGACCTGAAAATATATGAGTGGAATTTTTCCAGGGAAAACACAATAGAAATAAGTTATTTTTCCATGGTTGTGTAGTTTTTCTGGGAAGGGTCAACCATACATGGGGAATACAAAATGACACAAGGATCCCTCCCACCATTTCTAATAAAACTTCCCCAACTACAAAGTTAGAGGATTTTCACATAAGTCCAAAGGGAAAATCCTAACTTGGTGGTTGGATTGTTATAGGTGACATGTGACTCCTTTTTAGTTAATTAAATTAATCCTGAAATTTTTTTGTCAAAAATAATGTCATAATTATTTTCTAATAATCAAGACAAGGGAAGTTTGGTCTTACTAAAGTCTTTAAATAGTTGGTTGTAAAAACCAACATGACCCAAGAAAGATCATACCGCACAAACACATTTTATATATGGAAGGGATTAAATTAATTTCGTTTTTTATTTATCCACTTGATTTCCCTTATTTGAAATGACATTCCCAATAACTATCCCCCACTCAACCATGAAATAGAATTTCTCATAACTTAATACAATATATTTTTAAATGAAACAGTTGAGGGAAGAACCTAGGTGTGCCAAAAATTCATCAAGGGAAGAGCCATAAACTATTAAATAATTCATAAAAACATCCATACAATTCTCAAGGTACTAAAAATATATATAAAAAAAATTTAGACTGAAGCCTCAGTGATTTTGGGGAGGGGATACAGTACATTAAAAATCATGCAACAAGAAACACAGGGATGGACTCAAGGATACTCGAACTCAAAACCTCACCAAGACCCATGGTACTCAAAAAAAATACTCTACATACAGTGTTGAAAATTACGAAGAGCATTATAGAGACCAAAAGGCATCCACCAATATAAAAATGGGTCAAATGAATCAATAAATGTTGTATTTTCTTAATCATCAGGGGTTATATTGATTTAAAAATAACCTAAATATCAATTAAGGAAACAATAATGTTACTTACCATAAAATATTTCTATCATTTGGTCAAAGAGAGGAAGAGGGATGTTTCTTTTTCAGATGGCTTGATTTAGTCGATGATAGTCAATTCAAACTCACCAACTGTTTTTCACACATGTTAGAACCAATTCATTCTTTTCATTTGACACTACCGTTATTTTAGTTTTTAGGCATGATTTTCACTTGGATAAACCATTTATTATCATATATGGTACATATGATTCCAACAGAAAGAAATTTACTAACTTCTAATTTTAAAACCTCAAGGAGGGTAGGATATAACCAGTGTTAAGCTTGCCTTATGGATTTATCAGCATTATCTAAAATTATATGGTTCATGAAAATAGATAGAATAATGTTGGGAATATCATCCAATGTCCATCCTATCGCCTATTTACACTCTCTCAAAAGGTCTAGTAGTTTTTATTACTTATATTGAGATATTTTGTTAGCAATAATGATGGGTAATAAGTTAATACCCTCTAGATTGGCGTATTTTAAATTAGAAGTAAGTTGTTTTAATTAAAACATTGGTGGTTTTTGGATTGAGGGGGGGAGTTAGGGGGAGTGAGGCCCATGAAACTATCAATATAATATTTTTTCTCTAATGAGAGAGAATCAATGGAAATAAAATTTACAGAACAATTGATGGTCATGGGTACATCATAATGAACACACTAATCAATTAAAGATAACAATTTACACTTTTACAAACCCACAGAACCCTAAAAACAAAAATCACAACTCAATTCATACATGAGTGAAGAATATTGAAATAAATCATAGTATAGATAGAGGATATAATGTTGTGTGTGTTTTGTTAGTGATAACATTAGTCTAATAGATAGGAAGAGTGGAGTTCTCTTCAATAGGGTTTTTATAGCATCAAGGATATCGAAACATACCTTTTCTCTACCGAAATACGTAGTCATAAAACAATTGTGAATTTTTATGATCATATTTTTTGTTTTAAGTAATGGCATCACATGTATAATAGGATCATGTCCTTGGGTTAGGGTATCATTCATTATAGTAATGTAAAATTTTACAAGGTAGATGATATTGTTCACTCTTATAATGAAATCTTTGATCACCCCCGATAGGTGTGTTGTGTTATAGTTGGAATATTTAATGATGATTCCTAGTAGTAGAATCTATCCAACATAATGAGAAATATAAATAGACTGAGGCATTCCATTAATTGAAGAACCAAAATCATTCATTGAAAAAGAAAAAGGTCTCTCATATGGTAAAAGGTATCATAAAATTTCCAATATATTTTCAATTGGTTGGAATTTATTATATATCAAATATGAGACATTCCTTACAAGGTTGACTCTATAATTCCCCTTTATTAATATCTATGGGTGAAAATTTATTTAAGAAATTTTAAACAACAAGGAATTTGTTTAACAACATCCAATATAAGAATGTTAACATATACCTTTTTTAAATTTATCCACAATTTCATTATCAATATCATTACCAAAAAATATATCATATTTAGAGAGTATTTGGGGAAAGTGAAGAGAAATGGATTGTTTATGGTAATCCTCAATAATAACATTTCTGTACTTTTAGTTTTTTTTATCTTCACTTGAATATTTTGAGCATTGAGAAATATAGTATTGAAGAGGTTTACAAAACTATTGTATATAATCATCGGAAGAAGAAACATATTTACCACTATGAAGTGTGATTTCACATGAATTTACTTTATACATTTATTAGCAACAAGTTGGGATGGTAGTATACCAGAACCCTATATATTTATCTCGCTAATGGTTTTTGTCAATTGTCCCACTTTATTTCAGAGGTCTTGAATAGATGATTATGTGGTCTATTGGAACTGGATGTTATGGGATGCAATTTTATCAACATTTCCTAGAGTCCAGGTTCAGATTTTTGAGGAGGATATTTTTTAGATGGTGAAGGATAATAAGGTTTCATACCTTGTCCTTGTTGATACCATTTCTATTTTGGGTAGCTCGAGTTTCCTCCTTATCAGTTCTATGGTTGGGATTTTCAACTGTTATTTGGATTTGGACTAAATTTATATTACAATAATGGAGGTTCTTATGAAAAGTACACATAAGGAATACAACTGCAGAATAATCAAATAAATCATGATGTTACAAGAAGTAGTTATAAAATTGATTGTTATCAGAATAAATACCACAATATAATGGAATGTGTGGAGAGTTTGAATTACCATGAGATAATGCTAATTGTCTGATAAGGTCATGAAATAATCAAGATTGTTATACACCTATTATTATATGGATGAATGACTTACCAAATTAACTCCTAAAATATGTGTAATTTCTCGTGTACCATTTTTTTGTGTATTTCAAGCCATGTTGGATATTAAATCATCAGTATTGAAGGGTGTTTTATCAACATGGGGACCACCAGCTGTAGCATCTTCCATTCCATTTCCTATAGGGACAAGTCACTTATATAATTATTCAATTATAAATATTTCTCTAATTTGGTGGTGGGTTAAACTTGCATAATTTCATTCAATTCTCTTCCAATATTCATGAAGGCTCCATCCCTTGGATTTCCTAATTCCAAAGATTTATTTTTCTAATTTATCTACTTTGGGAGGTTGGGAAGAACTCCTATATGAATAGAAGTTTAAGGTCATTACATCCACCTATTATGGTATGAAGATACCATATACAATATTTTTCTACACTGTTAAGGGATAAAAGGGAGGAATCAAACTTAATGGGGTCCACATTTTCATAGTGAGGTCTCATAGTGCAACACAAAATGCAAAACTCCTTGAGATGTTTGTAAGGGTCCTAACTAGGAAGATAATGGAATTTTGGAAGGTGGTGGATGAGGCCCGATCTCATCTCAAAGTTAGTTGCTTCCTTAGGATACTGGATGTAGGTAGGTTGGCACTCCATGTCAGGGGTGGTCAATTATTTTAAATTATGATTATTTATAGCCATGTATTTTGGTTTTTTATTCATTTCACTCATATATATTTTTAGGACCACTTGATGTTCCAAAAGTATCTCCTTAGTGTTACTTGATTTTTCTACTCTATATGGAATAATTTCTGAGTGAAGTGTCTTTTTAATTTCAAGGACAATTACAAGTAATATTTCGTTCCAAGGTATTTTTACAAAACAATGATTTAAATTTATTTTTTTAAGAAAATATGAATAAACTATCATAATAAAAATGAAGGGATAAATGAAAAATAGAATTCAATATCAAATAACTAGAGATAGAATAATAGAGGGAGATAGGGAGATATATAAATAAAAATCACAAAAAACAGACAAAAAACAATCACAAAATAATTTGAAGGAAGAAATATTGAAATGGGTAATAAATAAAAAAGTAAAATATATAAATAATATGAAAAAACGTCATTGGATCCTAAGAAATGGTTCCAAAATTGGATCATATTTTCCTGAACATAAAATTGGATTTTTTAGTAGATTTTATGCATTATGGAAGGTACCCTGGGTTGTCTCTCAACGTAGCTTTAGATAATTAATTTAAAAATAGTGTTTTTATTATTTTTATATATATTATATTAATGGTTGAATTTTTTTGGGGTTTTATGATTTTTAAAATAAAAAAGTGAAACTATGCTACAAAGTGAGAGGAACTAGTTTGATAAATTATGATAAACCAGGGTAAGTATCCCTTGATGATTATTCGACATCATTTTCAAAGGAAATTGGAAGGATACTTGATTACTTGATTTATACAAATTGAAAATATTATTGAATTTGATTTATTACTTGGTTATCACCTAGTATTAGATTGATCAATGATATTGATTATTGGTGACCACTCAATATCAATAAAATTATGTTGATGTAAGAACAAAACTCAACCAAGAAATCAAATCAGAAACATGATGGGATGAATAGAATTGGGTCTATGTAAAAATAATTCTCAAGATAAAAACATGAATAATCATGGGTTATACATTATTGATTTCATCAAATGAAGCAATCCATAATCACACACATGAAATAGAAGAGGTGAGAAAAGAGGCAAACACGCTCAAATCATAACAATATCTAGTTTATGCATGCAATAATGAGGATTATTTTTCATTTGATATTTCTTTTATCATACCATAATTAAAAAGGTATAAATTAAGAAAAATACACATCAAACTAGTATATTAAATTACCTTCAAATTATTACAAACATGGATCTTGAAATTACAACTAAGAACACACCCTACCAAATTGAACACTAAGAGGTTTTTAATTACAATATGGATGAAATGATTAATATGGATAATGAAAGATATAAAACTACAATCACACTTACCCCTGATAATTAAAACCTTGAAAATGATCCATGGATTGATTTTAAATTGAATTTTTGAAACTTAGATTCAATAAAATTCAATGTTCTATTGGTGTAGGTGTAAAACCTCAAGATTTCATAGTTCGTTATTTCTTAAAAGTAATTCAATAACTTGCACTACACGCAACACTGAGTTCAAGCGCACCACGACTTACCAAACTAGCCGTTCAAAATCATTTATGAATATTATTTACTGAATTTTGAACTTTATATAATCTTTATAATTTTAGAATCCATATTATGAGTTTCTAAGACATAATATAAGAACAAATTCATTTTTTCAGATAAAAGAAGAATTTTTCCAAAAAAAGTACTTTTACCGCCTTTTAATGGTGAACCCTTCTTAAATCCAATATGTGAACCTTTTATATATTCAATTTGACAAAATAAACTTCTTTTTTATAATTAGGACATAATAATTTAGTTTCAATAAATTTTTCTTGTTTTTCTGATAACTTTTATATTTGGGTGAATAGTAAAAAATACTATATTTTAACTGAAAACAACTTTTTTAATCAAAATGATTTGTAGTGTTAAATTGTACATTTTTATGGTTTGGATGAATAAATTGATTAATTTTTTACCATTGAATCCAAATTTGTTCATTGGAAATAATTTCACTTTCAAATTGAACATAAACAAGTATCAATCTTTTGTGAGTTATTATTTCTTAAAAACACGCTTTTTGGTTTTGACAATGAGAATTAATTTTAAATTAATAAATGAAACCTCTATGTTTTTAATTTGAAAAAATAGACTTAATTATTTAATTCATAATATCAAAATTATCTTAGGGTGAATTTTTTTTATTTTTCTGAAAACTTTCAATATTTAATGAATAGTGAAAAACACTAAGTTATTGGTTAAAACCGAATTTTTATTTAAATTTTTATTTATTTTATTTAAATTTATTTTAGGTCATAATATATAAATAAGACCTATATAATTTCAATGTAATTCGTTGGAGTGAGTTTGTAATAATTTTATATATATAAAAATTTTATGGAACTTTTTACCGTCTTTTACCCACCTCCTAGTAGCATTTGCAAATTTTCATTAAACATAATTTTACCACTTATATGAGTTGAATTTTAAAAATCCAAGATACATGTTTGATATCAGTTAGTAAAATGTGGTTCAATAATAAAAAAATATTTTTTGGTGAATAGTATATTTTTACTTTTATTTACCACGGTTAAAAGTAAATAGGATAATTAAGGGTAAAAATGATATTATTATTACCATAAAACATGTACTAATTCTATTGGAGAAGTGTAATTCCACCAAAAACAACCTTAGGAATAAAATATGATCCTTTAGGTCCACTTGGATTATATTAGGAGATTTATTATTATTTAATTCAAAGAAGAGTTAAAAGTGTTAAATTCAATGTTTAATAACTAAACCATTTTTAATATAGGATTAAACATAATATAAATTAGACTATAAATATTCATTAGAAATAGAAAACTATTTCCTAAATAATTATATTTTATTTATATTTTTTAGACATTATATAATATAATTTATTTCTGACACAATGATGATGTAGTAATTACCTAATTAATGAAATATTAAAAGAGTTGATATTATAAATATCCAAATAAATGTAATTTGAGACTTTATATTAATTCCAATAATTTAATAGGTTAATATTACATGTTAGGGTTGGTTAGATGAATTTTTTTTAAGTAATAATTCTTTTATGAATTTAGAAAAAACAAAATACCAAATAGTGTCAAAATTGACATAAAAGAGTTTTCAAAACAAATATTATATTATTAAATGATATTCTATTTTTAAAAATTTTAGGTTCAGAAAATAGACATAAATAATTATAGGTGTATCATTAATGAACCACTTGGGGTTTTATTTTAAGTATATAGTACGTTTATGAACCAAATAACATAAAAATACAAAGAGACATGGTAAATGTCAAACTATTTAACTAAGAGTTAAATCTAAAAGATAAAGTTAATATAGTGACCCAAACCTATTTAAAACTTATTGTTTGAGTAGTTTTCAACCCATTATCATCTTATACTTTAAATAATTAATTTTTTATCCATTATAAAGCGAAAATGAATTTATTATAAAATAATATTTCTAGCTTTTCCTATGATGCCCCTCACCCCTCTTATAAAAGGGAACTCCTCATTCTCTCTAATTAACACCTTCAAAGCCACTTGGCTTGGAAAAAACCTTCCCAAATACCCTATAAACTATCCTAAATTCATCCTAGAGGCATTCCTTTGGTCAGAAAGCCAACCTAAGAATCTGTTTTGATCAAATCAAAAGGAAGAACCCGAAAAAGAGGTAAATATTTCATCACATCTTACAAGTTCTATTCTTCTGCCACTTCCTCTTTCTTTATTTTTTACATTATAAAATAATAACACCTGTATATTCTATATAATTTTATGTTATTATATAAATGGTAAAACCATATTCATTATTCTATCCATCCTATAAATGACAAAGTTAACATACATGCGTACGTACGGATTACCGTCTCCACATCGTGGTGTAGTTTGTTATTCAAACACTTCATTATTTGGATGGGTATAATAATGACTATAACTGATGTAAATAACAAATATAACATGTTAATGATTCTATATATATGATATACCATCCAATTAAATATTATTTTTCCATCAATGTAATGATATTTTCGCTCGTGCGTATGTACGGATTACCGTCTCCACGACGTGATAAGATTCATTTCCACGATCACCATTCAACGATGATTATAAAATATATATCAATAATAAGTATGTAATATATGAAATAATAATTCTACTGGAGATATATATATATATATATATGTTTTTAAATATATCTTATTCACTTAGTTATGTTCAATACAATATGAAAATGGAAACCGTGTTTATGCGTACATATGGACTACCGTCTCCATAAATGGAGTTTTCCATTTCATATATATGACTATTATACATATTTATATTCTAAATATATATGATATATAAATCATGTTTTATATTATGGAGGTATTTAAATCTTTATCTAATTGATACAATCAAGAGTAACAAGTTAAAACACATGCGATAAAGAAAGAGATTATTACACGAAATGTTAATTTAACATGGAAATTATTATTAAATGGGTAGTATAAAGTTATAAATGAATCATGTATGATATAATAAATATTAATATGGTTTTTTTATAATTTAATATCATAATACGGTCTTCATACAGGAGGTTAACCGTACCCTTGACAAAAGGAAAGTGCAAGGTTAGGGCTAATTTCACAATCTCTTTATTATCCGAGGTTGTTTTTATGTAAGTATCTACTGGGAAATATTTATTATCCATTTCCATAATTTATAAAATAGTTTTCAAAGGTAATATTTTTGAATTAATTTTTACTAAAACATCATTTTAAATGTTTTAAATCTTTATTCTTCTAAATTGTTCTCATTAACGTCCATGTTTTCAAAATGGGTTTTAAGGATTTATTTATATAGACAGGAATGATTCTAAAATGTTAATTCATTTAAAAAGTTTAAATGTGGTATGGGACACATTGATTCAAAAATTTCTTTAAATTTAATCATTTTTAAATTGTGTGAAGTTTAAATGTTTTCATAAAAAAGAGACATTTCTCTCAAAGATATTTACAAATGATTTTCATCTATGTCAACATCCTTTGATGGATTTTAAACTTTTTTGATGTTGATTTATTATAATTCAAATATTCCATATTGTATTGAAGGGTTTGTGATATGTTTGATTGTGGATGTGTCATTTTTATACCATACATGGTTTATGGATAAAGTATTCAAATTTTGTATGCTATTTTTAATACGAATGTTTATATCATGTTTAAACCTTTTCATATGAGGAATACTTTGGACTTAGTAAGTGACTGGTGGATCTCGCTATAGCTCCTAGATGCATCGGTAGGTCTCATGAGTCAAACTAGTATCTTGGTAGAAGGCCTTGAAAAAATCTTATTTGTAGTCTTAGCACAAGGCCTTGACTATGTGGTTATGAAGTTTGGTATTATGCATTCTATCATTATGAAAGTGGCTATTGATATTGCATGTGATTATTTGATTATTAGAATATCCTTGTGAATAAGTAAATGGCATTATTTTATTGTATCTTTTCCATATTATGCTGAATTTTATGTTTAAAAGGCTTTTGTTTTATTCTTATACATTGCCTTAAATGTTTATACTTATTTATGAAGGTTTCCACTATATTGGTATTCTTACTGAGCATCTGAGCTCACCCCTTTCTATGTTTTAATTTTCTCGGGATTAAAAGAAGTGTATCATGATTGATAATAAGGGTTAAGAGAGGTTATTAATGGCATTATAAAAGGATCATTTATGTTGTGTTTTATTTTCTAATGTGTAATGTAATGTTCATGTATGTAATCTATTTTCCAAGAATGATAAACTAATCGGTCTTTCTGGAATTGATTCCTTGTAATCATGATAATGTATTAAGATAATGCACTGACTCTGGGTAACTGGGGTTGGGGAATTACAGTTGGTATCCGAGGATGTTTAGAAATAACCTTGGAAACTAGATTTAGATAAACTCTGATTAGAGCACATTACCGTAAGATAGACTTTGAGGATTAGTATAGAAGAACTTCCTAGAATTTTGGTTATGTAGATATTTTTTTTCAGTTTTCCATGAAAATACATCCCTGTCTGGATACGAGCTGGTAGTGGCCACTCTAGAACAGATGTACCTAGGGGTAAAACCTAAAAACACTGCTTTGAGCTAGAATCGAATAGGAACTGGTGCATGACAACGGGCCTTGCTGCACTCTTGGTTACGACACTCGCAGTGGATATGCTTAGGATAATTCTTGTTTTCTTTACAAACCACTATGAAGGGTTTATGAGTATATACCTCCTCAATGAAAACATTTTTCTGATTATGGATTATATCCATAAGTTGTACAATTTACGTTAGGTGTTTTACATGTTTGGAATTATGAATTGTGATTCATTAACTGAACTAGTTTATGCCATTGTTTATAAATGTCGTCCAGTAGAAGGAATGAGAACTCCAACAATACGTATGATCCAAAGAGTAAGAAGGGTTATATCATTCATGGTATTAACCCAACATTTAGTAGGTAAAAAGTCTCCAATGTATTCTCAACATATGAAGAAATAATATCATGTGTTTGTAAGATATGTAAATAATTCTCCGAGTCCTATGACTTTGAAGGGAAACAAAAGAAAAAAGGGATGGTAGAGAGAAAAATAGATAAAGGGAAGATGGGAAAGAATGATTTTCCCATATGTGATAAATGTGGAAATAATCACCTTTGTAAATTCGTGAATGGAATGTGAGTTTTTTATAAGTGTGGAGAAAAAGGATACCAAGTACGTGATTGAAAGGGTAAGAAAATGTTTTCAAATTTACAATGCTTCATCTAGATGGAGTTGGGACACTACGCGAATCAATGTCCAAATCATCGGAGTATACCATAAATGCTGCTATTGGATAATAATCATGTTATGATACTACCAAAGATAAAGAGAAATTATTAAGAGTTCTTATGTTGTTATTAAAGTATTATGCCATTTGTGTATTGTATTAATGATGTACATGTTATAAGAGTTATATAGTATATAAGGATTGTACTACAGTACTATTTTATTAAGTACTTGAGATTGTGTGGAACCAAGAAAAGTGACTCAATGGTAACTTAATTTTTTTGAAAAGTACATGGATGAAGGAAAGACAAAACTTTAATATGGTCTTGATACTGAGGTATTAATTTTGGAATCAGAGATGATTGATTTGGATAAATTATATTAGATATTCTTGACTACCTTAAAATTGATTAATGATTTTTATATTCCATAATTGTTGGATTTTACAACATTTTTGGTTATAAGGAGTATATCCAGTATTCTATAAGAAATAAGGGAGAATAAATGTAATCAATAAGGTTTTATGGTAATTCAGGGTGTTATTATGTTTTCAAAGAATACATGATAAACGTATTCACATGTTATTATGTGTCAAAAATGATCTTTATTGTGTTTACCTTCCTTATAAATTTTGGACTGTGAGTTTGAACAGAAGTATTTTGGATAAGTCTAATGGTTGGAATGGATTAAGTTTGAAATTGGATACAATTGTTAAGGTTATTTTTTTGATATTATAAAAAGGAAAACCCAGAGGTCGGGCTACAACTAGTTGTGTCCAGCAAGGCCATGAGACTTTAACACATAACCAAAGAGCGATAAGGGTGAATCACCTATGACTGGACTGCATGATGTACTGGTTTGTATAATTTAGTTTTTTTAAATAGTCTGAAAAATGAATTATAAATTCACTATTTTTGGAACCCTATACGATTATGATAAATAAAATATTTTTTTTAAATCTTTTAGAGTGAAATATGATTTTGTGGCAGGAATTAGTGGAATTATGAAACTATACTTGTCAGGTATATATATATATATATATATATAATTTTTTTCTTCTTATTAAGAATAAATTTTCTTAACCCAATTTCCGATGTGGGTTTCCCCAAAAAGGTATTTTCTATTTTCAACCTTTTATTTTCGAAGAACAATTTCAAATTGTGAGAACACAATTTTTTGAAAGAGTGAATAATGTAACACCCAATGATTTCATAGTACGTTATTTCTTCAATGTAATTCAATACCTTTCACTACACGCAACACTGAGTTCAAGCGCACCACGACTTACCAAACTAGCCGTTCAAAAGCGGTTATGAATAGTATTTACATAATTATTAACATTATATAATTCTTAAAATTTTATAATCCATATTATGTGTTTCTTAGACATAATTTAAGAACAAATACATTTTTTCAGATAAAAGATATATTTTTCGAAAAATGCACTTTTACCGCCTTTTAACGGTGAACCCTTTTTAAATCCCACATTTGAAACTTTTATATATTCAATTTGACAAAATAAACTTATTCTTTAGAATCGGGAAATAAGAATTTAGTTTTAATAAATTTTTGGTGATTTTCTGATAACTTTTATATTTGGGTGAATAGTGAAAATACTATATTTTAACTGAAAACAAATTTTTTAATCAAAAATGATTTTTAGTGTTAAATTATAAATTTTAATGGTTTGGAAGTATAAATAGATTGCATTTTTACCATTTAATCCAATGTTATTCATTGGAAATAATTTCACTTTGAAATTGAACATAAACAAGTATCAATCTTTTGTTAGTTATTATTTCTTAAAAAACACTTTTTTGGTTTTGACAATGGGAATTAATTTTAAATTAATAAATGAAAATTCTATGTTTTTAATTTGGTAAAATAGACTTAATTTTTTAATTCAAAATATTAAAATTTTCTTAGGGTGAAATTTTGGTATTTTTTTGAAAACTTTCAATTTTTGATGAATAGTGAAAAAACTGTGTTATTGGTTAAAACCAACTTTTTATTTAAATAATTATTTATTTTATTTAACTTTATTTTAGGTAAAATTAGATAAATAATACATATATAAGTTCAATGTAATTAAATGGAGTCATTTTATAATAATTTTAGATATATAAAAATTTTATTGAACTTTTTACCATCTTTTACCCACCTCCAAGGAGCATTTGAAAATTTACATAAAACGTAATTTTACTACTTATATGAGTTGAATTTAAAAAATTAGAAAGATAAGGTTGATATTAGTAAGTAAAATGTGGTTCAATAAGATAAAAGTATTTTTTGGTGAGTAGAAACTTTTTACTTTTATTTACCACGGTTTAAAGTAAATAGGGTAATTTAGGGTAAAAATGATATTATTATTACCCTAACAGAAGTCCTAATTCTATTGTATTTGTGTAATTAGACCAAAAACAACCTTAGGAATAAAATATTATCCTTTAGGTCCAGCTGGATTATATTAGGACATTTATTATTATTTAATTCAAAGAAGAGTTAAAAGTGTTATATTCAAAGTTTAATAACTAAACCATTTTAAATATACGGTTACACATAAGATAAATTCAAATATAAATATTCATTATAAATATAAAGTATTTCCTACATAATGGTATTTTATTTATATTTTTTAGACATTAAATAATTTAATTTATTTATGACACAGTGATGATGCAGTAATTACCTAATTAATGAAATATTAAAATAGTTGATATTATAAATATCCAAATAAATGTAATTTGAGACTTTTTATGAATTAAGCTAATTTTATATGTTAATATGACATTTTAGGTTTGGTTAGATGTATTTTTTGTGAAGTAATAATTCTGTTATGAATTTAGAAAAAACAATGTACCAAATAGTGTCAACATTGATATAAAAGAGTTTTTAAAACAAATATTATATTATTAATTGATATTATATTCGTAAAAATCTAAGGTTCGGAAAAAATAATTATATAATTATATTTTTATCATTAATTAACCACTTTGGGTTCTCTTGGAAGTATATAGTAAGATTATTAACCAAATAATATAAAAATACAAAGAGACATGGTAAATGTCAAACTATTTAACTAAGAGTTAAATCTAAAAGATAAAGTTAATATAGTGACCCAAACCTATCTAAGAGCTATTGGTTGAGTTTTTTTCGACCCATCCCCACCTTATACTTTAAATAATTTATTTTTGATCCATTATAAACCTAAAATGATTTTATTATAAAATAATATTTCTAGCTTTTCTTAAGATGCCCCTCACCCATCTTATAAAAGGGCACTCCCCCTTCTCTCTAATTTATACCTTCAAAGCTATTTTTCTCAGCCAAACCCTACCTAAATACCATCTATACTGTACTCAATTAATCATAGAGTCCTTCCTTTGGTCAGAATGCCAACCTAAGGAGCCATTTTGATCAAATCAAAATAAAGAACCCGAAAAAGAGGTAAATATTTCCTCACATCTTTCAAGTTCTTTTCTTCATCCACTTCCTCTTTCTTTGTTTTTTACATTATAAAATAATAAATACAGTATATTATATATAATGTGATGTTATTATAGTAATTTTAAAACCATATTCATTATTCTATCCATCCTATAAATGATAAAGTCAACATACGTGCGTACGTACGAATTGCCGTCTACATGTCGTGGTGTAGTTTGTTATTCAAACACTTCATTATTTGGATGGGTATAATAATGAGTATTACTGATGTAAATAATAAATATAACATTTTAATTATTCTGTATATATGATATAACATCCAATTACATACGATTTTTTCATTAATATAATGATATTTCTGCATGTGCGTACGTACGGATTACCGTCTCCACGGCGTGATGAGATTCATTTCCATGTTCACCATTCATCGATGATTATAAAATATATATCATAAATAATTTTGTAATATATGACAAAATAATGCTACTGGAGAGATATATATATATGTACTAACATATATCTTATTCACTTAGTTCCGTTCAATACGATATGAAAACAGAAACAGCGTTTATGCGTACGTACGAACTATCATCTCCATAAACAGTGTTTTACATTTCATATATATGCCTATTATACATATTTATATTCTAAATATATATGATATATAAATCATTTTTTATATTCTGGAAGTATTTAAATCTTGATCTAAGTGATACAATCAAGAGTAACAAGTTAAAACATATACGATAAAGAAAGTGATTATTACCCAAAATGTTAATTTAACATAGAAATTATTCTTAAATGGGTAGTATAAAGTCATAAATGAATCATGTATGATATCATAAATATTAATATGGTTCTGTTATAATTTAATAACATACTAAGGTCTTCATACAAGAGGTTAAACGTACCCTCAACTAAAGGAAAGTGCAAGGTAAGGGTTAATTTCACAATCTCTTTATTATCAGAGGTTGTTTTTATGTAAGTATCTACTGGGACATTTTTATTATCCATGTATATGTTTCATAAAAGAGTTTTCAAAGGGATTCGTTTTAAGGTAATTTTACTAAAACATCATTTTAAATGTTTTGAATATTTATTCTTCTAAATCGATCTCATTAATGTCCACACTTTCAAAATGGTTTTTAAGGATTTATTTTTATGAACATGAATGTTTTTAAAATTTTAATTACATTGAAAAGATTCAATGTGTTATGGGAAAATTTGATTCAAAAATTTATTTAAATGGCTTCCTTTTTAAATTGTGTGACTTTTAAATGTTTTGGGGAAAAAGAGATATTTCTCTCAAAGAGTTTTACAAATCATTTTCATCTATGTAAACTTATTTTGTTGGATTTTAAACCTATTTGATGTTGATTTATTTTGATACAAATCTTCCATATTATATTGAAATTTTTGTGATATGTTTGACTGTGGATGTGTTATTTTTATACCTTTCATTGATTATGGATAAATTACTGACATTTCGTACGATAGTTTTAATAAGAATTTTTATGTTATGTTTAAACCATTTCATATGAGGAATGCATTGGACTTATTAAGTGATGGGTGGAGCCCGCTATAGCTCATCGATGCATGTGTAGGCCTCATGAGAAAAACTAGTGTCTTGGCACAAGGTCTTGAAAAAAATATTATTTGATGTCTTGACATAAGGCCTTGACAATGTGGTTATGAAGTGTGGCATTATGCATTACATCATTATGAAAGTGGCTATTGATAGTGCATGTTATTATTTGACTAGTATAATATCCATGTGAATAAGTAAATGGAATTATTTTATTCTATATTTTCCATATTATGCTAATGTTTATGTTTAAAAGGCTTTTGTTTAAATCTTATACATTGTCTTAAATGTATATGCTTATTTATGAATGTTTTATCTATATTGGTATCCTTACTGAGCATCTGAGCTCACCCCTTTATATGTTTTAATTTTCTTAGGACTACAATAAGTGTATTATGATTGATAAGTAGGGTTACGCTAGGTTATTAATGGCGTTCTAAAAGGATCATTTATGTTGTGTTTTATATTCTAATGTGTAATGTAACGTTCATGTATGCAATCTATTTTCCTAGACTACTAAAATGATCGGCCTTTTGGGACATGATTCCTTATAATCATGCCAATGTATTAAAATAATTCAGCGACTCTGGGTAACTGGGGTCGGGGCATTACAGTAGGTGAGATATTCATGAAAAAAAAATTCAATGAAATTGATCAAATGGATGCATAATAACAGTGAATGAAATAATCATTAATTTTTTTTATGTGAAAATTAATGTCATTTGTCCAATGGATGTTTAATCACCCCAATGGGAGTTTTGAATCCCTATTTATGGCTCGATATCTTTAGGTAGGTCCAATTTGTCTCACCTAGAATGTATTCCATATGTGGTCCTCTATTGGGAATCCAAATGGATGAATTGGGATTTATGGTCTTCAATATAAATTTACCCCACAAATTTTTTCCTTTAAACACAAATTTTTAGCATCATATGTATCTGTGAGATGTGGTATTTGGAAAATTAATGACATTGGTTTGTAAGGAGATAGTCTTTCATAAACCCATATGATGATTTTATAACCCATTTAATGGAAGTGGAGATGTTTGCAGGTAATTAACTTAACATAACAAATTATTAGTATATTTAATATATCAATGTTATTATATAATCATGTTATAATATTAATTTAATGAGTTTGAGAAAGAAATAAAATAAAAACGACCATTGAATAACATTACCTCTTACTTAGGAAACCTCCTTAGGTTTATAACAAAAGACTTTATAGGTTAGATTTATGCCCAAAATAAGGATTTTAGGATGGGAGGAGGGAAATTTTGAAGTTATTTGGATATTTTATGGCTAAACCACAATGTTTGAAAGGTGTTAATAATAGATAATTGTGGGTAGACTCTTATAAGTGAGTTTAGTGTCGCACTTGTAACTTCATGAAAAGGAAAAGGAGTACCCATGTTTTTCTCATTCCAAAGAGCTCCAAAATGGAGTATTCTTGACCCTTAGAAATTATAGGGTCAGAATATGATAATAAAATATATTTTATATAGGTTTATAGTTCCTTTGAACCCATATCTATTTAAATTTACCATCGATAAAAAAAATTTACTTAAATTGTAGTAATCATTATTTTTTATTTTCACTATTCATTTTGGTTAAAAATTAAGTTGATCATATTAAAAAATATAAATTATTCTAATTCCAAATATGCAATATGTTTTTCAAAAATTAAATCCATATAAGTGGAAAATTTTAATTTAATATTAATCACGCAGATGCGATGAGAAAGTGGGTTTTCAAATAAAAATATTCAAATGTTAACAATGTATTTATAACTAAATTTGAATATAAAATTTATTAAAATAACATAAATTATGTTAATATATATATAACTGAACTAATTTATCTTTTAAATAAATTTAATATATAATTTATCTTTATAAATAATTTAAACAAAATTGTAATTTTCAAATAAAATTCTCTAATTTAACGAATCATCAAAAAAATAATATTTTCAGAAATTATCACAAATTATCCCTATTATAATTTTAAAATAATGATTTTAAAAAAGAAAAATAATTTTCTCAAATAATTTTTATAATAGTTTAAAATTTTAATTTTAAAATAGGTGTGTAAAAGGCGACAAAACTGCTTTTTAGAAAAATCCTATTTGTAAGCCTAAAATTGGACTTATTCTTATCCCTTACCTAGAAAGCACATAAGATGAATGTTAAACTGTTGATTAAATATATTTTATATACATTTTATTGAAATCATTCACCAAAATTTATTTTCTTAATTTATTTAGGTAAAACATGTTTGTGCCCATAAAAATCATTTTTTAGAAAAATATTTATTTTATATTCAAAAAGTTATTATTTTCAATTGTAATTAATTGTTCACTGAAGAATTATTTTTTATACATGTGTAAACCATATATTTTAATAATTTAGTTAATCCTATTCATACCCTCCATTCCAATGTCCAATTGATAACTATAATAATAATATTTTGATAGTATGTTACGTTTCATTTAAACTTAGTGTCACTTGTAATGAAATATAAACTCAATGTTGTGTGTAATTCAAGCTAAAATTGATGTTTCATGTAATGAAAAATATCAAATATAATATATTCATTTTTTAAAATAAAATATTTCACAAAAATTCAAGGTGTTACAAAACTTTTCTCCACAATCCACAATACATCATTGTCACATTGGGACATACCATTGTGGGTGAGGGGTGAAACTTGTGGAGAACTAACTCATACATACCAGTATTAAAAAAAATACCTTGAAACAAACCCTGGTTATGACCGTCCTATGTCTATCCCTAAGGAGAATCATCATGTCCAATATATTCACACATCACCTCTTCCTCAGAGTCTACCCACCGAGACTCCTTCAACTTCTGTATCAAGGAAGAATCGATAGGAATATAATAAATATAACCGTAGCCACTACTCTCTCTAATGTAAAAATGTTTCATTTGAAGATCCTATATCACTTTATAAACATTAACAGACTCTCGAACCACATCTCCTCAGGACTTATGAATTAGCGCATTAAAAATATCATTCTTCTATCCTAGTGTATAATAGATCTAAAAATCATAATGAAAAAGAAACTCTATCTATCTCTAATGGAACAGATTCATATTTTTTTAAGAGAAAACATATTTTCACCTCTCGTAGTCTATGAATACCAAAAAGAGCTTAATGATAAGGTAATCCTACCATAGCCTAAGTAAAAACACATCTTCTAGTAACTTAAAATAATTGGTGGAATATTTACGGTCATGAGGATTTAATTTCATATACCCTTAAGATATCACTACTCCTTTCTACATTAACATACATCCCAAACACAAATGGGAAGAGTTGTGGAAAACCCCAATCAATAAACCCTCCTCAGAAAGCTGAAGCACAATATCATTGACCAGTGTTTTTTTCAAGTAACTGAATAATACCTATCAATGGTCAATCCAAAAAAAATCCTAGCCATTCTTAGTCAATAATGTCAGTTGGGATAAAAATGAAATAAATTGGGAATAATCATATTATAATAACCATCCAAACTAATAAAACGTCAAAAATCTTCCATGTTTTTGGGAACTTCACAAGAAAAAAAAAATACCCCAACCATTTATGGTTCTATAGCCACACCCTTCCAAGAAACCACACATCCATGAAAACGCACTTCTCACATCCAAAACATACACTTGAAAAAATTTCCACATAGATGGAATATTTGAAGGGTCTAAAAAATAAATTTTGATATACCCAAAATTCTACCCACCTAAATTTGAGTATATAAATATCTCATCGATGGTTACAATGATGAATTGGTATAAGAACTCTTGCAACACTAAGTTAATATGCTACTGACGGTGAATTCATAACACTAATTTACATGACTACAAGTTTTAAGTGCCCACACCAACACTCAAAGGAAGTCTTTGAGATATCGTTATTCTTCACCCTCAATTAGTGATATCCAGACTCTATATCAATATTAGAGAACCAACTAGATCGACTCAACTAGTCGAAATAATTATTGACTCTTGAAAGAGGGTAAAGGTTCTTGACCATTACCTGATTCAACATTTGGTAGTCTCTACACAACCACAGACTAATGTCACCCTTCTTGGAGAACAACACTAGAGAACACAAAGAAGACACAATGGGTTAGATAGAAACCATCTACATCAGATATTCCACCTATAACCTCAAATCATGCAGCATTATAGGTGCTATATGATAAGGACCCATAAATATCCAAGAAAAATTCTACTATAACTCTATCCTAACCACAGTATCACATAAAGGGGTACAGTCATAACCTCACATATTAAAATATCTGAGAAATCATCCACAACCATAGAAACATACTCTATCTAAAAATTGATTTAAAACATTTCCAACTGAGAAAAAATAGTCATTTATATCCTACTATCCATTTGAAAACCTCACTTGAAAATGAATTCCACTCACTAGCCCATCCATATAAGGAAAAAAACATTCCTCTAGGATAATTCAAGGTATGTATGCATATAATACAACCAATATATTTCAATGATAAAATTGTATGGATATATCTACAAAAAGAGGAAATATCCTACTTACTTATGTTTCCAAATAACTAGTCTACATCCCCAACACACATTAAAAAAATAAGTCTAGCATCCAACCAGCAAAGATAACATTGTGTGTACAGTAAGCCTCTCCACATCCAGTCCCAATGAATGGACCAAAGTATTAGAAACAAAGGAGTGAGGGGATCATAAATCAAATAAATTAAAAACAATAGTAGATTATAAACTGATCATACCTTAGAAAAATCATGGCTCCACTAGTGTTGCTGCCTCTAACACTTGCATCTGACAAAGCCCAACTCCCCTACCTCCCTAATATTAACCTACATGGATTCACTCTATCTTAGTTCCCTATTTATAGGGACCATCACAAGGATACTCCATACAAACACCATCTAACCTCAACTACTAAACATGTGTCGGTGGTCCCTTTCACTAAAATGGCCTCAGAGTTAACTATTGATGCTGCTAAAAAGGGGACTAAAACCCAAATAAAATCTAACTCCTTAAATATTTAGAAACTAAGTCTACTAATTCTCATGTCCCCATATATATAACACAAAAATAGAAAGCCTCTGGTGGGTTCCTATAATTCACTTATCCTAGAAGGATGAGAATATATCAGTCATGGTTGACTCACCAAAGGTAAAAAACCTAACTACCTGAATATCTAAAACCAACTACAAGAAACTCTAACCCTAAAGAAACATTTTCATCCACTATATTGAGTATCTCCACCCAAATAAAATATATAATCTATAATCTCCCTTTTCTTATGCACCTCTAGGTACATAGAAAGGGTAAACTTGGTAACTATAAACCTGATCACTCGGCGTAAATCCTCTTCCAGACATCACACACTTGACTACACACCTAAAATTCATATAAATAAAATCACAAGTGGTCCTTGAACCTATTCTCAAGCTTATATATACTCAATATTTCCAACTTATGGAAGAAAATCTATTTCTTTTTTCCTTCCTAAAACTTCAATGAAAATGACTCAAAAAAAACTTTTTTTGAAACTCTAACCATAACACATATTCCTCTTTTTGGTCATACAGATACAATGTACACCACTAACTCTTAACTCCCAAAAAATGAATAACAACCAATGAATCCCATAACTCTTCCCGATCTCAAATAAAACCAAAATAAATATAAAGATCATCCAACTAACACTCTTTCTCCAGGTTTGAGATTCTCATCTTATACTTCTCCAAACTCTACCACTGATGGGTATGTAAATCCCTCTCCCAAAACTTATCCTCATATATCAAGTCATTCATTCGATGATCATACAGATCTACCTATTGAAACTCAACTGCCTAAGCTACTCACAGATGATGACTAGGATACATTCCTGAAAAGAAAGGAGAACAACCTAATCCTGATTGCTTGAATTTTATCAAAGCCTATTTAATTAATTCATTTTAATTCCCTGCATCAACCTAATTTAGACACAAATAAAAAACAATCATAATTCACGTACCTCTCTTAGGTATCTAAAATATAAATTGGTCTACCTCAATTGGCTATTTTATAAGATCAGAGTTCATTCACTAGATCAGGGGGGCCTAAAATAATGTGTCCTAGCTGGTCTCCCTAGCCTATATCACACAACAAGATTAACTGGGACTGTTTACCTATCAACTGATGAAATCCTAACATTGACTAACTCCAAGATCTATCTTATAAATAAAACAAATCATATGATTCCACATTATCATGAACACCTCCCTCCAAAGATAATTCAATTAAAGAAGGGATATTATGACCATTAAGTCCAACATCTACTAGACCTTGGGTTAATGACAAACATTGAGGGTATAAAAAATCTCCTTCATGTATGGAATTTCCTTTTATAATAAAATTTAATCAAGAGATAGGATAAAAATACACCATGAAATTCTAGTTTATAATGTAAATTTAAACCCAAACCATCCCAAAATGCCTGAAAAATGTCAATAAAGAAAAAAAATATCCAAAGGAAATACCAAAAAGATGAGTCCTGTAACAGTGAATCAACATCATCTCCAAAACCCAAGCTATTAATGTCTGGCTTTATCCTTAAGACATGCCTAAAAACCTAAGAACTCATTTATATATTTAGGGTGAGAAAAATATGTTTACTTAGTAGGATCATACCCAAGTACTCAAGTGCAAATCTGAAAATAGAGTACTAATGTTCAAGTTATCAAATAGAAAAACCAAAAAGAACCTAAACATGTTAACTAACCAAACCCAGCCTCACCATGGATCCCTCACTAAACCATGCATCCAGTATAGTAGTGTAACATTGAGAGAATAATAATTCAATCCAGCTTGTGGATGCTTCCCCATTGATTTCCACTCTCATATGACAACGTCAAATGTCATATGATCTCAACCATTCTATACACATCACACCACATCTCACCTGAAAACACTAGTTTCATCACACTATATCTCTCTTGAAGACACCTAGGCCATCACCCCACATCTCAGCTGAAGAAACTTAGGATAAAAAATCATATCTCATCACATTACCAGGGAATTAGGGTATCATGAATGTGAAGAAAATCAGCCTTGTCTCCTCCTCCTACCACTCATGACCCCCACCACATATCACATCACATCACACCACATCGCATCACAACCTCATTCCATCACATCTCACATAAAAATAGTTGGGTATTCACTGCACATCTCACTCAAAGATGCAAGGGTCGTTACTATTGATGGAAGAATGGGAAGAGGGGGTATTCATCCATATGTATCGCCACTAACTTTTATGTTGGGGAAAATATACGGAACCCAGAACCTCTGAACATTGGTAAGGTCATCTAACTTGCATAGGGAACATATTGAAATAAAATAAGATATATGATATAAATAGATATAAAAAATTACCAAACATATGGGTTCATATCAACTATTCTAGAGTACACCACACTACCACCACTAAAACACCCATCTACAATCACATACACAACCACCACTATATGAAACACACCACACAACCACCACACATAGCCACACTTTCCCACTTTCAATTATAAGTTCCACCACTTTGATTCGTTAAAACATTCCATTTCATACTGAAAATCCAATTTTTTACTCATTTACCAAATTAAGAATTATTACATTGATAAAAAGATAGCTAACTCAGTCACATTGTTCAACAACTCATCCATATCACATCAACTATCATCACTATACCACAATATCCAAACCATCTCACTAGAAAAATCAAAAGTCACCTCCATCACACACCACAACCATTGCACATCCCAACAACCACCATCTCACACCACAACCCCATCGCACAACACCACAACATTTCACTACATCACCACACCTCATCACCAACTCACATCACATTACTATGCAATATAACCATTGTGCACCACAAACATTGCACACTATTACCACTACCACCATGCACCACATTACATAGCTTCCCACATCACATCCATGTAAACCAAACACTGCATCATAGTCCCACACATCAAAAAAACTTGTTGATCACCTCTATCAATGAAAAAAAACCCAAACAACATAAAGAAACAGAAATCACAAACACAGAAAACAACAACACATATTACATTTCACAATTTATCCATGGGATTTTATCACATTTATTATTTATTTATCATGGTTATTATCACATAAACCAGATTACCATGGGAAACCAATTTGTTTTACAAATATATGTTCTTTATCCTTTTATTTAGTGAGTGATCTAATATAAACACAACAAGGGTCTCACAAATATCAACTACATCATATGCAAGGCCCCTACCATTTGATATTTTTTAGTATTTCCAATAAGTGACATAATATCATCTATAATATCATCAAAGAAACAAAATCATGCAATTAATCACTATCCCTATCAATTTAATATTATTCTAGTTAATTATTATTATTATTAGTCTGAATGTGTAATACAACCAATAAATGTAAAAACAATTAAATCCTAACAGATAGAACATAAAAGGGTGAGAAAAAAGATCCCCTGCCTTATTGAATATTTTATAATTTTATACACACTATAAGGAGAAGACGAAATAGCCTAGAAACCACAACCACACTTGGAAACCTTCTATCAACCCGAGCCACCCTAAGGGGCCATTAAATAGTAGCATAAAACCCACTACAATTAAAAACACACCATCGTAAAAAACCACTAGAAGAAGAACATATGAAAATATTGGGATAAATAAGAAAGAACTCACCTAAGAACACCAATGATCAACCATGAGAACCCAAGGACAATGGTGATAGAATATGGGATGAAAGGTCTCCCAGAATCACCTAGTGTTCATCCACACAATTAGAGAAGGGGGTGACCAAAGGAGAATATAATCGGTTGAACAAGAGTTGTAAACATGAAGTAAGATGCCTAATTTACTGTATAAATTACATATTTAAGCCATAAATTCCATTAGACCATATAATAAAAACTGTAAGACTCCCGTTAAATTCATGAATACATTTTCCATTGAAAGTCACAGTTCCTTAACTAGAATAAACTCGGACTATAAATTCTATTTAATGATGTCAATCCATTTCACATGCTACACTACAACCATATAAAATCTACAAAATTAAAACCACACAATCCACAAAACTCCAACTTATGGTTTAAATAGAAATTTTATTCCATAATTTTTTTCTATAGTTCTATTATTCCTCCAATATCTATAAAACCTCCTCAACCCACCCAAGAGACACCTCTAACACCCAAACTGGAAAAGTAACATTATAGCAAGGCACATGTAATTATAAGTAATCCTAGGGATAATAATAACTTAATTCT
Source organism: Viscum album (assembly GCA_963277665.1). Taxonomy (NCBI): domain Eukaryota; kingdom Viridiplantae; phylum Streptophyta; class Magnoliopsida; order Santalales; family Viscaceae; genus Viscum; species Viscum album. Next base: position 256,644,223 of record OY728156.1, on the reverse strand, counting down.
CAATGGGTGTAATTCATAATACTTGATGTCATGTGGAGAACATATTTGGTGTTTTTTTAACAATTTTTTATGACAACTAAATCTATTTGTAAAATAATTTTTTTTCTGACAATCATACTCAGTCCATCATAATGAGGTTATTTTATGGGAATAAGTTTCAGAACCCATGTTTTCATATTGAGTTTCATTAGACACAGAAGAAGTTAAGAAGATGAAGTTGTTTATCAGATACTTTATTGAATTTATGTCCATCGACATGATATTAAAAATAATAGAATTCAAGAGAATGAGAGAAAGATTGAAGCCACTCAAAAAATTTCAAAGAAGAAAGTGAAGTTAGGTGTTATAAATATTTCATACTTTTTAAAAAAATTATAAGAAGCTTTTTTGATCAATATGTTCTCAAATATCATGAAAACACTCATGATAAATGCTTTTGATGTAATGGTGGGTAGGTTTGATGAATTTCTGAGTTGAAAAATGGGATTTCCATCGTAATGGGAATTACATCATAATGAGATGAGAAAGAAGAAGATGTTGATGAGCCTTAGAAAGAAACAAATCATACTGGGAAAATTGTATTGTGATTTTAGAACATATATTTTCGTACTCGGATTTTCATACTCGGATTGTTGTACCCAGATATTCAAACACAAATTTTTGTACTTATATTTTCATACTTAGATTTTCATACTCATATTTTCATACTGGGAAAATCATACTGAGGATTTCATACATATATTTTCATACTGATATTTTTGTTCTGGGATTTTCATACTGCAAAAATTATACTGATATTTTTAGACTCATATTTTCATACTAGTATTTTTATATTGGTATTTTCATATTGAGAAAATCATACTGAGATAGAAACATATTGTAATGAGATGAGAAAGAAACATCTCATAATGAGTAGATAAAGAAACATATCATAATGAGTTAAGAATTGAAACATATCACAGTAAGCTGATAAAAATTATATCAGGATAATTTGAGAAATAAACAAATCACAATGAGATGAGAAAGATATAAATAGTTGAATCAGTTATACATTAATTTTAATTTTTTTAAATTTTATAAAAATCTAAGAATGTTTGAATAAGTCCTAGTTGAAGATCTAAATCAAGATATTTTCAGATATTTTGATATTTTAGGAAGTGAGGAATATTTTGATGTTTTATTCCTTTGAAGTTCCGAGTCACCAATAAATAATTCCTCAGAAATTTCATTAATTTTAAAAAATTCACACACGCTCAAAATGCGAAGCAGTGGAGAATCTGATGTGAATGTTCTCATATGATTGAAGAATAATTTTATTGAAAATTATAGAAAATGATTGTGTTTTTATATTGAGAATGAATTCATTTTATTGAATCATCATACACTAAAAATCGAATTTAGGATCTAGTTTCATGGTACTCAGAAAATCAAATCCAGGGTCCAACAGTATCTTATTAATAGAATCAGATCTAGGATACAACATTATCATACTCAGAGAATTGGATCCAGGATCTAGCATTATCGTATTCATAGAATTGGATCCATAATAAAACATTATCATACTCATAAAATTAGATCTAGGATCCAACATCATTGTATTGTGAAAATTATATCCATAAAAATCGGACTGAGGATTCAAACTGAGAAATTATAGAGTAGATTCAAAAAATTCTTTATTCTTTTGTTTGTCTGAATTTTTTATAAGAAAACATTTTAAACTCATATAAGTTAATATAATCATTCCTATAGTAATATATAAGGTTTCTAATGGAAGTTAGTATAATCATTTCTATAGGGAGATAGATGGGGTCTAATGGGAGTTGGCACAAGTTTTATTCACTTATTCATAATAGTGGATTGTCATATACCCATGAGAGTGGATATGGAAAGGATGTAGGTTCTCACACTAAGTCTGAACCTTGTAAATCTTGTGTGATTTACTTTCTTTCTTACTATTTTATACAAGAGTATTTATTAAAAGTTGATAAAGATATAAATCTTAATAGGTTGCAGGGGTTATGTTTTAAAAATAATTAAAACTTATAAAAGTTAACAACTTATTCAACCCAACCTTCTAAGTGGTGATTTGATCATTTGAAACTTTATTTGGTACCAGATGGAGGGTTACCTTGTTGAATCCTTATTATGGATAATATAAATTTTATCAATAGTATAAGAATTCCTACATTTGATGGAAAAAATTGTTATGGATGGAGAAATAGGATGATACCTTATCTCTTATATCTTGGCCTTGAATTTTTTGATGTTGCTACTATTTGTTTTTCACCTATTGAGAAATTTTATCCTTTTAATTTTATAATAAGATAAATATAAAATATTATGGAAAGGATATAAATATAACCATAATGTCTTTATTAGAAAATGTTTATCTGAATTTTAGGGGTCTCAAAAAATATAAAATTATGTTGGAAAAGTTGTAAATTGTTTTGGAAGGGAATAAAAAATTTATGGAACAAAGATAAAAAATTTGGAATAGTTAGTATGAAGAAATTAGAATGAGAGATGAAGAAACAATTGATGAATACTTCACCAAAGTAAATGAAATTGTTTGTAACATCAAAGGATTCAGAGATTTCTTAGAATATTCTACAATTGTGAAGAAACTTATGAGAATATTTTAGGATAGTTTTGATTCTAAAATTTGTTATTTAGAAGATAAATATAATATATCTCTTGATTAATTGCATAAATTTATTATTGATTATTAAATGATAAATCTCCAATGCTTTAAATGAATATGAAATATGAAATGGGTTTTAAAGCTATGATAATGTTAAAAATTCAAGATGTTGAAGATGATGATCCTTGTGACTCTAAAGATAATGAGTATGATTAGTTGAATGAAAAAAAACATTACACTTATATCCAAGAACAATCGAAGAGGAAGAAGAAAGTATGGAGGTAAAATTAATCTCAAATATTTTGAGTGTGGTGGAATCAAACATTTTTCTTTGAATTTACCCAAGAAGAAAGATCGATAATATCGAGATGATTTCTATCGAAAAACTTGGTGGAAGAAGTGGAATAAAAAAGGTAAAGAAAAAAAGTATTACAATAGACGCAAGAAGACATTTACTGGAAACAAAATAAGTATGTTGAGAATGAAATTTGAATTAGACTCAACTAAAAAAAATTCTTATAAAGATGAATTTTTAAAAAATTTCAAAACATTCATTGAAATATTTTAAAAAAACAAAAGTTTCATTAGAGAGTGAATACGGTGGTGAAGAATTATATATAGAGTATTAAATTAGAACCAAACTTGTTGCATGTCTGGAGAAAAAAACTCTCAAAAAATAAATTATCATTTATGAATAAATATTTTCAAGAAGTTTATGATGGAAGAAAAGATGTTATCAAGGAGGAAGAGTACATCAAGGATATTTTAAGTTAAAAACACAGAATTTCTAAACAGGGAAAGATGATTAACAATCTTAGTATGAAGATGGAAACTATGGAAGTAGAAGTTAACAAGTTTCAATAAAAAATAATTATTTTCTAAATATACTTGAGGAAGATGAATTAAAACTTCATTAAATCCTCATATGTAAAATAAGATACTTCTAAAGTTTATAATAAGACTCAATATGAGAATCTAGGGAAATTTTATATTACCAAAAATAATATTTCATCAGGTTATTTTAACATTTTATATTCCAGAATAAGTATTGGAAAAGATTGGGTGGGAAAAAAAGTGGGAAACCTGTCAAATCTATAAAATTATAAAACTCACTCAAAAGAAAAATGGTCCACATCGAGAGTATGTTAGAGCTGAACATAGTTACCAACCTCAATAATGTTTCAATAGATAAATATTTTATTTCAATATTAAATTAATATTTTATGGTTATTTTTGGTGTTTTGGAATCTATGGGAATAAATATTATAGTTGTTGGCACAACTTATCTCTACCCAGAATAATGTTTGAGCAATGTGGAAGAAATTGTGAAAGCAAAATGAGAAACATTCCTAACTTACAAAAAGCTGAAAAGGTGAATTCTCAAGATGTTTGAAAATTTCCAATAAAGAATCAATTTGAATCTCTGGAAGAATTTTAGAGAATATGTGATCAAGCTAGTCATCATGCAAAAATATGTATGAAACTACTTCCAGAAAAAATTCATTATCATAGAAAAGAAAAGGAAGGTGAAAAGATGAAAGTTGAGGAATGATCTTTTGTTATTGAGACAACTTTTAAATCAAGTAAAATGAACAAATTATGGATACATTATAGTGGTTTTCAATCTAATATGAAAGGGGATATAAAAATATTGAAACATGTTGAAATTCATGATGGGGGAGAAGTTACATTTGGGAATGATGATTACTTAATAATCAAAGGAATTGTAATGGATGATATTGAAGTGAAAAGGTTAAAATATAAATACATTTTATTTGTTGAAAGGATAAATTATAACTTACTCAGTGTAAGTCAACTTTGTGATGATATAAAATAAGTTTCTTTGAGAAAATATTTTTTTATCATCAAAAGTGTGAAAGATTGAAAAGTCATTACATAAGGAGAAAGAACTAGTGGGAATCTCTTTGAAATAGTATAATTCAATAACTCATTTTACTTGTGTGATAAATATGAAAATAAATTATGGCACCGAAGTCTTGTTCACCTTGGGATGAAAAACATTAATAATCCTTCTAAAGTTTATGTTGTTTGGAATTTTCTAGAATTTAAAACAAGATATGAAGATGTTTGTATTACTTTAGAAAAATGAAAGATGACTAAAAAAAGTCATAAGAGAATTGTGATTCAATCTACTAGGCCACTTCATCTTATTCATTAAGATTTATTTGGGCAGATGAGATATCAATCAATAAAATGGGATTTATAATTTATCACTTTTATTGATGATTTCACATGGATGACAACCATCATTTTTATGAAGCAAGAGTCAAAGGCTAATGAAATGTTCATATTCTTCAGAATTCATGTTGATAATGAAATTTGGATTCTTGTAAAGAAGTTTAGAATATATAATGGTACCAAATTCACAAGCAATAATTTTGAAACCTATCTGATAAATCATGGTATAAAACATCAGTATAGTTCTCCTTATACACCACAAAAAAAATGGAGTTGAAGAAAGAAAGAATATAAACTTTATGGAAATGGGAAAAAGTATGTTAACTGAATACAAAATTTCGAAATTATATTGGATTTAAGCTATTATTACTATTTTACATGTTCAAAATATATGATTTTTGGGACTAGAAACTAACATGAATCCTTATGAAATGTGGTATAAAAACGTTCATTGAAATACTTAAATGTTTTTAGAAGTCCATGTTTTCTCAAAATAAAAAAAATCCAAATTTGGTAATGCTTGATGAGAAAGATGAGGATGTAACTTTTATAGGTTATTAATCAAATGGGTGAAGTTACAAATGTTGGGACAAACATTTAAAAAATTTATTGGAATCATATGATAAGAATGTAAGATAAATTAAAAGTTCCTTTAAAAATACTATTGAGAATTATGAGGAGGATAAACTGGAGAGTTCCAATAATGGTGAAAGTAATTCCAAACATCCTTATTAAGACTCAGAATAATCGTGTGATGGAAAAATTTCAACTAGGGAAGAAACATTGAAATTTTCTACCATACAACAAAATGATGAATCTAAAAACATTATTGTGAATCATAGGTATCCAATTTATATGATAATGAAGATGAAATTAGAAAATCAAACTTCACTTATCTCAAAATTTGAACGAGAATCACTTTCAAAGGCTATTCAGCCTAAAGAATGGGTGGATGATATTAATGATATGATAGATCAAATTGAGAAGAAGGAAACATTGGAACTTGTTCCAAGTCCAAAAAATAAAAATGTTATTATAAAAAAGTGGGTTTATAGAAACAAATAAATTTTTTTTGTAACGGATATGCACAAGTGGAAGGTGTGGAATTTGATGAAACTTTTTCCCCAGTAGAAAGATTAGAAACTATTTGAATTTTTCATTTAATGGACTCATATTTGAATTATAAATTTTATCATATGGATGTAAAGCCATCTTTCTTAAATGGTGATATTGATTAAGAATTTTACCTTGAACATCCTTGTGGGTTTCTACATGATGAGGATGAAAACATTGTTTATAAATGAAGAATATTTGTATGGGCTGAAAAAAGGTTATCATTCTTAGTACTATAAAAGTGAAAATTGTTTTATAATATTTAAATTTTCTAAAGTAAAAGTTTACAACAACTTATATGTGAAATATGTTGACTCTAAATATATCATTGTAATTTTTATGTGTATGATATAATTTTTGATGAGGATAGGGAATATGTTTGTAAAACATTTGATGAGTAAATGAATAAGAATTTTGAAAAGTCTATGTTGGGATAATTAACATTCTTTTTTCTCTTACAAGTTCAAAAAATGAAAAAAATACATTTTCATATATTAAGAAAAGTATGACATGTAATTTTTAAAAAAGATTGGTATGGAAAAATACTAAGATGTTTTGACTCTTATTTTAATGAGCACGAAGTTGATTAAAGATGAATATGAAATAAGTGTGAATTAGAAAGACATTCAAAAGATAATAATAAGTCTTCTTTACCTTACAACCTCAAGACCTGATATTGATTATGTTGTGACATTGTGTTCATGGTATAAAACTAATCCAAAAGAATCAAATATGTGGGAAACAATGAGGATTATGAGATATGTTAAAGGAACAAATTCACATGGGTTTTTTTTCAAAAGAAATAGTGAGATGAAGATTCATGGTTATACTGATTCTGATTGGGCTGGAGATTGTAAGGATAGAAAATCAAACTATGGAGGAACATTTTTCTTGGGTGAATGTTGTGTGAGGTTTCATAATAAGAAACAAAGTTCAATAACATTGAGAATAGCTAAATATGAATATGTTGCATCAACTGAAGATTATACTCAAATTTTGTGGATGAAGTTTCAATTGGATGATTTTAAATTAAAAGTTTCTAAACCATTGAAGAGACAATGTAATAATTAGAGTTCAATTGATATTTCTAAGAATCATGTTCAACATTCAGGATCAATGAACATTGATACAAAGTTTCACTTATAAAAAGAGAAAGTTGTTGATGGATATGTTTTCCTGGAATAAATTTCAACAAAGTATCGGATTACTAATATCATTATAAAATAAATTCCGAAATAAAGGTCTGTGGAATTGAGGTTCCAACTTCATGTTCAACCTCCTCCCATATCGTCATAAATCTCTCAAGGAAATCCCACATCATGCATTGGATTACGTTGAAAAAGGGAGAGAGAAAGTAACAACATTATACTTTGTAATAAGGTTTTAATTATCATTATTTTATGAATTTTAAGCTATGGTTATCATATAATTGGGGAGAGAAAAAATTTGAGAAAGGAAAGAAAGGGGGAGAGAAAAAGAAAGCATGAAAAAAATGTGAAAAGAAAAGTGAGGAGAGTTTATCTTTACAAGCCCACAGAATTTTATTTCCACTGCGGGATGGAATTAATTCAAAAACATTACATTACGCAATAGGGTGGTGTCAAGAAACTCTCTTTTGAGAAATTCTGTGTTTCTATAAAATTAAAAAACTTGAATTTTATACAAAAGTTGAGTAGTGAAAATTTTTGAGATTTGGAAATTTGTTAACTAAGATTATCAACAAATCCAAAGGGGGATATTGAAGAACTGTTGTAGTGTTTGGTTTTAACAATGTTTATATTTACTAACAACTAACTCTATTTATAAAATAATTTTTTTCTAGAAATTGGTCCCAGACCATAATAGTGATGTTATTTTCTAGAAATATGTTTCTAGACCCATGTTTTTGTATTGATCCATACCGAGTAAAGAATATTTTAGGAAGATGATGTTTTTTATAAGATACTTTATCATAATCAGGTCCATTATCCTGACATTAAAAATAATAGAATTCGAAATAATCAGAGAAATATTGAATTTGATTAAGGGTTTTAAAAGAAGAACATAAAGTAAAGAATTATGATGTTTGGATAATTTCTAAACAAATTTAGATGATGCTTTTCTGATCAAGAAGTTATCACAAATCATGAAAACTATCTTGATATAATATTTTGAAAAAATGGTATAGATGTTTGAAAATTTTCATAGTTGTAAAATTGGATTTTCTTCATAATGGGAATTACATTTTAATGAGGTGAGAAATAAAAAGATGTTATTGAGCTTGAGGAAGAAACAAATCGTACTGGAAAAATCATATTGAGATTTTCATACTCAAATTTTCATACTCAAATTTTCATACTAATATTTTCTTACATATGTTTTCATACTCATATTTTTGTACTCATATTTTCATACTAATATTTTCATACTAGAATTTTCTTATTGGGAAAATAATACTAATAACATTGCACTCAAATTTTTGTACTAGGATTCTCATGTTGGGAAAATAGTACATAGATTTTCATACTCATATTTTTATACAAATATTTTCATACTGATATTTTCATATTGGAAAAATCATACTGAGAAAGAAACAAATTGTAATGAGATGAGAAAGAAATAGATCATAATGAGTGGATAAAGAAATATATTCTAATGAGATGAGAAAGAAAACATATCATACTGAGATGAGAAATAAGCAGATCATAATGTGATGAGAATGAAATAGATCATAATGATATGAGAAATATATAAATATATGAATGATTCAGACATGAAGTTCAATTTTTTATAAATAGAATATAAATATTAGGAGGTTTGAAGAAGTCAATGTTGATGTTTTAAATGTGAGAAATTTTTAGAGATTTTTAGATTTGGGGAAGCGGGGAATGCTTCAATGTTTCCCTCTTTAGAATTTCTAACTTTCCTATAAATACTTCCTCTGAAATTTCATTCATTGTCGAACATTCAAACATGTAAAAAAGGTGGACCACTATAGAATTAGAAGTGAAATTTTCCATCTAATTAAATAAAATTTTTATTGATTATTCTAGGAGAAGACTGAGTTTTTCAGATTGAGAATGAATTCATTGTATTGAATCATCTTACTCAAGAAATTAGATTTAGGATCCAACATTATCATTCACAGAAAATCGGATCCAAGATCCAATAGTATCATGTTTAGAGAATCATATCTAGGATCTAGCATTATCATATTTATAGAATCATATCTAGGATCCAACATTATTGTATTCATAGAATCGGATCTAGAATCCATCATTATCGTACTCAAAAAATTGGATCCAGGATCCAACACCATTACATTGAGAAAATCTGATCTAGCCAAATTGGACTGAGGATTTGAAGTGAGAAATTTTGGTGTAGATTCAACAGTCATTATTATTTTTTGGCTCAATTGTTATATAATAAAATATTTTAAACTAATAGTAGTCAGTATAATCATTCCTATCAGGATATAGAAGGTGTCTAATGGAAGTTGGTACAAGTTTTATTCACTTATTATTAATAGTGGATTTCTATAGACCCAAGATAGTGTCTATGACAAGGTTTTAGGTTCTCACACTGAGGTCAAACCATGTAAATATTATATAATTTACTTTCTTTCCTACTATTTCATACATGAGTATTTATCTAGTTGATGAATCGAGGGGCTATACAATTCCTGGCACCACCTGCCACTTCTTGTCTAATGAATTTCACAAATATATAATTTAATTCATAATAATATGATTTATCAAAAAATATGTGTATTTTGTAAAAGATTTAAAATATCTTTATTTCTTTAATCAATCAATAACATTCATCGTAAAACACTATATGTAAAAATGTGTTATAGTTTAGAAAATAATCAAATATATGACAAAAATAATGTGGATATTTAATAAAATTAAATGTCTAATGAAAATGATCATAATAAAATTATTTTTTCAATATAAAGTTAACAATAATAAGAATTATTGAATGACAATTTTCAATTTATTAAAAAAATATGTTTTTTTGTTAACTAAGAAATTTAAGAAAGTGATTCAAAAAGTTAAAATAATATTTAATTAAATTTTATTCCTTTTAAAAAAATAAAAAAACATAGAAGAACCTAATAGTTTAAACTTCTAATAATTTCAGAAAAATCTGTCAACATCATATACATTAAAAAGAAACATTCCTTTTGACTTTTGTAAAAAGTGTTAAATATGATCTTTTTGAAAAACATTTGAAAGATTCATTTAAAACCATATAAAAAGTCACGTATAATGTAAATTTTTTTAATATATCATTTTATAAAATAAAATTTACTTTTGGAACAATATTTTGAAAAATATGGATATGGAAGAAAAATATACCCAATAAAAAGAGAAATAAGATCAAATTTTATTTTTGAAAATTCTTATTGAAATAATAACTTGAATTGACCCATTAATCATTGTGAGTAAATGTATTCAAATTCAAAACCTTAAATGGGTGGTATATTCACCTATAAAAGTAATCATATGCATAATACTAAATATTTCTTAATGATGTGGAAATTGAGACAAAATATCATACAAAGATCATATCGTGGAAGTGAGAATTAATCAAGAAATTGAAAATGTGTATCAATTATAAATCCACAAAAAAAAAAGTTTAAATAAATCATAAGAGAATAAAATTTAATTCCAAACATAATAATGGCATAAAATAGTCAATAAATTATAATTTTAACACAATGAATATAAATGGAGTTAAGTATCCCCTTTCATTAAGTTCGACTTACCACATAAATTTTTTTACTTTTATATAATAAATTTAAATTAATTATACTTATATAATAGAACCATGTACATATATATAATATCATATATTATCCATTTAAAACATTTCATCATCCGTTTGTTAATAATCTCTTATTATTATAATTATTTTGGGTGTCAACTACTTTGTTTTTCATGTATGTTTTGATTCGATAGTTTTAATCCTTTCATCATGATCATGGTTGCATAATCTCTAAAATTTTATTCAGGATATAAATATCATATAAATTCAATATATATATTTAGATACTTATATTAAATATTTACAAAGAAAAATTAATTATACAATTTATAGAGATGGTAGGTCATATGCTTGCATGAATGCAATTTTGAATTTTTGATAGGTGGAACGAAAGAAAAAAATAATAATAATTCACCATTAAATAATCATTTTTATACATATATATCTTATATATTCATTAAATCTATCCTCATTACCATCAATATAAATTGGAAATGAAAAATGGATCACAGTGCTTAATAGAGGTGATGGTCCACTTGTTCGCATGAGCCACATTATCATTTCACAATGGATCCGAAGGTAATAATGTTATATGATATTTTAATTATAAAATAATAATTATGTCATAAATATAATATATATTCATTATTTCAATATTTATAACAATCCAAGTAAAGTGATAATGAAAAATTAATTACACTGTAATGTGGAGACAATAAGCCGTATGTACGAACAAGTGATGTTTTTAGTTTTCATATGATGGAAAATAGATGTATAATGGTTGTACCATAGTAATTATAAAATATAATTATATTTTTTAAAATTTAGTTATTATTTTTTTATGGTTACAATAGTTTTATAATTTTTTTAAAAAGAAATAAATCTGAAAGCATCGACAAAGATGATTACGTCTTCCTTAAAAGAGCTTCTTTAAATATTCTCTTAATGGGACATTGCGTTGGTTTTTTAGAAACAAAAAAAACCCCATGAACTTGAATAAGTAAGTTTACAAGAGTTTTTAGGTGTTTTTAGAGATAATAGTCTCTATGTGGTGTATATAATACATGAGATGTGGTGCCTTTTATATTTAATGAAAGGACACACATGGAATTAACAAAAATATTTAATTATATTAAATTAATTTCCATGTGTAAGTGGAATAATGTTGATAAAATTTCAAATATAATATATTATATTATTGAAATAATTTGAACTAATAAAATTTTTATAGGTTTAAGTGGTAATTTAAAACTTATCTTTTGGTATATCCCCTTCATTAATCAATTTAAACATTAACTCTTGTAACAACTATTTCAATCTTAAATGATTATGATTTTACTTATATGGTAATAATTTTCCCATAACTATACAAGGGATGATATTTGGTACCATTTATGATCCTACTTATCCCTTTTCAGGGTTTTATTACTATTAAAAAATTTAATAAAATATTATTTTTCATTAAATATCAATAATGACCTTTTCACTATTTAATTAATTTGACTTTAAATACATCATGAAAAATATGTAATTATAATAAAATCCTATAAAATAACCCTAATATGTCATATGTATCAATTAAACTAATTGAAAACAAAAAATCGCCCAAATTACACAACTTTTATTAATTTTAAACTCATTTATTTTTATTTTTCTATTAATTTAATATATTCTACATTTGTATTGCATAAGAAATTTAGATAATTAAATCACTACTAAAAATTGAAAACTGATTACCATAACAAAAATAAATAATTTATATTAAACATAAAATTTTATATTCATTCATATCATATTATTATCACTATGTAATCACATAAAAGAAATTAAAATCAAGATAGTGACATTTTGGTATTTTTTTTACTTAGAAGTGTATAAATATCATTATCTAAGTAAATTTTTACAAAAATACCATATTCTAAAATTTAGGAAGTATTATGTATAATTAGTCTCATTCAATGTAATTATGTTAAGTTTTGGATGAATTTTATTCACTTATCACATAATTCATAACCTTAATTATGAAATTTTCCCTTTACCAAGTTGATAAATTTCACCACTATTACTAATCATAATGTCCAAAATTAAAAGGTGCTCATTTAAATATTTTGATAATAATGATTCCAAATATGGTATTCATTTTATAAGGTTCATTTTTATAAGTTTCATAAATTAATTTAATATAAAATTAAAAAAACACAATGAAAAAATGTTTTACAAAAATATGCCAAAAGCATAAAAATGTTCTAATTCAAAATTAATCCATAAAATTGGTTAAAATAAACATAATATGATTTTTTATAATATTATAAATATAATTTTACATTTAATCCATTTTAAAAAATGCTACTTTGTACATGCTTGAAACAAAGATAAAGTTTTTAATAAAATTAGTATTTTTCACTATTCACTAGATTATCAGTCTTTTGAAAAAAATATAAAACATTTACCCTTAACTAATTTTTATATTATGATTTAAAAATCAAATTTAATTTAATAAATGCAATTTTTTAAAATTTACCTAAATTAATTATAATATTTTCTCACAATAATCAATAAAAATCATTTTTAAAGAAAAAAGTATTTCTGAAAAATAAAATGACTTTAATAAAAATTTAATGCTTATTTATTAAGAATAATTCAATAAATTTTTATTTAGTATAAAATTTTTATATTTGAAATTTTTTTAAATACTATTAATACTTACCAATTTAATGGATAGATTATTACTATAATAATATATCCTGGTACGTTTAAACTTAGTGTTATGTGTTGTATACACTATGAAACATAGTGTTCTATTAAAATCTCAAGGTGTTACATCCCCCCATGCTTCAATAAATTATGTCACCAAAATATGAATTTTTTCATAGGTATAAAGTTTTTGACATTTAAAAACGCTTTTCTGGAAAACCAACATCATTAAAAGGGTTAATAAAACATCCTCTTAAAATAAGGGAAAGGTAAATATGAAGGAAATATAAAAAACACAAAACTTTGTTTCCAAATAGGATAAAATTATTGGGCAGTGAAAATATGGATGTGGAAGAGAAAATTAATGCCCAAGGATTAATAGAGAGTGATAGAGAACATTTTCAAGAGAAATTTTACCATGAAAAACCATAAATTTAAAATGTGTCAAAAGACCACTGATTCATCAAAAGTGAAAGTAAGAGGATAATTTATATATTTTATGGTTTCATTCCTAATGTTAATGGATTCTTTTAAAATCTAGGTAAATTACTCAAGAATATATACTTACTTGCCTTCATTCCATTTTATATGAATAATCGTATCTATTGGTTGTTCTTTGATCAATTTCCACTTCATCTCTTACTCTAAGAAATTAATATTAAATATGAAAGTTTTTATACATGAAGCACTAAAATTGACATTTTTTTAATAAAAATATCCATAAGTCATTTATTTTTAATATAAATATTTACCAAAACCAAAATTGTTAGAAAAATTTATCAAATAATTCCCAAAGTTTAACTTAATCCATTCCATAAATAGTTAACCATAAGGATCTTCCAAAAAAAATCTGAATAAATTTTAAATCCATAAAATAAGAATGTAACTAAATTTTGAAAATAAATTTCATATTATCTCCCCAAATAACATAAATTATATCTCAATATTTCATACCAAATATGTGAATAACTTGGTAATATTTTCTCCTAAAACATGGTAACTACCCAAATTTGCCTAAAACCTTATTGAAAACATGAATGCTTTCAAAAAAATAATATTATCCTCATTATTCAAGTAAAATAATATATTATTGAATATATTTTGATATATCAAAAAATATAGTAAACTAAATCGAAGATAACATAAATCACTTTTTCATCAAATCAATAATCAATTCCATGGTCATCAATATTATACCATTTACATTATCAATATTAAAAATCTATTTATCTAGACTAAACATTATTATCTCAAAATCAGGAATATATTAAGTGTAGTATTTTCCTTAATCATGTATTCTATAAAAATATCACCTTACCACTAAATTAATTTTCTCGGTTATCGATATCATTCAATATGTGCTTTCATATACATAAATTAAACCTACAACAAAATAATCCTTAGATATTTATTTATTCTTATAACCATAATATCATTCATATAAATATTTTTAAAATATAATTCTTGAATACAAATACACAAACAATTAAGTCATTTCACTTTATTAATATAACATAGGTCATTCCTTTGTGTAGGAGATAACCCTTGGAATAGGGAATTGAATCAGATACTACCCATATTCCCCACACATTATACATTGAACTATAAATAGTTTCATTGGATGAAATTTATTTCCTTTCATAATAATATTCATTTTCCTTAGCAATTGATTTATTTACACCCTTATTTTCCACACATAAAACATTTTTTTGTTCCTTTGAGACGTCCTCTAGGGTTTCTCTTTCAACATTTCTGACAATAATGAAATTTATCATTCTTTTCCCTATAGTCTCTACCACCCAATATTATAGTGACCTCAATAATTCTCTTCTTTGGGGAGTTCTAGATTTGGTTAAGGTGAAATTTGTTAAAAATATATTTTAATAACTAATTATAAATAATCAAAATATATTTTAATCTAGTCATCATCCCATTTGGTATCTCATCATCACATTTCCTATAAAATTCAACATTAACACGACCCCATCTGGTTTCGTCCATTGAATGAAACCAAAAAACATAATGCGGGTAATGATAATCATATTACTAAATCACATAATTACGAATAATAATTTTTTGGATGTCTAAATCATGAAACCATCTTTTCAATCTACAACACCGAATGTTTAACCTAGGTCACCCATGATCATCATCTATTAAAATCCTTCATAATAGTTCATAAATAAAATATTATGTAAAACAAAAATATATCCTGGAAAGGGATAACTAAGTCCATATTAAGGAAACACTCATCATGCTTTATAATTATGGTTGAGATATACTTAAATAAACTCTTTTCAGGGATATTGAACCAAGATTCGCCTTTTAAAAAACCATTTCCATTTTTAGTATCCATACTTTGGTGTATTTCTATGATAACCAAATAATATTTACATTAATGAATCATTAGGATGTTATCATATACATAAAATTACCCTAAAATTCAATCATAGTTTTATAGTCCCTAATATATATTTTTATGAATATAGTTCCAAAGGATTAGACTAAACATTCTATGATACTAATTATAATAACCCAACTATAGTAACTGAAATCTAGCGTTTAATTTATTAAAATGGTAAAAGATTCATGATATTTCCCAACATGTGATTAATCAGTTTAGTAGTACAGAAGAAATATATACATACATTATTCCCATATTACAATAGTAGTATAAAATACATATCATGGTAAACAAAATTACATTTTTGATATTATTTATAATATCGTTTTTCATATTAGGGGAAAAGAAAAAAAATAAAGGGTGAGCTCAAATGCTCCGTAAGTGTTACATATAATGAAATATATCAGGATTGACTAAGGAATAATAATTATAGCGTGCTAAAAAACCGAAAACCTATTCCAATTAGTCAATAACTTGTGCAGAAAACCCATCTATGGATAATATCAACATATTATTATTATGGATAATAATGACTGAATTTTTATTAAAGGAAATGAATAATTTTAGACGTTATGATTTCAAACATCATGATATACACTTCATTCAAGACCTTTTGGAAATATAGTTTAAAATATGGGTAGGTATGCAATAAAAACCCATTTAATTTGGCCAACTAATTTTTCTCATAAGACCTATCGATGCATCTATGGGCTATATAATTATGTGGTCCACCCATCACTTATTTTCCAATTCATTCATTGTTTATTGAATTTAATTCAAAATAATATTTCATATCAATAAGTATCTATAATAAATAAAATATATATAATATCAATTTCTACTTAGACAATTAATAACTTTCATTTTAAAACACTATATGTAAAAATGGTATATGGTTTAAAAAATAGTCATATCCATGATACAAAAAACATGGATATTTAAGATAAATTCAATGTCCAATTAAAATGATCATAAGAAAGTGAATATTTCAATATAAAGTTAACGACTACAAAATTAATGAAATAAAATTTTCAATTTTTTAGAAATATAGGTTTTTAGTAAAGTTAAGTCTTTTGGAAAGGGGAATGAAATATTAGAATAATAATTAATTAAATATTTTTATTTTCAAAATTATGAAAAACTTATATAAAAATAAAAATAGAAAAAAAAATTATAATGGTGGGAAAATATATTAATTTCATATATGTTAAAAATATACATTCCTTTTTTAATTTTGTAAAAAGAGTTAAAAATTAAATTTATAGAAAAACCTATAAAGATTAATTTAAACAATTTAAAGAGTTAGGGATAAAATAAAATGTACTTAATAAATAATTTTATTAAATAAAATGACTTCTGTAAAACTATATTGAAAAATATGGATATGGAAGAAAAATATACCCAATCAAAAGAGAAATAATATCATTTTTCTTTTAAAGATTCCTATTGAAATAATAAATTGAATTGAATTATTAATCATCATGAAAAAAATTATGATCATTATAAATACCTAAAATGGGTCTTATATGAACCACATTAAAGTAAATAGGTTCATATTACTAAATATGTCTCAATGGAGTGAAAATTGTGACAAAATCTCTTACGAAGATCTTATTATTGAAGCGAGAATTAATTAATGAATTAATTATGTGTAAGAAATTTTAATACACAAAAAAAAGTGTTAGTAAATTATAATATAATCAAAGTCCATTTCACACATAATCATGTAATAATATAGTCAATGAAGTCAAAATTTAACATAATGAATGGAAATTGAGTTAATAAATACATTACCTTAGGTTCAACTTACCTTAAGTTATTTAAAACTACTGTATAATAAATTTATATTTATTATACTTACATACCAGAACCATATAAAAAACTATAAAATCATATATTATCCATTTATAATGTTTTATATCCCATTTGTTAACAATAACATATTATTATCTTTATTTTTGGTGTAGACCACTTCGTTTTTCATGTATGTTTTGATTTGATAGTTTTGGCCCTACAATATTTATCATGTTTACATAATCTCTATAATTTTATTCATGATATAAATTTCAAATATATATTCAATATATATATATAGATTCTTCTATTAAATATGGATATAGAAAAAATAATTACACTATTTATTGAGACGATAGGCCGTATATACGCATGAACTCTTTTTTCACATTTCGACGAATGAAATGAAATGAAGGTAAATAATAATTCATCTTTATAGAATAATGTTTGAATCATATATATCTAAAATATTCATTAATTTTATCCTTATTACCATCTATGTAAAGTGAAAATGAAATATGGATCAGGTCACTTGGTGAGGTGGTAGTCCACATGTACGCACAATCGACTTTATCATTTTCCAATGGATTGGAAGGTAAAAAGGTAGATATGATATTATAATTCAATAAGAATAATTATTTCATAAATATTATATATATTTATCAATTTTATATATATTACCATCCAAGTAATGTGGTTATTAAAAATGAATTACATCGCAGCATGGAGACGTTAAGTTGTACATACGCACGAGGGACATTTTCAATTTTCATAGGATTGAAACGATATGTAAATGGTGGTAAAATAATTATAATAAGAGATAAGTATATTTAGGATATTTCATTTTTTATTTTAGGATGGTTACAATAGAGTTTTTGGAATCTGAGAAAGAAATAAAATTTAAAGAGTCGGTAAGATTATTACCTATTCTAGAAAACACTTCCATTAGATATTCTCTTAAGGGGGCTAGGGTTAATATTTTAGGAAGAACAAAATATGAAAAAAAAATTAATAATGATATTTGGAAGATGTTTTTAGGGTTTGTTGATGCTAAAAATATCAAGGTGGTGTATATAATAATGGATAGGTGCTTTCATTTTATAGTTAATGAAAGGACACACGTGGAATTAATTAAAATATTTTAATATAATAAATTCATTATCATATAAAAGTGAAAAAATGTGTAAATTATTTCTAATACAGTATTGGATATGGTTTAAATTCATTTAGCCAATAAAATTTTGATGTTTCTAAGCGGTATTATAAACCTTATCTTTAGGTTTAACACATTTATTAAATAATTTAAACTTTAACCACAATAATAACTACATAGGTCTTAAAAGCATATAATTTTACTTATAAGGTAATAATTTTCTCATAAATGTAAAAAGGTTGATATTTTTTACCAATTATAATCTTTATTTTCCTCTTTCAAGAATTTATAATTTTTAATTAATTTAATAAAATATCATTTTTCAAAAAATATCAACAATGTCATTTTTGAAACTATTCAATTAATTTGAATTTCAATACCAAAACAAAAAGTTATAATTTAAATATAATCTTTTCAAATAACCATATAATTTCATATATATCTATAAAATTCGTTTAACACAACAAATAACCCTAATTTTATTACTTTTAATATTTTTAAAATCATTTATTTTATTTTTCTAATAATTGAATAAACATTACATCTCTATTTACGCATTTAAGGTAATTATGTAATTAGTAAATAACTAAAAATAAATTACCAAAATAGAAAAATATAAATTATTTTCAAAATAAAATTTAATATAAGTTCATATTATATTATTATCTCTATGTTAACACATAAAATGAATTAAAACCAAGAGAGTGGCATTTTGGAATTTTCTTTACATATTGTAAAATAACTGCCATTTTCCAAGGTAAATGGAAGAAAAATCTCATATATTTAAATTTATGGTAGATTAAGTCTAATTAATATAATACAGTTAAATTATTCTATGTTTTAGATGAATTTTAATTCCTTACCAAATATTTTTTAACAATATTATTTTGATTTACCCTTTACATTGGTCATAAATTTTACCACTAATATTATTCATAATGATAAATAATTACTAGGATATATTTATAAAAATTGAAAATAATGATTCCAAATATAATATATATTTCCCAAGACTCATTTTATAGAAGTGGTAAATATAAATTTAAGATAAAATCACAAAACATAATAGAAAACTAATTTTTTCAAAAAAAATTATTTTAAGTATAAAAGTGTTTTTATACCATGTTTGAACATAAAGTTGTTTCGATAAAATTAAATGGATTGTATATAATATGATAGATTTAGTTTTAAATTTAAACCATTTGAAAACTAAATGTGACTTTATACATTGTCGAAAAAAATACAGTTTCTAAAAAAATTACTATTTTTCACTTTTCAGTAAAAAATCAATATTAAAAAAAACTAAAAAATTCACGCTAAGATAATTTTAATTTGTTAATTTAAAATTTTAATAAAATTTTATTAAATAAATTTTCTAAATTTTCTAGAATTATTTATAATATTATCACAGAAAAATAAATAAAAACATTTTTAAATGAATGTTTTTTGAAGAATAAAAGGACATTATTGAAAATTAAGTGCTTATTTATTAAGCATTGATCAATAAATTTTTATAGATTAATAACTTTATATGATTAATAATGTGGTTATTTCTATTCATACCAAATGATTTATCTTCTATATTATAACTTTAGTAATATTTCATGGTTTATTTAAGCATAGTGTTGTGTGTTTTATACGCTATAGAACTTGATGTTCTTTTAAAATCATGAGATGTTACAACAATTCTATAACTAGAAAAACTAAAATTAACTTTCAAGGATATACCAATTATGGTATTTATAATACTTGAATCTAAATATCTTAGGTATTATATATATATATTATCTATTTATAGATAAAGAAACCTTTAGATACAATGGTTAGCCATAAAGATTTCAAAATTATTTCAGAAAGAGAGCATGAAATTTTCCTAGGTTATGTTATAGGTTAATATACTTAAACATATTCTTCATATATTTTCTGACGAATTTAAATGTAAATAATTTAATATTCATGGTTATAATATATGGGTTTCATTGATCTTATGTTTCAAATAATATCTTGACTAGGCGTTAATTGATCATTAAAATGAATCATAGAGTAATTATTAAATGCACATTTTCTTATACACATAAAAGATAATATATTGTAAAATAGGATCTATGATGAGTCTTAAATAAAAACATTGATCAATAAAATGTAGTGTAAGGTAATCCTTAAATTCTCATTTCTTTATACACATCAGAGTTGGGATATCAGTAAGAGCATCAATGTTGAGATTTAAATACATTACAGAAAATTTCAATATTCTTTGAGACTTGGTTCACAAATAGAGTAATCATCCATTAACCATATGCTATCTATAATAAAAAATGACTATAATATGAGTAAAAAATCAAATAAATACGTCATTTCATAACGACATGTGTTAATGATTCCTAGTGTTTGTTAAGGATGAGAACACATGCAACAAGAAAAACATATGGTGAAATTTTATCAGTATCCTTATGTTATAATTGATATTATTTAAATAACTATGATTGAATATTTATAGTAAATTACTATAATATATTAATATAATAGGTTCCACATATCTATTTGTGATAGTGGCAGTAATATTGACTTGGATATAGTCAATGTAGGAGATGCACAACTAGTTCAGTTCAACAGGATCGTGTGGAAATGGAAATATTCTGGAGACACATACTATTTAGGAAGTATAAAGCCATAGTGGTGGTTTTTTATCCAATACGATAGCTGATAAAATTTTCATTGTTAATATTGAATCTTACAAGTAAGAAGTAAATGGAAAAAAGCTTTTATTTAAATGTTTAATTAAAATTAATCAATAGATTACATGTATCAAAGTACACTTTCTTAGTATTTTGAATGTTTAAATTCTTGATATTATAGTGGTATTCAAGAGAAAATATACATGGGTGGTTAAAGTATGGTCCTAATAAGACTTTATTAGTGATACCAAGTCGCGATGCCTAAATCCACTAGAATTATATTTTTCATAGATAATTTATATGATCATTTTATTTAGAATTGGATGTGAAGACTGAATTTCTTGGAAAGTGTCTATTAAATACAACAAGAAATATTTGGTTACACCATAGAATGTTAATAGTGGTTGTAAGGTATCAAAATGTGGTTTTGTATTGAATAAAGTAACATGGTCATAGAATATTAATTTGGAATGAATTTATGTCATGTGTCTGCATGAGGTTATTGGTAGCATGACTATTTTACAATGAAAAATATGTTTTATACATATGAAAAATAGTTATTGTTCTTATAGTTAGTTATTACCAAAATGAAATTAACTCTTGAGAGATTAAATTAAATTAGTGACCTATGTTCTAAATATTAAAATCTACTTAAGTAGATCTAATGGTTTTCATTGACCAATTAAAAAGTAAATATACTAACAGGGTATTGAAAAATAAAATTTGGAATATTTATATAGAGAATTGTTACCAATATCACATGGAATAAATATATCTAAGAATACATGTATGATTAATATTATGAGATCAAAAGTGAGTATAATTCCATAATTATCAGTAATGGATCTACCATTTATCTCATGATATGTACTAGATATTTCCTATGAATTCTCTATAGTATGTGAATATCTGTAGAATCCATGAGAAATGCATGGTAAGTGGTCAGAGATATTAAGATTTACTTGAGAGAGTATAAGGGATATATTCATTTTACATGGAGAGGAAGGGAAACTAGTTATAAGGTGACACAAAATAGTATTTCTTTGAATCAATATAACCTTATTTCATCATCTGACTAAGGTAATGAGAAATACAATCTCATTCAAGACATTAGTATCCATATCTATACAAAATGAGTGTTTTGTGGCTTCTTATGTAGCTAGATAAGTAGTTTAAAATATGAAATGATTTGTTCTAGTTCTTGGAATCACACATATTAAGTAAAGTTTTATCATAATATAATTTATGATAGTCCTACTATTTGTACTAGAAAAGATGTAATGTTTTTACAGTCGAAAAAAATTATATACTTGGGGATATCATTTCTTATGGATTTTTACTCAAGGAGATAATGTCGTGGATAGTAGATTAGTCTTGTAGTGAAGATGTGGTGGGCCCAATGACTAATTCCATAACTCAGTAGAAGTTTGAACTTATCATGTAAGATTAAACATGGTTAGATAGAAAGTTGGATCAGGTGAAAGTGGGAGTGTTGTAAAAGGGAGTGACCTAGACCCAATATAAAGAGTACTTTTCAATTATTATATCATGTATACAGATAGTTATACATGATTCACATTTACCATAATTGCATTGGTATTTCTTTTTTCCACTATTTACATGGTAATGGCCTCAACTTTTTTGTCGTGTCAAAATATTATAGTAGTTTCTAGTCTACAATTACAACCAAGAGATACAATGATACTAATCTTAAAAATATGTCCTATAATCTATATATATCGTGATAAATGGAAATAGATAATTTTCATCCCTTAGGTTTCAGGGTATCATAAGCATTGAGTATTATTCTTATGAAGTTTGAACTTGGTTATCTTAAGTATATGAGATCATGAGGACATAACCGCCAATAAAAACACCATAGGTTTCATATGTCATTGTTTGTTTCTATACGTGAAGATGTTTATTGGTCTCATGAATTGTAGATATTATTTATGTGAACCATTTGATTATGTACATTGATACAAGATGAAAAATATGGCATTTATTTCTTAGTAAGGCAGCTTGTGTTGGGTATGTCATTGGTGGTTTGACATTGATTGAATAATCAAGATTGGATTTTTCAATTCTGAAGGAAAGTGATATCTCAGTCCCAGTTTATTAGGATGGTAGTATATTCACTAAATCCATATTCATGATATAAAAAAGTTATGTTTATCTAGTTAGGTCGATGAATAATAAACCAAAAAAGGATAATGACATAAACTGTGTGTCCTACTTTATGATATATTACATCAAAAAGAGATTATATTAAACAAAATGCTTCTATATAAATTTGTATAATTGATATGAATTTTACTTATCTCCTTTGGGACTTTGATGAGTTTCTATAATCTTCTCCTTGTCTAAGAATACTATTCACTTTCATCATGATACGGGCCTAGAGGGTCACTAAATAAGCATTTTCAAAATTCTGGTCTATTCTAATGAATAGAAGTTTACTGAATAGTGGGCCCAAACACTTCATTTTGAGGATGTCTAGGAATATAAAATTTCCAATTAATAAATAAATTCATTAATTTTTGAGTCAAGAATAATTGTTATTGATTTTATCTATTAAAATTATTCTCAAGATATTTAGTGAATACATGGTAAAATATTTATCAAATGAATATTATTTAAATATTCAAAAATTTTAATATTTGAGGGAATGATGGGTAAAAAATGGATTTACTTATCACATAATATATTTATTATATTATATGTAAGTGAAAAAATGTAAATGATATTTATGAATTTGTAAATCAGTCATAAGATGACTTTTAAATTTGGTAAAAAATATTCAGGTGATGGGGAGCCATTTTTGGGTATTTTACACCTCATTATTTAAGAGATAAGAGAACCTCATTAGGAGTACAATTTATAGCACAATTATGATAGCATTTTTCTCCTCTCTCTAACTTTACAGAGAAATAATCTCTCGATATAAGAAAATGTTCTATGTTTAGATTCATATATTTATGGCTCGATGTAACAATGATCATCAGCACATCAAAGAAATCTTTTGATATCTATTATAACTGTATAATTTTGATGAAATAAACATTGAATACTTTTGAAACATGTGTGGATGATTTATAGGGATCTATATTTGGATCCTTTTAGAAATAGTTGCTGACGATGTGCATTTTTTGAACATGTCTTCAAATCGATCGAGGTATTTTTTTTTAATTTAATTTTCATGCTTAAATTATTCACATGAGATCATTAGCCTATATATTGGTATTTTCATCACCAAAGATGATGTAGTTATATTAATTGGAAAGGAAAATTTTTAAATCCATGACTCATTTGCTTCCACTACATGCTCTGATTCCATCAATTCAACCATCGTTGACCCTCCGCTGTGGGCTTCTCTACCTTGAATAGGTGCTACCTAAAAGTATCCCAATTGGACTAGTTTTATTACTTGACCTATTAGTGAAATTAAGGGATCTTGATCTGTTGTATCCTATTACTCAAAAGGTGGTGAAATTGGTTGTGTGAGACATTTACAGGGTGACATTTCCTGAAATTCAATAGAAAACATTAAAGAAACCCAACACCTTATCCAAAGGAATAGAACAAGAATATCATTAATAATTCACATGAATTCATAGGGGTTTAAAAAATATTTCAACCTATGATGTCACCCATAAAATAAGTCATTACCCCCTAAGAACTACACAAACCCATGTCAAGCCTCTAGTACCTACATGTTAGTCATAGCCACTTATATACACTCAAGAAATGAATACAACATGCTTAAATGATGGAATAAAAGAAATAATGCACCAATGAAAATATCATATTCTCAATTTACATTTAATTATTTAGGATCTATCCAATTCTAACAACACATATATATGGAATATAAACCTACGTTCCTATTATGATGAATAAACACATACAAAATCCTATAAATTAATATATAAACATCTTGTGCATAAATGAAGGTAAATTTAATCAATGTTAATAAAAAATAGACAAAACATAAATTCCCACTTTATAGAATCTTGGAGATCCCCTATACAGTGCTAGCTAGGCACAAACATAGTTCCCCTACTTGAGTCTCAACTATCATATCTCATATATACCATTTCCCAAATAAATGCAACGAGAATAAACTAGTTAGTGAATCTAGTGCTCTAATATAATTTTGTTACACATGGACCCGGTCCATTAGGTATGATCTAGGGTTCCAAATGACGTCATTTTTACCTCCTTGTATTTAAGATATTTCCACCAGTGGTGAGGGCCTATAGAATAGTTAAGAGAAACTATTCCCTCTGTACCATGTAACATCATAGTATGATTAAGGAAGTAATTTTAAGTAAACCAATAAATAATAAATAAATGATCAACCATTAGAGTAATAAAAAATAAAAAATAGAATTTATACCATGTTGAAGATGTATGACATGTCAAGAAAAATAAACCAAAATTAAACAATATTATCCAAATTATGGGTATGGAAAAAATTAAAGTAGCAGCATCCAGAAAAAGGTACATTTATCATTGATTGAGTTCTCTAGTTAACCAACTCAATCATCGATCATATGGACCTTCCCCTTCATTGGATCCCTAATAATGAAATCTTCAACTGCACTAAGATGCTCGAGTATGGTTCCAGTACAAGAATCAGTATGAAACCACAAATAAAAATTAACATAAGTGAAAAAGTGATACAGGTGCATTACATGAAAGTAAATAGGGTATAGATATAACATCAATATATCACACATGTAAAGAAATATATAGGATCCTTAGATACCAATTCTGTCTGCTTTGAAACCATGTATAAATGAACAATAATCATCCATATGGAACATCCCTTTCGTTTGGATGGTCTAAAAACATGACTAACATATCCCACTTAAAGTGATATCCCAACGCATACTGACCAAGAATCTAACACATTCCCATTGAGGGAATAGTCTATGAGGCTAAACCTAGATTCTTGACTACATGAAATAATAAAAACACAATATGATATAAGATACCAATGATATATCAAACATCACATCAAATAAACAAATATTATAACCAGAGGAATCTATATGCAAGAAATAAAAGCATGGATTCCCTCGGGCTATGTATGCACCCCACATGTGATAAAGAAACAAAAATAGGTCTCTAGGTCAACAAATTCATGCCAAAAATCATTAAATAAACATGTATAAAACATGTGATAAAGTCAAGGGATTCCAACCTTAAGTGAAACAACTATAGTCAACGAACAGGTCACCGTAAATGTCTAGACCCACCACTGGATCCTAAAAAAATTCTTTTTTGACATTTCTAGAACTATAATATTGTGGGAGAAGAGTAACCAAACTCAAAATTATTAGGACATGATTAACTTATGAGGTAAGATTTACTACCAATAATTGTTTTGACCCAAGCATTGATTATAATCCAAATCCTTGAATCTAGATGCTAATTCTAATAACGACCATCAAAACCCTCAATAGATCATTAAAAAACCTAAAATATGACTAATAATTCAAATATATAACTAAATTAAATTGATTATAATATGATATAATTGATCACAATCATATAAGAACTTTCCAGATTGAATGATGTTTGAACATTGAAAAGAGGAGTTAAAATGGGGAGGATAGTCCAAGATAATCTGGATAAAGAATAGGGATCCTAGTATTAGTGAAGCATCTTAATCATAAAATAATTGTGTTCTCAAGGAACTGAATTTTTTGGGACTAAAAACATTTGTAACGTGAATTAATTAACAACATCATGAACATTTGGATTGTTAGATTAAAAAAAACAAATCGCTTCACCTTAAAATCCCAAGAACCCCATTTATATTGTAAATTTGTTCTCTATCCTGAAATAGGTTCTTATTTTCCACGTAGAATAAAATCATTTTTTGAATATCAATTCACAACATTAACCACTCATGTATCCAAAATTTATACCCTCTGATCCATTTACTTCTCCTGAAAAATCTAACAAGACATAAAATGTTTATTTACCACCTTAATAACCAAAAGAACATAAAAATAGTTGTACCATAATATTGACGATGTTATTCATGGGTTGTATTCTTCCTTGATCAGATGTTCATTGCTAAAAGAACCACATTTCAAATAATTCAAACTGGATTATTGATTTCCCATGTAAGGTTTTTTTGTACAATTCTTTTATTTTGCATTATATTATGTTCCTGATGATTTAAAAATACTTCATGTTTAAATTATAAATATATATGATATTTATAAATGGTTTGAAAAAATTATTAATTTAAATTATCACATGAAATAATGTAGTTACAAATTGTTAAAGGTTCTTTGAAATGCCAAGGAAGGTTTTATAGTGTAAAAAAGGTATGTTCAAATGGTTTTGATAAATGAATTGGTTTGGCCCAATTTTAGTTTAGTGATAAATTATAAAGTTATTTTTTAATAATTAAGTTGTTTTATAAAGGTGAATTGATTCTTTTTTTCAATCATGGTTTTAAGAGAAGTGGATTAAGAATTGTTCTATAAATGAATTTTTAGATATTTCAAAAAAGACTTGGCATCCAAAGTTGTTTTACAGGATTCATGTTTGGCACGTTAAATTGTTTTTGAAATGTATGGGTGTGGAAAAGACCCTATTTATTCCCCTTTATTTTTCCCCATTAGGGGTGGTGTTTGGTGTAAATGAATATTGGGTGATTCATATCATGGTTTGTTTCTTGCACGAGAGTTATTTGTGAGGGTGAGATTATTGTTTGTGATTTATGTTGGTTTTATTGATTTCTTTTTTTCTCATCCTCACTTTTAATAATTTATGGAAACTCTGGTAGTTAGATGATAAGTCTCAACTAATGTTTCATTGCTTATATTTTCACTACTAGTGTCCCCTCTAGTGTGAAATGAGACTATATGGGGTGTACCATCGATGAGTTATTGACACTTTCTCATAGGGTGTCCTAGATGTAATATAGGCCAACAGGTAGGGATTTTTTTAATAATATGTAGGAAAATATCACATTATGACATAGGTTAGAGACTATAAAACATATACCATGATTGGTTGGTTCACTTAGGGGATACCAGTGACTACCCTTTATATTCCTTATCACTAGGGAATGTTACCATAGTTTATTAACTTATTGTTTCTTATTTTGGTTTATTTATAAAATTGTGCCTTCTATATAGTTTTGTTTACTTGTATAATGTGTTTTTGTGTGTGTGGAATTCCAAAAGGATCTTATAAATGGTTTTTTAAATGGGATTATTTTGTATGACAATTTCTATTTCTAGAGATTTTTTAAAGTGGTTGTTTTCATTTAAATGAAAAGTGATCTAAAGTGCTTATCAATAAGTTAGTTTATTCACCCTTGTTTCTTTTTAGTAATTATATTTGTTTTATCCAATAGGTTTTTTACATTACCAGTCTTGTTATAAAAAATATAGAGAAACCATATTTTATTATTTTATTTCAAACCATCATAAATGGTTTTACTTTATAAATTAATTTAAAAAACTCTTTAGTGAAGCTTATTGGGTGTTGTTTTCTCTCACCCACATACACCATTCAGTTTATTCACCCTTTCATGTTTTCCTTTCATATTAGTATTAATATTCTCTTTTACATTCTGGATGGTGTTTGGGTGGTTCATGGTGTAGTAGTGGGATGCAGTGAGTGATTTGGGGTCACATTGTGGTTGTGGTTTTGGTTTTTTCTGTTTATATTTTAGGTTGTCGATATACCTATTTCTCTTATAAATGTTTTGTTTATTTATGTGATATTTTTGTTTCTTTTAAGATTAGTTTATTATTGTGGATTGGTTTTATGATTCATTGATTCTGTTGTTGTAATTTGATCTAAATGTCTATTTTTAAGTTTGATTTATTGGGTGAAACTATTCCAAACAATTTCATGAGATACCCACACACATATTTACAGCCAATAGATATTAGGAACACCCACCGAGCTAGTGGCTAATCATGTTTTATTTGAGTTTAGGTGGAAGCCCGGATTAGTTTTTTATAAATTTTATCATATCATAGGTTATTTATAGGGATCCTAGGTTCTTGAATATCATATCTTTTTATTTGGGGTGTGTCAGATAGATAAAATATTAGGATAATTATCTAAACTTAAGAGTTTGGTCTCTGATGGGAACAAGATCACCACCCATTGAGATTAAACTTGAGTTTTCATGGTATGTTGGAGTTTTGTCCTAATTTTGAGTTACCTATTAGTCATTCCAATAGTATTTGGATCCCCATTGAGAGTTTAGGAGATTATTGGGTTTATAATGAAGTTCAAGGGTGAAAAGATAAAGTAATAAAGGTTAGATGGTTTCCCCATGAAATCTAGAAAACTAGGTAGAGGTCATTAGTATTGGGAACTTTAAAGTGGTTATTGCATGGTTAACACATGGATTCTTAGCCCATGTGGACAAATCATGCATATCATTGTATAACACCTGGATTATTTATTTTTTTCCCTTTTATAGTGGTCACCATTAACATGAGTACAATTAAAAGTATTTTTTTGAAATATAACGGTGTTATTATCTTATAATTTGAATTATTCTTATACCAAATTTTTGATTTTTCTTTCAAATGTTTCTTTTATGTTTAAAAAATTGGTTTTGAGATGGTAAATGAGATCTTTGGGTTTTTCTTTGTAACATTTAATTTTTAGGAAATGTTTTCAAATAGTTGTGGTGTGCTTTCAAAGGGTATTAGAGGCTGTTATTTGGATAAATTTATAAATTTAAATGGGATTTCTTATTTTAAATTGTGTATTTTGATATTTTGGAAAAAGGAAAGTATGGGTGAAGATTTCATTTTTTCGTGATGGAATCATGGAATGAAAACAAAATTTCTTAAAAGAAAGTGTCTGATTTATAATTTATTGTGAGGAATTTATAAAAAGTGTGTGGCTTAAAAATGGGATTGTCATGTTTTAAAGAAACTCTATGTGGTGTTTTTATAAAATGGTGTTATTTGTATAGATATTTTTTATAGGATGTTTAAGTGGTATTTTACTTGGAAATTTGGATTCTATTGAGCTATTTGATATGATTTTGGAGTGCGGGTTGATTGGGTTTTGTTGTATGATACATCAAGTATGCCACCTAATGAGTCTTCAAAGAACAATACGGATTTTATTTATCAAAATCGCCCATAGGATGGCTCTTCTCTTTTTTAAGAGTGTTTCCTCCACACAGTAGATCTTTCTAGACTTAGAATTGAGTGGTGTAGATGAATTACTTATAGTCCTTGAACCTTTTTTAGTGATTCTTGAATTAGGATAGCCTCTATCTAAATTAAGTTTGTGCTGAAAAACAGATTACCTCGTGACGTGCAGACGTAAGGTGTATTTATGCACACATGGTGATTTTATTTTTCATAGGATGGATAGAAAATGGAATGTTGTTGATCCATAATAATAATAAAATCTTAGTTTAAATGTGATACGTTATTTATTACATTATAATGAAACAACGCATGAAGATAATGTAGAAGAACAAGGAAGTTTGAATGAATCGGTAGAGAAGATTACCTATTCTCCGATGTGATTTCTCTAAATATCTTGTTAGAGCACTAGAGTTGATCTTTGAAGAAAAAAAGAACCTCTAGAATGTAACAGGGGAATTTTAGAAGGAAATATTTCAGTTTATGAACAATATTGAAGGATAAAATTCAAGTTAAGAGGTGAGGGAGGAGGTTCTATTTTATAATTGAGGTGAGGGACACTTTTGGGATCTCCAAAAATATTAATTTATGATAAAATAAAACCCCATCCAAAAACATCCAAAATGTACCAATATATAATATTAGATGATATAGGGTTGTAATATCATCAAAATATATATTTTAGACATGTTTTTCAATCAATGTAAACCTTATCATTTTAATTAACACCTAGTTATTCTATTTAATGATTATGTGTGGTAACAAATATTTCAACATTAAAAAGGTGTAATATTTAATTATTTGATGTCAATGAGACAATAAATAAGTACCTTATAATATTTTAGACCATATCATAGTTATTATATATTTTTAAATAAATGATTTATGATTTTTAAATAATTTAATAAGACATTATTTTGATAAACAATCAAGAGTATCGATTTTGACACTATTTAATTCCTTGATTTTTTAAAATTTTAAGATAACAAGTCAACTTAGAAAAAATTATTTTATTATATTCATAAGCGGTAAATGTCATATATAAAATTCATTAGACATATTAATTTGCCCAAAATATATTTATTTTAATATTTTTAATAACATTTATTTGTTATCTCTATTAATAAAATAATTACTACATCGATTTTGTGTTATTATTTAATATGATTATTTCTTCAATTAAAATTAATTATAATATATTATAATGAATATTAATCTACTATATTTCAGAAGAATATTTTTTTTGAATTTATCTTCTATAAAATACAACATTTTAAATGTTATACTTATTAAATTATGAATGGGACAACTTTAACATCACTTAAAATAAAATAATATAAGTGTCACATTATCTTATATAAGGCTCCAAATGGTTACTAAATCAACCCTTGGATGGTTATGGTCGTGATATACTCAAATAATAATCTTTGGTCTAGTTTTGGGTCTTTTATGGTTATTAATATTTTAATAGAAATTATTTTATTGATTTATCATCAATTAATTAATTTTTACAACATCAAAGAATAAGCCTTTAAGATTATTATTTATTTTCTAAAAATTAAAAATAAATTACCATGGAAAATAAAAAAAATTTCTTTCTTAATTAGTTTTTATTATCGAATTTATCTTATATAAAACCTTATATATAAAAAATTTATTTTTTAAAATTTGATTGAGACATATTTAACTTTACTTTAAATAAAATAAATTAAATGTCCTAATATCATCCAAGTGGCTTCCAAAGGACACCATCTCGACCCAAGGGTGATTTAGGTAGAGTAACCCTCATTCAATGATATTATGAAAAGTGTTAGGGTAATTTAATAACATTATTCAAACACTTAATTACCTGATTTACCCTTTTACCATATTAATAAAAGTTACCGAAGTTACTATTCATAATGTCCAAAAAAATAAATACGGTTACATAATTTGGACCTACTGATTAAAAATATGGAATCAATTTTTCAAAATTCAAAGCATAGTATATGAAATAATTAATTTAAAATTATTCCCGCTATTTGAAAGATAGAACGAGTTTTGAAATTTAAAACATTGCAAAAGATTGAAATGTTTTTACATCTAAATTCCATGTAAAATTAATGATAATGACATAAATTATATTTAAAGATAAAAATAAATTCTATTTATACTTATAAACCATTAAATATTATGATTTAACCATATATATTATTTCAATGAAAAAAGATTTTTTCAATTAAAATTTAGTGTATTTTTACTGTTCATCACGATTTGAAAGTTATTAGAAAAATATTAAAAATTTATCAAAGTAAAATTTTTATATCCTGATTCTAAATAACATGTTTATGTTTCCATATAAAAATTATTAATGTGTCAAAATATTAATTTAAAATGGTTTCTCCATTAAAAGATGAAAAAATTACCCATTTGGAAAATATACTTTTTTATACATCAAATAGGGTTTATTCATACCCTATGACAAAAATATTTATTGGATGAATATCTAAAACATTTTATTAATTATAAATTTTATATATATTTTATTAATTTCATTTACTAATAGTAATTCACTCAATATATTAATACATAAATACAAATATATATATAATTTATATTTTTCATAAATAATTGGTAGCGAATGACTTCACTAAACATTTTCATAGGTTAGTTATATTTGTTCCAACTATCCTAATGGATAGGTTAAAATAGGCATTTTATACTAATTGAATCTCATAGTTTATTTAAACTGATGATTGCGTGCAATTCAAGCTATTGAAGAATTAAATTTTTTTTGAGAAAATATTTCATAAAAACATCAAGGTGTTGCATTATACTCCCATTAAACTAAATTTCACCCTCAAAATTAATCACTTAGATAAAAAAGATGAGGATATCTCCCCCTAACAATATCCTCATGTTCCCACATATCTTCCTCAAATTGGTGGTTTTGCCTCAAAAAATTAGCCAAGCGAGTGGTCTTGTTTCTTAGAACTTTTTCATTATGATCCAGAATCACTATCGGTTTTTCTTTATAAGAAATAAATTGGTCCAGTGGTATAACTTTTGAGTTTAGTAGATGTGAATGATCAGGTATATAATTTACCAGTAGAGATACATGGAACACATCCGGAACATGAGAGAGATTCGGTGGTAGCTCCAATTAGTAATCTACCTTCCCTACACGATCCATAATTTCAAAAGGACCGATATACCTAAGGCTCATCTTTTCATTCTTTCCAAATCTCGTTATTCTATTCTAGGGATATATTCTTAGAAACATCTTGTCACACACTTCAAACTCTTGGTCTTTTCTTCAGTTGCCAGCATAACTTTTTTGTCGAATCAAATATTCTCTTATGTGTTGTTAAATATATCTCACCTTTTCTATTATTTCACCAAAATATCAGGTCCTAATAAATTTATTTACCCAACTTCATCCAATTAAGTTGGATTTCTACACTTATTTCCATAAAGGGCTTCATAAGTATCCATCTGAGTACTGGAATGAATGTTATTTTTGTTAGAAAATTATACCAAAGGATGGTGTTGATACCAAAAACCATGGAAATACATAGAGAATTCTATCAACATGTATTCTAGAGTTTGAATTTTAATCTTAGTCTGACCTTCTATCTAAGGATGATAAGCAGTGCTAAAACTTAACTCTATATCCAGAACCTAAATAAGTCTTTTCTAGAACATTGAGGTAAACCTCGGATCCTGATGAGATATAATGAAAAGTGGTACTTCATGCATTCTTATAACTTATTTACATATATCCTAGAAAGCTTATTGAGAGTGAAATCCTCTATAACAACAACAAAGAGTGATGAATTTGTAAGGTGATCAACCATAACCCATATAGCATTATGGCCTTTCGATGTTTTTGGATGTTTGAAGAAAAATTCAATAGTGAAGTTTTTCCATTTCCATTATGGTATGGGTAATGGTTGTAACATCCCCTTATACTTCTATCTCTTAGCCTTAACTTTATGAAAAACAAAGTATAGGGAGACATATTCAACAACATATCTTTTCATGCAATCACCCCATAAATAATATTTCATGTCCTTGTACATATTTATTCTTAAAAGGTGAATAGAGAATAAAGAACTATGATCTTCATCCAATAGACCCTTCTTTAATTATATTATGGGAGGAATAAAAACCTGATTCCTAAACCTTATTATTCCCTCACAATCAAGGTTGAATTCAGGAACATTTTCACCTTATTTTTTAGCTCTACATCTTCCTTCTTAGCCTCTTTAATCTTAACCTATATAGACGGTTTGACATTCAATGGAGAAAGATAATATTTATCCTCTTTCCATTAAAATTTCAAGATCCATCCTATGAAAATATGTTAATATTGGATATTTAGTGATCCTCATCATGGATAGGCTAGCGTGGTCCTTTGGACTCAAATTATCTGCCACCTTGTTCACTTTCCCAAGGTGGTAATGTAATGAGTATTCGTAATCATTAATAAAATTCAACCATATTCTTTGGAACATATTCCACTCCATTTGTATAAAAATATACTTTAAACATTTATGATCAGTAAAAATATCATTCCTTTCACCATAATGATAATTCCTCCACAAATTTAATTCAAATATTATAATAGCTAACTTCAAATCATGAGTTGGGTATTTTTTTCATGGATTATCAATTTTCATGTGGCATAAGCTATCACCATATCATTTTTTCATGATAACACATCCCCTCCCCTTTTTAGATGCATTATTACAGGCCACAAACCTTTCTCCACTACAAGGTAATGTGAGCATAGGTTCACTGGATAAATTTCTTTTCAGCTCTTTTAAATTATATTCACATTCCTCTTTCCACACTAACTTAAATCCTTTGCAAGTCAACTTGGTGAGTGGATTAGATTATCTTGAAAAATATTTCACAAAACATCGATAACATCCATCCAGCACAATAGATAATCAAATCTCAGTTAAGGTTGTTGGTCTCAGCCAACTTCTAATAACTTTTGTTTTTTCTAGATCAATAGATATCCCCTATTTTGAGATTATGTGACCAAAAAAATGAAACATTATGAAGCCATAATTCACACTTCGTAAATTTTTCATTAATCTTATCCTTTATCAGGATCTTCAGTACAATTCTCAAGTTGACTTCCTGTTCTTCCTTAATATTTGAATAAATAAGAATATTGTCGATAAAGACTACCAATAACTAATCAAGATAGTCTCTAAAGAAATTATTCATTAGATACATGAAAATATATGGGGAATTAGTCAGCCGGAAGGGAATCACTATAAATTCATAGTGTCCATACCTTGTACGGATTGCCATATTTGGTATATCATCCTTCCTAACCATTAAATGATGATATCTTCAGTGAAGATCAA
The DNA here is from genome assembly GCA_963277665.1 of Viscum album. Taxonomy (NCBI): domain Eukaryota; kingdom Viridiplantae; phylum Streptophyta; class Magnoliopsida; order Santalales; family Viscaceae; genus Viscum; species Viscum album. Next base: position 256,608,277 of record OY728156.1, on the reverse strand, counting down.
TCTTGTAAAATTATTTATATCTTCTTAGTTGTTCAAATAAGTCATCAATGCGAGGAAGAGGATATTTTTTTTGATAGTTATCTTGGTAAGTTCTCGATAATCAAAGCAGAGTCTCATTGATCCATATTTCTTCTTAAAAACTAGAACTGGTGCACCCCAAGGTGATTCACTAGGGAGTATGAATCCCCTTTCAGGATTATCTTGGAGTTGCTTATTAAATTATTCTACTCAATTAGGGATATTCTATAAGGTGTATTTGAAATAGGCATAACACCTAGTATGAGTTCAATTCAAAACTCAACCTCACAATTCAGAGGAAGACTGGGAAATTCTTCGATAAATGCATCATCAGACTCCCCTAAAATGAGAGTATTCTAAATTATTAGTTTCTCCCCAACCATTTAACATATATAACCCTTATTTATAGGGATAAAGACCCCTAATATTGAATAAATTTTCAGTTTAATTCCATACTCACCACTGCATCGATAGATTGTCATAGATTGATATGGTATATGAAATGTGACTTCCCTTCTTTGGAAATTGATATGATCTCTATATAAAGAAATAAAATCCATGATAAGAAACACATCAAAATACACTATTTGAAGGATTGAAATATTTTTAGAAAGCAATTTCCCAAAAACATCAGCTAGAGAAGAATTATAAAATTTTAATGTGACTGTTGTCCCATTTGGAGTTTTCACAACTGACTCAATATCTAATTGTTGTGGTAATGTGGTGATACCCATAAAACATTCTTCAGAATAAAAGAGTGGGTGGATATATAATCAAATAAAACATTTTCTACTTTATAGTGGATATTAAGTTTACCTTCCACCACTCTATTATCATACACCACATAGTCGATAGTGATAGCATGTGACTTGCCTTTATCTTTGGCCTTAAGAGTTTTCTGATGTTGATAATCATTAATAACACTTGGATTATGGTGTTGATTTTCATAACTCTCTGTATCTATAAACTTGAATCATTGAAGTGCAAGAGGTGCATTTTGTGTATCCTTTTCTATATTCAAATCATTCTACTTCTTTTTCCCACCACTTTGGCATTAAATTTCCCGATGATCTTCTTTCCCAAACATAAAACATTTACTATTCCCTTTAAAAAAATTTCCTATGTATTTCTTTCCACACTTTTAGCATAAGGGAAAAATCTTGTTTTTTTAGTGGGGCCTTTAGATTTTCCAATGAATTATATTTTTATCTTCTTATCAAACCCATAGTACTGATGGGTTACTCCAATATCCCTATAAACATTGAGAGAACATCAAATTATTTCTTTATAGCTATTGAAGTCCCGTATGGATAATTATTTTTAGAGACATGTTTTTAATCCACTAATTAAATGATCAATTTTAATATCATGTTTGATAATAACTCCATAAACATACCTTCCAACACTTTTAAAATTTTATTCATTTGTACCAACATATTTATCAACCTTTTTCTTATTTTCAAGGAACTCATTCTCTATCTTTATTCAAAGACTTTGAGGAAAGTACTAATTGAAAAATTAGTTCTTGAACACATCCCATTCCATGGATTCAATTTCATCTTCTTGTCTCATATACTTGATAAGGTTACACAATTGGTCAGCTTCACCTTTCAAACGATAGATTTTCAATATGATTTTATCATGTTATGAACATTAGAGAACTGAAAATATAATTTCAGTGGTACTGATTCATTTTTGTGCCACTAATCGATCAGAGGAACCACTGAATAATGGTAGATGATGCCTCATGAAGAGCTCAACAAAATATTCCCTCATTTTCTATTTTGGAAGTCTTGCATGATTCATAGCATGATAAATTTGTGTGATTATAGCTACGATATTTTTCATTCTAGCTCACATAAAATTTGGTTACTCAAGAGGACAATCATTGCATTTCCAGTCGCATTCAGCATTAACACGGTTCCTTCAGGTTACACCCATTGACTAAAACCAAGAATCATAGTGTAAGAAAAACTAATCATAATGATTAAACCACATAATCAAGAATAAAATTTCAATTTAGGACACTTTAGGTTTTATGCAAGGTTATTCATAATCATTTCTAAAACACTAGGATTGTAACCTATAGTTAGACATATCTTTTTGGTTCTTACAAAGATTTTCTCATCCTAATATCCAAATGATAACTATAAATTTTCTTTGATACCATCTATAACATCCCATACTTTACATACATTGATATTACTTCAATGTTTAATACTATTAATTACAAAATATAACAAATCCAAGATATGACTGTATAGGTATAGTGTCCTTTGAAACTGGGAAACATAATCAATTGGTTCATAAGACATCTTCATTTTCCCCTAATTATTTCATCATAACTATAACCCTTTCTAAAATATCTTACTTAATAACCTTATTCATGGCATTGGAAAAATAAACATATGGATGGGTGAGATCAGATGCTTAGTAAGGCTAAAAAAGAGATATATCAATCATATTATAATTATAATACATAAGAACATAACATTTGACAAGATTATCCTATATATGAAAGATTGTGAAATCATTACATGGGATAAATCGTGAAAGTTCATAAGAATCAATGAAAATAATTCCAAAAGTCTTACATAAGACATGATGCCTTGTTTAATTCACATAAGAATTGAAAATAATTTCATATTATTCAAGTCTCATTGCTAAGACCATCATACCATAAAAGTCAAATACTGAACCAAGTTCACTCCTCATTCCAGCCTTTTATTTCTGAACTAATATAATTTCTCATTCAATCCATGTCTATCTAATGAGAAATAAATCTTTATCCATTTCATTGGATGGAGATATAGATCCCATGAATCTCATAATTAAATCATTCTTACATGCTCCACAATAACATAAATCATTCAACATAACCCAAGGAATAAAATGGGTTTCTTTAAACACCATTCCACCATAACATAATACATGTAAAAAAAATAGACTTCATAAAAATAATTTCATCATAAACTCAATAAGATCATAGGAACAATAAGGATATTATACTAAAACATAACCCTATTAAATAATTACATATTACCTGAAAATTAATCTTGATATAACACTAGAAATTAATTCTTGAGGAAAATATCTTTTTTTTTCTTCAAAAAAAAATATTTCTCAAAATGTCATGTAATTTTAAAAGAAAAGATTTTATTTAAAAATAATCATGAAATCATGTATAGTAATATTCATTTAAATAATTTGTTATGTAGATTTAAAAAATAATTCATTCAGTATAAGTTAAAAAAAATTATCCTCATACTTTTTCTGAAAAAGTAAAAAAATACTTCATATCGAATAATGGAAAAAGATTCATTTCATAATGTCTAATATAAATTCACCAAAGGTTAAATTTGACTGAATTTTTTTATAAGAATATAAATAATATTAAATATTTTGTTTACATGGACATGTGTGATAAATATACACTAGTAAATACTTATGTATAAACAATCTCAGATAATAATGAGATTGCGAAATTATCCCTTACTTTTATGTATGATTTCATTTTTTTGTATTTGAAAATCTTGTGTAATGGTTTGAATAATTTAATTGAATTATTTCAGAATCATAGTAATTTTTTATGTCATATATGATAATATTTTCATCTGTTTGTTAACAACCTTTCATTATTACTTTTTATTCGGGTATTAACTGATTCATTTTCTTATGCATGTTTTGTTGAAAAAATCCAGGTCCTCCTTAAAAGTTCATATTTATGTCATTCAAAAACGATATTCACATTATATATATCATATTTATTCATTCTATACATTTACCTAATAAATCCTTAATGAATATCATGGATAATGAATCGCATTAGATCCTGGAGACGGTAGGCCGTACATATGAAAGAACGATGATATCATTCATATAATTCTTGAATCGTATTGAATTGAATGGTGTATAATATTTCAGAATAAATATAATTTTATAATAATAAAATATAGTTATTATTTCCATAATTATACCCATCTAAGTAATTCTGTGGTGAAAAAAAAAGATTACACCCCAACTTGAAGATGGTAAGCCCTACGTACACATGCATGGTGATTTTGTTTTTTATAGGATGTATAGAAAGTGGAATATTGTTGTTATATAATCATATTAAAATATTATTATATATGTGATACAAGATTTATTACTTTATACGGAAACAACGCATGAATAGGAATTATAATATGAAAGAAGTTTGAAAGAATTAGTAGATGAGATTACATCTTCTTCGACATGCTTCCTCTAAATCTCTTCTTAGAATACTAGAGTTGGTCTTTGAAGAAGACAAGAACATATAAAATGTAACTAGGGAATTTGAAAATGGAAAAGGGTAGGGGATGGAATATTTTTAATGCTTAAAGTAAAGTGAATAGGTGAGGGAGGATCTTGCCTTTTATAATTGAGGTGAGGGGCAGTTTTGGGGTCTCCAAAAATATTAATTTATAATTGTAGGGTCCCGAAAAATCCACAAAGGAATTTTTACCCAAATAACCCAAAGGGATATGGGAAAATAATCAAATAAGTGACACAAAAAAAGGGGATCGGTCCGCAAACTGGTCCCTGGAGGCACAACGTGGCCAGGTACCGCGAGGAACCCCCTCCACAAACCACTGTCGTTCGCGAAATAGAGTCGGAGAGCCTCTGCAGTCTTGAGGAAGGATGGGTGCCAGTCCGGTTCACCACCACGAACCGCCCTAACCGCAGACTGCGTCGGCCGATCCAAGCCGCACCCGCTGTCATTCGCGGAATAGAGGCGTAACCCTCCCCAGCGGCGGAGTACTCTCTATGTTTTCCTCGTGGAGGGGGGAAGCATTCAATACCCCCCACGAATCGTGGATTGACCAAGTCAGCTGTGAATCGGGTTATGGGCCTCCACAAAGGGTGTCGCGTGGCCGCAGATACATTCCATTCCCCACTCTATAAAAGGAGACCGAGGGGGAAAGAAAAGGGGATCGAAGAACTGGAATTGGATTTGAAGGGATAGGAGATAAGTTGAAGGAAGGCTTTGGATTTCAAAAACAGCAAAATTCCCATTCACGAAACACAACAGGTATATGAATTAAGAATGAATTGAAAAACTCATAGTAAATTGAAGAACCACGAACCTAAAATAAAAAAAAGGAGAACTGCGAACCAAACACCCTCCACAGATGACTTCCGCGTAGGACAGGGCGTTTATACCTCTTTTCCCATCCTTCTCACCACGTAGCACCCTCCTACGCGGGCGAAGCCCCGATCGACGAGCCTCCGACCGGCGTCGCCCTTGGCCGCCGCTGCCCACCCGGAACCCTCCGAAAACCACCCTAGTTTGCGGATTGAACCCGAAGCTACGAACCACCCTGGTTCGTGCATTGAACCTGAAGCCACGAACCATCCTGGTTCACAGGACGCCAATCAGTCTGCGGACCACCCTGGTTCACGGATGTCTTCTCCAGCCACGTGGCACTTTCCCACGCGAAGGGTACCACCACCTATACCTCTTGGTGGTTCGCCAAATACTTCGGTGTTCCCATTTCCAAAGCCAGGTAAAATCTTTCCAATCCAGCAAGGCCCTCCGCAACTCCCTAATTGGCCTATTCGTCGGCCCCGAGCCGAGGCCTCCGCCAGAGCCGCCGGATCCGCCTGATATAACTTTCAGGACCATGAGCGCACCATTTTGAGTTCACATACCCTCGGTAAATAGGGGCAAAGGGGTTTCCCCGACCCTTGAGCAGATTCCTCAAGCATTCATGGGTTCACATTCCCACGGTAATGTGGAGTCTGAGCTCATGAATCCCTTTTCTGCCCCTCCACATGCTGAGGGTTCATCTAAGATGGTAAAATACGCATCGGAAGGAAGCCCTCATGCACTGCAAGAGAGGAGATGGGCACAAGCGCACCCCCCTTTCCCTCTCCCTTCGGGATTTTTCACCCCAGGAATCCATCTCGGAGTAAACCCCGGCCTTCTGGGCCTCCTCATAGTGTAAGCCCCAATTCATCATCCTGGGCCGCTCCATGCGTAATCCCCACTCCGCTTATCATGGATGCACCTTTCACGACGTGAGCGTCTGGTCCCTACTGCCTCTTGTTTCTCACACCGAGCATGACTCACGTGGGATTAGAGTATGAAATGACCATGACATCCTACAATGGGCCTCCTCAGAGTGTAAGCCCCAATCCATCATTCTGGGCTTCCTCAGAGCATAATCCCCAAGCCAATGCGAACTATGTGGACTTTGATCCCTACCTCCTAGACAGGGTACGTAGGAAGCCTCCATGGGGTTTAAACCCACCACCCATCGGACCACCTGGTCTCTCTTCACGTCGGCTCTACGACACCTAAGCGAACTACATGGAATTTGATCTTTGTCTCCTAGACAGGGTACGTAGGAAGCCTCCAAGGGGGTTCAATCCCAACAACTGGTCGATCTGATCATCTCCGCATCGGTTCACCGCGCCACTCCTGGTGCCGCCTCAAGCGATTTCCAACCCTTCGGGGTCATTAATCCAATGAGGGATGGTAAAACTCGGGCATAAATGATTCTAAACCCCTACATACGGTTGACTGTTTCCCACCAGGGTTGAATACATGGATACTATGTTTGGGTATAAACCAAAGATTCGCGAACATATGAATACATATTAAATCTATAAGAGAGTCCTAGAACAAGAAATAATTCCCCCCTGAAAAGGGTGAAATGAGCCCGACTTTCCATCCTCTAGACCAATGTGAGTTCTTAAGATTCTCTGGTCAGACCATCTGGTGAACGCCTACCTTTGGAAAGCAGGTCCATCAATCATTGGATACGGAGCCGTTGGGAATTTCTTTGAGGAAAACCAAGAACGAAACAGAAAATAGTGAACCTAACATGAATCTTTAACCAAACATGACGGATTCAACCTAATCTCACCCAGTTCCCTCTTATGCTCCAAAAGAGGGCCATGCGAGGTCATTAATTACGCATGGGATTATGAGATGTTTCTTTGACGGGTTTTCTGCTTTTATTTGCTAAAATGTTTCGCAGGAACTACTTTCAGAACTCCCTTCGATCCAATGGCATCGCAATGGAACTCACAAGTGAGCACTTCCAACAATGCAAGGATGGGACTTCGTCAACAACAGAGGACCTCATCACCCACCCAGCATCTTCAATGATGGGTCTCAGATGTGCTGATCCGAGAGTACCACGTGAATGGTACTCTCCCAACGGTGGAGGCGGCCATGCATGCCCTCCAGTCCGTCAAGGTTCGTTGGTCGCCTGCCCAGCAACGACTGCAAAGGCAGATCCAGAAATCCCATGTCACTATCTCTAACCGTTTCAAGAGTCTATCCATGGAACTGGACAATGTGTACCTCCCTTATCTTAGGGAGGAAGATGAGGTCGACGTTGAGGACTTCATCCTTGTAGAACAGGGGTTCCCCTCTCAGGCCCTCGACGGCAGACGTGATCGTTGTCACGCCACGACCCGACATCCTCGAACTGACGAGGATGTCTCCCCGAGGATTTAGGCCCACACTCCCTATGCTCCGGGCCCTCGGACAGCCCGACGAGGGCGGTAGACGTACAGTCAGGGACTGGTCATCACCCTGGTCTCTGAGGAGAAGATCTGCTGCCCAGCCACAGAGACGTACCACGAACAGGCACCTACACCTCTTCGCTCCTCCCAAGCCTGCCATCCAGACATGGAGGTATCATACAAGCCGGCGCCCATCCCCATTGAGCTCTGTCAGGACCGTCGCTCACGCAGGACGACACTTACTAGGCAGGCACCTTTCCATGCCCAGGGTCAGGAAGCCCACCAAACTGACATGGTGGCGACCCGGCACCTACAGGACCAACTCCTGGCAGTTTCTTCAGACGCCCGCCATCCTGATATGGTGGCGATCAACAAATCCCGCCACCCAGATGTGGTGGAAAATCATAGGCGGGCACATCTCCCCGCCAACAAATTCCACCGACTCGTTACGATGGGAAACCAATATATGCAGGGCCAGCTCCTAGCGGATGCAATTAAATTTCACCACCCCGATGTGGTGGAAAATGAGAGAGAAACTAGTGTATCCTGATACAGGGGAAAATTCGTTCACCTACCCCGACATTGGAGAACTGTTAGTACCCACTGACCACTAGAGGACCAGAGCAGGATATTCCTACTCTGATACCAGAATGGGCCTTCATACCCATTCCAGCCAAAGATGTCTCTTTGCATATCCTAGAAATGATGGAGGAGCAGGTATCGATGCAAGATCATATCTTGCAGACTTGCCAGCATGTCATTGCATCGGTGGAAACCGCAAGGACTCAGGCTCGTGAGCCCATCTCCCCAATTGAGGTGACTCATCTAAGAGACGAGATAGCTGCCTCGAAGCAGATCTGCATCCCTGCTTCAGCCCAGGAGGGTCACCGGCTATATTTCGTGATGCAAGGGCAACTGGATCGAGCAGCTTCACTCGTTCCAACTGGGGGACACCCGTCCATCATGATGGATGCTCCAGAGCAGGCATATATCCCTGCTAAAAGTCAATATGTTCGTTGTCACATCCCAGCAATGTCACGGGACCCGATTAGACAGGGACCCAAAGGAGGTGAAGGTTGTTGTTGACAGCAGACGGTCCCCGCTGCCCGCAAAAGAGTGCCCCAAATGTGCCAAAGGCAGCCGAAAAATAAAGAGCGGATTCATGAATACACTCTTCTGGATGTTGGGGTTTCTGATGCTACTAAGCGTGCATCAAAGGCTCGAAACCCTGCCCACTCATTACCATATTATTGGAGTGGTAGAAGCAGTTGCGAAGGTCCTCCCCGCAATTGTGCTACCAGTAGCTCTGAAGGTCCTCCCCAGAGCACTCGTGGGGGCCTCCCCCGCGGGCATATAACGATCGGTCACGAGAGCTTCTCTCTTGATGCGAGTCACAGAAACCCTCCACATGACCAGAAGATCGAGCAATAAGAAGGTCCTCCACTTGCTGCGGTCCACCCTGAAGGTCCCCCCTGGGGTATACACCGCAATCACTCTCCATGCAGTGGGACCACATATTATGAAGAGAGTCCTCGCTATCATAGTTGCAACTATGGAGGTACTCCCCGTAGAGACGTCTTATCATGACAATAAGGCCCTCCCCCTGTCGTGGCCTGCCCTGAAGGTCCTCCCCAAGGGTTACACTTCAATGGAACTCCACGCAACCAGGCATCAGTTCACGGTGGTAGTCCTCGCCACCCTGATAACGGAGGTCCTCCCCATAGAGACGTCGAGGAACAAGAAGACCCTCCCCTCATTGCGGTACAATCTGGATGCCCTCCCTAGGATGTATCTCGCATATATTCTCCCTGCGGCAGTAGTAATGGTAGTCCTCGCCATTGTCGCGGCTATGATGGCAGTCCTCTCCACCATGGCCGGCATCGCGAAGGTCCTCGCCACAATGGCCCCAAGAAACAAGAAGGTCCTCCCCTTGTCACGGCGTGTCCTAAAGGTCCTCTCCAGGATGTGTGTCGAAATCTAAGCCATGATGGTCATCCTCACCATAATGGCAGTTGTTGTGAAGGTCCTCCCCTTGCTGCAACATGCCTTGGAGGTCCTCCCCAGGGTGTGCACTACAAAAGTCCTCTATGTAGTGAAGCACCAAGCAGTAATGGTAGTCCTCACCATTACGGTCGTCATTGCGAAGGTCCTCCCCGCGATGACATATTATATTGACAAGAAGGTCCTCCTCCTGCCGAATCAAGCACCAAAAGGCCCTCGTATGCTGAGGCACTCAGAAGGATGGGATCAATCATGTCAGATTCCCAGCTTTTCTCTAACGAAGTCCTTCTTTGATCAGGAGCCATTCCAGGTCCGCATTCATCTTTTGAACCACCTCAGAATCGCCCATGGGACAATTCAGTACCTACTGGTCCCACTACCTCTGACTATAGTGAGATCCTTAGTTGGGCTGACCAGGAAGAGGAATCACTGGCAGAGCAGTATGCTGATATGTTTCACCTGAGGAAACGACTGGCCAGGAATGATATACCAGCTATGTTTTGGCCCACGACCACCTCCCAGAACAACATACCCAAAGAGTAGTCGGAAGAATGCATGTGCCACATCCGCCATAATATATGGACAACCCTCCGCCGGCTAAAATCAAGTTTTCGGCCCTATGAAGGGTATGTAGACCACATCAAGACGATAGGGGACCTCCTGCACCACATCGACCTGGGGTCCCTTTCCTTGATGTGACAACAATGCCCCGAGTGACGCAAAGGGAATATGGAGGTAACTTGCCTCCACGCATTGCACCAGCTGCGCCGCCTCATCGGTGATGCTTCAGCGGGAGTCCATATCAGGGGATGGGGGAACATAGAGCTCTGAATTTCACTGCGCTCCCCGCCCAGAGAACCCATTTGGCATGGGGTCTTGCAACATCATCACATCGAGACGGCAATCGGGTGGACCCCCTGTTCAGGAAAGACAACACACCCAACAAAGTCGGGCCTTGAGTAAGTCCCAGAAGCGTCATACTCGGTGGGAACAAGCCATTCAAAAACTCCTGAATCAGTCCACTGAGAGCATACAGTAGGCCTCTCTCCTAAGAGAGGCCAATCAACGATCTCTTCCTGCCTCCCCATAAGGGACTGATCCGAAGGTGAATTCGGCACCACATCTGGTTCACCCTCGAATAGGGGCACGCGAGATTAGGTAGGTCGTGATAGCCGCAGCCACTGCCGCAATCCAGGGTCAACCCCAGCTTGTAGGGCTGGGGGCATTTTTAACCACAAATTCCCCCGTAAGACCAAAAAAAACGAGAAGAGACTCAACGCCCAGGGAACGGAGCCAACCCCAGCCCTCAGGGCTGGGGGCATTATTACCCCCTCAACAACAACCTCCTCCACGAGAGTCAGTATTCTCTCATCTAGGGAGGATATTCAGGAGAGGAGGTTCACGTCCTATCCCGTCATAAAAATCATCACCCCCTCTAAGAGCAAGGCACACCGTAAGGTCGCATCAAAGAACTCTTCATGTCACCCTTCGCCAAGAAGTCTGAGGGAAATCCCAGGTCATGAGAGGGAAGGCCATCAAGAAGATGCGGGAGATCCTCTTCCTATTTGGAAGATGAAGTTCCCTCCACTCTGCAATATGTATTCATCAACACCATAGAGGCTAACCCCGCCGTTGACACCGGGAAATTACAAATCCAGACGGATCGGTAGAGGAAGATTCCGGTCAGGCTGTGACTCACAACGAACCCCCCGGTGTGCACACCCGGAACCAGAGGGAAACTTTAAATATGGCCACCCCTTCAGCTAACCTCCCTCCGCCTACCCTGTGAGCTTCCAACAAGGAAAATAACAAAGGAACGGTTATCCTTAACTCGTCCCCCTCTCTCAATAAAAACGAGCCACTCATTCTTTAAGAGAGGTTCGCTCGAAAGGAAGAAGAGATGAAAGAATTGAGGCAGCTTAACATCGATCTACTCCAGAGGAACCACCTTATTGAAAGTTCATCCCAAGAAGAGCCACGTCATGCACTCTCGGAAAGTGCACCTAAAAGGCTAAGGCTTGCCCCGACAAATGAAGCAGGGCCAAGGTTCATGTCTAATGAGGCACCTGGCCCGTCCAACTACCTAGATGTGGATCCAGACAAATACCAGGATTTCCCTCCACTTAGGAGACAACCAGAGAAAGTACGCCCAAACCCTCCGAGGGTACCCCGAACGAAATATGCACCCTTGGTGCCGGACAACCTAGTCCCTCAGGAAATTCCTCGGGCTATGCCTGCCCAAGGCCGGGCCTAACAGGATGTAAACCAAGGAGTCACCAATAGAAATGATGCATTAACAGCTCAACAAGAAGTGATGGAAGGTCAATGTGATCTGATACAACCGGAGCAGAAACCTTACCCAGATTGGGGGACCAACACACCACCTCCACCCAATTTTGGGAGCCCTGTATTCCCCATCTTCAATGGATCAGGCGATCCAGAGCTGCATTTGAGGCACTACGTGTCCTATTGCGACCTTATGATGGGAACTCCAGAACAAAAAGAACCAGTGAAACTCAGATGCTTCGTAAGGACCTTGCAAGGATATGCCTTCATCTGGTATATGAGTCTACTGGCCCAGTCGATAAAGAGCTGGGAGGACCTCCAGCAGTAGTTCTTGTTCCACTTCCGCTCAACGCTGCCTAAAAAAACGGTCAGTGATCTCATAAACTACAACCAAATGGAGAACAATAGGGTCTCAGATTTCATCATCAGATGGAAAGGTCTGACCTATTCTCTGAACAGGCCAATGACTCAAGATGAGATGCAAGCCATATGCATCGATAATCTTAGATATGAGCTGTGAACACCACTCATACCAGTGGAGTGCACCACTGGCTTCCGCTATCTCTCGAACATTGCCCAGAGAATTGAGGAATCCTTGTAGTGTAATAATTCAAAGTCCCAAATAGCCTCGTAGGCTTCTGTGAAGAGAGCTCCTAGAGCTGAAGCGTCCGCTGTCACACTCAAGCTGGCCCCTGTGCCCGCTCTGCCGCTCAGGCCTCCACTAAATCGTCAAGGGCCCCCTGCATATCAGCGGCTTCCCCCGCCTAAATGGGACGATCAAAGAGGACCGAAGCGGAACTAGTTTCAGGAGAGAAGACAAAAAGCATACTCATTCTGAGATGATCAAGTTCATGGATACTTCATTGCCTCCATGAATTGAAATTTTCTCTACCTCCTGAAGCCAAGAAAACCTAAAGAAGTCGGCCGCGATGACAGGCCAGATTACTGCCCACACCATCCGATGTTGGGGCACAGTATCTGAGAATGCTTCATCTTCAAAGACCTCCTGCAGAGGATTTTAGATTCCATACAAGTCGAGATGGGACCACCCCCATCACATGTGTCATGTATCTCTACCACCGACTCCGGCAAAGAGGAGGGGTGGATGAAAGTCACCAGAAAACAGGAATAGAAATTTGATAACTGGATGACCCAGAAGACTATCAACCGAGCCCATGGCATACTCCGAGCTCAACTACAGCAGCCAGTGTTGCCACCAACAGCCTCTGAAGCCGCAGAGCTGACAGCATTGGCCTTACAATCCTCTACGAGCTGGTCATCCAGGCAGAGTCTAAGGAGGAAACAATCACAAGAGGAGAAGACTGCGGTGGGGACAAGGTTAGTCTAGACCCTAGAAGATTTTATGCCCTCAAATTTGGCACTATGGGCACCGACCCACCAAACAGAACCATCAGAGACAACCCACCAGGTTGACCTGTCAGATGATAAGGAGCCAATATTTGGTTCTATCAACGTCATCCATCTCATGGAATCATTCCCTGACAAAGGGTATGACTACAAACCCGAGTTCCCTGCACGAGGAGCCAGGAGGAGGAATCACAGAGCCATAGGATACCAGGGGAGGCACAGCCGCAGCCAAAACCAACCCTACGGTTGGACCCCGGCCCAGACCGTCAATATTGCGGAAACCCGTGGGAGAGCCCTTCAGCGGACTCAGCAAGAGAGGGAATGCCCCTCCACCTCCACAAGCAGCCACTCTAGCCCTGTTATTCTGCGATAACCACTAGAGGAGGAAAACGTGTCTGGTCACCTAGTTCGTACAAACAGACCGGCTAGACCAAGTCCTCAAAACGTGGGAACACCATCGACATATGTCCCCGTGGCCGATCCCTCCTCGTCGAATGCTCCAACTCCCAAAGAACCCGCTAAGACTCTCCTGCAACGGAGAAGCGTCGACCGCTGGAGAAAAAATAAGACATCTTTAAGGAGATGACGTCTGTACCAGCCAAGTTGTCAATCATGGATGCCCTGAGTTTGTCAGTTGACCTTAGGGAGGTGCTTATCGAAGCCTTGATCAGCCCCTAGGAATTCCAAGACGAGGTAGCTGCCGCCGAGATTTATCGGGCGGAGACTGGATCGGCTGAATTAAATGCGGTTATTTCCTTCACCGATCAAGACGAAGATTCCATCATGCAAGGACACATCAGACTGATATATGTTTCTGGCACGCTAAATGGTATTGAGATCCAAAAAGTATTTATAGACAATGTCTTTGGAGTTAACCTCCTTCCCCAACGGACACTCCGTAAGTTGGGATACAGTGAGGATGATCTAATTCCCTTAGCCACAACTTTGTTAGGTTACGTCAATAGTGAGCAGAAACCAAAGGGACAGATTAAGCTAAAGATTCATTTTGGTGACCTGGTAGCCTACACAAAATTCCTGGTGGTCCGGAAGAGCACAGTATTCAATGCCCTTCTGGGAAGGCCATGGATCCATAAGCACATGGTCGTTCCTTCATCATACCACTAGTGTATCAAGTACTGCATCAATGGAAAAAGAGGAACGTTGCATGCCGACAAGGCCCCTTTCGAGCTCTCCGAGTCACATTACATCGACACTAGGTTCTATGAGAAAAAGAATAAGAAGCCTTTGGTCGACGACATCGACTGGATCCCCACTCCAAATGGCCTGTAAATGGTCCCTGATAACCCTCTTAGGTAACTTGGCAGAGATAATGTCCTGCCCGTCAACCATGTTGAGAGTAGGAGTTTGAGTCCGGACATGCACTCGGATGTCCTCATGACTTCAGCCACAATGGTCGAGCACAACAATGCAGGAAAGTATACCAACCCTCAATTTGGGGAAGATTACTCAAGCAGGGATGCCCACGATGCCTCTCCCTCAAACCCTCGAAGGCTCAGACCGGAATCTCTCTCCTCATCAAATCAAGAGGATGAGGACTTGGGAGAAGAAGAGGGTAAAGATCTCAGAGATTCACCTCCCGCATTTGAGGAGGGTATCTCCACCACTGTGGAAAAGCTCAGGGAAATAAACCGGGTACCGAAGAAGACTTTTGGCCCACTCTCAATAGCACGACCATGTCTCCCGAGAAACATGAGGTATATACCTCCTTTCTAAGGCCACATCAGGATGTCTTTTCATGGAATTACACGGAAATTCCAGGACTTGATCCTGAGTTAGTGACGCATCACCTGGGTCTTCTAGAAGACCACTGGGACTACAAACAGGCCGCTAGAAGGACACACCCATCACATGCTGCCAAGATAGAGGCTGAAGTCGATAAGCTCATTAAAGAAGGCTTCATCAAGGAAGTACAGTACCCCATTCGGTTGTCCAACATCGTCCCTTTGATGAAAAAGAATGGGCAAATCCGCATCTGCATTGACTTCAAAGACCTTAATCAGCATTGTCCGAAAGATGACTTCCCGATTCCAATCACCAAGTTGTTAATTGATGCGATGGACGGGTATGAGGCTCGATCCTTCATGGACGGCTATTCCAGATATAATCAAATCAAGATGGCTCAATAAGACGAAGAAACCACTTCCTTCAGGGCCCCTCAAGGGGTATTTTGTTACAGGTTAATGCCCTTTGGTCTCAAGAATGCTGGCGCCACATAATAGCGTTCCATGCATCGGATATTAAAGTCGTTCCTGGGGAAATTCGTTGACTGTTACATGGATGACCTAGTGGTCAAGTCCATACAGTGCTCGGATCACCTGTCGGAACATGAGACCATCTTCAACAAGCTCCGACAGCATAGCGTGAAGATGAACCCCTTGAAATGCGCCTTTACGGTTACCTCAGGGAAATTTATTGGCTTCGTCGTACGCCATTGCGGCATCGAATTTGACCCTAAGAAGATGAAGGCTATCCTGAGCCTTCCACCACCTCGAAATATCACTGAGCTGAGGGGATTCTAGGGACACCTAGCCTATATTAGGCGGTTCATAGCCAACCTAGTAGGAAATTTTTTTCCCTTCAACAGGTTGATGAAGAAGGGGGTCACGTACCAATGGACGAACGACTGCCAAGAGGCATTCGACAACTTGAAGAAGTACCTCTTAAGCCCACTGGTGCTCAAGACCCCGGTCGAAGGAAGACCTCTCATTATATATGTGACGGCCCTATAAAGGACATTGGCAGCCTTCCTCGCACATAAGAATGATGCCGGCAGTGAAAACAGTCTCTATTACCTCAGTCGAACCATGATTGATGATGAGACTTGATACTCAAATATCGAGAAGAGTTGTCTGGCCTTGGTCTTCACGGTTCAAAAGCTGCGACATTATCTGCAGCATCATGAGGTCCATTTGATCTAACGGAGTAACCCACTCAAGTACATCCTCAGTCGCCTGATGATAACCGGACGCCTATCATGATGGGCGGTCATCCTGCAACAATTCGACATCCGGTTCGTGCCTCAAAAAGCCATCAAGGGTCAGGTATTAGCAGACTTTCTGGTAGAGCACCCTTCAACAGGGAACACTGCACCGGATGCTGAATTACCTGATGAAGATATCTTCTCGGTTCAAGCGGACTTCCTAGCATGGGAAATGTATTTTGATGGTGCGTCTCGAAGCCCCACCGAGAAGAGGATGGAGGATCACAGATTCAATAAAGTGGGTCTGGGGATAATACTCATGTCCCCAGAAAAGGAAGTCTTTCCTTATTCCTTCCTCCTGTCAGCGGGATGTACAAACAATGAAGCAGAATATTAAGCCCTCATTGCAGGCCTGGAGCTCGCACTCCAGGCACAAGTACAACACCTTAAGGTAAAATGTGACTCAGAGATGGTCATTAAGCAAGTCAACGGTGACTATGCTATCAAAAAGGAGGAGATGATCCCCTTGTTTGACCATGTCCGACGGTTTATGGTTGAGTTCTCCACAGAACCAACATTGACTTATACTCCCCAGTCCCAGAATGATCAGGCTGATGCATTAGCCAACGCGGCCGCAGCCCTAGCCGACCCAGACCGGGATGAAACGATCATCATTATTGCTCACCATCGAATGTTATTTACATTTGTTCAAGCTAAGACAGAAGAGATCCACGAAGTCAGCCCTGTCCCCGAGCCATATGCTCCTGCTACCGGCTGGATGACCCCCATGACGAACTACCTTCAACGGGGAGAGCTTCCATCACACAGGGCTAAACAAGAGCATATACAGAGAAGGGAAATCAATTTTGTCATATATGGTGTCGCGGGTCCGCAAGAGGTCCTCTACAAATGAGGCCTCGATGGAGTGCTCCTCAGATGCATTGACAGAGAAGAAACCATTGTCGTCATTACTGAAGTACATGTAAGAGCGTGTAGAGCACATCAACCGGGGACCAAGCTTTCCCATCAGGATTGAAGGCTTGGGTACTATTGGCCTACAGTGGAACGAGACTGCGAGCGTTTTACCACAAAATTCCACTCATGCCAGATTCATGCCAACTTCATACACCGGCCCCCGGAGTTGCTTCATCAAGCTAAGTACTCTTGGCCGTTGTCCATCTAGGGGATGGACATTGTGGGACCATATCCTCCCGCCACGGCCAAACAGCTGAAGTGTATCCTCACGACGACCGACTTCTTTTCCAAATGGGTAGAAGCTGTACCCCTCAAGGAAGTCAGGGCAAGAAATATTTTCAGCTTCGTGAAGGCCAATATCATCACCAGATTTGGTGTCCCACATACTATACTGATGGAAAACGACACCAATTTCTACTCTGTTGAGTTGGAAAAGCTATACCACTAGTATGGTATCAAGGCTAGCCACTCATCCCACTACCATGCAGCGGCCAACAGACAGATAGATGCTTTCAACAAGACCCTGTCCAACATCCTCCAGAAAACGGTGGACAAAGACAAGAAGTCATGGCCGGATAAACTTCTCCATGCATTGTGGGCTTATCGAACCACAATCTGCACCGTCACTTGGTCTACCCCGTACTCATTGGTGTACGGCACGGAGGCGATCCTTCCCATTGAACTCTAACTTCCCTCACTCCGCATTTCCATCTGTGATCGATTATCCGATGATGAGCAGTCAGAAAAGCGTCTAGGTGAATTAGAACAGCTAGACGAGAAGAGGCTGCACACTCTGCACCACCTGGAAGTGTACCAGAACCGGATCGCACGAGCCTTCAACAAAAAGGTCTGCCTCTAGTCTTTCTTGGAAGGAGAATTAGTGATGGTCCTCTGGACCCCAATGATACCCAGTAAGAAGCCTCCAAAGTTGGAGCCCGAGTGGGAGGGACGATATGCTGTACACAAGGTCTACTCCAACAGAGCGTATTCCCTGATATCCATGGACGGGAAATCCACCACGGCTCCTACCAATGTGAGATTCCTGAAGAAGTATTTCACATAGAGACAGATAACTCTTCATCCGAGCTGTATGACACTAAACTACAAATCGCCTCATCCTCACCGCATGACATTAAACTGTATGGAATCTAATAATTCCCATTTGTCCTGACCACATGACAATAACTGCATGGCCCACATCGTCACTGCATGACGTTAAACTGCATGGAGATCATCCTTATCTCATGACGTTAAACTACATGGATATCATCCTTACCGCAGGACGTTAAACTGCGTGGATATCTTCCATACCGCACACCATTAAACTGCACAGACATGGTGATTTAAAAACACCCCCTTCCCCTATGTATGGACCAGACCTGCACAGGGTGTATCGTCTTTCATAGAACAACATTAGGATTGATTCCTTCCCTCTCAAGATATGTAGTGATGCCATAATTTGGCTCCCTGGCCTGGCCACCTAAAAAAAGAAAAAAAACAAAAACAAAAATGTCCATCCCCCCGTGTATGGATCAGACCAGCGGGTGTGCCAATCTTCCTAACTACATGGCGTTAAACTGTATAGACTATGTCCTCACTGGATAACGCTAAACTGCACGGATTCTAGAGAACTAAAAATGGCTTGATTCCTACCCTCAGAGGATATGTAGCAACGCCAGGATCCCCAGTCTTGGCATATCTCCCTGAATAAAAAAAATGCCTTCTTTCCCCTCGTGTATGGATTAGACCTGCATGGGGTGTGACAATCGTCCTAACCACATGAAGTTAAACTTTATAGACTACGTCCTCACTACATGACGCTAAACAGCATGGATTCCAGAGAACTATGTACGGTGTGATTCCTTCCCTCACAGGATACGTAGTGACGCCAAGATCCCCAGTCTTGGCCAAGACCCCTCCATAAAAAAATTTCTTCTTTCCCCCCGTGTATGGACCAGACATGCACAGGGTGTACTCATTCTAGAGAAGTACGTACGGCTTGATTTCTACCCTCGCATTATACATAGTGATGCCAGGATCCCCAGTCCTGGCCCATCCCCTTAAGAAAAAGATGTCATTTCCCCCCGTGTGCGATCCAAACCGACACGGGGTGTACTTCTCGTCCTTACCGCATGACATTATACTGCACGGATAATGATGTTAAAAATGCCCCTTTCCCCGTGTATGAACCAGACCTACATGGGGTGTATATCTTCATCCTTACCACATGACATTAAACTACATGGAAGTTGTCCCTACCACGCAACGTTAAACTGCACGGACCCCCTTTTTCTTTCACATCGGGACACCCTCGTCCTTACCGCATGACGTTAAACTGCATGGAGTTTGTCCTCACCTCATTACGTTAAACTGCATGGACTTCATCGTGACCCACTCAGGACACATGGTGATACGAGGTGGAGATAATCCTTGCACATTTGGATACATCCTTTCCATACATCAGACTCCATGGTATGAATAATTATGGATCTTCATAACCACTCATGTCCATCAGAGGTGGAAATTCATCGATCCATGGACACCTTTGCATGACTATGCATACCATGACCTCAGCGGCTCTGCATATTGATAGCCCCTGGCCCATCTACCAAAGGCAAGATTTCCATAGGCGACACTCTTCCTAGCTCTATACGCTTACCGGCCTCAGATCCCCCATACCATACCTCTTGATCCAGAAGTTTATGGTGAAGTGGTTTACAAGTTCGTTCCCCTTTTCACATTCAGGTGTTTCCAGGGTTTCCCTATCTAGCTAGCATGTGTGTCCGCTAGTGGTTCACATAGCGACCTACATCAACAAACAAGACCAGGCTACTTTGACTCAATGGACGATTGCGGTGAAGATGTTTCTTGTATACCTGGACACCATTATCCCCACATGCCGAACTCTGCACTGTGAGCAATCACGGATTTTCATAATCATTCATGGCCATCAGAAGTGGAAAGTTATCGACCTGGGGACACCTTTGTATGACTATGCATATCATGCCCTCAACGGCTCTGCATAATGATAGCCCCTGGCTCATCCATAAAAGGTAAGATTTCCTCGAGCGGTACTTCTCCTAGCTCTGTATGCCTATCAGCCTCAGAGCCCCCACACCATACCACCTAATCCAGGAAAGCTCAAAGTTGTAGTTTATGACCTTCATCCCCTTCCTTGTCCTAAGTATATCAGAACATATTCACTCAGTTATCCTTCAAGTGATTGCATTAATAGTCACCCAATGGTCCAAGCTCTATGACTGAAAAACTAGGAGTACCTCGTCCTTACCACATGACATGAAACTGCATGGAATGAAGGCACAACCCCATGCAAAAAAAGAGAAAACATCAGCGCAGGGGTCTCTTTGAAACTCAACAAGCAACTAGGGACGGATATCCCTGACATGTCCAGACATTCCCCTACCAAATGACAGACTTCGTGGCTCAGATAATTACGGATCCTCGTAACAATTCATGGCCATCGGAAGTGGGAAGATGTTGACCCATGTACACCTTTGTATGACTATTCATACCATGCCCTCAGCGGCTCTGCATAATGATAGCCCCTAGCTCATCCATCAAAGGAATGATTTCTACAGGTGATGCTCTTCCTAGCTCCATACACTCACCGGCCTTAGATCCCCCATATCACCTCTCCTGATCCAAGAGTCCCCAGAACAATGATTTACACCAAAAACACCCCTTCCACTTCTGGGGCCTGTTGAGGTATTAAAGCCCATTTATATTCTGATGAAGATAAACCTTCGCAAAAATTCCCCCATCCTCGCCACATGACGTTAAACTACACGGAAACCTTTAAAGATATCCATGTCTTTACCGCATGATGCTAAACTGCACGGAATCCGTCCTCGCTGCATGGCGTTAAACTACATAGAAACCTTTAATAATGATCCTTGTCCTTATCGCATGACGTTAAACTGCATGGTTGAACCCATCACAGGTTCAGTAAGAAACAGAGGCTTTTCTCTGTCTCGCAGTGCACGAGCCAGACCTGCATGAACCACCACCTCACACTAGTGCGAGAAAGAATTACTTCACCTGTTCTCAGGAAGTTTAGTCTAGATATCTCCCTAGTATTTAGGTGCCCTCTCATCATAAACCGTACTCTGTACTCAGAAAAAGCCAAACACTCATAAGCCACCACTGGTGGTTCCAAATCTCAACTTCCCTGAAGTTTCTCTGCTATCGGAAGTGGATAGTCTTTGACATAAGGACACCTTTGTATGACTATGCATATCATGCCCTCAGCGGCTCTGCATATTGATCGCCCCTATCCCGTCTACCAAATGAAATATTTTATTAGGAGATGCTTCTCTCCGTACACCTCTTGGCCTCTGAGCCCCCATTTCTATCCCGAGATTCAGAAACCCTGTGACCTATAGTTTACCAACATCTTTTACAATCACACCTGAATACGGAGTAATGTCTCTGAAAAAATAACCGAGAACTAGGAGAAGTCGTTCCATTTCAGATGATGTCCCAGCTACATGACTTTAAACTGCACCAATCCCCAACCTTCCTTTACGCTAGATAAATGCGTAGGACAGGAACCTTGCTTCCACACTCCTGATTGATACGAATGTTCTCAAAACCCATTCAGATGTCACATTCCCCTTCTGAGCCACCACTGGTGATTTTATTAATTTTCCAAGCCACCCATTGTGGTTTCTATAAGACGGACTTCCATGAGGTCCCCAGGCCATCAGAAATGGATAAGCCTTTGGCTTAAGGACACCTTTGTATGACTATGCATACCATGCCCTCAGCGGCTCTGCATATTGATCGCCCTTGGCCCATCTACCAAAGGCAAGTTTTCCTTAGGCAATTCTCTTCTTATGTCTTTGCGCCGACACAGCTCCCATGCCTTGAGACATGCTCTGCATGCCATTCAAATTTAAACATGTTTCCCCCCACATGCATCTGAGGGGTATTAAGACATCTTTTAATCCTTTTAACCCCATTGGGGCCCTCACCCCACCATATTTGGTTAAATCTGCTCGACCTAAAACATCATTAGTGATAGTCTTGTCAGCGGGACTTTAAACTTCTCACAGAAGAAAGAGGCACAAAGCTTGTTAGGCCGAAAACCCGAAAAGGGCGACCTAAGAAAAAGCTGGGCTATACCCGCTGGGTCCAAACTGAATGGGCCCAGGAAAAATTAGGGCATTAAAGTAAAGAAAAAAAGGGAAAGAGACAAAAAGTTTGTAGGGTATTTCTATAAAACCCTAGCAATAGTCAGACTATGCTCGCTGGATCCCATGGTCTAGGAAAAAATTAGAGTTTTTTTCTCCTGAGTTACAATTAGTTCTGATTCAGTGAATTGATATTCTCACAACAATGGTTCTAAGTAACAATCAAATTCCATAGAAACGAGTGATTAATAGAGATTGTGTTTCGTTCAAACAAAAAAAGGGAGGATGTCCACAATCCAGGGTCTCTCCTTCATACAAAAAAAGAGGGAGGGGACAGAGGGATAAGTAAAACAGGGGATACAAAAGTAGCTCTGATAGTTATAAAGGAGCTCGACTTTCTCTCCCCACCAGATTGGAGACTGTGCATCGATGGTCATTGCAAGATTGTTCCATCACTGCCTTCTCCCTGGTTTTATCCTTAGAAACCAGACAGATACGCTCCACTACGGTTTTGAGATCGTTGATCCCTTTTCTAGTAACTTCAAGATGACCAGTCATGGCCGATAACTTATCCCTCAGCATCGCGTCCCGTTCTTCGCATGCATACAGCTCAGAGGATAGGATGGCCGCCTAATCTCGAGAGATCGCCTCCCACGCTATCAGTTGACAGAGCTTTTTTGTGGTTTCCTCCAAGGTTCGGGCCCCACAATGAGTGGTCTCGAAGTGAGAAAGCTTGCATTCATTAATGACAGCTTCCTCGAAGACCATAACAACTTGGTAAGAAAGATAATGGAACTGCCAATAGTCAAATCCACCCGACCCCAAACCCAGGAAGAGCTGACGAAGAGATTCGGTTTTCGTTGCCATTTTAGCTAAGGGGGTTTCGGTGATGATTTCACATATTCGGGGCTAGGCCCACCTGCACACTGCCCGGTGTTCCTCCATGGTATGAGGATCTTTGGTATCCTCACTGGACGACACGAGAACAAAGTCTGGCATGGCAGCCTGCGCGGATGTGTGCTCACTAGAAGTTGACCCTGAAGTTGGAAATTCTAGAGCCCCTAACCCAGGTTCAGGCTTGGTGACCTAGTTTCTAACCCCGGTATCGACTGGTGGAACCTCTGGGATGGTCTCTCTGGGACCCAACACCACAGGGTCGTCCTCATCCATGCACAACAAGGATGAATTTTCCTGAACTGCGGCCACCGCAGGGTTGGGAGAGGGAAGTTCCCTGAGTCACTTTGATCAACGATCCATTAGTCGGTCCTCCCTTAAAACTGATGAGGAAGGTGTAGTGGATGAAGCATCCACCATACCTCTTGATTTAGGAACCTTCCGGACAGCCTTCCCTAGGATCCCATCAAGATAGCATTTACCCATGTTTTTGCATACTCCATGGAAAGGCCGGCTGTTGCGCCCATATCAGGCAGGGGAACGCTTGCGTCAGATCCCTCCTGCGTCAGAATCATCCACCATTGATGAAGTATGTCTAGATGCAGTCCTTGAGCCCGAGGAGGGGGAAGGGAAACTTGTACTTTCATGCACCCGAACTCGTGAGAAAAGAGATATAGGATGTACATCTCACACAAAGAAACACCGTCGATCCGTGCGGAAAAAAACTCATCCCACGGGGAGAACATGTAAGAGCGCTCCTCCAGGCTCCCCCGGTGGTTGTTAACTAAGATGCCAGAAGGGGTGGGGTAGGGAGTGAAGATGAACTTGGATAAGACGCTCAGGAGCTCTAAGACTTCACTAGAGCTGAGTGACTTTAAGCGAACTCCGGCTATATCCAATAGGGTAGGCCGGAAGGTAGGAAGCAGAATGGCCATATTGTGATGATATTCATAACAGTGATAGTGATCTTCCACCCAGCCGTACAAAAAATGAAATGGCCCAATTAGAGCGTAGGGTGACCCTCCCTCCTACATGTGGATCAGTAGCTCGTAGATACGGGCCAAAATGGGCACGCCTAAATTCACCAAGCGGACCTCTGCTAACTTGGGCTCCATCATAAAAGTGAAGGCCCAGATGCTTGGGTTAACATCCCGGGAAAGAAATAGCCATCCGCTCAAAAAAATAGCAAACAGACTGTCCAACTAGAGCATAGGTGACACACTAGGGCGCACGTCGTAAACCCATGAAAGGTAGTCGCCTGCTTCCAGAACCGCCCAGTAAGAGCCCAGAATGGTTCGTGACTGTTGGGATGGATGAGTCCTGGGATGCTTAATCTTCGGAATAGGACCAGCGGTGTTCAGAAACAACCCTATCCAAGTACTATAAGGAATAAGCGAACGGGTATGCAAGGCCTGACCCAGTGACTACTCCGCCATGGTCAGCAGCTCTTTCGCCAATAAAGGCACATGTTCAACGTCGTCCCATGCATCGGGAGTGGGAAAAAATTCTTCATACATCTTGCCAGAAATCGACATTCCTTCTATCTAGTAGATGTCCCACAGACTAATGTTGACTTCCCTGTGGGCGAGGTGGAAAATATTAGTACTTGAACACCAGCGGCTGAACAGGTCGGGTAGGATCGATGATGGTGGCTAAACAACAAATTGGGAAGCCCACACTGTGGAGTATAGGTTGACCGCTTCCAGTGAATCAGGAGACTCCCGACAATGATGATGGACCCAGAAATCCCAAGCCCAATCATTTGAGAAGAGCCCATCGGACCGAAGATCCCATATCGGGACCCACCCCGCATTAGGATCCCTTCGAGCAAGGTTGATAATAGAAGGGTAGTACTTAAGGAAAGTGTTCTGAGAAAAGTCTTGAGTACACTGATCGCTTTGGGTCTAGACAGAGCCCCTCAGAATAAATGTTTCGTTCGGACTAAAATTAGATATTATCTCCCCGGATTGGGTAAGGTGTGTCTGAATGCATTTTGAAGGCGCTTCCAGGAAGGAAGAAGGGAGACCTGCGAAAGTATGTGGGATAGGGACTTCATCCTGAAGACCGAAGCTATAGAGTGGGAGCCTATTGGATAAAGGATAACTTAGAAGCTTCGGAGAGAGCAGTTTATTCAATGCACTGTCATCAGGAATGATAGAACGACTAGGGTCCTCTTTGACACCCTCTGCTCTACGAATCATAGATGAACGTCTCTCTGAGCCGATTGAGAGGGGCTCTGCAGTAGGCCTCAGTGCAGAATGAGGGGGAACCATATTTTCTCCCTGCACAATGAGTGAAATCTGTCCGGAATAAAAATATGGACAAAATGAATGGTTAAGGAGCCTTCATAATCAAATCCACAAGGAGGCTTTGAAGGATGGTTCACGATGACATCATCCCGCGAACCAGCCCTTAGGGAAATTAGTCCATGTAGCTCTGGCCCACGGAGCGTTGGCCAAAAAAACGCGAACAAAGTTGATCCGCGGAATTTCAATCCCGAGTTTATTCAGAAGACTCGGATAGTTTTTAAAGTTCAATAGATTTTTAGTCTGTGGAGCATCGAAACTGCGAAGCAAGTTCCTCTGCAGCCCGCCATCACTTACATTTTAATTAATTAAGAGGAATGGTTCGTGGTTGGGAAGTTGGTTGGAAAATGAAGGTGACCACGAAAATGGAATGGTTCATGGTGGTTGCTACCAGTTCGCGGACGAGGCACTTCACGAAGGAGAAAACACGCAGAGGCAAAGGAGCTCTGGTTTCATGAAGAATTTTTTAAAGGAAAAGTGTGAGGGCTATCCATATTTATAGGTGTGGTCCCTTGCTGGGTCCACCTTTCTACCACAAACCAACTCAGTTTCAGGACCACTTTTCATCGGAATGGTATCCTCTTCGTTCCGATCAGACCCCATTCTGATGGGGGGCATTTGTAAGGTCCTGAAAAATCCTCAAAGGAATTTTTACCCAAATCCCCCAAAGGAATTAGGGAAAATAATCAAAGAAGAGACACAATAAAAAGGGGATCGGTCCGCAAACTGGTCCATTGAGGCGCAACGTGGCCGGGCACCACGAGGCACCCCCTCCCCGAGCCACCGTTGTTCACAAAATAGAGGCGTAGAGCCTCTACGGTCGCGAGGCAGGATGGGCGCCAGTCCGGTTCACCGTCACGAACCTCCCTAACCACGGACCGCGTCGACCGGTACAAGCCGCACTCGCTGTCATTCGCGGAATAGAGGTGAAACCCTCCGCATCCATGGAGTACTCCCTGAGTTCACCTCGCGGAGGGGGGAAGCAATCAATACCCACCGCGAATCGCAGATTGACCGAGTCTGTTGTGAATCGGGTTTGGGACTCCGCAAAGGGTGTCATGTGACCACAGATAAATTTCTTTCCCCACTCTATAAAAGGAGACCGAGGGGGATAGAAAAGGGGTAGAACTGGAATCGGATTTGAAGGGATAAGAGATCGGTTGAAGGAAGGCTTCAGATTTCGCAAACAATGAAATTCGCATCCGCGAACCACAGCAGGTATGTGAATTAAGAAGGAATCAGAAAACGCATAGTAAATTGGTGAACCGTGAACCTAAAATAACAAAAAAAGGAGAACTGTGAACCATACCCCCTCCGCGGATGACTTCCCCGTGATCCCGGGATTTTATGCCTCTTTTCCCATCCTTCGCACCGCGTATCACCCTCCTACGCGGGCGAAGCCCCGACTGATGAGCCTCTGACCGGTGTCACCCTTGGCCACCGCTACCCACCTGGAACCCTCTACGAACCACCCTGGATCACGGATTGAACCCCGAAGTCGTGAACCACCCTAGTTCGCGGATTGAACCTGAAGCCGCGAACCGTCCTGGTTCACGGGACGCCAATCAGTCCGCAGACCACTCTGGTTCACGGATGACTTCTCCAGCTGTGTGGCACTTTCCCACATTAAGGGCACCACCACCTATACATCTCGGTGGTTTTCCAAGTACTTCAGTGTTCTCATTTCCAGAGCTAGGTCAAATCCTTCCAATCCATCCAGGTCCTCCGCAACTCCCTCATTGGAATATTCATTGGCCCCGAGCTGAGGCCTCTGCCAGAGCCGCCAGATCTACGTGGTATGACTTTCAGGTGCAACAGCGTGCCATTTTGAGTTCACATACCCATGGTAAACAGGGGCAAAGGGGTTGCCCCGACCCTTGAGCAGATTCACAAAGCATTCTTGTGTTCACATTCCCACGGTAATTTGGAGTCTGATCTCGGGAATCCCTTTTCTACCCCTCCACTTGCTGAGGGTTCCTCATAGATGGTAAAATACCCATCAGAAGGAAGCCCTTGTGCATTGCAAGAGAGGAGATGGTCACAGGAGCACCCCCCTTTCCCTCTCCCTCTGGGCTTTATCCCCCCGGACGTTCGTCTCAGAGTAAGCCCTGACCTTCTGGGCCTCCTCGGAGTGTAAGCCCCAATTAATTATCCTAGGCCGCTCCATGCGTAAGCCCAGCTCTGCTTCTCACGGACGCACCTTTCGCGACGTGATTGTCTGGTCCCTGCTGCCTCTTGTTTCTCACACCGAGCATGACTCAAATGGGCTTAGAGTAAGAATCGACCATGACATCCTACAGTGGGCCTCCTCAGAGTGTAAGCCCCAATCCCTCATTATGGGCTACCTCATAACGTAATCCCCAAGCCAATGCAAACTACGTGGACTTTGATCCCTGCCTCCTAGACAGGGTATGTAGGATGCCTCCATGAGGTTAAAACCCACCACCCATCGGACCACCTGGTCTCTCTTCACGTCGGATCTCCGACACCTAATAGAACTATGTGGACTTTGATCCCTGTCTCCTAGACAGGGTACATAGGAAGCCTCCAAGGGGGTTCAATCCCAACAACCGGTCGCTCTGATCATCTCCACATCGGTTCACCGCGCCACTCCTGGTGCCGCCTTAAGCGAGTTCCAACCCTTCGGGGTCATTAATCCAACGAGGGATGGTAAACCTCGGGCATAAATGATTCCAAACCCCTGGGTCCAGTTGACCTTTGCCCACCAGGGTTGAATCCGTGGATACTATGTTTGGGTATAAACCAAGGATTCGCGAACATTTGAATATGTCTTAAATCTATAAGAGAGTCCCGGAACAGGCAATAATTCCCCCCCCCCCTAAATGGGTGCAATGAGCCCGACTTCCCATCCTATCGACCAATGTGAGTTCTTAAGAGTCACTGGTCAGACCATCCAGCGAATGCCTGCCTTTGGAAAGCAGGTCCATCAATCATTGGATACGGAGCCGTTGGGCGTTTCATGGTGGAAAACCAAGAACGAAACAATAATAGAATAAAACCCATCCAAAAACCTCCAAAATGTACCAATTTATAATATTAGATGATATAGGGTTATAATATCATCATCCAAAATATTTAATCAAGTTTTTATGTCAGTTTAAACCTTATCATTTTAATTAACACTTAGTTATTATATTTAATTTTTAACTAGGGTAACAAATATTTCAACATTAAAAGGATGAAATATTTAATTTTTTTACATTAATGAGACCATATATAAATAAATTAGAATATTTTATACAATTTCATAATTATTATATATTTTTTTTAAAAAATGTGATTTTTAAACAATTTAATAAAACAATATTTTGATAAACAATCAATAGTGTCAATTTTGACACTATTGAATTCATTGATCTTTAAAAATGTTAATATAACAAGTTAACTTGAAAACAATACCTTATTATATTTATAATAGGTCAAGGTCGTCTTTAAATTTCATTTGAAATATTAATTTTCCAAAAATATAATTATATTAATATTTTTAATAACATTTACTTGTTATCTCTATTAATAAAATAATTACTACATAAATTTTGTGTAATTATATAATATAATTATTTTTTGAAAAAAAAATAAAAATAAAATAATATGATAAATAAAAATATAAAATATTTCATAAGAATATTTTTAGTCGAATTTATATTCTGTAAAATCCAACATTTAAAATGTTATACTTATTAAATTATGAATGTGATAACTTTAACATCACTTTAAATAAAATAATATAAGTGTCACAATATCTCATACAAGCTCAAAATGGTCACTAACTCGACACTTGGATGGTTATGGTGGAGATATAATCGAGAAATTGGATTTGGTCAAGTGTTTGGGTCTTTTTTATGGTTATTATAATTTTAATAAAAATTGTTTTAGTAATTTCTCATCAACTAATTAATTTTTGCATTATCAAAATATAAGTAATTAATTTAATTGTTTAATTCCTAAGAATTAAATATAAACTACTATGATAAATAAAAACTTTTTAGATTTAAAATTAGTATTTATAATCTAATTTTTCTTCTCTATTAACTTATATATAAAATTATTCACTTATTAAAATTTGAGTGAGGAATATTTATCTTTTCATTAAATAAAATAATTTATATTTCCTAATCTCATCCAAGTGGCTTCCAAAGGAAACCATTTCAACCCAAGAATGATTTAGGTAGAAAAAAATCATCCAATGATATTATAAAATTTTTTAGGGTAATTTTATAATAGTATTCTTACCCTTAATTACCAGATTTACCCTTTTACTGTATTAATAAAAATTTTCGAAATTACTATTCATAAAGCACAAAAATAAAATAAATCCATTTACATAATCATGAAATAATAATTCCATGTATGGAATTAATTTTTAAAAATTCAAAACAAATATGTTGCAAAAATTAATTTAAAATTATTCTCGTTGTTGGAAAGAGAGAATGTGTTATAAAAGTTAAAACACTACAAAAGATTGTAATGTTTTACATCTGAATTAAATATAAAATTAATGATAATGACATAAATTATATTTAATGATAAAAATATATTCTATTTATATATTATAACAATTAAATATTATAAATTAACCATAGAAATTATTTTGATGAAAATGTTGTTTTCAATTAAAATTTAGTGTATTTTACTATTAATCAAAATTTGAACGTTATTAGAAAAATATTAAAAATTCATCCAACGTAAATTTCTATATCCTAATTGAGAATAACATGTATATTTTTTCATATAAAAACATTAATGTTTCAAAATCTTAATTTAAAGGGGGTTCTCCATTAAAAGGTGAAAAATTACCCTTACGAAAAATATAGGTTTTTATACATCAAATAGGGTTTATTCATACCCTATGAAAAAAAATATTGTATTAATATCAAAAATATTTTATTAATTATATAACATATATATTTCATTAGAATCATTTACTAATATCCATTCACTCAATTTATTAAAACAAAAATACAAATATAGAGTTGATTTATATTTTTCATAAATACTTATTATTAAATGACTTCACCATACATTTTCATAATTTAGTTATATTTATTTCCACTGAACTAAAAGATAGGTTAAAATGGTAATTTAATTCCAAGGTAATCCCATGGTTTTTTTAAACTCATGATTGCGTGCAATAATATTTATTGAATAATTAAAATTATTTACAGAAAATATGTTATAAAAACATCTAAGTGTGACAAATAGCCTCCAATGGTGATTTTGAGCATTAAATATCCTCTAAAACCACCTTGTAATGTACATTAATGAACCTAAATATTAGTTAAATATAAAAAAGGATGATCTTAAATGGTATCTCATGGTGGTATTATAGATTTTAAATTTAATGGGCCATGGAAAACCATTATTTTAAGCCGAATCTGGAATCCCATTTGGGTTTTTCCATTTCCTCATGTTTATTTTCTAATAATATAAATAAATCATAAATTCTATAATAATACCATATTAATTCAATTAATTAAAAAATTATTATTTTTTAAAAAAATTCAAACACAAAAAACACAAATCATATTTTTGTTTGTAATAAACATAAACATTATTATAAATGAACTAATCACATTGGGGAAAACCCAATTACCATTATCTAAGGTGTGACTCCAAGGGACCTTGGTAAAATTGAAAATAAATATGAATAATATCCATAATTATAAACTAAATGAAAAATCTAGCAACACATCATAGCTACCCAAATAAAAAAGTGGTTTTGGTGTGATCTAAAACACTATATGTCAATTAAAAAAGTTTGATTGTCCTTGTCACCATGATTAATCATGGGATATGGATAATTTCAATCCTGTATAACTTGTATTTTTTTCTCAATTCTCTATATGGATAAATCTAGTAAACTTACTTTACATGTAATTAATTATCCTGGAATGGTCATTAAATTGGTCAAAACTCAATTTAGGACCTTAATTTCATAATACATCATATGGGTGAATACATATTATCATGTTTAATCAAATATTTGTACTTGATTAGAGTCATACACAATTACTTTTTACTAACTAAAAAACATAAAGGACTTTATAGATGCATATAATTATAAAAACTCACTAGTTGGGAACCCATTTGATAACATCAAGCTAAAGGATCCATAATTAATATTCAGTAAAACAAAACCAATGAATTACATATGAAAATCTTTGTGGTTTAGTTTTAGTGGATCAATATGACTACAAGTTCACCAAATTTTATCATATGAGTGATCGATTGAATTGTTATCCATGTTATACTACTCATACATATCTTAACATATAATCATACCCAAATATAAAAATCATCGATGAGGGATAATCTGGTAATAAATATATTCTAAGGATTCTAATAATATCATCTCTCAAGTTCTACCCAAAACCAAAAATATATTATCATTTATTGTCATTAAAATACATTAAATTATTCAATATGACCCTATGCCAAAAACACTCAGTTGGATTTAGGGCACAAACACTAGCACCACTTCCTCACATTAATGACCTATTTGATTATATAAAGGGATCAAAATTATTCACCTTGATTGATTTGAGGTCGATGTATCATCAAATTTAGATGGGATAAAAGGATATTTCATGGACTACTTTTAGGATCATGTATGGGAAGTAAGAGTTCCTTGCATTTTAATTTAGTCTAATGAACACACCAATAATATTTATGGACAAGGTAAATAAGATTTTTCATTAGAATCCTGATTCCTTTGTGGTCATTTTCATCAGAAACATTTTGGTATACTACCAAAAATAATGAAGATCGTCTTTGACAAGTATATGTTATATGGATTACCTTAATAGAACATAATCTTTATGAAAATATCTATGAGTTTTACTTTAGAATAATGGAATTTCACTACTTAATACATGAGATATCTATGTTGGGAATATCAATGCAACCTAAAAAAGTTGATTTTTTCTTGTTTCTTATGTGTAGTTTAAGAAAATTATCAATATACTTATCTTATTTAGATGGTCATATTATTATATAAAATTAATTTGAGACTTATATAGATTGGGAGGGTTGACATTGACCACGACCAAGAAGGGGGTGAAGATCAGTTGGTCCAATCAGAGAAAGATAACCTTCTGGTAGTTGAAGGGAATGTTGTAAACTACACTGGCCCCAGATGTACCTTGTTATAGAAATTTTTGGGAGGATAAAAAATAAATGATGCTAAAATAAGATTCAATAAGGGAAAAAGAAATAATATTAAAAATAAAAAGAACATAGAAACAGAAATTTATGTGGTTTGAGGATAATCACAACATAAAAAAGAGGTGGAACTATTTCACTTATTTCAACTATAAAGTAAATGGTGCAAATACCTCTATCAGAAACTCTATTTCAATAATAAATAAATTATTTAATGAAAATTTATAGTTACCTCATTGTTATATTTATATATTTTCATAATATTTTACACAGTTTCGTTAACCATGTTGGTAAAGTCTATATTTCTATAGTACCTGTGTTAGTAAAGTTAGCTATAGTAACTGGTATTTGTATCACGGGTTAACTCTCTCTAACTACCTCATCACAAAAGTCAAACTATGAGAGTTTTTAGACTAGTATATAGTATAGGGTATTATCACTTGGTCCAACTTCACCCAATGGATTGGGATCCATCATTCCAATAAATATAAGTTATGTAACAAGTATATATTATATTGTGATGCATAATGAGTAGGGTGAGGGGTAGTATTAATCTATGATCAGAAAGTAATCATTTATGGGTCAAAAAAGGTGAGGCTTAATGAGAAAAACTATCTAAAAAATGAACTGGCATTGGTGGTAGTTCTGCATGTGAGCACCAATACCCATTGAACAAGAAATATTTGTTGTACACTAACCACAAGATCCTTAAATACGTATTTTTTAAATTTAACCCAATCCTTCAATCGAAATTTTTTGTCATGTGACTATTGTTTTTTGAAATAAATATGGTTTACACCTTGGGTATCGAGAACAATTTAGTAGATGAGATATGTAAGAAGATATAGACTTCGGTGGTGCATAAGGTTAATAACAAGTAATCACTGATGGGACTCTTTCCTATGTTTCAACTAAATGGTCCTGAATATCATAGAAGGACTTTGTAGAAAACAATGAGAATAAATTATACACTTATAGATAGGATAAAAATTTAAATTTCAAACTCATATTACTGGGTGATTAAGGACACCATATATTATGGGAAGTCTCCCCATTTTGGACACAAGGTTATTGTGGTGTTTTATATGAATGAGGTAGGGTTTTGTACCCAAACATTATGTAATATTAGTTAATACTGGATTTACACACTTTGATGTGGTTGATTCAACCTAGTTTTATGAATATGTATCATGAAATCGACCAATAGTATTAATGACCAACAATGAATGACATATCAGGGATTGTATCATGATACCTCCCTTTTTAATAGATAAAGGATGAGAATTGAAGTCTCACTAATTTTATTTAGTCATTTTCCATTCCTATTTTGGAATGGGATGAATTAATTAAGGACTTCATGATAGGGCTCTCATGGATTCCCTAGTGAAAAAATGAATTTTGGGTTATTGTAGATCATTTTACCAATGTGGTTCACTTCTTACCAATCATAGAGACCTAAGTTCATTGATGAGTTAGAAAGGATGTACGGGTTGGATGTGGTATGACCACATATTTTTTTGAAGAGTATCTTGTTATATCAGGATATGATAATCATGTCCCATTTTTTACAGGGGCCACAACAAAAATTTTACACATAGAAAAAATTGAGTACATCATACCATGATAAGACTAATGAGTAGTTTGAGTGCACCATCAGGGTGTTAAATGATATACTTGTGAACATGTACTGAGTTTTGATAGATCTTATGAGATTCATATTTCACCAAAATATTATGTCTACAACAAAAATTATCATGCATATATTCATATGATGAAATTAAAGGCATTTTATGAAAGGTCATGTCAATTTTCACTATATTGGTTAGGGACAAGGAGTAATATATTATGGGGTTGAATATCATGAAAGTGACCTTGGATAATATTTAGTTTATTCAAATGTAGTTAGAAACCTCCTAAAGCAGGTATTGATCATATGTAGACTAGTGAATCCAACCTTCACGATTTGAAGTAGATGACACCTAAATTATGACACTACTAATTACAAAGACATGGGAAGTCAAAACCTATTTTTCATGTATTTTAAATGGTTTTAATATAAGCAATAGAATTACATGTCAATTGAAGATTCCTCATAGATATAGTGTTATACATGGTGTACTTAATAACTTGGTCTTGAAGATATAATCTATACCTCATTCATATAACTAGCATTTATGATGTTGAGTTAAGTATGTTTTATCATTTAAAGAGTAGACCTTAAGTATAGTGGATCATAGTGATAAAGTTTTCATTAAAAAATTGTACCTCTAATGCCTTTTTAGCGGTGTAATGGACATATCCAAGAGGATAATTGGTGGAAGGGTGTGGATATACGGGTGAAATGGACTAATATTTCCTATAACAAGGCTTAAGGATAGATATAAATGATGAAAAAATTTATAATGGTAATTTTGTAACAATATACATATACAAACATATGAATTTGATATAATTTTATTCTTTTCTGGTGTATTTTATTAGATTTAAACTATGATAACCCTTGTATTTATTACACATTAATTCATTTTTTGTTACATAAGATTACACACAATGAAACCTCACAAATCAATAAGTCTAGTGTTTTTGGTAACTTGGTACATAGAATAACATCCTAAACATGGGATATAACAACATTATTGAAAAAATCTTTTATATTCTCATAGAAATCATTTGTCCTCAAAAACTGCATGGGAAAACCTGGGGGCATATGTAATAAATGGGTGATATATAAATCCATGTAAGTGAATAAAAAATAATTGCATGATGATAATGTAGTAAACAAGGTACAATAAGAATATCAATGTGGAGTAAGAGGGATGAGAATCATAATTTTTCACAATAAATCATGATATTTCATGATAACATAAAGGCATCATAGGAGAGTGGAAAAAACTTTAAACATGAAATTATAAATATAGGTCGAGGATAACCACAAATACATCATAAAATGGTATAAAAAGTAATAGTATAGATTAGATTCAATACCTAATACATTTCATGATGTCTCATGAGACTAAGACATTACCAAATTCATTACAGCAGTATATAATTATGGGCACACCCATTGCATTCATATCACATACATGCACAAGTGTGCCACATAGATCATTAAATATATGATAATATTTCATCACATTTAATTAAATGATCAATGAGTGTTGAATAAATAAATGTAATTACAAAATAAAATAATTATAGTTATGTAGAGATTAATACCCTTAAGTTAAAATAGTGATGATATTCAGAAAAAAAATATTTGGCCTGGAAAAATTGCAATATGAAATTTTGGCAGAATAATGGCGTAATTAAAGATTCATATAATGGTTTAAAGAGAGTGAAAGGGGTCAACAATAATTTTTAAATAAAATAGGAATTAATATAGACATGTAAAACATATCCAACATTAGAAATTTTAAAAAAAATAGAAAAGGAAAAAAAATCTTGAATAAAGAGGAGAAGTAGAGGATCCCTTACTAAATTTTTCCATAGTTGTAAAAGCTATAGTGAGTTGGGATAAATGATATCTAATTATTAAGTCATAAATTAGATGATAGGGGGATATTTATATGGTAATTAAACATAACCAAATTATATTTAAAATGATAAATACTATTAAGTTACTTGGATTGAAAATAATAGAGGTGCCTTGCTTTTGGTACAGAAAATCCTTGTACAATTTCGATAGCATAACAGGTGTACATAATGTTTCGTGGTAGGGATTAATGAGAGTGAAAGGGGAAAATAATGACATTGAAATAAAATTCTTTGTAATAGTGACGTATAAAAACGTACCCAAATAAGACCAAATATAAATTAAGAGGCATAACATAAAAGATGTTCATGGATAAAAAGTAGAGAGTGGAATCCTTTACTTTGAGTGGGTGATAACAAAAGCTTGGGAGGAGCTTCATGAGATATTGGGGGAACATTGGGAGGATTATAGAGTGTATAGGAAATATTAGAGACATTATAAATGGTTTTTTATTGAAGATGAATGGGATATTGTGTGGGTTTAGAGAGGAAAAAGTGGAGAGTTCTTTATTATTTTTGAAACATGGGTTTTGGACTCTATATAATAAAATAATCAAAACCACAATCCTACCAATGGTTTTCCCTTCAGTTTTTACAAAGAAAATTAGTTTCATTATTTTATTATGCCTAGGTACTAACTAAAAAAAATACTACCCTTGGTTATGTTGAAGTGAGTCATCTTTACAAATAAATAATTTTAAAACCATAAAATATAATATAGGTTTTGGATGGTTCATAATGGTTTTTTATAATTAGTTAAATATCCTAGAAAAACAATTTTTTTAAATTATAAACATATATTTGGTCATGTATAACTTTCATTTTATATATTAAATTACTTTTTGGTCATTATGATGTCATAATACGCATCATATACTTATACCATATTTAATTTTTACTCAAAAATTTGGTTTTCTCAGAAAATTATTAAAAAAACACTATTGGAAAAATTTCATGTGATGATTTAAAAAATTAAATTTATTTTATCAAAGTAATTCTATAAATAATAGTAATTAAAATTTTAAATTAAAATTCCCATTTACTGAAAAATACTTATTTTTTGACAATAACAATTTTCAAACCCTTATAAAAATTACATTGTTCACTTAATTAAATTATATTATCATTTACATTAAATATATAATATTTTTTAATAATATTTTATAATAATATATTTTTAAAATATAATTTATATCAACAAATCATTAATTAATAATGAAAAAATTTTTTTCATTAAAACAATTTTTTCTAAATATAATTTTTTAACGTATCAAAAATATGATTTTAATCAAAATCATTATTTAATCATTTATAAAGTAACAAAACAAATATAGTACTTACTATATTTATATGAATATATATATATATATATATTCATACTATTTGGGTTACTTTGTTTCTCTCCCTAATTAAATTATTTTTACTCTTAATTAACCTATTTTCCTTTTATTGTGGTAATAAATATTTACTACGGTTACTATTCATATTATTCAATAATTAAATTGAACTTATTACTTATTATTAATTATGATGATTACAAATAAGGAATCCATTTTATGAAAAATAAATTCATATAAGTGGAATGAAATAATTTAATATTAAACCCACAAGCGTGATGGAAAGTGGTTTTCTGATAAATGAATTCTTCATGTAAAATGTGTTTTTACTTTAAATCTATAAATAGTAATATTAATTATCTAAATTTAAATTCACGAAGATATATATATAATATAAAATTTTAATTTCAGTAATCCATAATTATGGTCTATTTTAATTAATTATAATAGGTAAATATTATTCATTTTTAAAAAATCATAAAAATTCAATTTTACGCCAAAAAAACTTATTCTAAAATCTGGTATAAGGATGATTTAAATATAATTTTTATCGATTATATTTTAAAAAATAATACATATTTTACTTTAAAATCAAACTAAAATAATAATAAGACATTTAAATTACTTAATTTATCCAAATTAATGAAATTTTTTAATAAAATGGTGTTTTCACTATTCACGGAAAAAACCATATTTTCTTAAAAATCCAAAAATTCCACCCAAAGTTATTTTTTATAAGATGATATATAAAATGGAGTTAATTTTATTAGATACATTTTCTACATTTTCTAGAAAATAATTGTAATATTTTTTCACCAAAAGAGAGAAAAATCATTTTGGAAGAACAAAAGGACATTACCAAAAAAATTAGTGATTAATTACAAAGAATTTATCAATAAATGTATGATGAATATGATATATATATATATATCATAAGTGGTTATTCCTATTCATATACACTAATTTAATGGAAATGTTAGAATGGTCATATTTAAATAATCATTGTTTGTTTGGGTTCGGTGTTGCGTATCGCATATGCTATTGAACAGAATTTCTATTTTAAAATATAGAGGTGTTAAATTATTCCCATTTAATAAATTTAATCCTCAATATTTAAACTTGAAATTAGTAAGCAATATTTTTACAGTTGAAAATATCTTTATTGAAAACCCACATCGTAAAAAGGGTTAACAAAACAATCACTTAAAAAGGGAGAAAGGGAGGTATGAAGATCATAAAATAACTTGATTTCCATGTAAGAGAATATTATTGGGACGTAAAAACATAGAAATGAAAGAAAAAAGTAACACCAAATAATTAATATATTTTTATATAGAACATGGTCAGTAGGAAGTCAATGATCACAAAACTAACTCCAAAATGCGTAGCATAAAGTATGATAATACTGAAAAATTAATAAACCATAATATATTAAATTCAAAAATTCCCCAAATAATCCAAAAGGATAAACATATATCATTCCTTAAACAAATACCCATATATAGCAATAACCTAGACATTAGATAATGTTTTAACATCAATGTTTTTCACATACCCTTCAGTTTAAAACTCCAAAAATATAAGATAATTATTCTCAAATAATCCTAACGATTATATATACCTTTACCAAATAAAACATCTCTATAAATATCATTAATCAGGAAAAAATAAAAAATATTTGATCCTGGAATATGTTTCCCGGAGTATCATAGTAAAATTATGTCACATAAATCTTAAACATTTGTATCAATGATTTTAAACATAATATTCGCCTTAAATATATCATCCCAATACTCTTTAGGTTTATCCCAACATCAAACAGTTATTAATGATTATTAATCCCTGAATCATGTGTTTTTTAAAATATCACATTATCACTAAATCATATTTATAGGTTATCAGTACCATTAATAATATATTTTAATTCCTTAAAGAAAAACTACTATAGAAAAATCCTTATATGTTTCATGATTATTATATCCATAATTTTATTGATATACTACTTCTACAATATAAATTTAAAATTCCAATACATAAACACTTTAATCCTTACACTTCAATGAATTTCATAGCATAGGTCCTTCCATAGTATGTGGTTTAACACATAGATTAGAGAATATTCTCAAATAATTCCCATATTATCCACACATATGACACTGAACAACAAAGGGGGGTCGTAGTATATAATATATTCCCTTCAATCTTACTCTATTATTTTTATTTAAACTCCCTACTTCATGCCTTATTTTTTCACACCTAAAACACATTGGATTTCCTTTGTGGAATTTCCCTTGGTGCCACTTTCCAAATTTTTAACACATAGAAAATTGAATTTTCTTTCCCTTATGGTATTTATTAGTTAAAATTAAATAATTCTTCATCCTCCTCTTGTTTTATATCTTTGGACATTAAACTCTGTGCCAATTTTTAATTGTAATTTTTGATAGCTATATTAACATAATTGTAACATGTATTAATTTAGTTCTTATCATGTTAGGAATATCATTTTGGTTGAAATCACATTTCCCATTACATTGGTTATTGAATCTTCTCTTCCTATTTCCAATCATTGAATAGAATAAAAGGAAAATAAGTGATGATTAATTATAAACTATTAAAAATATATATGGGGATCCAATAAAATTAAAGGGATAAGAAATAAATAACATGAATTTTCATAACTTATGAATTTATAGGCTTCTATCTAAGTCATCCATTATCTATTTCATAACATAATCTCTTATGTTCATTATTATTCCCCGAATAATGGTTCATAATGAGCTTGTGAATTTACAAAATCATATCCTATGAGAGTGTCAAACTAGGTGTGTAGAAAAACCTATTATTAT
This sequence comes from Viscum album, assembly GCA_963277665.1. Taxonomy (NCBI): domain Eukaryota; kingdom Viridiplantae; phylum Streptophyta; class Magnoliopsida; order Santalales; family Viscaceae; genus Viscum; species Viscum album. The sequence goes on along the minus strand of OY728156.1, from coordinate 256,567,936 downwards.
GCACTAGTTCCCTATTAAGTCTAGTTTCATGTAGTGTTTTTGGGTTTTACACATATGTATATCTATGATAGGGACACATCCACTTATAGTATCTAGAAATGGATTTAATAATAGAACTTATTGAAAGGTGTTTGGAAAATTGATGGTTTTAGAAAATTGTCTCTAAAAACTAAAATGAAATTATTGATGTTTTAACTTAATAATGGAACATACTAAATAACAAATTTTTAATTTAAAATATAAAGTGGATGGTTTTTTAATTAAATTGAAAAAATTATATGACAATAAATTTTTTTATTTTTTTTATCTAGGTATGTGATGATTTGAGATCTATTTTGATTGTCATGATAATACGATTTGGTCGTTTTCCCCACATAGATAGTGTGATTTGGAATGATTTTGGACTATATTGATGTTGTGGTTTGGTTTATAAGACATGGACAAATTGAGTTCATTACTTTATGTTGATTATAATATGCCTCATAGAAAGTCTTTTCAAAATAATATGATGTTTTTTTGTTGGGTTGATCTTCAAGAAAGTTCACCTTTCACATAATAATGATTCTATTGAGTTACAATTCTACCAAAACTCAACCACCTTCCATCCAAAATTATCAAGATCCCATGATGAATTTGAGTGTATAGATAGAATTTAGAGAACTACAAAATTTCTTAGAAAACTTGATTATTCAAGGGTAAAATCCATTATTGCTTGGAAATAATGACCTAGTCTATTGGAAGGAGATTTTGGTTCTTTCTTAGCAATATGAGGGTGTGAGCCTTCATTGGGAATAATTCTTTGTGGGTGATTTTTTTATGGATTTTATTTGTTTATGATATTTATTTTTCCTATTAATTTGGCCATTAATGAATTCTTAAAGGGTCAATATCCTAAGAGGTCTTTATATAGATATTACTATTATTGTGGGTGAATTAGGACAAAAATTTTGTGAAAAAGTGGATATTAAGTCCATATCAGTAGAGACTATGGAGATAATGAAATCTATGATATATGATGCCTCCACTATGGTTATCTTAAATGGGGATGTTTCTTCTAGTAATAAGTGGGAATAGGATTATCTTTATCTGAAAGAGAAGGTTGACCGAGGTCAATTTTCATAGATAATAACTATCTTTTATGCTTTTAGTGTGAATCACCTAATAATTTTAATGCCTCTAACATGAAATATCCATGGTATTTTCCTTAGTGTATCCACCAAGTCCATCTTCCGAAGTTTTTTATGTTGATTTTCTAAAATAGGATGTCGTAATTATATCTTGTCTTGGAATGATAGTTTATTTGGGATTTTAATTAGTTTGATTTAATATTATCATATGGCTTGTAATGAGGTTTCATAGACTTATTTATGGGTTATGAGGTTGGTGCATACCTTTTTGGTTGGGCAAAGAATAAACCTTTGGGTGTGCATTAGAGTAAAATGTACTTTGTGGCCTTTGGGAAATAGAACACTTAATATTTTTGTTCTTAGTTTTAGTTGGTTCACCATGAGATGATGTTTTGTGGATGATTTCTAAGGTTACATTCTCGTTATCACCTGAGTTTATGAACCATACCATTATTTTGAGGCTTGTTTTGGATATTGTATCCTTTTAAGGATGTGTTGATGGATTTTATCTTTTGGTCATTGGACATTTTATGGATGTGGATTTTTTTGGGGGATGAATCTAGTTCTTGAATGGTTTTATTTTGGTTGGTTTAAAAATGTTGTATTTTGGTATTTTAAGTTATGTTTCTCATTGTGATTTATTCCTCTTATCTTAGTGTTTTAAATAAATTATAAATTGTGGGGAAATCTATGCTAGGTCTTTGGATCTATTCAAGGTTATTTTGAAATTTTAGTCTTATTTAAGGATTTTCTAGTTAATTTTGTTTGTGAATGGGTTTGTATGCACGTGTAGCATAAATGTACACATGGTTTAGAATAAACCATGAGGGTATCATTGAAAACCATGTGGGGTATTTTTATTGAGGTTTCTGGACCATAGCTTGTCCAAGGTAAGGATAATCCAAGTGAAAAGCATGTAAAGGTATTTTATATTAGTACATTATATTTTTTTATAGTGGGAACAAATTTATATAATAGTGAAACCACGCCTAGTCTGTGTATATTGATTCATTAGTGGAAGTTGCACAGTATACCAAACAATGAATCCAAACTGTGCAAGATCACTTTTAATAAAACAAAACATTCCAAAAGTTCCCTTGATTATTTTAAGGGTTTTAGGACACCATATCCACTCATCATTGTTTGGGAAAACCCTATAGGAACACCAAAGGGTTCCCCATGATTTTCAATCTCTATTCCTTAAATTTTCAACGGAAACCCTAAAGTTATATTTTCCCATATTTCATTATATCATAATTAAACCCAAAAAACCAATCCAAATAGTCATTGAACCATACCTTATTAAGACCCCAAGGGGATTTATTATCCCCATGGGTTCGTGACAAGCATCCAATAAACCAACAACAACCAGAAGGAAAGTTTTTCCTAACTTGAAACAAGAAGCATGGAATATATTTATATATAAATCAATTGTATAAATATTTCATCATAAAAGAATGAAAAGGTTGTGATACAACCCAAAAGAATCAAGATAAAACTTCAAAAAAATGTCGGCAAAACATTCAAAAGAAAAGGACACCAACAGATGAAAACTTCTACTTCATGCGACGTGTGGGAAATATCTCATCTCATCACCAGCTACCTTTACCTAGATAACAAGAAACTCACCACCTCACCATGGTTCCTTTCAATTCCTATATCAGATAAAACAAGGTGTAAAATCCCTCGAGGGATAATAAAGTTCATGATAGCAAGGTCACTTATACCTAAAAAAATAATCAACAACTAGTGAACACTCAAGACCCTAGAGTAAATTCATCCATAAACTAGGTGTAGAGGAACACCCTAGAAATATAACCCTCTTACAATGTCAATCAAGTTCCAAGATCCAATTTATCTATGATCTTGGAATGGACGAGAACCCTAAAAAGTAAACCCCCCTTACCAATCCAATAGAAAAGGCCAAATAATAAGCCCTCCACCAAGTTACCCAACACATATCAAATCAATTTAATTGGTATTATCACATTTTATAAAAAATTCTAGAAAACCATTTATTCCTCAAAAAGATGCATTGAAAAAAAATCACAATCCATTTCACAATTTTTTAAAAACATATATATTTTACCAAAATGATGGGGAACCCATATTTTATCAAAAAAATTACACACACATATTAATAAAAACTATAATCATTAAACTTCATTTCAAAAGATTTCTATAAAACAAAGAGTTATCATGGTTCATAAAAAACTTGAGAATAAACCACCTACCTTAAACTTGGGTGACACACTGACCATGGTGGGATCTACACATCAGAAGTAAAAGAATAAAATAACAATTAATGGAGGCCCTATCATTGATTATCATATCATAAAATCATGTTTCTATAATAAAAAAGGTTGGATGAGAAGTTAGATCATCACATACATTGATATTCTCACACACTACAACACTACCAACATGAGAATTGACCTCTGGATGACAAGCGCGTAAAGGATCTAGAAGGGATTGGAGAAGAATTTTCAAATGATCAATAGATACCAAAATTGAATCCCAAAACCAATCATAATCAAATAAAAAATGAGAATATTAAAAGATAATGATCAAACTTACTAAAATATAATAAATCAACCCACTCAAAGATCAAAGTTCAAATTTTAGAATCCAAAAAGAGATGGATCACCCAAAATCACATGGAGATAACCTAGGGTTTTGAGAAAAATATTCAAGATGAATGAGATGATTTGGTTAGAAAAAAATTTAATTCATTAGAACAAAAGAAATTATTATTGTGAATTTATAATTCATGACGTGAACTTTGAAAATGGATAATGCACCAAAAAACATGTTGCCTCAACTTAAAATATTAAAACCCCCATTCACAATGTGAATATCATCTCAAATAATTAATTTTTTTCCCATCAGGAAGCAAAAAAGCTGTAATTCTTCCCAAAATTAATTCACATCACGAATATATGATTCATAACATGAACTAACTTCTATAGCTAGCGGTCATCCCAAGTCCTTTAGGTAACACCTAAATCACATTCGACACCAGTTAAACTCCAAAAAAACATAAACAATAAAAATAGAGTTTAAAAGGGCTAGTATATTATAATTATCCTTTCTATAGGAATTTTTATCCTTCTAAATTCATAAATAAGAAGGGTTATTCATAAAGAGGGGAGGTCACTTCTCCCTCACTAATTATTCACACTCTAAAGTCTTGTGAGAATCTAATAAATTCCACCAAAACACTTTGAAAAAAAAATTATTTCATAATTAAGACTTTAATCTAATAATAAATGCACTCCACTGGTATCTCTACTATAGAAACATTTAAATCAAAATCAGTCTTCTCTCAACTCAAAACATAAGAAGGATCGAAATGTTACATTAGAATAGATATGTGGAAAACATCATGAATATTGATCAACTAATCCCGTATCACCAACTGATAAGTAACATGACCAAGCTCTTAAGTGATCTAAAATATTCCAAAATATATGGGATACATATTCCCCTTTTCTATATAAGGTGGTGTACCAACTGTGGAGAAACATTCAAGACCCAATCACCAAGGGAAAACTCCAAAGAATAATGCTGATGATTCGTATATTATTTATGATGACTGTTATATATAACCAAACATCAATGTATATCCTAAATACTCACTGAAATCTATTCTGTGAGACTTAGTTACAAAAGATAGTCCTTTCTAACCTTCATTCAATAATGATGTGACTTGAATAAATAATAATACAAATCCTAGAACTGTGTCATTTTGATGAATGACTGGTAATTATTATTATAAAAAACCAAACTAGTCTCATATGGTTTTCCCATAATCCATTCAAATCCAAGATTTAGGAATAGATAATATCCTTTAAAACATGTATAGAATGAAATACCTAAACAACCATCTTTTAACATTCTATAAAAACTCACAATCTCCTACACATACATCTTACTTAGAACATCAACCTTGGTGGTGTCCCTGGTCAGAATAGAATGATCTAGTTTCATCAACTAGTCAATCACTAATAAGATATCATACATCCCTCGAAGATTACATGGTAATAAAACAATAATGTCTATAGAAACCTCATACCATCTCCAAACTGGTATTAGAAGAGGCTGGAGAAGTTCAAAAGGCTTCAGGTTCTCTGCTTTTATTTGTTGGAAGGTGTGATAGCGGGACACATAATCAGAAATGTCATGCTTCATGTCCAACCACCAGAAAAATCATCTCATGTCATAATAAATATTTATAGTGTAAGGGTGAACTACCGACAGAGATCTATGTTGATCAAATAGCATTAAATTCATCATGGATGATGGGACTGTATACCAATCACTTAAATAGGCAGAGACCAACCCGAAATTCTATCCACACCATATAAGGTTTCTCTTATTCTTCAAAACTCATCATACTACTATTGGTCATGTCGAATATACATAAAAATAGATGATTTTAACTAAACACTGTAAAGAAACATAACTAAATAATTCTCATGGTAATCTAGATGAAATGAATCAATAATCCCCATAAGGTTCAATTCTTCCCATAATTACATGATAAGAATGTAGTGGAACTTTCTTTATAAGAGTTCCAGTGACAACATTCCCCTTCTATGAGGTGTATATGATATCAAATGGGAATAATTGGAGATATTATTTCCACCGCCACTATCTGAGATTCAAATACTAATATGAAAATATATATCTCAAAATATTATGATTAGAAAATTGTATAATCCTCTTCCCAAGAAGATAGTTTTTCCAACACTTATGTCCTTGCATAGCAACAAGCACCAAATAATGAGTGGGTAATTTTTCTCATAAGTAAAAAGTTGATGAGATTTTTAGGCCACAATGTGATCATATTTAATAAATAAAAAATTACTTCATGTACCAAAATCTTTTTAACATACCACACACCACTTACCGATATCATACAAGAAAAAAAAATAAGAGTTGTTGTCAAAAATCATTCCAATTTATTGAAATAAGTTTGAAACTTCTCAATCTAATTGAATTTCACCCCTTTCTTGGTAAGTAGTAAAATGTGATTCTAACTTTGAAAATTCATTAATGAACCACCGGTAGTATCCATCCAAATTTGTAAGATATGTATATCGATGATGTTGTGTTGGTTCCTTCCAAGATAAGATACCCTTCAATTTTTCATCATTAACTAAAAATACATGTTCTAAAATAGTGTTCCCTAAGAAATTCACTTCTTGGATCCTTAAATTCCATTTTCATAGCATCCCATATAGGTAGTGAAAACTCAATATTTCTAAAACCAAATTCAAATGGTTATCATACTCATGCTCAGATCATGAATACAACAAGATATTATCCAAAAATAACATGAAAGAAATTCAAGATAATAATGGTATATTTGGTTCATAAAATCCATAAAAACAATAGGAGCGTAATTCAGTCCACAAGACATTACAAGATATATATAATGCTCATGCCTTATCTTAATAGTGGTATTCAGGATTTTCAACTCCTAAATACTTATTTGATGATAACCCAACTGAAGATAAATTTTTAAAAAACTACTTTTCTCCCTTTAACTGATCAAATAAGTCATCCACATCGGGAAAAGGGTACTTTTTCTAAAAAGTTGCATGGTTTAACTTTTTATAGACCATAGGGAGACACAAAGAACCATTATCCTTACTATCAAAGATCATGGGGGATTATCATGGTGAAACACTTGGGTGAAAAAAAACTTTCTCCATCAGATCAAACAATTACATATTGAGATCATTCAACTGAGTAGGTTTCATGTGATAAGAGGGTATATAAATTAGATGTGTACTTGTAACTAGATTAATTGTAAACTCCACCTAATTTTCTGGAATAAAACTAAAAATTGATCTAGTAAAACAACAAGTAAACTCATAAAAACTAAATGAATAAATACAAGAGATTGGAAATCATCAAGATCAACTACAATGGTAGACAATATACTCTGAAGATCTTGGAAGGAAGAACATTTTTTACCAATACTCAGGTCCAACTATCCCAAAAACACATGAGAGCTCCCATAAATAGTAGAGAATGAAACATGTAAATGGTAACAATTGATATTAGTACGATGAGAAACTAGAAAATTCATACTATTGATGGTGTTGAATAGATCCAGAATAATAATGAGTAAATCTAAAACTAACTATATGTCAGCCATCGATAAAGAACATGAAGAACCATGAAACCCCTGCTCCTTTCCCTTTCCAAGAGGCATAGCTAGCACCATAAATAAGGATATGAGATCCATTGGATTTTTTATAATATTAACAAAAAGGTAAGATATAAATTATAAAGATTAATATGTATCTATCCAAATGGTTGTTATAGAAGATGAAACAAATACATAACATCTCACTATCGTCATTCATGCAACAACATCAATCAAAAACTCATCCATTGTGTGAAGGAACTTCACTCCTGAGGCATGTGGCTAGATACCTATGGATTTTTATCTTTTTGAATACACCGCATTGGTCTTTATATCTGAAGATACTTGATAATAAAGAGGCATAGAAATAGTGAGAAAGAACCATTGTAGATGCCCATGGAGACCAAAAACAATGAAAATCTTCATCGGTGGGGGAAAAACATCAATTATTCACTAAATTATTATATAGATAGAAAGTTAGTGGAAAAATAATAGATATTTATGATGGATTAGAGGAGGAACATTTCTAAGAACCACTTCAACCACCCTTGCGATTATCAGGAAACTTTATCATCTTTCCTTGTGCGCCACTGAAACTGTCATTAGGTGAAAGAGAAGAGACAGATAAATTAATCTTTTCTATCATATTCATTTCAACCATCATAACTCTATTTATAATCTATTCATATGTGGCACGATTCAGTGTATATACCTATGATCGAGTGTATGGTCGCAATATCTAAAGGTATTTATAATCTTTTAACTAATCATTTAACACTACCCTTATAGCAAAAAAAACTAGTTACAAAAAATTCTTAGTGTAATCCAACCACAATATCTCTCCCTAATAAAAAAAAGTGATTTCTAAGGAGTTTTCTATAATCATAGATTAATGGTATAACAGAAATAAAGGTTCATCAATCCCTTCTATTCTAATCCCATGTGATGGTTAACCTAAACCATGGAATCTCACCACCTTTTGTTGGAACCATCAAGGTTAAAAATTAATAATTTCACCTTTTCAAACTCAGGTGTCTCCAGGATGTTGAATACCAAACCAGTATTGTTCATCCAATCCCTTACATTTTAGAGATTATTAGCACCCTTAAAGGATAGGGGATTCTCATATAAGAACTCTTGATCTCAATCCTTGTCTTTTTCATCTCCTAGTGGCACCTCAAAGGATTTATTCTGAACCTCTTAAATAATTTAGTCCATGACATAATCATTTCATATTATACCCTTTAAAATGTTCCAGTCTTGATAAGGGTTCCCTTGAGAATAATCTCTCTCTGCACCCTGCTAAGGAATATGAGGAAGACGTCTCAGATCCATGTTAATACACACTATAAACAGAAAAAAAAAAACTAGGCAATGTGATTATATAAATTTGAACCATAATATCATAAATATAAACTGAGGTTAAAGTAAAACCTCAACACATGAGACATGAATCAAAACATCTCATAGTGAAATAAGGCTCTTCATGATAATATCTAGCAATGAACATACCAAAACCTACACCTCAAGTCCTGAAAATATTATATCCAATCTTCCAACATCCAAATAGTTATCATAACCTCATATGATACAAAATTATCACGGTCTAGTCTTGAAAACACATTCGACTAGTCTCAGAATCAGGCTATGAAAAGATCTAAAGGTCTGCATGGGTTAGTGACTGGGATTGGGGCAACTAAAAATAATTGGAGAGGAAATTTTCCCAAAATGAAACACGATTCATGATATATATATATACAAATACATAAATAAAATATATCATAATAAAAGAATGAAAATAGAAATAATATAACCCAAAAGTATTAGGGTAAAAACTCCAAGAACATGTCCACAAAACATACAAAAGAAAAAGGGCACAACAAGATAATGACTAATAATCCATTTGATATGTGGGAAACATGTCATCATAACATCATAATCTACTCATACCCAGTTAATATAAAACTATATTCCTCATTGTGGCTCCATTCCCTTTCCTACATCATAAAAACAAGGTATACGAACCCCTAAGGAAGTGTGATAGGATCTCACTCAAGAGTTTCATAACAAGTCAAAGTACAATAAGCTAAATATGATCAATTTAAAAGAAAACATGGAATTATTTGAAATTACATAGTTTTATATCAAAATCATGGTAAATAGTTTCTATTTTTTCAAATACTTCACAAAACTATGTTATAAATTTTAAATAATTATTTCAATAAAACATTTATATTTATCAGAGCGTGAATAATATCAAATCAAATCCAAACTAGTACAATCTAAAGCATTATGTCAACACCCTTAGGATACCAAAGTTTGGGATATATAGTTCACTCTTACCTCAACAAACTGTTGGTGACTATTTCACACTCAAGTAACTAGAGTAAATGTGTCTATAAACTAAATATAGAGAACAAACAAAAAATTAAACCCACTTAAAATTTCATTAACGGTCAAAAAGCCAATGTATATATTATTTAAGAATGGAGAAGCACTCCAGAAAGTGACCCCCTTACAAATCCAATTGAAAAATAAACCCACCACCTAGGTACCCAATTTAGAATATATCAAATCAATCTCTAAGGTATTATTGCATTTCCATAGCAATTACAAACAACCCTTTATCATCAAAAACATTCTTTGAAACCCTATTTCAAAATACATTTCACAATTCATTGCAAAACATTTTATTTTACCAAAATGATAGGAAATTCCATATTTTCCCAAAAAACATTTTATGAAAACAAATTTATAAAAACCAGAATCATTCAAATTCATTTCAAAACCCATTTATAAAAAACAACATCATTAACAGTTCATAAAAGATAATATAGAGATGGAATCACCTACCTCAAACTCAGGCCACACATCAACCAAGATGGGATCCACTCACACTGAAATGAATGGAACAAAAAAGAATGATTAAAGTATTTAATATTGATTCTTACATATTAGACTCGTGTTCCCAAAATAAAAAGGGTTAGATGAGAAGATATATCATCATATACCTCCATATTCACATGTGTTGCAACAATACTAACATGAGAACTGGTCTCCAAAATACGAGCACACAATGGATCTGAAGGGACTAGAAAATAATCATTAAATGATAAATAGGTCCCATAAATGTATCCTAACACCACTTTCAATGCAATATAAATTAATAAAATGAGAAGATAATGACCACACTATCCAAAATATGAGCTACTAACCCACCCAAAGATCAAAATACCAATTGGAGAATACTAGAAGAGATATATTCAACCAAAATCACTTTGAGGACCTAAAATTTGAAGAAAAAGGCCCACATAGAATGAGATTGGATTTTTTCATGTAAAAACATTAACTCACTAGAACATCCATAATTCACAATGTGGATTTTGAATTCATCAACTAGTCTTTTGAAGGCTGTTAAGCCAAAAAATGTATTACCTCAACTTAAAATTGCAAAATCCCCATTCACAATGTGAATATCATCTCACGTCACAAATTATTTTCATATCATGAAACCAAAATCATGGCTTATTAATAGAATCAATTCACATTGTGAATATATGATTCATGTTTTGAACTATCTCCAATAGCTAGTGCTTATCCCATGTCCTTTAGAAAACCCCTAGATCACCTCTAATTCCACACAAACCAAAAAAATAACCCCTTTTTGGTTTTATATTCTGTTATGAAGCCATAGGGGCTACCATGATTAGGGTAATGGTTAGTTCAAACTCCAAATTTCAGGTGTCTATGGTTTGAAAAGGTCATCATATTTCATGTTAGAGCCTTCTCCATCAAAATTGAATAGTATTTGGTTTTCATAAAAAGATTCCACTCAATTTGAGGTGATTTTTTATGAAATCTCTTAATTTGACACATAACATTGGGGTTCATGCATTAAAATGTAATTTTTATCAAGGTAAATTTATATTTGATTATTATATTGGGTTATATAAATGAAATAAAGTAATTTTCACTTGGTATAAAGCATAATCAAAAGTTTTCTAGCTTGTAAGAAGAATATCATGATTGTCGAGGGTCTAAGAAATATTTTTATGAGTTATTTTAAATTATATTTGATTTGAAAAGTAATTTTCCCCCATTTAGATAGTGGAATGATTATAATAATGATGTTTTAGACTTTTGGAAATGTTTAATAAATAGGGAATTTTATTCCTTAATTGATTTTAGTAAGGTTTAAAATTAATTCTTTTTATAGGCTATTTTGAAAGATGAATTATAATAGTTACAAAGGAATTTATATTCCAAGTCATTTTCTAATAAGCATAATTAGGAACCTTTATATATTTTTTCATGAGTTTTGGGGGTTTGAAATCCTCTAGTGATACTTTTTTCTTTTCATCAATTGTGACAGTAAAATGAGAATTATGGTAAAATAAATGACATGAAATGTATTATTTATTTTGATGGAATTAGAGGTGGGGTGAAATATATTTAAAATGTTAATTTCTAGCCTGAATCAATTTTTTTACTCACCTTATTTGTTTTATTGGTGGGAACCATTGGTTCTGATAAGTCTAAGGTTATGTTACACTAGATAATACACATAATTCTAGTATCACCCAAGATGTGTTATCTACCGTAGGTAGTTGGGTGCTTCCAATGAGGTCAGTGTGGGCTAAGCGGGTGGATTGTGTGGTTTAGGATGAAATGTATTTTGATTGTTGGTCTAATGGTTTATTAAATTCCAATATTTCATTACTATATGACCTAGTGTATTTCCTATTATATTAGTGAATATTATATAGGGGAATTTCATCATTTATTTAATTTATATCATATATCTTGATTTACTCAAATTACCTTAGTTTGTGGGTGACTTTGTCCTTTCATTATTGTGATCTGACATCTGGAGTGTTTTTACATTTTAATATTTTATGTTTTTTTCAAGTTGAATATTTCTAAAATCAATGTTTACACATTTATTTTCAAGTGATATGTTTCATGTATTATTTTTACAAGAATAATGGAAAAAGTTCATGATATGTTCTTTATTTTATTTTGTTTATACATAAAAAACAAATTTAAAACATATTCAATTGATGTTATTTGAAAGGAATTGGAATAACTCTTTGGTGGGATCCTACTAATATTGGTTTCACTAAACCTTCATATATCATTAGGGTTTGCAGTTTTCATGTCTCTTTGAAGTGATCTGGTTGATGTTTTTGACTTGACTCTTCTAGTGTGCACATTGGTTTGGTAATGTTAAAAATTAGATAAGTGAGTGAACAATGGTCATATGAACGTTTATTTGTTCCAATTTTATTTTCAATGTTGTTTTATAATGTATATAATCCTTAGATTGGGTATTATTTATTGTTTTATGAGATGTTATTTATCTTTTATCTTTTGGATTATGTATTGGTTTTATGAGTTCAATTTATTTTTTTTACTCTAATTTGATATGTTTATTATTACTTAGGAGAAATTGTTCTCATTTGATGATTTTTTTATACTTGCTATTTTTCAGACCGTAAGGATCGGGAACACTCCTCAGACCTTGCCATAGGCCAACTCAAGTGTTTGTTTCATGGTTGTCACTGGATAGTTCATGATAGAGCTATGGTAATAACCTATTGTTATGCATCATGATAAATGACCACCCGTATACTCATGTATAGTAGTGATATCTAGTTCACATACTCCAAGGTTATAAGTGATTAGTTCACCCATACTATTCTCAACTATGTTATTATTTTGGAAAATTAATAACTTGTTTAAGCTCTTATGATTGAGAGTGACTCATTCGAATAGTCGTTAAAACAGATACAATTGTTCATCTGAGAAGATAACTCATGATATAACACATATTATGTTACATTATGTTTTTATATCATATTTTTCATTTATTTATATAGTACATAATTATTGTTGGGGGTTGTGTTGTGTAAGGTATCCACCGATCAACCACCAAGGATCCATTAGGTGTAAAATTGGTTCGCAGACTCACAAAATATGAAATCAAAAAGCTATGTTTACTGTTTTCGTCCTATTAATATAAGACAATAGACAAAAAAATATTTATCTAATATAATTACACTACATGGAATTAAAAATTGATTAATAGTAGTGGATGCATGATAATAATATTGTTAGATACATATCAGTTAAAGCTTTCAATTTATTCTAAAAATAGAAAAAAAAACTTATCTTTCCAAAAAAATTATAATAACTAGAGTTGAAACATGAGAAATAAATTTTTTATATTCTCATATTTCATTTCAAAAACCTATAACCAGATTCCATGGAATATAGAGAAAAAATATAGTAATCTATAAAAGTAACGGTAGAATATAGTGACAAACCAATAATAACAATGCTTAAGTTTATTCATTATCAAAAAATTATTTCAAACAATATTTGAATTAATTTATTATTCAAACCAGGTACTATGTTGTTAAATATATCGAAGAAAAAAATGTGTAAAAAAGTAAAAGTGACACAAGAATGCAATGTTCTTTAGCTAATTGGGCATATGTGAACATGGTAGAGTCACCATTGGTTTTTACTATGAAAAGATAAAGAGGATCACAAGGGGAATCCAACCAGTAGCACAAAAAAGGATCTATAATCAATCAACAATAATGAAAATCAATCCAATACCCCCTTACTAGGAGATCAAATTAACTTGGATGAAACCTTCATGTTGTTGATGCCTAGGTCGAAGAGTCTAAATTCCATCTACCTCAAGATCGATACCAATGTAAAGATCCAAAGTTTCTATCCATGTTGGAAAATGAATCACCATCCAATACTTGATTTTTTGTGACTTTAGTGGGCCAAGAACCATGCCATAAGAACCAATAAAATAAAGTACTAGGTTAAAGAATAAGAACTATTTTCCATGCACTAAGGAATTATTTGATCTTCTTTCATTGTTCTTGGTTCGATTCCACTCTCAAAATTCAGTTATGCTAGTTTCTATACATGATGCAACCATCTAGATGACTCGTCGTGGTCCAAGAATTTAAATTTTCATCCATATATGGTGTATACTAGATTCTCAGACCTCTAGGTTCAAGAATCAGAACCCCAAAACTCATCTTCTCCTATGATGAATAAATACCCTCATTGGAGTCCCTTCATTCATTGTTCTCACTTTTCGAGAAAAAAGAAGTTTCTTAAGTTTGGAATCAACACTACCTCCTCTCTCAAATAAGTTAATACCTAAATCAAGACCTCATGGTGATGGGGATTTCTGGGGCTTGGAACCCATGCTTCTCTCTCTATCTCTTTGGAGAAAATCAGGCTCTTAAATATTTAACATCTTTTCTTCCAAGATAGAGGTAAGTGAGGTGAAAAATCTAAGAAAAGGGGAAGGAGAACATAATCTTGGACATGTAGTTAGTAGAGGGTCGCCTAACTGAAACTCTTGAACCAGTCATATATGATAGAAAAATACAAGTCATGTTAAATTATTCATTTTACTTAACAACCAAAAATGTGATAATAAAATTCACAATTGTCAACATTATAAATTCAAATGTAGAAAAAAAAAATTAATATGACACAATGAATAAACATTTCAACCTTACAAATTAAGATATAAACATGTGATGATTTTGAAAAACTCATCACCATTAATTTGGCCATAACATCCTAAAAAGAAAACAGCTATAGGTTAAAACCATGAATGGTCCCATAACATGCATCAACATGAAACATGCTTCCCAAATTAGTGATATTCTAAATATTCTAAACATTCTTATAATTTTAAAAAATCTAACCATAAACATAACACATAACTAAACTTACCTAAGTCGACCTATGAGATAATTCCAATGAGGAAGTCTCAGACTACTAACTCGTACATGTAACATAAGGAATAATGAAAGAGTACCCATCTTATAAAACTATGGTAATATAAACTCAGAAATTAAAAAATAATATAACAAAAAATAAAAGTGACATCATTAAAATAAAAGTAAAAAAGTAAAAAATATTAAATATTAAATATTGTAAAGACACAAAAGATAGTATCCCCGGGAATCCTAAAAAACAAGGATGAAACACCTGCACCATCAGCTCATATCAAGACACTACCCTATCTGAGACCTGACACTCTGATAAACACTATCAAGAATAATTTTGATATAGGAAATGATGAATCCTTAAAAAGGGTCTAGAATCTCTAACTAGGAAAATCATTTTTCCTAAACCAAGAAAACAAGATATGTTCCTTAACAACTAAGTACCACTACAAATCTCATGCAGCGTCAAGAGTCCTATAGAGAAACTCTAAGCAGTGAGACACACCGATGATATAAGGGAAACAAGTTACAAACCATGAAAAAACCATTCCTAGTCTAGATTCTTAGATAAACAAGATTCTTAATTCCTAGGTACCTATACCAATCCACTAAGGGATTAAATTAAAAAGGACAATAGATCTTTGTGGCCAACCCTGCATCAACACTGATGTGTCACCCAACACTACCCAAGCCCAATCACCACCTCACAACAGGTAGTAACATGGAGACACCAGCCCTATCCATGACATGAAAAAGAATAAAAAAGATAGATAAATATGATCCCACTCTCCTATTACTAAAAATAATAAAAGGGGAGACATAACAACCAGATAGACCCTAGTACACACCCCACTTCTAACAAAAACCCTCTCACCCTGGCTAACCTCATGGGAACCCTTCCTACCCCAAAACCCGAGACACACACCAAGTAACAACCTAAGGTCTCTATAAAGGCTCAATATAGGAAGGAAACGGGGGGAAAAGTAAAAGATATAGCAACCAACAACTTATTTCAAATTATATCCAAAATGAGAAAATGACCTAGTTGAATGAAAACAATGAGAGCATGGTGTAGTGTAAAAGCAAAAAAACATTTAACGTGATGAATATTTTATTTTGAATTAGGATGAAACAAATTTATACTCAATTTGGCTCTGATACCACTTATTGGGGGATTCAGTGTGCAAGGCAGTCCCAATTCAATTATTCCAGATCCATTGGTTATAAAATTGGTTTGAAAAATCTAGAAATAAAAAATCACAAAGCTATGTTTATTATTCTGATATTATTAACATAATCCATACAAAAATATTCTCCAAACATAATTACACTACATGGAATTAAAAAATGATTTATAGTAGTGAACATATCATAATAATAGTTTCTGATGCATATCAATTCATACTTTCAATTTATTCTCATAAACAACAAACAACTGTCCTATCAAAACCTATAATAAACAGATCCAAAACATAAGAAATAAATTTTCAAAATTCACATATTAAATTTCAAGAACCTAGAACCATATTACATGGAATTCAAAGATATATTCTAACAATACAAATAAGTAAAAAATCATACCACAAAAATCCCAGTAGAACAATGATTAAAATACTGAACACCAATTTATTCTTAATTCAAAAAGTTATAAACTTATTTATATCAATTATCTAAAATTTATGATATATAAAAAGAAGTAAAATTCAATACACAAACCCTACTAAAAACTCAAATAAACTTCATATATCACCTTAATTTCATATGAATGAAAATGGTCTCGGGAATCCCGCCTACATCCTAGATCTGTCACCAAGAATTGAAAAAATAATACATAATACACTCAAGAAAAAATATCATCATGGAAACATACACCAGATAAAATATTTATTAAAAATATGATACAGGTGATAAAATTACCAATATAGTATTGAATTTTCTATCTAGTAAAACCGAAAAGATAATATAGCATGTTGGTGAGTGATGTCCCTTATTTCTTGAAGTGAACTCTTTATTATCACCCTCCAGGATCCATGTAAAAATATCAAAGTAACAGAAGTGTTGTAGGAACTAGGGGATAGTTTTTTACATCAAATATATTGATTATATAATTGTTACTAAAAACAATTAATATTCCCTTGGAATCATTTCTCCTATAAAAATCACTTGAAAAATAAATTTATTGTAAAACCTAGGAAATCTATTTAGAGCCAGTATGAAATGTAAACCCCAAGGTTTTGAAAATAATTATTGAATGCATGAAATACTGAGTCCCTAAAAAACAATGAATTTTATAATCTATACATTAAACACAACTTTCCCTCTACTATGTTTTGAATTTTTAAAAAATGGTCATCTAGAGTTGTGATCAATAAGTCATTGTGATATAAAATGAATTATAGTTTTAAAATTGTCATTTTTCGAATAAACTATGATTTTATTTAAAATTTAAACTTGTAATATTTAGAAAATTATTTTAAAAAAATTGAGTTCATTTTTGAATTCTAAATGTCTAAAAATGGTTCAGGTGAAATTTTGAGATTTTTCTGAAAAACTCAAATTTTTTATGAATAGTGAAATATAGTGAAATACCATATATACAAATTATCAGTTAAATACACTATTTATGACATCATGAGTGATATAATCACATTAGGTTCAAACTCACATGAAATTATTACTATTAGTTTTCACATGAATCAACACTATTGGTTGTATTGAGGGGAATAATAGAATAATGAATAAAATATTCAAAATTCTCTCAACTCATCCACTATAACCCCACCCCCCCCCCCCACAATCCCTATTTTCTTTACTCCTCTAAGCCATTAATATACTAAAATTTCTTCTCAAATACACTCTATAGTCACTCCCCACATCCATGAGCTCTTTTTTTCCAAAATACCAAATCCCCTTCCCTTAAGGAGATTCTCAAGGAGGTGGATTCAAGATGTAAATTCACATTCTATTTCTTTTAATTTCATTTATAGTTCCATTATATTGTTATACTCTCCTCTAATACTCTTTAAAAATTACCCTGAGAACTATAGTATCAACAATATAATATAATTATATAATGTTAATTTAAGAACTATCATAAATATCCTTACTCCCTCTATTTTATTTTAAAAACGAATTCATCATTTCTGAGGTTCCAATTTACAACCTTTGTGGACGATGAAGTTTCTTTCTTCAATTTATCATTCATTAATTTTCATGAAACCACTTTTATGGATGAAACAGACTATAATATATGTATTATAACATATTTAATATTCAGGAACCAGTATATGTCCATAATATTAAATCATATGACCAAACTACTTCCAAATAATCAAAATACCGCTAAAATAATTTAAGTGATTGTCATTAATATTCCATCTAACGATTAATCCTCATTCCATGTAACCAAATGATATAAATGAACATTAACACCTATGTACGCTCATAAATAATATTTAAATTCAATTCGGGATATTTAAATCCATTCCACATGAACTCCATTACATAAAAACAAGCAAACCAATTATGAAAATCAAGAAAACAAACACTCTGGAACGACGTAATTAAATATTATTACTATTAAATAAGGAAATAATGGACTTAATAAAATCATGATAAAATAAATACATGTATAATAGGTTCTTAATTAATCTATTAATAATTATAATTTCATATTCCAAGACCTTATGTTCAAGAGAGTAACACATTCAGACTTAAGGTAAGGGGTTATCTACCCGAACCTCCATTTTCATTCGGGTTACACTTATTTTCTACTTAACTAAATTAAATTCTTATTTATTATTAATTAATCCAAATATATTATTTTATAATGTTCTATATATGTGTACCAACCATAATACTACATTCATTTAAGGTAATTTATATGTTCTAAGAGGATCATTCAAAATTTCTTCACAAAATACAAGCTCGGTTGAATGGAATTTCTCAAACTCTAACCTATTTTCAAGGGAACTCAGTAATTATTTTTCGAAACCATTATATTTATAAAATCAGTAAATTTATTTTTAAAATAATTTCTTACTTCACATCTGGTTTTATACAAATACTTTTCCAAAAGAACTCTTCTTTTCAAAGTAAAAGAGTATTTATCTTAATAATTATTCATTGATTTTATAGGAGTATATTAATCTATTTCAACACTCTTGTTGATTACTATGTGTGATAAAATATACCATATTTAATTTAATGGTTTATTATTAGTTTTACTATGGATGTGCTATCCTAAAACCATTCACTAATTTACTCTGACTGGTTTGTGTTTATGCTTAATGTTCGGGGAAAGTTATTTACATTTCATATGTCAGTTTCAATATGAATGTAAATGTTGTTTATGTTTCTTCTAGATCATATAAGGAATTAATTGGAATTATTATGTTATGTTTAGGGACTGTTATATCCCCTAGATGAATCGGTATGTCTCATGAGACAAATAGACATGGAATTGGTCGAGGCCTTGCCCAGTTTGAGATATGGTTTTCTGGAGACCTTAATCATTTTTAGACGTCTTGGTCGAGGACTTGATTATATGTTTCAGAATGTCTGGAATATGCACATTCCTTATTTTGAAGTTAGTAATTGTAAGTTCATGTGGTTATTAGACTATTATAATACCCATTTTCATGTTTTATTGTGGCATTATTTACTCATCTCATATTCCTACCATAATGTGTTCAAGTTTATTATTTGTAAAGACATGTGTTTAAAATTATTCACCATGCCTATTGTTTATATTTAGTTTATATTCCCCAGTATTTTTCACTCTTATTGAGTTTTTGAGCTCACCCATTTTTCATACTTCATTTTTCCAAGATATGAAGATGTAAGTTATGAGTGACTTTCAGGCATAATCTAGGAAACATGGATGTTTCTAATGGAATAAATTAGTCTTGTATTTCCTTTCGAGATGTAATGTTGAACTTATATATGTATCTTGTTTCCAAAAACAACTAAAAAGATTAGTCCTTTGGGATGAAAATTCCTTATTTATATGTCAATGTTATAGAATAAGGCTCCAGCTCTATGCAACTGGGGTTGGGTCTTTATAGATGATATCAGAAGAAGTTTAGTAGAAAACTTGGAAACTAGATTTAGAAAACATATATTACGGAACAAATCCCTAAGATAGTCTTTGAGGACAGATATACAATAAAATCCTATTATTTTGGTAAGTAATCGATTATTTGGATCTTTCTATAAAATACATCCATTTTCGAATACTAAAATTGGATGTGGTTCTGGCACAAATCTACCTTGGAGTGAAAACTGTGACAAGGAGTTTCAGGATATGACAATGGGCCTTACTGAGCACATGGTTTGACACTACCATGGGATATGCTTAGGATAATTTTCATTTTCTTTACAAGTCATTATGAAGGATTTAAATGTAAATTTTTCCTCAAAGAAACCATGTTGGTGATTATAATATTATCCATTCACAAGATTTCAATTTATGATAAGTATTTTACTAAGTTAATATTATACATTATTATTCATCACCTAATCAAGTATATTCCATTATCTAGAAAAGGATCCTAGTCAATGAAATGGAAACTGCATGAACACGTGTATCCCATGTAGGTATTTCCCTTCGATGAAAGATAATGATGTTGGCTATGGAGTTGTAATTAGTGTGGAGAAACTTATTACAATACTAGGACAACTTACTCATGTTATGAACAATAACCTTACACATATAGAGCATCTGAATCTTCCATATGGAGGATATTTGTTAAATATCATTATGTGATAAAAACCTATACTATTCAATGGGACTACAAACCCATTTGTAGCTGAGGAGTGGATATGTTTCCTATAGAAGATATTTCATTCTTTAGGATGTAACGAAAGAGAGAAGGTTATCATGGAAGTTTATCATCTATCCGAAGATGCGTATTAGTGGTTTTCAGTAATCTAAAACACAAAGAAATAATAAGAGATAGAAGATATGGAATGAAAGGACTTTAAGGAAATATTCCTAGAGAAATACCTTCCTCATGAACAGTGAGCGGATTTGGAAAGGCAGTTTCTAAATTTGAGGTAAAAGGAAGATGACAATGTTGAAAAGTATAAAGATAACTTTAAAAGGTTAGAAATACATGTTGTGAGACTACATATGTAATCCAAGGAGAAATATTGATCAATTATTTGATGACCTAAATCCATTCCTCGAATAAGAATTGGTCTCTAAAAGTTTCTCATTATATGAAGATATAGTTTCATGTACAATCAAGATGGAAAAGGAATTCTCAAAGTCTGAAGACTTTAAAGGAAAACAAGATAATAAAAGGGCTACTGAAAACTCTAAAAAAAGAAATAAGGAAATAGGGGAGAAGGGAAGATTTTAATTTTCACCCTGTGATAATTGTGGAAGGAAACACCTTTGTTTCTGCTTAATGGGAAAAGAGTATGCAACAAATGTGGATACAAATTCTATCTTTCTGGTGATTGCAAGGGGAAGAAAGAATATATTAATTTTCAATGATATAATTTAATGAATATGGACCATTATTCTAATGATTGTCAAAATATTTAGAGAAACATGCCACAGAAAGGGACCAGGGGGTAGGGACAAGCTTATGCGATCACAACTGCTGATATTGAAGTTCCTAATGACATGGTAGTAGGTACTTTAATCGTTTCATGAAACATAGACAATGATTTTTTTGATTCTAGATCATCACATTCTTTCATATCTTCTTTTTTACCAATAAAATTAGATATTTATAATTTTATTTAATAAGGTAGTTGTGAGTCAAACTCCTAAGGGAAGTATCATTGCAAAAACGTTGTGTCAGGATATCCCCATTATGTCATATAAACATTCTTTATCTTCTTATTTTATTTTCATACCCATGATTTACTTTTATATAACCCTCAATATGGATTGGATTTCAAACCATGATGCAAAAATTAATTGCAATAAGAAGGATGTTATAAATTTTGAGTATGATGTGGAATTCATTATCTTTAGAGTAGAAACCTCGCCATCTGATTATCATCTAGATCCACACCCATTAGCTCTAATAAATTCAATTATTGGGGAGGAATGGAATGTAATAAATATGGGAGAGGAAGTGAGTGTTTTGATAGAGTATGTACCTATAGTACAAGAATATGTTGATGTGTTTCCAGAGGATTTACCTAGATATCCTCTAGAGTGGAAAATTGAGTTTTCAATTAACTTAATTCCATATTCAAGGCCTATATCAAAGAATAATTATAGAATGGGCACTGTGGTATTAGTGGAACTGAATAAAAAACATGAAGAATTGAGGGATAAAGTATTTATTCACCCTAGTGTTCCTCTATGGGGAGACCCTATTCTTTTCATTAAGAAGAAATATGGATCTATGAGGTTGGTCATTGACTATTGGGAGATCAATGCTACAAAATTAATGAAAAATTATCCCCTGCCTCGCATTGATGATTTATTTGATCAACTTCATAGAGCTCAATATTTTTTGAAGATTGAACTTTGATCTGGATATCATCAGTTTCAAGTGAGGAAATAATACATTCCGAAAACATCATTTCGAACCAGGTATGGGCATTATGAGTTTACAATAATGCCTTTTGGATTGACTAATGCACCCTCTATTTTCATGGATCTAATAAATAGAGTTTTCAAATAATATTTTGATGAATTTGTGGGGGTATTTATTTATTATATCATGGTATATACCAAATTCTATGAAGATCCTGAAAATCACTTGTGCTCTATTCTAAAGGCTCTTAAAAGAAATGAAATATATAGAAAGTTTAGCAAGTGTGAATTTTTGTTTCAATTAGTTTCCTTTATGGGCCACATTGTCTTTAAAGATGGAATATCTATTGATCCTGTGAAGATAATGATTGTGCATAAATGGCCTACTCCAACAAACATAACCGATGAACATAGTTTTATTGGTTTAGTAGG
Organism: Viscum album; assembly: GCA_963277665.1. NCBI lineage: Eukaryota > Viridiplantae > Streptophyta > Magnoliopsida > Santalales > Viscaceae > Viscum > Viscum album. The sequence continues at coordinate 256,544,941 of OY728156.1, read as the reverse complement.
TTATTATCGGCATTTTTTTATAACATCACCCGTTTAGCCAACCCAATGACCAAGCTTACACGTAAAGGGGTTAAGTTCGTATGGAAAAAATAATGTGAGTACTATTTCAAATAATTGAAGAGGACTTGGTTGTGTCCTTATGTGGAAAGATAATGTTATTGCCTATGCATCAAGGTAGTTAAAAATTCATGAAAAAAACTATCCCACTCATGATGTTGAGTTAGTAGTAGTGATCTTTTCTATGAAGATATGGAGACATTATCTCTATGGAAAATAATTTGAGATATATAAAGATCACAAGAGTCTGAAGAATATCTTCTTAGATAAAGAACTCAACATGAGGAAATGATGATGGATCGAACAACTCAAGGATTTTTATTTTACTATACACTACCACCTAGGAAAGGAAAAAAGGTAGTTAATGCATTGAGCTGGAAGGATCATAGTGTTCTCCACAAAATGAGGGTTGAAAAGGATCCTTTGTACATGGATCTAGTGAAGATGAATATGGTAATTATCAATTAAGGTAAAACATCACTACGTTTTCATTTTGTTTTATAACCATATTTTTTAGAATGGGATAAAATTTTTCATCCTGATGATGAGAACCTGCAAAAGAAAATTAATGTAGTGAGAGAGGAGAAGTTGGATAACTTCGTATGTGAAGATGGAATTATGAAATTTGGGAAGAGTATTTGTGTTATAGCAATAACCGATCTAAAAAGGGATTTATTAGATGATGCCCATTGTTTGAATTTATCTGTACATCCTGGTAGCACTAATATGCATAGATATTTGAAGGAACATTTCTGGTGGGATAACATGAAGAGGGAAATTGAGGATTATGTACCAAGATTTTTAGTTTATCAACAAGTGAAGACCAAAAGAAAACATCCAAAAGGAGTAATGAAACTGCTACCTATTCATACATGGAAATGGGATGAAATCACCGTGAATTGTTTCATTAAATTACGCAATACTACAAGAAAGAATGATCCGATATGGGTAATTGTGGATAGGCTTACGAAATCTGAACATTTTCTCGCTATAAGGAACTATTTTCCATAGGATCGCATTGCACGACTCTATATCGATGATGTTGTGATACTTCATATAGAACCTCTCTCAATTGTTTCTATTTTTGATCCACAATTTAAATCAAAATTATGGAAAAGACTTTAGAAATATTTGGATATTAATCTTTGATTTAGTAACCACCCAGAAACTAACAGGCAATCAAAAAGAAAGAACAAACCTTATAAGACATGTTGAGATCATGTTACATTGAATTCAATGGTCTGTGGGATCAATACATACCTTTAGTGGAGTTTTCCTACAATAATATTTTTCATTCCAGTATTCAAAGGTCATCATATGAAGCGTTGTATAGAAAGAGATTTCGTACACCAACTTGTTGGGATGAAGTTGTAGAAAGGAAGATTGTGGGCCTAGAGCTTGTGAAGGAAACAACAACGAAGGTAAATATTGTTCAAGTTCATATCAAAAGATCTCAAAGTAGAAAAAAGAGTTATGCTAATAATTTAAGGAATGATTTGGAATTCCAAGTGGGAGATAATGTTTTCTTAAAAGTATCTCCATAGAAGGGTGTTATAAGATTGGGGAAGAAAGGGAAACTTCACCCTAGGTACATAGGCCCTTTTAAAATTATAGAGAGAATTGGAGTTGTTGCATATTTTTTGTCTATGCCACCTAGCCTATCTGATGTACACTATCTGTTCCATGTCTCATTGCTGATAAAGTACATGCCAGACCCAACGCATGTCCTAACTTCTGAAGGCATAATGTTGGAACCTAACCTATCTTACTTTGAAGAGCCTATCCAGATTATAGACACTAGAGACCAAGTGTTGAGGAATTATACGACTTTTCTTTTTAAGATAATTGGGAGAAATCAAAAAATCGAAGCAGCCACATGGGAGCGTGAGGAGCTTATGATGAAGGCATGTCCAAATCTTTTTTTGAGGTAAAATTCTGTGAATTTCGGGGATGGAAGTTTTGTAAGGAGGGTATAATGTAACACCCCATGATTTTGAAAATAAATATCGAATTCATGAAACACTGAGTCCCTAAAAAACAACACAATTTATAATCTATCTGTTAAATACAACTTTGCCTCTATTGTGTTTTAAATTTCAAAAAACAGTCATCTAGAGTTGTGATCAGTGAGTAATTTTGAGTATGATAGAACCAACGGAATTTTTGGTGAATAGTAACATACCATTATGAATAGTAATATGATCCTTATGAATAATAAATAATATTATTATTCTATCCTCTTATGGTTACAAGATAATAAGATCTTAATTAATTTTTCAATGTGATATAAAATGAATTATAGTTTTAAAATTGTTATTTATCGAATAATCTTTGATTTTATTTAAAAATTAAATTAATAATATTTAGAAAATTATTTTCAAAAAATGGAGTTCATTTTTGAATTCTAAATTTAGAAAAATGGTTATGGTGAATTTTTAGTATTTTTCTGAAATACTGGAATTTTTTTATGAATAATGAAATACAGTGAAATACCGTATATACAAATTATCTGTTAAATACACTATTTATGGCATCATGAGTGATGTAAGAATACTTGGTTTGAACTCAGATACACTTATTACAATTAGGGATCATTTTAATCAACACTATTTTTTTGTATTGATGGGAATAATAAAATAATGAATAAAATATTCAAAATTCACTCCTCTGCTCCACTATACCCCCTCCCCCTCACTCCTGCTTCCCTTCACTCCTCTAAGACTTTATGATACAAAAATTTCTGCCCAAATACCCTTCCCTAGTCACTAACCACGTCCAAGAGTTCTTTTTCTTTCCAAAATACCAAAACCCCTTCCCTTAAGGTGATTCTATAAGAGGTGGGTTCAAGAGGTAAATTCGCATTCTATTTTGATTAATTTCATTTCAAGTTCCATTATATTGTTATCCTCTCATCACCACCTTTGTCAAAATGACCATGATAACTCCATTATAATCTATATACTATAATTATATCATGTTAATGGAAGTAATATAATCAATATTCTTTGTCTATCTCTCTCTCTCTCTCTTATTTTATAAATGAAATCATAGTCCGTGAGGTTCAAATTTACAACCTTCATGAACGATGATGTTTCATTCTTAAATTTCTACTTCATTACTTGTCATGAAACCATTTTGATGGTTGAAACAGAATATAATATATGTATTTTAACCTATTTAATTTTCAGGAACTAGTATATGAACATAATTTTAAATTATATGACCAAACTAGTTCCTAATAATCAAAATACCGATAAAATAATCTAAGTGATTGTCATTAATATTTCATCTAATGATTCATCCTAATTCCATGTAAAAAATTATATAAATGAACATTAATTCCTATTTATGTTAAAAAAATATTTAAATTCAATTCTGGATATTTACATCCATTCCACATGAACTCTACTACATAAAACAGGTGAACCAATTATGAAAATCAAGAAAACGAACACTCTGGAACGACGGAATTCATTCTCATAACTAATAAATATGGACATAATGGACATAAAAAATAATTATAAACTAAATAAACAACTAATAGGTTCATAATTAAGTTATTAATAAGTATAATTTCATGTTCCAGGACCATAAGTTCATGATTAGAACACATTCGGACATAAGGTAAGTGTTTTTGTACCCAAACATCCATTTTCATTCGAGTTACTCTTATTTTATACTTACCTAAATTAAATTATTATTTATTCATAATTACTAATCATATATTTTTTGATAGTGTTCTATATATGTGTACCGACCAGAATCCTACTTTTATTTAAGGGTCATTATATGTTCTAAAAGGATCTTTCAAAAATTCTTCCCGAAATACAAGCCCGATTCAAATGAATTTCTCAAATTCTTACCTACTTTCAAGGGAACTCTAGAACCTGTTTTTGGAAACCATTATCTTTATAAAATCACTAATTTTATTTTTAAAATACTATATTATTTAACTTATGGTTTTATACATACACTTTTACAAAAGAACTCTTCTTTTAAAGTAAAAGTGTACTTATCTCAAGAATTTCTTGATGATTTTATAAGAGTATATTCATCTATTTCAACACTATTGTTGATTCTTATATATGATATCATCTTTCATATTTAATTATATTTTTATTATTAGTTTTATTGTGTATTTTCTATCCTAAAACCATTCATGAATTTACTATGAATGGTTAGTGTTCATGATTAATATTCAGGGAAAGTTATTTACATTTCATATGTTAGTTTCAATATGAATGTACATGTTGTTTATGTTTATCCCCGCTCATATAAGGAATGAATTGGACTTAGTAGGTGACGGTTGGGGCCCGCTATATCCCCTAATTTCATCTATAGTTCTCATGAGACAAATATATGTGGACTTGGCTAAGGCCTTGCCCATTTTGGGATATGGTTTTGGCCGAGGCCTTAATCATTTTCAGACATCTTGGTCTAGACCTTGATAGTATGTTTCATAATGTTTGGCATATGCACATCCCTCATTATGAAGCTATTAATTGTAAGTTCATGTGGTTATTTGACTAGTCGAATACCCATGATTATGTTTTATTTTGACACTATTTACTTAGCACATATTCCTTCTAAAATGTGTTCAAGTTTATTATTTGAAAATGCATGTGTTCTAAATTATTAACCATGCCTAATTTTTATGTTTATATTATCTTCCATAGTATTAAATACTCTTACTAAGTGTTTGAGCTCACCCTTTTCTTATATTTTATTTTTTGAGGACATAAAGATGAAATTTAGGGGTGGCTTGCAGACATAATCTAGGAGGCATGGATGTTTCTAATGGAATAAATAGTGTTGTATTTCCTTTTAAGGTGTAATATTCAACTTATATATGTATCTTGTTTATAAAATATACTAAAATACATGGTCCTTTGGGATGCATGTTCCTGGTTTATTTTACAATGTAATAAGATAAGGCATCATCTTTGGGAAACGAGGGTTGGATCATTACAAGAAACATATACCAGCAACCATTAATGCAATCCTAATGAAAAAATGCCTTTTCATCCATTGAGAGAAACAATATTAAAAAATTTAAGATCATTAAGAAACTATAATTGCACTCCAATCATATAACACCACAGGGTTTTTGAAAATTATAATAGATATAGATATAATTTTCTGAATGGTTTGGACCAATTATATAAAAATTAGTCGGTGTATAGATAAACCCTATTCCATTATGAAGTAGAGTCATAGATCAAAAATAAGAAATCAATATAAGCAGGAGGAATGTATGGGAGGGTGAAGAGAAACACAGGGGCAGAGAGAGATGGGATAAAAATTACATTCTAGTCATGTATAACATCAAATTGAAATCATAATACAATAATCTCATATCCAATCCCTAACTTAGTACAGATTTTCATCTCTATAGAATCAACAGATCGTTGAGATTTTTACCTCATGACAATTTAGTAGGCTATCCATAGTGGATACAATTATGATTTAATCTAAAGAAAAATTATAAATGAAATCAAAACATCTATTGTATCTTAAAAATAATGTTCTAGGTATCCTTTATTCTTTCTGGGATTAAAATAATTTTTTTTACCCATTTGCTTCCATTAACAGAAAAAATAACCTAAATCCTTTTAGTATTTTCATTTTCATAAACATATACTGATCCAACTAGGATAATGTACAGATTTTATTAATTTTTAATTGGCAGGAGAAGATTATCCATTCATATATAATTTTTATATCCCCTTATTCAGAAAAAGAATTTATATAAAATTGTGAATATGTTTTTAAAAAACATTTATAATAAATAGGTTTTATTAATTATTAAATATACTAAATTGACTTATTAATGTGTAAGGAATATTTTTTTGGTGATATTATTTTAATTGGAATTGAGAGATGAATATTTCATTGAGTGGTCTTGATATTAATTCTACATTTCAATTCAGAGAAAACCTCTACATTATGACCTTAATTTTCCACACCATACCCATCAACCTAAATCCTGAAAATGATCCTTAAAAAAGTATCATTATTGGTTCATTAGTCATTTTATCCTATGTTGATATTCTAGAAAACATCAATCTTATAGTAAAACATTCACATTAATAAATTCTCATACCATCTACCCTTGAGTCTGGGGTGATAATTATATTACTTGGAAGGTAGGTTACAAAATGGATATTGAATGTAAATAAATGAATTTATATGGGTGTGGATATGAGAAATAAAATCAGTAGAATTTAATTCATAAATGATTCATGATGAATCTAAGTCAAAATAATTGAAAAACTTTACATCACTTTTCACTTAGATGTTTAAATTTGTGACGGTTGTATCTTTTAATACAAAAAATATTGATGTAATATTTAAAAGGAATTATCTAAACATAAACCCATCTTTATTAGTTCTTTTTTTTTGAAACATTGATAAAACCATTCACTATCTTTTAAATTTAATCCTACTTGAATAGGTTCTCTCACACCATTCAAGATCTCACAGAATTGAAACCTTATCACTGATCTCCCACACCACTACCCACCCTCTCTAATTCCCCAACCCCAGAAGCCTAGAGTCGGTGCATTATTTTAATACATTGTCATGATTACAAGGAATGAAGTACCAAATGACCGATCAGTTTAGCAGTCTTGGAAAATAGATTACATACATGAATGTTACATTAAATATTAGAAAATAAAACACAACATAAATGATCTATTGAGAATTCAATTAATCCACTTTCTCAACCCTTCTTATCAATCATAATAAACTTCTTGGAATCCTCAGAAAATAAAACATAAGAAAGGGGTGAGCTCAAACACTCATTAAGGAAAACAATATAGTCGAAACATTCAAAAATAAGCATAAAAAATCAAAGTCAATGTATAAAACTAAAACCAAATCCTTCTAAACATAAACTTCATCATAATATGGAAAAGATAAATCAAATAATGTAATTTAATTATTCACGTGGATATTTTAATAGTTGAATAATCACATGTAATATCAATAGCTAATTTCATAATGATAGAATGCATAATGCCAGACTTCATAACCACATAGTCAAGGCTATATGCCAAGACTACAAATAATATTTGGTCAGGGACTTATGACAAGACACTAGTTTGTCTCATGAGAACTTCTGATGCATCGAGGAGCTATAGCAGGCTCCACCCATCACTTACTAAGTCCAATGAATTCCTCATATGAAAAGGTTAAAACATAATATAAAAATTCATATTAAAACTATAATACAAAATATTAGTATGTTTAACTTAAACCATGAATGGTATAAAAATATCACGTCCATAGTAAAACATATCAAAACTTATTCAATAAAATATGGAATATTTTATTATAATAAATCAACCTCAATCAAGAATAATATCCCATAAAGGATGTTGACATAGTTTAAAATGATAAGTAAAAATCATTGAGAGAAAAATCCCTTTTTCATGAAATCATTTAAAAGTAACACAATTTATAAATGAATTGATTTAAAATATAGTTTTGAATCAAATTTTCCCACACCACTTTGAAACTTTTTAAAGGAATTAACATTTTAAAACATTCATGTCCATATAAATAAATCCTTAAAACTTTTTTGAAAACATGGACATTAATGAGAAAGGTTTAAAAGAATAAATATTTACAAAATTTAAAATGATGTTTTAATAAAAGTATCCCTTAAAAATAATACCTTTTAAAAAAACCTTTTATGAAACATAGACATGGATAATAAATATGTCCCATTAAAAATGTACCCATAAACAATCTCGAATAATAATGAGATTGAGGAATTAACCCTTACCTTCCACTTTCCTTTGGTCGAGGGTACATCTAACCTCCTTAATAATGACCATAGTATGTTATTAAATTATACCAGAGCCACATTAATATTTATTATATCATAAATGATTCATTAATGACTTTATTCAACCCATTTAATAATTATTTCCATGTTAAATTATCATTTCGGTTAATAATTTCTTTCTTTATCGTACGTGTTTTAACTTGTTATTCTTGATCGTATCATTTAGATCATGATTTACATACTTCCAGAATATAACACATGATTTATATATCATATATATTTAGAATATAAATATGAATAGTAGATAGATATATGAAATGTAGAACACCTTTTATGAAGACGGTAGGCCGTACGTACGCATAAACATTGTTTGCGTTTTCATATCGTATTGAATGGAAGTAAGAGAATAAGATACATGTAAGTACATACATATATATATATATATATATTAAGTAGAATTATTATGTCATATATTACATACTTATTAATAATATATATTTTTATAATCATCGTTCAATGGTGAATGTGGAAATGAATCTCATCGCGTCGTGGAGACGGTAAGCCGTACGTACACACGAGCGACGATGTCATTTACATAATGTTTAAAAGGTGTTGAATTGGATGGTATATTAATTTTACAGAGACATTATCATGTTATTTTATTTATTTTAATACATAATACTCATCATTATAACCATCCAAATAACATATTGTTGAATAACAAATTACACCATGGCGTAGAGACAGTTAGTCGTATGTACGAGCGCATCGTTACATTATCATTTATAAGATGGATAGAATAATGAATATGGTTGTACCATATTTATAATAACATCACAGTATGTAGAAGGTACTATAGTTATTATTTTGGTATGTAAACAAAAAATAAAGTGGAAGTGGAAGAAGAAAAGAACTTGAAAGAGGGTGGTGAAATTATTACCTCTTCTTCGGGTGTTTCCTTTTGAGTTGATCAAAAGGGCTCCTTATGTTGGATTTCTGATCAAATTAAAGACACTAGGTTTATTTGAGGGAATTTGGGAGGATATTTGGGCAGGGTTTGGTCAAGATAAATTTCTTTGGAGGTGTGATTTTGAGGGAAGGGGAAGTTCCCTTTTATAAGAGGGGTGAAGGTCATTTTAAGAAAAGATTAAAATATAAATTTATTATACAATCATATTCAGTTTATAATGGCTCCAAATGAATTTATTTTGAGCCTTTGGTGGTTATTGGTCTATATCCTCTCAACCAATAGGTTTTAGACAAATTTAGTTTACCATTTCAACCTTATCTTTTAGATTAAACTATTAGTAAAATAGTTTAACTTTTACCGTGTCTTCTTGTATTCTTACACTATATGGTTAATAAACATACTCTAAACTTACAATAGAACCTAAAATGGTTCATTAATCACATATATAATATTATTTTATCCCTTTTTACAAACCTTATATTTTTTGAAATTTTTTCTAATTTAATAATATAATATTTGTTTTAAAAACTCATTTATGTCAATTTTGACACTATTTATTATTTGGTTTTTGTGAACGTCATCACAACTTGATTACTACAAACAAGATACAATTAATAAACCATATCATGTAATATTAACATAGAAAATTCTTGGATATCATAAAAACATTGAAATTATATTTATTTTAATATTTATAATACCATTTATTTGATTCTTTCATTAATAAGTTAATTACTATATCATCATTGTGTCATAAATAAATATAATTATTTAATTTCTAAAAATTATAACTAAAATACGATGATTTAGGAAATAATTTTATATATTTAATTAATATTTATAGTCAAATTTATATTATGTATAACCCTATATTAAAAATGGTTTAGTTATTAAACATTGAATTTAATGCTTTTAACTCTTCTTTAAATAAAATAATAATAAATGTCATAATCTAAACCAAGTGAATCTAAAGGATCATATATTATTCCTAAGGTTGTTTTTGGTCGAATTTCACTTATCCAATAGAATTGGGATATTTGTTAGGGAAATTATAATATCATTTTTACCTTTAATTGCCATATTTATTTTTAACCGTGGTAAAAAAGTCAAAAGTTACTATTCACAAAAAACTATATTCATCTTATTGATCCAATTTTTACTTACTGATGTCAACTTTTTCTCTCATATTTTTTAAATTCAACTCATATAAGTGGTAAAATTATGTTTTATGTAAATCTGCAAATGCTCCTAAAAGGTGGGTAAAAAACGTTAAAAAGTTCAATAAAATTTTATACATCTAATTTTATAATAAAATGACTCAAATGTATTAAATTGATCATATATAGGTATTATATATCTATTTTCACTTAAAATAAATTTTAATAAAATAAAAAATTGTTTAAAAAAAAGTCAGTTTTAAATAATAACGTAGTGTTTTTCACTATTCATCAAAAATTAAAAGTTTTCAGAAAAATACCAAAAATTCACCCTAAGGTAATTTTAATATTATGAATTAAAAATGAATATTATTTTACTGAATTAAAAATATATAAGTTGAACTTATTTATTTAAAATTAATTCTTGTTGTCAAAACCAAAAAGTGGGGTTTTAAAAGAAGTAAAAATAGTCAAAAGATTGACATGTGTTTATGTCAAATTTAAATGTGAAATTACTTATAATGACATATATTGTATTAAATGATGAAAATATAATATAATTATACTTCAAAACCATTCAAATTCATAATTTAAAACTATAAATTATTTCGATTAAAAAAGATTTTTTCAATTAAAACATAGTATTTTTCATTATTCGTCAAAATATGAAAGTTATCAGAAAAGTACCCAAAATTTATACAAACTAAATTTTTATTTCCCTCTACTAAATTATAATTTATTTTCATTAAATTAAAAAAATAAAAGTGTCAAATATTTGTTTTAAAAAGGGTTCTCCATTAAAAGGTGGTAAAATTGTGTTTTTTGAAAAATACATCTTTTATCTGAAAAAGTGAATTTGTTCTTATATTATTTCTAAGAAACACATAATATGGATGTTAAAATTATATAGAGTTTATAATATTCAAAATTTTGTTAATATTATTCATAACCGCTTTTTGAATGGCTAGTTTGGAAAGTTGTGGTGCGCTCGAACTCGGTGTTGCGTGTAGCACAAGATATTGAATTACTTTAATGAGATAACGAAAAATGAAATTTGGGGTGTTACATTCTCCCCTCATTCATTATATTGATTCTTATCAATTTGAAATTGTTATTTGAAAATAAATGGTTAAAAATAGAAAAATACCTTTGGGGAAAACCCACATCGGAAATTGGGTTAATAAAATTTGGTCTTTATAAGAGGGAAAGGGAAATTAAAAATTCACCACCAAATTATGATCTAGATTAGAAGAAAATTGGTGGAAATTAGAGACACATAATTGTATGGAAAACGTAAATATTTACTGAGAGTGATTGAGGTCATCAATCACAAACAAGTGTAAAATTGTGGGCCTCAAAGCCATCAATCTATGATGATGTAAAATATCATGGGTTCAAAAAAACATAAGGTATTAGGATAACACATTTTTGGTTTTAATATATCTTACCTAAAGTTTAAGAATTAATTTATTCATAGAATAATAGGATATATATCTATACACTTGAAAATTAGAGTTTCATCCTTCAACTAATTCCTACCACAAACTCATCTTTCACTCCAAAAGTTAATAGAATTCTAAAATATTATATTTATCCTAATCGTATAGGGTTCCAAAAAAATGAATTTATAATTTATCTATCAGGAAATTTAAAAAAAACTAATTTATACAAACCAAGACATCAAGTAGGCCAGTGGTAGGTGATGCACCCTTGTCGCCCTTCGGTTGGGGGTTCAAGTCTCGCGGCATTATCAGATGTGATGGGTTGCCACCCGACCTCTAGGCTTTCCTTTTTATAACAATCCAAAAATAATCTTAAGAAGTGGTTTAACTATAAAAAATAGAATCCATTGTTTTACTTGATCCATTCCAACCTTTAGACTTATCCAAAATACTTATGGCCAAACTCACAGTCCAAAATTAATAAGGAAGGTCACATAACATACATGTGAATACCTTCATCGTGTATTCTTATAAGACATGGTATTAAAATAAATTACCAGAAAACCATATTTGAAAAGGTATGTACTTCCTTATTTCTTATAGAATACTGGATATACTTCTTATATCCAAAAATGGTGTAAACTCTAATAATAATGAAATAAACAAACAATTAATTAATTTCAAAGTATTCAAGAATATCAAATATCCAAATCAATTGTATATTTTTCCAAAATCACTAACTCAGTATCAAAACCATTTTAAGGTTTATATTTACATCAACCATGTATTTTTTAAAATTTTTAACTTGAAATTGAGTCACTTTTCTTAGAACCATAAAATCTTGAATCCTTAAGGAAATAATACTACAGTACAATCCTTATATACTCTATAATTCTTATAACATGTACATTTTTAATTCAACACTCAAATGACACAATAATTCTATAAAAACCTAATAAATCTAATAATTCCTCTTCATATTTGGTAGTATCATAAAATTATAATTATCCAATAGCTGCATTTGGGGTATACTCTGATGATTTGGACATTGATTCGCGTAGTTTCGCAACTCCTTGCAGTTGAACCATTGTACATTTGAAACCTTTTTCTTACCCTGGAAATCATGTACGTGGTGTCCTTTTTCTCCAAACTTATAAAAAACTCCCATTCCCTTCATGAATTTACCAAGGTGATTCTTTCCATAGTTATCAAATATGATAAAATGCTTCTTTTCCCTCTTTCCTTTATACACCTTTCTCTCTTCTATCCTTTTCTTTTATTGCTTCCCTTAAAATCAAAAGGACTCAGAGAATTATTTACATATCTTTTTAACACTTGATATTATTTCTTCATATGATGACAATACATGGGTTACTATTTCCTTTTTAAATGTTAGCTTAATACCCTGAAAGATATGATCCTTCTTAATCTTTTGATCATACATGTTGCTGGAATTCTTATTCCTTCTACTAGGAGCCATTTCTAAACAATGGAATACACAAGGTTAGTTTATGAATCTCAATGCATAATTCCAAATTTGATAAATACAAAACATAAATATAAAAGATTATGCTTATAATCTATAATCATAAAATGTTTTCTTTGAGGAAGTATTTACTCTTAAATATTTCATAATGGATTGTAATGAAAATGTGAATTATCCTAAGCATATCCCACAGGAGTGTCGTAACCAAGAGTGCAGCAAGGCCCATTTTCATGTATTAGGATACCCCAGGTCAAGCCCAAAACTACTTTTTGGAATTTTCACTCCTAGGTGCACACTATATTACCAAAATTCTAGGAAGTTCCTATATACTAGTCCTCAAAGTATATATTAGGGTGATGTTGTCTAATCAGAGTATTTATAAATCTATTTCCAAGGATGTAGCTAAAATTCCACAGATACCAAGTATAATTCCCTGACCCTAGAATTCTAGAGTGGGTGCATTATTTTAATACATTTTCATGATTACAAGGAATCAAGTCTCGAAAGACCGATCTATTTTGCAGTCTTGGAAAATAGATTACATACATGAATGTTACATTACACATTAGAAAATAAAACACAACATAAATAGTTCTTTTGAGAACGCCATGAATCCCCTAGATAAACCCTGGTTATCAATCATAATATACTTCTTGGAATCCTGGGAAAATAAAACATAATAAAAGGGTGAGTTTAAACACTCAGTAAGGATACCAATATAGCGAAAACTTTAACAAATAATCATAAACATTTAAGAAAATGTATAAAACTAAAACTAAATTCTTTTTAAACATAAACTTCAGCATAATATGGCAATGATAAATAAAATAATACCATTTACTTATTCACATGGATATTCTACTAGTCTAATAATCACATGTAATATCAATAGCTAATTTTATGATGATGGAATGCATAATTCCAGACTTCATAACCATATAGTCAAGGCCTTGTGCGAAGACTACAAATAATATTTTTTCAAGGCCTTATGCCACGAGACTAGTTTGTCTCATGAGACCTACCAATACATCATGGAGCTATAGTGGGCTCCACCTATCACTTACTAAGTCCAATGCATTCCTCATATTAAAAGGTTTAAACAAATCATAAACATTCATATTAAAACTTGCATACGAAATGTTAATATGTTATCCATAAACCATGATTGGAATAAAAATATCACATCCACATTAAAACATATCATAACTCATTCAATACAATATTGATGACTTTATTATAATAAATCAACCTCGATCAATAATAATATCCCATAAAGTATGTTGACATAGTTGAAAATGATCACTAAAAATATTTGAGAGAAATATCCATTCTTTATGAAATCATTTAAAAGTCATAAAATTTATAAAGGAAGTAATTTAAAAGACATTTTAGAATCAAAGTGTCCCATAAAACTTTGAAAATTTTGAAAGGAATTAACATTTTAAAACATTCAGGTTCATATAAATAAATCCTTTAAACTATTTTGAAAACATGAACATTAATGAGAAATGTTTAGAAGAATAAATCTTTAAAACATTTAAATTGACGTTTTAATAAAAGAGTCACTTAAAAATAATCCCTTCAAAAACTCTTTTATGAAACATTTACATGGATAATAAATATTTCCCAGTTAAAACATACCCATAAACAATCTCGAATAATAATGAGATTGAGGATTAACCCTTACCTTGCACTTTCCTTTGGTCGAGGGTACGTTTAACCTCATGTATAATGACCATAGTATGTTATTAAATTATACCATAACCACATTAATATTTATTAAATCATACATGATTCATTTATGACTTTATACTACCCATTTAATAATTATTTCCATGTAAAATTAACATTTCAGGTAATAATCGCTTTCTTTATCGTACGTGTTATAACTTGTTATTCTTGATAGTATCATTTAGATCATGATTTAAATACTTACAGAATATAAGTAATGATTTATATGTCATATATATTTATAATATAAATATGTATAGTAGATAGATATATTAAATGTAAAACACTATTTATAGAGACCGTAGGTCGTACATACGCATAAAGACAGTTTCTGTTTTCATATCATATTGAATGGAAGTGTGTGAATAAGATATATGTAAGTACATACATACATACATACATATATTTATATATCTATTCATTAGAATTATTATGTCATATATTTCATACTTATTAATAATATATATTTTTATAATCATCATTCAATGGTGAATGTGGAAATAAATCTCATCGCGTTGTGGAGATGGTAAGCCGTACGTACACACGAGCAACGATGTCATTTTCTTAATGATTAAAAGGTGTGGAATGTGATGGTATATTATTTTTACATATACATTATCATGTTATTTTTATTGTTTATATACATATTACTCATCATTATATCCATCCAAATAACATAGTGTTGAATAACAAATTACACCACGATGTGGATACGGTAAGTCGTACGTACGCACGCATGGTGACATTTTCATTCATAGGATGGATATAATAATGAATATGGTTTTAACATATTTATAATAACATCAAATTATATATAAGTTACTGGAGTTATTATTTTGGAATGGAAAAAACCAAGAAAGAGGAAGTGGAAGAAGAAAAGAACTTGAAAGAGGGTGGTGAAATTATTATCTCTTCTTCGGGTATTTCCTTTTGAGTTGATCAAAAGAGATGCTAATGTTGGATTTGTGATCAAAGTAAGGACTATAGTTTTATGTTAGGTATGTTAGTAAGATATTAGGGTAGGGGATGTCTGAGCCAAATGGCATTGGAGGTGTGATTTTGAGATAAGGGGAAGTACCATTTTATAAGAGGGGTGAGGGTCACTAAAGGAAAAGATTGAAATATTAATTTATTATAAAATTATAATCTGTTTATAATGGATACAAATGAATTTATTTATAGAATTAGGTGGTAATGGGTCTAAATAATCTCAAAAAATAGGTTTTATTCAAGTTTAGGTTACCATTTTAACCTTATATTTTATATTTATCTATTAGTTAAATAATTTAACTTTTGTCGTGTCTTCTTGTACTTTTACACTATATGGTTAATAAAATTACTCTAAACATACAAGAGAACTTAAAGTGGTTCATTAATGAGATATATAATATTATTTAATCCCTTTTTTAGAACCTTTTATTTTTATGAATATTTTATGCTTTAAAAATATAATATTTGTTTTAAAAACTCATTTATGTCAATTTTGACACTATTTAGTGTTTGGTTTTTGTGAGAGTCATCAAAACATTATTACTTTGAAAAAGATACATTTAATCAACCCTAACATGTAATATTCACCATAAATAATCGATTATATCCTAAAAATGTTGAAATTTTATTTATTTTGTTATTTATAATATCATTTATTTGATTCTTTTATTAATAAGGTAATTACTACATAATCATTGTGTCATAAATAAATATTATTATTTAATGTCTAAAAATTATAAATAAAATACCATGATGTAGGAAATATGTTTATCTTTCTAATGAATATTTATATTCGAATTTATCTTATGTACAACCCTATATTAAAAATGGATTAGTTATTAAACTTTGAATTTAACACTTTTAACTCTTCTTTAAATAAAATAATAATAAATGTCCTCATCTAATCCAAGTGCACCTAAAGGATAATATTTTATTCCTAAGGTTGTTTTTGGTCGAATTACACTTATCTAGTAGAATTAGGACATGTTTTAGGTTAATTATAAAATCATTTTTACCTTTAATTACCCTATTTACTTTTAATCATGGTAAATACAAGTCAAAAGTTACTTTCCACCAAAAATTATTTTGATCCTATTGATCCAAACTTTACTTACTGATTTCAACTGTGTCTCTCAGATTTTTGAAATTCAACACACAAAAGTGGTAAAATTAAGTTTTATGGAAATTTGCAAATGCTTCTAGAAGGTGGGTAAAAAATGTTAAAAAGTTCAATAAAATTTTACAAATCTAATATTATTATGAAATGAATCCAATGAATTAAATAGAACATATATAGGTATTAAATATCTATTTTGACTTAAAATAAATTTAAATAAAATAAATAATTATTGAAATAAAATGTCTGTTTTAAATAATAACGCAGTGTTTTTCACTATTCATCAAAAATTGAATGTTTTCAGGAAAATAACAAAAATTCACCCTAAGCTAATTTTAATATTATGAATTAAAAAATTAATTCTATTTTACCAAATTCAAAACATATAATTTTTATTTATTTATTTAAAATTAATTCTCGTTGTCAAAACAAAAAAGCGGGTTAAAAAAAGTAAAAAGTTAATTTGTTATTATATTATATCTACGAAACACATAATATGGATGTTAAAATTATATAGATTATATAAGATTCAAAATGAAATTAATAGTATTTGTAACCTCTTTTGAACAACAAGTTTGGTAAGTAGTGGTGCACTCGAACTCGGTGTTGTGTGTAGCGCAAGATATTGAATTGTTTTATTGAGATAATGTACTATAAAATCTTGGGGTGTTACATTCTCCCCTCTTTCAATAAATTGATTCCTCACAATTTGAAATTTTTCTTCGAAAATAAATGGATAAAAATAGAAAAATACTTTTGTGGAAAACCCACATCGGAAATTGGGATAATAAAATATTGTCTTAATAAGAGGGAAAGGGAAATGAAAAAGTCACCACCAAATTATGATCTCAATTTGGAGAAAATTAGTGGAAATTAGAGACACATAATTGGAGGAAAAAATAAATATTTATAGGTAGCGATTGAGGTCATCAATCACAAACAAGTGTAAAATTGAGGACCGCAGAGCCATCAATCTAAGATGATGTAAAATATCATCGGTTCAATAAAACATAAGGTATTAGGATAACACATTTTTGGTTTTAAGATCCCTTCCCTAAAGATTAAGAATTAATTTATTCTTAGAATAAGAGAATATATATATATATATATATATATATACTTGACAAGTAGAGTTTCATCCTTCAACTAATTCCTACCACAAACTCATCTTTCACTCCAAAAGATAATAGAATTCAAAAATATTCTATTTATCCTTATCTTATAGGGTTTCAAAAAAATGAATTTAAAATTTATCTATCAGACCATTTAAAAAACTACTTTATACAAACTAGGACATCACGTAGTCCAGTGGTATGTGACACACCCTTGTCACCCTTCGGTTGTCGGTTCAAGTCTCACGGCCTTGCCGGACGCAATGGGTTTTTGCCCGACCTCCGTGTTGTCCTTTTTTTTAATCCAAAAATAATATTAAGAAGTATTTTAACCGTAAACAATATAATAAATTGTTTAACTTGATCCATTCCAACCCTTAGACTTATCCAACATACTTATGTCCAAACTCACAGTCCAAAACTAATAAGTAAGGTCACATAACATACATTTGAATATCTTCATCGTATATTCACATAATACATGGTAATAAACTAAATTACTTGAAAACCATATTTGAATAGGTATGTACTTCCTTATTTCTTATAGAATACTAGATATACTCTTTATATCAAAAAATGTTGTAAACTCCAACCATAATAGAATATAAAACAATTATTTAATTTCAAAGTAGTTGAGAATCTTGATTATCCAAATCAATCATATCTCCTTCTAAAATCACCACCTTAGTATCAGAACCATATTAAGGTTTATCTTTCCTTTAACCATGTATTTTCTAAAAAGTTTAACTTGTTGTTGAGTAACTTTTCTTATAACAATATAATCTCAAATCTTTAATGAAATATTACTATAGTACCATCCTTATATACTATATAATTCTTATAACATGTACATCATTAATACAATACTCAAATGACACAATATTTTAATAACAACATAAGAAGTCTAATAATTCCTCTTTTTCTTTGGTAATATCATAACTTGATTATTATCCAATCCCAAAATTTGGGGTATGCTCTAATTATTTGTACATTGATTCACGTAGTATCCAAAATCATTGTAGTTTAATCATTGTACATTTGAAACCTTTTTCTTACCCTTGCAATCACGTACTTGGTGTCCTTTTTCTTCACACTTATAACAAACTACCATTCGCTTCAAGAATTTTCCAAGGTGACTATTTCCACAGTTATCACATATGGGAAGATACTTCTTTCCCCTCTTTCCATTATCCACCTTTATATCTTCCATCATTTTCTTCTCCTGCTTCCCTTCGAAGCCATAGGACTCAAAGAATTATTTAATTATCATATTAACACATGATATTATTTCATCATATGATGAGAATGCGTAGGAGATTATTTAAATTTTAAATGTTATCTTAATAACATGAATGATATGATCCTTCTTAATATTTTGATCATATGTATTGCTGGAATTATCATTCCTTCTACTAGGGTTCATTTCTAAACAGTGGCATACACTAGGTTAGTTTATGAATCACAATGCATAATTCCAAACTTGTAGAATAACTAACGTAAATTGAAATGATTATGAATATAATATAAAATCATTAAAAAATTATTTGAGGAAGTATTTACTCCAAAATCCTTTATAATGGCTTGTAATGAAAATGTGAATTATCCTAAGCATATCCCCTGGGAGTGACGTAACCAAGAGTGCAGAAAGGCCCAATTTCATATACCAGGATACCTCAGGTCAAGATCAAAACTCCTTGTCAGAGTTTTCACTCCTAGGTATATATGTGCTAGAGCCGGTTCTACCAGCTCGTATCCAGAAAAATATGTTTTACTTGGAAAATACACAAAATCTCTATATTACCAAAATTCTTGGAAGTTCTTCTATATTAATCCTCAAAGTATATCTTAGGGTATTGTTCTTTAATCAGAGTTTTTCTAAATCTACTTTCAAGGTTGTTTATAAATTTCATCTGATACCAACTACAATTCCACGACCCTAGAAGCCCATAGTCGGTGCATTATTTTAATACATTGGCATGATTACAAGGAACCAAGTCCCAAAAGACCGATCAGTTTAGCATTCTTGGAAAATAGATTACAAACATTAACATTACATAACACATTATAAAAGAAAACACAACCTAAATTATCATTTGATAATTCCATTAATCCCCTAGCTCAACCTTGCTCATCAGTCATAATACACTTCTCGGAATCCTAGAAAAATAAAACATAAAAAAGGGGTGAGCTCAAACGATCAGTAAGGATAACAATATAGCGGAATCTTTCACAAATAATCATAAATATTTAAGGCAATGTATAAAACTAAAACAAAATACTTTTAAACAAAAACATCAAAATAATATGGAAAAGATAAATTAAATAATTTTATTTACTTATTCACATGGATATTATACTAGTCGAATAATCACATGTAATATCAATTTCTAATTTCATAATGATGGAATGCATAATTCCAGAATTCATAACCACATAGTCATGGCCTTGTTCCACAACTAAAAATAAGATTTTTTTCAATTCCTATGTTCAATACATTCCTCATATGAAAAGTTTGAAGCATAACGTAAACATTCGTATTAAAACTTGCATATAAAATGCTAATATGTTAACCATAAACCATGAATGGTATAGAAATATCACATCCACAGTAAAACATATCATAACTCATTTAATGCAATATGGAAGGCTTTATTATAATAAATCAACCTCAATCAAGAATAATATCCCATAAAGGATGTTGACGTAGTAGAAAATGACCAGTAAAAATCTTTGAGAGAAATATCCCTTTTTCAAGAAATCATTTAAATGTCACACAATTTATAAAGGAATTAATTTAAAATATTATTTTTAATTAAAGTGTCCCATTCCACTTTGAAACTTTTAAAAGGAATTAAAATTTTAAAACATTCAAGTTTATATAAATAAATCCTTTAAACTATTTTGAAAACATGGACAATAATGAGAAAGGTTTAGAAGAATAAATATTTAAAACATTTAAATTGACATTTTAAAAAAAGAGTCCCTTAAAAATAATCCCTTAAAAACTCTTTTATGAAACATGGACATGGATAATAAATATTTCATAGTTAAAACATACCCATAAACAATCTCTAATAATAATGAGATTGAGGAATTAACCCTTACCTTACACTTTCCTTTGGTCGAGGGTACGTTTAACCTCCTGTATAATGATCATAGTATGTTATTAAATTATACCAAAACCATATTCATATTAATTATATCATACATGATTCATTTATGACTTTATACTACCCATTTAATAATTATTTCCACGTTAAATTAACATTTCGGGTAATAATCGCTTTCTTTATCGTACGTGTTTTAACTTGTTATTCTAGATCGTATCATTTAGATCGTGATTTACATACTTCCAGAATATAACACATAATTTACATATCATATATATTTAGAATATAACTATGTATAGTAGGTATATATTTGAAATTTAAAACACCATTTATGGAGATGGTAGGTTGTACGTATGCATAAACGCTGTTTCAATTTTCATATCGTATTGAATGGAAGTAAGCGAATAAGATATATGTAAGTAAATAAATAAATATATATATATTAAGTATCATTATTATGTCATATATTAAATAATTATTAATAATATATATTTTTATAATCATCATTGAATGGTGAATGTGGAAATGAATCTCATCGCATTGTGGAGACGGTTAGTCGTACGTACACAGGAGCGTCGATGTCACTTACTTAATGATTAAAAGGTGTAGAATTGGATGGTATATTAATTTTAAAAAGACATTATCATTTAATTTTCATTATTTATATACATATTACTCATCAATATATCCTTCCAAATAACATAGTGTTGAATAACAAATTACACCACGGTGTGGAGACGGTATACCGTACGTATGCATGCATGATGACATTATCATTTATAGGATGGATAGAATAATGAATATGGTTGTACCATATTTATAATCAAATCATAGTATGTATAAGGTACGGGATTCATTATTTTGGTATGAAAACAACAAAGAAAGTGGAAGTGGAAGAAGAAAAGAATTTGAAAGAGGTTGGTGATATTATTATCTCTTCTTCCGGTGTTCCCTTTTGAGTTGATCAAAAGGGATCCTCAGGTTATATTTCTAATCAAAGTAAGGAATCTATGTTGATTTGAGGTAAGTTGGGATGATATTTGGGTAGGAGTTTTCCGATAAAAATGGATTTGGAGTTGCGATATTTAGAAAATGGTAAGTTCCCTTTTATAAGAGAGGTGAGGGTCACTTTAGAAAAAGATTAAAATATTAATTTATTATACAATAATATTCGGTTTATAATGGCTCCAAATGAATTTATTTGGATACATATGTGGTTATGGGTCTAAATATGCTCAACTAATAGGTTTTATATAGGTTTAGGTTACTATTTTGACCTTATATTTTAGATTTAACAATTAGTTAAATATTTTAACTTTTATCGTGTCTTCTTCTATTCTTACAATATATGGTTAATAAACATACTATAAACTTCAAAGAGAACCTAAAGTGATTAATTAATGACATATATAATATTATTTAATCCCTTTTTCCAAACCTTATATTTTCAAGAATATTTTATAACTTAATAATATAATATTTTTTTATACTCATTTATGTCAATTATGACACTATTTAGTATTTGGTTTTTGTGAAAGTCATCACAACTTCATTAAATCAAAAAAGAAACATTGAATCAACCATAACATGTCATATTCACCTAGAAAATTCATGTATATCATAAAATGTTTATATTATATTTATTTTAATATTTATAATACCATTTATTTGAGTCTTTCATTAATAAGGTAATTACTGCATCATTATTGTGTCATAAATAAATTTAATTTATTAATGATTAAAAATTGTAAATAAAATACCATGATGTATGAAATATTTTTATATTTCTTGAAAATATTTATATTCAAATTTATCTTATGTATAACCCTATATTAAAAATATTTTAGTTATAAAACATTGAATTTAACACTTTTAACTCTTCTTTAAATAAAATAATAATAAATGTACTAATCTAATCCAAGTGGACCTAAAGGATCATATTTTATTTCTAAGGTTTTTTTGGTCAAATTACACTTATCCAATAAAATTAGGACATGTTTTAGGGTAATTATAATATTATTTTTACATTTAATTTCCCTATTTACTTTTAACCGTGGTAAATAAAAGTCAAAGGTGGCTATTCACCAAATATATTTTTTCATCTTATTGATTCAAATTTTACTTAATGATGTCAACTGTTTCTCTCATATTTTTAAAATTCCACTGATATAAGTGGTAAAATTATGTTTTATGTGAATTTGAAAATGCTTTTAGAAGGTGGATAAAAACGTTAAAATTTTCAATAAAATTTTATACATCGAATTTTATTATAAAATGACTAAAATGAATTAAATTAAACTTATATAGATAATAAATATATATTTTAACTTAAAATAAATTTAAATAAAATAAATAATTATTTAAATAAAAAGTCAGTTTTAAATAATAACGCAGTGTTTTTCACTATTCATCAAAAATTGAATGGTTTCATAAAAATACCAAAAAAATCACCATAAGATAATTTTGATATTCATAATTCAGAAATAAATTATATTTTATCAAATTAAAAACATATAAGTTTCATTTATTAATTTAAAATTAATTCCCGTTGTCAAAACCAAAAAGCGGGTTTTCTAAAGTAAAAACAATCAAAAGATTGACATTTGTTTATGTCAAATTTAAATGTTAAATTACATATAATGAACTAAATTGTATTAAATGATAAAAATTTAATCAAATTGAGCTTTGAAACCATTCAAATGCATAATTTAACACTACAAATTATTTCAATTAAAAAAGTTGTTTTCAATTAAAACATAGTATTTTTCACTATTCGTCAGAATATGAAATTTATCGGAAAAGTACGAAAAATTTATACAAACTAAATATTTATGTCCCTATTATAAGGATGAATTTAATTTCATTAAAGTTAATATATAAAAGTGTAAAATATTGGTTTTAAGAAGGGTTCTCCATTAAAAGGCGGTAAAATTGCATTTTTTGAAAACTACTTCATTTATTTGAAAAAATGAATTTGTTCTTATATTATATCTAAGAAACACATAATATGGATGTTAAAATTATATATAGTATATAAGATTAAAAATCAAGTTAGTATTATTCAAAACTTCTTTTTGAACGCCTAGTTTTGAAAGTTGTGGTGCGCTCGAACTCGGTGTTGCGTGTAGCACAAGCTATTGAATTACTTTAATGGGATAACATACTATGAAATCATGGGGTGTTACAAATTCATTTAAACTCTCACTCACCACCACATTATCTCCCTCACTCTCTCTTAAATTAATTGACACTTTCAAATTCCATGGTCTTATCCACCATTCAAGCTTTGAACATTTTCAGTTCTTATTTGGGGGGTTTTTATTTTCTCAAAGTATTTGAAAGTTGTGTCACGTCCCTCATGAATACCTGATATAACACCACCATCACACACTACATGGAGATCACCTAGTTCACCTTATCATTTGGAATGAGTTTTAAATTTCAAGTGAATGATATTTGTCAGATGTGACATTTCACCACCAAGTGTTTGTCACCCAAAATTTCCCACTCCTTTTAAATTCTAAAGTAATTTTAGAGTGATGGATTTGATATATTTACAAATGTGAGGGAGAATATTCCAAGTTAAAATTATGATTCATTCTCTCATTGATTAAAATAAAAAAATTCTTCATATTTTCTACCATTAACAGATAAAAGAACCCAAAACATTTTAAAATTTTCATTATCGGGAACTTCTAGTGATATCACTAGGAGATTGTATGGATGTTATTTATTTAGTTATTGTTAATAGAAAATTTTAATGTCATATATCATTTTTTATACTCTTATCTTGAAAAAAATTTATAGAACATTTACAAATAATTTTTAAACAACGTGAAGAATAAATAGGTTTTATTCATTATTAAATATATTAAATTGACATGTGAAAGGGATATGTATTAGTCTTTGGTGATATTATTTGAACGGTAATTAAGAGAGGAATATTTCATTAAGTGGTATTGATCTTAATTAAACATTTCACTTCAAAGGAAACCTCCACATTATGACCATAGTTTTTCACATCATACCCTTCAACATCAATCCCAGTTAAGATACCTAAAACATAATTATTATTGGATCATTATTCATTTTATCCTTAGTGGGGAATTTATAATAATTCCGGAATATGATAAAACATTCATGTTCAGGAATTCTCATACCTTTTTCCCATGAGTTAAGGGTGATGAATATATTCCTTGGAAGGTATGTCACAAAATGGATCCTAATTTTATATAAAAAAGGTTAAATTATTGTTTATTGGATAAATAATATCATGAAAAATTAATTAATAAACAATTCATGATGAATCTATATCAAAATAGTGGAAAAAGTATCCCACTTTTAACTTAGATATTTACATTTGTGATGGGTTTATCTTTTTTTCAAAAAAAATTTATAAATTATTTAAAAGGAACTTCCAAAACTTAAACCCCACTTTATCAGCACTTTTTTAGAATCACTGATAAAAACCATCACTATCATAAAATTTTAAGCCTAAAAATGATTATCTCTATCAATTC
This sequence comes from Viscum album, assembly GCA_963277665.1. Classification (NCBI taxonomy): domain Eukaryota; kingdom Viridiplantae; phylum Streptophyta; class Magnoliopsida; order Santalales; family Viscaceae; genus Viscum; species Viscum album. The sequence continues at coordinate 256,519,454 of OY728156.1, read as the reverse complement.
AAGATGTCACAAAACTGAAACCTCTCCACCATTTCCCCTCGCCACTGTTATCCCTCATCACCAATTTCCCTCATCTCCACATGCACTCCCTCACTGTTTCTCAAATTAATTAACACTTTTAAATACCATAGTATGTGACTTCTTATGCACATTTCCAGTTTTCAACATTTTTAGTTATTTGGGTGTTTTTAATTTTCTCAAAGTATTTGAAGGAGGCATCACCTCCTGTTTGCATACCTGATATGACACCACAATCACACACTACCTGTATATCACCTGGTTTACTTTATCATTTGTAAGGAGTACAAAAGTTTAGGTGAATAATACTTATCATACATGAAATTTCACCACTAAAAAGTGTCGGTCTCCTGAACATTCCCACTCAAACAACCTGAGTTAATTTTGATGCAAGGGCTTCGATCTAACATCAAATGTGAAGAAGAAGAATCCATGTTCCAGGTATCCTTCCCTCTCTCATTTTTTAAAGTCAAAAAATTCTACACCTTTTCTTCTATTAATAGACAAAAGAACCCCAATCCTTTTAATGTTTTAATTTTCACGATCATATTCTAATCACACTAGGAGAATGTATGGATTTTATTTATTTTATTATTGTTAAGAAAACATTATCAAAACATATATCATTGGTATATCCTATTATTCAAAAAAATGCACATAAAAATTATGAATAAGTTCTAAAAATTGAAAATAAAGTGGTTTTTATTCATTATTAAATCTATTAAATTGAAATGTGCAATGGATAGGGGTTGGTGTTTGGATATATAACTTGATTGTAAATTTAGAGAAGAATATTTTATTGAGTGGTATTGATATTAATTATAAATTTCACTTTATAGTAAACCTACACATTAGGAGAATAGTTTCTCACATCATACCCATCAACCACAATCCTCAAAAAGATCCTTCAAAATCATCATGATTGGTTCATTAGTCATTGTATCCTTTGTGGATAATTTATAAATACATCAAGCTCATAGTAAACCATATATTTTCATAAATTTTCCTACCATTTTACTATGAGTTATAGGAGATAAATATAGTCCTTGGAAGGTAGGTTACAAAATGAATATTTAATATAAATAAACAACTTTAAATTAGTGTGGATAGGATAAATAAAATCAAGGATTTAATTCATAAATTATGCATGATTAATATAATTTGATAAAATAGAAAAATTTTATCTCACTTTTGTATTATATGTTTAAATTTGTGATGGGTGTATCTTTTATTCAAATAAATTGTTGAATTATTTAAATGGAATTGGTGGAAATTAAAACCCTTTTTATCAGTACTTTTTTAAAAGTACCGATAAATCCCTTTGTTGTCTTATAAATTTAACCATAACTGAAATTTTCCTTCCATTCCATTCAAGTTATTTCATAACTTAAACCTCAGTTCCCTCTCCCTCACCAATTCTCTCCCTCTCTACTACTTAACCTTACCACCACTCTCCCTCACCATCGTTCACTCTCCCTCACCCAATATCAGAAAAACTGACACTTTCAAATCCAATGGAATGTGACTTATTATATGTTCAATATTTTAGCATTTTTAGTTCTTATTTGGGTGTTTTTAAGTTTCTAAAAGTATTTGAACAACATTTTCCCTCCCTCATGCATACCTAATATATCACCACCATCACACACTACATAGATATAACCTAATTCACCTTAGCATTTGGAAGGGTTATGAAAATTTAGGTGACTAATAATTTTCATAGGTGACATTTTTCCACTAAAGTATCTATCACCTCAAATTTCCCAATCCTTCTGCATCCTGATATAATTTTAATGAGAGGGATTGGATCTAACATCAAACACAAGGGAAAATAATAAAAGTTCCATACATCCTTCCTTCTCTAATTGATTAAAATCAAAAAATTATTACCATTTTCAATTATTAATATAACAAATAAACCTCAATACTTTTAATATTTTCATTTCCATGAAAATTTGAGGCTTCCATAATGAGAATGTATTGATTTATTTTATTTGGTTATGGTAATTGAAAACTTTCAATTCATATATCATTTTTATATCCTCTTATTTTGAAAAAATGTCCATAAAAATTATGAAGAATTTCTAAAAAAACATAGAGAATAAAGTGGTTTTATTCATCATTAAATCTATTAAATAGACCTATTAAAGTGAAAGGGATTAGTGTGTGGTGATATAATTTGTATGGTAATTGAGAGATGAATATTTCAGTGAGTGGTATTGATCTTAATTATACATTTTACTTCAATGTAAACCCTCACATTATCACCTTATTTATACACATCATACCCATCAACCACAATCCTAAAAAGGAACATTAAAAAATCATAATGATTGGTCATTATTCATTATAACCTTTTTGGATAATTTATAAATAAAATGAGATTATAGTAAAACATGAACATTTATAAGAATAATTATAAATTTTTTTACCATTTTCCCTTATGTTGAGGGTGATAAATAAATTACTTGGAAGGTATGTTACAAAATGCATTTTCAATGTAAATATAAATTTTAAATTAGTGTGTATAGGAGAAATAAAATCAAGGTATTTTAATTCCTAAATGATTTATATAGAATATAATTTAAAAGTGTAGAAAATTTTTATCTCACTTTTGAATTATATATTTAAATTTTTTATTGGTGTATCTCTTACTAAAATAAATTTATGAATTATTTAAAAGTAATTACCTGAACATAAAACTATTGAATTTATTATTCATATTTTAATTTAAATTCTATGATATTAATGATTGAATCTAGACTATAGATTATTTTTATAAAAATATTAATTGTTTCAAGTGGATTGTGATGAATAATTATTTTTAAACATCCTAGATTTTATTAAAATACTAATGAAAAATTAATGATTTTTATATTCTCTTTTACTGAATTTATCAATGTTATATGAATTTTATTAAGGAATTATATGTAAGATTCTAGAAGTCTAGATAATTCTTGAATATTATTTTAATTAAAACTCTATCTCAGTAATCCTTGATTGAATTTTCTAATTGGATATAATTTTTTAGTTGAACTATTAATAAATATTTCTTAGGACATGTTCAGTAAGATTAAATAGTTTTTTAGGAAAAATAATTGGAAATGGGATTTAAAATTGAATCAAAAATCATGTTTTGTATGATAATTTAAGGAAAAAATACTGATAAGTTTTATATTTTGTAACAACCATGTCAATTATTTAAATTTGAAACATTTGCGAAACCCAAAATATTGTGTTCTTCATTTTTTCTAATATCTTGAGTACCCCAACCTGAGGCTTTTAATTCATTGGACTTAAATTCAAGAGTTTCTTTAAATGTTGGGTTCTAAAATATCCCATATGATTTTATTTTCTTAATACTTTTTCTGTATTTATTTAAATTTTATATAAAATGAATAATTTATGAAGCTAATAGGATGAATATGAATCGAAAATGGATAGATGATAATCGTACGAAAAATAAGTATGAATATGGTGTTAAAGAGTTCATCATGATTTAAATAGCTATTGCATACAATACTTCCCATATCCTTTGTATGCATTTACATTGTTTTATTCATGAAAAATTATTCTAGAAGAGATGGAATAACATTTGATTTTCCATAGAATAGATCAAAGCTATAAATGTTGGAATAAACATAGGGAGAAACTAAATTTTAATAGGGATAGGGATGATAGTATTTTTTATCAATCATTTTATATGGATAAAAATGTAAATGATAATAGAGATCGTGTGGATGAACTGATAATGGAAATTGAATATGACAATAATAATTATCTAATGTTATTTGAGAAGATAAAAAGTATTGTATTTGGTTCCATATAACCAACTTCAATATACTTTATCCTAAACTATATTTATAGTTTTGAATATTAATAAACTCCTTATCACATCATGCTTGTTCTTCTACGTAACGTAGTATGTGATAATTTCCTAAGATTAGTTGTTCCACTAAAAACATCATAGAAGTTCCCCATTGTGATGAAGACCTAGAAGTTACATTATAGTATTCTTAAATACATGTCCTATAGTTTGATGATATAATTTTAGGGACACAAATGATATAGGATATCAAGGGTGGAGGCTCATAGGACATTGTGGAACCCTCTCATGGTGTACACCCTTGGTAATATCAAATTTAGAATATTATGAGGGTGAGACCCACCAGTTGGAAATATAGATTTATATATTTCATTGGATGTTTTTATTTGAAGATGTGTTTATTGGTCCATAGACTTTAATATTATTATTAATGTGTGTTATAAGTCATGTAATTTTATGTATTTATGGAAACCGGTATGATATATGTTACCAAAGAGATAGGATATGTTTGGTGCGTCACTATTAATATTTCATTAATGAATAATGTGAGAAAGGAATTTTCCCTTATATTATTTAATAGAAGTTGATATCCCATGATATTTGATGGAAATCGTATAGCCTAAATAAATCCACACCCATGGTGTTTTATTGGAAAGTTTGATTTCTAGAAATCCAAAGAAAGAGATGTCGAGCATATAGGTTGGTGGAAATGGCGTGCAACTTACATGATTAGATATTTCATGATAAAGGGATTATGTTACATAACAAGAATATGTATAATGTATTATGTCATTGTAACATTAACTTCATTATCAAAGGGTGTCTTTGAATGTTTCTAGATGATAACCTTGAACATTAGGTTGCTTCTCCTAATCCCACTGAGAAAGAGGTCTATAATTTCATAGACTATGTGTATCCAAAATCTCAGTTGACTAATATATTATTATTTATTATCTAAAAAGTTCAATAAATATTATTCCTTAAAATGGATTAATAATTATACATATTTTCTTTATTATATATATTCTGTCACAATCTATTCAAGAGAATATTATGTAAGTGGGATATTTAATAAAAAAAAATTTCTATTTAGTGAATATAATATTTATTTATTTATTGGAAAATAAGGAAGTGATATTTATTTATTAAATAATTAGTCATTGTTCAAGGCCTAATAAATATTGCGGATGAATGGTAAACTGGGTTTATAGGTCTAGTGAGAAATAATATATATTGAATATTATTTGATTAAATAATATTTAATTTAATTAACTTGTTAAGCACATGTCAAGAAATAATATTATTATTATTATAGACATGGTGTTCTATAAGGATTAAATAAATATTAAAGGGCACCCATATAATTATTAATTTCTAACCGTAATGATATATAAACCAAATTATATTATTTTTCATGGGAGCTAATTAATTTTGTTATGAACAATGAAATATGGAGAATTATCTTGAAACCTTAAGAGAGCTCAATTATCCTAGAACACTCTCAATAACAGAGAGTTATCTTCCTTCACCTTCCACTATCGATTCCTAAGAGATCAAATCGAATCCTTTGGAAGTGATTCTAGGGGATATCGATGGTGAAAGATGCAAGCAATAGGGTCTATCATGCCAGTACCCAGAGATTCATATAGTGATGTTTGAAGATTTTTGGAACACATGTGGATCACTGCTAGAGGGAATCTATTCTTTATTCATATAATGAAACAATGGTATGACGTAGATCTACTATTAGATCGATCAAAGAAGAAATAATTTCTCATAAGGTTTTTCTTAATTTCTTAAATTAATTATAAATATTATGTGAAGATCCTACACTTTGGTTCCAAAATATTTTCAATTTTTTATATTCATTTATTAAATTTCATTGATTATGGTATTTATAATCATGTGAATATTGAATTAATCATTAAATCATGAAAAAAATCAATGTTCGTCACAACCCATCACAAGATTCCACTATTTTAGAAACATTCAAGTTGTATTATAGTGGGATAAATAATTATTTATAATTATTTGAAAATCAATAATTGATTTATGCATTTATTATTGGTTTTAAATTATAATTTAATCCTTATTTAATCCAAATTGATAAATATATATTGTTCCTCTTCATTTATCATAAATATAACCAAATTGATTAAATTTATGAATGAAATAAATTTAAATATCTCATGCAGAGGTGTCGATAAGTCTGGCCAGATAATACAAGGGTACACTCCATGTAACCCATAAGTCACATCATGTACCCTAGAGGTACAGTTCGTTTACTAGTATTGAAGACACTAAGAATTAATTTTTAATTAACTCAGGGTATGTTCATTTATTACATGTGGTGAATTTAATTATACATCACATGTTGATAGGGCCAGCCTGGCTCATGGTCATCCAGTGTACACACCATGTGACTTCAATACACAGTGTGTAGTCCTTTAGTCATTAATGGGTTAGGTGTCATCTTATATGTCCTCCATGACTTGTGTTCATGTAAATTAGGGACCAAACACAATTTAGCCCTTGTACACACCATGTACTCGAAAAATATTTATGGTATGGTTACACACTGAGTCTCTAGGTGTGTTTCGTGGATAGATAGTGAAAATAATGCATCTCATGTTTCTTAAATGTACATGGTGTGTACTTTTACTTAATTATCCAAAATTAAAATTAATTTATTATACTGTAAAAACCATATCAATATGTAGTTGTGTTTGGTGATTAAGTTGATAGGACACACCATGTAGTAGGTTTATATATATATACATATATGCTTAATTCATTTTTGTGTAATTTTTGGATCTACTATCATGTGTAAATCATATTATAGTTATTACTCTATGTGCATTGAATTATTACACTCTACATAAAAGTAAAAAACATGTAAATTGTCCGATCATTATGTTTTTAGTGCATATCATGATAGTATGTGATAAGTCATGTATTCCACATGTTACATGAGTAAACAGTATATGAGTATAGTACATATTGTGTAGTTCGAACATGTTCTCAACGTGTTTCCACCAAGGTAAATTTTTTTACATGGTTTATTTTAAATAAATTTATTAACTTTATTTAAAGATACGATAGATGAGAATCTCAAGGGAATTTTTATTAGAATTATGATAAAATAATTGATTAATGAATGAACATAATTAAGTGATTCAAGTGTGATTTATCTTAAATAAGAATGATTATAACTAAAGGCTAATTTTATTAAATGTGTAATTTTTTTCATGAATGTGGATGATCATGATCCTAAAACAGACCTTTTTATGTGATTTTTTTCATTTAATTTATCATTAAATTAAATTTTTGGCCTACATGTCATATATTATCTCATTATGTAAGGGTGAGTGTGCCCATGGTTTCTTTTATATAAACCCATTAAACAATCTATCGGTTCCCCTCACCTACGTTTTACTAAAAGCATATGTAATGGTTATAGATCCCAATATGGTGCACGTTGTTCAAGTTTTGACGTGAGGTAAAACGAATACAAGAGAGATACATAGGTGGATAGCTGGATCGTTGAAACATGAACCTTAATTGGTTTTAGGTGTTTTCCCATTGGTCTATGGTTAGTTTATCCTCCATTATATCAAATTACCATTAGTAAAATCTTATGATGATGCCACTTTATTATTTTATTTCTCTCCAGTTTCCTTGTTATATTAATATGGATGTTTTTTCACAATCACATGAATTACTGAATTTACAAGCACGAAATATAGAACTAAAATTAATTAGATTATGCATAAATATTATCTTAGACATGGTAAAACACTTAAGTAAATCTACTAAATATTAATAAGAATTTAATAAAGATAATAATTATAAATTCAAGTATAAATGATAAAACCCCTAAATTATAAATATTAAGTCGGTATAGCCTTCCACTACTTTAGTTAAAATAGAACTATAGTTCAAAATACATTCCCAGCCAAAGTTGGGGTGATTTTAATTATCAATTAATTCTAACTTGAAGTTTTCGGTTGATGTAAATTTTTTACATCAAGGGTTGAATTCCAAAGCAGGACTTTATGTGACTGAAAGGAAAATGTTGAGAAAATCCAATTTAAGGATTTTAGGATTGGTGAGTCCACTCAACAGATCAAGGAACTTCGATTTAATGAAATTGTTATATGTAATTCCAATATAAAATCCTTAAAATGTATTGACTAGAAAATTTTTGGGTGTTGAGAACGGGAATATGGATTATTTCTAATAGATTTTCCAAGAAACAGTATATTCCAAAACAAATAGCAAGGGATATTGGATTTTGATAAAATAGTGTGAGAATAATAAATTTTATATTTATATATTTGTCTAAATTTTTTCAGATAAAGTACTAAAACCCTACTCATCTTATTTATATAAAAAAATTAAATGACTTCAAACATATCACTATGACCCATACATGAGAAGGATAATTTTCTCACTATCAAAAATTTCCATGAATGGAAAAGTACCTTATGCATTATCCTATTCCATGAAAGGAACTTTTATATTCTATAAAAACCTATTCCTAATTATAATGGTAATGAGGATAATGAGGATGATTTATCTCTCTACAAGAAACATTTTAATGATTATACATATGCTTAGTATTCCATGCTATCATCCATGACCAACAAGATTTTGAAGCAACATGAGTACATGGATGAGTATAGAATGATGCCTCACCTTCAAGGTCTCTATCAAAAGAATGTGGGATAATAGAGATACAAGATATCCAATGATATTTTTACAACTAATCTTGGAGAGTATTTTCTTGTTGGGCCTCATTTAGTAATTCTTGCTGGCTATGTTGAATGCTAAGAAATCATAAAGATTAAATTATCATATGAGTTGGGAATAAATCTCATACTTTTCACACTACCCAAGACCTCGTCTATTTTTATTATTAATTATAACATGAAAAATAATGAGAATTATCTTTCAAAACTTCTTACTCCAATTTTACAAGTACATTAGGACATAGGGAATGTCAAAACCATAGTATTTATAGTGAATAAGAAAAAGAAGAACAAGGAAAAGGGGTACAAGACTCGTAAAAAGTATAAATCTCCAAAGCATCATCCTTTTAAGAAGATGAAGATCTATAGTAAGCGAAAGGAAAGGGAGTTAATATGTTTTTCATGTGTCATTCAAGGCCACTGAATGTGTAAATACACCTAAAATAATGGGAAAGATAAAGGTTTGTTTTTTATTGAGTGTAATCTTTCAATATCTACACATTGCGTATTAGATATAGCCTTTGGTGCTCACATGTGTATCCAAATGCAAGAACCATGGGTATTCTGAAATATTTCTAGAGGATTGGTAGATTTTTTTAGTTTCCAATGATGTGAGTTTGGATTCTCTAGAACTTATTTAATACCACCTTTCATTTCCAATAGGTATGATATTGGTTTTAACATTTTTTTATTATGTACCAACAGTTACCAAGAACATAATTTCTACATTATTCATAGATAGAGATGGTTCTATTTTAATCTTTGGAAATAAGATTTGTTTCTTTTATAAATACAACATATTTTATGGTATGGATCATTTAAATAATCATATTTGTGTATTAAATTATGAAAACCATGTATTGGAAATAGATAATGAATCATGTTCACCTGAATCATATAACACCCAACTATGGAATCACTATCTCAGTCATGTAAATGAAAAGTGTTCAAAATAAAACTCTTTCAAAATAGTTACTTACAATATTTTGAGCAGAATCCACATAGAAAATATCATGATTGTTTATAAGATAAAATTACCAAACTTCCATTCAGTGGTAAAGGTGAAAGAGCCATAGAGATTTTAGGATTGGTACTCACTGATGTGTGTGGACCATTTCTAGTAGAATCTATAGGTGGATATTCTCACTTCATAACATTTATTATTGAATTGATAATATATGTCGATGTAAACCTGATGAGGTATAAGTCCAAGTCCTTTGAGAAATTAAAACAATTCAAGAATAAAGTAGTGGATCAACTTGGGAAATAGATAAATAATATTTTATCAGATCAAGGTAGTGAATTTCTTAACCAAGAGTTTATTGACCTTTTAAAAGAGTTTTGGAGTTGATATCTACTCACTCCACTATACAAACCACAGTGTAATGGTGTTAGTGAAAGGAGGAACACTTACTTAATAGACTTGGTAAGGTCAATGAAGAGTCATGAAGATGTTCTATTATCCTTTTGGATATATGCATTGAAACTCTGGCTTATACATTAAACCAAGTACCAACTAATGTTTTATATAGAATAACCTTCAAGTTATAGAGTGTAGATAAACTTTTTTTTACATACACCTATATGGGGTTATGAGGAATTTGTTAAGGCCTTATCAGGAAACAAAATAGCACCCTAAGGCACAAAGTGTGTCTTTATTGGGTATCCTAAGGAAACAGTGGGATAGTACCGATAAAACCTATCATAAAAAATTGATTGTCTCTGGAGAAGTCGTCTTTATTGAGATGGAGGATATCCTAAAAAGGATAGTGGGAGAAATATTTATAGTGATGAATTTGGCGATCAGGATAGACAAAAGTTAGTACAAGAATAGATTCCCTAGGTCCCCATGGAAGAAAAAGTTCATGAAACTCAAGTACTAGGTAGAATTACTAGAGAGGTAAGAGAATCATGGAGATATGGTTTTCTAGTAATCGAATATGGTGACTCGTTATTTTTTGATAATGATGAACCTATCACTATAAAAAGGTAGTAGAGATCTCAGAAGATTTAAGATAGAAATAATCCATGAATTCTAAAATGTTTCCCATGTATAAGAACTAAGTTTGGATTCTAGTCGATACGCCAGTTGATGTAAAGACCGTAGGGTGAAAATTGGTATTAAAGAGAAAACTGAACATGGAAGGTAAATTAAATACCTATAAAGAAAGGATAGTGGATAAAGGGTTTAAATATCATCAACTAATTGATTATGACGAAACCTTTTCTACATTTTCCTTTTTTAAATCCATCATAATTCTAATTGTTATAGTGACTTACCATGACTATTAAATTTAGAAGATGGATGTCAAAACTAATTTTCTTAATGGGAACCTTCAAGAATATTTCCATATGACACAACTATAAGGTTTTGTGACACCAAGTGATGCAAAAATTATTTTTAAGTTTCAGAGCTCCATTGGTGGATTGAAGAAAGAATCTAGGCCATAGAACATTCTATTTTATGAATATGTAAAATAATTTGGTTTCATTAATAATGAATGTGAGTCATGTGTTTGAAGGAGGATTAGGTGGAATGAGTTTATTATCCTATGAGTATATGTTTGTGACATATTACTTATTACAAGCAATATACCTGTCTTATATTCTATTAAGGACATGATAAACAAGTTTTTCTCTATCAAGGACTTAGTTAGAGAAGCCTATATTATTGTGATCAAGATCATTTTTTATATATCCAAGAGGCTTCTTGGACTAATTCAAATTAAATAAATTGACCAGATACTAAAAAGGATTATTATGGAACAATTCAATAGAGGGTTGGTACTAATGTCACACAATATAAATATTTCTAAAAAAATGTTTTCTCAGGCACAATAGGAGAAAGATAGAATAACTAATATCCTATAATAAACGTAAATAATATCCATCAACTATGTCAGGTTATGTACTATACTTGATTTTTCATATGTATTGAGCATGTTAGGTAGATATTATGCTGATCCAAGAGAACAAAAATTGTATTCTGTTAAGGCCACCCTTTAGTATCTGATAAGAACTAAGGATATGGTCTTAGTGTATAGAGGATATGAAAAGCTAATCATCATAAGTTATACTGATGATAGTCTTCAAATAGATCAGAATAGTCTGAAGTTTAGATAATATATTTTTCTATCTTAACAGAGGATTTGTAAGATGTAAGAGTTCAAAGAAGATTGTTATCACTTATTCTACAATAGTGTTTGAGTATATAGTAGCTTATTATGCAGCCAAACAAGCCATTAGTACATGAAACATTTTCCATGATCTTTATGTGGTACACAGTAATCAAGACCCTATAACATTATATTATGACAATATTGTAGGGATGGCTCTTGAAAAAGATCCAAGGTCACATTAATGGACAAATCACATACTTTCAAATTATTACCTATTGAGGAATTTTTCTCAGAGGGGTGAATTTATAGTAAATACAGTTCACATTGAAGAAAACATAGAAGAACCCTTGACTAAAGGCCTATCTCAGCAGAGGCATGAGTATCATTTGATAGCTAGTGAACTGACGGTTGTTGCAAGTTGGGTCTAGTAAAAGTGGGAATATGTTAGAGTTGGTGCCCTAGAACCAACTTTTGTTAACTTTATGACAACCTTTATTTGTATTTTTATTTTAATAAACTCTTTACAACATCATGTTTGTTATAATACATAACATAGTATGTGATAATGTCATAAGAGTACTTGTCGCATTAAAATGTCATAGTAGTCTATTCTATGATGAGAAACTAGAAGTTCCATGGAATTATTCTTAAATATATTTTTTATATCTGAATGATATCATTTGAGGGAAACAAATGATATAGGCTATCATGGGTGGAGAATCATTAGACTTTGAGGAACATTCTCAGGGTATATGCCCTTGGTAATATCCAATGTAGGATATTATGAGAGCAAGACTCACCTGAAGAAAATAAATATTTTTATGTTTCATTGGATAATCCTATCAGCAAATATTTGCATTGGTCCTTAGAATTTAATTGTAGTATTAATGAGTGTTATAAGTCATGTACTATGATGTATTGAAAAAAACCATGACGACATATGTTCACGGTGAGGTAGGATATGTTGGGTGCATCTTGAGTAATATTTCATTAATGAATAATGTGAGAAAGTATTTTCCCTTATGTTCATTATAATAAGTTTATATATAAGGCCTTATAATGGAAATGATATAGCCTAAATAAATCAATGGCCATAGTGTTCAATATGAAAGTTCAAAATCAAAAAATTCAAAGAAAGATACATTGAACACATTGGTTGATGGAACTAGTATACAACCATATTAATTATAAATATTTCAATAAAGTGATTATATTAAACTTTAATCATCCGTATGATATATTTTTTTATTATATAATTAACTTATTTATCTATGTGTGCCTTGGCTTGTTCCTAGATGTTAGCCTTAGACTTTAGACCGCTTCAGCTAATGTCACTGAGAATAAGGCCAAGAGGGTCACACATTAAGTGTATGGAGAATCTTAGTTAAATAATGTATTATTAATAATTATTAAATAGTTTGAATAAATATTATTCTTGATCAAGGTTTAATAATTATTCATGATTACTTGATCTCATATATTTCATCACCAGTCATTTGAGGAAATATCATATGAGTAAAAATTTTAATAAATATTAATTTTCTATTTACTGAATATAATATTTATTTATTTATTAGACAATAATACATTTATATTTATTTATAAAATAAATAATCATCATTCAAGGCTCGATAAAAATTTTGGAGGAATAGAGAACCAAGTTTATAAGTCTACTGAGAGATAATAGAAATAGTTATTATTATTTGATTAAATAATATATAATTTAATTTTCAAGATAAATGCATGTCTAGATATAACAGTAATATTACTCTTATAGACATGTTATTATTAAGGTATTAAATAAATATTAAAGGGAACTTTTGAAATATTTATTTATAACCCTATAGGTATGAAAACCTAATATATTATTTTTCAAAAGAACCAATTCATATTTTTGTGCACAATGAAGTCAAAAGAATCCTCTTAAAGCCTGAGAGATATCCCTTATCCAAAAATTCCCTCAATAAAAAAGTAAAATCATAATCTAACTTCTACTCTCAAGTCAAGAGAGATCAAAGAGAATCCTTTAGATGTTATTCTTGGGGTTATCAAAGGAGAACGACGCAAGGGATAGTATTTACCATGATAACACATAAAGATTCCTATGAAAATGTTCAGATATTTTTGGAGCACATGATGATCGACTCTTGAGGGAATCTATTGTTGATTCCTAAAACACAACAGTGATACAATATAGATCCATTGTCAGATCGATCAATGAGTAAATAATGTCTCATATGGTAATCCTTAATTTCTTAAAATAATTATAAATTATATGTGATGATCATTTTCTTCTGTTTCATTGTTCTATCCAATGACTATATTATATGATTTAATTTAATTGATCATGGAATATATCATCAATTGAATTGTAGATTAATCATTTATCATGAAAAAAATGCAATGTTGGGCATAGCCCATCGCATTCCTCTACTTCACCTGAAACCTTAAAATAGTTGTTCTATTATATATTAGTTATTTTAAATATATAAAATTGTCATCAATATTAATGTTATATAATTTTAAAGATAATAGTGTATGGAGATACACCAACATTTCATAAATACATAATATCCTCAATGATATGCTACCAATAGAAAATGAGCTTCTTTATAGAACATGTGAGGATAAACGAATGTTATGTTCAATGGGAATGATCTCTAAAAAATACATTCATCTAAAAATGATTACAAATTGTTCTGAAAGGACCATGAATCACTTATAAAATTATCTATGTGTGGAATGAATCAGTACATGAAATATTGATCATGTATATTAAAATTTTTATGGTACTTTCTTATCATTCCATGGTTTAGATGACTATATGGATTCTAGAAAACTGATAGAAAAATGACAAGGAATGTAGATACAAGAATTAAATATAGGAAACTAAATCACCTAACAGACCCTCCTAAGTAGAAGAAAATTGATTATGAGTATCTTGAATTTGGAAACGACTTGAGAAATCTCTGTCTCGTATTACCTATAGATGAAATAAATCATTTGGAGTACATATTAATACTCATAGTACATATCTATTTATGTTGATAAATTATAACTTTTCACCACAGTTATGCATAAATTGAAAATATAATATGTTGTCTATGATAATATCTGGACCAAAAATACCTTATAATGATATTGATGTCTATTTCGATCCATTGATTGAATATATGAAATTGATATCGGATACTGGTGTTACATTGTATGATGATCATAAAAGGGAAGAGTTCAAATTGAGAGTGATGTTGTGGGATAATAATTGAATTTCTTATTTATATAAAGGAATGTTGGGTGTCCTATTGGTGAAGAATGTACACACTCAGTCAAGTTAAAAAATTCTTCAAATACTATATTTTTATAATATCATAATTTTTTACCTCGATAACATAAATACTAATCCAAGAAGATGTCAATTGATGGGAATAGAGAACAAAGTACAATATTGTATCTACTAAGGGATGATCATCTATTCAAGAAATTAAAAGATATTGACATTGTTTTTTGTAAACCTTTTTCAATTTTTTATATGAAATCATATTAGAAAAATATTGTAATTTTCTTTGATTTATCATACTGAAATTTTTTTAATATTAGTCATTTTATTAATGACATTCATGTGGAAAAAAATTTATTTCATGGTTTTACTGGAATGTTACTAAATGTTCCAAAAAAGGGATGGAATTAAGGCTAGTTTATACTTTATTGACATGGGGATAAGGGAATAGTTGGCACCAATGAAGGTTGAAAGGGGAAGTTTTCTTTCTCCAATAGCATAAACTCTATCCCAATAAGAAAATAAATGATTTTTTAATTTCCTTTATGGTATAAAATTTACTTATGGGTATTCATAAAATATCAATAATTTCATTTCCATGACTAATTTGAAGTAAAATAGTCTAAAATCACATGAATGTCATGTTTTGATACAAAATTTGATTATCATCACTTTACATTGAATTCTGCCTAAAATGTATGACATTCATAAACCTGACTCTGCTTATTTTTCAAATCCATAGGCAGTAAAATGATAGACCCGATGAAGTTATCAATGATGAATAAGGATATTTCAGTCAAATTATATGAATTCGATATGTTCTTACCACCATTATTCTTCAATATAATGGCCCACCAAAAGGTTAACTTGGTTAGAGAGGTTTAACTATGTAGTCATATCCATTATAGATAGATGTACTCCATTGAGTGGTATATGAAGATTTTGAAATGATGCATCAATAATCAAAGTAAACCAGAAGGTTTTATTATATAATGATATGTTGTTGAAGAATTTTCTACCAATTACCAGTCAAATTTTGACTACATAAGTCTCCCAATGTCTCATCACAATAGATGCCTTATGGGTGAAGGGATTTATAGAAGAGATGTTGTTACATTACCATCACAGAGTGGTATAAAGATAACATTTACATTTTATATAATAGTAAAGAGGTTTCTCTAAATTTTATATCCCATAATGTAATTATTAAACATTTGAATCCATCAAGGGATAAAGGATGATATCAAATAAACATGATATATTGTTTATAGGATGCTTCAAAGATCCTATTTATAAAGAGTTGTCTGAAAAACTGAATTAAATTTCCAAATGACTATGATGGATATCCAAATGACCAGATGAAAATGTTATATCTTAAACTTGTCATGTAATTAAGGGTTATACATTCTATACAAAGGAATAATATGAATTAAGTAAGATGAAAAATAGTAGAGTTACACTTGTGGAATAAACGATGCACATATCTAGTTCCAAGAATATAAATCCAATTTATGTGAATATGGAATATTTCAAAATCATGAAATAGATATACGTGTTGGATTATACAATATTTCAAGTGCATATTTTTCATTTCAAATGGGTTGAAAATAAGAGTTCAGTAAAAGTAAAATAATAGAGCTTCATGAAGGTGGATTTTAGTGTGTAAGTATATAAGGATGATCCATTCAGAATATAATCACAATCAATGAAATTATTTTTTGTATTAGATATGGAAAAAAATAATTGTTCAATTTTTTCTATTTTTTATTGCAAAAAAATATAGGGCCAAATGAAAATTCAATTGAGGATGACCCTTTTCATGGGAGATCACAATCATTTCACACTGGTCCCAATATTTAAAATGACATGTACATTAGAGGGGAACACAAATATTGGATTTGGATACTAAATTTATGATCCAAATCCCTTTAACCATTAAAGAAAAAAATTGATAGTTCAATGAGAAGGTTAAACTATGTTTTAATATACTGTACTTTTCCTCATTATATTAATGTGGTCACTACTGAAATTATGTAATATAAATTAAATATTTGGTTAATAATATAGATAATGAATTCTACATGTGGTTATGTTACCATTTTGTGGAAGAATAGTTGATTAATTATAAAATAGAATCCTTATTAGGGGATGAACAACATGTTGATTAAGAAAATAAGAACGACATAGAATCACTGTGTTAAATAAAATTATCTAGGTAATAAGAAAGGGTATCAAATATGAGGTTGGATGAAATCAACATGGCCAACCTGTTGATCCTAAAAAATCAATGTTCATTAGTTATGTTGGGCTCACAATGAGAATGCATGTGCTAATTGATATAGATGAGTGGCATCATTTCTTACTGGCATTGAACGATATAAAATATTAAGGCAATGTTATGATATAATTTTTCTATTTTATCAAAATATTATATAATGAAATGTTTAGTTTTTTTCATTATCCCTTACATAGTGAGTTTCTTTTAGATGATTTCTATAATAAAAGTGTTTTAATGGCTACTAAAAAAGAACATAGAGGCTTCTGAACACTTATAACAAAGAATCATCTTAGGGATACTTGTGGGGAAAGTAAATCCCCACCCATGAGTTACTTATGCACAAATTATAAAACATGATACATAGAAGTATTTCATTAATCTCCACGATGAGGAATTTTTTTTAGTTACTTTTATTTGATAATATATTATTTCAAAATATTTTTATATCCAATTTCATTATAAATTTTTAATTTATGAAATAGAAAAGGATTGTTGCAAATAAACAATGTACAAAAAAACCAACATACCCCTACTATAACTCATGCATGGGATATGATTCCCTTGAAAAAAATTGTTATGTATTTTAAATCAATAATAAAAGTTCTACATGATATGAAACAATATAAGTTCCTTTTATTATATTCATATTGATGAATCAAAATCCAAATCCACTTCTATCCTATGTCATGGGCTATAGAAAAAAGATCATATAAATAAATTTGGTAAACTAGTTGATCAAAAAATAAAAGTCATATGGGAAGTATGTGTATGTAGGTCGTAATGGTAATTCATTATTCTTTATAAAAATATTATGTAAAAATATATTTTAATGTTTATATGTTTTTATGTGGTTTAGACACAAGATTCAGCATTGAATGTAACTAAACAAAAGATAATTTTAGTAGCTTCGAAGTAGCTATAACAATATAGTAGTGTTAGAGGTAGACGTTTTGGAGTGTCACCTTGAACATATTTCGAGAATAAAAATATTCAGAAATCTATAATTGAGAAAATGAAAAGCATGCAAGCATAGATAGATGATTTGAATGATATTATTATCTAGTTTGGTTCAGCGGAACAATATATGTGAAAGGATAAAGAGAACCATGAGTGGAACAAAGAATAGTAAATAGATATCTAAATGATCCCATGATCTTTTAGGACCGTCATTCCCCTCAACTACCTACCTTACCCAAGGTAATAAATTTTTTCATTACTATTTTCACTACATGTGAACAAAAAACTTGTGATAAATTTATATGAATAAAATTATGTAGGGTGAAGTTTTTTGTGATTTATATCTAACAAAAACTACACATTTACTTATAGAAAAGGGTATGGTGTATAATATAACATGATACAATCTACACAACAAGCAACTCCCAAAATATCACATGAGAGTGGGGATTGTGGTAGAACTTGAGATGAGTGCTGAGTGGCATGTTCCACATGATGATTTGGATATTACCAAGGACAATGGTGTTATTGTAACATTTATAGTATGGTTGTATAATCTTATAAAATTACATGTGTTATGTACTTAACCTTTCTTTAAAATAATAAACATTTAATAGTTGATAAAAATGCCTAAAATGAGGTATGATATTGCAAATGGATTAATCGATGAGGAAACAGAAGGTCGGATCAAGTCAATCCAGTTAATAAACCATGAAATCAAAAGGACATTCTAAGGGTACATTCTCCCTAACAATTACACTACCAGATATAATAATATTTTATGTTCATGCTGAAACAACATTCAAAAATAGAGATGTTTTCAACATTCATTATGAAGAATAAATATTTAGAGAGACCATTATAGACGTAGTTGTTCTTGACAGCATAAATGACATTATCAAGTTTGAATGGCTTTGAATCTCAATTGTGAATAATTAAATGAAGTAAATTTTTAAAATATGTTTTCCCAAAATTTGATCTACTATGTTCATTACTTTTAATAACTATTCATATTTTTTGCAGACATATATATTGCTCTATATAAATGGAAAAACCAGTGAGCCAAGACTTGGACTCATTAATTTCTCCATCATTTCTAATGAAAATTATTATTTGTGGAAATAATAAATTTACAAAAAATATAGAAGGCCTATATGATTAATTAGAAAATAAAATATTAGACAATATACTCCTCCTGATGCTAAAATTTCATGGGTAAAACTATATGATATAATCATATAAAATATATTTTTTTATTACTTATTTGTTTTTGTTTTTTTAGAAAGCACTAGATGTTGATCAAAATCAACTTATACACCCTAAATTTTTATTTTTCAATCCAATGCATGGATTTCCATCAAACCAACCGCACATGATGTCTATTGTGAATTCGTAATTCACTATAATCAATATTTTACCGATAAGCATAAAATTATACATTTTAGTAAGTGTTTTAACATGTTTTTTTATAGTATGATATATAAATATCATATAATCCGTTGTATAAAATTGGAAACTAAACACAAAAATCATATGGATTTCTTCAAATGGAAACAGATTAAGGAATATATAGTAATATTGGACTATTAAAACATATTTTAGAACTATTTACTTGTATTTTTAAATGTTTTTGCGATGTATAAGAAAACTAATAAAAAATATTTTGGATTATATTTTTGTAAATTAATGAAATATATTATATATTATCAAGAACCTAGCATCCCGGAATTGGTAATTTTTTAAGGTAATTAAAATTTCTAACAAAATATTTGTTCATATTTTTTTCTATATTATACCGTCACTATAAGAATTTATAAAAAACTACATACTCCAAGAAAGATAGAAATTTGTTTATAAAAGAGTGGGAAGAGTGCACAGTGTTAGAATGTTTGAGGACATAAAATTTAGTTGATTACCTCTTATGTTTGTGATATAGTCTGGGCCATGACTTTAGAGACACATTTGGGATGTGAATAATTGGTATCATAATACATATATATTATTTTTCACCTGTTATTCAAGGAAAATTATAATCAACGGTTACACTCTATGTATTTTAACCTCTTTTGGGAAGTCTTACTTTGGTTTCAACTATCTAAAACTAGCCTAGAAATAGAGAACATGTTCCTTTTTGGATAGAATATGAAACTGCATGCTTTCAAAAATATGAATTAAATAATAGTAATAAACCAAACCTCAGTCATTTCCACCTCAATTGGATACATAGTCTAATTGGTACGAATCGAAGTTTATGATTTTTAGTTTATAATTTACATTTTAAATTCAAAACACACATCACATACTCAAAACTGATAAAATTAATTCATATTGTTTTTATACTTTATTCCAATAATCCATCACTAATTTTTTATGTGTCGAAATGAACCGTACCTCAATCTAATACATGATATGTTCAAAATTACTCGAACTGAATGTTTTCAATATAATAGTGTCATTTTAGTTAAAAATGTGTATCACATATCCAAAATTGAGAAAATATGCTTGTATTGTTTTCAAAATTTAGAACAGTGATCCATAATTCATTTTAGAGGTTAACGAATCAACCTCACATCAATCTGATAAAAAGTGTTCCTAGAATGAATCGAAGTGCCTATTTTCAATATAAAAGTTGAATTTTAGGTAAAAGATCATATAACATATCCAAAATTGAGAAAATAGGATTGAATATATTTAAAACATTAGAACATAAATCCATTATTTATTTTAAATTTATAGGAATTTAATTCAGCTCAATCTGACACACGGTGTTCCCTATGTGACTCAAAGTGTGTGTTTTCAATAGAAAAGTGTCATTTTAGTTAAAACACATATCACATATCCAAAACCAAGAAAAAAAGCTCATATTTTTTTGAACCTTTTGTAAAAAATCCATAATTTATTTTTGACATGTTGGAATCAATTGAAACTCAATATGAAACATGGTGTGTCCTGTATGACTTAAAGTGTGTGTTTTTAATATAGCAAATCCATTTTAGTTAAAAACGCATACCACACATCAAAAACTAAGAAAAAATCTTAGATTTTTTTCCAAAATTAGTAAAATTATTCATATTCATTTTTTCATTATAAGAATCCACCACACCTAAATTTGACACATAGTGTGGTTTTTATGACTCGAAGTGCGTGTTTTCAATATAAAAGTAAAATTTTAGCTAAAAACACATCTCATATAGCCAAAAATAAGAAAATGTGATTTTTTTTAGTTTTAAAACTTTAGTAAAATAATCAAATTTTTTTTGATGTGTTATAATTTAATGAACATCAATATGAAACATGGTGTGCCTAATATGACTCGAAGTGCTTTATTTGAATATAAAAGTTTCATTTTAGTTAAAATGAATATCACATAGAAAAATATGTGAAAAGAATCCTGGATTATTTTAAAACATTATTAAAATGATACATATTTATTTTTTTATGTATAAAAATTCAACAAACCTCAATCTGACACACAATGTTCTCGATATGACTTCAAGTGCATGTCTTAAAAATAAAAGTGCAATTTTAGTTAAAAACACATATCACTTATCCAAAACTAAGAAAATTAGATCATATTGTTCTCAAAAAATATAACAATGATAAATAATTTATTTTTGATGTATTCAATCATACATGTGGTGTTCCTGGTATGATTCAAAGTGCATGTTTTCAATATAAAAGTTTCATTTTAGATAAAAACACTTATCACATTTCCAAAACCAATAAAGAGAGATTGTATGATTTTAAAACAATATTAAAATGATTCAGAAGTCATTTTTGATGTGTATAAATTAACCACACGTCCATCTAATACATGGTGTGCCCGTTATGGCTCAAAATGACTTTTTTCAATATAAAAGTATTATTTTAGTTAAAAACACGTATCACATTTCCAAAACTAAAAAAGTGAGCTCATGTTTTTCCAAAACATTAGGAAAATGATCCATAATTAATTTTTGATTTGTAGAAATTAGTCTCACCTCAATCTGACACATGATTCAACCGATATGAATTGAAGTGCTTATTTTCTATATAAATGTTTCATTTTAGCTAAAACGCATATCACGTATTTAAAACTAAGAAAATGATCTTTATTTTTAAAAAAAATTAAGAAAGTAATCCATAATTTATTTGTGAATTGTAGTAATTTACCGCACCTCAATTTGACACATGGTATTCTATGTATGACTTGAAGTGCTTGATTTCAATATTAAAGTGTCATTTTAGTTAAGAGTGTGTATCATATAGAAAAAAATGAGAAAAAAGCTTGTATTGGATTGAATATTTAGTAAAATAATCCATATTTTATTTTTGAATTGTATAAATCAATCACACATCAATCCAAAACCTGATGTTCCCAATATGACTCAAAGTGTGTTTTTTCAATATAAAAGTGAAATTTTAGTTAAAGACACGTATCACATAGCCAAAACTAAGAAAACAAGCTCATATTATTTTCAATATTTTGTAAAATGATATATAATTAATTTTTTTGTGTGTAGTAAATTACCAAACCTCAATCCAACACACGGTGTGTCTGGAATGACTAAATGTTCTTGTTTTCGATATAAAAGTGTCATTTTAGTTAAAAACATGTATCACATGGACAAAATAATAAAATGAGGAAATATTGTTTTAATACTTTTAAAACTGATATATAATTCGTTTTTGATGTGCATGAATCGATCACACTTCAATCTGACACATGATGTTCTTGATATGACTCAAAGGGTGTGTCTTCAACATAAAAGTGTCATTTTAGTTAAAAATGTGTATCATATAGAAAAAATCAAGAAAAAAGCTTTTATTGTTTTCAAACATTAGGGAAATGGTCCGTAATTCATTTTTGATATGTAAGAATCAATCACACCTCAATTTGACACATGATATTCCTTGTATGACTCGAAGTGTGTGTTTTCAATTTAAATGTGTTGTTTTAGTTAAAACATTTATGATAGAGCCAAAACTGAGTAAAAAATATTATATTATATTCAAAATTTATGAAAGGATCCATAATTTATTTTTTGACAAGTAGGAATTGACAACACCTCAACCTAATGCATGATTACTTGATAATATCCTTAATATATATAATAATTAACAACATAATTTCTCATATAACATTAAAATTATAATTTTTTTTCATTTACTGTTAATAAAATTAACATTGGTTTTATTGTAGGGACCAGATTTTATATGGTGGTTGATTTTTGGAAAAATTGTACAAGTTTTGATTTTGTATATGGTTCTTAATTTTTTTGGTAAATTTTAAATATGACATCAATGTAAATATTTTGAATGTAAACATTGAATTGAAATTATATTAAAATGTGATTTTTATTTCCCAATACATTTTTCTATATATTTTTATTCCTCTTTATGTATTCTGATTGGGATCATTTTTATAGGGCTTCTACATGGGTGTTGTTGGGCCACAACTATATAACAACTGACATAGCCTTTATAAGTACTAGAGAAAGACCAAATAAAGGGTGTATTTATCAATGCTATATAAAGTGATGATTAATATTTTCTCTTTCAGTGCTTACATAAAATGATGATAAAGTTTAAATTTCAAATCACTAGAGAAAGTATTGAATAATGGTGTCTTTATTGGCGCTAGGGAAATCACTGATAAAGTTTTCCTTCATGAGCACTAAAAAAGTGCTGATAAATAATGTCTTTATCAATTCTGAAAAGTAATCACTAATAATGGTATACTTTATCAATGCATTTTTTATCACTAATAAAGGTTTCTTATATTAGTTTCTGGGTTTACAACACTTTTTTTCACTATCTAAGTCCTTTTTTGCATTGTGAAAAGCTTTATCTGTATTAGTGAAATGCAATCACACAAAAACTAGATTACAGAGTTTAGGGAAAATCTATTTTGATTCTAAAAATTTTATATTCTCATAATTTTTGTATCGATAAATCATTTGAATGCCTCCATATGGCTTTAAATATGATCTGTAAAACTAACAAGTCAATATCTAGCAGGATAAACTAATTCAAATTTCAAACTAGATAATTATCCAGGATGGAGAAAATTATAATTCCAAAATAATCACAATAAAAACCATTTGAATTTAAAAATAAAAGACTAATTCAAACTAATTTTAATTTCTCATTAAATTATTCAAATAGTTCCCATAATAATAGGTCAAATAAATTCCATAAACATTATAAAATAGTTTGACTATTTAAATTTAAATTACATAGGATTTCTAATTTAATATAGTGCGTAATTAATATAAAATAAATATAATGCAATAAATATCACAAAATAAGATTAAATAATTTTTTTAACATTAAATATTAATTTAGAAAAGAATAAGTCAAATAAATCAACTCCAACTATAAAAATTTAAATATTCCAAATATATGTTGTAAGTGTACGCATAAATAAAGAATAAATTTAAATCATATTTTAAAACTATTAAAAATATTTTAAAAAAATCATGGGTTTTATAAAAAAATATATTAATTTTAGAAATCAATAAAATACATAAAATTATTAAAATAAGCATGTTAATAATCATGGTATCAAAAATCATGAAAAATAAAGAATGATAAAAATTCTGAATTTCATTAATAAAGAAATAAATAATTGTATTGGATGTTCATGCCAAGTGATATTATAGTTGATATAATTACCATGACATTATAATGTGTGGTCGGTTTTCTTACGATCAGTATAATGATCGTGAAAAATTAACAGTTTTTGGTCACTATATTGACCATGTGAACATCATGCGGTCACTTCGGAATATATCATACAATCACTATACTAACCTTGAATGCATGGTTAGTTGAAATATCATTGTACGGTAGGTATAGTAACGGTTTTTTGTCTCTATACTTACCTTGATTCTCCACGACAACTTCAACCAACGCAAGCACATTTGGTTTCTGATGTTACTGTGCAAGACGAGCATATATGTTATTATCTTTAAGATGTCAAATTATTTCAGGTTTTTAGGTAACCTCTTCATACCTACCATGAACCTATTTCTTATACTTACCATATATTTTCCAAAGTGACTATGAATTTTGAGTGAACCCTACCAAAGTTACTATATGAGTGTTTGAAGTGACTCTGACTTTCTCCAACTAAAGGCATAGAGCACTTGAAGTGACTGTATGTGTTTAAAGCTACCACATGAATTGTACTCCAAGAAAAGTACCACATCAACCACACCCCATATAATACCAATTTTTAGGTTACAATGGGTAGTGTAATATGTTCTAGAAGGGGGTGAATAGACTAAATTAAATTTTTTAAAGAAATGGATAAATTATCCAAATTACTTATTAAAGGTAATTAAAATTATTTTTTAGCAATAAAAATAAAAGAGAGAATGCATGATGTTTTTTATAGTATATTGTTCTAAAGTGGACCTATTCTACTCTTATACATCACTAATCTATGAGAGATATATTGTACACTAATATGATTTTTTAAAGGAAATCATAACCTCATTACAAACTAGTACTTCCAAATGAAGAAATTTTTTGTAATCAAATTATGATTCAACATCAAAATTCTTATTAGTGCACAATGTATCAATCACTAAGTATAGGGATATATGGGTAGAATAGGTCTTCTTTGGAATGAACTATTGTAAAAACATCTTTGTGCTATCTCTTTTATTTCTGCTTCTAATTATCCTTTTTTAATTAACTCAACTAATTAATTTATATAATTTGTTTATTGACTTAAAAATCTTAATCTGATCTATTCAACCCCCTCTAGATCACTATCATTACTCATTTTGACCTAACATGATTATTCACACTAATAATTATAAATGAAATCAAAACACAAACTACAACTTAAAAATAATTGTTATAGTGAAAGTGGTGAGGAAATAAAGATCATGAAAACATTTATGATATAATGAAAAATAAAAAACAAATATCCAATATAAGGATGTGGGAAATTAATTTCCCAGTCTACGGAATTTTTGGGGTGGTAATTTATTGAAGGTTGAGTGCTTAATCATACAACACCTTCTAAAATATTAATTTATGTTGGGGAAAATTTTATGATGTGTCTTGGCTTCCTTAAAACCATACAAGGCACTTTATAATTAAGTGCATTCTTGAAAACTATTGTTTAGAAGGTTCTTTATGATAAAGAGACTTCTTAATAAGACATTATATAATAAAGAACCCAACCTTCTTCATATTCTTTTAAACTGAACATTTTCATAAATTCTTTTAATATTTATCAATATTATTATATATTTCATTATAATATACGTTAATATGTATTAGTAATTTTTTTAATAAATTATATATATTAATATATTTTTAGTATTATAATATATATATTATTAAAATATATCCTAATATATATTATAAAAATTTGTGTTTTCAAAAATGAAATGTTTTAATAAAATTTTATAATATGTTAATATTAGAAATATATTGTATGTCAATTTAACTGTTATAATATATGTAAATATTAATATTAATATATATATATATATATAATATATTAATATTAGTATAATATATATATATATATTATTTAATTATAATAAATGGAAATATATATTAATATAATAAATTTTTTATAATAAAATTATTATTAATAACTATTAATTATATATTACTAATTCAATTAATATATATTTCAAATTATATTATTAACTACATTATTATTTATATTAATAATTATATTATTTATACCATTATTCATCATTATTAATAAAATTATTTAAAATATTTAATAATATAATTAATATTTACATATAATGTAATTCTTGATATTTAATTATAATAGATTAATTAGTAATACATAATAATGTTTTAATTAATAATATAATACTTAATAATAATTATGTCTATAAGTTTTTTAAACTATAAATGTTATGTTTTTAAGCAATAAAGTTTTTGACTTCTTAATTGGTTGTTTTATTATATTTACGAAATTATTTTTAATTTCATTTAGTTTTTTTATGTTTAGTGCGTGTGCCAAATTTTATTTAGATTGTAATTATAATTTTAAGTTTATACACATTCCAAATCACCAACTTGAAATACAATAATGTTTCAAGTAGGTGAATTTGAAATCTTATAAATTATAAAGTATAAATATAATCAAATTGAAATATGGCACACTGAGTAAACACATAAAATCTAATTATAATTTATAATTTATAAGATTCAAGAGTTACCTACATTTTTTTAAAGTCCAAATATCTTGTTTTGAAACAACAATGTTTTGTATTATCTATATTGTTGTCAGCTTATTATTTTGATGAAAATTGTTTTATTTGTAATTATTTATATGTGTTTAGTTTATGTTTTAAATTTAATTTGGATTGTATCTATAGTTAATTTTTATAAGATTTCAAAGTTTCCAAATAAAAACATTACCAAACTTATTATATTTAAAGTAAGAATCTTCGGAAGCCTATAAAATATAAACTATATGTAAAATATAAATAAAACTTATTAATTGAATTAACTATATAAAAAATAGTTTAAAATAAAAATAATTTTATTAATATAATGAACTAGAATTAATTTAAAACATGTAAACATTATTGATTATAATCATAACATTTACAATTCAAAAAGTTTATCCATATAAAATATAGTATAAATAAATCTAATTTATTTTTAAAACACTGACCAGAATGAAAAAAATTAATTGAAAATAAAATTACCATCAAAAAATAATAAACAAAAAAATTAATTTACACAGAAAATGTTTACTGCAAAAAATGATAAGTACAAATGTTTAGTTTTGAGACAATAATATTTTATGCCTACGAAATTATTTTTCATCATTTTTTTAATGAAATTATTTTTATTTTAAATTATTTTTTATATGTTTAACAAATGTTTCAAATTTTATCTATATAGTATTTATACTTTATAATTTATAGGCTTTCAAAATTACCTACTTCAAACATTTTTACATTTCAAGTAGATGGATTTATGAGCCCATAAAATATAATCTTTAAGAATAATAAAAATTAAACAAAAAACAGGGAAAAAAATATAAAATATAGTTTAAAATAAAAATAATTTAAAAAATATAATAATTTAAAACTAATTTATGTGAAACAAACATTATTGATTAAAAACGTAACATTAAGAGTTCCAAAAATTTATGCACCTAAAATATCGTATAAATAAAATCTAAATGAAATTTAAAACATTGATTCAACAAATAAAAAATAATTTAAAATATAAGGAATGTTAAAAAAATAATCAAAAATGTTTATTTTAAACAAAAAATGTTATCTGCAAAAAAAAATATAATATATAATTTTATGTTTTAAAACAATAATATTTTGTGCCATTGGAATTATTTTTCATTCATTATTTTTATAATATTATTTTTATTTTTAATTATTTTTTATATGTTCAGTCACTGTTTCAAATTTCAAATTATGTTTTATTTATACATTATAATTTATAAGCTTTTAAAGTCACCTACTTGAAGTAATATAATATTTAATGTATGTGAATCTGAAAGAATATAAAATATAAAGTATAAATAAAATCTAAATGAAATTTGACACAATCACAAAACATATAAAAATAATTGAAAATAAAATGTATTTCGTAAATATAATACACATAAACAATTTTACATGAACAAAACATTATAATATAAAAACATAAAATTTACACTGGGAAAAACATATGGGAAAAATTCTTATTTAGTATTATATTATTAAATACATTATTATGAAATAATTTTATTTATATTTTTACTATTACAATTAAATATTATGATATACATTTTTAAAAAATATTAATTATGTTTTTAAATATTTATAATTAATAGCATTATAATTGTGGATAATGATGTAAAAAATAATATTATTAATATAACTAATCAAGTAGTTAATAAAATAATTAAAAATAAATATTAATTAAATTAGTAATATGAAAATTTTAATTTTTATAAATAATATTATCATTATGAGTTTATTATACAATTGATAATCATTTATTATAAACATAATATCAATATAATTCATATTTTAATAATAAAAAATAATTAATTATTATAAATGTTAGATATAATATAATTATATATTTAGTTATTAATAGTTTATAATAATATTATTAATAATAAAAATTAATTACAAATAATAATACCATTATTTACATAATCATCATTATTATAAATTTTATTATTGGTCCTAAAAATAATAAACATAAAATAATTTACAAAACCAAAATCAATAATATTTAATTATAATAATATTATTATTATTATTAGGTAAACTAATAATAATATAATGAACAATCAAACACGCATATTAGAATTTTAAATTACTGAAATAGTTTTTTTGATTTTCTCAAGAAAATTACACATCAGTTTGACATGGAGTCATTTCCCGAAATTCAAAAATTATTCTATGGTTTTTGTCTAATAATTTCACATCAAGTTAAGCTCATTTGGTTGGCTTTCACTCTATGGTGCAGGTTTTTAAAGGTTGTTATTTTCTAAAAACTTATTATTTAGTCAATTCGGGCACATCGCATGACAGATTGATACGCCATGTGATCTTATATGTCACAAATAATTATGATACTAAAATCATAAGATTTCACATCAATTTGATATCATTTTCTTTGGTTCTAATGGTCAAACACATGTTTTAGAATTTTAAATTACTCAAAATTTGTTTTGGTCATATCAAGAAAAGGACGTATCAGTTTGACATAGAGCTGGTTAAAAAAATTCAAAAATCAATCTATGTTTTTTATCTTGTGATTTCATAGAAAACATGGCTAATTTGGAGGGCTTTCAATATATGGAACACGTTTTTGTAGAGCATTATTTTCTAAAAACAATTTATTTAGTCTGTTCGAGAAATTTGAAATTCTGATTGATGCGTCGTCTTCTCACACACATCAAAAATAATTATAAGACAAATTTAATAAGAATAAATTGGAGATCATTATCTCTGGTTTTAACAATAGAATGCATGTTTTAGAGTTTTAAATTAATTGAACTACATTTTCAGTCATCTCATAAAATTGATACGTTAGTTTGACGTGCCATCAGTTCCTAAAATTAAAAAAAAATTAATATACACTTGTTGTACTATAATTTCAAATCAATCTGAGATCATTTTATTTCCTTGTGTTCTATGATGTGCATTTTTTAAGATAGACATTTTCTAAAAACTCTATATTTTTTCCATTCGAGCACATCAAATATCGCATTGATGCATCGTCTCCTTATACATATAAAAAATAATTATTAGATAGATTTCATAATATATCATGTCAATTAGTGATCGTTTCTATGGTTTCAATATTCAAATGCACATTTTAGCATTTGAAATGACTAAAACTTTATTTTCTGTCATCTTAGGGAAATAACACTACGGTTTGACATGTTGTATGTCCCTAAAACTAAAATGTCAAAATAAAATTTTTTCCCTGTGTTTTAATAGTATTTCAGCTAATATGGTCAGTTTTCACACTATGAGGCATGTTTTTAAAGACCGTTATATTCTAAAAACTCTTTATTTTGTTTGTTCGGGAACATCACATGTTTGATTGATAGGTTATCCACTCGTACATGTCGTAAAAATTATAAGAAAGTTTTTATAATATTTCACATCAATTGGTGATAATTTTATTTTGTTTTAACAGTCAAAAACATGTTTTAGCATTTTAAATTACTGAAATTTCATTTTCAATCATCTTAGGAAAATTAAACCTCGGTTTTACGCACTCTTTATTCTAAAAAATCAAAAATAATTTTATAGTTGTTTTCAAAAAATTTCCCAAAAAATCAAACTCATTTGGATTTCTTTCACTTTGTTACATACATTTTTAGAACCAACATTTTCTAAAAACTGGTTATTTAGTTCATTTGAACACATCACACTTCACATTGACACACTATTTGCTCACAAAAATCAAAAATAATTGCAATATATTTGTTAAAATATTTCATATCAACTAGTCATTTTTTTCTATGGTTTTAATAGTCAAACACACATCTTTCCATTTTAAATTACTGAAACTGTGTTTTTGATTGTCTTGGGAAAACTACAACTTGATTTGACATTTCATCGGTTCCTATAATTCAAAAATAAATCTATAGTTATTGTCTAGTGATTTAATACCAATATAAGATCATGAGACCAGTTTTTTCTCTATGATGTATGTTTTAAAAGACAATAATTTTCAGAGAACTCCTTATTTAGTCTTTTTGAGAACATTGCACATAGGATTGACATTTCGTCTACTCACACATATCAAAAATAATTTTAAGAATGATTTCATAATATTTCAAAAAAAATGTAAAAATAAATTTCAATATTTTTAATATCCAAATGAAAGTTGTATAATTATAAATTACTTAAACTGCATTTTCAATCATCTCATGCAAAAAAAATCTTGGTTTGATGTGGTGTTGATTCCTAAAATTAAAAATTAATTCTATGCT
This sequence comes from Viscum album, assembly GCA_963277665.1. Taxonomy (NCBI): domain Eukaryota; kingdom Viridiplantae; phylum Streptophyta; class Magnoliopsida; order Santalales; family Viscaceae; genus Viscum; species Viscum album. Next base: position 256,487,784 of record OY728156.1, on the reverse strand, counting down.
TTTTTTCTATGATTTCATAGCAATATGAGCTCATTTGGTCAGTGTGTACTCTATGGAACATGTTTTCAAAGACCTTTAATTTCTAAGAACTCCTTATTTATTCTGTTCAAGCTCATCACTTGTCACTTTGACACCCCTTCTATGTCTATGTCATAAATTTCATTTAAAACCAAATTATAATTTATATTTTACAAGACTTTAGAGGTACTAACTAATTTAAAAGTACAAATTTTATATTTTGAAAAGAAATTATTTTGTATCATCTATATTATTTTATGTTTTATTATTTTGATGAAAATATTTTTATTTATAAATATTTTTATGTTTTTAGACTATGTTTAAAATTACATTTTAAATGTACTTGCCCTTAATTTTTTATAACCATTTAAAGTCTGTTACTTGAAACACAACAAACTTGTTATGTTTCAAGTATGTAACTTTAAAAACCTATAAAATATAAACTATAAGTATGACCATATTTAATTAATAAAAATATTATTATTATTTAAAAATATAATTAAAAGAAGAAAGATTTACATGACACAAAACGTTTTCATTTAGTAACAATGTTATCAAAAATATTCATAATTATTATTGATTATTATTATTTTTTAAAAATTATATTATTATTATTTTTTATTACATTATCATTATAAAAATAATAACTAAATTTATTTATTTTTAATTTTATTAATTAGATTCTTAATTATAACTATTTATTTTTTTAATATAAAAATAATTTTATTATTAATTAAAAGTAATTACATTTTTAAATAATAAATAATTATTAATAATGTGTTATAAGTAATTATTTTTTATCATTAATGTAATATTATAAAAAAATTATTATTTATTTATTGTTGGAAAATAGTAGTTTTTATCCCACATCAAAAATCTAGACAATTTGTGAAGAGTTATAGAAGGGTGGGAACATTCATAAAATGTGCATTCTTTATATTATATTAAAGGAAGGAGACTTTTTGGAAAAAATATTCCTAAAACCATTCAAATTAATTTTGTTCTCTTTAAAATCAAAGGACAAAAACCATAGATTAATTTTTGAATTTTAGGAATCAACGATGTGTCAAACCGAGGTGCCATTTTCCCAAGAAAACCGAAAACACATATTCAGTAATTTAGAACAATAAAATGTGTTTTTATGGTTAAAACCATATAAAATGATATCAAAATAATTAGAAATATTATGAAAGATCTCTTTAAAAAAAATTGACATATGTGAGGAGAAGACACATCAATTCGATGTGTGATTTTCTCTAATAGACTAAATAAAGTGTTTTTAGAAAAGGATGGTCATTAAAAACATGTACACCAAGTGAAAACTAAATAAATGAGTTACTATTATATTGAAATCATAAGAAAACAACTGTAGATTTATTTTTTAATTTTATGAACTGATGGTGCATAAAACTGGAGTTTCATTTTCCCAAGGCGACTGAAAATATACTTTGATTAATTTAAAACCCTAAAACATGTGTTTTATGATCAAACCCATCGAAAATGATCACCAATTGATGTGAAATATTATGAAAGATTTTTTATAATTATATTTTACCTGTGTGGGAAGGTAGTGTGTCAATCCTACATGTGATGTACTCGAACCAACTAAATAAGAAGCTTATAGAAAATGATGGCATATTAAAACTTGCGGCATAGAGTGAAAACCATCCAAATGAGCTTTGATATTGATGAAATCATAGAAAAATAGTTATAGATTTATTTCAGAATTTTTTTAACTGGTAAACAATCAATCCAAGATTTCATTCTCGAGATAGATTTTCTCGAATGGGGGGTGTATGTGGTAGAGAAGGTCAGTGTCGGAAAGGACAAGTTTAATTCTTTCAGTTAGGTAAATCTGGAAGCCTATAAAATATAAACTATAATCAAAATCAAAATTAATATTAAAACATGGATTAAACATATTAAAAATAGTTGAAAATAAAAAAAAATAGGAATATAACAAATTAAAATAATTTATATGAAATACACATTATTGATTAAAAACAAATCATTTTCCGTTCAAAAAATTTACACGCATAAAATATACTATAATGAAAATTTAAATGAAATTTAAAACATTTAATCTAGAAATAAAAATTAAAATAAAATAAAAGGAATATCAAAAATATAAACAAATAATTTTAATTTACATAAAAAAGTTTGCTGGGAAAACAATTTATACATACAAATGTTATATTTTCAAATAATATTATTGTGTTCTGTTTAAATTATTTTTCATCAATGATTTTTATGAAGTTATTTTTTACAATTATTTTTTTATTTTTATTCAATGTTTCAAATTTAATTTATATTTTATATATACTTAATAATTTATTGGCTTTCAAAGTAACCTACTTGAATTATTATTATGTTTCAATTATCTAACTTTTTAAAGCCTATAGAATATAAACTATAAGTAAAAGATATATGAAAATTAAAAGAAGGATTAAAAATATTAGATATTTTTTCAAATAATAATAATTTCATAAATATAACAAACAAGAAATAATTTATATGAAACTGACTTTATTGACAAAAAACATAACATTTACCCTCGAAAAAATTTATCCGTATAAAATATTGTATAAATAAAATATAAATAAAATTTTAAACATTGAATGTATGAATAAAAATTAATTTAAAATAAAAGTAATTTCCAAAAAATAATAAACCAAAAAATTTAATTTACAGAAAATAATCTGAAAAAATAATTTATAGGTACAAATGTTATGCTTTAAAATAAAAATATTGTGTCATTAAAATTTTTTTTCATCAAAATTTTTTTGAAATTATTTTTATTTTCTATTATTTTTTATATTTTTAATAAATTTTTTAAATTTCATTTATATTTATTTAAACTTTATAACTAAAAGGGTTTCCAAGTCACATACTTGAAACATTATTACGTTTCATGTAGGTTAATTTTGAATGCTATAAAATATGAACTGTAAGTACAATCTAAATAAAACATAAAACATGGAATAAAAATGTAAAAAATAAATAAAATATTAATGGTTGTCATAAATATAAAAAAAAATCCAAATTACATGACACGAACTTTATTGAATTAAAATATAATATTTACACTTTAAAAAAATTATGATCATAATTCTTTGTAATTATTATTCTGTTAATTAGATTATTTGGAAGTATTATTATTGATGTTATTATTGTTAAATATTATGAATTATAATTTTAATAAATAATAATTATATTATAAAATATATAAAATAATTACAATAATAATTTTGAGTAATTTTTTAAATAATAAATTCTTAATGTAACCAATAAATTAGTTCATAATATAATTTAAAATAAATATTAATTAAATTATAAATATAGAAAATATAATTATTAATAATAATTTTATTTTAAAAAATTTATAATACCATTATTAATTATTCATAATAATTATAGTAGTAATATAATTAATATTTGAAGAATAAAAAATAAATAAATAATTATTTTAAATACTATATATCATATATTTATTTATGTATTTAATAATACTAAATAATAATATAATTGAAAATTAAATGAATTTCATAAATAGAGTGAACAAAAAAAACTAGATAACACAAACATTATTGATTAAAAAAACATTTACCCTTACAAAAATTTAAAAGCATAAAATATAGTATAATTGACATCTATATGAAAAATAAAATATTGATTATAAAAATAAAAAATAATTTAAAATAAATGGAATTCCAAAAAATAATATATATATATATATATATATATAATTTACACAAAAGTATAAATGCAATATATTTAAAATATGAAACATTGGTATATCAACCCCTATGGTTGGTTGGGGTGGCACGGTGGGTGGGGGTTTGGGTCATGGTCATGGGGTCGGGTCCCTAGGCCGGGATTATTTTGGAATTTTTTTTGGAATCTGTGTCACACTTTTTGTAGTTCCAACCCTATATATATAAAATTTCATTGCAACTAATATAGTAAAATATATAAAGATATATTATAATAATATATGTATTATATCGCTAAAAGTATATTATTATATATACAATTTATTAAAAAACTATACTAATATATATTCAAATATATTATTATGAAAAATGTAATAATATGGATAAATATTTAAAAAATTATGAAAGATGGTTCTTTCTCCTTGTATGAAGTTACTAAAACCAAGGTCTAAAGCGACAAACATAAATATTTATTTTAGAAGGGGTTTTATGATTAGTAACACAACCTCTGTAACCCACCCCCAACAATTCCATGGACTGGGAAATTGTTTTCCCACAACTGTATATTAGTTATTTCTTTTTAATTTTTCATTATATCATAAAATATTTCAAAAATATCAGTAAAAATTGTGTAAGAATAGTCTCGGGCACCACACCTAGGTTGTTGTTTTTATGGAATTACATTATTGTTCGATTTCATGAAAAAAATAGTGTCAAAATCTCTTTATCTGATCATTGATATCCATATTCATATATTGGTAGTGGTGCATCCAATGACAACATAACAGATCTCAAAAATCCAAAACTGAATAAGTATCCAAAGAACTGATCATATCATTATGAGTTCCCTGGGACACAGAACTAATAATGACTCTCAATATCATTTAAAAGGTCTAGAAGAAAACATTTATAGAAATGAAAATAAAAAGATTCAACTTCAAAATAGAAAAATAAATCAATCATCGAGATACGATAAAAGGTCCACAATAATAAAAGGCAAGATGGAATTTATAGTAACAGATCAATTAAAAGGAATCAAAATTATGTGGAACACCGTCTATATTAATTGATATGTTGTCATTTATGGATAAAAGAAAAAATATTGAGGAGGAATATAACGTACCAGACCTCCATGGTCCATTAATTTTCCAAAATCCAGTGTTTAGGGTGCTCTGGGAGGCAATGGGGGGTCATTTCAAGAGTTTTCCAAATTTCTAGTTTTTTCATCGGTGACTCGCGGCATCGGGGTCGGTGACTCAGGGTGTCAGTGTTGGTGACAGAGGACATTGTTGTCAGTGAGGTAGGGCTTCAGTGAGTTGAGGCATTGGTGAGTCAGGGATTCAGTGATTCAGGGTGTTAGTGAGTCAGGCATTGGAAGGTCTCATCGGTGGCTCAGCGTCAATGACTCACTATGGGTGGCTTGCTTTCAGTGACTCACCCATCACTAACTCATTTCCAGTTTTCCCAAGTTTTTCCAGTTTCCCCCTCTTACGTTTTAATTGACATAAACATAGTTTAAAGTCGTGTTTGAGAATTTCTAATGGAGTTTTAAAGAATTTTAATTATATCTTCAATATCCTAATGCTCTTTGGACTTTGAAAAGGTCGAACAATGTAATCTTGAACACGGTCCGATGTTAATGACTTTTGAAACTATTTCCCATTCTGTTGATATAGGATCTAGATTTTTTAATGTTGAGGCCTCTCATCTCTTCTCTTATGGTTGGAGAAGAACGTTTCTACCCAAAGGATCTGTATGCCTGTGTTGTATCCCCCCTATTTAGTTTTCCTTTGAGTCTCCTTCTAGCGCGACCCCCCTATTTTGGTGCAAGGTGGAGTTTTGTTCTCCAGTTATTCTAGGTAGTCATTTATTTTTTGTCTCTTTTAATTGTGTATCTTCTGGGGTGTTTTTAATTTTGTCTACTGAATACTATTAAATCAAACTTTACAAAAAGATAAATGATAATGTTGAAGTACATACTTGATAACAGGCTGGGAGGGGATTGATGTTGATTGCTTGTTTTATTTTTTATCCTTGTTTATGATGTGATCTGTTATGGCCGTGTAGCCTCTAAAAATCATGGTCGTTGCTGGAATTTTCTTTTCATGGGTGATGTTTTATAACTATTGTTGTTTCCTTGGGAATAATTACTGTAAATATCAATATGATAAATCATGTATACTTTTTTAAATAAATGGATGCCCCGTGATGAAAATCCTTGAGTGATTACCCTACTTATCAAAGTGGAATTTAAATAATAGTGTTGGAAAAATATGAATTCACCATGTTTAATAGGTGTGGTTGTTTTCTATGTTTTATTGGGTTTTGTGCCTTGTGTGGGATTTTTTGGTGTTAGCTTTGTGATTGTGTGTACGTGGTGGTATTGATGGTGTAGTGGTATCTTAGTTTGAGAGATTAATTGATTTTGGAATAGATGGAATTATTATGTAGTGGGACTGCATCTAGGTAGTGGCTAGGTAGAAGAGATTCAGGGCTAGGTTTTTGCATTACTTCATGTTTACAGGTGTTTTGATTTTGGTGTTGTTGTGTAGCAGGGCTACGGGGTTTGGTTGTGAGAGGATGAATTGGGTGGGATAACCTTGAAGAAGGTTGTTGGTAGTTTCTTTCATTTTTTGACCTTGCAATGTTTGGTAGTTTCCTATGTAGGAATGGAAATAAATAAAATTAATGATTTGATAATGCAGAATGATAATTGGTTAAATGAATGGGCTGGGGGTATGTTTTGAGTTGGGTCTTGTAGTTAAGCTGGGCCCAAGTGACCGTCGGTTATGGTGGTACGTGCGCATAGCGGTAGCAGCAAAGGTGGTTTCTAGTGGGATGGTTGCCTATTTAGAATCCCATAGGATGGGATGAGTGATTGTTAACTATATATATATATATATATAAACATTTAGTTCCTTATGTTTTCTATACACACCCCACCCATGTTGAGCACTATGTGATGAACACCACAATTGTTGTGGGGGAGGGTGTCTTTCCCAACATTTCGATGGGAGGATGGATGGCTGATTATTGACATTACCCAGCTCCCTCTTATAGGAATTTATCACCTAAGATTTTTGGGGCATGCTATAATGGCCTGATGTTTATTATGAGATTTATGGTATTGGTTGCATTAGAGGAGGTATTTTTCAGGTGTGTTTGAGATGAGGCCTTGGTGTTTTTGGGTAGGGTGTGGTCTATGTGAGGCCCAGGTGTCTATGGGTAGTAATGTGGTGTGTTTTGTGCCCCAAGTGTGTGCGGTAAGGTTGTGATTGTAGGGATTGTGGAAAATCATGGTAGCATTCAGACGTTCCCTGTTAGAGATTAGCAGTTAACCAGTGGGAAGTGGCATGGGGTACCCAAATATTGATGTTATTACTACTATACATTACTTGACTTGTATTATTTTAGTGAGAATCCCTTGGTGAGGTTGGGGTGGATAATATAACTTTTTAGGTGCTTCTGAGTTTCTAATATTTTCTCATGGGTGAGTTAGTATGCTTCTCCCACTTGTGCATGAGTGACTTTGGTTTTTCCTTTCTGACTATACTTATATTATCACCCTACATATATAAAACTATTTTTAGGTTTCTAGAAATATTATGAGGACCATGCTAGACCATACTAGCTTGGATGTTGAGGGTTGTTGTTGTGTCACGACTTATTTTTATTTTGGTACTTACCTATGAGTTTTATTTTTTATTTCTTGTAATTTTTCGTAATCTTTCATGTGGGATGAATTTTGGTTTCTTTATATATATTTTTCTTGGATTGGTTTTAGGATGATACATATTATCTCCCGATATTTCTTACTGTAAAAAGGGTAATCTCCCTGTTTTGGTAATATTTCTATACCCTTAGTGTTAGCCACCACCCCAAGGCCAATTGGAGGCAGGACTTGGGGGGGTCATTATCTCTCCTTCATCTTGAGGAAGGAAGTTTTATGAAATTTACTATCCCTTCCCTCATCTTGATGAAGGTGGGTAGAGACAGATTGATATCTAAGGTGATAGTTGAGAGATAGGATAGAGTTTGGAGTTAGTCACAATGAGGATTTCATGGGTTGGTAGGGAAATAGTGTTATGAGATCTTGGTGCATGACATAGGCCATGGAAGATCATCTAGAACACTAGATTTTAGGTCCTCCAATGATCTGATGCAAGGAATCTAAGCTTACTGAATGACCAAGTGAGGGTAAACTAGTTGCGGGGTAGATGCCCTAGGAAATGTAAATTCCTCATGATAACTTGTGTTATTATTTTTTTGGTTGTTTTCAATAAATTAAATTAAATAAAAAGTTTAATATAATCTTAAGATAAAATTCCACACTACTTGGGCTTAGAAGTTATTTGTTTTCCTTTCAACTATGGCTCCCAAACATTACCCATGTGTGGTACGAGCAGTATAGGGTCAGCAGGCTAACCCAATTGACTAACGAAAGGTTAATAGAGCTGAGGAGGATGATCAGTGGTTAAAGATGCTTCATACTTTCCAACAGTAGACTCTAGGAAAGTATGAGGGAAGTGTCTCAGACATGGAGATAGTGAGTTGGCTCAAGGATTTATTGATCACTTTCGACTTGATCCAGGCTCCAAAAGAGTACTGGGATTCCCTAGTAGTGATCCAGATGAGGGGATCAGTGTGTCTGTGGTGTATTATTTACCCCATTGATATAAAATAGACTGATGTTATGTGGAAAGACTTTGAGAAGGAGTTTTTGGAAGAATTACTTTCCTCTACGATGAAATCCGAGAAGAGGTTGGAGATACTCTCCCTATGTTAGGGGAGTATGTTATTGAGGGAAATGGGGATCAGGTTCAAGGACCACCTATGTTTTTTTCTGAATCACTTTTCACATGAGGAGCATCGGGAGAGGTGAATAGAAGAGTAACTTCATCCACCTCTTTAGTATGCGGTCACTCCCTTCACCCAACCTACATACTTAGAGGTTCATAAGAAGGTTCAGATAGTATAAAGAATGAAATAGTGAGGAGGACTTCTCTGGGATGGAATTCACCCGAGCTCTTCAAAGGGGAAGGCAGTCATTAGCAAGTCTCTGGCATCAGGGCCTTCCATGTTTCAGCTAGCGGGGAGCTTTCCCCAGGAGTTTCAGTTTTGACCCTTTTTTCCTCATCATTCTTTCATAGTCCTAGGTCTGAGGTATTTTTCTTGAATAGTCCATGGGCACCTCTAGGTATAGTGCTTGACTCAAGTTTAGTACAATTGATATGGGAAGGTCCAGCGCTCACCTCATCTACAGTTTCCAAACATGCCTTTCTAGTAATAAGGAATGCAGACCCCTTCTCTAATGAGGGTGGACGGTGCAGGAGGAGGCTAACCTCAGGGTTCTACTTAGGTACCTCGACCAGGGAATGGTCAGTGATGTGGACAACAACCTAAGGGTAGAGGATCCGAGAATGGGTAGTTTCACACCATAATGGCAGCAGTTCTAACAGGGTCAGAGATCATTCAAGGTATGATAATTTTTTATAATATGCCTACTTGTGTCTTGTTTGATTTAAGAGCATCGCACTACTTTGTTTTACATAGTCTAACCCATGCTCTGAGATTGCACATAGAGATACTTTTTGTGCACCTAGTGTTGAGTACACCACTCAGAAGACAAACCAAATTGTTTGATGTTTTATGGGGATGTAGACTAATGTTGGGGCCACATCAGTCCAGCGGGGATCTCTTTCTACTACAGATGAAGTTTTACGATTCCATCCTTGGAATAAAATGGTTGTTTTCAGTGCATGCTGTTATTGACTTATTCTTGAGAAGATTCATGTTTTCAGACATGAAAGGTTAGTGTGTAGATTTCATTGGCGAGTGGAGCTTCCAGGTGGGCATCTGTCATGTGGAACATCTTCTTTCTTTGTTATCTGAGCTGTCAGTGGGGTCAATGGATGATAATATGGTGGAGGTTCTAGGAGTTATCAAAGAATTTCTTGGATTTATTCACCAAGAAGGTTGTGACTATACCCCATTAACGTGACATTGAGTTTGGGATAGACATAGATTCTGGTGTTCATATGATCTCTAAAATTCCTTATCATATTAAAACTTTTGTGTTACGGGAGTAACATATTCAAATTGAAGATATGATAAAGAAGGGTTTCATCCGACCTAGTGTGTCTCTGTGGGGTGCTCCGGTCATATTTGCAAATAAGGCAGATGGTGGCCTAAGGCTCTTCATAGACTACAGGAGACTGAATTAGGTAAGGGTCAATAACAGTTACCCTCCCTCGAGAATATATGATTTTTTTCAACCCGTTTAGGGGATTAGGTTTTTTCTCTAAGATCTATATATGGTATAGGTATCTCCAGTTACTGTTAAAGGAGAGTGACACCACAAATACTTCTTTCAGGTTTAGGAATGGTAACTTCATGTTTGTGGTTATGTCGTTCAATGTTACCAATTTACTAGTTGTGTTCATGGGGATTATGAACTATATCATTCATGAGTTACTAGACCGGTTTGTCATCATATTCATTGATGACTTCCTAATCTACTTGAAGTCAGAGGATGAGCATATCGTGCATCTCAGGACTATCCTAGAGGTTTTTTCGGCACTACCAGCTATACCAAAGCTATCCAAGTGAATTTTTTGGACATGGGAAGTCCACTCCCATGGGAATGTGGTGTCTCAATAGGGTGTAAAAGCAGAACCATCAAGGTTCTAGGAATTTTTTTCTTATAAATCACCTAATATTGTGGCATAGGTTTGTAGTTTTCTCAGTTTGGTAGGCTACTATCAAAGATTTGTACATGATTTCTCTCGGGTACCTGCTCTGTTGAAGGCTCTGACCAAAAAAGGACAATATTTTTTGTAGGTAGAGCAGTGTGAGGAATAATTTGTTAATATAAAGGGGATTTTCATTAGTTCTCAAGCTTCCAGATAAAGGGGATATGTTTGAGGTGTTTTGCAACATGTCCAGTCCAGGCCTGGGGTGTGTGCTGATGCAACAACAAGGAGTGATATCCTATTGGCCTAGGCAGTTACATCCCCTTTAATATAACTATGACACCCATGATCTAGAACTATTATCGGTCATGTTCTCACTAAATATGTGGCATTATAACCTCATTGGGTAGTGCTTTGTGGTCTTCACATATCACAAGAGCTTGAGGTACATCTTTTCCTAGTGAGACCTTAACATGCCGCAGTAAAGGTGGGTGGAGTTTCTCTAGGATTATGATTTTCATATCTCCTAAAACTCAGGAAAGGGGAATGTTGTGGAAAATTATTTGAGCATGAAGTCATAGAAGGAAGTGATATTATAATCAGTAGATTCTTGGAGGGTGATGGAGGAGTTTTCTTCCTTTCACTTAGATGCAGGAATAGATGGTGGAAGAGGATTTCTATTTCAGATGATGGTATAGTCATCTTTGAGGTAGAAGTTGGAGGAGTATCAATGGGTACACTTAATGTCAAAGGTGATGCATGATCATTTTGATCTGGGTGATGCTCTAGAGGGATGGTCGGAGGATAGTCAGAATTGGATGTTGTTCTGTGGGAAGTTTTTTGTTCTAGTGGAAATACATGAGGAATTTATCTGTGCATTTCATATATCACCTCTAGAAGTATATTCAATAGTGTACAAGATGCACCGCGACATGAGGGAATAGTTTTCATGGCCCATGATGAAGTGGGTAGTGGCATAATTTTTGGCAAGTGCTTAGTGATCTAGTAAGTGAAGGTTGAGCACTGTGTTCCTGATCGGTTATTGCAGCCCATAGATGTCCCCAAGTGGAAGTGGGGTGGCATCTCGATGGATTTCATCACAAGGTTACATAGATATTAGGTAGGATGCGATGTTATTTTTGTATTAGTGGACTAGTTTACATAATTGGATCACTTCTAGAAATCATGGAATTAAGCATACTGGATGCCTTAGAATGAAGGTATATGGATGAGGTGGGGTGCCTGGATGGAGTTGAAAGATCCATCATCTCAGATCAGGATTTTTGTTTTACGTCGCGAGTCTGGAGAGGATTGCAACATGCATTTGGAACCTAGTTACACTTCAGTACTACTTTCCAAACCTTATATGGATGAAAAACAGATATAACCATCCAGACAATAGAGGAAAATGTACGGTCATGTGTTTTAGAGTCTAGTGGGTTTTGGGTGAAAAAAATTCCCAAGGTAGATTTTTCTTACAATAAAATATATCACTCTTCCATTGGTATGGCTCTGTTCAAAGCTCTATATAGGAGGTATTTTCATTCACCCTTGTGTTGGACATAAGCTAGAGAGATAGTTGTTCTTGGTCTAGACATGGTTCAAAGTACAACAGCGAAGGTAAAGAATGTCTATGAGAGGATGAAGGTAGCACAGGGTCAGCAGAAATCATATGTCGATTGTAGAAGAAGGCCTTTGGAGTTTTAGTTTAGGGACCAATTATTCTTTAAGGTTTCCCCTAAATGTGGGAAGCGGAGGTTTGAAATAGGAAGTAAGATTTCTCCCTGTTTCATCAGACCTTTTGAGGTGTTGAGACGAGTCGGTGAGGTGGAATATCAGCCGGTGTTTCCACTGTAGTTTCGAAGGATCCATGACATCTTTCATGTCTTTGAGATTTTTCGGTATCTTCACAATGAATCTGATGTCATTGATTGGGGAGAGTTGGATATCCAGGAAAATGCAACATTCATGGAGCAACTAGTGGAGATCGAGGGTCTCTAGGAGAAGGTTATGTGTGGATGGACTATTCCTTTGATTTTTGTGTTGTGGAGGTATGGTGTCCTGGAGAAGAGTACATGAATAAGGGAGGAACATATGTGTTCCCATTACCTAGAGTTTTTTGAGTTTTTCTCATGTGTTTTCTTTGTGATTTAATACTTGAACCTTGTTTTCATTAAGATGATTTTCCCCTTTTTGTGTCACTTTTTATAAAATCCTGATGTATGAGGAGGTGAGGACATGATCCCTAATCAATATTCATTAATGAAGATACAATTAAACTCATGTAGGTGAGTCAGTGCTGCCCAAATTGGATAGTATCTTGACATGGGGGGAATGAATTCCATGATTCATTTTCTCGGTCATGGTTAATTTTGGTGCTTGTGTGGTATGTTGTGCAATTTTCGGGTTGGAAAATATCAGAGGAAGTGTTCTTGGATTTTGGGCTTTCACTCCAACAAGGTAGTTTATCATTGAGAGGTATCTTAAGGGGTGGTGGTTCACACACCACTTTATTCTATGTTTGGTTTTGAATTCCAGAGGGTGAGAATAGTTTGTGAGGTATCTGATGTAATGTCACAAACCACCGTGGTCTATTGCATTGTCAAAATACAATGTTTGGGGTGTTTTGGGAGGAAATGTTTGCTCATTTCAAGAGATTTACAAATTTCTAGTTTTTTCATCGGTGACTCAGGGAGTCGGTGTCGACTCAGGTCATCAGTGCCAATGACTTCGGGCATCAGTGTTGGTGAGTCTGGGCGATAATGTCATTGAGTCAAGGCATCGGTGAGTCGAGGCATTAGTGAGTCGGGGTGTTGGTGAGTCATGGTGTCAGTGAGTCAGGCATCAGTAGGTCACATTGGTGGTCCAGCGTCGGTGACACGCTTTCAGTGGCTTGCTATCGGTGACCCTCTCATCGATGACTCATTTCCAGTTTTTTTCTAGTTTTTCCAGTTTCTCCCCTCATATATTTTAATTAACAAAAACTGAGTTTAAAGTCTTGTTTTAGTGTTTCTAATGGAGTTTCAAATTATATTAAATATATATTTAACATATTAACTCTCCTGGGACTTTGAAATAGTTGAATCGCGTAATCTTGTCAATGATCCCATGTTAATGACTTTTGAAACTGTTTCCCATTTCGTTCATATAGGATCTGTATTTTCTAAAGTTGAGGCCCACTATTATCTTATCTCTTAGTGTGAGGAGAACTTTTTATCCTAGATGAGTCATAAACGTATGTTATAGCCCCCCCTTTTTGGTTTTCCATAGAGTCTCTTGTTAATGTGACACCCTATTTTAGCGCAAGGAAGAGTTTTGGTCCCTTGTTGTTTCTGGTTGGTATTTCCTTTGTCTCTCTTTTAATTATGTAAGATATGGGGTGGGTTTAGTTTTTTCTCTTGTGAATACTTCCGAATCCAACATTTAACAAAGATAAATTCTAATAATAAAGTACATACTTGATAATGATTTGGGAGTGGATTAATGTTGATCACTTTTTTTATTTGTTATCCTTGTTTATGATGTGATTTGTTGCGGTTGTGTGGCCACAAAAAATCATGAATGTAGGTGGTATTTTCCTGCACATTGGTGATGCTTTATAACTGTTGTTGTTTCCATGGGAATAATTGCGGTAAATATCAATTTGATTAATCATGTACACTTGGTTAAATAAATGGATGCTCTAGGATAAAAGACCTTGTTTGATCACCCAACTTATCAAAGTGGAATTAAAATAACTCTTTTGGAAAAATCTGAATACATCATTTTTGGTAGGTTTTATTATGTGATGTGTTCTATTGGGTTTTATGCCTTGTGTGGGATTTGGTTGTGGTAGTTATGTGATTGTGTGTGTAGGGAGATACTGGATGCGGGATGGTATCTTAGTTTGATAGATTTATTAATTGTGGAATGGATGTACTTGATATTCAGGGGAATTTTATCTTGGTAGTGGCAGGGTAGCAGGTCTGTAGGGCTATGATGTGTCCTGATTTCATGTTTATGGGTGTGATGGGTGTACTTTTTTTCTGCAGTGGGGCTATGGGGTTTGGTTATGAGAGGATGAATTGGGAAGGATAACATTGGAGAAGGTTTGACCTTGTCGTGTTTGGTAGTTTCCTGGGTAGGAATGGAAATAAATAAAATGAGTGATTTGATAATTCAAAATTATAGTTGGTTAAATGAATTAGATGGGGGTATGTTTTGAGTTGGAGCTTGTATTGAGGCTAGGTCCATCTGACTGTCATTCGTGGTGGTACATGCATGTAGGGGTAGTATAAATGGTGGTTTCAAGTGCTTTGGTTGTTAGTTTAGAATCACAAAGGATGTGATGAGTGTTTTTTACCTATATATATAAACTTTGAATTCTTTATTTTTTTCTATAACCACCCCACCCAAGTTTATAACTATTTCTCGAACACCCCCATTGTTATGGGGGAGGATTTATTTACCAATATCAATGTGGGAGGATGGATGGAAGGTTACTGACATTACACTGCTCCCTCTTCTAGGAATTTTTCAACCAAGACTTTTTGGTCGGGTTGTACTGGATTGAATTTTTTTACTATATTTATGGTATTGGTTATGTGAGAGGTGGTTTTTTCAGGTGTCTTTTGGATGAGGCCACGGTTTTTTAGAAAAGTTGCATTCTGTGTGAGCCCTATGTGTCTGCGGGTTGGAATGTGGTATGGTTTGTGGCCCAGGTGTGTGCGAGCTAGTTTTGACTGAGGGGCTTGTGGAAGATCATGGATGCATCAAGACATTATTCATTAAGGATGAGGAGTTAACCAATGGGAAGTGGTGTATGGTACCCAAATATCAATGTTATTACTACTTTAATTTACTTTCCTTGCATTATTTGGTGAGTGTGTCATAGTGAGGTTGGGGTGGATCGTATACAATTTTAGGTGCTTCTGAGTTTCTGTGTTTTTCTCATATGGGGAATTAGTATGATTCTCCCACTTGTGCATGGGTGAATTTTGTTTTTCCCTAATGAATATACTTGTATGATCACCCTACATATATAAAACTATTTTCAGGTTTCCAAGGAGAATATGCAGAGCTTTCTGGACCTTACTAGCTTAGATGTTGGGGGTGGTTGTTGTGTCACTTCGTAGTTTTATTTTGGTACTTACCTTGGAGTTTTATTTGTACATTTAGCAGTTTTACTTAAACATGCTTGTGGGGTAAATTTTAGTTTCTTTATATATATCTATGTTTGATGTTTTTGAGGTTGATACATCTTTTCTCCCGGTCTTGGTTAATATAAAAATGGTAATGCCCCCCACTTTTGTGAGATTTCTATACCCTTGGTGTTGGTATCCACCTCAGGGCCTAATGGAGGCGTGACTCGGGGTTATTATCTCTCCTTCATCTAGAGGAAGGAATGTCACAACATCTGGTTATCCCTTCCCTCCCCTTGAAGAAGGTGTTTAGTGACAAGGATGAATACAAAACTGATCTCATGTGAACTTATAGGCATAAAAATAATGATCTAATCTAAGAAGATCTATAAAAAATTATAACATATTAGCCTAAAAGACAATTAAAATGAAGGACCACCCAAAAAATCGATAACATTCGTACACCTAAGTGAGAATAATCGACAGAATTATAAACTATAATTATTTAAAATTTGGAAAGTGTAAATATAAAAAAAATTATATATACATATATAATTTTATAAAATTGAATGTAACATAAGTTTACAGTATCTTAATGGTTATAATGTAAGTGTATATAATATAACTTTTATTATTAAAATTTAATAAAATTTATTATTATTAATATTTTCATTAAGTATGTAAAAATTAATAATACTTATATTTAGAAAACTATAGCTTATAGAGGTATATGTAATTACTGTTTAAAATATTAATAAATAAATATTGATATATTAAAAAATTTATATATTTAAGTAATATTATTTAATTAAATTTTTATGTATATATTATTGTATGTTATATATAAAGTAAAAAAAATTATTATAATATTTGATACACATAGGTAAATAAAGTGAATCTACCTAAATATATATATACAAACACATACTAAAAATTTTAAATTTTAAAAAGAAGGTGTAGATATTTATTATATATTAGAACTAGTTGTTGGAAAAGTTATATAATATGTAGAACATGATAATTACACCGAAAAACATGTTAAGAGTAATGTTTGATGACTGATATTGAGATGACCAACCAACACGTTATTGAACTTGCATGCCTTTTTTGTGCATGTGGTAATATAATGTGTAATAATTGCATTTTTGTTTTTCTCACTGATGACGTATGAGTCATCCCTCTCTAAGTATGTAATGACCTGCATTCCCGTAAAAAAAATATTTTTTATTTAAAACCCCTTTACCTCTTTACATTCATGTGAGTAACTTTTTAATAAAAAGATTCTTGATAAGAGTCATTCGATAAGAGGTGTTCAACAAGAGACATTATTGTTTGAAAGGAGACTGATGGTTGGTAAAATATGAAGTAATAGAGACTCTAAAATTTCACCCCAAGGTTTTGGTTACATTATCAAATAATTATAAACTAATCCATAGAAAAATATCAAGATCAAGTCATAGTTATTTATTTATAAGTAATTAAAATATGTGAGCCATCAAATGATGTGGTATAAAAACATATAACATTTTATTAAATTTTCATTGGTAAATATCATCATCAATATACAACAAAAGTAAGGTTATTTATATCAATAAAGATTTTAGTTATTGTTTATCACATGTGGCGGTGACAAATATTTGTGAAAGTATGAATATAAATAGATTTTTATATATATATATATATATTATTTATTAAATATTGTTATAAGTAAGTTTACAAGATTTAGTCCATAATAAATATCTCAAACAAACATGTTAGTAGTATAGAATGTTGAATGATCTTGAGAAGATCGTCTAATGTATGATTCAAATTTCATGTTGTAGTTTTTTGTATCACTACTAAAAAATGGGTTTATGAAAAGCTATAAAAAGCAATGATAAAGAGGGAATTTATCAGTGCTAATAAAAAACCATTGAAAAAGGGGGACCTATATTAGTGTTTTAAATAATGCACTGATAAATAGGGCCCCTTTATTAGCACTACTAAAAATCACTGATAAAGGCGAGGCCTTTATTATCTCTTTTTTAACAGTGCTGATAAAGGGTATATTTCATAAAAACTATTTCATAAAAATTAAATTTTAATATATAAATATATTTATATTGATATAAATATAATATATGGCTTTTAAATATGTTTTTGATAAGTCTAAATAGACATTTTCAATTAATATATAAGATAATTCATGAAAATAGCATATAAAATAATTAAAAATAATTATTAATTATTAATTTTCAAATTATTATCAAGTAATAGTCATTTAATAATAGTTTTATGACATAAAAATTAAATGATTTAATTAATAGTCTAAGATAAGATAAAAATATGATTTGAACTTAAAATGGCCAAAACATTTGATCCAGGTGTCTGTTTGAGCCCTACCATATAACCAATAAAATAATGCGATGAGGTCTATGTAGTGGTGATATGAGGGATCCCCCAAACACATTTTTTTAGGAAAAAAGTCTTAGAAGGCCTCCAAAACTGAGTTTTTAGTCATGGTATGTGACATCCCGACCTAGGTGTCACGCACTGGTGCCCCAAGCCGATTGGCCACATGACCTCAGACATGCCTCCCTGTATGACAAAGGCTGCTGACTAGCAGGGAATGTCTAATTTTGATCATGGGAAGATTATAACCTCTTTGTAAAAGTATAAAAATATAAAAATTAAATAAAAAATAGACAAAGTAATACTAGAATAACAAGATAATAAAAACTAAATTCAATATCCAAATGAAACATTAGATATTCCATGCGAAGTATGTGTCATGTGTTAGATGAAAACCCCAAATAAAGAGACCCTAACTCTCCCAAGTGGGTATTAACACCATGTACAGTTCCCTCATCCATGTTTCTTCCCATATCAGCCATTTAATATAAGGCTCTTTCCCTTATCCTATCTTACAACCATGAAATCTATTCGAGTACTGATCAGGTATCTTGATTATGGTGTGAGTACAACTCAGTAGGCCACCACCAATGAAATATAAAAAAATAACTAGTCTGTAATAGTGTATGCAGTTGTATAAAAAATAAATCGCAATGAATAAAGTAAATTGTAATCACATTTGATCATTCATTAATTAACCACTTAAGCCCCCGTGTTCCCAAGGACACCCAAACCATCAATACTTGCTTCATCCCATGTCATATTCTAAACTATCCTCAAGGGATATAACATATCACAATACTATGGTTATCAATTATAATTTTAATGAAATTCATATTACAGTCAATTGGAACCATAGTCCAATGCCAAAATTTTGGGCCCATATCTCCATGTGAAGAACCTTGTGGGTATTTGAAGCATTAGTTAGTGTCCCATAACTCATTTATCACTAAGGGGTTTTGAATCATCAGTACATATACCACACAAATATACCATTCAATCACATATGTTATGTCGAATAATCAGTCTATATACCACATAGGCATATCAAAAAATCACATGTAACATAATATCAAACATGTCAAAATTTCTTAAACATCAATGTTAAGAATCATTAAACATATTTTCAAACATTCCCATCATGGGGTACCAATTTAATTATCAATTAAATCTTGTTTCATCACTTTCATCACATAGACAAATATAAACAATTAACCATTAAACCATTTAGGTTACGTCAACAATCTCATAATACTCATTTCCAATTATTTCATAATCACATTAATTGACCAACTAAAAAATCCCAATATCCCATATATTTCAAAATCTGAATATTCAATTGATTAATTAAACCAATTCCACCAATTTCAACTTCCCCAATTTAACCCATATCATTATCAGATGGTGATTAAATTAAATTGATTCAATCATCAATGAAATTTCCCAATCACAGCGGTTGTAATTTCACAATTACATACATGTAATTAAATCAAGACAATGGGATTTGAAATTTATACCACCAACGTCAATATAATTTATGGATTATCACCAACAAAAATCCCCAATAGAAGTGAAACAACCAAAGTCATGGTGAAGAACAACATCTAGATCCAAAACCAAGATCCAAGATTAAAAGAATCATGATCCATAAAACCTAGATCTATAAACATTTTAAATGGAGGAATAAATACCCTTTTTATTTAGTAATATAGATGGAAAATAAATATACCTAATCTATAAGAGAAAACATACATGAATATTTCTAGATCTATCTCTCTGACCATTGATTCAACAAGAACGATGTTCCAAATCCATTATAATTCATCCAAACGCCTCAAAAAATAATAGTAATGGGGTAGGGTCAAGTTGGATTTACTTTGGGTGATTTTTGGGTGGTTGGGAAACTTTTAATCTAATTTGATGAATAATTAAACCTGCGTGCATGGTTTCCTGGGAAGAGGCCCAAGGTTTTCCAAACCGTGTGCCCTAAATATGTGCATCTCTAGTGGGGGTGCATAATTACTCCGAAGAGGGTGAATAGTTTTAAGAACTTTGTGTTATCGCTAAAATCCATCCCTGTCTAGGGTTTCAAGTTTGGATGGGGGTAGGGCACACGGTTTCGGAAAACCATGCACCAACCGTGAACTACCCAAAACCCCCTAATAAACATCCAAATTTCACCCCAAACACATCCAAGATAAAACCCAAAAAAGATATATAGAAAACAAGGAAAAAGGGTACCAGTAAATTATCCAAATTCATCTCCATAAAAGTTAATTATCTTACAATATCACCACCTTATAGTAGATTACCCTCGAGTTTTACTCCCAAGCATCACTAGGATTCTGAGGTAAAAAGATCAGGCCACGGATCCCGCATATTCTCTTCTCTCTCCTATGTTTCCTCCTAAACATACCCATATAGACATAATACATGATATAATGACATGGTAATTCTAGGAAACACTATCTCATTACAATCCAACATGCATATAAGATGATCCTCAAAGGAAACGTTTTTCTCATGCTCAACATCATCCACATCGATCACATGAGAAGGGTCTGAGTGATACAATTGAAATTGTGACACATGAATAACATCATATATATCACTATATCTCTATGGAAGAGCCAATTGTTATGCCACCAGCTTGATTCTCTCCATAACCTCAAATATTCCAAAAAAAACTTGGTCTCCAACTTACCCTATCTCTTAATCATACGGTGACCCAATCTAGGAGACACCCGAATGAAAACACAATCTCCCACTACAAACTCGAGGGGTCATTGTCGTCTATCAAGATACTAATTTTTCATACTCAAATTCATATCTATTTGCTTCTAAATCAGTTGAACCTACTCTGATGTCTCCAACACAAGACTTTTCCTCAACAACTCTAACTCACCTACCTCTATCCAAGATAGTGGTGATCTATGTGGCCTACTATAAAGTGCCTCATATGGTGCCATATAAATAGTTTCCTTATAAATATTTTTATATGAGAACACCACCGATGCTAGGTGATTCTCCCAAGACCCACAAAAGTCTAGGACCCACATCCGAAGTATATACTCAAGGACCTATATAGTATGTTCCATCATCCCATATTTCTATGGGTAGAATTTCGTACTCAATAAAACCTATGTACCAAGAACCCTATATAAGATCTACCATGAGAGTGAAGTAAATCATGATTCACATTCATAAAATATACTATGTGGAACCACGTCCAGATGTAATATCTCCAAAATGTAGAGGTCTCCCAAATGATCCACTAAGAAAGTCTCATTTACAAGAAAGAAATGTGATACCTTAGTCAATCATTCCACAATCACCCAAATAGAGTCATTCTACCAAGGCATCCTTGGGAGACCCACCACAAATTCCATGGTAACATCATCCCAATTATATTTTGGAATGGGTAATGCTGTATTAAACCACAAGAGCATTGATTCTTGACCTTCACCTATATTGACAGGTGTAACATATTTTTTGGAACCCTGTAATCTTTTTTTTAGGCCTAACCACCAAAAATGTCATCATAGGTCATAGTAGATTTTGGTCACACTTAGATGCACTGCCCACTTTGAGGAATGAAATTCACACATCAACTCCTCCCTCATGCTCATATGAACAGCTAAATGTGCTCAGACATAGATGATATCTTCCTCATCTATGGTTAAATCTGATGGTGACTCCCCACCTTCAAGGCTTTCCCTAGTGGCCAAAAACTCTAGATCCCAATATTTCCTTTACCTAATCTAACTCAAAAGGGTATAATCCACTAAAATTAACATGAATTCATTTGATCTAAGTATTACTGAACCACAATATGCATCTTATCTAAAAAATTAATTGTCTTCCACTCAGAGCTAGACTCTTGAACTACTTGAGTCTATGTTTTCCTTTTTAAATCATCAGAAACATTGTTTCCATTCCCATATGTATATGCTAGATCAAAACCAAATGATTATATATAATCAACCTAACACCACTATATTAGATTAAAATATCACTATAAAAATATATAATTTAATATTATTTGATCAGTATACATAGTAACTTTTCACCCAATAGATAATCCTTCCAAAACATCAAAGCATAAACCATTGTAGCTTACTCAAAGATATGTGTAGGGTAATTCCTTTCATGTAGCTTCAAATTTCATGAACCATACACAAAAACTCAATCTTCCTACATCAACACTGGTCCTATTACTATACTAGAATCATCACAAAACATTGTATACTCTTCACCTGGCTCAAGTAGGATCATGATAGATGTAGTATTCAAACACTTATTCGGCTCCCTAAAAGCATTATCACATGCTCTTAACCATTGAAACTTTACCCCTTATTGATCAATCCTAAAATAAGTGATTCCAAATGGTAAAATTCTTTGATTAACCTCAAAAAATATCCTTCTAAAACCATAAAACTACAGATATCGAAAACATTATTGGGTTTCTCCTAAGAAATAACGACTTGAACATTCTCTATGTCCACTAACACACCTTCTTGCAAGATGATGTGAACTAGGAAATTTATCGGATGAATATAGAATTGAAACATTGATATATTGGTGTATATACAATGTTCTCTCATTGTACTCAGTATGATTTCAAGGTGTAGGTAATGATCATCATGATTCTTAGAGTAAACAAAAATTTCATCCAAAAAAACAACCACAAACTAATCCAGCTATGAATGGAAAATTCCATTCATCAATGAAATAAACACTTTATGAGAATTATTCAACCCAAATAACATCATGAAGAACTCAAAAAGGTCATACCTTCTTAAGAAACCATTCCATAGTATATCATAATGTCTAACTCTAAGGTGATGATACCCTGATCTCAACTCAATCTTGCAGAAGACACAATCTCCCCTTAAATGGTCAAATTGATCATCGATACGTGGAAGAGGATATTGGTTCTTCATAGAAATTCGGTTGAACTTCTAGTAATTAAGAAATAATAGCAATGTTCTATCAACATTCTTAGAAAACAATACTAGAGAACCCTAAGGCAACATACTCAGATTAACAAACCACTTATCCATATAAACTCTTCTCAACAAGTATTGATCTCTTAAATCTATATTGGTAACATTATGTATGGTGGAATAAAAATAGGCTCAGCCCCTACATGATCTCAATTGTAAATTCCACATCTCTCATAGGTGTAATACCTGAAAAGTATTTAGAAAAAAAAATCCTAAAACCTATCTAATATATGTGAAAAAATATCATTCTTTTGTCCCCAATCATCTAACAAAAGACTAGAAACGTTGGTGGTGAGATCCCCCAGTTTCTGATAAACTATACCAGCATGGTCAGCCTAGATATACCACTCTCCTCAGTGAACAAAATTTTTACCCTCATCAGATGTAAAAGTAACTCTCATTTGGCACCATATTGTCCAGTTTTCTATCCCAAGTCTGGATATCCCACTAACTCTTTTCTTGAACACATAACTTATAAGTATCTAACTCTACCCTCTTCTCTGTAGGAGTCTCCAAATGGTAAAGTATAGTTTGGATAGAATCAATCAAGAACTCAACAACCTCAGGTCCACCCTCCCTGGTAAAAGTCCGAGGGTGTTTAAACTAGAACTACCATGTCAAATCAAACATAATCTTCCCAACCCACACTTGGTCTCTTTCTATAAACTGCATGGTGCGAGAAAAGTTCTCATAGAAATTGTCTCCAACTTCCTCACTTAGCACTACCAGTTCCTTAGGTTCAACAACTGGTGGATCATTTCTAGCCATAACCACATGTCGTTCTATGAGCAAACATTTTCATGGTGTCTTGTATATATAATTCCAAACACGTGTATTAGGACACGTAACACAAATTTAACACATTTACATTAGATGGATCCACAATAATTGATAACAAGTCATTCCCCCAAACCCCGCAACATAGTCAAAATTGAACCATTGTCACCATTCTTAACCATCTTACATCTAAGTCATGGTTAACAAAGGGTTAACTCATTCTATGTTTCCATTTTTTATTAGGAACCCAAATTATTCAAATATTGCATCATTTCTAAAACATTAAAGTTCACATTAAGAAAAATTGTCATTAAAAATGTACACATGTAATAAAATCACTTTGATATAAACAACTCACCTCCAAATCTACTTTTACATGCATGACTAAAATGATGAATGTCACCATAATTCATGAGTTCCTATAATAATTCATGAATACTCAACTCTCATCATTTATGGGGACATGAGTCAAATATAAAAAAAATCATAAATAATAAACACATCACATAATTAGTGCATCACTCGAGGTAAAATAGCATCCAACTATAACCACACACCACAATAACAATAATCCTACCCTGGGTACTTGGATTTTAACCGCATACATGGGTTAGATACTCCCATGCATGAGCTCTTAACCAAGTCTCAACTCATCATATTCTTGTGAATACCTTTACTAAGTAGTAGTACCACTAAAAAATAGAAAAATAAAAAAAAACTCCTTTAATTCCACTTTCTGACATCCTGACTCAGGTGCCACACATTGGTTCCCTAATCCAGTTATCCATATTAACTCACGCATGTCTCCTTGTATGCCAGAGGCTACCAACTAGTAGTGAGGGTATAATATTTATTATGGGGAGACTATACCCTATTTATCAAAGTATAACAATATTATATGTAAATAAAAAATACCCAAAATAATACCAATATCACATGATAATAAAAATTTAATATAATATCTAAAACAAACAGTAGAAATGTCATGCCAAGTACATGTCATGTGTCAAATGAAAAAAAAATACACACTAAATCTCCAAAGAGGGTCTCAACATAATTTATGGTTCCCTCATCCATGATTCATTCCCTATCAGTGATCTAATAGAGGGATCTTGCCCTCATATTGTCCTAAAACCATGAAATCTATTTGGGTTCAAATCAGAATCCTAAGTAGGGTGTGAGTATAACTCAATAGGAAACCACTAATGGAATCTAAAATCATATATAGTCAATAATAGTGTATTCAGTTGTATAAATAATAAATCAAAACGCATAAACTAAATAGTTATCACATTTCATCATTCTATAATAAACCATATAAACCCCCTGGTTCTCGAGGACACACAAACCATAAATACCTGATTCGGCCTATGCCAAAGTATGAACTATCCGCAAGGGATATAACATATCACAATACCATGGTTTTCAATTATCATTTCAATTCAATTATTATTACGGCCAGTTGGAACTGTTGTCCAATGACAACATTTTGGACCTAGAATTCCATGTCTAGAACACCGTGGGTATTTGAAGCATTAATCCACGTACCATGACTAATTTATCACTATGGGATATTGAAGCACCATTCTATATCCCATACCCATATATCAATCAACCAAATATTTGATTTTGAAGAACCAGTCCATGTCCCAAACATATATATCACAAAATTACATATATTACAATATCACAGATATCACAATTTCATAAACAAATAAGTTTAACCACCATTAAACTTCTTTTTAAACATTATCATAATGGGGTACCAATTAAACTATGAATTATATCTAGGCTCATCACTTTAATAACATGAAAAAATATAACTAATTAACTGTTAAACCATTTAGGTTAAGCCGACAATATCAAAATCCTCATTGTCAATAAATAAATAATTATATTAATTGAAAAAAATACAAAATACCAATATCCCATAAATTTTAGACTCACCATATTATATTAATCAATTGAATAGTTAATTAATTCAAATCCACCAATTTCAATTTCCCCAATTTAACCCAAATCATTATCATATAGAAATTAAATTAAATCATTTCATTCATTAATTAAATTTCCCAATCATTGTAGTTTCAATTTCATAATTACATAGAAGTAATTAAATCAAGACTTTTAAATTTTTAATTTAGACCATCTAACTCAAGAACGTTGACAGAAACATGCCAATAAAAATTCAAAATTGAAGCAAAACAACCAGGGTTACTATGAAGACTGAGTTCTAGACAAAAAACCTAGATCCAATATTAAAAGAATCCTGGTAAATCTGACCTAGATTTGTAACCATTACAGATAGTGTAAAAATATCCCTTTTTTATCTGGGAAGAGAGACAAGAGAGAAATAAACCTTATCGGTAAGGTAACACATACCCAGAGAGGTCCAGAGCCAACTATATGGCCTTTGATTCATCAAAACGGTGTTTGAGATCCCTAGGAATTTATCTAGAATCCTCAAAAAATGATAGGAAGGGGTTATGGTCATGTTGGGTTGACTTTGGGTGAAGTCTGAGGGGTTTGGGAATGTTTAATCTAATTTTATGAATAATTAAACACACAGACATTTTTTCCAAGGTAGAGGCATGTGGTTTTCCAAACCATACACCCTAACTACATGCCTCTTTTGTGGGGGTGCACAGTTACTCCTAATAGGGAACAAAGTTTGAAAAACCATGTGTTGTCTAGTAAATTCCTCTTTATCTACAGTTTTACAATTTTTTGGGCCAGGGTGCACGGTTTGAGAACATCATGTGCCAATTGTGCACTGCCAAAAACCCCTCAAAAAATCCAAATTTCACTCAAATACACCCAAGATAAAACCCCAACAAGATATAATCGAAAAGAGGAAAAATATTACTTTTTAATGAGATTGTGACATCTCAAAAAAAGGTTGAAATCTTATAGGGTTTCATAATTTTTAAACATTCGATACAATTTCAGCCTCGTTTAAGGGGGTCTTATTGTCTTTTTTGGTGGGGAAAGAATTTATCCCTATAGATTACATTCATATTGATATTATGGTTTTAAAATTTTATCATTTTTCACAATTTAGTTTTCTTTATAATTTAATATATTCATATTTTTTATACTTACATATAATAAATCACTTTTATAAATACATATATCAACATATTTACATAAAAATTCATTTTTAAATATATAAAAAGAAATATTTATTATTAATTTTGTTTAAAGTAAAATATTATCCATTTTATTTACCTTATACAAATGAATTAATATTTATATATATACCTATATAAGTAATGTTTATATAAATATGTTTATTTAAATACACAAATACATATATATATATATATATGTA
The DNA here is from genome assembly GCA_963277665.1 of Viscum album. Lineage (NCBI taxonomy): Eukaryota > Viridiplantae > Streptophyta > Magnoliopsida > Santalales > Viscaceae > Viscum > Viscum album. The sequence continues at coordinate 256,460,736 of OY728156.1, read as the reverse complement.
TGTATGTATGTATGTATGTATGTATGTATATGTATATTCTAATATATATTGCATAAAAATTCTAAAAATCTATTTAAAATAACATCTAACCATTTTTACATTATAAAAATATTTGAATATATATATACTTATACAAATATATATATATATATAATGTTTATAAATAAATATATGCGTGTATTAATAAATGGATATATATTTATATTTTATTTTTTTATATGTAAATGAATATAATATATAATATATTTAAATAAATATAAGTATATATATATTACACACAAACAATCACAAACTGATATTTTATATATGTATTTGAAAATACTTATTTAAATATATGAATAAAAAATATATATGTAAATATATATATATATATAAATTCAAATATCCAAAAATAGATAATAAAACATATTGGTGAAGTGGTAAAGGTGTTCAAGTTCCAAATGAGAGGTACGTGGATAAAATATAGGCATGTGCAATAGGCTTGAATTTCAAAAAGTGTTGATAAATGGGGTGCTCGGAGTGGATTGAAAAAAAATATTTTCCCCTCCCCATTATTAGTTCTTAAAAACAAGTATTGATAAAAGGGGACTTTATCAGCACTTTTTTTAATGCTGAAAAATTTCCCCATTATCAACACTAAAACAATACCTGATAAAGTCTTCCCTTTAACCTTGTAGGGGTATTCCTTACTTTATAAGCACTCATAAAGTCCCTTTACAAGTGCTATTAAAAGACAATTTTTTAGTGGTGTATCCAGTTATTTAATTTTTTATAATTGGATAATCATGACATGACTGGCCAATGTATGATTTAAATTTCATATTGTTCTCTCTTTTGGTTATATAATTTTAAATAATTGCATTTTCTTTTCCTCATTGATGACATATGTTTCATCCATGTTTCTAAGTATGTAATAACCTATATTTTCAATTGAAAATAAAATATGTATCTCAAACCCCTAGGTCTCTTCACTTACATGTGAGTAACAATGTAATAAAAGGGTGTTCGACAAGAAGTTTTGTTGTTTGAAGCTGGATTTTTACACTATACTTGAGATGAGATTGATGGTTTCTGAAATATAAGAACATAGAGGTGCTATGATTTACTCTCCATTTTGGTTGGCTTATCAAATAATGGTAAAAAAATCAATATAAAAAACTTCATGATCAAGTCAACTATTTAATCATAACCAACTTAGAAAATTTAAAATTTTCATGATGTAGTATATATTATTTTCTCTATTTGTTTTTCTAGGTAATAATGTTTGTACAAATATATTTAGATGGGGAGGTAATTTATATAAATCAAGGTTTTATCTATAGTTTTCCACCTTTAAAAGTTATAAATATTCTTGATTGTGTTACATTGGATGAAGTTCACAAGAATATTCATAGCTAGTTAAAAGTGAGGGATAATCAATCAATTACTTCAATTACTATCAACATCTTCAATATCCTGAACATTTATGGTGCACTCAGTATCCTCTGGTTGATGATTAGGATTAGATGGATGAATCGTTATTATTCAAGAAATAGTGTAGTAATGATCTAATGGAATTATATGAGGTGATTTCTGATATTGATGAGGTGAATCCTACTACTAAAAACCCATTTTCGGTGAGCTCTGTTGAAGTCAATCCTTCAAAACACTCTCCTTCATTTCCTACTCATATTAATCCTGTAATAAAAACAAATTATGAAGAAGATGATCATCATTTGGAAGGAATTGTAGGGGATATCCATGTGTCTAATTCTGATTTATAGAATGATAGACTATCTGATGGAAGTATCTTGTGAGGAATCAGTATAGGATATGGGTGATGGTGATGTGGGGAATGAAACTTATAAGTTACTTATGATAGATAGGTATCAACTAGTTAGTGGTAAACATACTACACTACTGACTTAATTAGACAAAGGAATGTCTCATTCACAAACTATTTATTGGGATATCATTACACCAACTTTTAAATCATCTAAAATTATAGGGAATATATCTACAAAAACTTATAACACTATCTATGTTGGGTATGAGTTTGAAAGAAAAATTTCCTCGAAAAAATGTGATAAAACAATACAACATAGAAAAATATTTTTCATTTTTAGTTTGTGAGTCTAAGAAGGAAAAATATCTCATTCAATTTGAAAAATACGATCCAGAATATAAATTCTAAATGAGGGAAATATATGATAAGATAACCAAATTGGAAGGCCCACACACTTTTGTACATCCAAGTTTGTCACAGGATCACTCTTCAATTGATTCAAAGTTTATATAAACTATTATTGTAGAGATGATATGAACGTGTTAGGATGTTCTTGTGTCCCTTGTTCAGGAATGAATACAACAGTTGTTTAAATATATGATATCCAATAGTAAATCTTGGAATAAAAAACAAAATGCAATTATGAATGTTTATGGTGATTTGAATGAATCATGTGAAATTATGTCTAAGGTTATGGTATTAGTGTCTCACAACAATCATATTATTTATAATTTGGACATTTTTGAGTTTGTCTCCCCATCTCACAAAGTTGATCAATCAAAGGTTAAGTTAAATAGGATGTTTTTGGTATTTATTCCATGTATTTATTATTTCCCATATTGTGAACAATTCATTTAAGTCATTGGAAATTTTCTTTATGGAAAGTATATATGTTTTCTACATATTTATACCTCATAGGATGGTAATCTTACTCTTCTACCACTTTCATTAACTATTGATGAATAAGAGAATTTTGAATTCTGGAGTTTTTTATCATGTATACACATTTATGTCAAACAAATTAAGGAGTGTATCTGATATCTGATCACCATCAAGCGATTACAGAGTCTATTAATAGTTATATTGATTCATAGAGAGAACTAAATAATTATCATTGATATTATATTATACATATTTCTAGAAATGTGTAAAATAATTTCAATGATGAGGTAACAAAGAAGGAGATCATAAAGTTGGGTATGTTTTTCGAAACTTGTTTTTTGGGAAAGAAAATTTAATATCCTTTTAAATACATTATTATTGACGGTTTGAACATACGATCCCCAACAAGAAAGGTCTGATCAACATATTGAAGAAATTTTAAGGGAAAATCAATGTGTATATGATTATATGATGTGTATTTCAATGGAAAAATGGTCATTGACATATGATGGTGGTATAAGATATGTTCATTTGACCACTAATCTAGTGGAGTGTATAAATGTGGTCATCAAGGGTGTGTGAAAACTACTAATATTAGGGTTAGTATAGTAGAAAAATTATATATGTGTGAATTAAATTATTGAATGCACCCAATAGCCCTATCAGATGATGAAAAATAGAATGTGTTTTGGTCAGCATTTCCAAAGTGCCATGGATCATATATTTCATGATGCATCAGTATTTCATGTTCTAAACTTTGATTGGGTATAGATCCTCTTTCAGGTAGAAGTGTTCCATGACTGGACTATAATAAATAGTGGTCGAGTGTTGGTGGTCATGTTAGAAAATCAATATTGTTATTGAGGTAACTTTCAGGCATTGGGATACCCATATGCACATGTTTTTGTAGCTTGTGCCTCAATGAACATATCACGGGATCTCTATATTGTCTCATTTTATTGCATGATCACTCTGGTTAACTATTATAGTTTACCTTAGATTCATGTTGCTGAATTTCATTATATTACCTTTTATACTGATCAGCCTCCAGTCATCCCTAATATTTTCAGGTTTTGTATTATGCCTTCTTCAATTATGATTTCTTTCATTTCTAGTTTTTTTTTCAATTATTTCCTTGATATTACTATGTTGTTCCCCTAGGGATGAAAAAAGTCTATTTGTATAAAAAATGAGATGGGATGGCCTTAGAAATGAGTTGGAGGACTGTGATGTAGTATTTTTTACATAGAAGGGAATACTCACAAGAGATGTCCCCAAGTTTCATGAGAGAGCTCCACTTCCAATAATCTATGAGTGAGTCTATGTATTTTATAATGAATGTGTATATTTTTTTCGTATGAAGACATTTCATTAATAGATCCATTTATTTTTTACTTGCTTCATTTCTAGCCTATTTCATCTCTAGTTTGTTTCATTTATAGATTTAATCAAAAATAATTTTGTGATAACTCAACCATTAAAAAAATAAAAATACACAGAAAAATAATAAAAATAGGTTCAACCTCTAAATGAGTTGTCTTCAAATGTACCATTTAAATCATAAGGTTGATTGAATATATAATACAAACACATATTATATTTGAGTTTTTCATCATGGATGATATACATAAAAATATTTAATAATAAATTAAACATGATTATTGATCATTAAAATAAGAAATTGATAGACTAATCCAACAACACTAGTCACATCAACTTGTTTACCTCATTTTTCATCATAATTCTTAGTTATAAATTCCAATTGTCTACTTCATTTTATTTTTTATCATGTTTTAAAAAATAGTTTACAAATTTTATTAAATTAACTATTAAATTTAACAATTATATCAAATGTAAAGATGGAGGGTCCTTCATTTCACAAATTCCAAGATATGCATGTTTCATGGATGGGTTTAGAGCGATGTTCAGTGCCTTCTTTGAGTGTACATAGATCTCATCACTTCCAAATTGTTACACCACCTCGCACCACCATCCCTCATATTCATCATGTTGGGTTCTATGATTTAGCGATGTGTGACTTCACATTTTTTGATCATCATCTCATTACTGTACTCATAGAGAGTTGGAGGATAGAGACACATACATTCCATTTTATAGAGGGGGAGATGACTATTACACTTGAGGAAGTGTCCATTATGTTTGGCCTCCCCATCGACGGTGAAGATGTAATGGGATGAGTGGGTGTAGATTACTTTGAGCAAGTTTACATATTATTAGGCATTGAGGTCCACATTGATGGCTTGTTCACCATCAGTAATAGATTTTTCATTCCATGGATAGATGAGCACTTTTATCATCTAACTTTTTATGCCAATGAGATCACCATGTTGTTATTTTCATGTGGATACATTTTGAGGCTTATTGGAGGGATGATATTCATTGATCATTCAACTAAATTTTTACATTTGATGTGTTTACCATTATTTGAGGACTTGGACCTGACAAGGTAGTAAAGTTGGTGGTCTGTATCTCTCGGATATACATACAGATCACTATGTAATGCATTTTCTATCGATAAGACGTATATCATAGAATTTTTTATTAATATAAATATGTGGATATGCTCTAACATTCCTTGGTTAGATCCACATTTACATATTCTAATTCATGCTGATATTACAACAGAGTCTTTATGTAGATGACGATATGTAATTATTTCCTTATAATGTCGAAATCAAATGTATAACTTTTTATTATGAAATATAAGTATACAATTATTTTCTATAAGTGGAGTCCAGAACATTGACATTCAGATATATCAAAACATGATGTCAATGCTTACAGACTTATGTTGGATAGTTTTAAACCAGACAATATAAGTGGATATTAATTATACAGTTAAATTTTTATTCCTTATAGTACATTTTTTCATTTATTAATTGATTATTCAGTTTTTTAGATTTATTGGATGCCATATACTAAATCTATCATCTAGAGTCCCCCACCATACTATATAGAAATTATTACTGTCGTCGCATGCGTCGTTCCTATAAATCATTTTCATATTTTTGAGCGGTGTTAGATAGACAGAGTTATGAGGAAGTTTTGGATTCAATCATCCCATTCATGCGCCACCTAGTTAGTTACATTCACTTCATTCCCTGAAGATGTCTGAGAATCTAGAATTTAACTAGAAGATATATTGAGATATGAAAAAATGACTTGATTTTTAATTATGAGGGGTCAACATAGTATGTATTAATTTATTCGATCAGTTAGATTAAGAGTCTTGGTATCTCATGTCCCTAGTGAGATTTCTTATGTGACTTGGTAGGGGATATCATGACGTGGTAATAATTCTTCCTTCTAATGTGGAACATTTTTAATTTATATTAATTAACTGCATAATTTGTTTTCATATGACGTTCTTACCACCCATCTCCTCCACATATTTGATCTGATAGAGAGAGGCACATTTGAATAGATATATTTTCATAGAGTTGTGACATATTTGCTTCCTCCCATGGATGAGATTTATCCAGGGGTTTTCTTTGATACATCAGGGGATATTGAGTATATTGATCCTGATATAGATGTTCAAGGGGGGCGATGAACCTATTATAGATATAGATGTGGAATAGGAGGATGATGTTCATTTTGATCATCCAGATACTCTTCCACCAACTATTATATATGAGCCACAACCACACCCATAGGCACATGTACTAACCTAATTTGTTTGCATGTAAAATTTTATTGCAGATATAAACATTGAATAATCTATGTTTCATTTTTTATTCACCCCTGATCTGAATATATCCACTGCACATTGGTTATCATATTCACATTTTGGGCAGAGTTCTAGCCAGCAGCCAATATCCTTGGAGAAGGTGGTGAGATTGTAGATCCATTGCCTATCACACAAGATGATGTGGAGGTATGTGATAAGGATAAAATAAACGAACAATGTATGTCAGAGGATAGACATAACCATACACAACATAGACACATTACATATACACCGGGATGTGGTACAAAGAAGTATATAGGCCCCCGACGTAGATTAGATTGTTACATGTTATATGTTTTTAACATTATTACATATACAATATTTAAAAACATACTAATATATTAAATAATGTTTCATAAACCATTAAATTGATAAAAATATAAATTCATAAAAATATTTTTGAACGAATAAGAAACATCAATATTAATAATTATAATTATAATAATAAAAATTATTATTTTTTATTTATATTAATGATTCTTAGTATTATTACCCATATTATGTATAATAAATAATATTCTTAAATTTATTATTAATATTTAATAATTAATTTAAGATGATTATTTATTATACATATTATGGAAAACAATACTAAGTATTAATATAAAACATAATCATCTTAGATTATCTATTAAATATTAATAATATTATTATTTTCAATAATGTAAATATTATTAATATTAATAATAAATATTATCTTATTTCTTATATATTTAAATAATTAATAATATAATATAATATATTAAAAATAATATAATTATTAACTAGTAAATATTGTTTTAAATAAAAACTATTTTATTTATATTATTATACAATAAATATTAATTATAATGTTATTTATAATATTAATACCATATTAATATATTTTTTATTAATAATAAATAATATAATTGATAATTAATAAATATTATATGTATCAAAAAGTTTCTAATAATTATATAAATAACAAAATTAACAAAGATTTATAATTAGAATCTTATAAGAATAATATTTTTAGTAACTAATAAATATTTTTCAAAATACAAATTATTATTTTTACATTATTTTAAAATATATATTAGCTATAATGATATTAATTATATTAAAAGAAAAATGATGTATTATTAATTAATAACAAATAATAAAATTGATAATTAATAAATATTTTAATTCTAAATATATTATATGTATATATCAACAAAAAAATTAATAGATATTTGTAATTAAAATATTATAAAAAATATTTTTCAGACTATAAATTAATAACATAATAATATAATATTAATTAATAATAAATAAAACAATTGATTATTAATAATTATATTACTTGTTAACAAATTGGTAATATTTTATATAAAGAAAAAAATTAAAAAATATTAATAAATAATATTCATATAAAATAGTATTAATAATAAATATTATATTTTTAATTACATGAATAAATTATTAATAATATACACACACATATATATATATAGGCATGAACGGGGTTCATGCCTCTTTGGTTGTGGTTGGGAAACATGAACCTCGTTCACGCTTCTTGGGAAAATGAAGAAGCATCAACAAAGTTAAGTATTCTTGAAACCCCTTTTTTATAATATTTGAAACCCCATCCCATTTTTTAATTAAATTTAAAACCCATTAAAAAAACTCTTTCCTAGTTTTATTTATTAACCCGATGAGCAGGGCCGACCATTGCAAAAAATACTATTGATATTTTTTTAATTTTATTTTTAATTTTCTTTAGAAAAGAGAATTTCCCTATGTGGCCTTTTAGAACCCTCCACAGAAGGAAACCCCCCTCCCCACAAAGGGATCACTCCGGAGAGATCCCCAGCCGGGAAGGAGTCGTTGCCAGCCGAGAGTAGCAAGCACATGAGCAGGGTAATGACAGGGTCACCCTATTTATTATGATTATTTATATATATATATAATTATGTAATATCTTAAATATAATATATTTATATATATAAGTTTAAAAAATTATATTATGTAAATACAAAAATAAATATGTTTGTATTATATTTATATAACTATATTTATAAAATCTAAACATATGATTATATTTATATAACAACATTTATATTTATAATTGCATAAATTTGTTTATAAATTTGTTTCTCTTATATAAATATAATTATATCTATAATTATATTATAAATTATATTTGAACACGAACCCAATTATAAATATAATATAACATATTTATATAAACTAGTACCCAACCCGTGCATTTTCCATACATATTCATTTAATTACAAATTCAATTAAAAGTTATATTGATTTTTTCTAATGTGAATTTTGGGATAATAAGTGAAAACATGAATTCATTAATATAAATTCAATTATATTCTATATACGTGAATACATGTAATTTTTAAAATAAAATTAGTGCATACATGAATGCATATAGTAGTCAAATCACACTTATTTTCTATATAAGTTAAAACTGGTAATCAATACTGAAAAAATAATTATATATCTAAATATGTATAATGAAAATTAAATACAAATATGAAGATACATAAAGAATAAATGAATATATATTATAAAAACACATATATGTTCGTATAGAAATGCACTTACTTTCTATATTAATTTCTATTTAAATGAATACAGGAATATATAAAGAAAGAAATTGGTTCATATTTGTACTTATTTTCTATATGCATACAAGAATGCATATAATTTCTATATAAAATATAGAATATTCATATATAAATAAGTGCATAAATAAAGGTACTTATTTTATATACTGATTACCTATATGAATTTTCATTGAAATACATAGAGAAATAACTATATATAGAAATAAATGCATATGAAAAATAAATGCATATACAATATGCATAAAGAAATAAGTTCATACAGAGATATACTTATTTTTTTATCAATAACAATGCATATATAAATGTCTTTATACAAAAATAAGTTCATATAAATACTTATTTGTACATATAAAGAAATACATGGTAGGTCCGGGGGAGGGAAACAAAGGAAAGAAAAAAAAATACTGAAAAAATAGAACATATATATGATGATAGTGAAAATAATAGAAAAAATTTTATAGGGATGGTATATATAGATCTAACATATTCAGAAATTTCATAGAAGTACTAAAAAAAGTTCTAAACAATTACTACTGAAGAAATTATAAATGTTAATTCATTATTGTATATAAATTACACTTATCAATTGATACTAAAATAGTGAAGCAATGAAAATATAGAACATATATAAGATGCTAGTGAATAATAGAAAAAAATGTATAGAGATGGTATATATAGATCTAACATATTCAAAAATTTCATAGTAGTACTAAAAAAATGTTTTAAACAATTAATACTAAAACATTATAAATGTTAATTCATTATTGTATATAAATTGCACTTATCAATTGATACTGAAATAGTGAAACAATGAAAATTTCTCAAATATGAAACTTTTTTATGGAATGTACCATTTGAATGTAATATTCATAGTAAAACTGTTTCATATCCATATATTTTAGTTGAATAATAGAATATAGTTTGATATAATGAAATATAAATATTTCACAAATTCAAACATGGAATAACAATATTGAACATACTACTGAATAAATGATAGTGATTAAATGAAAATGTGTTATTTCAACACTAAATGAATGATAATTTTTAAATGATACTATAAAATGGAAACTCCTAAATAATTTACTAGGTTTTAATTAAGACAACTGACATGTAGTAACAACGGATTTTGATTTTATTACAAAGAGGATACAAGATTTTTACCTTCCACATATTACACCAATCTTGGTTGGATAAGATGTCAACCTGATAATATATAATTACATAGCCTACTCATTCCACCCCAAGGAATTTTTTTTCTTATGATGATTTAAAATAAGGATGATCCAATAACCACAAAGACAAATATCCCAAGCAGGATCAGTCCAATTGGGTATTTGATGCCTTTCTTTGGTGAGGATTTAGAAACTGATCCCCTTATCATGATATTTTTATGAAATTTCTCAACATTCCTATCCAATGGGGACCTTCATGTCATAATTGTTCCTTCCCTTGAAAATCTTAAAACAGTTACATGCAACATTGCGAGTATAATTAAAACCCTAAAATAGTGGCTTATAATTTATCGAGTTTTTTTCTGATTATCAGGGGGTTTGGTATTACTACCCTAGGATTATAGATTTCTTGGGTAAGATATTCACATATGGAACTCCAAATAAAAAATCCAAATTCATATATGGGAACTATTTCAAACTTGTCTTGTTGTCATCAGCTAAAACCAGAGACACATTGTGAAGAATATCCCATATAAAACCACATAAAATGTTTCTATAGAAAAAAATTCATCAATGAGTCATGAAAATTCAAGTTTAATGATATAATAGATGTTGAAATAAAATATACATTTATAATTAAATATAATAAAATATACTAATGACATAATGAAAGAATATATAATTTTGAATGGATATTAAAACATTGGTTTGACATAATATTTGTTATTTGAATTAAAAAAATGATGCAATCAAACAACTATTTTTATTTATCAATTAAATAGTAGTAAAATGTAACAAAAACATGTAATAAAAAAATTAAGATTATAACTATATTTATACACTTATTATGATTATAAATGATAAAAAACTATAATGGATATGCCAAATTTCGTTGATATTTATTATTATATATAGATTATAGCAATATAATTGCAATCTATAAAGAATTTTATATTATAATAAATAGATTTATATACTTATAGTTTATATTAATTAACACATACTATGACATATATTAACATAGATTATAAACAATGATTCCCAAAACCCCAATTGATGAAATTTTCTGCCTTTTAGAAATATTATAAACAGAATGCCTGGTAATAAAATCAAACATACAAAGATGTGTTATGCCAGATTTTTTATTCATCAATAAATATTATACAGAAATTGGAGAATAAAAAAATCAAATTAAACACTTTTTATACAATGACTTAAAATTTAAACATTATTCATACACTAAATTTAAAACCAAACCTTAGCATTGATCAAACTAGTACAACCCACTCAAAAAATTCCCCCTATACCTAAAACATTAAATTTTTGTATTTCACTAAGGATCTATTTAAAATGGTTACAATTTCTTTTGAAAGTATTTGACTATTTTAAAACTCAAAATATCATTATAACAACTCATGTTTTAGTGATTTTAACATTCCATGATTATAAATAGCATGCATCATTCACGTATTATTCATAGGAAAGGCTGCTGATCAAACTCTACTATTATTATATGGTGAAAAAGTTTTGGTTTCTACAATATATTGATTGGATTTTAGAAATATATTTCAAAAATATTCTTAAAATGAATGAATATTTCCTTATATTAAATTACACTAGTGAAAGTGGTGAGATAAAATTAGAGGTTGCAATTGATTTTCTCCACAGGCTTATTTTCATATTCATATGCATGAAACTACAACTTGATGTTCTTCTGTAATGGCTCTTCTAATCTACAAACTTCAAATGTTGGTGTGAATAATTTACATGAGACTTAAGAAACCAAGAATTACTATAGGATCATTAATACATGTATTTTTTAAAAATTATTAATGTATTGTATACATCTAAAGGAATAATAATATATGAAAACAGAAATGGGAATTTGTAAACTTACATCAAAGACTATATAGGAGATGAATCTTCATATTGGAGTTTGTAAAATTACATTCTTGTAAAGATCATCAATGTTCACATGAAAATAAATTATCACCAAATAAGTACCCCTACAATAGGTTCAACTGCAAATGATTCTATAAAAACTAAAGGAATCCAGTATTGATCAAACACTTCCACCTTCAAAACAGATTTTAATCATTTCAAGAGAGGTCGATAAGAAAAATATTGAATATTAAATATGATATAGATTCATTTTTAATTAATAGAAGTAAATAAAAAATGATAACAGAATACCAATTTCAAATTGAACATAACATTTTTATATTTTTAAATTACCTTTAAATCCCAACCTGTTAAGAACAGAAAGGCATTTTATAGCGATTACAACAAGCCTAATAATCATAAGTGCAACCACCTAAAATTCTATAAAAATGATATGAATAATAGTGTACATATCAATCAAATGTCCCTGATTTCTGTAATTATTCAATTACCATCAAATCATTTGACAAACATCATCCACTACTACATGAAATATATTTTGAGGTTAAGAGAAACCATTCTACACTGCAAAATGGGCAATAATCAAATAAAAAATAGAAGCAGTGAAAGATTCAGCTTCAAATATGTCTGAAATAATTCCCCAAATCACACTAACATAAGTTAAGTGAATGAAAACATGTTCAGTATAGTCTTCCCCAACCCTACACACACTGCATGTAGAACAAAAATAAAGACTAGATTTCATATGTATAATACCCATGAGTATTTTTAGGTAAACGATCCTCCATATAAGAAAAATACGGGATGTTATAATCTATATTATCAATGTCTTTAGATATTAAGAAATTTCAGTTGGACCACCCATATAAAAACTATGATACTGCTTGTAGGTGAGCTTCCCATGCCAAGCAGGAATCCAAACCAGAGTATTAGATTTTGGTATAAATTAGTAGGAATAAATATTCTCTCTAGCCATAATGAAAATTCATACCTTGATTAGTCTGGACTATAAAGGATATAAAGAAAATTCATACCATAATTAGAACATATAATTCATATGATTCCTCATTTAAGTTATGCATTTTATTACAGGTATACATTTTCATTTTATCTTTTCCATTCAGATCAATTAAGGTATGAATTTTCATTAAATGTGAACATCATCAATATAACACAATTTAAGTTTTTCAACACTACATTTTTTTTGAAAAAATACAAATAAAAACATTTTAATAAAAATATAGTTGTTATCAAAAAATATATTTAAATATTTATTGGTTTTTGTACATATAATACTCACAAAAATAAAGTGCTCATACAAATACATCAATATAAAAATTATATTAAAATAGTATAAAAATATAGGCCTTACCACTTATTCTATAAAATACATTATTTAAAGGCTTTCCATTCCTCAGCAAGTGTAAGTAGTGGAGTAATCTCATTATGAAATGATAAAACACTTGCATCCCAATAAAATAGTTGTTTTGTAAGAGAAAAGATGAAAAATTAAAACTTCATAAATTAATAAAGTATATGGTCTAACTATACACATATTATAAGAGAATAAAAATTAGTTTAGTGGGGAAAATTGGGGGTATGATAAATATTTTAATACAAATCCATTTTGAGAGAGGTATTGGGAGAAGAAACAATAATAGGGAGTGTGAAACTTTACTTGGGTATTGATATTTCCAATGATCATAGAAACAAAAAATATAGTGAACGGGAGAATCCACTGAGAGAGAAAAAGTTTTGGAAAAACGATTTTAGAGTAGAAATTGACCGTCGGGGGATGGAAACTGATTGATGAATGATAAATTATGTTCAGAGAAGATACCCATGGAGTTTTGATGGTTATGTTGGATGATGAATAGTGGACAAAGAAAAAATTGAATACCGATAAAATAGGTCTTCCAGAGTTAATGAAAAATATATGATGATACGAAAAATTTGACATAAAATTAAGATAACTAGATTGTAATTAGAGGAATGTCATCTTCACCAACATAGTATATTTCCAAGAGGATATTTTTTAAATTGGTTCTTATATTATAGCTATTTATTATATTATTTTATATTAGATTGAGTTCAAAAAATGATTTCAAAATTTTTTGGTAATTAATATTAAGGTTTCAGAAACCAACATTCATTCTTACAATATTAACATTGAAGGAGAATTATCGTAAAACATTGGCACACCTGTTGTAGAGGGTGAGGTATAATTTTCATGAAGATTTCTGTTTTTTTTTTAATCATACTAGGTGAAGTGGTAGTTAGATATGTTGTTCTATAATTCAAAAATTTCTTATAGAAAAAAATTAATTAATTTTTATAAAGTGAAGTGATAAAACATAATTGGAATAAATTTTATGAATTAAAAATAAGTGTGAGCAGAAATTTGAGTAAAACATATAAAATTCTTAAAATTTATAAGGTAAAAGAGATAATGTAGGTTTTTTTGAATTACAGTAAAATTGAAATGATAAAAAAATAACAAACATGTGAAATTCTAAAATATATATATCAAAAAATATTTGAAAATAAATGGACAATACCTGGTTTATTGATGGAAAAACATATACATCTATAGGCCAGTCAGATAGTACAAGGTTTGTAATTACATGGACTCTTAGAATCTATAATGTGTATTAGAGAAAATTTCTAATGACATAGAAATATGAGTGTAAATAGAATACTGAGAAGGAGAGTGTATAAAGAATTGTGTATTTAAGGGTTTTAACATACCATTAAAATGGTTAACGATAGAAAATATATAATATAAAACATACTACTATGTATTACTATATGGTATAGTGTGTAATGTATTTAGTGTGGATAATACATCATATATAAATTGATAATTAAAGTTAAACAAACATTGATAAAATACAAGAAATTATACAATTTTTTAAAAAAAGATGTGAAATAAGAATTTTTCTAAAGATGTTAGTACCTGAAATGATATAGATAGTGTTTTTTAAATTATGTTAGTATAAAAGCTAGTGATGAGAATATATTTAACAATATTATATGTAATTTAAAGGATATCATACCAAAATGTTAGGGATGTTTTTAACTGTTAAGTCAATTTTATATGAAATTAGGAATATTTTTATTAATACATGATATTATATGATTATATATAATGTTTCATGCATTAATTTTTCCTAAAAAATGACATATAAGATATTGAGTCAAGTAATAATTCTGTTACATTTTGTAATTATTTATAAAATTAATGGAATCAATTTTATATTAAATTTTATTATATAATCATATAATTTGTGTATTAAAATATATGTTTACTATTACAACACTATAAAAGATAAGATAAAATTAATTCAAATCAAAATGTACAGGAAACATATTTCATTGAAAATTGATTTCATATTAGGGAAATTAACAATTATATTAATAGTAATTCCAATAATGATTTATTACTACATAAAAATAAGAGGTTAACATCAATTAACGAATATATAGTAGAATATTGGATACTGCATTATAGTGCATACCATAAAATATGTTAAAAATGGTATTGATAAGCATATAATAAATATTAAAGAAATATTATTTCCATTAAGGTTTCATTTTATTCAAAAAACATTTAAACTATATTAAAAAAATATTTTAGGAGAAAAATAGGGAAAATAAGTAAGATATGATTATTTCTAAAAATGTAATCAAACTCAAAAATTTTGATCACATATTTAAAGACCCCATCCCATATAGCTCGGATATGGTGCCTTACTTAATTAAATTGGTACTAAGAACAAGTGTTTTCATCCCATATGAAAAAATAGTTTAGTATATTTGTAAAACCAGATACATACATAAGTTTTACATTACAACTTGAAATGAAAAACAACATAGAAACTCCATTAGAAATATCTATAAACTCAAAGATTATCCCTGTAAGTCATTCATAATATACATATTCACATCATAGGGAAAAATAAAACATAATAATCGGTTGATGTCAGATGCACAGTAAGGGTAAACAATAGGGAACAAGCTATCATAAACATAAACAATAAGGTAAGGTGAATAACTTAAACATATGCCTGTAAAACATAATCCTGAGCATAATATAGCAATAATGAAAACTGAATAAATAATTCCATATAAATAATCACATGAAAATTAACCATGGATATTTTACTATTGGAATAATAACATAGATTATCAATTAATAATATCATAATTATTGAATGTATAATTTTAGATATCATGAACAAAGCATCAAATCCTTATCCAAGACATCTGAAAATAAATTATTAAGGCCTCAGCCAAATCCATATCTATTTTTGCTCATGAGACCCACTGATGCATAGAGAAGTATAGAGGTCCTATCCCATTAATTACTAAGTCTAATATATTATTCATATGAAAAGTGTGAACCATAAATAACATAAACATTCATATAGAAAATCTATCATATGAAATGCAAATACTTTAAACGTAAACCATGAATAGTATCAAAATAGCACATTCACAGTCCAACTGATCATGAAACCTTAAAAAACATGTGGTATATGATATCATAATAGATAAAATCAAATGAATTAAAATATTCAAAAAAGTATTTTGGCATATATGAATATAATTTTATATGATACCATTGAAAAAATTTTAAGGAAGATAATCTTTAAACATTCCAAAGCGTCTCATACCAGTTTAAAATATTTAGATCATAGTCTCTATAAAAGAATAGAATAAAATGAAACTTATAATATCATTAAAAGAATAACAATAATGATATAATAAATAAAAGGGTGTTACATACACCACAAACAAGGAATATGTGATGAACAAGGCATATATCTCACACAAGTAAAACTGAAACGAGAAAAAAAACCCTTTTCTTTGGAAATAATATTTATTTTGGAAAATCATTTTTATTTGTCATAAAATCATATTTTAAACATTTATTTCTCATAAAATAATTGGTAATTATAATTAAATTATGTTTTGGGCATAAATTATGGCTAACTGAAGTGAAAACCTGAAAAAAGTGTTTTTATGAAACTTTGGAAATGGGTTACTTAATTGCATTTTAGGAAAATATAAAAGAATATTTAAAGTGGAAAAAGTAATAATTGTTAATGTAAAATAAAAAATGAAAAAAGATAGTTTATAATAAAAAAATAATATATATTTATTATTAAAATATTTTTAACTTAAAATAGATTATGTACGGTACTTGAAAATGGATAACAAATTGGGAAGTTCCATTTAATCGAGTTTTCTTAAAGTGGGGAATCGGGAATGGAACCTTATAAATAATATATTATCCCATAAAATAAAAATTAAATTATATGGATTAATTATTTTAGAACATATACATAGAATTTAGAATAAGTATATAAAAATAAGGAGGAATTACATTAGGTTAAAGAGAGATACAACATAACCTGAATAAAAAAAGTAGGTTTTGGGAGAACCCCTTTCCGCTTTGTAATCAATTGAATCATATGCCCCATAAAATTAATAATAATAAAATCAAACATTTAATACCATTAAGAAAATTATATTCATTATATGATATATGAAATATAATTATACATACACCAAACACAATAACTAGTGGTGATTAAGGCATATCTCATAGAAATAAAAGTGAGATGATAAAAATCATACCTTATATCTTAAAGTGTTCTGAACTTGTGCTTGATGTCCTAGATAATAAAATTAGATTAATTAATAATTTAATTCATAACTTATTAAAAATTTATTTAATTTATTATAATTTTATTAAGTTCATCTATGGTGTTCTTGATGAGTTATAAGATTCAATTTCATCTTTTGGAAATGTTCATTTTCTGCATTTTCATGATTGGATCACTTGTATACATGTACGAATGATAATGTGAAATGGGAATAGTAATCCAAAATTGAAATAATATGTTATTAATGAAAATAAAAAATATTTAATGGCCTTATCTATCTTTTTTCAGATATGAGGATGATGCATTAGATAGAACATTAATGGTAACCGTTTGGATTATTTTGGTTTTTTTATCATCAGGTACTAGGTTTTTATTAATTAATATGTTGTATATATACATGTTATAGAACACTAAATTAGTTTAAATATAAATATTACAATATTTTGTAACCATAAAATTGGTTTAATGACCATCCTTTAAGGTGGAATTGAAAAATGATAACACGTCGTCTATGAAGACGGTAAATCGGCACCTAAAGATGATGTTTTAAATTTTAGAATAAATGGAAAGGGAGAAGAGACTTGATGGTGGATTTTACATTATCATAATAAAATTATATTATATATAAGATAATTAAGTAATCATTCATGTTTATATAGAAGAATTTAGGAGAGTATATGAATAGAAAACAAATTTAAAACACATAAAGAAAGTGAAAGAGGATTTAACCTCTTGAATTCTTCTCCTTGAGAACCTCCTTTGGGATATTTGTTTTGGAATTTTATTGAGACAAAAACCTACTACACATGTATAATAGTCTTGGTTAGAGTATTGGGTAGAAATTTTATAAGATTCAAGGCTTGAGAGATGTGATGAAAAGAGGTGGTGAGAGGCGGTACTTATAGTGGATGAGAGGGGTGTTTTTTATTATTTTATTCATTAGTTTATTATTTTACCTCAAGATAAGAAATAATTATGATTAAATTAATAAATACAATAATAATTAGAAGGTTTGTTTGATATTATTGTTCTTACATCAGTCATGACTAAAGTAATAGTGTATTTAACTTATAATGTATATATACCATAAATTACCGTATTTTACTATTCACCCAAAATTCAACCATTTTAGAAAAATAACAAAAATTCACCACAACAATTTTTTGTTTTTTTGAATTAAAAAATTAAAATAGTTTTAGGGAAATAATTTTCTAAATATAAGAAATTTTATTTTTATTTGAAATCATCATTTATTCAAAAAATACCAATTTTAAAATTATAACTGATTTTATAACACATTGAAAAATTTATTAAGGTCTCATAAAAATTTATTAAAATATTAATCATACAAAATATTAATTCATGAATATATTTTATGTATATAAATTTTCTTTTAAATCATTATATTAATTATATAGATTTAAATAAAAATTTATGTTTCACAAAAATATTAATACGTAATTTATCCTTTTTAAAAAATTTGTCTACTTATTCCAAGTTATAAATACATTATATTTTCATTCATAAGATACCAAAATTTTATGTATAATTTGATATGTGAGGTTACTAATAAAATCATTAATATACTATTAATATAACAAAAATGAATGTTTTAAACAATTGGAATTGTTTACTATTAACTAGAAAATAAATATTTTCCTAAAAATACCAAAATTTCACCCTAAACTAATTTGGAAATTCCTATTTTAATAATGAAGTTTATTTTGAACAATTGAATTTATAGAAGTGTCAAAATTTATTTTTAATACAAGTGCTCCATTAAAAGGTGGTAAAACTGCCTTTAGAAAAGTTTAGCCTTTTAATTCCTAATATTGGATTAATTCTTATATTATGCCTATAAAATCATTTTCAAGAATGTAAAAACATTTTATTAAATGTTTTATGTATCTAAATTTAATAATTTGGTTAATATTATTCATTACCTCCAATTTAACAGCTAGGTTATAAGGGACATTTTAAAAATAATGATATTTAATTGTATATCATTGTTCGTTATAGTTTTGTGTTGTGTGAAATCTGTGATGTCAAAGAAATTAAATTTTAAAAAATTAATAGCATAAAATATTGGGGTGTTACAATCTCACCTCATATAATAATTTTTAACCTTGAAATTTGAAATTATACATCAAGAATTATAGGTTGATACTTCAAAAATACTTTGTGTCAAACCCACATCAGAAATAGGGTTAAAAAATATCATCTTTATAAGAGGTAATTGGAAAATAGAAGGTAACCCAAAAACTAGGATTTAGTGTAGAAAATAATTAGTGTAAAGAGATAACATAGACATAGAAGAGAAATATAACTATCAATTTCTAATGAATAGTTATAAAGAACATGGTTGTTAGACAGTTACCCATCACAAAACCATAAATCTTGTGACTGGTTAAAAGACCATTGATTTCTCTGAAAGAAAAATGAATGGATAAGGTTTTTATTCCAAAATATTTTTCTTATAGTTGGGGTATTATTTTAAAATTCACATAATCACTTGATAAAATATAAATAATTTATTACTTTCTATGTCATAAACATAATATCATCATTTGGTTGTGCTTCAATCTATTTTCACTTCATCCATTACACATGGAAATGAAAGTTTAAGATGAATTTTTTTCACACCTGAAGCACTTTTATGAACCATAAGATTGACCTATCATTCCTTGAGCCTTTAAATATTTAATGAAACTAAAATTGTTAGTTCAAATTATCCAATAAATTATACTTTAACCTCAAACAATAATATCCAAAGTTCAACTTAATCCATTCCAACTGTAAGACTCATCCAAAATTCATATTTCTAAATTTATAGTCCAAAAAGTTCTCTTTATATCCAAGATATGATAATCATTTATAAAAATAACCTAAATCACAATAATTCCATAATAAAATCATATTTGACTTCAAAATACAATTCAATTTTTATTAATTAAAATATTTTGTGTCTGCCGAAATAACATTAATCACTTAATCACAAAATAATTTTTCAATCCCAAGGTTTTCGATTTGATAAAACAAATTTCCCTAAAATTAAAATAACATTTATCCATAAAAAAATTCTTACTAATCAGGACTTCTTGAAGGCTAGTGATAGTTGTTTCACCCTTGTCTCCCTTCGATTGTGGGTTCAAACCCAACATCCTTACTGAACGTGATGAGTTTTCACCTTGCATGTGGGTTGATATTTTTTAAAAACTATAATAATATAACTTCCCAGACATATATGATGAAAATTCTTGAAATAAGTTTAATCACTAATGTTATCCTTATAGCCCCAATACATAAATACTTCATCTATTTATTTCCACACAAGTCCTTCCCTGATCACGAATTTATCCTATTGAAGATGGAATTGACTTGGGTAATGCCCAGATTCCCCAAATTTAATTTAATTAACTATAAATATATTATTAGGATTTATTTTATTTCATTACATTATACTCTTCATTTTTTCTTACAAATTATTTGATTTATGTCCTTATTTCCCACACATAAAGCATTTATTTTTTCTGTTCAAACATGTTCTTGGGTGTCTCCTTCCACATTTCTTACCTGGTGGAAAAAGATCCATATTTTCTCCATGGTCTCCGTAACTGGAGGTATTATCAAACTACATCCTTCTATTCTTTGGTGAGTTCTAAATTTGGTTAAGTTATAGGTTGTTAATAATATTTTGGGAAAACTGATTAGGAATGAACACATTATCCTACATTCCATTTGGTTGCTCATATTCGTCACTATGTCCATCATGTTTAGTGTTAACATAAATCATTGGGTTTTACCCATTAACTAAACTGTAAATAATAATGTGAGTAACAAAATTCATAGTGATAAAAAACATGTAATCATTTATAGAATATCATGAAACCTTATTTCAAACCTAAAACACCTTAGGTTTAACCTAGGTTATTTATTTTCATTATATATTCAAATAATTAAAAATGATTTGTAATAGAATTTTGAATTATCCTAAGAATATCTCCCAATAGTGTCAGACTAGGTACGCAGTAAATCCCATTTTCATGTACTAGGTTATGTCATGTTAGGCCTTACGTACTTTCTATGAGTTTTTACCCCGAGGTACATCTATGCCATAACCACATCCATTTATAATATCTAGGAAGGGATGTATTGCTATGAAGACCCACATTATCTCTAACTTACAAAAATTCTTGGATTTTCTTCTTTTATTGTAATAAAATTATATCTTAGGGTTATGTTCCATAATCATTTTTGTTCTAAATCCATTTTCCAATGTTTCTAGTAAACTTTCTCTGATACAAACTATAAAGACCCAGTCCCTAGCATATTGAATCCAATGCATTACTTAATTATATAGGTACTAAGAACATGTTTTCACATACCAAAGGAAAAAATATTTTAGTACCTATAGAAAGCTTGATACATACATAAGTTTTACTTTAAAACATGAATGTAATAGCAACATAGAAACTCTATTGGAAACATCCATAAACTCCTAGATTATCCATACAAGTCCTTCATAATATACATATTTTCATCCTAAGGAAAAAAGAAGAGGGTGATATCAGATTCTCAGTACGGGTAAATAATACAGTGGAAGGTATCCTAAACATAAACAATAAGTCAATGTGAATAACAAAAACACATGCCATTGAAACATAATCTTGAGCATAATATGGAACAAATAAAAATTGAATAAATAATTTCATATAAATAATTACATAAAACATAACCATTGATATTATAATTGTATAATAATCACATGAATTATAAATTAGTAATATCATAATTAGGGAATTTATTATTTCGAACATTATATTCACACCATCAAGGCCATAGCCAATACATATGAAAATAAATGGTTAAGTCCTCATCCAAATCCATGTTTATTTTTTATCATAAGACCTGTAGATACATCGAAGGGATATATCAGGCCCCTCCCTTCACTTACTAATTCCAATACATTCCTTATATAAAAACGGTGAAAAATAAAAAAAAAATATTCATATTAAAAAACTAGCAGAAAAATGTGATTACATTTACCATAACCATTAATGGTATCAAAATAGCACATTCATAGTCAAACTGATCATGAAAACATCAATAAAATATGTTATATGGTATCATAAGAGATAAACCTCAATTATGTAAAAGATTAAAAATAGTATTTTTACATAGATGAAGATACTTTTAAATGATACCATTAAAATATTCTTCAGGAAGATAATCTTTAAAAATTACAAAGTGTCTCACACCACTTTGAAACACCTAAATCATAATCCCTATGAAGGAAGAAAATTAAATGAAACTTAAAATATCATGATAATAATAATACCCATGATATAATATCTAAAATTGAAGTGCGTACAACACAGACAAGGAATAATTGGTGAATAAGGTATATATCACATAAAAGTAAAAGTGAGATGAGAAACAAGCCTTTTTACTTTAGAAAGAATTGTTCTTTTATAAAATCATTTTTATTTTTTATAAAATCATATTGTAAACAAGTACATCTTTGAAAATAATATTTAAGTAAAATGAAATTATTTTTGGGGCATAAATTATATCTAGCTGAAGTGAAAACATATAAAAATAGTTTTCAATAAACTTTAGAAACGTACCACTTTAGTGCGGTTTAGGGAAATATAAAAGAATATTTCAAATTAAAAAAGTTATAATTATTTGTATAAACCCATAAATTAAATAATATAGTTTCTCATGATAAAAATAGTGATTTAAAAAAATATTTTTATCTTAAATAAGATTATGTATAGTACTTGAAAATGGGTAAGAAATTAGGAAGTTCCTTTCAATTGGTCTGGCTTAACGGGGGAAATTGGGAAGGGAACCTTATAAAGAATGTATTATCCCTTAAAATAAAGATTAAATGATATGAATACATGATTTTTTAACATATAAAAATAATTTTTAAGAATTATATAATAATACATTTGAATTACATTGGTGTAAAGAGAGATAAAATGTAACCTAAATGAAAAATGGGGGTTTGGGGAGAATCTTTTATCACTTTGTGTATGCCTCATAAAATTAATAATCAAAATATGATACATTTAATTCCATGAATAGAAATTTATTCATGATATAATACATTAAATTTAATTATACATACACCACGCTTACTAAATAGTGGTGATTAAGGAATATCTCACAGAAATAAAAGTGAGATGAGAAAACCCTTACCTTATATCCAAAAATGTTCTTGCACTTGATATTAATGTCTTCTATAATGAAATTAGATTCATTAATAATTTAACTAAGAAACTATTAAACATTTATTTTATTTATTATAATTTTACTAAGTTTATTTATTATCTTCTTTATGAGTTATAAGATTCAATTTTTCCATTCATAAGTGTTCATTTCCTTTGTTTTCACGATTGGTTCGCATGTATACATGTAGAAAAGATCCTGTGAAATGGTAATAGTTATCCCGAATTGAAATTGTATGTTATTAATAAACTTATATAAGATTTAATTTCTGTATATTTCATTTTTTTCCAGATATGATGATGATTCGTTAGATAGAACATTAACGACAAGTGTTTGGATAATTTAGGCATTTTTTCGATCATCACACACTAGTTTTATTTTATTAATTAATATGATGTATATTTATTGGTTAAAGAACACTAAATAAGTTTTAATTTAGATATTATAATCTATTTTAACCATAAAAATGGGTTTGTGACCAGCTTTGATGGAACAATTTAAATACAAAAATACACTATCCACCAAATCGGTAAATTAGCACCTCATTGGGGATATTTTCATTTTCAGAATAAAAGGAAGAGGATAAGAGAATTTACGGTTAGTTTTACATAAAAATAATAAAATTTACATATATATATAATATGATTTAGTTATCATGCATCTTTGGATAGAGGATTTGAGGATAGTATAAGAAAAGAAAAAAAGTGAAAAAAAATAAATTGAAAGAGGATTTTACCTCTTGAATTCTTCTCCTTAAGAACCTCCATAGGGAAATTGGGTTTCATCATTTTTTGAGACCAAAACCTCATGTAAATGTGTAATAGTATTATTAATAATATTAGGTATAAACTACATATGATTTAATGAATAAGAGGTGTGAAGAGAAGAGGTTGTGAGAGTGGTATTTATAGTGGATGAGAGGGGTTTTTTAATTATTTTATTCATTAGTTTATTATTTTGGCTCAAAAAAAGAAATAGAGATGATCCCATGACTAAATAAAGTAAATTGAAAATTATAGTTCTAGATTATGGGAATTATATCATCAATGTCTCAAGGAATTGTGTATTTTACATATAATGTATATATTCCATAAATTACCATAATTTATTATTCACAAAAAGTCAATTATTTTAGAAAAATCCCAAAAATTCACCCTATCCATTTTTTGACCTATATAATTAAAAAACAGAGTTCATTTTATTAAAAAATTCTAAATATCATAAATGTATTTTTTTAAAAAAAATTTATTTATTCGAAAAATACAAATTATACAACTATAACTAATTTTATAAAACATTGAAAAATTAATTAAGTTCTCATAAAATTAACTAATAATATTAATAAAAAAATTATTAATTTATGAATTTATTTTATGAAGATAAATTTTTTTTATATCATTATATTAATTAAAAAATTGTAAATAATTATTTATTTTTCTCAAAAATATCAACACTTAATTTATCCTTTTTAAAACATTTATCAACTTATTCTAGGATATAAATACATTAGATTTTCATTCATAAGATATATAAATTTTTTTTATACATTAATAAGTTCGTTTAATATTAAAATCATAAATATACAATTAATATAATGAAAATGAAAATTTTATAAAAATCAGAATTTTTCACTATTCACTAGAAACAAACATTTTCTGAAAAATACTAAAATTTAACCCCAAGATAAATTTTACATTACTCTTTTAAAAATTAAGTTTATTTTGGTCGATAGAATTTATAAAAGGGTCAAAATTTAGTTTTAATACAGGTACACCATTAAAAGGTAGTAAAACTGCCTTTAGAAAAATAGAGTCTTTTAATGCGTGATATTTGATTTATTTTTATGTTATGCCTATAAAATAATTTGGATGAATGTAAAAACATTTGAATAAATATAATATAATATATATATCATAATTTATTTAAAACTATTATTTTCCACCAATTTAACCTCTAGGTTATAACGATCATTTAAAAGTAATGATATTTAATTGTATATCATTATTTGTTTAAGTTTAGTGTTGTGTGAAACCAATGTGGTTGAAGAAATAAAATTTTAAAAAAATACATGCCATAAAATCTTGGGGGGTCAAAACTTATCTATTTTAGATGTTGCCAATTTTGATTCACTATAATTTCTATGCAAGATTAACCTATGAGACTACTGATAACATGAAAGAGTAAATTATAAAGAAATACTATATAAGAAATGGAATATAAAAATTAAATTATCCTAAAATAGGGTGAAATTTTTTATGAACCTAATAGTGGATCAATTTTATAAAGAATATTAATGAAATACAAAAAATATAAGTAATTAATTAGTTTATGAATTGTTTTGGACAATAATTGTGACCTAAATGAAATACATTTAATTTGTTTGAACGTTCTCTAACACCTTACTCACTTCTCCCAATACAGTATATAGATTCAGAACATATCTTCTAGAGAAAATATTTCAAAGTTTTTGATTATGTAAATAAATAATATCATAATCAAGTAGGAAATTATTAGGATGCATATTCAGTGAAACAAATATATAATTTTGAAAAAAAATATACAAACCATGAAATAGTATACTAAATAATTAAAAGTGATTTGGACTGTCCAAGATGATATTAGTAACTAACACAATATCCATTCAAATAATGTGTGTTACATCATTATTTCAATGTAAATAAATTGATACAACATATGTACCTATTATTTAATAATGCAATTAATATATATATATATATGATATATGTGTGTGTGTGTGTTTTTATGTATGAAGTATAATATTGTTAATAATTCACATACCTATATGGTCAACATTTTTCTTTTACAACCTTGTTAATTTCTAGTGTAATCTCACTTCTTCAATACCATATGGTAATTTATATTCACCTATGAACTTTTTGTAGGTATATTATGCTATTAAAATTTTGATATTAAGACTTGTTAACCTATAATTTATTAGGAAAAAATAAATATATGAAATGTAATATAAATATAAATAAGCATACCTGAAGTTTAGTATTTCATATAAAACAATGGCAACAACATAAAGATTTTTTTGAGGTGCAACAGCTTGTATTCTGATTAAAATATAAATTTAAAAAAAATATCATAATTTAATTCATTTTGATAAAAGTAATAGGCTATGATATATAAAAATACCTAGAGATAGAAAGTTAATAAAACAAAATGCCAAAGTTGAAACAAGTAAATATAAATAAAATTAAGAAATTAAAATGTAGAGAAACATAAGTAATTTTAGGAAAAGTAAAAAAAATTAGAGTAAACAAATATAAGATGAAATATCAGATGGAATTTATAATAAGGATGAAATATTACCATAGGCCTAGTGGAATGATACTTTCCAAACATTTCTTGAAAAATAAAAAACAAATTGATTCTTTTCTCCCCTTATCATCCTCTTCCACCATGGATAATTTTTGTTAGAAAACCCACAGGGGATTGGTGAGAAGTAAAAAAAATTAGGGTTATAGGGAAGATAGACCAATAGAAACAAGAGTGAATACATGACCAGAGGGTTATAGGGAAAACCCCCTTATGCAAACAATCCATATATTTCTTTGGATAATTCAATGTGAAGACATGATCAAATAAATTGGCTAGGAAAATAGTTCATGGGTTGAATAAATTTAGATGCAGAAGTATAGGGGTGGATGTGATTATGAAATGGTTGTGGAAATAGATGTTGTATAAATTTTGAAAAAATATTTCACATCTAAAACCTATAGAAATTAGGTATTGTGCATATGAAAGTATAAATATGGAGAGTAAATAGAAATTGTATGGAAATAGAGAAAATTCCAAAGTTGAAGATTCCAAAGAGGAAATCCTAATGAAGAAATTATGGGAATATAATTTTTAGGAAAAGGTGAAGGGGAAGAGGCAGAGGTAAAGGAAGAGTCAGATGCAAAGATAGGGGTGGATGCCTGCAGGCAGAGTTAGGGACTGATGTGAAGCTGGGGTGGGTGTTTCTAGGTAGAGTCCGTGACAAAAATGGATGGTGGGGATGTGGGCTAGTGGGGATGGGGGAAGCTAGGATGGGGTGGTAGGGAGGAGGATATGGTAATTAGAGATTCAGAATAAAGAGGTAGATATTTATTGAAATTTAAAATTGTATGAAGGGTATTAGGGTGAGGGAGACTGAGAATGAATGAATGGGAAGATGGGTAGGACAATTTAGAGGGACATGATAGGGGCAGACACGTATGGTTGAAAGGTTGAAAAGATTTGGAGGAGGTATGTGTCCTTATTGAGGCATGTTCAATAGTATAGATAATAGATATAATTATAAATATATTTAAATAGGTTCAATTTTTAAATGGGTATTATGTTTTAGGTTTTGGTATATATTTTGATATTATTATTTGAATATTAATCAAGTTTGAGTATTTTATTTAGTAATCAGGTTTGGGATCTAATATAATTTAGGGAAAAAGATTAAAATAATTATAAATATAATTATATAAATATATTTATATTATATTTATGTAATTATATAAATAATGGAAAATTAATATTTATAAAAAAAATTATAATTATACAACCGCCAGTCATGAGACACTTATTTTGTGGAAGGTACTCATTAGTTTCGCATTTCAATATTAAGTTCCTTAAATGTTTTATTAATTATTACCACCAAAAATATTATTTTCCCATTCAGTATCGAAATAGGAGGACACAAAATGTGAGGTATGTAATGGGTGATGAAAATACCTAGATCTTATTGTAAGCAATTTGATGGATCTTTTGGAATCATAAATGATGTATTATGGAACACCTAAACAATGCGTCTATTTGTTATGTTGATTTGTTTACTTTTTTCAATTAATTAAAATTATAGTTATGGTGATTTGAAAATTTATATATAAAATAGATTCTAAAATAAAATTTAATTTTTTTCAATAATTAGATATATGTGTGTTTGTGTGAAACACCAGAAAAATTCAATGTTGAAATCATTTGATACCACAACTCGGTATATAAACCTCGCGACCACTTCACCTTCAATGTGTAAATCACTTTAGGGTATCTTCTATTTTAGTGGGTTCCTCATCCTGCATTGATTCTACCTCAATATAGGTCACATACAGTTACGGTGTTGATGTTGTTGTGTACTACTCCGCTAATGCTTACAGCTCAATATGAGGTGTTGTGGGTGCCTCCTTATACTACTGATATAAGGATTTCCCAATTTGTTATGTGGTGTTATATGGACATTATTTTGGATACATGATAAGACCACATAAGGATAATGAAAATGGTATAGAGATATCTAATAAGTCTCCACAGGAGGGAGTGTCACCTGAGGTTTTTGAAAGCTATGATATCACAGTTAGGTCCCACATCGTCAGAGGTCCAGAGATTTCAATCATAGTATCTCATTCCTACTTTGAATAATACACTCTTTTTTATGAAATATCATACGATTTTGTGACCGATCATCTCTCTTTATTGCATGAGAATCTATGTGAGTTAATCTCAGGTGTCTCTATCTCTATCCCCATCTCTTCCCTTTTCTTTTCCTCATCACTATCATTTGACTAGTGTTGGTGGTGGCAATGAAAGTGAATTGTCCTTTGCAATAACAACATGAAAATCTTCTTCCCTCTTGTGCCGACAATTAATAAAGGGATATATTGACCCTCGAGTCCCACATCTAGTAGGCCCTAGGATGGAAACTATTAATGAGGGTATAAAAATCTCATGAATGGTAGGAATTAACCTCTATAATATAAACAAGATCAAGATATAATATGAATAAAATGAAAAAAAATCCATGTAATACTGCAAATTAATCCTAAACAACCCCATATTGCATGTGTTAATAAATAAAATAAGGATAAAATAATCCAAAGTAAAGACACAAAAGAAAAGATAAAGAAGTGACAAAGAAACATCCCAAATATCTGAGCTATTAATGTCCATCACAATCCATGAATTCCTCCAAGAAACCTAAAAAATAGTTCATATATATATAGGGTGAAAATATAAGTATTATATAATTCAACCTTTTGATTACATAATCATTTTATCACATGCTACAAAACATATAATTTTTAAAGTATGGTTTTTTGGAAATCATGAACATAGAACATGAAAACATAAAAATTTATTTTAATCCACTTGAAATTACTCTTTATGGGTCCATCCTAAGTTATATTTACTACATCTCATAACCTGGGGACATAAATCAAAATGAGGCCTAGTAAAGAAATCAACAAGGGAAACATTTTACATGTGATCCTGAGTAATATCAATAAGAACATGAGGAATATTATTGTGGCATGAGAATAGAAAATGAGACATATAATAATAAAAATAACATGATTAATAACATGGAAATGTGGATAAAACATTTAAATTATACAATCATAATAATATCTCCAAGGTTTTTCACTAAGGTGTCATTAATTATAATTACCAATGTTATTCTCCAGGGTATCATAAAACATGTTGTCTCTAGAAATTAAATTCTTTACCCAATATATTAATGTAATATCCCTAAAAACCCTTCACATTTATTAATTAATTTTATCCTAATATATCATAATCAATAATTTCATTAATAATCCATTGACAATAAAGAACGGGTTTCTTATAAAAAACAATGTCCTACAAAAGAGCTTAAAGATAAGATCATTAAGTCATTTTTAGTCCATGAAAATGGAATGTGAGTTTCTTATGTGTAAATATGAAAATAAAATAAATTATTATTACATATAGGTGAATACCCATGGAAAAGAAGATAGTTTTTATATCCACACAAAGAAAATAAAATATAATTTCTTAAAGAGAATAGAGAAATTTTGAGAAGTAAATTCGGTAGCATGATGAGTATAAAATGTGGTTTTTGGAAAGGGTAAAAGAAGATAGGATAAGGGTATCCCATTGATAAATAAATAATTTGGAAGTAAGGGTATTATAAAAAGGTTAATAAACATATTAATCATAACAATTAGAATACACATATAAAATGAGGTTTTTGAATTGAAGAGAAAAGAAGGTTAATTCACATACCTTGTAGAGTTACTCCTAAATCTTGAGGAATGGAACCTTGGGGGCCTGATGAAAACTTTGGGTGACTAATAAGGAAGAAAAACTACTTTAAATTTATGGATGATAGAATGTGAGTAAAAGGAAATGGATAAATAGATGGGTATTTATAGAAAAAGTGGAATATTTGTTTAATAATTTCCAAATATAGGCCTTGGAAATCTAGGTTGTGGACAATGAAAAACCATTATATTAACCATGGTTTTAAAAATTTTATAAAAATATTATGTTATTTTAATATACCATAATCAGACAACATTTTTATTAATCTTTTGGCATAGAAAATTTATGTTTCCCAAAATTAATGTTTTTAAAATCAAAGTTTCCATTTTAGACTTTGGAATGTCATTTATAGGTTTAGAAATTGATTAAAATATATTAAAATACATGATGTTAATAAAATAATATATTTTAGATCATGGATTCTAGTTAATTAATTATTACATCATTATGATAAAATTATGAAGTCATTAAACATACCGAAAACCCAAACTATATTTTTACAATTCATAAAAAAATAAAGTTTCTTAGAAAATTATCATAAATTCACCCTAATATAATTTCAATTTGATAATTTCATAAATGATGTTAATTTTTCATAATAATTCTATAAATATAATAATTTTAATTTTTAAATATAAAAATCCTTTTTTATTAAAAAAATAGCGGGTTGTAAGGAATAGTTAAATATTTGACACTAAAAAAGTTCCTTGCACACAATAAAATTATTTTACCATTTATATTTAAATAAGAGTGTTTTTAACATAATATTTAATTTAAATAAATTTTATTCATAATACTTTAGTTTATTATATAAATTCATATCATTTAAAAAAATTGTTATTTGTGTCTGAAAAATTCAATTTATCAAATTTCATATCAATTTGACCTATATTTTATTAAGAAACACTATTCATAAAATGGAATTGGTGGAATAAAAATTTTATTTATACAAATTAATTACACTTTAAGTTACTAAATCTTAGAAACATAACCCCTTATAACACTGATGTAAAACCTTAGGGTATGGTTTGATATGGTTATAGATCCATGGGGCATCTTGGCTAACATCAACCGATTGGTAATTTCAACTAACTTGAACCTCTCCTATACATGATTTCGTTAAAGATTCACTTATTGAAGTTCATTTTGGGATTGGTCAAGGGGGGATCCTAGTGATGCTACCTTCTTACCAATTTCTAACAAATAAACTTCATACAACATGACTCAAATGGTTAAGGCCATCACTTATCCTTTCTATATTAATTTTTCTTTATTGTTACTTCTTATAAACACTAATTATAATGTTATAAATATTACCAAAGGGTATACTTCTAAATGGAAAAAAATTCCAAAGGTTACATTGACTAATAGTTATATCTGACCAATGTTCCTATAATGGACAAATCCCAATGATCACATTTTCCTTCAAACTCTATAAATACCATTTCATTATATCATTCAATATTCAATAAAATCATTTTCTAAGATTTTGATTAGTTTAATAATATTTTTTTTATTTCTGTAGTGTTGGGGGGAAGATTCTAATAGATTAGAGAGATCCATATTTTCCAATTTTGATGACTAAATTATTGATCATTTTTAAAATAGATATATTTTTTTGTATAATATAATATAACCCACATTTTTTATAGAAACAAATATCATTTAAAAAACATAGGTCGTTACATTCTTTTCCCCTTTAGAAATTCCATCCCTAAAATTTGAAATCATTCTCTGGGTTTGAGAAAATGTGAGGGTACTTCTTCTTCAATGTTTCTTATGGTTCCCATGTGACCTATTCAAACTTATGGTTCCTCCACAACACAGAAAATTTTGACAGTCTTTTTGTATATAACCTTGTCTCTATAGTCCAATATATCCACTTACTATTCCTCATAAAAGAGGCCATGTTATAATTATACCACATCTAGATTCAATACCTGTGAGTGGTCGGGTATGTACTTCCCTAAGAGAGATACATGGAATACATCATGAACTTGAGGTAGAATTGGTGTAAGTTCTAGTCAATATTCCACCACTCCTATGAGATCAAGTATTTCAGAGGATTCAATGTAACTGGGGATAAGATAACCTTTATTCCCAAACCGCATGACTCTCTTCCATGGTTCTATTTGAAGGAAAAATTTATCATGAACATAAAACTGTATGTCCCTTATACGGTTGTCAGCATAGATCTTCTACTGACTCTGATCTACCTTTATGTGTTGTTGGATACTTTGAACCTTTTCTTTCATCTCTTTCTTATGATCAGGCCCAAGAACCATTCTATCGACAACTTCATCCCAACATGTAGGAGTTATACATATCTTACTATGTAGATCTTCATAGGGTAACATTTGAATCCTCATCATTTTCAACACAACAGGGTCTTTCCTACTTAATGCATCACCAACATTGTTTTCTCTTCTGGGGTGAAAATGAATTGAACAATCACAGTATTTAAGAAGTTCCAACCATCTCCTTTTCCTCATGTACAATTCATTTTTTGTGAAAATATACTTCAAACATTGGTGGTTTATGTATATATCACATTTATCCCCATAAATATAGTCCATCCAAACTTTTTAGAAAAAAATAACCACAGCTAGATCCAGGTCATTCAGAGGATAATTTATCTCATTAGGATTTAATTGTTGAGATCCATAAGTAATTACCTTTTCATTTTTCATGAGGACACACCCAAGCCATTTGATAGAAACATCACAAAAAATAACAAATCCTTCTCCAACAGAGGTTAGAGTTAAAATAAGTTTAGTAATAGATCTCTTCTTCAGTTCTAGGAAACATTCTTCACACTCCTTAGTCCAGATAAACTTAAAACCTTTTCAAGTTAGCTACGTTAGTGGATTAGAAATTCATGAATTTTTTTCACAAACCTTCTACAATATCCTTATAAACTAATGAAACTATGAATATCAGTTACTATGGTAGAATAGGGTCACTTCTCTACAATAATTTTCTTATAAAGTTCAACTGAGATTCCTTAATTGGTTATAATGTTCCTCAAGAAAGAAACTTATTATAACAAAAAATCACATTTTATGAATTTTTAAAATAACCTATCTTTACTTGGAGTTTTCAATATAACCATTATATGATCTTCATTCTCCTCGTAAAATTTGTAATATATCATAATATTAGTAATAAAAACTATCAAAAAAATTTCAAGATAGTCCTTCAATATTATATTCATCATATTCATAAATATAGAAGTAGCGTTAGTTAAGCCAAAAAGTATAATAGAAAACTCATCATTCCCATATCTTGATTGAAAGTCATTATTTGGAATATATTCTATCTTCTACCTCAATTGATGATAACTAGATCAAAGATAA
The DNA here is from genome assembly GCA_963277665.1 of Viscum album. Classification (NCBI taxonomy): domain Eukaryota; kingdom Viridiplantae; phylum Streptophyta; class Magnoliopsida; order Santalales; family Viscaceae; genus Viscum; species Viscum album. The sequence continues at coordinate 256,426,334 of OY728156.1, read as the reverse complement.
ATCTTGGAGAAGAGTTAATCCCCATGAAGATGGTCAAATAAATCATCCACCATTAAGAGAGCATACTTTTTCTTCATTATGATCCCATTAAGTTATCTATAATAAACACATAGATGTACTTATCCATCCTTCTTTATTCTCCAAGAGAATATGTACTCCCAAAGGATACACATTTTCAAATAAATACATTCTCCAAAAGATCTTGAAATTTTTTATTTAATTCCTCTAGCTCCACATTTTCAATTATGTATGGGGTCTTTGATATTTTCTTGTTTCCATATATGAGTTCAATAGAGAACTCTACCAATATTTCTAGGGAGTATAGGTAACTATTCAAGAAATATGTCAATATATTTCTAAATTATGGGGGAATTTTCTATTATTATACTTTCAATTAATTCTTACTCTTCACTGGTCATCTCCACAATTAAGGCTACAGGAGGTGATTCTAGACAAAGGTTTGGTCAGGATATCTCTACTTTGAAAATAATTGAAGATTCTCTATTCAAGACTACCATTATTTTCTTTCTTCTATAGTTGATCATGGAATTATACTTTGAGATCCAGTTCATCCCTATTATATTTTCTAATTCCACTATGGGAATAACTACTAGATTTTTGATGCGATTGTGTCTGCCGAAGTCAATACTAGAGTTTCTATACACTGTTGAAGCTTGGATAATTCCTCCATGAGTCTTAACTGATAACTCTACCTCTAGAATCTCAGGGATTTAATCTATATTATTTTCAAACATTGAGGAAATTAAGTAAATCATAGAACTAGAATAAAATAAATAACTTTATATCTTTGAGTGAACAATGATAGTACATACCACCACATCATTTGGAGCATCTACTTTACTCATCATGATAAAAAATGCCCTAAATTTATTTCTCAACCAATTTTGAGGTTAATGGTGGTTCCCCACTATTATATTCTCCTTGGTACATTGATTGGAAAATTTCCCAAGATGCCCATACTTGAATCATTTAACTTAAGGATTGGCCTACACCAACTTCCCTTTGTTATTAGTTTTGAGAAGTTGAGGCTTCACCTCATCACGATGGTTTCGAGCTATATGGAATCGCTTCCACACTTGTAAAAATTTTCACTTATATATAACTAGTTCCTTGAATGCTTCTTCCACATTTGTTGAACATGGGAAGTTTCAATTTCTGTCATGTTCTTCCATGATCAATGTTCTCCCTTGTGTTTATATCCCTTTATCTCTTCTTCTCATTCAACCTATGTGACTATTACATCTATCCAAACTCCAACTCAACCATTATAGAACTCCAAAAAATTTAATCATTTCTTTCATTGTCTCAATTTTATATATTACTCTACATATGGAAACTCATTCCACCAAAGTATCTATCAATCATTCCCTTAGGATCCATAACAAAGATATAGGTGTATCGAACAAGTATTGTAAAGTTTATCTTATAACTTCCCACCGATTCATTTTCCTTCTATTTCAGATCAAGGAATTACTTATCCATTTTAGTTCACATTTAATGGGGGAAAGTTTTATTGAAAATTCTTCCCTGAAATCTTCTCACTCCATAACATCAATATACCTTCTAGGATTCATTTTTTAATCAATTTCCACCACTAATCAACTTCTCTTTATAAAAGGTATACTTACAGTGTTACATTCTCTTGCTCTAAAAAATGTAGTAGAGAAAATATATTTTCTATAGATATTATCTATTATTTACTAATCAATGGGTTAAAAGATCCACTAAAATAAGGTAGTCATTAACGCATGAACGGCTCAATGGAAAGTTGTTCCCCCTGAGGTGAATATGGTCTCTCAACTTGATTAAATTTGTTGTTCATAACTTGAGTTAGTTGATTCAACATCCTTATGAATATTCTCATATTGGCTTCCATCATAGGGTTGTCATTACATCAATCATTTCCCTCATCATTTATGTAGTTCCTTTTATTTCCCGTCATTTTCTAAAAGAAGAAAAAATTATCCAGAAACATTTTTATTTTATGAATCTTATAATTCAAAAAGAATTTTATGTCTTAAAAATTCATGATTCAATATTTATTCATTAAAAATAATTACATTTTCTATAATTCCTTCATAATGGTTCATAAGAATATTTTGAATAACCGAACATATCTGGGAGTTTCAAACCAGAAGTGTATAAAGGATCATTATCATGCACTAATTCTCAATCGATTCTAGATAAATGCAATTTTTTCAAGTGTTACCCCTTTATAAATTTGTGTGAGAGCCACATCCACTTGTTCATGTCCAAATAGGGATTTATTTTCATAGAAACCACTTATATAATACTTCACCAATATACTAGGATGTTTTACTATATTTAAACTTTTCTATGGGGTTCATACTAAGGAATTATATTCTTAATTACCAAAAATAACTAATCCCTTATTTGATACCAACTATAGCATCCCACCTTTTTATTACTTAATTTTTTTATTACATGGTACAATATAGAGGATATGTTAATGTTTAGTTTCTTGGAAATTTGGAAAATAATATATGAAAACACAAAGAAATATTCTAATCTACTAGATAGTATTATTCATGGGTTCTTCCTAAGTAACATTTATTGCATCGCATAACCTGGGGACATACATTAAAGGAAATGGGTGATCATGAGGACTAGTAAGGTTATCATCAATGGAAACAGTTTACATGTGATCTTGAGGAATATCAATAAGAACATGGGGAATATAACTATGGAATGAGAAAGAGAACATGATGCATATCGTAATAAAAATATAACAATTCATAACAAGGAAAAGTGGATGCAATATTCAAATGATATATTCATAAGAATATCACCACGTATTGTCACCAAGGAGTCATAAATAAAAATTACAAAGATTATTCACCAAGGTATCATAAAACTTTTCATCTCTATAGATTAAGTTATTTACCAAATGAATTAGAGTTCTATCAGTGTGTACCCTTCATATGAATTAATTAATGTGATCCTCATAGATCAAAATCAATTATTTATTTACTAACCTTGGATAATAACGAATGTGTTTCTTATCAAAATCATGGTGTAAAAAAGTGCTTAATGACATGATCATTACGTCATTGTTATCCCTTGAAAAGGAAATGTGGGTTTCTTATATGTAAATCCTAAAATCAAATAACTAATTTTTACATCTAGGTGAATACCTATGTAAAAAAAAATTTGGGTATCCACTCAAAGAAAATAAAGGATAATTTCACAAGGAGAACAGATAAATTTTGAGAATTAAATTTGGCAGTATGATGGCTATAAAAGATGGTTCTACAAAAGGGTAAAATTAGAGCATACAAGTATATATACCCTCAGTTTTCATACATTAAAATAACATCATTTTTTCAGAATACATAATACATTACACAAACAGATTCGAAAATACCGCATTAGTCTCATGCCTTTGGAAACATGGAAACATAAATATTGGTACATAATTGAGCTATATTATCTCCCACTAGGTTCTTAATGAATATAAAACTTCATAGAAAAATCATACATAATACATATCTTAATAACTAGAGGAATGGATACAAAGAAAGGGGTGAGCTTATGTGTTCCAAAGGGGAAGCAAGGGATATTTTTAATCATAAACATGAGCATAAGGGTATGATAACAAGTCCATTACATTAGAAGGTCATACCCTAATATCAAAGATCATAAACATGAATCATGGATAAAATATTTGAAGTTAATAATCCATGAATCCTAATTGAATCAAGATAATAATCTAATAAAGAACAACATAGAAATAAGACATGGAATTGTGTCATAAAAAACATGTAATATAATTCCCTATAAGCCAAGACACATTGCTAGAACTTATCAGAGAACCCCCTGGGGACAAAAAATACTGGGTAGGAAACACCACCATTCCCAATCTTAGTCATTTCCTTATAAGGGATTAGGCATCTCCTTATTTTCATAGTGGATCCGGTTTCCCCATCTTCTCGTCTTAATAGGGACTAGACCTATTGGGAGGGAAACACCACCATCCCCAATTGCAATCCTTTTTTTATAAGGTATCGGGTTTCCCAGTCTTACATAGTTGATCAATCCCATATACTTGAATCCCATCATTTTCTCATGAGATATAAATATTTACCCAATGTAGTATAGGGATATATAAGTCCCACCCATCTCAAAATTATATCATACATACATGTGCTATAAATTCATAATCAATCATATAATAACCTATGAAATTAAATGGGTATCATAAATATGTAATCATATCATAACCTATGGAAAAAGATATAGGTTTCATAATCATTTCACAAAAATAACAACCCATTAAAAAAGGATTCATAAAAAAATAATCTTTTAAGTATAAATTAGTTTCAAAAACACCATTCAATCAAAACAGAAACCATCAGAGAAAGAATATGAATGGAACCTATGTATTATTTTCCCATAAATGAATGTGTAACACCAATGGATGTCATCTTTGAAGGAAACTAATTTTGAAATACCTTTCAAAAATATTTCCTGTGGAAAATATCTTTTATTCTTTGAAAAAATGATGTTTAACACATAAAACCTTTTAAAAACTATGTTATTAGAAAACATATAAAGATATATTGAAAACATTTTGAAAAAAATTTCATTGAAAATACTTTAAGAACATATGAAGAATTCTGGAAAATGTATTGAAACCCATTTATTTGAAAACAATTTGAAAACATATAAATAAATCATGAAAATATTTTAAAAACTATTTCTTTGAAAACACTTTGTAAACTTATAAATAAAAATTGAAAATGTTTTGAAAACCATTTATTTAAAAAAACATTAAAAAATAATAAAGTATTATTTTAAAACTATAAAAAAATTAAAATTATTTTTTCTTTAAAATTAACTTTAAATATCACCTTTAAAAACATTTTTAAAAAAATGGTTTTGGAAATTCATGGAATGTGTCTCAAAGAAGGAAAATTGAGACAAAACAACTTTACCGATTTGGTATCTTTTGAATCATAAAACCCATGAAAAATATATCATAAAATTTATATGCACATGCCCATATATGTAACCTCCCTCCCCATCTTACCCTTGAACTGGTAGCCGGACCAATTTCCACATGACCTCAAGAGCGTCGCCTCATACACCCGAGGCTACCGACTAGTAGTGAGGCTCTATGTATAGTTAGCGGGGAGGCTATACCCTCATATTCAGAGTTCATAGTGAAAATAGAGAATAAAATCAGACAATATCAGAACCATATATAAATCTATAGAAAATTGAAATAAAGAAATAATCCAATGCTAGTTTATACCATGCATGCATGTCAAGGTTATACATATCTAAAAACTGTAAACAAAATAGCATGTTTTATAATTCAGTACAAAAATAAGGAAAATAATCAAAGCCCCCTGGGAATTCTCCACGATCATACCGAGCTCCCGTTCAGTCCTTGGATCCTAACTCCAAAGTACAAGAAAATAGAAACCAGAAAATTCTAAGATCATGTAAACATGTGGAGTCCACTCGGGTACCCCAGTGCAATGGAAGCCTGAGTAGGGTGTGAGATATAAATATCAGTATTCTGGGACCACCGGTGTGTAGATCAATCTAATCAATTCAATATAATTAAAAAGTGTGCAGGTATAATGAATTAATAAAGTAATTGAATAAATAAACTACAACCTATTAAAGTTCCTAAGGGACACCTAACAAAGATACCTTCTTCGGCTCGTATCCAGAAATAAGAGTCTGAACAGGAACTATATATATAGAATTCTTGAACAAAATGTTAAACACATTATTTAATATTATTTATTTAACCAAATAAATCCTCAGGATCCCATAGACACCTGTATCTCAACACCTGTCTTAGCTATGCTGGATTCTAAACTATTACTCGTATTCAATTCACAAAACTTTACATCACATCATCTTTTGTTAAAAATTTAATATAATTCATGTACGACCAATTGGACCTGTAGTCCAATGTCAATAAATGAGTGTATAACATCACCTCTAGAACCCTCATGAGTATTTGGAGCATCAGTCCTTGTCTCACAACCCATGGGTATTTGGAGCATCAGTCCCTTCCCCATAAAAAAAATATTTCCATGCATGCTGGGTGTAGAACACGATGTCTTGATCCCTCTAAGTATTTAGAGAATCATTCCATGTCTCACAACCCATTTATCAATCATAAATATATATTTATCATGGGTTTAGAATGTCATGTCTACCACCCCAAGTTCCCGTACATTAATTAATTCATAAATTAATTAATCGAGTCTGTTAATTAATTCAATAACAAATTAACAACATCTCATTCACTACTAACTCAACAATTAGTTAAACACGACAATTCCATTTGTTAACTCGACAATTAATTAATCATAATTACAACATTAATTAATTCAACCATTAATTAATCTCATAAATTTCTCTAGTTAATTTAAAAATTAACTAATCAAAAGGAACCCCTCTAAAAATCATATAATTAATTATACAATTAATTATCACAAGACAACCATCTCAAAATTACATAATTAAATTAGAAAATAATTATCTCATGGAAACCATCACAATATCAGATAATTAATTCAAAAATTAATTATCTCTTAAGAAAATGTTTCAATATTAAATAATTATGTATCTCAAGGAATCCATTTCAATATAACATATTTAATTATCAATTTATTTATCTTAACTTAGACCCAATCAAAATCTCATAATTAACCCCCTGATTAATTATCTATATTATAAAATAATAACACAGAATTAATTCATAACTAATTATCTCAACTTAACCAGTTTAATATATCATAATTAATCCACCAATTAGTTATCATCTCAAATAACACAATTAATCCATAATTAATTATTTCAACTTAGCCAAATCAATATCTCATAATTAATTCCTTGATTAATTATCATCTCAAAGCACATAATTAATTTATAATTAATTTTCTCAACTTAACCAAATTAATTACTTGTAATTAATACCTCTATTAATTAGCATCTCAAAGAACATAATTAATTCATAATTAATTATCTTAACAAAACCAAATTAATTAATCATAATTAATCACCTGATTAATTATCATTTCAAGTCACATAATTAATTTGTAATTAATTATTAACTTAAGAAAATTAATATATCATGATTAATTCCCTGATTAATTAACATCTCAAAAAACATAATTAATTCATAATTAATTATCTCAACTTAACCAAATTAATTAATCCTAATTAATCCCCCAATTAATTATTATTTCAAATCACATAATTAATTTATAATTAATTATCTTAACTTAACCAAATTATTTTATCATAATTAATCATAATTAATCGCTGGATTAATTATCTATTTCACAACCTCAAATAATAAAATTATTTCTTAATTAATCATCTCATTCTCCCAATAAACAATTTTATCTGACATTGCAGTCAACTTTATCCAAATAAATAAATCAAAAAAAACATTATTTTATTAATTAGGCAATGTTTAGAACCATATCTCAACAAATTTGGATGATCCAAAGCATCCTAACTCAAATTGCGACCCACTTACATATACACACTTACACATTAATGCATGCAAATGCTTGGAATTGATCACAACACCTAACACCAACAATCAACACTCACAATTAGTGCGGAGGGGACCAACACACACCAAAATAATCAATCAAAACCCAATTACACTATAAGCACCAAATTCAATGGGTGTGAAACCATTTATCGGGTATATAACCTTACTCGAATATGATAATGGTGAACCAAATCAAGCTGATTTGCTTCACCTTTGGCCAAGATAGTCAGAATATGGACCAATGAGTCCTGATACATCTTTCGCACCACCTATAATTGGAATAAATGAAGAAACATAATCAATCCCAGACTTTAGGGTTTCAGCCTAATGAAGATCGGGAGAAGGAAAACTAGGATGGATGGTGGGAAGAATAAAACAAGTGTATAAGTACTTACCTTAAAGAAACAAAAAACATTTGTGAAGAGACCATGAGAAACCGATGCGCTGAGAGAGAGTTAGGAGAAATGGGTGATGTGCCACCCATGGGAGAGTTGATTCGGGGAGTGGTTACGCAATACCTATGTTGTTCGCCTCTCCCTCTTGTTTTCTCTATAAATAAATTAATTTTCTAATTTTATTATAAGAATTAATGTAATAATAATAATAGTAATAACCATCATCTTATTATTGCTACCCATTAATATCACACATTATTGATAAACCCCAACTCACAAATTACACATCATTTAATTAGATTCTTTTCCAATGAATTTAATTAAATAAATTCTCCAACACATCATTATTTAATTAAATTCTTTCAATAAGCTTTAATATAAAAACCCCATTTTTCATCAAATAATTAAATTCATCTTAACCTTTAATTTAATTAGATAAAACCCCAACTCCATATTTAACAGATAATTTAATTAAATTCCATTCTAACTGAATTTAGTTAAATAAATTTTCCAACACATTATTTTTTAATTAAAATTTTTCAAAATAATTTAATTAAAAAACATGAAATGTTATTAATCATCATTTAATTTTATTATTTATAAATGAATTTAATTAAATATTTTCTATAATTTATGTTATTTAATTAAATTATATAAAAAAAATAATTAAATTTAAAACTTTAACTCATCAAAATTATTTAATTAAATTCATTCAAACTTAGTTTAATTAAATAATAACCCCCATTTTGGAATGGCTAGTTAAATTCTTATAAACCTTAAATTTAATTAAATAAAACCTCCATTTCGTGTTAATTTATTAAATTCCTCTTTACCTTGGATTTAATTAAATGAAACCACAAATCCTCATTCACATATCATTTAAATTTTATAATTTAATATTACCCTTATTTGATAACCCCCAACTCCTCGTTTGAAATTCATTTAATTAAATTCCTCTAATCACAATCTAATTAAATAAAGGAACCAACTCATCATCATTTCAAATAAATTTAAATTTTTTCATCTCAATTTAATTAAATAACTTCTCCATATCAATGTAATTTTATTAAATTGTCTCAAATTTAATTTAATTAAATGAAACCCCAAACAGCTCATTTAATTAAATTCTTTTCAACCATGAATTTAGTTAAATTAAATTTAACCATAACTCAAAACTGGGTAAGCCACATTGTTTAACTAGAACGGTCTGGAAGACTCTACGCAGACCATCCGCCCGATATAAGATACCTGGAGTGTCCTTCATGGCTGACCCACACGGTTTGACTAACCATGTGTAGCCCATATAAAGGCCTCTAGCTTTACTTTTTTAAATTGAGTTTCTGGGACCGGTTCTCCCAAAACCCATCAAGCCACTCATGAAACTCCTAGAGTCATTACTCAAGCCTGATATCTACTCTTAAATGAAATCCAACTCGCAAAACTTCATCCCGAAGCATGGTTTTAAAACCAACCTAATCATTAAATCAAAAAGTTCAAAACAATAATATTTTAAACCAGGTAAAAAACATTGGCCTTTACAATATACCCACGTTAAAAACTTATTGTCCCTGTGAATCCATCAAGAGCTACTACGACATCAGCCAACCCACCAATGCCAAAATTTCTCATTTGAAAAATTGTGTTGTGTTCCCAAATTCCCAATGCACCTTTAACCATTTTAGAAACCCCGAGACACGACTCTTTCCTTGAAATACATTGTCGACCCATGAAACCCATACCCATCATTAAATTGGTAATGTGCCTTTAAAATGATTTTAACCCAACAACAAGTAATCCAAAGTCCTTTCTTGACTTTTGGTGACCTCTACAAGTCAATAAATCACAAGGATACATCAAAAATATTATTCCCCTACATGAATAAATGCGTAACCCAAAGAACCACTCATCCTACATACAACCAATATAACAACCACTTATCAAGCCCAATAACTTTTAAAACTTTAGCACGACATAAGACCAATGCTATCTTAATGCATCCAGTATGAGGTCAATATAGGGGACATGTTCATCTCAATTGGAAGAGAACACTAAGTGTAAAACTAGGTCACCAAGAAGGTTAATAAAACTATCACCAGTCAACTTTTTACAAAATGATCAGCTTCACCTACCAATGCATCATCAACAAAAACCTGATGCCTATTTTTCCCAAGTAATCTGTGTTCATTCAAAAAATACCATTGAAAATCATCCAAAACCAATTAGAGTTTACAAAAATTTGCGCACACCACTAACCTTATCAATTAGTTCTACCAAGAAATCACTAACATGTTTACCAGAACTAATGTGACACTACCGACCTTAGGAGTATCCATGTCATGGAATGAAAATACTATCTATTCCCAAACACTCTATTTTAGAAACACCTTAAACGCATGTGTGATATTTCACAAACAATGATCACCACGTTAACATCTCACATGAAAGCTAATATTTTAAACATATTTTCATTTCAAAACACCCAAGTCATAAAAAGTCTTCTCGATCTGTGGGATGATCTTACCTTAAATATCTAATTTCTTTACTCTGGAGTTAACCTAAGAAAGTCTTTAATGGATGACCATTTCCAAGGCATGTATAACCTACAAAACTAAGCATTCCTAAATACTTATTCCAAAACCAAGACTCGGGATACAACAACCACCCCTTAAAAAAGGGTTTCGTTCTTTAAAACCCAAAATTTCTACTAGGTACAGTGACACTTAAATGGTACCAAAATCAAAAGATCATCAAGGAAACAAATAAAATACCCCTTTAAACATTTTAACTTAAATTTTATTTCATTTTAAACTGTAAATACAACATCTAAATTACTTTTTATCATAGAGGCACCCTTCGCAGGTCCCATTTATTCTAATCTAGGTTCTTCAAAAAGAAACCTGCAACAGTTCTTTCACAAAACTCAATAGTTTTACATTTATTACCATTTTCAAATAAATTATGTTTATACAAGTCTCAGTCACATTGGTGGCCATCTACTAATCTATAAAGCTCCCATACACCATACCGCTGACATTGGGCTCCCATTTATCATATTCAATTTTTATTTAAAATTTTTTAACTTTAGAAACAATTTTTCAATTATTCTAATACTTTGGTTACACTTTAACCAATTATAAGGAACTCATAAAACCTATAACTACAATGGGATCTTTTTGTAATCGCAATAAATAAATTTCCACTCATGCATCCATTTACACATCAAAAAAATTCAAGCATGTTATCACTAGTCGTAACAAAGAATTATGGTATAAAAAATAAGCATGGAATAATAGAAAATCATGTTAATCACAGAGGCAACATTGTATATAAACATGAAAGAATGTTAAATCTATTATAGAAACATGCTATCTAAATAGGCTTGCTAAATTAGACCAAAATATGGAATTTCACCCAAGGTACACAATCAAAATTAGCAGGCATCTTAATAATGCAACTACATGAAATGGTGGAAAGCCTACCTATACCAATTAATTCCTCCTAGGAGTTTAAAAAAATCATTGGGAAAAGGATAATATACCAACAATTCTCTATAAACATTGGTATAATCCTATAGGTGATTGGTTTTCCCAACAGTTTCATCAAACTGTTGGGATAGAGGAGTTTGAGGTGGGTTTTTCCAAAAGTTTAATGAAATTGTTGGTATATATTCATTTTTACCAATGGTTATTGTAAATTGTTGGTATAATCTTACTATACCAATGGGGTTTTAAAACCATTAGGATAGAAAATCCATAAATATAGTGTAGAAAGAAGTCCTCCATAACCCCATACCATCTTGAACATTTTTCCCTAAACATGAGCTCGATGTGAACCCTACTTCCCAACCAGCTATCGAGGGTGATAACTCTACTTTCCAACCATCCATCTCTCTTTGATTCGTGTAGTTTTTTTTCTTCCACTTTAATTTTTTAATTTTTCCTTCGTTGATTTTAGATTTTTTTTCATTCGATTTGTCCATAATGTATTGTGTATTATGATCCCTTATGAACACAAACCATATATCATTTTCGGTTTTGGTGTTTTTGTGATTTATCTTTATAGAATAATTTTTATTGATATTGAAGAGTTAAATATGATCCTAAATTATTTTATACTTGGTTTATATCAAATTTAAGATTTATTGACAAGATTTCTTTGGTTATACTTAAATTCAATTGTAGAATTTTTTATCCTAAGAAGAATGACAAGATACTCATGTATTATGAATGTACCCCAAAATTCTATATTTGAAATACAACACTATAACTTTAATATGATGATTAACTCACTATAATTCATTTAATAAAGTGGTGCTTCTTCCTGAACCAGTAGAGTGGTATTGGGGTCATTTTCATGTTTGAATGGTGATAGAACCAAAATTTACTCTATTAAATGATCATTTAGTCCTACTCCATCAAGTGGTCCAGTCATAAACTTGTAAGGTTGTAATTTCTGAAATTCAAATGAGTGTTAGGAATTTAAGTCACAATTTTCTTAGGTAGTCATAAATAATTATTAAAAAATTCATATGATTTTCTATCCTTGGAAGACACCCATAATAAATTTGTAAAACCATCATAGAACTCACTTAGTATATTAATGCCTACACATTATTTACTCTTTTATATATATCTCACAAAACAAAATATCATGGTCAGGTGTACATAATTATTCACTGCTAGCTGATTGTATTTGAGGTTTTTGGAGGTGAACCTGAGGTGTTGTTGTGAACCTGCATGGATTATATTGATATTATATTATTCTGGGCATTATAAATCAATATTAGAGTGTTTTATTTTTCTTACTATCTGTGGACAAGTATATGGTGATAGGAATGTGTTGGACTTGTGATAGTCTTAAAACAGGTGAGTCATAAATCCATATCCAATGGTAATTATAGGTTAATAGGGTTATGAAGTTTCACTTCATTATTATCAATGTTACAGTTGAGATATATACTCAATTATGATGTGCTGATTTGATATTGTAATTTTTGGTTTTGAGACATGGACTGTAGAGGAAAGAGGATTGTGTACATTCATCATATGTGGAATGTAGGATTCACATGACATTTATATTCTTATGTATGGCCGAATTTTCTGATGACATAGGGTTTAGATGAATAAAGTGTCCATAATGAGTTTTATATGGGGTCTTATATAACTGGTTAGTGGAATTATACCCACAAAAACAATAGTGTTTTTTGAAGAAATAACATGTGTATCTTATTTGGGGATGTTCTATGATGATGTAAATAAATTCCAATGGTGCAATGGATGTATTTTAACACTTTTGGTTCATTTAATAATTTTATGGATTTGTAATTGTTTAAAGTATTAAAGGTAATCATAAAAATATGGTTCATGATGGGAATGATTCAGATTAATTATTTCATTACCCTTGTGATGGTAAAAGTGAATAAATGTATAATTATTTCAATCCTTTTAATTTAAATTACTTGAAGTAATTTAGGAATCATGATTATATGAAGATGGAATGATTTATTTGATACCTAGAACTATTGGTTTTGGGTGTGTATTTTAATGAGATAGTTGATTATGATCAGATATGGTTGGATCTAGGATGGATAGAGCATGTGTATGTTTTTTGTGGTTTTGTAGTAATTCTTGAGTGACTAGTGATCATTTAGTAATCCATGGAATGAGTGTGAATTCTTAGTATTGTTAAGAAGGAAGCACCAAGGGTGGTTTTTTCTAAATAAACCTGACAAGGATGAGTATCATGGTAAATTTGTGGTTTAATGAGCCTAGGTTTTTTGGCATGTGACTCATTGGAGAATGATCCTGGTGGTGTGATCGGGTGATATGGGATTGTACAATCATTGGGTTTTTATCACCTTGATTTTTAATGAATTCTTATTATTTTTTAATAAATTCAAATTTATTACTGGCTTACATTGCATGCCACACCAAAATAATGTCAATATGAATAATGAATATCTTACCATTTAATGAATATCTTACTTTTTAATACTTTCAAAAAAGATTATTAATATGATTAATTAATTCTAATTGTTACTTGGTGGATAATTTTTTAGTAGTTGAGTATAAATTCGATAAAGCTTCAAATGAAATGGGTATATGGAAAATATGAGGGTACTATGTTACTTACTTCTCCACATAACACTTTTTTTATGAGATTTATTACCACACATATGAGAAAGATTCATTGGGTCATTTCATCTTATATGAGGTATATATTTAAAGATTATTCATCAACCAAAGCTAATCTAACACTGAGTTGCATCAAAAACTTAATACAGTATTCACCCTATATGTTTTATTTTGCATTTGATTTGTTCCTGTGTTTAATGTATATTTACTTATCACTTATCTTATTCTTTAAAAGGGTTTACTCTGATACTACTTGTTACTTATTTCTTCATATTTTTTCACATGAATAACTATAATAGAGTCTGGTTGTATCCTGAACATCCTAGTGTGTAGTTATTGAATGTAAAACTAGATCTATGTGATGGTTCATTTTAATTTTTTAAATAAATGTGCTTAGAAGTGGGTTAATATCATGTGGAGAGAACTATGTTCTATATTGGTACTAAACCTCCTATTTTCTTAATTCCACTATGTGTAATTTTGGTTTCTCTTACACAGTCTCAAATCGATGTTTATAAAATACTATAATTTTCAATTCTATGTTTCAACATGTATCTACATGTTGTGTCAGTTATGGTTTTATATAAGGTGAAAAATTATCATTTACTTAAAAATATTATCTATTGAACTTCAATATTATTTAATTGATTCCATGAAATTATTTATTAATTTTTTTTACAGAATGGATAGAAGTTGGATGTATGAAAGTGATCGGATATCAACCAATTTTCAAAAGAATTTAGATATATTTTTAGATTTTTCATTTGACAATGCTTCAAATAGTGGTCACATACACTACCCATGTTATAATTGTATTGGAATACCTTGGTTGATCCATAAAGAAGTTAACCATCATATAACCAAATATGTTTTTCAAACAAACTATTATGTGTGATATCACAATTGGGAGAAAATGGAATCTCAAAATGATGATGATCCCAATGAGAGGACTTGATGGAGACTTAGATATATGAATAGTTTCTATTTATTTTTCATCATGAGACAAAAAGGATTTCAACCCAATAAGACTTTGATACAGTCACACATGATGCGTCCAATAAAAATGATGATGTTGGTAGAGTGAAAAAATTAAATGATGCTATGACGACTCCAGTATACTGGTAATGTGGTAAAACGAAAAATCTATAATTTTTAATTCAATTGTTTCATGGGAAAACCATGTATGGGATTTCTAATATTACCATCTATTAAATTCTTACCTTCTTGAAGTACTTACTTTTAGATGATGTAGATATTCCGTCAAACCAATATATGTCATGGAAATTAGTTGAATAACTAGGATTCTAAAAAAATCCATGTTGGCCCAAAATATTGCAGCTTATTTTGGGAGGAAATCGTTAAGGGAAATGATTTTATCAAATGTGGAACATCCCAATGGAAGCCAAAAACTGATGGAACATCATCCCGTGTGCCACAAAAATTAATGTGGAACTTTACATTGATTTATAGACTCCATAATTGTTTCATGTTTGATAAAATATCAATAAAAATGTAATAGCATGATACTAAGAGAAAGAAGAATAATGAAGAGTTGGTTCACCCTGAAGATGGATTTTCATGGTAGAGATTTGATACTAAATATCTTGATTTTGTATCCGACATGTGTAATGTAAGGTTGGGTCTTTCATGTGATGGTTTTAATTTTTTTGGAAGATTCTTACTTCGCATTCACATCTTCAGTTTTCATACACATTTATAACCTTCCCCCATGGTTGTGTATGAAAAAACCCTTCACTTTCATGAGTATACTTATATATGGAACATCTGATCCTCAAAATAGTGTAGATTTATACATGAAACCTTTAATAAAAAAAGTTGAAACATCTTTGGTATGTGGGTGTGCACACATATTATGCATGTTCGAAATACATATTTTGGATATGTGTTGCACTTATGTGGACGATCAATGATTTTCTTGATTATGAAATGATGTCTAGATGGAGAATGAAGGGAAAACTATCAAGTCAAATATGTATAAAGAATAATCGATCTAGAAGACGGAAATATCATTGTAGTTTTAGTTTGATCATACATTGATGATTCTTGCCGATGAACAATCCATATAGAAACAATCATCAAAGATTTTACAATACCACAAAGACCGATGATCCACCTCATCGTATGTTTAGAACTGATGTGCTAAATGAATTGAAAGATTTCATTTTTCATTCAATAAGGGTAAAATGAAATCTAGAATGATAAATAATGTTTCTAAAGATACTTGTTACAATTGGAAAAAGAGGAGTATCTTTTTTGAGATGTCATATTGGTCAACCAATTTGTTACGTTATTTCTTAGATGTAATGCACATTGAAAATAAATATATGTGAAATGTTTCATTAAATTCTTATAAATGTCAAGGGGAATACAAAAGATGATTTGAGATCTTGGCATGACTTGGTGGATTGGGGAATTAGACCAAAATTGAATCCTGTGTGTATCTGAGAAAATAAATGGAAAGTTACATGTGCTTATTATGTGATGACACCTGAAGAAAAAAAATCTACTTCTAGAAGTACTAGAGACTATAAAAGTTCATTATTTCTATTCAAAAAATATATATAAATGGGTCAACAGAAGAGAGTTGAAGCTAAAATCTTTGAAGCCTCGCTATTATCACTTCCTTCTACATGAGTTGATTCTAATAGAAATCTTTCATCTTTGGTCCAATAATGTAAGGGTGTCAATTATTTGTTTGTTCCATTTGTGTGTTAATAATCCTTCCATGTCCTTCTTATAAAAATGATGGTAGATACATTATTAATTTTGTGTGGGTTAGAGAAAATATTTCCTCCATCCTTTTTCACATGCATGTTCCATCTGATTGTCCAACTTCAAACCAAAATAATTCTTGGATGACCTGTTGCTTTCCATTGGATGTATCCAACTACAAGAAATATGTACACATTGAAATATTATATCTAGAATAGTAATCATACTGAAGGTTCAATCATTAATGGTTACTTGGATCAACAATGTATAGATTTTTTTCAATGTATTTTTCTAATATTACTACGAGAATGAAGAGGACAATGAGAAATTAAAAATAAAAAAATGGGAAAATTGAACCCAGTTTTCCATCACTTCCTCAAATAGGAGTAATTCCTCGATTATATAAATTGATTACATTAAGCCTTGAAGAGTGGTAGATGGCATGTCGAACAGTTTTGGTCAACTTTTATTTGTTCTATGACTACATCAAGATAGTAAATTGAACATGTATATCTTACCTCCGCTCTTGTAATTTTACATATCTTTTAAAATATTTCTATTTTTATCTATAGAGAAAATAAATAAATTATAAATAGAAAGTATCATTATTTATATTTATGAACGATAGAGAGTTTTCTACTTGGTTTAAATTAAAGGTAGAAATATTCCTGTAATAAATATATAAAATCAATATTTAATTAAATTTAATATTTGTCTATATTTAAAGTATTGGGTTTTCTTACAGACACTGTTTTTTAGGAAATAATTTTTTGGGCTTTTGGTCCTAATGTCATGGTTCGTGAATGTAAATCAATTGTGATCAATAGGTATAGATTTATTATCACTAAACAAGAAAAGAATATGATAACACAACATGATAGTGTTATGATAACTGCCATAATAGACTGTTATGCCAGTGCATCAGATATTAGACCTATTTGGGAAAATGTAGTTTATTATGGAGTTGTTGAGAAAATAATAATATTGAATTATTACCCTCATGGTCAAGTCAAGATGATGGAATTCTAGTTGTTTAATTCGATGACGAGGTAGGGAACCTTTATTAATGATTGTAGATTTCAAGTTATTTAAATGACTCACACTCTTTCTACGGATGAACTGTATTTATTTCCATCAATGATGAAACATGTTTTTTATTTAAAATTTCATCTTCGACCAAAATTTGGTGTCATTATTGAAGTAATTCCAATACATGTTTTTTATGATGGTGATGATGGAATTGACACCATCCCTACTGCCATTGAAACCAATCTATTTATTACTTATGATTACTCTAATAGATCAATTATTAGAGTTTATTATGAACCTGAATTTGTTGTGGAAAATATATAGAATCATCCATCCATGTTCTCAATTTTTTTGGTTGAGCTCCACTTGGTTTGTTAAGGTTGGTACTATTCAAATTGATTTAATATTGATTTCAAATATGTTGTACCTGAACTGAACTGTATTCAAACCTATGAAATCAAAATTTCGAACTTGGTGAACATTTAAATTCTTTATTGACCATGTATAAAATTATTATAACTCTAAGACACCCCTTTTACATTTCAATGATTTGTTGATCATGGGTTCTTAACCCTAGAACCCATGAATCCCCCTATCCCCTCTCATATATTTTTTTTTGGGTTAGACATTAGTTATCCTTTTCTAATTACTTCTATATTTTCTTGAAAATGCAGGAAATGAAACCTATTGAAGAGATGCGATGAAAAAGGATGACGAACAACAATCGTCGCATGGATGATATGGGCGTTCCTACAATAGTACATGTTGTGAGTATTTTATTTCAAATATATATATTTAAATAACATATAATGTCATGATATTAATTTTGTTTTAAATGTTTTTGCAGGATCCACCACTGAGGTGATAGTTATTTGATGAGAAGTAGAGTAGTGGTCCCAGTACTCATGTTAGTGGTATGAGGGAGGGTGGTACAAGAGATAGGCAATCTTGTCGGTGTATGTGATTAGACCCTACCCCTCCCACTAACATACCATCTATCTCACATTATGGTCTCAGTGTGTTGTTAGGAACACATGGGATATTTAAGCATACCATGTTTTCACCACCCTTTTCATCTGAGCCTCCTCACCCTTATATACCATATATGATGATTATTCCCACTCCTTAACCATACCATACATTTGGTTAGCCATCCATTCCATCTTATTTTACTTCTACATACTTCTCTCTGAGCTTTTATATCACATCTTCTTTGACTCCTTATCCACCACATTTTGTTCTTGCGGATTATACACTAGGACTCACTCCACATATATAGGGTGTTCCTTCAGTTTATGTGGATCCAATGGTGTCCATTGATCATACTCCCAGATGTATATTTATAGAACCCTAATAAATTTTTTTACCATTATTTATTTTAATTATAACATGTATTTATGTAGTATCTGTTTTTGTTTCAAAATAGATACATCTACTGATAGGAGGTGGGGGCGGTGGCATACATGAATGAGTGTAGTGAGGAATTTCCACACATATTTGATGTTTGACTACAATTAAGACAATCAAATGATTGAAAAAATAGGGCAGCAGTGTCAGAGTTTTTTGGCAACGCTTTCCAAATACTCATAAATCATTCCTGTTAGCCTGCTCTCATGGATATAGTTTCCAAATGAAGTCAATAATAATTCTTGGGCATATATATGGGTAAAAAATATGTTCTATTTAATGTAATATATTATTTTTGAATTTATATGAATTAATATTTTGGTGACATATTTGGTTTAATTCCCCCGATGGTGAGGGTGCACGACTTGCATGTCTAAAGAAGTTAGGTGAGCTTTGGAGATCCTATAAGAGTAAGTTGTATATTTAATGGCATTATAGAGTTGGTACAGAGTTATAGGTGGTACCTGTCTTGGATTATTGTCTGATATAATAGTATCGATAAAATATTACTCATTGGAAGACTATTATGTTAAAGGTATTAATCACATTTGTGGTATTTAAATTAAAATTTTCATGTTTTTCATTAATAATACCATTTATATTATTGAATTTTATTTAGGAATCATCCAGAAGAAATAAAAATTTAAATGATACTAAAAAATACCTTCACACAATGGGATGTACTATGATTTTATATCATAAGATGAAGTAGGTACGACAGTTGTTTTTAATATTTCTTTATGACTTTCACTTTATATTGTTTTCTCCATAATTTATTCGATTTCAAAAGTTTTCATATAATATTATTTATGAAATTCATTATTGGTAACCTATTTTAAATTATGTTTTCCTATATTCAATGTCATTATAGAGGAAATAATTTAATATTGAAGGACATGTGCCTTGAGCAAAACTGTTTTTCTTGAGTAGAAGTAAAAAAGATGGAAGTGCGGTTAATGAACCAACACAACAGCAGATTATAAGTTTTAATTTTTGATTTTAAATTTTAATATCTATTTTGTAACATAATAATATATTTATATTTTTAATAGGTTTCTTTAGAGTCCCTTGATGCCTAGGAACCTAATAATTTTGGGCCAAATGATCACTTACATTAGGTATTGGGATATAAGAACCCTGCCAGAGTATGTTGACGACCTTTATAGAGTATATTCCCGATGAGGTATTAACCCTCAACGGGTATGATTTTTAGTGCCACCATTTTTTAACAGGTTAAGGAACATGCAGACCAGGATGAAAAAGGGCCACAAAGGTGGAAGAACGGTCTGCTAGGGCAAACACATAATTTATAAACCTGATAAAAGTTTTATGTCCATCACTTCCACCAGAGATCATAAAATCTTGTGATGAATATATATAGTTGACACATTTAACATATAGTGCACCTTGTGGAATTTCTAGTGGGTTTTAAGATTATTTTTTTTCCTAGAGATGACGATGGTGAGTAAGAGGCTGAGGACGAGGTTGATGTCGAGGACGAGGGTGAGGAGGAGGCCAAGGTGGAGGATGGGGGTGATGAGGAGGGTGAGGAGGATCCCAAGGATGAGGATGGGGATGGGGGTGGGGATGAGGGTGGGGATAATGATGGGGACAGTGATGAGGGAAAGGATGAGGCTAATGATGATGGTGATTATACTGACGGTGATGAGGGACATATTGATTTGTTACATTTTTTACTTGATATTACTGACATTTGATGTTTGTTGATTTTATGTGATATAATATATGTGTGATTAGGTAGGTCAAGTTATCTTTATTTCTTTATCTATAAATAATAAAACATGACTTGATATGGAGTTAGGGATTCTATAAATTCTCTTTTTTACATGGAATCAATGATATTTCACAATTCTCTTTTTACATACACTCAAACTCTTCACTGAAGAACTTGAGCTTATTTGTTTTCATTATACCACTTCTTAGTCATATTTCTATGATTCATTGTCTTTTGATGCTCTACATTATGGGAAACTATTTTTAATCTAATCTCATTCAAAGTTCATGTTGTACTTGATATTTTGTGTTGTTTTATTTGTTACCAAAAATATTTTGATTTGATGATAAATTATGAATCTTATTGATCTGGTTTTTATGAATACATCATTGTATAATGTTTCATGATCCTATAATGTGTTTTTGAGGTCAGTTGGAAGTCATCTGGAGAGGCTATGAGTGAATTTGAGTGAAATCTGTAATTTTCCAGATTCATGTAAGAATTTCTATTACATTGAAATTTCATGTAGAAAAGTATATCACGTAATAAGATCTATTCATTACTTTCATAATATTTTATATTTAAATCATAACCCCATCACTCATCATACCACTCTGAGAATATATGAAAAACCCCACCATTGATTTATCAATAATAAAAGTTAAACCTTTTAACAAACACATTTCCTTCAAGGAAAACCATCCCAAATAAATCTATATATTCCTCCTAACACCTTCTTCGTCAAATATATTTTTTATATGTCATCTTCATGTAGGTCACATCAACAAAATACCTCACCCATGATTATATCAATTTATTGAAATATGTATCATTTCACCTCACAATAATTCTAACCCCTTTAGGTTAGATTCTGTAACCCATAGATTTTATTAAATCAATGTTTTACATTAGAATCAAGACATTTCATCCACTAGGATAATATAATATCTTACTTCATGATAAAATATTACCAAGGTCTATAAGTTCACACTAGGATCCTTACTCACCAATATTTTCTTAGTCCCTAGTCCATTCACTTGAAAATAGATCCATTTATTTATAAATTACCTTATTGAATCCTTTGAATTTACCCATAGATTAATGATATCATCACTATCAACCCATTATATGTCACTTGAGTTATTTACTGTATCTAAATAATTAATAAACCTTGAGTATTCATCATTTTCATGCTTCCACTATCAATATACAAAAAAAATCCACATCCTCTTTTATTGATTGCACTATATTATGGTGTAATGTTCATATAGTTCCTAAATTCACAACCACTGATACAAAGGAAAGTTGGGGGATAGTGAGATTTAGGGAGGTGAGGAGGAATCATACCTGAAAACTCCATATGCACACCACTAAAATCACCCTTAATCATTGATAATTTAATAAAGAAATATAGATATGAGGAGTTATCCAAATGGACTTCCATGTTTTCCACATTTATTGTTTTATTGCAAATAACCTATATTTTGTGTATATTTTTAATAATTTATGATATAGTGATTCTATATTTTTTATGGTTGAAACATGTGTGTTTTGTTTGGTTCCATGATAAAATGGTTTATAAAGATTTTTGGGAGATGAATTTTGAATTTAATGACTCTTCTATGATATTAATATTTGTATTTCAAAATGCATGTTTTGATTTAAAGAAGCCTTCATTTTATAAAATTTTATTAACATGGCTATTTTCATTAAATAGATGAGCATGGATTTTTAGAAATTGTAATGGGTTTGTGATTTTTGAAATTTCTTAGGTAGGTGGGGAGGGGTGGGGTGGGTTGTGCAGGTGGGGAGGGGGTGGGCAGGTGGGTGGGGGTGGGCAGGTGGGGGTGTGCAAGGTGGAGTGGGATGTGCATGGAAAGGTTTCTAGGGGTGAGGTGGGGAGTAGTGGGCTATGCTGGTGGGGAGGGGGTGGACTGTGCAGGTGGAGAGAGGGGTGTGAAGGTGGGGAGGGGGTGTGCAAGTGGGTGGGGGTCGTGCAGGTGGGTGAGGGGTGTGCAAGGGTAAGGGGGTTTATAAGGGGAAGATTTTGAGGGTTAGGTGGGTAGGGGGTTGTGCAAGTGGGAGGCGTGGGATATGTAGGTGGGGAGGGGTTGTGCAGATGGGTGTGCAGGTGGGGGTGGGTGTGCAGGTGTCGGTGTGCATGTGGGAGGGTGTGTTCAAGTGGTGGGGGGGGGTTTGTGTAGGTGGGGGTAGGTGGGGTGTGTATGTGGGGAGGGGTGTGTAAGTGGGTGGGGGTTGTGCATGTGGGGAAGGGTGTGGAAGTGAGTGGGGGGCTATGTTGGTGGGGAGAGGGTGTGAAAGTGGTTGGGGGATGTGTAGTTGGGGGGTAGCTCTACAGGTGGGGTGGGGGTGGGCTATAAAGATGGGGAGGGGTGCAAGTGGGTAAGGGGCTGTGCAGGGGGAGGCTGCTGGGGGTGAGGTGGGCATGGGGTGTGTAGGTGAGGAGGGTAGGGCTATACAAGTGGGGATGGGGGGTGTGCCGGTGGATGAGGATGACTAGTAACAAAATATTAACCATACAACATCTAATCCTTGAGAATCATGTATAATAATATCTCAATCTCAATCCCATGTACTAAAATCCAATATCATCATTTTCTCATAATAGTAATTTATGGATAATTGGTCTATCCTCAAAATCAATCCCATTAAAATAATTTTTCAATGAAAATTCCAGATTCAATACCCCTTATGAATCCACCATTTTTTAAAATGAAATTTTTGAAGTCATTTATCTATTTTTATATCTAATTACATGTGAAAAGTAATATTCAATCTTCAATCACACTGAATTAATTTAAAATCACCCAAGCCTATGAACGACAATGCCATATTCAAAACCTAAAACATGATTTCTTTATATAGGGGTTATCATTATTAATTTTAACATCTATATAATACCTTTATTAATGACCCTATTTTTATATTATTATTTTTTGGAACATGTATAAATAAATCTTGATCCATACTTGATCCATTAATTAAAATCTATACCTCACTAGTCACCCTAGAACACATATTTTATCCAATTACCACAGATAAATCATAAAATTTATTATTTTCAATGAATTTTATATAACCCATCTTTTCCACATCCATCCCCGACATAAAAACTCCAATCACTCACTAGTTGGGTCAGCTATACAGGTCAATCTACACATTCATCACCACTTATCTGACATTAGGTTCATACTCAAATATTTGATAGCCCATGAAGATAAGCATTCCATATAAACTCATGAAGTATAATGTGATAACTAACCCAAGAACCTTACTCTAAGGTATAAATAAAAAATTGGTCATTTATTAACACAGATCAACCTATGATCATCCTCATCACATTACTCATTGGTATGGTCCACAATCCCTATCAAATTTCTATCATTTACATATAGTATGATTCTATGTTTATTAACCTATAATGAATCACCTATGATGACTCAAGAAATAACATAAAATGACAATAATTATTTTGTTTTATCTATCAACCATGCCTAAATTAATGTGGACCACATCTATTCTAAACCATGGGTCATACAATTTATCAGTTTATGGTGTGATCCCCACAATTTGACTACACTCACCAAATATCCTTGAGCACCAACCAATATATATGTCTATCATCACCAAATCATTTTCACCCATTGAATATTCTAATTTCATACTCATAGATTCATCCCAAACTCTAAAATAGATTCTGAACTTCCTGATATCCCAAGATTCTTCTACACCATACTATCAAAAGTTCATCACCAAGGCCACATACCACTTCCAAATATAGAACCACACTATCCCATATGATTACTTTTAATTCGGTTGATTTCTTATTCCTCTCTTAAGGTTAATACCTTCCCCAATTCACATTTTTACACAATTCCACCTATCCCATTGAGATTGAAAAAGGTCTATAAGATCATTCCAATGAATTTCAATGAGACAACACTAATCTTTTGGGAAACTAAGAATAATTAATCCTAGTCCAATCTTAATGTATTTAACTAGTTCTCAATTCCATAAATTATTCTTGGACAAGCACATGACATTGATCAAATCCACCCACCTATCATAGTGGTAATGAGTAACACTAACATGCACCACTGAATTATGTATAGTTTATTTCAATTTCAAAGGGTAATTACCTTATAAATTATTAATTCAATTCTGTATGTTTTGAATTTTGAATTGAATACACTGTATATAATTCAGAATTCTATACTTATTTATAATTTTGTATAACACATACATAATTATTTATTCTATTATGAATGTATTGTATTAATAATTCATAATACAATTCTGTATGTATTAAATTCAGAATTCAATTATGAATTCTGTATTGCACATAGTAATTGACTTGTGAATTTTGAATTTAATTCTGAAGTCTGAATTGAATTCTGAATTGAATTCTGAATTCTAAATTCAATTCTAAATTGAATTCTGTATGTATTTAATTACATTATGAATTATGTGTTATACTTTAATTAAATTATGAATTCAATTCTGTGTTATACTTGTAGGTAATTTTTGAATTCTTTATGTGTATATTTTTAGGTAAATTCATAGGGGGAGGCAAGTTGTTGACTGCTACTGGAGTTGCAAGAATGCTATACCAATGATTTACATCCATTGGTATATGTGTGAAAACCTACTCTATACTATTTTTTTACATGAAATCATTGTTAAAATTATATAAAAATAGTTTTTAAACTATTGGTATAGACCTGTGAATTCAATATTTACCAATAGTTTGCTAAAATCGTTGGTAAAATATATTCCAATGGTTTGAAATCTATTGGAGTATACATGATATTTCAAATTTTAAAATGGTTTTAAATTATTGGTAAAAAATAATACCAATCATTATGAGAAACTTTTTGTATAATGTGATTTTTCAAGACATATACCAACGGTTATTCAATAACTGTTGGTATATAGCTATCTTAACGCCTCAGCAGCCAACAGTTTGGACAACTATTGGTATTGGTTATACCAACGATTGTCTATCCTTTACCAATGGTTTAAAACCATTGGAATATAATAGCATTATAGAGGTGATGGCATGCCATATACATGGCATGTAAATCTCTCAGTGTGTAGGATGATGCATGTAATGAAATTTCTTTACCATATCAAGCCAAGAAAAATGTTCAAAAAAATTCAAAATCAATAAGAAGTGGAAAATACACTAGTCACTCAAGGTGAAATCACATCAACTGTAATCTTAAGATTTATAATCTTCATTTTCCATCCCAGACCGCTTTGTCACTTCCCGTACATGGGGTGATCAGTCCCAAGCACTGCAATTAACTGAGCGCTGACACTTTCCTAGTCTCCTATCTACCAACCCAAAATATAAAGACAAAGGAAAAAAAGAATGAAAACCCAAACCTTTGACACCACTTTGTAATGTCTCGGCCTGGCTTACCCTCGAACTGCTAGCTGGATCGGTCACCACATGACCTCAAGCGCATCTCCCCGTATTCCCGATGCTACTGAATTTCAGTGATGATCTATGGATATTCAGTGGGGAGACTATACCCTTATATTCAAAGTACACAGTAGAAATAGATAATAATATCACATAACAACAGAAGTAGATATTAATAAATATACTACTGAAATAAAGAAAGTGTCCAATGCCAATTTATAAAATACATGCACGTCATGGTAATACATATCTGAAAGAAATAAACTAAAAAAACATTCTTTACATTTCAGTACATAAATAAAGAAAAGACTCAAAGCCCTAAGGGTGTTCTCCCAGATCATCCTGAGCTCCCTCTTGGTCCTTTTCTCCTAACTCCCAAGTACAAGCAAACATCAACAAGAAAGATCCATGTTCCAGCAAACAATTATAGTTTACTTGGGTACCCCAGTGCAATGGTGTCCCAAGTAGGGTGTGAGATATAAATCTTAGTAGGCCGAGTCCACCAGTGTCTAGCTCAATATACACAATTCAATATAATTAAAAAGTGTGCATGTATAATTAATTAATAACAGAATTGAATAAATAAACTGCAACCCATCTAGGTTCTTAAAGGACACCTGATGGAGATATCGTATTTGGCTTGTAGCCATAAATAAGAGTTTAAATAAGAACTATATATATATATAATTCATAAATAAACTATGTAACACATTATTTAGTATTCTTTATTTAATTGCATAAATCCATAGGTTCCCCTGGACACTTGTATCTCAACACCTATCTCGTCTTTGTCGGAGTTTGAACCATTGCTCATTTTCAATTCACAAAAATATAAATCACATTGAATTTCATTAACCATTTAAATCAATCCACATATGAAAAATTGGACCCATAGTCCAATGTCAATCAATGGGTGTAGAACATCATGTCTAGAACCCTCGTGAGTATTTTGGAGCATTAGTCCTTATCTCATAACCCATGGGGTTTATTGAGAATCAATATCTATCCCATAAAAGAATATTTCCATGCATGATGGGTGTAGAACTCAAGTCTAGCACCCTGTGAGTATTTGGAGGATCACTCCTTATCTCAAAACTTGTTTATCAATCATAAATATATATTTATCATGGGAATAGAAAGTAAATTCTACCACCCCAATATCCTGTCCATTACTTAATTAATAAATTAATTAATCGATTTTGTTAATTAATTCAATAGCTAACTAACAACATCGCATTCACTACTAATTTAGCAATTAGTTAAACAAACTAATTCCATTCATTAACTCAAAAAATAACTAATCATAACTATAACAATAATTAATTCAACCATTAATTAATCTCATCAGTTTCTCAAGTTAATTTAAAAATTTACTAATCAAAAGAAAACCCTCTCAAAATCATATAATTAATTTTACAATTAATTACCGCATAACAAACATCTCAAAATTACATAATTAAATCACAAAATATTTATCTCAAGAAACCATCCCAATATCATATAATTAATTCACAAATTATTTATATCTAAAGAAACCATATCAATGTCAAATAATTAATTCAAAAATTAATTATCTCAAGGCATTCATTTCAATATAACATAATTAATTCGCAATTTATTTATCTCAACCTTTCCCCAATCAATATCTCATAATTAACCCCATGATTAATTATTTATATTATAAACTCATAACACATAATTAATTCACAATTAATTATCTCAACTTAACATGTTTAATATCTCATAATTAATCCCCTGATTGATTATCATTTCAAAGAACATAATTAATTCATAATTAATTATTTCAAATTAACTAAATGTGTATCTCATAGTTAATTCCATGATTAATTATCATCTCAAATAACATGATTAAGTAATAATTAATTATCTCAACTTAACCAAATTAATTACTCATAATTAATCACTTGATTAATTTTCATCTCAAAGCCAAAAATTAATTCATAATTAATTATCTCAACTTAACCAAATTAATTACCCATAATAAATCCCCTGATTAAATATCATTTCAAATCCCAAAATTAATTCATAATTAATTATTTCAACTTAAACAAATTAATATCACAAAAATTAATTCCTTGATTAAGTATCATCTTAAGAAACATTATTAATTACTAATTAATTATCTCAACATAACCAAATTAATTACCCATAATTTATCCCCTCATTAATTATCATTTCAAATAACATAATTAATTCATAATTAATTATCACAACATAACCAAATTAATTACACATAATTAATCACCCGATTAATTATCTATTTCACAACATCAATGCATAAAATTAATTCATAATTAATCATCCCAGTCTCCCAATAAATAATTTAATCCAACATTTCATTCAACTTTATCAAAAGCAATAAATAAAAAAACTTCATTTTATTAATTAGGAAATGTTTAAAACCCTACATCAATGAATTTGGCCGAGTCAAAGCTTCCTAACTCAAACCACGACCATCTCATGCATACGCACTTCCACATTAATGTGTGTGCATACTTGGAATTGATCGCAACACTTAACACCAACAAACTGCACACAAAATTAGTGTGGCAGGGACAAACACACACCAAAATAAGCAACTGCAGCCCAATTACACCATAAACACCAAATTTAAGGGGTGATAAACCATTTATAGGGAGTATAGCCTTACCTGAATATGACGTCAGTGAACCAAATCAAGTCAAGTCACTTCGCCTTCAATGGAAATCATCGAAATACAAACTAAAGGGTCATGAGACATCATCTGCGCCACCTAGAATCAGAAGAAATGAAGAAACCAAATAAATCAAAAACCTTCGGATTTCGGCCTAATGGAGACCGGGTGAAGGAGAGTTGAGATGAATGATGCGAAGAACGAAACAAGTTGATAAGGACTTACCTTAATTAGATAGACAACTTCCGTGAAGAGAGCATGAGAAACTGACATGCGGAGGGGGAGCTGGGAGAAATGGGGTGTGCACCACCCATATGAGAGCTGAGAGGGGGAGGGGTCATGACTCACCTGTATTGTTTGCCTCTCCCTCTTTTTTTTCTCTATAAATAAATTAAATTCCTTATTTTATTAATAATAATTAATATAACAATAATAATAATAATAAACATCATCTTATTATTATTACCCATTAATATCACACATCTTTGATAAACCCCTACTCCACAATTACACATCATTTAATTAAATTCTTCTTCAACAAGTTTAATTAAATAAATTATCTAACACATCATTATTTAATTAAATTCTATAAACACAATTTAATTAAATAAAACCCTCATTTTTCATCAAATAATTAAATTCATCTTAACTTTGAATTTAATTAGATAAACCCCCATCTCCACATTTAACACAACATTTAATTAAATTCCATTCTAATTGAATTTAATTAAATAAATTTTCAAACTTATTTTTATTTAATTAAATTATCCTAATATAATTTAATTAAAAAAACCCTAACAACTAATTAATTATTATTTAATTATATTCATTCCAACTGAATTTAATTAAATAATTTATCTAATTCATGTTATTTAATCAAATTCCCTGAAAACAATTTAATTAAATTAAAAACACCAACTCGTCAACCTTATTTAATTAAATTATCTCAACCTTAGTTTAACTAAATAAAATCCCAATTTCGCAACAACTAATTAAATTCTACTTAACTATGAATTTAATTAAATAAAACCTTTATTTTTCATTAATTAATTAAATTCCCCTTTAACTTGAATTTAATTATATGAAACCTCAACTCCTCATTTAAACATCATTTAAATTTTACCATTTAATATTACCCTTCTATGATAACCCCCAACTCCTCATTTATAAGTCATTTAATTAAATTCATCTAATATCAATTTAATTAAATAAATACTCCAACTAAACATCATTTAAAATAAATTTAATTCTTTTCATCTCAATTAAATTAAATAACTTCTCCGTCTCAACTTTATTCAAATAAATTATATCAACTTTAATATAATTAAATGAAACCCCCAAAAACTCATTTAATTAAATTCATTTCAAACTTTAATTTAATTTAATTAAATTAACCTAAAACTAAAAACTAGGTAAGCTTCACAGTTTAACTCGTACGGTCTGATAGAACATGCATAGACCATATGACCACAACTAGATACTCGGAGTATCATGCATGGCTGACCCATATAGTTTGACTAACTATGTTCTGCCCGTGCGAACTTCTCTACCTTGCCTTTTTAAAATTGAGTTTTCGGGTCTGGTTCTCCCAAAAACCTTCAAGCCACCCAAGAAAATCCTTTAACCATTACTCAATCCTGAAATAAATACTTAAAACAAACCAAACTTGGGAAACTTCATCCTAAAGCATGGCTTTAAAACCGAACTGAGCATTAAAGGAAAAAGTTCAAAAAATGTATTTTAACCCAGTTTAAAAAAAGGGACCTTTTAATATATTTAATTATAGTAATAATATAATATTTTCATGGGTATTATATACACCACACAAAATAAATTAATGGTGAATAAGGCATAAATCTAACATAAATAAAAGTTATACTAGAAATATTTTTACCTTATGTCTTGAATCTCATTGTACTCGTTCAAACCTCCTATATAATAAATATAAGTTTATTATAAATCTACCAAAAAAATATTATTATATATAATAAAATATATATATATTTATATTACCCACTTATTAACACATACATGTTAAGGTTATGTTTCGTGTAATATGTGCTTCTCTTTTTTCATGTGTCTTAATTTGTTATATTTTTTTGGTCCTCGTACTTATATCATGATTTCCAAAATGTAATCCATCATATAAATATAATGTATATTGTTTCGGTGCGGATGTGCGTCGGGTTACGCTGTTCCGCCAGGACGCGTTCGCGCGTGCACCCGTCAACCCGAGGGGATGGGCGTGCGGCTTGTGGTCCCACAGTCCCGCTTTCCAAGGGCGGGCGGCATCCGTCCCTTGTTCAGGGGCGTCTGCTCCTTGATCGAAACCGGGATGATGGGATGTCGGCTCCTCCTTCCGTGGACGTCTCCTCGGAACTTGTCGCCTAATCCGGGTCTCCCTCATAGATTTAAGAATGTTCGTGAATCTCGTTCCCGGCGCCATGTCTCCATGGACACCGGTTAATTACGCTACTTCCGCCCGGACGCTCCAAGGAGTCTGGTCGGGGCAGCAACCTGCGGTGAGGAGACCGGGTGGCTCTGGGTGTCGGGGGCGTGTCTTAACACTGCGACTCTGCATGTCTGCCTTCCGTCCCTAATAGGACTTCTCGAAGGAGTAATGGCCTGAGGCATCCCGCGCTGGGTACGGGGAACTGCGTTGCCTGAGATTTTCCTCAGCTTCCCATGTTTAACACGGGGTATGCCGCGAGTTTAACGTCCAGCGGGGACGGCATCGGACTGATCAACACGAGGAGTGGACCAGATGACAGAACCTCTTGCGGGGAACCTCCGACGCTGGGGCCAGCACATGGGCGGCTTCCCGAATGAAGTGGAGTGGAATGGAATGGCATGACCCCACCGGGATGTGGCGGCCCGGGTAAGGATCAGGGTGGATGATGGAGTGAGGAGCTTGGACCCCGTGGGGGCTTCCTACGTACCGCGTGTTAGCGCGGATCAAAGTCAGCGTGGTTCGGACATACAGTTTAACGTCATGCTGGACGTCGGCAAGCGGACTCACAAAGAGATCAAGGTCGTCGGGCGGAGGATTGAACCGAACCACCCCGCACAGAGGGGGATGGAACGGCTGGGTGAATCACAGTTTTACGTCATGCTGGACGTTGGCAAGCCGACTCACAAAGAGATCGAGGCGGTGGGGAAGCACAATGGAGATACACACGTGCAGTCCCCCAC
The DNA here is from genome assembly GCA_963277665.1 of Viscum album. NCBI lineage: Eukaryota > Viridiplantae > Streptophyta > Magnoliopsida > Santalales > Viscaceae > Viscum > Viscum album. Next base: position 256,394,013 of record OY728156.1, on the reverse strand, counting down.
AGAGGCGGATTCATAGGTGAATCGACGCAAGTGTGAACCCGGGAGGGGTCCACTGATGGACGAACCGACGTAAATACGACCGGGACGACCAGGTGGTGGGCTTGAACCTCGGAGAGGCTTCCTACGTACCCTGTTTAGAAGACAGGGATCAAAGTCCATGTAGTTCGTTCTGTTTGCAACACTCTACCCCCGTGGGCGAAGGCCACTCCAATCCCGACATCCCTGCAGAGACGAGCGGGTGGGGTCCACATCCAAACCGAGAGGACCCTGCGCGCGAGGCACGGGATCGGGTGAAGCGGACGGTTTAACGTCTTGCCAAACGAAGTACAGTTTAACGTCGTGTGTTGAGGACGAAGATGCTTGGCAGTTTAACGTCTTGCAGCGCGGACGATGGGGGCTAGGCATTTTAACGTCATGCAGCTTGGACGTATGCAGTTTAACGTCGTGCAGGACGGGGTGCAGTTTAGCGTCATGCAGGACGAATTACAGTTTAACGTCGTGCAGGACGAATAGCGTACAGTTTAACGTCTTGTAGCTGGGACGAAGTGCAGTTTAACGTCGTGCGGGACGTTGAAGCCGCCGATAGGTCCGTGTCACTTCGCGCGAGCCTAAGGGGGCTGCACGGGAAGACGACGCACGGTGCGGGCACCCGGGATGAGGGTCGTCGGGCGCCACGCAGGCGGGTACCCTCAGGGGGTCAAAGGGGGCGACCCTGGCGGTTTGCGCGCAAAAGAGAAGCTTTGCGCGCAATACCGCGGGTCGGTGCACAAATGGACGGGCTGGCGCGCAATTGGGCCAGCACTTTGCGCGCGAATGATAGAGATTGCGCGCACCGGGCTTCGGATAGCGCACGGGGGCAACGGCTCATTCTTTAATCGAATGGCCACTTTGAAAATGGGGGGTGCGCGCAATCGGGTTGGATTGCGCGCACCCGGGGGCAATTGCGCGCAAGAGGTTTCTTTTGCGCGCAAATGCCTTTGAGTGAAGGGTTATTCAAAAGGAAAGGATCCAAAGGGATTGCGCGCGAAGGCGACCCCCAAGGCTTTCTTGCGCGAAAGAAAAGAGGTTACCTGAAGATCGGCATTGCGCGCGGAAGGGGTTTGATTGCGCGCACGAGAGACCTTTCGAATTCTGGCAACCTTCAGAACGTCGGGGGTCGCCTTATATTTATAGGCAACCTCGGGCGCGGAATCCGGGTCGCGGGCGCGGAACTCTCTTCGCGGGCGCGGAATCGGCCCCGGCGCGCAAGGGAGTCGCGCGGGCCACGGGCGCGCAAAATTGCGCGCCGGTCCAGCGCATTGCGCGCAACCCGGGAGGTTTGCGCGAGGGTCTCCAAAATTCCGCGCAAGGCCTCCGGGCCCTCCGAAACATGCTTCCGACTCCAAATATGACCTCGCTTTCCGCATCCGGAACTTTGTTTGGGAACAACGGACTTTTCCGGCGTCTACAAAAGCCCCCCCTCGGAATCTGATCGGCGAAGGTCGCAACGATCGGGTTCCGAGGGAGACGCCGGAATGCCGAAATCCTTGGTGGCGCGGGAATGTGGCACGCAAAAAAGGGCGTTGGGCGCGAAATTTGCTGTCGCGGTCGCGCAAAGCGCTTTCCGCGCAGCGCGGACCCGGTCCTCGCCTATAAATAGGGGCCCTGGGTCCCCCGCACCGTACACTGGCCTTCCGCGCGATAAGCCTCTAAGCTCTCGCGCGCGAAATTGCCTTTTCCGGCGCGGAATTCGCCCGCTCGTCGCATAAACCTGTCCGGAATTCTGCCTGCTTTTGCGCGAACACCCGGGGTTTTACGCGACGGACTTCCTGATTGCGCGCCATCCACTAGGATTGCGCGCCAACTCTCAAACTTCTCTACCAGCCTCGTCCGCTCCCGCACGCTTCATCCCTTTACCCGCACGACTCCCGAAGCTTCTGAGATGGCCGCGAATCAAGTAAATGAGGGGGATGCCGCCACTCGCAGAGCTGAGATGGCGACGAACGAGGAGGTCTACGGAGCCAAGGAGATTGTTTCCAACAATCAATCCTTGTTCGACTTGCTGACGCCGGCCCAGAAGACATATCCACTGTCGGAAAACCTGCCGCTCTGGAACTTCGGCATCCTAGATGAGGTTCCGGTGCCAGGGTTCGAGGTTGATGCGCCACGGACCTGGGTGACTCGGGAGGACGAGCTTCCCCGCTATAACATCACCAACAATGGGCATCCTACCAGGGAGACCAGACACTTGGATGTCTATGTCCTGAACCCGAGGACGCGAACCATCGTCGGAAGTGAGCCTACTGCGGAGAACTCTCCAGCCCTCTACTCGAGCATATATCGCCAGAGTGTCACCGACGACACCAAGGGCTGGCTGAAGGACTGGGACTTGCGATCTGGGGGCAATTTCACCAGTGAGTGGGCTTGGGCGTTCTGGGTACGCCACACTTGCGATCACTTCGCGGAGGAGCTGCGGTACATCGGCATGTTTGAGGCGGTGTGGACGTCGCAGTTCCACTTCTACCAGCAGTCCGAGCTCGGGCCGGAGCTGTTCACCCGCTGGTCCCCGGATACCAACACCTTCCATCTTCACCATGGGGAGGTCGGCATCGGTCTCTAGGAAATCCACTGCATCGGAGGTATCCCGCTGGAGGGTTACCAGTACGATGAGTTCCTGCCTCCGAAGAACACCTGGGAAAACAGGTCACGGACTCCCATTCTGACCTGGCATCTGCTTGACCTGGCTACGCAGCGGCTCGGGATCAAGGACTTCCAGAAGGACATAGCCTACAAGGAGTGGTTCGGCCAGTTCTTGGAGCATGACCCGGCGGTCAAGATGCCAGGCAGGGGGAAGCGGTGCCCGACCGCGGCTCAGAGGAGCCGGAACAGGTCGTACTGGCGGGTCCTGGAGACGGGCGACTACCGCTCATGGGGGTACCGCGTCATCGAGGCCCGGGACCCAAATGTCCGGTATGCGGCGTTCCTGGCCGCCTTTCTGAGTGGGTGTCTCCTGCCAGTGCGGGACGCGAGAATGGGCGTCCGCCCGGCAACACTGGCGATGGCGGGCGCTATGGCCGCCAACAAAAGATACAACCTCGGGGTCCCAGTACTGGCGAAGCTGTATGCCATCCTGGGACGCATCTCACGAGGGGGGTCGCCACGAAGGATCTGTGGGCCCTTCCAATTCTTCCATGGCTGGGTGGCTGCTCACCTTGGTGGGTACACGTTTCCGAACGCCATTATTCCTCCGGGCAACGGCCTGCGACCCTCCCTGCTGAACATTGCGGGGGTCGCTCCGATGACCCTAAGTGAGGAGGGCGTGAGTATTCGGATTGGAAATCACGCCAATTTCAACTTCAGCCCGTTCCCCACTCCCGTCGGCCAGATAAACGACAATGGGCAGGGTCCGCTGGAGCAGCATGAATACTTCCTGAACATGCGGGGCGGGGTGCTCGTGGCTCGGATCGACGGGAAGGTGATCTGCGAGCCTTACGTGCCAACCCGGTTCGCCAGGCAGTTCGGGTGCCTTCAACGGATGCCGAAGAGGGTATTCACTGCTGTCCGGGAGGAGACGAACCCCGGCGTCCTTCGCCAGATGTGGCTGATGTTCGTCGCCTTTGGCTCTGGTGACGTCATCACTCTCCCTCCTACCGGGGTCGACGCAGGCTTGGCAACCGAGTACGCCGAACACTGGGCCATCGCGTACCCCGAGGGGCTTCTACGGAAGCCAGTTCGGCGGCTCGAGGTCACCCGTGCGGAGACCGGGCGTCAAGGAAGGAGGCGAGGCGCCGTTACACGGGGGAGAACGGAGGCGCGCCAAGCAGCAGAGCCGGCGCGAGCAGGGACTTCGGCGGCGGGCACATCGCAGGCTGCCGCTACGACCTCGGCGCCCAGAGAGGGGGCACGTGCGGTGGTCGAAGAGCGGCCCGAGAAGCAGGTAAGGCGTCTGCTTGAACCCTACCACGATGCAGTCTTCCCGGCGCTGTGGTCGGCCTGGATGACCCTGCGGCAGTCACTGGGGACCGACGCCATCTGGAGAAAGATACTCAGAGAAGGAATCCATCTGCCAGAGGTCGGGCGCCTCCATATCGCCGACAGGGTGGACTTCAACCGGTAGTATGCGTATCTGACGGCCATGGACGAGTACGCGCGCCAACGTGGTCAGCGTGCGGAGCCATCCCTTCTGGTGAAGGTGATGCTCGGTCTAGAACCCGCTCCAGAACAGATGCCGTCGGCGGAAGATAACAGTAGCAACGACTCCGAGGAAGAGGAGGAGATGGGGGAGGATGAAGGCTCCGAGGGAAGATCCCATCAGGGGAGCCCGCGGGAGAGCGGCGAGGTGGCCGGCTCTGACAATGTTGATGTCACTGAGCTCCTCGAGGTCCGCTTCTATCCCTACTCAACCTGCTTCATCCATTCTCTTATGCGGCTTCTAACCCATTTCTCCATCTTTCTCAGGAGCGCACGAATGTTGGTCAGGCGTCCTCAGCGGGAGTAGGAGAGGCGCCAGCAGGACAAGGCGGGGGCCAGACGCCCATTATTGAATTGACAAGCGCTGAAAGGTCCCCTGCTGCAACTGTTCCTGTGGCGGCCGGGGCAGCGGAAGATGACGTTCTGAACTCCCGTAAGTCTCCTTACTTTACTGCTGGTGCTTGCCATTGAAGATCCGTGACTAACCATGGCATGCCCCGCGCAGTGATCTCAACACTGGAGGCTCGTCGGGTTGCCGAACCCGGGCCATCCACGAGTTGACCGGCGGCAGACATGCCGCCTGCTCCGGAACAGACTTCCCGCACCGAGCCGGCCCCACCAACTGCTGATCAAGGGGCTACGGACGTCGGCGGTGCTGACATCGGAGAGAGGTCGGGGGCTGACGAGGGTGTCAACAGCGCTGGGGAGAGAGAAGAAGGTCGCCCAGATGTTGGGGAACCTATCCCCCATGAGGACATCCCAGGGGAAGACCCTGCAGCAGACCTGCTGGCTGCCTTCCCTGCCTACCGACCTGCCGACCCCGAGGAGATGGACGACTCGGACGTGGAGGCGGTCGAGGAGAGCCGGATAACGCGCCGCAGGGGGTGGAAGTGCATCCAGCGCTTCCTCAAGAGAGACCCATCGGAGTGGCTGGGGCGCATGGGATCACTTCAAACCTGGCTGCGCTTCCTGTGTGCCGGGGGAGCTGATGCTCAACGCCTTCATCTGACGGTCCGTGATTTCATGGCCGAAAAGATGCGCGAGAGCTGCCGGCGTGCCGACGTCGCACAGAGTCGGGACATGTCGGAGAGCACACGGGCGCTCATCGCGGCGGAGCAGGAAGTCCGGCGTCTCGAAGGGCAGGCGGCAGAGAAGGAGGCCTTCTTCGCAGCGTGTACCGAGCTTGTGGAGCAACTATCGGCCCAACTGATCGACGCCCAGCTACAGCTGACTGAGGCGGGCCAACAGATGGTCACACTCCAAGTCGAGCGGGAGCGTGCACAGGCCAGGATCGACGAACTGCGTGCTGCGACCGCCGACGAGGAGAGGGCACGCAGAGAGCGAGAAGCAGCCCTGGAGGCCGCCAGCCAAAGGGTAGCGGCGTTAGAAAGACTTATCCAGCACGCTAATCCCTAGGGGCTTTGTTTTTTGCCTTTCCCAGAATATTTTGCTTCCGCTACTCAATATTTCGATCCATTTTGTATGAACCAATATATTTATCTGCATCTTTTGGCTTAACATTCTCGACCACAATTCATTGTCTTGCGAGAGCGTTAACCAAGCTTCAGGCATCCACAATTGGGCCTGGATTTCTAGAGAAAAGATGGAGATCATTCCTAGGAAAGGAGACCTCAGACCTAATCAATGTATCATCCCCCCAACTCGTTCCAACACATGAGCGGGACAACGCTAGGGGCGTTGAAATTTTATCCGAACATAGGGAAATGAGAAAGGGTGAATCGCGCGTCCCGAATTCAGAAATCCACAACGGTTGGCCTTCCAGGACATGCCCAAGACGGCAAGCGGACAATGGATCGATCGACCATACTACTGCGATAGACGGACCGAAGGTCATCATCCATATGGCAGGAGGCGGATCACATGTCATCATCAATGCCGCTTTGGGGGTTCCTTCAGGCACAAGGGTGGAAATCCAGATCAACAGGGCATGCGAAGCGTGGGGCGGAGTGACGATTTGTTCGGATAGAATCCAATGCTCTCAAAATTGCGCCACCGTGGGGAAAGCGTATTAGGCGGATGCATTAATCTGGCCGTGAATCACCCCAATTCTCAGACAGAACCTCTTTGACGAGGAAACCGTTGCTTCCCATCATTGCAATGGGGCATCCCGAGCTGAATCGGGGAGAATATCACAACTGCACCACTCTACCCGAAGTCAGGCCAGACGGCCGGCGACGAGGAGGGGCGGGACTTGGCGATCCCTGAGGCTGGACCCGAGTTGAAATGCCCGGGCATTCCTACGTACTCCATCAGGCTGGAGATCAAGCCATACGTAGTTCTGCGAGTGCAGTTTAACGTCATGCAGGACGCAGAACCTCGTTTGGGGAGATCTTAGTTTAGGGTCGTAGAGCTCGGACCATAGGGGCATATCTTAGTTTAAGGTCTTAGAGCTCGGACCATAAGGGGAGATCTTAGTTTAAGGTCTTAGATCTCGGACCATAAGAACCTCAAAGTACGCCCCATCGTGGTCCTATCCCCTGGATATGCGAAGATGCACTGGGGAATAGTGTCAAGAGTGTCGAGATTTTTCCTGGTCAGAATGGGAGGTGGAAAATGTGATGTGAATCATGCGGCCATTCACTCAAGGACTGGGGGCACCGGCGTAACGATATGGGAGTACTGCCAACCGTGGCGGAAGAGCAGCATCAATATCGCACTAACCGTTGATGGAATGAGGCAGCAAACGAGCATCGACCGCTCAATCGCAGGATTCATATCGATTTGCTGCCCGAGGCCATTGGGGGCACCAGCCCGAGTCGGTGGGAGAGCACTGAGGCATTGTGTCCAAACCGTTCACGGGGGCTCCACCCAGGGCGTAGGCGATGGGTCCGAATGAAAGGGAGCACGAAGCCTGAAAATGGAAGGAACCTGACCAAGCTAAACCTGACCCTCCTGGCAATAAACCAGAGTACTCTTGACACCAGTGGACCACTGCAAGGGGTCGAGGGACACGCCTTGAGGGTGGCCTGAAGGCGGCGGACTCCCCAGAGAAGGGGGGAATCTTTAAGAGGTGGGGGCTGGACCCGAAGTTCAAACATCCGGGCGTTCCTACGTATCCCATGAGGATGGGAATCAAGCCACGCGTAGTTCTTGAAGCGCGGCGCAACACAATCGGGCACCAGCGCGGGGAAGGGTGCGGGTCTGACCCTCGCACACAGAAGAAGCGGTATTTGATATTTCTTGTTTGTCCTTAAAGATGGATGGTTTTTCGTGCAGCGACATGCCTGTGATTAAGGAATCCCTGGCGTTGCCACAATAATCAAGCCATGAAAGGCATTGATGAATGGCGTGGTTATTAACCAGCGCCCAACGTGAGTGTCCCCTGAGGAGAGCATCACGATGCAGTGCCGTTTCTCGTCGGGCGGCCAAGACGATCACAGTTTACGGTCGTGTGGTAGGACCAGACAACACAGTTTAAGGTCGTGTGGTTCGGACCATGGAGGAATCCACTTATCGCGATACGGCGGACTCAGCGGAGGTGGGAACATACCCAGCCCTGCGGTCACGCACGATTCCAGGAGAACGATCCTAGGATAGGGGCCTGCGTATGTCCATCACCCGAGGGGCAGAGATGCTAGCCTCCAGATATACTGGGCCCAAAACGCGATTGTTCGGGCGACTCCTTCCTCATTATGGGGACGAGGGTCTAGCTATACACGACCCTTAGGGAGGACATCAGCATATACCCTTGGTGCTCAGATCGTGGGAGCCTCGACAGACACCATTATCCTGGTTGGCCTGCCTAACGTGTAAAGGTGTACTGAAGGTCAGTATGAAGAGAGTGTCGAGATTCCACTACAACGCACAAAGGCGGAGTGTGATGAGGACCGTGCGACCAATGTTCGGAGCCTAAAAGAGCCGACATGGCGATCAAGGATGTCGCTGACCATATTCGCAACACAACATCCGATCGCGTCAGCCCAGAACTGGGCAAGAAAACGAGCATCAACCGCTCAATCGCAGGATTCATATCGATTTGCGGCCCAGGACCCGCCGGTAAATCGACCCGGAGCGGTAGGAGAGCACTGAGGCATTGTGTCCAAACCGCTAACGAGGATCCCTTTGAGTGAAGGCTCGAACAAGAGGAAGCGCGCGGCCCGACAAGCAACACGGGACTTGCCGGGATTGCATCCGACACTACGGGTCATAGACCAAAGTACCCAAAACATGTTAACAGATCACCGGAAAGGGTCGGAGGACTCACCCTGAGAGCAACCAAAAGACGGTAGATCCCCGTGATCAACCAAGAGACGGGGCTGGACCTGAAACACAAGTGTCCAGGCGGTCCTACGTATCCCATAAGGATGGGAATCAAGCCGTACGTAGTTCTTGAGAGGCAGTTTAACGTCATGCAGGACGATGAGGGGTGTGAGGTAGTCACACACACGGGGGAGGCGTACGGCGCGGCCAGTAGACCAACGTAAATGAGGACATAATCCCCGCTCACGCCACACGCCTCGCACAAAAAGGAGGGGAACTGGGGCCAGAGGCCCAACGCGGGATAGAGATTCCCAAGAAATGGGGCTGGGCCTGAAACATGAATGTTCAGGCGGTTCTACGTATCCCATAAGGATGGGAATCAAGCCGCACGTAGTTCTTGAAGTGCAGTTTAACGTCGTGCAGGACGATGAGAGAGAAAAAAAGGGGGGGCAGAAGGCATCCCCAAACGTGGGGGGCGTACAGCGTGGCGAGCAAACCGACGTGAATGAGGGAATAGCCCCACGTTCACACCATACGCCACATACCCAGAGACAACTGGGCCAAGGGCCCGAGATGGGATGGAAATTCCCGAAGGATGGGGCTGGGCCTGAAACATGAATGTTCAGGCGGTCCTACGTATCCCATAAGGATGGGAATCAAGCCGCACGTAGTTCTTGAGAGGAAGTTTAACGTCATGCAGGACGAATGCTGAACAGTTTAACGTCTTGTAGCTCGGAAGTAGTACAATTTAACGTCGTGTTGGATGAATGCTAAACAGTTTAATGTCTTGTAGCTTGGACAAAGATGCTTGGCAGTTTAACGTCTTGCCGCGCGGACGATATGCTGGGCAGTTTAACGTCATGCAGCTTGGACGTATGCAGTTTAACGTCGTGCAGGATGTGGTACACTCAGACAAAATACTGCTTGAGGAACCTAGCGTTGGTGGGAGGAGTGACACGCTCACCATCCATAGTTTCTAGGGAGTACGCGCCATTGGGATAGACTTTGTGGACGACAAGAGGTCCCTCCCACTTGGGCTCCAACTTGGGTGGCTTCCTGCCGGGGATCATTGGCGCTCTTAGGGATAGCATTAGGTCACCCTGCAGGAAGGAGCGGAGGCGAACCTTCTTATTGAAAGATCGAGCCATTCTGCTTTGATGCCTCTCCAAGTTGTGCAAGGCGCGAAGTCTATTCTCATCCAGTGCTTCCAACTCAACTAGACGGGCTTCAGCAGCTCTGTCCGGCGCTTGCTGGTCGTAGACCGCAGTGCGTAAGGACGGTAACTGGATCTCGATGGGCAGGACGGCCTCAGCTCCATACACCAGGGAATAAGGGGTCATCTGGGTGGAATTGCGAGTCGTCGTCCGATAAGCCCAGAGGGCGTCGGGGAGCTTGTCCGGCCAACTCTTCTTGTTCTGACCAACCATTTTTTGCAGAATGTTAGAGAGGGTTTTGTTAAACGCCTCGATCTGTCCATTCGCCTGCGCATGATAGCGAGATGTATGGTTCGAGCGAATGTTGTACTTGGCGTACAACTTCTTCAACTCGGCTGCTCGGAAATTGGCTCCGTTATCTGTGAGGATAGCGTGAGGCACTCCAAATAGATGAATGATGTTGGAGGTCACGAAGTCAGCGATCGAACAGGATTTGACCTCTCTGAGCGGAATCGCCTCTGCCCATTTGGAGAAGAAGTCAGTGGCGGTCAGAATGAACCGGCACTGGCGAGCTATCGCCGGTGGGTAGGGTCCCACAACGTCCATCCCCCAGACTGCAAAGGGCAAAGAATACCTGGTGGTATGGAGAGGCTCCGGCGGCCGATGCACAAAGTTCACATGAACCTGGCACGCATGGAACCTCCTAGCATACTCGATGCAGTCATGAATCATGGAGGGCCAAAAGTATCCCAACCTCCGAATCTGGTGGGACAGCTTCGGCCCAGTTTGATGGGCGCCGCATGAACCAGCATGAACCTCTTGCATGACTCGTGGGATCTCAACTCCCTGAAGGCAATAGAGGAGAACACCATCAAATCCGCGTCTGTAGAGGATCTGCTCCAGGCCGGGACTGCTCTGGAGGACAAACTGCGATGAGCGACGTCGAACTCGCTCGCGCTCGGCTCGATCCGGCGGGAGAATGCCATGTTGGAGGTACTCAACCAAAGGCGTCCTCCAATCAGGGGCTGGTTCGACTGCCATATCTGGGGTAATCGGGGCTCCGGGCGTAGGGGCAACCGTGGTGAGATTACTTACCGACGGGCCGCGATCTCCCTCCGGGACAACGGGAGCGATGAGCCTGCGGCGCATCACGCGGACGGTCAGGTTATCCTGTTCAGGCTCCGCAAGTGACGCAGCAAGGCTGGCCAAGGCATCTGCTCGACCGTTCTGCGACCGGGGAATATGGACAATTTCTGGCCGAGAAGGGAACCGGGCCATCAGAAGGAGGGTGCACTCCAGCAGTGGCACAAGTTCCGGCTTCCTGACAACATAGTCGCCATTGATCTGCTTAACAACCAGCTCGGAGTCCCCTTTCACGCACAGATGGGGCACGTCGATCTCGAGAGCTAACTCGAGGCCGGTGATGAGGGCATGGTATTCCGCCTCATTGTTGGTACAGCCCTCTGACAACAGGAAAGAGTACGGCAGTACGGCTAGCTCCGGGGTAATGAAGACGATACCCAAGCCCACTCTGTTGAGCTTAGGATTATCGAGTCTTCTACCGGTGGGGCTCCGGGAGGCACCGTCAAAGTGCATCTGCCAGCATGGACCGGCTCGATCGACTGAGAGGATGGCCTCATCAGGAAATCCTAGATCCAGCGGCTGATCCGCGGAGGTTGGGTGAGCAGCCAGAAAGTCTGCCAATGCTTGCCCTTTGATGGCCTTCTGAGACACATACCTGATGTCGAACTTCTGGAGAATCACAGCCCACCGCGCTAGACGGCCAGTCAACATGGGCCGGCTCAGGATATATTTCAACGGGTCTACCCGAGAAACCAACTGTACCTCATGGTGCTGCAAGTAGTGCCGTAATTTCTGTACGGCAAATACGAGCGCCAGGAAGCTCTTCTCGATGGGGGAATACCTAACTTCCGCATCGAGGAGCATGCGACTGAGGTAATAGAGGCTATTCTCTGTTCCCTCGTTGTTCTTCTTGGCGAGAAGGGCTCCAAGGGACCGTTCCAGGGCGGTCACATAGAGGACCAGCGGCTTCCCGGATACAGGCGGCATCAGAACCGGAGGTTGCAGCAGGTACTACTTGATTTCCTCAAAAGCGGTCTGACACTCTTTATCCCATACATAGGTGGCACCTTTCTTCATGAGCCGAGAAAAGGGCTTACACTTGCCGGCCAGATTCGCGATGAATCGGCGTATATAGGCTAAATGGCCTTGGAACCCTTGCAGTTCCCGGAAGTTACCTGGGGGAGGCATCTGGCTAATCGCCCTGATCTTCTCTGGGTCGATCTCAATACCCCGGTATCTTACCACAAATCCAAGGAACTTTCCGGAGGTGACCCCGAAGGCGCACTTCAACGGGTTCATCTTCAGGCAGCGAGACCGGAGGAAGCTGAACACTTTCTCAAGATCTTTGACGTGGTCCTGACACTGGCGCGATTTGACTACCAAGTCGTCGACGTAGCATTCCACCAGTGTGCCAAGGATTGGCTTGAATATGCGGTGCATCGCCCGTTGATAGGTGGCACCTGCATTCTTCAGGACGAAAGGCATGACCCGGTAACAGAAGGTACCTTGGGGGGCCCTGAAGGCAGTGAACTCCTCATCCTCAGGGGCCATCCGAATTTGGTTGTATCCGGAGTATCCATCCATGAAGGAGAGGGCTTGGAACCCTGCTGTGGCGTCAATCAACAGCTCTGTCACTGGAAGGGGAAAATCATCCTTCGGACAGTGGCGGTTGAGATCGCGGAAGTCGATGCAGACTCTGATCTGCCCGTTCTTCTTCCTGACCGGCACAATGTTGGCCAGCCATTTGGGGTACTGGTCTTCCCTCACGAAGTTGGCTTTGATAAGCTTGTCAACTTCGGCCTCAACCATGGCACCATGGAATGGGTGCATCTTCCTGGGAGGCTGCTTGAACCCGCGATGGTTCGCCGGGAGACCAAGGCGGTGGACGGCTACCTGAGGATCTAGCCCCGGCATCTCGTCATAGCCCCAAGCAAACACATCACGGTGCTGCCTGAGAAAGTCCACGTACTGCTGCCGCTCCTCAGAGGGCATGGCGGCACTGACCAATGTGGGTCTCGGATCTGCTTCGGTTCCAAGGTTCACTTGTACTAACTCATCGACCGTGGCGGAGACGCCCTCCTCAAAGGCTGGGGGTGCATCTTCCACGTCCTCTCCACTCGGGGAGGGATCGTCCACGGGAGAGACTGCGTTGGCAACTGCATTGGGGCTACCAGATCCTACTGGGCCGCTGGTACTGGCACGGGCGGTCGCGGTCATCTCATCAGGAGACTCACAGGCCGTCGAGACCATGGCTACGTCCAACCGTTGAATCGGGAGGACGTAAGCATCATCCAAGCTTGCCCAGGGATTACTTGCAACAGCGACAGGCTAGACCTCACCTGCCAGGATCTGCTTATCCTTGCTCTTGTAATAGTCCGCATCCAGATAACGGGCTTCACATGAGGCAAAAGGAGAGGCATCTCCCTGAAGCACGCCCACTCGACCATTAAGGCAGTATTTGAGGCATTGGTGGTATGATGAGGGAACCGCCGCATGAAGGTGGAGCCAGGGCCTGCCCATCAATGCGTTGTACGCAGTGTCTTGAGAGACTACCATGAATTCGGTGTTGGCAACCAAGTCACCAAACTGGGTCTTCAAACGTATCTTGCCGACCGGGGTTTTCTCGGTGAGGTCGTACCCCTGGATCCTGAGGTCGGAGGGAATCAAGTCATCCTCAGACAACCCCGATCTCCGGAGCGTCCGAGTGGGAATCAGGTTAATCCCGGACCCCGTGTCGACAAGACAGCGCCGGACTTCAAGGCCATTGAACTGGACAGTAACATACAGCGGACGAATGTGCCCCTGAATAGGAGGGTCTTCATCCTTACCAGAGAATGAGATAACTGCCTGGCATTCGGCGTCCTCAATCATTTCGGCGTGAAAGGCCTCTACAGCCGAAACCTCTGTCTCAAACTGGAGGGGGCTCTTCAGGGCTTCAGCGAGTGCCTCGCGCATCTCAGATGACATGCGCAGATCCTCAAGGATGGAGAGTCTCACTGGGATGTCGGCCAAGTGCTTCAGGACATCATACTTTTTGGCCAAGCGCGAGCCCCTGGTTGCAGGAGGTTGCTCTGCGGTTGGAAGCATGACGGGCCTTGCCGGTTGGGCCGGAAGCCGACTAGTGCTTGGAGCATCTCGCTTTTCATTGGTTGAAGCCCTGGAAATGGTCACCGTACTGGGGTCAGGAGGCCGGGATGGACTCGTGGCAGGGCGGAGCTGATCGCGACGCGGCTTAGGCAGTTCTGCCTGATCCCATACCACAAACAGTGGCGGAGGCGAATCCGTCATCCCCGGATGGGGGGGCTGCGCATGCTGAGCTCGGTTTTGAGCCTGCTGCCTGGTCTCAGTGGCGTGCATGGCCTGGCTGGAGGTACCAACTGCTGTGCCCCGGCGACTCATGTTGTTGCGGCTCCTCCGACGGTGGCGACGACCGGGGACACTAGGGAGGTCCACCTGGTGTTCTTCAACGTCGGGAGCCGAAAAGGGATTTACCAGCTCGACGGTATTAACCGAAGCGTACCCAACACTGTCATCAGACGAATCATTCATCACTGGGCGGATCCGGGGAGGGACCCCCAGGCCATCGACGTCGTGAGACGGAGTGCCCGATTTCCCTTTCCCAGCCCCGGGCGGGTTCTGTGCTCTGGTGCTGAATGCTTGGCCGAGCAGCATGCTGGTCTTCCAACACCTCTGAAAGCCATCAGTATTCGTATTGAGGAGAAGAGATTCACGTCGGGTTCACCATTTTTCTGTTTCGGTGCGGATGTGCGTCGGGTTACGCTGTTCCGCCAGGACGCGTTCGCGCGTGCACCCGTCAACCCGAGGGGATGGGCGCGCGGCTTGTGGTCCCGCAGTCCCGCTTTCCAAGGGCGGGCGGCATCCGTCCCTTGTTCAAGGGCGTCTGCTCCTTGATCGAAACCGGGATGATGGGATGTCGGCTCCTCCTTCCGTGGACGTCTCCTCGGAACTCGTCGCCTAATCCGGGTCTCCCTCATAGATTTAAGAATGTTCGTGAATCTCGTTCCCGGCGCCATGTCTCCATGGACACCGGTTAATTACACTGCTTCCGCCCGGACGCTCCAAGGAGTTTGGTCGGGGCAGCAACCTGCGGTGAGGAGACCGGGTGGCTCTGGGTGTCGGGGGCGTGTCTTAACACTGCGACTCTGCATGTCTGCCTTCCGTCCCTAATAGGGCTTCTCGAAGGCGTAATGGCTTGAGGCATCCCGCGCTGGGTACGGGGAACTGCGTTGCCTGAGGTTTTGCTCAGCTTCCCATGTTTAACACGGGGTATGCCGCGAGTTTAACGTCCAGCGGGGACGGCATCGGACTGATCAACACGAGGAGTGGACCAGATGACAGAACCTCTTGCGGGGAACCTCCGACGCTGGGGCCAGCACATGGGCGGCTTCCCGAATGAAGTGGAGTGTAATGGAATGGCATGACCCCACCGGGATGTGGCGGCCCGGGTAAGGATCAGGGAGGATGATGGAGTGAGGAGCTTGGACCCCGTGGGGGCTTCCTACGTACCGCGCGTTAGCGCGGATCAAAGTCAGCGTAGTTCGGACATACAGTTTAACGTCATGCTGGACGTCGGCAAGCCAACTCACAAAGAGATCAAGGCCGTCGGGCGGAGGATTGAACCGAACCACCTCGCACAGAGGGGGATGGAACGGCTGGGTGAATCACAGTTTTACGTCATGCTGGACATTGGCAAGCCGACTCACGAAGAGATCGAGGCGGTGGGGAAGCACAATGGAGATACACACGTGCAGTCCCCCACAGAGGCGGATTCATAGGTGAATCGACGCAAGTGTGAACCCGGGAGGGGTCCACTGATGGACGAACCGACGTAAATACGACCGGGACGACCAGGTGGTGGGCTTGAACCTCGGAGAGGCTTCCTACGTACCCTGTTTAGAAGACAGGGATCAAAGTCCACGTAGTTCGTTCTGTTTGCAACACTCTACCCCCGTGGGCGAATGCCACTCCAATCCCGACATCCCTGCAGAGACGAGCGGGTGGGGGCCACATCCAAACCAGGAGGACCCTGCGCGCGAGGCACGAGATCGGGTGAAGCGGACGGTTTAACGTCTTGCCGGACGAAGTACATTTTAACATCGTGTGTTGAGGACGAAGATGCTTGGCAGTTTAACGTCTTGCAGCGCGGACGATGGGGGCTAGGCATTTTAACGTCATGCAGCTTGGACGTATGCAGTTTAACGTCGTGCAGGACGGGGTGCAGTTTAGCGTCATGCAGGACGAATTACAGTTGAACGTCGTGCAGGACGAATAGCGTACAGTTTAACGTCTTGTAGCTGGGACGAAGTGCAGTTTAACGTCGTGCGGGACGTTGAAGCCGCCGATAGGTCCGTGTCACTTCGCGCGAGCCTAAGGGGGCTGCACGGGAAGACGACGCACGGTGCGGGCACCCGGGATGAGGGTCGTCGGGCGCCATGCAGGCGGGTACCCTCAGGGGGTCAAAGGGGGCGACCCTGGCGGTTTGCGCGCAAAAGAGAAGCTTTGCGCGCAATACCGCGGGTCGGTGCACAAATGGACGGGCTGGCGCGCAATTGGGCCAGCACTTTGCGCGCGAATGATAGAGATTGCGCGCACCGGGCTTCGGATAGCGCACGGGGGCAACGGCTCATTCTTTAATCGAATGGCCACTTTGAAAATGGGGGGTGCGCGCAATCGGGTTGGATTGCGCGCACCCGGGGGCAATTGCGCGCAAGAGGTTTCTTTTGCGCGCAAATGCCTTTGAGTGAAGGGTTATTCAAAAGGAAAGGAGCCAAAGGGATTGCGCGCGAAGGCGAACCCCAAGGCTTTCTTGCGCGAAAGAAAAGAGGTTACCTGAAGATCGGCATTGCGCGCGGAAGGGGTTGGATTGCGCGCACGAGAGACCTTTCGAATTCTGGAAACCTTCAAAACGTCGGGGTCGCCTTATATTTATAGGCAACCCCGGGCGCGGAATCCGGGTCGCGGGCGCGGAACTCTCTTCGCGGGCGCGGAATTGGCCCCGGCGCGCAAGGGAGTCACACGGGCCACGGGCGCGCAAAATTGCGCGCCGGTCCAGCGCATTGCGCGCAACCCGGGAGGTTTGCGCGCGGCTCATCAACTTTGCGCGCGGGTCTCCAAAATTCCGCGCAAGGCCTCCGGGCCCTCTGAAACATGCTTCCGACTCCAAATATGACCTCGCTTTCCGCATCCGAAGCTTTGTTTGGGAACAACAGACTTTTCCGGCGTCTACATATATCATGTATATTATTTATATATTTATTTATAATAATCTATTAAATATATAAATATGAAATTTAATACACCATTCATGGAGATGGAAGGTCGTATGTACATATGAATGTTGTTTTCATTTAATTATCGTATAGAATGACAGAAAGTAAATGACATATATGTGTATATATATGTTTTTGTGTGTTTAATAACTCTAGTATCATTATTATTTCTTATAAATCATATAAATTCACTAAATTCAACCTTAATACAATCCATTTAAGGTGTGAATAAATCACATCGCTTTGAGGAGGTGTTAGTCCACACTTCCCAAAGCAAAATTATCATACTTACAAAAAATAGAAATCATGAAGGTATTTGTTATATAATAACTTAAAAAGCATAAATATATCATATATATAATATATATCATATATATCATATAAAAATATTTTTTCATCATAATTCTTAACCATAAGAGGTGGTAAATAAAAAAATTAACAACATCATTTTCATGAGGCGGTAGTTCACCGTACACAAGAACGATAAGTTTGTTACCCATTATATTGAAGTGTGTGTAAGTGAAGGTATAAACCATAGAATAAAAACATATAAATATATTGATGGTGACTTTGTAATTTTATAATCATTTATCAAAAAGAATTGAGGTGGTGTAGAAAAAAATAAAAGAAAGTAGCTTCAGGAAGGATGTTACATCTTCTTTGGGTAACTCCTTTTTCTTTGCACAAAAGGGATTCCTTGGTTGGATTTATGACCAATGGGAGGATTAAAACAAAAATTTATGGATTTTTGAAGATTATTTTATTATATTTTTTTGTGATCCAAATGTATTTATAGGTGTCAATAAGAATAATGGGTGAGTGCCTTTTTATAGTGGATGAGGAGTGGCACTCTTGTACATTTTTTTAAAGGGAATTCCACCCACATTTTTTCTAGGAAAAGTGGCTCTAATGATGGAAAAAATCCAATAAAAGTGAGTATAGGGTACAAATAAGAAGATAAAATGGAATTTGGACAAGTTTATCGGGTTTTTTGGGCCTTAAGTTCATAGTTTAGTCCTTTCTTAATGTAATGTTTCTCTTAATCATTGTGGTTAATTTTAATCACTTTCATTACTAGTTTTGGTAAAAAAAAATGAGTTCACCTTATTAGAAATTATAAATTATGATGATACCAAATATGGAATTCATTTTTTGAAATTACAAACATATAATTGGTAGGAATTAATTTAAAATTAATACCACAAAGGGCAGTGACGGTGGGTTTTTTAAGAAAAAATGTTTAGATGTTCGGGAAGTTTTGATATCCAATTTCAATGTGAAATTGTTTCCAATGACCTAAATTGGATTAATTTATGTAAAATTAATATCATTACACTATAAAACCAAATTAAAATATAATTTAGCTATATAAATAAAATAGGCAAAAAATTAGTTTTGAAATAAAATTCAGTATTTTTCACTGTTCATCAAAAAATGAGGTTTTTTAGAAAAATCCATAAAATTAACCCTAACATAATTTTGAAATTTTGAATTGAAATTTTATTTTTTATTTTATAAATTTAAATTTATAAAATAATTTAAAATGAATTTTATGATTATCTACAGAGGTACATAAAAAGAATTTCTTTTAAGAAAATAGTATTTTCAAACATATAAATACTTTACTAAAAATGTATTTATTATAATAAATATTTTTTATTTATATAAAAATATTATAAATAGTATTTAATAGTATGTATTACTATTATTTTAATGGTTATATCATAGCTATCTCGTTTAAATAATAATAATAATATAATTTTGATTTGTAGAAACTTGGTGTTGCGTGTATCGCAGGACAAGTCAGTGTTTCTTGTAGCATAAGGTTATCTTGGTGTAGTGTATGAATAAATATTGAAATAATGTATCATGAATTTAATGAAATTAAATAAAATTAATTTATTTGAAAAAAAAGGTTCAAAAAAACCAAAGTTGTTACATTCTACCCCCTTGAAAAGAATTTATTCTTCAAAATTCATCATTCCGATACAAAAAAATCAGGATATTTCTGCCTTATCATATCCTTAGGTTCCCACATAGCTTCCTATAAATGGTGATTTACCACAAAAATTTGATTAGGTGAGTGGTATTGTTTTATAGAACATTATCTGTACGATCCATAATTTCAAGTGGTTATTCTCCATAAGAAAGATCCTACACCTGTGGTATGACCATTGAGTTTAGTACATGTGAAGGTTTGGGTATGTAATTCCTTAGGAGAGATACATGGAACACATCATAGATTTGAGAGATGTTTGGAGGAAGTTTCAAATGATATGCTACCATATCAATATGATCAAGAATCTCATAGGGAATGATATACCAAGGGATTAGTTTCTCTTTTTTCCCGAACCTCATAACCTTCTTCAATGGAGAAATTCATAGAAACACATTTTAAAAAACTTAAAATTATAGGTCATGCCAATGGTTATCATCATATATTTTATGTCAACTTGGAGATTCCTTCATATGTTGTTGAATGGTTCTAACCTTATTTTCCATTTCTTCAACTATCTCAGGTCCCGATGGATTTCTTTCTCCAACTTCATCCCAGAAATTTGGAGATCTAAATTTCTTCCTATATAGGGCTTCATAAAAAGGCATCGGAATGCTTGAGTGAATGATATTTTTTGTAAGAAAACTCAACTATAGGAAGGTGTTTATCCCAACCACCATTGAAATCCAATGAACAATATTTATACATATCCTTTATGGTTTTAATTGTTCTTCCAGACTGAACATCCATCTGAGGATCATAAGTAGTGCTAAAACTCAATTCTATATCATGTGCCTACAAAATACTTCTGAAAAACTTTGATTTGAACCTCAAATACATATCAGATACAATGGAAATAAGTACTCCATGAACCCTTACCACTTCCTTAATTTATATCCATGATATATGATCCAGAGAGAATTCTTATCTGATTTTAATGAAGTGTACTATCATAGTAAGTCGATCAACTACCACCCATATAGAATTAAACCCTTTTGAGGTTTTGGGATGTCAAATGGAAAAAAACATTGTTATTTTCTCCAATTTCAATTCTAGTATGGGTAATGGATGAAATATCCCTTTCAAATTTTTTCCTTTCTTCTTTAACTTGTTGGAATATAAAGAATCGAGATAACAATTTTTCTATATCTTTCTTCATGCCATCCCACCAAAATTACTCCTTCAAATCACTATACATTCTCATACTTCCATGATGAATAGAGAATGAAGAATTATGATATTACTCTAATATATCCTTCTTAAAATCTGTTATGGAAGAATCATATACACAGTTCCTAATCCTTATCATTTCATCTTGATCAATGTCAAACTCGAGAACATTTATAACCATATTTTACATCTTTACATATTCCTTTTGTGCCTCTTTAATATTCACTTGGATAGAGGTTTGAACATTCAATTAATAAAATAATTTTACCTCCCTTTAGTGTTTCTAGATCCATCATTTCAAAATCCATAAATATTGGATCTTTTGTGATCCTCGTCATGGATAAGATAACATGATCCTTTAGAATCAAATCACCAGCCACCTTGTTCTCTTTCCCATGGAGGTAATGTATTGAGCAGTCATAATCATTTATTATCTCTATCCATCTTCTCTAGGATATGTTCAAATTCTTCTATATGAATATATATTTTATAATTTTCTGATAAATATATATATATATATATCACACTTTTCTATATAAATATAATTCCTGTATATCTTTAATGAAAAAATTATTGTTGATAACTCCAAATTATGAGTTGGGTAATTTTTCTCATGGATCTTCAACTTTCGTGAGGAATAAGTGATGACAATGTTATTCTTTATAATAACACATCCCAATCCCTTCATGGATTCATCAATATAAATTTAAAACCCTTATCCACTGTAGGGTAACGTAAGAATAGGTGAACATCTCAGTCATTTTGATTGATCTAGGGCAACAATTCAATAGCCTCTATCTTTGATGGATCTACTGCTATACCATATCTCGAGATTACGTTACCCAAAAATGAAACCTTTTACAGCCAAAATTAATAATTTGAAAAGTTTTAATACATATTATC
Organism: Viscum album; assembly: GCA_963277665.1. Lineage (NCBI taxonomy): Eukaryota > Viridiplantae > Streptophyta > Magnoliopsida > Santalales > Viscaceae > Viscum > Viscum album. The sequence goes on along the minus strand of OY728156.1, from coordinate 256,373,026 downwards.
CTTTCTTAGTGTCTTTAGTACAATTCAAAAGTGGTCTTCATGTTATTCCTTTATCTTTGAATAGATGATTATATCATCTCTCAAGACTACCCCAAACTAATTTAGGTAATATCTAAAGTCTATTTTCCTCAAATCTATGAATATAGAATGTGAATTAGTAAGACTAAAAGAAATCACTATATATTCAAGGTTTCAATACCATGTATGGAATTTCATCTTTGGTATATCTTATTTCTTGACCCTCATTTGATGATATCTAGAATGAATTTAAATTTTTTAAATGTATTTATCTCTTCATAGTTGATCAAACAAGTCATCATTATGAGGAAGCAGCTACTTGTTGTTTATTTTGATCTTGTTCATCTCCTGATAATCAATGCATATGTGCATTGATCCATCATTGTATTTCACAAATATAGTAGGTGAACCCCAAGGTTACACAATTGGTCGGATGAATCCCTCTATAAGGGTTTCATGGTGATTCTTCTTCAATTCCTACAACTAAATTGGGTTCATTCTATAGGGAGACTTTGAAATTAGTGTGGAACTAGGTAGGATCTCTACAGAGAACTCAACTTCACTTTTTGTGGAATACTATGAAACTATTCCATGAAAACACCCATAAACTCCAAAATAATAGGCATATCATCAATGTCAACTTTATCCCCAATTATTTGAGATAAACATGCCTTATGAATAGTAATTAAGAAACATACATAGGATTTAATCTCTATATAAAGTTCATACTTATCATCACATTTATGGAAGATCATAGGTTGGTTTCAAATATAAAATTTAAATTCCCTTCCTCGATAATTAATGCGGTATTTATACAAATAAATCCAATATATGCCTAAGATGAAATCAAATTCATCTAGGAGAAGAAATACAAGATTTATAGGAAGTAAATTCCCACAAACATCAACCGAAGAGAAATCATAGAACTGACATGAAATAATCATACCATTAAGGTTTTGTACTAATAATTCAAATTCTATTCATTTTGGTGTAATCTTAAAACCCTTATGAAATTAATTAGATAAGAAATAGTGTGTAGATCCAGAATCAAATAACACATTAGAATTTCTAGAGTGGATGGTAAGTGTACCTTTCACCACATCGTGATCACACCCATCTTTAGAAACATTGATCACATGATATTTCTCCTTTTCCATCATTTTAAGTGGTTATTGACACCAATAATCATCACCAACCCTTGGGTTTGGGAACTGGTTAGCCTGATGCCCATCTTCCTTATACTTGAATCATTGTTGTGTGGGTGGTGTATTCTGAATTTATTTTCCTCTATTTGAATCATTTTCTAACTTTTTCCCATCATTGTGGCAATCAATTACCCTATGTCCTTCCCTTATGCACTTAAAACACTTATTATACCCTATAATGCAATTTCCTACTTTCTTATTTCCACACATGCAGCATAAATGAAGTCTCATTTTCTTCTCTTCCTGTTTTTTATATTTTACTTTGAACTCCATATTCCTTTTCTTATTAAAACCATGAGATTGATATATAACTCTAACATATATTTAAAATTTCATTGCACAATTCACAGTCTCTTCATATTTACTAAATTCACATATGGAAAATTTATTATTGAGAATTTTGTTTAAGAAACTGAAGAACCTATAAAATTTACTATCAAGTTTAATGATAATTACAGATGTGTACCTCGAAATTCATGTCAAATTTTCCTCATAAGTACTGATGAATTCATCATCCATTTTCATCAACTAAAGTAACTTTTTTTCCCATATTTGTATGAAGAACGTGTGGAAAGTACTAAGTGAAGAATAACTTCTTGATCTCATCCAAATCCACGAATTCAACTTCATATTGCTTCATCGTATTCTTGATTAGATTCCACCACCAGTTTGATTCACCTTCTATTCGATAAACATCCATACTAACTTTCTCACTATCTTTACACTAGATAATAAATAAAATCTTTTCATTGGTTCTTATCTAGTTTTCATAAACAAGTGGATCTGAATACCTACTAAAAGAAGGTTTATGTTTTCTCATTAAGGACTCAAGATAATATTGTTCCCTCCATTTCTTATTTGGAATATTAGCATGATTCATAGCTTGAGAAAGTTGTGTAATCACAACAATGATATTTTTCATTATATATTCCATATCATTTGGATGCTAAGGAGGAAAATTGTTTCATTTTCTTTTTTAATCACCATTAGCGTGGTTCCTTTGGGTTCCAACCATTGACTAAAACCAAAAAACATGGAGTAAGAAATAGTTTTCCTAGTGATTAACCACATAATCATGAAAACCCACTTATAGGATATCTAAATATAGAAACCTTCCTTAATATATGACTCCCTATGTTTATCCTTGGTTATTCATAGAAAACTTATTTTTAAATCCTTCATGATGGTTCGTGAAGTGTTTGTGAATTCACAAAGCATATCCCATGGGAGTGTCAAACCATGTGTGCAACAAGGCTCATTCTTGTGTACCAGGTTAAAATCAAGTTAGGCCTAATGCCCCATGTTGGAGTTGTTACCCCTAGGTAAATCTATTCTAGAGCCACATCCACCTATTGTATCCAAATAGGGATGTATTTCAAGGAAACCAGTCACTCTATCCTTTACTAAAATTCCAAGATATTTTCCTATACTTTTCCTCATCCTTAAACATAACCTTAGATAGATCCCTAGATATATCCTTATAAATTTTATTAGGGATATCACTAAATTTTTCTCATCCAAGTTTACAAAGATTAACTAAAATTTATCTATGATAAAAATTATAGTGACCCTCGATTTTCATGCATTAACATTACATCATTTTTTTGAAATACATAATACATTACACAAACAGATGCCCCAAAACCTTATTATTCTAGAGCCTTTGGAAACATGGAAATATAAACACTAGTATATAAGTGAGATCCATTATCTACCACTATATTTTTCATTACTATAACCCTTATTATACACATCATACATAATACATATCTTCATAAACTGGGTAATTGAAACATAAAAATGGGTGAGTTCATAAGCTCTAAAGGGGAAACAGGGGAGATATGTAAGCATAAACATGAGAATAAGAGTATGAGAACATGATCATGAAATTGGAAGGTCATAACCAGAATATAAAAGATCATAAATGTGAATCATGGTATAAATATTGGTAGTTCATAAGACAAGAATAATAAGAGAATCAAGAACATAATCCATAAAATCCCAACATAGAAATAAGACATAAAATTGTGGCATATACATAAAGATGTAATGTCATTCCCTATAAGTTAAGATGAATTTCTAGAACTTATCAGGTCACTTTGTGGGGACTAAACCTACTAGTTGGGACACAGCACCATCCCTAGTTATAGTCCTTTAGTTGTAAGGGACCAGGTTTCCCCATCTTCCCATAGTGGTTTGAGTTTCCCCATCTTTCCATCTTAATTGGGACTACACCTAAGGGTTGGGACACACCACCATCCTCATCCATAGTCCTTTATTTGTAAGGGATTAGGTTTCCTCATCTCCCCATATTGGATCATGTGTCCCCATCTTCCATACTAGATGAATCCTCTCAACTTGAATCCTATCATTATCTCATGAGATATAAATCTTTACCCAATGAATTGGCAGGATATATAGGTTACTCCCATACCATAATGAAATTATACATACATGTTCCACAAATTCAAAATCACTCATATCATAAACCATGAAATGAAATGGGTATCATAAACATGTAATCATATAATAACCTATGGAAAAAGATATAGTTTTCATAATCACTTCATCAAAAGAATAACCAATGAAAAGAAGTGGGTCTCATATACATATAACCCATGAATAATAAATGGGTTTCATAAATACCATGTCGTCAAAACATAATCCATTTAGAGAAAGAAAATGATTGGAACTATTAGAAACATTCCCCATAAGGTCATGAGTAAAACCAATGGATTTCATGTTATATGGAAAAGAATAATGAAATATCTTTTAAAAACATTTCTTGAGGAAAATATCCATTATTATTTGAAAAAATATTTTTACCACATAAAACCTTTTGAAATAAATTTTCTTTTAAAATAATTTTAAAACATATTAAGAAATCTTGAAAATGATTTAAAAACAATTACTTTGAACACAATTTAAAAACATAATAAAATACTCAAATTAATTTGATAAAAATTTCCTTGAAAATAATTTGAAAACTTATAAAGAAATCTGGACAAAATTTTGAAAACCATTTCTCTTAAAATACTTTGAAAACTTATAAGGGAATATTGAAAATGTTTTGAAAACCATTCCTTTGAAAACACTTTGAGAAAACTATAAATCATTAATTTAAAACCATAAAAAAATTAAAACCCTTTTTATAGAAAATGATATTAAAATATCACCATTAAAAACATTTTTGATTTTTTTTTGAAAACATGGTTTTTTAAATTCATGGTATGTGTCTTAAAGAAGGAAAATTGAGACAAAACTACTTTACTGATTTGGAAAATTTTGAAATATAAACCCCATGAAAGAGATATATAAAATAGATATGTAAATAACCATATATTTAAGGATAATAATAATAATAGAATATTTCATGGGTAGTATATACACCACACAAAATAACTGAGTGGTGAATAAGGCATAAATCTCATAGAAATAAAAGCGAGACTAGAAGTCCCCTTACCTTATGTCTTGACTCTCATCATACTCATTCAAACATCATGTAAAATAAATTTTAGTTTATTATAAATATATCATAGAATCATATTCTTATATCTAATATGGTATGTGGTTTTATATTACCCACTTTTTAATGCATCCATGTTAAGGTTAAGTTTTGGGTAATATACCCTTTGTTTTTCGCATGTGTCTTAATTTGTTATAATTTTTTAGTCCTCATACTTATATCATGATTTATATAATGTAACCCATTATATAAATATAATTTATATTAATTATATATGTATTTATAATAATATATTAAATATATAAATATAAAATGGAATACACCATTCATTGAGACGATAGGCCGTACGTACGCATGAACGTTGAATTTGTTTAATTATCATATTGAAAGAAAGAAAGTAAATGACATATATATGTGTAAATAAAAATATTATAAATAAAGTGGAATTATTATTTCATATATATAATACACTTTCACTAAACACATCATTAATACATTCCTTGTAAGTAGTGAACTTATTGCATCGCTTTGAGTAGGTGGTAGTCCACACTTTTCCAAACGAAATGATCATATGTACACAAAATGGAAATCATGAATGTATGTTTTATATAATAATTAAAAAATAATAACTAAATAATATATATCAAAATTACAAAATTTTATATGTGGTAAATGAAAAACAAACAACATCATTTTCATGTGGTGGTAGTATGCCTTACACAAAAAGGTAAGTTCGTTACCCATTAGATGTAAGTGTCTGTAAGTGAATATAAAAATATAAGATTAAATAATATCGGTATATTTAGGATTATTTTTTATTATATAATCAAGGAATAATAATAATTTAGGTGGTGGAGAAATAAAATAAAATAAAGTATCTTGAGGAAGGATATTACCTCTTATTTGAGAACTCCTTTTTCTTTGCACAAAATGGATTCCGTATTGCATTTTTTCCCAAAGTAAGGATTAAAGGAGGAATTTAGGGATGTTGGGAGATTATTTGATTAGTTTTTTTTAAATACAAAACCCTTGAGAGGTGTGAAGAGGGAGGGTGAGTTCCATTTTATAGTGGAGGAGGAGTGGCATTCTTGTAAATTTTTGCATAGGTAATTCCATCCACGTTTTCCCCATGTAAAATTGATCCAACAACAGAACAAATCCAATAAAATGGAGGATAGTGTTGAAATATGAATATAAAATAGAATTTTTATAGGTTTATAGGTCATTTTGGGCCTTAAGTTTAATTTTTATTCCTTTGTTAAGATAATGTTTCTCTTAATCAATGTTATTAATTTTAATCACTTTCACAAATACTTTTGGTAAAAAAATAATTTGAACATATTAATAAAGATAAATTATAGTGATTCTAAATATGGAATACATTTTTAAAAATTTCCATCATGGAAGTGGAAAAAATATATTTAAAATCAATCTCGCAGACGGGTCGCGACATCGGGTTTTTTTAAGCAGTAAAGTTTAAAAGTTTTGGATGTTTTGATGTGAAATTTCAAGGGAAATTTAGGACCAATGACTTAAGTTTGATTAATTGATATAAAATTAAACTCATTGCACATTAAAACAAAATTAAAATATAATTTAACTATAAAAATCAATTACATGAAAAAACTATTTTGAATCAAAATTCATTATTTTTCACTATTTATGAAAAATGGAGTTTTTTAGAAAAATACATAAAATTCCCCATAAGATAATTTTAAAAAGTGTGAATTCAAAAACTATGTTAATTTTGTCAAATTTTTTCTAAAATTGTCTAAAATTAATTTTCTTTTTGTTAACATAATGATGGAAAATAGTCTTTTAAGAAAATAGTTTTTTCAACCATATAAACACTTCACTAAATATTATTATCTTGTTTTCAATATGTTTTACTTATATAAAACCATTATAAATAATATTTAAAAATTATTTATTATTATTCATTTTACTACGATTAACAGTATGTTATAAATATCTCATTTAAATAATAATAATAATATAAAGTTGTTTCGTATAAAATCGATGTAGCGTGTAACAAAATCCAATTCAGTGTTGCATGTAGAAAAAGGTTAAATTTGTGTTTTGTATAAATAAAGAATGACATAGTGTTGTTTTTATTGAAATAAATTAAATAAATTTAATTTATTCAGAAAACAATTACAAATACTCAAGGTGTTACTTTATATCCCCATTAAAATGAATTTTGTCCTCAAAATTCATCATTCAGATACAGAAAATGAGGATATTTCGTCCACATAATAACCTCAATTTTCCTTATATATTCCTCTAACTAATTATTTCTACAAAAAAAATTACTAGGTGAGTGGTCTTGTTTCGTAGGATTTTCTCTATAAGATCCAAAATTTCAACCGGTTGTCCCTCATATGAAAGATCTTGATCTGGCATTATGACCTCTAAGTTCAGTACATGTTACAGGTCAGGTATGTTCTTCCTCAGGAGAGATACATGGAACACATCATGGACTTGAGAGTGTTTTTTAGTAAGTGCCAAGTGATATGCTACTATTATGATATGATCAAGAATCTCAAAGGACAAATATAGATAGGGCTTATTTTACCTTTATTCTCATACCTCATAACCTTATTCCCTTGAGAAATTCATAGAAACAAATTTTCACCAACTTGAAATTCTAGTTCACTTTGATAGTTATCAACATAACACTTTTTTCAACTTTCAGCTTCATTGATATAATGCTAAATGGTACAAACCATATTTTCCATTTTTTTAGATATCTCAAGTCCCAATAGCTTTATTTCTCCAAATTCGACCCAGCAAGTTAGATCTTTAAATTTCATCCCATAGAGAGACTCATAAGGATCCATATTAATTCTTGAGTGAAATATATTGTTGTATGAAAACTCAACTAGAGGAAGGTGTTCATCCCAACCACCATTGAAATCCAATGAATAAGATCTCAACATATCCTCTAGGGTTTGCATTTTTCATTCAGATTGAACATCCATATGAGGTTGATAAGAAATACTGAAACTCTATTCTACTTCATTTTATTTCTAAATAATTCTCCAAAACATTGAGGTGAACCTCATATTCTGATTAGATACAATGGAAAGTGGTACTCATGAAACCTTACCACTTCCTTAATGTATATCCTAGAAAGATGATATATAGAGAATTATTATCTAATTGAAATGAAGTGTGTTGACTTATTAAGTCGATCGACTACCTCCCATATAGCATTAAACCCTTTAGGGGTTTTGGGGAGTCAAAATAAAATATTATAGTGATATTCTCCCATTTTAATTCTGTTATGGGTAATAGATGCAACATCCCTTTAGAATTTTTTCATTCTTCCTTAAAATACTAGAATACCAACCACCTAGATACAAACTCTATGGTTTCCCTCTTCATTCCATACCACCAAAATTATTCGTTAAAATCACTATACATATTCTATCTTTCAAGATAAATAGAAAATAAATAATTATGAGCTTCCTCTAACAGCTCCTTCTCCAAATCTAGTATGGAAGGAACACATACATGATTCTTAAAACTTATCATTTTATCCAGATCAATTTTAAACTCAGGAAAATTTCTAACCTTTTTTTGTATCTATAGGTCTTCCTTTTGTTCCTCTTTAATATTCACTTGGATACAGGGTTTAACATTCAATTCAAAAAGATAATATTTTTCCCCTTCCTTCAATATTTCATGATACATCCCTTGAAAATCCAAAATTATTTTATCATTTGGGTTCCTTATCATTGATAATCTAGAATGATCATATTGACTTAAATAATTGAACCCCTTATTAGCCACCCCAAGGTGGTAATATATTGATCATTCAAAATCATTCATCATCTCTAACCATCTTCTATAGATAATTTTCATATCCTTATATGTGAATATATATTTTAAAATTTTATGATTAGAATATATGTCACACTTTTGTACCTAAAGATAACTCCTCCATATCTTTAGTGAAAAAAATTATCACTGCTAACTCCAAATCATGAGTTGGGTAATTTTTCTCATGGACTTCAACTGTCACAAGGAATAAGCAATAACCATGTTATTATGCATAATAAAAAATACCAATCCTTTATTAGATACATCACTATATATTAAAAACCCTTCTCCACTACAGGGTAATGTAAGAATCTATGTTCTGGTCAACCTTCTCTTTATTTCCTTGAAATTTTCATCACATTCATCAATCTAGATAAACTTATCACCCTTTTGAGTTTGTTGGTCAGAGGATTTGATATTTTTTGGAAAATCTCAAAAAAATGTCAATAATATCTATCAAATCCATAAAAACTAAAGATCTTATTCACCTTAGTCGCTCTATTCCATCATTCAATATCCTTTTTATTTGATGTATCTACAGTTATAATATCTCTTGAGATTACATGACCCAAAAATGAAAAACTTTTTCTACCCAAATTCACACTTTTTCAATTATTCATATATATTATCCTTACTTAGGGTATTTAGTAAAATTATCAAGTGGTATTAATGTTCTTAATTTATCATTTAATACATGATAATATCATCTATAAAGACTACCAAAAAATTATTAAGTTAATCTCTAAATACTATATTCATAAAATCCATAAAGATAGTAGGGGAATTAGTAAGACTGAAAGGAAAAACTATATATTCATCATGGACATACAATGTAAGGAATTATATCTTGGGTATATCCACTTTCTTGACCTTCAATTCATGATAACTAGAATGAAGGTCAATTTTGAAAAATTATTGAGATCAATATAGTCGATCAAACAAGTCATCAATGTGAGGAAGATGATACTTGTTCTTGATCATGATCTTTTCCATCTTCTTATAATGAATTCAGAGGCACATTGATCCATATTTCTTTTTCAAAAATTGGATATGTTACCCCCAAGGTGCCACATATGGAAAAATGAATCTCTCATTATGTTTTTCTTGGAGTTTCTTCTTCAATTCCTGCAACTCAATTGGGGCCATTCTATAGGGAGTCTTTGAAATAGGTGTGGGACAAGGTTTGAGGTCTATTGATAACTCAACTTCATGTTTAGGAAGACTATGAAACTCTTCTATTAACACATCCTCAAACTCTTGAAAAGTATGAATATCATCGATTCCAAGTTTATCTCTAACCGTTTTAGATAAAAATGCCTTCTGAATGGGAATTAAGACCCATATACTAGATGTAATCTCTATAGGAAGTTCATACTTATCATCACATTGATATAAGATCATAGGTGGATTTTAAATATCAAACATAACTTTATTTCATAGACAATTTATGTGGGATTAATGCAAAGTAATAAAATCTATTCCTAAGATGACATCAAATTCAACCATGGGAAGAAATACAAGATTTTCAAGAAGTATGTTCCTAGAAATGTCAACTGGAGATAAATCATAGACTTGAGATGAAATCATCATACCATTAGGTTTTTTAACTAATAATTATACAAATTATCAATTTGGTGAAATCATTATACCCTTTATAAATACTTGACATATGAAAGAGTGGATAGATCTAGAATAAAATAAGACATTATCAGTTCTATAGTGGATAGTAAGTGTAACTTTCCTCACGTTGTAGTCGCACCCCTTGTCAAAAACAAAGATCGCATAACATTTCCCCTTTTATCTCATTTTAAGACGTTGTTGACACAAATCATCATCACTAACACTTGGGTTTGGGAAATTGTTAGCATAATTTCCATCCTCTTTACACTTGAAGAACTAAAGTATGGGAGGTGAATTTTTTGTATCATTTCCTCCATTTTCTTCATTTTCCAGCTTTTTCCGATTAGTATGAAAATCAATTTCCTGATGTCCTTTCCTTCCACACATAAAAAAATATTTAGAACCCATAAGAAAATTTCATCTAGGCTTCATTACACACTTTGAGCATAAAGGAAGGCTCGTATTCTTCCCTTTGTGGTTTTTATATTTTCCTTTAAACTACATATTCTTTTTCTTTTCAAAACCTTAAAATTGATATGTAAATCCAAACTCCATTTAAACTTATATTGCACAATCCACAATAACTACATAGATACTAAATTCACTTATGGAAAATGACCTTCCAAGACTTGGATTTAATCCATTGAAGAACAAATCAATTTTAATTTCAGGTTGGATGATAATTCCAAAAGCGTACCTCACATGTCTTTTAAAATTAACCCCGTATGTACCAATTGAGGAATAATCATTTTTATTCAATATAGGGAACTCCATTTCTATATTCATATTAAGAACACAAGGAAATTAATTATTGAATAATAAGATACTATACTGATCCCAATCCATGTATTCAATTTTATCATTCTTCCTCGTATTCCTAATTAGAGTCCAACATTGGTCTGCTTCACCTACTAACTGATAAACAGCTAGAATTAATTTCTCTTCATCCAAACATTGGATATCAGAGAATATCTTTTCATTGGTGTTGAACTAAGGTTTAGCAATAAGTTGATCAAAATACCCGTTGAAATAAATTGGTCTTTGCCTCATGAAGGACTCAACATAACATTTTTATCTCAATTAGTTTGGATTTTGATCATGATTTGCAGCTTGTGAAAGTTGTGTGATCATAGAGAAAATATTTTTCATTATAGTCCCCATATCATTCAAATTCTCAGGAGGATGATCATTTCATTATCCATTTCAATCACCATTAATTTGGTTCCTTTAGGTTACGACCATTGACTTGAAACAAAAATCATAGCGTAAGAAACACTTGTCATAGTGAGGAACCACATAATCATGAAAACCCACTTACAGGATATCTAAATTAGAAACCATACATAATATATGACACTATAGTTTTATCCTAGGTTATTCTAATAAAACTTATTTTTAAATCCTTCATGATGTTTTGGAAAGATTTTTTGAATTCCCAAACCATATCCCCCAAGAATGTCAAATCAGGTGTGCAGTAAGGAATATTGTTGTGTACCAGGTTAGGCTTGAGTTAGGCTCGACATACCTTTTCAGATTTATTACCACTAAGTACATCTATTCCAGAGCTACATCCACTTATAGTATCCATAAATGGATTTATTTCTTGTAAAATGATCAATATATCCTCTAACAAAATTCCAATACATCTTCCTATAATTTTCCTCATCCTTAAACTTATCCTTATAGATGTTCCTAGACATATCCTTTGAAATATTACTAGGGTTATCCCTAAAATTTTCTCATACTAGTTTCCAAATATTAACTAGAATTTTTATCTGATACCAACTATAAGAAACCATTATTTTATTACATTACATTAAATCATTTTTGTGAAATACTTAATACATTACAAAAATAGATGCCCAAAAACCATATTACTCTAGTTCCTTTGGAAACAGGGAAACATAAAAACATGTGCATAAGTGAGATACATTATCTCCCACAAGGTTATTCATGATTATCACCCCTATTAGACACATCATACATAATACATATCTTCATAACCTGATGAATGGATGTAACGCCCCAAGCTTCCACGATACGCTTCTCTTTGAATAATACAATAGCGTGTGTTGTACACAACTTCGAGTTCTAACACACCACAACCAATCAAACTAGCCGTTATGAATAGTAATACCTAATTTTTGAAATTTTATAAATTTTATTTTTAAAAATGGACTTCATTTTTGGATTCAGAATATTGAAATTTGCATAGGGTGATTTTTTTGTATTTTTCTAAAAACATTCAATTTTTTATGAATAGTGAAAAACACTAAGTTATAGTTTAAAACCGAATTTTTATTTAAATAATTATTTATTTTATTTAAATTTATTTTAGGAAAAAATAGATACATAATACCTATATAATTCAATGTAATTCATTGGAGTCAGTTTATAATAATTTTAGATATATAAAAATTTTATTGAACTTTTCACCGTATTTTACCCACCTCCTAGGAGAATTTGCAAATTCACATAAAACATAATTTTACAGCTTCTGTGAGTTTAATTTCAAAAATATGAGAGAAATGGTTAATATCAAGGAGTAAAGTGTGGTTCAATAAGATAAAATTATTTTTTTGCTGAATACTAACTTTTTACTTTTCTTTGCCACGGTTAAAAGTAAATAGGGTAATTAATGGTACAAATGATATTATTATTACCCTAACACATGTCTTAATTCTATTGGATAGGTATAATTCGACCAAAAACAACCTTAGGAATAAAATATGAACCTCTTTTCTTCACTTGGATTATATAGGACACTTATTAATATTTTATTTAAAGAAGAGTTAAAAGAGTTAAAATCAAAGTTTAGTCACTAAAACATTTTTAATATAGGGTTAAACATAAGATAAATTCGACTATAAATATTCATTAGAAAGATAAAATTATTTTATACATAATGGTATTTTATTTATATTTTTTAGATATCAAATAATTTAATTTATTTATGACACAATGATGATGTAGTAATTACCTAATTAATGAAATATTAAAATAATTTATATTATAAATATCCAAATAAATGTAATTTGAGACTTTTTATGAATTAAAAAAAAATTATAGGTTAATAGGACATATTAGGGTTGGTTATATGAATTTTTATTGAAGCAATTATGCTTTTATGAATTTAGAAAAAACAAAATACTAAATAGTGTCAAAATTGACATAAAATAGTTTTTAAAACAAATATTATATTATTAATTGATATTTTATTCCTAAAAATCTAAGGTTCAGCAAAAAGACTTATATAATGATAGTTGTATAATTAATAAACCATTTGGGGTTATCTTGGAAGTATATAGTAATTTTATTAACCATATAATATAAAAATACAAAGAGACATGGTAAATGTCAAAATATTTAACTTAGAGTTAAATCTAAAAGATAATGTTAATATAGTGACCCAAACCTATCTAAAACGTATTGGTTGAGTGTTTTTAGACCCATAACTACCTTAGACATTAAATAATCCATTTTTTGAGCCATTATAAACCAAAAATGATTTTATTATGAAATAATATTCCTAGCTCTTCCTAAGGTGCCCCTCACCCCTCTTATAAAAGGGCACTCTCCCTTCTCTCTAATTCAAACCTACAAAGTCATTTAGCTCAGCCAACTTCTGAAAAAATAACCTCTCAATTTTCCTCCATTAATCCTAGAGGACTAACTTTTTCATAAATCCAACTTAAGGATCCATTTTGATCAAATCAAAAGGAAGAACCCGAAGAAGAGGTAAATATCTCACCACCTCTTTCAAATTCCTTTCTTCTTCCACTTCCTTTTTCTCTGTTGTTTCCATTATGAAATAATAACTCTAGTATATTCTATAAAATTTAATGTTATTATAAATATGGTACAACCAAATTCATTATCCTACACATCCTTTGAATGACATGTCACCATACGTGCGTACGTACGGCTTACCGTCTCCACGTCGTGGTGTAATTGTTATTCAATACATTATTATTTGGATGGGTACAATAATGATGTTTAATTGATGTAAATAATAAATATAACATGATAATTGTTCTGTATATATGATATATTATCTAATTATATATTATTTTCATATCAAAATAGTGATATTGTTGCTCGTGCATACGTACGGATTACCGTCTCCACGAACGCGATGAGATTCATTCCCCATCGTATCAATTCAAAACTAAATTTCATTTGATGATTAAAAATAATGTTTAAAGACTTGATATAATTCTGGATATGAATAAGATACATCCCATACATAAAAAATATGACTCACATAACAAAGAATATATAGGAAAACGAATCTGTTAACACCTGAAATGACAAAAATACTAAGATATTATTAACAAATCAATGTTAAAATATCATATATGATATCATATTAATGTATATGATTATTTTATTATTTAATAAAAATTATTTCACCATTATACAAGATTTTAACCTACCCTCAACCAAGGAAAAGTACAAGGTAGGGGTTAATTCTACAATCTCTTCATTATCTAAGGTAGTTTATACGTGATTATCTACTAGGACCTCTTTAACATCCACATCCATGTTTCTTAAAAATGTATTTCAAAACATTCTTACTATTTACTAGACTATGGGTTAAAGTCATTTATACCATTGTTTTACTTTTATAAGATGTTTATAAAGGAATATTTCCTTCATTTTCCAAACGAGGTCCTTTAAAACCTTTTCAAAAAAATTAAGGTAAGAATGTATTTTATTAACTTATATAGCGGGTGTAGCTATTTTCTGCCGTTAGAACATCATCAAAGCTTCCCTTACAAGCTTATAATAATATTTCCAAAAATAAATGTTTTATTTTATAATTACATGAATTTTAAATGATTTCAAAATAGAAAGATATATTTCACTAAAAACTGTTTTGATTTTATCTATGTCAACATCCTTTAATAGATTTTAAGTTTATTTGAAGTTGATTTATTATGATACAAAACTTCCATATTTTATTGAAGTTTTAGTGATATGTTTCACTATGGATGTGTTATTTTTAAACCATTTAGGGTTTATGGATAAAGTATTGACATTTCATATGCTAGTTTTAATACGAATTTTTATGTTATGTTTAAACCTGTTCATATGAGGAATGCATTGGGCTTAGTAAATGACGGGTGGAGCCTGCTATAGCTCCTCGATGCATCGGTAGGTCTCATGAGATAAACTAGTGTCTTGGCACAAGGCCTTGAAAAAATTTATTTGTAGTCTTGGCACAAGGCCTTGACTATGTGGTTATGAAAGTATGGCATTACGCATTCCGTCATTATGAAAGTGGTTATTGATATTGCATGTGATTATTCTACTGGTAGAATATCCATGTGAATAAGTAAATGGAATTATTTCATTTTATTTTTGTCATATTATGCTAAAGTTCAAGTTTAAAATGATTTTGTTTTAGTTATACATTGCATTAAATGTTTATGATTATTTATAAAATTTTCCACTATATTTTTATCCTTACTGAGCATCTGAGCTCACCCCTTTCTATGTTTTATTTTTCCCAGGATATAAAGAAGTATTTTATAAATAACCTGTAGGGATATTCTGAGGGGATATGAGTGTGGACTATGGATACTATGTTGTTCTAGTTTTTCACTTTATCATGTAATGTAAGACTTATGAATGCATCTAGTGTTTCTAAGGATACTAAACTAATCGGTCTTTAAATACTTGATCTTTTGTGATCATGCCAATGTTATGTAATAATGTACCGACTCTTGGTAACTGGGGTTGGGGCGTTATAGTTGGTATCAGAGGAAGTTTAATACAAACCTTGGAAACTAGATTTAGATAAACTCTGATTAGAGCACATATCCATGAGATAGAATTTTAGGATTAGTAGTGAATAACTTCCTAGAATTTTGGTATTATAGAGATTTTGTGATTTTTCCAAGAAATACATCCCTATCTGGATATGAGCAGGTAGAGGTGGATCTGGCACAAATGTACCTAGGGGTAAAACCTAAAAACACCACTTTGAGCTAGACTCTAATGGGAACTGGTGCACGACAAAGGGCCTTGCGGGACTCTTGGTTACGACACTCTTGGGGGATATGATTTGGATAATTCTCATTTTCTTTACAAACCATTATGAAGGGTTTATGAGTATATACTTCTTCAATGAAAACATTTTTTTATGATTATGGATTATATCCATTTACTGTTCAATTTATGTTAACTATTTTAGATGTTTGGAATTATGTATTTCAATTCATAAACTAATCTAGTTTATGCCATTGTTTAAAAATGGAGCCTAGTGGAAGGAATGGAAACTATATCAATGCACGCACTCCATGTAGGGATTTCCCTCCTACTAAAGTTAATTATAGTGGAGCTGGTGATACAAATGGTGCTGATTAGCTTATCACCATACTGGGACAACTCACTCAGGTTATGAATAATAACCTTACCCGTATGGAGCACCCTAATCCACATTGTGAAGGATCAATGTTAGATCACTTCATGAGGCAACAAACACCAACATTAAAGGGGAGTAAAAATCCATTATTAGCTGAACAATGGATAAATTCCTTAGAGAAAATATTCCATGCCTTGGAGAGTAGAGAAAGAGAAAAAGGTATCATGGCAGTTTACCTCCTCACTGAAGATGATGATCAATGGTGGTCATTGATTCAAAAAATAAAGGAAGATGATGAAGTATCAAATATGGAATGGAGGGAGTTTAAAGATCTTTTCTTAGAAAAATACATTCCTTGTGACCATTGAGCAGATATGGAAAGGAAATTTCTGAGTCTGAGGAAAAAGGAGGATGAGAATGTCGCAAAGTATGAGGCTAACTTTACAAGGTTAGCGAGGCATGCTGTAGATTATAAATGTAACCCAAGATGTGACGTCTCGGACCCGGTTTCCCCTCAACCCGATCCTTAAGACCAGTTGGCCACATGACCCCTGTCTCATCTCCCCATAGGCTAGGGGCTACCGACTAGCAGCAGGGGTTTAATGGTAAGTTAGTGGGGATATTTTACCCCCATGTCAGAGTACATAGTGGAATAGAAGAAAGTAGTAAAAATAGAGAAAGAACAACCAATGGAAAAATAAGAGAAAAGGGAAGACATAAAACCCAACAACATAAGTAATGAAAAAACCTAATAAATATACAAAATCCACACAAGTAGTGTTTGATACAAAATGGGTGCATGGCATGCTAGTACAATGGAAATAAAAGACAAGCATGCTATGCAATAATACAAAAAGAACAAAAGTAGTCCACAAGAATCTATATCCAAGCTCGATCCTCTACTATGGATCTCCAGATAGAACATACTTGTATCAACAACCTGAATTTTGGACTTTTCCCCTACTAGTACCTAAAGTAGTAAAGTCTACACGGGTGCCAAGGAGGCCGCCCGGGTAGGGTGTGAGACAAGTCTCAGTAGGCCACCACCACCGATGTCTAAGTGTAATCCAAATAGGTGTTATAAAGAAAAGTGAGTAATATACTGTAAGTAAGTAAAGCGAAGTAAGTAAACAACCCTCCCGCTTGGGTTCCAGAAGGACACCTGGTGGGTCTACCTGCTTCAGCTCAAGGCTGGTAAACTGAACAATCACCAGAAGTATAAGTACATAGATATAGGTTATCACTGGCATGAGGTAAACATTCCTCTCATCCATGATTCTCACATGCATACATTCATCACTGACCTGAGGTATAAATGCCTCTCATCCACAAGCACTGTAACTGGCGTGGGGTAGAAATGCCTCCCACCCGTAAAGGTTGTATGGGCATGAGGTATGAATGCCTCTCGTCCTCAATAATTGTAGCTAGAATAGGGATAAATTCCTCCCACCCATAAATATTACATGGGCACGAGGTAAACATGCCTCTCGTCTTCAAGAACTGAGATTTATCTGGAACGGTGTAAGAATGCCTCTCGCCCAACACACGGAGATTCATCTGGCATGGGTAAGAATGCCTCCGCCCACACACGTGTTATCACAAGCATGTCAACACTGTAAATGATAACCATTCACATCACATTATATAAGTAAAACTATCTTATATCATATCACATTAGCAAAACAATGACATACATACATTTCAATTCATTAAAGGGGTTCAGGCTCTCTCATCCTATCCAACCTCTAACCAGGTCATCTCATTTTCTTAACATGGCAAATTCCCTTTCAAGATATATTGTTAAGGTTAAATGGTGAAAAAGTGCCAATTATCAAGGAATAACACCTATAGTTGACCACTCCTGGTCCATACCAAATCCAAACACCCTAACAAGGTTATATTCATCACTCTTATACCCCACGGCTCATTTAGATATGAAGCAGTCATTATAAATATGGGGTTTGGCAAAATACAACCCACGGCACTACAACGATGACTCAAAAAGGAGAAACCCCAATATGGAAACCATGTGACCACCTACCTTAGAGTTGTAGGAATAGGATCGCTTGATATCGACCTCAGATTCATAGTAGATTGGAAGAGAGATGTGTTCCAGTCCAAAGCCCTAGAAATATGGCATATGAGCCTGCATCAAAATAACAAGACGAAAGGCAAGATTTACCAAGGAAAAAGGCTTAGGTGTGGTAAGCCTTACCTTGGGTGATTCAACGCCTTCGACGGATTGAATAACGGTTACCGAATGAAGAAACGAGAAGAGATTGAGAGAGGAGAGGGTTTAGAGCTCAAAAAGAGGTCCTCCCGTGAGTTCTGTCCACTGGAATGAAAGAGGAAAGGCTTAAGACCTTAATGATATTTAAGGGAAAAACTATAAATTCACCCAGATCGGGGTCGCACGGTTTAAGCACACGGTTTACTAAACCATGCGCAAACTGTGCGCATTTCCTTGCCTCTATAAAAAGATTCGCACGGTTTAGGCGCATGGTTTACCCAAACCGTGCGCAAATCGTGTGCACCTCCCTGCTTCCAGACCAATGTCCCCACGGTTTTTCCAAACCGTGCACAAGCCATGCACAGGTCGTGTGCCCCTGTCTGCAAGTCCATTTCTCAACCTCCCAGGCTCCGAACAAACCCCAGACACTCCTCAAACCTTCCTTAAAACATTACACACATTAAACAAGCTTAAAGGAAAGGTTAGAAAGGAAAATTAACGATCTGTACCTTTTCCATAGAGTTGGGCCGTTACAACCTCCCCTCCTTAAAGAAACTCATCCCCATGTTGGCCTTCCGAGGGTACAAGGGTGTCATCGATGAAAAGCTATGGCCATTGAGAACGTACATCAGCCTCTCACTCCCAGGTCTCATCCTGTACCCAGTCGTGCTGCCATAGCACCCGTACAAGAGGAACGGACCTTCCACGAAGTGTCTTCATGCTCTGGTCAACAATTTGCATTGGATATTCCTAGAAGGAAGCATCCACATCTAGTTCATCCTCATTAGGCTGAAAAACATGAGTCAGATCTGAAAAGTACCGGCGTAGCTGAGATACATGAAAAACATCGTGCATGGCCTGGTATCTCTGTGGTAGCACAAGCTGGTAAGTTACTGGCCTAATCCACTTCATCACCTCAAAGGGTCCTACGAACCTCGGTGAAAGCTTACCCTTCTTCCGTATACGTTTCTTCCCCAAACTGGGTGAGACCTTTAAGAAAACCTGATCCCCAACCTCGAACTCAAGAGGTCACCGATACTTGTTAGCATAGGACTACTGTCTAGACTGAGTTGTTTGCATACACTTACTAATAATCCATATCTTCTTCGTAGTCTCCTGCACAAGACGTGGTCCTAGAACAGCTATCTCCCCTGTTTCAATCCAACACAAAGGCGAGTGATAAGGCCTACCATATAAGGCTTTATAGGGATCCATCTCAATGGTAGCCTGGAAGCTATTGTTATAACTGAACTCGAAAAGAGGAATGTGTTTATCCCATGAACCTCCAAAATCGAGAACACAGGAACATAACATATCCTCTAGTACTTGTATAGTCCACTCGGTTTGTCCTTCAGTCTGTGGGTGATAGGTCGTGCTCAAAAGTACCTGCATACCCAAGGCCTTTTGTAAACCCTGCCAGAACCGAGATGTAAAATGAGGATCTCTATCTAAGACAATAGAATGAGGTCCTCTATGAAGGCGCAATATCTCCTTGACATATAGTTTTCCCAAGTCATCAACTGTGAAGGTCTCCCGCATAGGTAAGAAATGTGTGACCTTCTTCAGATGGTCGATGATAACCCATACTGTATCCTTGCCACGAGGTGACCTGGGTAAACCGATTACAAAGTCTATAGAAGCATCAACTCATTTCCACTCCGGAATGGACAACGACTGCAAAAACTCTGTCAGACGCTGATGTTCCTCCTTCACCTACTTACAGGTGGAACAACGTATAATGAAACCGGATATCTCCCACTTCATGTTAGGCTACCAGTACTGTCGTCGCAAATCACGATACATTTTGGTGATGCCCGGGTGAACTGCCCATGCTGAGGCCTGGAAATCCCTCATCATCTCCTCTCTATTGTTTGTTGGGACCCATACATGCACATGAAACAATAGATTATCACCCTCATCCACATTCCATTCTGTAGAGGCATCATCAGCGACACTTTCTTGTAGAACAAGGCATTCCGGATCTGATAATTGTCTAGCCCTGACCCATTCCAAAAGAGTAGACGTCACCGCCAAGTCTAAGAGAATAGTCTGATCCTAACCGTCCTGAACCTCAATGTGCATCTTTGAAAATAGGGTCATCATCTTCCACTCTTCATTAGATTCCCAAACCACTTGTGACTATGTTTTCTGACTCAGTGCATCGGTTACTGAATTTCCTTTCCCAAGAGTGTAGGCCAATTCGAAATCAAAGGATTGTAGGTACTCGACCCACTTGTGTTTCCTGATATTTAGATCCTACTGTGTGAAGATATATTTGAGGCTTTTGTGGTCAGTGAAAACCAAAAAATTCTCTCCCAACAAGTAGTTTCTCCAATAACATAAGGCATGTACAACCGTCGTGAGCTCGAGGTCGTGTGTTGGATAATTTCGTTCATGAAGCATTAACTGACGAGAACCATACGCAATGACTCACTCGTCTTGCATCATGACAACTCTAAGACTGATACCTGATGCGTCACAAAAGACCGTATAATCTTTTCCTGGCTCTGGAAAGATCAGTATCGGTACTGAAGTTATCCTTCCCTTCAATTCCTGAAAAGCTACCTCAAAAGGTTCTGGCCAATCGAATCTCACCCCCTTTTTGGTCAAAGTTGTAAGCGGTGCTGCTAGGCGTGAAAAGTCCTGAATGAACCGCCTATAATATGCATCAATCCCCAAGAAACTCCTGATATCAGAGACGTTCTTGGGATGATCCCAGAAAATTACAGCACTCACCTTCTCAGGGTCAACTGAAACCCCAGACTCAGAAATAATGTGACCTAGGAAGTGAACCTTGTCTATTCAAAAGTGGCATTTAATGAGATTAGCATAAAGATGATGCTCTCTTAGTGTATTCATCACGATATCAAGATGGGTTACATGGTCATGTCTCGAGCATGAATAGACTAAGATATCATCCACAAATACAATCACAAAATAATCAAGGTAACGGTGGAAAATCCGATTCATAAGAGCCATGAATACCGCAGGTGCATTTGTAACCCTAAACGGCATGACCAGGTATTCATAGAGACCATACCTGTTCCTGAACGCCATGAGAGGTATGTCTGAAGTCCTAACATGCACCTGGTGATATCCCGACCTCAAATATATCTTTGAAAACACCTTAGCTCTTCAGAGCTGATCGAATAGGTTGTCAATTCGAGGTAAGGGATACTGATTCTTAATATTCAGCTGATTTAACTTACAATAATTCACACAAAGACGAAGGGTATTGTCTGCCTTCTTAGAAAAGAGAACCGGTGATCCCCAAGGGGAAGTACTGGGATGTATAAAGCCTTTTGCATTTAGGTCCTCCAGCTGACTCTTGAGCTCCATAAGTTCCTTAGGTGTCATCCTATATGGAGGAATGGTCACTGGTGCTACTCCTAATACAAGCTCAATAGTAAACTCCACCTCTCGCACTAGAGGTAGACCAAAGAAATCATCAGGGAAGACATTATTGAAATGCTCCACCATGGGAGGATAAATAGAGGGTTGTAACCCTTGGTCATCGAGATAAAGACTGGAAACCTATGCCATGACACCACCTAGACTCTGGTGTTCCGATCCTGTTCGTGTCGTACTAAGATCCCATTCTCCCTTATGCACATACGTTTCAGCCTCTGGTGACATAAACACCACCCTCTGATGATATCAGTCAATCCAGGATCTATAAGGAACTAACCAGTCCATCCCGGTTAATAAATAAAAACCCATCATATCCAGAACATACATGTTCTACATGAAAAGGTAATCTCACACCTTGTGGGGACAATTATGACAATGCTGAATTCCATCTGAACGGATACATAATGGGGTATCTAATGTGATCATACCATGATATAACTCCATGTCGAGGCCCAAACATCCAATAATCTCCTATGATATAAAAGAGTGAGAATCACCTGTGTCAAACAAAGTAGATACTAATGTAGAGGCAACTATAATTGTACCTCATACAGTAGATGGTCTGGCATGTTGCTCTTGTGGTGTAGGCTCGACTGCATACAACTGGCCAGTACCACTACCCTGAGTCATAGCCTGACTACCCTGAGCAGACCCGTCCTGCTGGCGCTGAGAGTCATATGCATGATTACCTCTGCCTCGACTGCCGCCACGGCTTGATCGATCGGCAGTATTCCAGCCGCCTGACTGACATGATCATGCTGATCCAGCGCCAGATCATAGAGTAGGTAAATATCCCTACTCACTAGACCCTGGGAGAAAAGTCTTCCAGAAGCGGTGGAGATGACCCACCCTACCACAACCTCTAAACTCCACTAGGTTTCGCGTACACTTCCTCTTCATATGTCATGGCACCCCACATTGGTGACAGATAGGAGTACCACCTGAGAAAAGGGTCTGACCACCACTAACACCGCGAGAGTCCTCAAAAAGCTTCTTCTTCCCAGAAACAGATCCACTAGAACCCTTCGGTGCCGAACCGCCCTGGTTCACACTATCCACTTCCCTCAAGTTCCTCTATGTGATCAAAGCCTGATGGACGATCTCTAAAATGGTCGTCATCCTGAACACGTTAACTTGCGACCGGATAGCATAACACAACCCATCCTCAAAACGCCTAGCGGCTGTGAGATAATCAGCAGCTAGTGTAGGAGCAAAACGTTGTAACTCAGTGAAACAAGATGACTACTCCATGACCTTCATGGTCCCTTGATGTGGGTTCATAAACTCCCTAGCTCTGCTAGCCCTCAATGTCTGGGGAAAGAAGTAATCGTAGAGGATGGTCAAGAAATCAATCCAGATCATATCTCTCTACTATCCCGACTGGGTGATGACATCCCACCACCTCCTGGCTAAACCACGTAGCATATAAGTTTTGAGCTTGACCCACCGCTCCGGAGGTGTATTAAGGTGCTCGAATATTCTCATAATATCTTCCAACCAGGACTCCACAACAAGTGCTTTGCCATCTTCCATAAAAGTAGGAGGATGTTGTGACTAAAACTCATGGGTCAGCTCTACCATACTTGGGGCAGGTCGCACACCACCTTGCATACACTGCATCATACGCAAGAAGTTCTCATGGAACTGGTCATCAACACCCATCTCAAGAATAGCAAGAGGATCCACAGGTGGCTCGAAAGGAAGATCAACTGGCGGCTCAGGGCCCGCCACCTCAGGAACGTGATCATCGCCGCCTTCAGCATGCGTGACTCGAGGACGTCTCGGAGGCATAGTTTTACAATGCCAAATTAACATCTCAAAAGAAGGAACCAACAAAATAAAGGTTTAAATATAGAAGCTAGGATAGGTACTATGCCTCTCTACCCCTAAGATCACCTATCCACACCCATAGAAATTCTTAGTAAAACCTACAGCTGCTCAAAATTAACTTAATTCAGTGATATGGCATTTCCCAGGCCATAAGGGCCCATACTCCTCATGAACTGAAATATGACACACATCTGGATGTCATTTCTCATTTACTATCACTAATAAAGCATTTAAATTTACTTTTAAGCAAAATATTGGTTTAGTTGGAATGTAATTTTCAAATCCATAAGGGCCCATACACCTTATGAACCAAAGAGTGACACCCACTAAAATCACATAATTCCTTAATCCACAACAAGCATAAAGGGTGTTGGACTCCTCATGTATTAATCATGTTTTAATTATCACAAATCTTATTACTGTTCATTACTCTCATTAATGTTCACAAATCTTATTACTATTAATTAATCTCATTATTATTTACATATCTTATCAATCATCTGTATTTATGTGTCAAATTATATTATCTTATAATGGTTAAGCTTAATTCCTACTATGCATATTACTATTTAAGTTTAAATATAGTTATTTGGCTAAGTATCAAGACACCATGATGTTTGACACAGTAAGAAATATTGTGTGCAAGACACAGACACAGTGAAGAACACACCGTGAAGGAAACACCGTGACCCAGACACCGTGAAGGATACACCGTGACCCATACACCGTGAAGGACATACCGTGAGCCATATACTGTGAGCTACATACCATGAGCCACATACCATGATGCACATACCATGAAGGAGACACTGTTTACACAACAAACTGTGACACCGTTTCATAACCTTTTGGTCAATATTATTTAAATATGTCTAATAGTCATATTTGTTGTTTTTAATGAAATTAATGTTATTTAATGATAGTTGTTGGAATGTCAGGAAATTGTACCTCGTACTTATGGAAAGGTATTCATTCCTATTACCGATGCTCATGGAATAAAAAGAAGTCTCAGTTGTAGTAAAATGAAGAAGTTGCCTCGACGTACATTCTACAACACATGCGAAGTGCTCTGTACTGAAAAAAAGAACAATCCTGAGCACAACTATGAAAAAGACATTGAACAATCCTAAAAGAAGTTACAACACATGAAATCCTACACTAATGGAGGAACTGAAGTCAAGAGAACATCTTCACTCCTATAGAACACAAGCTGAACTACGACACTCTATTTTTCAACAAAAAAAAACCATAGAAGGACTCAGAAGCTTTTCTCATGATCCAACGAGTACAGAGCTGCTTTTCTAATCACTAGAGCATTATAAACTCTTATCTGTTCTCTCTAAGTGATTTGTTTATTTACTTTAGAGTAGTGTGGTGTACTCTATATATCTTACACACACACTATCTCCTGCACTGAACTGGAGGATATCAAATTCCTCACTCCAAAACTCTTAACTCTTTTTTACCCACAACAGCTATGGAATAGGTCCTTGTGTGGCCTGGTCTTTGTATGGTTTCCCACTAAGAACTGTGGTAGAGGTCCCGGCATGGCCTGGACAGTTGTGTAAACTGTTGTTAACCCTGACCCAGGGTGTGGATCAAATTTATATAAATTTGAGAGGACTAAGTATCGGCTTGAGACTGAACCTCTTATTATATATGCTATACATTTTTAGTTTAAGTATAAAGTATACTACATATATCTTTTATATTCCGTTGCTATTACTTTGAAATAAAAAACCATTTTAATGTTACTTTTATAGATAAATTATCAAGTGTTTACACTTATTGTAAATCAGTAGGTTAGTTTCAAAAGTTAATATAATCTTGTGGTTAAATTAACTGAGACCTAATCAATCTTTGAGAAGATAAGTGAACATTTACAATCTTTATAAATTCACTATAGTTTAACTTGTTTTATAAATTGGGTGATTTTAATAGAAAATATTTTAACAGAAATTTTAATTCGAACTCAATTCACCCCCCTCTTGAGTATCCACTCTGACCAAAATTTGGTATCAAAGGTTGCGTTTATTTATAAAAGTTTTCAAAAAAATATTTTTTCAACTGTGATTTTAGTTGCATCTTTAAAAATCTTAAATTTCTATTAGTTCTAAATTTTATCTGTTTAATTTTACTTTCTAAAATATAGATATAGACAATAGACTAGAGGGTGCTGCTACTAACCTGCCACCTTTCTTTAATGGTACAAAATATGCCCAGTGGAAACTTAAAATGAAAATTCATTTGGAAAGAATGGGTTTTGATATCTGTACTGCTATAGAGTCTCAATATAAAATTTCAGAGACTAAAAGAACAACTTGGGATGAAACTACTAAAGTATCTTACAATAATAACTGTAAAACTATGAATTCTTTGTATTGTGCATTAGGAGATGAGGAATTTAACAGAATATATGATTTCAAAACTGCTTATGAAATATGGGATAATTTAGGTGTTTCTCATGAGGGAACAACCAATATTAAATAAATGAGATTAAATACTTATACTATTAAACATGAAAATTTTAAAATGAAGACTGATGAACCTATTTTTGATATGTATATTAGGTTCAATGAGATAGTCAATACAATGAATTCACTTGTAAATGTTGTTCCAGAAAAGGAACAAATTATGAGGATACTGAGATGTTTTCCAGATCGATGGAGAGGCACATCTGTTTCAATAAGAGAGTCATGTGCCATTGCTGCTCTACCTATCAAAGAACTCATTGGTAAGCTTATGATGTATGAGGAAGAACTGAAGGTGAATAAAGAGGAAGATGATGAACCTAAAAGGAAATCAGTGGATTTCAAGACTACTACTTCAAAGAGAATGGACAAAGAAAAATCTCAAATACAAACTGACAGTTCAACAAGTGAAAGTTCAGACTCTAATAGTGATTCTGAAATGGCTCAAATAGCTAGAAGGTTTAAGAAATTTTATAGGAAGAAGAAATTTTTCAGAAAATCAAATTACAAGGGAAAGTATGACAATAAGGGACATTGTAAGAAGGACTGAAAAAAGCCAGATAAAAGTGATGAAGTAGTTTTCTACAATTGAAAAAGAAAAGGACACATTAAAGCAGACTATCCAAAGCTAAAATTCAAGAAGAAATATGATTACAAGGATAGTAAGTACAAGAAAGCTATGAAGGATACCTGGAGTGCTTCTGAAGACAGCACAAGTGAATCTGAAATGTTTGATTCTGAAAAGAATCATGCCAACATGTGTTTCATGACAAACACATCTGAGGTCACCTTAGATACTCCTGCTTTAAATTTATGTTATTCTGGAACTGAATTTGATTCGGATTTTGAAAAAATGACTAGTGAGGAATTATTTGAATAATGTAATATGTTGGAAGAGACATGAAATGAACTTAAGGATAAATACAAATCATTAAAGAAACATCATTCTCTCACTATAAATGTTAAAACTGAACTTACTATTGGAAAAGAGAAAAATGCTCAACTGTTAAAGGAAAACACTGAACTGAAAATGTCAAATGAGAAACTTAGAAAGGACTTAGAGAAATTTACAAATGGAAAAAGACACTCTAACTCAAATACTAAGAAAGAAATTGGAACCAAAATATGCTTCTGGAATAGGTTATCAACCTAGAAAAAGACAGTTTACTAAAACTAAATTTACTCCCAAATTTGGACAAAATTCTGCGAGTTCAAGTTCTGGAAATTCATTTTCTTCAACTAGTTACTCACATAGTTATAGATCAAATAGAGTTTATCTTTCAAAAATATTTTGACTCAAATTATATGAGACCCATAAGACAAATTTGGGTACCAAAATCATTGGTTGCTAACATGTTTGGACCCAAGAAGATCTGGGTACCAAAATCATTTCCTATCTAAATCTTTTTTGTAGGAAACATGCTTGAAGAGTTCCCATAAGAAGATATGGTACTTGGACAGTGGATATTAAAGAAATATGTATGGGGATCACTCATTCTTTAAATGTATAATAAAGGTTGATGGAGGCTATGTCACCTTTGGTGATAATTCTAAAGGAAAGATCATCGGCCTTGGCCAAATTGGTAACACTAACTAAGTTTTAATTTCTAAAGTTTTATTTGTTGACGGACTTAAATATAATTTGTTAAGTATTTCTCAATTGTGTGATGATGGTTTTAATGTCAAGTTTCAAAATGATTCTTGTAATGTTTTTAATTATAAAAATGTTTTAGTATTTTCTTCTTTGAGAAATGAGAATATTTATGCTGATGATCTGAATTATTTAGCTAAAAAAATATTACTTGTTTAAATGATTTTCATAAAGAGTCTTGGTTATGGAATAGGAGATTAGAAAACTACAATATACACTCACTTAGAAAACTGACTAGGAAGAACTTAGTTAGAGAATTACCCAAACTATAGTTTCTAAATGACAAAGTGTGTAATCCCTGTCAAAAGAGAAAACAACACAAAATCTCTTTCAAATCAAAGATAGAAGTCTCACCTTCTCAACCTCTCGAGTTGGTTCACATGGATTTGTTTAGACCTTCTAGAGTTTCTAGTTTAAATGGGAAGCACTATGTCTATGTCTTAGTAGATGACTTTTCTAGACATACTTGGGTATACTTCTTAGCTCACAAAAGTGAATCTTGTTCTTACTTTATTAAATACTCGAAGTCTATAGAAAACCATAGTGGAATTAAGATTAAGACCCTGAGAAGTGATCATGGCCGTGAGTTTGAAGATCAATAGTTTGAATCTTATTTCTCAAACAATGTCTATAGTCACAAATTTTCTGCCCCTTGGACACCTCAACAGAATGGTGTAGTAGAAAGAAGACATAGAACCCTTCAAGAAATTGCTAGAACCATGCTTAATGAATATGACCTGCCTATTTATTTTTGGGTTGAGGTTGTGAATACATCTTTTTATATTATTAATAGAGTCTTGATAAGACCTATTCTCAATAAGACCCCATATGAGTTATAGAACAATAGAAAACCCAAAGTTAGTTACTTTAGAGTCCTTGGCTACAATGTTTTTATTCTTAATACAAAGGATAATCTTGACAAGTTTGCTTCTAAGAGTGATGAAGGAATTTTTCATGGTTATTCTTTAACTAGAAATGATTATAGAGTTTTCAATAAGAGAACCAAGTGTGTGGAAGAATATGTTCACATCAAATTTCATGATGCTGCTCCACATGAACCTAAGTCATCTCTTGAAAATCTTGAAGAAGATTTATCTGTTTTGAACCTTAATGATAAAATCAATGAACCTACTACAAAGAAAACCAGTTCTAGAAATATTTCAGAATCTGTTTCTAATGAACCTGAACCTATAGATAAACCTGAAATTTCTAGTCCTACCTATACTAGATCAACTATAATTCTAATTAATCATCATTTAGATGTTTTTGTTGGTAATCTTGATATAGGGACACAGACTAGAGATTCTCTTAGAAATCAGGTTGAACATCAAGCCTTTTTGTCACAGCTTGAACCTAAAAACATTGATGATTCTATTAATGATGAATTTTGGGTAATTTCAATGCAATAAGAACTCAATTAGTTTGAAAGAAATAATGTTTGGAAACTAGTAGAAAGACCTAAGGACACTTTCACCATAGGCACTAAATGGGTATTTAGAAATAAAGTAGATGAATCTGGAAATATAGTTAGAAACAAGGATAGATTAGTTGCACAAGGCTGCAGTCAAGAAGAAGGAATTGACTATGAGGAGACTTTTTCTCCAGTAGCCAAATTAGAAGCCATTAGGATTTTACATGCTTATGCTGCACATCTAAATTTCAAACTATATCAAATGGATGTCAAGAGTGCATTCTTAAATGGATATATTGATGAGGATGTTTTTGTTGAACAACCACATGGATTTTCAAACCCTAATTTTCCAATTCATATTTTCAAATTATCAAAAACTTTATATGGTTTGAAACAAGCTCCAAGAGCATGGTATGATAGATTAAGTACTTTTCTAATTTCCAAAGGTTTTACAAAAGGTATAGCTGATCCTACACTTTTTATAAAACGTATTTCTAATGATGTTTTAGTTGTAAAAATTTATGTAGATGATATTATTTTTGGATATTCAAAAACTACATTATGTACTGATTTTTCTAAAATGATGAAAAACTAATTTGAAATGAGTTTAATGGGTGAACTTAAATTCTTTCTGGGATTTCAAATCTTTCAAAATGAAGATGGAATTAATTTAACTCAAAGAAAATATACTAGATATCTTTTAAAACATTTTGGATTGGATAGTACTAAAAGTAGTGACACTCCTATGAGTACCACCTGTAAGTTGAATCTTGATGAGGATGGTAAACATGTTGATCAAACCACTTATAGAGGAATGATTGGAAGTCTACTCTACTCGACTGCTAGTCATCCTGATATTATGTTTAGTGTGTGTGTGTGTGATCATTTTCAAGAAAACCCTAAAGAGTCACATTTAA
Source organism: Viscum album (assembly GCA_963277665.1). NCBI lineage: Eukaryota > Viridiplantae > Streptophyta > Magnoliopsida > Santalales > Viscaceae > Viscum > Viscum album. Next base: position 256,342,601 of record OY728156.1, on the reverse strand, counting down.
ATGTTGTAAATAGAATTTTCAAATACCTCAAGCATACTCCCAATTTAGGACTATTCTATCCCAAAGGACAATCATTTGAATTATTTAGTTATTCTGATGTTTATTTTGTTGGATTTAAGTTAGATATAAGAAGAACCTCTGGAACATGTCACCTTTTAGTCAAGTCACTAGTATCATGGTGTAGTAAGAAAAAAAATTATGTTGCATTATCTACTGCAGAAGATGAATACATAGCTGCTGGAAGTTGTTGTGCACAGATTTTGTGGATGAAACACACATTACTAGACTATGGATATCAATTCAGACATGTCCCAATAAATTGTGATAAAACAAGTTCTATTAATATTTCAAAGAATCCTATTTCACATTCTAGTAAAAAACATATTGATTTAAGACATCACATTTTGAGGGATCAATACCAAAAAGGTGATATCACTTTAGAATTCATTGGTACTAAATATCAACTTGCTAATATATTCACTAAACCATTAAATTATGAGAGATTAGACTACATCATACATGATCTTGGTATGATTAATCATAAATAGATATCTTACTGATCTTAATGTCTGATACTTCACTGTACTTTACTTTACGGTTTCATGGTCACTATTTTACAGTTACTGTTTCATGCTTATGGTCTCACCATTAACACCTTGTGTTCACGGTCTATCACTTAACTATCTCACCATGACAGAACAGTTCACTCACTGTCTCACCGTGACTACACAGAATGGTCACTATCTCACCATGACGACTATTTTTCATCGCACTATAATGCCTACTCATGGTCTCACTGTGAAGATTATTTATGCATTTATTTTTAACCTGTATCGTGGAAATTTTTATTTCCCCGCTATTTGATTTCCCACATTTTTGTTTTTATGACGTTTGACATTCCCAAATGATAGAACATAAATGTTTCACTCGATATCTCACCCGAACTCTCTCCTTCTCTCTCTCTCGAACATTCTTTACCTTGAGAACCTCTTCTTCTCTCTCACCTAAACCTTCAGTAAATGCCAAGTATGAAGCATTTGTCTTCATCTACCCCTGAGAAGCACAGTTCCAAGAAGAAGAAGATAGCTCCAAGGATAGCTCCCGAAGGACCTCTAAATCTGAACCTTGTTAACCGTACTGTTGTACCTGAAAAATAGACTTGCCCTGAGTGGCTACTGTCTAGCAAGTCTTTGGTCCTGAAAATCTCAAGAGAACAAGGATGGTTCTAATGGTTCTCTAGACAAGATAGACCGATTTATCCAAGGTTGGTATCTCAATTTTACCAATATGTAAAGTTTTATTTTGATGATGGAGAAATCTATATGGTAACAAGATGAATCAATGGACAAAAGTGTTCATTCTCTTCAAGGTTGTGGGTTGTATGCCTGAGGATTCCTCATGACAGAATTTGTGATGACTACCAGAGAGACCCTCCACCATCATCTGACATCTTCGATCTGGAAAATTCCTTGGAAAACTTAACTGGTAATCGTACCAAGAAAAGGGCTATAGCTTCAGATCTAGATGGAGAAACTAGACTACAATATAAAATATGTTCAGAATTTGATTAGTCCAAGAAAAGGATATTTTTCTGTGATGAAGTATCAAGATGTGTTCCTGATTCACCTATTGAATAATGGCCATAAGATCAATCTTTTCAAGTATGTCATTAACCATATATGTGAGCTGATTAAAGTCACTTTCAAATCCACCTACTTGTTTTACTCAAGGATGATTTCATCCATGCTAGTTGCAAAAGGAGTGTTTGGAACGAATGAAGAAAGGCTAGAGGATTTTGAGTTCTGCCTATCCAAGCCTATCATCAGAAGGATGAAGATTAACTGGAACCCCTAGAAGAAGCAATGGGTTGAGGATAATGATAAATTGTATAAGAAGTATAATCCTGATGATTATCCAAGAAGGCCAAAGAATGTTATTGATCCTGGTTTGAAACCAGATGAAGTGGCTGAATACTCAGATGTTGAAGAAGAAGAGGAAGTGGCAGCTGATGTACCACTTAGAGAAGAAGCTGAAATACCTCCAACGGAAGAAGCTCCTATTGAAAAAGAAAGGACTATAGATTCTACAGTTGTTCTTAGTGAGAAAGAAGCTCCTGCTTCTAGATAAGTTGTTAATCTGGATATCCAATCTGAGGATGTAAGAGATTCTGTAGTAATAGAATCAGAGAAAAAATCCATGGAAGAGTCTGCTGGTTTAGAAGAACTCCCTGTTGAAAAGCAAGCCAATCTGGAAGCACTGCCTATGGAACAGTCAGTTCTTGAGATAATTCCCTCCGCTGAAGAGAGGATGGAACTTGCCTTCCAGTTGGCAAGGAAGGAAATGGTTGAAGAGATCAGAACTGATCTTGTGGATCTTGATCATGTTTCTGATCCTATAGTCTCTGAAATGGAAGCACAATTTGAGGGGGAAGAACCTAAAACTCTTGAGACTAGTCCAGCTGAGTCTGATGAATCTGAATCTGAATCTGAACCTGGTGATGAGTCATACTTTGTGTACACTCGATATGTTTTCCCAAGATTTTATGATGTGAATGAGTCACAGCAAGTGACTACAACTAGAATGGATCTCTCTTTTTTGCTTCAACTAAAGTCAGTAGCTCACCCAAAACCTGAACCAGAACCAGAGCCCCAACTTGAACCTCAACCAAGATCAAAACCAGAACCCGTACCACTTCCTTATCCCTTAACTAATCAACAATCTTTTGTAACTAAATATGATATGAATGTCTTTGGAGAGACTCTTTTAGCTGGATTTGAGAATATTATATCCTCTCAACCTCATCCAGTGACTCAACTGAGTCAAGAAGATGCATCGATTCTTCTGTAAAATATTATTCTGCATATTCAACCAAGGATGATTCGAGAAACTCAAGTAGTCAAAGTTGAAAATAAGTTGTTGAGTTTTGATGCTGCAAACCTGAAAAGTATGGTAGCAGACTTGCAGAATGAGTTGTCTTTGAGATCAGAGCATGCTCTTGTTTCTTCCCCTTCACCTATTACTTCTTCTCCTGAACCAACTAATTCCACCCTTGCTAGAGATATTGGGTCTCAGGTGAATCTATATCTGCTATCTTTTGATGAGAACATTGGAAAAAGACACACAAAAATTCAGGAACGCATGAGAGAGCTTGTAGAAAATCTGAATAAGCTCACAGATGAGTATATTGGATGCCTGCAAAACGTTTTGAAATAGCTCAAAGTTCTATTCATAGCTGTAAAGGCTTCTCCTGCTTCTGGTCAACCTTCTGTTCCTCCTTTGGATGATTATCTATTGAGATCCATAATCAAGTAAGTACTTCAGAATTCCTTCAATGGCTTGGATCTTTCTTCTTTGTCAGAAGTGGTTAAGAACAGTGATCGAGCATTGGACTTGGTTAGAATTCATTCAAAGATTGTCAATGATGCTCAACAAGATATCCCCAATAAGATTGATGTCTATCTCAACCGAATTTTCTCTAAAAGTGATATGACAGGTCACTTTAGATATCTTGTGGAGAATTTGAGAATCCCTCCAGTGACTCAAGCTTTTAAAGATCAAGTTCAAAAGCTAACAGAGTTCACCAGATTGTTGGACAAATTCTTGGAGAATAAAGAAGATTTCGAGAAGGATATGCAATATGGTGGAGAAATCATTACTGATTTCATAAATATTTTAAATTTGTATTTTCATGTGCAGAGTACTGCTATCATTTCTCCAGCTGCTGCACCCCTCAGACCTGGTCTACCTACCTTATCCTCAACTGTCATGTCAGTCAGTAAATCTCTATCTCAGTTCCGTCCAGTCATTCTTGACCAACCACAGACTAGATCCTCTACTACACCATCTTTATATCCCTCCATTTTTGAAGGTCAACCCTTACCATCTTTGTCTATCACATCTATTTCTTCTTCTACATCAGCATCAGCTCCTGCTGCTGATAATGGAAAGTCAAAGGCCGATACCTGAAGAGTCAAGTGACTACTTTCTTTTTTATGGGGATGTTTTTGTTTTTCTACTTATTTTGAATCCTATATTCTGAACGTATTTTAATGACATCTGCATTGTTTCTCTCCATTCTCTGTACTTTTTGATAATCCCAAAAGGGGGAGAAAATTAAGATGTTTAGAACTTATTTTATCTATTGTTATTCTATATAGTTGCATATCTTTTATCTCTTATCTATATATGATTTGTGATCATAAAAAAGGGGGAGATTGTTGGACTCCTCGTGTATTAATCATGTTTTAATGATCACAAATCTTATTATCGTTCATTACTCTCATTGATTTTCACAAATCTTATTACAGTTAATTAATCTCATTATTATTTACATATCTTATCAATCCTATTTATTTATGTGTAAAGTTATATTATCTTATAATGGTTAATCTTAATTACTACTATGCATATTAGTGTTTAAGTTTAAATACAGTTATTTGGCTAAGTATCAAGAAACTGTGATGTTTGACACAGTAAGACAGACTGTGTGCAAGACACAGACACAGTGAAGAACACACTGTGAAGGACACACCATGACCCGGACACCGTGAAGGACACACTGTGACCCAGACACCATGAAAAACACATCATTACCCAGACACCGTGAAGGACACACCGTGACCCAGACATCATGAAGGACACACCGTGACCCAAACACTATGAAGGACACACCGTGACCCAGACACCGTGAAGTACACACCGTGACCCAGACACCGTGAAGGACATACCATGAGCCACATACTGTGAGCTACATACCGTGAGCCACGTACTGTGAAGCACATACTATGAAGGAGACACCGTTTACACACAAAAATGTGGCATAGTTTCTTATCCTTTTATACAATATTATTTAAATATTTCTAACAGTCATATTTGATGTTTTTAATGCAATTAATGTTATTTAATTATAGTTGTTGGCATGTCAGGAAACCATACCTTGTACTATGGAAAGGGATTCATTCCTATTGTCAGTGATCATGGAATAAAAAGAAGTCTCAACTGCAGTAAAACGATGAAGTCTCCTCAACATACATTCTACAACACATGTGAAGTGCTCTATACTGAACAAAAGAACAATCCTGTGCACAACTGTGAAGAAGACATTGAACGATCCTCAAAGAAGTTCCAACACATGAAATCCTACACTACTGGAGGAAATGAAGTCGAGAGAACATCTTAACTCTTGTAGAACACAAGCTGAACTACAACACTCTGTTTTTCAATAGAAAAACCAGAGAAGGACTCAGAAGCATTTATGCTGAATCCAACGAGTCCAGAGCTGCATTTCTAATCACTAGAGATTTCTAAACTCTTATATTTTTTCTCTAAGTGGTTTGTTTATTTACTTTAGAGTAGTGTGGTGTACTCTATATATCTTACACACACACTATATCTTGCACTAAACTAGAGGATATCAAAATCCTCACTCCAAAACTCTTAACTCTTGTTTACCCATGACAACTGTGGAAGAGGTCTTTGTGTGGCCTAGTCTTTGTTTTGTTTCCCACAAAGAACTGTGGTAGAGGTCCCTATGTGTCCTGGACAGTTGTGTAAACTGTTTTTAACCCCGATCCAGGGTGTGGATCAAATTTATATAAATTTGAGAGGACTAAGTCTCATCTTGAGACTGAACCTCTTGTTATATCTGATATGAATTTTTAGTTTAAGTTTAAAGTATACTAAATATATCTTTTATATTCCGCCACTATTATTTTGAAATACAAAACCATTTTAAAGTTACTTTGATAGTTAAATTAGAAAGTTTTTACACTTATTGTAAATCAGTAGGTTAGTTTAAAAAGTTATTTTAATCTTGTGGTTAAATTAACTGATACCTAATCAATCTTTGAGAAGCTAAGTGAACATTTACAATATGTATAAATTCACTACAGTTTAACTTGTTTTATAGATTGGAGAATTTTAATAGAAAATATTTTAACATAAATTTTAATTGGAACTTAATTCACCCCCCTCTTGAGTATCCACTCCAACCAATAAAGGGATAGCACAATGGAACACATATAAACAAGGCCTGACAATAACAACAGGCAATGCTCACTCAAAATTTATACATGACATGGAAATATGCATGGCCTAATCATATTGTGCCTATCGTGATGCTTGTTCTAATGAATAACCCTCATTTCATCAGGTCGAACCATGAAATCCAAATTCCAACATTGTAAATCTCAATAACATCACAAAACATTTGAAGCACCCAACGATGAAACGGTATCAACAGTAAATAGTAGAATCAATAACAACATAAAATTGAAAACTTGGCCCATACCTCGTACATGGGTTCGCGATGCCCAAGCACGGCTCATGGATAAGTCCCTAAGAGTTCTCAGTCTCCAAGTCTATCGTCACCAAATAGTAAAGCATGAAAGAAATAAAAGCCTCTGATACCACTTTGTGACGTCCCGAACCCGGCTGCCCCTCAACCCGAGCCCTGAGCCCGGTTTTCCACATGACCCCTGGATCATATCCCCATAGGCCAAGGGCTGCCGATTAGCAGTGGGGATGTAATGGTATGTCAGTGGGGAGACTGTACCCCCATGTCATAGTACATAGGGGAATAGTAGCAAGTAATAAAAATAGCAGAAGCACAACCAATGGACAAACAGGAGAAAAGGGAAAACATACAACCAAACAACAGAAGTAAGGAAAACCCCTGATAAATATACAAAAGCCACACAGGCAGTGTCTGATAAAAAATGGATGCATGGCATGCTAGTACAATGGAAATAAAAGACAATCATGCTATAAAATAATACAAAAAGAACAAAAGTAGTCCACAAGAATCTCTAGAAAAGCTCGATCCTATGCTCTAGATCTCCATCTAGAACATACATGTATCAACAACTTGAAGCTGGGACTTTTCCCCTACTAGTACCTGCAGTAGTAAATTCTATACAGGTGCCAAGGAGGCTTCCTGGGTGGGGTGTGAGATAAGTCTCAATAGGCCACCACCAACGATGTCTATGTGTAATTCAAATAGGTGCTTTCAAGAAAAGTGAGTAATAGACTGCAATTAAGTAAAGAAAAGTAAATAAACAACCCTCTCGCTCGGGTTCTGGAAGGACACCTGGCGGGTCTACCTGCTTCAGCTCAAGGCTGGTAAACTGAACGACCACCAGAAGTATAAGTACATAGATATAGGTTACCACTGGCACGATGTAAATATGACTCTCTTCCATTCTTCTCACATACATACATTCATCACTGGCCCGAGGTATAAATGCCTCTCGTCCACAACCACTGTAACTGGTGTGGGGTAGAAATGCCTCCCACCCGTAAAGGTTATATGGGCACGAGGTATGAATGCCTCTCGTCCTCAATAATTGTAGCTGGTGTGGGGTAGAAATGCCTCCCACCCATAAATATTACATGGGCATGAGGTAAACATTCCTCTCATCCTCAAGCACTAAGATTTATCTAGCATGGGGTAAGAATGCCTTCATCCCAACACACGGGGATTCATCTAGCACGGGTAAGAATGCCTCCGCCCACACACGGGTTATCACAAGCATGTCAACACTGCAAAGGATAACCATTAACATCACATTATATAAGTCAAACCATCTTATATCATATCACATTAGAAAAGAAATGATATACATACATTTCAATTCGTTAACGGGGTTTAGGTGCTCTCATCCTAGCCAACCTCTAACCAGGTCATCTCATTTTCCTAAAGTGGAAAATTCCCTTTCAATACATATTGTTAATGGTCAAAGGTGAAAAAGGGCCAACTCTCAAGGCATGAAACCTATGGTTGACCACCCCCGGTCCATACCAAATCCAAACACCCTAAAAAGGTTATATTCATCACTCTTATACCCCAAGGTTCATTTAGATAGTAAGCAGTCATTATAAATACGGGGTTTGGCGAAAGACAAACCACTACACGACAACGATAACTCAAAAAGGAGAAAACCCAAAATAGAAACCACGTGACCACCTACCATAGAGTTTTAGGCATAAGCTCGCTTGATATCGACCTCATGTTCATAGTAGATTGGAAGAGATCTAAGTTCCAGTCCAAAGCCCTGGAAATAGGGAATATGAGCCTGTATCAAAATAACAAGATGGAAGGTAAGATTTACTGAGGAAAAAGGCTTAGGTGTGGTAATCCTTACCTTGGGTGATCCAATGCCTTCGAAGGATCGAAGAATGGTCACTGGATGAAGAAATGACAATATATTGAGAGAAGAGAGGGTTTAGAGCTCAAAAAGAGGTCATCCCCTAAGTTCTGTCCGCTAGAATGAAAATGGAAAGTCTTAAGGCCTTAAAGATATTTAAGGTCAAAACTGTAAATTCACCCAGATCTGGGTCGCACGGTTTAGGCACACGGTTCACTAAACCGTGATCAAACCGTGCGCACTTCCCAGCCTCCAGAAAAAAGGTCACATGGTTTAGGTGCACGGTTTACCCAAACCATGTGCAACCCGTGCGCACCTCCCTGCTTCCAGACCAAAGGCCGAACTGTTTATCCAAACCATGCGCAAGCCATGAGCAGGTTGTGTGCCCCTGTCTGCAAGTCCATTTCTCAACCTCCCAGGCTCCAAAAAAACCCCGTACGCTCCCCAGACCATCCTTAGAACATTACACACATTAAAAAAACTTAAAGGAAAGGTTCTAAAGGAAAACTAATGATCCATACCTTTGCCAAATATTCGGGTCGTTACACAAGAATTAGGATTGATCATTTATTTTATGGGTTTAAACTATTTCTCCATCAATCATTAGTCTCACAATCCTTTTTTTCATACAAAGATATTTTCTCATGTGCTATCAACATGGAAAAAAATTATCTAAGTCTAACGACTTTAAAGAAGAGAAAGAGAATAATAGATCTGCTGATCACTCTGAAAATGGAAATAAGTGTAAGAAGGGAAAGTTGAATATCCATCCTGCAGTAAATGTGGGATGAAACACCCCGGTACTTGCTTGAAGAGAATGGGATTCTATTACAAGTGTGGTGTAAAAGGCCACCAAGCTCGTGATTGCAAGGGGAATAAAGAAGCAACCGATGTTCAATGCTATAATTGCAGGGAGATGGGACATTATGCAAATGAATGTTCTAAGCGTCAGGGGAACTTACCTCAGAAAAGGCTAAGGGATCAAGGCTAAGCTTATGCTATCACTAATGCTGAGGTAGAAGCTCTGAATGACATGGTGGCAGGTAATTTAATGGTTTCTTCAAGTTTAACGAATGCTTTATTTGATTCTAGATCATCACATTGTTTCATATCTTCCCAGTTTTCTAATAAAATTAGATATTTCCAATTTTATTTAACAAGGCAGTTGTCAGTTAAAACTCCTAATGGAAGTATCATCGCAATAATGTTTTGTCAATCCATTCCCATTAGAGAATATAAATGTTCTTTATCTGCTAATCTCATCATCATACCCATGATTGAATTTAATATAATCCTCGGTATGGATTGGATTTCGGACCATGATGTGAATATTTATTGTAAGAAGAAGGAGGTTACAATTTTTGATGATGATGATAAAGAACACTTTATCTTTAGAGCAGAATCCTCATCACCTGATTCTTATCTAGATCCACCCCAGTATCTCAACTAAATTCATTTATTGGGGAGGAAGAGAATGAAATAACTATGGGTGAGGAAAGTAATGGTAAAATAGAGGATGTACCTATCATGAAAGAATGTGTTGATGTGTTTCCAGAAGATTTACCTTGACATCCTCCCGAATGAGAAATTGAGTTTTCCGTTGATTTCATTCCTGGATCAAGGCCCATATCAAAGACACCTTATAGAATGGAAACTGTGGAATTAGTGGAACTAAAGAAACAACTAGAGAAATTGAGTAATAATGGATTTATTCTCCCTAGTGTTTCTCCAAGGGGAGCCCCTGTCCTTTTTGTTAAGAAGAAAGATGTATATATGAGGTTATGTATCGACTATAGGGAGATCAATGCTATAACAATAAATAACAAGTATCCCCTACCTCGCATTAATGATTTATTTAACCAACTTCATGAAGCTCAATATATTTCAATGATTGACCTTTGATCTGGATACCATCATTTGTGAGTGAAGAAGGAAGACATTCTGAAGACAGCATTTGGAACTAGGTATGGGCATTACGAGTTTACATTAATACCTTTTATATTGACTAATGCACCCTTGGCCTTCGTGGATCTAATGAACAGAGTTTTCAAGGAATGTCTCGATGATTTTTTAGTGGTATATATTGATGATATCTTGGTATGATCCAAAATCTACGAAGATCCTAAAAATCAGTTGCGTATTATCCTCAGGACTCTTAGAAGACATAAATTATATGGGAAGTTTAGCAAGTGTGAATTCTAGATTCAGGAGATTTATTTTCTTGGACATATTGTCTCTAAGGATGGAATCTTCGTTGATCCTTCTAAGACAAGAGCAGTCCAAGAATGGCCAGAACCGACGAATATAACTAACGTATGCAGTTTTATTGGTTTAACAGGTTATTATCAACGTTTCTTCCAGAATTTTTCCCAGTTGGCTAACCCATTAACAAAGATCACACGAAAAAGGGTTAAATTTGTTTGGACAAAAGAGTGTGAATAATTTGTTGAAGAACTGAATAGAAGATTAGTCAATGCTCCTATATTGACTATATCATCAGGGAATGATAGTTTTTTTATTTATAGTGATGCTTAAAAGAAAAGACTTGGTTGGGTCCTTATAAGGAGTGATGGGGTTATTTCCTATGCATCACGACAGCTAAGAAATCATGAGAAAAACTATCCTACTCATGATCTTGAGTTAGCAGCTGTAATATTTTCTTTGAGTATTTGGAGACACTATCTCTATAGTGAAAAATGTGAGATATATACCGATCACAAGAGTTTGAAGTATATTTTCTCATAAAAAGAACTCAACATGAGGTAAAGGTGATGGCTTGAACTACTCAAGGATTATGATTGTACTATACACTACCACCCGGGGAAGGAAAATAAGGTGGAAGATGCTTTGAGTAGAAAGGATCATGGAGTTTTGAACAAGATGAGAGTTATAAAGGATCCTATATACATGGATCTAGTAAATATGGATATAAGAATCACCATGTAAGGGGAAACATCAATACTTTTTCAAATGGTTTCCAAACCATCTTTACTAGAAAGGATAAAGAGTTCTCAGACCAATGATGAAGAGTTTCAAAAGAAGATTAAAGCTGTGTATGATGGTAGATTGAGTGAATTTGTGTATGAAGATGGAATTTTAAAATTTGGGAAGAGACTTTGTGTTCCCAATATACTTGATCTAAAAATAGAATTGTTGGATGATTCTCATAGTTTTAATTTCTCTATATACCCTGGGTGCACCAAAATGTATAGAGATTTGAAGGAACATTTTAGGTGGGACAACATGAAGAGAGAGATTGATGATTTTGTGTCAAGATGTATGGTTTTTCAATAAGTGAAAGCTGGGAGGAAATATCCTAGAGGAGTCATGCAACCTCTTCCCAAACCTGAGTGGAAATGGGATAATATTATGATGGACTTTTTCATGGGACTACCAAAGACTCCTAGAAAGAACCACGAAATATGGGTCATTGTTGATCATCTTACCAAGTCAGCACATTTTCTTGCTATAAGGGAAGATTTACCACTTGAACTTCTAGAAAGACAATATATTAATGAAGTCGTGAGACTTTATAGAGTACCTCTATCGATTTTTCTGATCATGATCCACGTTTTACATCAAGATTCTGGAAAAGTCTTCAGAAACCCCTGGATACTAAACTTCATTTGAGCACTTCCTACCACCTCCAAACTAATGGAAAATCAGAACGGACTATTCAAACCTTAGAAGACATGTTGAGATCATGCTCACTTGACTTTCAAGGTATGTGGGATTAATATTTACCTCTCGTATAATTTTCCTATAACAATAGCTTCCATTAATGTATTCGGATGGAACCATATGAAGCGTTATACGGAAAGAGATGTCGCACCCCAACCTATTGGGATGATGTTGGTGAAAGAAAACTCGTAGGCCCAGAACTGGTGGAGGAAATGATGGAAAATGTGAAGGTAATCCAAAACCACATCAAAGAAGCTCAAAGTAGGCATAAGAACTATGTCGATACCCAAAGGAAGGATTTGGAATTTTAGGTAGGAGATCATGTTTTCTTGATAGTATCTCCATGTAAGGGTGTTATACGTTTCAGTAATAAGGGTAAATTGAGTCCCAGGTACATCAGACCTTTTGAAATTCTAGAACGAATTGGGGTTGTAGCTTACTGTTTGTAAATGCCGCCAAGTCTCTAAAAAGTTTACGATGCATTCCACGTATCACTGTTGAGAAAATAAAAGTCTGACCCAACGCATGTACTCACCTATGAAGAATTATAAATGGAACTAGATTTGTCTTATTGTGAAGATCCTGTCAAGGTTCTTGATATGAGATAACAAGTGCTGAGAAACCGGACGACTCATCTGGTAAAATATCTATGGAGAAACTATAAGATGGAAGAGGCAACATGGGAACCCGAGTAACTTATGATGAAGAACAACCTGAGTTTATTTACGCAGTAATACTCTTGAAATTTCGAGGAAGAAATTATTTGAAGGAGGGTAGAATTTAACACCCCAAGCTTCCACGACACGCTTCTCTTTGAATAATACAGTAGCGTGTGTTGTACGCAACTTTGAGTTCTAAAACACCACAGCCAATCAAACTAGCCATTATGAATAGTAATACCCACTTTTTAAAATTTTATAAATTTTATCATTCAAAATGGACTTCATTTTTGGATTCGGAATATCGAAATTATCTTAGGGTAAATTTTTGGTATTTTTCTGAAAACTTTCAATTTTTGATGAATAGTGAAAAACACTGAGTTATAGTTTAAAACTGAATTTTTATTTAAATAATTATTTATTTTATTTAAATTTATTTTAGGTAAAAATAGATACATAATACCTATATAAGTCAATTTAATTCATTGGAGTCAGTTTATAATAATTTCAGATATATAAAAAATTTATTGAACTTTTCACCGTCTTTTACCCACCTCCTAGGAGAATTTGAAAATTCACATAAAACTTAATTTTACTACTTCTGTGATTTGGATTTAGAAAATCCAAGAGACACGGTTAATATTAAGGAGTTTTTGGTTTAATAAGATAAAAATAATTTTTGTTGAATAGTAACATTTTACTTTTATTTACCACGCTTAAAAGTAAATAGGGTAATTAACGATAAAAATGATATTATTATTACCCTAACACATGTCCTAATTCTATTAGATAAGTATAATTCGACCAAAAACAACCTTAGGAATAAAATATGAACCTCTTTGGTCCACCTGAAATGGATTAGGACACTTATTATTATTATTTTAATTAAAGAAGAGTTAAAAGAATTAAAATAAAAGTGTAGTAACTAAAACATTTTTAATATAGGGTTACACATAATATAAATTCGAATATAAATATTTATTATAAAGATAAAATGATTTCTTCCATAATAGTATTTTATTTATATATTTTTAGACATTAAATAATTTAATTTATTTATGACATAATGATGATGCAGTAATTACCCAATTAATGAAATATTAAAATAATTTTTATTATAAATATCCAAATAAATATGATTTGAGACTTTTTATGAATTCAACAATTTTTCTAGGTTAATATGACATATTAGGTCTGGTTATAAGAATTTGTTTCGAAGCAATAATGCTATTATAAATTTAGGAAAAACAAACTACCAAATAGTGTCAAAATTGACATAAAAGAGTTTTTAAAACAAATATTATATTATTAATTGATATTATATTCCTAAAAATTTAAGGTTAGGCAAAAATACTTATATACTTATATTTTTATCATTAATGAACCATTTGGGGGTTCTCTTGGAAGTATATAGTATGTTTACTAACCATATAATATAAAAATACAAAGAGACATGGTAAATGTCAAACTATTTAACGAAGAGTTAAATCTAAATGATAAAGTTAATATAGTGACCCAAACCTATCTAAAACCTATTGGTTGAGTGGTTTTCGAACCATCCCTACCTTATACTTTAACTAATCCATTTTGGAGCCATTATAAACCGAAAATGATTTTATTATAAAATAATATTTCTAGCTTTTCCTAAGGTGCCCCTCACACCTCTTATAAAAGGTCACTCTCTCTTCTCTCTAATTCAAACCTTCAAAGCCATTTGGCATGGCCAACATCTGCCAAAATACCCTCTAAACTATCCTACCTTCATCATATAGGTCTTCCTTTAGTCAGAAAGCCAACCTAAGGATCCCTTTTTATCAAATCAAAAGGAAGAACCTGAAGAAGAGGTAAATATCTCACCACCCCTTTCAAGTTCCTTTCTACTTCCACTTCCTTTTTCTTTGTTGTTTATATTCTAAAATAATAACTCCAGTATATTCTATATACTGTGATTTTATTATAAATATGGTAAATCCAAATTCATTATCTTATCCATCCTTTTAATGACATGTCACCACACGTGCGTACGTACGGCTTACCGTCTCCACGTGGTGGTGTAATTGTTATTCAATACATTATTATTTAGATGGGTATAATAATGATGTGTAATTGATGTAAATAATAAATATAACATGATAATTATTCTGTATATATGATATACCATCCAATTATATATTATTTTAATATCAAAAGAATGATATTGTCGCTCGTGCGTACGTACGGATTACCGTCTCCACGGACGTGATAAGAGTCATTCCCCGTCGTATCCATTCAAGAATAATTTTCATTTGATTATTAAAAATAATGTTTAAAGACTTCATATCATTCTGTATATGAACAAGATACATCCCATCCATAACAAATATGACTCATATAACAAATAATATAAAGAAAAACGAATTTGATAACACCCGAAACGACGATAATACTAAGATATTATTAAAAAGGAAATGCTAAAAGATCATATATGATATCATATTAATATATATGATTATTTTATAATTTAATAACAATTATTTCACCATTATACAAGAGATTAACCTACCCTCAACCAAGGAAAATTACAAGGTAAGGGTTAATTCTACAATCTCTTCATTATTTGAGGTTGTTTATACGTAATTATCTACTGGGACCTCTTTATCATTCACATCCATGTTTCTTAAAAATGTATTTAAAAAAATTCTTACTATTTAATATACTATGGTTAAAATTCATTTATACCCTTGTTTGACTTTTATAATATGTTTACAAAGGAATATTTCTGTCGTTTTCCAAATGATGTCCTTTATAACCTTTTCAACAAAATTAAGGTAAGAATGTATTTTTTTAACTTATATGGCGGGTGCGGCTATTTTCCGCCGTTATAACGTCATCAAAGATTACATTACAATATTATAAGAATATTTTCAAAAATAAATGTTTTCTTTTATAATTACATGAATTTTAAATGATTTCAAAATAGAAAAAGATGTTTCTCTAAAAAATGTTTTGATTTCATCTGTGTCGATATCCTTTGATGGATTTTATGTTTATTTGAAGTTGATTTATTATGATACAAAACATCCATATTGTATTGAAGATTTTGTGATATTTTTGACTGTGGATGTGTTATTTTTATACCTTTCAGGGTTTATGGATAAATTATTGACATTTCTTATGCTAGTTTTAATACGAATGTTTATGTTATGTTTAAACCTGTTCATATGAGGAATGAATTGGACTTAGTAAGTGACGGGTGGAGCCTGCTATAGCTCCTTGATGCATCGGTAGGCCTCATGAGAAAAACTAGTTTCTTGTCATAAGGCCGTAACAAAATATTATTTGTAGTCTTGGAATAATTCCTTGACTATGTGGTTATGAAATTCTGGCGTTATGCATTCCATCATTATGAAAGTGGTTATTGATATTGCATGTGATTATTCGACTAGTAGAATATCCATGTGAATAGGTAAATGGAATTATTTCATTTTATTTTTTCCATATTATGCTGAAGTTCAAGTTTAAAAGGATTTTTTTAGTTATACATTTCCTTAAATTTTTATGCTTATTTATGAAAGTTTCCTCTAAAATGTTATCCTTACTAAGAATCTGAGCTCACCCCTTTCTATGTTTTATTTTTACCAGGATATGAAGAAGTATTTTATGACTGACCTGCAGGGATAGTATGAGGGGATATGAGTGTGGACTATGGAGACTATGTTGTTGTATTTTTTCACTTTATTGTGTAATGTAATACTTATGAATGCTTCTAGTGTTTCCAGGGCTACTAAACTAATCAGTCTTTTGAGACTTGATCTTTTGTGATCATGCCAATGTTATGTAATAATGCACTGACTCTGGGTAACTGGGGTCAGGTTGTTACAATGGAAACTAAAAAAGGGATTATCTTAGATTCTGTAAAGGGTAAATAAGGGAGATATGTAAGAATAAACATTATAATAAGTGTATTAGAATGTGATAATGACATTATAAGGTCATAATTATATATTAAAGCTCATAAAAATTAATCCTGGAAAGAATATTACAATTTCATAAGAAATGAATCATATGGGAATCAAGAGAATATTCTTTTAAATCACAACATGGGAATAAGAAATGGAATTATGGCATACACATAAACATGTAATATCATTCCCTATAAGTCAATATGCATTACTATAACTTATCAAGGAACTTCATGTGGACTAATCCTATTGGGTGGGACACACCATCATACCCAGTCGTAGTCTTTTCCTTATAAGGGATTGGTTTTCCCCATCTTTCCATAGTGGATCAAGTTTCCAAATATTCCCATATTCATGGGTACTACACCAACTGGGTGGGACACACCACCATTCTCAGTCACAGTCCTTTACTTGTAAGGGATCAGGCTTCCCTATTTTCCCATTGTGGACCGGGTTTACCCATATTCCATAGTAGATCAAGCCTTTAGAATTGAATACCATCATTGTATCATAAGATATAAGTATTTACCCAATTAATTTGAGGGAGATATTGGTCCCACCAATCTCATAATGAAATCATATATATATTTGACAAAAATTCATATACAATCATATCATAACCCATGATATGAAATGGGTGTCATAAAAAAGTAATCATATCATAACTGGTGGAAAAAGAGATAGGTTTTATAATCATTTCATAAAAATAATAACCCATGAAAAGAATAGGTTTACATAAATATATGACCCATGAATAAGAAATGGGTTTCATAAACACTATGCCATCAAAACCAAAAGCATTTATAGAAAGAATACGAATGGAACCTTTGGATAATTTCCACATAAAGGCATGAGTAACACCAAAGAATGTCATCTTATATGGAAAATATTTTTGAAATATATTTTAAAAAAATTTGTTGAGTAAAATATCCATTCTTATTTGAAAATTTATTTTTAGGACCTAAAACATTTTGAAAACCATTTTCTTTGAAAACACTCTGAAAACTTATAAATAAATCTTGAAAACATTTTGAAAAATATTTCTTTGAAAACTTTTAAAGAAATATTAAAAACATTTTGAAACCCATTTCATTGAAAAAACTTTGAAAATTTATAAATAAATCTTGAGAACATTTTGAAAAAAAAATCTTTGAAAACACTTTGAAAACTTATAAAGAAATATTGAAATTTTTTTGAAACCCATTTTTTTAAAAGCACTCTAAAATTTTATAAAGGATTATTTGAAAACCATAAAAAAAATTAAAATCATTTTTCTTTGAAAATAAGATTAAAATATAACCTTAGAAAACATTTTTGATTTTTTTTGAGAACATGATCTTAGAAATTCATGACATGTGTTTCAAATAAGGAAAATTGATACAAAACTACATTACCAATTTGGTAAATTTTATAATATAAAACCCATGAAAGAGAGATAATAAAATATATATGTAAATAAACATATATTTAAGGATTATAATCATAGAATATGTTCATGGGTATTATATATGCCAAACAATAGAAATGAGTGGTGAATAAGTCATAAATCTCACAAAAATAAAAGTGAGATAAGAAATACCCTTACCTTTTGTGTTGAATCTCATCGTAATCATTCAAACCTCATGTATAATAAATATATGCTTATTATATATCTACCAAATAACTATATTATTATATATAATATGATATATGACTTTCTATTACCCACTTATTAACACATCCATGTTAAGGTTACGTTTCAGGTAATATCCTCTTTGTTTTTCTCATGTGTTTTAATTTGTTATATTTTTTGGTCCTCATAATATAATCATGATTATTAGGGTGATTACATGAGTGATAAAGGATAACTGTAATTCTAAATCATAAACGGGTTCAAATTCGGGTGGGCATAGGTACTATTAGAGTACTATGCATGTGGTTGCACAGATGATGATGTCGGCAGGCGGTCCCACATGCGGTGATGCAGGCGTGATGCAGGCTTTGTGACATAGGTAGGATGATACAAGAATGATATTGTACTGGGATTTTGACCCATGTTATGGAATTTATTCACACTAGGACTGTGGCCCATGTACTAAATAATTAAGTCTTGATATGTGGGTTATCCCTTTAGGGGGCTATGGCCTGCCTTTCCAGCCTGTGTGTGTGGTGTGTGTGTGTTTGAATTTATTTGTATCCCCAAGAACCTAACATATATAATTATATAATTATTTACATAATTTAAACCGTGATATAAATATCATGTTATTAATTATATAATAATTTATAATAATAATTTAAATATATAAATATGAAATGGAATACACCATTCATGGAGATGGTACGCCACACGTACGCATGAATGTTGTTTCTATTTAATTGTCATATTGAAAGAAAGAAATTAAATGAAATATATGAATATATATATTATAACTCAAGTTGTGTTATTATTTCATATATATCATATTCATTGACTAAATGCATCCATATACATTCGATGTAAGGTGTGAATGAATCACATCACTTTGAGGAGGAGATAGTCTACACTTCCCCAAATGAAATTATCGTACTTACACAAAATGGAAATAAGGATGGTATGTGTTATATGATAATTCCAAAAGTATAAATATATAATATATATAACATAAAAATATAGTTTACATCATAATTCTCAACCATGATAGGTGGTAAAAGAAAATGAACATTATTTTCGTGAGGCAGTAGTTCACCGTACACAAAAACGGTAAGTTTGTTACCCAATAGATGGAAGTGTGTGTAAGTGAAGGTATAATCCTTAGAATAAAAAAATATAAGTATATTTAGTATAATTTTGTTTTTATATAATCATGTAATAATAATAATTTATTTGGTGGAAAAAGAAAATAAAAGAAAGTATCTTGAGGAAGGATGTTACCTCTTCTTTGGGTAACTCCTTTTTCTTTGTATGAAAGGTATTCCTTGGTTAAATGTAGTCCAAAAAGAAGATTAAATAAAAAAGTGAGGGATTTTGGGATATTATTTTATCATATTTGGTCAATCCAAAGGGCTTGAGATGTGTGAATAAGAGGGAGGGATGAGTTCCTTTTTATAGTGGAGGAGTGGCGTTCTTGTAAATTTTGTCAATGGGAATTCCACCCATGTTTTTCCCATGAAACATGGCTCTAAAAATTAACCAAATATAATAAAAGGTATTATACAGTCTAAATTATGGACATAAAATGTTATTTTAACAATTTTCTAGGTCGTTTTGGACCTTAATTTTAAAGTTTAGTCCTTTGATAAGCTTATGTTTCTGTTAATTAGTGTAATTAATTTTAATTACATTCACAAATTTTTTTGGTAAAAAAGTAATTTTACCTTATTAGAAATTATAAATTATGTTGATTCAAAATATATAAATCCATATTTCCAAATTTAAATCATAAAAGTGGCAGAAATTAATTTAAATTTAATCCTACGGACGGGTTGTGAGAGCAGGTTTTTTAAGCAAAAATGCTTAAACGTTTTTGAAGTTTTGATATCCAATTTCAATGTGAAATTAGTTCCAATGAACTAAATTGGATTAATTTATGTAAAATTAATATTATTACACATTAAATACAAATTTTAATATAATTTAAATATATAAATAAACTTGAGTAAAACACAGTTTTGAAATAAAATTCAGTATTTTTCATTATTCATCCAAAAATGATGTTTTTCAGAAAAATACATAAAATTTACCCTAATATAATTTTTTCATTTTGAATTAATAAATTATGTTTATTTTATCAAATTAAATTTCTAAATTCATATCAAAATAATTTTATTATTATTAATAGAAAGACATAAAAAAAAGTAGTTCCATTACAAAAATAATACTTTAAAACATATATAGATTTTAATAAAAATATATATCTTATTATCAATATATTTTATTCATATAAAACCATTATAAATAATATTTTAAAAGTAATTTATACTATTCATATTACTATGTCTAATGGTTATGTCCTAACTATCTTATTTAAATAATAATAATAGAATGTTGTTTCGTAGAAACTATGTGTTGCGTGTAATGCAAGATAATTTGGTGTTGTGTGTAGTACAAGGTTAAATTGGTTTAGAGTATAAATAAAGTTTGACTTAGTGAATATTAAATTGAAATAAATTAAAGAAAATTAATTTATTTGAAAAAAGTTTATTAATAACTCGGGGTGTTACAACAAGGGTCTCCTATTGATAAAACCTAATTTAGAAGTAGGGGTATGATCAAAAGGGTAATAAAAAAGATTAATTATAATAATTATAAGAAACAAACAAAAAGAGGTTCTTGAATTGAAGATAATTGGTGGATAATTTCTTTACCTTGAATTCTTACTCTTATGTCTTGAAAAATGCATCCTTGGGGGCCTGAGGATACCATTGGGGGACTTCTTGGAAGGAAAAACTACCAGAACACCATGAAGGGTGGATTGGGAGTGAAATAAATTTTATAAATAAGTGGGTATTATAGAAAAAGTGTATGATTTTTTAAAAAAAATCCAAAAATAGGCCTTGGAAATCTAGGTTTTTTAAAATAAAAAACCATTGACTTACCAATGATTTCTCCCATGGTTTTGGGACAAATTTTATATTATTTTAATCCACCAGATATGAACATCATTTTTATTAATTTTTTGGCATGGAAAAGTAATGTTTCTCGAAATTAATGTTTTTAAAATCAAATTCCCCATTTTATACTTTGTAAAGTCATTTATAGGTTTTGAAAATGATTAAAATCTATTAAAATATTTGATATTAATAAAGTAACATATTTTAGTTTTCTGGATAATGGTTAATTAATTATTAAAACACTGTGATATAATTATTAATTTATTGAACATAAAAAAACCCAAGCTTTATTTTTTCTATTCACAAAAAAAAATAAATTATTTTAAAAAATTCTCAAAAATTTCCCCCAACCTAATTTTGGCATGCTGAATTCAAAAATGATGTTTATTTTATCAGAATAAATATCTAAATATAAGAATTCTAAATTTTAAATATTAAAATCCTTATTGATTAAAAAAATAGTGGGTTATAAGGCATACTCAAATTTCTAACACTACCTTAGTTTATTATAAAAATTTATATATTTTATGAAAAATAATATTTGATTCTGAAAAATAAATTTATCAAATTTTTTCCCAATTAAACCTATATATTATTCAAAAAAATATTCTTAAAAATTATTTTATGGAATAAAAATTTATTTACACAATGGAATTAAACATTAAGTAACTAAGGCTTGCACAAGTAACCCCTTATAACACCCTTTTATGATCTAAGGATAAGGTGTGAAATAATGATAGATTCATTAGGAGACTTGGCTAACATTGATCAAGTGGTAATTTAAACTAACTTGAACTTAATCTATAGGTGATTTCATTCAAGATTAACTTGTTGAAGATCATCTTGGCCTTAGTCATGATTTAACCCTAGTGACGCTACCTCCCTTACATGTTTTGAAAAAATGGGCTTCAAACAACATGACTCTACTTGTTAAGGCCATCTCTTATCCATTATGCATTAATTATATTGTTCATTACTTATTATAAACACTAATTAAAATGATATAATTATCACCAAAGGTTATAGTTCCCAACAGTATAATTTTCCAATGGTTATATTGAATAATGTCCATATCTGACAAATGGCCATATAACGGTCAAATCCCAATGGTCACATTTTCCTTTATACTCAACAAATACCACTTCATTATTTCATTCAATATTCATTAAAATCATTTTCTAATATTTTTATTGGTTTAATAGTATTTTTTATTTATATACTGCTGGGGAGATGATTCTATCATATTAGAGTGATCCATATTTTTCCATTTTAGAGAATAAATTATTGATCATTATTAAAGAGATATGTATTTTTTGTGTATAATATAATATAACACACGTTATTTTAGGAAACAAATACCATTTAAAAAAACATGGTTCATTACAAATATAATCAGTATGGTAAATAATGTCTCTTGTGTACATGTGAAAAAATCATACTAATGCACCAGTGAGAAAATATTAGAACCCAATGGCATCTGAATAGGACGACTAACCAATCCTTATCATCACCATGGAATGATAACCAAATAAAGTATCCAAATATAATATCATAATAAAAATCATTTTGATAAGGGTACCCAACACCTCTTTCCCTCTAATTTTCCATTCCCATGCCCCAAATATCATATGTCCCGGCACTTCCATATCTTTCGAATAACATTACATCTCACCAACCCAAAAAATGGAAATTACACTACATCTCAACCACACACACCTAGTTCATCAAACCACATCCCACACAAACGAATCTAGTCCATCACATCACAACCATAACTAGGATATTAGGGTATCATGAACATGAAGGACATCAACCTCTTTACCTCCTCCTACCATGCACAACCCCCACCATATTTCATCTCATCACTTCATCAAACCACACTAAAATACATTTTTGACTTATTTCCATCACATCCCATGCATGTAATTTTCACCTGGAAGTGTGAATAGGAAAGGGCATGTTTCAATCCATACATCATCACCACCCGAATATTGGAAAAAACACCCCCAAAATATACGGGTGTCGGTTCATGGTATTTACATGGATAGGGAATGTATATAATACCATAAATAACAAAAATAGTATATATATATATATATATATAACTACACACAAACCCAACCTATGGGTTTAAAACAAGGAACTGACCAACTCAAAACATCACCACAAATACAAACAACATTTCCACATTCTCCTTCACCACTAAAAGCACAAAACATCATAATAAACCAATAAAAATATCCAATATTTCACATTTAACAACGAATTCCTTTTCAAAGTCCCACTAATTTAAAAATTTACCACCCATTAATTCTGGTATAAACCTTAATCATTTAAACTACATGGTTCAAGTGTTCATTATTAATTTCTAAAAAAATAAAACCATCCCATTCCATGTCAGTTTCAAAATTATCATTTATTTAATTCCATTACTACTAGGGAAACAATCATAAATCAATACATCAAAACAATAAACAACCCATCATCCTTATTCTAAAAAACCCACATATCGACCATTCACAGTAACACAAACCCTGACATTTCCATCACAACCACCCCACACCATGACCACACAACTCATTGCAATAGCCATGTACCACCTCCACTTCTCATCATATCACCACCCCAAATCACGTTCACATACCAAAACACACATTCACATATCACATCTCATAACATATCTTTTCTTATATTTTTCAAGAATATTTCATTAATTCCACTACAATTTTAAGTGTATTCTCACACAAGAATAATTTTATAGGGGAAACCATTTCATTAACCAGATATAAGTAATTATCCAATTTACATTTAGGGTGATATCAAACAAATCCAAAAATAGGGGTTCCATAACATCAAAAAAACAGTGTAAGAAAAGATCCCCAATTACCATGATTTTCAATAGGGCATTATCCCATAAAATTTATAATATCAATGCTAATATCCAATATATAAAAACATTTGATTTCTTTCCCATTCCCCATCAATTCGATTCAATGGTTTAATTATCATCAACTAATACAACACAACTATATTCCTAAGGGATAACAAGAGTAAAATACTCTTTCGTGATGCACAAGAATAGAAATGAAGAAATACTTCTACCTGGAAGAAAGAAGCTTCACATGATTCATTGAAACAAAAAAAGGGTTCTCACACAAGAGGGGACCACCTATAAGAAACTCAGAAAAAAAATTATAGCATAGTTCCATGACTCCAAGGGAAGAAGGCTCTAGAACAACCCATATCAAGAGAAAGAAATCCAGAAAGAATTAATAAAATATATTTACATTAGAATGAAGAGATCTAAAACCATCGGAATTTGATATGATTTTAATTGACAAATAAATGTGGATATCTTCAAATATAGACATTTAAAAGGATTTTAACATTTACAAAATAGAATATCTAAATATACTCCCTTAAAAAATCTTTAAATTCCATTAATTAAGGCTTTGAACCAATTTTATTTCAAAAAATACATCAAAAGGGAAAAGTTAGAAAATATAGAAAATATAGAACATACTAATATTGGCTTCCACTATTAGGAGCTACCATTAAGAGCTATCTCTAGGAGATACCATCAGGATCTACCATCATGAGCTACTGTCATAAGCTAATTCCTTAAATTACCATCAAGTTATACCTCCATAATCCACTCACACACTAGGTTTTCTGTTGCCAAAAGTTCCCGTCAAAAGATACCACCATAAGATACAGCTAGAATCTACCACCAAACCTAGTATTAAAACTCTAGAAGTTACTATCAGAAGATGCCGTTATAAGATACCACAATAATCTACCTCCAGATCTATACCTAACTAAGTCTGATACCATTACGATCTACCTTTAGGATCAACCATCAGGAGCTATCATCATATTCTACCCTCATGTGCTACCATCTCATGCTACCAGTAGGTGCTACCATTAGGTCCTGCCATCAGGTTCTACAATCAGGAGATACCATTAGGTTCTACAATCAGGTGATATTGTCAAGTGCTACCGTCAACCCCAAAAACTCCCATTTTTTCTCCAAAAAAACATCCAAACTCCATGGGACCTCTTTCGAGCACCTCTACAACTAGATTTACCCTAAAATATAAGTAATAATGGTTTGGAATATTACATCATATACCTCTCAAATTATTCTCACCCCCCGAGAATCAAAACTAATTGAGAAGAAAAGAGGGAAAAGGTTTAAACAATTATCCCACAAGACACCTCTCAAGGATCACATTATATCTGAAACACTACTGCTAACCAAAAATGTCAACCAAAGGAAAACATCCACAACATCCCTCACAACCACAGACCTCCTTTCTTCCACATAGACACTTGTATAACCCTTTCATCCCCCACACATCCCCAAGAAAAAAAACTACCACAAAAAACACATAGCAGATCCCCAAGTACACAAATCAAGGAATTTCATCTCCCATGTCAAGATATTATCTACATTGGGTGGAACTAACTCACTCACATAGTTTCAATCATGTCATGGTATAACATGTCTCAATTATGGATCATGTTTTCCCTTCTTCGTAAACAATGAATCTTTAATTACACATCATGTCAATAAGGAATAATCACATCTCATATAAAACAGTAGGGTATAAACATCACATCATCAAATAGAATAAGGAAAAACAAGAAAAGATCAAAAAAATCAAGGAACAAGGAATACATCTACGTATCATGATCCAAAGTAATCTCCTCTAGGACACCATTCATCCATCACACATGAACCAAGGTGATGGTTCATCCTCATAGAACCTTCTCTTGATGGTACCAGATATCTACTAATCGCTCCATGAATGTCGCATATTTCTTGATATCCAACTCTCCCCAGTTAATGAAATGAGAGTCATTATGAAGATATTATCATAGTTGGGGTATATAAAAGGTGTCACAAATCCTATACAGTTATGGAAGAAGTTCCAAATAAAAATCTATCATGCCAACAGGCCCCAGCACCTTAAAAAATCCCAACAACCCAAGTTGGGAGATTACTCCCCAAGAAAAACATCCACTTCCCATGTCATGAGGAAGCCTTCAAGAACACATTCTCTCAGACCTCAAACTCCAAGGGCCTCCTATAAGGATTGATATAAGAGTTATGCCTATATTTTGCTACTTTAATCCTCTCACAAAAAACTTGAACCATCTCTATCCTACCTTGGTCCATATCGTATCCAAAAACTATTGATTCCCCAACCAAATCCCAACACAACAGATAGTGACATGGCCTCTCATGCAAAGCATCAAATGGGGAAATGCCAATGGATGAATGATAATTTTTGTTTTAGGTGAAATCAACCAAGGGCATGTGTTTCACCTAAGATATGTGGAATTCTAATATGCAAACCCAAAATATATCAATAGATACCTAATCCTTTTACACATATTATTACATAATTTTAAGTATAATCATCCATAAAATACAAACCAAGGATCGAAATGTCTAGTGACTTTCTAAGAATAGGTGCATAATTAAAAAACATGATAATATAATAAAACATCTTTTTATTAATCTCTATAATGAGATATTATCTCTTATTAAGCTCTAGAATCTTTATTGGATAACCTGGGGAACACATAGACAAATGGGATGAGCTAAAAATCTTAGTAAGGTAATAAACATGGGATTGAATCATAACACATAGGTTAGATGGAATAAAATGATAACATAAAAGTAATATATCATGAATAAACACATAGAAGCATAAAATATATATCATGGAATCATATTATCATGGAAAAATAAAAATGAGAAGTAATATATAACATGATATAAACATGAGTCAAGGCTAATTGCTAAGACTATATCACATGGTGGGAAAAGTCCCATAATGGATTAGGTTTACTCCCTAATCCCATATATAATGTATCATGTGACTAAAACATTACCCAATTTATTAGATCACTATCTAGGTTGACCCATAATTACATGTTCATGTATATTTTTATATATAAAAAATTAAACATAAGGAATAAACACAAGGGTTTCTCATGGAAAGAAATGGGTATTGTAATCATGTCATAAGGAGTAACCAAAGAGTGTATAACAATGGTATCTATAAAATAAGTGATTTAAATAATTCTAGTTCATTAATAAATAAATAATAAGAATATATAAAGAATAATTATGTCTAATATAATTGAAACCATGAAAAATAGTGGGTAGGTAACATTAGAGATATGCCACTTAAGTGCAGTTTTAGGAAAAAGAATAAAGATTCTTTAAAGAGGATAAAGGTGTGATTGTTTAGGTTAACCAAAAATGAAATAAAAAAATTCATGATAATTTAGTGATTTTATAAAAATATTGGATGTTTAAATCATTTTATCGATTGTAAATGAAAATGGGTAAGAAATGGAGAAGTTCCCTTTAATTGGGTTTTCTTATCGATAGTAATTAAGAAGGGAACCTTATAAAACATGTAATTACCCATAAAAGAGATATCAATTGAGCTAAATAAATATATTTTTTACATATAAACAGAATATATTGGAATTATATAAGAATAATGAATACATAAATTGAGTCAAGGGAGGATAAATCGTAACCCAAAGGAAATATGGAGGTTCAACAAGATCCATTACATTGCACTTTCCTTTAGTTAAATATTCTTTAAAACCAACTATAATGGTTTAAATAATGTTATTGATTTATAAAAAACATTACTAATATTTATTATATCATATATAATCCTTATAAAACCTCTTACCACCTTATCATTAATAATATTTCATCATTATAATCGTTTTTCATTTTCCATGTATGTTTTGTGACATAAGCTCTGGTTAATGTGAATAGGATATATATTCATCATATAAAAAAATTAATGATATAATTATCATATTTAATTATTTAATTCATTTTTATAACCATTATTGAAATTTTTATATGGAAAATGATTCACATCACTTCGTAGAGATGGTAGGTTGTATGTACGCATGAGCGACGGTATCATTACCTTTGTCATGATCTGTCCATCGGGGCTCGTATCGTGACTACCCCAAGCCCGCCTACCATAGTCCAGGGGATGGCGACTAGCACCAAAGGTGTAAATCCCTAATATGGGAAGGCATTGCCTTTAAAAACTGAACACACACAATAGAGTACGCAACTGGAAGTAAAACACCAAGTAAAGATAGTATACAAAAGATAGTGTTGTAAGTAAAGGGGGATAGAAATACAAGTCCAACAGTAAATTACAAGGAAACAAAAAAAGTACAACTGAAAGTAAGTACAACTGAAAGCAAGTAAAGCAGCTACTGGGGCATCCTATGGGGTTCCTACCTGAAGGGTAGGTACAGATGGCCTTCCCATCACTCCACGTCCATCCGTCTGCTCTATGAATCGTCACTCCAAGTATTCAACCTCTGGGTACTGTCTAGTCCTACTACTCTCTGCCTTAGTCAGCGTTGTCCATCGTCTGCAACCAACACAATGAGGTGCGGGCATAGCCCGTGCAGGGGTGAGTATAAAGATACTCAGTAGGGACCCCAAGACCCTCAAGGTCTCACAATATCCAGCAAGGATAACCACAAAGTAAAGAATCAACGGATAACCCTTACTTATTTATATGCCCATACATATACCTAAGTTATCTAGTAACCCATCTCAATCATGAGGTAAACAAAAAATTCATTAACTCAGCTCAAACCAGGATTTTATTCAAGGGGCGGTAGTATCAAGTAACAACCTCAATCACACTGTCAGAACCTTAGCTGATGGTGTAATCCTCCTCTACCAAGTACAGTGGGCTTATCGCATCACACAGATGCGCTTCCCACATTTCTGGACTGTTGTAGTACTCCTCCTATCGAGTAACATGGATCTGCTACGTCACACAGAGGCGCTCCCCACTGTAGGTCTGTCGCGCTCACACAGAGGCGCTCTCCCTTGTAGCTTGTTGAGGTACTCCTCCTGTCGAGTACCGTGGGTCTGCCGCGTCACACAGAGGTACTCCCCACTGTGGTCATGCCACGTCACACAGAGGTGCTTCCCACTAGGATAGTCGAAACACTCCGAGTCGAAAAGTCAATAGTTGTTAGGTCTCATCCAACTACTATGTCTCTGCACTCCGTTCGCTCGTCTCCGGAAGGATCCACTCCACGAGTTACTGTTCAATACTCCAACTATTATGAATTCCCAAGTAGAAGTATCTCAAAGGTCCGCCTCATCATAGGGATATCAACGCAACAAACGGCGCGTCAATCGGACGCCTTGTCTGCGAGTTATTGGCATTTCTGTTCGAGGGGCCCGGTTGGTTTTTAGGTTCAAACCAACATGGATGTACTCCAACTATGTCCAAACCTCAAGTGGAATATTCCAAAAGAACCGTCTCACTCCAAGCTTTCCATATCTGTAGACGGTTTGTTGATCGGGCACCCGTAGCCCAAGATACGGGCGAAAAGGTGTAAACAGGACAAAGCGGGTCCGGGTCCGGCCCGACCTGGGTCTAGACCGGGGTCCGACTCAATCCGTGGGTCTGACCTCGTTCAAGGGGGTGACCCGAACCGAGTTGTTAGCCCGGTTCGAGTGGACGTCCAGGCCCGAAGGCGGCCCGACCTGAGGGGGTGGCCCGGCCCGAGGGCGGGTCTCCCCGATGGTGGCCCTGCCTCGATGGGAGGCCCAGCCTGAGGGCGACTCGGCCCAATGGCATCCCAGCCCGGATGGGCGGACCGACCTAAGGGCGGCCCGACGGCTCATGATGTCAGCATAAGCTTTGGCCAGGGGGAAGCCACGCGCCCACTGGCTCCTGAACGGCTCTACCGTTTGCGTAGAGCTCCAACCTGCGCCAGGTGCTGCTGGTCCAACACACACGGGACCTGAAGGGGTCCCGCTCCTCCTGGCTGGCCGAGCGGCGAGCCGATCCACACCACCAGTACAGCACGATGGCGTTGTGCGCCTCCACTGCAGCCCGCCCTAGCCACGGCTCTCCTTCCATGCGGCACGGTGGTGGCACACCCTATTGGTGACCTGGTGGCCTTGTGCCGCCAGTTTCTTCATAGTCGGCCCGTCACCGGCCGTCGTTGCTTCGCCGCAGTCCATTGCACCACTGCCATCATCAAAAAATGTGAACAATAAAGAGGGAGGGTTGGGCCATGTCCATGTGGTCCGAGCCCTCCACGTTACGGTGATATAAATCGGTGATTCACATTCCATAATTTGAACTATGAAGAACGGGTACAAAAACAATTTAAATCCCCTACCTCGTTTTTCATTTATCGTTGAAGAAGTCACAAAAAAGGCGGGAATCGATTCATTGTTTGTCCCATTCATCACGCACTCCCAATTCAAGTTTGTGCATCAGAAAGTGTTCGGATATGATGATGTCGAAGATGGTGTTCTTCACGTTCTTCGTTGGAGAGTCCCCCAAGAGCTCCTCCTCTCCATAATTCTCCCAAAAAAAAGAAAGAATCATGCCAACCAAAATAATAGATGGAAATGACGTCTATTATTTTTTGGCACCACAATTCGAAAATTTGTGGTTAATTAAAAGAGACAACCCATTCAATTGACGAGGGTGGAGTCTCAATTAATTAGTAGGGTAAGTTCAATGGTTTCATCCCACATGAATGGGGTGTTAAAGGGGTTACATGTTTGGGTGGACCACACCATAATTATCCTCCCAAGGGAGGTTATTCTTGGGTGCCTCCCCCCCCCCCACCATAACCTCTCATGGGAGGTTAAGGTGTGGTGGCCCCACCTCCAACCTCCCATTGAAGATTTTAACTGCCACAATAAAAATAAGTTTCACTCTTATTTTTATTTCACTTATTAAAATCCCAAAATCTATCTTCCATTATCATTAGAATGCAACTGTAGTGAAGGTATCACTAAGTAATCACTGAAACTGTGAGTTCAATAGTGCCCTCATATTTTAATTCTAAGCACCATTTCAATAGTTATAAAATCATGCTCGCACGTTTACTGAACATACCCAAACAAAACTTCAGAAATTGATTTCAGGCACACCGGGCCTCGGAATCAAGCGCTGTAAATTTTCACGAACTCGTAAAAATACCATGTATTTAAGAATAAATTTTCCATAGAAATTACAGGTCTTTACATTCTCCCCACCTCATGTCTTTATGTCCCCATAAGCTACAACTCGAACTAAGGAAATAAATGGGGGTACTGAACACGCATCTGAGCCTCCCACTCCCATGTGCTCTCATAGAGGTTCCTATGATGCTAGAGAATGTTCACTAGAGGTATCAACCATCCACGAATGTCTCGCTCCTGTCGACCCTCGATCTCCACTGGAACCTCCATGAAAGTCACCCCATCATCAATGTCCAGCTCTCCAGGGTCGATGATGTGGGAAGGGTCGTGCACGTACCTCTTCAACTGAGATATGTGGAAGACGTCATGCACCTAGTGCAACTGAGGTAGAATATCTAGGTTGTAAGCCACCTCACCTACTCTTCTTAGGACCTGGAAAGGTTCAATGAATCACAGATATAACTTGCCACCTCCTCCAAATCTCCATAGACCTCATCGAGGTGAGACCCGTAAGAAGACGTGGTCTCCATCCTCGAACTCCAGAGGCCTCTGTCTCCTGTCAGCATATGGCTTCTTCCTGCTCTGTGCAATCTTCATCCGCTCCTCACTGATCTGCACCTTCTCCATGGTAGCCCGTACCATCTCTGGTCCCACTAGTGCTGACTCTCCTGGGTCTGTCCAGCATAGTGGCAATCTGCAAGGTCAACCAATAAAGTCCTTAAAAGGTGTCATACCGATGTTGGAGTGATAGCTGTTATTGTAGGCGAACTCCACCAAAGGCATGTGATCTTCCCAATTGTGACCAAAGTCGAGGACACATGTGAGGAGCATATTTTCGAGGGTCTGGATGGTCTGCTCAGTCTAACCATCTATTTGTGGATGGAAGGCGGTGCTCAAGAAAAGCTGTGTCCTGAAAGCCTCATGCAACCCCTTTTATAGCCCGGAAGTAAACCGTGCGTCACGGTCAGAGAAAACAGAAGAAGTTACTCCATGTAAATTCACAATCTCTTGTACATATAGGCGTCCCAAGATCTCTATTTATCCCTACTCTCTGATCGGTAGAAATTAGGCCAACTTGGTGAGTCGGTCAACGATCACCCATATCGAATCGTGACTCCTGGATGTACGTGGAAGACCCGTCACAATGTCTGTGGATATCCCATCCCACTTTTACTCTGGGTCCTCTAAGGGATGAACCAAGACTGCTGGTACCTAGTGCTCCGCCTTCACTTACTGACAAGTGAGGCATCGTGAGACAAACTCTGCTATTGCCTTCTTCATACCTGGACACCATTGCTGTCGTCGAAGGTCCTGATACATCTTCGCCACCCCTGGATGTACCACTAGAGTGGAAGTGTGGAAATCCCTCAACACTTCTTCCTAAAGTGCTACTGGTACCATAGTACGTCCCTTGAATAGGATGACGTGCTCCCCACCTTCAGAAAATTCATCAGGTGTCTGCCCTGTGGATATCTGAGCACGTCATGTCTCACAGTCAGCGTCTCCATGTTGCGCCTCCCTGACTCACTGAAGAGGTGGAGGAGTGACTATAAGAGATTATAGATAGGCTGCTCTATCCCTATCCAAAAAGGATATCTGTAAGCCAGCCTACTGCTCTATCACCTCTCCTAGCAGTTGTATATCAAATCTTCTACTGATAGCATCTGAAACAACGTTTCCCTTCCCAGGAGTATAGACTCTCTCAAATTCATGGTCCTGGAGGAACTCAAACCATTGTCATTGCCTCAGGTTTAGGTCCTTCTGGGAGAAGATATACCTGAGACTCTTGTGATTAGAGTAGACTGTGAAATGAATGCCCATAAGATAGTGCCACCACATCTTCAAGGCGAATACCACTGTTTCTAACTCCATGTCATGGGTAGCGTAGTTCTGCTCATGCTGTCTTATTTGATGAGAACCATATGCGATCACTGCTCGCTCCTACATCAAGACACACCCAAGTTCGGTCCCTAATGCGTCGCAGTAGACTATGTACCCTGCGCCTTCCTCCAGAAGCCTCAAGATAGGGGAACTAGTCAACCACTGCCTCATCTCCTGAAATCTCTACTGTAATATCTCTAACCACACAAAGGTTTTCCCCTTCTTCGTCAAGGATGATAGTGGTGCTGCAACTCTGGAGAAGTCTATAACAGACCTTTGATAGTACCCAGCCAAACCCAAGAAACTCTGTACCTCTATCACACTCCTGGGTTTCTCCCAAGAAAGTACCCGCCTCAATCTTCACTAGATCTACTACAACTCCATAATCTGAGATGATATGCCCCAAGAAGTGAACCTCTTGAATCCAAAACTAGAACTTTGAGAGATTACCATAAAGACGGTGCTCTCAGAGTGTGTCCAGTACTACCTGCAAATGGTAGGAAATCTCCACCTCAGTGGTAGAGTACATCAGAATGTCATTGATGAAGACCACGACAAAGATATTGAGGTATGGCTGGAAGATCTTTTTCATGAGACACATGAAAACAACTGGAGCGTTGGTTGCACTGAAGGGCATAACTAAGAACTCATAGTGGCTGTACTGACACCTGAAGGCTGTCTTCTGCACATCCTCGTCTCAAACTTTGAGCTAGTGATAGCCTGTTCTGAGGTCTATATTCAAGAACTATCGTGCTGCCTTGAGCTGGCCAAAGAGGTCGTCAATCCTCGGAATTGGGTACTTGTTCTTCACGGTCACCTGGTTCAGGCGACAGTAGTTGACACAAAGCCTCAAGCTCCCATATGCTTTCTTGGCGATCAGAATCGGGGCTGCCCAGGGAGAAACACTAGGCCAGATGAATCCCTTCCCCTGTAAGTTTTCCAGTTGTACCCACATCTCACGAAGCTCAACGGGAGCCATCCGATATGCTGGAGTAGATATCAGTGTCATCCTGAGGTACAGATCAATATAGAAATCCACCTCTCTACGAGGAGGTAGTCCTAGAACATTGTTAGGTAAAACATCCGCATACTGGTCCACCACTACAGGATAAGTCAGACTCTCCACATCAACTGGACTGAGGGTAAGGCAAGACAACTGGTGAGTGATCAGATACACCCCCCTCTAAGTAAGTCCATCATATGCTGAAAAGGTTCTATTCTCACCAGTGAAGGTGAAATTAGTCCCATCTGTGCGGACACACCCCACTTTGCGCCTAATATAGTCGATCTGAGAATGGACTATAGATAACTAGTCCATTCCCAAGATGACATTGTAAGGTCTCGACGCCGCTACGCAGAGATCACAGCCAAATCTCTCACCTCCTTGATTAATCTCACACTACTGGAACTAGTGTGTAATCATTGAGTCTTCTCCCGTAGGAGTCTCTAGCCGTAAGGATCAAGCCAAAGGCTCCGTCAGAATCTCCGAGCTCTAAACGAGGGAAGTGGCAATGAAATAATGACTGTCACTTGTGTGTATAAGAACTACAGATAAGGTGGAGTAGACACAGATCTCACCTCGAATCATCTCTGGAGTGCCATGGTCGTATGCTTCAGCTTACTGAAGTTGATCTCTCCCCTATCCACCTGCTCCCTGCAGTCGGGGTGGACCTCCTAGTGGTGGTGGCGGTAGCACCTCGTAACGTCGTCCACTGCCAGCTGCTCGACCAACTCATCTGCCACGTCTTCCTAAGCCCTACACACTACCTTGATCTAATCTCTACCTCTACTTGGGAGGTCCCTCATCTATCTATTGATCATCAGAATGGCAGGTCGAACAGTCATGATCCATGTGACACTACCCACCGCAAGAGTAGCACTGCCTGCTCCTGGCAGGTAATTCACTGCCCCGGGTGCCCCAAATGACTGATCCTGGGTCATCTGGTCGCCCACCTGTGGGTATGGTCCTCTTGGACCTCTGTGTCATCTGTCTACTTCCAGCTGCATAAGACTCCACTATAAGTCGACCAGTGGTGGGTCTCGCTACTGGTGACTTCTTAGCAAGGAAACTCTCTACTAGAAGGGCTCTCTCTAACACCCTCGCCTGCGTCGGGATGCTGAGGGAGATTATCGAGGCTCTGATCTCTCACCTGATCCCCTGCTCGAAGGTTCGGGCCGTGAATAATGGATCCCGTACAATATTCATGGAGTGGCGAGAGAGGTCGGAGAACCTCGCTGAGTAGTGTGATACTGTCATGTTTCCCTGATGCAGATAAAGTAGCTCATGTATCTGCACCGCTCGAAGGTTGGATGGTACAAACTCTGCCCGGAAGAGGCTCTCGAAGTATATACAAATAAGTGTCACATCGACATGCACCTGGAGCATCAGGCTCCACCATCTGCCTACTACTACCTACAGACTCTCACTGTAGCCTCCAGCTAATACTTAGCCGCCTGTGGGTCCATCTCTCCACGGAACCTGGGTGGCCTCTGGTGTTGGAACTCATGCAACGCGCTCAAGCGGCGTGCATTTTCTGTTGTTGGGGCTGGTGGAATCGGTGGCCCAACGGGAAGTGGTACCACTGGTAAAGGTCCCTACAAAGAGGCCTCATCGCTCGGTGGGATATCAGAGCGTATGACTCTCGGGGCTCTGAGGGGATGAATTCTTAAAGAAACAGATGCAACATGGTCAAAAGACTATACCTGGTGAGCTGACCTGGTTGAGCTGACTTAAAGGAAATTTTTTAAACACACACGCAATTAGTGTTTTCGTGCACTAAGTCAGAAATCAGTAGTCAGGGTCCTCTTGTATTGATACGTCAGTCGCCCACACCAACATTGGACTCCCTGAACTGAAAACCACACTTAGTACCCTTAACACTACTGCTTCACAGAAAATAATGATCAGAGTCCTAAGTTCTGCGGTAGAACCGACTCCTCTAATACCAATTTGTCAAGACCCATCCCCCGGGGCCTGTATCGTGACTATCCCAAGACCACCTTCCATAGTCCAGGGGCTGGAGACTAGCACCAAAGGCGTAAATCCCTAATCTGGGAAGGCATTTCCTTTAAAAACTAAAGATGCACAATAGAGTAACCAACTGGAAGTAAAACACCAAGTAAATATTGTATACAAAAGAGAGTTATGAAAGTAAAGGGGGTCGGAAATACAAGGACAACAGTAAAGTACAAGTAAATGGAAAAAAAGTACAACTAAAAGCAAGTACACCTGAAATAAAGTAAAGCAGCTACTGGGTCATCCTCCGGGGTTCCTACCTGAAGGGTAGGTACAGATGGCCTCCTCATCACTCCACGTCCATCTGTCCACTCCATGCACCGTCACTCCAAGTAGTCCACCTCTAGGTACCATCCAGTCCTACTACTCTCTACCTCAGTCATCACTGTCTGTCATCTGCAACCAACACAACGATGTGCGGGCATAGCCCGTGCAGGGGTGAGTATAATGATACTCAGTAGGGACCCTGAGACCCTCAAGGTCTCACAATATCCAGCAAGGATAACCACAATGTAAAGAATAAATGGATAACCCTTATCTTGGTATATTCCCATACATATACCTAAGTTATCTAGTAACTCATCTCAATCATGAGGTAAACACAAAATTCATTAACTCATCTCAAACTAGGATTTTATTCAAGGGGGGTAGTATCAATTAACAACCCCAATCACTCTGTCGGAACCTCATTAGATGGTGTATTCCTCCTCTACTGAGTACAGTGGGCCTACCACATCACACAAAAGCGCTTCCCACCTGTCTGGACTACTTTAGTAC
The DNA here is from genome assembly GCA_963277665.1 of Viscum album. NCBI lineage: Eukaryota > Viridiplantae > Streptophyta > Magnoliopsida > Santalales > Viscaceae > Viscum > Viscum album. The sequence continues at coordinate 256,305,915 of OY728156.1, read as the reverse complement.
TCCTCCTATCGAGTATCGTGGGTCTGCAGCGTCACACAGAGGCGCTCCCCACTGTCGGTATGCCGCGCTCACACAGAGGCACTCTCCCTCGTAGCCTGCTGATGTACTCCTCCTATAGAGTATCATGGGGCTGCCGCGTCACATTGAGGTGCTCCCCACTGTGGTCATGCCACGTCACACAGAGGCGCTTCCCACTGGGCTAGTCGAAACACTCCGAGTCAAAAGGTCAGTAGTTTTCAGGTCTCAGCCAGCTACTAGGTCTCCGCACTCCGCTTGCTCGTCTCCAGGAGGATCCACTCCAAGAGCTACTGGTTGATACTCCAACTGCCACTAATTCCCAAGTAGAAGTATCTCAATGGTCCTCCTCATCATAGGGATCTCAACACAACAGACGGTGCGTCAATCAGACGCTCGGTCTGTGAGTTATTGGCATTTCCGTTCCAGGGGCCCAGTTGGTTTTTTTGTTCAAACCAATCTCTCTATACTTTAGCTATGTCCAAACCTCAAGTGGTATATTCCAAAAGAACCTTCTTTCTCCAAGATTTCTATCGCCATAGATGGTTCGTCGATCGGGCACCCGTAGCCCATGATACGGGCGAAAAGGTGTAAACAGGCCAAAGCGGGTCCGGGCCAGGTCCGACTCAGTCGGGCTGACCCGGCCCGACCCGGGTCCGCACCGGGGTTCGACTTGATCCGCGGGTCTGACCCTCTCCAAGGGGGCGGCCCGGCCTGAGTGGTCGGCCCTGTCCGAGTAGACAGCCCAGCCCGAAGGCAGCCCGACCCAAGGGGGAGGCCTGGCCCGAGGGTGGCCTGGCCCGATGGAGGCCCGACCCGGATGGGCAGCCCGTCCTGAGGGAGGCCTGGCCCGGCTGCCCGACGGCTTGCGGGGTCTGCCTAAGCCATGGCCAGAGGGGATGTCGCGTGCCCCCTGACTCCCGAACGGCTCTACTATTCATGTGGAGCTCCAACCGGCACCAGGTGGCGTCGGTCCAGCACATGCTGGACCCGACGGGGTCCGGCTTTTCCCGGCTAGTCAAGTGGCCAGCCACTCCACACCACCTCCATGGAACGATAGCGCCATGCCCCTCCTCCATGGCCTTCCCTACCCACGGCACTCCTTTTGCGTGGCATGGAGGTGTCGCGCCCTCTTGGCGACCCGGCGGCCTTGCGCTACCGGCCCATCCCCGACTGTCATTGCTTCACCGCGGTCTGTTCCTCTGGCAGCACCATTGCACCACCGACTTCATCAAAAAATGAGAACAAAAAAGAGGGAGGTTCGGGCCGTGTTCATGCAGTCTGAGCCTTCCTCGTTACGGTAATATAAATCAGCAATTCACATTCCATAATTTGAACGACGAAGAACGGGTACAAAAACAATTAAAATCCCCTACCTCATTTGTCATTGATCATTGATGAAGTCACAGGAAAAGGCGGGCATTGATTCTTTGTTCACCGTGTTCATCACGCACTCCCAATTCAAGTTCGTGGGTTGGAAAGTGTTCGGAGATGACGAATTCGAAGATGGCGTTCTTTGCATTCTTTATTGGAGAATTCCCTAAGTGCTCCTCCTCCCCTTAATTCTCCCAACCAAAATAAAGAAGCTTGCCAACCAAAATAATAGATTGAAATGACGTATATTATTTGTTGGCACCAAAATTCAAAAAATTTTGGTTAATTAAAAGAGAAAACCAATTAAATTAATGAGGGTGGAAGCTCAATTAATTAGTGGGGGAATTTCAAGGGTTTCATCCCACATGAATGGGGTGTTAAAGGGGTTAGATGCTCGGGTGGCCCCCACCTTAATTATCCTCCCAAGGGAGGTTATGATTGGGTGGGCCCCACCACCATAACCTCTCATGAGAGGTTAGGGTGTGGTGGCCCCCACATCCAACCTACCCTTAGAGATTTTAACTGCCACAATAAAAACAAGTTTCACTCTTATTTTTATTTAACTTATTGAAAACCCAAAATCTAACTTCCATTCTTGTTAGAACACAACTTGGGTGAAGGTCTCACTAAGAAATCACTGACATTGTGAGTTCAACGGTACCCTCAAATTTTTATTCCGAGCACCGGTTCAAAAGTTATAAAATCCCACTCGCACATTTACTGAACGTACCCGAAAAAAACTTCAAAAATTGATTTCGAGCACACCGGTCCTTAGAATCAAGCGCCGTAAATTTTCGCGAACTTGTAAAAAACCCATGTATTTAAGAAAAAAATTTCCATGGAAATTCCAGGTCTTTACAACTTTAATGGTGAATGGGTAGAGAAATGGATGATATATTAATTTTAAAAAAACATAAAATTTCATAATTATTTTATATACCCATTAATTCAAACATTATTACCAACCAAGTCATGTTTAAATAAAAAAAAATCCACTATTATGTGGAGATAGTAAGTTGTATATACGTATGCACTATGCTTTCGTTTTTCATAAGATTCATAAAATGAGTAATATGGTTGTATCATAATAATAATAACATAAAAATATATATATTATAATTGATTTATTATTATTTTTATGGTTATTATATATTAAGAGGATATGGAAGAAGAAATAAATTTGATAGAGTCGGTAAAGACAATTACCTCTAATGTGATGGAGCACCTTTATAAATTCTATTAAGGGGCCTAGGGTGGGTCTTTTAGAAATCTGAGAACCACAAAAACAAAAATAAGGATGAATATAAGAGAGATAAGTTGAGTTTGGTCAATATATATGGCTAAATGTGGTGTAAATAAGTGTAGGAAGGGATTCCCTTTTATAATTGAGGAGAGGAGCACTTTTGGAATTTCTCAAAATTATAAAAAATAATAAGACTATTTCAGAGTAAAATGCTTCCAAATGGACCATAATTAACATGGGATAAAATATCGACTATATTGTATCCTTTTTTATCCTTATTTAATATTTTTATGATTTATAAATAATTTAATAAAATAATAATCCCATAAAATATCATTATAGTCAATTTTGATATTATTCATTACTATGACTTTAAAAACATCAAGAGAAAAATTAAAATTGGAAGAAACTATTTTTATATCCTAAAAATGTTTTTTTCATATATATAATTATGGTATAACCTTAAATATCTCAAATTATATTTATTTTTATATTTTTAATATCATTTATTTGATTTTTTTTCAATAATTGAATAGTTACTGTATCACTATTGTGCAAGAATTAAAGGTAATTATTTCTTCCCTAAAAATTAAAATGAAAATATCATTATTCATAATTATATTTTATATTAAAAAATAATATTTATAATATATTAAATATTTTTGATAACATAATATTAATAATATTACACTTATTAAAACAAGATTGTGACATGTTTGAATTTTCCTTAAATAAATTATTATAATATTTTTAATGTCAACCAAGTGGCTCTAAAAGGACATAAATTAGACCCATTGATTATTATTATTGAAAATTAATCATATAATATAATTTTTTAAAATTTTAGGTTCATTTTATAATCCTTATCATATTATTTTTTACCCTTAATTACTCAATTTAACCTGAAATATGGTAACAAAAATTACCAAGGTTACTACTCATCTTGAAAAAAAGGGATATATTTAATAAATATATAACCACTAATTAAAAAAAATTATTCAATTTTTTAAAATTCAAAACACTTATGTTGCATAATTTATGATCAATTTAATCTAGAAAGATGCAAAGAAAAACAATTTTTTAGAAAAATTCCATATTTAAATATAAAAGGTTTTTATACTAAATTAAAGTATTAAATGCATTTAAGAACCCATAATTTAAATTATATTAAATAAAATTTAACCAATTAAAATATAAAACTAATCCAAAATAAATTTTAACTTTTAAAATCTTTGAAAATAAATTACATTTTTTAATAATAATCAGTATTTTTTACTATTCCTTAAAAAATCAATATTTTCAGAAAATTCTCAAAACTTTTTCCTAAGATAATTTTTACATGATGAATTAAAAAATAAATTTTATTTTTTTCCAATACACATTCTATAAGATTCAAAATTAATTATATTCACTTTCTTATAAAAGTAATAAAATCATTTTTTAAGAATAAAATTATATTACTAAAAATTTAGTGTTTATTTATTAATAATTAATAAATATATTTCATAATATAGTCATTCTCATTCATATACAACCATTAAATTGATAGTTTGTAAAAAAAATAGAAAATATTATTATTATAATAGATAATCATGGTTCTTTTAAACCCAGTGTTATGTGAAACACAAGCTATCTAAGTAATCAAATTATTACAAAAAAATGTCAAGGTGTTACACTCTTCCCCCATTATGAAATTTTATCCTTGAAATTTTGTTTTACAAACATTGGTGGAAATAGTTGAGGGTACTTCTCCTTCATCACTCTCATTAGTTTCTGTGTCACATCTTCAAATTTTTGGTTCCTCTATAGTACTTTAATTAGGTGAGTGGTCTTTTTGTGTATAAGTTTATATATATAGTCCAATATCTTAACCAGATAATCATCATAATAAATATCATTTTATAGATCTACCACCTCTAAATGCATTACATGTGAGGGATTTGGTATGTACTTCCATAGGAGTGATACATAGAATATAGCATATACTTGAGACATGTACAGTGGATATGCAATTCAATATGCCAAAACTCTGATAATATAAAGAATATAAAAGTGGAAAATGTACTTGGGAATTATATTTCCCTTATTCCCAAATCTCATGACTCTCATCCATGGATATATGTGGAGGAATACCTTATCTTCATCATTAAACTCTAAGTCTCATTGGTGATTCTATGTAGAGATATTCTATCAACTTTGGCCAACCCTTATGTGTTGTTTAATGGAATTTACCATTTCTACAATATACCTTACCATTTCAGGTCCTTGTATATTATTTTCATTTACTTCATCCTAGAAATTAAGTGTTCTACATCTCTTCCCATAAAGGGATTCATATAGACCCATTTGGAAACGTAAGTGAAAAATGTTTTTGTAATAAAACTCAACCAATTGAAAATGTTAATACCATCCTCCTTTGATGTCCATTGATAATTCTCTTAAAATTTATTTAATGTTATAAATGGTTCACTCATACTAAAATTCATTTTTAGGGTGATAAGTCATAGTAAATTTTAACTCAGTGTTTAGTGCATGTTGTAATCTTTTCTAGAACTTGGAGGAAAATTTTGGATCTCAATCAGATACAATTGATATTGGTACTTCATACATCCTTAGTAATTTTATGATTTGTATCCATGAGAGTTCATCGAGTGATAATTATTATCAAATTTTAATAAATTGTGTTGTCTTTATAAGATTATCTGCAACAACCCATATATCATTATTTCTTCTGGATTTATTAGGAAATCTAATAATGAATTCTATGGTGGTATTTTCCCATTTTCAGGTACGTATAGGTAATGGATGCATTTTCACCTTAGACATTTTCCTTTTCAGCCTTAACGTGATGGAATACGAGGAACTTTGTTGTATATTCAACGATATCCTCCTTCATATTGTCCCACAAATAGTTCACTTGGAGATCTCAATACATCTTTGTGCTTCTTGGGTGGATGGAGAAGGTTGATCAATTTTCATCACTCAAAATATCCCTCTTTATATAATTATTTTATAGTACACATATTCATGAACCAAATATTATGACTCTTTTCAAATTAATTTTTAAATTCATGGATTTACCATTTCTGTAGGTTCCACCTTCTTCTAAATTTCTACATCATTTCTTTGAACATCATTTATCTTCTCCATAAGGGGTGTTTGAGAAATCATTTGAGAAACTAATGATGATGTTTCTCCATTTATGATTATCATTTCAATGATTTTTAAGTCTAAAAAATTGGATCTTTTTTCAATGATGGTAGCGGATTGAGGAGTCACAATCCTTGATGAGATCTAACTACATTAATTGGAGAATATTAATCTCCTTCGATGGGAATTTATATTTTAGGCTCTTATGATCAGTATATATCTCATACTTATCCCCATAGAGATAAATCCTCCAAATTTTCATCATGAATATTACAACCTCTAACTCCACATCATGCATGGGATAGTTTTTCTCATAAACTTTTAGCTGCCTTGAGCTGTAGGCTATTAATTTATAATTTTCCATTTTTACCCATCCTAATACCTTATTTGATGCATCGTTGTATAAAAATATTTATTCCCACATTTGTGGGTTATGCATGTACTGGTGTAGTGATAAGCCTCTTTTTCAACCCTTTAAAGTGGTATTCGCATTCACAGGTCCATAAAAAATTTACTCCATTCTGACTCAACTTAGTTAGTTATTTTGATAATCCTGAGAAGTTCCACACAAATCATAGGTAATACCCAGTAAGACCAAGGAAACAATAGATATTCATTATAGATTATTGTATGGGCCACTCCTCAATTTATTTTGTATTAGAAGGATCCATAGATATCCATTTGTTGGTGATAACATGACCCAATAAAGATACTTCTTCTATATAAAACTCACCTTTACTTTACTTTGTGTATATTTTCCCTATTCATAAATTCTTTATCATAGTACTCAAATTATCCTCATACTCATCCTTGATCTTGGAGTATATTAGAATATAATCTATAAAGACTATCAAAATTTTATTGAGGTAATATCTAAAGACTATGTTCATTAAGTATATGAAAATTTATAGATCATTAGTGAGTCTAAATTGAATCACTATGAACTCATATTGTCAACACCTTGTTTGAAAGGAAGTCTTGGGAATATCTTTCTGCTTCACCAATAATTGTTGATATCTCATCCAAAGGTCCACATTTGTAAAATAATTGGTCTCATATAGTTGATTTAGCAAGTAATCAATCCTTGGTAGGGAATAATTTTTATTTATCGCGATATTGTTAAACTGATGATACTTAATGTAAAAGTGCATTTATCTGTATTTTCTCTTAACAAAGAGGATTGGATCACCCTATGGTGAAGCATTCAGGTATATAAAACCCTTTTATATATTCTCTTGTAACTGATTCTTTACTTCTTCCTACTTAATGGTGTCCATACTATAAGGATTCATTGATATAGAAAGAGATCCAGGTATAAGTTCAATTGAGAACTCAACCTCTCGGTCATGATGAAGATTGGGACATTCTTCAGGGAACACATCAGTGTATTAACTTACAATGGTCATGTCGTCAAGCCTGATCATCTCCTTTTTCAAAATCATTTGAGCTATATATACTTTCTCATAAGGAAATAATATCCACACTTGAGTTGATGATTCTTAAAGAGATTAATCCTCCTCCTTATACTTGTATAGAATTATAGGATGCCTTGAGATGTGAAGGGCGATATCTATATTATGAAATTTGATTTTTGGGTATGAATAACTATAGCCATTATGTAACACCCCGACCCCAGCTACCCAGAGTCGGTGCATTACTTCGTAACATTGGCATGATCACAAAAGATCAAGTCTCGAAAGACCGATTAGTTTAGTAGCCTTGGAAATACTAGATACATTCGTAAACTTTATATTACATCATAATGTGAAAAACTAAAATAACAAAGTCTCCATATAACACACTCATATCCTCTTCTGACAATCCCTACAGGTCATTCATAAAATACTTCTTCACATCCTGGAAGATATTAAAACATTGAAAGGGGTGAGCTCAGATGCTCAGTAAGGATAGCAATAATGCGGAGTCTTTCCTAAATAATCATTAACAATTAAGGCAATGTATAAATAAAACAAAAGCATTTTAAACATGAACTTCAACATAATATGGCAAAAGTAAAATGAGATAATTCCATTCACTTCTTCACATGGATATTCTACTGGTCGAATAATCACATGCAATAACAATAACCACTTTCATAATGAAGGAATGTATAATGCCGGACATTCTGAAACATTTTGTCAAGGCCTCGGCCAAGACGTCTAAAATGATTAAGGCCTCGGCCAAAACCATAAATCAAATTGGGTAAGGGCATCGGCCAATTCCACGTCTAGTTGTCTCATGATACCTACCGATGCAATTTTTTTTAGAAGATAATTACGTTTAAAATTGCTCAAATATACTCCAGTGTTTTTCTGAAAACATTATGCAAGCTTCTGAAAAAAAAATAACTAATTCTGAGACTGCTCGACTAATTACAGGTCATGATGGGTCCACGCCCAATCCCTTCCTGTCTAACACACTCGAGAGTCGGGTTTTCTGAAAACATTTTTAAGCTTGCGTTAAGTACATATACATTTTCACTGGATTTTCATATATTGGAGAGAAATATATCTTTTTTGAAATCATTTAAAAATCACATAGTTATAAAATAAAACCATTTGAATAAACGTAAATGTCAAAGGGGTTTATACACCGTATAAAAGAAAGTTGTGTATAAAACCAAATATGCCTTAATGAAAGGAGATTGAGACGAAGTCCTTAAAAAAATCATTTTTTTTAAATAAAGTACATCTATAATGTGTATTCACTACAAGTACACATAAATAATGTACAAATACAATATAGGACATAATAATATCATGACATAATTTGAAAGTAGGAGATTAACCCAAAGAATGGAAGTTGGGTTAAGAAAATCCCTTACAAAGATAATTTTTTAAATAAAATAGATCCATTATATGTATTCAATATAAGTACACATAATGAAAGTAAAAAATACAGGATTGGACATAATAATATCATGACATAATTTGAAAGTAGGAGATTAACCCAAAGAATGGAAGTTGGGTTAAGAAGTTCCCTTACCTTGCGTCTTGTCCTGACTCGACTGTTCTTTAACCTCCTGAATAATAAACTAGAGTTAATTTATATTTACTTTAGAACCTTTTTCATGTTCATTATTCCATTTATATCACTTATTACCATGTTATGAACATTATTTAATTATTTAAGTTAATAACGGTCGTTTTGTCGATCTTTGGTACTTGTGTCAAAAATAAACTTCTTATAATTACAAGTTGTTCATGTGGTGAAATATCCATTATATCCAGAATTATATTCATGATGTAGATATCATATATATCATATATATACATTATATACATTCATTCATAATTTCACGTAACATTTAGAGGTAAGAAATGAAATGCACCGTTCATGGAGACGGTAAGCCGTACGTACGCATGAACGCTACTTTCATTTCTATTTCATATTTAATGGAATGAAATCATAATGATATAAATTTATAATATAATTCCAGTATAATATTTTGTATAATACCATTTACTCCATCCTTTATACATCCCACATATGGAATTAACGATTCAAATCACTTTGAGGGGGCGGTAGTCCGCACTTCCTAAAATGAAATTATCGCGTTTACCCATAATGGAAATCATAAAGTATGCCATAAATGAGAAATACAGAAGCATAAGTAAAACATAAACATATTATATATCATATATAAAAATAGTGACATCTTAATGGCCACCTTTGAAGGTGTTATATGAGTGTTGAACAATCATCGTTTCGTGAGGCAGAAATTCGCCATCCACAGAAACCGTATGTTCTTTAACCATTAGATGTAAGTGTGTGTAAGTGTATCTCGAATCCTTCTTATAACAACATCCTAGTATATTGAGGATATTGGTGTTTTTACAAAAGAAATGAATAAAAAGAGTTTAGGGGGTTGGAGAAGAAAAATGAAACAAAACAACATTAGAGAAGACATTACCTCAAAATCGGGTAACTCTTTTTTATTTGAGCCAAAGGATTCCTTGGGAAGAGTTCTGCCCACAGTGAGGCTTCTAGGAGTAAGAGGGGGAAGTTGGGAGAGTATTTGGGAAGAGTTTGTCCGAGCCAAATGGCTTGAAAGTGTGAATAAGGTGGGAGAGGTGGGGGCCTTTTATAAGTGGAGAGGAGGGGCTCTTTTGGAAAGATTGAAATGTTACATTATTACACAATGCTTTTCGGATTATAAAGGTCCCACACTTATATAATTCGAGTCTAAGGTGATAAGGGTTCGAAATATCCTCATCCAATTGGATTTGGACAAGTGTAAGCCTTTGATTTTGCATTATCTTCCCATTTTATTTAAATCGTTAAATAATGAGGTCATCGCTGCATCATCATGATGTCATAAATAATTTAATTTATATAATGTATAAAAATTATAAAAAAAATACTATGATGTAGTAAATCTTTTTAGCTTTATAATGAATATTTATAGTCAAAATTTGGACTTGTTTAACCCAACTTAAAATTTTTTTTAGTAAAACAACTCATGTTTGTGTCAATTTAATTTTAACATTAAATAAATATATATTAATGTCATTTTCCAACTAAAGTGGCTCCATGGGGTCCCCAAGTTGACCCATGGGTTGTCTTGGTCGGCCATGACTCATCCAATAGTAGTAGGACAAGTTTCAAGATCATATCATATTATTAAAACATTGTTTTTTCCTTAAACTACACTAATTACCTCTAATCGCGATTAAGAACTTAAAAGTTACTATTCACCAAAAATTTATTTTAATCTCATTGAACCACATTTTACTTCTTAATGACAACCATGTATGTCGGATTTTTGAAAATCAAAACACAGAAGTGGTAATATTTCATTTAAATGAAAAATCAGTTATTTAACTACCACTTAGTGGTTTCACTATTCATCAAAAATTGAAGTTTTTCAGAACAAGGCCAAAATTTCACCCTAAGCTATAATTGATATTCCGAATTCAAAAATGATGTCTATTTTACAAAATTCCAAACATATAAGTTGCATTAATTAATTTTATAATTAATTCCTGCTGTCACAACAAATAGCGTGTTTTAAGAAACAATTTATATCAAAAGATTAGCAATTGTTTATGTCCAATTTCAAAGTGAAATTAATTCTAATGAACACCATTGGATAAAATGGTAAAAATATATTCTAATTATACTTTAAAACCACTCAATAATATAACTTATCACTATAAATTATTTTGATTAAAAAAGTTGTTTTAATTATTTTTCAATATTCATAAAAATTTGGAAGTTCTCAGAAAATTACAAAAAATTCAACATAGGCCAATTTCAATATTAGGAATACAAAAATGAAGTCCATTTTGAAATATAAAATTTCTATAATTTTAAAAAGTCGTTATTACTATTTATAACGGCTACTATGATTAGTCGTGGTGTTTTAGAACTCGAAGTTGCGTACAATTCAAGCTATTGCATTATTGAATGAGAAGCGTATCATGGAAGCTCGGGGTGTTACATTCTCCCCTCCTTCAATAAATTGCGTCCTCGCAATTTGAAATTTTTTTCTTTGAAAATAAGAGGTTGAAAATAGAAAATACCTTTGTGGAAAACCCACATCAGAAATAAGGTTAATAAAATTTAGCCTTAATAAGAGGGAAATGGAAATAAGAAAGTCACCACCAAATTATGATCTCGATAAGGAGAACATTGGTGGAAATTAGAGACATATAATTGGAGGAAAAACGTAAATATTTGTAGGGAGTGATTGAGGTCATCAATCACAATCAACTGTCAAATTGATGGCCTCAAAGCCTTTAATCTATGTTGATTTAAAATATCATTAGTTAAACAAGACATAAGGTATTAGGATAACACATTTTTTGTTTTAATATCCCTTTACTAAAGTTTAAGAATTAATTTATTCATTGAATAATAGATAGGTATATATATATTTATGCCTGACAATTGGAGTTTCAACCTTCAACTCACCTTTCACTCAAAAAGATAATAGAACCCAAAAATATTATACTTTTCCTAATTGTATAAGGTTCCAAATGTTAACACATACAATTTAGATTAGTAAAATTATTTTGTAATAACCAGGGACTTCCTATAGGCTAGTGGTAAATAAAGGCATGTCGCACTATGGTTGTGGGTTCGATTCCTGCAGCTTTGTCCGACGCGACGGGTTATGCCCCACCCTGCAGGTTGTCCTTTTCCTAAAAATATAGTACTATACTATTCCAAAAATTATCTTCATAAATGTTTTAACCTTAAACAATACTATCTAAAGATCAACTTAATCCATTCCAACCTTTATAGTTATCCAAAATACCTCCGTCCAGACTTTCTCTAAAGGGTCGTTAAATTCCAAAATCAATTATAACCTCAGATTCCCCAAACAAAGTAAAGTTTCTCTTAGTTTCACATACTAAAAATATGATTACCTTCATCATATTAAATCCTTAATGAAAACAACATGTACTGCAGTACAATCCTTATATATATCACATTATTCTTATAACCATAATCTAGTTCTTGAGTCCAAAAACACAAATACAATAATTATTCCGCTTCAACTGTAGTCACAGCATAAGATTGGCCTTTATCCCTTGGCCTTTTCTGAGGTAAGTTTCCTTGACGCTTAGGACATTCATTTGCATAATGCCCCATTTCCCTACAATTGTAGCATTCAACTTTGACAGCCTCTTTCTTTCCCTTGCAATCACGAGCTTGGTGACCCTTTTCTCCACATTTATAAAAAACTCCCATTCCTTTTAGGCACGTACCAGGTTGATTCTTCCCACAATTATCACATAATGGAAAATCCTTCTTTCCCTTTTCCCTTTATCTATCTCTTGTTCCCCTGTTCTCTTCTTCTCTTGCTTTACTTTGTTGTCATAAGACTTAGAGAATTCCTTTTCTGTCTTGATAGCACACGAGACAATATCTTCGTATGATGAGAAGGATTGTGATACTAAAGCTCGACGGAGAAATGGTTTTAACCCATCAAAGAAACGATCAATCTTACTCCTTGGGTTACGTATATAATCGGCAGCATGCCTCGCTAACCTTGTAAAGTTAGCCTCATACTTTGCGACATTCTCATCCTCCTTCTGCCTCAAACTCAGAAATTTCCTTTCCATATCTGCTCGATGGTCACGAGGAAAGTATTTTTCTAAGAAAATCTCTTTGAACTCCCTCAATTCCATATTCGATACGTCATCATCCTCCTTTGTGTTTTGAATCAGCGACCACCACTGATCGGCATCTCCAGTGAGGCGGTAAACTGCCATGACAACCTTCTCCCTTTTGCTACTCCCCAAGGCATGGAATATTTTCTCTAAGGAGTTTATCCATTGCTCAGCTACTAATGGATTTGTACCCCCATTAAATGTTGGTGGTTGTTGCCTCATGAAGCATTCTAACATTGATCCTCCACGTTGCGGATCAGGGTGCTCCATACGAGTAAGGTTATTATTCATAACCTGGGTGAGTTGTCCCAGTATGGTAATAAGTTGATTAGCACCAGTTTTATCTCCAGATCCACAATAATTATCTTGAGCAGGAGGGCAATCCCTACACGGTGTTCGTGCATTGATACGATTTCCATTCCTTCCACTAGGCGCCATTTCTATACAATGGCATAAACTAGATTAGTTTATGAATCAAAATACATAATTCCATACTTATAAAATACTTACAATAAATTGAAATATTTATGGATATAATCCATAATCATAAAAAGGTTTTCATTGAGGAAGTATATACTCATAACCGTTCATAGTGGTTTGTAAAGAAAATGAGAATTATCCTAAGCATATCCCCCGGGAGTGTCGTAACCAAGAGTGCAGCAAGGCCCGTTGTCGTGCACCAGTTCCCGTTCGAGTCTAGATCAAAGCGGTGTTTTCGGGTTTTACCCCTAGGTACATCTGTGCCAGAGCCGTCTCTACCTGCTCGTATCCAGAAAGTGATGTATTGCTCGGAAAACTCATAACATCTCTATAATACCAAAATTCTAGGAAGTTCTTCTATACTAATCCTCAAAGTCTATCTTTGGGCTATGTGCTCTAATCAGAGTTTATCTAAATCTAGCTTCCAAGGTTAGTACTAAACTGCCTCTGATACCAACTGTAATGCCCCGACCCCAGCTACCCAGAGTCGGTGCATTACTTCGTAACATTGGCATGATCACAAAAGATCAAGTCTCGAAAGACCGATTAGTTTAGTAGCCTTGGAAATACTAGATACATTCGTAAACGTTACAGTACATCATAATGTGAAAAACTACAATAACAAAGTCTCCATAGAACACACTAATATCCTCTTATGACAATCCCTGCAGGTCATTCATAAAATACTTATTCACATCCTGGAAAATATTAAAACATTGAAAGGGGTGAGCTCAGATGCTCAGTAAGGATAGCAATAATGCGGAAGCTTTCATAAATAATCATTAACAATTAAGGCAATGTATAAATAAAACAAAAGCCTTTTAAACATGAACTTCAACATAATATGGCAAAAGTAAAATGAGATAATGCCATTCACTTCTTCACATGGATATTCTACTGGTCGAATAATCACATGCAATAACAATAACCACTTTCATAATGAGGGAATGTATAATGCCGGACATTCTGAAACATTTTGTCAAGGCCTCAGCCAAGACGTCTAAAATGATTAAGGCCTCGGCCAAAACCATAAATCAAATTGGGAAAGGGCCTCGGCCAATTCCACGTCTAGTTGTCTCATGAGACCTACCGATGCAATTTTTTTTAGAAGATACTTACGTTTAAAATTGCTCAAATATACTCCAGTGTTTTTCTGAAAACATTATGCAAGCTTCTGAAAACAAAATAACTAATTCTAAGACTGCTCGACTAATTACAGGCCATGATGGGTCCACGCCCAATCCCTTCCTGTCTAACACACTTGAGAGTCGGGTTTTCTGAAAACATTTTTAAGCTTGCGTTAAGTACATATACATTTGCACTAGATTTTCATATATTGGAGAGAAATATATCTTTTTTTAAATCATTTAAAAATCACATAGTTATAAAATAAAACCTTTTGAATAAACGTAAAAGTCAAAGGGGTTTATACACCGTATAAAAGAAAGTTGTGTATAAAACCAAATATGCCTTAATGAAAGGAGATTGAGACGAAGTCCTTAAAAAAATCATTTTTTTAAATAAAGTATATCTATAATGTGTATTCACTATAATTACACATAAATAATTTACAAATACAATATAGGACATAATAATATCATGACATAATTTGAAAGTAGGAGATTAACCCAAAGAATGGAAGTTGGGTTAAGAAAATCCCTTACAAAGATAATTTTTTAAATAAAATAGATCCATTATATGTATTCACTATAATTACACATAATTAAAGTACAAATACAGGATTGGACATAATAATATCATGACATAATTTGAAAGTAGGAGATTAACCCAAAGAATGGAAGTTGGGTTAAGAAGTTCCCTTAACTTGCGTCTTGTCCTGACTCGACCGTTCTTTAACCTCCTGAATAATAAAATAGAGTTAATTTATATTTACTTAAGAACCTTTTTCATGTTCATTATTCCATTTATATCACTTATTACCATGTTATGAACATTATTTAATTATTTAAGTTAATAACGGTCGTTTTGTCGATCTTTGGTACTTGAGTCAAAAATAAACTTCTTATAATTACAAGTTGTTCATGTGGTGAAATATCCATTATATCCAGAATTATATTCATGATTTAGATGTCATATATATCAAATATATACATTATATACATTCATTCATAATGTCACATAACATTTAGAGGTAAGAAATGAAATGCACCGTTCATGGAGACGGTAAGCCGTACGTACGCATGAACGCTACTTTCATTTCTATTTCATATTTAATGGAATGAAATCATAATGATATAAATTTATAATATAATTCCAGTATAATATATTTTATAATACCATTTACTCCATCCTTTATACATCCCACATATGGCATTAACGATTCAAATCACTTTGAGGGGGCTGTAGTCCGCACTTCCTAAAATGAAATTATCGCGTTTACCCATAATGGAAATCATAAAGTATGCCATAAATGAGAAATACAGAAGCATAAGTAAAACATAATCATATGATATATCATATATAAAAATAGTTACATCTTAATGGCCACCTTTGAAGGTGTTATATGAGTGTTGAACATTCATCATTTCGTGAGGCAGAAATTCGCCATCCACAGAAACCGTATGTTATTTAACCATTAGATGTAATTGTGTGTAAGTGTAGCTCTAATACTTCTTATAAAAACATCCTAGTATATTGAGGATACTGTTGTTGTTACAAAAGAAATGAATAAAAAGAGTTTAGGGGGTTGGAGAAGAAAAATGAAACAAAACAACATTAGAGAAGACATTACCTCAAAATCGGGTAACTCTTTTTGATTTGAGCCAAAGGCTTCCTTGGGAAGAGTTCTGCCCAAAGTGAGGCTTCTATGAGTAAGAGGGGGAAGTTGGGAGAGTATTTGGGCAGAGTTTGGCCGATCCAAATGGCTTGAAAGTGTGAATAAGGTGGGAGAGGTGGGGGCCTTTTATAAGTGGAGAGGAGGGGCTCTTTTGGAAAGATTGAAATGTTACATTATTACACAATGCTTTTCGGATTCTAAAGGTCCCACACTTATATAATTAGAGGATGAGGTGATAAGGGTTCGAAATCTCCTCATCCAATTGGCTTTGGACAAGTGTAATCCTTGGATTTTGCATTATCTTCCCATTTTATTTAAATCATTAAATAATGAGGTCATCGCTGCATCATCATGATGTCATAAATAATTTAATTTATATAATCTCTAAAAATTATAAAAAAAATACTATGATGTAGGAAATCTTTTTATCTTTCTAATTAATGTTTATAGTCAAAATTTGGACTTGTGTAACCCCACTTAAAAAATGTTTTAGTAAAACAACTCATGTTTGTGTCAATTTAATTTTAACATTAAATAAATATATATTAATGTCATTTTCCAACTAAAGTGGCTCCATGGGGTCCCAAAGTTGACCCATGGGTTGTCTTGGTCGGCCATGACTCATCCAATAGGAGTAGGACAAGTGTCAAGCTCATATCATATTATTAAAACATTGTTTTTTCCTTAAACTACACTAATTACCTCTAATCGCGATTAAGAACTTAAAAGTTACTATTCACCAAAAATTTATTTTAATCTCATTGAACCACATTTTACTTCTTAATGACAACCATGTATGTCGGATTTTTGAAAATCAAAACACAGAAGTGGTAATATTTCATTTAAATGAAAAATCAGTTATTTAACTACCACTTAGTGGTTTCACTATTCATCAAAAATTGAAGTTTTTCAGAACAAGGACAAAATTTCACCCTAAGATATAATTGATATTCCGAATTCAAAAATGATGTCTATTTTACAAAATTCCAAACATATAAGTTTCATTAATTAATTTTATAATTAATTCTCGCTGTCACAACAAATAGCATGTTTTAAGAAACAATTTATATCAAAAGATTAGCAATTGTTTATGTCCAATTTCAAAGTGAAATTAATTCTAATGAACACCATTGGATAAAATGTTAAAAATATATTCTAATTATACTTTAAAACCACTCAATAATATAACTTATCACTATAAATTATTTTGATTAAAAAAGTTGTTTTAATTATTTTTCACTATTCATAAAAATTCGGAAGTTCTCAGAAAATTACAAAAAATTCAACATAGGCCAATTTCAATATTAGGAATACAAAAATGAAGTCCATTTTGAAATATAAAATTTCTATAATTTTAAAAAGTCGTTATTACTATTTATAACGGCTACTATGATTAGTCGCGGTGTTTTAGAACTCGAAGTTGCGTACAATGCAAGCTATTGCATTATTGAATGAGAAGCGTATCATGGAAGCTCGGGGTGTTACACAATAAATGCCCAATATAACATAAAACTGCACCAAATTAAGTAATATAATATTTTCTATGAGGTCTAATCCACAAAAATTGACCAGGGAGGAGTTATATATTTTAGATGAAATAATTTCCCCATTTTATGTTCTCACGGATAACTAAACAACCATAATTTGATGTGGTATTTGAATAGTTCTACAAAAATTAAAATATATAAAATAATACATAGAACTATAATCAAAATTTACATTTTTTATTCTTGAATGAACAACCAACAAACTTGTCAACACATCATTTTTGGGATCCACCTCATAAGTAGTGATAGAAAATTCTATTCCTTGTTTCATTAGAGGTTATTGTTATTTATTGTCTTAGAAAACCCTTGAAATAGGGAATTGGATTACATAATTTCCATGTTCTTTATATTTGAAACATTTTACTGCATGTTGAGTGCTTATCTAGTCTTTCCTTTACTCTTTGATGTTAGTGGGTTTCTTCATATCCCTTCGGTAATGATTTTCATAATGCCCCACTTTTCCACATTTGAAGTATCTCCCGGTTCCCTTTAGATAGTTACCTATTTTTCTATTCCCACACTTATGTTGGGTTTTATTTACTCCATGGTATTTATCTTTTAATCCAACCATATTAAACTCAATTTTACTCTTTTTATCTCTTAGACCATGAGACCACTAAGATTCTCCAATATCCATATCAACCTTAAGGTTATAACAAACAATTTCATCATAACTGTCAAAGTCTCGAATAACAAATGATTTTCATAAACTCATATTTAATCCACTAAATAATTGAGCCACCATGATTATACCTTTCATTATAAATCCATAGGTGTAATGTGAAAGGCTTGTAAATTTTTTCTCATATGATCTGATTGGCTCATCTTCCATTTTAGTCAATCCAAAAAACTCTCTCTCCATCTTAATAAGGATATTTTGGGGAAAATATTTATTATTAATTTTTATCTTTAATCCTACCCAATTCATGAAATCCATTTCTCTTTTAGAATTAATATTTTTGAGTTGTTTCAATCACTGATCATCTTCCCCATCAAAACTATAGACCACCTATATGAATTTTTTTATTCAACTAATTTAAGGATAAATATTATCTTCTCAATTGAGTTAATCCATTTTCTATGATGAGAGGATCATAAGATCCACTAAAGGTATGAGTAATTTATCACATAAATCATTCAACCACAATTAACATTTATTTAGACAATGAGGTAGTTCCACATGATTCAAGTTGTTATTAATAACTTGATCTAGTTGATCATGTACTATCATGAAGTTCTGATCTCTCGTTCCCATCCAGTTTGGAATCTCATTTGGGAAATGATAAAATTTACTATCACATTGGTTGTCAGCATAGGTTATTATATTCCCAACCATTACCTAATAATAATAATAAAATAAAAATAAGGGAGCTTGCATACATAGATAATGAGCATATAAAAATAAAACTATGAACATAGAAGGTTAAACTTATAAATGAAAACTATATCTTAACTTCTGATTCCCTAAGTTTCAATATAGGTTATTCGTGGTGATAGAATTATCCCGAGGATTTTTACTAAATTTTTATAGTACTAATCCAAAAAAATAACTAGACCATGCTCTGATACCAACTATAATAACCCAAGCCTTTTACACATATTATTACATGATTTTAAAAATAATTATCCAGGAAATACAAACCAAGGATCAAAAATTATTATGTATTTGGAAGAATAGGTACATAAATAGATAACATGAAACTAAAATAAAAAATATTTTTATTAATATCCATAATGATATCCTATCTCCCTTTGAGATACTATTACTGAATAGGATCACAATGGGAATACATAGACAAAAGGTATGATCTAAAAATCCTAGTAAGTGAATAAACATGGGATTGAAGCATAGAAAATTAGTTATAATGTGTAACAAGATAACATAAAAGGAACAAATCATGAATAAAAATATATAATAATAATTTATATAACATCAAATCATATGATCATGGAAATATATGAATGTGGTAGCAATATATAACATGACATAAACATGAGTAAAGGATGACTACCAAGACTATATCACATGGGGGATAGAGTCCCACAATGGATTAGTATTACTCTCTAATCCCATTCATAATGTATCACAAGACTAAAACATTACTCTATGTATTGGAGAAATATTTGGTCACACCAATCATAACAATTTCATGTATATGTGTTCCACATGATGAATCAAACATAAAGAATAAATATAAGGTTTACCCATGGAAAGAAATGAGTATCGTAATCATGTCATAAGGCATAACCAAAGGAAATATAATAGTGGTATCCATGAAATAAGGTATTTTAATCATTATTGGTCATTCATAAAGGAAAAGTAATAATAGATAAAGAATAATTATATCAAACTAAATTGAAAACATGAAAAAGTGGTTAGGTTACATTAGAAATGGTCTACTTAAGTACGGTTTTAGGGAAAAGAATAAAGCGTTTTTAAAGAGGATAAAGGAATGATAGTTTTAAAAAAACAAAAAATTAAATAATTTTTTTATGATAATTTTATTGATCTGAGAAAAATATTTTATACTTAAATCATTTTATGGTTTGTACACGAAAATGGGTAAGAAACAGAGATTTTCCCCTTAATCAGGTTCGCTTATCGAGAGGAATTGAGAAGGGAACCTCATAAAACATGCAATTCAACAAAAAAGAAAAATGAATTGAGATAAATAAATATATTTGGTACATATACATATAATATGGGGGAATTATATAAGAATAATTAATAGATAAATTGATGTAAGGGGAGAAAAAGTATAAACCAAAGGAAATATGGAGGTTCAGAGAGATCCCTTACAATATTCTTTCAATTAGTTGAATATTATTTATTCTTGTATATAATGATTTAAATCATGTTATTAATTTTTAATAGAAACATATTCATATTTATTATATCACATATAATCTTTATATAACCTCTTACTAACCAATTGTTAATAATATTTCATTATTACCATCATTTCGAGTGCTAACTGCTTCATTTTCCATGTATGTTTTGTCGCTTAAGATCTTTTTCATGAGCATGTTATATAGATTAATCATATAAATAATTTTATTAATGATATAATTATCATATTTAATGATTTATTGCATTTTTATAACCATTATTTAATGTTGGATATAAAAAATGAACCGCATCGCTTCGTGGAGATGGTAAGTCGTACGTATACACGAACAACAATATCATTACCTTAATAGTGGATGGGTAGATAAATGGATGATGTATTAATTTTACAGAATAAATATCATTTAATAATTATCATATATACCCATTATTTACATCATTATAATGATCCAAGTAAAGTGGCGATAAAAATTAATTTCACCACTATGTGGAGACGGTAAGTCATACGTACGCACGCGCGATGATTTTTTTTTTCATAGGATGAATAAAAGGTGTAATATGGATATAAAATATTAATAATAAAATATAATTATATGGATGATACTGTATTTATTATTTTAGGATTGGTATAACAGATTAATGGGATGTGTAAGAAGAATGAAATTTGATAGAGTTGGTAAAGATGATTACCTCTTCTATGAAGGAGCTCCTTTATAACTTTTCTTAAGGGACCTAGTGTAGGTCTTTTAGAAGGGTCAGAACAAAAATAACTTAAATATTAATTTTTAGAAGATAAATAGGCATATTTTTTTAATACATATTTCTCAAATTGCTGTAAAGAAGTGGAGGAAGGGGTTCCCTTTTATAATTGAGGTGAGAGGCACTTTTGAAATTTCTCAGAATATTAAAATATAATATGACAATTCTAGAGCCAAATGATTCAAAATGGTCTAAAATGAATAGGGGATGAAATTTTAGAACATATATTATCCCCATTTTCCTTATTTATTTTTCAATTATTTTTAAATTATTTTATAAAATAATAATCCCATAAAATATCATTATTGTAAATTTTTATACTATTCATTGCTATGACTTTAAAAACATAATAAAAGGATTCAAATTTGAACCAGATATTTTGTTATATCCTAAAATTTTAATTTATATCTATATAATTATTTTATCACTTTAAATATCTAAAGTTATATTTATTTTAATATTTTTTATATCTTATATTTTATTTTTTCTATTAATTGAATAATTACTTTATCATATTGTGCTAGCATTTGAAGTGATTATTGCTTCCATAAAAATTAAAAATAAATTATAATTATTTATATAAATCATTTATATTTCCAAATAATATTTATATTATAATAAATATTCTTGATAACATCGTATTAAAATCATGGCATCTATTAAAACAAGAGTGTGACATGTTTGAATTTTATTTAAATAAAAAACTATAATTGTCTTAATTGCAACCACATTTTTCAAAAAGGTCATAAATTTTACCAATTGATGATTGTGGTCTAAATTACTCATCTAATATAATTTATGAAAGTTTTAGGTTCATTTTCTAATTCTTTTTATATTGTTTTTACACTTAATTACCTGATTTACCCTTGACCGTGATAATAAAAATTATTAAGGTTTCTATTTATTTTGAAAAAAATTAGAAGGGATATATTTACTAAATTTGGACCCAATTATTCCAAATATTTAATATATTTTTCAAAATTAAAAATAAAGAAGTTTCAAAAATTAATTTAAATCTTAACTAAAAATGCAATGAAAAAAGTTTTACCAAAAAATGCCTTTTTAAAATATAAAATATTTTTATACTAAATTCAAGCATTAAATACATTTAAAAACCATAACTAGATTATTTTAAATCAAATTTAACTAATTAAAATTTAAAACTAATCCAAAACATAATTTTACATTTTAAAAACTTTTGAAATAATGTATGGTTTTTAATACAAATCCGTATTTTTCACTATTCTTTGAAAAATCAATAATTTTAGAAAATTCTAAAAAATTCATCTAAAGATGATTTTGATATTATTAATTCTAAAATGATTTTTTTTCAAATAAATTTTCTAAAAGTGTAAAAATTATTTATATTTACTTTCTCAAAGAAAGTAATAAAATCCTTTTTTCAATAAAAACTATTTTTGAAGAATAAAATGACTTTACAAAAAATTAATTATTTATTTCATATGAGTTGATGAATATATTTCATAATAAGGTTATTGTTATTTATTTCTATAAATTCAATGGCTAGGTTTTAAGTTCCATGTCAAAATAATAATATTTTAATGGAATATCGTTGTTCGTTTAAACTCAGTGTTGCGTGAAACAAAGCCTGCTGAAGAAATAAAAATGATTCATAAAAATCTCAAGGTGTTATAATATCCTCCAAAATATAGATAGTCCACTCTGTCTATATGTTCATCTGAGGGTGAAAATTTGTGTTGAGGAATAACTGAGTGTTAAAAGAGTGTTGTAATCCTCTTTGTACTCATGAGGTAAAACCTATGTCTTGATCTAATATAGTGGAGCTCAGGACTCCATACAACCATACTACCTCATCTTCATACCTCCTCACCAAAATATCCATAATTTCTAACTCCTTGATTTCTATGAAGTGATTTGATTTCATCAACTAATCCATGATTACCCAGATAACATCAAAACCTCCCTGAGATCATATTAACCCCATGAATAAGTACATTGAGATTTCATACCATTTTTACTCAAGAAAATCTAAATGATATAACAAACTACCTAGAACACAATACTCTACCTTTATCTGTAGGAAAACCAAACACCAAGCCACAAAATATTCCATTACTAATTTCATCCTAGGCCACCAAAACTACATCCTCAAGCCACTGTACATATTGTAAAATCATGGGTGTACCACTAAAGGTGGTATTTGAAACTCGAAAAGGACTCCCTCATGCATCACCAACAAAACAAACTATCATCCCTAAAGTAATATGTAGTTTCAAACATCCTTCGACCATCCCCTAGAGCATCACCATAGGGAACACGATTGTGCATCACCTTTTTCTATGAGTCTCCCCACTAAGACTCCTCCACTAGCTGAGTTATAGAATATTTCATGGTCATGTGAAATAAAAAACCTTCTTTATCGACCACCTTCTCATATAAGTGCAAGGATTAAAAATCTGTCATTTCTTTCCAAGCATCCCCAAATCCTGAAAAACATCATTTCATGAATTCCTACTCAAAGCATCAGCCACAATATTTCCCCTTCCTGAGGTGTAAGAGATTTCAAAATCATAATCCTGAAGAAACTCCATCCAAAATTATTTCCACAAAATCAGATCACGCTAAGAAAATATACATATCAAACTATTTTGATACATGAAGACCATAATGAACTCCCAAAATAGGTAATGTTTCAACAATTTTAGTGCAAACAAAATCAATAATAACTCTAGATCAATACTGGTACAATTACACTCATGGGGTCAGAACTTCCTAGAACCGTAAGAGACCACTCCCTTCTATAATATCAACACACATCCTAAGACCGTATAGGAAGTATCAAAAAACACCTCAAACATCACCACTTCCTATAAAAACTAAAGAACTAGAACACTGACTAAATTCCACTTAATGTGGGAATATGATCCTAAACACTGATCATTCCAGATAAAATCATGATCCTTCTTGATAAAATCTATAATAGGGGCCACAATCTCTGAGAAATCAGACACGGACCTATAGTAAAAGTCCATGAGCTTGTGAAAATTGCAAACCACTGACAGATTCTTAAGTGCTTCTAAGGAAAAAATTGTATCAACCTTAAATGGGTCAATGGCCACACCTTAATACAACACCGCATACCAAAGTAAATTCACCTCTCATTCCCAGAACTTACACAAGGAAAAATTACCATAGATTTGGTGGCATCAAAGAAGTTGTAGAACATCTCTAAGATAATTGGCGTTCTACTATTTTGACTTCTAGTAGATCAATATTGCATCAATGAAAATGGCAACAAAATGGTCCAGGAATTCATGGAACATGAAGTTCATGAGTCCCTTGAACACTACTATCGTGTTTGTGAATCTGAATGGCATGACCAATGAAATCCACATGTTGACTATCCACATTTTATAAAATGAATCTTCTATGAAAGTAGTTGATACAAACTTTAACATGATACAACTAGTTGATGTTGAGGATGATATCATATGGATTTATCTAAAGAAAATACATATCCCCACATGACCAATGATTTCCCATCATCAGTATACAACCCTAACATAAATAAAATAAGTTGTTCTGGCCTGTGAATGATGTAGTCAACATTAGGGGAATGGGAATCACATCTATTCCAAGTCTCATATCACAGACCAGAGTGGATGAAACCAAAGAGTGTGAAAATATTGAATCAAAAAAATGGTTCTAAACAAACTGATTTTACCCTTGATGAACCATGACCCCTCTGGTGCGACCACCTCCACTTCATGCAACTGGCCAGGCCCAGCTCCTCTACTTCACTGTGAACATCCACCTCTATGGACACACTTAGTTTAAAGACCCATAACATAAGTAACATCCTAAATCCTACCAATACCAATTACTTCTCCTCTCAATAGATCCTAATACTTCTTTCCCTACTGCTAAAATGGCATCACTGGAAAATGCTGATGAGGATGATGTTAAACCTAACCACTCTCATCAAACATAGCCTGATAAACCATCAAGAACTAGTTCTAGAAATGGACAAAACCCCCCAAAAAAATCTATCCCCAATCAGCTATAAAAATCATGCAAACTACTGACCTAAGATTGATATAAAGGAACCTTCTGAGGTCGACTCCCCATTGGTCAAAACCTTGAAGGTCCTAGTGCCTAAAACCTACTCTTGGAAACTCTTTCCCTAGTGGGATCATAATAGACCATATCTTGTGGTAATTCTACTTGAAATTTAAAGTTATATATCACCTCCACATTCTTCTGAACATCCATGTACATTTTAAATAGAAAATTAGTCACTTCATACTGGATAGAAGGATGAATTGCTTCCTCCTGATGCTAAGCACCGGACTTCTCATCAGGAAAACAGTCAGAGGAGAAACACAACAGATCCTTGAAATTGATCCCAAGCTATCTCACTATCATGATCCTATACTAAAAAGAGGTAAACTATTGCATCTTCACTAACTTCATGTTTGATGATAAAAACTCTGAATGAATATACCTTTGGAATTTTTACTATAATACATATACCTCCTTCCACTCACCCAAAAACAATATCCACCACTAAAGCATAGCTCCTCCCATCTGACTAATTAAAAATGGGATCCATTATTCATCCCTAAATTATATCAAACCAAATTAGATCTCTAGATCCTCAAACCGATGGTCGGTCTCTATATAATAGACATAGACCTCATACTTCCCAAAGTCCTTCCACTGAAAATCATGCAACATAATCTTCCAATGATCATACTCTTTAACTAGATCATCCCTATAATAATAAAATGGGTTATTTTTCTAAGACTCCACTACCAAAGCTACATGAGGATGATGATAAAGATCCATAGATGAAAGGTAAATAGATATTTCTTAAGCTCGAGAGTATGTAATTTTATTAAGATTCGTTTAATTTAATATAACTTCAATAAAAAACAAATTAAAACAATAACATATGTCATAATTATTCATGTACCTCTCCTAAGTCTATACCCTGCAAGCAGAGCCACCAAACATGGTTATTAGGTAGGCCTAGAGTCCTTACATTTGATCAGAAGGGGCCCTAAAATCCCATGTCTTAGTCGGTCTTCTGTTTCCTATGTTACACACCATGATCAACTGATGTCATTTCCATACCAACCCATGTAATAATCATAGTGTCCAACTCTGAACTCTATCCGCTCTCTTAACCATCACCTTTGATACCACTCTTTTATGACCCCCTCCCTCCAAAGGTACCTCTCCTTGGATTGTAATGAAGAAAGGGGATAATGACCCTCTAAATCCTGCATCAAGTAGGTCCCAGGTTGACGACAATAAATGAGGATATAAAAATGTCATTAATGGTATGAATTACCCTCTATAACATATAAAATATAGGGAGATAAGATGAATCAACTAAAAAACTCAGTGGAATAATATAAATTAAATACAAACCATTATACAATGCATGTGTAAATAAATAAAATACAGATAAAATAATCCAAAGTAAATACCCAATAGAAAAGCTAAAGTAGTGACACAATAACAACCCAAAGGTCCAGCTGGTAATGTACAACACAATGTATCAATTCTTCTTGGAAACCCACAAATAGTTTATATATATAGGGTGAGCATAAAATTATACTCATCATATTATACAAAATCTCTCATGTATATTTGAAAGAAGAATACTGATGCACCCGTGAGAAAAAAAACAGAACCCAAAAGCACCAAAATAGGAAAACTAAAAAATTCCCATCATCACCATGGCATGCTCACCAAATAACACATCCAAGTATAATAACAAATTAAGAATCATATCAACAAGGATACCCCACACCACTCCCCCACTAATTTTCCATTGTCACACCCCAAAGTATCATTTCTCAGATTGTTCAAGGAGATTTTATTAATTCCACTTCACTTTTAAGGGTATTCCCACACAAGAATAAGTTTCAACAGGAAACCATTTCATTAACCAGATATAATATATTAGCCAATTTCCATTTAGGGTGATATAAAACAAATTAGAAAAATAGGGGTTCCATAACACCACAAATAGAATACAAGAAAATTCCCCTAATGCCCATAATTTTCAGTGGGGCATTAGCTCGTACAATTTACAATATAAATACAAATATCAAAGGTGTAAAAACATATTATTTATTTCCCCTTTCCATTCAAATAAATTAAACTGGTTAATTATCTTCAATTAATTTGATGAAACTATCTTCCCAAGGGATAACAAGAGTAAACCCCTCCCACATGATACACAATAATAGAAATAGAGTAATCCACCTACCTAGAATAAAGGAGCTTCAATCGATTTTTTGTAATAAAAATATGGTTGTGCATAGAAGAAGGGACCACTTATAGTGATCTTGAACCAACTGTAGATACAAAGTTCCAGGACTGCAAGGGAAGAAGGATTCAGAACCTCCTATCCCAATAGAAAGAAATCTAGAAAGGATGAAGAAAAGATATTTTCTTGAGAATGAACATATCCAAAACCATCAGGATTTGATATGATTTTAATTTAACAATAGATGAGGATCTCATTGAATCTACATGGTATAGCCATTTAAAAGGGTCCATACTTATAATAAATGGAAGATATAAATATCATCCTTTAAAATAGATTTTTATTTCATTAATAAATGCTTTAAAATCATTTTATGTCAAAAAATATGTCAAAAGGGAATAAATGGAAATTCTAGAAATTCCGGAATATGCTACCATTGGGTAGTAATGTTAGGAGCTACCATCAGGAGCTACTGGTAGGAGCTATCATTAGGAGATAACATCAAGAAAAACCACCAAAATCTACCATCAGGATCTAACTATAAAAGGAACCACTAGAATCTATCGTCAGAATTTGAAACTAGAAGATAGTACTAGATTAAGTCTCCTACAACCAGAAGCTACCATAAAAAGCCATTATCATAATATACCATCAGAATATATCCCTAGAATCTATCAAAATTCTAATTCTAATGTTGATCTACCATCAAGATCTACCATTAGTATCTATCATCAATATCTACCATCAAGAGCTACCACCAGGTGTTACAACCAGGTGCTACTGTCAAGTGCTACCATCAGGAGCTACCTTCATGTGATACTATCAGATGCTACTATTAGCTTCCACTATCGACACCCAAAACACCCCTTTTCCTTATAAAAAACTCCCAAATCATTGGGACCTTATATGTTCACCTATACCATTAGATTTCCTATAATGTAATGGGTTAGAAGGTTTAGGTTGTTATAAAAATTAATAACAAAATTAATTTTTTTATAATAAAATTTAATGTTTAACATACATCACTGAGTCATATAACATCAAAAATATATTGAAATATAAGCACATTATGCCTTGCAATATGTAAAAAAAGTTGAGTCTGACTCCACCATGTTAAAAATGTAATATATGGTATGTTTATAAATGATTTTAATAAATTCAAAAAACAATTCAAAATAATGATGCAAATATGCCAATATCCCTGAGGAAATTCCTAAAAAAGGTTTTACGGACATACTACGATAACTCTAGGAGCTATGCATGGAAAATGATCTAATATACATGTTTGTAGTAGAGCCATACATCCTACAATATTTTTCACCTCTACATGATATATTGTACAGAGGCATCTATACATATTTAATAATACAAAGGACCCACAGCTATATATACATATCTAGTCAAGATCCTCAAGTAATGGTAGGTACATTATGTTTATCGTGTTGTTAGATTATTATATTCATAATTTCCTTTGATCAGCCATATAATATATGCACACATGTGTCAAATCAGTATCTCCTCATCGGCATCATCAGGAATCATAGATAAATGATCATTAATCCAACCCATGCATAATTGGGAACCGTAAAAGACACATGTTATGCAGAAAACATAAATTCATGCTAAAATATGCATGAAAACATAAAAGTTTACAATATTCACACCCATAACCAGCTTCCCATAGATGGGAAGACTGAGAATGTAGGAAAATACCTCTAAAGTAATCATCATCTCCCCCTAAGGGAGATGGAATATGCTGTTATTGGGGTGAGTAATGGAATCTGATGGGCTGAGGATTTAAAAACCTTTATCACCAGACTGACAGAACTTTTCATCTCTATTGATCTGATCCCTGGTATGGTCTGGGGATCTCATGTACTTTATTTAAAGCATGTAAAATAAAATAGAATGAGTACCACATTTGAATTGAAGTGATCTCAATTGTAGCTCATCACCGATGAATGTTTCTCAAAGGATCTAAATCCAAACCCCTTTGGATCATCCAAACATGCTTTAATAATTAACACACACATCATTCATCAAATTTTGGAAACTAGCATGGAGAATCGAAGATCTCTTCAATGACATGACAATCACCATGATCTCATGCCTTCAATTTGACAAAGGCTTCTTGGATCGATCTCTCAGGAGAGAAAAAGTATATCTCTTAGAAGCGGGAGGATAGGAGGCACTCATTCCAAATTAATGAATAGACCATGGAATGAGACTCTCCTCCACATATAGTGGATTTTCAAAATACCTAGTTAGGGTCCCCACCACCCCATAAATTTAACATCCACTAAATAAGTAATAAATAATAATTATGATGAGATAACTACAACATAAATATTATTTATATTCTATCGCATACTTGTAATATATATTAACTATATTACATGATAAACCCCATTCATTAACCTGACTCATAATTCCTACTTATATTAAATTATCCTTGAATATTAATGTAATATCTGTTCATATAATATTATTCCTTGTATTTACTTAAAAAAATGTAAATACATTTAATAAATAAATTCAACCTAATTATTATTTAATTGACTAATAATGAATATTTTTATTTATTGGTGATTGATAAAACATGACAACTCTCGAACCCCGGTATGGGTTCCACAATGTTCTATATACCTATTCAACCGAATAGGGAAGACTCTTGAAAATGATATTGTGTGTGACCATCTAGGATCTAAACTCGATAGAAGTGATTAGTATTCATAGACAATGAGTGGAGTCTAACAACCCATCAAGGCCCCTAAAGAGATAAGGAATAGTCAAGGAAAATATAAACAACCTACGAATAACCAATATGTAATATAATCTTTTTGTCATTAGATATCTCAAAAAGAAGGATGCACACGTGTGTACTCATCCTTTATTTCTTTGTTATTTTTTGATCTCTCTGGATGGATTTACATTTCAATACCATAACTATGGTTTTATGAAGGTACTACTATCCTGATCAACTAGGCCCGAGCACTACGGGAAAAATTGATTATTGCAACGGGTTATTTGCGATGGGAATAAATCTCGTCGCAATAAATCCAACGAAAAAGCGTATTTGAGACGGGAATATATGCCCGTCGCAAATGATCAGTTAGTTGCGATGGGAATACAGGACCTGTCGCAATAGGTATGGCATGGTTTGCGTGCCAAAACATGGGAAGCCTTTTTGCGACGGTGGCCTTCGTCCCGTCGCAAGTACCCGGAGGTGGTAAATACTATTTGCGATGGGACAATTACCCGTCGCAAAAAACTATTCAGCAGGTGTTATTTGTGACAGGTCCCATCGCCAATACCGATGGCGGTAAATAGGCTTTTGCGAAGGGGATATTCGTCTGTCGCTAATGGTATGTTGGCCTACAGGTATTTGCGACAGGCCCGTTGCAAAAACCCGTTTAACCGCCGCCGGTATTTAATGTGGGTGAAGGTATTTGCGACAGGGCCCGTCGCAAATACCAGAGGTGGTAAATATCAATTTGCGATAGGGATATCTTCCCGTCGCTAATGGTATGTCGGTAGGCAGCTATTTGTGACGGGCCCGTCGCAAAAACCCTTTTAACCGCCGCCCATAATTAATGCAGGTGAAGGTATTTGGGACGGGTTCCCGTCGTAAATATTCTAACCTATATATACCTCCATCTGTTTTTTTTTTCAAATCATTCAAATCTCTCTTATTTTTCTTCCCTTTATCTCTTTAAATTTCTGTTCTAAGTAGAATTTTTTTATTTTAATTCTTTCTTACAGAAATATTAGAGAAGGATTTAAGGAGGTGCAAACTGCATATTAAAGGTATTTATAGTTTTTTTAATTGTCAAATTATTTTTAATTTTTAATTTTATTTTTAATTGTTAATTTTATTTTTTTTAATAGAATGTTTATATAGATATATAGTATAATTAGATTAAGTGGTTGTACCAAATAGTCCTTGTCTGGATACGAACAAGTCGAGGCGGCTCTGGCACAGATGTATCTATGAGTGAAAAATCTGACAAGGTGTTTTGAGCATGACTCGGGGTAACCTGGTATGGGACAATGGGCCTTGCTGCACTCTTGGTTCGACACTCCCGGAGGATGTTTTGGTAATAATTAGAAATGAAGAAATAATTAGAAAAGGTTATATTTAATTATTAATAATTATATAATTATTAAATAATTAAGAAATAATTAATTAGGAAACAATTAAAAATAAAATAATTAGGAAACAAATAAAATAATTAGAATAATTAGGAAACAATTAGAAAATAAATAATTAGGAAACAAATAAAATAATTAGGAAACAAATAAAATAATTAGGAAACAAATAAAATAATTAGGAAAAAAATAAAATAATTAGGAAACAAATAAAATAATTAGGATAATTAGGAAACAAATAAAATAATTTGGATAATTTGGAAACAAATAAAATAATTAGGATAATTAGGAAATAAATAAAAATAATTAGGATAATTAAGAAACAAATAAAAATAATTAGGATAATTAGAAAACAATTAAAAATAATTAGGCTAATTAGGTTAGGAAATAATTAAAAATAATTAGGCTAATTAGGTTAGGAAACAATTAAAAATAATTTGGATAATTAGGTTAGAAAACAATTAAAAATAATTAGGATAATTAGGAAACAATTAAAAACAATTAGGATAATTAGGAAATAATTAAAAACAATTAGGATAATTAGGAAATAATTAAAAACAATTAGGATAATTAGGAAACAATTAAAAATAATTAGGATAATTAGGAAACAATTAAAAATAATTAGGCTAATTATAAAATAATTAAAAATAATTTGGAAATAATTAAAAATAATTAGGAAAAAATTAAAAATAATTAGGAAACAATTAAAAATAATTAGGAAACAATTAAAAATAATTAGGAAATAATTAAAAATAATTAGGAAATAATTAAAAATAATTAGGAAACAATTAAAAATAATTATGAAACAATTAGCAAATGTGATTGACCGCTAATCTACCTCAATTTTCTTTTCATTTGTGTGTTGAGGCTTGACAGGAAACTTCTGCCTCCACATGTAATATTTGCTTTTACTGTCAAAATTATCAACCTCCTCGCCAGCATAGAGGTGAGGAGTTTTATAATTTTGACAGTAAAATTAAATATTACATGTAGAAGTAGAAGTTTCCTGTCAACCTCAACACACAAATGAAAAGAAAATTGAGGTAGATGATCGGTTAATCACATTTGTTACTAATTAGTAATATAATTAGTAATATAATTAGTAACATAAATAGTAACATAATATAAAATATTATATTACTCTAATATTAATAATTAAATAATACTAATAATATAATTATTTTATTATTATATGTTTAATATTTATAAAAAAATATTAATATTATAAAAATTATAAAAAATTTGTAAAATATTACAATTATCAATATTTTCAACAAGTTTTTCTTTTTTCTTAACATGTTCAAATCTTAAAGGGTCGCCAATTTTCAGGTCATGCCCAATAAAAAGTTTGCATCAACCGTGTACAATTTAAACTCTATAATTTTTCTTACTTGGTTGATCACCTCACAAGTAGCGTTGCAATAGGACAACCCAAGTCATGTCTTTCTCATCTATAAGAATCATATCACATGACTTTTTACATAGACCATTCTTTCTTGAAAAATTAAGGGAAAGATACTGAAGTTCTCTTAATTTTTCAGGGAAGAATGATCTATGTAAAGGGTCATGTGAAATGATTCTTAAATACGAGAACGACATTACTTGTGTCATCCTATTGCAACACTACTTGCAAGGTGATCAGCCATGTGAGGACAATTATAGAGTTTAAATTGGACATGGTTGACGCAAAAAATTTATTGGGCATGACCTGAAAATTGACGACTCTTTAAGATTTGAACATGTTAAGAATAGAGAAAAATCTGTTGGAAATATTTAGATTTGTAATAATTAGTAATAATTAGTAATAATTAGTAATAATTAATCAAAAATAAAATAAATTCAAGTACATGGTTATAAATTGGCACAATTTCTAGTGGATTAGTGGCTACCTTTTGTTCAAAGTCTCATATCTTTACTACTTTGTCCCACTGAAATCATTATGAAAAATGTTCTCTCACGTATGTCAGAGTAAGTTTTTCATAATGATTTCAGTCGAGAGAAAGTTAAAAAGAGATGAGTCATCGGACAAAAGAGGCTCTTTTCTCTGACGACTCATCTCCTTGTAAGGAGATGAGTCATCAGGAAAAAAGAGCTGTCACCAATCTTCTGGAAACAAATAAGAATAATTAGTAATATAATCTCCACAATGATGATTACAAAATTTTATTTCATTATTCAAGCATATTTCATTTTGCCAAGTATTTCTAAGTATTTCTAAATTAATAATAACTAGTGGGGATGATTAAAAACTAACTGTGTCGCCTATAATTATTGGTAATTAATAAGAAATAACTATAATTATGTATCTTATCTTTTTAGGATATTGTTTTTCTTATATCAAATTATTTAACAACAGTAATGGTTATAATTTTTTTAGAAACATATATATGAATATGGAACATGAAAACCGACATCAATCATTATTAGATTATCGTTCTTGGATAAATCAGCGTAGAAATCCAAACGGCTCTAGTTTAAACCCTGTATATGTTGATGGTGTTGAAGCTTTCTTATCATTTGCTTCATCAAACCTGGAATTTGTTTCAGAAGGGACAATTAGGTGTCCTTGTAAAAAATGTGCTCTGAGAATGTTTGAGACATTTGACATCGTTGGGAAACATCTCTTGCGTTATGTTTTTCAATAATATTATATTTTTTGGTATCAACACGGTGAACGCAGTTCCATAGAAGATACTGATAATTTGATTCCAGATCCATCATGGTTTCAGAATTTAGTACATGATGTTGCAGGGTCATCTGTTCAACAAACTGAAATCAAGGATGATGTTGATTTACCTCCCGAGTTGGCACAATCTGAATTTTCTGAGTTGTTCAGGTCTTCTATGGATGCATTATATCCTGGTTGCAAGATAAGAAAATTAAAAGCATTTGAAAAATTTATGGCTATTAAATCAGATAATGGAATGTCAAATAACCGTTTTGATCAGATATTTTCTTTGGTTAAAGCACTGTTACCTGAAAGAAATGTGTTGCCTGCTAATTATTATGAGAGCAAGAGACTGGTTCGTAATCTGGGCCTTAGTTATCATAAGATCCATGCATGTTCAAAGGATTGCGTCTTATATTCTGGTGAAAATGAGTCGTTGGATAGTTGTCCCACATGTGGACAATCGAGGTATAAAGAAGCTCAATCAGGGAAGTCTGGATTGATTCCTATAAAACAGTTGAGATATTTTCCGCTTACACCCAGATTGCAGCGTTTATTTATGTCTCAGAACACAACGGCAATGATGTCATGGCACAAAACCAATATTTCAAATGGAAAAAGCTTGATTCATCCATATAATGGTGATTCATGGAAACATTTTGATCAAGTGTATCCGCCTTTTTCATTGGAATCCCGGAACGTGCGATTGGGTCTTTCTACTAATGGTTTTTGTCCATTTGGATCTTTTGGTAGTCAGTATTCCTGTTGGCCTGTCTTTATAACTCCATACAATTTGCCTCCATGGATGTTGATTAAAGATCCTTATATGTTTTTGACATTATTAATCCCAGGACATCCGAAAAAGAATATTGATGTTTATTTAAAACCATTGATGGATGAGTTAAATTTATTGTGGAGTCATGGTGTTGGTACATATGATGCTGCTACGAAACAGAATTTTGTAATGAAATTTGCTTTGATGTGTACAATTAGTGGATTCCCGGCATATGGCATGTTATCTGGCTGGAGTAAAAATGTTCCAAAATCATGTCCTTACTGTATGGGAGAAAACAAAGCATTTATTCTTGTGAATGGAAAAAAACCTTTCTATTTTGACTATCATCGCAGATTTTTTCCAATCGATCATCCTTTCTGGAGGAATAAATCTTATTTTAGAAATGGCATAATTGAAAGAGATGAACCTCCAAAAATGATCTCAGGTACAAAGTTACAATCAGTTGTATTTTCATTACCTTCCATCACTTTGGGACTGACAATAAACCAACAGAAAATTCATGGCTTTGGGAAAGAACACAATTGGACAAAACGGAGCATTTTTTGGAATCTGCCATATTGGTCTGATTTGTTGGTCCGACACATGTTGGATTTCATGAATATTGAGAAGAACTGTTTTGATAATTTATTTCATACAGTTTTGGATACACCGGGTAAAACAAAAGATAATGTAAAGGCGCGATTAGATCTTGGCCAAATTTGCAGGTGACCAGAACTTGAATTGTTTGAAAATGTCAGATCACAGAGATTAATGAAGCCAAAATTAGTGTATACACTAACCAAAGAGAGTCGCTTATTATTTTTTCAGTGGATTGCAGATTTGACACTTCCAGATGGCTATGCTTCCAACTTGGGCATATGTGTTAAAAATGGTCATATTACCAGATTAAAAAGTCATGACTGTCGTGTTATAATGAAAATACTTATACCTATTGGATTAAGAGACTTATTGAATTCTAGGATTTTGGATTCGATAACAGATATATCATATTTTTTCCGAGACATGTGTGTGGCGACAACAGACTACGATACACTAAGAAAACTGGAAGAAGCTGTTGTTGTGATTATATGCAAACTGGAAAAAATCTTTTTGCCAGCTTTCTTTGACTCAATGGAACATTTGATATTACATTTTCCACATGAATCAAAATGTGGAGGTTCAGTTCAGTTTCAATGGATGTACCCATTTGACAGATGCATGCATAAATTGAAGAAAAAAGTCTGTAACAAAGCATCAGTTGAAGGCTCAATTGCTGAAGCTTATTTGCAAGAGGAAATTGCTTTATTCTGCTCTCATTATTTTGAATATGAATATCCCTAAAAATTTAACCACATGGTATGGAACTAGGGGAATGTTTATGATGATATGAACAATCAATTATCAGTTGTCAATCAGCCCGAACTCGGCTTTGGTGGAGTTCAAGATAGATGGCTTTCAGATGATAAACATCATAGAACTCATACATATGTTCTACTCAACTGTGAAGAAATGTCACCAATTGTACAGTGAGTGCTCCTATCCCTTATTCTATAGATTCTATTACAGTAAATTAATCATATTGTATTTTTAGGTTATATGATGATCATATCAAGAAACAATTTCCACAAATTACAATAGATGGCTTAGAAGAACGTCGGAAAAAAAAATTGCCTACTGGTTTCAAAAACTGGTAACATACTTTATTTTTTGGTTTTACATATAAAATCAATTTATTACTTGTAATGGTGATAAATGTTTTACAAATTTTTAGGTATCTGTACATGATGATAAGATTGATAGTCGATTGCGTATATTGAGTAGCCCACCATCCAAAATGGTTAAATCTTATAATGCATATGTGGTGAATGGTTATCGCTTTCATAAACGTGCATATGGGGAGTCAAAGAAAACAATGAATAGTGGTGTTTGTTTGAAGGGATCACATCATAGAGATATTGAAGTTGACTTTTACGGCATGCTTGAATAAATTATTGAACTGTGTTATTTGTGACAGAATTATGTAACAATGTTTAAATGTCAATGGATGGATACTGAGAAAGGCTTGCACATTAATCTGATTCATGGAATTGTTGATATTAAACATAAAGGTATTATTGCAGTAAATGAACCATTTTCATTGGCTCATCAGGCACATCAAATTTATTATGCAAAATACTGTGCTACTACAAAAGAGTTGGATGATTGGTGGAGTATAATAAAAGTTAAATCTCAAGAAAATTAGTTTACTCAAACTGAATGTGGTTCCAATGAAGTGCAAGGAAATGAAAATTTTCAGGACACTTCTCAAAACACATCTTTTTCGCAAAGAGACATGAATATCGAGGATGACACCCCACAGTTAAGGGTCGATGGTGACGATGTTGTCAATGATGTTACAACTGAATTTGAAATGACAAGAGATGATGAAAGTGAAACTAATATGGAAATTGATGATGTTTATGAGGAAGATGAATACATTGACATTGACAACTATGAAGATGATGATGAAGATGAACATTGACACAGTAAAATTCTGGTTAGAATCATAAAATATATATATCTATACATAATAGTTATTTTCAACTGTTTGCTAATAATAATAATTTCATGTTTCAGATGGACTCTGAAACATTTCGTCAGTTGCTGGAGGCTGATCGACCTATGGATGATGAGGTTCTTGAGTCATCTGACCCTCAGGCTATTGGTACTATAAGGAGCACTCGGAGGGGGCGTGGTCTTGCCAGACTGATGATTCCAGATCCTATCCCAGAGCGACGTCCACCTCTTGGATTTGATGCGCATACGCGGTGGTATGGTAACCTGTGTATTTTAGTTAACTTTCATTATAATTTATTTATATTCTAATTGTTTGATTATTTGTTCTTTTTCCATAGTTTTACGCATATAGCTATTGGATAGGGGAGCGCTATCTTGCGCAATTATTTTTCTCAGCCCTGGCTCACATGGGATCAGATTCCCGCTGATGTGCAGGCTGCCATGTTCGATCATTGGCTGGTATGTAATTAAATATTATTTATTTTGAAATTTAATTCATTAATAATTATATATTAGGGTTCATGGTATCCCATCGACGAGATCATGCATGCCACTATCCACGCAGCATGGGTGGTGTCTATGCGTGACTGTTTCCGTCAGTTTTTGCATAATTTGAGAAAGATGGCTGTGAAGAAAGCCGGAGTGACAGAATTTGATGAGTCCTATAGAGCCCACTGACCAGAGTACATTTCATCTCATGTTTGGGATGGATTATTTACACACTGGTTGGGTGGTGGGTTTCAGAGGAGATCTGCATTGGGTTGACAGAATCGGGGGAGACAAGAGGTGACACATCGAGCCGGTAGTCGTACATTCAGTGCGCATAGAGAGCGTCTGGTAAGTACTTTTTTTTAATATTTTATACAACTTTAAATATAAACAGTTTATTTTATATTCATATAGGAAGCTGAGAAACCCGGTATTATGACGTACGGCGTTTATCGGAGGATGTACACTGATCCGGCTACTGGAGAGATTAGAGGTGACCGCCAGCATCAGATTGTGGTCAGTATTATTTTATTTTCAGTTTGAAAATTAAATGCATATAATCTTTTCATTATTTTAATTTCTAATTGAAACTTAAGGAGTCATATGAGGCCACGACCTCTCAGACACAGGCTGAGAGTCAAGACGAAACGGGTGATCAGACCAGTGCCCACCATTTTGATGAGGCGACATGGATGCAGGCGACCCAGTATGTCTTCGAAAAGGGCCGAGTAGTTGGTATCAGCTCTCATTTGACTCCTACAGCTTATTATGGTACTGCTGCGATGTCGGCGTCAAGCTCGAGAGGAGATCGTAGAGAGACAACATCTTCTGCCTCACAGTATCAGGAGCAGCTGCGTGCTCAGAGTCAGCTTATAGAGGATTTGCATCAGGGGTAGGAGCAGATGCGTCAGCAGCACGATGAGGAGATGCGTCGATGGCAGGAGCAGATGCATCAGCAGCAGGATGAGGAGAGACGTCGATATGAGGAGCAACATCAGGAGTATATGGAGTATATGCGTCGTCTGACTCATATTTTAGGGATGGAGTTTCCTCCTCCACCACCTCCAGGTCCTTCAGATTATCCACCCCTAGTGATTTTTTTAGATGTAATAAACATTTGAGTTCATAGTTTATTGTCATGTTAACTATTTACAATTCCTCTTTCATATTGGTACGAATATTGCATGATTTAATTTGTTTTTATTTTTTTAATATTTTATTATTTATTAGTATTATTTTTAATGTCTGCTTATTTTAGTAATATTACTTTTATTGTTTTATATTTATTGTTAATATTGAGAAGTTTATAATTTTATAATTTTATTAATATTAATATTATTAATATTATTTTTTCATAAATATGTATGTTTATTTTAATAATAAAAATATTATATTAATTTTTTATATTATTAATATTAGTACTATTATTATTATTTTTTTATATTAATATTTCATAATATATAATATTATATTATTTATATTCATATTATTATTATTTTTTGATATTAATATTTCATAATTATATTATATATATTTTTTATTATTAATATTATAATAATATAATTTCTTTATATTATTAATATTATTATTATTATTATATACATAATTTAATAATAATAATATTATTATTATTATATTAATTTTTTATATTATTAATATTAGTATTATTATATTATTTATATTCATATTATTATTATTTTATATTAATATTTCATAATTATATTTTATATATTTTTTTATTTTTATTATTTTTATTTTTATATAATATTATACGATTTGTATAAATTATTTTATTTTATTTTATTTTTTTTAGTATTTTCGGCTGGATGATTTGCGACGAGATTTCCCATCGTAAAATTTTTTTTACTGTAACATTTGCGATGGAGAGAATACTCGTCGTAAAAATATTTCTGCGACGGTCCGTCGTAAATACCTTCATCGCAAATATTTTTTTAATTTCTCGTTTGCGACGGGTCAGAAACCCGTCGCAACTAATATATCTGTGACGGCCCATCGCAAATACTCTTTTTGCGACGGGACTGCCGTAACAACACCTATTTCCGACGCCATTTTCGGCAACGGGCGATTTGCAACGGAGCCCCGTCGCAAAAGACCTTTTGCGACGGGATCCCGCCGAAAATCGGCCGTCGCAAATATTCTGTTTTCCTATAGTGGAGATATCACATCCTGAACTCGGAATCGACAAATTCTATCTTGATTATTCAACCAATTGCATACCAATAATGACACACACAACATAAACTGCCTCTTCATGACTTAATTATCATATTTTTCTCCTTATATAAAAGTACACAGTTAAGTAGAAAAAATTGATAATGATCTCATGTCAAGAGACCAATACACATGTTCATAAATATGAACTACCTATGACAACTGAAACATGTGGTGTTCCTATTGGAATTTCTTTACTCATAATCTCACCTTCCAAATATCACCATATGATACTTAATGAGAAGAAGTCTAAATGATTATGATCCCCTAGCATCTGATGGTCTGACATCAACTGTGTCCCGTCATAATGATGTATCTAGACTAAAAGAAATTTTTTTAAGATTAATGTCATAGTATCTCAAGGTTCTCTTTATAGCATGGGATCTATTACAACCTTTTGATATAATATATATATATATATGTACATTACCATAAAATAATAAACACATAAATTTCAAAATAATAATGTTAAATTTACATCCACTACTAGAAATACAGGTATTTGTGACGGGTCATTTGCGACGGGATCCCATCGCAAATGGCCTTTTTGCGACGGGGCCCCGTCTCAAATGACCCGTTGCGGAAAACGGCGTCACAACTAATTTTTTTTTGCGACGGGCCCATCGTAAATAAATTTTTTTGTGACGGAAAATGGGCTGGTCGCAAATAGATTTCTGGTTTTTTTAAAAAACAATTTTGTGACGGGCCCGTCGCAACAAGTATTTGCGACGGGCCCTTTTACCATCGCAAATAGTTTCTTCGAAGAGTCTATTTGTGACGGGCCCGTCGCAAATAATAAAAAAAATTAAAAAAAATCTAAAAAATTATTTATTAATATTTAAATATATTAATCTATTTATATTGATATAAATATAATATTTATTTTATAAATATGTTTTTGAAAGGATCTATGGAAATATAATATTAATTTATAAGATATTTAATAAAATAGGAATATAAAATAAATTAAAAAATATTTTTAATTAGTAATTATGTAATTTTTATCAATTAATAGTCATTTAATAGCTCTTTGAATATAAAAAAAATAAAAAAAATAATGAAAGATAAAAAATAAGTTGAAAATGAAGCCCAAACTTCAAACATCCATAACTTTTGATCCGAGACTCCGTTTGAGCTCTACAGTATATCAAATCAAAGCCTGCGACGAGCTCTACGTCGTTTTGACCCAAAGGTACACCGGTCAAGGGATTTTCAAGGACAACAGAGTCCCATAATGCCTCTAAAATTGAGTTTTTAGTCGGGGTACCCCGGTTTTTTACCATTCAAACAGCTATAACATCTGATCCCGATGTCCGATAAACCTGTACCATATATCATATCGAATATCGTTTCATGTTCTTCGATTTGACTGATTGTAAAGCTGAAACGGACTCCTGTATTAGAAGTTATGGTCGTTTTAACATTCAAATGGCTATAACTTCCGATCCGGATATATATTTGGCATGTACCGCATATCATATTGAAGATCATTTCATTTTCTTCGATTTGACTAGTTGTGGAGTTAAAACGGACTTACATATTAGCATTTATAGTCGTTTTAACATTCTTGATGGATTTTCACCGCCTCATTTCTATGTATTCATTCATAACTATACATATGTGTGTGTGTGTGTGTATTGTATATATGTATGTATTTATTTATTTATTTATTTATAAATACACATAAAAACATATTTTATAAATTTATTTTAAACTAAGTTTATAAATATATATTAATATAGAAATAAATATACGAATAAAAATTTATAACTACATATATATATATATAAATAGATATAAATATATATTAATATACGAATAAATATATATATTAATATATGAATAAATAAATATATTTATTTATTTATTCATATTACTAAATATATTTATACTAATATAAATCTATATTAATATATGAATAAATATAACTATATATATATATATATAGATCATTAAATGTATAAAAAAATGAAATGGCTTAGTTGTAAAGGTTAATGTGTGCATGGAGGAGGTTTATTAATAATTAGTAGTAATTATTAGTAATTATTAGTAATTATTAGTAATTATTAGTAATTATTTGTATTTTTTCTTATTTTTCATAATTGTTCCTAATTATTTCCTAATTATTCTAAATTATTCTAAATTATTACTAATTATTACTAATTATTACTAATTATTACTATTTATTCCTAATTATTATTATTTATTACTAATTATTAGTATTTATTCTTAATTATGACTAATTATTAATAATTATTCCTATTTATTATTAATTATTTCTAATTATTATTAATTATTCCTAATTACCATTAACTATGAACAATGAATACTAATAATATAAATTTATTAAATAACAAAACAATCTAAACATAATTAAATTACAACTAATTAAGAATAATTAAAACTAATAAAAAATTTAAAATAAATATTAAATTAAAATGAACATAAATACCTTTAAAATTTATCTGAGGTTGATCTCTGATAGTTGTTGAAGACTTCAATATCAACTCCGGAAATAAAAATTAAACTTAAGAAACTATGAACTCTAAAAATAGAGTTTTGAGAGAAGTAGAAGATAGAGTTTGAGAATGAATGAAAAACATGGATGGGGGTATTTATAGGTTATCTTATTTGCGACGGGATTATTTGCGACGGGATACCCGTCGCAAATAGTATTATTTGCGATGGTACGCGTCGAAAATACTTTAGCCCGCATTTATCATGGTCAATGGTTAAATATTTATTTGCGACGGGACCTGTCGCAAATAATAACCTGCCGACATACTATTTGCGACGGGGGTATATTCCCACCGCAAATATTTTTTACCGCCGCCGGTTATTTGCGATGGGTGGTAACCCCCCGTCGCAAATAACATTCTCGCGGTTTGGCACGCATTGCGCGCCAAACCCTTTGCGACGGGTGAGCTTTCCCTGTCGCAAATAATTTTCTAACGGGACTATTTACGACGGGATTTATCCCTATCACAAATAACCCATCGCAAAAATCCCTTTTTCCCATAGTGATCATCCATATCTCACTGTATACATGAAATGGTAATTGAAAAATAATGATAAAGTTAGGTCTAGGGAACCCACTTTTACAACACTCCCACTAGCATTAA
This sequence comes from Viscum album, assembly GCA_963277665.1. NCBI lineage: Eukaryota > Viridiplantae > Streptophyta > Magnoliopsida > Santalales > Viscaceae > Viscum > Viscum album. The sequence goes on along the minus strand of OY728156.1, from coordinate 256,262,325 downwards.
AGACAACTTGATAACTATCCTTGTTATATATCACATGATAAAGATCGTGTTCTACTGATTCATTAATTTAGTTTCCCGGTGTTCTACATCTCCATTGTGTGGCTATTCAACTATGTACAACCTCACTACCTTGAGTAAATCTTCTCAAGATATGTAAACCCCAAGTGTATTCCTTTTTTAGGATTTAAAATCTCAACATATTAGCTAGTAATTGTATCATAATTTACATTATGATAATACTTTACTTACTATGTTTGATTCCTATAACTAGAACAATTCGTTGCATATTTTATACCTCATCTTTTCTACCTCTAAAGTTGCAACGTACTTGGTATTTATAGATATGGATACCATTACTTGAATGAGATTTTATTTCTCATTAGCTTGATCCTAACTTTGATATTATATATCATGGATATATAGGATAACTAATTTTTGTCCCTTGGTTACTAGTATCCCTTCCTCTCCATATACTACATACATATCTTTTGTACTTTCTCAAGTATGAACATATATTTTTGACTACATCACTTGTAGTTCTCTCAGATATAGCTGATATTTTCCTATAATAAAGTATATGTTGAAAATATCATATCTTCTATATATCATGGAATATGTGATTGATCCAAAGAAAAATTATATAGAATTCAACTCACTACATTAATCTTATCTTATGTATCATACATGTCTTCTAGGAGAGATTTATGCCATATGAAATTGGTAACAATTCTATATCAAATTGTTACTAGTTGTATCTTTTAATACTATGTTTGTATATATACTATTTACTAGGTCTAAGAAACTATTAGTTCTACCTCAGTACATCCTATTCCCTAGATATTAGGTTTCTACTTTAATTCAATCACTGGATAATTACTTTCATCCTCATCTTAACTAACTATAAGACCAATATACATTTTTCATATGTTACCAATCATATTTTAATTTGAAAACCATGGAACTACCACTAACCTCTGATAGACACATGGAAAAGATTCATTCCAAATGAACATTCTATGATCTTATATATTACTTCAATCCTAAAATCAATTTTAGTAATTTTCACCCCTTATTGACATTATATTGTGTCACCAACCATTTTTTTTGCATTATATAGCCACCTTCCATGATTGGTGGTCTTGAAATCCAATTCTTGATAATAAGATCATATAAATAGCTATGAAAAGTAAATATTATATTGGAATTCGATATAAAAACTTGGTGTCTCCAATTGATCCTTATCGGTATGATGCATGTACCGTAAATGTATATTGTCACTTGAATAACCACCACAATATTCAAAAAACATCCCCCCTGAACTTTGATACATGGAATACTTAATTGAATTTTAATTTATCTTTCTTATTTTAGTCAATTTCTATATACTTCCGACTTTTAGGAATTATTATTCTAAATGAATAATGTATCACCATCTATGGTGAATATATAACCATCGCCAATTTTTTATCCTTCCTATATAGTATGTGTCTCTTGAACATTCCTCTTCCATGATCTCTTGTGGAAATCATTCCTATGTCAACTATTTGTGAATATTTGGAATTGACTAAACCCATATCAATATGGCTCTTACTATCTTGAACAGAGATGTACAGCCTTATATAAAAATATAGTTTATATTGTGAAAATATCTTTCTTTCATAGGTATTTTTGTAATATCCTAAGAAACTCTTAGGATAATTACTTTAAATGCACAATGTTTTTTCCTTGATGTATGTTTTATTATATCCTCAACAAACTCTTTTCATCTAAACACATGTTCTTATAATATAATGTATTTATATCATACTAAAACACATATAATATCCATCTTCATTATAGTTGGCATATGGTTGTGGGATAATGCTGTTATTTTCTATGTATATTTTGAAAATAATGGATGCTTTTGAAATATATATAAATTTAAACATTGATACTCATTTTAACATACATCAATACTCTAATTTATAAAAGGAAATGTGCATTTAGGAATTACTTCACACTATATTTTTTAATCAATGTTAATATACAAGATTTGTCATCAAACCTCCTTATTAGTAAAATTTCCTTGATGTGGATAATGTAATTTTCATTTAGGAATTACTCTATGCTATATTATATTGATCAATGAATCCTTGTTCAATTTATTCTTTGGCATACCAACCTGAAGAAAATCTTATCTTTTGAACATAAAATTATCATACTTCACTGCTATGTTACTTAAACACTTAAAGTAATTATATAAAGCATATTTACCACTGGATTACCCTTATAATAGTTCACGCTATCTAGCTAAACTAATTTCAAAAGCTTTATGGATTAACATTATTTCTAAAGGATTATTTTTCCAAAACTATATACATATGTGTGTTGATAATATCTATGGTCTTTAACTCAAAAGAGTCTAAAACCATACTTGGTATATCCTTTAAAACTACTTATTTTTTATTGAAAATTTATTATCTTTCCACAACTGGGTATATAAGTCCTATATTTTATACTCATTTGTTATTTCCTATGATTCATGTGTTACTAAACTATTTACTGAGTACATAACACCATAAAAACATCCATTCTGGAACTGTAGTAATGTCTCCTTGTTTGCAATGGACACATGAGATAAATATTTTTGTGATAATTAAAAAAATTCAACTAGAAATAATAAACATCACAATATAGAAGTTTCGTGATTCTAAACACTGATTTAGGAACCACCCTTTCTCAGCTACTTGTAGAACACACCTTACTTCAAGAAATGTGTCTATACTTGCATGGTTATTGTATTTAAATAAAAATATAGTATTTAATACCCAAAATTTATTACAGAAGCATTACTTTCAATTGATGAATATACCCGATGAAGAGTCAACTACTTGCTTCTTTACATCATTTTATTGTATTTAAAATTATATATTTTTCATGATCTATGAAGTAAATAATCTCTTGTTTAGTACCTCTTTTCTTTAAAGGGAATTGTGAAGGTGCCTTTTATGATATGATTTCTATTGTCTATTTCATTTTGTATTTCAACTTTTTTTTCCATACAAATTTACTATTATACTTTCTTTGAGTTTTTATTTACATGGTGAACCTTACCCAAAAGATAATGAAGCATTTCTCTCCATTTACTATTCCTTTTTTAATTTTAAATGAAAATAGAGAATATGGGAGAAAATTATATTAGAATTTTATGTATTGAATGATCATGATATGCCTTTCAATATTTACACATAATTAGTGTAATTATCACCAATTCATATCTAACTTCAATTTCTTCATGTAATCTTCTCAGAGATGAGACAACATGTACAAATCATCCATGTCCTAATGTTATATCCACAACTCACATTGGAAATTTCCGACAACATTATAAAAATCATCATATATGTAATACATATTAGTCTCTTGTAAGCATTTGTAAACACTCGTGCTTCTTGAGGTGGCTTAACCGGATTTGGGGACATCGACACTATGAATTTATGATAGTGTAGTATTGTGTACAAGCACCTATACTACTCTTTGGAAACTTATGCTAGATAGGACATTGACTTTTTCCAATAAATATCACAGTATATCTTATGGTTTTACTTTCTATTTTCTGTAAAAATAAAATCTTGAATATTAGTACTTTTATATTGATGACTAATTTACACATTATTGATTAATTAATTAAATCATTAAATGTATCCCACTATTTTATCAATCTCTAGAAACCCTCTATAGTAAAATTAGAATACACTATTGTTAAAGTGTTCTAGTGGAAAGGATTCTCAAACCTCCCATCATGGTCTATAAGCTATGGCTACGCCACTACTCAGAGAGTCCAAGGTAGGCATATGACTGGCCAACCATATTAATTAATGACACCTTGATCTGTTGAGGGATGTCCTGACTTCTAAATTAAAATTTTTGATTTACTTAATTCTTGACTATAAAGTTGAAACGACTTAGTTATGGCTACCACTTTTCTACCAACATCAGTTAATTCAAACCATAACTATCATAATAACTCTCCAATAGTAGGTGTAGCCCTCAAATATAGATGATAAAGCACCTCATAGACTTGGTTTTGTTCAAATTCAAACAATGGAAGGTGTTTGTGACTTAATATTCTGTTGACCGTTTTTTATATTTTTCAACAAATGTAATCCATTTCTATTAATATGTTCATTCTTTGTTGTCATTCTCACAACTGAACATTAGCATAAAAAATCATCACATCTTTATGAATTTTACGGTTATTTATTTTATATGCATCTCATTGTCATGAAAATGCATAAAATAATAAAAAAACTCATAAAGGAAATAAAAATACATGACTGGTCTTTAGAATCTAGTATTGGTTGATCCATTTAAACTTAATGGAGCAACCATGACCCACAGAAAACATACCTAAGTCATGTCATGACTCATGATATACCTCATCCCCATCCAGTGTTTCCATTTCTCATCTAGATTTCACCTTTTCTTGGCATGAACAAAGATATACATCATCATTATTAGTACAAAAATACTCACACGTAGGTGAGGTGGTCTCAAGAGTATAAAATAAAAGTAGATAAATTGGATGCATATACCCTTATAAATATTTAAATGAGAAATAAATTTCATGGACCACTGTAATAATTAATAACTTATTACAATTATCACATCCATATAGTAAGTAATTACATAAAATAAACCAGACATACACATGTTTGGCCAATTCTCAATAATGGTAAATGGGTAAAAAAATTAAAATTAAATTAAATTGAAACAAATTTAAAGTATGAAGGAAATTTAAATTAATTAAATGAATTAAGTAAATTTAAATATTTTATTCAAATATTTAATTCGTATTCGTTACCTTCAATAATTTATTTTCTTACAAAAATTAAATTAATTAATTAATTAATTTGAGACAAAAATCAAATTGATTTCTTTTTTGAAATAATAAATAATTAAATTTCAAATAAAAAATTAAATTTTAATTAATTAAATTTAATACAAAAATTAAATTAACTAATGGAATTAATTTTTTATTATATAAAAATAATTTTGGTCCCTAAAACATTATCCAGACCTGTTTTGTGTGCAAGGGTATTCTGGGCTAGGAATCCCCCCCCCACACCCTTTTCGAGTTGGGAAGACTGGCCCAAACCCATTGGGAGATAAATTGGGGTTGTGCAGTGCGATACCTCTCTGCAGGGGTCTTACACGTGGGTACCGAACACGACTGGGGATCTAGTGGTGTTGTCCGACAAAGGCGGGGAAATTCGGTGGTGAGACTACACAATGGGATTATGGTGGTTCAGAAAAAAAGGGAGGTATCTATGGTTGGCCATGGAACCAGTCGTGAAGGGGTGGAGGGGCTATAGGTGGCGGGATCCTGGTCGTAGGGTCTGGCAATGCGGTTGGCCGACCGGTGAACAGTGGCAGTGGGCCGAGGCCTCAGCTGAGGAGGTGACAATCAGGTTTCTCCAAATGGGAAGGGGTGGATGGTTGTGGGAGGCAGGGAGGTGGTAGAAAGATCACGCAGCACCGGCGGTGGCATTCAGATGTATCGATCGGAGGGGTAGTGGCCTCAAACAAGGGAAGGTGAAGGCGTCAACCCATGGTTGAGGGAACGAGGAGGTGCTCGGCTTAATGTGAAGGAGGAAAGCAGCGTCCGTTCAATCCAAATATGGAAACATACATAAGGGGGAGGGAGCCGAGCAATCCTACGGAGAATAGAACCGGATTTTTTTTTATGTTTAAAAAAAACATTTTCCAGAAAACGCTTATGGGAAAAAAAATTAAAAATGCACCTCAAAGGCGGCATCTGCGAGATTTTCTCTACTATTAAAGATCCAGCGCTACAGCATTTACAGCAGTCTGGATTCTGACAGAAACTCTTACCCAGGCCTCCCTTTTATAAGAGGACATGCCCTGAAAATCATTCTGCATTTTCAATGTGGGATTCAGGTTCTACCTTTACTGTGCAGTACATTCTGCATTTCTGATGTGGGATTCTGTTTCAAGTACGTGACTTTGAAATACAATAAAATATAAACTATAAGGCCAATATAAATGAAATTTTAAACATTGATTAAACATATAATAAATAGTTGAAAAAAAAGAATTTCCTCAAAAATGTTGATGAAAAATAATCTATAACCTTTCAAAACCGCCTACCTGAAACTTAAAAATGTTTCAAATACGTGAATTTGAAAGACTGTAAAATATAAACTATAAAAAGAATATAATTTAAACTTTAAACATTGATTAAACATATAATAAATAGTTGAAAACAAAAGAAATTTCCAAAAAAATGTTGATGAAAAGTAATTTATAAGCTTTCAAAACTGCATACTTGAAACTTAAAATTTTTCAAGTGTGTAAATTGGAAAGACCATAAAACATAAAATAGAAGACTAATATAAATGAAACGTTAAACATTGATTAAACATATAAGAAATAGTTGAAAACAAAAGCAATTTCCAAAAAAATGTTAATGAAAAATAATTTATAAGCTTTCAAAACTGGCTACTTGAAACTTAAAAATGTTTCAAGTACGTGACTTTGAAAGATTGTAATTATATTACTAATTAACTAATTAATTATTATATAATTAATAGTTATATTAATAATTAACTAATTAGTTATTAAATAAGTAATAATTAATGAGTAATAATTAATAATTAATAATTTAATGAATAGTTATAAATAATATTTATATTACTAATTAACTAATTAATAATTACTAATTACTTATTAATAATTATTAATTACTAATTATTAATTATAATGAATAATTATAATAAATATTTATATTACTAATTAACTAATTAATAATTAATAATTAAATAGTTATAATTATTAATTGTATTTCTAATTAACTAAATATTTATTATATATGTAATAATTATATTACTAATTAATTATTATATAATTAATGATAATATTACTAATTAACTAATTAATTATTACATATTTAATTATTAATAATTACTAATTAATAATTAAAAATTATAATGAATAAATGTAATTAAAAATTATATTACTAATTTACTAATTAATTGTTATATAATTAATAATTATATAACTAATGTACTAACTAACTATTATATAATTAATTGTTAATAATTAATAATTAATAATTATAATGACTAATTATAATTAATATTTATATTACTAATTAACTAATTAATAATTACTAATTACTAATTACAAATTACTAATTAATAATTAATAATTATAATGAATAAATGTAATTAAAAATTATATTACTATTTTAGTAATTTATTATTATATAATTAATAATAATTTTACAAATTAACTAAATAATTTTTATATAATTAATTATTTTTAATTACTAATTAATAATTATAATGAATAATTATAATTAAAAATCATATTACAAATTTACTAATTGATTATTATAATGAATAATTATAATTAAAAATCATATTACAAATTTACTAATTAATTATTATTTAATTAATAATAATATTACTAATTAACTAATTAATTTTTACATAATTATCTATTAATAATTACTAATTAATAATTATAATTACTTATTATAATTAATTATCTTATTTATAATTAACTAATTAATTATTATATAATTAATAATGATATTACTAATTAAGTATTATATAAATAATAAATAATAATTAATAGTTATAATGAATAAATATATTACTAATTAACTACTTATTTATTATATAATAATTTTTAATAATTACTAATGAATAATTATAATGAATAATTATATTACTAATTAACTATTATATAATTAATTATATAATAATTAATTTGTTAATTAGTAATATAATTATAATCTTTCAAAGTCACGTACTTGAAACATTTTTAAGTTTCAAGTAGGCGGTTTTGAATGCTTATAAAATATTTTTCATTAACATTTTTTTGGAAATTGATATTGTTTTCAACTATTTATTATATGTTTAATCAATGTTTAACGTTTCATTTATATTGGTCTTCTATTTTATGTTTTATGGTCTTTCCAATTCACACACTTGAAAAATTTTAAGCTTCAAGTATGCGGTTTTGAAAGCTTATAAATTACTTTTCATCAACATTTTTTTGGAAATTTCTTTTGTTTTCAACTATTTATTATATGTTTAATCAATTTTTAAAGTTTCAATTATATTCATTTTATAGTTTATATTTTACAGTCTTTCAAATTCACGTATTTGAAACATTTTTAAGTTTCAAGTAGGCGGTTTTGAAAGTTTATAGATTATTTTTCATCAACATTTTTGAGGAAATTATTTTTGTTTTAAACTATTCATTATATGTTTAATCAATTTTTAAAATTTCATATATATTGGCCTTATAGTTTATATTTTATTTTATTTCAAATTCACGTACTTGAAACAGAATCCCACATCGGAAATGCAGAATGTACTGCGCAGTAAAGGTAGAACCTGAATCCCACATCGAAAATGCAGAATGATTTTCAGGGAAAGCCCTCTTATAAAAGGGAGGCCTGGGTAAGAGTTTCTGTCAGAATCCAAACTGTTTTAATGGTTGTAGCGCTGGATCTTTAATAGCAGAGAAATTCTGCTGAATTTTTTTGTTTTGTTTATATATATATATATATATATATAAACAAAACAAAACAAAAAAAAATAATAATAAAAAATTTCAAAAAAAAAGATTTTTTTAGGAGAAAGGCGGCATCACGGATGCCGCCTTTCACCCGCAGCGCAAAGGCGGCATCCGGGATGCCGCCTTTGAGGTGCATTTTTAAAAAAAAATTGCCCTAAGCGTTTTCTGGAAATTTTTTTTTTAAACGTAAAAAAAAATCCAATAAAACCCCATGGCTTCCTTCCGGTTTTTTTTAAATTAATAAAATATATATTAAAATTTTTTCCAAACAACCCATAAACAGTCACCCCATCAAATTTTCTTAAGTTATTTTGAAAAAAGTAAAATAAGCCGATGAAATTTTCCACAAACATCACCTGGTTATAATTTCTTCATTTGCCCTGATTTGAATGAATCAAATATCTTATAAAAATTGGCCTCTTTTGAAAGTAATATTATATTGTTATTCGTAATTCCACAAAGATTGAATTTTTTGGTCACCATCCAACATAGTTCTAGTGGCCGAATTCTAGCCAATTCTTAGTTGGAATTAAGCGGGATCACCAGAAACTCCTGAAAAATACACACACACACACACACATATATATATATATGATGTTATTCAACACATAATATCCAAAAAATCATTGTATTCCATCCATAATTTTTTTGGGATGGCTATAACTTCTCCATCCGTGATTGGATTAAAGCGCAATATGTTCTGTTGGGACCAAAATAAAAACCACTAAAATTTAAATCAAAATAATTTTTCCTCGGTCATAAAATCCATGCAATCCCTATGATACCAATTTTTGGTAACGAGGTAAGCAGCATAAGTTATCGGACCGTGTATTTTAAAATTTTGATCATCAGAGTGAAAAATCTTGTCTTCTCTAGTGATTTGTGTCTTGGTACAGTCTGAGGATCACCCATGGATTATTCAAAACATAGAAAATAAAATAGAATGAGTATTTTGTTTGAATTGAATTACACTCGACTATAGCTCATCGTCGGGATCAGTTGGTCAAAAGATCTAAATCTGAACCCTTTCTATATCATCAACACGTGCTTCAGGAATCTTTACACACATTGTTCATTGAATTCCAAGTGCTAGCACAAATCTCTGATGATCTCTTCAACTCCATGATGATCACCACTATCCCTTTCCTTCGATTCGTTGAAGGCATCTTGGATCGATTTCTTAAGAGAGAGACTTTCACTCTCTAGGAAGTAGGAGGAGAGATAGGATCTCGATCTAAATGAATGAGTGGTCCATGGAATGACCCTCTCCACTTATATAGCAGATGTCCAAAATACCTAGTCAGGGTCCCCGACCCCATGTAAATTTAATTTCTACTAAATTAGTAATAAATAATAATTATGATGAACTAACTACATCATAAATAATATTGTTTTATCTCATAATTGTAATATATATTTAAATATTTTATGTGATAAACCTGAGTCATTAACTTGACTCGTAATTTCTATTAATAACAAAATAACCTTGAATATTAAAATAATATTCATTCATACAATATTGTTCTTTATATTTACATAAACACTTGTAAATACATTAAATAAATAAATTAAACCCAATTATTCATTACTTTAGTATTAATGAATTTATTTATTTATTAGTGATCGATAAAACTAGACAACTCTCAGACCCCATGCTAGGGCCAACCATGTCCTATATACCTATTGAACTGAATAGGGTAGATTCTTGAATATGCTATTGTGTGTGACCCTCTAGGCCCTTATCTTGATGGTAGTAAATAGTATTCATAGACCAGGAGTAGAGTCTATCAACCCATAAATACACCTAAAGAAATAAGGAATAGTCATAACAATGAAAAAAACCTATGAACACACACTGTGTAATATAATATTTTTATCATTATATATATTATAAAGAAGGATGAAAACTTGTTTCACCTTCCTTTCTTTCTTCGTTATTTGTTGATATCTATGAATTGATTTACCTTCGATTACCATGTCCAAAGATTTATGAAGGTACTACCATCCAGATCGACCAAGCTCAAGATATCACATCCTCAACTTGGAAGCAAAAAATTCTATCTTGATCATTGAATCAATTGCATACCACTAATGGCACACCCAACACAAACAAACTCCTCATGACTTCATTATCATTGTTTCTCATTTCATCAAAGTACGTGATAAAATGTAACATATTGATAATGATATCAAGTCAGGAGACCAATACACATGTTCATAAATAACAACTAATAGTGATACCAAAAACATTTGGTGTTCCAATGAGCTAGTATGTCCTCATGATCTCACCTACCAGAGATCGTCAAGAACAAACTCCATGAGTAGAAGTATCAATGCTTATAATCCCCCAACACCTGATAGTAAGACATCCACCAAGTCCATTCAGAATTATGTATTTAGACCATAGGAAATTTGTTTATGATCAATGTCACAGTAACTTGGGGTTCTCATTATAGCCTGGGATCTTCTATAACCTTTTTATTTGATAAATAATCTATGAACATTAACATTAAATATTGGATGTAGAAATGTATAAACAATAATGGTAAGTATACATCACTCATCTCTCATTTTATATGTGAAATGGTAATTGAGAAATACTGATAAAGTTAGGTCTAGGGAACCCACTTTCACAACATAATTCATGTGTCTCTAGTCATCATCTATCAAACAATGCAATAATAAAATGATCATCAATAGCCTTGAATTAAAACATGGAAACTCTATAAAAGTTATCATGTTTGAGGTATGGAATGACGGATTCTATTGGTGCATCACATTTAGAATAATGCACTCTTTTAATAGAAATATGTCTAATAAGCTGTCGCACTGGCACATTATGTGACACAAGAGATTTCTATGAAAATAAAAGAGTACCCTCAATATAAATGTCTAATCATTAATATATCAATAATAAAAACTATTTATATTAATAACATTATTTAATATGAATAAAAAATGATTGTACGATAAGAAAGAACCAAGGAATAAAAATAGCTCCTTATTATAAAGAGGACTGTAGCATTCCAACCATCCTCGTTGCAACTCAAGACACAATCATTAACAATATGAAAAGTGGTTTCAACTCGAATACAAAATAAATATGATTATCCCTTAACTATTAGTTTTTGAGGATTTCTAGAAAATATGGAGAGCCCTGCACCTACATTAGAAGGTCGAACTAACTTCCACCTACACTCGCATGCTCTCTGAAAAATATAAAAAGAAAGAGAATCTTATAAATCAATTAAAGTCAATTAGAGATTGATCTATATCAATTTTTATACCCACTATTTATTCCCTCTTTGTTTTTTGTTAAATTTTGAGTTGTGATTGTGTTTCCTATACATTTACATTGCTTTTATCTAGTGCTACAAAGAGTGAATAAATATGAGGATTTAAGGAAGTGTGAAAAATAGGTAGTTTTTAAATTTTATGTTTAGATTCATGTTAAAAATATTGAATCCTCAATACCCATTGTTCATGTTTTTCATGGATCACGTGAAATTAAAATTTAAACACAAAGAACAGAATCAAATGAATACTTAAATGGTAATTTATTTATTTCAAAATACCAATATGATTTGCTCAATATTAGCATAACATAGCTCAATATTCCAAACAATACATCCTCTAGATTGTCAACATGTTCAACACAGCTCCTAGATAATTTTTTTTCATTCCTGGGTTCTAGTGTGAGAAATATAAGTGTTTTATGATGTCCCTTTGATCATATTAAGTGTAGCGACTCAGGTTTTAACCATGTCATACTTTGGAATATTCTTATGAATAATTCCAGAGCTAGGCACGAAGACGGCGTGTGATTCTGAGGCCTGGTGTGCCCAGAATTCATTGTATAAAAATATTAAGTATTTTTATACTATGCACGTGGTGGGGGTGTTTTATCTTCTAAACGGTAGCTCAAACGGGAATCTGAGGGTACAGTTGCGTCTAGAGCACGACTTTTACCCTAGGTGGGGTGCAAACTTTATGGGCGTGGTCCTGCTGTGAGAAAAGCCACCCGGGGCGTTTTCTAAATAAATGTAAAAGTTTATTTATGAGAATCGGCTCGAATAACTTCTGAATAGTGTCTCGGATAAAAAATCTGAGTACTCCGTTGCGTTCAAAACGCCGTTTTTACCCTAGGCGCGACATAAGTTTAGTCGGCGCTGGGTGTCGGGTCGGTGGCGTGTTGGTGGGGAGGTAGGATGGTGGAAATTTTTATTTTCAAAAAAAAAAGGAAATCAGTCACCCCCCCCCCCAATTCCTCACTGCGCACGACGACCTCCCTCCATTTCTTCGCCGAATCGAATCGCGGATGTCTTTTTTCCACACCGATCATCAGCAGATCAAGCTCCAGCGCGTCACAGGCGTCGTTCTGCACCCGAAGCTTCGGCGATCCGCCAACAGGTAGGCGGTTTGAGTTTTAAAATACCGGATCCCAATTTGGTTGGTTTTTCTCTATTTTGAGCCTGCAAATGCGTAGATCCGGTCCCGGGAGGCACGCAGATGCCTTTAGATGCACGTTTGGACCCCCGGGGTGCCCCAGGCGGCCCTCGGAAGGTTCGTCGGCGCGGCACCGGCGCGGCGGCGCCGACGGTGGCCGGCGGTGGCGGGCTGTGGGAATTAAACGGGATCGCTGCATCACGGTGGTCCGACGCCAATCACCGGCGACCCCCACAGTGGGGTTTGTCCAGCCACGCGCGCGAACTGCTCCGTGCTGCGGAAGCACGGTCCGCCGGTCAGAGTGGCCCGTTCAGGCCGGTCTGGCCCTCTTCCTGTACACGGGGGTTTTAAAATCCCCCCTATTTTTCTTCCCTGGTGGTCAGAATGAAGTGTTGTCTATGGAAACATGACCCTAGTGATGAGGCAAACCGTTCGGTGTGGGTTTGAGGGTTTTGAAGTTCGGATTTATGGCCCGGGTGCTAGAAACGTTGAATAAAATAATAATATTTTATAATTATTCGTCTTCAGGACGTTTTATCTTCTACCCAGAGCATCTGATTGACGTGTTGTCAGTGGAATTGAGGCTCTGATGGTGCGGCAGAATTTTCTTGTTGGTTTTCAGGTGTTGGGACCGAGTTTGGGGTGTGGGCCCCACGAGGCTGTGTTTGGGCGTTTACGGAGAAACGCAACTTTCTCACTAGGAGTCTGATTTTGGCGGATGAATAGTCGATCCTGTGTGTTTTTTCGAGAGGACTGCAATGGTGTGATCCGTTCGATGAGTTTCAGGATCGAGGCATGGGCCCCACCCGAGCTGGCTTCGGTGAATAGTACCTTTTTTACCGGGTGTCTGTTTCGGATGAACGAGTAGTCGATCCCGTGTGTTATTTTAGGGGATTGCAGTGGTATATTCCACTTGATGAGATTCAGGATCGTGTTGTGGGCCCGCAAGGGCTAACTATAGTGAATAGTGTCTTTTTCACCGGTTGTCCATTTCGGGCGAGTAAACAGCCTATCCTGCATGTTTTTCCACGTGGATCGTGATGGTGGCCTTGGTATCGGCCTTGGAGGTGCGCAATGTGGTGTTCTGGCGGGTCGTTCGGGTTAGAGATATTTGGACCAACACTGGTTGAGGGTACTCCCTTGGTTCGTTCCTATGAGGGTTCGCACGACATCACAACCCTAGTATAGGTTTGTGATCCTCTCAATGGGTTGTTTAATCCATTAGAGTTATGGCATCCCTCCGGTGGACCCGAAGCGGGATCCTCTCGTATCGTTTCCCTAGATCGGGTTCTTGGAATCGTTGTGACCACTTATCCACGGGCGGCGATCCCCTATCTAGCAGGTTAACCCAGTAGGGTTTGTGGCATCATTGGGAATATGATCCCCTATGCAGTGGGCCGTGCTTAGTAGAGTTGTGGCATCATCGGGTATATGATCCCCTACTCAGCATGAAGATTTTAGTAGGGTTGCGGTATCATTGGTTATACGATCCCCTACTCAGCGCGTGGTTTCTGTAGGGTTGCAGCATCGTCCGTTCGATCCCCTACAGCGCGAAATTTACCATATAGGGTTTCGGTATCATTGTGACCATCGTGACATGGGTGACGATTATCTATCTGAGCGATGTGTTTCTGTCGAATGCCAGATTGGGTTGTGGTATCCCCCAGTAGATCCTATGATTGATCCCCTATCTGTGAGATCTACGAATTCCAGATCGGGTTGTGGTATCTCCCAGCAGACCCTGGGAGTGATCCCCTATCTTTGAGATCTTCATATACTAGTGTGGGTTCTGGTATCCCCTAGTGGACCCTAGGAGCGATCCCATATCTGCAGAGTTTGGTGTTTTTGATGTTTCAGCATGACTTTCTGAGTGAAAGTATTCGACGAGTGTGATCTCTTGAGTGAGCATCTGAGGTGTTTGTGTGGGACCTGGTGGAGTGTATCTCTCAGACGAGTGTCATCCAGGATTATAGTGATCATGGAGTGTGCTCTCCTGGTTGTGAACTATTGCTGGTGATGAGTTCGGTACCTCATTTGGCTTGATGCTTGAGCTGAGTATATCTATATGTTCAAGGTGTATGTATGGGATACACCTGTATTGAGATGACTAGTTGTGTATAGCCAAGGATGGTCACGAGATAGAGTTTCTCTCTTGTCTGGGTTCCCTTTGGCTGGGATGAGCGGACTGTTTCCTTTCAGTTTCTCCCTTTTATTTTGAGGTTTTTTGGGTAACTACTGACTATTTTTATAATCACCCCTGCACGGGCTTTTCCCACACATGTTTGTGTCTTGTACAGACCACAGGCCTTTCGACGGAGTCCCAGGAGGACCCAGAGAAAGCAGAGCTGAGTGAGCGGGACTGTCTGTGGAGTCTTACCGGAGCTATACCGAGGAGCTTTCCGGTGGTGCTTTTGGCTGTGTGCCCCTTCTTCTGAGTAGGTTGGACGTTTTTTTCATTTTCTTTTGGTGGGCCCTATTTTTCCCTTTTTTACTTTTGTTGTACTCGGGATGTGGGATAGTTGTATAAATGCATTTACTTTTAAGTTTTATTTATCTCTACAATGTTGCATGGAGGTGTGTGTGGGTGCGTGTGTGTAGGTACCTTAGGCTAATGCCTCCCATGTATGTGATACCATACTCGGTGCTAGACGCCAGGCCCTAGCCTATTGGAGGTGGGCATGGGGAGTCGTGGCTAGAGCCCTGTTGGGTTGGGTCATGATAGAGTGGTATCAAAGAAGGTTCCAATTTTGGGATCTCAGAGCGTAGCTGGTTTAGTTGTGAGTTTGGTTTCGGTTTCATAGCGGCAGTGTTAGGATGTTTCAAGTTCATCTTTCAGTCCAGGGACTCCAGTGTTGGTGCGGCGGCCGATGTATCCATACACCAGGACTCTGATAACTTGCCTTTCGACTCGGAACATTTGGACACTAGTCACAGGGACATAACGGTGCATTCATAATATAGGAATGGGTTTTTGGGTTTCCCTTGTTTTCTTAAGTTAGCACTCCAGATATACTCTTTGAATATGGGGCATCTTGATTTTATTTCAGGATGCCTCCACGACGACAGCCAGCGAGGGTTCCGCAGTGGGATTATGGTGACGATCCGCCCCATGTAGAGGTTGTAAACTAGGGCGCAGGTTCTGAGGCTACACCTCTAGGTGGTCTGCCAGTTGAGCCACCACTTGTAGAGCAGATGGTTGTACTGGGAGTGCAGGATGAGGTTGTGCGTAGGCTGAGTACACTGCACGAGTTCCAAACGCAGTGACCTATGAGGTTCCAGGGTGATCCACACCCTCAGGCAGCTGATGACTGGCTCGAAGCAGTCACCCGTGTTTTCCGCCTAGTGAGGACACCTCCAGAACAGATGGTGGTCCTAGTGGCGAGCCTTCTGCATGGTTTGTTCAGGAAATGGTGGATCCTAGTTACGCAGTCCCACTATGAGGAGACGCTCACGTGGGCATAGTTTGAGCGGCTCTTCAGGGAAGAGTTTTATCCAGTGACGCTGAGGTCAGTATGGATTTAGAAGCTTATACAGCTTTGGCAGGAGGTAATGACTATGTCGGAGTACTCAACGAGGTTTAAAGACCTATCGTGATACTCCATGGATATGGTTTGAGACCCGTTCTTTAGGGCTCGGACCTTCGAGTTGGGCCTACGTAGGGACATCCAGGCAGGTGTGGTTTCCTTGTGTCTGCCCACCCATAATGGAGTGTTGGGGTCGTCCCTAGTGGTGGAGAGGTTTCTGGCCGAGAAGACCCCGCCTGTTAGTGCTAGGCACGTGAGAGATGAGACTTTGTCAGTCGGATCAGCATATGGTAGCCGACGACAGAATCAGGGGCCCGGACATGGGCGATGTTTCAGGAGGTGACCCCAGGATGGAGGATCTGAGGCTCAGGGCTCACTCGGCTCGCAGGCCAGTTTTGGTCAGCTGTAGGAGAGGCGGTGTTACGCTTGCGATGGTCGGGGACATCTTGATAGAGATTGTCCGACCCATCATGCTTCTGAGAGGGAGTCGGTCGACAGACTGCCTTGGCAGAGGCAGCGTCTTGAGCAAGAAGATCCGTAGGGTGTCAGACATGGTGACGGAGTTAGTTCAGCAGTAGGAGGTTGTAGGCGGTATCAGTTTCCACCACCCCACCCCCAGGTGGTCCACGCCGAGATCAGGGAGCTGGGGGATGAGGGTGATGAAAGCTGCATGACCTAGAGGTTGTTGACCCAGATGATCCACGGATGGATAAAGATACACCTTGTGTTCTTTCTACTTTCTGCATTATTTTTGATAGACATTGTTTAGCGGTACTCTTTCCTTTCTGTTTCTCACTTGAGGTTTGTTCAGGGTATTGGTAAAACCCTGGGTGGGCGTTGTTCGATGTGCTTCGAATGAATGAGGAAGAGGGATCCTTCCCCCACCGAGATGCATTTTTGTGACACGATTAAAATCGTGTGGGAAAGTCAGTGCTGCCCAAAGTGGATATTGTTGAGGTGTGGAGAATGATTCCCTCTGACTTATATGTTCGGGCATGGGTGTTTGTTGGCGAACTCGCTGGCGTGGGAGACCCAGTTGAGAGTCCAGTCCCTTTCCTGATGCTTATAGCTTTTTAGGGATGAAAAGTTCTATGCTGGGGAGGATGTAGCGACTTAGTTTTTTACACTGTCAGACTTTGGAATATTCCTATGAATAATTCCAGAGCAAGGTGTGAAGACGACGTGCGATTCCGAGGCCCGATGTGCCCGGAATTAATTAAATAAAAATATTAAGTATTTTTATACTATGCACATTAAGGGGTGTGTTATCTCCTAAACGGTAGCTCAGAATGGGAATATGAGAGTACGGTTGCATCTGGAGTATGTTGTTTACCCTATGCAAGGTGTAAAATTTGTGGGTGCGGGCCTGCGGTGAGAAAAGCCAACAGGGGTGTTTTCTTAAAAAAATGGAAAAGTTTATTTATGAGCGTCGAATAGAATAACTTCTGAAAAGAGTCTCGAATCAAAAATACAAGTCCGTCGTTGCATTCAGAACGACTTTTTTACCCTAGGCGCGACATAAGTTTAGTCGGCGCCGGGTGCCGGGTCGGTGGCGTGTTGGTGGGGAGGTAGGATGGAGTTTTTATTTAAAAAAAATAAAAGGAAATCAATCATCCTCCCCCCCCCCCAATTCCTCTCTGCGCACGGTGACCCTCCCTCCTCTGTTTCATCACCTAATCAATCCACGAACATCTGTTTTCAGCGCTGATCGCCAGCAGATCGAGCTCCAGCATGTCGCATGCGTCGTTCTGCACTTGAAGCTTCGGTGATCCGCCAACAGGTAGATGGTTTGAGTTTTAAAATCCCGGATCCTGATTTGGTTAGTTTTTCTCTGTTTTGAGCCTGAAGATGCATAGATCCGGTCCCATGGGGGGTGCAGATGCCTTCAGATGCGCGTTGGGACACCCGGGGTTCCCCTGGCGGCCCATGGAAGGTTCGCCGGTGGCGGCAGGCTGCGGGAATTAAACGGGACCGCTGCACCGCGGCTGTCCGGCGCCAATCACTGATGACCCCCACAGTGGGGGTCGGCCAACTGCACGTGCACAATGCACCGTTCCATGGAAGCGTGGTCCGCTGGCCGGGTCGGCCGGCCCAGGCCGGCCGGACCGGCCTGTTCAGGCCGATCGGGCCCTCTTCTTGTAAACGGGCGCTTTAAAACCCCCGTATTTTTGCTCCCTGGGGGTCGGAATTGCGTACCGTCTGTGGCGACGCAACCCTGGGGATGATTTGAACCCTTTGGTGTGGGTTTTGGGGATTCGAAGTTCGGTATTATGGCCCGGGAGCTAGAAATGTAGAATAAAATAATAATATTTTATTATTATTGGACTTCGAGCCGTTGTATCTTCTACCCGGAGCATCCGATTGACGTGCCGTCAGTGGAGTTGAGGCCCTAATGGTGCAGCGGACTTTTCTTGTTGGTTTTCTGGTGTTGGGACCGAGTTTGGGGTGCAGGCCCCATGAGGCCGGGATTGGGCGTTTACGGAGAAATGCAACTTTCTCACCAGGAATCTGATTTTAGTAGATGAATAGTTGATCCTGTGTGTTTTTCTAAGACGATCACAATGGTGTGATCTGTTTGATGAGTTATGGGATCGAGGCGTGGGCCCCACCTGAGCTGGATTTGTTGAATAGTACCTTTTTCACCGGGTGTCCGTTTCGGACGAACCAATAGTCGATCTCGTGTGTTTTTCTGAGGGGATCGCAGTGGTATGATCTTCTTGATGAGATTTAGGATAGTGGTATGGGCCCGCACGGGCTAGCTACGGTGAATAGTGCCTTTTTCACTGGTTGTCCTTTTTGGGCGAGTAAATAACCTATCCTACGTGTTTTTCCACATGGATTGCGTTGGTGGCCTCAGTATCAGCCTTGGAGGTGCGCGGTGTGGATTTGTGGCGGGTAGATCGGGTTAGCGATGCTTGGACCAGTAGTGGTTGAGGGTACTCCCTTGGTTCATTCCTATAAGGGTTTGCGCAGCATCATAAACCTAGTATAGTTTTGTGATCCTCTCGATGGGATCACTACTGGAAATCCCATTTTTACCAACGCTTATATCCCAATGGTTTCATAAACCGTTGGGAATGGTTATGTATACCAACAGTTTTAAGAGAACCGTTGGTATAGAGGCTTTTATGAAGAAATTTACCAACGGTTTGTAAAACTGTTGGTATAGGCCTCAATTAATATATTTTTACCAACGGTTATACACTAACGGTTGGTATATGTTGGAATCTATGCCAACAGTTTAAAGAAACCGTTGGTATAGGACTACATTCCCAACGGTTTTTTAAAACCGTTGGGAACGTTTTCCGCTAAATCCAGTTCGGGTGTCCAGTAGCCCCTCCGCTCGATTGTAGTCTCCCTCCGCTCGACTGCAGCCCTAAATTGAAGGTCTCCTGACGCTCTCTCATTACCCAGTCTCCAAAACTCCATCCATCCTCTTCAATCAAACAATTTTTATGTTCTACACTTCAAATAAGTAAGTTTTACCTCAGTTATAATGTTCATCTATTTTTTTGTTTTCTATTTTGATTTGACCTAAACGTCTAGGATCTATCTATACAAAGACTCAGAAACTCATTCCACTCACAGATCCATCTTAAATCAAAAAACTTTGTAGTTCTACACTCTAAATATGTAAAAACTACCTTAGTTTCAATGTTTTTCATCTATTATTTTTGTTTTCTATTTTAATTTGGTATAAACTAGGTTGTGTTGTTTATGGAATACGAAGGTTAGTGATATTGAGGATGAATTGGATGTTGGTTGGGTGATGGATTGGAATTGTGATGTTTTTTGGATTAAGTTTAGTTAATTTTAAATGAATTATTTGGGGATTTCCTCCATTTAACAGAGCCCCCACTCCTCATGGACCCTGGACACCCCCCCTCTTGGACCATGGATAGTCCCCCCTCCTTGAACTTGGACAGCCTGGCCCCCCTCTTTCTTGAAACTTGGACAGCCCCCCTCATGGACCTTGGACAACCCCATCCACCCTCCTCCCAGGACCTTGTATAGTCCCCCTCCTTCCTGGACCCTAGGAAGCCCCCCACCCTCCACCCTAGACCCTGGATAGCCCCCCTCCTCGATGGACCCTGGACAGCCCCCCTCCTTCCTGGACCAAGGACAGCCCCTTCTCCCCTTCTCCTTGACCCTGGACAGCCCCCACCCCCCTTCCAGGACCCTGGACAGCCCCCCAACCCTCCTCCTAGACCTTGGACATCACCCTTATACCCCTCCTCAACCACCAAATACCCCCCCCCCCCCACTTCAAAACTTTGACCACCAAACTTGTACATGCTGGATTTTCTCTAAAAAGATAGATTTGATCCTCAAACCACCTCAATAATATCCTAAACAGTGCTTATAATGTGGTTTTCACCACATAGAATCCAATTGTATTCCAAGTCACTAGTCTATCCTCCCTTGGCTAGATTTTACAAAAAGTGTTCAACCTTAAGGATCCAAATAAAAATAAATTGATATAAGACATTTGATAATGGATTAAAATTTCAAATTGGGATCTAATGAGGAATATTTGAGATATTATGCATCATGTCCATGAGTAAATCCATTTTTATATATCCTATAAGTTATTTTTTACAATTTTCACACATTAATTGTTTTTAAAAATGGGAAAAAAATTTATAAAGGTTCTAATATATAAAAATGAATCTATTTGTGGATGCATCTTAACCAACAATGTCTAGCTTGTCTGCCTCTTCCATGACCATCGATGTGCACGTACCGTCTCCATCTAACCTCGTACGACGGGTAACTCAGCGTCTGGATGATGATGAGTTCCATATTCTATTACTTCCACACCAGATTCATGCCCGCTACGCTCCTGAAGTGATCAATCCCACTAAGAGTCCCTGTGAGCTTGATGACACGGCCACCAGTTCTTGTAAGAGGCAGAGGAGTTCTGAGCTGATGGACCAAGATGATTGACCAGTGTCTATCCATCTAGCTGAATAAATAAAACATAGCGCCTCTTGGGAGGCAAACCATGTTCTATAGTTTCATAATTTTGCTTTTTTTACTTGGTTTTAGGAAATAAACATGGCATGTATGCAATAATTTTTTAGCTGCTTCTGATCTGTATGTGCACTTGTCATTACTCTGCATGACTGCTTCTATTTTGTCTAATCCTTAGTGTTATTTTTTATGACATGATGCAGCTATGTGCTATCTATGTGTAGATTTTACAGGTACATAAGTATGTGCACTTTTCATTATTCCATTCTTTCAGTGCTTAGGTCGATGGTACGAGGGAGGTTTGTACCAGAGGTAGACGAGCATCTCCGCGTACCCGACTAGAGCCTTCCCCTCCAAAAAAACGCATTTGGATTCTATTGAAACATAAGGGAAACGATTTATGGGTCAAATGTGACGTGTATAAGTCAACCCCGCCTCAATAAAAGGCACGATGTGGCCAGGATCACTCAAACTGCCTCTCTTTTGTTCAAAATTGACTTATTTTTAAGTGAAATCAACAACTGACATATGGGAAACCAACCAAAAGCCTTCATATTGTGTTGGAAATTTAGGAAAAAGATCCATGGGTCATATGTGACATGTAAAAGTCAACTCCATTTCAATCCGATGCGCGGTGTGGCCGGTATCACTC
The DNA here is from genome assembly GCA_963277665.1 of Viscum album. NCBI lineage: Eukaryota > Viridiplantae > Streptophyta > Magnoliopsida > Santalales > Viscaceae > Viscum > Viscum album. The sequence continues at coordinate 256,240,137 of OY728156.1, read as the reverse complement.
CAAGTGTATATATTTTGTTTAAAATGGACAATATTTTACGTATATACTCCAATAAAATAAAAAGGCTTTTGATTGTGTTAATACTTTTTCCCAATGATCCATGACTCATATGTGTCATGTAATAGTCAACCCCACCTCAATTAGAGGCTCGGTGTGGTCGATACCACTCAAAGTGCCTCTGTTTTGTTAAAAATGGATTTAATTTTAAGTGAAATCAACAGCTGACATATGGAAAACCGACCAAACGCATTCGGATTCTATTGAAACTTAAGGAAAACGATCCATGAGTCAAATGTGACGTTTATGAGTCAACCTCGCCTCAATAAAAGGCTCAGTGTGGCCAACACCACTCAAAATGCCTCTGTTTTGTTAAAAATAGACTTAATTTTAAGTGAAATCAACAACTGACATACGGTAAACTGACCAAACGCATTCGGATTATATTGATACTATAGGAAAACGATCCATGGGTCATATGCGATGTGTAAGAGTCAACCCCGCTACAATACAAGGCGTGGTGTGGACGATACCATTCAAAATGTCTCTTTTTTGTTCAAAATGACTTTAATTTTAAGTGAAAACAACAACTGGCATACGGAAAACCGACCAAATGCGTTCCAAATCTGTTGAAACTTTAGTAAAATGATCCATGGGTCATATGTGATGTGTATGAGTCAAACCCGCCTCAATACAAGACACGGTGTGGCCGGAACCACCCAAACTGTCCCTCTTATGTTTAAAATGGACAATATTTTACGTACATACTCCAAACCGATCAAACGGATTCTGATTGTGTTGATAAATTTTCACAGTGATCCATGACTCATATGTGATGTGTACGAGTCAACCCCGCCTCAATTAGAGGCCCAGTGTGGCCGAAACTACTCAATGTGCCTTTGTTTTGTTAAAAATGGACTTAATTTAAAGTGAAATAAACAACTGACATACGGAAAACTGACCAAACGCATTCGGATTATATTGAAACATAAGGAATATGATCCATGAGTCAAATGTGATGTGTATGAGTAAAACCTGCTTCAATCCGAGGCACAGTGTGGTCGAAACCACCCAAACTGTCTCTCTTATGTTAAAAATGGACAATATTTTATGTACATATGTCAAACCGATCAAACGGATTCTGATTGTGTTGAAACATTAGGACAATGATTCATGGTTCAGATGTGATGTGTAAGAGTAAACCCCACCTCAATCCGAGGCCCGGTGTGACCGACACCACTCAAAGTGTCTCTCTTTTATTTAAAATGGACTTAATTTTAAGTGAAAACAACAACTGACATACGCCAAACAAACCAAACACCTACAGATTCTATTGAAACTTTAGAAAAACGATCCATGGGTCATATGTGACATGTACGAGTCAACTCTACCTCAATCCGAGCCGCGGTGAGGCCAGGACCACTCAAACTGTCTCTCTTTTGTTCAAAATGGACTAAATTGTAACTGATATCAACAAATGACATACGAGAAACCTACCAAACGCCTTAGGATTCTTTTTAAACTTTATGAAAACTATCCATGGGTCATATGTGATGTGTACGAGTCAACCCCGCTTCAATCCAAGGTTCTGTGTGACCGGGACCACCCAAACTGTCTCTCTTTTGTTCAAAATGGACAATATTTTACGTACATACGCCAAACCGATCAAACGGATTATGATTATGTTGAAACTTCAGTAAAATGATACATGGATCATATTTGACGATTAAGAGTCAACCCCGCCTCAATCTGAGGCTCGGTGTGGCCAACACCACTCAAAGTGCCTCTCTTTTGTTTAAAATGAACTTAATTTTTAGTGAAAACAACAACTGACATAAGCCAAACCGACCAAAAACCTTAGGATTCTGTTGAAACTTTAGGAAAACGATCCATGGGTCATATGTGACATGTATGAGTCAACTCCACCTCAATCTGATCCACGGTGTGGCTGGGACCACTCAAACTGTCTCTATTTTGTTGAAAATGGACTAAATTGTAAGTGAAATCAACAACTGTCATACGGGAAATCAACCAAACGCCGTCGGATTCTATTGAAACTTTAGTAAAACGATCCATGGGTCATATGTGATGTTTACGAGTCAATACCACCTCAATCCGAGGTGTGGTGTGGCCTACACTACCCAAACTATCTCTCTTATGTTAAAAATGGACAATATTTTACGTACATATGCTAAACCGATCAAACGGATTTTGATTGTATTGAAAATTTAGGACAATGATCCATGGATCATATGTGATGTTTAAGAGTAAACCCCACCTCAATACTAGGCCCGGTGTGGCCAAAACCACTCAAAGTGCCTCTCTTTTGTTTAAAAGAGACTTAATTTTAAGTGAAAACAACAACTGATATAAGACAAACTGGACAAACGCCTTCGGATTCTGTTGAAACTTTAGGAAAATGATACGTGGGACATATGTGACATGTAAGAGTCAACCCTACATAAATCCGAGCCGCGGTGTGGCTGTGACCACTCAAACTGTCTCTCTTTTGTTGAAAATGGACATAATTTTAAGTGAAAACAACAACTGACATATGCCAAACCAACCAAACGACTTCTGATTCTGTTGAAACATTAGTAAAACGATCCATGGGTCATATTTTATGTGTATGAGTCAACCCCGCCTCAATCTGAGCCATGGTGTGGCCGAGACCACTCAAACTGTCTCTCTTTTGTTCAAAATGGACTAAATTGTAAGTGATATCAACAAATGATATACGAGAAACCTACCAAACACCTTCGGATTCTGTTGACACTTTATGAAAACGATCCATGTGTCATATGAGATGTGTACGAGTCAACCCTGCCCCAATAAAAGGCGTCGTGTGGCCGGGACCACCCAAACTGCCTCTCTTTTGTTCAAAATGGACAATATTTTACGTACATACGCCAAACCGATAAAACAGATTCTGATTGTGTTGAAACATTAGGAAAATGATCCATGGCTCATATGTGATGTGCACGAGTCAACCCCACCTCAACCTGAGCTGTGGTGTGATCGGGACCACTCAAACTGTCTCTCTTTTTTTTCAAAATGGACTAAATTGTAAGTGAAATCAACAACTGACAAACGGGAAACCGACCAAACGCCTTCAGATTCTGTTGAAACTTTAGTAAAATGATACATGGGTCATATGTGATGTGTAAGATTCAACCCCTCCTCAATCCGAGACACCATGTGGCCGAGACCACCCAAACCGCCTCTCTTTTGTTCAAAATGGACTATAATTTACGTACATATGGCAAACCGATAAAACGGATTCTGATTATGTTGAAACTTTTTGAAAATGATCCATGGATCATATGTGACGTGTAAGAGTCAACCCCACCTCAATCTGAGGCTCAGTGTCGCCGACACCATTCAAAGTGCCTCTGTTTTGTTTAAAATGGACTTAAATTTAAGTGAAAACAACAACTGACATACACCAAACCAACCAAACGCCTACAGATTCTGTTTAAACTTTAGGACAATGATCCATGGGTCATATGTGACGTGTATGAGTCAACCCAGCCTCAATCTGAGCCGCGGTGTGACCGAGACCACTCAAACTGTCTCTCTTTTGTTTAAAATGGACTAAATTGTAAGTCAAATCAACAACTGACATACGGGAAACCAAACAAACGCCTTCAGATTCTGTTGAAAAATTAGTAAAACGATCCATGAGTAAAATGTGATATGTATGAGTCAACCTCGCCTCAATCCAAGCTGCGGTGTGGCCGGGACCACTGAAACTGTCTCTCTTTTGTTTAAAATGAACATAATTTTAAGTGAAAACAACAACTGACATACGCCAAACCAACCAAACGACTTCTGATTCTATTGAAACATTAGTAAAATGATCCATGGGTCATATTTTATGTGTACGAGTCAACCCCGCCTCAATCTGAGCCGCGGTATGTCCGAGACCACTCAAACTGTCTCTCTTTTGTTCAAAATGTACTAAATTGTAAGTGATATCAAAAAATGACATACGAGAAACCTAAGAAACGCCTTTTTATTCTATTGAAACTTTAGGAAAACAACGCATTGGTCATATGTGATGTGTATGAGTAAACCCCGCCTCAATCCAAGGCGCCGTGTGGCCGGAACCACCCAAACTGCCTCTCTTTTGTTCAAAATGGACAATATTTTACGTACATACGCCAAACCGATCAAACAGATTCTGATTGTGTTTAATCTTTATGAAAATGATCCAGGGCTCATATGCGATGTGTACGAGTCAACGCCACCTCAATCCAAGGCCCTATGTGGCCGACATCACTCAAAGTTCCTCTATTTTGTTTAAAATGGACTTAATTTTAAGTGAAAACAATAACTGACATACGTCAAACGAACCAAATGCCTACGGTTTCTGTTGAAACTTTATTAAAATGATCCATGGGTCATATGTGATGTGTATGAGTCAACCCCGCCTCAATACGGGCTGTGGTGTGACCGGGACCACTCAAACTGTCTCTCTTTTGTTTAAAATGGACTAAATTGTAAGTGAAATCAACAACTGACATACGGGAAACCGACCAAACGCCTTTTGATTCTATTGAAACTTTATGAAAATGATCCATGGGTCATATGAGATGTGTACTAGTCAACCCCGCCTCAATCTGAGGAACCATGGGGCCAGGACCGCCCAAACTACCTCTCTTTTGTTCCAAATGGACAATATTTTATGTACATATGCCAAACTAATCAAACGGATTATAATTGTGTTGAAACATTTTGAAAATGATCCATGGATCATATGTGACGTGTATGATTCAACCCCGCCTCAATCCGAGTCCCGGTGTGGCCGACGCCACTCAAAGTGCCACTTTTTTTTTAAATGTACTTAATTTTAAGTGAAAACAACAACTGTCATACGGAAAACTAACCAAACGCCTAGGGATTCTATTGAAACTTTAGGACAACGATCCATGTTTCATATATGACATGTAAGAGTCAACCCCGCCTCAATCCGAACCGCGGTGTGGCTGGAACCACTACAACTATCTCTCTTTTGTTGAAAATGGACTAAATTGTAAGTGAAATCAACAACTGTCATACGGGAAACTGACCAAACGCCTTCCGATTCTATTGAAACCATAGTAAAATGATCCATGGGTCATATGTGATGTTTACAAATCAATACCGCCTCAATCCGAGGCACGGTGTGACCGACACCACCAAAACTGTCTCTCTTATGTTAAAAATGGACAATATTTTATGTACATACATCAAACCGATCAAACGGATTCTGATTGTGTTAAAACATTGGGAAAACAATCCATGGCTAATATGTGACGTGTAAGAGTCAACCATGCCTCAATACAAGGCCTGGTGTGGACGTCACCACTCAAAGTGTCTCTCTTTTGTTTAAAATGGACTTAATTTTAAGTGAAAACAACAACTAACATACGCCAAACCAACCAAACGCCTTTGGATTCTATTGAAACTTTAGGAAAACAATCCATGGGTCATATTTCACGTGTGAGAGTCAACTCCACCTCAATCTGAGCTACGGTGTGGCTGGTACCACTCAAACTGTCTCTCTTTTTTTCAAAATGGACTAAATTGTAAGTGATATCAACAACTGACATACAGGAAACAGACCAAACGCCTTCGGATTCTATTGAAACTTTAGGAAAATGATCCATCGGTCATATGTGACGTGTATGAGTCAACCTTACCTCAATTTGAGTCACCGAGAGGCAGGGACCACCCAAAAAGCCTCTATTTTGTTCCAAATGGACAATATTTTACGTACATACGCCAAACCGATCAAACGGATTATGATTGTGTTGAAACTTTAGGAAAATGATTCATGGATCATATGTGACATGTACCAGTCAACACCTCCTAAATCTGAGGCCCGGTGTGGAACTTATGGAGTCACAAGTGACGAGACTCCTAAGAAAATACCTTTTCACCATATATTAAAAAAGTGGTTTTCATATGAAGATTGAAATGGGTGTAAATAATATTTGAGTTATTGAAACTCTTATTCAACTATATTGGATGATTTTTTTCATATGAAGATTCAAATGGGGAATTATTCACCATGACTCCAATCAAAGAGGTGGTGTTTTTTTGTTGTTTTAAGTTTTTCAATGTTTTAAGTTGTAACACCCTGAGATTTTATGAAAAATATTTTTTTAATTTCATTAATTTCTTGTGTTTTATGCTACACCAAGATTACCTTGCGCTATATGAAACACCATATTAGCTTGCAGTATACACAACACTATTCTTGGATCATTTTACACACAATTTTGATAATAGTTATTCTACGCAACATTGAGTATATATATATATATATTCAATGTATAAATGAAATATGGTGGATTCTGTTATATGAAACAATGAAGGATTCTTTCACAACACGCAACCCTGACTTGGCTTGCATTACACGCAATCGCGACCTTCCTCGATAGTGTGTGTTGTACGCAATACTGAGTTTTACTAAACAACGATATATTATTATAATATTATTATGAACTAGCCGTTATGAATATTATTAACTAAATTTTGAATTTTATAACATTATTATTCATCTTACACATTTTCTAGAACATGGTATAAGAAAAAAATTAATTTTTCGGGTAAAATTTGTATTTTTCAAAAAATGCAGTTCTGCCGCCTTTTGATGGAGCACCCACTTTAAATATAGTTTTTGACATGTTTATAAGTTCAATTTGACAAAATAAAATTCTTCTTTGGAATCAAGAAATAAAAATTTACTTTGGATAAATGTTTCGTGTTATTCTCGTAACTTTCATATTTTGATGAATAGTAAAAACATGATATATTTTAATGAAAAACAACTTTTTTCATCGTAATAATTTATATGGTTAAATTATAATATTTAATGGTTTTAAATTATAAATAGAATATATTTTTACCATTTAATATAATTTATGTCATTAGCATTGATTTTACATTGAATTCGTAGGTTAAATCAATTCAATCTTTTGCAATGTTTTAAACAAAAACCCATTTTCATTCGACAACGTGATTAATTTTAATTTAATTTCTGCAACTTCTGTGTATTGAATTTGAAAAAATGGATTCCATATTTGAAATCATTGGGTCCAAATTATGTTAATAGGCTACTTTTTATTTTTGGGAATTATGAATAGTAACTACGGTAAATTTTATTTACCATAGTTAAAGGTAAATCGGGTAATTAAGGGTAAATATAATATTATAAAATTACCCTCACACATGAAAAAATTATATTGGATGGCTAAAAGTAAACACATATCAACTAAGGGTCGGATTAGATTCATTTTATGGACTTTTGACCCTGAAAATAATTTAATTATTATTAAAACCAAAGAAAGTGACAACATGTCACTCTCTTAAATCTTATAAGTATAATAATTTTAATTTAGTGATAAACATCACAAAACTTAGAACATGAATAGTCTCCAGAAATATAATAAAATTATCTACATCATGATAATTTATTTATAATTTTTAGGGATTAAATAATTGTCATTAATGGTGATACATTAATGATACAGAAATTATTTATTAAGTGGAAAATAAGTAATATAGTTTTTATTGAAATAATAATACCCATTAAAAGGCCCAAAAACCTGAACAAAACTTATTGGTAGTGTATATATACACCTTAATCATCCAATTACCTAATATATAACCGTTTGGATCCTTATAAAATTGATTATGACACTTATATTATTTTATTTCAAATGATGCCAAAGTTGTCACCTTCATAATTTAATAAATATAACAAATTAAATATTGTTATTTTAGGATGATAAATTCGAGTAAAAGTATTATTGTGAAAGGTAATAGATTTATCTTCATCATAGGATTTTATTTTAAATTTTTATGCAACAAATCAGTATACAAAAATGTTGTAGTAATTATTTTATTAAGAGATAAACCAAATAAATGGTTTTAAAAATAATAAAATAAATATTATATGAACTATTTAATGTGATCCACTAATTTTATAGATACATATGACCTTTTATGAATCTATTAAAGCTTTTAGTTCGAACATATCTTCTGTATATATTTTATTTAAATTCAAATAAATGAATAGTGTCAAAAATGACACTATTGTTATTTTATAAAAGTAACATATTATAAAATTGTTTAAAAATCACAAAAATATTTAAAAATTATAAATTTAAATTTATATGGTCTGTAATGTTATAAAGTAAACAATTATGGAAAATTCACAACAAATAAGTAATTATTTTTTATAATTTAAAATTTATAATTTTATTACCACAAATAAACTTAAATAGATTAAATAAGGATAAATCAAAATGATAAGGTTTAAAATAAGATCCAAACATGTCTAAATTTAATTGTTTGATGATATTACAAACCTATATCATCTAATATTAGAGTATGAGTCATTTTTGGAAGTTTTTAAGTGGGTTTGGATTTATTATAAATTAATATTTTTTAGAATTCCAAAGGTGCCCCTCTCCTCCCTTATAAAAGGGCACCTCATCCCTCTCCTCATCACACCAATTTGATCCTTAAATCTCGGCCAACCCCTGCCCAATTATCTTCTCCACTTCCCTAGAAACATCCTAGAGGTTCTGGTCTACTTGAAAGACCAATCTTAGTTCCCTAACAGGAGGTTTCAAAGAGGCGTATCGAAGAAGAGGTAATTTCTTCTCCCGGTTCTTTCAAGATTCTTTCTTCTTCAACTTCTTCTTATTTAGTTGTTTCATTATAAAATAATAACATTAGTATCAATAATATACTTATTTGTTATTATAAATATGAATCAACCCCATTTCACCTTCTATCCATCCTACGGAAAACAGAATCACCGCGCGTGCGTACGTGCGGAATACCGTCTCCATGCCGTGGTGTAATCTGTTTTTCCACCAACACCTTACATGGATGGTTATAATGGTGTAAAGAATAACTATACATAGTTATTATAACATCATAATTATTATGATATATTGTATCATCCACTCCAATTCAATTCAATAATTATGGAAACGATATCATCGCTCGTCCGTACGTATGGACTACCGTCTCCACGACGCGATGAGATTCATTCTCCATGTTAACCATTTAAGAATGATTATAAAGTATATATAAGAAATAATAATGAAATATATGACATTATAAAGCTACTGGATTTATGTATATATGTATTTCATCTACTTAATTCCATTCAACTCAATAAGGAAACGAAAACAACGTTCATGCGTACGTACAGCCTACCGTCTCCATGAACGGTGTATTTCTTTCCATTTATCGATATATTATATATATGTATATTCTGAATATATATTATATATAAATAATGTTTTATATTATTGAATTATGTAATCATGATCTAAGTAATCATATGAATAATTACAAGTCAAAACACGGACGACAAATGAAACGATTTTACCCAAAACACTCTTTAACATGGAATTTACAAAAGAACGGGTAATATAAAGTCATAAGTGAACCATATATGATATCATAACAATGAATATGATTCTGTAATAAGTCAATGACATTATTTAAATCATTATACAGGAGGTTTGGATACATACGAAGCATACCAGACATAAGGTAAGGGATAATTTTTCAAATCTCATTTTTATCCGAGATTGCATATTCGTAAGTATTTACTGGGGTTATTACTATCATCCATGTCCATGTTTTATAAAAGTGTTTTCATGTATGTTTAAAGTCCTTTTTACCCATTTTTGACTTTTACTACATGGTATGTAAGGAATCTTTATTTTGTTTACGTTACGAGGTACTTTTTGACTTTTCCGGCAAAAGTACCAAAAGAATGTTTTTTTAACTTATACGGAACAAACGGATTTTTACGGTTTTATAAAGCCTTATTTTCATGAAGCTTCCTCCAAAATATTTCATGAATATTTTCATCAAAATATCTTTATTTTAAAATTTCATGAAGTTTTGTGAAAAGAAATTTATTTTGAAGAAAAAAGGATATTTTCCTCAAGAATTCATTTCAAGTGTTTCATGAAAACCATTTTCCATCTAAGATGAAATTATTTCATATGTGTATGTTTCAAGTGTAATGTATCTATGATTTACATGGTTTCACTTTTCTTATTATGAAATGATATCCATTTCTTTTATATGGATTATGTGATGATGGGATGATGTTTATGAAACCCATTTTATTCGTTGGGTTATTATGAATGATGTGTGTTTATTTTGTGGCACAAGTAAGAATGATTTCATTATGAGATGGGTGGGACCTATATCTACCTCCAATTCATTGGATAAAGATTTATATCTCATGAGATAGAAATGGATGGAATGGTAAGTTAATCTGGTTCAGTGTTACAGGACTGAAACGAGGAGTGAACTCGATTCAGAATGGGACTTTGTCCACTAAGATGGTCTTGGAAGCAATGCATTGGCTACTATGGAAATAATTACATGTTCTTAATGGATTCCACAATTAAATGTTTTATTCCCATGCTATTTTATCATGGTTTATGTTCCATTATGATCTATGCCTTATGTACTTCCATGTTTTATGTCGTTGCTCAAGATTTTAATGTTTAAACATTATGTTCATGTTTCTATGTTCCAATGTATATGGTATGTTTTATTTTATCCATGCTTACCCTAACTGAGCATTTGAGCTCACCCTTTCTATGCTTTATTTTCCCCCAGGATCAAAAGAAATGTTTTAGTTCAGGAAACAAAAAGTGGAAGATCTTTATGGGAGATGTTGAAGATATTTCACCACGATTAGAAGATTACGTTCCAAGTTTCCAAAGACACTATACTATTACGGTCCTTGTGTGTCTGTTTTTGTTATGTAATAAGTATTACGCAAAAGTAATGTAATTTCCATGTACGTCATGATTAGGGTCTCTACAGTTGGTATCAGAGGAAAGGTTTAGTCATCCTTTAGAAACTAGGATGTGAAAAAGTTAGTGAGATCCCTAGAGATATTTCTAAGGTATGTCTAGGGATGTACCTAAGGATAAGAATACGTATAGGATATAGTTATAGAACTACGGTAATGATCTTATAATTTAACCTAAGATGTTAGATATTGAGGGTGCTCCCTCTTTACTATGTGGTTTTCCCTAGCATGATTTTTGCCTCTCACACTATTCTTTTTGGGTTTTATAAAATGGCTGGAAACAGAAAGATTCATTATATTGGAGGATATGACGGACAATGGAATGATTTTCTTCATGAGAAACCAAATGAAACGGGATCTGGAAGTCCAAGCATCGTTATTATTCCTAAACAGCAATCTCATAATATGATCAATAATCTCAACTTTGGTATGTTTCCCAACTCAGATAATAGGAGAAAGATGGAGTTTCATGATGATCATAGAGGGAAGAAAGTTCAGTTTCTCTCCTGTAAATCATGTGGGAAGAGGCATCCGGGAGATTGTTTCAAAGGAACTGGAAGATGCTTTGGGTGTGGAAAAGAAGGACACAAAGCCAGTAAGTGCAAAGGAAAAGGTTCAGTTAACACCATGGACAAGGATAATGGTATTTCTACGAAATCAACAATGATTACATGTTTTAAATGTGGAATGTACGGGAATTATGCAAACCAATGCCCTAATGGAAAATCTCATGAATAGAATCAGCATGGTCATATGGATAGTATTTATGTGGATGATGATGAGGAGACTACAAATGATATATGAGCTGAAAGAAGTGTTGAAGATCAGTCGGTTGTTTTAGAAGGTTGTGGAATGATTGTATGTTTATCGAGAGTTATGTTGTATAGTTAATGGTACTATGGAATAAAGAATCATCTAAGGATTGTTACACTATTATTTTTCCTAAAAGTATTTGAAAGTATATGTTGAATGGTACCAGTAGCCATGGAATGTTATTCAGATATTTTTTTAAAGTATATGATATGCGCATAATGAAGGAATAAGAAGATAATCAGATGTTTGATCGTATTCATGAGCTCATGATTGATATAAGGACTAAGTGATATCATGGTTTGAGTATATAGAATTTTGAGGATTTTGGTATGTGGAAAGTGTTAACTTTTAACTGCATTCATGTTTTCACTAAGGTTCAATGGGTATTCATTTTTCAAGAGAATGCATGATTAAGGCCTTCGAATGTTTGTAATGTGACCAACAAGACATGTCTTATGATATATGGGGATCAACGATGGTATTAACATGCTTCTTATATGAAATCTCTAGTAATCGTTTTCACTATAATATGAAAATGGACTGCAATATTATGGATAAGCCTAAAGATTGGAATGGATTATATTGGACATAAGTTAGTATTGTTTAAGGATAGAACCTTTTTTGATATTATTGATGGGATGATATAGTAATGTAGTTTTAGAAAAAGGACAACCTGCAGGACTGGCGATAGCCCATTGCGTCGAACAAGGATGTGGGAATCAAACCCACAACCGAAGTGCGACTGGCCTTTATCGCCTACCACTGGCCTACAGGAAGTCCCTGGTTAGTAGAAACTAGTTTTATTTTATTAAGCGGTATGATATATGAAGTATAAGTTCATTTATGGAACCATATACGATTAATCTAACCATAAGATGGACTTATAACTTTTGCTAACCTTTTGTTTGAAAGAGATGGAATGACCCATCATTCTATCACATGATCTACTAACACATCACGAATAACAAATTCAACTTAATTTCTTTATGGGATGAAGTGTAAATTGTTCAATTCACGAACAACAGTGAGATTGTACCAAAATCATGCAAGTATTTCTTTTAATTCATCAACTTTAGGGAAATGATCTTGAAAACAAAAAATGTTGTCCTAGTTCCCTTATATCCGATAAATCAGATGGTACCTTAGATCATCACAAATCAATAGCTTTGTGATTGTTGGCTTTTTCATAGCCATGTTCTCTACCACTCTCAATCAGAACTTGATGGTTAGATTTTTATTCCATATCCATATTTTCACCTATGTTCTCCTACGTGGACACCCAGTGATGAGTTAATTTGGGTAACCATTACCTTTCATACTTTAGTTTTTAAAGCCATGTTTTGGTATTCCTTTTTACGATGTGGGTTTCTATTAAGCAAACTTTCAAGTAGTAAACCATTTATAACCCCGATGAATTTCGAGGGCGAAATTCATTTTAAGGGGGGTAGAATGTAACACCCCGAGAGTTTATGAAAAAAATTATTTTAATTTCATTAATTTCTTGTGTTGTATGCTACACCAATATTACCTTGCGCTATATGCAATACCGTATTAGCTTGCAGTATACGCAACACTATTCTTGGATCGTGTTACACACAATTTTGATAATAGTTATTCTATGCAAAATTGAGTATATATATATATATATATATATATATTCAATATATAAATGAAATATGGTTGGATTCTGTTATACGAAACAACGAAGGATTCTTTCACAACACGCAACCCTGACTTGGCTTTCATTACACGCAATCGTGACCTTCCTCGATAGCGTGTGTTGTACGCAATACCGGGTTTTACTAAACAACGATATATTATTATAATATTATTATGAACTAGCCGTTATGAATAGTATTAACTAAATTTTGAATTTTATAACATTATTATTCATCTTACACATTTTCTAGAACATGCTATAAGAACAAAATAAATTTTTCGGGTAAAATATGTATTTTTCAAAAAATGCAGATTTGACGCCTTTTGATGGCGCACCCACTTTAAATATAATTTTTGACATGTTTATAAGTTCAATTTGACAAAATAAAATTCTTCTTTGGAATCAAGAAATAAAAATTTACTTAGGATAAATTTTTCGTATTATTCTGGAAACTTTCATATTTTGATGAATAGTAAAAACACGATATATTTTAATGAAAAACAATTTTTTTTCATCGTAATAATTTATATGGTTAAATTATAATATTTAATGGTTTTAAAGTATAAATAGAATATATTTTTACCATTTAATTTAATGTATGTCATTATCATTGATTTTACATTGAATTCGTAGGTTAAATCAATTCAATCTTTTGCAATGTTCTAAACAAAAACCTGTTTTCATTCGACAACGGGATTAATTTTAATTTAATTTCTGCAACTTCTGTGTATTGAATTTAAAAAAATGGATTCCATATTTGAAATCAGTTGGTCCAAATTATGTTAATAGGATACTTTTTATTTTTGAGAATTATGAATAGTAACTACGGTAAATTTTATTTACCATAGTTAAAGGTAAATCGGGTAATTAAGGGTAAATATAATATTATAAAATTACCCTAACACATTCCAAAATCCTATTGGATGGCTAAAAGCAAACCCATATCAACTAAGGGTCGTATTAGATACATTTTATGGACTTCTGAACATGAAAATAATTTAATTATTATTAAAACCAAAGAAAGTGACAACATGTCACTCTCTTAAATATTATAAGTATAATAATTTTAATTTAGTGATAAACATCATAAAACTACGAAAATGAATAGTCTCCAGAAATATAATAAAATTATCTACATCATGATAATTTATTTATAATTTTTAGGGATTAAATAATTTTCATTAATGGTGATACATTAATGATACAGAAATTATTTATTAAGTGGAAAATAAGTAATATAGTTTTTATTGAAATAATAATACCCATTAAAAGGCCCACAAACCTGACCAAAACTTATTGGTAGTCTATATATACACCTTAATCATCCAATGACCTAATATATAACCGTTTGGATCCTTATAAAAGTGATTATGACACTTATATTATTTTATTTTAAATGATGCCAAAGTTGTCACCTTCATAATTTAATAAATATAACAATTTAAATATTGTGATTTTAGGATGATAAATTCTAGTAAAAGTATTATTGTGAAAGGTAATAGATTTATCTTCATCATATAATTTTATTTTAAATTTTTATGCAACAAATCAGTATATTAAATAATTATACAAAAATGTTGTAGTAATTATTTTATTAAGAGATAAACCAAATAAATGGTTTTAAAAATAATAAAATATATATTATATGAACTATTTAATGTGATCCACTAATTTTATAGATACATATTACCTTTTATGAATCTATTAAAGCTTTTAGTTCGAACATATCTTCTGTATATATTTTATTTAAATTCAAATAAATGATAAGTGTCAAAATTGACACTATTGTTATTTTATAAAAGTAACATATTATAAAATTGTTTAAAAATCACAAAAATATTTAAAAATTATAAATTTAAATTTATAAGGTCTGTAATGTTATAAAGTAAACAATTATGGAAAATTCACAATAAATAAGTAATTATTTGTTATAATTTAAAATTTATAATTTTATTACCACAAATAAACTTAAATAGATTAAATAAGGATAAATCAAAATGATAAGGTTTAAAATAAGATCCAAACATGTCTAAATTTGATTGGTTGACGTGATTACTACCCTATCTCATCTAATATTTGAATATGAGTCATTTTTGGAGGTTTTTAAGTGGGGTTAGATTTATTATAAATTAATATTTTTAAGAATTCCAATGGTGCCCCTCTCCTCCCTTATAAAAGGGAACCTCCTCCCTCTCCTCCTCACACCAATTTGAGCCTTCATGCTCGGCCAACCCCTGACAAATTATCTCCTCCACTTCCCTAGAAATATCCTAGAGGTTATGGTCTACTTTAAAGACCAATCTTAGTGCCCTAAGAGGAGGTTTCAAAGAGGCGTATCGAAGAAGAGGTAATTTCTTCTCCTGATTCTTTCAAGCTTCTTTCTTCTTCAACTTCTTCTTCATTAGTTGTTTCATTATAAAGTAATAACATCAGTATCACTAATATACTTATTTGTTATTATAAATATGAAACAACCCCATTTCACCTTCTATCCATCCTACGGAAAACAAAATCACTGTGCGTGCGTATGTACGGAATACCGTCTCCACACCGTGGTGTAATCTGTTTTTCCACCAACACCTTAAATGGATGGGTATAATGGTGTAATGAATAACTATACATAGTTATTATAACATCATACTGATTCTTATATATTGTATCATCCACTCCAATTCAATTCAATAATTATGGAAACGATATCATCACTCGTGCCTACGTATGGACTACCGTCTCCACAACGCGATGAGATTCATTCTCCATGTTAACCATCTAAGAAGGACTATAAAGTATATATAAGAAATAATAATGAAATATATGACATTATAAAGCTACTGGATTTATGTATATATGTATTTCATCTACTTAATTCCATTCAACTCAATAAGGAAATGAAAACAGTGTTCATGCGTACGTACGGCCTACCGTCTCCATGAACGGTGTATTTTTTTCCATTTATCGATATATTATATATATATATGTAAATTCTGAATATATATTATATATAAATCATGTTTTATTTTATGGAATTATTTAATCGTGATCTAATTAATCATATGAATAATTACAAGTCAAAACACGGACGACAAATGAAACGATTTTACCCAAAACACTCTTTAACATGGAATTTACAAAATAACGGGTAATATAAAGTCATAAGTGAACCATATATGATATCATAACAATGAACATGATTCTTTAATAAGTCAATGAAATTATTTAAATCATTATACAGGAGGTTTGGATATATACTAAGCATATCGGACATAAGGTAAGGGATAATTTTGCAAATCTCATTTTTATCCGAGATTGCATATTCGTAAGTATTTACTGGGGTTATTTCTATCATCCATGTCCATGTTTTATAAAAGTGTTTTCATGTATGTTTAAAGTCCTTTTTACCCATTTTTGACTTTTACTACATGGTATGTAAGGAATCTTTCTTTTGTTTACGTTACGAGGTACTTTTTGACTTTTCCGCAAAAAGTACGAAAAGAATGTTTTTTTAAATTATACGGCACAAATGGATTTTTACGGTTTTATAAAGCCTTATTTTAATGAAGCTTCCTCCAAAATATTTCATGACTATTTTCAACAAAATATCTTTCTTTTAAAATTTCATGACGTTTTGTAAAAAGAAATTGATTTTGAAGAAAAAAGGATATTTTCCTCAAGAATTAATTTCAAGTGTTTTATCAAAACCATTTTCCATCTAAGATGAAATTATTTCATATGTGTATGTTTCCAGTGTAATGTCTCTATGATTTACATGGTTTCACTTTTCTTATTATGAAATGATATCCATTTCTTTTATATGGATTATGTGATGATGGGATGATGTTTATGAAACCCATTTTATTCGTTGGGTTATTATGAATGATGTGTGTTTATTTTGTGGCACAAGTAAGAATGATTTCATTATGAGATGGGTGGGACCTATATATCCCTCCAATGCATTGGGTAAAGATTTATATCTCATGAGATAGACATGGCTGGAATGGTAAGTTAATCCGGTTTAGTGTTACAGGACTGAAATGAGGAGTGAACTCGATTCAGAATGGGACTGTGTCCACTAAGATGGTCTTGGAAGCAATGTCTTGGCTACTATGGAAATCATTAAATGTGCTTAATGGATGCCACAATTACATGTTTTATTCCCATGCTATTTTATCATGGTTTATGTTCCATTATGATCTATGCCTTATGTACTTCCATATTTTATGTCGTTGCTCAAGATTTTAATGTTTAAACATTATGTTCATGTTTTTTAAGTTCCAATTTGTATGGTGTGTTTTATTTTATCCATGCTTACCCCAACTGAGCATTTGATATCACCCTTTTTATGTTTTATTTTCCCCTAGGATCAAAAGAAAGGTTTTAGGTCAGGAAACAAAACGTGGAAGATCTTTATGGGAGATGTTGAAGATCTTTCACCACGATTAGAATATTACGTTCCAAGTTTCCAAAGACACTAAACTATTACGGTCCCTGTGTGTCTGTTTTTGTTATGTATTAAGTATTCCTGAAAAGTAATGTAATGTCCATGTACGTCAAGCTTAGGGTCTCTACATAAGTGCTGTTTTTTATGCAGGTGTATGCACTCAGGGGGCTACTGGACGGGCTGTTGTGCAAAAATTTTGGAAATACACAATACCAACGGTTTACAACCGTTGGTATACTGTGAAAAAGAATTATACCAGTGGTTCAATAAACCGTTGGTAAAGAAACTATCCCAACGGTTACAAACCGTTTGTATAATATTTTTTATTAAACATATGCCAATGGTTTCATTGAAACCATTGGGAAAAAAACTATACCAACAGTTGTAAACTATTGTTATACTATGAAAATCATAGAATTGCCAACGGTTCAAAACAATTGGGTAAACCTATACCAACGTTTCACCAAGAACTATTGGAAAATAAATACATAGAGTGGGCTATACCAACGGTTCAGTTCAAACCATTGGTATAGATCTTTCCCCACGCCTTACTTCCCTACGGTTTGGACAACAGTTAGTATAGAGTATACCAACGGTTTTCCAGCCTACACCAACAGTTTAGAATCGTTGTTATATCCTCCATTTCCAGTAGTGTATGTTTAATCTGTTAGAGTTGTGGCATCCCTTCGGTGGTCTCGGAGCGGGATCCTCTTGCATCGTTTCCCTAGATCGGGTTCTTGGTATCACTGGGACCGCTTATCCACGGGCGGTGACCCCCTGTCTAGCAGGTTAACCCAGTAGGGTTTGTGGAATCATTAGAAATATGATCCCCTATGCAGTGGGCCGTGCTCAGTAGGGTTGTGACATCATCGAGTATACGATCCCCTACTCAGCATGAAGATTTGAGTAGGGTTGTGGTATCATTGGTTATATGATCCCCTACTCAGTGTGTGTTTTTTGTAGGGTTGCGGCATTGTCAGTTCGATCCCCTACAATGCGAGATGTACCAGATAGGGTTTCAGTATCGTTATGACCATCGTGAAATGGGTGACAATCCTCTATCTTAGTGACGTGTTTCTTTCGAATGCCAGATCGGGTTGTGGTATCCCCCAACGGATCCTGGGAGTGATCCCCTATCTATGAGATCTACGAATGCTAGATCGGGTTGTGGTATCCCCTAGCGGACCCTGGGAGTGATCCCCTATCTGTGAGATCTTTGTATACTGGTGTGAGTTATGGTATCCCCAAGAGGACCCTAGGAGCGATCCCCTATCTGTGGAGTTTGGTTTTTTTGCTATTTCAGCATGACTTTCTCATTAACGGTATCTGATGAGCGTGATCTCTCGGGTGAGCGTCTGAGGTGTTTGTGTGGGACCCGATGGAGTGTATCTCTCGGACGAGTGTCATTTGGGATGATAGTGATCATGGAGTGTGCTCTCCTGGCTGTAAATCGTTGCTGGTGATGAGTTCGGTACCTCATGTGGCTTGGTGCGTGAGTTGAGTATATCTAGATGTTCAAGGTGTATGTATGGGCATACACCTAGATTGATCTGACTAGTTGTGTTTAGCCAAGGATGGTCACGAGATGGAGTTTCTCTCTCGTCTGGGTTCCCTTTGGCTGAGATGATTGAACTATTGCCTTTCAGTTTCCCCCTTTTATTTTGGGGTTTTTCGGGTGCCTACTAAGTATTTTTATAATCACTCCTACACGGGCTTTGCCCGCACATGTTTGTTTCTTGTGCCGACCATAGGCCTTTCGACGGAGTCCCAGGAGGACTCGAAGCTGGTGGAGCTGAGTGAGCGGGACTGACCGTGGAGTCTTACCAGAGCTGTGCCGAGGAGCTTTCCAGTGGTGCTTTTGGCTGCGTACCCCTTCTTCCGAGAAGGTTGGACATTTTTTTCGTTTTCTTTTGGTGGGCCCTATTTTTCCTTTTTATACTTTTGTTGTAATTTGGTTCTGTGATAGTTGTATGCATGCATTTACTTTTCAGTTTTATATAGCTATGCACTGTTTCATGGAGGTGTGTGTGGGTGCGTGTGTACATGTACCTTAGGCTAATACCTCCCATGAGTGTGATAGCTTACTCGGCACTAGACGCCAACCCCTAGCCTATTAGAGGCGGGCTTGGGGAGTCGCATCTAGTTCCCCATTGGGTCGGGTCATGACATGAAGAATGAGTGGTCAATTCAAGAGAGGGAATCAATCAAAGCTTGTTCCTCCTTCAGTTTCTCCCTCTAGAACTTGGGAAGGGGGAGAGGGAGATCATTAAAATTAATGAAAAAGGATAACTGACTCATTTTTTAGATAAAAAGTGTATCTTTACTAAGGGCTATGTTTGCATAAATTTTAGTTTGGTCCCTATGGAAATTTCACCTAAAAATGACCCAAAAAACAATTATGATCTAGTAAACTCATTATAAGTGTCATAAATATTTTATCACTATCTTGTGAAATTATTAACATGTCATGTGATAAAATGTGATCCATTTACATAGCTCATAAGCTCCCCCATTAACTTCATGAACCTTGAACGTGTTACATTTCTTACAGAAATTATATTTTACTATATAAACTTTTATACATAAAAAACTTGTTAATACCTTGAAAAATAAATTCAATTATTATTATCCTAAACTCAAATAATATAATGAATCATTTTATTTTTGATCACTGAAACTCTAAATTCTACTAACCCCCACATGTGGGACCCACTACTTCCTAAACTCATATTCAACTGAATAGGTGGACCTTTTGGATACACATATTGTATGGCCCTCTAGGCCCTTACCTTGATATTTGTAAGTGTAACTCATAGACCAGAAGCAGATTCTAGCAACCCATAAAATCCCCTAAGGAGATAGGAAATTTCATAACTATGAAAACTTCCTATGAACATTCTTTGTTTAATATATTCTATTTGGACTATGATATATCATAAAGTAAGACACCCATTTTGTGTCATCATCCTTTTGATGATTTATTTATTTCATGACCTTACCAGATGAACTTACCTTATTCTACCATGGACATGGATTTAGTGAAGGTATTAATAACCTAGTCAACCTAGCTATATATATCCCTTTATCTACTCAGATGTGAAAAATTATATCTTGATCATTCTACCAATGTCATACCACCAAATATGGGCCCAGTGAAAGCTACCTCACCACAACTTAAATTTAAGGTATTTTCCTTTCATAAAGTAAATGATCAAATTGTATAAATTAACAATGGTCTCAAGTTAAGATATCAATATACATGTTTATAGATTGGAACAACCAATGAAACCCAAAACATATGGTTTTACCATTTACAGGTACGTCCTCATGATCTTATCTACTCAAGTTCACCAAGTGAAAACTTCATGAGAAGAATTCTTAATGCTTATGATCTTCCGAAAACTGATATTCATACATTATTTTCCTCTTTTCAGTATGATGTATCTAGACCACATAACAAAATATGAATATTACTATCATAGTATCTCAAGGTTCTCATTATATCAGGGGAACTATTATAATATGTTTTTATGACATATAATCTAAGGAAATTATCATGTAAATAGTGGGCGCATAAGTATTAAAATTATATGGTCAATAGAAATATATATATATATATATATATATATATATATATATATCAAGCTATATATATGTAATGGTAATCAAATTATATAAATGAGATGGGTCTAGGGAACCCACTCACAATAGAGAGGAGTAATATAATACTCATATTAGAACTATAAAATGCTTCCAAAATATGAATTTAGTGCTTCAATACATGACTCAAGAGTGTGGCCCATTCTGTGGGATTTGATTTGACTAGTCATAGAACCCGAATAGAGTTATGGATTAGAATTTATGGTCGTTCGAAGTACAGTAGGGAAAATGGTTCATGGAGATCCCTCCATGGTCGCGTAAACGTATTTTCTTCGTAGTATCATTTTTCTATCACAACACGATTCTGAGAATCATAGTTCATGGAGATCCCTCCACGGTTGTGTGTATATATTTTCTTTCTGACACCCTTTTTGCTTCATAGAACACTTCTGAACATCGCGGTTCGCAGAGCTCCCTCCATGACAGCACTAACATATTTACTTCATGGAATCCTTTTCCTTCATGGTTTCCACCATGAGGATTTAAATCCATGTTTCCTATAAATATGCATCACCCGCACCACAAAATCCTGGCCACTTCGCCATTTGAGCTACTGATCTACCATTTCGCAGTGCTCCAAAGCACCACGTACCAATAATAAAATGAATTTCCTCTACCTATGGTAGGGATTCCCTTCGCGAAGTCCTCCATCATTTTTGAATGAGGGAGCCCCTTTGGGTTGCTTGAGGATCCGAGAAGCATTAAGACTTCACGGATCACTCTTCCAATAAACTTTATAATAAACTCTATGCTAAAGAAAGGGTCCCATGCTCTATAAAGTCCCTTCATTTGAAAAACCCTATCCTTCACATGAACCTAAGATTTAAGAAGCCCTATCCTTCGTGAGACTCTAAGATTCACAAAGATCTATCCTTCATCAAACCCTGAGCTCCATGAATCCCTATCGTTCATAAAACCCTTATCTACAAAAATACCCCTCCTTCATGAAGCCCTATCTTTCTTGAAGCTCCTAACTTGTTGCCCATTGTCCCATACCGTGGGTGTGACACCCCCAAAACGCCACTTGGGATCAGTGTCAAGATTTTATCCTGGCCCTTCAGCCAAATCCCTTCACTAATTTCACTAGTCTCCATGAAAAATGGAGAGTTTCACCATGAACTTTTCGGGCTGGGTAGATGACATTTTAGCTTACACTCTTATGTGCATCCAATATCCATCCATGAAATGACATCATTTCAGATACTCCTTAGCACTCCTTGAAATTCCTTGACTCCACATATTCTTCTTAGTCCCTTTCCCTTATTGTGAGTTGAGATTCTGATATTAAATTACCTGAGTACCATGAGTCGAACTATTCCACAAGAATCTTAGGAAACCTCATCACCTATCTCCTATGACAAGTTGAAAAATAATGGTTCGTTCTCACATAATTCCCACACCATCATTTTCTATGAGTATTCCTTCTAGTCTCCCCACAACATGACATTAAAAAGTGCTACCATAGTCCTCACTACATGACTTTAAATTTTATCACACCCTATCAATCATGAATATGATGCCTTATGCATCAAGCATAACATTCCCCCATGGACTGACATGACGAAGATAGACTAGGAATCTCATTACATAAGCCCCTCACACCTCATCCATTCACATGATGTTAAACTGAATCTTTACCCCTTGCAAGAGACATGGGATGTTCTCATGACTTGACATGAGGAAGACACCCTGGAATCTTCCATGCATAAGCCTCATCCACCACTATCACTCTATTATGGAACCCATGAAGCTTCCACACATAAGCCTCAATCACCATTGTCGCTCTATAGATGCACCTAGGAAGCTTCCACGTGTAAGCCCCATCCCCCATAGTCGCTTATTAGTGGAACCTAGGATGCTTCCACACATAATCCCCATTCACCAATGTTGATCCATAGCGGCACCCAGGTAGCTATCCATGTGTAATCCCTAATGCCATTCCAAACCAGATAGGTTTTCATCCATGTATTCTAAACAGGGTATGTAGGAAACCTCTAATGTTGAATCCCAACCAAGGGAAAATATGAGTGCTCCCTCCTAGGGATGCACCCTTAGGGTGTAAAATCTTCTCTTTATAGGACACACCTCCCAGATCCTCTCTCATAGAGCATTATGATCCCACAACTGGTAAACTCTGATGCTCCCTCCCAGGGATGTACCCAGATTAGGTGACATCTTCCCTTTATGGGACACATCCCTTGGATCCACCTCCCTGAGGTATTCTGATCCATCCACCATCACCTAACCCTTATCCTGATGAGATCACTTCATCCACCTCCATCCATTTGGGCTACTAACCATGTGTAATCCCCAACATTTCAAAGGGAAGGAAGCCATGTGTAAGACCTGATGCCAACCTGAACTACATGTCCTTTGATCCTTATCTTCTAAACATGGTATGTAGGAAGCCTCCTTGAGGTTCAATCCCATCACCCTCTACACTCCATCCATTCCATTAACATTTTCTCTATTTCTATCCTAATTCTTACTCGATTCATCGCATCTCGGTGAGATCATTCCATCCATATCAGCGCATCTGCTAGTAACACTCGAGTAGCTAACCATGAATAGGCCCCACACAATCTGTATTCATCCAACCAAGAGTTATCCTCTTTCTAAGGGGATCTATCCAAGTATAAGACCCTAACCACCCCTTAAAACTATATGGTTTTTTATCCTTGTATTCTACATTGGATATGTTGGGTGTTGAAATAGTGGGTTCCCTAGACCCAACTATGCAGTAATTTTTATTACCATATCATGTGTACAGTTAGTTGTACATGATGTTATCTTATCATTATAGTGAATAATTTTCTATGTCCGTTGTTATAATAGTAATGTCCAAATATTAATTGTCATGTCAAGAGGTTATATCATATCCCAGACTATAATGAGAACCTCGAGATACTATGAAATTAATCTTAAATATATGTTTTATATTCTAGATACATCTTACTATCTGGACACAGTAAATGGTTGACTATCAAGTGTTGGGGGATAATAATCATTGAGACTTCTTCTCATGAAGTTTTCACTTTGTGATCTCTAGTAGTGAGATCATGTGGACAAACCCTCCAATAAGAACACCACATGTTTTGGGTTTCATTGGCCATTCCTATGTACGAACATGTGTTTTGGTCTCCTGACTTGAGATCATTACCAGTGTGTACCATTTGATAGTGTACTTTGATGAAAGGAAAAAACCATGGTATTGAAATCATCATGAGGTAGGTTTCATTGGGTGTGTCATTGGTGGTATGAAATTGGTTGAATGTTTAAGAAATTATTTTTCACTTCCATGTTTAGGAAGTTATATATCTCAGGCCTGGTTGATCAGGATGGTGATGCCTTCATAAGTCTTTGGGAAAAGCCGTAAAAATGTAAATCCATCCACACAGATCAACAAATAATAAAGCAAGAGAAGGACAATGACATAAGTGCGCATCTTTCTTTATGAGATGTTTAATGAAAAAGAGATTATATTACACAGTTAGTGTTCGTCGGTTGGTTTTCGTTGATATGAAAATACTTATCTATTTAGGGGCCATGATGGGTTTCTAGACTCTCATCTTGGTCTGTGGATTTTATTCACTATTATCGAGATAAGGTCCTCGAGGGTCACACACAATAGCATATTCAAGAATCAGTCCTATTCAGTTGAATAGGTACATAGACATAGTGGGCCCTTCCACGAGGTCTGAGTGTTGTTCAAGTTATCGATAACCAAAAGAATTAAATAAATTCATTAATGTTCAAGTTTTGAATATTTGGGATTGAATTTATTTAATTAATTAACAAGTTTAGTAAATACGAGATAATATTAATTGAACGAATATTATTTTAATATTCAAGGTTCAATTAATATTAAGCGGGATAGTGAGTCGAGTTAAATGGATCGAGTTTTATCATGTAATATATTATATATATATTAAAAGTATGTGATAAAGTAATAAATAATATTGATGCAGTTTAGTTTGTCAAAAATATTTATTTAATGGACATTGAAATAAACGGGGTTCGGGGAACCCTACCAGGTATTTATCAACACTACTATAGAGGAGGTGTCTCTCTCAATTGAGTTTCCATTCATACTATTCACTCATTTTCAATGAATGAAAATGAGAGTCTTTCTCTCCTCCCGCTCTCTAGAGAGAATCTCTCGATCCAAGATGCTCGGATCAAGAAATCTCTCAAGCATCGAAGGAATCTCGATGTGGTGATCTTCGAGACGTCAAAAGCATCGTTGGATATCCATGCTAGCACTCGTAATATGACGATCGATGGTCCTGTGGGTTTTTTAAGCACATGTGGATGATCTAGAGGGTTCCTTCTTCGGATCATTCGAGTAATGATCACCATCGACAAGTTGCAATCGACCACGACTTCATATTTGAAACGGGTACATTTTCATTTTTATTTTCTTCACCTTATAATTTACGTGATGTCCTAGGACCTTTCTGGGGTTCGAATCATCGGTGTCGACAAGTCCCATTGATCCGATGATGAATATTTTTAAATCCCCGGCCCACCAGCTTCCGTTGTGGGCCCCGAAACCTATTATTGGTATCAAAGGGATCACGTAGATTTTCTAAGCCTATAAAATTAAAATTTCATTAAAATTAAGTAGAGGGTTCGAAACTGGTCCCATCAGTTCAAACCACATGTCTATCTGATCTCAAATGACCAAGTTATGGCCATTTTAAATTTTTAGATTAGATTGAAATTTGCATTTTAATCATGGGTATTTATTTTTATAAAATCCAAAGAACCGATAAACTTAGATATGTTCATCATATATTATTAAAAATATATGAAAATTTTAAATTTTAAAATTTAGTAATTTGCATAATAATTTTATTATTATTATAACATTTATTTTATTATTATTATAATAATTTAATAATAAATTATTATTTCATTATAATAATTTTAATATTATTATAATAAAAGGCTAAGTAGCCTTTGAAAATTATGGGGAGGACTTACTTTTAAAGAAGTCATAAAAGGTGTGTAATTTTATAAAAGGGGATAAGAGTTTTGTTTTTTTAAAAGAGGTGGAATATAATTTAAAAAGAAGTATTAAAGTTTAATAAAAAAATAAAAAACCCAAAGGGGGTGCCTGAAAGAAAAGAAAAAAAAGGCTCGGGAGGGGTCCGCGAGGGACCCCATGAGTCTTCCTCCCTACGCCTCGGCCAAGCACAGGAGACGCTGCACCAGAGCCTGGCGCACGGCGCACACTGCAGGTCATGGACCCTCAAGTTGCTCGCCCTTTTCATGACATTTAGGTCCCATCCCGGACCACTACTCGAACTCTGAGCCCACCTCCTAGATGCCACACCAGGAACCACCGGCCTATCCTCCGCCCAGCCTCCTCCAGTCCTACGGCGCACCCCAGCAGGTCAAGTTGTCTCAGTGCCCTCATTCAGCGTGCAGCTGGTCGCGACGCCATGTCACGACCCGTCCTTGGGGCACGTGCCGTGACTACCCCAAGCCCGCCTTCCATAGGCCAGGGGATGGCGACTAGCACCAAGGCGTAAATCCCGGAAAAAGGGAAGGCATTGCCTTTGTAATGTAAACAAAAAACACCACAGAGCAAGAAGGCAGAAGTAAATACTAAGTAAAAGCTGAGTACTATAGTAAGTGTGGAAAGGTAAGTGGTCCAGTATACAAATACAAACTGAAAGTAAAGTACAACTGGAAATGGAAAACATCAACTGAAAAGTAAAGCCGCAATGTCGAGCTATCCACTGGAAATCCCACCTGAAGGGTGGGTACAGAAAGCCTCCACTGCTCCTCGGGTCCAGCCGACCACTCCGAGTACGTCCCGCCCAGTGGTCCACCTCCAGGTACCGTCCTGCTCCACAAGCCTCCACCACGATCAGCGTTGTCCGTCGTCTGCAACCAACACAACGTAGTGCAGGCATAACCCGTGCAGGGGTGAGTATAATCTACTCAGTAGGGACCCCAAGACCCCATAAGGTCTCCCAGAATCCACAAAGGATAACCACAAGGAAAGATACAATCATGAAGTAACATCCGACACTGCTTAGGTATATGCCCATACATATACCTAAGTCATCAATTCTCGCTCGGCTCCATCATCCGAGCTCAAGTACAACCCAGTCCACACAGGAAAGCAAAACGTAAATCCACTCAGGATAGCACAACGCAATCCACAAAGGAAAGTAAACAGGATTCAGCTCACACAGGTATACTTCTTCATATGATGATAAAGATGACCAGATATTTACAATGATTCATCTAAGCCGTCAGACCCACAATGGATCGATAGGTACTAACCCCCGCAATGACCCACAAAGGATCTGACCCACAAAGGATCGATAGGTAACTAACCCCCGCAAAGACCCACACAGGATCAGACCCACACAGGATCTGTAGGCGTTGGCCCACATAGGACCGCTGAGCGCTGACCCACATAGGATCGGACCCACATAGGATCGGTAGCACTGACCCACAAAGGATCGCTGAGTGTTGTAGTCATCGCTATCGAATCCACTGAGGATCTCTGTACAGTCGTCGTCGTCACAGACGCAGTCGCAACCAGCTCTAGGGTTCCCGCACACAGCAAGATCGTTCGGGATGGTCCGCTCCATGAGCTGAGAGGCTGATACATCAACTGACACATAGTCCAGAGTTGATGTATCCAAAAGTTTCGTATCGTCAATAGGAACTCAACGTCGCAGACGGCGCGTCAATCGGACGCCCGGTCTGAGAGTTATTGGATTTTTCGTCCCAGGGGCCCGGTTGGTTTTTAAGGAAAAACCAACCCGACCGTACTCCACCTACATCCAAACCTCGGGCGGAGTAAACCAAAAGATCCGTCTAACTTAGAGGAATTAAACAAAGTCGATGGCACGTCAATCGGACGTCCAAAGCTCAAGATATGAGTGTTTCCGCCCCGAGGGCCCGGTTGGTTTCGTGTACGAACCAACCCGGCCGAACCCAAAGTATTCCGAAACCTTGAGTGTGATATACCAAAACAACCGTCTCGATCCAAGGATTGAATCGCCACTGACGGTGTGTCGTTCGGAGGACTGTAGCTCAAGTTATTAGCTAGAGACCAAAAAGGTCCGGAACGGGGGGTCTGGGCCCGGCCCGACCCGGCCCGACCACCCCCCCTGGGTGTCGACCCGACCCGGGTCCGGATCCGACCCGGTTGGGCGCGAACCGGCCGACGGGTCGGCTTGGCGCGGCTCGGCCGAGCGGCCGAGCAAGGGAAACTGCGGGCAGGGGGCGTGCTACCCCCGCGTGAAGAGAAGCCGCGGCCCCGTGTGGGGCCGCCCTCGCCAGCGGACGCGGCCGGGCCGCCGCGTCCCGCTCCTCCGGTCCCGCGCGGTCACGGGACCGCGCTGATGCCGCCACTGCAGGTCTGTCCGACGGTGCGCCGGGGCGCCACCGCCTCCAGCCACAGGCGCCACCGCGCCGCCTGTGGAGTCCGCGGGCCACCGGAGTTGTTCCGGTGGTCCGATTTCATTTCCGTCTGCACCGTAGCTCATCCCGGGTCCCGTTCTTCACTGCGGAATCAACAAATCGTCTCTGTGGCTCGTTTTGTCATCATTCGCCATTCCACACACCAATAAATAAAGGGCGGTGGGTTCGGACTTGTTCGTTGGTCCGCACCCACCGCGTTAGCGGTTTAAAACAACACCATATTTCCCAGCAATTGATAAACCTCGACCCGCAATAATAATCCACGGACCAACTTGTTAATCGGTTGGTCCACGTTCTTGTCTTGGAGGAAAACAAACATGGGTATTAACATTTTCAAAACAACCCCTACCTCAACGTCGTCGTCGGATGCGAGTTCGTCGCGGAATTGACCGTCGAGGAAGAAAAGGATTGTCGCGTCGCAAAAGGGCGTCGCTGTCGCGCAGTACTCGGCGTCGCATAGACAAAATCCGAGGATCAAGAACATACAGATTTAATTATAACAATTAAATCCATGTTGATGTTATAATCCACAAAGAATTAAAAGGACCGCAATCCCCTACCTCAAGTTGCCGATCGAAGATTGTCGCGGGGATGGAACGTCGCGGAAGAAGCATCGGCGTCGCGTCGCGTCGATCTTCGGGGGTCTGACGTTCTTCATCGCCCTTCGTCGGAGGCCGGCGTTCTTCACGTTCTTCGTGTTCTTCGTGAAGGAGGATGAAGATCTTTAGAGATTCTCCAAAGGTTTAACACAACGACCAGATAATAAAATAAGTCCTCATCTTATTTTATTATCAACTAAAGAATGAAAAACAAAGATAAGTAACAAACAATTAATTCATAGAATTAATTGAAACGAACTTACCGCCCAATTAATAGGGGTGTTAAGAATTTAGAAAACGTGTTAGTTGACTTTCATTGAAAAGGGGTTTTTGCGGGTGTGTTACTTAGAGGAAAAGAAACGGTGGGGCTCGTGCGGGCCCCACCTCACAAATATCCAACCAAGAGGGTAGGATATTTTGGGTTCCACCCTATCCTCTTCAACTCAGCTTAAGAAGCTTTAAGTGGCATTAAGCAGCTTTAAGTGAAATAAAATAAAGTTTGTCGTACCACATTATTTTATTTCTTAACTTAAAGCCCAAAAATTAAAAACCACACCCGAGAAAACGCAACTATGGAAGAGGCGTTTCTAAGAAATTACCGGTGCTACGATTCCATCGGTGCCCTCAGAATTCAATTATGAGCACCGGTTCAAAATTTAGAAAACCCCTCTCGTTCGTTCACTGAACGTACCGAGCCAAACTTCGGAAAATGATTTCGGGCACACCGGGCCTCGGAACCAGGTGCCATCAAAAACTGTGTTCTTGTAAAATTACAAAGAAAATTTAGAAAAAAAAATTACTTGAAATTTTCAGGTCTTTACATCACTCCCACCTCAGGGCTTTACGTCCCCGTAACGATACATCATAAACTAGGGAAACAAATGTGGGTACTGAGCACGCATCTGAGCCTCCCGCTCCCAAGTGCTCTCTTGGAGGTTCCCGTACTGCCATCTAATGTGCACCAGAGGAATCGACCATCCACTTAGGACCCACTCCTTTCGATCCTCGATCTCCACCAGGACCTCCACAAAAGTCTCCCCATCATCAACGTCTAGCTCCCCATGGTCAATGATGTGCTTCACGTCATGCACGTATCTCCTCAGCTGAGATACGTGGAAGACGTCGTGCACCCGGTGCAACTGAGGTGGTAGAGCCAGGTGATAAGCCACCTCGCCAATCTGGCTGAGGACCTGGAATAGTCTGATGAAGCGTGGAGACAACTTTCCGCCTCAGCCAAATCTTCGTAATCCATGTCTAGGTGAGACACGCAAGAAGACGTGGTCACCATCCTCGAACTCTAGTGGCCTCCGCCTCCTATCAGCATAAGACTTCTGTTGGATCTGAGCTATCCTCATCCGCTCCTGGATGACCTGGACCTTCTCTATCGTGGCCCAGACCATCTCTGGTCCCACAAGTGCTGACTCCCCAGGGTCTGTCCAGCACAAAGGAGATCTGAAAGGTCTGTCGTACAACGCCTCGTACGGTGCCATCCCGATGGTGGAGTGGTAGCTGTTGTTGTACGCAAACTCCACCAAGGGTATGTGGTCCTCCCAGCTGCGACCAAAGTCAAGGACACATGCGCGGAGCATGTCCCCGAGAGTCTGAATGGTCCTCTCCGTCTGACCATCCGTCTGAGGGTGAAAGGCGGAGCTCAGACGTAGTTGCATCCCGAACGCCTCCTGCAACCCCTTCTAAAGCCGGGAAGTAAATCGAACATCTCGATTGGAGACGATAGATGATGGAACACCGTGAAGCCGTACAATCTCCTGCACATAGAGACGTCCCAAGCTCTCCACTGAGCCCTACTCTCTGATGGGTAAGAAGTGAACCGACTTGGTGAGTCGGTCGACAATCACCTAGATGGAGTCGTGACCTCTGGAAGTGCGTGGAAGTCCAGTCACGAAGTCCATATATATCCCATCCCACTTCCACTATAACATCCCACCATTTTATAACATAAACTTTCATTACATTACACAAAACTGAGGATCGTTAAGGTTTAGTGTCTTGGAAACAAGGATCATAAAACATAAAAAAAAACATAAAAACATTCTTCTTAAACACTTGAAAGGCTTCTCCTTTAGTTCATCCTATGTTCATTATGCATCTCATAACCTGGGGACATACATCAAAAGAAAGGGTGAGCAGAAGGCCCAGTAAGGGAAATAAGAGGAACATTTTACATGTGAACTTGAGATACTTCAATAAGGACATGAAAAGAACATTAAGGCATAAGAAAGAAATCATGAGGCATTTCATAATAAAAATAACATTTTTCATAACTTGAAGATGTGGCTACATCATTTAACATATACAATCATGAACATATCACCAAGGTCCATCCCCAAGGTGTCATTTGAAAATTACCAAGGTTATTCACCAAGGTATCGTGAAAATTGTAATCTCTAGTGGTTACATCATTACCCAATGCATTGGAGCGCTATCAGGGCGCACCCTTAAATTTGCCTTTATTATCATGTGAGCCACATATATCATCATCAAACATTTCATAAATAACCCACATAGCATAAAATAAATGGGTTTCATTTCATAATCATAACGTTTTAAAAACTGCTTTAAAGACATGATCTTTACGTCACTTTAAACCCACGGAAAGGGAAAGCGGGTCTCATGTATGTAAATCCCAGAATTTAAAATGGAAAATTTTTATATATATGTGAATACCTTTGTAGAAATAAGAGCTTTGAGTATTCACTTTATAACATAAAATAATTTTTGAGAAAAGAGAGAGGCATTTTGAGGGGAAAATTCTGCAGCATAACGGCTAAGTTTCGGGGTTTTAGAAAACGTTGAAATGAGAGGGGACATGGGTCACCCACTCATAAATGATCCATAAAACAGTAGGGTGAAAGAATAAGAAGGACATATGGACATGGTAACGAAATTTTAGGGACATACCATTTGAAATGAAAAACATGGAAGGAAAAAGATTAGATTTCTCTTATGAAAATTCGGCAGCCTTACGGCGTCACTTAACTTCAAAAGAAAATGATTTGACAAGATCAAAAAGGGTCCCTCATCATATGATAATAAGAGATCAGTATGATTGATATAGAGATCATACCCCAACATAATAAAAAGGAACTTGAAAGACTTGACATGAAAATTGAACTTGAAAAATGAGAAGGGTGAAAGAATCCCTTAAAAATTCGGCAGCCTAACGGCGTCACTTAAACTTTCATAAAACGAAATGATGAGAGTAAGAGGGGATCTCTCATCATATAAACATGAAAGGGCAGTAAGAGGAATATAAAATAACATCCTCTCACATAAAAACATGGAGCATAATAGGAATGACATAAAAGAGATTTCATGAAAAGAAAGAGAGGGGTCGGATCCCTTACCTTAAAACGTGACTCTTGAAACTCAAAGGATTGGACCTTGAGGGCTTGGGGGCACCTTGGGAGGACTCTTTGGAAGGTAAGAAGACCAAGACTTAGTTGGGGAAGAGTTGGGAGTGAAAACCAAGGGAGGAAAGGGTGGGTATTTATAGGGAAAGTGAGGGGACAAAGCATTAATGGCCAAAGGACACCTCACATGTGCTTTTCTCAAACCCATGGGCTCTCCCTTGGCATTTATCATGGAGTTAGGCCACATGGGGCCCCCAAAACAATAATTCATCACCCTTGGCCGGCCAACCCTCAAAATATCTCATGACATCATCATGACATCATTATGATGTCATTAAACATACCGAAACCCTAAAACGGTATTTTTACTATTCACTAAAAATTCAACGTTTTCAGAATAATCCCAAAATTTCACCTTAACCAAATATCAATGCTCTGATTTCAAAAATGAAATCCATTTTATAAAAATATTTTTCT
The DNA here is from genome assembly GCA_963277665.1 of Viscum album. Lineage (NCBI taxonomy): Eukaryota > Viridiplantae > Streptophyta > Magnoliopsida > Santalales > Viscaceae > Viscum > Viscum album. Next base: position 256,206,818 of record OY728156.1, on the reverse strand, counting down.
AAATATTTTTAATTTAATTTTTAAATAAAAACACTATTCATCGAAAATTCATTTTTTTCCAGAAAAATCCCCAAAAATTACCTTAACATAATATCGATGCTCTGAGTTCAAAAATAAAGTAATTTTTATAAAAATAATTTTCTAATTATTTTTAATTAAATTTTTAATTAAAAAACACTATTCATCCGAAAAAACTAATACTTGATTAATAATTTATGAAACCGTTATTTACCCATTTTATTGAATCACATTACTTAACCAAGGTGTCTAAATTATATTAAAACTTTCTTTAAGTGAAAATTACTAATCCATTTGGTCACATTACTAATCCTAAGCGTAAAATCACTATTCATAATTTACTATTCATCAAAAATTAAGTTGATCTTATTAGACTCCAAATTCCTTAATGAACACTTTTGTAGAAGACCATTTTTTGAAAATCATTACACATCATTAGTTATTTAGGGTTTACATAAATATTTCAAAATATCCCTTTTTCAAAATTCATCAATAAAATACATTCTAAAATTATCTAGACATTTGAAATTTCACAAACATCACTAAAGGAAGAAATCTCAATTTATTCATCCGAAAGGATTACACAAGGAAGCTAGGGTCTCATCACATAGCCCCTTATAACACTGGCATAAGACCTAAGTGTAAGGTGTGCTATGGTGATAGAATCTGAGGGAGTCTCAGATAACATTGCCCTAGTAGCAATCTCCACTAACTTGAACTTCTCCTGCAAGCGTTTTCGTTCAAGCTTGACACGCTGGAGCTCGGATTGGGCTTGGTCCAAAGCGAAGCCCACAGATGCTACCTCCTTCCCAAGCTCTGATAAGTGGGCTTCGTAAGGGTTGAGTCTACTGGATGAAGCCATCGACTCCTCTTTCTGCATTAACCATTAACATCTTATTAAATAAATAAGAGTAAGTTAATATACTACTCAAAAAGATTGGGTCGTTACATTCTTCCCCCCTTAAGAAATTTCGTCCCTGAAATTTATACTTGAGGCCTAGTTGAAAAGGTGAGGGTACTTTTGCTTCATCGTTTCCTCAGGCTCCCAAGTCGCTTCTTCATATTTATGATTCCTCCACAACACTTTCACAAGGTGGGTAGTCTTGTTTCGTAGGACCTTGTCTCTACGGTCCAAGATCTCCACTGGCTGCTCCTCATAAGAGAGGTCATGTTCAAGTTGTACCACCTCTGGGTTCAGTACATGCGAAGGGTCGGGTATGTACTTCCTCAAGAGAGATACATGGAAGACATCATGAACTTGAGCTAGGTTCGGTGGAAGTGCTAGACGATAGGCCACTGCTCCTATGCGATCAAGGATTTCATAGGGGCCAATGTACCTAGGGCTGAGCTTCCCTTTCTTCCCAAACCGCATGACTCTCTTCCATGGAGAAATTCGAAGGAAGACTTTGTCACCAACACCAAACTCCAAGTCCCTTCGACGATTGTCAGCATAGCTCTTCTGCCGACTCTGAGCAGCCTTTATGTGTTGTTGGATGGCATGAACCTGTTCTGTCATCTCTTGCACGAGATCAGGCCCAAGAAGCTTCCTCTCACCAGTTTCATCCCAACAAGTAGGAGTTCTACACCGCTTTCCATACAGAGCTTCATAGGGTGCCATCTGAATACTCGCATGGAAGCTGTTGTTATAAGAGAACTCCACTAATGGGAGGTGTTGATCCCATCCACCTTTAAATTCCATTGAGCATAATCTCAACATGTCTTCGAGTGTCTGAATAGTCCTTTCAGATTGTCCATCAGTTTGAGGATGATAGGTCGTACTAAAATTCAATTCAGTATTCAGAGCATGCTGAAGACTTCTCCAGAATTTTGATGTGAATCTTGGGTCACGATCAGATACGATGGATAGTGGTACCCCATGCAGCCTTACCACTTCCTTCACGTATATCTTGGCAAGCTGATCTAGAGAGAAATCTTCCCGAATAGAGATAAAATGGGCTGTCTTGGTGAGACGGTCCACAATAACCCATATCGCATTGTTTCCTTTGGATGTTTTTGGGAGACCAGTTACAAAGTCCATGGTGATATTATCCCACTTCCATACTGGTATGGGTAGCGGTTGTAATACCCCCTTAGAAAGTTGTCTTTCTGCCTTTACTTGCTGACACACCAGGCACCTTGTAGTGTAATCGGCAATCTCCCTCTTCATGTTATCCCACCAATAATGATCATGAAGGTCTCTATACATCTTAGTGCTTCCCGGATGTATAGAGAAAGTAGAGCTATGAGCTTCATCCATCAGTTCTTTCTTTATCTCCGGAATAGATGGAACACATAGTCTTGTACGAAATTTCAATACACCTTCTTGATCAATATTGAAATCAGGGAACTTCCCATCCTTTACAGCCTCGAACTTCTCCTGCAGCAAAGGATCTTCTTTTTGAGCCTTCTTGATCTTCTCTAGTAATGAAGGTTGAGAAATCATTTGGGATAGGGTTGATGATGTCCCTTTCCTTATAATTCCCATGTCCAGTTTTACTAGATCTTTAATCAAGGGATCTCCCAGGATCCTCATTGTTGCCAGAACAACAGGATCTTTCCTGCTTAACGCATCCGCGACTTTGTTTGCTCTTCCAGGGTGATAATGAATTGAACAATCATAGTCTTTAATAAGCTCCAACCATCTCCTTTGTCTCATGTTCAATTCTTTCTGAGTGAAAATATACTTTAGACTTTGGTGGTCAGTGTATATATCACATTTCTCCCCATAAAGATAGTGCCTCCATATCTTTAGAGCAAAAACAACTGCTGCCAGCTCTAGATCATGCGTAGGATAATTCTGCTCATGAATCTTCAACTGTCGAGATGCATAAGCAATTACTTTGTCATTTTGCATGAGGACGCACCCAAGCCCTTTCAGAGATGCATCGCTAAAAATAACGAATCCTTCTCCGATAGAGGGTAGTGTTAACACCGGTGCAGTAACCAATCTCTTCTTCAGCTCTTGGAAACTTTCCTCGCATTCCTTTGTCCAGATGAACTTAACCCCTTTTCGAGTCAACTTAGTTAGTGGATTAGAAAGCCGTGAAAAGTTTTTCACAAACCTCCTATAATATCCCGCTAAACCAAGGAAACTACGAATCTCAGTTACTGTTGTGGGTTGAGGCCACTCCTCCACAACCATTGTCTTTGCAGGGTCAACCGAGATTCCTTCATTGGTTACGATGTGCCCCAAGAAAGCCACTTGTTGTAACCAAAACTCACACTTGCTGAACTTCCCAAAGAGCCTCTCCTTCCGTAGAGTTTTCAAAATAACCCTCAGATGATCTTCATGCTCCTCCCGACTTTTTGAATATATCAAAATATCATCAATAAAAACTACCACAAAGTTATCAAGGTAGTCCTTAAAGACTCTATTCATCAAATCCATGAAAATAGCAGGAGCATTAGTCAAGCCGAAGGGCATAACAGTAAACTCATAATGCCCATATCTTGATCGGAAGGCAGTCTTTGGAATATCTTCCTTCTTCACCCTCAGTTGATGATAACCAGATCGAAGGTCAATCTTAGAGAAGAATTGAGCCCCACGAAGTTGGTCAAATAAATCATCAATTCTTGGAAGAGGGTATCTGTTCTTCACTGTGATCCCGTTCAGTTCTCTATAATCAATGCATAGCCGCATTGATCCATCCTTCTTCTTCACAAAGAGAACTGGTGCTCCCCAAGGAGACACACTCGGTCGGATAAACCCCTTCTCCAATAAGTCTTGGAGTTGTTTCTTTAGCTCCTCTAGCTCCACATTTGCCATTCTATACGGAGTCTTTGATATCGGTTGAGACCCAGGTACGAGTTCAATGGAGAACTCTACCTCTCTTTCTGGGGGAGGTCCAGGTAACTCCTCAGGAAATACATCCATGTATTCTTGAACAATCGGAACATCTTCAATTTGTATGCTCCCTTTCCCTTCTTCCTCATCACCGATTAACTCCATAAAGAAAGCTATAGGAGGTGCTTCTAGATAGGGATCAGTTCGGGATATCTCTCCTCGGAAGATAACTGTAGGTCGTTCATTCAAGACTACTGAGATTTCCTTACTTCTGCATTTGATCTTAGCATTATACTTTGAGAGCCAGTCCATCCCTAGTATAATGTCAAATTCCATCATGGGAATGACTACTAGATTTGCGATAAGATTGTGCTCACCAAAGTAAACACTAGAGTCTCTAAACACTGTTGATGCATGGATAATCCCACTTGGAGTCTTGACTGACAACTCTACCTCAAGCAATTCGGGGATTGATTCTATATTCTTTGCAAACTTGGAAGAAATAAAGGAATGCGTAGAACCAGAATCAAATAAAGCACTTGCTAGTTTTGAGAGGACAACAAGAGTACCTGCTACCACATCGTTCGGAACTTCAACTTCAGTTGTTGTGATATCGAAAGCACGACCTTGCTCCCTTGGCCTCTGCTGAGGTTGATGGTGATTCCCCTCCACCGCCCTCGGATTTGGACATTGATTAGCAAAGTGCCCAAGCTGTCCACACTTGAAGCATGTGACTTCGGGTAGGGCCAGAACCATCTTTCCTCTGTCGTTAGTGTTGGGAATTTGAGGCTTCACATCACCACGACAATTCCGAGAAATATGGCCTTCTTTTCCACACCTATAGCACTTGCCACTTCCGATCAAGCAGTTCCCCGGATGCTTCTTCCCACATTTATTGCATGTGGCATGTTGCATATGCTTTCCACCTCTTTCCTGATCAAAACTTCTTCCCAGGCTTGGTTCTAGAGTTCTCTTCTTCTCATTAGATTTGTGAGACCACTGTGTCTCTCCAAACTCTAGTTCAACTTTCATAGCACTTCGAACTATTTCTTCATAGCTATCGTAGTCCCTGTTGGCTAGATTCTTCCGCAGATGTGGTCGTAGTCCGCCAAAGAATCTATCAACCTTCCCATTAGGGTCCATGACAAAGCTTGAGGTATAACGGGAAATCCTTGTGAAGTTCATCTCATAGCTTCCGACAGATTCGTTCTCCTTCTGCTTCAGCTCGAGAAACTCTTTCTCCATTTTCGTTCTCATGGAACGAGGGAAATACTTGTTAAAGAAAATTCCCCAAAATTCTTCCCACTCCATAGCTTCCATCTCTCCTCGTGGCTTCGTGTTTTTGATCAGTGACCACCACTGATCAGCTTATCCCTCTAGGCGGTAAACAGCAAGGGTGACTTTTTCTTGTTCCGAACAATGAAGTACAAAAAAGATCTTTTCAATGGAGCTTATCCATTGTTCCGCAACCAATGGGTCAGTAGATCCACTGAATGTTGGCGGTCGTTGACGCATGAAGGACTCAACAGAAAGTTGTTCCCTTCGTGGTGAGGTCGGCCTCTCAGCTTGATTCAAGTTATTACTCATAACTTGAGTCAGTTGGTTCATCATCCGCATGAATGTTTCCATTCCGGCTTCCATCGGAGGGCCGTCAGTACATGGTGCATTGCGGTCACCATCGGCACGGTTTCTCCTATTGCCCGCCATTTTCTAAAAGAATAAAACCTTAATGAGAAACTTATTTCATTTATGAATCTTTTAACTAAGACTTCGTGCTTAGACAATAATAGTTCTCTATAATTCCTTCATAATGATTCATAAAAAGCATGTGATTAACCAAACATATCCCCCGGGAGTGTCGTAACCAAGAGTGCAGCAAGGCCCGTTATCGTGCACCAGTTCCCGTTCGAGTCTAGCTCAAAGCGGTGTTTTCGGGTTTTACCCCTATGTACATCTGTGCCAGAGCCGCCTCTACCTGCTCGTATCCAGACAGGGATGTATTTGTTTGATAGACCACTTACTTAATACTTACCAAAATACCAGGAAGTTTTCCTATATTTAAACTTTTCTATAGGGTTCTTCCTAAAGTTTTTATATCCTAATTTCCACAAATAACTAAACCATCCTTTGATACCAACTATAACATCCCACCATTTTATAACATAAACTTTCATTACATTACACAAAACTGAGGATCGTTAAGGTTTAGTGTCTTGGAAACAAGGATCATAAAACATAAAAAAAACATAAAAACATTCTTCTTAAACACTTGAAAGGCTTCTCCTTTAGTTCATCCTATGTTCATTATGCATCTCATAACCTGGGGACATACATCAAAAGAAAGGGTGAGCAGAAGGCCCAGTAAGGGAAATAAGAGGAACATTTTACATGTGAACTTGAGATACTTCAATAAGGACATGAAAAGAACATTAAGGCATAAGAAAGAAATCATGAGGCATTTCATAATAAAAATAACATTTTTCATAACTTGAAGATGTGGCTACATCATTTAACATAGACAATCATGAACATATCACCAAGGTCCATCCCCAAGGTGTCATTTGAAAATTACCAAGGTTATTCACCAAGGTATCGTGAAAATTGTAATCTCTAGTGGTTACATCATTACCCAATGCATTGGAGCGCTATCAGGGCGCACCCTTAAATTTGCCTTTATTATCATGTGAGCCACATATATCATCATCAAACATTTCATAAATAACCCACATAGCATAAAATAAATGGGTTTCATTTCATAATCATAACGTTTTAAAAACTGCTTTAAAGACATGATCTTTACGTCACTTTAAACCCACGGAAAGGGAAAGCGGGTCTCATGTATGTAAATCCCAGAATTTAAAATGGAACATTTTGATATATATGTGAATACCTTTGTAGAAATAAGAGCTTTGAGTATTCACTTTATAACATAAAATAATTTTTGAGAAAAGAGAGAGGCATTTTGAGGGGAAAATTCTGCAGCATAACGGCTAAGTTTCGGGGTTTTAGAAAACGTTGAAATGAGAGGGGACATGGGTCACCCACTCATAAATGATCCATAAAACAGTAGGGTGAAAGAATAAGAAGGAAATATGGACATGGTAACGAAATTTTAGGGACATACCATTTGAAATGAAAAACATGGAAGGAAAGAGATTAGATTTCTCTTATGAAAATTCGGCAGCCTTACGGCGTCACTTAACTTCAAAAGAAAATGATTTGACAAGATCAAAAAGGGTCCCTCATCATATGATCATAAGAGATCAGTATGATTGATATAGAGATCATACCCCAACATAATAAAAAGGAACTTGAAAGACTTGACATGAAAATTGAACTTGAAAAATGAGAAGGGTGAAAGAATCCCTTAAAAATTCGGCAGCCTAACGGCGTCACTTAAACTTTCATAAAACGAAATGATGAGAGTAAGAGGGGATCTCTCATCATATAAACATGAAAGGGAAGTAAGAGGAATATAAAAGAACATCCTCTCACATAAAAACATGGAGCATAATAGGAATGACATAAAAGAGATTTCATGAAAAGAAAGAGAGGGGTCGGATCCCTTACCTTAAAACGTGACTCTTGAAACTCAAAGGATTGGACCTTGAGGGCTTGGGGGCACCTTGGGAGGACTCTTTGGAAGGTAAGAAGACCAGAACTTAGTTGGGGAAGAGTTGGGAGTGAAAACCAAGGGAGGAAAGGGTGGGTATTTATAGGGAAAGTGAGGGGACAAAGCATTAATGGCCAAAGGACACCTCACATGTGCTTTTCTCAAACCCATGGGCTCTCCCTTGGCATTTATCATGGAGTTAGGCCACATGGGGCCCCCAAAACAATAATTCATCACCCTTGGCCGGCCAACCCTCAAAATATCTCATGACATCATCATGACATCATTATGATGTCATTAAACATACCGAAACCCTAAAACGGTATTTTTACTATTCACTAAAAATTCAACGTTTTCAGAATAATCCCAAAATTTCTCCTTAACCAAATATCAATGCTCTGATTTCAAAAATGAAATCCATTTTATAAAAATATTTTTCTAAATATTTTTAATTTAATTTTTAAATAAAAACACTATTCATCGAAAATTCATTTTTTTCCAGAAAAATCCCCAAAAATTACCTTAACATAATATCGATGCTCTGAGTTCAAAAATAAAGTAATTTTTATAAAAATAATTTTCTAATTATTTTTAATTAAATTTTTAATTAAAAAACACTATTCATCCGAAAAAACTAATACTTGATTAATAATTTATGAAACCGTTATTTACCCATTTTATTGAATCACATTACTTAACCAAGGTGTCTAAATTATATTAAAACTTTCTTTAAGTGAAAATTACTAATCCATTTGGTCACATTACTAATCCTAAGCGTAAAATCACTATTCATAATTTACTATTCATCAAAAATTAAGTTGATCTTATTAGACTCCAAATTCCTTAATGAACACTTTTGTAGAAGACCATTTTTTGAAAATCATTACACATCATTAGTTATTTAGGGTTTACATAAATATTTCAAAATATCCCTTTTTCAAAATTCATCAATAAAATACATTCTAAAATTATCTAGACATTTGAAATTTCACAAACATCACTAAAGGAAGAAATCTCAATTTATTCATCCGAAAGGATTACACAAGGAAGCTAGGGTCTCATCACATAGCCCCTTATAACACTGGCATAAGACCTAAGTGTAAGGTGTGCTATGGTGATAGAATCTGAGGGAGTCTCAGATAACATTGCCCTAGTAGCAATCTCCACTAACTTGAACTTCTCCTGCAAGCGTTTTCGTTCAAGCTTGACACGCTGGAGCTCGGATTGGGCTTGGTCCAAAGCGAAGCCCACAGATGCTACCTCCTTCCCAAGCTCTGATAAGTGGGCTTCGTAAGGGTTGAGTCTACTGGATGAAGCCATCGACTCCTCTTTCTGCATTAACCATTAACATCTTATTAAATAAATAAGAGTAAGTTAATATACTACTCAAAAAGATTGGGTCGTTACATTCTTCCCCCCTTAAGAAATTTCGTCCCCGAAATTTATACTTGAGGCCTAGTTGAAAAGGTGAGGGTACTTTTGCTTCATCGTTTCCTCAGGCTCCCAAGTCGCTTCTTCATATTTATGATTCCTCCACAACACTTTCACAAGGTGGGTAGTCTTGTTTCGTAGGACCTTGTCTCTACGGTCCAAGATCTCCACTGGCTGCTCCTCATAAGAGAGGTCATGTTCAAGTTGTACCACCTCTGGGTTCAGTACATGCGAAGGGTCGGGTATGTACTTCCTCAAGAGAGATACATGGAAGACATCATGAACTTGAGCTAGGTTCGGTGGAAGTGCTAGACGATAGGCCACTGCTCCTATGCGATCAAGGATTTCATAGGGGCCAATGTACCTAGGGCTGAGCTTCCCTTTCTTCCCAAACCGCATGACTCTCTTCCATGGAGAAATTCGAAGGAAGACTTTGTCACCAACACCAAACTCCAAGTCCCTTCGACGATTGTCAGCATAGCTCTTCTGCCGACTCTGAGCAGCCTTTATGTGTTGTTGGATGGCATGAACCTGTTCTGTCATCTCTTGCACGAGATCAGGCCCAAGAAGCTTCCTCTCACCAGTTTCATCCCAACAAGTAGGAGTTCTACACCGCTTTCCATACAGAGCTTCATAGGGTGCCATCTGAATACTCGCATGGAAGCTGTTGTTATAAGAGAACTCCACTAATGGGAGGTGTTGATCCCATCCACCTTTAAATTCCATTGAGCATAATCTCAACATGTCTTCGAGTGTCTGAATAGTCCTTTCAGATTGTCCATCAGTTTGAGGATGATAGGCCGTACTAAAATTCAATTCAGTATTCAGAGCATGCTGAAGACTTCTCCAGAATTTTGATGTGAATCTTGGGTCATGATCAGATACGATGGATAGTGGTACCCCATGCAGCCTTACCACTTCCTTCACGTATATCTTGGCAAGCTGATCTAGAGAGAAATCTTCCCGAATAGAGATAAAATGGGCTGTCTTGGTGAGACGGTCCACAATAACCCATATCGCATTGTTTCCTTTGGATGTTTTTGGGAGACCAGTTACAAAGTCCATGGTGATATTATCCCACTTCCATACTGGTATGGGTAGCGGTTGTAATACCCCCTTAGAAAGTTGTCTTTCTGCCTTTACTTGCTGACACACCAGGCACCTTGTAGTGTAATCGGCAATCTCCCTCTTCATGTTATCCCACCAATAATGATCATGAAGGTCTCTATACATCTTAGTGCTTCCCGGATGTATAGAGAAAGTAGAGCTATGAGCTTCATCCATCAGTTCTTTCTTTATCTCCGGAATAGATGGAACACATAGTCTTGTACGAAATTTCAATACACCTTCTTGATCAATATTGAAATCAGGGAACTTCCCATCCTTTACAGCCTCGAACTTCTCCTGCAGCAAAGGATCTTCTTTTTGAGCCTTCTTGATCTTCTCTAGTAATGAAGGTTGAGAAATCATTTGGGATAGGGTTGATGATGTCCCTTTCCTTATAATTCCCATGTCCAGTTTTACTAGATCTTTAATCAAGGGATCTCCCAGGATCCTCATTGTTGCCAGAACAACAGGATCTTTCCTGCTTAACGCATCCGCGACTTTGTTTTCTCTTCCAGGGTGATAATGAATTGAACAATCATAGTCTTTAATAAGCTCCAACCATCTCCTTTGTCTCATGTTCAATTCTTTCTGAGTGAAAATATACTTTAGACTTTGGTGGTCAGTGTATATATCACATTTCTCCCCATAAAGATAGTGCCTCCATATCTTTAGAGCAAAAACAACTGCTGCCAGCTCTAGATCATGCGTAGGATAATTCTGCTCATGAATCTTCAACTGTCGAGATGCATAAGCAATTACTTTGTCATTTTGCATGAGGACGCACCCAAGCCCTTTCAGAGATGCATCGCTAAAAATAATGAATCCTTCTCCGATAGAGGGTAGTGTTAACACCGGTGCAGTAACCAATCTCTTCTTCAGCTCTTGGAAACTTTCCTCGCATTCCTTTGTCCAGATGAACTTAACCCCTTTTCGAGTCAACTTAGTTAGTGGATTAGAAAGCCGTGAAAAGTTTTTCACAAACCTCCTATAATATCCCGCTAAACCAAGGAAACTACGAATCTCAGTTACTATTGTGGGTTGAGGCCACTCCTCCACAACCATTGTCTTTGCAGGGTCAACCGAGATTCCTTCATTGGTTACGATGTGCCCCAAGAAAGCCACTTGTTGTAACCAAAACTCACACTTGCTGAACTTCCCAAAGAGCCTCTCCTTCCGTAGAGTTTTCAAAATAACCCTCAGATGATCTTCATGCTCCTCCCGACTTTTTGAATATATCAAAATATCATCAATAAAAACTACCACAAAGTTATCAAGGTAGTCCTTAAAGACTCTATTCATCAAATCCATGAAAATAGCAGGAGCATTAGTCAAGCCGAAGGGCATAACAGTAAACTCATAATGCCCATATCTTGATCGGAAGGCAGTCTTTGGAATATCTTCCTTCTTCACCCTCAGTTGATGATAACCAGATCGAAGGTCAATCTTAGAGAAGAATTGAGCCCCACGAAGTTGGTCAAATAAATCATCAATTCTTGGAAGAGGGTATCTGTTCTTCACTGTGATCCCGTTCAGTTCTCTATAATCAATGCATAGCCGCATTGATCCATCCTTCTTCTTCACAAAGAGAACTGGTGCTCCCCAAGGAGACACACTCGGTCGGATAAACCCCTTCTCCAATAAGTCTTGGAGTTGTTTCTTTAGCTCCTCTAGCTCCACATTTGCCATTCTATACGGAGTCTTTGATATCGGTTGAGACCCAGGTACGAGTTCAATGGAGAACTCTACCTCTCTTTCTGGGGGAGGTCCAGGTAACTCCTCAGGAAATACATCCATGTATTCTTGAACAATCGGAACATCTTCAATTTGTATGCTCCCTTTCCCTTCTTCCTCATCACCGATTAACTCCATAAAGAAAGCTATAGGAGGTGCTTCTAGATAGGGATCAGTTCGGGATATCTCTCCTCGGAAGATAACTGTAGGTCGTTCATTCAAGACTACTGAGATTTCCTTACTTCTGCATTTGATCTTAGCATTATACTTTGAGAGCCAGTCCATCCCTAGTATAATGTCAAATTCCATCATGGGAATGACTACTAGATTTGCGATAAGATTGTGCTCACCAAAGTAAACACTAGAGTCTCTAAACACTGTTGATGCATGGATAATCCCACTTGGAGTCTTGACTGACAACTCTACCTCAAGCAATTCGGGGATTGATTCTATATTCTTTGCAAACTTGGAAGAAATAAAGGAATGCGTAGAACCAGAATCAAATAAAGCACTTGCTAGTTTTGAGAGGACAACAAGAGTACCTGCTACCACATCGTTCGGAACTTCAACTTCAGTTGTTGTGATAGCGAAAGCACGACCTTTCTCCCTTGGCCTCTGCTGAGGTTGATGGTGATTCCCCTCCACCGCCCTCGGATTTGGACATTGATTAGCAAAGTGCCCAAGCTGTCCACACTTGAAGCATGTGACTTCGGGTAGGGCCAGAACCATCTTTCCTCTGTCGTTAGTGTTGGGAATTTGAGGCTTCACATCACCACGACAATTCCGAGAAATATGGCCTTCTTTTCCACACCTATAGCACTTGCCACTTCCGATCAAGCAGTTCCCCGGATGCTTCTTCCCACATTTATTGCATGTGGCATGTTGCATATGCTTTCCACCTCTTTCCTGATCAAAACTTCTTCCCAGGCTTGGTTCTAGAGTTCTCTTCTTCTCATTAGATTTGTGAGACCACTGTGTCTCTCCAAACTCTAGTTCAACTTTCATAGCACTTCGAACTATTTCTTCATAGCTATCGTAGTCCCTGTTGGCTAGATTCTTCCGCAGATGTGGTCGTAGTCCGCCAAAGAATCTATCAACCTTCCCATTAGGGTCCATGACAAAGCTTGAGGTATAACGGGAAATCCTTGTGAAGTTCATCTCATAGCTTCCGACAGATTCGTTCTCCTTCTGCTTCAGCTCGAGAAACTCTTTCTCCATTTTCGTTCTCATGGAATGAGGGAAATACTTGTTAAAGAAAATTCCCCAAAATTCTTCCCACTCCATAGCTTCCATCTCTCCTCGTGGCTTCGTGTTTTTGATCAGTGACCACCACTGATCAGCTTATCCCTCTAGGCGGTAAACAGCAAGGGTGACTTTTTCTTGTTCCGAACAGTGAAGTACAAAAAAGATCTTTTCAATGGAGCTTATCCATTGTTCCGCAACCAATGGGTCAGTAGATCCACTGAATGTTGGCGGTCGTTGACGCATGAAGGACTCAACAGAAAGTTGTTCCCTTCGTGGTGAGGTCGGCCTCTCAGCTTGATTCAAGTTATTACTCATAACTTGAGTCAGTTGGTTCATCATCCGCATGAATGTTTCCATTCCGGCTTCCATCGGAGGGCCGTCAGCACATGGTGCATTGCGGTCACCATCGGCACGGTTTCTCCTATTGCCCGCCATTTTCTAAAAGAATAAAACCTTAATGAGAAACTTATTTCATTTATGAATCTTTTAACTAAGACTTCGTGCTTAGACAATTATAGTTCTCTATAATTCCTTCATAATGATTCATAAAAAGCATGTGATTAACCAAACATATCCCCCGGGAGTGTCGTAACCAAGAGTGCAGCAAGGCCCGTTATCGTGCACCAGTTCCCGTTCGAGTCTAGCTCAAAGCGGTGTTTTCGGGTTTTACCCCTATGTACATCTGTGCCAGAGCCGCCTCTACCTGCTCGTATCCAGACAGGGATGTATTTGTTTGATAGACCACTTACTTAATACTTACCAAAATACCAGGAAGTTTTCCTATATTTAAACTTTTCTATAGGGTTCTTCCTAAAGTTTTTATATCCTAATTTCCACAAATAACTAAACCATCCTTTGATACCAACTATAACATCCCACCATTTTATAACATAAACTTTCATTACATTACACAAAACTGAGGATCGTTAAGGTTTAGTGTCTTGGAAACAAGGATCATAAAACATAAAAAAAACATAAAAACATTCTTCTTAAACACTTGAAAGGCTTCTCCTTTAGTTCATCCTATGTTCATTATGCATCTCATAACCTGGGGACATACATCAAAAGAAAGGGTGAGCAGAAGGCCCAGTAAGGGAAATAAGAGGAACATTTTACATGTGAACTTGAGATACTTCAATAAGGACATGAAAAGAACATTAAGGCATAAGAAAGAAATCATGAGGCATTTCATAATAAAAATAACATTTTTCATAACTTGAAGATGTGGCTACATCATTTAACATAGACAATCATGAACATATCACCAAGGTCCATCCCCAAGGTGTCATTTGAAAATTACCAAGGTTATTCACCAAGGTATCGTGAAAATTGTAATCTCTAGTGGTTACATCATTACCCAATGCATTGGAGCGCTATCAGGGCGCACCCTTAAATTTGCCTTTATTATCATGTGAGCCACATATATCATCATCAAACATTTCATAAATAACCCACATAGCATAAAATAAATGGGTTTCATTTCATAATCATAACGTTTTAAAAACTGCTTTAAAGACATGATCTTTACGTCACTTTAAACCCACGGAAAGGGAAAGCGGGTCTCATGTATGTAAATCCCAGAATTTAAAATGGAACATTTTGATATATATGTGAATACCTTTGTAGAAATAAGAGCTTTGAGTATTCACTTTATAACATAAAATAATTTTTGAGAAAAGAGAGAGGCATTTTGAGGGGAAAATTCTGCAGCATAACGGCTAAGTTTCGGGGTTTTAGAAAACGTTGAAATGAGAGGGGACATGGGTCACCCACTCATAAATGATCCATAAAACAGTAGGGTGAATAAATAAGAAGGACATATGGACATGGTAACGAAATTTTAGGGACATACCATTTGAAATGAAAAACATGGAAGGAAAAAGATTAGATTTCTCTTATGAAAATTCGGCAGCCTTACGGCGTCACTTAACTTCAAAAGAAAATGATTTGACAAGATCAAAAAGGGTCCCTCATCATATGATCATAAGAGATCAGTATGATTGATATAGAGATCATACCCCAACATAATAAAAAGGAACTTGAAAGACTTGACATGAAAATTGAACTTGAAAAATGAGAAGGGTGAAAGAATCCCTTAAAAATTCGGCAGCCTAACGGCGTCACTTAAACTTTCATAAAACGAAATGATGAGAGTAAGAGGGGATATCTCATCATATAAACATGAAAGGGCAGTAAGAGGAATATAAAAGAACATCCTCTCACATAAAAACATGGAGCATAATAGGAATGACATAAAAGAGATTTCATGAAAAGAAAGAGAGGGGTCGGATCCCTTACCTTAAAACGTGACTCTTGAAACTCAAAGGATTGGACCTTGAGGGCTTGGGGGCACCTTGGGAGGACTCTTTGGAAGGTAAGAAGACCAGAACTTCGTTGGGGAAGAGTTGGGAGTGAAAACCAAGGGAGGAAAGGGTGGGTATTTATAGGGAAAGTGAGGGGACAAAGCATTAATGGCCAAAGGACACCTCACATGTGCTTTTCTCAAACCCATGGGCTCTCCCTTGGCATTTATCATGGAGTTAGGCCACATGGGGCCCCCAAAACAATAATTCATCACCCTTGGCCGGCCAACCCTCAAAAGATCTCATGACATCATCATGACATCATTATGATGTCATTAAACATACCGAAACCCTAAAACGGTATTTTTACTATTCACTGAAAATTCAACTTTCTCAGAATAATCCCAAAATTTCACCTTAACCAAATATCAATGCTCTGATTTCAAAAATGAAATCCATTTTATAAAAATATTTTTCTAAATATTTTTAATTTAATTTTTAAATAAAAACACTATTCATCGAAAATTCATTTTTTCCAGAAAAATCCCCAAAAATTACCTTAACATAATATCGATGCTCTGAGTTCAAAAATAAAGTCATTTTTATAAAAATAATTTTCTAATTATTTTTAATTAAATTTTTAATTAAAAAACACTATTCATCCTAAAAACTAATACTTGATTAATAATTTATGAAACTGTTATTTACCCATTTTATTGAATCACATTACTTAACCAAGGTGTCTAAATTATATTAAAACTTTCTTTAAGTGAAAATTACTAATCCATTTGGTCACATTACTAATCCTAAGCGTAAAATCACTATTCATAATTTACTATTCATCAAAAATTAAGTTGATCTTATTAGACTCCAAATTCCTTAATGAACACTTTTGTAGAAGACTATTTTTTGAAAATCATTACACATCATTAGTTATTTAGGGTTTACATAAATATTTCAAAATATCCCTTTTTCAAAATTCATCAATAAAATACATTCTAAAATTATCTAGACATTTGAAATTTCACAAACATCACTAAAGGAAGAAATCTCAATTTATTCATCCGAAAGGATTACACAAGGAACCTAGGGTCTCATCACATAGCCCCTTATAACACTGGCATAAGACCTAAGTGTAAGGTGTGCTATGGTGATAGAATCTGAGGGAGTCTCAGATAACATTGCCCTAGTAGCAATCTCCACTAACTTGAACTTCTCCTGCAAGAGTTTTCGTTCAATCTTGACACGCTGGAGCTCGGATTGGGCTTGGTCCAAAGCGAAGCCCACAGATGCTACCTCCTTCCCAAGCTCTGATAAGTGGGCTTCGTAAGGGTTGAGTCTACTGGATGAAGCCATCGAATCCTCTTTCTGCATTAACCATTAACATCTTATTAAATAAATAAGAGTAAGTTAATATACTACTCAAAAAGATTGGGTCGTTACATCCACTCTAGGACCTCTAAGGGATGTACCGAGCCTGCTGGTACCTGGTGTTCTGCCTTCACCTGCTGGCAGGTGAGGCATCGAGAAATAAACTCTGCCACAGCCTTCTTCATGCCTGGCCACCAGTGCTGTCGTCTGAGATCCTGGTACATCTTTTCCACTCCAGGATGTACCGCCAAAGGAGTAGTGTGAAACTCTCTCAGAACCTCCTCTTGTAAAGCAACTGGTACTAAGGTACGTCCTCTGAAAAGGTTTTTGTGCTATGCTCCAAAGTAGAAGCCATCAGGTGCATGTCCTGAGGATATATGTGCACGCTGCATCTCACAGTCAGAGTCCCCATGATGTGCCTCTCTGACCCACTGTAGTAGTGGAGGGGTGAATGTGAGTGACTGAAGGAAGGCTGCTCCATACCTATCCACGAAGGATATCCGCAATGTGGATAGCTGCTCTGTCGCCTCCTCGAGTAGCTAAATGCCCGTCCTCCGGCTGAGAGCATTAGCTACCACATTCCCCTTACCGGGAGTATAGACTATCTCAAAGTCATAGTCCTAGAGGAACTCGAGCCATCGCTGCTGTATCAGGTTCAGGTCCTTCTGAGAGAAGATGTACCTGAGACTCTGATGGTCAGAAAAGACTGTAAAGCACTCGCCCATCAGATAGTGTCACCATGTTTTCAGAGTGAAGACCACTGCTGCTAACTCCAGGTCATGGGTAGCGTAGTTCTGCTCATGCGCCCTCAACTGACGTGATCTATAGGCGATCAATTCCCGCTCCTACATCAGGACACATCCGAGTCCGGTCCCTGATGCATCGTAGTAGACTTCATACCCTACTCCCTCCTCAGTCAACCTCAAGATAGGAGCGCTGGTCAATCTCTGTCTCAGCTCCTGGAAGCTCTGTTGACATCTGTCTGACCACACAAAGGGTTTCCCCTTCTTTGTAAAAGCTGAGAGTGGTGCCACAACTCTGGAGAAGTCTGGTACAAATCTCCAATAGTATCCATCTAGTCCCAAGAAACTCCGCACCTCCGTCACGCTCTTAGGTGGATCCCAATCTAGCACTACCTCGATCATCGCATGATCCACTGCAACTCACGCCTCAGAGATGACGTGTCCCAAGAAGTGGACCTCACGTATCCAGAACTAATACTTAGAGAGATTCCCATAAAGCTGGTGCTCTCGGAGTGTGTCTAGTACAACCCGTAAGTGGTAGGCGTGCTCCTCCTCAGTCGTCGAGTATATCAAAATGTCGTCGATGAAGACTACGACAAATCGATCGAGGTATGGATGAAATATCCTGTTCATGAGGCCCATGAACACTACTGGATAATTGGTTATGCCGAATGGCATAACCAAGAACTCATAGTGGACATATCGACATCTGAAGGCTGTCTTCTGCACATCCTCGTCCCAAACTCTAAGCTGATGATAGCCTGACCTGAGGTCTATCTTCGATAACCACCGTGCTCCCTTGAGCTGATCGAAGAGGTAATCAATCCTCGCTAGCAGATACTTGTTCCTCACTGTCACCTGGTTCAGGCGATGATAGTCGACACACAGTCGCAAGCTCCCGTCCGCCTTCTTGGCGAACAATATCGGGGAAGCCCAGGGTGAAACACTGGGTCGGATGAATCCCTTGCCCTGCAAGTCCTCCAACTATACCCGAAGCTCTCGAAGCTTAGCGGGGGCCATCTGATATGCTTTAGTGGATATCGGGGCTATCCCGGGGTACAGATCAATATAAAAGTCTACCTCTCTGCGAGGAGGTAGCCCTGGAACGTCGTTGGGAAAGACGTCCACATACTGATCCACCACTGCAGGAAAACTAGGACTTCGCACGTCAACTGCTCCTAGGATGAGTCTAGCCAACTGATGAGTGATGGGCTGTCCTCTCCTCTGCGGAAGTCCATCCTATGCTACGAAGGCTCCCTTATCGCCGGTGAAGGTGAACCTGCTCCCGTTGGTGCATACACATCGCACCTTGCGCCTAATACAGTCAATCTGTGCATGGACTGTAGATAACCAATCCATGCCCAAGATGACGTCGTAAGGCCTCGACGCCGCTACAAGAAGATCCCAGCCGAAGCTCTCGCCTCCTAGAGTAATCTCACACTGTCGGCACCAGTGTGTAATCGTCGAGTCTGCTCCCGTAGGAGTCTCTAGCTGAAAGGATCGAGCCAACGACTCTATTGGAATCTCCGATCTCCGAACAAGTGCAGCGGCTATGAAAGAGTGACTCACTTATTTGTCTATAAGAACTGCAACAAGTGTGGAATATACAGAGATAGTACCTCCAATCATCTCGGGCATGCCGTGGTCGTAGGCCTCCGCTTCCTAGAGTTGTGCCTGTCTCTTCCCGCCAGCTCCCTGTGGCCGGGGTGGACCTCCTGGTGGTGGTGGTGTTAGAACCTCAAAGCGTCGCTCACCAACTACTGCTCGGATAGCTCCTCTACCTCGTCCACCTCCTCCCTGCGGACCGCCACGGTCGACCCTCTGCCTCTGCCTGGGTGGCCCCTCAACCGTCTGCTGCTCCTCGGCACGGTGGTTCAGGCAGTCACGAGCCATGTGGCCAGGCCCGCTGCATGTGTAGCACTGCCTGCCTCTCGAAAGACTGGCTCCACGCTGTGTGCCCTGCACTACTGAGCCAGTGTCCTGAGGTCGTCTGCGTGAGGGTCTGGTCTGCCTGGACCCCTGAGTCATCTGTTGACTTCCTGCTACAGAAGACTCTGCTACATGCCGCCCGTGGTAGGTCTCGCTGCTGATGAAGGCTCAGCAAGGAATCTCTCGATCAAAACGGCTCGCTCCAGTACTCTTTCCAGAGTCGGAATGCTGAGGGAGATCAGTGATGACCTGATCTCATGTCTCAATCCCTGTTCAAAGGTCTGGCCCCAGAAGAATGGGTCTCGTACTATGTCTGTCGAGTAGCGCGAGAGATTAGTAAATCTCGCCGAGTATTGGGCGACCGTCAAACTGCCCTGCCACAGCTAAAGAAGCTCCTGGATGCGCACCGCACGGAGGGTGGTCGGGACGAACTCTGAGTAGAAGAGGCCATCAAAGTCTATCTAGAGGAGAGATGCCTCATTGTGCACCTAGAGCATCAAGCTCCACCATCGGCCCGCTGCTGCGTGCAGTAGGCTCGCTGCGAGGATCACCATGAGGTCTGCTGGTGTCCTCACTAGCCTGAAAACTCGTACCACTGCCTCCAGCCAGTCCTCGGCTGCTTGGGGGTCCATCTCCCCATAGAACCTGGGCGGTCGCTAGCGATGGAACTCATGCAGTGCACTAAAGCGACGTGCATCGTCAGCGGCTGGGGCTGGAAGTATCGGTGGCTCAGCGGGTAGAGGTATCGCCGGTGCCTCAGCTGTCAAAGGGCCCTACACCGAGGCCTCGTCGCTCGGCGGGTTGTCGTCACACTCAACTCTTGTAACCCTAGCTGGCTGCCGTCATGGGGCCATCCTGAAAAGAAACAGGTGTGCCACGGTCAGAACAATATACCTGGTGAGCTAACATAAAGTAATCACAAAGAAAACTTGTAACACACATACAATCAATGTTTTCGTTCATTAAGTCGAAAATCAGAAGTCAGGGTCCTGGTGTACGGATACGTCGGCCGCCACACCAACATTGGACTCCCTGCACTAATAACCACCCCCAATATGCTAAACACTATTGCTTCACATAGAAAAAAGATCAGAGTCCCAAGTTCTGCGGTAGAACCGAACTCCCCTAATACCAATTTGTCACGACCCGTCCTCGGGGCCCATGCCGTGACTACCCCAAGCCCGCCTTCCATAGACCAGGGACTGGCGACTAGCACCAAGGCGTAAATCTCGGAAAAAGGGAAGGCATTTCCTTTGTAAAGTAAACAAAAAACACCACAGAGCAAGCAGGCAGAAGTAAATACTATGTAAAAGCTGAGTACTACAGTAAGTGCGGAAAGGTAAGTGGGCCAGTATACAAACCCAAACTGAAAGTAAAGTACAACTGGAAAGGGAAAACAACAACTGAAAAGTAAAGCTGCAACGTCGAGCTGTCCACTGAAAATCCCACCTGAAGGGTGGGTACAGAATGCCTCCACTGCTCCTCGGGTCCAGCCGACCGCTCCGAGTACGTCCCACCCAGTGGTCCACCTCCAGGTACCGTCCTGCTCCGCAAGCCTCCACCACGATCAGCACTATCCATCGTCTTCAACCAACACAACGTAGTGCGGGCATAAACCGTGCAGGGGTGAGTATAAGCTACTCAGTAGGGATCCCGAGACCCTCGAAGGTCTCCCAGAATCCACAAAGGATAACCAAAAGGAAAGATACAATCAAGAAGTAACATACGACACTACTTAGGTATATGCCCATACATATACCTAAGTCATCAATTCTCGCTCGGCTCCATCATCCGAGCTCAAGTACAACCCAGTCCACACAGGAAAGCAAAACGTAAATCCACTCAGGATAGCACAACGCAATCCACAAAGGAAAGTAAACAGGATTCAGCTCACACAGGTATACTTCATCATATGACAATAAAGATGACCAAATATTGCCACTGATTCATCTAAGCCGTCGGACCCACAAAGGATCGATAGATACTAACCCCCGCAATGACCCACAAAGGATCTGACCCACAAAGGATCGATAGGTAACTAACCCCCGCAAAGACCCACACAGGATCGGACCCACAAAGGATCGGACCCACACATGATCGGTAGCACTGACCCACAAAGGATCGCTGAGTGTTGTAGTCATTGTCGTCGAATCCACTGAGGATCTCTGTACAGTCATCGTCGTCACAGTCGCAGTCGCAGCCAGCTCTAGGGTTCCCACACATAGCAAGATCGTTTGGGAGGGTCTTCTCCACGAGCTGAGAGGCTGATACATCAACTGACACATAGTCCAGATTTGATGTATCCAAAAGTTCTGTATCGTCAACAGGAACTCAACGTCGCAGACGGCGCGTCAATCGGACGCCCGGTCTGAGAGTTATTGGCTTTTTCGTCCCAGGGGCCCGGTTGGTTTTTAAGGAAAAACCAACCCGACCATACTCCACCTGCGTCCAAACCTCGGGCGGAGTAAGGAAAAAGATCCGTCTCACTTAGCGGAATTCAACAAAGTCAACAGCACGTCAATCGGACATCCGAAGCTCAAGATATGAGGGTTTCCGCTCCGAGGGCCCGGTTGGTTTCGTGTACGAACCAACCCGGCTGAACACAAAGTATTCCGAAACCTTGATTGTGATGTACCGAAACGACCATCTTGATCCAAGGATCGCATCACTGCTGACGGCGCGTCGTTCGGAGGCTCGTAGCTCAAGTTATGAGCAAAAGACAAAAAAGGTCCGGAACGGGGGGTCTGGGCCCGGACCGACCCGGCCCAACCCACCCCCCCCCCTAGGTCGGCCCGAATCGGGTCGACCCGACCCAGGTCTAGGTCCGACCTGGTTGGGCGTGACCCGGCCAACAGGTTGGCTTGGCTCAGCTTGGACGAGCGGCCGAGCAAGGGAAACCGCGGGCGGGGGGCGTGTTGCCCCCGCGTGAAGAGAAGCCGTGACCCCGCGTGGGGCCGCCCTCGCCAGCGGACGCGGTCGGGCTGCCAAGTCCCGCTCCTCCGGTCCCACGCGGGACCGCGCTGCTGCCGCCGCGGCTTCAGCCGTGGCGGGTCCTTCCGGCGCCGCGTCGGCGACCCGCACCGCCGGTGGAGTCCGCGGGCCACCGGAGTTGCTCCGGTGGTCCGATTTCATTTCCTTCTGCGCCGTAGCTCATCTCGGGTCCCGTTCTTCACTTCGAAATCAACAAATCGTCTCTACGGTCCGTTTTGTCATCGCTCGCCATTCCGAACACCAAGAAACAAAGGGCAGTGGGTTCAGACTTGTTGGTTGGTCCGCACCCACCGCGTTAGCGGTTTGAAACAACACCATAATTCCCAGGAATTGATAAACCTCAACCCGTAATAATAATCCGCGGACCAACTTGTTAATTGGTTGGTCCGAGTTCTTTCCTTGGAGGAAAACAAACATGGGTATTATCATTTTCAAAACGACCCCTACCTCAACGCCGTCGTCGGACGCGAGTTCATCGCGGAAGAAAAGGATCGTCGCGTCGCGGAAGGGCGTCACTATCATGCGGTACTCGGCGTCGCGTATAAAAACTCTGAGGATCAAGAACATATAGATTTAATTATAACAATTAAATCCATGTTGATCTTATAATCCACAAAGAATTAAAAGGACCGCAATCCCCTACCTCAAGATGTCGATCTAAGATTGTCGCGGGGATGGAACGTCGCGGAAGAAGCGTCGGCGTCGCGTCACATCGATCTCTGGGGGTCTTCCATTCTTCATCGCCCTTTGTCAGAGGTCGTCGTTCTTCGCGTTTTTCGCGTTATTCACGTTCTTCACGTTCTTCGCGTTCTTCGCAAAGGAGGATAAAGATCTTTAGAGATTCTCCAAAGGTTTAACATAACAACCAGATAATAAAATAAGTCCTCATCTTATTTTATTATCAACTAAAGACTGAAAAAAAGAGATAAGTAATGAACAATTAATTCATAGAATTAATTGCAACGAACTAACCACCCAATTAATAGGGGCGTTAAGAATTTAGAAAACACATCAGTTGACTTTCATTTAAAAGGGGTTTTCGCGGCTGCGTTACTTAGTGGAAAAGAAACGGTGGGGCTCATGCGGGCCCCACCTCACAAATATCCTACCAAGAGGGTAGGATATTTTGGGTTCCACTCTATCCGCTTCAAATCAGCTTGAGTAGATTTAAGTGGCTTTAAGTGGCTTTAAGTGAAATAAAATAATGTTTGTCGTACCACATTATTTTATTTCATAACTTAAAGCCCAAAAATTAAAAACCACACCCGAGCAAACGCAACTCCGGAAGAGGCGTTTCTAAGCAATTACTGACGCTGCGATTCCATCGGTGCCCTCGGAATTCAATTCCGAGCACCGGTTCAAAAGTTAGAAAACCCCGCTCGTTCGTTCACTGAACGTATCGAGCCAAAATTCAGAAAATGATTCCGGGCACACCGGGCCTCGGAATCAGGTGCCGTCAGAAACTGTGTTTTTGTAAAATTCCAAAGAAAATTAAGAAAAAAAAATTCCTTGAAATTTACGGGTCTTTACATGCCACACCAGGCCTTTGGCCCCCTCTGCACCCTACCGTAGCATTCCGGCAACCTGCCTCTTCCACCCCTGAGATCTCCGCCCTCCTTGAAGAAGACCCCTCCAGACTTCACTAAGCCTCACTGTCGGAAACGCCGCCGCCCTCAGCCCTCCTAGTTGTTGTTTGGCTCCCACCTACAACTGCCAGCTAGTTCCCCACGCAACCAGCTCACAACACTACTCCGATCCGGCTTCTCAGCATACAAAAATCCCCTCTCGCAGCTATCCTCCACGTCGGCAAAACCCCGCTTCGAACAACCCTACATTGACATCATAGGTAGTTCCACCGAACTCCTTGCATCCCGGCCGGTTCTGAAAGCATGGCACGGTTCCTATTTGGCTATCGGTACAAGGTAACTTACCCTAAATGCTCAGTTAGGGCCTCAGGTGGGTATATCTAACCCAAAATGGTTTCAAGCGTACTTGTCTGGCCTAGAAAACCAAGAACAGGTTTGGCCTGACACGTTAGGATGTGCGTGGGTCTGACGCAACCTGCAACGAGTCATAAGGGTGTTTTGAAACCAATTTAATTTTAATTAATAAAATTAATTAATTTAATTATAGAATGAAATTAAATTAATTAATATATTAATTGTGGTTGAAAATAAATAAATTTTAATACCCGGATAAAAATTAATTCAATATTGATTATTAAATTGAATTAAATTAATTAATTTACTTTTTATATTAAAATTAAATTAATTAATGGACGGAAAATTAATTAAATTATTTTAATTATTTAATTCATTTAATTTAATTAAATAACCCTCTTACTTATTTAATGTATTTTAATTTTATCGCGCTTTTTTACCCGTCTGCTAGTCTTGAGCATCGAACCTTGTATGTATGCATTAAATTATTTAATTAATTAATTAAATAACTATGTGTGATGCTTGTAATTAATTATTTTATGGTATGTGCATAATCATAATTTTTCAGTTAAAATGTATAAGGGCTTGCACACCCAATTTTTACCTGATGTATATTTATCCCACGAGTTCCCCTGACCTGCGCACGAGTATTATTGTACTTCAGACGAAGACGACGAATGATGTAGACGATGCAAGACGTGACGTGGAACACTCCAAGATGAGGTGGTACTCCATGACGTGACGTGGACCACACCAAGATGAGGCGATACTTCAAAGAAGCGAACATACAAGATGGGGGAAAGCTGCATCAAGAGTCATGATTCGACTTAGGTATGATGCCCCTAGGTCTTTTAGATGCTCAAGACCAGTCAGGTAGTAGTTTAACTTTATGAATTTATTTGTTATTTTATTAATTTTAGAACAAAGAGAAAAATATATAAAATAATAAATAATAAAATGCATAAATTAGAAGCACATGTTTTTCTTTTAAAGATCAGTTGTGAGCGTGGAAATATAGATGAAAAAGTTTAATAGAAATGGATCACATTAATTGAGAGAAAAACAAAAAACCATCAAAGTAATATTAAGTCATTACGGCCTTCTGTCATTCAAGTTTGAACAAAACTGGGTGTTTGGGGTGTCGGTCATGCTATAGCTGAGGGTTCCTCTTACTACCGAGGAGTTCTTATAAGAGTGGTGGGTCAAATTAACTAAAACTGAAGCAAAGAAATCTCCATAGCTAGTTTTTTGTAATTTTAGAGGCAAGCTTTGTGTAAATCAAGAAATGATTTTTAAAGTTGGGACTTCACTCAATAGATCAAGGAAATGTGATTTAATGTGGTTGGTCAGCCAAAATCCTACCTTGAACCCTCTGAGTAGCGGTGTAGCCATAACTTGTAAACTATGAGGGAGGTTCAGGGATCCTTTCCACTAGAATACTCAAATGATAGAGTATTCTGATTCTAGTACATAGGGTTCTTAGAATTCAAAAAATTAGCAGGAAACATTTAATGATTAAATTAATCGATAATGTCACATTCAGTAATCAACATAAAAGGTACTAATATTCTAAAGTTTAATTTGTAGAGAAAGGTAATACCAAAAAAAACTGTGATAAATTTGGAAAAAGTTAATGTCCAAACAAGGTAGAAATTCCAAGTGTAGTATAGTCACTTTCTCACATTACTACTATAACGTAAATCCAAGGTGCTTATGTCCTAACCTGTTAAGACACCTCAGGAAGTGAGTGTTTAAAATTGATTACAAGAGACTCATGAATTAAGCATATAATGGTTATTTCATAATGCTATCATTGACGTCTAATGTTAGTTGTGGTTGCTACATCATGACAAGTATGATGGTACATGTAGTCTCATCTCCAAGAAGTTTCCCAAGGAGAAAGCTAAGTAAGATTTGAATGTGATGATTGCACTCGGTTTGTGTAAAGTGAAAGGAAGTTCATAATATTTCATGTCATCCCATTCTTATACCATTTTAAACCCCAATAACTCTATTTTCATTTAAGGATACAAACAAATGGTATAGAGTAAGCGCTTCATTACCTTTAAGGTAACATTCACCAAGTAATAAGAATATTAAAGATAACACCATATTTTGTTCTTATAGAGAATAAATTGAAAGACAATGAAAAAAGGACTATAGAAAGTTATACCAAAGGCACCTTCATCATTTCCTTCAAAGAAAAGTGGTTGGTTATTTAACAGGAGGTTATTTTAATCACATATTAGAAATAAATTTGTGGAAGTTTAAAAACACAGAATTTAAATACAAGAAGAAAGTACCCGCTTCTCATTCAGTTTATATTCATCAAATAAAAGTATTGTTTTCTCACATACTTCTTGGGTATTTAATAAAATATTCTTTTCACATATAAGTATTGAAATACAGTAACCATGTAAGTAGAGAAACATTACTAGGAGTAAGGTGTCTTCTCCAAGCAGCTGAGAAAGGGTGATTCATAAGTCAACAATGAGAAACGTGTAACTTATAACTACCAAGTAATTGATTCAAATTGAACAAGTTGTTGAATATAACCAAAACATTTATCTGATGTTCCCATTTAGTCATACATGAATCAAAGGGAATACATGATGTAATACATACCCAGTTGTGTCAATATAATTCTTTTTCAAGTAAAACTAAAATTGTACATCAAGAATATACCCAGTATTGTATTTAGGCTTGGCACAGCTAAACACCTTTGCTATTATTGACATATTTAGTTTAGACAAAGAAACCTTTAGAAATAAAGGTATTCCATGGTGTATCTAAGGTTATTTCAACAAGAGAGTGTGAACAATCCAAAGGAAAGCTATAGGTAAATATACTTCATAAGATTCCTTTATGTTATTACAGAATTTATTAGTGAAGTATATGCATGTTCAAAAGATATGAGTTGCTTTGGATTAGCATGCCGAATAATATCTTGACTATGAAATCATCGATTCTGATAATGTAGCATGGAGTAATTTCTAAACTCATGTTACCTTATCTACATCATCGTATTGGTGTTCATAAGGAGAACCGATGATAAAGTCTTTCATTTTTTACATTGATCAAAAAAATGTAGTTTGGAGAAATTCCTAAATGTACATTTTATATATCAAATTTGTGATGTAAGTTTTATCAATGTTATAACCTGCAAAAACATCCATTATATTTCAAGATGTGCTTGGAAAATAATAGCATAAACCCATAACCAAAATAAAAAATAAAATGACAAATATATATCATATGATTCATAGTATGATGAAAATTTCTTACGCCATAGGATATTTTTTAGGATGCAAAGAGTTTTTAATGATTTAAACAAACATGCATCAAGATAAACACATGGTGCATCTAAGTAATTATCATAATGGTTGTTTAGGATATTACATAAACCCTAAGGTATAAAAGGTGTAATTAAGTATTAGACTACATTTATATATAGTGGTGCACATCTCTATTAGAAATAGTGGGAGATGAATTGACTTGGACTTAGTCAATTCTCAAGATGCACAAATGGTTGGCATAGGAACAAGTTCCACAAGTGAATGAGGAATAAGAACGTTCCAGAGACACATAATACATAGGAAGAATGAAACCATGATGATGGTTTTATATTCAATGCGGTCAGTGATAAATTATTCATTGAGAATAATAAATCCTTTAAGAAAGAATTATATAGTAATTAGCTAAGGTTGAAAAGACAATTGAAATTCAATAATGGATTCTATGTATCTAATTACAATGTGGATTATAAATTGAATATTTTGGTGGGTATTTAAATGAGATGATACATGGATGGTCCATGCCCGATACCAATAAGGCTCGATTAGTTATACCATGTCAGTATGCCTAAATCCATTAGAGTTTTTACATGTCATATCTAACTTTTAAGATCATTATATTGACCATTGGATGTAAATATCATATTTTGTGTAATGTTTCTATACGATGCAACCGGAAAGGGATGATGACATCATATGATGCTAATAAAGGTTGTAAGTTACTGGAATCCAGCTTTGGATTAAAGTAAGAAACAAGATCTTAGAGTATTCATTATAAATGATTATTTTCCTTGTGTTTACCAAAGGTTAGTGGGAGTGCCAATGTTTTCCAAGAGTAATATATTCAGAAACATATAGAAAATAGATGTTAATCTTACGGTTAGATAATATCAGAATAAAATAAATTCTATAATGGTTTACTTAAAGAATCAACCAATATTCAAGGGAACAGAATCTACTGAAGTAGATCTAACTGTTGCTTGGAACTAGTTAATCGTACATATAGAGACATTGTATTGAAAAATACAAGTTGGAATAATTCAAGTTTAAGAATTTTTTCCAATGTCCCATGGATTAATCTCTCCAGGTTAACATGTTCGGAATATGGGAAGAGATTAAAGTTTTGAATTGATACCATACGCTTCATCGATGGATCAGTCACATATTATATGTTATGTAAAATAATTGATATTTCTAGGATATACTTTATTGTAGGCATATATCAATTATATCCCAGAGAACTGCAAGTGATATTGTCAGAACTATCATCTTGTACTTCGGCGAGTACAAATGATATGTATCTGGTATATGGAGAAAAAGGTATACTAATTTTTTTGTGGGACTTAAACTAGTAATCCTTAGATCAATTTGATCTAGTATCGCAGTTATGAAAAGCTGATGAGCAATTCAAGCTCATAAAAGCCAGTGGTATTCATACCTTCAAATAATGATTACATTGCAGCTTCTAAGGTAGCTAAGAAGTAGTTAAATGCAATGATTTTTTCCAATTCATGGAATCACACCTAGTGAGAAAACTGTTATCATAATGTAAATTATGATATTCTAAATAGCCACGTTGTCAAGTTATGACAATGGAAAATGAGATATACTCGGGGATACCTTATCTTGGGAATTTTTACTCAAGGAGATGAGGTCGCATACAACAGGTATGTCATGCGGCGAAAATGTGGCAGGCCCAACAGTTAAATCCATTACTCAACAGAATCATGATCTTTGTCATGTGAGTAGCTAACAAGTCTGGTTATCATGTTGGCTCTAGTGAAAGTGGGAGTGTTGAAATATTGGGTTCCCTAGACCCAACTATGCAGTACTTTTGATTACCATATCATGTGTACAGTTAGTTGTACATGATGTTATCTTACCATTATAGTGTAGATTTTTCTACATCCACTATTATAATGAAAATATCCAAAGATTTATTGTCATTTCAAGAGGTTATAGAAGATCCCAGGCTATAATAAGAACTTCTAGATACTATGACATTAATCTTAAATATATGTTCTATTGTCTAGATACATCTTACTGACTGGACATAGTATATGTTTGACTATCAGGTGTTAGGGGGTCATAATCATTTTGACTTCTTCTCATGAAGTTCACACTTTGTGAGCTCTAGTAGTGAGATAATGAGGAAAGACCCGCCAATAGAAACACCACATGTTTTGGGTGTCATTGGTCATTCTTATCTATAGAAATGTGTATTGGTCTCCTGACTTGAGATCATTACCAGTGTATACCATTTGATTTCGTACTTTGATGCAACGAAGAAAAACATGGTATTGAAATCATGGAAATCTAGCTTGTATTGGGCGTGTCATTGGTGGTATGACATTGGTTAAATGGTCAAGAAAGGATTTGTCACTTCCAAGTTTAGGAAGTTGTATATCTCAGGCCTACTTGATCAAGATGGTTTTGCCTTTATAAGTCTTTGGACAAACCAGTACAAAGGTAAATCCATCCTGATAGATCAAAAAATAATAAATAAAGATAAGGAGTATGACACAAGTGTTCATCCTACTTTATGAGATATTTAATGAAAAAGAGATTATAGTACATAGTAAGTGTTCGTCGGTTGGTTGTCATTGCTATGAAAATAATTATCTCTTTAGGGTCCATGATGGGTTGCTAGACTCTGCTATTGGTCTGTGGATTTTATTCACTACTATAGAGATAATGGCCTAGAGGGTTACACACAATAGCGTATTCAATAATCCTCCCTATTCAGTTGAATAGGTACATGGACATAGTGGGCCCCGCCATTGGGTCTGAGTGTTGTCCAAGTTATCGATCATCAAAACATTTAAATAAATTCAATAATATTCAAGTTTTAAATATTTGGGATTTAATTTATTTAATGTATTTACAAGTTTAGTAAATAAGAGATAATATTAATTGAATGAATTTTATTTTAATATTCGAGGTTCATTTAATATTAAGCGGGACAATAATTCAAGTTAAATGGATCAGGTTTTATCACGTAATATATTTTATATATATTACAATTTTGTGATAAAGTAATAAATAATACTAACATAGTTTAGTCCATCAAAAATATTTATTTGACGGAAGTTAAAATAAATGGGGGATGGGGAACCCTGCCCAGTATTTATCAACACCACTATAAATAGAGGAGTTGGCTCTCTCACTATGGTGGACATTCATACTATTAACACATTTTCAAGGAATTAAAATGAGAGCCTCTCTCTCCTTTCTCTCTCTAGAGAGATAAGATCTAGATCAAATATGCCTAGATCAAAAAATCTCTCAATCTTAGAAGGCATCTTGATGCGGTGATCGTTGGGACATCGAAAGTGTCATCGGATCTTCGTGCTAGCACCCAAAATTCAATGATCGATGTTCTCGTGGGTTTTTGAAGTATGTGTGGATGATCTAAATGGATCCTGATTTGGATCCTTTAAGAAAATATCGTCGTCAATGAGTTCTAGTCGATCACGGCTTCAGATTTGAGGTAGGTATGTTTTCATTTTTATTTGGTGCTTCTTATAATTTAAATGAGATCCTTAGACCTTTACAAGGATTGGATTGTTAGCGTCGACAAGTCTCGTCGATCCATCAATGAAAATTTTAAAATCCCTAACCCACCAGCTTTAGATTTGGGCCCTGAAACCTATCATTGGGAGCCCCTATGCGTTTCAATCCCAAATAATGGTAAACATTGATGTCCCCCTCATCTGGGTCCGCCTCCCTGATCCTCTTTAAGTGGGGTTCAAATATGCCTTCACAGTGTAAAACATTATCTTCATGAGATGTACCACCTCAGGTCCGCTCTCATTGGACGTTCTGATTTATCCATATGTTGTGCCCCTCTTTGGGGTCTACCTCCGTGATCCACCCTTAGTGGTGTTTAGATCAACCTTCATGGTGTGAAACCTTCGCTTCATAAGATGAACTACCTCAAGTCTGCTCTCATTGGCCATTATGATCCATCCATCCATTGTCCCCCACTTTAGGGTCCACCTCTATGATCCTCCTTCAGTGGTGTTTAGATCATCCATCACTATATGAAACCTTACCTTCATGAGACACACCACTCTAGGTTCACCTTCATTGTATGTTCTGGTCCATCCATTTGGTGTCCCCATCATTGGGGTTGACCTCCCTGATCCTCCCTCAGTGGTGTTCAGATCTGCATTCTTGGTGTGAATCCTTCTCTTCATGAGACACACCACCCATGGTCCACATTCATTGGGTATTATAATCCATCAATCCAATATCCCACTCATTGGGATCCACCTCCTGGATCTTCCCTCAGTGGTTTCCAGATCATACTTCATAGTGGGAAACCTTCTCTTCATGAGATGCACCACCCTGTGTCTTCTGTCATTGGGTGTTATGATCCATCCATCCAGTATCCCTCGCAATAGGGTCTACCTAACTGATCTACCCTCAGTGGTGTTCAAATTATCCTTCATGGTTTGAAACCTTCTCTTCATGAGACACATCACCACATGTCCACTATCATTGGTCATTCGGATCCACCCATTCAGAACAGATTCTAGGTATTCCCTACTAGGGATTCACTTCATTGATCTGTCTCCATGTGATGTTCCAATCAACTTCAAGAACTTAAACTTGTGGCCTACCTCATATTAAACTTGATATGACTAAGTAAAACATCATAAGTCACACCTTCGGTGTCACCATCTCAGAAAGATATGAAACTCATGACCTACCTCATATAAAACATGGGATTCTTGAGGAAAACCTCAAAGGTAACACCTTCAGCATAACTATCCATGAAATATGTTAAACTCATGATATACCTCATGTTAACCATGGCAATACTGATGAAAAACATGGAATAAATGACTCTGGTATAAGATACCCCATGATGAATGTGGGATGCCTCAGGTTCCACACCATATCAGTATACCAAAGAACTTATCCTTTAATCAAGTACAACTTCTCTCCTAGAAGGTGATCATTCATTTGTTCTTTGTCTATAATTTCAACTTCAGTGGTGTTGGGTAGTCTACATAACTGATCAACCAACTGGTTATCAGATCCCTTAATATCTTTTATTAATATGTTTAACTCCCACAGTATTAACATCCATATCACTTACCTCGATTTATATTCATCCTTATTCATTAAGTACCTAAGAGTTACATTATCCTAAAACACAGTGACTTTAGTTCCAAGGAGATATGATCTAAATATTTATAAAGAAAAGAAAACTGAAAAAACTCCTTTTCTATGGTTTTGTAATTGAATTGAGCCACATACAAGGTTCTTGAGGCATATGAAATGACCTGTGTCCAGACCTCAATTTTCTGAGAAATGACTACTCCAACTACTTGGTTGGAATTATTACAAAGTAGCTTGAATGGTTCTTCCGAATATAGTGGCTGCATCATAGGTGGTGTAACCAATATCCTCTTTATCTCATTAAATGATTCCCTACATGAAGCATTGAAATCAAAATCAAAATCTTTCAAGACTAATCTAGGGACAGAGAGATAAATTTTATAGAAATCATTGATAAACCTCTGGTAGAATCTTTCATGTCCTAAAAATTATCTAGCATGCTTCACACAAGTTGGGTAAGGAAAAGAATATATCACTCCAATTTTTGATTTATCAACTTCAATACCCTTTTTTTAAATGACATGTACAAGGAAAATTCCTCTCTCAACCATGAAATAATCACTTTCAAAATTCAAAACAATATTCCTTTCGTTTCATGTTTTCAAAAAAAAATCAAATTTTTCCAACAATGGTCAAAATAATTTCCAAAAACTATGAAATAATCCAAGAAAACCTCCAATAAATCTTCAATGTGATTAGAAAAAATACTTACCACAAACCTATGAAATGTACGAGGATAATTAAGTAATCCAAATGGAATCTTTTTTCATGAAAAAGTGCTAAAAGGACAAGTAAAGGTAGTCTTCTCTTGATCCTC
The DNA here is from genome assembly GCA_963277665.1 of Viscum album. Taxonomy (NCBI): domain Eukaryota; kingdom Viridiplantae; phylum Streptophyta; class Magnoliopsida; order Santalales; family Viscaceae; genus Viscum; species Viscum album. The sequence goes on along the minus strand of OY728156.1, from coordinate 256,173,372 downwards.
ATGAGCAATTGGTACCTGGAAATAACCTAAAAATCCATCCAAAAAGAAATAATGAGTTCTCCCTACCAAAATCTCTAATATATGGCTAATTAATTGGATGAGAAAATTATCTTTTTGAGTGAATTGATTCAACTTACTATAATCTATGCACACTATCCATCTATTCCAAATTCTTATAGGGATTAATTTATTCTTCTCATTCCTCACAGTGGACATGATTGTTTTTTTAGAACTATATGGATAGTGATAACCCATTTTGAATTTGAGATGGAATAGATGATCCCTTATACTAATAGCTTCTCAATATCCTTATTCATAACCTCCATTAGGGTGAGGTTTATCCTCCTTTTAGGATGTTTGATAGGTTTGGAATCTCCCTCAAGAAGAATTATATGTGAGCATATTTTTGGGTTGATTCATGGGATATCACCTAAGATCCACCCTATTTCAAGTAAATTCTCTCTCAAAATATCAATCAAATATTTTTCTTGGTTTTCAGAAAAATTATTAGAAATTATCACTGGTAATTTATCTCCTCCATAAGATAAACATATTTTAAATATATGGAGAGTGGTTTTAATTCCAAATCCGGAGGATTATAAAAAGAATAAATTAAGTTTAGGTTCCCCACTTCCAAATTTTAGACACCCTGTACATAATAAATCATATCAACGTCTTTGTCATTTAACAAATCATCAATGAAATTATATTTTACCTCTTCCTCCCACATAAAGTCAGAATCTCTAGTAGTTTGGGAAGAGATATGTTCAATGATGTTTTCAAAGGATAAATCCTCTCCTAAGGATAAAAATTTAGGGAACATACCTAATTCTTCAATGGGTTCAGTACCAACTTCAAGAGAGAGTGCAAAGAGGGAGTGATCATTCGATGTGTGCCTCATCAATTCAAAAATATTGAAGTGGACAGTGTTATCTCCAAACTCCATAGTGAGGGTCCCTTAATGGACATTGATTATGGTTTTGGATATCTTTAAGAAAGGTCTCCCAAGAATTATGGGTGAGTGTGACAGGATCCTATTTTATTCTATATTCAACACATAGAAGTTAGTTGGGAATAAGCGATCTTTTAATTTCAAAAGGAATCCTCCAAAACTCCTACTATGAAAATTGTGGAAATGTTTGCAAGATAGACCACAAATTTTAGAGGCTTCAAGTCTCCCATTTACAAATAAGTGTATACTGAGTAAGAAAATACATTAATTGAAGCACTTATACCACATAAATCATTATATAAATTTAAAGAACCAATGGAGCATGGAATGAACAATGTCCCTGGATATTGAAATTTGGTTGGAAATTGTGGTGTGATAAGGTCCGATACATTTCTTCCCATGTTTATCCACTTATTTCATTTATGTCTCCACTTATTGGTAGAAATATCATTAAAAATTTTAGCATATTTTGGATTTTTTTGAGTTCTTCAAGTAAGGGGTATTGATTTCCACATTTTGAAAGGTGTCCAAATTCTTTTTGTGAAGTGATTCTCCCAAAAACCTCTTTTATTGAATCATCCTTGATGGAAATGGTGGGGGTAAGTATTTATTCTCCCTTTATTTCCTTTGAAATGGTGTTTCTTGTATCTTATTCCTTGTCTTATATTTCTCCTACTCCTCTTTCTTATCTTCTTCCTGGTGAATTTTCAATGAATTATACGAATTACCAACTTTATTATCCCTTAGACCAAGTGGTCTTGTTTCGAAATCGATGGAGGCTAGTGGTGGGAGTTCTTTTCCGATCATTGTTGTTATCATCCTGACATTATCCTTTGGGTTTGGGATTAGATAAGGAGGGATTTTCTATGGATTTTTGATTAGGAAGTCTATGAGACTTTTGAACTTGTTAGACAAATCATTTACAGTGTCATTCATCCACTCAAACTCAGATTTATACTATTGGTTTTGAATTGGAGGTTGTGAAATGGTGGATAGATTCTCATAGGTTATCTAGAAAGTGGGTGGTTGTTTTTAAGAATGTTTGTTATAATATTCCTTTTGTTGAAATGGTGGTGGGTTCAGAAATTGATTCTAGAATGGGGGTTGGTTTCGGAACTGATTATGGTACAGGGTTCTAGCTAGATTCTAGAAATTTCTAGATCCATATTGGACTTTTTAGGCTCTCTCAATCCTTGATTTTTCTGGAACTGCATTGGCTAAAAGACTACGGTGCAACTTTCCATTTCCTATATATTTCAGCACACTGGTTAGTGAAATGATTAGGTGATGAGCATAAACCACATACCTTAGCCAGTTATTATTGTTCACTCACCTATTTCAAGGCCACATATCTCACTAAACTAGTTATCTATTCAATACTAGTTTCTAATAATGGTGATGGATGATAAGTTCTTACCCCCTGAATACCTCTTATGACCATACCTCTTGTAAAAAATTGTTGTGAGTTCTAAGAAATTTTCACAATCAAGACCTTGGATTCTTCTGGGGACTTGTAAATCAATGCACCTCCAGATGATACATCCATAAGGTTTAGGTAATTTTCCAGTAGACTTTGATAAAAGAAGACAAGAAACTGATGATCCTCAATTTCTTAATGTGGGAAGCTATCACATAGCTTTTTAAACCTTTCCCAGTACTCATAAATAGTTTCTTCAGATGATTTTCTAATTTTATATATTTCCTTTTTGATGTTTTTCTTATAGTGGTGGAGAAGAATATTTTTATGATTAATCTTACCAATTCATTCTAATCATTCACATATATAGGTTATAAGAAATACAACCATTCTTTGGTAGATCCTTAAAATTAAAATGGTAACGCCTTCCACTTTACTTGCTTCTCAGCTACTCCTCAGGGTCTGAAAGTATAGTAGACATGTTTTAAATCTTTAATATGTTTTTATGGTCTTCAACTTCCCAGCCATGAAATTTTTGGAGCAATGGAATCATGTTATGTTTCATCTCAGTATCATTTTGTAACACTGGAATGGAAAGTTTATTGTTCTGATTAAGGAATTATGGTGAACAGAGGTCTCTAAGTATTTGGTTTTGATTTCCATCCTTGATGAAAATCTCAGAGTGAACACTTGAAGTTTCACTCTAGTCTATAAGATAAATTTCCTCAAATTAAGATTGAAAATTAAGGTTTCTAATTCTATTCGACAATGTTCTTTCAATTTCAAGATCTATGGGGGGAAGGCTCAGGGTTTGTACTTCTAGACCTGGAATAAAATAGGGAGAAAATGTTTGCACTACCTCCCTAGCAATGATGCCAAGTTTTTACACATGCCTATCATGGGGTGTGGAAAAAAATTACTTCCTAAGTTAAAATGTAGTAAATTTGTTAACCTATGTTTTCTTTTAATAGGAACACTCAACAATCAAACTATCACCTTTACTTAGGGGTAAAATGGGGTGTTTTTGAAATTGTTTGATTTTGCAAATAAATCAACAAAACAAAATAAAGAAATAAATAAAAATATTAAAATAAATTTGAAAAAATAAGTTATTAAAAATATTGATATGAATTGGGTGATTAGGTCAGGTTTAGTTTTATAATCGCAATGGTATCCTTTTTCTATTTTATTCAATCCTTTTTTCGAAGTCGATTAAAGTGATATTCCATGATCATTTCTTCTATCCCACTTGTTCAAATAGTGATGGTGAGGGAAAACATTACCAATATCTCTGTTTGGTATACCCTCCTTCCTTTTGTAAGCTAGTTTTAGTGAAAATCCTCAATTAACTTGAGAAATTCCCGATTGGGTCTTTTATATCTCAATCTATTAAGAACATCCATTACCCATCCCTCACGTACTAACGATCGTCAAGTACTTAACCACTAAGACCTGGTCTATTATATCATATATAAACCAAACCCTGGTGGAGATATATAATGATAATTAACCAAATTGAAAATCAAAAACATAATCATAAACAAAATATGGTCTCATTTGATAATAAAAACTGCTAAATGAAATTGAAAAAAACTTTATAGAAAGGGAAAGAGATTTTATTGAATAAATTTCAAGAACTCAAGCATTTAAAAAATAGGAAACCAAACCTTACATAATCACTCAGATGTTTACCCCACTATGATAAGGTTAATTGATAAGAATGTGGAAGAAGAAACCATTACAAAACTAAGAAGAAGAAAAGAGAGAAAATAAATAACATAAATTTTCTCCTTTAGAATCTGTTCACCAGAATTTGTCTTCGGTTATTCCCACAATTTGGATGAAACTGTAAGAACCCAGTTTTTTCTAAGAAAGACTTTGGAATATTCTTGATGATATTTCAGAGCAGCGCCTTTAGACGGCGTGCGATTCCGAGCCCCGGAGTGGCCGGAATTAAATTTTCAGTGCGTTCACACTCGAATCGCCAAATAAATGAGATAAATCCTAAACGGAGTTCCAGATCAGAGATCTGAGTGTAAGGATGGGTCTGGAATGGTGTGGTTACCCTAGGAACGACATAAAACTTGTCGGTGTGGGACGTTTGGACCCCTCTCCCGCTTCTGGAATGTTAAACAGAAAAATTAATTAATTAATTTATTCATTTAATGGTTAAACTCGAGTATCTCTTAAACGGTGGCTCGGATTGGAAACCGAGGGCACCATTGAGTTCGGAGAATGTTGTTTACCCTAGGAGGGGTATAAGTTTCGCGGGCGCGGGCCGTTTGTGAGAAATGGCTCCAGGGGCATTTTCGTAATTTGCCGGCTTCGAGCGCTAAGTTTAATAACTCTTGAACGGGGTCTCAGATTAAAATTCTGAGACCACCGTTTTGCTCGGGAGGTGGTGCTTACCCTAGGGGAAGCTTAATTTTGACCTCACCAAAGGTTTCAGATGCGGGGAAAATATGGGTTTAATTAATTAAAATTCTTTTTAATTTATTTAAACCCTCATCCCCTACCCCTCTCCCTTGTCCACTCCCTGGCGCAGGCAGCCCCTCCTCCCCCCCCCCTCTCCTCCTCCTCCTCCGGCGAGGCAACTTTGGCAAGGCGACGACGCGGCGGCGGTGTCACGACCCGACCCAACGGGGCTCGAGCCGCGACTCCCCAAGCCCGCCTCCAATAGGCCAGGGGCTGGCGACTAGCGCCGAGTAGGATATCACACACATGGGAGGCATTAGCCCAAGGTACCTGTACACACGCACCCACAAACACCTCCATGAAACAGTGCAGAGATAAAGAAACTGAAAAGTAAATGCATGCATACAATCTATCCCAAACCAGAGTGCAACAGCAAAAGTATAAGGGCAAAACAGGGCCCACCAAAAGGAAACTACAAAGCGCATCCAACCTGCTCTAAAGAAGGGGAACGCTGCCACAAACACCCGCCGGAAAGCTCCCTCGGCACAGCTCCGGTAAACACCCCGGTCAACTCGCTCACTAAGCTCCGCCTGCTCCGGGTCCTCCTGGGACTCCGTCAAAAGGCCTGTGGTCTGCACAAGACACAAACATGTGCGGGCAAAGCCCGTGCAGGGGTGAGTATAAACATACTCAGTAGGCACCCCAAAAACCCAAAACCCAAGGGAGCAACTGAAAGGCAACAGTCCGCTCAACCCAGCCGGAGGGAACCCAGACGAGAGAGAAACTCCATCTCGTGACCATCCTCGACTAAACACAACAATTCATCTCATCTCAGCTCAGGTGTATGCCCATACATACACCTTGAACAATCCAGATATACTCAGCTCACGCCACAAATCCACAAGAGGTACTGACCTCATCACCAGCAACTGCCCCAACTGGGAGAGTACACCCCATGATCACTGTCATACCAGATGACACTCATCCGAGAGATACACTCCATCGGGATACTCGTAAACATCACAGACGCTCACTCGAGAGACCACGCTCATCAGATAGCATCACTGAGGAAACCTCACTGTAGCAACATAACCACCAAACTCCTCGGAGAGGGGATCGCCGCTAGGGTCCGCTAGGTGGATACCAAGACCCACTCTGGTATACGTAGCTCACAGATAGGGGATCACTCCCAGGGGCCACTGGGGGATACCACAACCCGATCTGGCATACGTAGTTCTCATAGATAGGGGATCACACCCAGGATCCGCTGGGGGATACCACAACCCGATCTGGCACTCAACAGAAGCTCCACACTCAGATAGAGGATCATCGTCCATATAAAGATGGTCACGACGATACCGGAACCCTATCTGGTATAACTTGTGATGTAGGGGATCGAACCGACGATGCCGCAACCCTACCGAAACCACGCGCTGAGTAGGGGATCGCATAACCAACAATACCGCAACCCTACCGACACCAAGCGCTGAGTAGGGGATCGTATAACCAACGATACCGCAACCCTACTATAAACATCATGCTGAGTAGGGGATCGTAAACCCGACGATGCCACAACCCTACTGTGCACGACCCACCGCGTAGGGGATCATATTCCTGATGATGCCACAAACCCTACGGGGTTAACCTGCTAGATAGGGGATCGCCACCCGTAAATAAGCGGTCACAGCGATACCAAGAACCCGATCTAGGGTAAAGATGCTAGAGGATCCACTCCGGGCCCACCGGAGGGATACCACAACTCTAACAGTTTAAACATCCCATCGAGAGGATCACAAACCCATACGAAGGTTGTGATACCACATGAACCCTCGTAGGAACGAACCCAGGGAGAACCCTCAACCACTGCTGGTCCAAACGTCGCTAACCCGAGCGACTCACCACAACGCCACACTGCGCACCTCATAGGCCAAAACCGAGGCCACCATCGCGTTCCATGCGGAAAAACACGCAGGATAGGCTGTTTACTCGCCCGAAACGGAGCACCGGTGAAAAAGGCACTATTCACCGTAGCTAGCTCGTGCGGGGCCCACACAACGATCCTGAAACCCATCGAGCAGATCACACCACGGTGATCCCCTCGGAAAAACAAGCGGAATCGACTATTCGCTCGTCCGAAACGGACACCCGGTGAAAAAGGCACTATTCACTGAAGGCCAGCTCGGGTGGGGCCCATGCCTGGATTTCGAAACTCATCAAACGGATCGCACCATTGCGATCCTCTCAGAAAAACACACAGGATAGACTATTCATCCGCCAAAATCGGACTCCTGGTGCAAAAGCTGCGTTTCACCGTAAACGCCAAAACCCGGCCTCATGGGGCCCGCACCCCGTTCTCATACCCAACACCCGGAAACTATCTCAAAAAGTCCGTCGTACCATCAGGGTCTCAACGCCACTGACGGCACGTCAATCGGACGCTCCGAGTAGAAGTTACAACGGCCCGTAGTCGTAAAATAATAAAATAATATTATTTTATACGACGTTTCTAACTCCCGGGCCATGATCCCGAACCCTTAAACCCTCAAAGTGAGTTCAAAAGTTCCGTCTCGACGCAAAGAGCACGTCGCCGCAAACGGCTATTAAATCGGAGTTACGGTTTGCGAGTTACGGGGGTTTAAAGAACCCCCGGAACATTCTGGCCGGACCACCGCAGGGTCGCCGGAAACCACCGCGCCGCCGCCCTGCCGCCACCCTACCTCGCCGGATTCCGCCATGGCCACCGCAGGTCTCGCCGGAAAACCGGGTTTTTCGCCGGAAAACTTCTGGGAGCCACCGAGAGCACCCCGGTGCTCCAAATTCAGATCCGAAAAAAGTTTCTGAAATCTTGGGATCCGAACTATACAAATCTTATGAAAATTTGAAGAAAAACAACAAAAAAACAGGATCCGGGATTGTAAAACTCAAACTGCCTACCTCGCGGGCGAAACGCCGACATTCTGCCTCAGATCCGCGCTCCAGAGCTTCCGCTGCGCGCTCCTGGAACGTCCGCCGTCGAATTCTGAGCTCGTGGGCGCTTCGTTGGCTCGATTCGGCGGAGTGGCGGCGAAGAGCGGCGAAGAACGGCGAAGAACGATTAAAAGGGGGGGGGCTGATATTTATATCAGCCGCCCGCCGGCGCCAAACCCGCCTCGGACCCGACGCCCGATGCGAATAAAAGTAAGGTCACCCTTAGGGTAAACGCACCGTTCTGAACGCAACGGCGGTCTCAGATTTTCCATCCGAGACTCCATTCAGAAGTTATTCGAGCCGACGCTCGCCCACTAACTTGCTACTTATTTACGGAAACGCCCCTCGTGGCATTTCTCACCTCAGGCCCGCGCCCGCAAAGTTTACACCCCGCCTAGGGTAAACAGCATGTTTCGGATGCAACCATTCCCTCAGATTCCCGTTCTGAGCTACCGTTTAGGAGATATCACACCCCCGCCATGTGCATAGTAAAAAAAACTTAATATTTTTATAAAATTAATTTCCGGCACACCGGGCCTCAGAATCGCACGCCGTCTTCGCGCCTAGCTCTGGAATTATTCGTAGAAATATTCCAAAGTCTAACAGGGCCAAAAACCCGAGTCGCTACATCCTCCCCCCCTTAGAACTTTTCGTCCCCGAAAAGCCCTAAGAACAAGGAAAGTGACTGGACTCTCAACTGGGTCTCACACACCAGCGAGCTCACCAACAAACAACCACTCAGGGTCTTACCAACGCCCTGAACAAAACTAGAGCAAGCAACAAAAGGAAAGAGTACCGCTAAACAGTGTCTGACAAACTACTGCAGTAAGTAGAAAGGACACAAGGCGTACCTCTATCCATCTGCGGTGCCTCTGGGTCGACTGCCTCCAGGGCATGCAGCTATCCTCGCCCTCGACCACCAGCTCCCTGAGCTTGGCGTGGACCACCTGGGGGTGGGGGTGGTGGCAACTGGTATTGTCTACCACCGCCTCCCGCTGCACCAGCTCCGCTGCCACGTCCGACGCCCTGCGGACCTCCTTGCTCGAGACGCTGCCTCTGCGAAGGCGGTCCATCGACCGGCTCCCTCTCAGCAGCACGTCGGGTCGGACAATCTCTAGCAAGATGTCCCCGACCATCGCAAGCGTAACACCACCTCTCCTACGGCTGACCAAAACTGGCCTGCGAGCCCTGTGAGCTCCGAGGCTCAGATCCCCCATCCTGGGGTCGCCTCCTGTATCGTCGGCCACGTCCAGACCCCTGAGTCTATCGTCGGCTACCAGATGCCGATCCGACCGACGAAGTCTCAGCTCTTGAGTGCCCAGCACTAACAGGGGGAAACTGCTCAGCCAGAAAACTCTCCACCACCAGCGCTCGCTCCAGCACTCCAGCATAGGTGGGCAGGCACAAGGAAACCACACCTGCTCGGATGTCCCTGCGTAAGCCCTGCTCGAAGGTCCGAGCCCTAAAGAACGGGTCTCGAACCATATCCAGGGAGTAGCGTGACAGGTCTGTAAACCTCGCTGAGTACTCTGACATAGTCATGCTCTCCTGTCGAAGTTGTAGAAGCTCCTGGATCCACACTGACCTCAGCGTCACCGGATAGAACTCCTCCCTGAAGAGCCGCTCAAACTCTACCCACGTCAGCGTCTCCTCGTCATGGGACTGCGTCCCCAAACTCCACCATCGCCCGGCCGAACCATGCAGAAGGCTCGCTGCTAGGACCACCATCTGATCAGGAGGTGTCCTCACTAGGCGGAAAACTCGAGTGACTGCCTCGAGCCAGTCATCAGCTGCCTGGGGGTCTGGATCACCCCGGAACCTCAGAGGTCGCTGCCTCTGGAACTCGTGCAGCGCACTCAGCTTGCGTGAAACCTCGTCCTGCACCGCCGGCACAACCAGCTGCTCAACAGGTGGTGGCTGAACTAGCAGACCACCTGGAGGTGCAACCTCAAAACCTGCGCCCTGCTCTACAGCCACTACACGGGGCGGGTCACCAGCATAATCCTGCTGCGGAACCCTTGCTGGCTGTTGTCGTGGAGGCATCCTGAAATACATTCAAGACGCACCATAGTCAAAGAGTATATCTAGAGAGCTGACTCAAGAAGGACAAGGAATAAAAAACAAAAAACCCAGTCCTATATGATGCATGTACCATTATGTCCCCGCGACCTGTGTACGAATGTCCCGAGTCGAAAGGCAGGTTATCAGAGTCCTGGTGTATGGATACGTCGGCTGCCGCACCAACACTGGAGTCCCTGGCCTGAAAGCCGAACTCGAAACACCCTAACACTGCCGCTATGCAACCCAAACCAAACTCACAGCTAGACCAGCTACGCTCTGAGATCCCAAAGGTGGAGCCTCCTCTGATACCACTCTGTCACGACCCGACCCAACGGGGCTCGAGCCGCGACTCCCCAAGCCCGCCTCCAATAGGCCAGGGGCTGGCGACTAGCGCTGAGTAGGCTATCACACACATGGGAGGCATTAGCCCAAGGTACCTGTACACACGCACCCACAAACACCTCCATGCAACAGTGCAGAGATAAAGAAACTGAAAAGTAAATGCATGCATACAATCTATCCCAAACCAGAGTGCAACAGCAAAAGTATAAGGGCAAAACAGGGCCCACCAAAAGGAAACTACAAAGTGCGTCCAACCTTCTTTGAAGAAGGGTAACGCTGCCACAAACACCCGCCGGAAAGCTCCCTCGGCACAGCTCCAGTAAACACCCCGGTCAACTCGCTCACTAAGCTCTACCTGCTCCGGGTCCTCCTAGGACTCCGTCAAAAGGCATGTGGTCTGCACAAGACACAAACATGTGCGGGCAAAGCCCGTGCAGGGGTGAGTATAAACATACTCAGTAGGCACCCCAAAAACCCAAAACCCAAGGGAGCAACTGAAAGGCAACAGTCCGCTCAACCCAGCCGGAGGGAACCCAGATGAGAGAGAAACTCCATCTCATGACCATCCTCAGCTAAACACAACAAGTCATCTCAGCTCAGCTCAGGTGTATTCCCATACATACACCTTGAACAATCCAGATATACTCAGCTCACGCCACAAAGCCACAAGAGGTACTGACCTCATCACCAGCAACTGCCCCAACTGGGAGAGTACACCCCATGATCACTATCATACCAGATGACACTCATCCGAGAGATACACTCCATCGGGATACTCGCAAACATCACAGACGCTCACTCGAGAGACCACGCTCATCAGATAGCATCACTGAGGAAACCTCACTGTAGCAACATAACCACCAAACTCCTCGGAGAGGGGATCGCCGCTAGGGTCCGCTAGGGGGATACCAAGACCCACTCCGGTATACGTAGCTCACAGATAGGGGATCACTCCCAGGGTCCGCTGGGGGATACCACAACCCGATCTGGCATACGTAGTTCTCACAGATAGGGGATCACACCCAGGATCCGTTGGGGGATACCACAACCCGATCTGGCGCTCGACAGAAGCTCCACACTCAGATAGAGGATCATCGTCCATATAAAGATGGTCACGACGATACCAGAACCCTATCTCGTATAACTCGCGATGTAGGGGATCGAACCGACGATGCCGCAACCCTACCGAAACCACGCGCTGAGTAGGGGATCACATAACCAACGATACCACAACCCTACCGACAGCAAGCGCTGAGTAGGGGATCGTATAACCAACGATACCGTAACCCTACTATAAACATCATGCTGAGTAGGGGATCGTAAACCCGACGATGCCACAACCCTACTGTGCACGACCCACCGCATAGGGGATCATATTCCTGATGATGCCACAAACCCTACGGGGTTAACCTGCTAGATAGGGGATCGCCACCCGTAAATAAGCGGTCACAGCGATACCAAGAACCCGATCTAGGGGAAAGATGCTAGAGGATCCACTTCGGGCCCACCGGAGGGATACCACAACTCTAATAGTTTAAACATCCCATCGAGAGGATCACAAACCCATACGAAGGTTGTGATACCACACGAACCCTCATAGGAACGAACCTAGGGAGAACCCTCAACCACTGCTGGTCCAAACGTCGCTAACCCGAGCGACTCGCCACAACGCCACATTGCGCACCTCCTAGGCCAAAACCGAGGCCACCATCACGTTCCACGCAGAAAAACACGCAGGATAGGCTGTTTACTCGCCCGAAACGGAGCACCGGTGAAAAAGGCACTATTCATCGTAGCTAGCTCGTGCGGGGCCCACACAACGATCCTGAAACCCATCGAGTGGATCACACCACGGTGATCCCCTCGGAAAAACAAGCGGAATCGACTATTCGCTCGTCCGAAACGGACACCCGGTGAAAAAGGAACTATTCACCGAAGGCCACCTCGGGTGGGGCCCACGCCTGGATTTCGAAACTCATCAAACGGATCGCACCATTGCGATCCTCTCGGAAAAACACACAGGATCGACTATTCATCCGCCAAAATTGGACTCCAGGTGCAAAAGCTGCGTTTCACCGTAAACGCCAAAACCCGGCCTCGTGGGGCCCGCACCCCGTTCTCATACCCAACACCCGGAAACCATCTCAAAAAGTCCGTCGTACCATCAGGGTCTCAACGCCACTGACGGCACGTCAATCGGACGCTCCGAGTAGAAGTTACAACGGCCCGTAGTCGTAAAATAATAAAATAATATTATTTTATACGACGTTTCTAACTCCCGGGCCACGATCCCGAACTCTTAAACCCTCAAAGTGATTTAAAAAGGTCCGTCTCGACGCAAAGAGCGCGTCGCCGCAAACGGCTCGTAAATCGGAGTTACGGTTTGCGAGTTACGGGGGTTTAAAGAACCCCCGGAACATTCTGGCCGGACCACCGCAGGGTCACCGGAAACCACCGCGCCGCCGCCGCCGTCGCCGGAAACCGCCGCGCCGCCGCCTTGCCGCCACCCTGCCTCGCCGGATTCCGCCATGGCCGCCGCGGGTCTCGCCGGAAAACCGGGTTTTTCGCCGGAAAACTTCCGGGAGCCACCGGGAGCACCCCGGTGCTCCAAATTCAGATCCGAAAAAAGTTTCGGAAATCTTGGGATCCGAACTATACAAATCTTATGAAAATTTGAAGAAAAACAACAAAAAAACGGGATCCTGGATTCTAAAACTCAAACCGCCTACCTCGCAGGCGAAACGCCGACGTTCTGCCTCAGATCCGCGCTCCAGAGCTTCCGCTGCGCGTTCCTGGAACGTCCGCCGTCGAATTCTGAGCTCGTGGGCGCTTCGTTGGCTCGATTCGGCGGAGTTGCGGCGAAAAACGACGAAGAACGGCGAAGAACGATTAAAAGGGGGGGGGGGGGGCGCTGATATTTATATCAGCCGCCCGCCGGCGCCAAACCCGCCTCGGACCCGACGCCCGATGCGAATAAAAGTAAGGTCACCCTTAGGGTAAACACACCGTTCTGAACGCAACTGCAGTCTCAGATTTTCCATCCGAGACTCCGTTCAGAAGTTATTCGAGCCGACGCTCGCCCACTAACTTGCTACTTATTTACGGAAACGCCCCTGGTGGCGTTTCTCACCGCAGGCCCGCGCCCGCAAAGTTTACACCCCGCCTAGGGTAAACGGCACGTTCCGGACTTAACCATGCCCTCAGATTCCCGTTCTGAGCTACCGTTTAGGAGATATCACACCCACGCCATGTGCATAGTAAAAAAAACTTAATATTTTTATAAAATTAATTCTGGGCACACCGGGCCTCGGAATCGCACGCCGTCTTCGCGCCTAGCTCTGGAATTATTTGTAGAAATATTACAAAGTCTGACAGGGCCAAAAACCCGAGTCGCTATAGGCGGATCACCCGTAAAGCTTCGGGCAACACCCCTGCAGGTAGGAGGTTTCTTTTGTTGCGTTTTTATTCCCGAACCTCCGTTGAAAACAAATTTTAGCGTTTAATTGTTGTTGGATTTGCGCACGAACCACATAATTGAGTAGTAGAGTTTTTGCTCCTTCCATCGCTTGTTTCGGTTGGTAAATCCGAGTTTCGGGGACCCCGCAATCATCCGCCGAAGATTGCTGGTTCAAGGCTGTTTTCCGGTGGTTTTTGGGCATTCCGGCGAGAAATCGCGGCGGTCCGGCGATCCAGCGCGGCGGCGCGGCATCCCGGCGGTGGTCCTGGCTTCAAGAGGCTGGCGGCGGCGAGCCCTGGCTCTAAGCGGTGACGTTGGGCGCGTCTCGGCAGCGGGGCAACGCGGCAGAGGTGGCTGCGGACGGCGGCTTCAGGTGGGCTCTCTGGCGGCGCCGACATAGCGCGAAGGGGAGGAGGGGTCGCGGGGTGCGCGACCCCGCGTGCGGCGACCGCGACCCGTGTAACGCGGGTCTCTGCGGAGGAAAAAGGGACCGGCCGTCAAGGCCGGTCGATGGCGACAGGCCGCGGCCAGCTGGCCGCGGCGGACCGAACCAGAACCGCGGTAGGGCCGCGGGCCGGCTGTGGGCGGACCGGTTGGACCGGGCCGGTCCGGCCCAAGGGAGTTTCCCCTTTGGAATTTCCGATGCCCGTAGCTTTTTCTACGGGCGTCCGTTTTGCGCGCCGTCAGCGGAAGTGCAGACCTTGTGTCGAGGGGGATGTTTTGAGATGGTTTCGGAAATTTTAAATTCTCGAAACGAGGGGCCTCGGAGGTGCGACGCGTCTTTAAGTGGACAACCATTTTTCCCGAGATTCTTGTTTTGGACGGCGCGGATGCGTCCGACGTCCGTTTTGAGTGCCGTCAGCGGCGTTGCGACCCTGACACTGAGGCGGAGGTTTCCAGGGTGGTTTCAGGCGTTGAATCCGGAGTTGAGGTGCGGCCCCCACGGCCCGTCTTTCGAGCTGCGTGCAACGTTTCAGCGACTTTTTCCTCGAACGTCCTTTCGGGGCATGCGAGCAGTCGATGTTGGGTGTTTTTACGAGGGAATCATGTTGGCGCAGTCTGTCCGCTATAATTCCGCATGATGGTGTGGGGCCCACGAGGGCCGTTTGAGCGTCGACGGTGATTTTCCATCTTTATCACCAGGCGACCGTTTTGGAAAAGTGAATAGTCCATTTCTTGTACTTTTTCGAGAGGATCGCAACAGTGTGGTCCGTTCGTTGAGTTTTCGGGACTGGGATGCGGGTCCCACGTGGCACTGCTCGTGTGTGGTGCGCCGAAATGCATCTTTTTCTCCGGATATCTGTTGCACTCATGTGGGTAGTGTTTTTGACATTTTTTCCTGAGGGGATCGCAATGGTGTGATGCGCCCGACTGTTTTCGGGGACGAGGCTCGGGATCACGGGGCGCTGTTTGGGTGTGAGGCGGTGTTGGTGACTTTTCCGTCGGATATCCGTTGGAGGCGAGTAAGTAGTCGATCTCGCGTTTTTTTCCGCGAGGATTACAACGGTGCGATCCGTTAGGTTGTGCAGATCCTCTTGCTCGATCTTGTTAAAAGTGGAAGCATGGAAGGTGCTCCAGTGGTGGTTCGCCCTACCTTGTTTGTAGAGGACCCTTGGCGTGTGACCGCACACTCTTGGGAGAGTTATATAAATGGTTTATTAGATGTGGTTGGCTGTACCTCAGCCGATGAGGTGGAAGGTTGGATTTGTTATGTCACGCCTTCGCGTTGACGTTAGGTTCCATGTGCACGATAGCCTATGGGTTGGAACGAGGTATAATCTGGGAATATATGGGAGCGCTTGGAGGTACGTATGGTTTGTACCTGAGCCGTTTGTGCGCTTAGTTGGGGTTGACGCGGGGCCACACGTCGTGTGGGCCCCATGTGCATGTCGTGTTCTGCTTTGCATACTTGGACCTCTCACGGCGTAGAGGGTCCCTCTGTGTGTTTGTTTGACCAGCAGGGTGGAGTTTCTCCCCTGGCTCTGTACTCATTGGTTGACCAGTAGGGTTGAGTGGTCTCCCCCTAGTTTCTTTCTCGATGTATTGGACGGTAGTGGTGCTAGTGACACCCAGTGCTGGAGCAGACGCTGCACCTATTTTGGGTGAGTTGTGCTAGAGTTGGGTGGTCGCGCGATACCCACTCTGTGTTCGGTTGGCCAGTGTTGTACCCTCCAGTAGAGATGGCCAGAGCAGTTCTGAGTTTTACCCTCCAGCGAGGCTGGGCAGTGGGTTACTCATCGACTTCTTCGGGTTTACCCTCCAGCATGGCTGGGCAGTGGGTTTCTCGCTGACATCTAGGGTCTACCCTCCAGCATAGACTGGGCAGTGGGTCACCCGACGACCTCTTAGGGTCTACCCTCCAGCAGGGCTGGGCAGTGGGTTTCACGTCGTCTAGTTCCAGGTCTACCCTCCAGCAAGGTTGGGCAGTGGGTCGCCTGTCGACCTATTCCAGGTCTACCGTCCAGTAGGGCTGGGCAGTGGGTCTCCTGATGATGTATTAATGTCTACCCTCCAGTGGGGCTGGGCAGTGGGTATCCTGATGATGTATTATGTTTTACCCTCCAGCAGGGCTGGGCAGTGGGTCACCCGATATCCTATTATGGTTTACCCTCCAGTAGGGCTGGGCAGTGGGTCGCCTGATGATGTATTAGGGTTTACCATCCAGCAGGGCTGGGCAGTGGGTCACCCGATATCTGGTTATGAATTACCCTCCAGTAGGGCTGGGCAGTGGGACACATTTTAGCATTCTAGGCTCAGTCCTTTTTACTAGGCTAGCCTGTGGATTTCCTCCGTGATTACCGGAGCGGGACCCCTAGTTGCGGGTCAGTGTTGTGAAGACCTTGACTTTGAGGAGAGCTCTCGACTGCAGGGCAGTGACGAGGTGTGGTTTAACTTTCCCTAGAACTCTCAAGTATGAGGGGCACTTTCCCCACTGAGACGCGTTCTTGTGACACGATCTAAAACCGTGCGGGCAAGTCAGTGCCGCCCAAAGCGGATAGTGTCGAAGTGCGGTGATTGATCCCCTTGGCTTGTGATTAAGGGCAGACGTGCGTGATGTTGGGCATCAATGGAGTTTTCTTCTGGTACTGTAGGCGACTCACTTTTCTTGGGCTGAGCTACGGGACGGAGATCCCCTTACGACATTGTTCGGGCTTCTCGATTGAGCATAAGGATATGTATATACCTTGTTCGAGTATCCAATTCTTAGGCTTGGTTACTCTCCCTCCAGGAGAGGCGAAGACGCATGGGGTATGCCACGTGATTTCTGTGTCTAGCTTCTCGTGGTTGGATGAGTGTACTCTCCTGCTATAGGTAGCGAAGACTCGACGGGAAGTTCATCTTCTCACCGTTTACAGCTCCTTGTTCCTGGACGAGTCTACTTCCTTTCTCTTGTTGGGTTGAGATAGACTCTTTATTGCACCCTCGGTTGGACTGCTTTACTTTCCCTGTTCTCTCTACTGCTCACCCTTCGGTACCTCCTTTGTTGCTCCCTCGAGCCTTCGGGGTATCCTACTGAGTATTTTTATACTCACCCCTGCTTGGTCTTTGCCCGCACTTGGTGTTCCCTTGCAGACGATGGATAGGTTGGTCGTGACTTCAATGGAGTGTAGGAGCTCAGGAGCTTGGGCCGCGTGCGGTGGTCGCAGCCGGGTTCCAGGCGCGAGACCCGTCAGCTATTTCTTTTTTGTTTACCTGTTGCCGGGTTGTGGCACTTTTTGGTTGGGCGCGTGTTTTGCCCATTTTCTTTTCAGTTTGTACTTTGTACTATTTAGAGGTCGATGCACATTTGTGGTATATATATAACAGTTGTTCTTTTTACTCTGATTGTTCTTTCTTTTACTCTGCACTTTTTCATTGAGTGTGCTGCGTGTGTGTGTATAGGTACTTAGGCAAAGGCCTTCCCGAGTTGTTGTGCCTTCGGCGCTGGTCTCCAGCCCCTGGCCTATGGAGGCGGGCTTGGGGTAGTTGCGGCTCGAGCCCGGGTAGGGTCGGGTCGTGACAGAAACATGCCATTGTCCATTCTTATAAGATGTTAATAATTGAGTTGGATATCTACCCATGATTTTTTAAAGCATTTTGAGCCATTTCAAAGATGTTATGGATGCATTAATAGAACTTTCCTTTTCTGTCCACCAATCACTATTCCACTAATGCCACTTTAACTGATTCTAGAGAAGATTTAATGACATAATTTTTCCATGAAATATAATTTGAAACTTCCCATTTGATTATTATTTCTAATACATCTGTAATAATGCTATTTAGAGGTCATTATCCCTAGATATACCTCGTTTAATGAGGAAGGTTCCATTCTGCTGACCATAATAAGTTTTCACATTGATCTATTTTTTGGGATTATGGGAATTGGAATGGGATCTCGGTCCAGAATAAGAATTTGTATCCCAAAAACATAGGAAGGCTAAAAAAGGAATGCCTCAAATTGAATCCAAATATTAAAATTTATTCTTGAAAACTAGAGGTGAAGGAAAATGGTTAAATTTGCAGAATTATCCAATTTTCAAATTTAAGCTCAAAACACACCAAAAATCATAAAATTATGAAATTCAGCTCAAATTGAATAATTGGAATGTATTAAATCATTTAAAACAAATTAATAATTATAAACATATTATCTCTATAAATTCCTTCTCACTTAGCACTTGGACTCCTGGATAGGTAAATATCAAAATCAAATCAAAGCAAATTTAAAACCCATATCCATGAGATCCACCAATTTGACACCAAGAAACAAAATATATAATGCCTCATCAAAAACCATTAATTAAAATTCTCCATTAATATAATTAAATATATTTCCAATTCATTTATCATCTAATTCACAAAAAAAACTTACCTAAAATGCATTTTCTCTCATCACATAAATGTCAATTTTCAATAATGTATTTCATATACAAACTCATGCAAGGGTCACCATAGATTTGATAAATTCCTAAATCTCTACCCAATGTGATTCAAGGACATGTTTTTATCATGAGGTATTTTAAGATTTGTTCTATGGAATTTGGTTGGTAGGATTTTTATGTGATCAATTATGGGTCCGAATGACTAGCGATTTTCTCTTTTTGAAGAAAAATTTCTAGATTCTAGTTTTCACTCAAGTATGGTCTCTTTCTTACTCACCATAGTATAAAATTAGCACCCCCCTCAAGAAAAATCAAGGAATATTCACTCAATTCATCATTTTAGCAACAAAAATCCTAATGTTCTCAAACATAATTTGTTATGAAAGCTCCATATTGACACAACTTTATTTATCCAATATAACTCCAAAAAGGCGTAGCTTCTTTTATCATAAAATATCCAAAATGGAATAGATTTCAAAAGAATGAATTTTTTTAGCTGCAAAAACATCTCTTAATCATTTAATTTTCAACCTAGAGTATCACTAAATGATGTAGGACACTACAAGATAGCTTCTCCCACACTTAAGTTCAACTAAATTATGTAATTTCACTTCAAGAGTAGGTTGAATAGAAACAATTGGATTGTAATGTGGCTAACCTAATAGGATGTTTGTGGATTCTAAGTGCCAAAAGGATTAAATGTTAAATTCATGCCATTATAAAAAGTATTTTTAAGAAATATGGGGATTTAAAACCAAAAAAAGGCCTCAATAACTTAAAACATAAGTATATAAAACCTTCATGTTTTGATAGGAACAAATCAAATTTTGGTTAAAGAAATCATTATTTAGTTCTCTTAATAAGTGAGGTGAATAAAAATAATATGATTTTTTTTCAGAATCCTCTCCAGAAAGTGATTTGAAAGAGAAAGACAGTGAGATGTGGCCTGGGTTCCAAAATCAGAGCACTTTTCCTGAAATTCCTAAATATTTGAACTTGAAAAAAAATTAATTTTCTACATTCATTTAAGATCAATTTTATGGAATAAATTCACAGACATGGGTTTTAAAAATTCCAAAGATAATCATTTTTCCTCAAAACTTTCAAAAACACACAAAAAATTAAAAATAAGCACACAAAATTTGAAAAACACAAAAAAAATTAAAAATAGGAAAATAAACAATAAATAAAAATCCTAAACTACAAAGGTTCCCTCCTGAACACTTAAATGATGCAGTGTTCAAAATGAATTCAAATGGATTTAACATGTAATAAGATTTGAAATATGATTCATAGTAAGAAATAAAGTGTAAAGTAGAGGTAATACCTAGTAGATTTTATTTATAAACAGGTTGGAGGAGTTTGATCTCCTCCACTTGATTTAATAGAATGGCCTCATAGAATTTCTTTAGATTATGTCTATTAATAGTGAATGGATCTGGTGCTCCATCCTTAAAAATCTATACAACACCAAAAGGATATACATGAGTAACTATAAATGGAACCTCCCACCTAGAATGAAGTTTACCTAGAATCGTCTTGAGTCTTGAGACGAATAACAACACTATGACTCCAGGATGGAAGTCATTCAGTTGGACTATCTTTTCATGATCTACTCTTGTTCTTTCATTTTAAATCTTGAAATTTTCAAAATCTTCCCTTCTAATTTCTTCCATCTCCTGCAATTGTAATATTATCTATTTTCCAGTACTTTGAATATCCAAATTCATCTTTATCATAGCCTAATATTCCTTATGGTCCAATTCCACTGGCAGATGACAACCTTTTCCATAAATCAACCTATATGGAAACATTCCAATCAGCATTTTTGTAGGCCATCCTATAAGACCATAATTTATCTTCAAACCATTGGCTCCAATCTATAATATTTGGATTAATATCCTTTTCCAAAATTCCTTTGATTTTCCTATTAGACATATTAGATTTCCCATTGGTTAGTGGATGACAAAGAGTTGATTTTTTATGATGCACCCCATACTTCTTCAATAAATCCTCCATTATCCTATTATAAAACTGATTACCTTGATCACAGATGATGGATCTAGGAACTCCAAACCTAAAAAATATGTTATCCCTAACAAAATCACAAACAACTATAGCATTATTAGTCTTAGTGGCTTTTTCTTCCACCCACATTAAAACATAATCAATTTCAAGAAAGATATAATAATTTCCAAATTAAATTGGTAAAGGTCCAATAAAATCTATCCCCCAAACTTCAAATATCTCACTAAAATTAAGTGTTTATTGGGGAATTTCTTGTCTCTTTGAAATGTCTCTTGAAAACTAACATTTTTCACACCTTTTGAAAAATTCATGAGCATATTTAAAAAGGGTGGTCCAATAAAGTCCATATTCAAAATCCTTCCTTTCTATCCTTTGAGGTCCAAAGTGGAATCCAAATGCTAAAGTGTGACAAAACCTAAAGACAGAATCAATTTCAATTTCAAGAAAACGTCTTCTTATCGCTTGTTCATTGCAAATATTTGAAAGAAATGGATCACCCCTGATGTAATATCTAGATTTATATTTAATCTTTTGAATTTGGTGGGAATTTAAATGAGATGGGACCTATGATATTACCAGATAATTGACCATATTATCATACCAAGGCACTTATCCTTTAATCAAGTACAACTTCTCTCATAAAAGGTGATCATTCAGTGGTTATCTGTCTGGAATTTTATATTCAGTGGTGATGGGTAATCTACTTAAGTGATCAGCCACTTGGTTCTCTGATCCCTTCTTATCTTTTATTTCGTTGTTGAAATCCTATAGTTGTAACACGCATCTCACTAGCCTCAATTTAGCTTCAGCCTTCTCCATTAAGTCCCTAAGAGCTGCATGATCAGAAAACATAGTGAATTTAGTTCCCATAATATTTTATCTAAATCATTAATGACCAAAAAAACTTCTAAAAACTCTTGTTTTATGGTTGTGTAATTTTATTGGGTTATATCCATTATTCTTGAGACATAGGCAATGACTTGTGTCTTTCCCCTAATTTACTTAGAAAGGACTGCTCCAACTACTTGGTTGGAAGCATCACAAAGTAGCTCGAATGGTTCTTCCCAATTTGGTGGTTGCATCACAAGTGGTGTAATCAATATCCTTTTTATACCAAAAAAGGATTCCCTACATGCACCATTGAAATCAAAATTAGAATATTTCAAAACTAATCTATATATAGGGAGATAAATCTTACTGGAATCTTTGATAAACCCTTTATAGAATTCTATATAACCTAAAATTGATCTAACATGCTTCACACAAGTTGGGTAAGGTAAAGAATTTATTAATTCAATTTTTGATTTATCAAAATCAATTCCATTTTTTTAAATGACATGCCCAAGGAAAATTCCTCTCTCAACCATGAAATAAAACTTTTCAAAATTCAAAACAAGAATCTTTTCAATGCAAGTTTTCAAAACATTTTTTATATTTTTCAAACAATGGTCAAAATAATTTCCAAAAACTATGAAATAATCCAAGAAACCCTCCAAGAAATATCAAATGTGATTAGAAAAAATACTTACCATAAACCTATGAAACGTACATAGATCATTAAAAAATCCAAATGAAATCCTTTTGTATGAAACAATACCAAAGGGACAAGTAAGGGTAGTCTTTTCTTGATCATCGAGTGAAATATGTACCTGGAAATAACCTAAAAATCTATCCAAAAAGAAATAATGAGTTCTCCCTACCAATATCTCGAACATTTGGTCAATGAAGGGGATGGGAAAATGATCTTTTTGAGTGACTGGATTCAACTTCCAAATATCTATGCACACTCTCCATCTATTCTGAATTATTATAGGGATAAATTCATTTTTCTCATTCCTCGCAATGGTTTAGCAAGTTTTTTTGGAAAGACATGGATGGGGTTAACACATTGTGAATCTGATATGGGATAGATGATCCTATCTTCTAAGAGCTTCTCAATATCCTTTTTCACAACCTCCATTAGGGTGGGGTTCAACCTCCTTTGGGGATGTCTAATAGGTTTGGAATCTCCCTCAAGAATAATTCTATGTGAGCATATTTTTGGGTTGATTCATATGATATCACCAAAGATCCACCCTATTTCATGTAAATTATCTCTCAAAATATCAATAAAATATTTTTCTTGGGTTTCAGAAAAATTATTTGCAATTATCACTGGAAATTTCACTCCTTCTATTAGGTAAACATATTTTAAACCAATGGGGGGGGTTTAATTCCAAATGAGGGTGATTATTAAGGGATGAAATTAGGATTAGGTTCCCCAATTCTAAAGGTTGGATAGCCTTCAAATTATAAATCATATGAATGTCTTCATCATTTAACAAATCATCAATCAAATTACATTTTACCTCTTACTCCCACATGAAATCAGAATCTTCAGAAGTTTGGGAATCTGCATATTTAATGATTTTTTAAATAGATAAACTCTCTCCTAAGGATAATAATTCATGGAACATACCTTATTACTCAATGGGTTTAGCACCAAATTTATGGGAGTGTGAAAATAGGGAGTGATCATCTGATGGGTGCCTCATAGATTCAAAAATATTAAAGTGGATAGTGATATCTATAAAATCCATGGTGAGGGCCCCTTCATGGACATTGATGATGGTTTTGGATGTCTTTAGTAATGGTATCCCCAAAATTATGGGTGAGTGTAATAGGATCCTATCTTTTTCTATATTCAACACAGAGAAGTTAGTTGGGAATAAGAGATCTTTGACTTTCACAAGGACATCCTCCAAAACTCTTGATGGGAAAACTGTGGATCTACTTGCAAGATGGACCACTAATCATGTGGGATTAAATTATAACATATTCAAAGTAGTGTATACAAAGTGAGGAAATACATCAATTGAATCACCTAGATCTCATAAATCCTTAGACAAATTTAAAGAACCAATGGTGCATGGAATGGAAAATGTCCCTGGATATTGATATTTGGTTGGAAACTGTGGTGTGATAAGGGATGTTGTACTTCTTCCCAATTTTATCCTCTCATTCACTTGATGTATTCTATTCTTGGTGTATAGATCATTAAAAAATTTATCATACTGTATTTTTTGAGTTCTTAAATAGGAATATATTGATTTTCCCTTTCTAGAAGGTGTCCAAAATTTCTTTTTGAAGCGGTTCTTTTTGAAACCTATTTTATGCAATAATGATTGATGGAAATAGTGGGGGTAAGTATTTATTCTCCATTTTGTACTTTGAAATAGCGTTTCTTGTCTTTTCTTACATGTCTTATCCTTCTCTTCCTCCTCTTTCTTATCTTCTTCTCGGTGAATTATCAATGAGTTTTTTAATTCCCATCTTCATTCTCCCTTATCCCAGGCGGTCTTGTTTAGAGTTAAATGGTGGATGATAGTGGGAGTTATTTTCCACTTCTTCTTATTATAAGGTTGATAGTATCCTTTTGGTTTGGGATTTTTTGGGAAGAAATATTTTTTTGGTTAGGAAGTCTATGAGACATTAAAACTTGTTGGATAAATATTTATGGTCCCTTTCAGCCCCGTAAACTCAGGTTTATGCTGCTGGTATTGAATTGGAGGTTTTTCCATGGATGATGGATGCTCATTGGATCTCTATAAAGTGGGTGGTTTTTGGTAGGATGGTTGGTTACAAGGTTTATTTTTTTGAAATTGTGGTGGGTTCTGGAATTTATTCTGGAATTTTTTTGGTTTTGGAACTGATTTTGATATGGGGGACAAGCTTGATTCTGATGATTTCCAAATCCATATTGGACTTTGTTAGGCTCTCTCCATCCTTAATTTTGTTGGAACTAACTCAGCTGAAAGGATTCTACGATACTTTCCATTTCTTGTATTTCATCACACTAGTTAATAAAATGATCAGGTGATGAGAATAAATCACATACCTTAGCTGGTGCTTGTTGTTTACTCCCTTGTTTCAAGGAAATATGTATCATAAAACTATTTATCTCTTTAATTCTAGTTTCTAATAATGGTAATAAATAAAAAGTTCTTACCTCATGAATACTGCTTAATCCAGTAACCCTTGTACCAAATTGTTGTGAGTTCTGAGAAATTTTCTCAATCAAGCCCTTGGATTCTTCTCATGACTTTTCAATCAATTATCCTCTTGGTGATACAACCAGAATGTTTCTATCATTATCTAGTAATCATTGATAAAAGAAGACAAAAAATTGATGCTCCTCAATATCTTGATGTGGGCATATAGCACATAGAGTTTTAAACCTTTTCCTGTACTCGTAAAGGGTTTCTCCATATGACTATCGAATGGAATAGATTTCCTTTTTTATGGTTGTGCTTCTAGAGTTGGGGAAGAATATTTTAATCAATAATCTTACCAAGTCATTCCAATCATTCACATATCTGAGTTTTAGGCTATAAAACCATTCCTTGGAAGCTCCTTCAAATGAAAATGGGAATTCCTTCAACCTTACTTACTCCTAAAATACTCCTCGGGGTCTGAAAGTATAGTAGAAATGTGTGAAATCTTTAATATGTTTTTCTAGGTCTTCACCTACCAAGTCATAAAATTTTGGGAGAAATGGAATAATGTTAGGTTTCATATAAAAATCATTTTGTAACATTGGCTTGGAAAGTTCATTTTTCTTATTAAGGAATTGTGGTTCATAGTGGTATTTAAGTGTTTGGTTTTGATTTCCATCTATGATGACAAGATCAGAGTGAAAACATGAAGTTTCACTCAAGTCTACAAGAAAATTTCCTAGAATTCAGATTCAAAATTAAGGTTTATAAGTTATTCAACAAGGTCCTTTCAAGTTATGGATCTATGGGGGAAGGTTCAGGGTTTGTACTTCTATTCATGAAATATAAAAGAAAAAAATGTTGAAACCACCACATTGGAAACAGAACCAATTTTTGACATGTGACAATCATGGGGTGTGGAAAAAAATTATTTACTATGTTAAACTATAGTAATAAGGTTACCATAGGTTGTATCCAAAGAGGATCACTCAACAATCAATATGTCACCATTAATTAGAGGGAAAATGGAGTGTTTTTGTAATTGATTGATTTTAAAAAGAACGCAACGAAACAAAAGAAATAAATAAATAAAAATATAAAAAATTGAAAAAGTAAGTGATTAAAAATATTTATATGAATTGGGTGATTAGGTCAGGTTTAGTTTTCAAATTTCAATGTAATACTTGTTCCATTTTATCCAAACCTTTTTTTCTAAGTCGACTAAAGTGAGATTCTATGATTTTTTCCTCTCACTCCCTTAGTCAAATGGTGACGGTGAGGGAAAACCATACCAATATCTCAGTTTGGTATAGTCTCATTCCTTGTGTGAGTGATTTTTAGTGAACATACTCAATTAACTCGATCAATTCCCAATTAGGCCTTTTTTGTCGCAAAATATTAAGAACATCCATTACCCCTCCCCCACATACCGACGATCGTCGAGTACTAAACCACTATGTCATGATCTATTCCATAGTATATAAACCAAACCCTAGTGGAGGGAGATAATTATAATTAACCAAATAAAAAATCAATATCCAAATCAAAAACTAAATATGATCGCATTTGATAATAAAAACTACTAAATGAAATTGAAAACATATTTGCCGAATGAGAAAGAGTTTTTATTCAATAAATTGCAAGAACTCTAGGATTAAAGAAATAGAAAACCTACCCTTCCTCCAATCAATTATATTTTTATCCCACTATGGTAAGGGTAATTGAGAAGAATAAAGGATAAAAAGGCATTACAAAACTAAGAATAAGAAAATAGAGAAATGAAAGAATAGATATTTTCTCTTCCAGAATCTGTTTACGAGAAGTATTCTTCATTTATGCCCACCATATGGCTGAAACATGCCATGGTACCTTATTATAAGATGTCCAGAATTGATTTTTCTATATATATATGAATTTTAAATATATTTTGATCTGTTTTAAAGAAGTTATGGATTCATTAAAAGAACTGACAGTTTCTTCCCACCAATAACTATTCCACAAACCCCACTTTGACTAATTCAAGGGTGGACTTAATGACATAATTTCTCTATGATATTTACTGTGAAACTTAAACTTCAATTATTATTTCCAACCCAACTATAATAATATCATTTAGAGGTCAGTATCCTGATATATATCTCATTTAATGAGTTAGGTTCCATTCTACCAACCGGAATAAGATTTCACATTGATATATTTTTTGGGCTTGTGGGAATTCGAATGGGCTCTGGGTCTTGAAGAAGAATTTTTATTCCATGAAAACGGGAAGCCTAAAAAAGGAATAACTCAAATTGGATATAAATATTAAAATTTATGTTTGAAATACATAGGTGAAAGAAAACTGTTAAATTTACAAAATTAACCAATTTTCACATTTAAGGTCAAAACTCACCAAAAATCATAAAATGATTGAAATCAAATCAAATTGATTAATTGGTAGGGATTAAATCATTTAAAAACATATGAATAATTATGAAATTATTATCTCTACCAATTACCACACACTTATAACTTGTACTCCTGGACAAGTAAACATCAAAATCAAATCAAAGAAAATTTAAAACACATATACATGAAATCCACCAATTTAACACCAAGAAACAATAAATATCACGCCTCATCAAAAAAAAATATTTCAAGTTCTCTATTCATATAATTTAATATATTTCCACTTAATTTATCCTCCCATTCACACAAAACACTTACCTAACTTTCATTTTCTCTCGTCATATAAATGTTAGTTTTTAACAATGTCTTTCTCATCCGAACTCATGAAAGGGTCACCATAGGATTGATAAATTCCTACATATCTACCAGATGTGATTCAAGGACATGTGTTTATCATGATGACTTTTCAAGGTTATTCTATGAATATTTTTTGGTAGGATTTTTATGTGAAAAATTCTAAGTCCGAATGAGTAGGGATTGTCTCTTTTTGAAGAAAAATTGCAAGATTCTAATTTTCACTCAAGTATGGTCTCCTCCTCAATCAAAATAATATAAAATCAGATCCATCATCATGAAAAATAAAGGATTGTTTGCACAATTCAGAATTTCAGTAGAAAAAATTTCAATCTTATCAAACATAATTTGTCTTGAATACTATATATTGGCACAACTTTCTTTCTCCATTGGAAGCTCCCGAAAGGCAAAGCTTATTTTATCATGAAAGCTCTAGAACAGAACATATTTCAACATAATGATTTTTTTCAAAATAAAAAAAATATCTTAAGAATTTTATTTTCTACCCAATGTATCACCAAATGAGGTATCACAATACAAGATAGTTTCCCCCACACTTAAGTTAAACTAGATTATGTAATTTCACTTCAAGTGTAGTTTTGATAGAGAAAATTGGCTTGTAATGTGACTTAGATAATAGGTTGTTCATAAATTATAAGGGATATAAGGATTAAATATTCAATTTAGTCTATTATAAAAATTATTCTTATGAAATAGGTGGTTTTAAAACCAAATAAATTCCTCAATCATTTAAAACATAAGTACCTCAAACCCTCAAGTTTTGATTTGAATAAATCAAATTCCAAGAAAGAATTGTTTGGTTCTCTCAATAAGTGAGATGAATAAAAATAATATGAAAAAATTGTTTAGAAGCCTCATAGGAAAGTGATTTCAAAGATAATGACAGAGAGATGTGTCCTGGGATTCAAAAATTAGAGTAATTTTCATGAAATTTCTAAAGATTTGAACTTGAAACAACGTCATTTTCAGCATTCATTTAATCTCGGTTTTATGGAATAAATTCATGGAAATGGGTTTCAAAAATTTCAAAGATAATAATTTCTACTATAAAGTTTAAAACACACAAAAATTGAATAATAAACACACAAAAGTTTAAAAAACGCACAATTTTTTTTTGAAAATAGGAAAACAAACAATAATTAAAAATCTAAAAGTACAAAGGTTACCCCCCCCCCCCCCACACTTAAATGATGTAGTGTCCATAATGTATTAAAATGTATTTAACATGTAATAAGCTTTGAAAAATGAAGTACAAAAATAAATAAATTATAAAGGAGAGGTATGACCTGTGGATTTTATTGATAAATATGTTGGAGGAGTGTGATTTCCTCTACTGGATTTAATGGAATGGTCCCATGGAATTTCTTCAGCCTATATCCATTAATAGTGAATGGATCCTACACTCCATATTTCACAATATTCATAGCACAAAAAGTATATACAAGAGTATCTATAAATGGATCTTCCCACATTGAATGAATTTTACCTGGTATCAGCTTGAGTCTTGAGCTGAAAAACAACATTGTGTCTCTAGGATGGAAGTATTTCAGTTTGATCATATTTTTTATGATCCACTCTTGTTATTTCTTTGTAAATCATGGAATTTTCAAAATATTCTCTTATAATTTCTTCCACCTCTTTCAACTGCAATCCTCTCTCTTTTCTAGCACTTTCTAGATCCAAATTCATCTTTCTCACAACCCAATATGTCTTATTCTCCAATTCATCTGGAAGATGATAACTTTTTCCATAAATAAAATTATATAGACTTATTATAATTGGGTTTATTTAGGTTGTCCTATAATTCCATAATGTATCTTCCAACATTTTTCTCCAATCTTTCATGTTTGTATTAACAGACTTTTCCAAAATTGCTTTAATTTTCCTATTACACACTTCAGCTTTCTCAATGGTCTTTGTATGATAGGGAGATGATTTTTTATGATACACCTTATAATTATTTAGTAAACTCTCAATTATACTATTAAAAAATTGATTACCTTGATCACTGATGATGGATCTAAGAACTTATAACCTAAAAAATATGTTACCCCGGACAAAATCAAAAACAAATTCAACATCATCAGTCCTGGTGGATTTTTCTTCCCCCCATTTGGAAAAATAATCAACCGTATGAAATATATATTAATTTAAAAATCAAATTATGGAATTTCCCATAAAATCTACCCCCTAGACTTCAAATATCTCAAAAAAATTATCTGGATTTTGGGGCATTCCATTTCTCTTTGAAAATTTTCTAGAAAAATAACATTTTTTACACCTTTTTCAAAATTCATGAGAATATTTAAATTAGGTGGGCCAATAAAGTAAAGATTTTAAAACCTTCCTTGTTATCCTTTGAGGTCCGAAGTGTCCTACACAAGAATAAGTGTGAACAAAATTTAAAGATAGAATCAATTTCAATTTTAGGAAAACATCTTCTTATCACTTGGTCATTGAAAATCATCCAAAGGAATGGATCATCCCAGATGTAATATCTATATTCCGATTTCATATTTTTAATTTAGTGGGTATTTACATGATATGGTTCCTATGATGTTACTAGATAATTGACCATATCAGTATACCAATGCACTTCTCCTTTAATAAAGTACAACTTCTCTCCTAGAGTGTGATCATTCAATGGTTCTCTATCTAGAATTTCAGCTTCAGTGGTGTTGGGTAGTTTACTTTAAGTGACCAACCACTTTGTTCTTAGATCCCTTCATATATTTTATTTATAATTTAAACTCCTATAGTAGTAACATCCATCTCACTAGCCTCGGTTTAGCATCAACAATTTGTATTAAGTACCTAAGATCTGAAAGATCAGAAAACACAGTGACTTTAGTTCCAAGAATATATGATCTCAATCATTCTAAATCAAAGAAAACTGCAAAAAAACTTCTTTTATGTAATTCCCCAACCCCAGTTTCCCATAGTCGGTGAATTAGTACATATCATTGGCATGATCAAAAGAAAGATCAAGTCTCGAAAGACCGATTAGTTTAGTAGCCTTGGAATAACTAGATACATTCATAAAGTTTACATTACATCATAAAATTAAAACTACAACAATATAGTCTCCATAGTCCACTCTATTATCCCCTCATACTATCCCTGTAGGTCATTCATAAAATACTTCTTCACATCCTAGGAAAAATAAAACATAGAAAGGGGTGAGCTCAAATGCCCAGTAAGGATAACAATATAGAGGAAACTTTAATAAATAAGCATAAACATTTATGGCAATGTATAACTAAAACAAAAGCCTTTTAAACTTGAACTTCAGCATAATATGGAAAAAATAAAATGAAATAATTCCATTTATTTATTCACATTGATATTCTACTAGTCGAATAATCACATGCAATATCAATAACCAATTTCATAATGATGGAATGCATAATTCCAGACTGTCATAACCACATAGCCAGGGGCTCGTGCCAAGACTACAAATAAGATTTTGTCAAGGCCTTGTGCCAAGACACAAGTTTGTCTCATGAGACCTACCGATGCATTGAGGAGCTATAGCGGGCTCCACCCGTCACTTACTAAGTCCAATGCATTCCTCATATGAATATTTCATTAATTGAGTAATTACTGCATCACCATTATGTCATAAATAAATTAAATTATTTCATAACAACATTATTACTTCGAAAGAAAATTATATAACCAATCCTAATATGTCATATTAACCTAGAAAATTATTGTAATTCATACAAAGTCTCAAATTACATTTATTTTGATATTTATAATATCAATTATTTTAATATTTCCTTAATTAGGTAATTACTGCATCACCATTATGTCATAAATAAATTAAATTAATTAATGTATAAAAATTATAAATAAAATACCATTATGTAGGAAATCTTTTTATCTTTCTAATTAATATTTACAATCGAATTTATCTTATTTATAACCCTATATTAATTTTTTTTAGTAAATAAACTTTGATGTTAACTCTTTTAACTCTTCTTTGAATTAAATAATATTAAATGTCCTAATCTAATCCAAGTGGACCTAAATGATATTATTTTATTCCTAAGGTTGTTTGTAGTTGAGATACACTTGTACAATAGAATTAGTACACGTGTTAGGGTAATATTAATATCATTTTTACCCTTAATTACCCTATTTACTTTTAACCGTGGTAAATATAAGTAAAAAAGTTACGATTCACAAAAAATTATTTTCATCTCATTGAACCATATTTTACTCCTTGATATTAACCGTGTCTCTCAGATTTTAGAAATTCCACTCAAAGAAGTGGTAAAATTAAGTTTTATGTAAATTTCCAAATTCTCCTAGGAGGTGGGTAAAAGACAGTGAAAAGTTCAATAAAATTTTTATATTTCTAAAATTATTATAAACTAACTCCAATGAATTAAATTGAAATTATATAGATATTATGTATCTATTTTGACCATAATTAAATTTAAATAAAATAAATAATTATTTAAATAAAAATTCGGTTTTAAACAATAACTTAGTGTTTTTTCACTATTCATCAAAAATTGAAAGTTTTCAGAAAAATACCAAAATTTCACCCTAGGATAATTTTGATATTCTGAATCCAAAAATGAAGTCCATTTTGAAAGATAAAATTTTTAAAATTTCAAAAATTGGGTATTACTATTCATAACGGCTTGTTTGATTGGTTTTGGTGTGTGTGTTAGAACTCGAAGTTGCGTACAACACACGCTACTGTATTATTCAAAGGGAAGCATACCGTAGAAGATTGGGGCGTTACATTCTCCCCTACTTCAAATAATTTCATCCTCGAAATTTCTAGAATACTACTGCATGAAAAGACTCGGGTGGTTCTTCATCATAAGTTCCTCGGGTTCCCACGTTGCCTCTTCCATCTTATGGTTTCTCCATAAAACTTTTACGAAACGAGTCATCCAGTTTCTCAATACTTGTTCTCTCGTTCAAGAATCCTGACAGGCTCTTCGCAATAAGACAGATCGGGATCCAACTCTAATTCCTCATAGGTGAGTACATGCGTTGGGTCATGCATGTATTTCCTCAACAGTGATACGTGGAACACATTGTGAACTTTGGAGAGACTTGGAGGCATTTCCAAATGGTAAGCTATAGCCCCAATTCGTTCTAGAATTTCGAAAGGACCGATGTACATGGGAATAAATTTACCTTTCTTGCCAAAACGTATAACTCCCTTCTATGGAGATACCTTTAAGAAAACATGATCTCCCACCTGAAATTCCAAATCCTTTCTTCGGTTGTCATCATAGCTCTTCTTCATAATTTGAGCTACTTTGATGTGGTTTTGGATTACCTTCCCCTTTTCCATCATTTCCTCCACCAGTTCTGGGCCTACAAGTTTTCTTTCACCAACGTCATCCCAACAGTTTGGTGTGAGACATATCTTTCCGTATAACGCTTTATATAGTTCCATTTGAATACTCGAATAGAAGCTATTGTTGTAAGAAAATTCCACCAGAGGTAAATATTGATCCCACATACCCTGAAAGTCAAGTGAGTATGATCTCAACATGTATTCTAAGGTTTGAATAGTCCGTTCTGATTGTCCATCTGTTTGAGGGTGGTAGGCAGTTCTCAAACGAAGTTCAGTATCCAGGGCTTTCTGAAGACTCTTCCAGAATCTTGAAGTAAAACGGAGATCACGATAAAAAACAATCGATAGGGGTACTCCATGAAGTCTCACCACTTCATTAATATATATCATTTTTAGACGTTCAAGTGGTAAATCTTCCCTTATAGCAAGAAAATGTGCTAACTTGGTAAGACGTTCAAAAATGACCCATATTTCATCATTCCTTCTAAGAGTCTTTGGTAGCCCCATGAGAAAGTCCATCGTAATATTGTCCCATATCCACTCCAGTATAGGAACAGGTTTCATGAATCCTCTAGGCTATTGCCTTCCAGCATTCACTTGTTGAAAAACCATACATCTTGACACAAAATCAGCAATCTCCCTCTTCATGTTGTCCCACGAAAAATGTTCCTTTTAGTCTCTATACATTTTGGTGCTCCCAGGGTGTATAGAGAAATCGGAACTATGAGCATCGTCCAACAATTCCCTTTTTAGATCAGGTATATTGGGAACACAAATTCTCTTCCCAAATTTCAAAATTCAATCTTCATACCCAAAGTCATTCAATCTCCCATCATTCACAGCTTTAATCCTCTTTTGAAACTCTTCATCACCAGTCTAAGAACTCTTTATCCTTTATAGTAAAGTTGGTTTGGCAACCATTTGAAAAAGTATCGATGTTTCCCCTTCCATGGTAATTCCCATATCCATCTTCACTAGATCCATGAAAATAGGATCCCTTTCAATTCTCATCATGTTCAAAACTCCATGATCTTTTCTTCTCAAAGCATCTGCCACCTTATTTTCCTTCCCCGGGTGGCAGTGTATCATGCAATCATAATCCTTGAGTGGTTCAAGCCATCTCCTTTTCCTCATGTTGAGTTCTTTTTGTGAGAAAATATACTTCAAACTCTTGTGATCAGTATAAATCTCACATTTTTCCCCATAGAGGTAGTGCCTCTATATCTTCAAATAAAATATCACAACTTCTAACTTGAGATCATAAGTAGGATAGTTTTTCTCATGAATTTTCAATTGTCGTGATGCATAGGCAACAAACCTATCATTCTGCATAAGGAAACAACCATGTCCTTTCTTCGACGCATCACTATAAATAACGAACCCATCATTCCCCGATGGTAGAGTAAATATAGGAGAATTGAATAATATTCTATTCAGTTCTTCGAAACATTCTTCACACTCTTTTTTCCAAACAAATTTAACCCCTTTACGTGTGAGCCCTGTTAATGGGTTAGCCAACCGGGCAAAATTCTGGACGAAACGTCGATAATAACCTGCTAATCCAATAAAACTGCGTACCTCAATTATACTCATTGGTTCATTCCATTCTTGGATTGCCTTGGTCTTAGAAGGATCAACAGAGATTCCATCTTTAGAGAAAATATGGCCAAGAAAAGAAATCTCCTGAAGCCAGAATTCACACTTACTAAACTTCCCATATAATTCATGTCTTCTAAGAGTCTTCAGGATAATGCACAAGTGATTTTCATGATATTCATATATTTTGGAGTATACCAAGATATCATCAATAAATACCACCAAAAATTCATCTAGATATTCCTTGAAAACTCTATTCATTAGATCCATGAATACATAGGGCGCATTAGTCAGCCCAAAAGGCATTACTGTAAACTCGTAATGCTCGTACCTAGTTCGAAATGCTGTCTTCGGAATGTATTCCTTGTTCACACACAACTGATGGTATCCAGACCGAAGGTCAATCTTTGAAAAGTATTGATATCTATGCAGTTGGTCAAATAAATCATCAATGCGAGGTAGGGGATACTTGTTCTTTATTGTTATAGCATTGATCTCCCTGTAGTCAATACATAACCTCATAGATCCATCATTCTTTTTAACAAAAAGAACAGGGTCTCCCCATGGAGAAACACTAGGGAAAATAAATCCCTTATTACTCAATTCCTCTAATTGTTTCTTTAGTTCAACTAATTCCACAGTGTCCATTCTATAGGGGGTTTTCGATATAGGCTTTGATCCAGGAATTAGATCAATGGAAAACTCAACTTCTCGTTCAGGAGAATGTCCAGGTAAATCTTCTAGAAACACATCTACATATTCTTTCACAATAGGTATATCCTCTATTTGAACATTCCTTTCCTCACCCACTATCATTTCATTATCTTCCTCCATAATAATTGAATTTAGTTGATATATTGGGGGTGGATCTAGATAAGAATTAGGTGGTGACGATTCTGCTCTAAAGATAAGGTGTTCCTTATCATCATCATCAAAAATCGTAATCTCCTTCTTCTTATAATAAATCTTCACATCATGGTCTGAAAGCCAATCCATACTGAGGATTATATCAAATCCAATCATAGGTATGATGATGAGATTAGCGGATAAAGAACATTTATGTGCTCTAATGGGGACTGATTCACAAAACTTTATGGAAATGATACTTGCCTTAGGAGTTTTAGCTGACAACTCCCTTGTTAAATAAAATTGGAAATATCTAATTTTCTTAGAAAACTGGGAAGATATGAAACAATACAATAATACAAAATCAAATAATGCATTTTCTAAACTTGAGGAAACCATTAAATTACCCACCACCACGTCTTTAGGAGCTTCTACCTCAGCAGTAGTGATAGCATAAGCTTGGCCTTGATCCCTTGGCCTTTTCTGAGGTAAGTTCCTCTGACGCTTAGTACATTCATTTGCATAATGTCCCATCTCCCTGCAATTGTATCATTGGAAATCAGTAGCTTCCTTCTTTCCCTTGCAATCACGAGCTTGGTGACCTTTTTGACCACACTTGTAACAGACTCCCATTCCTTTTAAGTAAGTACTGGGGTGTTTCTTCCCACATTTACTACAGGATGGATATTCACCCTTTCCCTTCTTCCCCTTATTTCCATTCCCAGATTGATCAGCAGATCTCTTCTCCTCTTGCTTTTCTTTAAAGTCTTAAGACTTAGAGAATTCTTTTTCTTTCTTGATAGCACATGAGACAATGTCTTCGTACGATGAGAATGATTGTGATACTAATTCTCGACGGAGAAACAGTTTTAACCCATCAAAGAAACGATCAATATTACTTCTTGGGTTATGTATATAATCTCTAACATTCCTTTCTAACCTTGTAAAGTTAGCCTCATACTTTGCGACATTCTCATCCTCCTTTTGTCTCATACTTAGAAATTGCCTTTCCATATCTACTCGATGGTCACGAGGAAAGTATTTTTCTAAAAATAGATATTTGAACTCCTTACATTCCATATTTGATACTTCATCATCTTCCTTCATGTTTTGAATCAATGACCGCCATTGATCAGCATCTTCAGTGAGGCGGTAAACTGCCATGATAACTTTTTCCCTTTCACTACTCCCCAAAGCCTGAAATATTTTCTCTAGGGAACTTATCCATTTCTCAGCTACTAATTGATTTTTACTCCCATTAAATGTTGGTGGTTGCTGCCTCATGAAGCAATCTAACATTGATCCTCCACGTTGTGGATTAGGGTTCTTCATATGGGTAAGGTTATTATTCATAACCTAAGTGAGTTGTCCCAGTATGGTGATTAGTTGATCAGCACCAGTTGCATCACCATCTCCACTATAATTATCTTGAGCAGTAGGGAAATCCCTACATGGAGTGAATTCATTGATAAAATTTTCATTTCTTCCTCTAGGAGCCATTTCTAAACAATGTCATAAACTAGATCAGTTTATGAATCAAAATACATAATTCCATACTTGTAAAACACTTAACATAAATTGAACTATTTATAGATATAATCCATAATCATAAAAATGTTTTCTTTAAGGAATTATATACTCATAAACCCTTCATAATGATTTGTAAAGAAAATGAGGGTTATCCTAAGAATTTCCCCAGGAGTGTCGTAACCAAGAGTGCAGCAAGGCCCGTTGTCGTGCACCAGTTCCCATTCGAGTCTAGATCAAAGTGGTGTTTTCAGGTTTTACCCCTAGGTACATCTATGCTAGAGCTGCCTCTACCTACTCGTATCTAGACAGGGATGTATTCCTCGGAAAACTCACAAAATCTCTACAATACCAAAATTCTAGGAAGTTCTTCTATACTAATCCTCAAAGTCCATCTTAGATATATGTGCTCTAATCAGAGTTTATCTAAATCTAGCTTCCAAGGTTTGTACTAAAAATCCTCTGATACCAACTGTAACGCCTCGACCCCAGTTGCCCAGAGTCGGTGCATTAGTACATATCATTGGCATGATCACAAGAAAGATCAAGTCTCGAAAGACCAATAAGTTTAGTAGCCTTGGAATAACTAGATATATTCATAAAGTTTACATTACATCATAAAATGAAAACTACAACAATATAGTCTCCATAGTCCACACTCTTATCCCCTCATACTATCCTTGTAGGTCATTTATAAAATATTTCTTCATATCCTGGAAAAAATAAAACATAGAAAGGGGTGAGCTCAAATGCCCAGTAAGGATAACAATATAGCATAAACATTAATAAATAATCAGAAACATTTAAGGCAATGTATAACTAAAAAAAGCCTTTTAAACTTTAACTTCAACATAATATAGAAAAAATAAAATGAAATAATGCCATTTACTTATTCACATGGATTTTCTACTAGTTGAATAATCACATGAAATATCAATAACCAATTTCATAATGATGGAATGCATAATGCTAGACTGTCAAAACCACATTGCCAAGGCCTCGTGCCAAGACTACAAATAAGATTTTGTCAAGGCCTTATTCCAAGACACTAGTTTGTCTCATGATACCTACCGATGCATCGAGGAGCTATAGCGGGCTCCACTCGTCACTTATTATGTCCAATGCATTCCTCACATGAACAGGTTTAAACATAACATAAACATTCGTATTAAAACTTTCATACGAAATGTCAATACTTTCTCCATAAACCGTGAATGGTATAAAAATAACACATCCACAGTCAAACACATCACAAAATCTTAAATAAAATATGGAAGATTTGTATCATAATAAATAAACTTCAAATAAGCTTAAAATTCATCAAAGGATGTTGACATAGATGAAATCAAAACTATTTGAGAGAAATATATCTTTTTTTTGAAATCATTTAAAAGTAACATAATTATAAAATAAAACTTTTACTTTGAAAATATTCTTAGAATCTTGTAAGGGAATCTTCGATGATTTTATAATGGCAGAAAATAGCCGCACCCGCCGTATAAGTTAAAAAAGACATTCTTACCGTAATTCTGTCGAAAAGGTTAAAAAGGACCTTGTTTTGAAAACAACGGAAATATTCCTTTATAAACTTCTTATAAAAAAGTCAAAAAAGGTTATAAATGACTTTAACCCATATTCTGTAAAATTTTAAGAATTTTTTGAAACACATTTTTAAGAAACATGGATATGGATGATAAAGAGGTCCCAGTAGATAATTATGTATAAACAACATCGGATAATGAAGAGATTGTGAAATAAACCCTTACCTTGTACTTTTCCTTGGTTGAGGGTAGGTTAACCTCATGTATAATGGTGAAATAATTGTTATTAAATTATAAAATAATCATATACATTAATATGATATCATATATGATCTTTTAACATTGATCTGTTAATAATATCTTAGTATTATCGTTGTTTCGGGTGTTAACTTACTCATTTTCTTTTATATGTTTTGTTACATAAGCCATGTTTGTTATGGATAATTTGTATCTTATTTATATATATAATGATATCAAGTCCTTAAACATTATTTTTAATCATTAAATGAGAATTAGTTTTGAATGGATACGATGGGGAATGAATCTCATCGCGTTCGTGGAGACGGTAGTCCGTACGTACGCACGAGCGTCAATATCATTATTTTGATATTAAAATATTATATAATTGAATGGTATATCATATATACAGAATAATTATCATGTTATATTTATTATTTACATTAATTAAACATCATTATTATACCCATCCAAATAATAATTTATTGAATAACAATTACACCACGACGTGGAGACGGTAAGCCGTATGTACGCACGTATGGTGACATGTCATTAAAAGGATGGATAGAATACTGAATATGGTTGTAAAATATTTATAATAATATCATAGTATATATAATATATTGTATTTATTGTTTTAGAATGGTAATAACAAATAAAGAAGAAGTTGAAGAAGAAAGGAACTTGAAAGAGGGTGGTGAAAACATTACCTCTTCTTCGGGTTCTTCCTTTTTATTTAATCAAAAGGGATCCTTAGGTTGGATTTATGATCAAACTAAGGAACCTTGGTTGAAGTGAGAGAAGTTTAGAGAGTATTTGGTTAGGGTTTGGTCGAGCCAAGAGGCTTTGAGTGTGTGAATTATTGAGAAGGTGGAGTGCCCTTTTATAAGAGGGGTGAGGGGCACCTTTGGAAAAGCTAGAAATATTATTTTATAATAAATTCATATTCGGTTTCTAATGGATCAAAAGTGTATTTTTTAAATGTTAAGGTGGGGATGGGTCTAAAACCACTCAACCAATAGGTTTTAGACATATTTGGGTCACTATATTAACCTTATCTTTTAGTTTTAACTCTTAGTTAATTAGTTTGACATTTACCATGTCACTTTGTATTTTTATATTATATAGTTAATAAACTTACTATATACATACAAGAGACCCCCAAGTGGTCCATTAATGATACACCTATCCTGATAAAAGTCCTTTGGCCAAACCTTAGATTTTTAGGAATATAATATAAATTAATAATATTTTATTTTATTTAAAAATTCTTTTATGTCAATTTTGACACTATTGGGTATTTTGTTTTTGATAATTTCATAACAGCATTATTACTTCGAAAAGAATTTATATAACCAATAATAATATGTCATATTAACCTAGAAAATTAGTGTAATTCATAAAAAGTCTCAAATTACGTTTATTTTGATATTTATAATATCAATTATTTTAATATTTCATTAATTAGGTAATTACTGCATCACCATTGTGTCATAAATAAATTAAATTATTTAATGTATAAAAATTATAAATAAAATAAACTTATGTAGGAAATATTTTTATCTTTCTAATGAATATTTTCAATATAATTTATCTTATGTATAACCCTATATTAAAAAAGTTTTAGTAAATAAACTTTGATTTTAACTCTTTTAACTCTTCTTTGAATTAAATAATAATAAATGTCCTAATCTAATCCAAGTGGACCTAAATGATAATATTTTAATCCTAAGTTTGTTTTTAGTCGCTATACACTTGTCCAATAGAATTAGGACATGTTTTAGGGTAATATTAATATCATTTTTACCCTTAATTACCCTATTTACTTTTAACTGTGGTAAATAAAAGTAAAAAGTTACTATTCACTAAAAATTATTTTCATCTTATTGAACCACATTTTACTCCTTGATATTAACCATGTCTATTGGATTTTTGAAATTACACTCACAGAAGTAGTAAAATTATGTTTTATGTGAATTTCCAAATTCTCCTAGGAGTGGGTAAAAGACGGTAAAAAGTTCAATAAAATTTTTATATTTCTAAAATTATTCTAAACTAACTCCAATGAGTTAAATTGAACTTATATAGGTATTATGTATCTATTTTGACCTTAATTAAATTTAAATAAAATAAATAATTATTTAAATAAAAATTCAGTTTTAAACAATAACTTAGTGTTTTTTCACTATTCATAAAAAATTGAAAGTTTTCAAAAAAATACCAAAATTTCACCCTAGGATAATTTCGATATTCCGAATCCAAAAATGAAGTCCATTTTGAAGGATAAAATTTATAAAATTCCAAAAAGTGGGTATTACTATTCATAAAGACTAGTTTGATTGGTTGTGGTGTGTGTTAGAACTCGAAGTTGCGTACAACACATGCTACTGTATTATTCAAAGGGAAGCGTACCATTAAAGCTTGGGGTGTTACATTTTATATGGGTCTTTAATTGAATTTATCCTCATCCAATGTTCTTGAGGCATAGGTAATGTCTTGTGTCCTTCCCTTAATTTTTTGAGAAAGACTGCTCCAACTGCTTGCTTGGAAGCATCACAAAGTATCTAGAATGGGTCTTCCTAATTTTGTGGTTGTATCACAGGTAGTGTAATTAATCTCCTCTTAAGCTCGTCAAAGGACTCCTTACGTCCACCATTGAAATCGAAATCATCATATTTCTAAATTAATCTAGAGATAGGGAGATAAAACTTACTGAAATTTTGATAAACCTCTTATAGAAGAATGTATTACCTCAAAATGATCAAACATAATTCAAAAAAGTTGGGTAAGTAAAAGAATTTATCACTTAAATTTTTGATTTATCAACTTTAAATCCATTTTCAGAAATGACATGCCCAAGGAAAATTCCTCTCTCAACCATCAAATGTCACTTTTCAAAATTCAAAATAAGATTCTTTTCAATGTAAGTTTTCAAAACATTTTTCAGATTGTTCAAAAAATGGTAAAAAGAATTTCTAAAAACAGTGAAATCATCGAAGAAAAACTCTAAGAAATATTGAATATGATTAGAAAAAAATACTTACCATACACCTCTGAAATGTACTTGGAGCATTACATAATCAAAATGGAATCCTTTTGCATGAAAATGTGTCGAAGGTACAAGTA
This sequence comes from Viscum album, assembly GCA_963277665.1. NCBI lineage: Eukaryota > Viridiplantae > Streptophyta > Magnoliopsida > Santalales > Viscaceae > Viscum > Viscum album. The sequence continues at coordinate 256,131,929 of OY728156.1, read as the reverse complement.
AAATTAGTTTTCTCTTAATCCTTGAGAGAAATAGGTACCTATAAATAACATGAAAATCCATCCAAAAAGCAATAATGAGTTCTCCCTACCAATATATCTAACATCTAGTCAAAGAAGGGGATGGAAAAATGATGTTTTTGAGTGACCTAATTCAATTTCCTAAAATTTATGCACACTCTCCAGCTATTCTAAATTTTTATAGGGATTTATTCATTCTTCTAATTACTCACAATGGTTAGGCCATTTTTATTTGGAACTTCATGGATGGGGATAATCCATTATGAATTTGAGATGGGATAGATGATCTAATATTCCAATATCTTCTCAATCTCCTTCTTCACAATGTCCATCAGGGTGGGGTTCAACCTCATTTGGGGTTTTCTGGTAGGTTTGGAATCTCCCTCAAGAATAATTCTATGTTAGCATATTTTAGGGTTGATTCCAAGGATATCACATAATTTCCACCCCATTTCATGGAAATTATCTCTCAAAATCTCAATCAAAGACTTTTCTTGGGTTTCATACATATTATTAGTAATTATAACTTGTAGTTTCTCTCACTCTATCAGGAAAACAAATTTTTAATAAGTGGGGAGTGGTTAAATACCAAATCAGGTGGATTATCAAGGGATTAAATTATTTTGAGGTTCCCCACAACCAAAGTTTAGACATCCTGCACACAATAAATCATATCAACATCTTCATCATTTAACAAATCATCAGTGAAATTTGATTTTATCACTTCCTCCCACATCAAATCAGAATATCAAGCAGTTTGGGAATCCACGTGTTCAAGGATATTTTAAATGGATAAAGTATATCCTAATGATAAGAATTCACATCACATACCTGATTCTTAAATGGTTTCAGTACCAACTTTATGGGAGAGTGGAAAGAGGGAGTTATCATCTGATGGGTGCCTCATGGATTAAAAAATATTGAAGTGGGAAATGCTATAAAAAACTCCATGGTGAGGGTCCCTTCATGTAAATTGATGATGGTTTTGGATATCTTTAAGAATGGTCTCCCAAAAATAATGGGTGATTGTGGTGGTATCCTATCTTCTTCCATAAAGTATAAGAACTCAAGAATTAAAAAACTAGAAAACATACCCTTCTACAATCACTCATATGTTTACCTAACCATGGTAAGGTTCATTGAGAAGAATGGGTAATAATAAGGAATTACAAATCTAAGAAGAATAAAAGATAGAAAATAAAGAATTTTTTTTTCTCCTCCATAATTTTTCCACCAGAAGTTTGCTTCAGATTTTTCCAACATATGGCAGAAACATGCCATAGTCCTTTATTATAAGATATTCATAATTTTATTGTCAATATATCCATGAATTTTGAAATAATTTTTATCTATGTCAAAGAATTTATGGCCTCCTTAATAGAACTTACTTTTTCTAGCCACCAACCACTATTCCACCAGCCCCACTATGACTGATTCAAGGGCGAAATTAATGATATAATTTCTCCATGAAATTTAATTTGAAACTTCCACGTTGAGTATTATTTCTAAACCACCTAGAAAATACCATTTGAGGTTGGTATCCTGAGATATATCTCATTTAATTAATTAGGGTCTATTATTCCAAAAAGAATAATTTTTCACATTGATCTAATTTTTTGGGCTTATGGGAGTTCGAATGGGCTCTAGGTCCAGAAGAAGAATTTTTAGCCCACTAACAATGAAAACCTAAAACAAGGAATTACTTAAAATTGGATTCAAATATTAAAATTTATTCTCTAAATATATCGGTGAAAAAAACTTCTAAATTTATATAATTAATCAATTTTCACATTTAAGCTCAAAACTAAACAAAAATCATAAAATGATACAAATCAGATCAAATTGATTAATTGGTAGGGATTACATAATTTAAAAACAAATGAATAATTATGAAAATATTATCTCTATCAATTAGGTTCATGAACAATGACTCAAATAAATGAGGGAGACCCGGACTATGTGACGAATCTAGAGGTGGAATCCATGGAAGGAGGGACTGATATCCACTCATCCCATTTTGATCAACGAAAAGGCATCACTAAAGAAGTGATGAATTCCTTCCATATTTGGAAAGCAAGAACATGGGGCCATAGGCACGAGTCCCCATGATGAGGTGTACGTTGGTCATAGAAAGATAAAAAAGAACTCATTTTATTTTCTTACCTATATTATCCCATCAAGAACTTTGGAAGATCCTTATTATATCCAAGAAATCCTTGGAGAAAACTTCTTATTTTATTTGTTCTCTATATTTTAGTTTTGTTTTAAAAATATTTTCTTTAAATTCACTTGAGAATTTTTTCCTTATTTTCACAAAATATTTTTCAAACTATGTTCATAAAATTTACTTTGGTAGTTTACATTCACAGGTGATATATATATATATATATATATATATATATATATGTGTGTGTGTGTGTGTGTGTGTGTGTGTGTAGTGCTTTTTGTGATTAATTTTTTTTCAAAAGTTAAAGTGATTTAAATTGTTTTAACTAGGTTTTGATTTTTCCCTAGATAAAATATTTCAAAATACCAAATTATATAAATATATATTATATTTATGAATTGGGTTGTGTGTATAATTTTTTATAATTCGATTTTAAATTTTTTTAATAGAAATTTTTATTGAAATATCTGTTCATCCCCCCACTTAAGAATTATTATGGGACCAATAGATAATGATAACTATTTTACTATTATATTAATAATTTTATTATTCTATAATTATTTGGATGATGAAAATTTAATTTCTCACATCTATTCATTTTAATATTTATAAACAATGCTTATTATTAAATCAAACAAGGTTTTATTAATTGATATAAAATATCTTCTCAAATTAGTTTATAATTGGTTTCTTATAAAAATGAATAATGTTATTTATAATATAGAATTTCTGTTTCATTTCTTTTATGAATTAAAGTTAGAAAACATTATTTTATTTTAGTGGTACTTTTGAAATTAAATAAGAATGTATATTTTAATATATTAAATTATAATAATTAAAACAATAATTTTATTAAAAAACTATGTTAATCCCTAGAGTACATCAATATTTTTTATAGTTTGATGAATTCCCTATATGTCTATGTAAAATTGTTATACCTCACTCTCTTATGCGATTTTAATGATCACAAACACTCATTTTTATTTATAACCATTTCATTTAATGAATTAGAATGTTTCTATTTTATAAATTTTCCAAGAATTTTGCATACCAATCAAAGTGATCAAAATGAGCATAGAGGATATTATTGGAGTTATCCACCTAAAGTTTCTAGCAGATTACCAGTGGACCACATCAAATTTTTTATAATGAATTGACCCTAGGTTTCATCTAAACCAACACCTGGCCCAATCTATCAAAAGGCCTGGAGAGGGTTACTGATCCCCATGGTCTAGAAACCAGTTTCTGGGTATCAAAGGAATCACCTTGAGAATTATTTCACCTCATACAATGATATAAATAAGAAACATTAAATTAAAAAATAAAACATACAACTTGAGATAAGCATAAAAAACATTTTATAAAAATGATACAACTTATATATAAATGAAGTAACAATATAAAAAGATACATATAAAACAAAAGAACAAAATAACACAAGATAAATAGGTTGATACAAAAACAAAAAGTTTATGGAAAATCCCTACCACTCTCATAAGCCCCCATGTGACCCATGATCACCACCCAAATTGAACATCCCCCTTGGGATCCAAGGAAGAAAGATTCACATTGTAATAAACCTATCCATTTAAAATATAGGTGTGAGATAAACATCCCAATATGTTTCCAACTACCAAATATATAAATTCACTTCAATTTTACATCCTAACAATGATCGTTTGAAATAATTTAGAAAAATATAATTTTTCAGTAAAATTTTACAAAAAGAGACAAGAAAAACATCACATCTATATCAAAACGTATTTTATTTTATTTAATTAAATAAAAATAATCACATGGAAGACACTTTTCCCTAACCAATACCTCTTGTCCAAACCACCATTTTAATGTCGAACTTTAAAACCATTTCATAACACCCCTTTCAGAAATATAAATTTCAAAACTCAACGATGTTTACAATTTTCACATGGTTTTAAAATAAATATTTTAAATTTTTTTAAGTAAAATAAGGCATGTTGGTTTAAACCCATTTTTTGAATACCCACACACATTGGAGTTTCAGAAACAAACCATTTCCAACTTTCTAAATATAATACTACAAAATATATTTAAAAAAACTCTAAAAATATAAAGATCAACCATTTCAAACTCATTTTAAAGATAGATTGAAATCACATTTGAATAAAACTTCTATTTTTATTCTTTAAAAACCTTTCACAATACCCATTTCAAAACATTTGAAAATAAATACATAAAAAGGAATTAGGAAAAAAAAAATAAGAACAACTATGTCAATTTTATAAGACAAATAATAAAACCACAAGTACATATGTTCTAAGAAAAATATACAAGAGGTAGAGAATATAATACAAATAAAAATATTAATACCCAAAAAATCCTAAAAAGGATCCTGGTTTCATGGTTATTTTCCCTAGGCTCTATTAATAAGAACCTGAGCTAGAAATAAGAAACCTAGGCTAACACTACTAAACCTATCAACATCCCAAATAGTCTCATCAAAATCACCAGAAATAAATTTCTTTTTGTCCCCTTATCCACCATGGGATCAAAATAAGATCACTATCATTAACTCCTTCTACCCATTACAGTCTAACTATCTCAGATTATATATTAAACACTCCCTATTCGACTCACTATCTCCACTAGGATTTTCCCTCACATGGTTCATCTACTATATTTCAAGAACACCCATTAAAAGTAAAAAATAATAGGTGATAAACTTAGAATAAAATTAATCAAATATATATCATTTGAAAACAACTCACACCTTACCTCCTACACCCCCAAATGTAGTAGCCCCAGTTGCACCTTCAAGAATAATAACGTAAAATGATTCATCAATATAATACATCCGCTCATGGGATCACAAGCCACCATGGTCATAAAATTAATTACATGGGGATAAAATACGGTTTCACACCATTTATGAAAAATCATTTCTTATAAAATTCCAAAAAATCCTTTTCCCCAAAACATGCTAGGAATTCCAAGTCGACACACCATTTTCAAAAGTTATCTCAAAATAATCTTGAGAAACATTTTATCAAAACACTTTTAAACTTAAGTGGGAACTTAAACTTCCATTTAAATCACATTTCAAAACATTCAAATCCACTAAAATGTTTCAAAACATATTTTACATGGAATAACACACCCCTTTCAAAACAACCGACCCATTTTGACTACCTCCAAAGTTATAAACACCTCAAAACCATTATTTAAAAAATTAACCAATATTGTAAAAAGGTTTAAAATATCACCCACATGGTTTAACGCACCCTTCTTAAATCCAAACCCCATGTAAAACATTTGAACCCATTTAAAACACTCAACACATGGTTTTAAAATAATTTAAATACCAAATTCCCAATTTTAAGTCCAAGATAACATCAAGATAATATTTTAAAAATACTCACAAGATTTAAAAAACCACTCTGTAATTTTTAAAAAAAACATAACATGGAATTTTATTCCATTATAAGGGATAAAATCATTTTAAAAACACTATTTCTACTCATATCATATATGCATAAAATTAAAAAGGAAACACTTTAAAATAAAAATCATTAAATTGCATGTAAAAATGAAGTGATAATAAAGAAACACCAACCTCAGTTCAATGGAGAACAAGCCAAAAGTTGTCTCCTACTTTGGATAACACTAAGATAAGCTAAGGTGTTCCCTCTAAAACCATTAAATGAGAAAATCCCTGGGATTAAGATCAACCAAAATACAAAAATCAAGAAAAATAAATATTAGGATTCATTGGAGTAACTATAATCCAATTCAAAAGAGGAAAAAGAGGGAGTAATAGGTTTAGAGAAACATACCAAGGAGGAAACCACTTGAAATCATCATGGGGAGCCACCAAAATAGAAGAGGGATATAGGAAGCTCTCTATAGTGAACCTAGTTTGTTCAAATGAGAGGGGGAATGAGGGGTGGAGATTTTATTTAAATTGAGAGAAAAATAAAAATTTCAACTTTTAAAGAACATTAGTAGGTTATAAGGTTTGGCTATACAGTTTTCCAAATCATGTGCCAACCATTCATAGGTTTCTGCTTAGGCCAAAACCTACTAATATGGTTTACCTGGGACCCCATCCAGTTGGGGAAACAATATTCCATCCATTCCAAATAGAACTTTCAAATTATAGAGAAAATTTTCTTGCTTTTCACATGGTTTAACAAATTGTTTGAAACTATATGCCAATATTCCAGGGACCAAAGTAACCCATACACTTTCACTACTAACACACATAGTTAGAAGAAACCTATGCAGTTCATATATAACCTAAACTCAACACATTAAAAAAACAACACATAAGGTTTCCTGGCACCATGAAAGGGTATTCGCATGGTTTACCCTAAATTATGTTACCTAATCATAAACCATAAAAACAAACTCTAAAATTTTCCATGTTTTGGCTGAAAAATCACTAGAAACTAAAAAACTACCAAAATCTTAAAATAATAAAAGAGACACCAAAGTGACATGGTTTGTGTCAAAATTATCTCCCCCAAGCCATTTTAAACCCCCAAAAATCCACGAATCCAAATAGAAGACAACTAAATATGAATTCTAAAACTAACCCTTAGGAAAAGGATGGGTCCTAAAACAACCAAATAAATCCTCAAAAACCAAAATTTATCAAAAAAAAAACAATCTAGAACTGATCAAAAATAGATCACATAGAGTCATTAAGAAATTGGGGACCAAATATAGGTCTCCTCGCCATTTAGAATTGATTTACAATGGTGGGATAAATAAAAAATATTTTCCATAAAATAATAGGACATCACTAAGAACTCAATTTCTTCAAATCTCTAAGATAATTTAAAAAACTCCATTAGCTAAGGATAACTAAAAAACATGGGATCAAAACCACAAAATAAAGGAAATATACCTCAAAAAAATCCTAAAGGACCAAAAAACTATACCACGAAATGCATGGTATCCAAAAACTTGGTAGAACAATAATCCTAAATATACCTTGTTAAGAAATTAAACATCTCTAACCTAAGGGTAATAGCGAAAATACAAGGGTGTTTATATCCAAAAACTTATAATATAATCCTATAGTGATTCCAATAGAAATAATAGTCCATTAGTATCCATAGTCAAACAAGAAAAAAAAACTACACCCCCATATATCTATACTTCCCCCTAGGTTCTTCCCATGGGTTACAGCATGAAACTGAAACAAAAAAAAACCTTCAAAGAGTAAGGCATTCACATTTCCCAAAAAACCACCACTAACGATAAACCAAAGAAAACATAGACAAGGTCTTCCTCTTGCCATAGCATCTCCCCAATCAAAAACCATAAATACCAAAATAGTTCATTATCCAAAATAGTGAAAACCAAGATCCCAAAAGATTCAAAAAATGATGGTTACTCATCCATAAATCTCAAAAGTATCCCAGACTAACCAAATAAACATCCCAAACTAGAACTCACACAGTAGTCTCCAAGAGAAACTGACCTTCACTGGTCAAACCATCAAACCAAGGCTTAGGGCCTAAGCCACTCCACCTATAATATTTCTATGGAAACTTACTCGACCAACAAATCCTTGATGATCTACAATAAACACTTCCAAGGGAAGAGAAAACACATGACACTCCATTCAAATCCATGATAGTGTTAAAAAATACAAAGAGGAAATAACCCTACGATAAACACTCTATAACCACACTAGACATTTCTAGGAATATTACACTAAAATATTCAAGTATTGGTCTCAATCTAGTCACGTATCCTAAAGAACACCAAAAAATCCGAAAACCACATGAGGGACAAATCAAATCACATTAAACATTTCCAAAATCATAAAAGGGAAAAAACCAAACACATATGAATTAAAATTATGGGATTCATAACATATATTACCAAAACAATATTTTGAAAAACAAGGAACCATTAAATTGTGAGCCACTTTCTCAAAAAGTCAAATAGAATCCATTATACATTTCCAACACAAATTTTAAATCAACTTACCCCTTTTAAAAAAATTACGAAACTAGTTTCAAAATAAACACTAAATATTTTTTTTAGAAACCCACAGGGGTTTCATAATGGAAGGAACCATTTTCCCTTTATAATGACTTCAATTTGATATCTCTTTTTAGACACATTCCAAGGGTAAAAACCCAAACATGCTATAAAATATAATTTGAAAATCATCGGTTTTACTTAAAATAAAAAACCCCCCTTTAAAAAAACTATGTCCACTTGATTTGATAATCAACCACACCTAAAAACACTATCTTGATTTTTAAGTGAAAATAACCTTTTAAAATATTTAATGAAATATGCTTATTCTAAAACTATCCCCAAGTCCTTGTTTATAATATAAAAATACTTTTCTTTTAAAACCCATTTTTCACACACATGCCAAACTGATTTCACATCCCATGTGAAATCACATAAATAAAGTGATAATACAAACCTCAATTGAAGATTAAATCCATAGATGGTAATAAATCATAAGACCAACCATGATTATTTTCCCATTTCCTTCACACACTAAGAAATCCAAGCTTCATGGGGTCTAAATAGAAAAATCCATTGGGATGAAGAACCATTACCAATTTGGATGAATGGTTGAAAACCACATTAAAAATAATAAATTAGTCCCTATAACATGTGATGCATTAAGAATTTGGTTATTGTACGGTTTTTTAGGCCCTACATTCCAACCCCAGGCTTTGATCCAGATTTTATGTTTCCATACTATACACTAAACATGATGCCCTATGTAAACTCAATCCCTGACATTTAGGATTAAATCACAACCATAATAAACATCAAACCATAATCCAACAATGATATTAAAGGATAATATAGAATAAAAAAATATTGACTACCCATGGTAATTAGAGGCTCAAGGTAAGAATGACCTTGCGACACTCTCCCCACATTTACCTATTGAGTACTATCAAACTTATATTAACATTACCATATTCCTAAAAAACATAACAGTATTAAAAAACCTAGTTCCTAGAAATGAACTAGTCCATAATACAATTTTTTAATGAATTGGACCCGGGTTTCACCTAACCTTGCACTCTACCTAGTCTAAAGGCCCAAACAGTATTCTCAATCCCCACGATCTGGAAACTAGTACCTAGGCATCATAAGAAACAACTTGGAAATAATTTCACCCTCATCCTATGAAATAATAAGTATTTTAAATGAAAAAAATAAAATATATAATGAGAGATAAGCATAACTGAATATCCAATAAAAAAGATACAACTGATACATAAATGAATGAACGGTGGAAGTAGATACATATAAAACCAAATCATAAAATACCATAGGCCAAAGAGGTCAATAAAAAAACCCAAAGCTGATGGAAGATCCCCCAAAAATTCTTGATCCTCTAGGTGGCCCATAATCACCACAAAAACACAAAATCTACCTTAGGACCCAAGTAGTAAAGAGTCATAGTGGAATGAACCTGGACCTATAAAGTACAGTCATGAGTTAAACATTCTAGTAGGTTACCAACTACCAAAACAATAGAGTCATGTCCATGTTACATCCTAGAAATTCTAGTTTGAAATACAGTAGTGATATATATATATATATATATATATATATATATATATATTCATAAGTTTTCTTTAAATAAATATAAAACACATCGTAATAGTTTTAAATGTCATTTTCTTTAATTTCATTAAATAAATACTGTCACTTGGAAAACAATTTTCCTCGGCTAATTCCTCTTACCCAAACCACCATTTTAAAGTCCCATTTTAAAACCATTTCATAAAACCCCTTTTCAAAATACACAATTCAAAACTCAAATAGGTTTCTAATTTCAACATTGCTTTCATATAAATTTCTGATTAAAACTATTCATGTTTCCATAAAACCATGTTTTCAAAACCCACACACACTAGTGTTTAAAAAACCCATTTCTTACATTCTCAACAATATACTGAAAAATATTTTTGCAAAAAATATTCACATTTGAAGATCACACTATTCAAACATATTTTAAAAATAGTTTAAAAGCACATTAGAATCAGCTATCCATTTTACTTATTTCAAACCATTCACAAAACCCTTTTCAAATCATATGAAAAGAAAATCATAAAATAAAGAAAGAGGAAAGAACATGAGTAGACACTAATATGTCAAGGTCACAAGAAAAACAATCAAACCAAAAGTACATAGGATATAATCTAAATAAAAGTATAACTTCTCTAAAATGATCTTAAAAAGTAACCTAGTGTCATGTGAATCATCCCTAGTCTCTAGTAATAAATGACCTAAACATGTGAAGAGGAACCTAAGTTGGCACTACTAAACCTCTCAACATCCTTGGTCATCCCATTGAACTCATCTGAAATAAATTTACCTTAGCCCCCTTAGCCACCATGGGATCAAAATAAGATCTCTAGAATAAAGGCATTCTACCCCTTCTAGTTTAACCATCTCGAAGTAGCCTGCAAACACCACCTCATCGACCCACTATTTCCATTAAGGATTTCCCTTGCACGGGTCACCTATTATATTCCTTGGACTCCCATGACATGTCAAAAGAGGTAGGGAGAAACCAAGAATCACATACATCAAATATAAATCATTTTAAAACTACACAAACCTCACCCCCAACACCCTCACAAGAAGAATCCCCATTATCACATTCAAGAATAGAAAAATAAAATGATGTATAAATATAATACATTCTTTGATGGGATCACAAGCCACCACAGGCATAAAGAGAATCAAATAGGGCTTAAAGATGGTTTCACAATGTTTATGAAATCTTTATTTATTTATTTATTTATTTATTTATTTATTTTATTTATTTTATTTATTTTATTTTATTTATTTATTTTATTTTATTTATTTTATTTTATTTTATTTATTTATTTTATTTATTTATTTTATTTATTTTATTTTGTTTATTTATTTTATTTATTTTATTTTGTTTATTTATTTTATTTATTTTATTTATTTCGTATTTATTTTATTTATTTCGTATCAATTTTATTTATTTCGTATTTATTTATTTCATATTACTTTATTTACTTTATTTATCCATGCATGCACATCCCATGCACATGCCCATGCAATATAAAGAAATGCTGCGTTTTGTGAGATTTGAACCTCTAACCTCTTGCTTATTTTCCAAAGACTTTACCACTCTAGCAAACTCGTCATGTGGTTAATAAACAGAATTTAATATACTTATATATATTAATTGAAAAACCAAATAATACATAAATAATAGATATAAACTCAATAATAATAAATTATAACTAATAACTAATAAGTAATAAGTAATAAATAATAAATAATAAATAATAAATAATAAATAATAAATAATAAATAATAAGTAATAAATAATAAGTAATAAATAATAAATAATAAATAATAAATAATAAACAATAAATAATAAATAATAAATAATAAATAATAAACAATAAATAATAAATAATAAACAATAAATAATAAACAATAAATAATAATAAATAAATAATAATAAATAAATAATAAATAAATAATAATAAATAATAAATAAGAATAAATAATAAATAATAAATAATAATAAAGAATAAATAATAATAATAAATAATAATAAATAATAAATAATAAATAATAAACAATAAACAATAAATAATAAATAATAGATAATAAATAATAAATAATAAATAATAAATAATGAATAATGAATAATAATAAATAATAAATCACAAATAATAAATAATAAATAATAAATAATAAATATAAATATAAATAATAAATAAATATAAATAATTTATAAATATAAATAATAAATAATAAATAAATATAAATAATAAATAATAATAAATAATAAATAATAATAAATAATATGTAATAAATAATAAATAATAAATAATAAATAATAAATAATAAATAATAAATAATCAGCAATCAATAATCAATAATAAATAATAATAATCAATCACAAAGAATAAATAATTAAAAGAAATAATAATAAATAATAAAAAATAAAAAATAAAAAATAAATAATAAATAATAAATAGTAAATAATCAAAAATAAATAATTAATAATTAATAATTAATAATTAATAATTAATAATAATAAATAATAAATAATAAATAATAATTAATAATTAATAATTAATAATAAATAATAAATAATACATAATAAATAATAAATAATAAATATTAAATAATAAATAAATATAAATTATAAATAAATATAAATTATAAATAAATATAAATAATAAAAAATAAATAAATATAAAAAATAAATAAATATAAAAAATAAATAATAAATAAATAATAAATAATAAATAATAAATAATAAATAATAAATAATAAATAACCAGTAACAAATATTATTAATAATAATAATATTTTATTATTACTAATAATAAATAATAAATAATAAATAATAAATATAAATAATAAATAAATATAAATAATAAATAAATATAAAAAATAAATAAATATAAATAATAAATAAATATAAATAATAGATAAATATAAATAATAAATAAATATAAATAATAAATAAATATAAATAATAGATAAATATAAATAATAAATAATAAATAATAAATAATAAATAATAAATAATAAATAACTAGTAACAAATAATAGATAATAAAAAAATTAATTATATTATAAATAATAAATAATAAATAATAAAGGAAACACATGAAAAAGTATGAAAAGACGTGATAAGGGATGAAAAATCATGAAAATGCATGAAAACGGATGGAGAAGCATATGAAGAATGAAGCATTAGAAAGAATGAGAACGCATGAAAACTCATGGAAACTCTAAAAAACCCCTTAATAATTCAACATAATCATCATAATAACCCAGAAAAAACCATTGATAAAGATAACAAGTCATGGAAACCCAAATAAACAGTAATAAATGGAGCAACCGTTAAAACCCGTCAAAACGGTCATAAAGAGACAAAAACATTGGACTCACATTAACAGAGATAACTTATGATCCGAGAGTCTGTTTTAGATCCGCGACATGTCAAATCAAAGATCCTGAAACAATCTTTGACCTGATAGGTGAAAGAGTCCGAATGGACATGCGGATCGGACGTTACGACCATTTAAAAAAAAGCTGAAGGGGAACGGGTGCTAGAAACGAGGCATCGAAAAACATAACAAACCCGATACCCACTAAAACGGCCATAATATATGATCCAGGAGTGCATGTGGGAGCCGTGACCAGTCAAACTGAAGCTCATGGAATGAGCTATGATATGCCATGTGGAGGAGTCCGAACTGACACACTGATCAAAAGTTAGGTTCATTTGAAGACAAGTTCGACGGGACACCAGTGACGGAAACGGGGTTTCTAAGGCCTTTGTAGGGGTTTTGGGGTTGAAAAAAATTATAGAAGCTTGCTTCTGTTGAATTGGTACATAGCTCTCTTCGCTGACTTCAATTTGATATGTGGTAGAGCCCAAACGGACACCCGGAGCGAAAGTTATGGTCGTTTGAAGTTAGACAACTATTTTCAACTTTCTTATAACTCTAATATCTTCTGCACCTTAGACCGGCTCACGGTTTTGGTTATATATGACTCTAAATCTCTTCATGAGCTTCGATTTGACTATTCGTGGCGCTCCAACGGATGCTCGGATCAAAAGTTATGGTCTTTTTAGTGATTTCGGGGTTTCTCGTGTTTTTTTATTTTTTCCTTTCATTTCGCGGCGGTTTTACCGAAACCGCAGCTATTTCACGATGTTTTTTTAAAAAACCGCTGCTAATCCTCGAAAAAAAAATTATCGCATTTCGCGGCAGTTTAACAACCGCCGCGAAATGGCGGCCCGAAACACGTTTAGCGGCGGTTTTTAAAACTACTGCGAAAAAACCACCGCTAAACGACAGTTTTCCTGTAGCGCAACATTTATAAAATCTGATTTATCATAAAATGACAAACAATACTTTTCCCCAAATCATTCTTGTAATTACAAACTGACACACCTTTTTCAAAATTCGTCTCAATCTACTCTTTTGAACAATTTTACCAAAACACCATGAAAATTAAGTGGGAACTCACACTTCCTATGAAATCACCTTTGAAAACATTTATATCCACTATTGAGATTCAAAAAATATTTTACATGGGAAAACACATCCACTTGAAACCAAATAACCCATTTTTATTACATCAAAATCTTTAAACTCCTCATACCATTGATTTAAAAAATAAACCAAGGTTGTAAAAATATTTTAAATATCACCAACAAGGGTTGACGCACATTTATTAAATACAAAATTCCATTTTAAGAATTTGAACGCCTTTAAAACACTAATTCTTTTTGAAAAACATTCAAATAAAAAAACACAATTATAAATCCAATTCAACATCAAGAACGAAATTTAAAAATACTCAAAATCTTTAAAAACACACACAATATTTTTTACAATAACATATAATAGAATCCCATTCCATGAAAAGGGATAAATCCATTTTGAAAACATCATTTTCTCCATCATGGAAACTCTTATAGTCACAAAATGTTTAAATAAACACATTAACAAGAAGAATCAATTAAAGACAGGAAAAAATGAAGTGACAAAAAAGAAACACTTTCCTTGGTTTAATGGAGAACAATCCAAAAGTTATCACATATAATGGTGACCAGTCCCACAAGAAAAAATTTTCCCTATAAAACACCTACACAAGAAAAATACCCATGATTTAGACTAATACCAACCCTAAAATTGGTCAACATCAATATTATGGTTTAAGGGAGGAACTAGAAACCAGAGAAAAAGTGGAAAAGAAGAGAGGAGTTAGTTAGAGGAACATACCCAGGAGGAAACCAGTTTAAATTATGGTAGAGAGACACCAAAATGGAAGATAAGGAATCTACCTAATGTGTGTCTAATCCATTTTAATAATAGAGGGGGAGAAATGAGGGGTGAAATGTTTAATTAAAGTGATTTAAAAATCAAAATTTAAACTTTTAATCAATATGGGCTGGCCACACTGTTTGCTAAATCATGTTCCAATCATGTACAAGTCACTGCTTTTTCCCAAACTCACTCTCATGGTTTACCTAGGACCCAAAATGGTTGGGAAAGTTGTGCTCCAACCATGAAAAATGGAACTATAAATTTATAAATCTAATTCACACCCTTATGCACGATTTACTAAACTGTTCACAAGTCATGCACCAATACTCCAGACCCCAAAGGAACCAGCATGGTTTCCCCACTAACTCGCATGGTTAGAAACAAATCATGCACTAATCTAAAACCCAAACCATAAAAATTAAATATGAACTACACATAATGGTTTCATGGAACTACATAAAGGTCTTCACATTCGTTACCCAAAATTGTGTTCCTTAATAATGCGCAATAAATTTTTTTAAAAAAAATCAATTTTCAAGCCAAAACTCATTGAATACATAAAACGATTTCCAAAATTATAAAATAATATTAAATAGAAACTATAATGATGCAGTAGGTGTCAATTAAATGGTGGATCACACTAGTTAACCAATGTGATCTGGGCAGAACTGCAGTTATATCCAGTGGCCACCAGTTGGCTAGTTACTCCCATTGTCTATCAGGTGTTGTCTAGAAAAAGTCAAACGGTAGTCTTATGTGTTGGGAATCACATGCAGTAATTATACATCCAATGGATCTTAAAATCCCATTAGAGGCTCTAGTATTTTCTTAAATCTATTGGATGTTATAAATACACCCCCTTGGGTCCTTGGATGGCTATGAATACCTTTAAGATTCATTTTAGAGCCAAATTATATCACTTTTCTCTTATTATTGTGTTATATTACAATTTTCTCTCCTCCTCACACTCTATTCTTGTTAAATTCTTTCCAAAGTATTGAGAGTGTGCTTCAAAAGGATTCTATATATCAAGTCACATATTTTTTCTTTTCTTGAGTGAACACTTCCATTGAGTGTGAGGGGGTTTGGTTCTCACAAACTTAAGTGAGAGAGATTGGTCCATCACTACCATTTGAGTTTGAGGGGATGGTTCACACTACCATAAAATTGTGGGGATTGGGTTTCTATCCATAACCACTAAAATTATAGATGATTTTTTGTTTCAAATTCTAAAAAGAAAGGGATATTGGGTTTCATGGTACCATGACTAAAAAATAATTATTGTAATTGGGTTACATGCTATAGTCGCTAAAAAGAAAAGGATATTGGGTTTCCTACTACAACCATTAAAAATAAATTATATTAATTTTGTAACAAGATTCTTAGATACTGATAAATCCAATGTTTTAATACAAAACCACTCAAGGATCTTGATGGGAGGAGACTTGGGGATCCCTTTGTGGATTATTTCTGATCTCCTTTATAAAAGTCTTATGTATTTTCCTTTAATTTTATATTTCCATTATGTTGATGTATTTTATATTTTGTTTATCAATTTATTTTTTTTAATTACATCTCATTCAGTTTTAGTTTCTAAAAAATTTTAAAAGTAATTTCACATTCTCATACTATTTTTACTTAGACCAACAATTGGTATCAGAGCCAACCTCTATTTCAAAACCTTAACCAGATTTAAGTAATGATCATTTAATTATGGAATCTACCTAAAATTACTATGGTGATCTGGAAGAACACTCAATGGGTAGATATCCATACTTTTATTGATCAGACTATGGCTATTAGAAATCTAGAATGTTTACTTTTATTATAAGTATAGGATATTCTATTTCGAAAATTGTAATGCATGGATATACCCCCACCAGAGTCTAAAGATAAACGGAATCCTAATGATATTACGGATTTTGATCTTGAAGGTAGTTCCATGGATTCTTTACATTTCATGTTATATAAGAATGAATTTAATAGAGTTTCCATGTGTAAAACCATTCATTAAATTTTGAAATTATTCTAAGTTTCACATGAAGGTTCCAATAATGTAAAAAATACTATGCTTGATATGCATCTCCAAGATTTTGAAAGATTTATTATGCATCCTAATATGTCTATAAAATAAATTTATACTTACTTCACTAATATTTTAAATGGAAGGAAGACTTTAGGTGCTGATCATACAATAGATATTCTTGTGAAGAAAATCCTTTGGGTCATGCCTAGTTCTTGGGCATAAAAAGTGACAATAATACAAGAAGAAAAGGATTCAAAGAATATATTGGTTGAAGAGTTTAATGGGTATCTCATGACCAGTTAGACCAAAGTGAAGAGAAAATTTGAGAACAAAGCCAAAAAATTAAAGGAGAGTAATATCGTTGTCTTCAAAGCTAAGAATGATGTATATTCCAGAAGTAAAGAGGATATTACTCATCTTATTAAAAATATAATCAAGTTATTCAAGAAGACAAATGCATACCCCCGTGAAATGAAGTATATTAAACCAACTAAACTATAGGTAAGATGCTATTAGTGAAAAAAGGGTCACATAAATATGAAGTTCTCTACTCTCAAAAAGAAAAAAAGGAGAAGGAATAAATAAGTATTTCAAGGTTTCAACATGGAGTTCTATCGATGAAACACTCTCCTCATCAGACTCAAGTGATGGAAGCACCATGTAACATCCTGGCCTGGGTTCCACATACTGGTGCCCTAACTGGTTCTCTATGAGACCTCAGGCATGCCTCCCCGTAAATCAAAGGTTGTCGACTATTAGTGAGGGTCAAATATATAACAATATATAACTATACACTCTTTATCAAAGCAGATCATCCATGAAAAATAAATAAATAATAACCAAAATATATAATGAAGAAGTATAGTAATACAATCATTAGAACAACCTAGTATCACATGATGAACCAAAAAGGAAAACAATATCCATAACTAAACTGTAGATATATCATGCCAATTAGGTGTTAAGTGTTGAATAAAAACCCAAAATAAAGGTACTAAAAATTCTCCAAAGTGGTCCTGATACCAAGTCTAGTTACCTCATCCATATAACATAGGGATCTTGCCCTTATTCTATCCTGAAAACATAAAGTCTATTCAGGTACCGATCAGGCAGCCCAATTAGTGTATGAGTACAACTCAGTAGGCCACCACCAATGGTGTCTAAAACAATATTTAGCCAATAAAAATGTATGCAGTTGTAAAATAATAATGTGCAATTCATAAATTTAATTGTTTTCACATTTCATTATTCTTTAAATAACCACATAAATTCATGAGTTCACGATGACACCCATACTATAAATACCTTATCTGGTCTGTTTCAGAGTATGAACTATCCCCAAGGGATATCACATATCACAATAAAATGTTTATCATTTATCATTAAATTTAAATTCATATCATGACCTATTGGAACTAGAGTCAAATGCCAATATCATCAACATAGAACGTTATGTCTGACACTCTGTGGGTATTTAGAGTCTTTTTCCCTATCCCACACCTTAATGTCACATGGGTATTTGGATCCTCAGTCCCTATCTAACACTCATTTATCACATCTGGGTATTTGGATCTTCAGTCCTTGTCCCACACTCATTTATCACATATGGGTATTTGGCGCCTCAGTCCCTATCCCACACTCATTTATCACATGTGGGTATTTGGAGCCTCATTCCATTTACCACACTCATTTATCATATATTTCACAGATATAAAAATATCACATGAATCACAATTAACAATTTCATTCAACATTAACCTTCTTATCACATTCTCATTAAGTTTTACCTTTTCACTTTTTCATAACAGTAATAACTCTTTACATTAAACACATGTATTAATATAAAAAAATTCATCATTAAACCAATTATCAAAATTTATTCACATAACCCATTAAACCTTTAATTTTAAGCCAAACATCTACTTATTCCCATTATCAATCAGTTCTATATCACAAAAATTAACCAATTACAAAATACCATTTAATGGATAATCCCAATATCCCATCAATTCCAAAATCACATCATTTCATTAATTAATAAACCAATTAATTAATCCAATTGAACTAATTAAAATTTCCCCAAATTCAAATCATTCAATATCACATATAAATTTAATTAAACCAATTCAATCTCAAATTTAATTTCTCAATCATGGAAATTCAAATTCCACAATTACATACACATAATTAAAATCAAGAATATAATATTTTAAATTACACCACCTACCTCATTGTCATTGATATAATTTCTCCAAACTGTAACCCTTAATTAATGGTAAATGGCTGAATACATAATAACTAATAAGATTGATAGAAAAACCTAGGATAAATATCAAACCCCATTACCCACCATGATAAAAGACTTAACTGCTTCATTGTAGGAATGAAGAATGGGAGGAAACCAAATATAAAGGGATTACCAGGCATCTACTACCAATATGTAATGATCAGAGATAGAGGAATTAATCCAAATCCACTAAGAGTCTCCTTAGGGTTGGGAGGAGGAAGGCTGCAAGAAGGAAATAAACCAAAATGAACTACATGACACTTTTAATCTAGAACTCATATAATTACATGGTGTGTAATTCCATTACAAGTCAAGTAATTATTTTTAATGGTTTAAATAGGAAAATTTGTCTCCATATGTGATTCTATAAATTTAAAATATTACAGGATGTGTAATATCATTACACGGCGTGTAAAATTTTTGCATATTGTTTTCCAGCCCAAAATTATACATAAAATATTTGGCCACCTCTAAATCCTTCCAAACCAAAATCAATCCCTTACTAACTCTAGAACAGATGAGAAAAATCAAAAGGGAACTTACCTGAAAAAATAATAGGATCTTAAAATATCCCCACATTATAACATAACATCCTTGAGTTGTACTCCCAATAATCTATAAGATTATGAGATAAAAAGATCATGCCCCTGATCCTACATATCCGATTATCTCTCCCATGTTTCTTCTTGAACATACCCATATTTCCACAATACATAAACTATAAGCACATTATTTCCCCAAAACAATTTCTCACTGCGATCCGACACACATATCAAATACTCCTTAAAGGATGCATTGGTCTCAAGCTCAACATCATCCACATTGATCAAATGAGAAGGGTTAGGGTGATACTTCTGAAGTTGGGAAACATGAAAAACATTATGTGTAGAACTATACCTCTATGAAAGATCTAATCAGTTAATCGCCATCCTGATTCTATCCACAACCTCTAATAGACTAACAAAATTGAGCACCAACTTGCCTGACCTCTGAATCCTATAGTGACCAAATCTAGATGACACGTGAAGGAAGAAACGATCACCCTCTATAAAATCTAGGGTTCATCAACATCTATCAACATACGACTTCTACCTACTCTGATCTATATCCACACACTTCTAAATCAGTTGAAACTGCACTGATGTCTCCGGAATGAGACTCAGTCCCAATAACTCTGACTCACCTACCACCATCCAACATAGAGGTGATATTTATAACCTACATTAAGAGCCCCATATGATGGAATATGAATAGTTTCCTGATTACTATTGTTATAAGAAAACACCACATAGTCTAGGTGCTTCTCCCATGAACCACTAAATTTAAGAACACAAGCCTAAAGAATATCCTCAAAATCATATATAGAATTATCTAACTGACCATATTTTTGTGGGTGGAATGTCATACGTAGAAAAAACTATGTAACAAGTTACTTCCACAATCCCTACCAAACGTGAAAAGTAAAACATGAGTTGTAGTATGAAACTATACTCTGTGTCACCTCGTGCAAATGGACTATCTCCCGAATTTATAAGTCTAATAATTGATCCACAAAAAAGTCTATTGTGTAGGTAATAAATGAACTAATTTAATCAATTAGTCCACAACCACAAAAATAGCATCATTCTTCATATTCATCCTCAAGAGAATCTCCAAAAATTTCATGGTTACGTCATCCCAATTCCATTTCAGAAAGGGAAACAAGGGTATTAAACCACCAAGTCATTGATGTTCAACCTTCACCTGTTGAAAAGTGTATCACTATGTCATAAACCCTACAATCTACATTTTCTTTCCTGACCACCAATACCATCGATATAGGTCATGATACATTTTGGTCATTCTCAGATGCACTGACCACTTAAAAGCATTAAATCCATGCATTAGATCCTATCAAATACTTATAGACAAAAACTACTGATTCTTGAAATATATGATCTCATCCTCATCTATATTCGAATCTGAAGGAGACTCCCAACCTTCAAAAATTTCTCTCTAGTCCAAACATTCTATATACTTAGAAACCCTCTCCCTTATCTAGATCAAAAGTGTAGGCTCCACTAAAACTCATACAAGATTCATCTACTCCTTACCCTCCCAAGCCACAACATGCATCTCAGTTAGCAAGGTCTTCATCTCCCACTCAGAACTACAATGATGAACTCTTGAGTATGAATTTTCCTATTTATAGACTTAGCAACATTTTTACCCTTCCCAAGCATATATTCTATCCCAAAATAAAATAATTTCATATAATCACCCCATATACATTTTAGAAGATTAAAATATCATTAAAAAAAGATATTCATTAAGCACTTGGGATCAATATACATATTAAACTTTTCTCTAAAAATATAATGTCACCAACACTTCAAAGCATAAACCACTCAAGGTAATTTGAGTTTGTGAATATGGTAGTTATGTTTATGAGGCCTCAACTTCCATGATCCATTCACCACAACATGACCCCTGCACTAACACTACTCCAATACGAATCCCAAATGCATCATAGAAAATTGTATACTCCTCCCCTATCTCTGGTTGGATCATGAATGGTGAGGTAGTCAAATGATTCTTCAACTCTTGGAAAGCATTATCACATGCTTCAGTCCATTCAAACATAACTCTATTCTTGGTCAAGCCTGAATGAATTGTTGCTGAGTAGGAAAAGTCATGGATGAATCTCCAATAATAATTTGATAATATAAAAAATGGATATCAAATACATTCCTAGGCTTGTACCAGGAAAGAAGTTCCTAAACTTTCTCTCGATCCACTGACACACATTCCTATGAGATGATGTGACCTAAGAAATATACTCGATTGATACAGAATTGGAACTTAGATAGGTTGGTGTATAGACAATGCTCACATAGTTTACTCAGGATGATGTTAATAAGTTGGTCTTGATCATCACAGGCCTTGGATTTCTCCAAGATTTCATCCAAAATTACTACCACAAAATGATCTTGGTATAGATAGAGGATTCAATTCATCATGACCATAAACACAACGGGAGCATTCGTTAGCCCAAATTATATCATGACGAACTCATATAGACCATACCTACTTCTAAAAGTTGTTAATGGTATATCATAAGGTCTATCCCTCAACTGATGATACCCTAATCTCAAGTAAATATTTAAGAAGACACAAGCTCCCATCAACTGCTTAAAGAGATCATCAATATGTAGAAGAGGATATTGATTCTTCACTATCATCTGGTTCAAATTTAGGTAGTCAACACATAAGTTCAAGGTCCCATCTACACTATTTGTAAAAAATAGGACATCCCCAAAAATACATACTCTGACAGATAAATACCTTATCCATGAATTGATTAATTGGTAGGGATTACATAATTTAAAATGATACAAATCAGATCAAATTGATTAATTGGTAGGGATTACATAATTTAAAAACAAATGAATAATTATTAAAATATTATCTCTATCAATTAGGTTAATGAACAATGACTCAAATCTATGAGGGATACCTTGACTATGTGACGAATCTAGAGGAGGAATCCATGGAAGGAGGGACCGATATCCAATCATCCCATTTTGATGAAGGAAAATACATCACTAAAGAAGTGGTGAATTCCTTCCATATTTGGAAAGAAAGAACATGGGGCCATAGGCATGCGTCCCCATGATGAGGTGTGCGTTGGCCATAGAAAGATAATAAACAACTCCTTTTATTTTCTTACCTATATTATCCCATCAATAACTTTGGAAGATCCTTATTATATCCAAGAAAGCCATGGAGAAAACTTCTTATTTTATTTATGGTCTGTATTTTAGTTTTTTTTTAAAATATTTTCTTTAAATTCACTTGAGAATTTTTTCCTTATTCATAAAATTTACTTTGGTAGTTTACATTCACAAGTGATATATATATCTGTGTGTGTGTGTGTGTGTTTGTATAGTGCTTTTTGTGATTAAATTGTTTTCAAAAGTTAAAGTGATTTAAATTGTTTTAACTAGGTTTTTATTTTTCCCAAGATGAAATATTTCAAAATACCAAATTATATATATCTATTATATTTATGAATTGGGTTGTGTGTATAATTTTTTATAATTTGATTTTAATTTTTTCAAAGTCATTTTTATTAAAATAACAATTCATCCCCCCACTTAAGCATTCTTGTGGGACCAAGAGATAATGATAATTATTTTAATATTCTATAATTATTTGGATGATGAAAATTTAATTACTCACATCTATTCATTTGAATATTTATAAACAATGCTTATTATTAAATCAAACTATGTTTTATTAATCGATATAAAATATCTTCTCAAATTAGTTTATAATTGGTTTCTTATAAAAATGAATAATGTTATTTATAATATAAACTTTCTGTTTCATTTCTTTTATGCATTAAAGTTAGAAAACCTTATTTTATTATAGTGGTATTTTTCAAATTAAATAAGAATGTTTATTTTAGAATATTTAATGATAATAATTAAAACAATAATTTCATTAAAAAATTATGTTAATCCCTAGAGTACATCAATAATTTTTATAGTTTGATGACTTCCCTATATGTCTATGTAAAATTTTTATACCTCACTCTCTTATGTGGTTTTAATGATCACAAACACTCATTTTTATTTATAAGAATTTCATTTTGGGAATTTGAATGTTTTTATTTTATAAAATTTCCATGAATTTTGCATACTAATCAAAGTGATCAAAATGAGAATAGAGGATATTTTTGCAGATATCCACCTAAATTTTCTAGTAGATAACCAGTGGACCACATCAAATTTCCCATAATGAATTGACCCTAGGTTTCATCTAAACCAACACCTGGACCAATCTATCAAAAGGCATGGAGAGGGTTACCGATCCCCATGGTCTAGAAACCAGTTTCTTGGTATCAAAGGAATCACCTTGAGAATGATTTCACCTCATACAATGATATAAATAAGAAATAGTAAATAAAACAATAAAACATCCAACTTGAGATAAACATAAAAAACATTTTATAAAAATGATACAACTTATATATAAATGAAGGAACAATAGCAATAGATACATATAAAACAAAATAACAAAATAACACAAGCTAAATAGGTTGATATAAAAACCCAATGTTTATAGAAAATCCCCACCACTCTCATGGGACTCCATGTGACCTGTGATCACCACCCAAATTGAACATCCCCCTTGGGATCCAAGGAAGAAAGATTCACATTGTAATAAACCTATCCATTTAAAATATAGGTGTGAGATAAACATCCCAATAGGTTTCCACCTACAAAATATATAAATTCGCTTCAATTTTACATCCAAACAATGATACTTTGAAATACTTTAGAAAAATATAATTTTTTCATAAAATTTTACAAAAAGAAACAATAAAAACATCATATCAATATCAAAACATGTTTTATTTAATTTAATTAAATGAAAATAATCACATGGAATACACTTTTCCCTAACCAATACCTCTTTTCCAAACCACCATTTTAATTTCAAACTTTAAAACCATTTCATAACACCCCTTTTAGAAATATAAATTTCAAAACTCAATGATGTTTACAGTTTTCACATGGTTTTAAAATAAATATTTTAAAAACTTATTTCTAAGTAAAATAAGGAATGTTTGTTTAAACCCATTTTTTGAATACCCACACACATTGGAGTTTTAGAAACAAACCATTTCCCACTTTCTAAATATAATACTACAAAATATATTTAAAAAAACTATAAAAATTTAAAGATCAACACTTTCAAACTCATTTTAAAGATACTTTCAAATCACATTTGAATCACACTTCCATTTTTATTCCTTAAAAACCTTTCACAATACCCTTTTCAAAAAATTTGAAAATAAATACATAAAAAAGGTAGTAGGAAAGAAAAAATAGTAACAACTATGTCAATGTTATAAGAAAAAGAATAAAACCACAAGTACATATGTGCTAAGAAAAATATACAAGAGGTAGATAATATAATCCAAATAAAAATATTAATACCCAAAAAATACTAAAAAGGATCCTGGTTTCATGGTTATTTTCCCTATGATCTAGTAATAATAACCTGAACTAGAAATAAGAAACCAAGGATAACACTTCTAAACCTATCAAAATCCCAAATAGTCTCATCAATATCACCAGAAATAAATTTTATTTTGTCCCCTTATCCACCATGGGATCAAAATAAGACCACTATCATAAATTCATGCTACCCTTTATGGTATAACTATCTCAGATTATATAGTAAACACCCCCTATTTGACCAACTATCTCCACTAGGATTTTCCATCACATGGGTCATCTACTATATTTCGAGAACACTCATTAAAAATAAAAAATAAGAGGTGATAAACATGGAATAAAATGAATCAAATATATATCATTTGAAAACAACTCACACCTTACCTCCTAAACCCCCACATATAGTATCCCCAGTCGCACCTTAAAGAATAATAAAATAAAATGATTCATCAATATAAGACATCCGCTCATGGGATCACAAGACACCATGGTCATAAAAAGAAAAACATGGGGATAAAATATGGTTTCACACCATTTATGAAAATTTATTTCTCATAAAATTCCAAAAAATCCTTTTCCCCAAAACATGCTAGGAATTTTAAGTTGACACACCATTTTCAAAAGTTATCTCAATATAAATTTGAGAAACAATTTATCAAAACACTTTTAAACTTTAAGTGGGAACTCAAACTTCCATTAAAATCACATTTCAAAACATTCAAATCCACTGAAATGTTTTAAAACATATTTTACATGGAATAACACACTCCTTTCAAAACAACCGACCCATTTTGACTACCTCCAAATATATAAACACCTCAAAAACATGATTTAAAAAATTAACCAATATTGTAAAAAGGTTTAAAATATCACCCACATGGGTTAACAAACCATTATTAAATCAAAACCCCATGTCAAACATTTGAACCCATTTAAAACCCCCAACACATGATTTTAAAATAATTTAAATACCAAATTCCCAATTTTAAATCCAAGATAACATCAAGATACTATTTTAAAAATACACCCAAGATTTAGAAAACCACTATGTAATTATTAAAAAACATAACATGGAATTTCATTCCATTATAAGGGATAAAATCATTTTAAAAACACTATTTTTACCTTATATCATATATGCATACAATTAATAAGGAAACACTTTAAAATAAAAAAATTTCAATTGCATGTAAAAATGAAGTGATAAGAAAGAAACACCAACCTCAATTCACTAGAGAACAAGCCAAAAGTTGTCTCCTACTTTGGATAACACTAAGATAAGATAAGGTGTTCCCTCTAAAACCATTAAATGAAAAAATCCCTGGGATTAAGATCATTAAAAATACTAAAATAAAAAAAAATCAATATTAGGGTTCATTGGAGTAACTATAATCCAATTCAAAAGAGGAAAACGAGGGAGTAATAGGTTTTGAGAAACTTACCAAGGAGGAAACCACTTAAAATCATGGTGGGGAGCCACCAAAATAGAAGAGGAGGGAGATAGGAAGCTCTATATGGTGAAACTAGTTTGTTCAAATGAGAGGGGGAATGAGGGTGGATATTTTAATTCAATTGAGGGAAAAATAAAAAATTCAACTTTTAAAGATCATTAGTAGGTCACATGGTTTGGCTATACAGTTTTCCAAATCATGTGACAACCATTCATTGGTTACTGCTTAGGCCAAAACCTACCAATATGGTTTACCTGGGACCCCATACAGTTGGGGAAACTATATTCCATCCATTCCAAATAGAACTTTCAAATTATAGAGAATCTTTTCATGCTTTTCACATGGTTTACCAAATTGTTTGAAACAATATGCCAATATTCTAGGGATCAAAGTAACCCATACACTTTCACTACTAACATAGATGGTTAGAAGAAACCTATGCACTTCCTATATAACCCAAACTAAGCACATTAAAAAACAACACATAAGGGTTTCCTGGAACCATGAAAGGGTATTTTCATGGTTTACCCTAAATTATGTTCCCCAATCATGGACCATAAAAACAAACTCTAAAATTTCCCATGTTTTGGCTGAAAAATAACTAGAAAAAAACTACCAAAATCTTAAAATAATTAAAGAGACACCAAAGTAACAAGGTGTGTGTCAAAATTATCTTTACCAAGACATTTTCTACACCCAAAATCCCCAAATCCAAATAGAAGACACCTAAAGATGAATTCTAAAACTAACCCTTAGGAAAATGATATGTACTCAAACAACCAAATAAATCCTCAAACACCAAAATTTATCAAGAAAAACCAATCTAGAACTGATCAAAAAAAGATCACATAGAGTCATTAAGAAATTGGGGACCAAATATGGGTCTCCTCACCATTTAGAATTGATTTAAAATGGTGGGATAAATAAAAAAATATTTTCCATAAAATAATATGACATCACTAAGAAATAAATTTCTTCAAATCTCTAAGATAATTTTAAAAACTCCATTAGCTAAGGATAACCAAAAAACATGGGATCAAAACCACAAAATAAAGGAAATATACCACAAAAAAATCCTGAAGGACCAAAAAACTAGACCAAAAAACCCATGGTATCCAAAAACAAGGTAGAACAATAATCATAAATATACCTAGTTAAGAAATTATACGTCTCTAACCTAAGGGTCATAGAGAAAATACAAGGGTGTTTAGATCCAAAAACTTATAATATCATCCTATAGTTATTCCAATAGAAATCATAGTCCATTAGTATCCATAGTCAAACCAGAAAAAAACTACACCCCCATAAATCCATACATTCCCCTAGGTTCTTCCCATGGGTTACAACATGAAAGTGAAACAAAAAAAAACCTTAAAAGAGTAATGCATTCACATTTCCCAAAAAAAACACCACTAACGATAAACCAAAGAAAATATAGACAAGGTTTTCCTCTATCCATAGCATCTCCACAATCAAAACCATAAATACCAAAATAGTTCATTATCCAAAATAGTAAAAACGAAGATTCCAAAAGATACAAAAAATTATGGTTACTCATCTATAAATCTCAAAAGTATCCCAGACTAACCAAATAAACACCCCAAACTATAACTCACACAGTAGTCTCCAAGAGATACTGACCTTCACTGGTCAAACCATCAAACCAAGGCTTGGGGCCTAAGCCATTCCACTTATAATATTTCTATGAAAACTTACTCGACCAACAAATCCTTGACAAGCTAAAATAAACACTTCTAAGGGAAGTGAAAACACATGACACTCCATTCATATCCATGATAGTGTTAAGAAATAGAAGGAGGAAATAACCCTACGATAAACACTCTACAACCACACTAGACATTTCTAGGAATATTACACTAAAATATTCAAGTATTGGTCTCAATCTAGTCACGTATCCTAAAGAACACCAAAAAATCTAAAAACCGCATGAGGGACGAATCAAATCACATTAAACATTTCCAAAATCATACAAGGGACAAAACCAAACACATATGAATTAAAACTATGGGATTCATAACATATATTACTAAAACAATATTTTGAAAAACAAGGCACCATTAAATTTGGACCCACTTTATCAAAAAGTCAAATAGAATCCATTATACATTTCCAACACAAAGTTCAAATCAACATACCCCTTTTAAAAAAATTCCAAAACTAGTTTCAAAATAAACACTAATTTTTTTTTAAAAACCCATCGAGGTTTCATAATGGAAGGAACCACTTTCCCTTTATAATGAATTCAATTTGATCTCTATTTTTTAGACACATTCCATGGGTAAAAACCCAAACAGGCTATAAAATCTAATTTGAAAATCATCGGTTTTCATTAAAATAGAAAACCCCCCTTTCAAAAAACAATGTCCACTTGTTTTTATAATCAACAACACCAAAAAAAAACTTTCATGTTTTTTAAGTGAAAATAGCCTTTTAAAATATTTCATTAAATAGGCTTATTCTAAAACAAGCCCCAAGGCCTTGTTTATAACCTGAAAATACTTTTCTTTTGAAACCCATTTTTCACACACATGCTAAACTAATTTCACATCCCACGTGAAATCACAAAAATAAAGTGATAATACAAACCTCAATTGAATATTAAATCCATAGATGGTAATAAATCATAATACCATCCATGATTCTTTTCCCATTTCCTTCATACACTAATAAATTCAAGTGTCATGGGGTCTGAATAGAAAAATCCATTGGGATTAAGAACCACTACCAATTTGGATGAATGGTTGAATAACACGTTAAAAATTATAAATTAGTCTCTATAACATGTGATGCATTAAGAATTTGGTTATTGTAAGGTTTTTAGGCCCTACATTCCAACCCCGGGCTTTGATCCCCTTTTTGTGTTTCCATACTATACACTAAACATGATGCCCTAAGGAAACTCAGTCCCTAACATTGAGGATTAAAACACAAGCACAATAAACACCAAACCATAATCCAAAAATGAAATTAAAGCATAATATAGAATAAAAAAATATTGACTACCCATGGCAATTAGAGGCTCAAGGTAAGAATGACCTCGCGACACTCTCCCCGTACTTACCTATCGAGTACTGTAAAACATATATTCACATTACCATATTATTAAACAACATAACAGTATTCAAAAACCTAGTTCCTAGAAATAAACTAGTCCCTAATACAATTTTTAATGAATTGGACCCAGGTTTCACCTAACCTTGCACTCTACCCAGTCCTAAGGCCCAAAGAGTATTCTCAATCCCCACGGTCTAGAAACTAGTACCTAGGCATCATAAGAAAAAACTTGGGAATAATTTCACCCTCATCCAATGAAATAATAAGTATTTTAAAAGAAAAAAAATAAAATATATAACTAGAGATAAGAATAACTGAATATCCAATAAAAAAGATACAACTGATACATAAATGAATGAAAAGTGGAAGTATATACATATAAAACCAAATCATAAAATACCATAGGATAAAGAGGTCAATAAAAAACCCAAAGTTGATGGAAAATCACCAAAAAATTCTTGAGCCTATAGGTGGCCCAAAATCACCACAAAAACACAAAATATACCTTAGGACCCAAGTAGTAAAGAGTCATAGTGGAATGTACCTGGACCTATAAAATATAGTCATGAGTAAAACATTCTAGTAGGTTACCAACTACCAAATCTATAGAGTCACGTCCATGTTACATCATAGAAATTATAGTTTGAAATACAGTAGTGATATATATATATATATTCGTAAGTTTTATTTAAATAAATATGAAACACATCCTAACTATTTTAAATGTCATTTTCTTTAATTTCATTAAATAAATTCTATCACATGGAAAATAATTTTCCTCTGCTAATACCTCTTACCCAAACCACCATTTTAAAGTCCCATTTTAAAACCATTTCATAACACCCCTTTTCAAAATACACAAGTCAAAACTCAATAGGTTTCTAATTTCAACATTTCATTAATATTAATTTCCGATTAAAACTATTCATGTTTCTATAAAACCATGTTTTCAAAACCCATACACACTAGAGTTTAAAAAAACCCATTTCTTAACTTCTCAATAAAATACTAAAATATATTTTTTGAAAAAAAAATCTTCACATTTGAAGATCACCCAATTCGAAAACATTTTAAAAATATTATGAAAGCACATTAAATCACTTATCCATTTTACTTATTTCAAAACCTTTCACAAAACCCTTTTCAAATCATATGAAAATAAAATCTTAAAATAAAGAAAGAGGAAAGCACATGACTAGTCACTAATATGTCAAGGTCACGAGGAAAACAAAAAAACAAAAGTACATAGGATATAATCTAAATAAAAGTATAACTTCTCTAAAATGTTCTTAAAAAGTAACCTAGTGTCATGTGAATCATCCCTAGTATCTAGAAATAAACAACCTAAACATGTGAAGAGGAACCTAAGTTGGCACTACTAAACCTCTCAAAATCCTCGGTCGTCCCATTGAAATCATCCGAAATAAATTGACCTTGTCCCCCTTAGCCACCATGGGATCAAAATAATATCTCTAGAATAAAGGAATTCTACCCATTATAGTTTAACCATCTCGAAGTAGCCTGGAAACACCCCCTCATAGACCCACTATTTCCACTAGGGATTTCCCTTGCACCGGTCACCTACTATATTCCTTGGACTCCCATGACATGTCAAAAGAGGTAGGGAGAAACCAAGAATCACATACATCAAATATAAATCATTTTAAAACTACACAAACCTCACCCCAACAACCTCACAAGAGGCATCCCCATTATCACATTCAAGAATAGAAAAATAAAATGATGCGTAAATATAATACATTCCTTGATGGGATCACAAGACACCACAGGTATAAATATAATCAAATGGGCTTAAAGATGGTTTCACAACATTTATGAAATCTAATTTATCATAAAATGAAAAACAATACTTTTCCCCAAATCATTCTTGGAATTACAAACCGACACACCTTTTTCAAAATTCATCTCAATCTACTATTTTGAACATTTTTACCAAAACACCATGAAAATTAAGTGGGAACTCACACTTCCTATAAAATCACCTTTGAAAAAAATTCATATCCACTAATGAGATTAAAAAAATATTTTACATGGGAAAACACACCCACTTGAAACCAAATAACCCATTTTTATTACATGAAAATCAATAAACACCTCATACCATTGATTTAAAAAATCAACCAAGGTTGTAAAAATATTTCAAATTCACCAAAAAGGGTTGACACAGATTTTTTTAATCCAAAATCCTATTTTAAGAATTTGAACGCCTTTAAAACACTAATTTTTTTTGAAAAACATTCAAATAAAAAACAAAATTATAAATCCAATTCAATATCAAGAACGACTTTTGAAAATACTCAAAATGTTTAAAAATACACATGGTATTTTTTACAATAACATAGAATAGAATCCCATTCCATGAAAAGGGATAAATCCATTTTGAAAACATCATTTTTTCCATCATGGAAACTCTTATAGTCACAAAATTGTTAAATAAACACATTAACATGAAGAATCATTTAAAGACAGGAAAAAATGAAGTGAAAAAAAAGAAACACTTTCCTTGGTTCAATGGAGAACAATCCAAAAGTTATCACATATGATGGTGAACAGTCCCACAAGAAAACATTTTCCCTATAAAACACCTACACAAGAAAAATACCCATGATTTAGACTAATACCAATCCTAAAATTGGACAACATCAATATTAGGGTTTAAGGGAGGAACTATAAACCAGAGGAAAAGTGGAAAAGAAGAGATGAGTTAGTTAGAGGAACATCCCTAGGAGGAAACCACTTTAAATTATGGTAGAAAGACACCAAAATTGAAGATAAGGAATCTAAATAATGTTAGTCTAATCCATTTTAATAAGAGAGGGGGTAATTGAGGGGTGAAATGTTTAATTAAACTGATTTAAAAATCAAAATTTAAACTTTTAATTAATATGGGCAGGCCACACGGTTTGCTAAATCATGTGCTAATCATGTACAAGTCACTGCTTTTTCCCAAACCCACTCTCATGGTTTACCTAGGACACAAAATGGTTGGAAAAGTTGTGCTCAAACCATGAAAAATGGAACTGTAAATTTATATATCTAATTTACACCCTTATGCACGATTTACTAAACTGTTCACAAGTCCTGCACCAACACTCCAGACCCTAAAGGAACCTGCATGGTTTCCTCACTAACTCACATGGTTAGAAAAAATCATGCACTACTCTAAAACCCAGACCATAAAAATTAAATATGAACTACACATAATGGTTTCATGGAAATACATAAAGGTATTCACATTCTTTACCCAAAATTGTGTTCCTTAATATTTCACAATAAAAAAATTAAAAAAAATTCAACTTTAAAGCCAAAAATCATTGAATAAATAAAACGATTTCCAAAATTATAAAATAATATTAAATAGAAACTATAATGATGCAGTAGGTATCAATTAAATGGTGGATCGCACTAGTTAACCAATGTGATCTGGGCAGAACTGCAGGTATATCCAGTGGCCAACAGTTGGCCAGTTACTCCCATTGGCTATCAGGTGTTGTCTAGAAAAAATCAAACAGTAGTCTTATGTGTTGGGCCTAACATGAATTAATTATAAATCCAATGTATCTTAATAACCCTTATAAGCTCTATAATTTTCTTAAATCTATTATATGTTATAAATACACCCCCCTTGGGTCATTGGATGGATACGAGTACCTTTAAGATTCATTTTAGAGCCAAATTATATCACTTTTATCTTATTATTGTGTAATATTACAATTTTACCTCTTCCTCCCACTCCATTCTTGTTACATTCTTTCCAAAGTATTGAGAGTGTGCTTCAAATGGATTATATATATCAAGTCACATATTTTTTCTTTTCTTAAGTGAACACTTTCATTGAGTGTGAGGGGTTTTGGTTCTCACAAACTTAAGTGAGGTAGATTGGTCTTTCACTACCATTTGAGTTTGAGGGGATGGTTCACACTACCATCAAATTGCGGGGATTGGGTTTCTAGTCATAACCACTAAAAATCTAGCTGATTTTTTGTTTCAAATGCTAAAAAGAAATGGATATTGGGTATCATGGTACCATGACTAAAAAATAATTATTGTAATTGGGTTACATTATATAGTTTCTAAAAATAAAAGGATATTGGGTTTCCTGCTACAACCATTAATAATAAAGGATCTTAATTTTGTAACAAGCTTCTTCGATACTGATAAAGCCATGGTTTTAATACAAAACCACTCAAGGATCTTGATGGGAGGAGACTTGGGGACCCCTTTGTGGATTATTTCTGATCTCATTTATAAAATTTTTATGTATTTTCTTTCAATTTTATCTTTCCATCATGTTGATGTATTTTAAATTTAGTTTATCAATTTAATTTTTTTAATTACATCTCATTCAGTTTTAGTTTCTAAAAAATTTTAAAAGTAAATTCACCTTCTCATACTATTTTTACTTATACCAACAATTGGTATCAGAGCCAACCTCTATTTTAAAACCTTAACCAGTTTTAAGTAATGATCATTTAATTATAGAATCTACCTAAAATTACTATGGTGATCTAGAAGAACACTCAATGGGTAGATATCCATACTTTTATTGATCAGACTATGGATATTAGAAATCTAGAATGTTTAATTTTATTGTAAGTATAGGATATTATATTTTGAAAATTGTAATTCATGGATATACCCCCACCAGAGTCGAAAGATAAATAGACTCCTAATGATATTACGGATTTTGATCTTGAAGGCAGTTCCATGGATTCTTTACATTTCATATTATATAAGAATGAATTTAATAGGGTTTCCATGAGTAAAATCATTCATTAAATTTGGAAATTATTCTAAGTTGCACATGAAGGTTCTAATAATGTAAAAAATACTATGCTTGATATGCATCTCCATGATTTTGAAAGCTTTAGTATGCATCCAAAAATTTAATAAAAGAAATGTCTACTTACTTCACTAATATTTGAAATGTAAGGAAGACTTTAGGTGGTGATCATACAATAGATATTCTTGTGAAGAAAACCCTTTGGGTCATTCCTAGTTCTTGGGCATAAAAATTGGAAATAATACAAGAAGAAAAGAATTCAAAGAATATATTGGTTGAAGAGTTTAATGGGTATCTCATGACCAGTTAGACCAAAATGAAGAGGAAATTTGAGAACAAATTCAAGAAAGTAAAGGAGAACAAGATCGTTGTCTTCAAAGCTAACAATGATGTATATTCCAGAAGTAAAGAGTATATTACTCATCTTATTAAAAATATAAGCAAGTTATTCAAGAATACAAATGCATACCACCATGAAACAATGTATATGAAACCAAATAAACTGTAGGTAAGATGTTATGAGTGAAAAAAGGGTCACATAAAGATGAAGTTCTCTACTCTCAAAAAGAAAAAAAAGGAGAATTAGGAAATAAATAAGTATTTCAAGGTTTCAACATGGATTTCTATTGATGACACACTCTCCTCATCAGACTCAAGTGATGGAAGCACCATGTAACATACCGACCCTGGTTCCACATACTGGTGCCCCAACTGGTTCTCTATGAGACCTCAGGCATGCCTCCCCGTACACCAAATGTTGCCGACTAGTAGCGAGGGTCGAATATATAACAAGATATAACTATATACTCCTTATCAAAGTAGATCATCCATGAAAAATAAATAAATAATAACCAAAATATATAATGAAGAAGTAGAGTAATAAAATAATTATAACAACCCAGTATCACATGATAAACCAAAAATGAAAACAATATCCATAACTAAACTGTAGATATGTCATTCCCATTAAGTGTCAAGTGTCGAATGAAAACCCAAAATAAAGATACTAAACATTCTCCCAAGTGGTTCCTGATACCAATTCTAGTTACCTCATCCATGCTCCATCCCAACTCATCCATATAACATAGATATCTTACCCTTATTCTGTCCTTCAAACATAAAGTCTATTCGGGTACCGATTAGGCAGCCCAATTAGTGTATGAGTACAACTCAGTAGGCCACAACCAATGGTGCCTAAAACAATATTAAACCAATAAAAATGTATGCAGTTGTAAAATAATAATGTACAATTACTAAAGTTAATTGTTTTTACATCACATTATTCTTTAAATAACCACATAAATTCATGAGTTCATGATGACACCCATGCTATAAATACCTTATTTGGTCTGGTTGAGAGTATGAAGTTTACCCAAGGGATATCACATATCACAATAACATGGTTATCATTTATCATTAAATTTAAATTCATTTCATAACCTATTTTAACCAGAGTCAAATGCCAATATCATCGGCATAGAACATCATGTATAACACTCTGTGGGTATTTAGAGTCTTTTTCCCTATCCCACACCTCAGTGTCACATGGGTATTTGGATCCTCAGTCCCTATCTAACACTCATTTATCAGATCTGGGTATTTGGATCCTCAGTCCTTGTCCCACACTCATTTATCACATATGGGTATTTTGTGCCTCAGTCCCTATCCCACACTCAATTATCACATGTGGGTGTTTGGAGCCTCATTCCCTTTACCACACTCATTTATCACATATTTCATAGATACTAAAATATCACATGAATCACAATTAACAATTTCATTCAACATTAACCTTCTTATCACATTCTCATTAAGGTTTACCTTTTCACTTTTTCATAACAATAATAACTCTTTACATTAAACACATGTATTAATATAAAAAATTCATCATTAAACCAATTATCAAAATTTATTCACATAACCCATTAAACCTTTAAGTTTATGCCAAACATCTACTTATTCCCATTATCAATTAGTTCTATATCACAACAATTAACCAATTACAAAATCCCATTTAATAGTCCATTTTCATAATCCCAATATCCCATCGATTCCAAAATCGAAACATTTCATTAATCAATAAACCAATTAATTAATCCAATTCAACTGATAATAGTTTCCCAAAATTCAAATCATTCAATATCACATATAATTTTAATTAATCCAATTCAATCTTGAATTCAATTTCTCAATCATGGAAATTGAAATTCCACAATTACATACACGTAATTAAAATCAAGACTATGGGATTTTAAATTAGACCACCTACCTCACTGTCATTGACATAATTTCTCCAAACTGCAACCCTCAATTAATGGTAAATGGCTAAATACATTATAACTAAGAATATTGAGAGAAAAACCTAGGATAAAGATCAACCCCCATTACCCACCATGATAGAAGACTTAACCGCTTCATTGTTGGAATGAAGAATGGGAGTAAACCAAATATAAAGGGATTACCAGGCATCTACTACCAATATGTAATGATCAAAGATAGAGGAATTAATCCAAATCCACTAAGAGTCTCCCTAGGGTTGGGAGGAGGAAGGCTTCATGAAGGAAATAACCCAAAATGAACTTCATGACACTTTTAATCTAGAACTCATATAATTACATGGTGTGTAATTCCATTACAAGTCATGTAATTATTTTTAATGATTTAAACAAGAAATTTTTTCTCCTTAGGTGATTTTATCAAATTAAAATATTACATGATGTGTAATATCATTACACGGTGTGTAAATTTTTTGCATATAGTTTTTCAGCCTAAAAGTATACATAAAATATTTGGCAACCTCTAAAGCCTTCCAAACCAAAATCAAACCCTTACCAACTCTAGAACAAATGAGAAAACTCAAAAGGGAACATACCTGAAAAAATAATAGGATCTTAAAATATCCCCACCTTATAACATAACATCCTTGAGTTGTACTCCAAATAATCTATAAGATTATGAGATAAAAATATCATGCCCCTAAGCCTATATATCTGCTTCTCTCTCCCATGTTTCTTCTTGAACATACCCATATTGCCACAATACATGAACTATCAGCACATTATTTCCCCAAAACACTTTATCAATGTGATCCGACACACATATCAAATACTCATTAAAGGATGCATTGTCCTCATGCTCAACATCATCCACATCGGTCAAATGAGAAGGGCTAGGGTGATACTGCTGAAGTTGCGAAACATGAAAATCATTATGTATAGAACTATACCTCTATGAAAGATCCAATAGGTAAATCGCCATCTGGATTCTATCCACAACCTCAAATAGACCAACAAACCTGAGCACCAACTTGCTTGACCTCTGAATCCTATGGTGACCAAATCTAGGTGACACGTGAAGGAAGAAACGATCACCCTTTATAAACTCTTGGGTTCATCGACATCTATCAACATACGACTTCTACCTAATCTGATCTATATCCACACACTTCTGAATAAGTTGAAACTGCACTGATGTCTCCGGCATGAGACTAAGTCCCAATAACTCTAACTCACCTACCTCCATCCAACATAGAGGTGATCTTTATAACCTACATTAAGAGCCCCGTATGATGGTGTCTGAATAGTTTCCTGGTAACTATTGTTATAAGAAAACACCACATATTCTAGGTGTTTCTCCCATGAACCACTAAATTTAAGGACCCAAGCCTAAAGAATATCCTCAAAATCATGTATATAATTCTCTAACTGACCATATTTTTGTGGGTGGAATGACATACGTAGAAAAACCTATGTACCAAGTTCCTTTAATAATCCCTAACAAAAGTGAAAAGTAAAACATGAGTTGTAGTATGAAACTATACTCTCTGTCACCTCGTACAAATGGAATATCTTCTGAATGTATAAGTCTACTAATTGATCCACTAAAAAAGTCTATTGTGTAGGTAATAAATGAACTAATTTAATCAATCAGTCCACAACCATAAAAATAACATCATTCTTCATATGCATCCTCGGGAGAATCTCTAAAAATTCCATGGTTACGTCATCCTACTTCCATTTCCGAATGGGAAACGGGGGTATTAAACCACCATGTCATTGATGTTCAACCTTCACCTGTTGAAAAGTGTAGTACTATGTCACAAACCCTACAATCTACATTTTCTTTCCTGACCACCAATACCGTCGATGTAGGTCATGATACATTTTGGTCATTCTCAGATGCACTGACCACTTAAAAGCATGAAATCCATGAATTAGATCCTATCAAATACTCATAGACAAAAACTAATGATTCTTGACATAGATGATCTCATCCTCATCTATATTCCATTCTGAAGGAGAATCCCAACCTTCAAAAATTTCTCTCAAGTCCAAACATTCTATATCCTTAGGCAACCTCTCCCTTATCCAGCGCAAAAGTGTAGGCTCCACTAAAACTGATACAAGATTCATTTACTCCTTACCCTCCCAAGCCACAACATGCATCTCTGTCAGCAAGGTCTTCATCTCCCACTCAGAACTGCAATGATGAACTTCCTGAGTATGAATTTTCCTATTTATAGACTATAGAAACATTTTTACCCTTCCCAAGCATATATTCTATCCCCAAATCAAATAATTTCATATAATCACCCCCATATACATTTTTGAAGATTCAAATATCATTAAAAAAAGATATAATTTAATCTCTTGTGATCAATATACATAGTAAACTTTTCTCCCAAAATATAATGTCACCAACACTTCAAAGCATAAACCCCTCAAGATAATTTGAGTTTTTGAATATGGTAGTTCTGTTTATGAGGCCTCAACATCCATGATCCATTCACTACAACTTGACCCCCTGCATCAACAATACTCTAATACCAATCCCAAATGCATTATAGAAAACTGTATACTCCTCCCCTAGCTCAGGTAGGATCAAGATTGGTGAGGTAGTCAAATGATTCTTCAACTCTTGGAAAGCATTCTCACATGCATCCGTCCATTCAAAAATAACTCTATTCTTGGTCAAGCCCGAAAGAATTGTTTATGAGTAGGAAAAGTCCTGGATGAATATCCAATAATAATTTGATAATCTAAAAAAATGGATATCAAATACATTCCTCGGCTGGTCCCAGGATAGAAGTTCCTATACTTTCTCTCGATCCACTAGCACACATTCCTATGAGATGATGTGACCTAACAAATGTACTCGATTGATACGGAATTGGAACTTAGATAGATTGGTGTATAGATAATGCTCAGATAGTTTACTCAGAACGATGTTAATAAGTTGGTCTTGATCATCACGAGCCATGGATGTCTCCAAGATTTCATCCAAAATTACTACCACAAAATGATCTTGGTATAGATAGAGGATTCAATCTATAATGACCATAAACATAATAGGAGCATTTTTTGTCCCAAATTATATCATGATGAACTCATACAGACCATACCTACAACTAAATGTTGTTCATGGTATATCATAAGGTCTAGCCCTCAACTGATGATACCCTAATCTCAAGTAAATATTTGAGAAGACATACGCTCCCATCAACTGGTTAAAGAGATCATCAATATGTAGAAGAGGATATTGATTCTTCACTATCATTCGGTTCAAATTCAGGTAGTCAACACATAAGTTCAAGGTCCCATCTGCACTATTTGTAAAAAAATAGGATATCCCCAAGAATACATACTTTGACAGATAAATACCCTATCCATGAATTCCCCCACTCAAAAACTCTACTTATAGTCTCAAAATTTTCACAATTTGTGTTGATATAAAAGGAATGGGAGGTACTAGTATCAAATAAGGCCCTAGAAATCATAGAATCTATAAGAATATTACCTCTAATTTTTTATGGTCCAGGCTCACTATCCACATGTTTAGG
Organism: Viscum album; assembly: GCA_963277665.1. Lineage (NCBI taxonomy): Eukaryota > Viridiplantae > Streptophyta > Magnoliopsida > Santalales > Viscaceae > Viscum > Viscum album. The sequence continues at coordinate 256,091,424 of OY728156.1, read as the reverse complement.
ATGAACTGCATGAAACTATCCTTCCCCTCTTACCTATGATGCAGTATGATTCCCCTGAGCTACACCACATTGGTGATATGGGTTCTCTTTCCTAGAATCCCCACGTACACCTCCTTTAGAACCATGACAAGTAGAAATCCAACTTCCATACTAATATGGCATAGAAAACCCTCTTCCAACACTATGATTGTTACTAGATTCTCCATCACTACCCATATGATGTGGGTTCATAAAAAACCTCTATAAATTTACCATCTTGTCATAGTCTCGGTACTCTACTGATGGTCAAGAAAAATTTATACAAAAGTGGCCCAACCTACCACACTGATGGAAAAGTACATGAATAAGATTCAATGTAACTAACCCATACCGCTGAGCACTCATCTTTCCACTACCTTGGTCAAAATTATCATAGTAACGCTTCCTACTATTGGAAGAAGTTCCTCATGATAATTTAGAAGAAATAACATTTCCTCTAATGGAATCCTCTTTCAGGTTCCCCTTATATATGAGAGCCTGATCCACCACTTCGTCAAAATTCTTTAACTAAAATATATTGACTTGGAACTTAATCTCAAATTTAAGTTGTTTTTAAAAATGACATGTCATGGCTATTTCATCCCCCACCAGTGTTGGAGAAAAGCGCTAAAAGTCAATAAAACAACTAGCATAGTCTATCACGGAAATACTCCCCTAGGTTGACCACATGAACTCAAATTACCTCTCGAACCTTTGTGTCTCTGAAAATAAGTTCTCCCGGAACTTCTCATAGAAGTCCTTCCATACCATACCATCTACCTTCCAATTCCGAGACTAAACATCCCACCAATGATTCACTAGTCCTCATAACATATAAGTATCCAACTTGACCATCTTCTCACCAAGAATTTCAAAATGTTCAAGTATATTATATATGAACTCAATCCATAACTCAACTGACTTATGTCCAACATCTCCGATGAAAGTTGGAGGGTGTTGTAACTAAAAATATCATGTCCTATCAGACATACTTTTCAAAACCTATTCTGGGTCTCTCTTTATAAACTTCATGAGGTGAGAAAATTTCTCGTGAAAATTCTCTTTGGCTCCTTCACCTTGAACTATCTATGCCTCTGGTTCCACTACTAGTGGATCATTTACAAACATATCCTCTTGTTTTCCTATCAATAATTATTTTTTTGGAGGAATATATATATAATAAAAAATGAATATTAGGGCACATAACACAACATTATCACAAATATGCAATAAGTATTCAAATAAATCCATAACAAGCCATCCCCCTTATCCCTCCACATGGTCAAAACCGATGAACTAACACTACCCTAAACCATCCCATATCTAGGACATGGTTATAAAAAAGAGTAAATACATTATTATATTCAAGTTTCTTGTTAGACACTAATTTTCTAAATTTTTCATCCTTTTATAATTTTCAATTTCATATTAGTCACCTTTATCATTTAATTCCACAAGAAAAGAAAAACATTTTAATTTATAAACTTAACCAAAACCTGTTTTCTTGTGATTTCCAAAGATGATGCATGACACATGATAATATTGAATGCCTAGAATTATGAATGCATACTCAAATCTTGTGACATATAGAACCATGATTCAAATCATAGAAAATCTAAAAAACAATAATCACATCACTCGAGGTGAAATAACATCCAATTATAAAAAACACACATCAATAACAAAAATCCCACCCTAGGTACTTGGATTTTACCCTCGTGAATGGGTTAGATAATCCCATGAATAATCTCATAACCAAGTCCCAACACATGGAATTATTATTTCTACCTTTCCTAAATAGTAATGAAAAAAAGAAGGAAAATAAAACTACTCCTTTGATACAAATTTTTAACATCTTGAACCTGGTGTCGGTTCCCCAAGTTAGTTCACTAGGAAACCTCATGCTCTCCTCCATGTAATCCAGAGGTCTCCAACTAGTAGTGAGGTTCTAATATATAACATGGGGATACTATAGACTCTTTATCAAATTATATCAGTAATAGAAAATAATTAAATAATAACCAAAATATACGACCAACAACCAAAGTAGTACAATACCTAGAATAACCCAATATCACTTGATGAACCAAAATTGACAACAATACCCATAACTAAATAGTAGATATGTCCTTCCATGTAAGTTTAAAGTGTAAAAATGAAAACATAAAATAACAATACTAACATCTCCCCCAATCAGGCCCCGAAACCAAGTTTGGTTCCCTCATCCATGGTCTGTACCAACTCATCTATCAAACATAGGGATATTTCCATTATTTTGTCCTGAAAACATGAATTTTATTATTGTATCGATCAGGAATCCTAATTAGGGTGTGAGTACAACTTGGCAGGTTACCACCGATGACATCAAAATTAATATCCAGTCAATAACAATGTATTCATTTGTATAAAGAATAAATTTTAATGCATAAAGTAAATAATTGTCACATTTCATTGTTCTTTAATTAACCACATAAATTCTTGGCTTCATGATGACACCCATACTATCAATACCTGCTTTATCCCCTACCGAAGTATGAACTATCCCTATACTATATCACATATCACAATACCGTGGTTATCTTTTATCATTACATTTCAATTCATATCATGGCCAATTGGAACTATAGTTCAATGTTAATCTCATGGGTGTAGAACATTGTGTCAAACAACCCATGGGTATTTGGAGCCTATTTATATATCTCACACCTCAATGTCACATGGGTATTTGGATCTAGATTCCCTATCCCACACTCATTTATCACATATGGGTATTTGGAGACTCATCCCCTGACCCACACTCATTTATCACATATGGGTATTTGGAGACTCAGTCCTTTTACCAAAATCATTTATCACATATTTCTTAGATATAAAAATATCACACAACTCACTATTAACAAGGTTGTTCAACATTAAACTTCTTATCACATTCTTATTAAGGTGTACATTTTCACTATGTCACAAAAATCATAATTATTTACTTTAAACACATGGAAGAATATGAAAAATTAATCATTACAAAAATTATCAACATTTATTCACATTACCCATTAACCCTTAAAGGTTAATAAATATATCAACTTATTCCCACTATCAATCAATTTTTTATCTCAACAATTAAACAATTATTCATTCTCATGTAATTGACCATTTACATAATCCCAATATGCCATTGATTCTATAATCACATCATTCCATTTATTAATTAAAAAATTAATTAATCCAATTAAACTGATTAAAATTTTCCTAAATTCATCCCATTAAATATCACATTGTAATTTAATTAAATAAATTCAATCTCTGATGTTATTTCCAAATCATGGAAATTAAAATTCCACAATTACATATATGCAATTAAAATCAAGGCTATTGGACTTTCAATTAGAGCACCTACCTCAAGGTCATTGATGAAAATCCTCCATAATGTAACCCTTAATTGAAAGTGAATGGACAAATACATAATAACTAAGAATATTGGGAAAAAAACCAAGGATTAAGATCAACCACCATTACCCACCATAGTAAGAGACTCAAATACTTCATTGGAGGAATGGGGAATGGTGGGAAACCAAACCTAAAGGTCTTACCAGGTATCTAGAATCAAACTACAATGACCAAAGTTGGATTAATCACTCCAAATATTCTAAGAGTCGCCCTAGGGTTGCGAGGAGGTAGGCTGCATGAAGGAAATATACCAAAATGAACTGCACGACACTTTTAATCGACTTCTTGGGGAATTACACGACATGAAATTCCATCACACATAATGTAATCATTTTTAATGTTTTACACTCAAAAAAATATGTCACCTCAAGTGATTTTATCCTATTAAAATATTACATGATGTGTAATATCATTACACATAAAGTATGTTTTTTGTAGACAGTTTTTCACCCCCAAAAATTGTACATAAAATATTTGACCACCTACAAAGCCTTCGAAACAAAAAATAAAACCCTTGTCACCCCTATAAGAAAGGATAAAACTCAAAAGGGAAGGTAACTGAAAATATAATAGGATCTTATAATCTCCCCACCTTATAAAAACTTTTCCCTGATATATAATCCCAAGAATCTCTAGGATTCCAAGATAAAAAGCTCGGGCTACTGAGCTCGCATATTCACATCTCTCTCCCATGTATCCTCTTCAACACACCAATGTTGCAACAATATGTGAATTATCATCATGATATTTCCCCAAAAAACTTTCTCATTATGATCCAACAAACTTACCAGATGCTCCTCAACAAGTGCATCGGTCTCAAGCTCAACATCATCCACATAGATCAAATGATAATTATCGAGGTGATACTAATGAAGTTGTGACACATGAAAAACATCATGCATGGCACTATACCTCTATAAAAGATACAATTATAACACCATTGGGCCGATTCTATCCAAAACCTCAAGCTTTCAAACAAACCTAGGTGAAAACTTTCCCTACCTCTAAATAAAATTGTGACCAAATATAGGTGACTCATGAAGGAACACATGATCACCCTCTGTAAGCTCTAGGGTTCTTCAATTTCATCATCATAAAACTTCTTCCAACTATTATCCATATTTATATACTTCCAAATCACCTTTTTCAATCCCTAACAGAAGTGAGAAGTAAAAATTGAGTCATGGTTTGAGAAATAATTTGTGGTACCCCATTCATATGGAATGTCCCTTGAACAAATAAGTCCCGAAAATGATCCACTAAGAAAATATCTCGTATAGGTAATAAATGTGCTACTTTCATCAATCAGTCCACAACTAACCAAATAGTGTCATTATTCTTTGGCAGTATTGGTTGACCCACCAAAAATTTCATGGTTATGTCATCCCGCTCCCATTAGAGAATGGGAAATGGTTGTAGTAAACCACTAGGTCATTGATGATCATAATTCACCTATTGAGAAGTGTAGCATCATGTTATGAACCATGTGATCTCATTTTTCATGCCTGGAAACCAATACTGTCGATGTAGGTAATGGTACATTTTTTTCAAAACATGATACACCAACCACATCAATGCAGGTAATTCAAGTATTATCTCTTCTTGCATACTCATAGGCACAACCACTCAATTCCTAATACAGACGATCTCATTTTCATCTATAGTCCAATATAAAGGTGACTCCCCAACTTCAAGGATTTCTCTCAAAGAAAAATATTACAGATCCTCATACTACCTCTCCGTGATCTATATCAAAGGTTAGGCTCCATTGAAAATAATAAAATATTCATCTTCTCATATCTCCTCTGATCCACAAAATGAATCTCTTCCATCAAGTTCATCATCTTCCCCTCGTAACTAGACTCCTAAACTGCCTGAGTCAGAGTTTTTCTACATAGAGAGTCAACAACACTATTTACCTCCATCAACATATATGTTAGCCCAAAATAAAATAAATGCATATAATCAACCCATATCTACTAGTGTAGATTCAAATATCATTGCAAAAATATATACTTTAAGGTCTTGTGATCGTTATAAATAGTAAAAAATATACCCAACAAATAATGCCTCGAACACTTCAAAGCATAAACCACTACATCTAATTTTAGGTTTTGAGTAGGTTAATTTAGTTCATGTGGCCTCAATTTCCATGATCCATAAGCCCCAAATCGATCCCCCTACATGAACACTACTCCAAAACCGATCCCAGATGCATCACAAAAAAAGTATATACTCCTCCCCTGAATTAGGTAGAATCAAGATTGATGCAGTAATAAAAAACTTCCTCAACTCTTAGAAAGTATTATCACATGATCCAAACCATTAAAACATAACTACTTTCTTGGTCAAGCACATGATAGGTACTACAAAGTTGGAAAAGTACTGGATGAACCTCTGATAATAACATGATAATCCTATAAAACTATGGATATCAAATACATTCTTGGTCTAGTACCAGGAAGAAACTTCTTGAACATTATCTAGGTACACTAACACACCTTCCATTGACATGATAATACCCATGAAATGTACTTGATCGATCTAGAATTGGCACTTAAAAAGTTTTTCATATAGGTGATGCTCTCTTAGTGTACTCAAGACGATGTCAAGATGTCGGGCATGATCAGCTTGGGTCTTGGAGTACACCAAGATGTCATCCAAAAGTAATAAAAAACTGATCTAGATACAAATGGAAGATTTTTTTTTCAATGCCATAAATGTAGTATGAGAATTCTTCATCCCAAAAGACATAATGATGAACCGATATATTCCATACCTACTTCTAAATTATGTCCATGGTAAATCCGAAGGTCCAACTCTCAACTGATGATACCTTGATATCAAGTCAATATTTGAGAAGACATAATCTCCCCTCAAATAGTCAAAGTGATCATCGATATATGTAAGAAGATATCGGTTCTTCACTATCATCTAGTTCAAATTTGACATGTCAAAACATAAGAATAAGGTCACGTCATCCTTATTTGAAAAAAACTAGAGAGACCCAAGGTGACATACTTAGATAGATAAATATATGATCCATCAAGTACTCTATATATGGTTTAATCTTCTGAAGATATATTGGTTCCATTCTATAAGGTAGAATAGAAACTGGATCATCCCCTTAAATATTCTCATTTGTAAATTCCATATCTCTCTCAGGTGGCATCCCTGAGAAGTACTCATGAAACACATACTGGAACCTATCCACTACAGTTGGAAATATATCATCCCTTACACATCCACCATCTAATGGAATACTATAAACCTTTGTAGTGAGATCCCCTAGTTTCTGATGAACTGGACCTACATGGCCCTCCGAGATGTACAACACTCCATGGTGAACATAATTATCACCCTCATGAGATTTAAAAGTCACTATCCTTTGGTAACAATCTATGTGGGATCAGTACACTACTAACCAATAAACACCCATAATAAGGTCAAATCCAGACATATCTATAATATAAAGGTCCCAAAATAAGTGATACTCTCCAACCATAAGAGAACATCCCTTCACAAACAGATGTCTCTCAACTACACTCCCAAAGGTGTATCGACTGTCATATCCCCACTCACAAACTTTACTTCCAGGCCCAAACCATTCAAAAGTTGTAAAGATATGAAGGAAGGATAGGCACCAATATCAAATAAGGCACTAGAAAGTCTTGAAGATACAATAATAGTACCTCTAATAGTTGATGGTCTAGCCTCACTATTCAGTAGTGTAGGCTAAACTACATGCAACTTTCATGCCCCTTTTTCATGTGATACAATCTAATTCATCTGAGCTACACCACTTTGTTGTCATGGGTTATCTTTCCTAGAATCCACATATCTACTACCTTTACCATAATATTCAATATAACTGTAGCTCCCAAGAAAATACAGTGTATAATACCCCCTTCCAGCACTATGATTTTTCCTAGTTTATCCATTACTACCCATATGATGTGGGTTCTTGCAGAACCTCTATAGATTTCCCATCCTACAGGAAGATCCACACTCTATTGGTGGTTAAGAATAATTTCTACAAAAGTGGATCATCCTATCACACTATTATAAAATCACTCAGGTAAGATATAGAGTAACTAACCCTTCCCCCTGGCCACTAATATTTCAAATACTTTTTTTTAAATTATCATAGTGATTTTTCCTACTCTCAAAAGATGTACCTTCAGATAATCCAGCAGAAAAAACTTGTCTTCCAATGGATTTCTCCTTTAGGTTCCCCTCAGATATGAGAGCCTGGTCGACCACTTCATCAAACTTCTTTAACTAAATGATTTTGACTTCGGACTTAATCTCGCATTTAATTACATCCAGAAAATGACTTTTGGTAGATGTCTCATCCCCCACCATATTTGGAGAAAATCACTACAAGTTAGTGAAGAGGCCAGCATTGCCCATCACATACATACTCCCCTAGGTCAAATGCATGAACTCAGTCACCCTCTTCTTCCTTAATTTCTATGGATAATTGTGTTCTGAGGACTTTGGAAGTCCTTCCATACCATACCATCTTCCATCCCAATATGAGCCTGGACATCCCACCAATTATTTTCTAATCTTCATAACATATAAGTAGCCAAATTGACCATCTTCCTAGTATGAGTCTCTAAATGGTCAAGTATATTCTAGAAAGACTCAATACAGAACTCAACTGCCTCAAGACCACTCTCTCTATTGAAATTCATAGTGTACAATAACTAAATCTCCCATGGCATGTCAAATATACTCTTCACAACCTATTCTGGTTCTCTCTCCATAAACTGCATGAAGTGAGAAAAGTTCTCATGAAACTACGCTCTAGATCCTACACTTGGCACTATCAGTTCCTCAAGTTTAACTACTGCTGGATTATTTCTATACATATCCTCTTTTATTCCTATCAACAATAACCTTCATGGAGGAATAGCTCTAAAATACCAAACACATGTCTTAGAGAACATAACACAACATTATCACAAATACACAAGAGGGGTTCACATAAATTTGTAACAATTCATCCCCCTTATCCCACCATAGAGTCAAAACTGAGGAACTAATGCTACCCACAACCATACCTTATCTAGGTCATGGTTACAAAAAAATTTAAACACATTGTTATATTCAATTTTCTCATTATACACCCATTTTTCAACATTTTACAATTTTCAATTTCATATTTGGTACATTTTTCATTTAATTCCACATGGGAATGAAAGCATTTTCATTTATCAACACAACCAAATCTGTTTTTTCCCATGTGTCCCTAATACGATGAATGACACATAAAAATACCAAGTACTAAGAAGGATTCATGCATACTCAACTCTCATGCCATATATTTCCCTGAGAAAATCTCAAAAAAGTATCATCACACAAAAATTTCATCACTCAAGTTGAAAGAACATCCAACTATAGAAAAACACATCAATAACAAAAATCCCACCATGGGTACTTGAATTTTACCCTCATACATGGGTTAGTTACTCCCATACATGAGATCCTAACCAAGGCCCGACTCATCCTATTCTTCTGTCTACATTTCCTAAATATTAAGACAAAAAAAGAAAATAAAACAACACCTTTGATAAAAATTTGTAATGTCCCGAACTGGGTTCCATATACCGGTGCCCCGAGATGGTTCACTATGGGACCTCAGGCATGCCTCCCCTTACACCAGAGGCTGCCGACTAGCAGTGAGGGTCTAATATATAACATAGGGAGACTATACCCTCTTTATCAAAGATGTTCAATACCAGAAAATAAATAAATAATAACCAAAATGTATAGACAACAACTAGAGTAATAGAATAACTAGAACAACCTAGTATAACATGATGAACCAAAAATAAAAAAACAATATCCATAACTAAAAAATAATTATTTAATGACAAGTAAGTGTAAATTATCAAAATGAAAACCCAAAATAAAGACACTGAAAACTCCCCCAAGTGAGTCTCGACACCAAGTCTGGTTTCATCATTCATGCTCTGCCCCAACCCAACCATTTAACATAGGGCTCTTTCTGTTATCATGTCCTCTAAACATGACGTATATTTGAGTACTGATCAAGAAACTTAATTAGGGTGTGAGTAAAACTCATTAGGCCACCACCAATAGTGTCTAAAAAAATATTCATTCTATAATAGTATATATAGTTATATAATGAATAAAGTAATTCATTAGGTAAATAGATATCACATTTCATTTTTCTTTAATTAACCACATAAATTACCATGTTTATGATGACACCCACACTATCAATGCATACTTTGGCCCAAGTCTATGTCTGAAATATCCCCAAGGGATATCATATATCCTAATACCATCATTATAATTTTCACTACATTTCAATTCATATCACAATCAATAGGAACCATGGTACAATGCCAATCTCATGGGCATAGAACATCCTATATAACACCCCATGGATATTTAGATCCTCTTTCCCCATTACACACCTCAATATAAGATGGTTATTCGGATCCTCAATCCCTGTCCCACACTCATTTATCACATATGGATATTTGGAGCTTCAGTCCATGTCCCACACTCATTTGTACCATTTGGGTATTTGGAGCCTTAGTCACTATCCCACAACCATCTATCCCATATGGGTATTTGGAGCCTAATTCCCTATCCCACACTCATTTATCACACACATCACAAATATCACAGTATCAAAAAAATCAAAATTAATAAGTTTATTCAAAATTAACCTTATTATCAAATTATCATTAAGGTTTACCTTTTCATTTTCGCAAAACAATCATAACTATTTACTTTAAACACATGGAATAATATGAAAAATTCATCATTAAACCAATTATTAACATTTATTAACATAACACATTAACCCTTCAAGGTTAATCAAAAAATCCACTTATTTTAATTATTAATCAATTCTTATCTCAACAATTAACCAATTACAAAATCTCATTTAATTGAACATTTGTATAATCCTAATATCCCATCGATTCCATAATCAAATAATTCCATTAATTAATTAACCAATTAATTTATCCAATTCAACTAATTAAAATTTCCCTAAATTCAACCCATTCAGTATCACATGGAAATTTAATTATATCAATTCAACCTCTGATGAAATTTACCAATGATGGAAATTAATATATTGTAATTACATATGCATAATTAAAATAAATACTATGATATTTTCAATTAGAACACCTACCTCAAGGTCTTTGATGGAAATTATCCAAACCGCAAACCTCAATTAGTGGTGAACGTCTGAATACACAATGACTAAGAAGATTGAGAACAAAACTGAGGATTAAGATCAACCCCTGTTACCCACTATGGTAAAAGACTGAACCGATTCATTAGAGGAATGAGGAATGTGAGGAATCTAAAGATAAAGGGATTATCAAGTATCTATGACCAATTTTCAATGATCAGATATGGTGGAATCTCTCCAAATCTAATAAGAGTCTCTCTGGGGTTGTGACAAGGAAGTCTTTATAAAGGAAATAAATCAAAATGTAGTACACAACACTTTTAATTTGCTGCTCATGGAATTAAACGATATGTAATTCCATTAAAAACATGTAATTATTTTTAATGGTTTACACTAAAAACACCATCACCTTGGGTTCTTTTACCAGATTAAAATATTACACGATGTGTAATATCATTACAAAACATGTAAATTTTTTGCAGATAGTTTTTTTCCCAAAACACATACTTAAATGATTCATCCACCTCTAAATCCTTCCAAACCAAAATAAAACACTTTAAACCCAAGAACAAATGAGAGAAATAAAAAGGGAATGTACCTGGAAAAATAACTTGATCTTACACACCAAGTGACCCATGTATGAAATTAAGGTGATTAAAGAAATAAATTATTCTATTTCTACTTTCTCTTTAATCTATTTAAATTATGAAGATATAAGAAATGGTAGAGATCAATTGAAAGATTATTTTTTATAAACTAACTCAAAATTCAAATATCTTAAAATAAAATACAATCATGTTGTTTTTTAAAAGATCAAATTGTTAATGAAAATGAAAAACTAAAGATTAAAATGAAAAATCCAAATATTTTATTTCAAATAATGATGAAAATTGAGAAAGAATATTTAATTTTATTATTATAGGAAAATGATGGTTTGAAAAATAAATTAAATAAAGATAAAAATAAATGGGGTTGTTTAAATAAAAAACCCAATGTTGAAAAAACGTAAAGTACAATTAAAAAGCATAAGGAATATCTTTCCAAGTTCACCCAAGGAGGAAAAATTTTGAATTTGTTTTTGGGTTCGAAATGATTTAAGAAAGAAACTTATGGGATTGATTACTCTAATCATGTAATAACCATAAGAAATACCTAAAAATATACTTTTTAAAGAGGCAATTATCAATAAAAAAACTAATTGTTTTCAAAAAATTGAGCACCTAATTTATGTGTGTGATTGAAAAAAATCCTATTATGGTATACCAAAATCTATTCACCTATCTCCAAATAATTTCTCAAGAAAATATCATATTTTTTACAGAAAAAAATATCCTATGAAAATGTGGGTTCAATAAAATTTATTAGACAGCATTTTTGGACCCAAATTTTGGGTAGAAAAATATATAATGTCTTGATTTTTTTGTAGGTATAATGTCTCTAGTTTAAAACCCCTTTTGGAAGAAAATTTTAATATTATTAAGGGGCAATTATGTATGAATATCATATGAAATTTATTTTGGAATTTATTTAGAATTATCTTTATAAATTCAATTATTTTTAAATTTATATTTAAATTCCAAATTGATCTTCAATTAAATTATGATTTTACTATTTTGAATAGTTTGAGTATTAAAAATATTTTCAAATTTTCATTTAAAATATCATTGTGAAAATTTTAAATTTATGTAAATATTTCCAAGAGTTTTCCTTTTTTCTTAAACAGAGTTTTAAATTAAATATTATTTTATTTTGTAAATGTTATTAAATTTGATATATTTAATGAATTATGCATTTTTTTAATTTAAAAGTATATCAAAAATCAAGTTGATAGTATATTCCTTAAATTATATTTAAATTGTGTATGATTTTATGATGTTAAATTAGATTTATATTAAAATATCCAATTATTGGAATTTATTGATATATTTTACCTTCTTTTGGATGTAACATGTTTAAAAAAAATACTTTTATTGTTTTAAATATAAAATTTTCTATTTGAGCTGACCAGGAAGTCCCCGACTAGCCATTTCTTTCTCACTAGGTAGCCAGTGGTTATTTCCAAAAGCATTATTTGGTTTTCTCTTCACCATACAGCTAGTACAAATGATTGATTGTATGGTATCCTATTTCCTGGCCTTCTTGGTCCCTCATAATGGGAAGGTTTATATTATGTTATACACCTTTTTCCTTCCCTTGATCACTTCTCTGAACCTTAATATTTCTATAATATAAGAAATAAATTCTCAATTGTATCAAAAATGAGAGAATGAGAACAAAGTTTTATCCATTAGTGATATATTTTCAATTATTATAATTTAGAGATATTTTTGTTTCCAAATGTTTTGTTATGTTATAATTGTTTAATTTGATTTTATAAATTTGGTACTGGAACTTAGTTCAAAATTTTTAAATCTTGAAACCTTGAAATTAGTCTTATTTGTTGTTTAAATTTTTGAAATATTTTTTTTATAATTATTTTGGATATATTATTTCAAAATAAATTTAGTTATCTCACATACAAGATTTATATTATCTAAAACTCCTTACTTTAGAACAAAATTATTAAGGGGGAGTTAAAATGGGTTTCTTATAAAAATCCATTTTAATAATTGGAAAGCATGAGGTTTTACCTTTATTTTAAATTTTCAACCATTGAGATTTTTTGAATTATGATGTATTTTTACCTTGATATTTATTTACATTATTCTAAATAGTAAAATTATATTGATATAATTTATTTTTTTAATATATTTTTATCTCTTGAAGTCATTGATCTCATCGGTCAATTTCATCTATTTAAATATTTAAGTCGATGATTTGTCTTTAAATTTAGAGACCATTGATCCATTTATCTCTTTTAATTAAATCTTGTATTTATGGATTAATTTCACTTTATTACGTGGATTTTTTTCGATTTTTTTGTTTAACCCATGATTTTCATGTCAGGTAGCTCCTCACTACTTTTAATGTTTGCATCAATTGAGGGGGAGACAAACCTTTTTGAATCTAAAATGTTCTTCATGGGAGACACCAATTTGTGAAAAAAATCTAGCTTGATAAAATCTATTTTACACTATAACACCCCAAGATTTCATAGTATGTTATCTCTTCAAAGTAATTCAATAACTTGCACTACACGCAATACCGAGTTCGAGTGCACCACGACTTACCAAACAAGCAATTCAAAAAGCTGTTATGAATAGTATTAACTGAATTTTAAATTTTATATACTCTATATAATTTTAGAATCCATATTATGTGTATTTTATAAATAATATATGTACAAATTCATTTTTTCAGATAAAATAAGTATTTTTTTTTAAAATGCAATTTTACCACCTTTTAATGGAGAACCTTTTTTAAAACCAATATTTGACACTTTTATATATTCAATTTAATGAAATTAAATTATTCTTTAGAAGAGGGACATAAAAATTTAGTTTGGATAAATTTTCGGTACATTTATGATAACTTTCATATTTTGATGAATAGTGAAAAATACTAAATTTTAATTGAAAACAACTTTTTAAATTGAAATAATTTATAGTGTGAAATTATACATTTGAGTGGTTTTAAATTGACATCATATTATATCTTATCAGTTAATATAATTTAGGTCATAGGATGTAATTTCACATTTAAACTAGACATAAACAAGTGTCAATCTTTTGTTAGTTATTATTTTTAAAAACACGCTTTTTGTTTTGACAACAGGAATTAATTTCAAATTAATTTCTTCCACTTAGGTGTTTTGAATTTAGAAAAATGGATTACATATTTTTAATTAAGAGCTAAAAATTTTGTAAATAGGTAACTTTTATTTTTAGACATTATGAATATTTACTTAGTAAATATTTTATTTAGCATCGTTAAAGGGTAAATCTCGTAAATAAGGGTAAAACAATATTATTATAATAAAATTAAATTACCCAAACATGTGTCCTAATCATATTGGTTGATAAATTTCCGAATTTGGGAATCCTTGGGTCTATTTTGGGACCCCATGGAGACACATGAGAGTGATAATGACACTTTATATTAATTAATTTAAAGTAAAGACAAAAATGACATAAACATATATCTTTTAGTAAAACAATTTTTACATGGGGTTATATAAGTTATATTTTCGACTATAAATATTTATTTTAAATATAAAAATATTTCCGACTTCATTTTATTTTTTATAATTGTTAGACATCAAATAAATAAAATTATTTATGACACAATAATGATGCAGTGTTTACCTCATTAAAGAATGATTTAAATAAATGAGATTATAAAAATTAAAAAAATATCTAAAACCTGTAAAATTCTTATTGGATGATTTTATTTAGAATATGAGTCATCTTATCTTCTAATTTAATGATTTTTGGACCTTTATAAACTGAAAATCATTATATAATAAAATAATATTTTCAAACATTCCTAAAGAGCCCCTCATCCTCCTTATAAAAATCCCTCACTTACAACCCATTTCTAACACCTCTCAAGTCCCTTATATCATACAATATATTCCAAATTAATCTCCCTACATCCCTATAATTCTCCTATAAGCCTTACTTTAGAAATAAGGCACTTCAAGGAAGCCTTTTGGTTCAAACCAAAGGGAGTTACCCGATTTAAAGGTAACATCTCAACTTAAGTTCTTTTCTTTTATTTTACTTTTCCAACCCCCTAAACTCTTTTTATGGATTTATTTTATAAAAAAACCCATATCCTAAATATAATATGTTTTTGTTATGAGAATTATTCTAACTACACTTACACACACCTCCATCTAATTGGTATAGAACATAATGTTTCTGTGGATGGCGAACTACTGCCTCACGAAACGATGATTGTTCAATCTTCTACTACCACCTCTTATGGTGGCCATTATGATGGAACTATAAATATATATGATATTTATGATATTTATTTTATATATAATCTTCTGTAATTCTCTTTTATATCATACCTTAATTCTTTTCATGTTTTATATATATGATAATTTCATTTGAGGAAGTGCGGACTACAGCCCTCTCAAGGTGATATGACTCGTTCATACCATACATGGAATGTATAAAGGATGGTGTTACTGAACATAAGTAACATATATAAAATATTATATTATATTATAATAATAATATGTCTATGTATCATTTGGTTTTCTTTCCTTTTAAAATAAAAAAATGAAATGGAAGTAGTGTTTGTGCGTACGTACGGATTACCATCTCCACGTACGCGATGAGATTCAATCCCCATCGTAACAATTCAAGAATAATTTACATTTGATTATAAAAAATAATGTTTAATAACTTAATATAATTCAGGATATGAATCAATTACATCCTATCCATAAAAAACATGTCTTACGTAACAAAACATATAAAGGAAAATGAATCAGTTAACACCCAAAACAATGATACTACTAAAATATTTTTAACAAAGCAATATTAAAAGATCATATATGATATCATATTTATTTATTTTGTTCTTGTATAATTTAATAAGAATTATTTAACTATTATATAGGAGTTTAACGTACCCTCGACTAAGGAAAAGTACAATGTAAGGGTTAATTTCACAATCTCTTAATAATCTGAGGTTGTTTTTACGTAAGTGTCTACTGGGACCTCTTTATCATCCACAACCATGTTTATTAAAAATTTATTTCAAATTTTTTTTACTATTTACTATACTATGGGTTAAATTCATTTATACCCTTGTTTTACTTATTATAAAATGGTTTTAAAGGAATCTTTCCGTCATTTTCTAAACAAGGTACTTTATAACCTTTTTGAAAAATTAAGGTAAGAATGTTTTTTTAACTCATACAGTGGGTGTGTTTATTCACTTCCGTTATAACACATTTGAAACTTCCCTTACAATATTATAAGGATATTTTCAAAATAAATTTTTTATTCTATAATTACATGACTTTTAAATGATTTCAAAATCTAAAGAGTTATTTCCTCCAAATATTTTTGATTTCATCTATGTCAACATGCTTTAATGGATTTTATACTTGTTTGAAGTTGATTTATTATGATACAAATATTCCATATTGTATTGATGTTTTTGTGATATGTTTGACTATGGATGTGTTATTTTTATACCATTCATGGTTTATGGTTAATGTATTAACATTTCGTATGCAATTTTTAATAAGAATTTTTATGTTATGTTTCAACCTTTTCATATGAGGAATTCATTGGACATAGTAAGTGATGGGTGGAGCCCGCTATAGCTCCTCTATGCATCGGTAGGTCTCATGAGACAAGCTAGTGTCTTGGCACAAGGCCTTGAAAAAAATATTATTTGTAGTCTTGGCACGAGGCCTTGACTATGTGGTTATGATGTCTGACATTATGCATTCAATCATTATGAAATTAGGTATTGATATTACATGTTATTATTCGACTAGTAAAATATATATGTGAATAAGTAAATGGAATTATTTGATTTATATTTTCCATATTATGCTTAATTTTAAGTTTAAAAGTATTTTTTTATTTTTATACATTTCCTTAAATGTTTATGATTATTTATGATAGTTTCTGCTAATTGTTATCCTTACTGAGCATCTGAGCTCACCCCTTTCTTATGTTTTCTTTTTCCCAGGATTCCAAAAAAGTGTATTATGTTTAATATACAGGGTTAATATAAGGGAATAATGGTGTTTACAATGGATTATTTATGTTGTGTCTTATGTTTGAATGTGTAATGCAACGTTCATCTATGTAATCTATCTTCCAAGACTGCAAAACTAATCGGTTCTTCGGGACTTGATTCCTTGAAATCATGCCAATGTATTAAAATAATGCACTGAATCTGGGTAACTATGGTCGTGGTGTTACATATAATCTAGTATATATTAAAGTTGAACTTGAAAATTTATATTTTATTTAAAAGAACATGTGTGTAGTTTTAGGTTCTTAAAATTGGGTTTTGAATGTTTGAACACATGGAATGTACAATTTTTTGTTTTCTAAACATGTTTTGGAAATACGAAAGTTTATGAGAATTTAAATTAATTTTTATTTTTTAATTCTATTAATGGAACATTATGTGATATGAAAATTCATTTCCATTTTTTGTCTCTTATGGTTGGACATCATCTTATTGTGAATAAATTAACTTTATTACTCTAATAACTTTTGATGAGATTTATAATAATTAAAATAGGGTAGAAGGTGATGAAATTAAAGGTATGATTTCTCTAATACCTTGTTTAAACTTATTTTGGGGGACAAGATTAAGAAATTTAAGGTTTGGTTATCTCAATATATATTTCCAAATGATTAAAAATATTTTTAAAAATATTTTAATTTCAATAATTTTCATAGTTATGGTTTCATATCTTATAAAGGAGGATATAGTTTTTGAAAATAGCATTTATATAGGTTTAATGGAATATAAGGTAATAGTTTAAAAATTATATTGAGTTACTTAAATTATTTTTAAAATTGAATGGTTTTCAAATTTAATTATCATTGAATTATAAAACTATAATGGTTTTGAATTTTTGATAATCACAAAGGGGATGAAGTTTTGAAATTAAATTATTGATGAAATCATCTTTCAAATTATTCTTAAAAACCGTTATTAGTTTTCTTTTTGAAGTATTAAAAAACGTTTAATGAATTTCATTATGAAATATTGAAATTATTTTTATTTATATTTCTGATAAATGCATCATTCATATCTTTTCATTGTTAATTTATTAAGTGTTTATGGTAATAAAAAAAGAAGATATTATTATACCTCACTTTCTTAGGTGGTTTTAATGTTCACAAACACTCATCATTATTTATAATCATTTCATTTCATGAATTTCAGTGTTTCTATTTTAGAATTTTTTTTAATAATTTTTCAAACCAGTTAGAGTGATGAAAAGGATCATGGAAGAAATTTTTGGATCCCTCAACCTATAAGTTTCAGTGACTACCAAGTGGACCACAATGGGTGTCCTGTGGTACCCGGACAGAATTACAGTTTTTTCCTGATGTTGATGGCCATCTAATGTGATATATAAAAACTTAATTTCTATCTAAGTGCCACTAGATGGATATTAAAACCCACTAGTTATTAGATGGTGTCCATAAAAACTCAAAAACTAGTTTTTAGAGGGTGTCAGATAACTTAATTCAAACTCCAATGGATCTCTATGACCCTTAGAGGCTTCAAAACATTCCTTAAGATATTGAGACTATAAATACAAACCCTTGGGTCCTTTTATGGTTATGGTTACCTTTAATATTAATTCTAGAACTAAATTGTGTTGCTTTTCTATTATTCTTATTCTCTCTTATAATTGTCTCTCTTCCACCCACTTTTTTTGTATTATTTCGGGATGATTGAAGGTGTGATTCAAAGGGATTTCATATAGAAAGTTCTTCTTTTTTATATTCTTTGGAGATCACTACCATTAAATGTGAGGGGTTTTGGTGTTCAAAACCGTAAGTGATAGATATTGAGTTCTTGATGTAATGCCACGACCCTCGATACCCAGAGTCGGTGCATTATTACATAACATTGGCATGATAACAAAGGATCAAGTCTTGAAAGACCGATTAGTTTAGTATTCTTGAAAACACTAGATATATTCATAAGTCTTACATTACATCATAAGTTAAAAAAACTACAACAACATATTGTCTTCATATCCCCTCATACTATCCCTGCAGGTCATTCATAAATTACTTCTTCACATCCAGGGAAAAATAAAACATTGAAAGGGGTGAGCTCAGATGCTCAGTAAGGATAACAATATAGCATAATCTTTCATAGATAATCATAAACACTTAAAGAAATTTATAACTAAAACAAAAGCCTTTTAAACTTGAACTTCAGCATAATATGGCAAAGATAAAATGAAATAATTACATTTACTTATTCACATGGATATTCTACTAGTCGAACAATCACATGCAATATCAATAACCACTTTCATAATGATGGAATGCATAATTCCAGACTATCATAACCACATAGCCAAGGCCTCATTCCAAGACTACAAATAAGATTTTTCCAAGGCCTTGTGCTAAGGCACTAGTTTGTCTCATGAGACCTACCGATGCATCGAGGAGCTATAGAGGGATCCACCCATCACTTAATAAGTCCAATGAATTCCTCATAAAAACAGGTTTAAACATAACATAAACATTCATATTAAAACTAGAATATGAAATTTCAATACTTTAACCACAAACCATGAATGGTATAAAAATAGCACATCCACAGTCAAACATAACACATTTGATACAATATGGAAGATTGTATTGTATCAGATTATCCTCAATCGATAATAATGAATGATATTTACATAGATTAAAATAACCATTAAAACTATTTGAGAGAAATACTCCCCTTTTCTTGAAATCATTTAAAATTCACACTATTTGTCAAGAAGCCATTTAAAAATAGATTTTTGAATCAAAGTGTCCCATACCACTTTGAAACTTTTAAAAGGAGTTTTAGTTTTAAAACTTTAATGTCCATATAAATAAATCATTAAAACCATTTTTAAAACATGGACATTAATGATCAAGATCTAGAAGAATAAGTCTTTAAAACATTTAAAAATGGTATTTTAGTTAGAGTTTCTAACCAAAAGAGAGACACTTGAATAAAAATAATTGAGGTAATCAAAACTTTGTAATATCATGAGAATAAAGGAATTCATGATATACTATGTCAAAGTACATTATATACACCACATAAAAGTGATTTGGTGTATAACAACCAAGAAGCCTCAATGGAATGTAAATTGAGATGAAATCTCTCATAAAGGCCGTATCCTTAGGTTAAGGATAAATAAACAACATAATTATGTGTGAAAAATATAAATACACTAAATATGATTGGATATTCAGTGTAAAACAATCAAAGGACATTCACACATATTCTAGTAAAAACAATACCAATGAATTGGATGTTTATCTCAACAAATCGAGATTGAGTAAAAATTACTCTTATCAAGTTCATACTGATGACTTGAGAATTTATAAATGGAGTGATTATGTGTATAAAAATTATATGCACCAAAAGGGGAGTGGAAATTGTGAAATAATCAAATGAATAGTGATTCCACACATAATCTTGGAGTAAAATAATCAATGAAGTATGCGTAAAGTCGAATGAGTGGAAATTGAAATTTCAAATTCCCTTATCAATTTGGTAACTTATGAAACATTAACCCGTGAAAGAAGGATCATAAAATGATTATGTAAATACCCATAAATTAAAGTATATTAAACAATTAATACAATCATGGGAAGTACACACGCCACATGCAAATAAATAAGTGGTGAACAATGGAAATCTCACTGAATTAAAAGTGAGATAAGAAACCCCTTACTTTGTACTTTTTCCTTGGTCGATGGTAGGTTAACGTCATGTATAATGGTGAAATAATTATTATTGAATTATAAAAGAATAATTTACATTAATATGATATCATAAATGATCTTTTAACATTGATTTGTTAATAATATCTTAGTATTATCGTCATTTCGGGTGTTAACTTACTCGTTTTCCTTTATATTATTTGTTACGTAATTCGTGTTTGTTATGGATAGGTTGTATATTATCCATATCCATAATTATATCAAGTACTTAAACATTATTTTTAAATCATAAAATGATAATTATACTTTAATGGATATGATGGAGAATGAATCTCATCGCTTTCGTGGAGACGGTAGTCCGTACGTACGCACGAGCGAAAATATCATTCTTTTGATGTTAAAATAATATATAATTGGATGGTATATCATATAAAAAGAATAATTATAATGTTATATTTATTATTTACATGAATTAAACATCATTATTATACACATCCAAATAATAATTTATTGAATGACAATTACACCACGACGTGGAGATGGTAAGCCGTACGTACGCACGTATGGTGACATGTCATTCAAAGGATGGATAGAATACTGAATATGTTTGTACCATATTTATAATATTACAGTATATAGGATATACTGGATTCATTAACAAATAAATAATAAGTTTAAGAAGAAAATAATTTGAAAAAGGGTGGTAAAAACATTACCTCTTTTTCGGGTTCTTCCTTTTGATTTGATCAAAAAGGATCCTTAGGTTGGCTTTCTGATCAAAATAAAGACTCTAGGTTATATTGAGGGAAGTTGAGAGAGTATTTGGGCAGGGTTTGGCCGAACCAAAATGCTTTGAAGGTGTGAAGTAATGAGAAGGGGGAGTACCCTTTTATAAGAGGGGTGAGGGGCACCTTTGGAAAAGCTAAAAATATTATTTTATAATAAATTCAGATTCGGTTTCTAATGGCTCAAAAGTAGATTATTTAAAGGTTAAGGTGGGGATAGGTCTAAAACCACTCAACCAATATAATTTAGACAGGTTTGGGTCATTATATTAACCTTATCATTAATTATTAACTCTTAGTTAATTAGTTTCACTTTTACAATGTCTCTCTGTATTTTTGTATTATATGGTTAATAAACTTACTATATACATCCAAGAGGCCCCCAAGTGGTCCATTAATGATACACCTATAATGATATAAGTCTCTTGGCCGAACATTATATTTTTAAGAATTTAATATCAATTAATAATATAATATTTTGTTTTTAAACTCTTTTATGTCAATTTTGACACTATTCAATAATTGATTTTTGTGAAACTCATAACAGAATGATTACTTATAAAAAAGTCCATTAAATCAATCCTAATATGTAATATTAACCTATAAAATAATTATAATTCAATAAAAGTCTCCAATTATATTTATTTGGGTATTTATAATATCAATTATTTTAATTTTTCACTATAATGGTAATTACTGCATCATCATTGTGTCATAATTAAATTAAATTATTTAATGTCTAAAAATTATAAATAAAATACCATTATTTAGGAAATCTTTTTATATTTATAATTAATATTTATAATGGAAATTATCTTATGTATAACCCTATATTAAAAATGTTTTAGTAAATAAACTTTGATTTTAACTCTTTTAACTCTTCTTTGAATTAAATAATAATAAATGTCCTAATCTATTCCAAGTAGGCCTAAATGATAATAGTTTACTCCTAAGGTTGTTTTTGGTCTATATAAACTTTTACAATAGAATTATAACATGTTTTAGGGTAATGTTAATATCATTGTTACCTTTAATTACCCTATTTACTTTTAACCGTTGTACATAAAAGTTAAAAGTTACTATTCACAAAAAATTATTTTCATCTCATTGAATCACATTTTACTCCTTGATATTAAACGTGTATCTTGGATTTTCTAAATTCTACTCACAGAAGCGGTAAAATTAAGTTTTATGAAAAATTCAGTTTTTTTAACTACCACTTAGTGGTTTCACTATTCATCAAAAAATGAAAGTTTCCAGAAAAATACCAAAAATTGGGCCTAAGCTATATTTGATATTATGAATTCCAAATGATTTTTATTTTACAAAATTCAAAACATATTATTTTCATTAATTAATTTAAAAATTAATTCCCGTCGTCCAAACAAATAGCGTGTTTTTAAGAGATAATAACTATCAAGAGATTGACACTTGTTTATGTCTGGTTTAAATGTGAAATTACATCCAATGACAAACATTGTATTAAATGGTAAAAAATATATTCTAAATATACTTTAAAACCACTCAAATTAATAATTTATCACTATTAATTATTTCGATTAAAAAATTTGTTTTTAATTAAAATTTAGTAATTTTCACTATTCATCAAAATATGAAAGTTATCTGAAAAGTACCAAAATTTCACCCTAAGCTAATTTTGATATTACGAATCCAAAAATGAAGTCCATTTCAAAAGATAAAATGTATAAAATTTCAAAAAGTAGGTATTACTATTCATAACGGCTAGTTTGATTAGTTGTGGTGTGTTAGAACTTGAAGTTGCGTACAACACACGCTACTGTATTATTCAGAGAGAAGCATACTGTGGAAGCTTGGGGTGTTACATTCTCCCCTCCTTCAATAAATTGTGTCCTCACAATTTTTAAAATTGGTCTTGGGAATATAATGGAAAGTCCCACATCAGAAAAATAGTCAACAAAACTATCACTTTAAAAGAAAGAAAGATAAGTAAAAAAGGTCACCTGAGATAACTTATACTAGGATTCCATGTAGAAAAACATGGATATGGATGATAAAATAAGTTTCAAGTTATGATGGATAGGGATAGAGAACATGATCAGAATAAAGTTAACAATAAGAAAACCACAAACTTGTGATGGGACAAACGATCATTAGTTTCCCAGTAGGAAAATTAAACGGACAACATTTTTTGTTTTAAGTTACATTACATAAGGACGAGGAATTAATTTATGATATTGACAAAGAACATAAAGAGATATAATTACTTTTTAAGTAGAGTTTCATTCTTTAGTAAATTTTTACCACTAACTCATTTTTTTGAACAATGAGTATTGAAGAAGACTTGGTCACAATGGAAGAGATAGAATAAACTTCTATAGAAATACATGATCCACGTAGAATAAAATATATATTTACCTTGTCTTTAGAGATTAATGAAAACCAAAATGTTTAGTATAATATCTGATGATCCCCCAAATGGATATTCCATTAGAGAGAAAAAAACACTAATCTTAATTTCTAAAATTAAACCATCAATACCCCAAAGTTAAATAAATACCATTAAATAATAAATTGTCCTTAAAATCCTTCAATATAATCCAAACTAATATTGAAACCCAAAAGTTATTAAGAATTTAGTCTTCCATGTTAAATTGTATCTCCAAATGACATTAATTACTCTTAAAGTCACATACTTAAAAGTAATTAACCTAATCATTTGCATAAATAACCCAAATCACTATAAATCCACAATAAAAACATAGATAAAAATCCAACATTAATCCTAAATTGAAATCCCATACTATTATATTTTCCTTGGGCATATAGTGTTCACAACAAAGCGAACAACTTCCAAAATAACATTTATCACTTAATCATCAAATTATTTTCCTATACTAAGGGTATTCATTTGATAAGACATAAGATCACAAATCAAATTATTATTGATCAATAAAATAATTTAACTAAAAATAATAGTCACACTAACCAGGGACTTCACGTAGTCCAGTGGTAGGCGATAAATCCCAATCACACTTTGGTTGTGGGTTTGATTCCCACAGTTTTGTCCGACGCGACGGGTTGTCACACGGTCTGCGTGTTTTCCTTTTTCAAAAACTATATTTTATAACATTACCAAAATGAGATAAATTCCTCAAAATAACCATAACATAATTTAACCACAAATCTTATCTCATACCTTACATTTTCATTATAATAACTTGTAATTGCCTCAAACCCAATGATCATATAATACCAAATTGTTATTTATAACTATATCCACAACAGAAAAGATAATTCTTCCTCAAATATAATTTTCACATGATAAATTGTAGGTTTAAACATACCGGAGAAAATTATTCCAATGTAATCCCATCAATAAAGAGCACTAACACTTTTAAACATTTTACCATCCATTTATTTCCACATAGGTTCTTCATTATATGTTCCTCGGGTTCCCACATTGCCTCTTCCATTTTATGATTTCTCTATAGAACTTTTACCAGATGAGTCATCCGGTTTCTCAACACTTGATCTTTGGTATGAAGAATTCTGATAGGCTCTCCACAATAAGATATATCAGGTTATAGTTCTAATTCTTCATATGTGAGTACATGCGTTGGGTCAGGCATGTATTTTGTCACTAGAGATATGTGGATCACAACATGAACTCTGGAGAGACTAGGCGGATTTGCCTTTTGGTAGAATGCGTTCATGTGTCACAATGGTACCTTAGGAATTTTTCAAAATCATCTACTTCCTTTACCCAAAAACTCCTCATCCATCTTGGATTATATCGATTGAAGCATCGATGCATCATAAAAAAATAGGTATTTCTTATATATAATTTTGAGACATCGTCTTTAACATGTTTTTTTAGAAAAATTCTCACTGATTCATCTTCAAATATTTCAAAATAAGGTTTTGGTAAATCAGTTTCCGTATATCCCAAAAGACATAAATATATAAATTGATACATATAGGCTGCTCGAAGGTCTCCCTCTTCTGCAGCATCTAGAAATCATTTAGTGCATCGTAATTTTGAGATAAAGTGAATAATTTGAAAAGACCCTGATGGTACTTCCCACGCTTAGCGTGGTAAGAATGTCGAGAGCACAACATTATCCCATAGTCGGTACTTGATCCTTGAAATAATCATGCAATGCTAGAGGTATTGGATGTCTCATAAAGTTGTTTGCATGTAACTTGGACATTTGAAAAAGTTTCAACATCATCTGCGCATGACTTCTGGATAATAACTGTAAGTAGTTCTTCAGGAAGAGAGAGAAGAGTTGTTCGTGATCTTGCCCCCTCCATGTTTCAACTAACAAAAAGAAAATACAATTAGGGTTTTTGAATACTTATCTAATAAGAATTTAAAAAAATAGACATAATAGGATAATCTTGTAATTGAACAATATATCTAACTTGGGGTACCCTATGTTAAAATCTAGGTTATCCACTATATATTTGTTGACATATATTCTTAGGGGAATTTTTTTGAATTACCTTAATAATGGTTCATACTAATCTTGTGAATTTACCAAAGCGGATCCCCCAGGAGTGTCGTAACCAAGAGTGCAGAAAGGCCTGTTGTCGTGCACTAGTTCCCATTCGAGTCTAGCTCAAAGTGGTGTTTTTGGGTTTTACCCCTAGGTACATCTGTGCCAGAGTCGCCTCTACCTGCTCGTATCCAGACAAAGATGTATTTATCGGAAAACTCACAAAATATCTACAATACCAAAATTATATTATGTTCTTCTATACTAATCCTCAAATTCTCCCTTAGGGCTATGTGATCTAATAAGAGTTTATCTAAATCTAGCTTCCAAGGTTTGTACTAAACATCCTCTGATACCAACTGTAACGCCCCGAACCTAGATACCCAGAGTTGGTGCATTATTACATAACATTGGCATGATCACAAAGGATCAAGTCTTGAAAGACCGATTAGTTTAGTAGTCTTAGAAACACTAGATATATTCATAAGTCTTACATTACATCATAAGTTAAAAAAAACTACAACAACATCTTGTCTTTATATCCCCTCATACTATCCCTGCAGGTCATTCATAAATTACTTCTTCAAATCCTGGGAAAAATAAAACATTGAAAGGGGTGAGCTCAGATACTCAGTAAGGATAACAATATAGCAGAAACTTTCATAGATAAGCATAAACACTTAAAGCAATTTATAACTAAAACAAAAGCCTTTTAAACTTGAACTTCAGCATAATATAGAAAAGATAAAATGAAATAATTCCATTTACTTATTCACATGGATATTCTACTAGTTGAAAAATCACATGCAATATCAATAACCACTTTCATAATGATGGAATGCATAATGCCAGACTATCATAACCACATAGCCAAGGCCTCATGCCAAGACTACAAATAAGATTTTGCCAAGGCCTTGTGCCAAGACACTAGTTTGTCTCATGAGACCTACCGATGCATCGAGGAGCTATATCGGGCTCCACCCGTCACTTACTAAGTCCAATGCATTCCTCATATGAATAGGTTTAAACATAACATAAACAATCGTATTAAAACAAGCATACAAAATGTCAATACTATAACCACAAACCATGAATGGTATAAAAATAGCACATCCACAGTCGAACATAACTCATTTGATACAATATGGAAGATTTTATTGTATCAGATTAACCTCAATCGATAATAATGAATGATATTGACATAGATGAAAATAACCATCAAAACTATTTGAGATAAATATCCCCCTTTTCTTGAAATCATTTAAAAGTCACACTATTTGTCAAGAAGCCATTTAAAAATAGATTTTTGAATCAAAGTGTCCCATACCACATTGAAACTTTTAAAAGGAGTTTTAATTTTAAAACTTTTATGTCTATATAAATAAATCCTTAAAACCATTTTTAAAACATGGACATTAATGAGCAAGATTTAGAATAATAAGTTTTTAAAACATTTAAAAATGGTATTTTAGTTAAAGTTTATATCCAAAAGAGAGACACTTGAATACAAATAAATGAGGTAATAAAAACTTTTTAATATCATGAGAATAAAGTTATTCATGATATACTATGTCAAAGTACATTATATACACCACATAAAAGTGATTTGGTGTATAACAACAAAGAATACTCAATGGAATGTAAATTGAGATGAAATATCTCATAAAGGCCATATCCTTAGGTTAAGGATAAATCAACAACATAATTATGTGTGAAAAATATAAATACACTAAATATGATTGGATATTCAGTGTAAAACAATCAAAGTACATTCACACATATTCTAGTAAAAACAACACCAATGAATTGGATGTTTATCTCAACAAATCGAGATTGAGTAAAAATTACTCTTATCAAGTTCATTCAGATGACTTGAGAATTTGTCAATGGAGTGATTATTTGTATAAAAATTATATCCACCGAAAGTGGAGTGGAAATTATGACATAATAAAATGAATAGTGATTCCACACATAATCTTGGAGTAAAATAATCAATGAAGTATGCGTAAAGCCGAATGAGTGGAAATTGAAATTTCAAATTCCCTTATTAATTTGGTAACTTATGAAACATTCAACCATGAAAGAAGGATCATACAATGACGATGTAAATACCCATAAATTAAAGTATATTACACAATGAATACAATCATGGGAAGTACACACACCATATGCAATAAATAAGTGGTGAACAATGGAAATCTCACTGAATTAAAAGTGAGATAAGAAACCCCTTACTTTGTACTTTTTACTTGGTCGATGGTAGGTTAACCTCCTTTATAATGGTGAAATAATTGTTATTTAATTATACAAGAATCATTTAAATTAATATGATATCATATATGATCTTTTAACATTGATTTGTTAATAATATCTTAGTATTGTCGTCATTTCGGGTGTTAACTTACTCGTTTTCCTTTATATTCTTTGTTATGTAAGCCGTGTTTGTTATGGATAGGTTGTATCTTATTCATATCCATAATTATATCAAGTACTTAAACATTATTTTTAAATCATCAAATGATAATTATACTTGAATGGATACGATGGAGAATGAATCTCATCGCTTTTGTGGATACGGTAGTCCGTACGTACGCACGAGCGACAATATCATTCTTTTGATGTTAAAATAATATATAATTGGATGGTATATCATATATACAGAATAATTATAATTTTATATTTATTATTTACATGAATTAAACATCATTATTATACCCATCCAAATAATAATTTATTGAATGACAATTACACCACGACGTGGAGACGGTAAGCCGTACGTACGCACGTATGGTGACATGTCATTCAAAGGATGGATAGAATAATGAATATGGTTGTACCATATTTATAATATTAAAGTATATATGAGATACTGGATTCATTAACAAATAATGAAGGAGTTTAAGAAGAAAAGAATTTGAAAAAGGGTGGTAAAAACATTACCTCTTCTTCGAGTTCTTCTTTTTGATTTGATCAAAAGGGCTCTTTAGGTTTGCTTTCTGATCAAACTAAGGCCTCTAGGTTGTAGTGAGGGAATTTTAGAGAGTATTTGGGAAGGGGTTGGCCGAACAAAAAGGCTTTGAAGGTGTGAAGTAATGAGAAGGGGGAGTGCCCTTTTATAAGAGGGGTGAGGGGCACCTTTGGAAAAGCTAAAAATATTATTTTAAAATAAATTCAGTTTCAGCTTATAATGGATACAAAGTGGATTATTTAAAGTTTAAGGTGGGGATAGGTCTAAAACCATTCAACCAATAAAATTTAGACATGTTTGGGTCATTATATTAACCTTATCTTTAAGTATTAACTCTTAGTTAATTAGTTTCACTTTTACAATGTCTCTTTGTATTTTTATATTATATGGTTAATAAACATACTATATACATCCAAGAGACCCCACAAGTGGTCCATTAATGATACACCTATAATTATATAAGTCTATTGGACGAATCTTAGATTTTTAGGAATTTAATATCAATTAATAATATAATATTTGTTTTAAAAACTCTTTTATGTCAATTTTGACACTATTCAATAATTGATTTTTTTGAAACTTGTAACAGAATTTTTACTTCTAAAAAACTCAATTAAATCAATACTAATATTTCATATTAACCTATAAAATTAGTTTAATTCAATAAAAGTCTCCAATTATATTTATTTGGGTATTTATAATATCAATTATTTTAATTTTTCACTATTATGGTAATTACTGCATCATCATTGTGTCATAAATAAATTAAATTATTTAATGTCTAAAAATTATAAATAAAATAAAATTATGTATTAAATATTCTTATCTTTCTAATGAATATTTAAAATCTAAATTATATTATATATAACCCTATATTAAAAATGTTTTAGAAAATAAACTTTGATTTTAACACTTTTAACTCTTCTTTGAATTAAATAATAATAAATATCCTAATCTAATCCAAGTGGGAATAAATGATAATATTTTACTCCTAAGGTTGTTTTTTGTCGAGATACACTTTTCCAATAGAATTATGACATGTGTTAGGGTAATATTAATATCATTGTTACATTTAATTACCCTATTTACTTTTAACCGTAGTAAATAAAAGCAAAAAGTTACTATTCACCAAAAATTATTTTCATATCATTGAACCACATTTTACTACTTGATATTAACCATGTCTCTTGAATTTTATAAATTCCACTCACAGAAGCGGTAAAATTCAGTTTTATGAAAAATTCAGTTTTTTAACTACCACTTAGTGGTTTCACTATTCATCAAAAAAATGAAAGTTTCCAGAAATATACCAAAAATTAGGTCTAAGCTATATTTGATATTATGAATTAATAAATGATGTCTATTTTACCAAATTAAAAACATATTATTTGCGTTAATTAATTTAAAAATTAATTCCCATCGTCAAAACAAATAGCGTGTTTTTAAGAGATAATAACTTTCAAGAGATTGACACTTGTTTATGTCTGGTTTAAATGTGAAATTACAACCAATGACTAACATTGTATTAAATGGTAAAAATATATTATAAATATACTTTAAAACCACTCAAATTAATAATTTATCCCTATTAATTATTTCGATTAAAAAAGTTATTTTTAATTAAAATTTAGTAATTTTCACTATTCATCAAAATATGAAAGTTATCCGAAAAGTTCAAAAATTTCACCCTAAGATAATTTTGATATTACGAATCCAAAAATGAATTCCATTTCGAAATATAAAATGTATAAATTTTCAAAAATTATGTATTACTATTCATAATGGCTAGTTTGATTAGTTGTGGTGTGTTAGAACTTGAAGTTGCGTACAACACACGCTACTATATTATTAAAATACAAGCATACCGTGGAAGATTGGGCTATTAAACTTGATTCAATTTTATTGTGAGAGGTTGGTTTAACCTACCATCAAAGTATAGGGATTTATTTTCTAACCACAACAAATAAAAGGCTAATGGGTTTCTTTCTATAACTTCTAAAAATTGAGTACGATTGGGTTTCTTGGTACAACAACTAAAAACCAAGTTTTTAAAGTATTTTTCTTGATAAAATGACTAAAAAATTGAGATTAGGTTTCTTACAATAACTATTATAAATGAACAATTTTAATTTTGTAACGGGTTGGTTGGCTACCACTAAAAAAAAATTTAATGCAAAACCAATCAAGGATCTTGAGAGAAGGAGATATAGGGATCTCTTTTTGTATTTTAACAAAACTATTTTATCAATTTATTATGCATCGAATTTTATTTTTATATTTCAATTGTTATTACCTCTTTTGAAATTAGTTTATCACCTTTTTTTAAAAACAACTCTTTTTTTATTTTTTAAAATGTTTTAAAAGGAAATGAACCTTGTATTTCCATATTTACTCAGAACAATAATTTTTCATGTGTGTTACATTTTTGTCAAAAAAATAACACCTTTGAGTAGGTTCCTATTCATTGGCCCAATCTATATCATTTAAAATATGGGTTGACTTTGGAATCCCTCTTGGTGGCTACCTAGTCATGTTTGATAAAAGCATGGGTGTGTCAAAAGATGGACCAAAGTTTTAATATTCCCTTATAGGAATCCATAGAGAACTGTAGTAGTTGTTAATAATCTATAGTCAATAAACTATATCAATGAACTACTCCAAATATAAGCGTATGGAAGCACATTTTGTTGTCACATGTGTGAAAGGATACTATAATTCTTGGAAGTTACCACAATCACTGTAATGTTGATCCAGTAAAATGACAAGTACGCAACCACTACTACCATTTATAGGATCATGATACTCAGTGAAATAATATATATAATTCACATGATCAAATGACTAAAAACTAAATTTTATATCCTCCTAAATAATCCTATAAATATTATAGTATAAATGGTGACCATATCGCATCCTTCTGCTCATACCCTCTCCGGATTACTATCATAATTCCACAAAATGATTTACTGTGAGATAAAAGGTATGCTATACTAATCCTATAATTTAAATTTAAAATATTTTATTAAATTTATATTATAATTATGGGTATTCTAATTAAAATATTTTTAAATATTTTTAATTACCTGTGATGTGTAACTTTTGGACTCCCATCATCATATGTTAGAAACCATTTATCCTTTGGAATTTATGTCATGTAGTTGTATAATTATTGATTAGATCTATAAATACCATTAAAAAATATCATCCATCCTCTATTTTTGAATCTTATATGTTAAAAAATAAGTGATAATTATGATGAATATGACTGTAACTACTATAATTATTTTTTGAAAATAAAATAATATTCATACGATGTTTTATGACTACTTTCTTCATGTTCTCATCCTTAAACTTCTTTCACACATTGATTAAAATTTTTCAAATATAGTATCAATGAAATAAATGGGGTGGTGTAATGACTCAATTTTTTCCTTTTAATTATGTATAATATTTTAGGGAATATTTTTAGAGCTAGTAACTGAGTCGGCATGAGATTCTAGTGCTCAAAGATGCCCAGTAATGGTATATTTAAAAATTTAAATATATTAAAGAACACATGTTAATGTTTTTTGTTTAAATGCTTTTACTATTGTTTGGGGCCTTTTATGGGAAATATAATACCATGGTTGTTTTTTAAAACATGGGATTTACCCTAGGTATGACATAAGGTTGGTCGGTGCAGGGCATTCCATGGGGGTGACCATTGATGGGTGCATTTAATAAAATAAGTAACTAATTTATTTATTTTAATTAAATGACCTAACCTAGACTAATTATCTATAAATATTTAATTATGTAAAAATTACAGGCTTAGTTGCATAACCCTGGTAGTATTACAGGATCCAAGGAGTGGAGCCACTGATGGATGATAGATCGTGGAGCAGCAATTGTTCTGCGAGGGATTTTTCATTCACTAATGAAATTCTTAGATCTCGCTAACAAAAATGTAAATAACCCATTATTAATAATTAATAAATCTGAACCCAAGGAAAATATTTTAATTTATGGATTTCCATAGTTATTGAGATTGATGAAGCACTGATTTTTATTATCTTGCTTGTTTCTGGTGATTTTTGTTCTTCCCATGAGCCCTGTTTCAATAGATTTTCTTGAATCCTTTGGTTTATATAATTTGTGACCTTGTTTCCACTCTTAATCCATATTTGGTAATATTTATATGGAATTACACCATTAAATGATGTTTTATCACTATGTTTATATGTTTTTCTCCCTAGTGTTCTTGGTGTTATTCATCGTTGGACCATGGGATCGCGGTTTGACATTGTCGGGGTGGGATTGGGCATGATTGAACCCCCAAATTCATAGTGATTGCATGGAAAACACATAGATCTGTTTTTTATGGATGGATTTAGTTGTGATGTGGGTAGGAGATAATGGACTCAAGGATTTGAGATCTATATTGCTGATGGGGTGGGAGATGGCTTCGCACAGGTGGTTGGATTTCTGATTTCTAGCCACCACAGGTCAAAGATCGATGGTTGATGATGAACGCATTTGATTTTAGCTAGTCAACATGTGTGGAAGGTGGTCAAAATGGTGTATATGAATCTATTTGAGTACCAAGCTTTATTTCCTATGAAAAATTCAACTACAAGTTGTGTATTCTAGAAGAATACACACCATGTTTTTCAGATTCCTATGGTGGAGAGGGTTTTGGATGAGTTAAGGATCATATGTTTTGTGGATAGAAATACACACTATCTAACCTTACCTAGGTTTCTAAGTCAGGTGTCGGATTCACATTCCTAGAGACACCACATGTTCATACATTCCATGTACTATGTGGACATGTCGTGTGGCTATATATGGCCAAATGAGCCGTGTGCCAAGGGTACACACCCAAGACTCGGGGTAGACATACACATAGTTCCTACAGGTGGACACTTCATGTGATGTGACATGGATTTCAAATTAGTGTCTTGGGTAGAACACACATAGGCATTGAGGTGAGGACACATTCTATGAGACCCCTCATACACACTGTGTACTTCTCCCAGTAACTTCAGCCTTGCATATCTCTTTTATTAGGACTCAGATGTTGGGATATGAGTAGCCAATCCTAAGTTTTTTCATATAAGTATGTGATGGTAGAATTCATAGTGGATTTTGAGATATGACATGAGTTTTTACGAGAATGATTCTTCTTCAGGTGATGTTTGATCGATGGAAATGATCAAGTAGGACCACCACCAGGATTTTGGGCTTAACCCCCCCCCCCCACCCCCACCCATCACACTAGGTCACAAGTCCCCCATAATCTTTTCATGGGTTGAGGGTAAATACCCTAATGCACTGGGGAACAAATATTCTATCTATTGAGTGACACCCCCTATCGCACAAGGTCATGGGTCCTCTATTGGAGATTGTACCTCCTTTGTTGTAGAGCACAGAGAAGAGGTGTGGGTCCTCCACATGGATATAGAGATAGGTATTTTATGATGTTGGGAATCAGAGATAGTCCATTAAAACTACAATAAGATTCATTATTCTTAGCTGGTTTGTGGAGATGGATATCCCCTTTCTCTCTCATTTGATTTTATTTAAGAATATATATATTATTAGATTGAGATGACTGATTGACTATTTCTATCTCTTTCTCCCTCTTTGGTTTTTAATCCATCATACTATATTTGTATATATTCATTCCTTTATGGTATTTTCCTATATGTTTCGTTTCTTGTACAGATGATAGACAAATCGGTGGTGACTTCAAAGGAGCATAGTAGTACTTTGGTGTATAGACCATGTTCAATGGTCAGACTTAGAGACTAGGATCCAAGATCTCTTCAGTGTTCTTAATTTTATATTTATTATAATTTTGGGGTATATTTTTGGTTGGGAATGTATTTTTATCCTTTATTATTCGATTTCATCATACTCTGATTTATTTCTTAGAGGTTATTACAAGTATAGTTATACTCTATAGGTTGCAGTCTTTTATTATTATTCCTATTCAATTTTCATATAGATGGTTATGTGTGTGTGTGTACTTGTACATTAGGATAATACTTCCAATATAATATTATTCATTCACGACACATTTCACTTGACCTTTTCCTATTGGAGGTGGTCTTCAAGAGTTGCGACTTGACTTGCTACACGCAAGATGAGCCCTAGTGGTCCAGGTCATGATAGTGTGGTATCAATGGTGTTCTTTCCTATAGTTGGTGTTTGATTTTATCCATGATGAGGATTGGTTTGTAATTTAGGTAAATGGTTTCCAAGTGTTTCATGTACAGATTTTGGACCTGGGAACCTAGTGTTGGTGTGTCGGCCGACATATCCATTTACCAGGACTCTGAATACCTACTTGTAAACTTGTCATACTGAGGCATCTGTTATAAGGAACACTTGATACATGAATCACATTGGATTGAGTCCTTTGACTTTTATTTTATTATTGATTTAGCTCCCCATATATATGATCATCATACCATTGTATTTATTGATAACTTTTAGGATGCCTCTCTGATGACAACATGATAAGATGCCAATACAAGATTGTGATGACGATCATTTGAGTGATGAGGCCTTAGTTCAGGGACCCACTCATGAGGTATTTCCTCTAATAGGGAACAAAAAAGTGTTACCCCCTTTTGATTAGTGTGTAGATCATCATCCATTGGCATGAGTAGGTGATCAACTATATGTTCAGTAGCCAATAGTTTTGATAGTTCAATATGATGATGTGAAAAGGCTTAGCAGGCTATATGAGTTCTAGTGATAGAGAAAAATGAGGTTTCATGGAGAGATAGACCCTCAGGTAGTAGAGGATTGGATCGAGGAAGTGGTCTAAGTATTCATGATTTATCGAACACCAGATGATTGGGCGATGGTGCTTACGGTCATCCTTTTTCATGAAGTAGTAGGGTGCTAATAGAGTCTGATCACATAGACTTATGATGAGATAATTCTCTCATGTTCATAATTCCAAAAGGTTTACCACGAGGATTATTTCTAATCATGTTTGCGCTCTGTGCGTATTTAGAATCTTCTCAAGCTAAAATAGGTTGATATGTTAATTAATGAGTATGCGATGAGGTTCTCTAACCTCATGTGTTACTACCATTATATGGTGTGGGATGGTTTCTTCAAGGCATATAATTTACAGTATGGTCTTCGCAAATACATCCATTCCATGATCATCTCCCTATACATTCCCACATATCCTGGAGTACTAGAGTGGGATTTGGTTATAGAGAGATTCTTGGTAGAGGGATGTTGAGTGGAGAGTGATGGTATTGGACATGATAGGGTTGATTCATCTATATTTGATAATAGGAGGTAGTCTTTACCGTCTTGGAATAAGATACCTCTTCATTCCTAGACTCAGACACATGGATCTATAGTGTAGGGTTCACAGAGAGGGTCCAATCAGCTTAGAGAGGGGTGATGTTGTGCTTTTGATGAGCGAGGTCACGTGGATTAGGATTACCTAACTAGGAATGTAGTATAGAGTGGTCAGGAAGTAGATGTACTTCCATGGTAAAGACAGTTCCATGATCAAGGAACTCCCAGGCATGGTTAAGGTGGCCCCTAAGGAGGTGGTGTAGATAGAGGAGCAATTTGATCTCTTAAGGGAGGATCTGCTGGTAGATGATGATACAAGATACTTCCACCACCACCCCCAAATGGCCCACTCCAGGTTCATGGATCTGGTGCCATGGGTAGTTATAGGCTATAGAGGGATATGATCAGCTGGCTCATGAGATGATCCTAGGTATGATTTATGTTTACTCTACTTTATCTCTTGTTTTTTTTAACATAGTCATGAGTAATTCCTTCATATCCTTATCCCTCATGTTAGATTTAGATTTATCCATATATACTTTATCCCAAAATATATGGCTAGAGGTTCCTAAAAGGATTGATTCTTTAATATCACACATATACTAAAATTGTGAGTTGGAACACAGTAGAGAGAGTTTCTTGTAGGACCTCTTAGTCCTTGTGATGTGACATTATGGAATCATCTTGGGCATGGACTGGTTTTTAGATGTACATGCCTAGATATATTATCATCATTGTATATTTTGATGTGTGTATATTAATTGTATGTGATTCTACTTTCTGTGAAAGATAGATCTTATGGATGAGTATGTGGGGCTCTCCAGAAGGAAGATACAGCCCATCACCCATCATTTGTCATGTTTTTCCCTTATTTTAGTGGTCTCTTAATACATTTATATTATAGTGGTAGTGTATTATTATATGTATTTATTCCTTGAAGTTGTTTTAGGATAATCTTTGTGGTGGGAGATGAACTTATGCATTCAATTTCATCCGAGAACTACACTGATATCTTCTGTAGAATATCAGATGGCCCCTATTGAGCTCAAGAAGTTGAGGTGTAGTTAGATGACCATCAAGATAACGGTTTTATTAGACCTATTTTTCCCCCTAATTGGATCTAGTTTTTTTGTATAAAAGAAATATGTGAGTATGAAAATTTTCATAGATTATCATCACCTAAATCAGGTGATGACCAAGAACTACTACCCCTTCCCAAAAAGTGATGAACTTTTTGATTAGTTGATAGGTGCAATTTAGTTCTTGAATATTGACCTCATATCTGGTAACCACAAGTTGAGGGTTCATGAGGATGATATTCCAAAGAAGGAATTTTGATGTTTCTACAGACAATATGAGTTGCTGATGATGCATTTGTATGTGATTAATTCCCCCACTATGTTCGTAGTGCTCATAAACAAGATCTACCAACATTTATTGAACCAGGACATGTTTTTCTTTATTAAATATATCCTTATATATTCTATTTTAAATGAGGAGCACATAAATCACTTGAGGATGTTCTTAGGATCACTTCAGAAGAATTGACTATATAGTAATCTTTTTAAGTGTCAGTTATGGTTCTGTAAGGATCGATTTTTGGATTATGTCATCTCTAAGAATAGAAAATCTATAGATCTAGTCAAGATTGATGCAGTGATTTCTTGGGATCCACCTAAGATCTTGTTAGAGGCACTGAGTTTTCTTGGATTGGTAGGGTACTACAGAAGGTTCATGATAGGATTGTCTAGGATTATTTCCACTTTTACCACATTTATGTGAAAAGGGAAACCATTTTCTAGGACGGGGTAGTATTAGAGAGCCTTTGAGAAGATAAGGAAGAGGTTAACCAGTGCTATTATATTGAGACCAAAAGATGAGGTAATTGAGTACACAATGTTTTCTAATGCCTCTAGATATAGTCTCAGTTTTATGTTGATGTAGTGGTTGGTAGTGATTTCTTATGGGTGGAGGCCGTTGAGATCACATGAGAAGAACTATTTGACTCATGACTTGGAGTTGGAAGTAGTATTTTCCTTAGAGATGCAGAGGAATTATCTTCTAGTTGAGTGTTTCGTGGTTTACTCATACCACCTGAATTCATGTACATATTCACTCATAGAGTTATTAAACTAATATATGGAATAATTTAGATTTCTTTTAGGTATATGACTTCAAGATAGTCTATACTCATAGGAATGGAAACATGGTAGTATCTTCCCTTAGCAATAAGTCATTTTCTTGCTTGGTGGAGGAGGGTTCAGAGTAGTTGGATTTGTTGCAGCTGACCTTGGTGAAGGATAGGGGTGTATCTTATCTTCATTCAACATTAGTGACTCTGATAATTCATCAGTGTGTAAGAGAATTTTAGTTTGGAGACATCGACTATGATATTCTACATGACTATCCATCCTCATGATATAAAAAATATGGATTTTATGAAGTAGGGGAGCACATCATCATTTTATGGTGATAGATAGTGTTTCTAGTCATGTTATGTGAGGAGGTGATGAGGGAGTTCCATACATATCCATTATATTTACATCCTGGTGTTTCCAAGATGTACAAGGGTATTAAGTAGTAGTTTCTGTGGTCTAGAATGAGGTAGAGTGTTTCTCAGTTCATTTCTTGATTCCTCATATCTCAATAGGTAAAGGCTGAATATCATGATCCATCAAGCTTAAATCATCTTCTTGAGATCCCATAGTTGAAGTGGGATATAATATTAATACATTTTGTGATGAGGCTTCCACGTATAGTGAGATTCCATGACGCTATATGAATAATTGTTGACCAGATCACCAAGTAAGCACACTTTTTTTCATCATAGAGTAGAGATTAGTTGAAATTTTTGGGTAGTTTTATGTATGAGGGATCTTATAGCTTCATGGGGTATCCATAATGATCATATTTGAATGTGATATGTAGTTTATTTCATTGTTTTGGAGATTCTTATTGGAGGAATTTATGAACCAGTTACAGATGAGTCATCCCCAGATAGAAGTTCAGACTGAGCATACTATCTTGGTGTTGGAGGAAATTCTGAGAGCCTTGGTGTTTGAATTTGTCTAGATCTAGAAGTATCACTTGTCATTTGTGGGGTTTTCTTATAACAATAGGTATCACTCCACTATTAGCAAGACACCATTTGAGGAACTATACATGAGACCCTATAGGTCACCCTTATGCTGGAATGAGATTGGTGAGACATCTATTATTGGGTCATAGAATGTTTAGATGAAAATGGAGAGAGTGTATATGATCCACAAGTGTATTAGGATAGCTTAGAGATGATAAAAATATTATACGGACCTATATCGTAGGCTTTTGGAGGTTGATCAGGGAGATCATATTTTTCTAAGATTCTCCCCATAACATTGATTGTAGAGATTTGGTTTGGGAAAAATATATCCTCAAGGATCATTGGTCCATTCAAGATCCTATGGAGACTTGGAAAGGTTTACTACCGCTTTGATTTACCCCCACAACAAGACCATGTTCATGAAATCTTCCATGTGTCATAGCTGAGGAGATACATGCATGACATATCGTGCATTATTGACTTGGGTGAGATGGATATCGAGGATAGATCCATCATCATGGGGTACCTAATGAAAATTGAGGATCAGTAGGAGAGATTCCTATATGGACAGACCATTCCATTGGTTCATGTGCTTTGGTGGCATGAGATCATGTAAGAAAGCTCCTGGGAGTGAGAGAGCAAGATGCGGGCTCAAAATCCCATATTTTTGTATAGATTGTTATTTTTTGGGTGAAAATACTTGAAGGAGGATAGAAAATAGTGAATAATATTTTTATTATAAGACTTTGGAATATTTTAAGGAATATTTTTGGAGCCATATTTTGAATCGGCGTGAGATTCCAGGTTCTGAAAAGGCTCAATATTGATAGATTTAAAATAATAAATATATTAAATCATGCACATGCATATTTTTAGTTCAAGTGGTTTTACTATTATTTGGGACCTTGGATGGAAAATATGAGACCATATTTGTTTTCAAAACACGGGGTTTACCCTAGGTACAACATAAGGTTGGTCAGGGTAGGACAGATCATGCAAGGTGACCTTTGGAAGTTTAATTTAATAAAAAAAATAACTAATTTATTTATTTGATAAAATAAAATAAATTTTCCTAATCCTCTATATAAATTTCATTTGGGAAAAATTCTAGGGTTATCTTCATAACCCTTGTAGGATTAGAGGATCCAAGGGGAAGACCCATTGACGGACAACAAATCATAGAGCATCAATCATTCTCTGAGGGATTCATCTTCGCTAATGAAATTTCTAGATCTTACCAATGAAAATACAACTGACCTGTTATCTTTTTAGTGATCAATCTAAACCTAAGTTAGGGATCATTATTTATGTATTTCTACCCTTATTTTTATTTATCAATAATTTATTTTCATTATCTTATTTAATTTCGAGTGA
The DNA here is from genome assembly GCA_963277665.1 of Viscum album. Lineage (NCBI taxonomy): Eukaryota > Viridiplantae > Streptophyta > Magnoliopsida > Santalales > Viscaceae > Viscum > Viscum album. The sequence goes on along the minus strand of OY728156.1, from coordinate 256,050,441 downwards.
TTTTTTTCTTCGCAAGAGACCAATTTCAATTGGTTTTCTTAAACTCTTTGGTTTTCTTCATCTACATAATTTTTTCACCATTTATCTTTATATGGTAATAATATTATGTAATTTAACCATTGAATGATATTTTATCACTTTTTATGCGATTTTCTCCCTACCATTCTTTGTGTTCTTCTTTGTTGTCTCCCAAGGTTGTAGTTTGATGTTATCGAGGCAGGTTTGAGTGTGATTGAACCCCTGGATTCATGGAGGTTGCATGAATGATGTTTTTAATAGTGGTTTATGGATGGATAGAGGTGTGATTTACGTTTTTGGTGATTTATTCCGGGATTTGGGATTTATATTAGTGATGGGGTGTGTGATGGCTTCACACGAGTCATCAAATTTATGATTTCCGACCACTGGAGGCCGGAGATCGATGGGTAGCGATGAAACCCTTAAATTTAGGGTGGTAGAAAATCATGGAAGGTGGTGGTAATGGAGGATTTGAATGAACATGAGGACTAGACATTACTACATATGAAAAACCTGACTATACATCCTGTAGTCTAGAAGAACACAAGTTGTGTGTTTCGGATTCCCACATCGGCTGGGGTTTGGGATGAGTTATGGATCACATGCCATGTAGCCAATCCCACACACTATGTTACCTTTCCAGGGTGTATAAGCCATGTGTCAGTTATAAATTCCTTAGGACCCCATGCGATCAAACACACCATGTACTATATGGAGAGGTTGTGTGGTTGAACACAACCAACTGATCCATTTTCCATGTGTACATACCTAGGACCCTAGGTAAACTTAAATTTTCTATCCTCAGGTGTACATGACTTGTGTTTTTATAGAGATTCTCAAGCCATGTTCAAGATAGAACACACCCTACTTCAAGGCAAGGACACAAGTCATGTGATGACTCATCCACACAGTCTACTTCTCCCAATAACTTCATCCTTGTATATCTCCATCTTTAGGACTTGGATTTTTTACCTTGTGTATCCTATCTTGATTAATTTTTCACATAGGATACGATGGTGTAAATAATAGTGGATTTTGAGATATTATGAGAGGTGTTATGATTGTGTTTCTTCTTTAGGTGATTCTTAACTGATACAAGTGATCTGGAAGGATCGCCGTAGAGATACCAAGGTTGGAAGCCCCCCTGTCACACCAGGGTGTGGTTCCTCTATACTCTTTTCATAGGTTGAGTGGAACCCCATGATTCACTAGGGTGTGGGTTCTCTATCAACCAAGTGGAACCCCCTACCTCACCAAGGAGTGGTTCCTTTATTGGAGATTATTCCCCCTCAACTCTAGATCATAGTGGCGAGGTGCAGATCCTACACACTAATATCTAGATTGTTTGTGTGTGATGATATAAATCAGAGATAGACCTTTGGATATACAAGAAGACTCATCGATCTTAGTTAGGCTATAGTAATGGATATACACTTTATCTCTAATTTTTATTTCTTTTGATGTTTACATATATATATATATAGATTAATCTATTTGTTTTTTGTTACTATATCTTCCTACCTATTTGGTTTTTGAGTCATCCTACTTAGTATGTATATACACACCATTCATGGGATTTTCACACACATGTTGTGTATTGTGTAGATGACAGATATATTTATGACGACATCAAAGGAGCATATTATTACTTGGTTGTATAAACTGTGTTTGGGGGGTTAGACTTGGAGATATGGTGACAGGCTCTCTTCAGTGTTCTTCATTTTCAAATTATTATCATGTTGGAAGATATTTCTAGTTGGTTGTGTATTTTTCCCCTTTGTGATTTAGTTTTATTGTAATCTAATGCATTTCATAGAGGTTATTACTGGAATTGTTTTACTCTAGATGTGGTAGTATTTTATTATCATTACACATTGATTTTCATATATATGGTTATGTGAATGCATACCGGTATATTAGGATAAGGACTCCCATATCATATTATGCCTTCTTGACACTATTCTCCATCCTCGAGCCTATAGAAGGTGGTTTTGGGGTGTCATCACTCGGGTTTCCACTGACAAGATAAGCCTCGGTGGTTTGTTTCATGATAGGTAGTCTCCAAGAAAGAACCTAAGTCCATATATAACATCCCACCCCAACTCGTTGACTTGAGAGGAGGAAAATATTCTACTAGACTTAGGTGGAATCCTCAAGACTACAAAAGCTTGAAATAAATGCCAAGGGATTAAGAGAAAAATGATTGATGATTTTCCCTATAGAAATAAAACAACCAGAGAATACCAAAAAACATTAAAATTATTTATATAATAAATGGGTATAAATGATATAATGAATGGTAAAACAATATCAAAGTTACAATAGAAATAAGTGAAAAAAACTGGAAAATGACTAAAAGATGACATAATCCCAAGACACCACAATGGAATAATCCTATGTGAAACCTGTACAAGATCTACACTCCAACTCCAAATGAAAAACTCGTGACATTAAGATGCATCACTAGAAAAGTAAGATACCTTCCCTTTTCTTATATATTGGTATATAATATCTGTATATGCACCAGAGTTCCCAAGTAGGGGGTGAGTATAAACTCATTAGGAATTCCCCAAATACTTCCCAACACACACCCTTAGGACAAGAACAAGTTAGAAAATTTTATATAAAACAAATTCCAAGAAGATAAATAGTTTATTTAAAACCATAAATGAAAATTAAGAAAGAAACCATACACAAATATAAAACTTCTCTTTAATATTTGGTATAATATTTTCCATGTCCACACACACACTCAAGCTTTGTGTCAACCATTAAGGGTGTAACTTCATGATCATGCTCCATCCTATTTTGATGGTGGTACTTCACGAACATGATTCGTCCCATGAAACTCACACCAACACAATTATCCGAATTTTTATGCAAATCCATTCCATATAAAACAAATATTCATTGGAAAAAATTTAATAAACATTTTTCTCATAACAAAAAAACACCATAATTTTAATATCATCATTTTAAAATTATAAAAAAGTGGTTTTCAGAAAACTTCCCAATTTCCCATATTTTCCAAAACATAAGGAAAATGGTTTACTTTTCGAAATCACCTAATTTTTCTATATAAAATCCAATAAGAACATTAAAATAATCCTAATACTTTAAGTTATAGAACATGTGAAAATGAGAGATAATCCACTTACCACTTAATAGATGATGAAAATGAAGAATGAAAATGTGATCTTTTAGATATGGGCTCTCAAAACCTTCCCTTTAATAGATTCAACCATATATGATTAAGATTCCCATCATAAGACATAGATATATCTATAATAGATTATATAGACTATTCTGAGATAGATGATAATATTATATCTAATAATAATATGTAAGAACATGGAATGAGGATTGATTTTGGATCTCCAACACATTTTGATTCACCCTAAAGTCAATTCCAAATCAAATAAAATCAACTTGGGAGCCTAGGGAGGAAGAGGAGTTCGAGAACCTAGAAGAAAATGATGAAAATAAGGGTATTGGGCCTTATTAAAAATGAAATATCAATTGTTTGATCATTAACTACATGTTTCGTGGTTAACTATGTGCCAACCATGTATATTCTAATGTCTTACAAATAGAGAGTCACACTGTTGGGCTACATGGTTTGGGAAACTCTACACCAACCATGTGATTCTACTATCTAAAGGTCACACCCTCTCATAATTGGCTCTAATGTTAGAAAAACCACATTACAACCATGTTATTTAGTATTGTCTCCACTTACATGGTATCACCTAGGAAATTTCAGGGTTTGGTCAAACCATAAAAAACTATGTGCCTGCCCAGTGACTCCAAGCATCACCATGGAAAAATTCCTAGAGAGAGTTCATGGTTTCTAATAACTATTATAAAAAAATAAACATATAGAAACACTTACAAAACACTTCAAATAAATTCCAAAACTCCTAAAACACAAACCAAGTATCATATAAGCTCAAAATATATAAAAAAAGGTTAATATACTTGAAAATGGTGGAATTTCATTCTTCCCACCATTTTAATATCCATCCTCATAAAGTAGAAGACCAATTCTAGTTTGGAAATGTCCATGTTACTATTCATGCATCTCCTTCTCGTGATGCCATGTCTCTTACGGAATATAATGATGATTGCATACAACCCATGCCAAATCAATGATTTTACAATGAAAAAAGCTTCTCTTTCCTATCCAAAATCAATAAATGAACATGAATCAAAATTGAATATGGTTTGAGAACAACATAGTCCCATCAAATCAAATGGTCAGGATCAGGTTGGTACTTCTTTAATTGAGATATATGAAACAAATTATTTATATAACTAAACCTTGTTGGTAATGCCAATCGATAATCCATATCACTGGCTTATTCAAGTATCTCAAAAGGTCCAATTTACTGAGGATAAAAATTTACTTTATTACCAAAATATTGATTTCCAATACTTGGAGTGATTATCAAGAAAACATGGTCACTAAATGAAAATGATAAAAATTAATTATGATGATATGTATAGGATCGTAATGACTCTAATCCATCACCATCCTCTTTCTGATCATCTGAATTTTCTATGTTGCCTCATTCAAAAGGCTAGGTCCGATAAGTTAGGTCTCAACTACTTCCACCCAAAAAAGTATAGATTGACAAGGATAGACAAAAAAGATTAAAAAGGAATCATATGTATCTAGGACTGATAAATTTTATTTTATGGGAACTCTATTAATGGAATATGATGATACCATGACCCAAAAAAAATCAATGATGCAAGCTCTCAGCATGTATTCCAATGTTTGGATAATCTTTTCAGAGTGTCCATCCATTTGAGGATGATAATTTGTGATCATGGTCAACTGGTTTCTAATGGATTATTTTAAGGACTTCTAAAATTAAAATATGAATGTGGGATCCTGATCATAGACGATTGAAACAAGTATGTTGGGTAATTTTAAAACTTCTCAAATTTCTATTATTGATAAGTTTTATACTATATCAAATTCAATAATATTGGTTAAGTGAGTCAAATTCATGAGTTGATCGACAATCACCCATATGGAATCATGTTTATGAGTCATTCTTAGTATACCTATGAAAAAAATACATATCAATTTTCTTCCATTTACACATGGTAATAGGTAAATAATACAAATTACTAGTTGGTCATTATTGTTCTTCCCTGACCTGTTGATAGGTGAGGCATATCGTGATGAAATATGCCACTTTATTCTTTATCCCAACCCACAAAAACTATGATCATAGAACCATATACATATTTTGAATTCCAATATGAAAAACTCATCTCAAATCATGGTAGGAATTAAGATATGGTCTTGATATGCATGGGGTACCACAATTCAATCTTGAAAACGCAATAAAGAATTCCCATAAGGCATTCATACCTCAGTGGTCTCCTTGAAATTGAGTTTTGATCACAAGTTTTGACATTAAGGATTACTTTTCTAAGAATATTTAACCTAATCAGTAAAATCAGGAACAAAATAAATCAAAAATAGAATCAAAACATCACCATGCTCAACACAATCCATATGCATATCAGTTATGGCAGACATTAGCAACCATCGATATGAAGCCTCTTTATCCATCTGATTATAAGACTTCCTGATTAATGTATTAAGTATATAGTCCCCTTTACTCAGTGTATACATTAAGCTGAGATAAAACATTTTCAAATATTTTATCCATCTTTTTCCTTAGATTAAAATTTCTTTGTGAGAAATGTGCTTCAATATCTTATGATTCTTGAACACCATAAATTTCTCACCAAAAATATAATGACTCCAATCCTTCAATGTGTGGACTAAAATAGATAATTATAAATCATGTATTGGGTATTTTTTCTCATACACACATACTTTTCATCATCCAAAATCTACAACATGATCTCCCTATATGAGAAAAAATCCCATCCTAGATCCAGATGCATCACAATAAACTACATAGGCTTGCCTTTATTTCAAAAACATTAGTGTAGGTATAGATGTAATGTAAACATTAATATCTTTAAAGGATTTCAGGAAATCATTTAATTATTGGAGATAAACACATTTCCTTGTCAAATCTTTCATTGGTAAAGAAATTTGGGAAAAATCATGAACAAAGAATCAGTAATATCATGATTAGCAAAGGAAGTTACATATTTCAAAAAACATTTTTTAGTTATTTCCAAGAGGTAAAAACTTCTATATTTTCAAGATACATGGAGACTCATCTTTTAGAAATGACATAGAAAAGGAAACTTACTTTTAGTATCCCAAAATCACACTTTTAAATCTTATAAAAAATGAAATTTTTTCACAAGACACCCAACAAAATATCCAAGTGTTTCCCATGATTGGAATTAGTCATAGAATACACCAAAATAATTTCAACGGACACCACTATAATATGATCATGATACCTATGAAATATTTTATTCATCAATTCCATAAACACTTCTATTACATTCATAATACCAAAAGGTATATGCACATATTCATAGTGACCATAATGGCTCCTAAAGGTGGTATTTAGAATGTCCACTTTTCAAACTCTAAGTTGGTGATACCCTAATATTAAATCAATTTTTAGAACCAAGTGGAACCCCTTAATTGATTAAATAGATCTTCAATTTGAGGCATATGATATTTATTGTTTACTAAAACTTTTTTGAGGTTACGATAATCCACACAAATACTAATTAACCATGGAAAACAATAGGGAAACATGAGAAAATTGGTCAATGATGGTTGGAAAATTTCTATATTCAATTACATTAACAGATGTTGAAGTAACTATTACCAACTGATAAGATATTTTCCTAATCACCAGTATTGAGGGTCTTTCTATACTTTTATTCAAATACCAATATCCTTTAAAGTGATGTTTAACACCATCAGAAGTTCTGAAACTAACATGACGGGCATAAGAGCCGATGTGGTCCTTCAATTTCATCATTGAATCCATTACCAAAATCATTTTGTAGATTTCCATCTCAAGAATAGATAAATCTCAAACCAATTCATCCCCATTTATAGTTATTAAACCTTATTTACAAGTAAATGATCAACAATATTATTGATTAATAGAAGTTTTGATGTTTCAAAATAGAAGTCATCATCTCAGCATGTAAACCCATATGATCAATAACATAAGAAACAATAAAGGAGTGGGATGTGTCCATATAAAATAAGGATTATATCAGGGTATAATTCAATATAATCATACCTTGGACCATAAAAGGACTAGATTGATCATATGTCATCATCTTCATGGAACCATATAATTTCTTACTCACTCCCCCTTGTTCTTTTATTCCATTATATGAGTGCACTACCTGAGGAGTTATGGTGTGCCTAGAATCATCCTTGTTCGCTCTATTTTGAGTATGATATTTATTTTTATGAGATCAACCATAAAAAGTGTATGGAGTATGCAGAATATGAGATGTATTTCCAACTACTGACTTAGTATCACTATAAAAATAATGTATTATATGTCACATATGATTACAGTTGTGAAAATCTCAAGATGGTTCAATAAAATCACACTTTATATGCTCAAGGGAACCACAATAAAACATCCTTACTTATTTTTCCGGTCATGGAGGAATGTTAACTGATATTTTGGTTTGGTTTTAAGACACTCCACCACCTTTGAAATAGGTGTCCCTCTTCCTATTATTCCCATAATTTTAGTTCCCACTTGTTCCCATAGTGATAAACATACACCCTTTTATTATATTTTCAAAAAAATATCTATCTTTAAGAGTCTCTCTATTTACCATCTCTATATAATCCATAATAAAAAATGAAAAAAATCTTAGATAGAATATCTGGTCACATCCCAAAAACAAATATGCACAACATCAAGGATGAACTACTTAAAAATTCTGAGGGGAACCAAACTAATTTCGCGAACTTAGATTCATAATCTATTACAGAAATTTTTTCCATATTCAAGGTGAAGAAATTCATCATTCTTACGATCTTGAAAGTGTAAGGATAGAATTGTTTGTTGAAAAATTCCCCAATGTCCTCTCACATTATACATTAGTTGATTTTAGTTTGTAAAACTAAATCCCACCATTGGAATGAAAGATCCGTTAGCATATAAGTTTCTGAATTGAATTTTAACTTAGCTGGTGTTCCAATTAATTCAAAGATTTGATTCACTCTATTTAGCCACACATATACCTTTTCCAGTTTTGAACCCACTGAAACATGGATGTATTATATTTTAGAAATTATATGGAGTGATATAACTTTTGGGGATCATCATTCTAAGTTCCTCTATCCATGGCTTGAAAAGTTTTAAATAATCTCTAGACAAGTTGTTGGTTCATCTGTGGCTCTAGTGAAACCACATTCTTCATAGCCACTTTCTTCTAATTCTTATGGTGTCTATCTGGTTCAATTCTCTATAAACTGAAAAAAAATCTTTTATTTATCAACTAATAGAAACAAGCATCAAAACCAACCTTTCAAAAGTAAACAATTTTATCAATTACATAAATAATCACACTCAAAATGAATAATATAGTTATAATGGGGAGTCTTAATATCAATGCATGATATGAAATACTCATCATCTAAAATCATGATGATGAGATGATACATTACTAAAAGTTTCTTAGAGTACTTGTGTACCTATACTACCCTCTTAACTTGAATTTCAGTATAAAAATGTTAGCCATGTTATTTTAATCTATACATTTCAAGTTCTAACATTTTTATCTTCTTGATGTCATCCCAAGATGATAGATGAACCAACCAAGACTGGTACCATTTGTAACATACCACCCCTACTCATTGGCTTTAGAGGAGGAAGATATTCCACTAGACTTATGTGACATCCCCAAAAACCAAAGGCTGGAAATTAATACCAAGGTATTAAGAGAAGAAATGAGGTTTATTTTCCCTACAGAAATATCACAATAACAATAAAAAACTTCAAAACCATCTATATGATGCATGAGTATAATTGATACAACTCAAAGTTAAAACCAAAGGTAAAAAAATATTCATGTTACAATGGAAACAATAGATAACAACATAAAAAGACCCAAAAGTAAACAGAATCCCATGACACAATTATGAAATCATCACAATCATAACCCAAACGAGATCCATGCCACAAATCCACATTCCACACCTATGGTATCAAGATATATCACTCAAAAAGTAAGATACCTTCCCTTTTCCTATGTCCAAATATATAATATCTATAAACACACAAAATTTCCCACATAGGGGGTGATTATAAACTCAGTAGGTGTTCCCCAAAGACTTCCCAACATACTCCCCTAAGATAATAACTGGTTATCCCATTTATATAAAATAGATGAAAAATATATAAATAGTTTATTTAAAATGATAAATAAAAAACATGTGAGAAATCATAAACAAATATAAAACTTTTCTTTCATATTTTGTATAATAATTATTGTATCAACACACACACCACATGCACACTCAAGCTTAGTGTTAACCATTAATGGTGATACTTCATGACCATGCTCTTCCCCACTTTGACAGTGGTACTTCACAACCATGCTTGATCCCATGAAACTCAATCCAAAAAAATTATTCCAATTTCCATTCCAATCCATTCCATATAAAACAAATCTTCCTATGAAAACTTTTAATCAACATTTTTATTGCAACAAAACAACACCATAATTTTAAAATCACCATTTTAAAATTATAAATAAGAAGTTTTCTAAAAACCATCCAAATTTACATATTTATAGAAACATAAGGGAAAATGGTTTCCTCTAAGAAATCACTCAATGTTTCCATATAAAATCTATGAAAACATTTAAATAAACTCAATACTTCAAGTTATAGAATCATTATAGATGATAGAGAAGTCACATATCTCTCAACAGATTATGAGAATGATGAACAACACTATAGTCATAGGATTTGGGATCACAACACCATCCATTCAATATATTTAACCATATCTCATCCATTTTCATATCATATTACATAGATCTATCTATAACATATTAAATTTATGGTTTCAGGGGGATAAAAATAGTTTGTATAAGTATAACAAGTAATAAAAAGGACTTACCATTGATTCTAGTTCTCTAATGACCTTTGATTCACCCAAAAGTTGCTTTTGAATCAAATAGAATAACCTTAGGATCTTAGGGAGGAAGAGGAGTTCAAGAAAAAGGAAGAAAATGAGAATAATGAGTGTTTTTATCCATAATATATTGTGTAAATACCAACATTCACAAAAATAAAAAGTCTTTCAGATGAAGAAAAAATAGAACAAAAGAAAAAAAGAATATGCACATAGACATAATGATTTACTTAGATTAAGAAATGATCCCTCTATCCACAGAGTGGTAGAACAATTCACTATAATTAGGATTAGAATTATAGGGATAATAATTTTTTTTAAACACCCAATAAACCATAGCTAAAATGATATAATAAAGAAGAAAAAGCATTATTTCACCAACGGCATAGTAAGTACATTTTTCTACAGTGACCAATGGCTAGAAATATGAACTTCTATAGTTTGGTCTGTGATAATTAAGCCTAACATCATCCAAACAGATCAAAATACACTATTCCAAAAATCTCCCACTTGGATCTTGATTCACTTTGCATACCTACTTTGATTCTACTAACTTCGAAAATTTACTTAATCTGAGATCCCCCCCCCTCTTCTTCACTCACCACTATGTGATTTAATTCAAGCGGAATATTTCTAAAATACCAGCTATTTACCCTTTTGTTCTCCCATATTATTCTCCCATATTCTACCTCCCATCCTACCTTCATCAATGACCACCAAAAAAAGCACAAAAATGCCTCAACTTCTCCATCACCATCAGATTTATTGACATGTATGCTGGATTGTTGGTTCCATGAATCTTATACAATGTCAGAAACCCATCATGTATCAAGCCTTTGATAAAATAGTACTTCAACTAAATTTTATTCCACAAGGAATGAAATATTGGGTTCTTTTCAATATGCATGGCACTCTAACTGGCACCGTGAAATACATTTTCCTCTAACCTTCTACCCAGATTATCTAAGAAGTTCTTCTGTTAAACCATCTATTTCCTAGATTTTGTTAAAGTAATGTATTATTCCATAGCGGTGGATAAGGAAACCACATTCTATAATTAATAGATCTATCTTACTTTATTTCATCCATAGGTAAATACATAACATTTGTTACACCTCCAATTGTCAACATCACCACCAAGGTCAGAATCCACATACCCTTGCAATGAATTTCCTTTCCCAAAGCACAAATATACTTCCCTAATTCCCTTCATATACCTTAGTATCAACTTCACAGCTTCCCAGTATTTCTTTCATATTTTTCTATGTACCTTATAACAACTCCCATCACATGAGAAATATTAGGTTGAGTATATACCATGCAATACATCAAGCTTCAAACAACTAATTCCTATATAACTTTTTCCACGTACTCCACTTATTCTATTATATTCAGTGATTTCTCATTTAATAGTTTGAAATAAATTTATAGGGAAATGGAAATTGGATTTTCATTTATCATACTAAATCAAATTATAGCCTTTCAGGTGAAGTCAGCATTTGATAACATCAAGGTTCCAACATTCTGGTCTCTCTTGATCTTCATCCCCAAAATCTTGTATAATTATCTAAGATATTTCTTCTCAAACTCCTCATCAAGCTACCCTTTCATATCATCAACACTATTAATATCATATCCTACAATAATCATGTCATTCAAATATACAATTAGGAAAATGTATCCATCAACAAAAGACTTGATGTATCAGCATTGATCCATGCCACACCATCTGCAACTATTTTTAGTCATGGATGCATCAAACTTTCTATTCCACTATATGGGTGCCTACTATAACCCATATAATATATTCTAGAGTTTTTAAAACAAGTAATACTTCATTGATTATATGTATCCCTTTAACCTCTATATATAAATATCCTCCTCCAGATCTCAATGAAGTAAAGACTTCATCAAGTCAAGATTCTCAAGAAGAAAGTATTCTGAAGCAATAATATTTAGAACTACCAAAATGGTGGTAAGATTCACTGTAGGTGAGAAAATTTTAGTGAAGTCCACACCTTCATTTTATTGAAAAAATTTCACTGATATCATTTATTTGTACCTCCTCTTACTAGAGTTTCCTTCCTTGACACGGTACACCCATTTGTTTATAAATCCCTTCTTTACTTATGGAAACAGTGTCAACTCCCAAGTATTTTTGTCATGTAATGAGGAAATTCCATCCTTAATAGACAACTACCATATGTTATACTCCTTCAACTACATTTACTCTTCAAAACATTTTGGTTCTATATCATCAGTCAATAACAGATAATGTAAGGGTGGTTAATAACTCTACACAAGCCTTCTCACATTTGTAGATCTCCTCAACTCCACTTGAGGTGTAGGCTCCACTGGTTCTAGTGTCACATTCTTAGGTTCACCTTCAAGATCTACTTTCTAATGGAAATCTGATTTTTTTCACATTATCAACTTTACTTTCATGATGATCCTTGTACATAAAACCTTCATTAAATACAAAAATTTGGCTTCTGATGATAATATTATTCTTTTTATCCCAAAAGTGATAACCAAACTACTCAGCACCATAGACATTAAATAAACATGATTTGGAATTATCTTCAAGATTTTACATTGCCTCAACATCTATATGTATATATTCCTAATAGCTAAAGACTCATAAATGTGAGAGTCTTAACTCCTCTCCACACTATATTTCACTAAGTTGACATTATCCCATTGGTAATGATGGAATCTTATTGATGATATATGTTCCCATGTTCACTATCTTAACCTAGAACATATTGGGTAACCCTAAATGTATCCTCATACTCCTATAACATTCATTCAGTTTCCTATTCATCCTTTCAGTTACACTATTCTATTTTGGTGTTCTTTTAAGAGACTTATCCTAGTAAATTCAATTATTTGTATAGAATTTACAAAACTCATTATTTTCATCCTCTCAACCATTGTAAAACCTCAATCATTTCATCTTTTTTCTAGACTCATTCTTCACCATGGTTTTCCACTTATGAAACACCTTAAATATATCACATTTTCTTTTCATAATGTAAAAACATAGCTTACTAGTTGAGTTATTGATAAATGTCAATAATATAGTGTCCCTTAAAAGGAATTTACTAATATAGGCCCCTATATATCATTATGCACTGGGTCTAGTCTTCTGGCCTTTGGTATTCTATCTCCTTTTATAAAGGACACCTTCTTATGTTTTCCAAGGATATAATAATCATATATTCCAACATCCACTGACTTCAACTCTAGTATCATTCCATTTATTTTAAAAACCTTCATCTCCTTATAACATAAGTGGGCTAGCCTATAGTGCCACAGTTTTTAATCCCCTACAAAATTTATTGACGAAATTATGTCCATAAAATTTTCTAACATATTGTATAGGGTTATATTCTTTACTCTTTGTGCTATGACCATAACTCCCTTTGAAATATTCCATGCACCAATAGTGAATGTGGTTTTAAAACCTGCATCATCAATATTCCTTATATAAATAATATTTCTTCTCATTCAAAGGATATACCTTACATTATCTAGAACTAATAAACTCCCATAGTTGGTTTTCATCTATCCATCTCTATTCCCCACAATCCAAAATGGTTCATCATCAGCAAGATTAATCTTTCCAAAATTTCTAGAAACATAATTTTTCAGGAAACACTTCTCCAACGTAGATTGGGAAGATTCCACTGAGTCTAAAATCCATGACTAAATATAGATATTCATGATAAATAGTAATACATCAACAGTTCCTTCAGTTGTTTTGTTTTCTATATTAGTTCTAGGCGCTTTCTGTTTTTCTCTACACTCCTTGATGTGTCCCTTCTTCCCAGAAAACCAATAGGTAGGACCGAACCCCTTTGACTCAACACTTTATTCAATATTTTTATCATCCTCTATGATTATATCGTAATTAATATCTTCTTATTCTTTCTATATTTATAGAAGAACCATAGAATATTCCAAATTCTCTTATTTGAATATACTCATTGAAGATAAAGTCGCATACATCCTTTAGAATTAGCTTGTTATTCCATAAAGAACTACTCATGTCTATTGCAATCATTTACCAAATTTTACGTATTGGAGATAGTAAAACTAGTTCACATACCTCATATTCAAGTAAAATTCTCACCGATGTAAACTAACTTGTGATGGTCTGGAATTCATTTACATGATATGTAAAAATCCTCCCTTCGATAATTTTCATATTGAATAGTAATCACATCAGGTACACACTATTATATGAATAAAGATTCTTGTACATATTTGCGAGAGCTTTCATTAGCCCAACCATTGCTTTCTCCTCTATAATGTTGAAGGCGACATTTTTTTCTAATGTAAGGTGCACAACACCCAAAACCTATCAATCCAGTAACTCCCACTATGTCTACTCTAATCATTAGTTTACACCCAAATGTGGTAAGTGAATCATTTTTGGATAAAGATAATCCTCAATCTACATCCTCCAGTAATTTAATCTATTTCCATTGAAGTGATTGATCTTCACCTTACCTTCTTCCATATCCAAAATTCTATTTTAGGAAATCAAAACTTGGTATTTTGAACTCACCCTTTGATACCATTTTATGTGTAAATGTTTAGATTTATAGTGATTTAAAGGTTTATAAATTATGAAAATATAGAACAAAAGAAAAATAACAAGATGAACTTAGACACAATGATTTATCTAGTTCATGAAATGATACACACATCCATAGAGAGGTGGAACACATCACTATAATCGACAGTAGAATTATAAATAGAATATCAGAGTTTCACACACCTATGAAACCCTAGATCAAATGAGATAATAAAGAAGACAAAGTACTATAACACTAAGAACATAGAAAGTCTACTATTCTATAGTGACTGGTGGATAGAAGTATATATTTCTATAGTTTCATGGCTAACCAAGTCCAATATTCCACAATGTTAGTGGAAATAAGTCTTCAGAGCTATAATACCACTATCGCATGCTACTATTTTAAGTGTTCACATCTATAGTTTCATGTTGGTGTCACTAGTCTGCATTCGAACCAACATCTTCAAAATGTATTGGGCTACATCATTCTGACATAATCCAAATTAAATCTAAATTTTTATAGCATTAACTATGAATTTCATGGTTAGTTCACATGGTCAAACAAATCGTGTGCCAACAGTGTGAATTCTATTGTATCCCAAATAGAGATTCATACGGTTGGGCCACAAAGTTTGAGAAATTGTGTTCCATACATGCGCTTATACTATATCAAGAGTAAACCCTCAAATAGTTGGCTCACATGGTTAGACAAATTTCACACCAACCATGTTTTTTCTACTATCTCCTCTTATACAGTGTCACCTGGGTACTCACATGATTTGGGGAAACCATATTCCAACTTTGTTCTTATCTAGTGACTCCCAGCATCACCTTGAATGGTTTCCTAGAGATAGTCCACAGTTTCTACTAACTAAGCTCAACCCTTTCACCTTCCAAAAACTCTTGAAACTTATCCCAAGTATTATATAAGCTCAAAATACATAATAAAATGGTAAACTTGCCTAAGATTTATGGTGTTTTACCATACTACCTCCTTGATTTCTCAATTTATATAAAAAAATAGACAAATTCCTTCTTCATTCTTCATAATATCTATAAGAAAAAATAGGAACCAACTCAAATATGAGGTATTATTCTTCTCAATGATAAAAAATTTTAGTTTTAAAGGGTCTTTATTATCATCTTGTGTGGTTGAAATCAATCATTTTTTGGTAGATTTTCTATATAGAAATGTTCCATCAATTTGGACAAAAATTATAACAATGCCTAATAGTATCCACTCATGGTAATAATGTCCAAAAGCATCGATCAAACACTAACTTTGACTGATCAACCTAGTTGTGTTGGTTAAAATATCCAATAGTATATAAAAATTATATAACTTGATTATTATGATGTTAAGGCACCATAAGTTGTGGTAAAACATAATAACATTCATCATGGTCACCATAAACTTTCACAATAGTCATTTTAATGAACCCTATGCCTTCTACTAAAAAATATGATACCCAAAAATCTAGTTGATTCTCTCCGCCACTAGAATTTAATATAACATATTGACATGGTCTTATCATTTAAATAAAAATAGTTTAAGTCAATTCATTGTCTATAGTAAAGTGATATTTTGATAGGATAAGGTGAATACATGTGTGTAGAGTAAATCTAGTAATGTTCCAATACTGAAAATGTTATCAATTATAGCTCAAAAACATATTTGACAGTCTGAATCAAATTTTTCACATTGAATCGTATAAATAGATTTCTTTTACTCTTTGACAGCATAACTGTAATTTCATTCAATGTGATATTTTTTTATCATAGTTTTCATCACTTATTTATTATCAAAATCTCTTCCAATATACAAAAAAACCTTCATATAACCCTTAATTCATGCCACTAATACTTTCTAAAAATTCTATACTTGTAGTAACAATTGGAAATTTATATTATGGTAAGTGTTTTATGAATTTAGTAAACCATGATTCCAATGGATGAGGATGATTCAAAGGATGGTGGCACCTCATAGGGGTGGTAATATAATGTTTTGCGGTGTTATGTTGTTGTCCCACATCCTCATCGCCTTCTCCTTTGGAATTTTCATCATCCTATAATTTTTTCATCATCAAATCTAAATTATGTCAAGGTCTTGTTTGAGTTGGGGTTCTAGAAAAAACTATTTGTACATTATATTACACATATATTCAAATATTTTAATATTAATAAAAGAAAATTATTACTTATTTTTCATTATTTTACATGAATTTGATATAATAATGTCCAAGAGTATCTATTTCACTGAAAAGGGCATAGAAGTTCCCCAATATGATGAAAAACTTGAAATTCCATGATGATATTATTAAACATATTTCTACATTCAAATAAAATTCTAGAATGGGGAATAAAGTATATAAACTATCAAGTGTGATTACTCATAAACAGATGATACTTCACCTCATCACATTCGCACTTGGTAATCTCCAAAATGGGAGATTACTAGAACAGTCCTGCCTGTAGTAATTCTGTATATTTATATTTTATCGAATATTACTATATATGAGAATGTGTAATGTACTTATACTTTAAAATTATTATTAATTCACATTATTACTCGTGTACTTATATTTATTTCCATAAACCATGATAATAACCATTAATGGAAAAGTTGGGTATGTTGGGTGCATCATGAATGAAATGTTATTAATGGATAAGTTGAGGATGAATTTATCCCTTCAATCTTTATTGATGTTGATATCTCATCCCTTTGATTTAAATGGAATTGTCACATTAAATTCCATGTCCATGTTGTAATGATGTGTTTATTTCAATTAGTAATAGAAAGACGTATTAAGAATATAGGTGGATAACATGGGTGTGCAACCTACTTGATGAGATATTTGGAAAAATGGATTATATTACACAAAAAGTGTTCATATTTGGTTATCTATGTTGCGATATTAGGTTCATTATCTTGGGTAACATGACCTATTTCATGATAGTAATCTCAGAATTTATGTAAAACCACCTAATTCCAATCATAAAGAATCATAGAGGGTCACATACTAAGTGTTTTTGTTGATCTCTATTAAATTCTATTTGAATTTAATTAATAAAAAAATTATTATTTTAAGATTGAGGAATAATTTTATTAAAGTTTTATAATCACAAATATTTATTAAATATTTAATAAATATTTATTCACTAGATTATGAATAAAATATTTATTTATTTTATGGGATTTTATCCTCATTTAAAGGGATGTTATCATGTTTTTGTGATGGGGACTGAATTTATTCATAGGGCTTACATTTATATTGATATTATGGTTTCTAATTTTGATCATTTTTTACAATGTAGTTTTATTTATAATTACATATATTCATATTTTTTGTATTTAATTATAATAAATCACTTCTATAAATACATATATCAATATATTTATGTAAAAATTATTTTTAAATATATAAAATAAATATTTATTATTAATTTTATTTAAAGTAAAAAATATCCATTTTATTTACCTTATACAAATGAATTAATATGTATATATATACCTATACAAGTAATGTTTATATATAAACATGTGTGTTTCAATAAAAATATATATATATATATACATATATATGTATATTCTAATATAAGTAAAAAAACATATATTAAAAAAATGTATTAAATACAATATCAAACAATTTTTACATTATAAAAATATATGAATATGTATATAATTATAAATATATATATATATATATAATAATTTTATATATATATGTGGGTGTATTTATTAACAACTATATATTTATATTATCTTTTAGTATATGTAAATAAACATAATATATAATATATTTAAATAAATATAAGTATATATATATTACACACACAGGAAAAAAACATATATTTTATAGATGTAATTAAAAATATGTATATATATATATATGAATAAAAAATATATATGTATATATATATATATATCATAAAAATATAATAAAAAATTTGGGTGTAGTGGTAAAGGTACTGAAGTTCCAAAGGAGAGGTACATGGATCAAATCCAGGTGTGCACATGAGGATAGAAATTTTCAGACCACTGATAAGGGTGGAGCACTTATAAATGGGGGAGGGAAGAACTAATAAAGGGGGGCTGAGAGAGGTCAGAAAAAAATAATCCCCCATCAATGCTTTAAAAAAAGCACTTATAAAGGGGGCCTTTATTAGTGCTTTTTACGAGCACCGATAAAGCCTCCCCTTTAACCATGCTTTTGTAGTAAATGATTTATAAGCACTGATAAAGGCCCTTTACTAGAAATTATAAAATAATTTTTTTTATTTTTTATCTAATTATTTATTTTGTAATAATTGGATGATCTTGAGATGACCAACCAATGTATGATTGAAATTGCATGTCATGTTTTTTCAGTTATATAATATTTAAAAATTTCATTTTCTTTTCCTTGTTATTGACCTACGTGTCATTAATATCTCTAAGTATGAAAGGACCTATGTTTCTGATTAAAAAGTTTTATGTATCTCAAATCCCTAGACCCCCTCACTTTCATGTGAGTAACATTGTTATAAAATAGTGTTCAACAAGAAGTTTTGTTGTTTGAAGCTTTATTTTTAGACCATGCGTGAGAAGAGACCGATGGTTGCTGAAATCTGAGATAATATAGGTTCTAGGATTCCCCTTAGGTTTTGGTTATTTTATTAAATAATGATTAACCCATCCATAGAAAAATTATCGATATCAAGTCAATTATATAATAATAACCTTTTTAAAAATTTAAAAAATTTCATGATGTAGAATATAATATTTTATCAATTATTTTTTTTCTAAGTAATAATGTATGTACAAATATACTTCAATAGTGAGGTAATTTATATAAAGTAGGGTCTTAGCTATATTTTTCACCTAAAAGAGTTGAAAATATTTATTATTGTGTTAGATTGGATGAATTTTTCAAGAAGATTCATAATTGGTTAAAATTTATGGTTGATCAAACAATTACTTCAATTACATATTGACATATTCAATATCTTGAATGTTTATGAAACACTTAGTATCATATGGTCGATAATGAGGATTGGATGGATTCATCATTGGTATTCATGAAATAGTGTATTAATGGTCTAATGGTAATATATGAGGTGATTCCTGATATTTATGATGTTCAAACTACCACTACGAATCCATGTTCTATGAGTTCTATAGGATTTGGTAATTCACAATACTCTCCTTCATTACATTCTCATATGACTCCTAAAATAGAAAAAAAATTATGAATAAGATGATCAAAAATTGGAAGGAAATACATGGGACATCATTGTGTGTACTCTTGATTTACTGAATGAAAGTTTATCTGATGTTGAAGTATATGGTGATGCATCAAGAGATGATGTGGGTGAGGGTGATGTGGGGAATGAACCTTCTGAGGATCCTCTGATAGTTAGGAATCAACTAGTTATTGGTAATAATCCTATACTATTGACGTCATTAGTCAAAATAATATTGTGTGCATAGAATTTTTATTGGGATATCATTACACCGGCTACTAAATTCCTAGGATCTATAGGGAATAGATATGTATAAAATGATAACACCATATATGTCTGGAAGGAGTTTCAAAGTAAAGTTTCCTTGAAAATTTTGATAAAACAATACCATAAAGAGAATAATTTTTCATTTGTATTTGATGAGTTGGAGAAGGAAAAATATCTCATTCTAGGTGAAAAATATGAGCAATAATCTAAATTCTGAATGATGGCAATATATGACAAATTTTCTACATGTTGTAAGATAACCAAATTGGAAGGTCCATACACTTGTGTGCATCCAAGTTTGATGAAAAATTACTCTTCACTTGATGAAAAGTTTATATAATTTTTTTATAGAGATGATATGAAAATGTCAGGATTTTATTGTGTGCCTTGTTCTGAAAAAAAAACAACAATTGTTTAAATATAAGATATCCTAGCATAAATCTGGGAATGAAAAACAAAAGGCAGTTAAGAAAGTTTATGGTTATTGGGATGAATAATATGAAATTTTGTCATGGGTTATGGGATTATAGTCACTCAAAAATAATATTATTTATCATTTGGACACTATTAAGTAAGTCTCCCCATATCAGTGAGTTGATCAATTAAAGGTGAAGTTCAATATGATGTTTTGGGCATTTAGGCCATGTACCACTACTTTTCCATATTGTAAATAATTTATTGAAGTCGAAGGAAATTTTTATTATAGAATGTGTATATGTGTTCTAATTATTTATTCCATACAAGATGGTAATTTTTCCCCACTACCACTTTCATTCTCTATTGTTGAATAGGATAATTTTGAATCTTGGAGTTGGTTTTTGGGATTTGTATGCATTCATGTCACAAAAAATTAGGGAGTGTATCTGATATCTAATCGCCATAAAAGAATTATATATTTCATTAATAGTGATGGGATTTCATGGAGAGAACAGAATTATTATCATTGATATTAAATTATAAATATCTCATGTAATGAGAATAATCATTTCAAATATTAGGTAATAAAGAAGGAGATCATTAAGTTGGGTTTTTTAACATATTTTTTTGTAAATAAAATTTAATATCCTTTTAAATAAATTATTATCTTATGGTTTCAGCATACAATTTCCAACAAGAAATGTTTGACCAATGTCTTGAAGAAATTCTAAGGGACAAGAAAGATTCATATGATTATATGATGTGTATTTCAAAGGAAAAATAATCATTATAATATGATGGTGGCAGGATATATATCCATATGATGACAAATATAGTGGATTATATAAATGGGGTATTCAAGGTTGTGCAAAAACTATAGATCATAGGGTTAGTATATGATAAATTTTATAGATGTGTGAAGTGCTTTGTTGAATGGTCTCATCAGGCCAATCAGATGATGAAAAATGGAATTTGTTTTGGTCATCACTTCTAAAGTGACATTAATCATATACTACATGATGCATCAGTATTGTGTGTTCTAACCTTTTACCAGGCAAAGATCCACTTTTTGTTAAGAGAGTGCCATGACCAGGTTACAAGAAATAGTGGTCGAGTACTGGTGGTCATGTTGGAAAATAGGTATTATGGTTATGGTAACTTTGAGGCAGTGGGATATCCCTATGTTCATGTTGTTGTAGGTTGTGCATCAGTGAACATATAATGGGATCCCTATATTGACCCATTGTATCATATGATCACTCTAGTAGATTATTATAGTACACCTTAGATGCATGTTGGTAACTTTCATTCTAATAACTTCCTTACTAATCATCTGACTATCATCCCTGATATTTTTAGGTTTCGTATTATGGATTTTTCATTTATTATTTTTCCCATTTCTGGATTTTTTCAATTATTGTATTGATATTACTAGGTTTCACCCCCAAGGATAACAAAATTCTACTCATATTAAAAATGAGATGTACTCACCTCGACAATGGGGAGGAGGAATATGATGCATTATTTATCACATAGAAGGGAATACTCATAAGAGATTTCCCCAAGTTGTAAGACAGAGCTCCACTTCCCATAATCCATGATTGAGTCTATGAATATTATCATGAATGTATATATTTTTTTCATATACAGAAGTTTCATTAATAGATCCTTTTATTTATGACCTATTTTATCAATGGTTTATTTCATTTCTCAATTTAATCGGAAAAAAATTGATACTTCAACTATTAAAAAAATAAACAGACAATGCAAATGAATAAAAAGAGGTTCAACCTCTAAATGAATTGTCATCAAATCTAACCGTCAAATCACAATTTTGATTGAATATATCATGAAACCATGTGTTTTATGTGGGTTTTACATCATAGATGATATACATAAAAATATTTTTAAATAAATTAAACATGATTGAAGATTACTAGAAAAGTACCTTGATAGTCTAAGCCAATAATATCGATCACATCTATTTTTTTACCTCATTTTTCATTATAATGTAGAATTATACATGCTAATTTTCTACCTCATATTACATCTTGTAGTTTTTTTTAAAAAAATAGTTTTCAAATTTTATTGAATTAAGTTTTAAAAATTAATGATGATATAAAATGTAAATATATAGGGTCTTATATTTATTACATTCTAGGATATGCCTATTCCACTGCTTGTTTTAGAGGGATTTTTAGTGCCTTATTTGAGTGTAAAAATATCTCATCATTTCCATCATGCTACACCACCTCCTGCCATTTTCCATCATCTTCATCACATTGGGTTCTATGATGTAGCAATGTGTGACTTTACATTTTTCTATCATCAACTCATTGTGGTGCTCATTGAGTGATGGAAGATAGGGAAATATATATTCCATTTTATAGAGTGGGAGATGACTATTACACTGGAGGACATGTCCATTATGTTGGGCCTCCCCATCGATGATGTAGAGGTGATGGGATGAGTCGGTGCAGATTGGTTTGAGAAAATTAAAATATTATTGGTCATTGAGGTCCAAAATAATGGAAGTTCTATCAGTGGTAGAAGATTACACATTCCATGGATAGAAAATCACTTCACTCATCTAGCTAATGATTTTGATGAGATTACTATGTTGTCACTTTCATGTGCATACATTTTGTGGTTGATCGACAAGATGACATTCATTGCTCATTTGAATACATTTTCACATTTGATGTATTTACATTTATTAGAGGACTTGGACTAGAAAGGGTGGTACAGATTGGGGTATGCATTCCTAATATATAAATAGCGGGTGTTATTCTGAGAATTTCATATCGATAAGATACAGATCATAGAATGAGTTATTCTTATGAGTCAGTTCAACTTCTATCAGCCCATTCATGCACCACACAGTTAGTTACCTTCACTTCATTCCCTAAATATTTCAAGGAAGTAAGACTTTAACTAGATGATATATCATACAGGATATATTGAGATATACACTATACACCATCCATCTTCTTAACATTTTGGGGAGAGTTCTTTCCAACAGCAACTATCCTTGGAGGTAGGACATAGTACAAGCGGCGAGACTATAGATCCACCACCTGTCACACAGGATGATGTGGAAGTAGGTTCTAGTCATGGTATATAAGAGTAGTGTACGTCAAATCATAGATATAAATAGGCATAGCATGGACGCATTATATATACACCAGGTTGTGGCACAGATGAGCATCCAAGTCACCGATGTAGATTAGATTGATAAATGTTATTTGTTTTTAAAATCATTACTTATAAAATATTTAAAAACATACTAAAATATTACATAATGTTGCATAAATCAATAAATTGATATAATTGGAAATTCATACAAATATTTTTTAAAGAATAAGAAACATTAACATTAATAACTACATTAGTAATAATAATAATTACTATTTGTTATTTATATTAATGCTTCATATAATTATTATCCATATTATGTATAATAAATAATATTCTTAAATTTTTTATTAAATATTACTAATATTATTATTTTTAATTCAATAAATATAATTAATATTTAATTATCAATTTAAGATGATTTTTTATTATACATAATATGGATAATAATATTAAGTATTAATATAATAAATAATCATATTTAATTAAATATTAAATAATATTATTGTTATTATTATTTTCAATTCTACACATATTATTAATATTAATAATAAACATTATCTTATTTCTTATATAAGTAATTAATTAATAATACAAAATAATATATTAACAATAAAATAATTATTAACTAGTAAATTTTTTTCTAAATACAAATTATTTTATTTACATTATTATACAATAAATATTATCTATAATTATAGTAATTATATTAACATATTATTAATTAATAATAAATAGTATAATTTATAATTAATAAATATTTTATGTATTAAAAATTTACTAAAAAATATAACAACAAAAAATTTAACAAATATTTATAATTAAAATCTTATAATAATAATATAATTATTAAAAAGAAAATATTTTCCTAAATAAAAATTATTTTACTAACATTATTATACAATAAACATTAGCTATAATGAAA
The DNA here is from genome assembly GCA_963277665.1 of Viscum album. Taxonomy (NCBI): domain Eukaryota; kingdom Viridiplantae; phylum Streptophyta; class Magnoliopsida; order Santalales; family Viscaceae; genus Viscum; species Viscum album. The sequence continues at coordinate 256,025,792 of OY728156.1, read as the reverse complement.
TTAATTATATTAATAACATAATAATATATTATTAATTAATAACAAATAATAAAATTGATAATTAATAAATATTTTACATATTAATATATTAATAATATTTATATCAACAAAAAGTTTATCAAAGATTTATAATTAAAATCTTATAAATATTATTTTTTATAATCTTAATTAATTGATAACATAATAATGTAATATTTTTTTAATAATAAATAATATTATATATTATTAATTAATATATTACTTATTAATAAATTGGTAATATTTTATATCAACAAAAAAAATTAAAAAAAAACTTATAAATAATATTCATGTAAATTAATATTAATAATGAATATTATATTATTAATTACACAATAAATTATAAATAATACACATATATATATATATATAAAGAGGTATGAGCGGGGTTCATGCTTCTTTAGCCGTAACTAGGAAGCGTGAACCCCATTCACTCTTCTTTGGAAAATAGAGAGGCATAAATAAGGTTCACACCTCTTTGAACCCCTTTTTTAAAATATTTGAAACCCAATTACATTTAAAAAACTTTAAAACCCCATTAAAAACTTAGTTTCTTCATTTTATTTATTGTCTCGATGAACAGGTTCGGACTTCGCAAAAAAAATTGATTTTTTTAATTAATTAGATGTTTATTTTTAGGTTCATAGGTGTCAAGAGTACTAAGTGTCTGGGTAGGGTAATGGCATTAACACCCTATTTTTTATTATTTATAAATATATATTAAGAATTATATAGTATCTTAAATACAATATATGTATATAAATAAGTTTAAAAATATGTGTATATTATATAAATATAAGTATAAATATGTTTATATTATATTTACATAATTATATTTATATAATCAAAATATATAATTATATTTATATAATTACATTTATATTTATATTATATAACTATGTTTATAAATATGTTTTTATTATATAAATATAATTATAAATATACATATAATATAAATTATATTTTAACCCAAACCCAATTATAAATATAATATAATATATCTATATACAAATAATTATAAATATAATTAAATGGTTTGAAGTTTTAAATGGGTATTATATTTCAGGTTTTGGTTTAGATTGGGTATTGTTAAATGAATATTAAACAAGCTCAAGTATTTTATTTTTTTATCAGGTTTGGGTTCAAATATATTTTAGTGAAAAATATTTAAATAATTATTAATATAATTAAATAAATATGTTTTTATTATCTTTATAAAATTATATAAATAATGGAAATATATATTTTTTAAAAATTATAAATATGTGATAGCCAATCATGTGACACTTATTTTGTGGAAGGTACTCATTGGTTTCACATATAAATCTTAAGTTCCTGAAATGTTTTACTAATGATTCCCCAAAAAAAATATTGTTTTATCACTTTTATATTATTATTGCAGTAGGAGGACACCAAATTTGATGTATGTAATGGGTCGTGAAAATACCAGGATTTTAGTACAAGCAATTCGATGGATCTCATGGGACCATAAATGATGTTTTAAAGAATTCCTAAACAATGTGTCTATTTGGTATTTTATTTGTTTAATTCTATTATGTAATTAAAATTATATTTATTATAATTTGAAAATTTATATATAATTATATATTCTAAAACAACATTTAATTTTTTTCAATAATTAGATATTTATATGTGTGTGTGTGAAACACCAGAATAAATCAATGTCAATATCTTTTAGTACCACAACTCAGTATATGAACTTCACACCCACTTCTCCTTCAATGTGTATTCCACTCCAATGTATCAACTACCGGAGTGGGTTCCTCCTCATGTGGTTCTTCTACCCCAATAGAGGTCACATACAGTTATGTTGTTGATGTTGTTGTGTAGTACTCTGCTAATGCTTACATCTCAATATGTGGGGTTGGGGATGCCTCCTTGTACTACTAAGTAAAGTATTTCCCAATATCATATGTGGGGTTATATGTCCATTATTCTGGAGAGATGATAGGATACCCTAAGGATAATGAAAATTTTATAGAGATATCAAATAATCTATCATAGGAGGGAGTGTCACCTGAGGTCTGGAGAAGTTGTGATATCATAGTTAGGTCCCACCCCATTGGAGGTCTAGAGATATCAATCATAGAATCCTATACCTGCTGTAAATTATCATATATCTATGCAAGATCCTCTACCTACTATGAAATATCATATCTCTATAGCCTTGATCATCTCTAGGAGTCTATATCAGGCGTATCTCTCTTTGTCCTCATCTCTACCCTTGCCTCTATCCTCATCACTATCATCTGACTAGTAGTGGTACTGGAAATGGTGATGCATTTTCCTTATCGAGCACAGTAGGAACATCATCACACCCATGGGCCTCATTCAGAGCATGTGGATCATGATATAACTATGAGGTTTTATTATAAACACTCTCAAATATGAAATAGAAATGATATCTGAGATCCACTGGATCTAGGTGAACTACATCCTGCCTAATAAATTCCTCCTCCTGGGGATCAATTATATGCTGAATCCTAAGATGTATGATTGCAAAAAATCTATTATGACTCAAGACTTTTATACATATTATTACATGATTTTAGACATAATTATCTATTACATACAAACCAATGATCTAAAGTTATAGTGTCTTTAAAATAATAGGTACATAATTAGAAAACATGAAACTTGAATAATATTTTTATATTAATCTCCATAATGAGCTCTTATACCCCTTTGAGATCCTAAAATTACATAGGATAACCTAGGGAATAAATATACAAAAGGGATGATATGAAAATCCTATAGTAAGGTAATAAACATGGGATTAAAGCATAACACATGAGTTAGAAGTCATAGCATGATAACATAAAAAGCATGGATCATGGATAAACATATAGAATCGTAACATATAGATGGTTGAATTATATGATCATGGAAACATATAAAATTGGAAAAAAACATATAACATGACATAATCTTGAGTCAAGTATAACTTTCAAGACTGTATCATGTGGTGGAAAACATCCCATAATGGATATGGTTTACTCCTTAATCCCATACATAACATCTCATCAGAATAAAAAATTACACAATTAATTAGATTGTTATCTGGGTGCACTCATAAAAACATTTTCATTCATATATTTATCACATAAATAATCAAACATAATTAATAAACATAATTTTTATCCATAGAAATAAATGGGTATCATAATCATGTCACTAGGCATAACCAAAGGGTGTATAACAATGGTATCTATGAAAGAAATGATTTAAATAATTATTGGCCATCCATAAATGAAAAATAATAATATATAAAGAATAATTTTGTACAAATTAATTGAAAACATGAAAAATATTTGTTATGTGTCATTAGAAATGGGTCACTTAAGTGTGGTTATAGGGAAAAGAATAAAGAGTCCTTAAAGAGGAAAACACGTGATTGTTTGCGTAAAACCAAAAGTGAACTAAAATAGTTTTTTATGATAATTTTTTTATTTTATAAATATATTGGAGACTTAAATAATTTTAGGGAGTCTACTTGAAAATTGGAAAGAAATTGAGATGTTCCTTTCAACCAGGTTTGCTTATTTAGAGGAATTGAGAAGGGAGCCTTATAAAACATGTAATTCCCCATCAAAGAAAGATGAATTAAGATACCTAAATATGTGTGGTATATATAAAACGAATATAATATAATTATATGATAATAATTAAATGGTAAATTGTGGCAAGGGGATATAAATCATATCCCAAAGGAAATATAGAGTTTCAAAGAGATCCCTTACATTGTGCTTTCCTTTAGTTGAATGTTTATTAAACTCCAATATAATGGATTAAATAATTTTATTAATTTATAATAAAACGACTTTCATATTTATTATATCATATATAATACTTATATAACCACTTACCACCTGATCATTAATAATATTTCATTATTATCATCGTTTCATGTGACAACTGCTTCATTTTCCATGTATGTTTTGTCACATAATCTCTGGTTCATGTGAATGGGATATATATTTCATCATCTAAATACTATTATTCATGATATAAGTATCATATGTAATGATTTATTACATTTTTCTAACCATTATTGAAATTTTTATATGGAAAATGATTCGCATCTCTTTTTGGAGACGGTAGGTCGTACGTGCGCACAAGCGATGGTATCATTACCTTAATGGTGAATGGGTAGAGAAATAGATGATATATTAATTTTATAGAATCAATATAATTTCTTAATTATTATATATACACATTATTTTCATCATTATAACCATCCAAGTAATGTGTTGATAAAAACAAATTACACAACTACAGAAAGACTGTAAGTCTTATGTACGCACAGGCAATGCTTTTGTTTTTTATAGGGTGGATAAAGGGTGTAATATGGTTGTATCATAATACTAATAACATATAGTTATATATATTATACTATATTTATTATTTTAGGATGTTTATAACATATTAAGTGGGTCTGGAAGAATAAATAAATTTGATAGAGTTGGTAAAACTGTTAGCTCTTCTATGAGGGAGTGCCTTTATAACTTCTCTTAAGGGACCTAGGGTAGGTATTTTGGAAGTTCCATAACCACAAAAACATAAATGAGGATTTTTAGAAGAGAAATAGATAGATTTTTTTGAACATATATTTCTCAATTTTGTGTAAATATGTGAAGGAAGGGGTTCCCTTTTATAATTGAGGTTGGGGGATCTTTTGGAATTTCTCAAAATTTTAAAACTTAATAAGACTATTCTTGAGAAAAATGCTTCCAAATGGATCATAAATGAATATAGGATGAAATTTTAGACCATATATTATCCCATTTGGATTTATTTAATATTTTTATGATTTTTAAATAATTAAATAAAATATTAATCCCATAAAATATCATTTTTGTCAATTTTGATACTATTCATTACCTTTGACATTAAAAACATAAAGAAAACAATAAAAATTCTAAAAAAATATTTTATTTTATATAAACATGTAATTTTAATCTATATAATTCTTTTATCCTCTTAAATATATAAAATTATATTTATTTTAATATTTTTAATATCATTTATTTTATTTTTTCAGTAATTGAATAATTACTTCATGAGTGTTGTGAAAGTATTTTAGAGAATAATTTATTCCCTAAAAATTAAAAATTAAATACCATAATGTATAATTATCTTTTATATTTCAAAATATTATTTATTATTTAATAAATCTTATAAATAACATCATATTTAAAATATTACACCTATTAAAATAAGAGTGTGACATGATTTACTTTTCATTAAATAGAATACTATAAAGGTATTAATGTCAGCCAACTGGCTCAAAAAGGTCACATATTAGACTCTCTTGTGATTATGGTCAAAAAAATCTAATCCAAGAGAATTGGGTCACGTTTTAGTGTCATTTTATAATCCATTTCATTTTATTTTTTACCCTTAATTTCTCGATTTACCCTTAACTATGGTAACAATAATTACCAACCTTACTATCCATATTAACAAAAAATAAATTGAATATATTTAATAAATTTGGACCAACTAATTAAAAATATGAAACCTATTTTTCAAAATTTATAACAAAAAAAATCATAATTTAATTTAAATTTAAAACGAAAAAACGCAACAAAAAACAGTTTTTCATAAAAATGCCATTTTTAAATATAAAATGTTTTTATTCTAAATTCAAGTATTAAATCAATTTAAAATACCTAAATTTAAATTATTTTAAATAAAATTTAACTATTTATTATTTTAAACTAATAAAAAATAAAATTTTAAATTTTAAAAACTTTAAAAATAAAGTTCATATTTCAATAAAAACATTATTTTTCATTATTCCTTCAAAAATTATTATTTAAACAAAATTATCTACAATTAATCCAAAGATAATTTTGACAATTATGAATGAAAAAATGAAGTTTATTTTTTAAAATATTCTTTCTAGAATTTTCTAAATTATTTATATTTATTTTCTCATAGAAAGAAATAAAATCATTTTTTTGAAGAAAACATATTTTTGATGAATAAAATGACTTTATTAAACATTATGTGTTTATTTTCAAAGAATTAATAAATATATTTCATAATATCGTTATTCTTATTCATATCCACCAATAAAATGGCTAGGTTATAATGGTATTGATAAAATAATAATATTTAAATAGTATATTGTGGTTCTTTTAAACTCGATGTTGTGTGGAACACAAGATACTGAAGAAATAAAAATGTTTCACAAAAATATAGAGGTGTTAAATTATCCCCCATTATAAAATTTAATCCTTGAATTTTTTTACATACTAATGTAAAAATAGGTGATAAAACTTCTCCATCACATCCTCTGTCTCCCATGTCATCTCTTCGTATTTGTGGTTCTTCCATAGTACTTTAACCAGGTGAGTGATATTATTGTGTAGAAATTTATATCTACGTTCCAAGATCTTGAATGTATTCTCCTCATAAGAGATATCATTTTCCAGTGGTACCACCTCTAAATTTAGTATATGTGAGGGATCTGGTATGTACTTCCACAGGATTGATATGTGGACTACATAATATATTTGAGGAATGATTGGTGGAAGGTCTAGTTGATATGTCACAATTATGATGTGATCAATAATATCAAAGGGTTCAATGTTCTTGGGACTAATATTTCCATTCTTACATTTTCTCATGACTCACTTTCATGGAGATATGTGGAGTAGTACCTTATCTTCAACCTCAAACTATAATTCTCATAGATGATTGTCTACATAGATATTCTATTGACTTTGGGGAGACCTGATGTGTTTCTTAATGGCCTTCACCTTTTCGAAAATCTCCCTGAACATTCAAGTCCTAATAGCTTATGTTCCCTGAATTCATCCCAGCATTTAGGTGTTCTACATATCTTCCAATAAAAGGCTTAGTATGGATCCATTTGTATGATTGAGTGGAAAATATTTTTGTAAGTGAACTCGACCAGTTGAAGATGTTAATCCCATCCTATTTTGTAGTCCATTTATAATTTTCTTAACATTTCTTCTAATTCCTAAATGGTTTTCGTAGACCAACCATCAGTTTTAGAGTGATAAGTTGTACTAAGGTTCATCTCAATGTTTAGAGCATATGGGAGGCTTTTATAAAAAATGGAGGTAAATCTCATATCTTGATAATAAAAAATCGATAATGGTACTTCATGTAATCTCACCACTTCTCTGATTTATATATGTGCAAGTTTATAGAGTGAGAATTGATCTCAAATTTCAATAAAGTGAGCCATCTTTGCAAGATGATCCACAACAACCCATGTAGCATTATTTTTTCTCAATGTCTTCTTAAGTTCAGTGAAAAAGTCTATGGTTATGTTTTCCTATTTCCATATAGGTATAGTTAATGGTTGAATCATCCCCTTATAATTTTTCCTTTCAGCCTTCACTTGCTGACATACCATGAACTTTGATGAATATTTAGCAATCTTCTTCTTCATATTGTCCCACAAATAGTTCTCTTGGAGATCATGAAACATCTTTGTGCTCCCTGGGTGGATGAAGAAGGTCTAACTATGTTCATAATTCAAAATTTCTCTCTTTATCTAAGGATTTGATGGTACACATAGTCATAACCCAAGTCTTATGACTCCTTCCTCATCAATTTTTAACTCTTTGGATTTCCCATTTCTTATGGGTTTCGCCTTCTTCTAAATTTCCTCATCATTTCGTTGAGAATCCTTTATTTTCTACATAAGGGCTGGTTGAGAAATCATTTTAGAAAGGAATTATGATATTACATACCTTATTATTCCCATTTCCATCATTTTTAAGTCTAAAAAGATTAGTTCCTTCTCAATTCTCATCATTGATAAAGTTGTGGGATCATTTATACTTAGAGCATCTACCACTTTATTTTACTCACCATGATGGTAGTGGACTGATAATTCATAATCCATGATTATATCTAACCATATTTTATATCACATATTAAGATCCTTCTATGTGAATATATATTTTAGGCTCTTGTGATCAGTATATATCTCACACTTCTCCCCATAGAGGTAATGCTGCCAAATTTTCAACACGAAGATCACAACTGCCAACCTCAGATCATTCTTAGGATAGTTTTCTCATGAAATTTCAGCTTCCCAGGTCCATAGGATATTACATTATAATTTTTCATTCGTACACATCCTCATCACTTCTTTAATGCATCCCTTCATATCACCAAGAGTTCCCCACTTGTGGGTAGTGTAAGTATTGGTGTAGTGATAATACTCTTTTTCAACTCTTTAAAGTAGTCTATAAAGTCACTGGTCCAAAAAAATTGTACTCCCTTCTGATTTAGCTAACTTATTGGGTTTTATAATCATTATAATTTCCTCAAAAATCATTGGTGATACCCATCTAGACCAAGGAAACTACATATCTTCATTATAGATGATGGTCTGGGACACCCATTAATTTCAATTTTATTTGAAGGGTCCATATATATCCTTTTTCTAGTGATACCATTCCCCGAGTATAATAATTTCTAAATAAAAAAACTCACATTTACTTTACTTTTCATATAGTTTCTCCCTTCATAAATTATTTAGCACAGTGTTCAAATTCTCCTCATACTCATCCTTTCTCTTGGAGTATATTATAATATCACCTATAAGGACTAACAAATTTTTTTTGAGGTGATATCTAAAGACTCTATTCATTAAGTCCATGAAAATTTATAGATAATTAGTGAGTCCAAAGGGAATCACTGTGAACTCATAGTGTCGATACCTCATCCGTAAGGTAGTATTGGGAATATATTCCTTCTTCACCTTTAATTGGTGATATCATGACAGAAGGTCCACCTTAGTGAAATAATTTGACCCGCATAGTTTTTTGAATTTTACATATACCCATTATAGGGTATAATTGTTCTTTATCATGGTTTTGTTAAGATCATGATAATAAATTCAGAGGCACATTGATCCATCCTTCTTCTTAAAGAATAGAACTAAAGCACCTCGTAATGAAGCACTCAAGAATATAAAACCCTTTCCCAGATTCACTTGTAACTACTTCTTTAGTTATTATAACTCAATAGAGGATATCTTGTAAGGAGTCTTTGATATGGAAAGTGATTGAGGTATAAGTTCAATTGAAAACTCAACCTCTTTGTCAGGAGGAAGACCGAGAAATTCTTCAAGGTACACAAAAGTGTAGTCCCTTCCAATGGTCATGTATTCATGCATTATCCTCTCTTTTTTCTCAATAATTTGAGCTAGATATACTTTCTCGTTTGAAAATAATATCCACACTTGAGTTGATGATTATAAAAAATATTAATCATCCTTCTTATACTTGTACAAAATTAGAGGATTCTATTGGATGTGAGGTTGATCTTCCTCTCCCAACATTTGATATTGTATTTTTTTAAAGTTATCCAATCCATTCCCAATATAGCATCAAACTCCACCGTATCATGTAATATGTGATTTTATAGGAGGTTTAGTACACAAAAAATGATTGGGGAGGAGTAATATAATTTAGATGCAATAATTTCCTCATTCATTATTTTCATAGATAACTCAACTTCTATATTTTTTTGTGGTGTTTGAGTAGTTCTACTAAACTTACAATATATGAAAGAATACAGAGAACTAGAATCAAAAAGTAGATTTTCTATTCTTGAATGAATAATCATTTTTCTTTTCACTATATCATTTCCAGGCTCCACCTAATTATTATTGATAGTATATTCCCCTCCTTACTTCCTTAGAGGTTGTTGTCATTGATTGTCTCCAAAACCATTGGCTTGGGGAATTGGATCACATAATTCACATGTTCTTTCCAGTTGAGGCATTGTTCTATAGGATGAGTGTTGATCTGGACCTTCCTTTATTATTCCATGTTAGTGGGCTTCTTTATATCCCTTCAACAATTATTATCTAGATTCACCTATTTTCCACATTTGAATCATCTCCCAATTTGCTTTAGACAGTTCGTTAGATGCTTCTCCCAACACTTTTGACTCGTGGGATGTTGTTTTTTTCTCTATGGTATTTATATATTGACCCTCCCATATTAAACTTCATTTTTCCTCTTTTTATCTCCAAGACCAGGAGACCACTGAGAGTCTCCAATATCCATCTCAACCTTAAGGGTAGAAAAAACAATGTCCTCATAACTATAAAAGTTTTGAATCATCAATTATTTTCATAGACACAGATTTATTACTCTAAATTTGTGATACACCATTATTTTAGTGTTCATGAAAAATCAAGAGGCATATTGTTTAATCCTTTTAGTGTTTTACATATATGATATGATATAATAATATTCCTTTTTATTCAGTAATAGGAACTCCCTCTCTATCTTAAGATGTAGATATTAGGGAGAATATTTATTATAAAATATTTTCCTGAATACTTACTATAAGAACCCATACCTTCTTTTCAGGTATGGGTTTTCTTTTCTGGTGTTTTGAGAAAAAGAGTAGAATCTGGAAATTTAAGGAGTACATGTCGTGTACTTAGGTGTACACGTCGTGTACCTAGTTTCTGCAGGTAGTCGTGTACTAGCCGTGTAATGGCCAAGTAAATGGTAATGTGGGGTGACTTGGTGAATGCCTAAAGTGTGTCCCAATAAAGCAATATACATGTTGTGTACTTTTAAAAGACATGTCGTGTACTTTTCTTTTTAATTATTAAATCAGACCAGGGTCGCGTCTAATTGGTAGAACCTCCTTCTAACGAAGTCTCGTCCAGAAGTGACCGAGGAGCGTGATTCTTCCCGGAGCCCTCGATCTTCATCCATTCTCTAAATCGACCACTGTTAGTTATTTTGTAATTTCAATGGTGAGTTCTTCCTTCTTATAGAGCCTCGTTACTCGATTTCTCTCCTTTCGTGAGATATCCTTGGTTGAACTTTTTAGACATTTTTGTAGATCTACCACATTCTAGGTCGATTCAGGGGATGAAGTTGGAGTATATCAATTGTACAATGTCGAGGTAGGTGGTTTGTGTCTTTCTGTATTTAGTCCATTAATATTATGTGTCAATGTGCCCAATACCCTAGAACGTGGTATTGCGTGTTTAGGGATTTTAGCCCTGTTAATGTCTATTATGTCTTTTGTGCCTGATTAGAGGTTGTTTGATTATGAATAGGGTTATTTTCTATGCTATGGATGTTTTTCCCATGTTCTTTTTGTAAAGACCCATAAAATTCAAGGAAAAATTTTTCTTAATGTTCTTTGGGATTTTACAAGAACGCAGTTTCAGATGGCACTTGATTCCGAGGCCCGGTGTGCCCGGAATTTCTATCCGAAGTTTATCTCGGGTACATTTAGTGAACGAACGAGCGGGAATTTCTAACTTTTGAACTGGTGCTCGGAATCGAATTCTGAGGGCACGGATGGAACCGTAGCGCCGGTAATTGCTTAGGAACACCTGTTCCGGAGTTGCGTTTTCACGAGTTTATGATAAAAATTGTGGAAGTTAAAAATAAAAATTTAACAACAATTTTTATTTTTACTCTAAGTGTTTAATCCATTGGATGGAAGTTGGGTAACTACCCAAGCTCCCTTGGGAGGTTATGAGGGTGGTGGGGCCCACACGAACCCCACCCCTTCATATCCTCTAACCCCCTCAACTCCCATTAATTTTGTTAACTTAAGTTTATTAACTTATGGAATTAATGAGGTGAGTTATTGTGGAATTCAAACACTTGAATTTCAAAAGCCTTGATGTGTTAATAAAATAAGTTGAGAACTTATTTTATTGGGTTGGTGTTTAGTTTTTTGAGAGCCTTTGGAGAAAAAGCTAAGGGAGTCTTGAGTTCTTCATTCTCTTTGACGAAGAATGCGAAGAACGAACGATCTCCGACGTGGAGTGCCGAGCCCTCAGAGACCATCTTCCGTGACACCGACCCGCGACACGACGTCTTCTTCCATGATGTTTTTCTTTCGCGACGTCTCTTTTCGCGAAGAATTTCCGTGAAGAAATCTCCATCAACATCTTCGAATCCTCGCTTTGCAACGCCGACATTCGTCATCTCATTTATCAAGGTAGGGGATTATTTAATTATTTTTCGTTCGTGATTTCTAGTTTTTCGTTATTCGTAGTTATACGACCAAATGATATCGGTTAACGAGAGGGGGCCGGACTGCACAAACACGGCAGAACCTCCTCCTTTATCCTTGTTTGATTCTTGTTGTTTGGACAGAATGGCGTGGTGTCGTCGCACCACGTGGGATCGTACGACAAGTAATGTGCGGCACCGTCGCGTCGCGCCGTGAAGTTGAACAAGGACGCGACGTCGTCGCGCCGCGTCGAAGAAAACCGAAGACACCGCGGCCGGAGCGGGGCCGTGGTGGAAGGGCGCGGTGTCGTCACACCGCGCCGGACGAACCAAGCCGCGGCCGGTTCTGGGCCGCCGGTGTCGGTGAGGGAGGAAGGACCGACCGTCGCCGGTCCTTGTTGGCAGAACCGGCCGGCCGGTGCAGGTCGGCCGAACAAAGGGAAGCCTGGGGAATTAATTCTCACGTCTGGCCAGCACAAATGGCCCCCAATTAAATGGGGGGCCGCGGTTACACCAGGGGGCAGGCCCCCCCCCCTGCCAAACGGCTCGGTCGTTGGCCGAGCTGGCCAGCGCGCTGGGCGCGCTGTGCCCAGGCCGGGACGGCCACCTGGCCGGTCCACCAGGCCGGGCCGGGCTGGGCCGACCCGGACCAAGGGTGGGTCGACCCGGTTCGGGCCGACCGGGGGGTCTCGGGCCGGGTCGGTCCGGGCCCGAAACCCCTGTTTTCGGACCGTCTTCGGTCTTTTGCCCATAACATGGGGGCTACGAACCTCCGATTGAAACACTGTCAGTTGTGATACGATCCTTGAATCGAGGCGGTCGTTTTGGTATATCGCACTCAAGGTTTCTGATTACTTTGAGTTCGGCTGGGTTGGTTCGTACACAAAACCAACCGGGCCCTCGGAGCGGAAACGCTCATATCTTGAGTTTCGGACGTCCGATTGATGTGCCGTCAACTTTGTTGGATTCCTCTTAGTGAGAAGGATCTTTTGACTTACTCCGCCCAAGGTTTGGACGTAGGTGGAGTATGGTCGGGTTCATTTTGCCTTAAAAACCAACCGGGCCCCTGGGACGAAAAAGCCAATAACTCTCAGACCGAGCGTCCGATTGACGGACCATCTGTTATGTTGAGTTCTTGTTGACGATACAGAACTTTTGGATACATCAATTCTGGACTATGTGTCATTTGATGTATCAGCCTCTCGGCTCGTGGAGCGGACCCTCCCGAACGATCTTTCTATGTGCGGGAACCCTAGAGCTAGCTGCGACTGCTGTTGTGACTGCGACGACGACTGTGCAGAGATCCTCAGTGGATTCAACGACAACGACTACAGCACTCAGCGATCTTGTGTGGATCAGTGCTACCGATCCTGTGTGGGTCTGATCCAGTGTGGTTCAGCGCTCAGCAGTTCTGTGTGAGCTAGCGCCTACAGATCATGTGTGGGTCTGATCCTGTGTGGGTCATTGCGGGGGTTAGTACCTATCGATCCTTTGTGGGTCCTACGACTTAGATGGATTAGTGATCATCTATATCGTCTTTCGAAGAAGTATACCTGTGTGAGCTGAATCCTGTTTTACTTTCCTGTGTGTATTGTGTTGTGCTATCCTGTGTGGATTTACGTTTTGCTTTCCTGTGTGTATTGGGTTGTACTTGGGCTCGGATGTTGGATCCAAATGAGAATTGATGACTTAGGTATATGTATGGGCATATACCTAAGAAGTGTTGGATGTTACTTCGTGATTTACCTTTCCTTTGTGGTTTATCCTTTGTGGATACTGGGAGACCTTCGGGGGTCTCGGGTTCCCTACTGAGTAGCTTATACTCACCCATGCACGGGCTATGCCCGCACTACGTTGTGTTGGTTGCAGACGACGGACAGCGTTGAACATGGTTGAGGCTTGCAGAGCAGGACGGTACCTGGAGGTGGACCATTGGGAGGGACATACTCGGAGTGGACGGTGGGACCCGAGGAGCAGTGGAGCTATCTGTAACCACCCTTCAGGTGGGATATCCAGTGGCCAGCTCGGCATTACGGCTTTACTTTTCAGTTTCTGTTTTCACTTTCTAGTTGTACTTTACTTTCAGTTTGGGTTTGTATACTGGCCCACTTACTTTTCTGCACTTACTATTGTACCAGCTTTTACTTAGTGTTTTCTTCTTCTGCATACTTGCTCTATGGTGTTTGTTTACTTTACAAAGGTAATGCCTTCCCTTTTACCGGGATTTACGCCTTGGTGCTAGTCGCCAGCCCCTGGCCTATGGAAGGTGGGCTTGGGGTAGTCACGGCACGGGCCCCGAGGACGGGTTGTGACAGTTTTGATTTTGACCGTTTGGTCTAGCTTTTCTAGTTAGGCTGCTTTTTTTCATGCCTAGTGTTGTTAGGATGGAGTGATATTATCTAATGATATTATATTCTTGTAGCTATTTAGCCAAGTAGTTCTTGAAATATGTTATCCAAGTAGTTATTAAAGTTTACTTTGGTTTTTGAACATCTTTGTGCATAATTGACTTACACAGGGCTGTGGGAACCTAGTGTAGTAGACCATATGGGTAATGGATGTTGAGAGATTCTCCAGAGTGTCTATTTACTTTTATATTGTGAGATCATAGGGGGGATAGACTTTGTGCTTCCTCAGAGTGTCTTTAGTTTCCCATTGCGAGACCATAGTGGGAATTAGATGTTAAGTGCTTCCTCATAGTGTCTATAGTTACAGATAAAAGACCATATGGGGAATTGATGGTGAGTGATTCCTCATAGAGTATTTGCTAAAGATGAACCATAGGGATTAGACTATGATTACTTACCAGAGGGTTTCTTTTGTTTGATTGGTTGAACCAAATGGTTTAGGCTGTGATCACTTCCTATAGGGTTACTTTTTTTTGATTAGCTGCTTACTTGATATATGAAAATGAATGCAATTGAAATTGTAGGATTGTTTACCTTTGAGTACTCCCTTGTTTACTACTTCATTTTTCTTATTACATACCATATATATTCACTAACTATTAAGCACAAATCTTTGAGTGGTTGCCTACTGGATTCATCTTACACCCTTTTTTGGGTATTTCTTTTAGGCCCAAAAAGATTATATTTTTGTAGGTATAGATAATTTCAATCTCCCTTTTACATCAGGTACTTGATTACTATGGATCTGGAGAGCATGGGACCATGCTGAGGCTTGCGATGCTGCTGAAGTTAATTTTTTTTGTACTTTTTTTTAGTACACTATTCTGGCATTATGACTTGTTTGGCCACTTTCCTAGACATATGTATCATGAATCATTTATATATATGTGCTCCAATTGTTTATTACTTCCAGTATTCCACTATTCACTTATTGCATGTTATTACTTCTTCCACTATTGTTATCTATTTCTTTCTGCTGCATTACTCTTCCAATGAGGTAATAGTTTCCCCACTATCAAACCCAAGGACCTCACTACTAGTTGGCAGCCTCTGGCATTTGGGGAAATGTGATTGAGGTCACATGACCAACTGGGTAAGGGGTACCTCTGGGTGTCACTCGGAACCAGGATGTTACAAAGTGTTATCAGAGGAATTTGTTTCTTCTTGAATTACTATTTGGATCCTATCGCCAGGTATAGGAAGGAATAGGTAGTTTATAATAAGTTCTGCTCAGGAGTAGCTAACATGTGTATAGGGAAAAGCTAATTTACCTCAATTATTGCAATTTTTCTGTTTTTTCAATTATTATATTTGATTTGATTTCATCATTGGGTGATTCACATGTTTTTTGTTGCTATAGTTGATATTATTGAGGTTCTATTTCCATTGAAACCTGATGAGATGAGGGTATGCCATATCATGCATTGTATAGGAACTTTCTACAGATCACATGTCATGCATTCTTATTATGCCATTTAGGGTGAATTACCGATTGCATGTTGTTGTGATAGATTTTGTTCTAGATATGCATGTTGTTGTGATAGATTCCTTGATATAATACCTACTAATTGATAGGGTATTGGATTTTTGTAAGGTTTTGTTTGAATAGATGTCAAACTTTGGTCCCTAAGGTGTTATGGTCCCTCATGGATTGGAATTTGGTGGATCATTGCAATGTTATACTTGTATATGACATGATTATGATTCCAAACTTTCATTCGTGAAAAGTATGGGCCCCCCATAGATCGTAATTTGGAACTTTGATAATGTTTCAATATTTTATGGGCTTTTAGAGTAGTTTCTGAGGCTTACTATCTGGAAAAATCCAAAATACGCGGTGTATATTGCAGAATACACACCATGTGTTCTTCTATTAGAGAAGGAACTGTTTTTGTTATGTAAACGTCGTGTAGTTTCTAACCATGTCAATGGTTGTGTGGGTAGAGACACGGGGATGGGGAATTTTTGTTGGGACACGCCGTCTAAACTATGTGCACACCGTGTCTTAGGAGTCATGTGTCTAGACATGTGACTAACAACACGGGTGGATTATGGGTAGTCAGTACATGTCGTGTCTACAAAAAACATGTCATGTAGAGCCAACTGTGTAACCGACCATGTGACTAACAACACGGGTCGGTGAAGTTCTTTCTAGTACACACCATGTCTGGTACAAACATTCCATGTAGTCTTACTCTAGGAGAACTATGTGGGTTAGACATTTAGAATAACTCAGGTAGGGGGAAATGATTCAAGTATACACCATGTCTTGGGATAACATGTCATGTGTATAATGACTGGGGTTGGTAGGAGTACATGCCCATGTGAAGGCTTAAAAGAACATGTCGTGTAAGGGTCATACACACCATGTATCCCTATTTTGAAAAAATTTAATTCTTTACTTCTTCTATTCTTTTCTTTCACTTCTAAGTTTCATTCCTTGATAATCTTGAACTAATGTGTGCTCTTGACCTTGCAGAGTCATTCCACTGTGATGTCCTCCAGTTGTATGCCAGATTCAGGGAAGTGATCAGACACCGGACATGGCTAGTCAGGGACTACCAGAAGATCCCCCCATCATGATGGTCTTGGTACCAAACATCATTCTAGATATAGGTTCAAATGCACAGTTATGAGAAGGAATCATGAAATTTATGAAAACCATACAACGAGCACTGCATCTTGCCCCATCTATCGTATAGTTGACACAGGTCTTTCCGTAGCAACATCCTCCCACTTTCTTAGAAGATGGAGGACCTCGAGCTGCTGAGTCATGGTTGGAATCCATGCTATCTATCTTCAAGCATTTGGAGATTCCTCCAGAGAGGAGTGTGAATATCTCTACGTATATGCTTTAGGACTCCGTCAACAGATGGTGGGATGTGATCTCACATGAGGGATGCCAATAGGTTATGTCTTGGGATGAGTTCTAGTGTGTCTTCTACGATTACTTCTACCCGGAGACTTTGAGGGCCGATCGAGCCCTAGACTTCATGATTTTGGAGTAGGGTCCTCTCTCAGTCATGGAGTATTCTTCTCACTTCACAGAGCTTCAGTGCTTCACACCCATCCCAGGAGGTGTTGAGTTATTACTGGAAAGGAAGTTTGAGGATGGTCTCAGGAACGACATCTGATCTTAGGTGAACATCTTCAGGTTGACTTCCATCACCTCTATAGTCGACCAGGCACTAATCATGGAGCACAATATGAGGTATTATAGAGTTGTGAGCCATGTAAGATTGGCATCTAGAGTTGGTACCCCTCTGAATGACAACATGAAGAATCGTAGGAACTCTACGCGTAGAGATCCGAGTAGGCATAATATTTATTCTGGTGTCCAGTTAGTGTGCTACCAGGGTGGGAAGAGAGGTATACGAGGCCACATTTCCCAAGAGACCTAGTGGAGTGCCAATATTGTGGTAATATGGGTCATCTTTAGTGTTTCTGTTAGTTCTTATCACCAGAAGCTAGTGATAGGAGTTCTATTATGACTCCACATTTAGAAGCAGGACCACTGGTTTCTCCTCAGTCTAGAAACTAGAGTTCTTCCAGCCAGTCATGTCGAGGTGGAGGTTACGGCTGTGGTATCTAGTCGACAGGCTTTCAGCGACAATAGGGTGGATCAACTTAGGGTGGTCAGGCATGGTCACAGAGTTGGGGTATAGGTCAGAGTTTTGCAGTAGAGCAGACCCATCAAGAGAAGGATCTCGGAACCTCTATAGTTTGAGGTACAATTCTAGTTTCCTCATTTTAATCTTCTACACTTTTCGATACAGGAGCTTCCCATATTTTCATATCTATTGATGTTGTGAAGAGACATGGGCTCTTTATCTTTAACTCTACCGATATCTTGACATTGGACACTCCGTTGGGGACAAGAATAGCTAGTGTACATCAGTGCAAGGAGTTCCCTCTTGAGGTTGGTGGGTGTCACCTCATATGGGACCTTTATGTCTTATAGATGAAGGTCTATGATTTCATTCTTAGAATGGACTGGTTAGTTCCCATCTAGGATTTTGTTGATTTCTCTCACCGTAGGGTGAGTTTTACGTCACCAGAGGGTAGTTTTTTTCTGCACAAAGGAGAGTGGGATGTCCAGGAGAGCAGAGCAGGACCCGAGCATCATGGGTTGGGAGGAGTTACAGCACAGATTTCTAGTCTATATCTGGATGACCAGGGGACTTCACATATGGACTTTCCTCTAGTGGTGGATCATTTCAGGGATGTATTTCCAGAGGAATTTTCAATTTTACCTCTAGAATGAGAGGTGGAATTTTCTAGTGATCTTATGCCAGGGGTGGCACCGGTGTCCATTCCTCCTTATAGGATGGCTACACCAGAGTTATAGGAGCTCAAAAAGCAGTTAGAGGAGTTATATGCTAAGGGTTTCATCCTACCTGGAACTTCTCCTTGGGGTTCACCTATCCTGTTTGCAAAGAAGGAGGATGGTACCCTACAAATTTGTGTGGATTATCAAAAGATGAACCAGTTTTCAATAAAGAACTGATATACCTTGTTGAGGACTGATGATATCTTTTATCATCTTCGAGGATCCCGAGTGTTCTCAAAGATTTAATTGAGATCCAATTATCATCAGTTGCACGTTTTACCATCATATATACCTCTTACAACCTTTTGGAGGAGGTATGGTCTATACAAGTATGTGGTTATTTCATTCGGTCTCACAAATGCACCTTCAGTTTTCATGGAACTAATGAACTGAGTGTTCCATCCATACTTGGATTCTTTCGTGGTAGTCTTCATGGATGATATCATGGTGTACTCTCGCACTCGACACGATCATGCCACATATCTTGATATTATTTTGATTACACTAAGAGAGAATCAGTTATATGTTAGGCTCTCAAAATGACAATTTTAGATGGGCCAAATTCACTTCTTGGGTCATGTGATCTCAGAGACAAGAGTATCAGTAGGCCTAGAGAATGTGAGATATGTAGTTTCCTGGTAGTAGTCGAAGAACATATTTGAACTATGAAGTTTTCTTGGGATGTCTAGATACTATCAAAGTTTCATACATGACTTTTCACACTTAGCAATGTCACTGATGGGCCTAAATAAGAAGGGTGTGAAGTACTTGTGATCAGTTTCTTGTGAGTTAGCCTTTCAGGAGCTGAAAGGGAGGTTTACTTCAGCACTGATACTAGTATTTCTAGATCTGGTCAAGAGCTATATTTTATACTGTGATGCATCTGGTATCGGGCTGGGAGCGGTTCTTATGCATGGAGAAGGAGTCATTGCCTATGGGTCTCGGTAGTTGAGTCCACATGAGAGGAATTTCCCGATGCATGATCTCGAGTTGGATTTAGTTGTTCATGATCTACGTTGTTGGAGACAATATCTGTTGGGAGATCATTTTGTGGTTTTCACTAACCAAAAAAGTCTCAAGTATATCTTTACTCAGCGCGATCTGAATTTGAGACAGTGAAGGTGGGTTGAATACCTTCAGTCTTTTGTCTTTGAGATTTCCTATACACATAGAAAAGGCAACACAATGGCTGATGGACTGAGTAAGCGGACTCAAATACAGGAAGTTCAGGAGGCCAGTAGTGAGTGTAAACTTATGGATCTATCCTCAAAGGTTCATTTGAAGGTTCGTGATAGATATGGGAAGACATTTATTTCTTCTATAGTTGTTACCTCTACTCTACCTGATCGATTTCGAATGAGGCATCTATCAGATTCTGAAGTCCTAGACCAACAGGAGGGTGTGTCAGAAGAGGCCCCTATTCCTAGATGGACCATAGGCGGGGATTAGATCTTTCATTTTCATGGGCGTGTGTGGGTTCCAGTAGACATACCTAAGGAGATGATGCAGACTTTCATTCCTCAGTTCCGGCAGTTCATCCTAGTGTCACCAAGATGTATCGAGATCTACACTATCAATATTGGTGGCTAGGTATGAAGAGAAATGTTGTTGTTTTTACCATGATATGTTCCACCTGAAATTAGGTGAAAGTGGAGAATCAGTGACCAGTAGGGATTTTACTATAGTTACTCATTCCCGAGTGGAAGTGGAATGATGTTGCAATGGACTTCGTGATAGGTTTATCGAGTTCGCCTCAAGGGAATGATGTAGTTAGGGTTGTCATTGACAGACTTGCGAAGGTTTCTCACTTCTTGCTGATCGAGGAGACCTTCAGTGTAGATGAGATGGGAAGTTTTTAAATCTAAGAGATTGTACATTTACATGTATTTCTACACTCCATTGTTTCATACAAGGATGTGCGTTTTACTTCTCAGGTTTGGCAGGGACTATAGAGGGCTTTGGGTACATAGGTACTTCTGAGTACAGCTTACCATCCAAAGATAGATGGCCAATCCGAGTGTATGATTCAGGTTCTAGAGGACATGCTACGAGCATGTGTCCTAGATTTTGGAGGTTCTTGGGAGAAGCATGTACCTCTTGTGGAGTTTTCTTATAATAATAGTTTTCAAGAAACTATTCAGATGGCACCTTTTGAGGCTTTCTACGGTAGGCCATGTTGATAACCCCTATGTTGGATGGTGGTAGGAGAGGTAGCTATGTTGGGACCTCGTCTTGTCCAAGAGACCACAGATCATATAGAGTTGATTTAGAAATGGATGGCTACTGCACAGTCATAACAGAAGTCTTGAGATAATCGATGGAGATGACCTATGGAGTTCAAGGTTGGAGATCATGTTTTTCTATGTGTCACACTTAGTTTGGGACATAGGAGGATTAGGAGACAGGGAAAGATTTCACTGAGATATTTTGGACCATTTGAGGTTTTGGAGAGAGTCAAGTTCATTTTCTATTAGTTATAGTTACCTCAGAGGTATTAGGCTATGCATGACGTCTTCTAGGTTTCTCGGCTACGGTGTTACTTTTCAGACCCATCTCATGTTTTTCAATATGAGGAGGTTGAGATGGAAGTGTACGCATCGTTTGAGGGGAATCCTATCTAGATTATTGATCATAGTGAAAGGGTTCTCCATGGCTAGTATTTTCCTCTGGTACAAGTGCTATGGAAGCACGGGCGGGTACAGGATGAGACTTGGGAGAGGGAGGTCAATGTACGATCACAGTGGCCAGAGCTGTTTGAAGATTCTTCTTCTACGCCACCTTGCTAAGGAATTTTGGGGACGAATTTCTTTAAGGGGGGAAGTTTTTATGAACCTAGACCTTATTTTCAGTTGTGGTTTTTCTTTTCTGGTGTTTTGAGAAAAAGAAGAGAATCTATAAATTTAAGGAGTACACGCCGTATACTTAGGAGTACACACCGTGTACCTTGTTGTCGCGGGTAGCCATGTACTGGTCATGAAATGGCTGAGTACATGGTCATGTGGGGTGACATAGAGACTGCCTAAAGTGGGGCCTATTAAAGGCATATACATGCCATGTACTTTTACAATACATGCCATGTACTTTTCTTTTTAATTATTAAATCGGACCAGGGTTGTCTCTAATTGGTAGAAATGCCTTCTTCTAACGATGTCTTGTCCAGGAGTGACCAAGGAGTGAGATTCTTCCTGATGCCTCTGATCATTCAATTGTTCCCTGAATCGACTTCCATCAACTGCATTGGAATCACCAGGGTGAGTTCTTCCTTCTTCTAGACCTTTATTCCTTGATTCTCTCCTTTCATGAGATATCCTTGGTTGAATGGTTTAGATTCTTTTGTAGATATACCACATTCTAGTTCAATTCAAGGGATGATTCTAGAGTATATTGATCATACAACGTTGAGGTAGGTGGTTTGTGTCTTTCTATAGTTAGTCCTTGAATATTATGTGAAAAAGTGCCCAATACCCTAGAACAGGGTATTGCATTTTTAGGGATTTTAGCCATGTTAAGGTCTGTTATGCCTTGTGTTCCTGAGTAGAGTTTGTTTGATTTTGAATAGCATTATTTTCCATGCTATGGCTGTTTTTCCCATGTTCTTTTTGATTTTGACCATTTGGTCTATCTTTTTCGGTTAGGCTACTGGTTTTCCATGCCTAGTGTTATTAGGATGGAGTGATATTATCTGATGATGTTATATTCCTGTAGCTATTTAGCCAAGTAGTTCTTGAAAGCTATTATCCAAGTAGTTCTTAAGGTTTACTTTGGATTTTGAACATCGTTGTGAAAAATTGACTTAAACAGGGCTGTGGGACCCTAGTGTAGTAGACCATAGGGGGAATGGATGTTGAGGGCTTCTATAGAGTGTATGTTTACTTTTACATTGTGAGATAATAGGGGGATGGACTTTGTGCTCCCTCAGAGTGTCTTTAGTTCTATGGTGAGAGACCACAGGGGGAATTGGACATTGAGTGCTTCCTTAGAGTGTATATAGTTAATGATACGAGGCTATAGAGAGAATTGATGGTGAGTGCTTCCTCAGAGAGTCTTTGATAATGTTGAACCAGAGGGTTTAGAATCTGAGTATTTCCTAGAGGGTTCCTTGTATTTGATTGGTTGAACCAGATAGGTTAGGCTATGATTACTTCCGAGAGGGTTACTTGTTTTTGATTAGCTGCTTACTTGATATATGAAAATGAATTCAATTGAAACTATAGGATTGTTTACCTTTGAGTATTTCTTTGTTTACTGCTTTATTTTTCTTATTGTCTTCCATATGTATTCACTGACTATTAGGAATATATCTTTGGTTGGTTTCCTATTAGGATTCATCTCAAACCTTGTTTGGGTCATTCTTTTTTGCCTAAATAGATTATATTTATACAGGTATAGATAAGGGTAAGTGCCCTTCAACTTTATGAACTTGATCGTTGTGGAGCTGGAGAGCATGTGACCAAGTTGAGGCTTGCGATGCTACTAGAGTTTATTTGTTTTCTTTGTACTATGGTTTAGTTCTATATTCCAGCATTGTGACTTGTTTGGCCACTTTCCTAGACATATGTATCATGCATCATTTATATATATGTGATATAGTTGTTTATTACTTCCATTCTCTCGTTGTTTACTTAATGCATGTTATTACTACTTCCTATATTATTATCCACTTATTTTTATTATATTACTCTACCAATGAGGGCATAGTTTCACCAATGTCACACCCAAGGCCCTCCCTGCTAGTCGGCAGCCTCTAGAATTTGGGGAAATGATATTGAGGCCATGTGAACAACCGGGTATGGGGCACCTCTGGGTGGCACCCAGAACCAGGACGTTGCACTTACCAATCCATGGAATCAGTTTCCTCTTTAGTCTTAGTTTTTTTATCAGTTCCCACCACTGTTCATCTTCCCCATCAAATCGACTGCTCACCGGGATTTTTCTTCTTCTGAGAATTGAAGGATAGTAAATATCTTCTAAATGGATTTAATCCATTGTTCCTTGATGAGAGGATTAGAATATATACTAAAGTTAGGATGCCTTTGTCACATAAAGGATTCAACCACAACTTGATCTTTATTAGGAGAAGAAGGGAGTTTTATATGATTCAAGTTTTTATCCATAACTAGATCTAACTGAGTCGGTACAGTCATGAAGTTCTAATATCCCATTCCCATCAAGTTTGTAATCTCATTATAGAAACCATCACATTGCCTATCACATTGGTTATTAGAAAGAGTTCTCTTATTTCCATCCATTAACTAAAATAAAGAATAAAATAAAAATAGGGGGATTGGATAGTTATCTAATGAGCATATAAAAAGGCAACTATGAACATAAAAGGTTAAACTTATAAATGAAAAGTATATCCTAACTTATGATTCCCTAAGTTTCAATTTAAATGATTCATGGAGATAGAATTATCCCTAGGTTTATTACTAAATATTTCTAGTATTAATCTCCAAAAATAAATAAACCATGTTATGATAACAACTATAGAGACCCAAGGCTTTTACCATATTATAACATAATTTTATGCATAATTATCCATCAAATAAAAACCAAGGATAGAAAAGTATAGTGTCTTTAGAAGATTAGGTACATAATTAGAAAACATGATACTAGAATAAAAAATATTTTTATTAATCTCCATAAGGAGGTCTTGTCTCCCTTTGAGCTCCTTTAAATATATATGATAACCTAGGTAATGCATAGACAAAAGGGGTGAGCTAAAATGAATATTAAGGGAATAAACATGGGATTTAAGCATAAAAAAATAGTTAGAAGGCATGACATGATAACATAAAAGTCATATATCATGAATAAACATATGGAATAATAACATATAGAATATGAAATCATATTATCATGGAAATATAGAAATGTGGAAACAATATATAACATGACATAAACATGAGTCAAGGTAGACTACCAAGACTATATCACATGGTGGAAAAAGTCACATAATGGATAATTTTTACTCCCTAATCACAAGAATAACATCTCATGAGACTAAAAAATTACCCAATGAATTGGAATTCTATTTGGGCATACCCATCATAACGTTTTCTTGCATATGTGTACTAAATAAAGAATCAAACATAAGGGTTACATGTAGAAAGAAATTGGTATTGTAATAATGTTTTAAGGAATAACTGAAGGGAATATAACAATGGTATCCATGAAAGTATGGATTTGAATAATTATTGTTCATTAATAAAATAAAAATAAGACTAGATCAAGAATAATTATGTCCAACTAAATTTAAAGCATGAAAATGTGGTTAGGTAACATTAGAAATGTCCCACTTAAGTGCGGTTTTAGGGAAAAGAATAAAGAGTATTTAAAGAGGGTAGAGACAATATTGTTTACATAAAACTAGAAATGAAATAAAATAGTTTTTTAATGATAATTTTAGTGATGTTAGAAAAATATTTTAGGAATAACTTATTTTATGGAGTGTACTTGAAAATGATTAATAAATAGAGATATCCCCTTTAATCGGGTTTTCTTATTGAGAGGAATTTATAAGGGGGGATTACAAAACATGTAATTCCAAATCAATAAATAATAAATCATTCTAAATAAATATTTTTTGTACATATAAATAGAATAAAAGAGAATTATATAAGAATAATAAAGAGATAAATTAATTCAAGGTGAGAGAAAGCACAAATAAAAGGAATTATGGAGGTTCGGAGAGATCACTTACATTGTTCTTTGTATTAGTTGAACATCATTTAATATCCTATATAATAGATGAAAGTATGTTATTAATTTATAAATTAACAATATTCATAGTTATTATATCATATATAATCCTTATATAACCTCTTACAAAATGTTCGTTACTAATATTTCATTATTACCATCATTTTAGGTGTTAACTGCTTCATTTTCCAAGTCAGTTTTGTCACGTAATCTCCAGTTCATATGAATGGGATATAGATTAATCATATCAGTAATTATATTTTTTGATATAAGTATCATATTTAATTATTTAATAATTTTTTATTATGATTATTTAAATTTGGATATGTAAAATGAATCGCATCGTTTCGTGGAGATAGCAAGTCGTACATACACACGAGCAATGGTATCATTTCCTTAATGGTGAATGGGTAGAGAAATGGATGATATATTAATTTTAAATAATAAATATCATGTCATAATTACAACATATACTCATTATTCCCATTATTATAACCATCCAATTAAATTGGATATGAAAAAAATACAGCACTACGTGGAGACGGTAAGTCGTACATATGCACGCGTGATGGTTTCGCTTTTTATAGGATGGATAAAAAGTGTAATATGGATGTATCATAATAATAATAAAATATCCCTATATATTATACTTTATTTATTATTTTATTATAGTTATAACATATTAATAAAAGGTTTAATAAGAAATAAATTTGATAGAGACGGTATAGACGCTTACCTCTTCTATAAAGGATCTCCATTATAACTTCTTTTAAGGGTATTAGGGTGGGTATTTTGGAAGAGGGAACCACAAGAACTTAAATAAGGATGTTTATAATATAAATTGGTAGATTTTGGTGAATCTAGATGGCTAAAATTGTTGTAAATAAGTTAAGGAAGGGGTTCCCTTTTATAATTGAGGTGAGGGGAACTTTTGGAATTTCATAAAATATAAAAATATAATAATACCATTCAAGAGACATATGCTTAAATATGGCACATAAATGCATAATGGATAAAATTTTAGACCATATATTTTCCAATTTATACTTATTTATGTTTTGTTTATTATTTTTAAATAATTTAATAAAATATTAATCCCATAAAATGTCATTATAGTTAATTTTGATTCTATTTATTACTATGACATTAAAAACATCAAGACAGCACGTCAAATTCAAAACAAAATATTTTATTATATCATAAAAGTTTCATTTTAATTTTTATATTTCCTGTATCAACTTAAATATATCAAATTGTATTTATTTTAATATTTTTAACATCATTTATTTGATATTTTTTATTAATTGAATAATTATTACATCACTGTTGTACAAGCATTTAAGATAATTATTTATTCCCCAAAATTTAAAAAAAAATATACCATGATGTAGATATATATTTTATATTTCAAATAACTATTTATAGTCTCATAAATATTATTGATAACATCATATTAAAAAAATTACACCTATTAAAATAAGAGTGTGACATGTTTGACTTTTCTTTAAATAAAATGAAATAAAGGTCTTAATTTCAACCAAGTTGCTTGAGAAGGTCATAAATTTGAACCATGGATGATTATGGTTTAAAATTAATCATGTAATATAATTGGATAATATATTAGTGGTATTTTATAATCCTTGTCATTTTATTTTTTATCCTTAATTATCTAACTTACCTTTAACCATGGTAACAAGAATTACCAAGATTGTTATTCATACTGACAAAAATTAAAAGAGATGTATTTAATAAAATTTTAAAAATTGATTCCTAATATGGAATTAATTTTTAAAAATTAATAACATAGATGATTCATAATTTAATTTAAATTTAAACTGTAAAAAATGTATTGAAAAACAGATTTTCAGAAAAAATCCATTTTTAAATATAAAATATTTTTACACTAAATTGAAGTATTAAATCCATTTAAAGACACATAATTAGATTATTTTAAATCAAATTTAACTAAATAAATATTAAAACTAATCCATAACATAATTTTACCTTTTAAAAACTTTAAAAATATTACATTTTTCAATAAAAATCTGTATTTTTCACAATTCCTTGAAAAATCAATATTTTTAGAAAAGTCTCAAAAATTCATCCTAAGATAATTTTGATATGATGGATTAAAAAATTAAGTTTATTTTTTTCAAATAAATATTCTAAAATTTTCAAAATTAATTATATTTATTTTCTCATAGAAAGTAATAAAATCTTTTTTTTTTTAAAAAATATTTTTGAATAATCAAATGAATTTACTAAAAATTCAGTGTTTATTTCCTATGAATTAATAAATATATTTCATAATATGGTTATTATTATTCAGATATTCTAATTCAACAGCTATGTTATAACGGTCATGTTAAAATAATAATATTTTAATGGTATTTATTTTTTCATTTAAACTCAATGTTACGTGAAACATAGGTTACTGAAGAATTAAAAATGATTCATAAAAATATTAGGGTGTTATATTATTCTCTAGTGTATGGATTTTATGCTCCATCTATCTATCTATCTGAGGGAGGAAAGTAGTGTTAAGGCATAACTGAGTTCCAAAAGAGTGTTGCAATCCTCTCTAGACTAATGAAGTAAAACATATGCCCTGATTTGATATAGCGGACCTCAAGAATCTATACATCCGTAAAACCACATCCACATACCTCCTCGCCAAAACATCCAAAATTCCTAACCCCTTGATTACTATAAAGATATCTCATTTCATCAACTGATCCATGATTACCTATATAGCATCCCAACCTCCCTGAGCTCGAGGTAACCCCATGAAGAATTCCATTGAGATTTCATCCTATTTTAATTTGAGAACATATGAAGGTTATAACAAACCACTGGGAACACGATGCCTAGAATTTACCTGATATAAAATCAAACATGGATCCACAAACTCCTCCATCACCCTTTTCATCCTAGGAAACCAAAACTATTTCTCCAAGCCATGATAAATCGTGGAAACTCCTCAGTGTACCACTATATCTTCTCCATTAACTATAAATCATGTTCTAGAAAAGATGTAAAATGATCCTAAATGGTAGTTATGGTGGGATATAATGAGATGGAGTGTTGATAATTTCATTTCTTTATGCCTCACATGTCCACAGGTAAAGGTTGAATATCACGTTTCACCAATCTTGAGTTAGCTTCTTGATATCCTAGGGTTGAAGTGCGATGGAATATCACTGGATTTTTTTATGGGGATTACATAGATAGTGAGAGACCATAGTTATATCTATGTGGTTTTTGAAAATATCACCAATTATGAACACTTTTTTCCATAAGGTAGTAGAGATTAGTTGAGATTTTGGGGAAGTTTTATATACTGGAGGTATTCCAACTTCCTAGGGTACCCACGATGATCATATTTGAATGTGATATGTAGTTTATGTCATTTTTTTAGAGAGTATTATAGGAGGATTTTGGGACCCAATTATATAGGATTATAGATTTTTATCCCCAGATAAATGGCCATATTGAGCATACAATCTTGGTTTTGGAGGAAATTTTGACATCCCAGGTGTTGGACTTAATATAGAGCTATAAGGATCACATTTGTAACACCCTGACCCCTCTAGACTAGAGCTGGTGAATTACTAAGTACATTTTCATGGTTAAAAGGAATGAAAATACCAAATGAGTAATCAGTTTAGTAGTCTTGAAAAAACTAAATACATAGATGTAACTCAAATTACGTTGTAAAAGGTTTCAAAATACGATACATAACAAAAACTAAAGATTGCATCCACTAGAACTCAATAAATGATCTCCTCCTCATCACCTGTTGAAAGTAAAAAATGAATGGGATGATCTAAAATGATCAATAAGGGTTAAAAATGTTGGAATCATGAATCAATAATAATTTAATTGTAAACAATTTGACATAATCAATATGGCATGGTGAATAAATAAAAAACTCATGCCATTAATAAACTGAGAACGAAACTGCATCCATAGATTTTGTCATAGTGAAAACCTCATGGATAGTAATAACTGATAATGAATAAAGAGAATACTTATTAATTGGAAATCATATATCTGGAACATGATTCCATAATACCGTAAAAATAGTTTAGTTCTATGGGTAGAAACCTGTCTGATTTTTGGAAACAAACTCGAAGGGTTTTTCGCCAACTAATTTGTCTCATGAGACCTACCGATGCATTGATGGGCTGTAGTAGGCACCAACCACCTCTAAATCCAAATAATTCTTTATACATAGATTCAACACAAGAGAAACATGAATTTACATTATCAGTATAGAATAGAGGATATAGATTCATCAATATTTCCACACTCAAAACAACATTCAAAATAAATATTGTAAGTAAAATGATATAAAACTTAGAAAATAATCATATCCATGATTTGAGAATATGTATATTTAAATGGAATATAATTTCAATTGAAAAGAGATATCAAATGGGCATTAGGTAAACCACATAAGAAAGAGTAGGTGCACAATACTAAGCAAGTCACAATGAAGTGAAAATTGAGACAAAGCTCGTTACGACATTGTAATCAATTGAGTCATATGACCAAAAGTTAATAATCACCAAATGAATCATAGAATACCATGAATATAAAGAGAATAATTATAATATATATTAAATGTCAGTACAAAGATACAACATATAAGAAATAAGAGGCAAACAATGGAAATCCCACAGAATTGAAAGTGAGATGAGAAAACCCCTTACAAACATTTTGGCATGGCAACGAGTGTTCTTGCGAGGGATTAATGAGAGGTAAAAGGGTATCCCATTATTTATATGTAATAAGGGTATTATGGGGGAGGTGCGAAACCATAACCCATCATTAGGCATTAAAAATAAAAGCGCACAACATATGGGAGATTCTTGATGTAATGACCCAAAGTTACATTAATGAAAATTCCTCTTAATCAAGTTAAATGTATCTTTATGTAAAAAGTTTATATAAAATGTCAACTTATTTAGTTTTATGTTAATAGTTGTGATCGTTACTTTTATATCCGTTGAACAGTGATCACATGATTAGTATAAATATAAGGATTTAACGAACCTAATTTACTTAGGGAAAAGAAGCGATGGCCTCATCCTGTAGAATTTCTCCATATGAAGCCCATTTGTCAGAGCTCGGAAAATAGGTGGCATCTTTGGGCTTCGCTCTTGACCAAGCCCAAGCTGAGCTTCACCATGTCAAGATCGAACAAGACCGTCTACGGGAAAAGTAGAAGTTGATAGAGATTACCACTCGAGCGATGTTATCCGAGCCACCCCTAGAGTCTGTCACCATCCCACACCTTTCCATTAGGTCTTATGTGGCTTTTTTAAGGGGTTATGTAAAAAATCTCTAGTACTATGTTCATGTACATTATTTTTGTATATAATAATGAATATACTTTCATGTCATTATTGATACACTATAAAGAGTTTTTAAAGTACAAATAGCGTTTTTATTTATTATTTAATTAAGAATTATATTTTATTAAATTAAGGTATTTTTGAATTAAATAATATTTTAATAAAATATTATTATTCTTATTAAATTAATTTTTATTAAAAATAAATAATCTTATAATCTTATGAATGAAATTGTAATTTTTATTAAGGTTTGAAAGCCATTTTTGTCAAAAACCCGTGAATTTTTTATAAATGTTGGTTTTTATTTTAAAAGTGAAAATTAAAATATTTAGAAAATTATTTAGATAGAATAAATGTTATTTCTGGAATCAGGACGTCGAAATTATCCAATGGTGAAGTTTTCATAATTTTCTGAGACAGTCAAGTTTTTGGGTAAAAATTAAATACCGATTAAATATATAATGTATTTTATGACATCATATTGACCCAATAGTGATGTAATAAAATACTATAAGATTTATTGTCGGCCAATATATGTTTTGCCATTAAAATAATGTAATTTTGGGTTTTTTTGACTTATTTTACAAAGCATTAATGAACCCCTAAAGACTTATTAAACATCTTTATTTTTAAATTATTTTCCATGGGGGTGTGACTCACCTCCACATAAGCAACCTCATTATTTTAAGAAGTTCGGAATTTTCCCTTATAAAATATTGTTTTCCTCTCACCTTTTGTAAAAACCATGGGCAAAAACCATGAGATGATTTGTGGTTTGGATTAGTTTAATGTAAGGGGTCCCAAACCTAAATAATAAAGAATTCACTCACCATTCCTATATAAACCCACCCAAGCTCCCACTTCCTCCTCACTAAAATCCTTTTGAGTTTGTCCAAACTCTTCCATACTCTCTCTATAATCCTCCCAAGGTGCCCCAATCTCCCAAGAAGCCTCTCTCAAGCCTCTATCAAGCCTTTGGAAGCACACTTCCAAGTAAGGGGTTTTCTTCTTTTCTCATTTTTGTCCAATTTTCTTTAAGTTGTTTTGCCATTTTAATTTCAACTATTAATGTTGGGGTATGGTTTATCACCTCCCTAATACTTCCATATTTATGTTTTAATGATGGGAGACCCTTTATCTTTCATTAAATGCCTCCCATGTACACCCGTTACTATGCTAAAATTCCGAAAGGAACTTCTCTCTCCTCATTTACATTCAAGTAATACTTTTGTATCATGAATCTAAATTCCATTACAATTGTTGGGAAATGTATCTATATGACCTCCTTACTGTAAATTACATGTAAATATGATGATTAACCCCTTTCTCTATCATAAAACATTTTTATTAATTCTTATGTCACAGCGTTACGCTGCCGAAATCGCACCGATTTTCTAAGCCAATGTCATTATATAGTGAATACCATGTCCATTTATCCATCAAGGGTATTCACCTTTATACACATTTACTTATTGATTATAAAGTTTCATGTATGAATTCCAAATTCCTTTATCATGGAATAAATGATTATGTTTTATGAATCCATGTTTTATGATCCATGTGGCACACTTATGCATGAAATTAAATGTTTAAGAAGGGTGAGCCCTCATAGCGCTTCAATGCATTGGGTAAAGTATGGTATCATGATACGTCATGTGCAATGAGTGTTGAATCATGATAATTAAAGTGCAACGATTTTTTAATCGTGCTTCATGTGCAATGAGAATTTACTCATGCTCCATGTGCAATGATCCTTGGATCATGCTAATTCTATGTTAAGTGTTGTTGCCACATTTCCATGTTATGATTATCATGCTTTATCATGACTTTGTGTTCATGTTTCTCTTGTGATATATTGATATTCCTATTGTCTAAAATTTATTTTACTCCTCATGTATTCCTTTTTTATTCCCTTAATGGGATTTATAGCTCACTCTTTTCTTATGCATGTCCTCAGGTTATCCCATGCAATGCTAAGTACGAGGGAATGTAGTGGTCATGTAAAGGAAGTTTTCAATAAAAATGTTGTATTTAATGTTTTAAGTTGTTATGTAATCATCCTAAGCCCCAAAGACACTAGAACTCTCGATCTTCCATGTTGTATCAAGTGAATAGTTTATGTAAGAAATCATGTTTAAGTTTGTAATAAAAGAAGGGTTGTCATATTTGAACAAAAGTGAGAGAGAGGATCCCTTACCTTATGCTGGAAGGTGTTCTTGATTGTTCTTATCAACCTGAATAATCAAATTTAGATTCATTAATTAATAACTAAGAACCTCATCAAAATTTAATTGATATTTTATTACCTTATTAGG
Source organism: Viscum album (assembly GCA_963277665.1). Classification (NCBI taxonomy): domain Eukaryota; kingdom Viridiplantae; phylum Streptophyta; class Magnoliopsida; order Santalales; family Viscaceae; genus Viscum; species Viscum album. Next base: position 255,992,642 of record OY728156.1, on the reverse strand, counting down.
TTCATTAATGGCCTTTTTTATGGTTTAAGAGATTCAATTTTATTGTTTTGGTAGCATATCTTTCTTTGGTTTTCATGATCCGTTTACTTGTATTCATGAATAGAAGTTTGTTTGAAATGTGGTTAAACATCAAAAATTGTTAATATAAATTATTAGTGAAATTAAAGAGATATAAATTATCTTATAATTATTATAGTTATATACCATGAGGATGACTCATTCGATGAGTTAAAAATAAACACTTGGATTTGGATTGGCGGTTTTTTGCACAATAAATTTGTTTTGTATTATTATTCCATATTATGAATGTGTAAGGATTACAGAACATTAATCAAGATAAAATACATATATTATGACCTGGTTCAACCATTTGAAAGGTTTAATGACCATTATTTAAGTTAGTAATGCAAATTGAAAACCCCTCTTCCTTGAGTGTGATAAATTAACACATCTCGGACGGTGTTTGTATTTATTGTATAAAAGGAGGGGAAAAAGTGAGATTGTGATGAAATATTCTATTAGCACAATAAAAATATAGTACATGTAAGGTACTATAATTATCATGGAATTTTGATGAGGGTAGGTGAGAAGGGGGAACAAAATAATGGAACTTTTTAAAAGAAATTGAAAGAAAAGAGAAGAAAGGTTCACCTCTTGAGTACTCCTCCTTGAGAAACTTCTTAAGGACTTTGTTTTTTGGCCTTTTGATGAGACCAGAAGATCTTGGATGTGGAGAGATTTCTTGGTAAGAGTATTTGGATGATTTTAGGAAATTATTGAAGCTTGAGTGGTGTGGAATGAAGAGGGTATGAGAGGTGGTTTATATATTGGAGGGGAGAGGAGTTTTCTTAATATAATAATCATAAATTTATTATTTCCTCTCAAGAAAAGAAATAGTGACTATTCCATGACCAAGAATAGTAATATATTCATTTGAGTTCAATATTTCGGTTCTTACATCACTCATGATGCTAATAATAGTTAATTTAAATTATAATGTATTTATATGGTAAATTAATGTATTTTACTATTCACCAAAAATTCACGTATTTCAGAAGAATCCCAAAAATTTACCCGAACCATTTTTCAACATGTAGAATCCAAAAATGAAGTCCATTTTTCAAAAATAATTCTCTAAATATGATTAATTAAATATTTAATTAAATCATTATTTAATAGAAATATATAAACACTTAAAATATTTATCTTTTTCTAAAGGTGCCTAAATTTATTTATACATTCATGGGTATGGATACCATTCATAAGAGTCATATTACTATTCATGAGGTTAAGTTACTATTCATAACGATAGGTTACTATTCAACAAAAATTATGTTAATTCTATCAAACTCTAAATATCATCCTAAACACTACCGTGTATGTCAGATTTTTAAAATTCAAATCACAGAGCTGGAAAATTTAAGTTTAATGGGTAGGTTTTGGCTATCTCCTATAAGTAACCAAGTTTTGTTCCACATAGGCTTAGTGATTCATGAAATATAATCTATCTAATGAATACAGTGTTTTTAAGAGAAACATACCATAAAATGTTTAGAGTGCTACATTATTCCCTCTTTTAGAACTTTTGTCCTTGAAATTTTATATATAAAGTCCACAAAAAAGTTGTGGGTGGTTCTTCTTCATAACATCCTTAGGTTCCTATGTTTCTTCCTCCATATTCTAGTTCCTCCAAAGAACCTTTACTAGATGAGTTGTAGGATTTCTCAATACCCTCTCCCTTGTGTTATGAATCCAGATAGGCTTTTCACAGTATGACAAATCATGTTCCAGTTATATTTCTTCATAGGTGAGTACATGCATTGGGTATTTCATGTTTTTATTCAACAATGACACATGGAACACATCATGAACTTTGGAGAGACTTGGAGGCATTTCTAAACAGTAAGCTACAGCTTCGATTCTTTCCAAAATTTCAAATGGTCCAATGTACCTGGGGATCAATTTCCCTTACTTACCGAACCTTAAGATACCCTTCCATGAAGATACTTTCAGAAAGACATGATCTCCCACTTGGAATTCCAAATCCTTTCTCCGGTTGTCAGCATAACTCTTCTTCCTACTTTATGCTGCTTTAATATGGGCTTGGATTATCTTCCCCTTTTTCATGGTGTCTTCAATAAGTTTTGGGCCTATAAGTTTCCTCTCACCAACGTTGTCCCAATAAGTTGGAGATCGACATCTCTTTCCATATAACACTTCACATGGAGCCATTTGAATACTAGAATGGAAACTATTGTTGTATGAAAAATCCACCAAAGGAAAGTATTTATCCCATATACCTTGTAATTCAAGAGCGCATGACCTCAGCATGTCTTCTAGAGTTTGAATAGTCCTTTTAGACTGTCTGTCGGTTTGGGGGTGATAAGGAGTACTCATACAAACCACTCTATTCAAATCCTTATAGAGACTTTTCTAGAATTTTGATGCAAACTAGGGATCTCGATCGGACACAATTGATATAGGTGCACCATTAAGTCTTAAAAATTCATTAATATAAAGTCTTTCCAAACGTTCAAGTGGTAAATCCTCTCTTATTGGAAGGAAATGTACTGATTTTGTGAGACGATCAACAATTACCCATATTGCATAATTACTTCTAGGTTTCCTTGATAGTCTGGTGACAAAATCCATCATAAGGTAGAGGTTTCATCACTCCTTTGGGACGTTGTCTCTCTACCTTCACTTGTTGACAAACTATACACCTTGGCACATAGTCAGCAATTTCTCGATTCATATTATCCCACTAAAAATATTCCTTCATATCCCTATACATCTTGTTGCTACCCGAGTTCATAGAGAAATTTCGGATATGAACATCATCTAATAGTTCCCTTTTTAGCTCACGTACTGATGGAATGGATAACCTCTTCCCAAATTTCTGAACTCCTTCCTCATACACGAAGTCTACCAATCTCCCATCCTTGAAAAAATTAATTTTCTCGTGTAGATTATCATCATCATATTGAGAGCTTTTTATCTTCTCTGATAAAGATGGTTTATCAATAATTTGAAAGAGCAAAGATGTTTTCCCTTCCTTAACAATTACCATATCCATCTTTAGTAGATCCAAATATATAGGATCTCTCTCAACCCTCATTTGAGTCAGAATTCCATGATCTTCCCTGCTTAATGCATCTTCTACCTTATTCTCCTTTCCTAGGTGGTAGTGTATTGAACAATCATAATATTTGAGTAACTTGAGTCATCTCCTTTGCCTCATGTTGTGTTATTTTTGTGTGAAAATTTATTTCAAACTCTTGTGGTCTTTATAAATATCACATATTTATCCATAGAGATAATGTCTCCATATTTTCAAAGCAAAGATTATAGCTGCTAACTCAAGATCATGAGTTGGATAATTTTTCTCATTAGTCTTCAACTGTCTTGATGCATAAGCAATAACTTTATCATTTTTCATAAGGACACAATGCATTCCATTCTTTTATGCATCACTGTATATTACAAATCCATCACTTCCAAATGGAAGAGTCAAAATTGGAGCATTGAAGAATCTTATTTTCAATTCCTCAAAGCATTCTGTACATTCTTTTGTCCACACAAACTTAACTACTTTACATGTGAGCTTGGTTAGCTGGTTAGCCAATCAAGAAAAATTCTAAACGAACCATCAATAGTAACCTACTAAGACAATAAAACGGCGTACCTCGGTTATGTTTGTTGGCGTGGGCCATTCTTGGATTTCATTTGTCTTTGTAGGATCATCTAGGATTCCATCCTTAGAGAAAATATGTCCTGGAAAATAAATTGATTAAGGCCAGAATTTTCACTTTCTAAACTTCCCATATAATTCATTTCTTCTAAGAGTTTTCAGAATAATCCGCAAGTGATTCTCATGGTCTTCGTAGATTTTTGAGTATACCAGGACATCATCGATTAATACCACAACAAAGTTATCAAGATATTCCTTGAAAACTATATTTATTAAATCCATGAAAACAAAGGGTGAATTTGTCAGTCCAAAAGGCATCACTGTAAACTCATAATGCCCATACCTGGTTCAAAATGTTGTCTTAGGAATATCTCCCTTCATCACATGTAGCTGATGATATCTGGATCGAAGGCCGATCTTTGAAAAGTATTGAGCTACATGAATTTGATCAAATAAATCATCAATATAGGGTAGAGGATAGTTATTATTTATTATAATGGCATTGATTTCCCTATAATCGATACATAGCCTCATGAATCCATCTTTCATCTTGACAAACAGGACCAGGGCTCCCCATAGAGAAACACTAGGTCTAATAAAACCTTTTTAACTCAACTCCTCTAGTTGTTTCTTTAGCTCCACTAACTCCATAGTGGTCATTCTATAGGGGGTCTTTGATATAGGTCTTGCACCATAAATTAAGTCAATGGAAAAATCAATTTCCCTCTCTGGAGGATGTCTAGGTAAATCCTATGGAAATAAATCAATGCATTCTTTCACTATATGCACATCTTCAATTTGAATAATTCTTTACTCACTCGTATATATTGGGTTCTCTTCCTCTCCCAGAATTTCATTCAATAGAGATACTAGGGGAGGATCTAGATAAGAATCATGGGCAAGGTCTCTGCTCTAGAAATAAGAGATTCTACACCATTTTCAAAAAAATTAACTTCCTTTTTATTGCAATAAATCTTCGCATCATAGTTTGACAGCCAATTCATACCAAGAATTATGTCAAAGTCAGTCATTGGTATGATGATAAGATTAGCACCTAAAGCACATTTTTGTGTCACGAGGGGGACTAGTTGACATGACTTTGTTGCAATGATGCATCCCCTATGAGTTTTGACTGATAACTACTTTATTAAATAAAATTGGACATGTCTAATTTTCTTGGAAAAATTGGAAGATATAAATGAATGCCATGATCCAGAATCAAATAAAGTTTTGGATAAGTTTGAGGAAACAATTAAAGTACCTGCCAGCACATCATTAGGATCTTCAACTTCCGCGGTTGTAATCGCATAAGCTCTCCATTGCTCTCTTGGATTTTTCTTAGGCATGTTTCCTTGGCGTTTAGAACACTCATTTGCATAGTGTCCCATATCTTTATAATTGTAGCATTGAACATCATAAAATTGTTTCTTCCCCTTGAATTCATGAGATAGATGACCCTTTTCTCTACACTTACAGTAGACTCTCATGCCTTTCAAGCATTTACTGAGATGATTCTTTCCACAGTTCTCACATAATGGGAATTTCTTTGTTCCCTTGTTCTTCTTTGGTGGTTCACCTTTCCCTTGGTTATCAGAGTACCAATTTTTATCTTGGTTTCCCTTGAAAAATTTTTATCTAGAAAATTCCTTCTTTGTTTTGATGGCACTGGATACAATTTCACCATATGATGAAAATATTTGAGAAGCCAGTGCCCTTTGAAGACTTGGATTAAGACCTTCAAAGAAATGATCAATATTGTCTAATGAGTCATGTACATAACCTACGACATACCTGGATAGCCTTATGAAGGTAGCCTCATACTCTGTAACACTATATTCTTCCCTTTTCTTTAATCCGAGGAATTTCCTCTTCATTTTGGTTCGTTTCTCACATGGGAAATATTTTTTGAAGAATATTTTCTTAAAATTTCTCCATTCCATATCTTTTATTTCTTCTTCCTCCATGGTATTCTGTATCAAATACAACCATTGATTAGTGTCTCCCTTGAGAAAATATACCTCCAGTACCACCTTTTCATTTTCATTGCATCTTAATGCCATGAATATCTTTTCAAGGTACTTGATCCATTGCTCAGCAACCACTGGATTAGTAGTCCTACTGAAAGATGAGAGATTCTGCTGCATGAAACGATCCAACACAGGTGTGGAATGGTTATTCGTTACAACCTAAGTAATTTGTTCCAATATGGTCATGATCTGTTCTGCTCCAACATTGACTTTGTTGACTTTCTCAGTAGGGAGATCCCTACATTGCCCACGAGTATTGATTCCCCTTATTCCATTAGACTCTATTTATAAATAATGGCACACACTATATTAGGGTATGAATCATAACATATAATCTTAACTTAACAAAATACTTAGCATAAATTGAGATCTTACGCATGGCTAATCCCATAATCAGAAAAATGGTTTCGTTGAGGAATAATTTACATTCCAATCCTTCATAATGGCTTGTAAAGAAAATATGAATTATCCTAATCATATCCTCTAGGAGTGTTGTAACCAAGAGTGTATCAAGGCCCATTTTCATGTACCAAGATACCCTGGGTTAAGCCCAAAACTACTAGTTGGAGCTTTCACTCCTAGGTACATTTGTGCAAGAGCCACCTCTACCTCCTCGTATCCAAACAGGGATGTATTTACTAGAAATATTTACATAATATATTCCTTACCAAAATACCAGGATGTTCTTGTACATTCATCCTCAGATACTACCTTAGGTCTTTGTTCCCTAATCTACGTTTTCTAATCCAGCTTCCATGTTTTCTACTAAACTTCCTTTGATACCAACTATAACGCCCCGACCCCTCTAGATCGGAGCTGGTGCATTACTAAGTACATTGGCATGGTTAGAAGGAATGAAAATACCAATGGAATGATTGGTTTAGTAGTCTTAAAAAACTAGATACATAGATGTAACTCAAATTACATTGGAAAAGGTTACAAAATACAATACATAACAAAAACTAAAGACCGCATCCACAAGAACTCAATAAATTATCTCCTCTTTGTCACCTGTTAAAAGTAAACAATGAAAGGGGTGAGATCAAACACTCAGTAAGGGTTACAAATGGCGGAAGCATGAATCAATAATAACTAAATTGTAAACAATTTCACATAATCAATATGGCATGGTGGATAAATGAAAAACTCATTCCATTAATAAACTGAGAACGAAACTACATCCACAGATTTTGTTATAGTGAAAATGTAACATGCTAGATGAATGAAGAATATGACATTTTCATATTTATTAATATTTGTGAATTAAATATTAATTTTACTTTAAAGGGGTTTCTATGTTCGATATCATACCCGATACGCAACAACGAGTTTCTTTGAAATCTTATGTTGCACACTAATAATATAATATTATTATTTTAAATGGCAGTTAACTCCTAGCCGTTGTATTAGAGGGAATGAAAAAAACTAACTACAATATGATTATACATGTTTGTAAAATGTATTTACAATTATCTAATAAAAGTTAGAGGCTTAAAATGTGAATGAATCTAATTTTAAGCATAATTTACATTAAAAGGATGGTTTACCGCCTTTTAATGGAGAACCCTCTTTAAATATAGTTTTTTTCACTTTAATAAATCCTTTTTACCAAATAAAATCATTCTTTGGAATGGGGATACCAAAATTTACTTTGTGTAAATTTTTGGAATTTTTTCCGATAAAGTTCATTTTTAATGAATAGTGAAAATATTTTATTTAATTCAAAACTACGTTTTAATCTAATTTATTTATATGGTTAGATTATCTTTTTAATTGGTTTTAAAGTGTAATTAGAATATATTTTTACCATTTAATCCAATGTTGGTAATTGGAATTAATTTCAATTTGAAATTAAACATAAACAAGTGTCAATCTTTTGATAGTTATTGTTTCTTAAAAACACGCTATTTGTTTTAACAACGGAAATTAATTTTAAAATTAATTAATGACACTTTTATGTTTTGAATTTGTAAAAATAAACATCTTTTTTTTAATTCGGAATATCAAATATAGCTGAGGCTTAATTTTTGGTATTTTTCTGAAAATCTTCAATTTTTGATGAATAGTGAAACCACTTAGTAGTAGTTAAAAAAACTGACTTTTTCATTTAAATGAAATTTTACAAATTTTGTGAATTGAATTTTGAAAATTAGACATACATGGTGGTTATTAGTTAGTAAAATTTGGTTTAATAAGATGAAAATAATTTTTGGTGAATAGTAACTTTTGACTTTTATTTACCGCGGTTAAAGGTAAATAGGGTAATTCAGGGTAAAAAGAATATTATAATAATTTAAAATTACCTTAAAACTTGTCCAAACCTTATTGGTTGAGTAATTTAATACCATGGGCATATTTGTGTTTATTTTAGGACCTCATTGAGCCACTTTGGAGTGATAATGACAATTTAGATTAATTAACTTAAAGTAAAGGCAAAAATGACAAAAACAAAATTCTTTTAGTAAATTAATTTTTATATGGTGTTATATAAGTAATATTTTTGACTATAAATATTCATTGTAAATCTAAAAAGATTTCCTAAATCATGGTATTTTTTTTAATTTTTAGACATAAAATAATTTAAATTATTTATGACACAATAATGATGCAGTGTTTACCTCATTAATAAATCATTTAAATAAATAAAATTATAATGATTAAAATATTATTCAAAACCTATACAATTCCTATTTGATGATTTTATTTCGACCATGAGTCATCTTATCTTCTACTTTAATGAGTTTTGGACCATTAGAAACTGAATATTATTATATAATAAAATAATATTTTCACACATTCCTAAAGAGCCCCTCCTTTTAGTTATAAAAGGACACCACTTATAACCAATTACTAACACCTCTCAAACCTTTTGTCTCGTCCAAAATCTGCCCAATTAATCTCCCTATATCCCTCTTCTCCTCCTAGAAGCCTTACCATAGGAATAAGGCACTTAAATAAGTCCTTTTGGTTCAAACCAAAGGACGTTACCCAAATTAAAGGTAACATTTTCTCTTAACTTTTTTTCTTTTATTTTACTTATACAACCCCTATACTCTATTTATTCCTTTATTTTATAACAACACCAGTATCCTAAATATACTAGGATGTTTTTATGATATGTATTCAAACTACACTTACACACACCTCCATCTAATGGGTGAAGAACATAATGTTTATGTGGATGGAAAACTAACGCCTCACAAAATGATGATTGTTCAATTAACTCCTACCGCCTATCATGGTGGACATTATGATGGAACTATATTTATATATGATATATATTATGTTTATGTTTTCTTTATGCTTCTGTATTTTCCATTTATATCATACCTTTATGGTTTCCATTATGGGTAAACACGATCATTTCATTTAAGGATGTGCGGACTACCGCCCCCTCAAAGTGATATGACTCATTAATTCCATATTTGGGATGTATAAAGGATGGATTTAATGATATTATTTATGATTTTATACTGAATTTATAATATACCTATGTATAATTATGTTTTAATTCCATAAAAATAAGAAATAGAAATGAAAGTAGTGTTCATGTGTACGTACGACTTACCGTCACCATAAACAGTGCATTTCATTTCTTACCTCCAAATGTTATGTACTATTATAAATACATGTATATACTGGATATATGATTTATATGATATCTTAATCATGAATATCATTCTGGAAATAATGGACTATTGACCACATGGACAACTTGTAATTATAAGGTGTTCATTTTTGGCTCAAGTACCAAATATCAACCAAACAACCGTTATTAACTTAAATGATTGTATAATCTTTATAACAGGGTAATAAGTGATATAAAAAGGATAATAAACTTGAAAATAGTTATTAATCAAGTATAAATTAACTTTATTTTATTATTTAGGAAGAACAAGGAACAAACAAGTCAAGTCGGACATGAGGTAAGAGATTTCTTATCTCACTTTCAATTCCATGAGATTTCCATTGTTCACCACTAATTTATTTTATGTTGTGTATTGTGTACTACCATTTGATATATATTATCATGATTCTATTTATATTCATGTTATTCTGTGAGTCATTTGTTGGTTGTTAACTTTTGGTCATACGACTTGATTTATTACAACGTGGTAAGGGATTTTCATCTCACTTTTTATTCCCGTGAGATTCATGCTATATTTGCCAATATTTCCTTTTGTGTGGTGTATGTATTTCCCATTATTGTATTCATTGTGTATAATACTTCAATTTATGGGTATTTACATCTTCCTTTTATGATCCTTCTTTCATGGGTTATATATTTCGTAAGTTACCAAATCAGTAAGGGAACATTTTAACCCAATTTCTATCCCTTGGGTTAATCTTCTAATTCATAATTATGTCCTGCTATGATTATGTGTGGAGTCTCTATTTATTTATTTATTTTGTAATTTCCACTCCCCATTGTTTGGATATACTTTTGATACACATAATCACTCCATTGATAAATTCTCAAGTCATCGACATGATCTTGATAAGAATAATTTAAACTCAATTTCTATTCATTTAGTTAAACATACATTTCATTGGATTTGTCTTAAAAAGAACATGTGTGAATGTAATATGATTGATTTAAACTGAATATACAATTATATTTAGTGTATTTATATTTTTCACACATAATTATGTAATTGATTTATCCTTAATCTAAGGATACCGTCTTTATAAGGTATTTCGTCTCAATTTACATTCCATTGAGACATTATTGTTGTTATACACCAATTCACTCTTATATGGAGTATATACTATCCTTTGGAATATTATATCATGAATCCATTTATTCTCACAATATTATAAATTTTTGATTAAATTTTATTCCTCAATTATTTGTATTCAATCATCTCTCATTTTATTAAAAAATATTTAACTAAAATATCATTTTAAATGTTTTAAAGATTTATTCTTCTAAATATTTCTCATTAATGTCCATGTTTTAAAAATGGGTTTTAGGATTTATTTATATGGACATTAATGTTTTCAAATGATAATTCATTTAAAATCTTCAAAGTGGTATGGGACACTTTGATTCAAAAATCTATTTTTAAATTTTTTTGAAAAATATTTGATAAATAATTGTTTATTTCAATATATTGATTGGATATATTGGAATGTGGAAATTTTATCTCTCCTTTATACTTTTGTTATGTGTTATGATTATGGTCATTGGGCATTGTTTACGTATGTGGGTGGTTCCGTGATAAAACTAGGGTGGGTGAGCCCCAGATAGCTCTCCAATGCATTGGGTAATGTGACAGAGGTAAACATGATGTTTCTCCTAAGATATTTAAGGAATATATTGTGATGGGTATTCCAAGTGTAACTCCCTATGTATCTGTGATATCTATAATGTAAGTTTGATATGGATTCCATAATTAACCTTTACGATTTATGATTTCTGTGTGTTATTCATAAATCTTATGATTTTGTAAGGTATGGTATGATTAAAAATTATAGTTTCATTGATTTGTATTTATTGTTGTTATAATGTTTTCCTTCATTATTTTATAACCCTTACTGAGATTTTTATGCTCATACCATGTTTTTGAAATGTTTTCTACAGGACTTAAAGATGAATAGGGTCAAGGATGGGATCAAAGAAAAGTCATGCTGTCAAAAATATGGTACTAGACTTGTTTCTTTTTAAGATTATTTATTTTATGAAAAAAATGGATACTGAGTAGTAGTGTCTACTTGTAATATTCAAGTTGTTATGTAATAGTTATAGCCTAATTATCTAAAACTCTAAACCTGAAAAGTTCCTCAATGTGAATTATTCATTTAATTCAATATTATGTAATGTTTAAGGTTGGGTCCTTATAGAAAACCTCATGGATAGTAATAACTGATAATAAATAAATAGAATGATTATAAATTGGACATCATGTATCTAGAAAATGATACCATAATACCGTAAAAACAGTTTAGTTATATGGGTAGAAAACCGTCTGATTTTTGGAAACAAACTCAAAGGGTTTGTCACCAAATGATTTGTCTCATGAAACCTACCGATGCATCGAGGGGATATAGTTGGTCCCACAAGCCTCTGCATCCAAAGAATTATTTATACATAGATTCAACACAAGATCAACATGACTTTACATTATTCGTATAGAATAGAGGATACATATTCATCAATATTTCCACAGACAAAACAACATTCAAAATAAATACTATCAGTAAAATGCTATACGACATAGACAATAATCATATCCATGATATGAGAATATGGATATATAAATGGAATATAATTTCAATTTAAAATTTATCTCAAATGGTAATTAGGTACACCACATAATAAAGAGTAGGTGCACAATACTAAGCAATTCATAATGAAGTGAAAATTGAGACAAAGCTCGTTACCATGTTGTAATCAATTGAATCATATGACCAAAAGTTAATAACCACCAAATGAATCATAGAATACCATGAATATAAAGAGAATAATGATAATATATAGCAAATATTAGTACAATTATACCTCATATAAGAAATAAGAGGCAAACAATGGAAATCCCAGAGAATTGAAAGTGAGATGAGAAAACCCCTTAAAAACATTTCGGCATGGTAAAGAGTGTTCTTTCAAGGGATTAATGAGAGGTAAAGTGGTATCCCATTATTTATATGTCATAAGGGCAGTATGGGAGAGTATCGAAAACATACTCCATCATTAGGAATTAAAAATAAAAGAGAACAACATATGGGAGATTCTTGAACAAAAGTGAGAGAGAGGATCCCATACCTTATGCTTGAAGGTGTTCTTGATTGTTCTTATCGACCTGAATAATCAAATTTAGTTTCATTAATTAATAATTCCAGAACCTAATAATCATTTAATTGATATTTTATGACCTTATTTGGTTCATTAATTTCCTTTTTTATGGTTTGAGATATTCAATTTTATTATTTTGGTAGCATTTCCTTCTTTGGTTTTCATGATCTGTTTACTTGTATTCATGAATGGAAGTTTGTTTGAAATGTGGTTAAACACCCAGAATTGTTAATATAAATTATTAGTGATATTAATTATATATAAATGATATTATAATGATTCTTTTTATATACCATGAGTATGACTCATTCGATGAGTTAAAAATAAACTCTTGGATTTGGATTAGCGGTTTTGTGCACAATAAATTTGTTTTGTATTATTATTCCATATTATGAATGTGTAAGGATTACAGAACATTAATCAAGATAAAATAAATATATTATGATCTGGTTCAACTATTGAAAATGTTTCATGACTATTATTTAATATAGTAATGCAAATTGAAAACCCGTCTTCCTTGAGTGTGATAAATTAACATAGCTCGGATGGTGTTTGCATTTATTGTATAAAAGGAGGGGAAAAAGAGAGATTCTGATGAAATATTCCATTAGAAAAATTAAAATCCACTACATGTAAGGTACTGGAATTATCATGGAATTTGGATGAGGGTAGGTGAGAAGGGAGAACAAAATAATGGAACTTTATAAAAGAAATTAAAAAAAAAGATAAGAAAGGTTCACCTCTTGAGTACTCATCCTTGAGAAACTCCATAAGGCCTTTGTTTTTGGCCTTTTGGTGAGTCCATCAGGTCTTGGAAGTGGGGAGAGGGCTTGGGAAGAGTATTTGGCAGAATTTAGGTAAGTCATGAAGCTTTAGTGGTGTGGAAGGAAGAGGGGGTGATGGGTGGTTTATATAGTGGAGGGGAGAGAAGTTTTCTTAATATTATAATAATTAATTTATTATTTCTTCTCAAGACAAGAAATAGTGAGTATTCTATGACCATGAATAGTAATATATTCATGTGAGTTTTATATTTGGGTGCATACATCACTCATGATGCTAGGAATAGTTAATTTAAATTATAATGTATTTATACGGTAAATTAATGTATTTTACTATTCACCAAAAATTAAAGTATTTCATAAAAATACAAAAAATTTACCCTAACCATTTTTTGACATTTAGAATCCAAAAATAAAGTCCATTTTTCAAAAATAATTTTCTAAATATGATTAATTAAATATTTATTTAAATCATTATTTAATAGAAATATATACACACTTAAAATATTCATCTTTTTTTAAAGGTGCCTAAATTTAGTTATACATTCATGGGTATGGATATCATTCATAAGATTCATATTACTATTCATAAGGGTAAATTACTATTCATAAGGGTAGTTTACTATTCATAACAATAGGTTACTATTCACCGAAAATTAATTTAATTCTATCAAACTCTAAATATCATCCTGAACACAACCGTGTATGACAGATTTTTAAAATTTGAATCACGGAGCTGGAAAATTTATGTTTAATGTCTAGGTTTTGGCTATATTCTATAAGTAACCAAGTTTATTTCCATTGAGTCTGAGTGATTCATGAAATATAAGCTATCTAATGAATACAATGCTTTTAAGAGAAACATACCATGAAATGTTTGGGGTGCTACAACATTCCATTGGTGTAGTTTTCTTATAATAACATATATCAATCCACCATTATCATGACACCACTTGTAGAATTTTATGGGAGACCCTATATGTAACACCCCAAGATTTCATTATATGTTATCTCATTAAAGTAACTCAATAAATTGCATGACACAGAACACCGAGTTCGAGTGCACCACAACTTACCAAATGAGCCGTTCAAAAAACGGTTGTGAATAGTATTAACTAAATTTTGAATATTATTAACTCTATATAATTTTAACACCCATATTATTTGTTTCTTAGACATAATATGAGAACAAATTCATTCTTTTCAGATAGAAGAAGTATTTTTCAAAAAATGAGATTTTACTACCATTTAATGGCGAACCCTTTTTAAAACTAATATTTGACACTTTTATATATTCAATTTAATGAAATTAAAATTTTCTTTAGAATCGGGACATAAAAATTTAGTTTGGATAAATTTTTGGTACTTTTCTGATAACTTTCATATTTTGATGAATAGTGAAAAATTCTAAATTTTAATTGAAAACAAATTTTTTAATCAAAATAATTTATAGTGATAAATTATTCATTTTAATGTTTTAGAAGTATAATTAGATTATATTTTTATCATTTAATACAATTTAGTCCATTATAAGTAATTTCACATTTATATTTGACATAAACACATGCCAATCTTTTGATAGTTTTTTCTTTTCAAAAACCCCACTTTTTTGGTTTTAAAAATGGGAATTAATTTTAAATTAATTAATGAAACTTATATATTTTAAATTTGGTAAAATATAATTCATTTTTGAATTCATAATATCAAAATTAGAATAGGGTGATTTTTTGGTATTTTTCTGAAAACGTTGAATTTTTTATGAATAGTGAAAACACTGCGTTATTGTTTAAAACCGACTTTTTATTTAAATAATTATTTATTTTATTTAAATTTATTTTAAGAAAAAATATATATATAGTACCTATATAATATAAATGTAATTCATTGGATTCATTTTATAATAAAATTAGATGTATAATTTTTTATTGAATTTTTATTGTCTTTTACCAACATTCTAAGAGCATTTACAAATTTGCATAAAACATAATTTCACCGCTTCTGTGAGTTGAATTTCAAAAATATGAGACACATGGTTGAAATCAGTAAATAAAATTTGGTTCAATAAGATGAAAGTAATTTTTGGTGAATAGTAACTTTTGACTTTTATTTGCCTAGGTTAAAAGTAAATAGGGTAATTAAGGGTAAAAATGATATTATAATTACCCTAACACAGGTCATAATTCTATTGGATAAGTTAAATTAGACCAAAAAAACCTTAGGAATAAAATATTATCCTCTTTGGTCCACTTGGATTATATTAGGACATTTATTATTATTTTATTTAAATAATAGTTAAAAGTGTTAAATTCAAAGTTTAATAAATAAACCATTTTTAATATAGAGTTATACATAAGATAAATCCGACTATAAATATTCCTTAGAAATATAAAATTATTTCCTAAATCATGGTATTTTATTTATAATTTTTAGACAATAAATACTTAAATTTATTTATGACACAATGATGATGTGGTAATTACCTTATTAATGAAAGAACCAAATAAATGGTATTATAAATATTAAAATAAATATAATTTCAAAGTTTTTATGACATAGATGAATATTATAGGTGAATATGACAAGTTATTATTGATTTAATGTATCTTATTAAAAGTAATCAAGTTGTGATGACTTTCACAAAAACAAAATACTAAATTGTGTCAAAATTGACATAAATGAGTTTTTTAAAAAATATTATATTATTAAATTATATAATATTTCTAAAAATATATGGTTCATCCAAAAGGCTTAAATAATTATATATATGTCATTAATGAACCACTTGAGGTTCTCTTGTAATTTTATAGTAAGTTTATTAACCATATAGTGTAAGAATAAAAGAAGACACGGTAAAAGTTAAACTATATAACTAAGAGTTAAATCTAAAAGATAAGGTCAATATGGTGACCTAAACCTATCTAAAACATATTGGTTGAGTATTTTTTGACCCATTCCCACCTTATCCTCGAAATAATTCATTTTGAAGCTATTATAATTGGAAAATTATTTTATTATAAAATATTATTTCAAACTTTTTTTAAAGTGACCTTCACCTCTCTTATAAAAGGGTACTTTCCCTTCTCTCAAAATAACACCTCCAAAGCCATTTGGATCGTCCAAAACCTACCCAAATATCCTCCTAAATTCCATAAAATCAACCTAGAGTCCTTAATTTGTTCAAAAATCTAACCAAAGGAGCCCTTTTGATCAACTCAAAAGGAAACACCCGAAGAAGGGGAGGTTAAACGTTCCCTCGACCAAAGTAAAGTGCAAGGTAAGGGTTAATTACTCAATCTAATTATTATTAGAGATTGTTTATGGGTATGTTTTTAGTGGGAAATATTTATTATCCATATCCATGTTTCATAAAATAGTTTTCAAATGGATTCTTTTTAAGGGACTCTTTTATTAAAACATCATTTTAAATGTTTTAAAGATTTATTCATCTAAACCTTTCTCATTAATGTCCATGTTTTCAAAATTGTTTTAAAGATTTATTTATATGGACATGAATGTTTTAAAATTTTAATTCCTTTCAAAAGTTTCAAGGTGGTATGGGACACTTTGATTCAAAACTCTCTTTTAAATTACTTTCTTTATAAATTGTGTGACTTTTAAATGATTTCATCAAAAAGAGATATTTCTCTCAAAGATCTTTTCTGATCATTTTCAACTATGTAAACATATTTTATGGGTTATTATTCTTGATTGAGGTTGATTTATTATAATAAAATCTTCTATATTGTATTGAATGAGTTATGATATGTTTTACTATGGTTGTGTTATTTTTGTACCCTTCATGGTTTATGGTTAAAGTATTGACATTTAAAATGATAGTTTTAATATGAATGTTTATGTTATGTTTCAACCTTTTCATATTAAGAATGTATTGGACTTAGTATGTGATGGGTGGATCCCTCTATAGCTCCTTGGTGCATCGGTAGGTCTCATGAGATAATTAGACGTGGAATTGGTCGAGGCCTTTCCCAATTTTGATATATGGTTTTAGTCAAGGCCTTAATCATTTTTAGACGTGTTGGCCGAGGCCTTGAAAAAATGTTTCAGAATGACCCGTATTATACATTCCGTGATTATGAAAATATTATTGATGGTTCATGTGGTTATTTGACTAGTTGAATACCCATGACTATGTTTTATTATGGCATTATTTACTCAACTCATATTCCTGCCATAAAGTGTTCATGTTTATTATTTGTAAAGTCATGTGTTTTCAATTATTCACCATGCCTAATGATTATGTTATCTTACGCTATATTGTTTACCCTTATTGAGCGTTTAAGCTCACCCCTTTCAATGTTTTATTTTTCCTAGGATGGGAAAAGTATATTATGACTGACTTGTAGGGATAGTCTAAGGGATATGAATGTGGTCAATAGAGACAATGTTGATGTTGTTTTTCATTTTATAATGTAATGTAAAACTTATGAATATATCTAGTACTTCTAAGGCTACTAAATTGATCAGTCTTTTGGGATTTTATCCCTTCTGATTAGGACAATGTTATGTAATAATGCCCCAACTCTGGGCTACTGGGGGCAGGGTGTTATAGTTGGTATCAAAGGAAATTTATTACATACCTTGGAAACTAGATTTAGAAAAACTTGGATTAGAGAACATTACCCTAAGATAGACTTTGAATATTAGTATAGAATAACTTCCTATAATTTTTGTAATATAGATATTTTGTGTATTTTCCAAGAAATGCATCCCTGTCTGGATACGAGCAGGTAGAGGCGGCTCTCGCACAGATGTACCTAGGAGTGAAAACACCAACAAGGAGTTTCGGGCTTGACCATGGATATCCTAGTACACGAAAATGGGCCTTGTTGCACTCTTGGTTACGACACTCCCGGGGGATATGCTTAGGATAATTCTCATTTTCATTACAAGCCATTATGAAGGATTTAGGAGTAAATACTTCCTCAAAGAAAACATTTTATGATTATAGATTATATGAATAATCTTTTCAATTTAAGTTAGGTATTTTAAAATTTTGGAATTATGAATTGCGATTCATAAACTAACCTAGTGTATGCCATTGTTTAGAAATGGAACCTAGTATAAGGAATGATAATTCCAGCAATACGCATGATTGAAATATTAAGAAGGATCATATCTTTCATGGTATTAATCCAACATTTAAAAGGGAAATAGTCTCCCATTTATTTTAATCATATGAATAAATTGTATCATGTGTTAATATGATAAGTAAATAATTCTCTGAGTCTTATGGATTTGAAGTAAGAAAGAGAAAAAAAAGGATGGAAGAGATAAAGATGGATAAAGGGAAGAGGGGAAAGAAGGATTTTCCCATATGTGATAACTGTGGAAAGAATCACCTTGGTGAATGCTTGAAGGGAATGGGAGTTTTTTATAAGTGTGGAGAAAAAGGACACCAAGTACGTGATTTCAAGGGTAAGAAAAAGGTTTCAAAATTATAATGCTTCATCTGTAAGGAATTGGGACACTACGTGAATCAATCATCAGAGTATACCCCAAATGATGATATTGGATAATAATAAAGTTATGATACTACCAAAGATGAAGAGGGATGATTAGAGTTCTTATGTTGTTATTAAAGTATTGTGTCATTTGAGTATTGTATTAATGATGTACATGTTATAATAATTATAGAGTATATAATTATTGTATTGCAGTAATATTTCATTAAGGACTTAAGATTGTGTGAAACCAAGAAAAGTCACACAATAGAAGGTTAATTTTTTTGGAAAATATATGGTTGAGAGAAAGATAAATCATAATATGGTTCTGATACTGAGGTAGTGATTTTGGAATAATGTATGATTTATTTGGATAAATTATATTGGATATGATTGACTACCTTGGAACTGATTAATGATTTGTATATTCCATCATTGTTGGAGTTTAAAAAAATTTGGATAGAAGGAGTATATCCAGTATTCTATAAGGAATAAGGGAGAATTAATGTAATCAATAAGGTTTTATGGTAATTCAGGGTGTTAAAGTGTTTTAAAAGAATACATGATGAACGTATTCACATGTTATTATGTGGCAAAAAGGATCTTCATTGTGTTTACCATCCTTATAAATTTTGGACTGTGAGTTTAGACAGAAGTATTTTGGATAAGTCTAATGTTTGGAATTGATAAAGATTGAAATTGGATACTATTGTTAAGGTTAAATCATTTCTTGGGATTATTTTTGGATTGTCATAAAAAGGACAATCTGGAGGTCGGGCGACAACCCATCACATCCAGAAAGGTAGTGAGACTTGAACCCACAACCGAAGGGCTACAATGGTGAATCACCTACCACTGGCCTACGTGATATCCTAGTTTGTATAATGTAGTTTTTTGTAAAATGGTCTAATAGATAAATTATAAATTCATTTTTTTTAACTCTATACGATTGGGATAAATAGAATATTTTTGAATTCTATTATCTTTTGGAGTGAAAGATGAGTTTGTGGTAGGAATTAGTTGAAGGATGAAACTCTACTTTTCAAGAATATATATATATATATATATATTCCTCTTATTCTATGAATAAATTAATTCTTATGCTTTAGGGAATGGATCTTAAAACAAAAAATGCTTTATCCTAATACATTATGTTTTGTTGAACCAATGATATTTTACATCATCTTAGATTGATAGCTTTGAGGCCCTCAATTTTACACCTGTTTGTGATTGATAACCCCAATAAATTCCTATAAATATTTACATTTTTCCTCCAATTATGTGTCTCTAATTTCCAAAAAATTTCTCCTAACAGAGATCATAATTTGGTGGTGACTTTTTCATTTCCCTTTCTCTCTTATTAAGACTAAATTTTATTAACCCAATTTCTGATGTGGGTTTTCCACAAAGGTATTTTTCGATTTTTAACCATTTATTTTCAAAAAAAATTCAAATTGTGAGGACGCAATTTATTTTAGGAGGGGAGAATGTAACACCCCAAGAATTCACAGTATGTTATCTCATTAAACTAACTCAATAACTGGCGCTACACACAACACTGAGTTTGAGTGCACCACAACTTACCAAACTAGTCGTTCAAAAAACGGTTATGAATAGTATTAACTAAATTTTGAATATTATATACTATATATAATTTTAACACCCATATTATGTGTTTCTTAGACATAATATGAGAACAAATTCATTTTTTTCAGATAAAAGAAGTATTTTTTCAAAAAATGAAATTTTACAACCTTTTAATGGTGAACCCCTTTTAAAACAAATATTTGACACTTTTATATATTCAATTTAATGAAATTAAATTCTTATTTATAATTGGGACATAAAAATTTAGTTTGGATAAATTTTTGGTACTTTTCTGATAACTTTCATATTTTGATAAATCGTGAAAAATACGAAATTTTAATTAAAAACAACTTTTTTAATCAAAATAATTTATAATGATAAGTTATGAATTTGAATAGGTTTTAAGTACAATTAGATAATAATTTTATCATTTAATACAATTTAGTCCATTATAATTAATTTCACATTTAAATTTGACACAAACATATGTCAATCTTTTGATAGTTTATTCTATTAAAAACCCATTTTTTGGTTTGACAACAAGAATTAATTTTAAATTAATTAATGAAACTTATATGTTTTTAATTTGGTAAAATAGAATTTATTTTTGAAATCTAAATATCAAAATTATCTTAGGGTGATGTTTTGGTATTTTTCTGAAAACATTAATTTTTTTATCAATAGTAAAAAATAGTGCGTTGTTGTTTAAAACCGACTTTTTATTTAAATAATTAATTATTTTATTTAAATTTATTTTAAGTAAAAAATAGATATATAGTACCTATATAAGTTAAATTTAATTCATTATAGTCATTTTATAATAAAATTATAGGTATAAATTTTTATTGAACTTTTTACCGTCTTTTACCCACCTTCTAGGAGCATTTACAAATTTGCATAAAACATAATTTTACTGCTTCTGTGAGTCTAATTTCAAAAATCCATGAGGCACGGTTGACATAAGTAAGTAAAATTTTGTTCAATAATATGAAAATAATTTTTGGTGAATAGTAACTTTTGAGTTTTATTTACCACGATTAGAAGTAAATAGGGTAATTAAGGGTAAAAATGATATTATAATTACCATAACACTTGTCCTAATTCTATTGGATAAGTGAAATTCGACCAAAAAAACCTTAGGAATAAAATATGATCCACTTTTGTTCACTTGGATTAGATTAGGACATTTATTATTATTTTATTTAAAGAAGAGTTAAAAGTGTTAAATTCAAAGTTTAATAACTAAACCATTTTTAATATAGATTTATACGTAAGATAAATTTGGATATAAATATTAATTAGAAAGATAAAATTATTTCCTACATCATGGTATTTTATTTATAATTTTTATACATTAAATAATTAAATTTATTTATGACACAATGATGATGCAGTAATTACCTTATTAATGAAAGAATCAAATAAATGGTATTATAAATATTAAAATAAATATAATTTCAAAGTTTTTATGACATCCAAAAATCTTATAGGTTAATATGACATGTTAGGATTTATTAAATGTATCTTTTTTTAAGTAATAAAGTTTTTATGACTTTCACAAAAACCAAATACTAAATAGTGTCAAAATTGACATAAATGAGTTTTTAAAATAAATATTATATTATTAAATTATATAATATTCCTAAAAATATACGTTTCTTACAAAGGGATTAAATAATATTATATATTCAATTAATGAACCTATTTCGGTTCTATTTGAAGTTTAGAGTAAGTTTATTAACCATATAGTGTAAGAATACAAGAAGACATGGTAAAAGTTAAACTATTTAAGAGTTAAATCTAAAAGATAAGGTTAATATGGTGACCTAAACCTGTCTAAAACCTTTTGGTTGAGGGGTTTTAGACCCATCCCCACCTTATCCTATAAATAAATCATTTTTGATCCATTATAAACTGAAAATTATTTTATTATAAAATAATATTTCATGATTTTCCTAAAGTGACCCTCACCTCTCTTATAAAAGGGTACTTCTCCTTCTCTAAAAAACACACCTCCAAATCCATTTGGCTCAGCAAAACCCTACCCTAATATCCTAAAAACTTCCTTCACATCAACTTGGAGTAGTTACTTTGATCCAAAATCCAACCTAAGGATCCATTTTGATCAACTCAAAAGGAAACACCTGAAGAAGAGGAGGTTAAACGTACCCTCGACCAAAGGAAAGTGCAAGGTAAGGGTTAATTCCTCAATCTCATTATTATTTGAGACTATTTATGAGTAAGTTTTTACTAGTACATATTTATTATCCATATCCATGTTTTATAAAAGAGTTTTCAAAGGGATTCTTTTTAAGGGACTCTTTTATTAAAACATCATTTTAAATGTTTTAAAGATTTATTCTTCTAAACCTTTCTCATTAATGTCCATGTTTTCAAAATTGTTTTAAGGATTTATTTATATAGACATGAATGTTTTAAAATGTTAATTACTTTCAAAAGTTTCAAAGTGGTATGGGACACTTTGATTCAAAACTCTCTTTTAAATGACTTCCTTTATAAATTGTGTGACTTTTAAATGATTTCATCAAAAAGGGATATTTCTATCAAAGATTTTTACTGATCATTTTCAACTATGTCAAAATATTTTATGGGTTATTAATCTTGATCGAGGTTGATTTATTATAATAAAATCTTCTATATTTTATTGAATGAGTTATCAAATGTTTTACTATGGATGTTTTATTTTTGTACCCTTCATGGTTTATGGTTAAAGTATTGAAATTTCATATTCTAGTTTTAATATGAATGTTTATGTTATGTTTCAACCTTTTCGTATGAGGAATGTATTGGACTTAGTAAGTGATGGGTGGAGCCCTCTATAGCTCCTCAGTGCATCGGTAGGTCTCATGAGATAATTAGACGTGGAATTGGTCGAGGCCTTTCCCAATTTTGATATATGGTTTTGGTCGAGGCCTTAATAAGTTTTAGATGTCTTCGCCGAGGACTTAACAAAATGTTTCAAAATGTACCACATTATAATTCCCTCATTATGAAAATATTATTTATGGTTTATGTGGTTATTTGACTAGTATAATACCCATGACTATGTTTTATTATGACATTATTTACTCAGCTCATATTCCTGTCATAAGGTGTTCATGTTTATTATTTTTAAAGGCATGTGTTTTCAATTATTCACCATGCCTAATTTTTATGTTGACTTTTGCTGTATTGTTTACCCTTACTGAGTGTTTGAGCCCACCCCTTTCTAAGTTTGATTTTTCCAAGGATTCGAAAAAATATATTATGATTGACCTGCAGGGATAGTCTAAGGGGTATGAATGTGGTCAATGGAGACAATGTTGATGTTGTTTTTCATTTTATAATGTAATGTAAAACTTATTAATTTATCTAGTACTTACAAGGCTACTAAACTAATAAGTCTTTCGGGATTTTATCCCTTGTGATCATACCAATGTTATGTAATAATGCACAGACTCTAGGCTTTTGGGGTCAGGGATTTACACTATAGGCTACCCCTGTATTGGAATGAAATTGGTGATACATATATTCTTTTGTATTAGATGGTATAGATGATGGTGGAGAAATTACAGATGATCCATAAGTGTATGCAGACAGCTCAGAGATGAAAAAAATATTATGTGGACTAGCATCATAGGCTTTTGGAGTTCATGTAGGGAGACCATATTTTCCTAAGATTCACTAAATGTCATAGATTATGGATATTTGGTTAGGGAAAAAATCTATCCATAAGGTTCATTTACCCATTCCAGATCTTATAGTGATTTGGAATGGTTTCCCACCACTTGGCTTTACCCCATAGCTAGAATAGGTGCACAAAGTCTTCCATGTGTCATAGTTGAGGAGGTAAGTTCATGACCCATCATGCTTCATTGAATAGGGTGAGATGGACATCAAGGATAGAACCACCTTTAGGGAGTAATCGATGAAAAATTTGGATTGGAAAGAGATACTCCTATTTGGATGGACCATTCATTTGGTTTGTGTTCTTTGGTGGCATGGGAGCATGCAGGTGATCTCCTGCGAGTGAGTGAGTTAGATGTGTGCTCATAATCCCCACATTTTTTTATAGATTTTGATTTTCTAGGTGAAAATCCTTGAAGGAGGGGATAAAATAGTGAATCTTTTTTCCCTTGTAAGACTTTGGAATATTTTAAGTAATATTTTTGGAGCTAGATTTTGGGTCGGCATAAGATTTTGGGGTCTAAAAAGGATCGGTATGGATAGATTAAAAATATTAAATATATTAAAGCATGCACATTCATATTTTTAGTTCAAGTGTTTTTCCTATTGTTTGGAACCTTGTATGGGAAATATTAGAAAATAGTTGTTTCTAAAACATAGGTTTTACCCTAGGTGTGACATAAGTTTGTTCGGGGTAGGACATTCCATGGGAGGTGAGTTTTGGTGGGTACATTTAATAAAATCAATAAAAAATTTATTTATTTTAATTAAATAACATAACTTAGCCTAATAATATATATATTTCATTATGTAAAACTTATAGGGCTAGATACATAACCCTTGGAGGATTATAGGAGCCATGGGTAAGAGTCGTTGATTGATGAAGATTCATGGAGTAGTGATCATTCTCTGAGGTACTCATCTTATCCAATGAAATTCTTGTATCTCGCCAATGACAATTGAATAGACCCATTATTTTTTATTGATTGATATAAAACCAAGGTAGGGATCATTATTTATGGATTTGAACCCTTATTTTGATTGATCAAGCATTGATTTTTTTATCTTCTTTTATTTCCGGTGATTTCAGTTCTTCGCATGAGCCCCGTTTCAATTAGTTTTCTTAATCCCTTCAGTTTTTGTCATTTGCAACCTTTTTCCCCCCTTTATCCATATATGTTAATATTTAGATGTAATTTCACCATTCAATTATGTTTTATCACTTTGTTTATGTGCTTTTATCCCCCCACCATTCTTCATGCTCCTCGTCATTGGGTCACGGGGTTGCAGTTCGACATTTTCAAGGTGGGTTCGAGCATAATCAAACCCCCAAATTCATGTAGGTTGCTTGAAAAATGTATGTATAAGTGTTTTATGAATGTATTGAGGTGTGTTGTGGGTTTAATTTGACGTCTTCATGGATCTTGGATTTATAACAATGATGAGGTGGGAAACAAATTCACATGGGTGGTCAGATTTTTTATATCCGACCACTATAGGCTGGAGATCAACAGCTGATGATGACCCCCTTCGATTTTGGGTGGTCAGAAATCATGGAAGGTGGTGGTAATGGAATATAATAATCCACATTAGCTCTAGACTTTACCTCCTATTAAAAACATGATGATATGTCCTATTGTTTGGAATAACACATATTATGTGTTTCGGATTCCCACAGAGGCTAGGGTTTGGGCTGAGTTATGGATCACCTTCTATGTGGCCAAGCCCACAAACTATGTATCCTTACCTAGGTGTATAATCCATGTGAAAGTTTTACATTCCCCAGGACCCCATGCGATCAAACATCCCATGTACTGTGTGGACACACCGTGTGGTTTTACGTGGCCAATTAAGAAGTTTTCCAAGTGTACACACCCAAGACCCCAAGTAGAATTACATGTCATGTCCTTGGGTGGGTGCGTTGTGTGTTTTGATAGGTATTCCCAATCCATGTCTAGAATAGAACATGCCTAGGCTTCAAGGTGATGACACATGTTGTGTGACACCCCTTACACAGTATGTACTTCTACCATTAACTCCATCCTTGCATATCTCCATCTTCAAAACTCAAATTTTGGACAATGTGTAGCCTATCTTGTCTTTTTTTAACATAGTATATGACAGTATCCATTATATTAGATTTTGAGAAATGATTCAAGTGTTATGATCATGACTCTTCTTTAGGGGATGCTTGACTAATGGAAGTGATCAGGCAGGATCACCAAAGATATATCAGGGTTGGAAACCCCCCTATAACACCAAGGTGTATGTCTTCTATACTCTTTTCATAGGTCGAGTGGTACCCACTGATGCACTAGGGAATGGGTCCTCTATCTACCAAGTGTCACCCCTATGTCACATCAGGGAGTGGGTCCTCTATTGGAGATTATGCACCCTCAACTGTGGAGTGTTTTGGCGAGGTGAAGGTCCTCCAAACTAATATCTAATGAGGTTATGCGTGCTGATAGGCATTAGAGATATACATTTTAAGCTTCAATAAGACTCATTATTCTTAGTTAGGATGTGGTAATGGAGATCCCCTTTCTCTCTCATTTGGGTTTCTTTGAGTGTGTGTGTGTGTGTGTGTGTGTGTATTTGGGTTGAGCTGACAGATTTATTATTTGTATCTCTTTCTCCCTCTTTGGTTTTTGAGGCGTCCTACTAGCTATGTATATACGCACCCCTGCATGGTATTTTCATGCACGTTTTGTGTATTTTTTAGAATATAGATGGATTTATGATGAATTCAAAGGAGTATATTAGTACTTTGGTATGTATACCGTGTTTGGTTGTTGGAATTAGAGATCAAGAGTCAGGATCTCTTCAACGTTCATCATTTTCGAGTTATTATTAGGTTAAGAAATATTTCTAGTTGGGTGTGTATTTTTTCTTTTTATTCTTGGGTTTTATCTTAATCTGATGAATTTCTTATAGTTTATTACATGCATGGTTGTACTATATATGTTTTAGTGTTTTATTATTATGTCTTCGCACTTTTCATAGAGATGGTTGGGTGCATGCATACTGGTACATTATCCTAAGGCCTCTCATGTCATATTATTCCTTCTTGACACTTTTCTCTAACCCATGACCTATTGGAGATGGTTATGGGGTATCGTGGCTTGGATTGCAACTAACCAGGTAGGTCTTGGTGGGTCAGGTCATGATAGGTGGTCTCCATGAAAGAACTTGAGTCCATATATAACATCCCGCCTCAACTCATTGACTTGAGAGGATGCAGAGATGCCACTAGCCTTAGGTGACATCCCCAAGATGCCAAAGGCTTGAAATAAATTCCAAGGGCTTAAGATAAGAATGAGGGATGGTTTTCCATAGAGAAATAAAACCACCCTAAAATTCCAAAGAAAAACATCCAAACCATTTATATGATTCATGAGTATAAATGATACAACTCAAAGGTAAAACAATATTAGTGTTAAAACATAAATAAGTGAAAATAACTAAAAAATACCCAAAATATGATAGAATCCCATGAAACCCCAAATGGAATCATCCTAAGTGAAACCTATACAAGATAAATGCTCCATCTCTACATGACATGCTCATGGTATCAAGATGCATCGCCAGAAATGTAAGATACCTTCCCTTTTCCTATGTCTCGGTATAAAATATATGTAGATGCACCAGAGTTCCTAGGCAGGGGTGAGTATAAACTTAGTAGGAATTCGCTAAAGACTTACCAATACACACCCCTAGGAAAAGAACCAGTTAGAAAATTTTATATAAAAAAATGAAAAAGTAGATAAATAATTTATTTAAATCCATAAATGAAAAATATGAAAGAAATCATAAAAAATTATGAAACTTCTATTTAATATTTTTCATAATCATTTCCATTTCCACACACACAATTAAGATTGGTTTCAACCATTAGGGGTGGTACTTCATGATAATTCTCCATCCTACTTTGATGGTGGTACTTCACAAACTTGCTTCATCCCGTGAAACTCATGTCAACACAATTATCCAAATTTTCATACCAATCCAATCCACATAAAACAACTCTTCATTTAAAACCATTTAATCAACATTTTCCTCAAAAAAACACCATCATTTTAATATCACCATTTTAAAATTATAAACAAGTTGTTTTCTAAAAACCATCCAATTAACCATATTTCTATAAATATAAGGAAAAATGGTTTCCTTCTAGAAATCAGAGAAAATTTTCATATAAAATCCAAGAAAATATTTATATAATCCCAATCCTATATGTTCTAGAACAATTGGAGATGGGAGAGAAATAAAACCTCTCAACAGATGATGAAAATGAGGAACAACAATTTGATCTTCTAGATGTGGGCTCTCAACACCTTCCCTTAAATAGATTCAACCATATCTAATTAATATTCCCATCATAGTACATATATATATCTATAACAGATTAGATCTATGATTCTCGGAGAGAGGATAAGAGTATATATAATAAGAATAAGGGAGAAAGAGGGATTAAATTTCTTTTTGGATATCCAACACACATTTATTTACCAAAAATACACTCTTGAATCAAAGGGAATCACCTTGGGAGCATAAGGAAGAAGAGGAGTTTTATAACCTTGAAGAAAATGAGAAAATGAGGGTTTTGTGCCATAATCCAAATGAAATATAAATGTTCATATCATTAAATTCATGCTGCATGGTTAGGTCGCATAGTTTAACAAACTGTGTTTCAACCATGCATATGATAATGTATCCCAACTATAGAGTCGCATTTTTGGTCTGTAAGGTTAGGGAAACTATGAACCAACTATGTGTTGTTACTATCTCAAGGTCACACCCTCACATGGTTGGCTCAAATTGTTAGAAAAACCATATGACAACCATATTTTTTCTACTATATCCACTAGCATGGTTTCACCTATGAAATCATAGGGTTCGGCCAAACCATGTGTTAACTGTTGGTCTGTTGAGTGACTCCCAACATCACCTTACACAGATTCCTAGAGATAGTGCATGGTTTCTACTGACTATTCTCAAACCATATACCTCTAAATTCACTTCCAAAACACTTATAAATCTTTTAGAGACTCCTAAAACATACACAAAGTATTATATATGATCAAAATATATAACAAAAGGGGTAAAGTACCTGAAAATTGGGGTGTTTCAATCTCCCCACTATTGTAATTTCTATCCTTTGAAAGTAGAAGACCAATCCTAGTTTTCAAATGTTTGGGTTACTGAGCCTGCATCTCCTTCTCATGTTTCCATGTATATTCCTAAATCTAACCATGATTCCTTACAACCCATACCAAATTGATAATTTTCCAATGAAAAGACTTCTATCACCTATCCAATATCAATATTGGAACATGAATCAACATATCATTCATTTCGAGATCGATATGGTCTCATCAAATAAAATGGAAAGGATCATGTTGGTACTTCATTATTTGAGATATATGAAACATATTATTCACAGAACTAAACCTTGGTGGTAAATACAATCAATAATACACATCACTGACTAATTCAAGTATCTCTAAATGGCCAATATACCGAGGAGAAAATGTTCCTTTCATACAAAAATGATGATTTCCTATACATTGAGTGATTACCAAGAAAAAATGATCACTAATTGAAAATGATTACAATCTATGAAGATGATTTGCATAGGACTTTTGATGACTCTAATCGATCATCATCCTCTTTAGGATAATTTTAACTTTATCTGTTACATCATGCATAAGGCTAGGTCCAATAAGTGAAGTTTCACCTACTTCCACCCAAAAAAGTGGATATTGACAAGGATACCCATAAAAATATTGAAAAGGATTCATATGTATCGAGTCCTGATAGCTTTTATTGTATGAGAACTCTAGTAATGGAATTTTATCTTTCAATGATCTAGAAAAAACCATGATTCAAGC
The DNA here is from genome assembly GCA_963277665.1 of Viscum album. Lineage (NCBI taxonomy): Eukaryota > Viridiplantae > Streptophyta > Magnoliopsida > Santalales > Viscaceae > Viscum > Viscum album. The sequence continues at coordinate 255,962,722 of OY728156.1, read as the reverse complement.
TCTCAGCATGTATTCTAATGTTTGGATCATTCACTTATATTGTCTATCCATTTGAGGATGATAAGTTGTGCTCATTGCCAACTGGTTTCCAAGGTCTTATTGTAAGTTTAAAACCCTAAAATTTCAAGGAAATTTTTTTCTTAATTTCTTTGGAATTTTTCGAGTCTGACTTCTGACGGCACCTGATTCTGAGGCCCGGTGAGCCCGGAATCACTTTTCGAAGTTTAGCTCAGGTACGTTCAGTGAACGAGCGAGCGAGTTTTTCTATATTTTGAACTGGTGCTCAAAATCAAAATCTGAGGGCACCGTTGAAACCACAATGCTGATATTTACTTAAGAAGACCCTTTCTGGAGTTTTGTTTGCTCGGGTGGTGTTGTTAAATAATTGGGTTAACTAAAGAGTGAAATAAAATTTGCGCCACAATTTTATTTCTAATCTAAATAGTTATAACCTATGCCTGGGAGTTTAGTGGGACCCACTAAATCCTAACCACTTGGTAGGATATTTGTGAGGTGGGGCCCACATGAGCCCTACCCCTTCAAATCCCCTAAACCCCCTCTTTATGTTGGCAACCCCCCATAAATGGTGTGACTTTCCCTCTTCTCCTTTATTGGATGCCAACACACTCTATTTAATTAATTGAATGAGATCTTTTGAATTTTAAAAATGTTTTTGGAATGTGTGTGTGTGAATAAAATAAGACAAAGTCTTATTTTATTGGGGGTTGATTCGTTGTGTGGAGTTTGGAGAAGAAAATATCAAGTCTTGAAGATCTTCTTCTTCCTCGTAGAAGAACGCGAAGAACACCGACACGCTTTTCGATCTTCTTTCCACGTCAAAGAAAGGGGGATGTCGCATCCTTCATCGGGTGTGCACCGACGACGTATATGGAGCCTCATTCTGCGACGTTGTTTTCCCATGGCGATCATCGTTCGACAACTCCTTGAGGTAGGGAATTGTTTTACGTTCAAGATTTATTTGCGATCTTCGTTGTTTCTTGTTAAGCCGCATCTTATAAGATTAACGGGAGGGGTTCAGACTGCACAAACATGGCTGACCCTCCTTCCCTTTGTTGTTGTGTCTTGTTGCGGATTGGAACAGAAGAAACGTGGTGGCCTTGCACCATGTGGAAACGACAGAACCGCGGCCAGAATGGGCCGCCGCGAGGAAATGCGGCGTCGTCGCGCCATACCAGAGAGGCCGGAGAAGGCCACAGCCGGAACGGGCCGCGGCCGGGGCGGGCCGCAGTGGAGGGGCGCGGCCCTATCGCACCGCGCCGGATGGACAGGGGTCGCGGCGGTGCAGCGAGGGGTGGCCGGATCTGCCGGCCGCCGGCGCTTCGGAAGGGCGGGACCGCGGGGTCCTGCGGCGGCACATCGGCTGGCCAACCGGGCTGGCCGTTTTCTTTTCAGAAGACCAGAGGGCGGATGAAACTGTCGGCTGCCAGTGCATGGAAGGCGGGACCGCGGGGTCCTGCGCGGCACAACTGGATGGTCGTTATGGCCGGCCAGATCTGGACAAATTGGGGGTTTGAACCCCCGGTCAGCGCAGCAGGATGGACCCCGTGGGGTCCGCCATTTGGTTCAAAGGGGGTGGCATCTCCCCCTCTTTCCGCGTTCGTCTGGCGCCCGTGCCGGGCCAGACTGGCCGCGCTGGGCCGCCCACACTGGGCCGGACCCCCGCACCGTGCCGGGCAGTGCCGGCTGGGCCGGGCCGCGCTGGATGGGCTGGGCCGGGCCGTGCCAGCCAGGCCGGGCCATGCCCTTTTGGGCCGGACCCGGACCCGGGTTGGGTTGACCTGATTCCGGCCGACCCAGGGGGTCTCGGGTCGGGTCGGTCCGGGCCCAAAACCCCCTAAAATCGGACAGCTACATTCAAAGGCCCATAACATGGGATACAAGCCTCTTATTGGCGCACTGTCAGTTGAGATGTGATCCTTGGATCGAGACGGTCATTTCGGTATATTACACTCAAAGTTTCGAGGAACTTTGTGTTTGGCCAGGTTGGTTCGAACACGAAACTAACCGGTCCCTCGGAGCGTAAACGCTTATAACTTGAGCTCCAGACGTCCGATTGACGTGCCGTTGATTTTGTTAGATTCCACTTAGTGAGATGGTTCTTTTGTCTTACTCCACTCAAGGTTTGGATGAAGTTGGAGTATGGTCGGGTTGGTTTTGACATAAAAACCAACTGGGCCCCTGGAACAAAAAAGCCAATAACTCTCAGACCGGGCGTCCGATTGACGCGTCGTCTGTCGCGTTGAGTTCCTATTGACATGAAGGAACTTTGCGATACATCAACTTTGGACTACGTGACAGTTCATGTATTGACCCCTTGGCTTGTGGAGCGGACCCTCCTGGAACGAGCGTGCTGTGTGTGGGAACCCTAGAGCTGGTTGTGACTGCGACGAAGATGACTTCCATACTAGGATCCTCCGTGGGTTCGACGAGGACGACTACCATACTGGGATCCTCTATGGGTTCGACGAGGATGAATACCGTACTGGGATCCTATGTGGGTTTGATGAGAAGGACTATCATACTGGGATCCTCTATGGGTTCGAAGAGGACGACTACCGTACTGGGATCCTCTGTGGGTTCGACGAGGATGACTACCGTACTGGGATCCTCTGTGGGTTCGATGAGGACGACTACCGTACTAGGATCCTCTGTGGGTTTTTCTAGGACGACTACCTTACTGGGATCCTCTGTGGGTTCGAAGAGGATGAATGTCGTACTGGGATCCTATGTGGGTTTGACGAGGACGACTACCGTACTGGGATCCTCTGTGGGTTCGACGAGGACGACTACCGTACTGGGATCCTCCGTGGGTTCGACGAGGACGACTACCGTACTGAGATCCTCCGTGGGTTCGACGAGGATGGCTATTGTACTAGAATCCTCCGTGGGATTGAATAACATGCTTGGATCCTCTGTGGGTTCGACGACAATGACTACTATACTTGGATCCTCCGTGGGTTCGGCAGCGACGACTACTAAACTTGGATCCTATGTGGGTTCGACAAAGGAGATGATTCAGAGGCTACATTTAATCATCTCCACCCCTCTTCGTAAATGGATACATGTGTGAGCTGAGTCTTGAATTTCAATCATTATCTTCGATGTGATTGACTTGATATCCTGTGTGGATTGGATTATGCTTTCCTGTGTGGATTGGGTCGTACTTTCCTGTGTGGATTAAGTTTTACTTTCCTGAGTGGACTGGATTATACTTGAGCTTGTGAGATGGAGATGAACTGGATTTGATGACTTAGGTATATGTATGGGGATATACCTAAGTAGTGTTGGATGATACTTCATGACTGTATCTTTCTTTGTGGTTTATCCTTTGTGGATTCAGGGAGACCTTCGGGGGTCTCGGGGTCCCTACTGAGTATCGTATACTCACCCCTGCACGGGCTTCGCCCACACTATGTTGTGTTGTTTGCAGACGACGGACATCACTGATCGTGGTTGAGGCTTGTAGAGCTAGACGGTACCCAGAGGTGGTCGTGACGACGAGACAGTACCCGATGGTGGACTTCATGACGAGACGATACCCGGAGGTGGACTTGACGATGAGATGGTACCCGGAGGTGGACTTCACGACGAGACGGTACCCAGAGGTGACAGACGGGTGTGGAGATCTGAGGTGGACATCTGTACCTACCCTTTAGGTAGGGACTTCGGAGGACGATCCAGGAGCAGCTTGACACCTTCCTGTTGTTTTGTCTTTTTCTTGTACTTTACTATTGGGCTTGTATTTCCGGCCCCCTTTGTACTTTCAGCACACTTGTTATATTGCTTTAGTTAGTGTTGGATTCCACTTGTACTCTAGTTGTGTGTGTTTTTATGTTTCATAAAGTCAATGCCTTCCCATTTATAGGGATTTAAGCCTTTGGTGCCAGTCGCCAGCCCATGGCCTATGGAAGGCGGGCTTGGGGTAGTTACGACACGGTCCCCGGGGGACGGGTTGTGACAGTAAGGACTTCTAAAATTCATATGTGAACCAGTGATACTGATCAAACATAATCAAAACTAGTATGTTGTGTAATTTTACAACTTCCCAAATGTATATTTTTAACAAGTTTTCCATCGTATCAAATTCATGAATAAGAGTTAAGTGAGCAGACTTCATGAGCTGATACATAATCACCCATATGGTATTTCATTTCCAAATCATTAATAGTATACCTATGAAAAAATCCATATATAACTGCTCTCATTTCCACATGGGGATAGGTAAAGGATACAATATACTAGCTAGTCGTTGGTGTTCTTCTTTGACCTGCTAATAAGTAAGGCATATCGATATGAAATATTACACTTTTCACTTCATTAAAACCCACAGAAACTATTCTCTTAATGCCTTATACATATTTTAAATACACATATGAACAAACCATCTTAAATGGTGGTAGGAATTAAGAGTTTTTCTAGATAGGATAGAGGTACCACAATCTGGTCTGCAAAATGCAGCACATAATTCCCATCTAGAATCCATCCCTCAATGGTCTCCCCACCATTGAGTTTTGACCTCATGGTTAGATATTTGGTATTACTTATCTAAGAATATTTAACATTCTCAATAAAATCAAGAACAAAATAAATCAAAAAGAAAACTTCAATATCACCATGCCTAACTTAATCCATATGGATATTAGTTATGACTGATATTAACTTCCATTGATCTAAAGCCTCTTTATCCAACTGATTATAAGATTTCTTTCTTAATGTATTAACCATTTAGTTACCTTTACTCACTTTATACATTAATACAAAGTAAAAAAAAAATCAAATATTCTATCCATATTCGTTTTTTTAGATTAAAATCTCTTTCTGAGAAATGCGCTTCAAGCTCTTTTGATTCATGAACACTGTAAATTTCTCACCAAAAAGATAATGATGCCAAGTCTTCAAAGTGTGGACTAGAATAGCTAATTATAATTCATTTTTTGGGTATTTTTTCTCATGAACACAAAAATTCCATGATCCATAGGCTATAAAATGATCTCTTTACATGATAACACATCCCAACCCAGATCTCGCTGCATCACAATAGACTACATAGACTTATCCCAATTTTTACAACATTAGGATAGGTGTAGATATAAGGTAAGCATTAATCTATTAAAAGGATTTATATAATTAATAAATATATTATAAATAAACACCTTTCCTTGATAAATATTTCATTGGTAAATAAAGTCAGGAAAAATCATGAACAAGGCGTTGGTAATATCCCGCTTATCCAAGGAAACTGCATATTTCGAAAATATTTTTTTATTGTATAAAATAGGTAAAAACTTATATCTTTTTAGGATTTATGGAGACTCCTATATTAGAAATTACATGGAAAATTAAAATTACCTATTGTATCCCAAAATCACATTTTGAAATCTTATCATAAAGGGGATTTTCCCACAATACGCCCTACACAATAAAAATGTGTTGCTTGTGATCAGCCTTAGTCCTAGAATACACAAAAATATTATCAACAGACACCACTACATTAGAATCAAGATACCTATAAAATATTCAATTAATTAATTCCATAAACACTTATATTACATTGATATGACCAAATGGTATAAAAGCATATTCGTAGTGACTATAATGGCTCCGAAAGGTGGTCTTTAGAATGTCTTCTTTCTGAACTCTATGTTGGTGATACCATAATCTTAAATAAATTTTTTAAAACCAAGAATAACCCTTTAATTAATCAAACAGATTTTAAATATTGTTAATAGAATATTATCACAACTTAGTTAATCCTACGATAATCCACACAAATCTGAATAGTTTCATTTTCCTTCTTTATAAAAAGAACTGGTGCTAACCAAGGAGACATTCTTGGTCGAACGAACCCATTGTTTTCTAACTATTCCAGCTAAGATTTAAATTTTCTTAATTATATTGGTTCCATCCTATAATATGTAAGTGAAATAGTGCTGGTCCCTAGTAGGAGATCAATCATAAATTCAAATTATCATTCATGTGGAAAACCAGAGAAATTATCAGGGAAAACATTGGAAAATGGGTCGATGATGGTTGTAAGATTTATATATTCATTTACATTAATAGATGTTAAAGTAACCACTTCCAACAGATATGATATAGTCCAGATCACTTGTAAAAAGGTTCCTTATCTACTTTTATTCAAAGACCAGCCTCCTATAAGGTGATGTTTAACACCCTTATAAGTTGTGAAACTGAAATGATGGGCATAACAGTTAATGTGGTCCTTAAAGGTCATCAAAAAATCCATTCCCAAAATCAGGTTGTAGTTTTATCTTTAGTATAGAGAAATACCAAAGAAATATTCCCCATTGATAGTTATTGAACATGATTCACACATAAATGATCGACACTCTCATTGGATAAGAGGAGATTGAAGTTTCAAAATAGAATTCATCATCCCAGCCTGTAAACCCATATGATCAGCAACATGAGAAATGATGAATGAGTGGGATGATGAAATATCAAAAAATGATTGTATAAGGGTAAAATTCAATAGAATCATACCTCTCACCATCGAATGACCAGATTGATCATTTGTGAACATCTTCTTAGAACCATATATTTGCTTACTCACTCCCCCTTGTTCTTTTCTTCCATATTATGAGTACACTGCCTGAGGAGTTGCGGTGTTCCTAGAATTACCCTTGCATTCTTGATTTTGAGGAATATTTTTTTTTGATGATATCATCTAGTCAAATCATCGGGTGTCTGAGGAATATGAGATGTATTCCCAACTACTGACTTAGTAGAACTATGAAAATAATGTGGGAGATGTCCCATATAATTACAACTACAACAAACTCTAGGTGTATTTATAAAATCTCACTTTATATTCTCATGGTAACCACAATTAAAACATCCCAACTTATTTTTCTGTCATAGATGAATGATAACTTATCTTGTGGTCTAGTTTTGAGACACCCCTCCACCATGTAAATAGGTGTCCCTCTTCCTCTTATTCCCTGAATTTTAGTTCTCACCTATTCCCACTGAGATAAAAATACTCCCTCTAATTAGATTTCTAGAGATATCTATATTTTTCATGGTCTCTCTATTTACTATCTCTGTATAATCCATAATAAAAAAGGAAAAATCTTAGATTTAATCTCTGATCACATCCCAAAATCAAAGATGTGCACCTTCAAGGATGAACTAGTAGAAACTTCTATGGTGAACAAAACTATGTTCATAAAATTATATGTGTATTCTCTTATGTAAAGTTTTTCCTACTTCAAGATGAATAAATTAATCATTCTTGAGATCTTGAAAGTGTGAGGATGGAATTGCTTATTGAAAAATTCCTCAAAGTCCTCCCACATTATACCTTAGTCAACTTTAGTTTGGAAAATTAAACCCCACCATTGTCATGGAATATCCTCGAGCATATAAGTTGCCAACATAAATTTTAACTCATTTAATTTTCCAAGTAATTAAAGATCCAATTCATTATATTTAGCTATACTTCCACCTTTTCCATTTTTGAACCCACCAAAAGATGGGTGGATTCTATTTCTGAAATTATATGAAGTGATATACTTTTCAACGATCATCATTCTGATTCACTCTATCCATGGCTTGAAAAGTTTGAAATATTCTCTTGAAAAGTGGTTGGTTCACCCACGGCTCAAGTGCAACCACATTTTCCATAGACACTTTCTCCTAATCCCTATAGTGTATACTTGGTTCAATCATTTAGTAATTAGTTACTAGAAACTAAATGATTATAAAATTCCAAATCACTATAAGAAACAAGTATCACAAACAACCTTTCAAAAATCAACAATTTTAACAATTTACATAAATCATCAAACTCAAAATGAATAATAAATTCCTAGTGTGTATTCTTACTATCAATGCATGAAATGAAATAATCATCAGCTAAACCCATGATAATGAGATGATACATGACTAGAAGTTTCTTAGAACACTTTTGTACCTAGACTACCCTGGTAAATTGAATTTCAGCATAAAAAAGGTTACCCACATCTTTTTAATTTATACATTTCAAGTTCCAACATTCTTATTTCCTTGATACCATCCCAATATGAAAAATAGACTAACCAAGACTGATACGATTTGTAGAATTCCACCCCAACTCATTATCTTGAGAGGAGTTATAGATTCCACTATACATATGTGACATACCCAAGAAACCAAAGGATAGAAATTAAGGCTAAGAACTTAAGAGAATAATGGGGGATGATTTCACCAAGAGAAATAAAACAACCTAAAAATACCAAATACAAACATCCAAACCATCTATATGATGCATGAGTATAAATGATACAACTCAAAGGAAAAATAATATTTAAAACAATATCAAATTTCTAATGGAAACAAGATACAACAACTTGAAATGACTCAAAATATGATAGAATCACAAGACACCATAGTGGAATCATCCCAATCACAACCCATACAAGATCCATGCTCCAAATCTACATTCCATGTTGATGGTATTAAGATACATCACTAGAAAAGTAAAATACCTTGCCTTTTACTATGTCACAATATATAATATTTGAAAACACACCAAATTTCCCATGTAGGGGGTTCATATAAACTTGGTAGGTATTCTCCAAATATTTCTCAACACACACCACTGAGATAAGAACCAATTATCACTTTTTATATAAAATAGATGAAAATCATAGAAATAGTTTATTTAAAAAGATAAATGAAAACCATTAAAGAAACCATTATTAAGTACAAAAATATTTTTTAATACTTGACATTATAATTAACATATCCAGACACACAGTACACACACACTCAAGCTTAGTGTTAACCATTGATGGTGGTACTTAATAACCATGATCTATCCCACTTTGAAGGTGGTACTTCACAACCATTATCCGCCCCAAAAAAATTAATCCAAAAAAATGATTCCAATTTCCATGCCAATCCATTCCATATAAAACAAATATTCCTTTTAAAACATTTAATTAACATTTTTATTGTAACAAAACAATGCCATAATTTTAAAATCACTATTTTAAAATTATAAATAATAATTTCTTCAAAAAAACATTCAATTTTCTATATTTATAAAAACATAAAGTAAAATGGTTTCATTTAAGAAATCACCTGATGTTTCCCAAGTAAATCCAAGATTTTTTTTTAAAAAACAAAACTTCAAGTTCCAGAAAAATTGGTGATAGGATAGAATCTGTTTATCTCTCAATAGATGATGAAAATGAAGAATTGCACTACAGTTTTTGGACCTGAGATCACAACACCTTCCATTAAATATATTCAACCATATCTCATCAATATTCTCATCATAAGACAAATATCTATCTATAAAATATTATATTTACAGTTCCATGATAGTGAATAATATTATATATTTGTAGAATAATGAAGAAAAAGAACTTACCATTGATTCCAGATCTCTAACGCACTCTGATTCACCCAAAAGTTTCTTCTGAATCAAAGAGAATCACCTTGGGATCATAGGGAGGAAGAAGAGTTTTAGAACCTCGAAGAAAAGGATAAAAATTAGGGTTTTCTGCCTTAATATGTTGTGTAAATACCAATATTCATAGAAAAATAAAGGTTTATATATGAAGAAAATATAGAATAAAAGAAAAAAAAGAAGATGAACATTGACATGGTTATTTATGTCGATCGTAAAATGATCCCTATATCCATAGATAGGTAGAACAATTCACTATAATCTGGATTATAACTACACGTAAAATATTAGAGTTTCAAACCCCAAATAAATACTAGCTTGAACGAGATATTAAAGAAGATGAAGCATTGTTCCACCAACAGCACAGTAAGTACATTGTTCAATAGTGACCAGTGGCTATAAATATTCATTGTTATAGTTTGGTTTTCCATAATTCATCCCAACATCATCCAAACGGATTAGGATGCACCATTACAAAAATCTCCCACTTGGAGACTGATCTTCATTGCATACCAATTTTGATGAAACTAACTTAGACAACTTACCTAATCTGAGCTCCTCTATTTCTTCACTCACCACTGTGTTCTTCAATTCAAAGAATCAATTTCAAGCATATTATTCATAAAATACCATCTATTTTCCCTTTTGTGATCCCATGGTGTTCTCTAATGTTATACCTCTCATCCTCCCTTCATCAATGATGACCAGAAGAGGCACAAAAATGCCTCAACTCCTCTATCAAAATTAGATTTATCGATATGTATAATGGATCGTTGGTTTCACAAATATTTTGAAATTTCAACAATGCATCATGTATCAAGCCTTTAATAAAATAGCACTTCAAACGAATATGATTCATCTGGGCTTGAAAAATTGGATTCTTTACAAGATGTATGTCACTCTGACTATCATAGTGAAATACATTTTCCTCTCACTTTCTAACAGGATTATCCAATAATTTCTTCAGCAAAACCATATCTTTCTCAGCTTTTGTGATAGTAATGTATTCTTCCTATATGGTTAATAAAGCCACCACATTCTAGAATTGAGAGATCAAATTTACTACATTTCTTCAACAGGTAAATACATAACCTTTGGTACTCCTCCTATTGTTGACATCACTTTCGAGGTCAGCATCAACATACCCTTGTAATTAATTTCCTTTCCCAAAGCACAAATATACTTACCTAATTCCCTTTATATACCTCAATATCCACTTCACAGCTTCCCAATATTTCTTTCCATAGTTATCCATGTAACATATAACAACTCACATCACATAAGAAATATCAAGTCAAGTACATATCAAGGAATACATAAGGCTTCCAACAGCTAATGCATATGGAACTTTTTCATATTCTCAACCTCTTCAATTGTATTTGGTGATTTCTCCTTTGATAGTTTGAAATGGATTTATAGGGGAATAGAAATTGGATTTCTTTCTATCATACTGAATATGATCATTAACTTTCCAATTTATTCATCATGTTATAACATCAAGGTTCCAACATTGCGGTCTCTCTTGATCTTTATACCCAAAATCTTGCCTACTTACCTAAGATATTTCATCTCGAACTCCTCATCCATCTACCATTTAATCTCATAAATCCTCTTCATACTTGATCTTGTAATAATAATTTCATCCACATATAAGTATTAAAATGTACCCATTTAAAAAATTCGTGACATATTAGCATTTATCCATGTCACACCATCTATATTTATTTTTAGTCATGAATGCATCAAACTTTATGTTCCACTTTTTGGGTGCCTAATTTAACCCATATAAGCGCTATGAAGTTTTCACTCCAAGTCATCCATACCTAAATAAATGTTTCCCTTTAGTTACTACATATAAATATCCTCTCCCAAATCTCCATGAATTAAAGTATTCATCACATAAAGCTACTCAACAAGCAATTATTTTGACACAACAATTCTGAAACCACCCGAATGATAGTAAGCTTCACTACAGGTGATAAAATTTTATTGAAGTCCATACCTTTCTTCTATTGAAAACCTTTAATCGATAGTATTTCCTTGTACCTAGTCTTACCATAATGTCCTTCCTAAACAATATATACTAATTTTTTCTATAATAACTTCTTTCCTTGTGGAAAAGCTGTCAACTCCCATGTATTGTTGTCATGTAATAAAGAAATATCCTCCTTCATAGCCAAATCCCACTTGTTTGACTCCTTCAACTTCATTACCTCTTCAATAAAAATTGGTTCTCTATCTTCAGTCAATAAAAGATAATATAAGGATGGTTAATAACTCTACATAGGCTATATCACCCTTTTTAATCTTCTAAACTCAACTTGAGGAGTAGGCTCCACTGGTTATGGTTTCACATTTTTAGTTTCACCTTCAAGCTCTAATTTCTCATGGTACTCTGATTTTTTATTCCAATTATAAACTTTAGTTGAATGATGGTCCTTGTACATGAAACCTTCATTAAATATCATAATTTTTTTATGATTATATTTTTCTTATTATCCCAAAAGTGATAACCAAACTCATCATCACCATATCCAATAAAGAAACATCATTTGGACTTAGATTCAATATTTTCCATTACATTAGTATCTATATGTACAAATAAAAAACATCCAAATACTCATAAATGTGATATTCTTGACTCCTATATAGACCAGAGATGATTAGGTAGGCATTCTACCATTAGAAATGATGTAATACTATTGATGAGATATGCTTCCATGTTCACTACTTCAACCCACAAAGAATTGGGTAGCCCTGAATATTTCCTCATACTCCTAGAACATTCATTAAGTGTATTATTAATCCTTGTAGGTACTCAATTCTATTATGGTATTCTTGGAATATTCTTCTCCCCTAAATTACATTATTGGTATAAAATTCTCTAAAATCATTATTGATTTACTCACAACCATTGTCAAACCTCAATCATTTCATCTTTGTTCCTCACTCATTATCTACTATGGTTTTCTACTTCTGAAACACTTTAAATACATCACATTTTATTTTCAAAAACTATACTCATAGCTTCATATTTTATTTATTGATAAATGTCGCATAACATAGTGACCCTTCAAAGTAATGTACTAGTACAGGCCTCTATAGAGCAGTGTGCACTAGGTACAGTTTCCCGACCTTCAGTATACTACCTCCTCTTATAAAGTATACCTTATTGTACTTTACAAGGATACAGTCTTCACATAAACCAACTTACACTAACTTCAACTCTAGTATCATTCCATTTATTTCCAACACCTCCATACCCTTGTCACTTATATGGGATTGAATTTAGTTCCATATTTATGAATCACCAACATAATATATTAATTCAAGTATGTCCATACAAGTTCTAGTCATGTTTTACAGGTTCCCAATATTTACTCCATGAGTTATGACCATAGATCCATTGGTAATATTATATGAACCAATAGTGAATGTAGTTCTAAAACATTCATCATCAAACTACCTGATAGAAAGAAGATTTATTCTCAGTCCAAGGATATGCATTTCATTCTCCAAAACTATTAAACTCACATTTTTGGTTTTAATCCATGCATATCCCTTCCCCAAAATCCGAAAGGGTTCATCATCAGTAATATGAACCTTTACAAAATTCCTAGAAACATAGTTTTTTAGTAAAACCTTCACCAATATGGAATAGAAAAGTTCCCCTATGTCTAAAATCCAAGACTCCATAGAGCTGTCTATTCTCAATAGCAACACCTCATCAGTTCCTTCATCCGTTGTGTTTTTTAGATTGGTTTCAGGTGCTTTATATTTTTCTCAACACTCCTTGACTTGTCCATTATTACCGAAAAATCAATAGGTAATACTGAACCCCTTTTCATTGTATCGACTCTTCACTCATGATTTTTATCATCCTTTGTGATTATCTCATTGTGAATGTCTTCCTCTTTATTCTATATTCAAATAAAAACCATAGAATCTACCTAATTGTATTCATTTAATATCCTCATTAAAGATGAAGCCTTGTTCATACTTCAAAATCATTTTTTTATTCCCTAAGGAACTTCTCACTACTATTACAATCACTTACCAACTATTAGGTATTGAATACATTAAATTTAGTGCACAAACCTCATCCTCAAGTGCAATTCCCACTTAAGTAAACTGACTTGTAATGGTGTTGAATTCATTGATGTAATCTGTAAAAATTCTCCCTTCGATAATTTTTAAGTTAAATATCCATAGTATCAGGTACACATTGTTTGATGCATAAGTATTCTCATACATATTAATGAGAGATATCATCATCCCAACTATTGTTTTCTCTTCTCTAATATTGAATGCTGCATTTTTTTCCAATGTAAGGTGCACAACTCATAGAAACAATAAATATAGTATCTTCCACTATGTATGCTCTAATCATTAGTTTTACACCCATAAGTGGTAAGTGCATCATTTTTTGGTAAATATAATCCTCAATTTACATCCTGTAGAAATGAATTCAGTTTCATCAAAGTGATCAATATTCACCTTACCTTCTTTCATAACCAATGTTCAATTTGAGAAAACCAAAACATGATATTTTGAACTCACCCTTTAATACAATTTTATGTGGAAATATTGGTATTCACAATGATAGAAAGGTTTATAGATAAATAAAAGATATAATATAAGAAAAATAAGAAGACGAACAAAGACACAACGATTTATCTGGTTTGTGAAATAATCCATACATCCATGAAGAGGTGGAACACTTCACTGTAATTCGGAGTAGATTTATATGGATAATATTAGAGTTCACACACCCAAGAAACCCTTTCTCTAATGAGATAATAAATAAGACAAAGAATTATACCACCAAAAGCATAATAATTCTACTATGCTACAGTGACTTGTAGCTAGAAGTCTGCACTGCTATAGTGTCATGGCCACCCAATTCCAAACTGCTACAATGTCAGTGTAAATAATTCTTCAGAGCTACAGTATCACTATCACATGCTTCTATAGTAATTCCTCATTTCTAAAGTTCCATTTTGGTTTCACTAGTCAGTATTCAACCCAACATCTTCTAAATGGATTGGGATATAGCATTCCAAAATAAACCAAATTAAATATAAAATTTTATAGCATTAAATACACATCACACAGTTAGGTCGCATGGTTTAACAAATCATGTTCCAACTATGTGCATGATATTGTCTCCTAAATAGAGATTCACATGATTGGTCCACATGGTTAGAGAAATTGTGTTACAACCACGCACTGATATTGTCTCAAGGGCACACCCTCAAACATTTAGCTCACACGGTTAGACAAACTGTACACCAACCAATTTTTTTCCAATGTATATACTTATAAGATTTCACCTGGGAACTTGCATGATTTGGTAAAACCATGTGCCAACTTTTTACCTACCTAGGGACTCTTAGCATCACCTTATATAGTTTCCTAGAGGTAGTACACATTTTCTACTAACTGTGCTCAAAATTTTAACATCCACAAACACTTCCAAAGTTCTCCAAAACATTCCACAAAACTCCTAAAACTCAAACCAAGTATTATATAAGATAAAAAACATAATAAAAGGGGAAAATTACCTGAAAATGAGGATGTTTCAACATAATACCTCCTTGATTTCTTGATGCTGATAAAATATCAGACAAATTCTCTCTTTATTCATCACAGACTCTCTACAAAAATATAGGAACTAGCTCTAAGATGAGGTATTCTTCTTATCAATGATAGAAAATTTCAATGGTATAGGGTCTCTATTACCATCTTGTGTGGTGGAAATAAATAATGTTTTGGTATATTTTCTATATATAAATTTTTCATCAATTTGGATAAAATTCTTAAAATGTCTAAAAGAAGCCACACGTGGTAATAATGTCCAAAATGATAGATCAAACACTACCTTTGACTGATCAACCTGGTTGTGTTGGTTGAAATATTAAATAGTATATAAATAATAGATGACTTTATTATTGGCATGTAAAGTCTCCATAAGTTGTGTTAAAACTCAATAAGATTCATCCCAGTCACTATAAACATTCAAAATTATCTTTTTAATATAGCCCATGCCTTCTAGTAAGAAATATGATACCCCAAAATCTATTTCATTCTCTCCACCACAAGAATTACAAAAAAATTATTGACATGATCTTATCATTTCAACAATAATAGTTGAAATGAATTCAATATCTATGGTCAAGTGATATTGTGATAGGTGTGGGTTCAGACATGTGTGTAGATTAAATCTAGTAATGTGCCAATAATGAAAAATGTTATCAATTATAGCTCAAAAACACATATGAAAATCTGAATTAGATTTTTTACATTGAATCATATAAAAATATCTCTTTGACTCTTGGACAACATAACTATAATTTCTTTCAATGTGATATTGTTTTATCACAGCTTCCATCACTTCTTTATTTTCAAAAACTCTTACAAAATATAGAAACCCTTTATCTGATGATCGATTCATGACACTAATAATTCTTGGAAATTTTATAATTGGAGTAATAATTGAAAAAATATATATTTTGGTAAGTGTTTCATGCCTTCGGTCAACCATGATTCCAATAATGGAGAATGATTCAAAGGTCAGTGGGACCTCACATGGGTGGGCTTATAATGTTATTCGGTATTTTTTTGTTCCACATCCTCATCACATTATTGTTCTAAATTTTCATCATCCTAAAATTTTTTCACCATAAAATTTAAATTATCTCAAGTACTTGTTTTGTAATAACCCATACTATTATAAATAAAATTCCTCTTGCAATTAATTTAAATGTATTATTATGTAAAATGGTTATAGAAAACACACTTATTTAGTTTAATTATATCCTATAAGATTTAATTGACCATTAATAATCATTACCATTAATAATATAGTCATTGAATAGAGATCACATAATTAGTATATATATAGAGTTTTGAAAAATAAATTTGACACAGAAAAAGGAAGTAATGGACTCAACCAGTAGAATCATACCCTATGAGGCCCATCTATTGGAACTTCCAAGGGAGATAACATTTCTAGGATTTTACCTTAACTAATCCCAATCTTAGATCCAATAAATTAAGCATGATTGAAACCATTTACGGGATAATCTCTGGCTCATCAAGATCATGGATGAAACCATATTTGTTGAACCGCTCCATGAAAGTTAAACCATCGCACACCTTACTCTTAGGGGGTATGATTTTGTATTAAATGGATATGTATTAGGAAAATGTCAATAGTAATATGTAAATTATTTTTTATATAATAATGAATATATTTTCATCCAATTATTATTACTTTGTAAATGATTTTTATTTTAATACAATAAAGCACAAATTATATTTTTGGTTAATATTTAAATTCAGTTAATAAATTTATGAAATTAATAGATTTTTTAAATAAATATTATTATTAAATTATTTCTATAAAATATAAATTATCATAGAATCAAATTTAATTTTTATAATTGTTGGAAAACTATTATTGTCAACAAAAACCCAACATTTATTATTAAATGTAAATTTAATTTTAAAAGTGAAAAATCATATATTTAGAAAATTATTTAGATAAAATTAATATTATTTTTGATATTAGAATGTTTAAATAATCCAATGGTGAATTTTTCATTATTTTTTGAGATAATTGAATTTTTGAGTAAAAATTAAATATTGTATAAACATACATTATGTTTTATGGAATCATAATGAGACAAAAGTGATTTAATAATTACTATAAATGGGATCCACTACCAAATAAATTTTTTCCATTTAAAATAATATAATTTTAAGATTATTTTATTTATTTTTTAAATCCATTATGAATCCTCCAAAACCTACAATATATTTTAAGGTTTTAAAATCAATTCTTTAAGAGTGTAACTCACCTCCACATAATAAAGAGAATTATTTTAATAATTTCGTCCCTTAGACTTATAAAATAATAAAAACCACTCTCATTTGGCAGAAACCATGGGAAAAACTCATGGGTTGGTTTGTGGTTTAGGATATTTTATTAAGTAGATTCTAAAAGCTAAATAATAAAGAAATCCTCCTCTTTTCCTATGTAAACCAACCCAAGATCCCATTTATCTTCACTAAATTTTCTTGGATAACACCCACTCTTCCCTCCACTCAATATATTCCTCTCAATGCTCCCCCAATCTCTCAAGAATCCCCTCCCAAGCCTTTGGAGTCAAACACTCAAGTAAGGGATCCTCCACTCACCTCTTTTATCAAGCACTCCTTTTATGTTATGTCTTTTAATTTCAATTTTTATATGATGGTATATGTTATTATATATCCCCATTACCTACGATTTTATTTATAAATGATTATATACACCTTAACTCTCATTTTTCTATCATATTAACCCTTATGTACAACTGTTACCATGCTGAAATTTTATAAGGGTTTTTTCATTTATTTTATTTATTAAAGTCTCTTCAATATCGTATGCCTTATATTTACAATTACACATGTTGGGATATGTATTTACATGTCCATATTACTTTAAATTTCATATTAAAATGATTAGATACTTCTTTCTCTCTCATGAACCCATTTTGTTAATTTTTATGAGACATCATTATACTGTAGAAATATCACCGTAATTTTTCATGCCAAAACAATTGTGTTGTGAATACCATACCGAATTACTATCAAGGGTATTCAAATTTATATACATATACTTTTTATTTGGGAATTAAATATGTGTATTTAACACTCCTTGATCATGTAATAAATCATGATGATGAATGAATCCATGTTGTATGATCTATGTGGCACACTTAATCATGAGTATGAAATGAATATGATCAGTATGCCCAGATAGCACTCCGATTCATTGGGTAATGTTTAGTTTCACGATACATTATATTGGTATAGGGAGTGAACCTGATTCCTTTATAGTAATTTTTCCATCATGATGTCTTGGTGGGTTTATCCTTGTCATTTTTTTATGATGTAGTGTTTTAAGTTGTTGCCACATTTCCCATGTTGTTATTATCATGCTATATCATGCCTTATTATTCATGTTCCTTTTATTCGTCATTGGTATTACTATTGTCTAACATGTATCACTTATTCCATATTTATCCCTTTATTAGGATTTATAGCTAACCCCTTTCTTATGTATGTTCTTGTGTTATCCCATGCAGTTTTAAGTACGAAGGAATATTATGAACATGTTAGGGATTTTTTTAATAAAGATAATGTATCTCATATTTTAAGTTGACATGTAATGTACCTAATTCCAAAATACACTAGACTTATCAATCATTTGGGTTTTATTAAGTGTAATTTTATGTAATAAATCATCAATTAAAGTGTAATAAAGATCAGGGTTGTTGTAGTTGGTATTAGAGAAAAAGTTTAATTATTTTTTAGGATTTGGATTAGGGAACTATATAGAAATCCTTAGGGATAATACTAAGTATAAGAAAACATCCCTAAATTTTAGTGAGTATAGAGTGAGTGTTTTATCAAGAAAATACATCCTTGTCTAGATACTATAAGTGGATGTGGTTTTGGCATAGATGTACCTTGGAGTAACAACTCTGAAAAGGTGTTTCATGCCTAACTTAGGTTAACTTGGTACATGATAATGAGCCTTATTGCGCACCTGGTCTGACACTCCCAGGGGATATGTTTTGGTAAATTAATAATCTCATTATGAACCATTATTAAGGGAACAAAAAAATTCCTATAAGAATACATGTTAGTAAAATGATCATGGATAACATAGATTAAATCCTATAAATTTATTAGTTAAGAAAATAAATGTAATTTATAAGATATCCCTTTAATGTAATTGGATTATCTTTTATGAGTTTAATATTTTTTAAATAATCACCCTTAGTTTTCCTTTTATTCTAGATAATGGCTGGAAATATGAGGAATTTGGTAAACAGTCAATGTGAATGACAATGTGATGACTTCCCCAACGAGATGTCAAACCCGATAGGATCAGGAATCATGAACTTCATGACGATACTCTCTCATCTGACTTAGGTTTTGAATAGAAACCTTGATCAGGAGGAGCGTCCAAACCCCACTAAGAGAGAACAAGCTGCAATTGATATCTTCATGTGATAAAGGCATCCTACTTTAAATGGATCATCTGATACCTTAATCGTAAAAAAATGGATCAACTCCATTGAGAAGATCTTCTCCATATTTCAATGTTCTTAATAAGAGAAGGTTATTCTAACTATTTTCTATATGGAAGGAGAATCTTATCAGTGGTGGATAGTGATCAAGAATATGAAGCCAGAGGATGAGATCAAAGAAATGGAGTGTAAGAAATTCTGAAAAATGTTTTTTGATAAATATTTTCATCACATCATCCTTACTAAAATGGAAATGAATTTCCTTGTACTCAAGAAAAAAGATAACGAATATATTAGGGTGTATGATAAAAAAATCACAAGACTTTCATGATACACCTCTAGTTTTCATGTTACCCTGAAATTCAAGGTCGAATGCTTCTTTGGTAGGATAAAACCTAGTCTACAAAATTCCTTGGAGATCCATCACTTTAATAGTTATGAGTAAATTGTTCGATGTGCCCTAAAACTTGAGATGGATATTGGTGAATCTCAATCTATAATGGGGATAAGAATTTTAAAAAGGAGTTTAATTATGGAAGTCTAATAAAGAAATATAATAGTTCTAAGAAATTATAACATCCCAATTGTCAAAGGTGTAGAAAGAAGCACCAAGGAAATTTTCTAAAGGGAATGAAGAAATTATTTTGGTGTGGGAAGTAAGGATACCTAGTAAATGTTTTCCGATAGGAGAAACCCACTTATGTGATGGAGGAAAGGAATGCTCAAATAAACCAAAGATGCATTGTTCATTGCTTCAATTGTAAGGAACCACGTCACTTTTAAAATCAATTCCCTAAGTCGTGGGTTTTCAGAGACAACAAAAAACCTACAATGTGGCAAGGGTGAGATATTTCCATCACAACCACTAAGGATCATCCCAATAATGAAGTGGTGATAGGTATGCTAGTTATTCATTCAAGAATAGAAAATTTACTTTTTGATTTTGATTCTATGAATTCCTTCATAGCATTAAAGTTTAGTATAACTATTCAAACACCACCACAAATATTCAAAGTAGAGATATTGAGGAAAATGGAAAATGGGGAAATTTTTTCATCCCAAGTATATAACTCCTCCACTGTCACAATTTGTGGGCTAAAATTCCCAGAAAACCTTGTCATACTACCTTAGGTAGAATTTTATGCAATTATAGCAATATATTTCTTTTCCCTATATAGAGCCAACATAAATTTAAAAAAGAAGTAAATCACTCTCCATATGAAAAATCAACCCCTGATTATATACAAGTTCAACAAGGATGATAAATCTTATTTAACACCATAATCTCAAGTATGATATTATTTCCCTCTAATCAAGTGTATCTAGATCAAATGATTGATTATAAGGAAAAAAACCATCCTCGAAGACATGCCTATTATGAGGGAATACACTGATGTGTTTCCCAAGGAATTTCTTGGTCTTCCTGCCAACTGAGAGGTTGAATTTTTAATTGAGAATATACTTGGGGTGTTTACATTATCCCAGAATCCATATAGAATGGTTGTTGTAGAACTTAAGGAGCTAATGAAACAACTATAGGAGAATCTTAAAAAATATTTATATACCCAAGTTCTTTACCAGGAGGTTCACTAGTCCTCTTCGTCAAGAATAAGGATGGGTAAATGTTCATTTGCATTGATTATCATGAGATCAACAAGATCATGAAAAATAACAAGTATCATTTTCCATGGATTGATGACTTGTTCGGTCAGATATGTGGAGAAAAATACTTATCCAAGGTGGATCTGCAATCGGGATATTAATAAGTCATGGTGAATTTTTATACAAGGTACAGGCACTATGAGTTCATAATAATGCCATTCAGACTCACTAATGCTCCAGAAATATTTGTGGACATAATGAAGAGTCTTTAGAGATTACCTCAACAAATTTGGGGTAATATTTATAGATTATATTCTAATATACTCCAAAAACCAAGGAGGAGAATGAGTAGAATCTGAGAACTATGCTAAAGACATTGTTAAAGGAAAATATTTATGAAAAGTATAGTAAGTGAGAGTTTTGGTTGAAGGAAGTATCATTATTGGGGTATATCATCATAAGAAACAGGATATATATATATGGATCCTTTAAAGACAAAATCAATTTAATGATGGAAAAGGCCAATATCCATGAGATATTTCTATAGTTTCCTTGGGTTATCTTGATATTATAACTAACATGTGAGAAATTTCTTACGATTATCAAACCCTCTTTCCAAGATAAATTAGAAGGGAGTCAAGTTTTCTTGGAATGATGAATGTGAATGAAGCTTCAATGAGTTAAAAATGAGTCTTCTCACAAGCCCTGTGCTCACACTACCCTTAAGTGGATAACTTTTCATAATATTCAGCGATGCTTCGAAGAAGGGATTGGGCTGTGTGTTGATAAAAAATGAAAAATTCACTGCCTATGATTCAAGGTAGTTCAAAGTTCATGAACAGAACTATCCAACACATGATCCAGAGTTGGATATAGTTATCTTCACTTTCAAAATATGGTGAAATTTTCTATTAGGGGAGAAGTGTAAAATATATACAGATCACAAAATTCTCAAAAATATATTCACACAAAAAGAGATAAATATACACCAATGAAGATGGTTAGAGCTGATCAAGGACTATGACTGCTCAATTCACTATCATCCTAGTAAATTGAATAAAGTGGTAGATTATCTATGTAGAAAGGATCCAGAAATTTTATCATTGATGATAATTGAGATGGATCCAATCTTCTTAGAATTGGAGAGTATGGATATTGGAATCATAAAGGAAGGAACATCATCGATCCTTTCACAAATTATTTCTCAACCGTCTATTTTTTAAAGGTTAAATGATGCTCAAAAAGAGGATGTGGTAATTCAAAAGAAAGTGGATACTACAAGAAAAGGGAAACCCTCTTAGTTCAATGTTATTGAAGAAGGAATTGTGAGATTTGGTTCAAGACTATGTGTTCCATAAAATCCTAAATTAAAGAAGGAACTATTGGATGATTCACATAGTTTGACTTTCTCCATTCACCTAGGAAACACAAAGATGTATCGAGATATACAAAAGAACTATTAGTGGGATAATAAGAAGAAGGATATTGTTGAATATACATCAAATTGTATGGTATGTTAGTAAGAGGAGGCCGAAAGGAAAAATTTTAAGGGGATAATGAAACCATTACCCATACACACATGGAAATGGGAAAACATTACCATAGACTTTGTCACCATACTTCTAAATACATATAGGGGAAACAATGCTATATGTGTTTTTGTGGATCATCTTACAAAGATATCTCACTTTATCACAATTCAGAAGGACTTATCGTTTGATCAAATTGCATGGATATACATCAGATAATTGGTAATGATTCATGGAGTACCACTATAGATTTTATCTGATCTAGATCCAAGATTCATCTTCATGTCCTAAAACATTATTAAACATGATCTAAACATTGAGATGAACTTTATTATGTCTTATAATTTTCAAAATGATGGTCAATCTGAGTGAACAATTTAGAAAATGGAAGATATATTGCAAGCATGTTCTACGAACCTCAAAGGAGGTTAGGACCAACGTCTTCTTCTGGTCAATTTATCATATAACAACAATTTAAAATCAAGAATACAAATGGATACCTTTCAAGATCTTTATGGGAGGAGGTTTAAAACACCTTCATTTTGGGATGATGTCAGGGAACGAAAACTAATATGTCCTAAAATTGTTGAGGAAATTATGGAAAAGGTTAAGACCATTCAATAAAACATCAAGGCTGATTAGAGTCAAAAAAAAGATCTATGATGACAATAATCAATGAGAAGTATAGTTTTATGTTGGATACATGGTATTCCTCTTCATATCTCCATGAAATAAATTTATGATATTTGAGAAGAAGGGAAATATTATTCCAACATACATTATCCACTTTGAGATCCTTGATTGCATCAAAGTGGTGGCCTATCGGCTAGAAATCATTCCAAATCTATCTCAAGTACATGATGTATTCCATGTATCCCTCTTGAGGAAGTACATACAAAACCCATCACATGTACTCAATCCAAAGGTGTTACCTTTGGAGAATGACCTTACCTATTAAGAGCAGTCGGTTAAAATCTTAGATCTCAGAGGAAAGGTTCTACGAAATAAAACAACACACCTTTTAAAAGTATTATGGATAAAACACAAGTTTAAAGAAACAACGTGGGAATCGGTGGAGGTGATGAGATGGAGTTACCCTCATTTATTTTAGTGTGGGATAAAAAAATTCAAGGGTGAAATTTCTTAAGAGGTAAATATTGTAACGACCCATACTGTTATAAATATTATTCCCCTTATAATTCATTTAAATGTATAATTATTTATAATGGTTATAGAAAACACATGAACTTATTTGGTTTTATTATATCCTACAATATTTAATTTACCATTAAGAATCATTACCATTGATAAAATAGTCCTTGAACAGTGATCACATGATTAGTATAAATATAGGGTTTTGACAAATCTAATTGACATAAACAAAGGATGTAATGGCCTCAATGAGTAGGATTGTACCCTATGAGGCCCATATATCAGAACTTCCAAGGGGAAAATCATTTTAGGGATTTTACCTTGACCAATCCCAATATGAGAGACAATAACTTAAGCATGATAAAAAATGTTTATGGGAGAAGTTCAAGCTCACCGAGATCACGAACCAAACCATTTTCACCAAACCACACCATGAAATTCCCACCATCTTGCACCTTACTCTTAGGGTGTATGCTAACGTATTAAAGGGATACATATTAAGACCATAACAATAGGAATATGTACATTATTTTTTATATAATACTGAATATATTTCCATCCTCTTATTTTTTACTTTGTAAATGATTTTTACTTTAATATAATAAAGCACAAATTGTATTTTTGGTTAATATTCAAATTAAATTTATGAATTTATGAAATTAATGGATTTTTTAAATAAATAATATTTTAATAAAATATTATTATTAAATAATTTATATAAAATATTAATTATCATATAATCAAATGTAATTTTTTTAAGTGTTGGAAAACTGTTATTGTAAAAACCCATCATTTCTTAATAAATGTCAATTTTATTTTAAAATTAAAAATTAAAATATTTAAAAAATTATTAAATAAAATGAATATTATTTTTATAATCAGAGTTTTTAAATTATCCAATGGTAAAATTTTCAAAATTTTCTGAGAGAGTCGTATTTTCAGGTAACAATTAAATACCATATAAATATATCTTGTGTTTTATGACATCATAATGGCTCAAAAGTGACATAATAGTTACTATAAATTGGATCCAAGATAAAATAAATTATTTACATTTAAAGTGATATGATTTTAATCTTATTTGATATATTTTGTAAAGCCATTATGAATCCTCCAAAACCTATTATATATTTTATAGTTTTAAAATCATTTTTTTAAGAGTGTGACTCACCTTCAGAAAATAAAGGGAATTATTTTAAAAATTTCAGTCCTTGGACTTATAAAATAATAAAAACCACTCCAATTTTTCATAAACAATGGTTAGAAACCATGTTTTAGTTTGTGGTTTTGGATATTTTATTATGTAGGGTCCAAAACCTAAATAATAATTAAATTCCCCTCATTTCCTATATATACCCACCCATGATCCCATTTATCTTCACTAAAAATACTTGGAGCATGACTCAACTCTTCCCTACACTCCCTATAGTATTCCCAAGGTTCCCTAAATCTATTAATAATCCCCTACCATGCCTTTGGAGTCACACACTCAAGTAAGGGATCCACGACTCTCCTCTTTTATCAAGAAATCCTTTTGTGTTATATATTTTAATTTCAATTTTCATATGTTGGTATATCTTCTTCCATATACTCCTTAATTAAAATTTTATTTAGAAATGACTATAGCACCTTTCACTCTCATTTTCCCTCCAATGAACCCTTATGTACACCCGTTACTATGCCGAAATTTTGTAAGGGTTATTTCCTTTCTTTTCTTTATTAATGTTCCGTCAATATCATATGCCTTCTATTTCCAATTACTCATATTGAGATATTAATTTCCATGTACCTGTCACTTTAAATTTCATTTCTAAATTATGAGAGACACCTTTCTCTTTCATCAACCCATTTTATGAATTTTTATGTGACATCATTATGCTGCCAAAATGTCACCACAATTTTATATGCCAAAACAATTTTGCAGTGACTACCATACCCATTTCCTATCAAGGGTATTCAAATTTATACATGTATACTTTTGATTGGGTACTTATACATGTTTATTACATGCTCCTTGATCGTGTAATAAATCATGATGATGACTAAATCCATGAAGCATGATGTATGTACTACACTTAAGCATGAGTATGAAATAAATATGATGGTTATGCCCAAATAGTACTCTAATGAATTGGGTAATGTTTAGTATCATGATATGTCATGTTGGGATAGGGAGTGAACCTGATTCCTTTATGGTACTTTTTCCACCATGATGTATTTGTGGGTTTAGCCTTGGAATCTGTTTATGAAGCAGTGTTTTAAGTTGTTTCCACATTTCCCATGTTGTGATTATCATGCTATATCATGCATTATTATTCATGTTCCTTTTATTAATAATTGATATGACTATTTTCTAACATGTATCACTTATTCCATGTTTATTCCCTTAATGTTAT
The DNA here is from genome assembly GCA_963277665.1 of Viscum album. NCBI lineage: Eukaryota > Viridiplantae > Streptophyta > Magnoliopsida > Santalales > Viscaceae > Viscum > Viscum album. The sequence goes on along the minus strand of OY728156.1, from coordinate 255,936,519 downwards.
TTATAGCTCACCCCTTTCTTATGTATGTCCCCAGGTTATCCCATTCATTTTTAAGTAAGAAGGAATATTATGAACATGTTAAGGAGGTTTTCAATAAAGATGATGTATTTAATGTTTTAAATTGTTATGTAATGTACCTAATTCATAAAGGTAATATAATTATCAATATTTTGGGTTGTATTAAGTGTAATTTTATGTTATAAATCATTAATTAATGTGAAATAAAGAGAAGGTTTGTTATCTTTTCAAGTTGGTGTTCTAGAACCAACCGTTTGTACTTTGGATTACATTTATATTCAAATATTTGAATATTAATAAAAAAAATTATTACTTATTTTTAATTTTTCTACATGAATTTGAAATAATAATTACCTATAGTATCAATTTAATTGAAAATGGCATAGCAGTTCCCTACTATGATGAGAACCTTGAAATTCCATACTGATATTCTTAAAACCAATTCTGTGGTAAAATAACATTCTATGACAGTGAACATAATATATAAACTATCAAGTGTGAGTAATCATAAGTGTATGATACTTCACCTCATGAATTTTATACTTAGTAATCTCCAAAACAATAGATTATTCGAATAGACTCGCCTGTAGTAATTCTGCATCTTTATATGTCATTAGATATTCCTATTTGCGAGCATGTATAATTTCATTAAAATTTAAGATTATTATTAATACATGTTATAATTCCCCAACCTTAAACATTACTTAATCTTGAGTTATTTCAAGAATACACGTTGAGGATCTTTTCAGGTTTAGAGTTTTAGAAAATTAGATCATAAATCATGCATTACATTCCACATCTAAACAAAGTGGTTACATAAAAGATAGTATTCATTTTTTTCCCATCAATGGAAACATATTTAAAACAAAACATAGATTCTTTCATGACACTTCCTTGACCCTATAATCACATCATGTACCTTTCCCTTGACCTGTGAAAAACATTTCAAAAACTTAGGATGAGCATAAAAAGCTCAGTAAGGGATATAAAAGTACGAAATGAAAACATTAGTCCATGTATGAAATCATACTTTACTCATAAAACATAATCAATTTAACATACCTCATAAAATCATGAGTAAATCATAGAAATCATAAGACATAAAGGTAACTTGAGGCATTCATAACATTCTTACGTAGGGAGTAACCCTCATGGTTATGTTTGGAATACCCATCACAGTATATTCCCTAAATCTCTTCGGAGAAACCTTAACGTTTAACTCCTTAAAGTTACCCAATGCATTGGCGAGCTATATCGGGCTCACCCGCCCTTAGTTTATCACAAAACCACCCGCCTTCATAATAATGCCCAAAAACCATAACATAATCGTATCACATAAAACATGCATAAAGGAAACATAACATTTCCAATTTTCAATCACAAGATATCAATACAACACAATGATATAAAAACATTATGAAAACCATTTTCAATACCAAAACAAAATAAAAGTAAAACATGGTATTTATTTTTCATTTTAAAAGAAGTTATGGCTTGTAGAGGAAGCCGAAGCTCAAATAATGGTCACAGCGGCAGAGAAGTCATTGTCGCCACATACGTACAACAAATAAACATTCCATTTTTTACTTTAGTAAACGCTTCGTATAAAAAAAATTCCTTTGTAATAAACGTAAAAGTAAAATGGGTTTATACACTGTATAAAAGAAATTTGTGTATAAAACATAATATGCCTCAATGAAAGGATATTGAGACGAAGTCCCTTACCTCGTATCCGACTTGACTCGATCGTTCTTTAATCTCCTAAATAATAAACTTGAGTTAATTTATACTTGCTTAAGAACCTTTTTCAAGTTCATTAATCCTTTTATATCACTTATTACCATGTCATGAACACTATGTATTTATTTAAGTTAATAACGGTCGTTTTAACGATCATTGGTACTTGAGTCAAAAATAAACTCTTTATAATTACAATTTGTTCATGTATCCATTATATCCAAAGTTATATTCATGATATAGATATCATATATATCATATATATCCATTTTATACATGCATTTATAATATTACATAACATTTAGAGATAAGAAATGAAATGCACCGTTCATAGAGACGGTAAGCCGTACGTACGCATGAACGCTACTTTCATTTCTATTTCATATTTTATGGAATGGAATCATAATGATATAAAGGTATATTATAATTCCAGTATAATATCATATATTATATCATTAACTCCATCCTTTATATGTCCCACATATGGCATTAACTAATCAAATCACTTTGAGGGGGCGGTAGTCCGCACTTCCTAAAATGAAGATATCGCGTTTACCCATAATGGAAACCATAAAGGTATGCCAAAACTGAAAATTACAGAAGCTTAAGGAAAACATAAACATATAATATATCATATATAAATATAGTTTCATCTTAATGTACACCTTTGAAGGTGTTAGAAGAATATTGAACAATCATCGTTTTGTGAGGCAGAAATTCGCCATCCACAGAAACACTATGCTCTTTAACCATTAGATGAAGGTGTGTGTAAGTGTAGCTAAAATAATTATTATAAAAACATTATATTATATTTAATATACTGTTTTTGTTGCAAAATAAATGAATAAAAAGATTTTAGGGGTTGGAGAAGCAAAATAAAACAAAATAACATTAGAGAGGACTTTACCTTTAAATCGGGTAACCCATCTTGGTTTGAACCAAAATGGTTTCTTAAAGAGCTTTCTACCTGTGGTAAGGCTTCTAGGATTAAGAGAGTGATGTGTAGAGATAAAATGAGCAGGTATTGTCCGATACAAAGGCTTGAGAAATGTGGGTAAGGAGGTAGAGGTGGGGGCCTTTTATAAGAGGAGAGGAGGGGCACTCTTGGAAAGGTATAAAATGTTACTTTATTTTCAAATGAGTTTTGGATTTTAAAGGTCCCACATTGATGTATTTCTAGGATAAGGTGATAAGGGTTAGAAATATAATCATCCAATATGTCTTTGACAAGTGTAAGTCTTAGATTTTACATTATCTTTTCATTTTATTTAAATCGTTCATTAATGAGGTAATCGCTGCATCATCATGATGTCATATATAATTTATTTTATTTAATGTCTAAATATTATAAAAAAAATACTATGATGTAGGAAATATTTTTAGATTTCCAGTAATATTTTAGTCCAATAGATCATTTATGGATACAAAATTAAAAATGTTTTACTCAGGTGATACATTCTTTGTTATATTTAACTTTCTTTAAAAATAAAAAGATAAAAAGTCATTATCACACAAATGTGATTCCATGGGGTCCCCAAGTTTGGCACAAGGCATACCATGGTCAGCCATGACACAAACAGTAGTATTAGGACACATGTTGTGGTCATTTTTTATTATTATGATATTATTTTATTATCCTTAACTACCCGATTACTAATTAATCAAGATAATTAAAGATAATTACCGTCGTTACTATTCATAATGTCCAAAAACAAGAGTCTTGATTACATAATTTGGACCTTATGATTCCAAATATTTAATCCATTTTACCAAATTCCAAACACATAAATTTCAATAATTAATTTAAAAATAATTCCCGTTGTCAAAACAAATAGCGGGTTTTTTAGAAATAATATCAATGAAAAGTTTGGCATTTGTTTATGCCCAATTCCAAAGTGAAATTAATCCCAATGACCACCATTGTATTACATGGTAAAAATATATTATATTTACAATTTAAAACCAATTAAAAATATTATCTAACCATTTAATTAAATTAGATGAAAATGCAGTTTTGATGTAAAATGCAGTATTTTTCACTATTCATTAAAAATGAACATTGTCAGAAAATTACCAAAAAATTATCCAATGTAAATTTAAATGTCTCAATCATAAATAATATGTTTATTTTGACAAATAGATCTTATAAAATTGTCAAAAGTTTTATTTAAAAATGGTTTGCCATCAAAAGGCAGTAAAACAATCTTTTAAAAATATTAGTGTATTCCATGCTTAAGATTGGATTTATTCTCATTTTAAGCCTCTAAAACACTATATAATTCACTAATAGACATAGATAAGAATATCTATTATTCATTACTTATTTGGGATGTTACATCCTTCCCCCCTTTAGAAAATTTTGGCCCCACAATTTATTTACTTATCGAATAAGTGGGGGTATTTATCCCTCATTTCATTTTCAGATTCCCATGTTGCCTCTTCACTCATGTGGTTTTTCCACAAAACCTTTACTTGATGAATCACCTTATTCCGCAGCACTTGCTCCCTGTGGTCAAGAATCTGGACTGGTTGTTCCTCTTAAGATAGATTCTCTTCCTGCTGAACTACCTCTGGACATAAAACATTAGATGGATCTGGCATGTATTTCCTTAACATTGAAAAATGAAAAACATTGTTTACCTGAGATAAACTCGGAGGTAAAGCCACTAGGTATGAAACTGATCCAACTCTCTCCAGAATTTCATATGGTCCAATTAACCTTGTACTCAGCTTTCCTTTCTTACCAAATCACATCACACTTTTCCATGATGAAACTTTGAGAAAAACATGATCACCTACCTCAAAATAGAAATCCTTCCTCCTATTGTCCGCATAACTCTTCTGCCTGCTCTGAGCTGTTCTCATGTGTTTCTGTATCATCTAAACTTTTTCTGCCAACTCTTCTACCAATTCTGGTCCCATCAACTTCCTTTCACCCACTTCATCCTAGAAAGCTGGAGTTCGACACCGCTTCCCATATAATGACTCAAATGGTGCCATCTGTATACTGGAATGAAAACTGTTATTATAAGAAAACTCAACCAAAGAAAGATGTTGGTCCTAACATCCATGATAATCCATCAAACAAGCACATAGTATATCTTCCAAAGTCAGAATTGTTCGTTCTGACTGCCCATATGATTGAGGATGGAAAGATGTACTAAATTTTAATTCAGTACCCAATGACTTCTGAAGGCATTTCCAAAAGTTAGAGGTAAACCTGGGATCATGATCAAATAAAATGGAGAGGGGAACTCCATGTAACCTGAAAATCTCTTTATGATACAAATGAGAAAGTTGATCTAGGGAAAAAGTATCTCGTATAGAAATTAAATGACCAGATTAAGTCAAGAGATCAACAATAACCCAGATTGCATTATTACCTTGAGGTGTCTTCGGCAATCCCACAATGAAGTCCATGGATATATTCTCCCATTTCCACTATGGTACTGGTAAAGGCTGAAGCATCCCGTTTGGTAACTTCCACTCTACTTTTACCTATTGACAAGTCAAACACTTCATAGTAAAATCAGCAATATCTCTTTTCATTCCATCCCACCAGTAGTACTCCCGAAGATCTCTATACATCTTAGTACTGCTTGGATGAACTGAAAATGGAGAACTATGAGCTTACCATAACAACTCTCTCTTCAAATTTGAATCACAAGGCACACACAATATCTTCCCAAATCTCAAAACACAATCATTATCAATGTTTAATTCAGTTAACTTACCCTTCTGAACTAGCTCTACCTTTTTCTGCAACTCATTGTCTTGCTTCTGTGCTTGCTTGATTCTGTCTGATAGAGAAGATTTAACTGATACCTGAAACAAAACAGAAGTACATCCTTCACCAACAAATTCTATGCCAAAGTTCATCAAATCCTTAACCAAAGTATCACATTCCAAACGCAACATTGTTAATAAAGCGTTACTTTTTCGACTCAAAACATCAGCCATTTTATTTGCTTTTCCCGGATGGTAATGAATTGTACAATCATAATCCTTGATTAATTCTATCCATCTCCTCTGTCACATGTTCAATTATTTCTGAGTGAATATATATTTTAAACTTTTGTGATCGGTATATATTTCACACTTTACTCCATACAAATGATGCCTCCAAATTTTTAAAGTGAAAACAACAGCAGCTAATTCCAAATCATGTGTAGGGTAATTTACCTCATGAGTTTTCAACTGTCATGAAGAATAAGCAATTACCTGATCATTCTGAATTAGGATGCAACCAAGTCCTTTCAATGAAACATCACTGTAGATAACAAACTCACTATTCTTGGAAGGTAGTGCCAAAACTGGAGAATTCACCAATCTTCTTTTCAGTTCCTGAAAACAATCATCACATTATTTTGTCCAGATAAACTTAACACCCTTTCGAGTTAGCTTAGTCATTGGACTAGATAACCTTGAAGAATTTCTAACAAACCTTCTGTAATAGCCTTCCAAACCAAGGAAGCTATGAATCTCAGTTACATTTATGGGTCTTGGTCATTCTTCAACAACCTTTGTTTTTGCAGGATCAACAGTTATCCCATCTTTAGAAACAATGTAACCAAGGAAAGAAATTTGTTGCAACCAAAACTCACACTTTCTGAATTTCCTATACAATTTCTTTTCTTTAAAGGTTTGAAAAATAACCCTTAAATGTCTTTCATGCTACTCTTTACTTTTAGAAAACACCAAAATATCATCAATGAAAACAACCACAAACTTATCCAAGAACTCATGAAAAATTCTATTCATAAGGTCCATGAATATAGCAGGTGCATTGGTTATCCCAAAAGGCATAACTACAAATTCATAATGGCCATATCGTGTACAGAACACGGTCTTCGGAATATCTGCTTCCTTTACCTTCAACTGATGGTACCCCGATCTCAGGTCAATCTTTGAAAAAAACTGAGCTCCCTGGAGCTGATCAAACAAATCATCGATATGAGGCAAAGGATATTTGTTCTTAACAGTGATGTTATTCAAGGCTCTATAATCAATACAAAGTCTCATTGAACCATCTTTCTTGTTAACAAATAAAACAGGAGCACCCCATGGTGATGTGCCAGGTCGAATAAAACCTTTCTCTAATAAATCTTGCAATTTCTCCTTTAACTCTAAAAGTTCAGTTTGAGTCATTTGATAAGGGGGTTTTGAAATTGGCTTAGCATCAAGAACTAAGTCAATAGTAAATTCAACTTCCCGATCTGGTATTATTTCAGGCAACTCATTAGGAAAAACATTAGGATACTCATTTACCACTGGCACATCATTAATCTGAATAGTTCCCTTGTTTTCAACAATATGTGCAAGGTAACATTCATTTCCATCTTTTACAAGTTTCTCAGCCTCTTGATATGTTATCAACAGTAAGGGTTCATTCTTGTACACAAACTGAAAGTCTTTCTGAAAAGAAACTTCTTTAGCTCTACATTCAATCTTAGCATGGTAAATAGAGAGCCAATCCATACCCAGGATAACATCAAACTCTACTAGAGGTAAAACAATAAGGTTTTCAAGTAGGTTCTTTCCACGGATAAGGATAGGAAGATTCTTATAAATTATTTTTGCCTCAAAATTTCTCCCATGTGTTTTTACCATAAGTTTAGGAGTCATTTCTTGAGATGGTATTCCCATTTTACTAGAAAAGTTTTCAGAGATGAAAGAATGTGTAGACCCCGAATCAAACAACACACTGGTATAATCTGAAAAAACAAACAAAGTACCTGATATAACTTCATTTGATGGCCCGACATCTGCTGAAGTAGTTGAAAAGGATTTCACCCCCTCTTTCTTCCTGTAGTCTAACTGCTTCTCATCACTCGAGCTCTTTGTCGGACACTCGTTTTCATAGTGACCTATCTAATTGCCCTTAAAACATTTCACTAAATGTAAATCAAATTCGGTCTTACCATCACCCTAATCTTTTTCAGTGCAATAACGAGCCTTATGTCCCATCTTACCACATCGGTAGCACTTTCCAGAATTCAGAAGACATTCCCCAGCATGCCTTTTACCACACTTATCACAAACTGGAAACTTAGTTTTCTTACCATCAGATCTTTTTGAAGAATTCTTTCCTTTATCATGACACCTCGATCTATTCTTCTGTTGGTTTTTATAGAACACTTGATCATCGACAAACTCCATTTCAACCTTCTCAGCACATCGAACAAGCTTTTCATAACTCTTGAACTCACGAGAAGCCAATTCCCTTCGATATTTTGGATTTAATCCTGAGTAAAAATGATTGATTTTACTATCAAGGTCTCAGATAAAATTTGGAGCATACCTTTCCAATCGAGTGAACCTTTCTTCATAGGCAGCCACTGAGTCTTCCTCTTACCTCAATTCCAGGAATTGTTTTTCCAACCTAAGTCGAACAGCCTTAGGAAAATACTTCTCAAGAAACATACCTTTGAATGCATCCCAATCGAGAGCATTAGTCTCATTAGCGTCCCTGATATTTTTAACCATCGACCACCACTGATCTGCTTCACCCTCCAAACAGTAAATAGCAAGACTAACCTTTTGATTGTTTGAACACCCCATGACATCGAAAATATTCTCCAGTGCTTTAATCCACCCTTCAGCTAGCACAGGGTTAGATGATCCTCTGAATAATGGGGGATGTTGCCTCATGAAATGTTCCACCACTGACATGTTTCTCTGCGGTTGATTTGGCTGATCTCGTGCATGGATACCACCACCATTTATCGCTTGAGTCAACTGCGCCATTACTGCAAAAAACTGTTCAGTTCCAATTCCGACCATCTCAGGATGCTGATTCGGAAGGACATTTCATTCTGTATGCCTTCCTAGAACTGCTTCCATGTTTCCTCTACGGAAAACCATTCTGAACAAACATGTCTTAGATGAAGCAAAATGGTAATCTTCAAATGCTATATCATTTAAATTTGACCATAAAAAAATATTTTTGGATAATAATTTAATAGAATTATAACTCCTAAAGTTATCTAAACCTCCCTCTGATACCAACTATAAGGCCCCAACCTTAAACATTACTTAATCTTGAGTTATTTCAAGAATACACATTGAGGATCTTTTCAGGTTTAGAGTTTTAGAGAATTAGATCATAAATCATGCATTACATTCCACATTTAAACAAAGTGGTTACATAAAAGATAGTATTCATTTTTTTCCCATCAACGGAAACATATTTAAAACAAAACATGGATTATTTCATGACACTTCCTTGACCCTATCATCACATCATGTACCTTTCCCTTGACCTGTGAAAAACATTTCAAAATCTTGGGATGAGAATAAAAACTCAGTAAGGGATATAAAAGTACGAAATGAAAACATTAATCCATGTATGAAATCATACTTTACTCATAAAACATAATCACTTTAACATACCTCATCAAATCATGAGTAAATCATAGAAATCATAAGACATAAAGGTAACTTGAGGCATTCATAACATTCTTACGTAGGGAGTAACCCTCATGGTTACGTTTGGAATACCCATCACAGTATATTCCCTAAATCTCTTCGGAGAAACCTTAACGTTTAACTCCTTCATATTACCCAATGCATTGGAGATCTATATTGGGCTCACCCACCCTTAGTTTATCACGAAACCACCCGTCTTCATAACAATTTCCAAGAACCATAACATAATCATATCACATAAAACATGCATAAAGGAAACATAACATTTCCACTTTTCAATCACAAGATATCAGTACAACACATTGATATAAAAACATTATGAAAACCATTTTCAATACCAAAATAAAATAAAAGTAAAACATGCTATTTATTTTTCATTTTAAAATAAGTTATGGCTTGTAGAGGAAGTCGAAGCTCAAATAATGGTCACGACGGCGGAGAAGTCGTTGTCGCCGCATACGTACGACAAAAAAACATTCCCTGTTGTTGTTTAGTAAAGGCTTCATATAAAAAAGATTCCTTTTGAATAAATTTAAAAGTCAAAGGTGTTTATACACCGTATAAAAGAAAGTTGTGTATAAAACATAATATGCCTTAATGAAAGGAGATTGAGACGAAGTCCCTTACCTCGTATCCGACTTGACTTGATCGTTCTTTAATCTCCTAAATAATAAAATTGAGTTAATTTTTACTTTCTTAAGAACCTTTTTCAAGTTAATTATTCCTTTTATATCACTTATTACCATTTCATGAACACTGTGTATTTATTTAAGTTAATAACGGTCGTTTTAACGATCATTGGTACTTGAGTCAAAAATAAACTTTTTATAATTACAAGTTTTTCATGTATCCATTATATCCAGAGTTATATTCATGATTTAGATATCATATATATCATATATATCTAGTATATACATCCATTTATAATATTACATAACATTTAGAAGTAAGAAATGAAATGCACCATTCATGGAGACGGTAAGCCGTACGTACGCATGAACACTACTTTCATTTCTATTTCGTATTTTATGGAATGGAATAATAATGATATAAAGGTATATTATAATTCCAATATAATATCATATATTATATCATTAACTCCATCCTTTATACATCCCACATAAGGCATTAACTAATCAAATCACTTTGAGGGGGCGGTAGTCCGCACTTCCTAAAATGAAGATATCGTGTTTACCCATAATGGAAACCATAAAGGTATGACAAAAATGAAAAATACAGAATATTAAGGAAAAAATAAACATATCATATATAAATATAGTTTCATCTTAATGTCCACCATTTAAGGTGTTAGAAGAATATTGAACAATCATCGTTTTGTGAGGCAGAAATTCGCCATCCACAGAAACAGTATGCTCTTTAACCATTAGATGAAGGTTTGTGTAAGTGTAGCTCGAATAATTATTATAAAAACATCCTAGTATATTGAATATACTGGTTTTGTTACAAAAGAAATGAATAAAAATATTTTAGGGGTTGGAGAAGCAAAATAAAACAAAATAACATTAGAGAGAACTTTACCTTTAAATCGGGTAACTCTTCTTGGTTTGAACCAAAATGGTTTCTTGAAGAGCTTTATGCCTAAGGTAAGGCTTCTAGGATTAATAGAGTGATGTGGAGATATAAAATGAGTAGGGATTTGCTGAGACAAAGGCTTGAGAAGTGTGGGTAAGGAGGTAGAGGTGGGGGCCTTTTATAAGAGGAGAGGAGGGGCACTCTTGGAAAGGTATAAAATGTTACTTTATTTTCAAATGAGTTTCGGATTTTAAAGGTCCCAAATTGATTTATTTCGAGGATAAGTTGATAAGGGTTCGAAATATACTCATCCAATAGGTCTTTGACAAGTGTAAGTCTTAGATTTTATATTATCTGTTCATTTTATTTAAATCGTTCATTAATGAGGTAATCACTGCATCATCATGATGTCATATATAATTTAGTTTATTTAATGTCTAAAAATTATAAAAAAAATACTATGATGTAGGAAATCTTATTAGACTTAAAATTACTATTTATAGTCTAATAGATCATTTAGTTAGACAAAATTAAAATTTATTACTCAGGTGATACATTCTTTGTTATATTTAACTTTCTTTAAAAATAAAAAGATAAAAAGTCATTATCACACAAATGTGATTCCATGGGGTCCCCAAGTTTGGCACAAGGCATTACATGGTCGGCCATGACACAAACAGTAGAATTAGGACACATTTTTTGGTCATTTGTTATTATTATGATATTATTTTATTATCCTTAACCACCTGATTACTAATTAATCAAGATAATTAAAGATAATTACCCTCATTACTATTCATAATGTCCAAAAACAAAAGAGTTTTAATTAAATAATTTGGACCTTCTGATTCCAAATATTTAATCCATTTTACCAAATTCCAAACAAATAAATTTCAATAATTAATGTAAAAATAATTTCCGTTGTCAAAACAAATAGCGGGTTTTTTAGAAATAATATCAATGAAATGTTTTGCACTTGTTTATGCCCAATTACAAAGTGAAATTAATCCCAATTAACACCATTGCATTAAATGGTAAAAATATATTATATTTACACTTTAAAACCAATTAAAAATATAATCTAACCATTTAATTAAATTAGATGAAAATGCAGTTTTGATGTAAAATGTAGTATTTTTCACTATTCATTAAAAAATGAACATTGTCAGAAAATTACCAAATAATTATCCAATGTAACTTTCAATGTCCCAATAATAAATAATATGTTTATTTTTACAAATAGATATTATAAAATTGTCAAATTTTTGATTTAAAAATGGTTTACCATCAAAAGGCAGTAAAACAATCTTTTAAAAATATTAGTGTATTCCATGCTTAAGATTGGATTTATTCTCATTATAAGCCTCTAAAACACTATATAATTCATGAATAGACATAGATAAGAATATATATTATTCATTACTTAATTGGGATGTTACACATGTAATGAATCATGTACCTAGATGTATTTACATAAACCCTGATGATAACAATTCATGGTGAATTTGGGTATATTGGGGGGCATCATGAATGACATGTTATTAATGGATAAGTCGAGGATATATTTATCTCTTACATATTTATGGAATTTTATAACTCGGACCTTTTATTAAAATGGAATTGTCACATTAAATTTTTTGGCCATAGGGTAATGTAATTTTTATTTCAAATAGTCAAAAAAATACGTATCAAGAATATAGGTTGATGAAATGGATGTGCGGCCTACTTGATGAGATATTTAGAAAAACGGATTATATTACACAAAAAAGTTTTCATATTTGGTTATTAATGTTGTGATATTACTTTATTAGGATTTTTGAAAACATAAAATTAAAATAATGAAATACATAGTTTAAATCTAAATATAGATTCAAGAAAAATGAAATTAGGGAAGAAAGGTCTTAGTCCAAGGGTTGGATAACAAGGTTCCATTCATTATTTATTTGTTTTTAAAATTCAATTTGATAACTCATTTGGTGAAACATCATTAATGAATAACTTTCCTTTGATTTATTATGTTTTTGATTTTATCATGTCTTCAGTGTACCAAAACACATATCCTATAATATTCAAAAAGAATAACACCTCATCCAAGAATGATATTCCTAAAAGAATCAGATCCACCGTATTTCGTTTCATCCCTTTAGGAAAACCAAAATCCACCATATAAAGGTATTTATTGAGAAATTGGAGGGAAAATAAATAAAATAAAATAAATGGATTTGTAAATAGTGTCATGGTGGATGACCACCAAACCCATGTAATATTCTCGCATCCACCACAAATATATTAAAAAACATGTTGGGTTGAAGAACAATAAAGAACACCATAAAAAATCCTACAGGGCCAAGCCTCGGGCTAGTCACTTTCCATTAAAAAAAAAAGAGGTCATAAAGGAATATAGAATAGAGAAATAAATTTGGTTTGGAAGATAAAATGGTATTGAAGAACAAAGGGAAACATTTTAATAAAAAAAAGATGAATGTGTTACATGGGAAAAGAAAACAAAAATAAAAGAAATAAAAATAAAAAACCTAAAGTAGGGTTGTCATCTAAGAGTCTCTCTTAGATCTATATCCTCTTCAATACACTAATATCCTATCATATATAGACATGGAAGAGGCCTTGGGTGTCATAATGGACCATTAAATTTGTTTCAGGACATAATGGTCTTCAATGATTGAAATTTTGGTTCCAGGATTTTTTCTTTAAAAATATTGTGCATGGCTTCGCCTTATTTTGACCTAATCTTGGAAATTTATCTTCTATAAAGTTGTTATGAAATATTTTGTTCATTATACCTCCAAATTTCATCTTAATCATCCATTTTTAAATAATATTATATTCAAACTACTCCAGGATTTTATTCTGGATGAATGCATCCTGAATCATCCTTCAATGTAAAGCATCTAATTTATAGCTTAATGAGTTCATAACTCATTAAAATTTAATTTGAAAATTATAATATGAATCCTTTTTCTAATCCATCTGGAATCACTTCAATTGGATCCGTATGACATGATTTATACCTCATTTATGAAGTGTGGTCTACTCTTTCTGCACAAACAATTTCTCAACTTGATTGATTTATTTGGGGTATAGATGTTGGATTCACATCTTGTTCAAGAAGAAAAAGTTGTAGAAAATTAATCAAGTAATCCAAAAATAATAATCACTCAAATTGGAATAATATTTTAAATTTTATTCCTAAAATACCATAGTGGTTAATATCTACTAAAATTCTAGAATTAAGTAATTTTCAAATTTTAGCACAAAACACACCATAAATAAAAAATTGATGCAAATAATATCAAATTGATAAATTTGTAGGGTTTAAATAATTTAAATACATATAAAAAATGAGGAAAATATTAGCTATATTAATTACCCCACACTTAAAAAATTCTTGTCCTCAAGTATAAAATCTAAACATGGAATTTAGAGGGAACAAATGTTACCAATATTCAAATTCCAAAGCAATAAAATCAAAAAAAATCATTGTTAAATAAAATTTTGAAAAAACCGCATAAAATAAATAAATTAATTCCTAAATTATGAAAGAAACAATAAATTCATGAAATTTATTCCCCTCACCATTGAAAAAAGATGGAACTCCTCTTTTCATTCATCTAAGTTCCCCCAATTTTTTATAATTAAACAAGACAAATCATAATCTACCTCACAATGGATTATTTTCTCTCATCACACATGATACAATTCAAGTAGAGTTATGATCATATCATTATAACATAATACTTATCCATTGGCTTGTGAATGAACTACTTTCTCCACTTTGTAAAGAAAAAAGTCACATAAAATCATGAGGACTTGCAATCAAGGCTCAAATGACTCTAAGTCTTAAGGTTGGTAGGATTTGATATTTTAAAAATTAAGGCCCAAGGAGGAGGTTTATCTCTTAAGTACAATGCATGATATAAAAAAATTAATTATAATTAAATTTTCCCCTTCAAAGTAGCAACTCATATTTCCCAAAATCTTAAATAAAGGATCATTAATAATGAATGCATAATGAATGATGTGCACCTTCTTTAGTTTTTCTCTACTTTTATATTTTTTTATTTTTTTAAGTAGTTTTTTTATTTTTTTATTTTTAGAAATTTAGTATCTGAATATACCTCATATCCACCTCCTAGTGACATATGATAAAAATCATCATCAACTGATGGTGATTTTTTATTCATCTAAGTCACTATTCATTCCTTTTATTCATTTTTTAAGAAGGTTAAACATTTAAATACATTGAATGAATCAAAAACCTTTATTTATTCCCACAATATCACCCCCACACTTTTTTATTGTAATGTAAATCATCCATTACACCATGATTTTCTTAACCCCCACACTTAAACATTAAAATATCATGAAAATACTAATAGTAGGGTAGGAATGGATAAAAATGGATTGAAATGTGGATCATCCATAAAAAGGTCATTCATGGTTTCTATGGTCCAAACAAGGATCAATGTAAAGGTGGTATTTTAAGGATAAGGTATTTTCAAAAGATGCCTCAATCATTTTAAATGTGTTTTTGTACAATCATAAATTTGATAAGTTCAAATGCAAGTTTTGGTCAGTGGAATGTCCCAGGATCACTTGAGAAATATGCTCAAGAGTGAATAAGAAGTACTTGGTTTAGAAATCCTATCTGGAATGGATATATGATATTATAAAATCACCCAAGGAATGATTAATAATAAAAAATCAATTCACATAAATTTCAAAAATTCAATGCATGAAAAATGTTAGGTAAATTTCATTTACATAAATCAATTAATTCCCTTAAATCATGAGTGCTCGTTTTAATATCTGTGTTTCATTTTAATCATAACATTCTCCATTTTACTCATTCAATATCATTAAAATTCAAAACTAAAACATGGAATCATAGGATTCCTAAGAAACTCATGTCTCCTAGATAAGTCAAGTAAAGAATAAATTCAATTGTGGGCATGTAAATTTATTTATGTATCAAAAAAATATTGTGACAAAAATGTAGAGAGTTTGAAAGATAAAAAATATAATTGAACTCCTTTTTGAAATGAATCTTAGTCATATTTCATCCTTGGCTATTTAGAATTTCCTTGTGCCATCATGAACCTAAAAAAGAAAATAAATCAATTAAGCACAAGAGTTATGTCATTAAAGATAATAAAGAATAGGAGGGAGTGGGCTACATACTGGACTAATCCACCCCCTTCGCAATGTGGTATAGCTTACATGGTGGGGGTAGGATAAAATATGGAACCTCCTCCTCCTTGATTTCTACTTATGCAACGTCTTCTTCAAAATCCAATGGTTTCTCCAAATTCACTGAATTAAAATAATAATCAAAATGAGATTCAAAATTTAAATATAAAGAATTAATTTCAAAATATTCCCTTTTAATGTTTTCATTGTGTATCTCTTGTTCTTCAGGAAGATCCATTAGTATTTCTTCTTATTCTTCCTCTAGTAAATTTTAAATTTCTTCATGGATCTCTAGGTGTTCCTCAATAGGTGTAATTTTATTTTCCTGTTCATCCTCCAGGGCATAATAAGAGTCATTCAGTTCTGAAAATTCAAAAAAATTGGGAGTAATAATCAAAGTATATTCAATAAAATTAAATGAGTTTGAGTTCAAAAATTTATCATCTCTCGAAGTTGGTTCATCTTGAATCTCTTCTTCGATAAAAACATTCTCTTGGAGTTTATTACCACTAGATAGAGGTAGGTTGTCTGGCTCCTCCATACATTATTCAAATTCCACTAGTTGGGTAGATTATTCTTACATATCCTGGTATATATGCAATGGTAGTTTCTCTTATTCTTTTCAAGGTTTGGGGAGATCAAGTAGTTCCTCACATTCACTCCAAGAGTCATCCAGTTCATTTGATCTCCCACATGTAACTCGTGAGGAAATTATTTTTCATTTATCTCTCCTATAAATGGTTGAGATAGGATGAATGAATCTTCAGGTACCTCTACTTTTTCCTCCTCAAGTTCATCAATTTCAATGATGAGTGGTGAAATTTCTTTCATCACTACACCAGGATCTTGCTCAAGCTCAAGGTTGGGTTTCTCCATTAATGCACGAATATATTCAAATACTCTTTCGTACTATTTTATGATTTCTATAAGTTCCTTTATCTAGGATATATTATATACTTCTTGAGATTATTCTTATTCTTCCTGTTGTTTTTGTTGTTGTTGTTGTTTCACTTATGAGTAATCAAACCATGCATAATAATTTGAATTCGAATAAATTATGAAAATAGCGTTTTTCTATATTTTTTTAATAAAGAAAAAAATGAAAAATATTTACAAAAATGTGAATTTGGAAAAGTTGACCGAAATAACTACTTATCTCCATAAAGACAGCACCCGTTTTGACATATGCCTTTCATAGGGTGTGGGAAAAGAAATTTAATTTTCCTAATGCAGTATAGAGGCTAACTAGGATCATCTCACTAGAGAAGCATCACATTCGGTTTAATCTCTAATTTCTAATTCAACTAATATAATTATATTTGTTTATTTTTATATTATATTTCAAAATATTAGTTTTGGGGGTTTTGGAAAACATGAAATTAAAATAATACAATGAATAATTTAAATCCAAATACAGATGCAAACAAAATGAATTTATAGAAGAAAGGTCTTTGTCCTAGGGTTGGATAACATGGGTTCATTCATTATTTATTTGTTGTTTAAATCCAATTTGATAATTTATTTAGTGATACCTAATTAATGAATTTATTTCCTTTTATTTATTGATTGTGTGATTTTATAATTTCTTTGGTGTACTAAACCACACCTCCTCTAATATTCAAATAAGATAACACCTCAACCAAGAATGAAATTATTAAAAGTCCCAGCTCTGCCGTGTGTCATTTCATCCCTTTAGGAAACCCCAACTTCATCGTATGAAGGTATTTATTAAGATATGAGAGATAGAGTAAATTAATCAAATAAAATAAATGGATTTTGAAGTAGTGTTGTGGCAGAAAATCGCTAAACCCATGAAATATTCTCACATCCACCACAAATAGATTAAAAACATGTTGAATTGAAGAACAATAAATAACACCGTGAAACCTACCCCAAGGCCAAGACTCGGGTTAGTAACTTTCTATTTCAAAGTTAAAAGAGTTCATGAAAGAATATGTAAGAGAGAAATAAATTAGTATTGGAAGAGAAAAGGGGATGAATGAAGAAAGGGAAAAAATTCAATAAAAAATTAATGTGTTACATGGAAAAAAAGAAAAAAAGAAATGAAAATAAAAATACTAAATCATGGATGTCATAATATCTTCCCTCTATGATATATACCCTCTTAAATACACCACTATACTATTATTTATAGGCATGGAAGAGGCCTTGTTGTGTCATAACAGGCCATTTATTTTGTTTCGGGACATAATGGTCATCAACGGTTGAAATTTCGATTCAAGAATGTTTTCTTAAAAAGTTTGCACATGGTTTCCCCTTATTTTATTGAATCATAAAAATTTGTATTCTAGAAAGTGGTTCTTAAATATGTTTTTCATTCGACCTTAAAATTTCATCTTAATCATCCATGTGTAGAAGAAGTTATAATCAAATAAATCCAAGTTTTTATTCTGGATGAATGCATCCTAAATCATCCTTCAACATTGAGTGTCCAATGACTACATTAATGATTGCATAACTCATTAAAATTTAATGGGAAAATGATAATATGAGTCCTATTTATAATTCATTTAGAATCACATCAATTGAAGGTGTGTAACATGATTTATGCCTCATTTTTTGAGTGGGTCCACTCTATCTGCAAGAACAATTTCTCAATTTTATTGATTTTTTTAGGGCTCTAGATGTTGGAATCACATCTGGGTCCAGAATACAATGTTGTTGATAATAAATCAATTATTCCTAAAAAATAGATTCATTCAAATTAGAATAATATTTTAAATTTTATTCCCTAAATACCATAGTGATTAAAATATGTTAAAATTACAAAATTATGTAATTTTCACATTTTAGCCCAAAACACACCCTAAATCCAAAAATTGATGGAAATAAGCTCAAATTGATAAATTTAGCGGGTTTAAATAATTTAAATACATATAGAAAATGAATAAAAAATTAGTTATATCATATACTTTTACATAAATATGTTGATATGCTATTTATACATGTGATTTATTATAAGTAAATATAAGAAAATATGCATATATTTAATTATAAATAAAAATAAATTATGAGAAAATATAAAATTTCAAAACCAAAATATCAATATTAATGTAATACCAATGAATAAATACACTCCTCGTTGAAAATGAAAAAAAAGACTCCCTTAAATGAGGCTGAAATCCCATCAAATGTTAAAAAATTGGGAAACCCCGACTAAAACTCAATTTTGGAGTACTTTTGTGAATTTTTTGGCCTTGAAAATTGAAACCTATGATTTCCCCAGTCACAAGGGAATATATCTCATCTCAATCTTCTATTTGATATGTTGTAGAGCCCAAACGGACACTTGGATCAAAAGTTTTGGTCATTTGACGTTCGGGTTATGTTTTCAAAATATTTTAAATCTTTTATTATTTTTATTATTTTTTTATATTCAAATTGTTATTCAATGACTATTACTCAATAATAATTATCAATTTATTAATTAATAATATTTTTAAATTATTTTATAAGCCATTTTCAAAAAATATCTTATATATTAAGTGTAAATGCTTATTTATCCTTATCTAAAACACATTTAGAAATATATATATTATATTTATATCAATTTAAATATATTTATATATTAATATAATATTTTTAATGAACTATTTTTTTATGAAATATAACCTTTATCAGTGGTTTTTTACAAGTGCTGATATAGGGGTCCCTTTAACAGTGATTTTTTTAGCACTATTAAAGGCCAACTTTAATAGTGCTTTTCTAATGTTGACAAAGGGGGTCTTCAATAGCACTTTTAGCTAGCGTTTTTAAAGTCATAGCACTGGATAAACTCAGTTTTTTAGTATTTTTAGTTGTTCAGGATGGTATTATCTTCATAAATATTTGGCCAAGGTAATCGGAGGTAAGTCTATCAAGTTAGATCAACAAATAATAAAGTAAGAATGGACAATGACATAAGTGTGCATCCTGATTTATGAGATATCGTGAGACAAAGAGATTATATTACACAATGCATGTTCATAAGAAAGGTTGTTGTTCCTATGAATTTTACTTATCTCTTTAGGGGACTTGATGGGTTTCTAGACTCTTTTCTTGGTCTGTGAATAGTATTTACTTCTATCGAGATATGGGCCTAGTGGGTCACACACAATAGCATATTCAAGAATATACCTTATTCTGGTGAATAGATATATAGGTCATTATGGGCCCTACCATGGGGTCTGAGAACTATCCATGTATTATCGATCAATGAAAAATGAATAAATTCATTATTATTCGAGTATAGAATAATTGGGTTGAATTTATTTATTAAAGGTATTCAGGAGATATTTAGTGAATACAGGAAAAATATTATATGAATAAATAATATTTTAATATTCAAAGTTCATTTAATATTAGCAGGAATTTTGAGCCATGTTAATGATTCGGGTTTTATCGCACAATATATTTATTATATTACAATGAGGTGATAAAAATAAATAACATTAATGACTCAGTTAGTTTTTCATACCATGTCATTTACTGCTTATTTATTGGGAGTTTTATTTCTGGGGGTCGGGGAAGCTGTTTCGATTATTTGACCCTCCCACTATATAAGCAGGAGAGTGGAATTCATTCAGTGACTCTTCATTCTAACAGAATGAGAGTCTCTCTCTCCTCCTGCTTTCTAGAGAGAGAAAGTCTCTCTTTGAGTGATCGATCCAACAACTCCTTCGACAGGTCAAAGGAACGGGATCAATGTGATCATTGTGACATTGAAGGAATTGTCAGATCTCCGCGCTAGCACCTAGAATTCAATGATCTGAGTCCACACGGATTCTTGGAGCATGTGTGGATGATCTAGAGGGGATTGGCTTCGGATCCTTCGAGCAATGATCATCATCGACTAGTTAAAGTCGAACGTGCCACTGAATCGAATGAGGTACTCATTTATTTATTTTTTAGGATTATTAAATTCACACGTGATCCTCAAACCTCTATTGGGGATCAGATCATCAGGGATGACATAGTTTCATCGCTCTGATAATGAATAATTTTAAATCCTTGGACCATTGGCCTCCACTATGCGCCCATGTACCATCGATTGGTATGAGATGGGTCGTGTGAATTTTCTAGGCCAAGAAAATTAAAATTTTCTTAAATTTAAGTATAGGGATTTAATTTGGTCCCAACGGCTCAGACCACACATCGATCCAATTTCGGACGTCCAAGTTGAGGTCATCTGAAAATTTTAATACAAATCAAAAATATGACCGTTGTGGGTTAAATTTTTAAAGAACGATATATATATATATATATATATTATCTTTTTATTATTATTTCTGGAATATTGGTTACCCTGACACAGTGTTCAGAGATAAATCTAGTAACCCAGTTCAAACGAGGATAGTTTTATCTGGCTGGATGGTTGTGGAATAATCACAGAGAAAATTTTTGTGTCAACATGCCTATATTTAGGTTTCATAAAATAAGTAGATATGTGTTTTTTTCATGGGTTAGGGAAAGATGAAGCAAAAATAAAAAGGGGCGGTGGCTAATTGCATAACACTGGTTTTAAAAAACCAAAACACTTTTGATTTTTCCAAAAGCCTAAACTTAGGCTGGAAAAACAAAAATATGTTGTGGGAGTGCAGCTTACCCGAACAAAACAGATAGTCAAAAAAACATTTTTGTTTTCTCTGGGCTGTCAGCCACCTAGTCCGCGATCGTCCCTACTGTAAGCTGCCTCTCCACACAAACCCATACTTCCACACCTCCCACACCTAGCTTGGTCAAGATTCCACCATCGGCAACCGCCTGCCGCCCCACAACCCCTCTGTACTGTCACCACATTGCAGTTCCCCCCAGCCATTATCTTTTCCTCCTCGTCAAGCTATTGTCACCCCACCATCTCCAACCTCGAACAGCACGCACGATCCCTTGCACTGGTCATCTCCTCCAACGAACACCACTGGCCCTCCTCAGTGGTTCACGTGCCACCCGGATCGGTGTGCTACCCAGTCGGCTTGAGTCGGCCACCACCTCCCTTGACCCGCTTCCTTGAGATCCTCCATTGAGACCACGCCTAGACCCAGCCGTCATGGAGCCATCTCCTACCGTTGGCTAGTCAACGCCGCATAAGGCAACCCTGCAGTAGGACCGCATGACCCAAAAATGGGTGATATGTTCCTAAATCGGGTCTGATCTAGACCACATCCACCCTGCAGTAGGACCGCATGACCCAAAATGGGTCACGCCGGGTCTTTATTTCCCAAAAAAATCCTTACATAGGGATTTTCCAGCCTGGAATGGGCCTATGTGGGGTTGAATCGGCCCGCATTGGCTCTACGTGGGGTTTTTTAGGGCCTAGAATATTTTTAAAAAATAATCAAAAATTTATTTTATTATTTTTTGGATAAAAATAATAAACATTTTATTATTTATAAAATTTATTTAATTTTGGGTATGAAATTAAATTAATTTATTTATTTTTTCGTAAAAAAATTAAAATAATTAGGGGATCGATGCTTGTAATATTTAATTAAGTTTTTTTACGGTCTGTGCGTCAACTTTTTCATTTCAATATGTATAAGTTTTTGCATGTCTATCGGGTTTTTTACTGTATTTACATTGCACTTTACGATACCTCATCACCTACATATGAGTATATTTATATTATGATGAAGACGATGTACGATGTGGACCACGTCAAGGCGAGGAAAAATCCTGGATGAGATATGGACACACTAGACCAGAGATGACCTGCATCATGATTTAAGACCTGACTCGAGTATGATACCCCTAGTTCATGGCTGATTCATTAAGTTTAAATGTATCAACCAATATTAGATGATCAAGGCCACTAGGGTAATTTTATTTCCTTTATGTATTGTTTATTATTTTATGCATTTTCATGATAGCGTGAAACACATAAAATGATAAACAGTAAAATTTATAAAGACATGATTAATGTTTTTATATTAATTTTTAGTTATGAGAATAACAACATATTATGAACATATTGAAATAAATATATTTCATTCATTGAAAAATATTAAAAACCCTCAAAAAAATATTTACTCCAAACACTTTCCATCATTTGAATTTGAACACAACTAGGTGTACGCGATGTTCGTC
This sequence comes from Viscum album, assembly GCA_963277665.1. Lineage (NCBI taxonomy): Eukaryota > Viridiplantae > Streptophyta > Magnoliopsida > Santalales > Viscaceae > Viscum > Viscum album. Next base: position 255,913,512 of record OY728156.1, on the reverse strand, counting down.
AGCCAAAGATGAGGATGTATCCTACTACCGAGGAGTTCTTATGAGAGTGATGTGTTGACTTAATTAAATTTAGCAGCAAATAAGTAGTCAAATATATCTTGTTGAAAATTTAGAGGCAAGCATTGAGTAAATATTTTTTATGATTTTAGAAGTTGAGACTTCTCTCAACAAATCAAGAAGTCATGAGTTAATGTTACTGGTCAGCTTAGTGCCTACCTAAAAAATAAACAAGTAGTGGTGTAGCCAAAGCATGTAAACTATGAGGAAAGGTTTAAAGGGTGTTTTTCACTAGAATACTCAATAAATGGATTATTCCCATTCTAGTACATAGGGTTACTATAATTCAATAAATAGTGGGAAACATTTAATGGTTTATTTTTATTCATAATATCTAAATCAGTAATCAAGAAAAAAGTACTAACCTGCTAGATCTTTTTTTATACAAAATAGAAATAAATATCGCAAATACACTATGAAAACTATTGGACAAAGAACATGTCCAACATGCCTGAATTTCAAAGATTAGTACAACAATTTGTGCAAAGTAATACGATATCAAAAATTCAAGAAGTTTGTGTCCCCAATAACTGTTAAGCCTCCTCAGGAAGCAAGGGTGAGAAAAATTCTTACAGGATACTCACAAATGACACATATGATGGTTATGTCATAATTATATCATCAAATTCTGATGTGAGTTATGGATACAACATTAGTGCATGGATGATTTCACATATATTTTCATATCCGATAATCTTATAAGGAGAAAGTGAAGCGAGATATGAATAGATGATGATTACAACGGATTCATGTAAATTGAAAGATCGATCGCAATCATTCAATGCAACACTTTCTCATATAATTTTCATATATTTAATCTAGTTTATTTTAATATTAAAAAATGACCAATATGGAGAAAATTATTTGTTACCTATTATGTTAGGTTTGTGAAGAAAATAATAACTAAAAGAAGGTTTAATATATAGTTGTGGAGAAAAAGTTAAAAGACAAGGAAAAAAGGTCAATGGAATGTGTGATGTCAAAGGCATAGTCACAAATTCCTTCAAAATAAAGAGGAAAAGCATTATACAAGAGGTTATTTTCTTCACATTTCATGAGATAAATCTATGGAAGTTTAAATTCAATGAACTTAATCGAAGAAGCATGTAGTCGCTTCTTATTCAAGTATATTCATAAATTTCTAGTAATGTTTATGTTATAATTCTTGGGTATTAAATAAAATATTTCATTCACATATGTGTATTTGAATATAATAACCAAGTAAGAAAATAAACATTCCAAGAAGTAAGGTGTGTTCTCCAATCGACTATTCTAGGGTGATTCTTAAGTCAGTAGTGAGAAGTACACAACTTATAATTGTCAATTTAATTATTCTAGTTAAAATTTTATTGAGTATTACCAAAAAAATTATCTCATGTGTCCTTTGAACACAATGAAACATTATTCCAGCTTAGGAATGAATCTTTTTTTGTGGTCTTATATAATCCACCAGCAGTTCAGTGATCATTAGCAATACCTGAGGAATATAAAATGTAACACTTATCTACCCAGTTGTGGAAATATAATACCTTGTAAAAAAACTAAGTATTTTTCAAGGATATAACCATTATGGTTTTAGAATCTTTGGATTTAAATACCTTAGGAATTATTTACACACGTATGTACTTAGATTTGTACAAAGAAACCTTTATAAATAAACATATTCCACAAAGATTTCAGAATTAGTTCAGCTAGAGAGAACGAACCATTCCAAGGGTAAGAAAGTGGTAAATATACTTCGTAAGATTCCTTTAATTATTTTTTAAAGAATTTAAAAGGGAATTATGGTATATGAATGGTCAAAAGATATGAGTTTCTTCAAGCTGGTGTGTCGAAGAATATCTTGACCAAACATTCATCGATCAATATAATGTTGTGTGGAGTAATTCCTAATTGCACATTACCTTATCCACATAAAAGATATAATGATAATAAATAGGATAAATGGTGATTCTTACATACTAACATTGATTAAGATAATGTAGTGTGGAATAGTTATGAAATATACATTTCCTTATGCACATCAGAGACGTGATGTAAGTAAAAGGAGAATCAATGTCGAGCCTCAAATTCTTTGAAAAACATACATTATTTTAAAAAAAATGCTTTGAAAAGAATGGTGTTATCCCATAACCATAATCCAAATTTAATGAAAATAGAATATCATTTGAGTTATAGTATGAAATAAATCCATTATGTCGTGACAACATTGTGTGTGAATGCAAAGTGTTTATTAAGGAAATAAACAAACTTGCATCATGAAAAACACAATGTGCGTCTAAAGTCATTATACTAAAAGTTACTAAGTATATTACAGAAATCCCTAAGATAGAAAATTTATGGTCAAAGTAATACACTATATTTCTATATAAGGTTGTAAATCTCTATTTGAGATGGTGGGAACAAGATTGAGTCAAATTTAGTCAATGTTGTAGATGCACAAGTATGCATAAGAACAAGTTCCGCAAGCACATGTGGAAAAAAAATGTTTGAGAGGTGCATATTTCATAGGATAGTTAAAAACCATGATAATGGTTTTATATTCACCTTGGATGGTGATAATTTATTCATTGAGAATAATACTTCCTACAAGTAAGCAGTATATGAAAATTAACTAAGATTGACAAGATCAATTAAAATTTAATAATGGATTCCATGTATTAAAGTACATGGAATTATTAATTGAGAATAATACTTCCAACAAGTAAGAATTATATGGAAATTATCTATGATTGACAAGATAAATTAAACTTTAATAATGTATTCCATGTATCAAAGTACAGGGGATTATTATTTTGAATACTATGGTAGGTATTCAAGTGATACTATACATGAATGGTGAAAATGTGGTACCAATAATGATCGATTGGTTATACCAATTCATTATGAATAAATATATTAGAATTTTACTTATCATAGATACTTTATATGATCATTTTATTGTGAATTGGATGTAAAGACCAGTAATAGTGAAAGGTGTCTATACGACACAACCATAAAGGGTCGGTGACACTATAGAATTCCAATAAGGGGTTCAAGTTACTAAAATCCAATATAGGATTGAAGTTAGCAATAAGATAATAGAATATTCATTTGGAATGAATATTTTTAATGTGTATGTAAGGGGGTAGTGAGAGAACCATTATTTTACAAGTAAAATATGTTTGGTAACATATGTAAAACAATTATCTGTCTCACAATTAATTAAGATCATAATGAAAGTATCTCTCTAGAGATTGACTTAAAATATCAACTGACATTTTAGGGGATTTCATCTACTAAGTTAGATCTAAAGGTTTCTTATGCCTGATCAATAGTACATATACTAACAAAGTATTGAAAAATAAAAGTTGGAATAATTTGAGAGAGAATTGTTACCAATTTCACATGGCATATATCTCTCCAAGTAGAAATGCATGGGGCATAGGAGGAGATTAAAGAGGTGATTAGAATTCTATAAGTGCCCAAAAAGGATCTATCACATATGTCATGATTTGTACAAGATGTGATATTTCTAATATATACTCTATGGTGGGAAAATATCAGTTATATCTAGAAGAACTGTAAGGGAATCAGTCAAAACTGTCAAATTATACTTGAGAGCAAGTATAGAGGATATATACCTAGTATGTTGAGAGGAAGGGATGCTAGTTTTTAGGGGACACAAACTATTCTTACACATATCAATGTGATCTAATATCATATTCAGGATAAGATAATGAATGATATAATCTCATAAAATTTGGTGGCCATATCTAAAATACCAAGTGCGTTGCAACTTCCAAGGTGGTTAAGAAGTAGTGTATTATACACAATGATTTTTTCTAGTACTTTGAATCACACCTAGTAAATAAAGTATTATCATAATGTAAATTATGATAATTATACTAATCTTACTTGCTAGGATGTCAAGTTATGATAGTGGACTAAATGAATGCACTTGGGGATATCATCTCATGAGAAGTCTTACTCAATGAGATAAAGTCGCACATAGTGAAATAGTCTGCAGCGAAGACATGTCAGGCACACGACTAAATCCACAAATCAGTAGAAACATGATATTATCATGTAAAATCTAATAATAAGGTTCATTACCAAGTTGTAACTAGTTCAAGTGTGAGTGTTAAAAAATTGGTTTCCCTAGACCCAACTTTATCAGTACTTTTTCTTATTATACCATGTGTACAATGAGCTATGCATTATGTACACTTACCATTATAGCATCCACTATTTAAATTGTAATTTTCATAGATTAATTATTGTATAAAAGGTTCTAGTAGTTCTGAGACTATAATGGGAACCTCAAGAAGATATAATATTAATCTTAAACATACGTCATATAGTCTAGATACATCATACTGACTAGACACAATTGATGTATGACTATCAAGTGTCTTTTTCTCATGAAGTTCACATTTAATGATCTCTAGTTGGTGAGAACATGGGGACATACATACCAATAGGAACATCATATATTTCAGGTTTCATTAGATGTTTCTATCTACGAACATGTGTATTGGTCTCCTAAATTGAGATCATTATCAATGTGTATCATTTGATTGCATACTTTGATGAAAGGAAAAAACATGAAATTGAAGTCATGGTGAGGTATCTTGTATTGGGTGCATCATTGGAGGTATGGTATTAGTTGAATGGTCAAGAAATAATTTGTCGCTTCCAAGTTGAGGAAGTAGATGGTATTACTTTCATAAATACTTGGCCAATGTAGTCGTAGGTAAGTATGTCCAATTAAATTAGTAAATAATAAATCAAGAATGGATGATGACACAAGTGTGTGTCCTACTTTATGAGATATCATGAGAAAAAGAAATTATATTACATAGTGTGTGTTCATAGGAAAGATTTTCATTGTTATGAATTTTCCTTATCACTTTAGAGTCCTTAATGGGTTTCTAGACTCTAATCTTAGCCTATAAATAGTATGAACTGCTATTTAGATAAGGTCCTAGAGGATCAGACACAATTTAATATTCAAGAATCTACTCTATTCTGGTGAATATGTATATAAGATATCATGGTCTCCACCATAGATTTTGAGAACTGTATAGGTATTATTGGTTACCGATAAATAAATAAATTAATTATTATTCAAGTATATAATAATTGGGTTAATTAATTTATTAAAAGTATTCACATTGTATTTAATGAATATAAGAAAAATATTATACAAATAAATATTATTTTAATATTCAAGATTCATTAAATATTTGCAGGAATTTAGATTCAAGTTAATGACTCAGGATTCATCACATAAGATATTTATTATAATACAAGGATATGATAAAATATAAATTACATTAATTTTAAAAATAGTTTTTCTTAATGTGTCATTTACTGCTTATTTAGTGAGTGACCTATTTCTGAGTGTCGGGGAAACCTTTCTAGGTATTTGAGCCTGCAACTATTATAAGTAGGAGAATGGAATTCATTTAGTGATTGTTCACTCCAATGGAATGAGAGCCTCTCTCTCTCCTACCACTTCCTAGAGAGATAAATTCTCTCTCTAAGAGATTGATCCAAGAATGCCTTCGATGGATCAAAGGCACGAGATCGAGGTGATCATCACGAAATCAATGGAATCATTAGAGCTCTGCACTAGGATCTAGAATTCAATGATCGGAATCCTTGTGGATTCTTGGAGTGTGTGTAGATGATCTAGAGGGTTTCAGCTTTAGATCCTTTGTGCAATGATCATTGGTGACTGGCTGCAATCAAACATGTCACCAAATCAAAATAGGTACTCATTTATTAATTTTTTATGCTTATTAAATTCACATGAGATCTTTAGTCTTCTATTAGGGCTTGGATTTCTAGAGATGGCATAGTTTCGTGGCACATATGATAAAAATTTAAATATCCAACCCACTGGATTCTGTTTCATGCCCTAGTACCATCAATAGGAATTTTCATGAACCGGTCACCATTATCCCAATTTTATCCTTCCATGTGGAATATCTCTTTAGTTAATACCATTATCCAAGCATTATTGGTTTCATTGGATCATCATGGGTTAAATTTAAGCTCATCCTTCCTTAAATTAGAGATTTCTTTAATTACTTTTTACATATAAACTAAATGTTTTTTCCCTTAATTTATATGAGTTTTATGTGTTATACGATATGTTTGGTGTAGGAAATTGAGTGTTAATTTCTTGGAATAAACCATAATTTTGTTTCCTTATTTGGGGATTATATGGGTTTCTAAGTTGTTCCAAGAGGGTTAGGTTTGATTTGAGTGTAACTAGGTGTTCAACATGATGGAATGAATACCCAAGTGAGTATGTTGGGTTTGGTTAAACTGATGTTTAACCTGCCTACCCATGATTAAGATTATATATTTTTTTGATAACTTGGTCTCCAATGTATGTGTAATGCTTAGGGTGATAACTCATTCACCCATGGCTACGATTATGTATTATAATGATAACTCGTTCTATGTACATGTTATGGTAATAGTGATAACACATTCAGCATTTTTTTGGTATTGGGGTAATAACCCATTCACCAATGTACTATACTTAGGATGATGTTCCATTCACCAATATATGTTATGGTTATAGTGATAACTTGTTCACCTATGAGTCATGGTTATAATTATGACCTCGTTCACCCAAGATATGTAGGGTGATAAATCATTCACCCAGAATGTAACACCACATGTTACTATGGTTTTAATTATTCAATGTTATTTTTTTAGATAATTTAAATTTCATGAGCTTTTGGGCTAGAGATTTTAATTTGGAAGGGGTTTTCTTCTGTTAGATGGTTTACAGAACATAATTGAAACTGAACCAAACATGGAACCTTATGCAAAAAGGTTTTCTAGTTCATTTTATATGTGAATAGTTTAGTGTGAATAGGTAAGGTTTAGAATGAAACGTGTGGGTCACAGTGAAAACCATGCGGGGTCTTCTGTGTCTAGGGTGTCTGGAACATGACTTGTGCACAGTTAGGATAAATCATGTGAAAAATGTATGAAGGTGCTTCAGATGGGTGAAAATATGTTTCACACAATTAGAGCATGGTTAGATTACTGTACAAATGAACTGTGCGATCATGCAGTGAATCTTTAGTGGAATTCACGTAGTTAGTGCATGGTTTAACAAAACATGCAGTATAAGCAAGCTGTCCAGTTTAAACAAAGCTTGCAATTCTGAAAGTTACCTTATTAATTTTAAGGGGTTTTGGACCCACTCTCCTCATCTACTCATTTATCTGAAACCCTAGGAACACTAAGGGAGTTCTCCCTCCCTTAATCCATGATTTTTAAGCTCTTTTCTTCCAATTTCTAAGCAGAAAACATAAGCAAGTTGTCTTTTCTTTTGTTTCATCCCCTTTTAAACCCTCTACACCCTTTTCTTTTTGGTTTTCTTTTCTATCACAAAATCATAAGGTCTTCTATGGATATATTAGGTTTTATACTGGTTCTCACTCTAGATTTTGGATATCTAGGGATTGTAGAGGTCATCCTCTAGCTTGTTGGAGCCTTTGTTATCAAAGGTGCTAGTCTGGGGTTGTCGTGAGGGGATTCCACTATTTGAGGTGTTTTTTCACTCCCTTTATTAAGTATATCACTTTGTTATTAATTATCTAAAATTAATTTTTTATCAAATTATAATTATATGTGATTGTTATATTGGTTTTTATACATGTTATAAAGTAATTTCTCACATAGAATAATGGGTAATCAATGGTTTTCTAGTTTTCGAATGAATTTTTTAATTACAAGTGCCCAAAAAATATTTTAGTTAATTTTTTTAAATCATATTTAATTTTAAAAGCATGGTTGTTTCTATTGGTCCATTGAGTGATTATAAGAATGATTTTTTTTATTTTTGGAAAGTTTTTATGAAATGAAAAATTGATTCCTTAATTGATTTAAAATATAGTTTAAATAAATAAAATTCAAATATGTTTTGGAAGTGGATTTTTAATGGTTACAAGGACTCATATTCTGAGTCTAGTTTTTTTAAAGAATACTTGTTTGGAACCTTTAAATGGATTTTCATGCCTTGTGGGTGTGTGAAGCCCTGTTGAGCCCCTTTGTTTTTCTTATCATTAATTGTGAACCTGAAATGGTAATTGTTTTATAATTATTATGTGAATGATATGAAATGTATTTTTTCTTGTGAGGATGTTGGAAGTGAGGTGAAATATTTTTAAAATTTTAATTGCTAGCTTGGTTTGATAGTATAATCTCCTCATTTTTTGTATTTGTGAGAACCTTGGGCTAAGAGAGTGGTCTAGGATTATGCTAAAATAGATAGTACACAATCTTTTAATGTCCCATTAATTTTTTTACATGTTAGGGATATTGGGGGTGATTCCTGATAAGGATGGAATGGGCTAGTCAGGTGGATTGTGTTGTTTAGGACACAAAATATATTGACAATTGGTCCAATGGTTTGGTAACGTCTAGGATTTTTTTACCTTATAACCTAGTCCGTTTCTCGAGATATTTAGTTGACACTAGATAGAATACTTCCATATATTATTTACTTTGTTTACCCTAGCCTGATTGACTTAGGTGGAACCTTAGTGTGTGTGTGACTTGGACTTTCATTATTGTGATGTGTCAATGGTGTAAACTTTGGGAGAATCAATGATGAATGATCTCTAAAATGAGGGTGAAGGGGAGAAAAAAGCTAAAAACAAAGAAGAACATGAACATAGGTCACAATGATTTATGTGGTTTGAGAATAATACCTACATCCACAGAGAGGAAGAATCACTTCACCATGTTTGGGAACAAGATTATAGGGTGATTTTTTTTTTAAAAAAACCCTAGATAAAATGAACTCTTAAATCAATGTGATGAATATTAACTCATGTTGCAATAGTTCTCACATGGTAAGTCTATTGTGCTATAGTGTTGCAGCCACCCAAGTCCAAACTATCAGAGTACCGATGGTAAAAATTCCATGAAGTTATAGTACCACTATCACATGTTGCTACAGTAAGTATTCACTACTAATGTTTTATGTTGGTGTCTCCGATTATAGTTTCTACAATTTTAACCATAGGAGTTGCGACCAGGTGTGAAGTATGAGTCACCAAAAATTGGCCCAACTTCTTCCAAGTATCGAGATGCATTCCCACAGAATCATACTAAGTGCATTATATTTTAATATGATATGTTATTTTCTTAAAAAGGGGTTTCTCATTTATTATATTTAAGATAGATGATATCTAAAAGAAAGGTTTTAATCTTATGTTTTCAAGTGATTTGTTTCTTGTAATATTTGTAAAACAATTTTTTTTTCTTTAGTTGGAAAAGGGAATGATATGTTCTTTGTTTTATTATGATTATACCTAAAAACCTAATTTATAACTTTTATTTAGAATTAGCATAAATTTAAATTTCATTTGGAAGGGATTTCAGAAATATATCAGTGGGTTCCTACCAAGCTTGGTTTCACTCACACCATGTATACACCACTAGTGTATGTAGCTTTCTTGATTCTCTTTTAGGTGTTATGGTTATTACCTTTTATCTTGAAACTTGTGGTGTGTGAGTTAGTCTGATGGTTCTTGAAATGATATTGGTGATTTAATAGGGTCACATGGAGATGGTGGGTTTATTATAGTTTTATTTTCATTCTTGGGTTGTAGTGTAGTACCCCCGGTTTCAGGTACATAGCCCATTTCCTCACATTTTTTTAATTGGTGTGTCTTTTATTGGGTTTCCATAAAATAGAGAGTTTCCATAAAATAGAGAGTTTCCATAAAATAGAGAGTTTCCATAATATGGAGAGTTTCCATAAATTGGGTGTTTCCATAATGTTGGTTGTTTCCATAAAGTGGGTTATTTCCATAAAGTGGGTTGTTTCCATAAAGTGGTTTGTTTCTATAAAGTGGGGTGTTTTCATAAAGTGGGATGTTTCTATAAAAAATGTGCTTCCATAAAAAGGGAAAAGGTAACGTTTCACACGTGTTTAGCACTACCTCATGATGTTTGGGTTGTTCATATATTGTGGAGCTTAGAGCTTGTGGAGCATGGAGTCTTGAGGTCTTTGTAGAGTCTAGTGTAGTTTATCCACTATGTACTTTGATACGTGGTTATTCTTTCACTGTTGCTTACTTTGATGTGGTGTTGAGATACATGAAGTTGTTGAGTTGTCTTCTATTTGTTCATGCATCATATAGTGAATGTTTGGTTATGGTTGGTAGGTTTATTGGTTTATTTCTTAAAGGTTAAATCATCCCCCACATGTATTTGAAACCCTTTGGAATTTATTTCCAGCCTTTGGTGTCTTGGGGATGTCTCTTAAGGCCTAGTAATGACTCATTGTACTCTCAAGCTAATGATAATTGGCGGGTCATTACAAATGGTATCAGTTTGTTCGGTCCTTTCCTAACAAGTAGTCATCGATGTTCTTAGTTTTGGAGATGAAACCCCTTCTTGTCTATTCCTTGGGTGGGAATCTTAGAAAGGAGTAGGATTGTCGGAACTTGAAATGTATATCATAAAAGGATGTAGCTAACCCTTTTATTCGGAACTTCAAGTTACCAGGGAGTTGGGTAAATAAGTGTTTGGAGACACTTCTAGAATTTTGAAATCTCATTATCATGGTTTGAGCCAATGAGACGATCATGACATGAATTGTAGAGTAATGAATTCCCACTAGGAGTACATACATCATTTTGAGGTATGATTCATGTTGTGAAAAAAAAGTGTTAATTTTTGAAAAAGAATGGAATTGGTTTTTATATAAAATACTTTGAAAAAGATAATGTATATCGTATTTTGAAAATGGTTTAATTTTCAAAAGCATGTTAAGTGTTTTAAAAAATGGTTGAACATGGAAAAAAGGTTGTTTTGGAAAACAATGTTGTGATAGTTTATGTGACAGAATTTGAAATTACAAGACAACAGTTGCTAGAGAGTGAGATTAACAGAGTTTGTTTTTAGTTTAGAAAATGGCACATGGTAGGCATCGTTGAAACCAACCTGAAGAAGCTGCGGATAATGTGGTTGCACCTAAACCACGTGTGAACCACGAGTTGGTTCAGAGTATTGTAGAAGCTTTTCAAGCTATGGACATAGGAAACTGAAGGAATGAGCCATGACATGTGGATCATACCATCTGGTTCATGAAGCAGAATCCACCTAATTTCTTGGGGTGATTCTGAACCCAAGAAGGCGGAGGTGTGGTTATGTAGGATGAATCGTATCTTCAACTTCATTGACACACCGATAGAGCTAAAGGTAAATCTAGAGATGTATATGCTCAAGTATCTTGCACGTCAGTGGTGGGATTTAGCGGTGTAGGCTAAATTGGATGAAGGACTTAAATGGGAGGATTTGAGGAATTGTTCAACAAACAATTCTATTCTCACACGTTCAAGATCCAGAGAATGACTGACTTCTTCAGCCTGAAACAAGAGAGTCTCTATGTCACAGAGTATGAAGCTAAGTTCATGAACTTAGTATGCTTTTCACCATAAGTTATGGAAAGTTCCTCTTTGGAGGCACGCATCTTCAAATCAGGGCTACAATAGGAGATTCAATAAAAATTTCAGTAATCTGTATTAAAAATTATACAGAGATGGTTAACAGAGCGACTGTGGCTGAATGTGATATCTTGGGATCTATGGGAGGAGGCATGATGATACCTACAAGAAACGGTGGGAACTCAACCACTGGGAATAAGCAGAAAAGGGAAACCTATTTCAAGGTGCAAGTGGAAATCAGAACCAGACTGATGGATCAGTAAACCTTACTCCATGACCCCAAAGCAATGTAGGTTGTTTTCAATGTGGTTTTCTTGACCACATAAATCTATATTTTATGGCACAACCTAAATAATGTCATAATTTCAACAATATGGTACATCTTTAGCTCTATTGTCACAGTGCTCCAAGTTCAGGTACTCAAGACACTTCTCAGGTCTCGCAAGCATCGTATGATTTGACTGGACAAGGATAGCAGAATCAGTCTCTTCAGTAGAGTAGATCTAGCCATGTTGATTCTAGAAATACCATGACTCCTCAACCAGGGCTACCACAGCAAGGAAACAAGGAGAATAGTGTAGAGAAGAAGCAATTGTATGGAGCTGAGCAGATGATTGTCGATGATCATACTGGACCATATACAGGGAGAGGTATGATTATTTTGAATTCTACCTTTGTACAAGTGTTGATTGATACTAGTGCATCACATTCCTTCATTGCTTCTCATCTTGTTGACTTCCTTTGTTTAAAACTGAAAATCATGCCTTCAGTTTTGAAACTGCAAACTCCTCTCGGTGAAAGAGAATGTCAAGCCTTTGTGTGTAGAGAATGTGCTATAATTATTGATGGAGTTGAGCTAAAATGGGACTTCTCTATGTTTGATATGGATGTCTATGATGTAATACTGGGTATGTATTGGCTGACTACATTCAAGGCTCAAATCGATTGTTATAGGAGAATAGTTAGTTTCATGACTGAGGACGACATCAAGAATCTCTTTAAGAAGAGAGAGGATTGTAAAGAATGGTGCAAAGATCTTGTTGGCACCAATGGGGGGAATGATCTATTACTAATTGGAAGCATTGAATTTGGCATCAATGGAATATATTGATGAAAATAGTTTTCCAACTGTTGTGGATCAATTTCTAGATGTCTTTTCCCAATAACTTCTTAGGGTTACCACCTCTAAGGGAAGTAGAGTTTACGATTGATCTCCTTCTGGGGACAAGTACTATTTCCCTTCCATATTATATGATAGCACCAACAGAGTTATAGGAATTGAAAGTTCAGTTAGAGAAGCTAGAAAGCAAGGGTTTCATTCGAACAAGTACGTCTCCATGGGCAGCACCTGTTTTTTTTCATGAAGAAGTCAGATGGAACACTTCGGTTGTGTGTTGGTTATTGTAAGCTTAACCAAGTTACGATAAATAACAGATATCCACTTACACACATTGATGATCTTTTTGATCAATTAAGGGGATCTCAGTGGTTCTCCAAGATTGACTTGTGATCAGGATATCACCAATTGAGAGTTCGGAAAGAGGATATTCAAAAGAAAGCTTTCAAAAATAGATATGGACACTATGAATATGTAGTCATGCCTTTTGGTCTAATTAATTCACTAGTGGTCTTCATGGCATTGATGAATCAGATATTTCAACAATATCTAGATTCTTTTATTTTGGTGTTTATGGATGACATTTTGGTCTATTCAGAGACAAGGGTTCATCATGAGGTGCACCTAGAAACAGTGTTACAAATCTTGAGAGATCATCATTTGTATGAAAAATTATCAAAGTGTGATTTTTGGATATAGGAAGTACATTTTCTTGGCCATGTCATTTCTGAGAAAGGTGTTTCTGTTGATCTTAAAAATATAGAAGTCATTACCTCTTGGCAACCACTAAAGAATGTTTTTGAGATACAAAGTTTTCTTGGTCTAGCTAGTTACTACTAATGGTTTGTGCATGATTTATCATGACTAGATTAAAAAATGATAGCTCTGAAAAAGAAGAATGCTCCATTATAATGGACGAAGGAATGTTAGAAGTCTTTCTAGGAACTTAAAGTTTGGCTTACATCAGCACCTACCTTGATCTTTCCAGAATCAAGATAGGGGTATGTGGTGTATTGTGATGCTTCAAAATCAGGGTTCGGTTGTGTTCTCATACAAATAGATCATGTTATTGCATATGGTTCAAGGTATTTGAGGGTGCATGACCAGAATTACACAACACATGATTTGGAGTTAGCTGCAGTCGTCCTTGCTTTGAAAACATGGAGACATTATCTATTTGGTGAGAAATTTACTATGTTTACAGATCACAAAATCTTGAAACAAATTTTCTCACAGTGATATTTGAATATAAGGCAAAGGATATGGATGGAGTATCTCAAAATGTTTGACTTTGACTTGATGTACACACTAGGGAAATGAAATTCAGTGGCATATGCATTGAGTATAAATTCATATGCTCAGTTGGAAAAATAATATTTAGATGAATGGCAGTTGATGTCAGTCTTAGCCAACACGCAAGTGGAATGTTAATACGGAGGTGATGTTTCTATTTTCTTTTCATCTATGGTTGTTCCTGATTTAGTAAAAATGATCAAAGAGACACAAAAATATGATGCATAATTCTTGGTTGTAAGTTCAAAACTCAATGGTGGGGAGACCATTGAGGGATGGAAACTTGATGGGGATTCAGTTTTGTGTTTCAGAGATCATATGGTTGTACCTATGGTTTTTCAAGAACAAATCCTTTATTCTTACCACTATTCGAGATGGGATGTGCATCCAGGTACACATAAGATGTATAAGGCCTTGAAGGCATAGTTTTGGTAGAGCGGTATGAAAAGTAAGGTGGCCGAGTTCGTCCCTCGGTGCTTAACTTGTCAGTAGGTTAAAGTAGAGCATTAGAGACTAGATGTTATGTTATAAACTCTTCCCATCCTAGTGTGGAAATGGGATCAAATATCAATGGATTTTGTTACAGGTCTTCCAAGAATGGTCCAGAAACACGATGTCATTTGGGTGATAGTGGATCGTCTAACCAAATCGACTCATTTCATCCCTATTCATGAAACTCATACGATAGAGGATCTTTCAAAAATCTATATCCAAGAAGTGGTAAAGAGTCATGGTGTACTAGTTTCAATAGTCTCAGATAGAGATCTGAGGTTCACATCTCATTTCTGGAAATCCTTACAGCAAGCCCTTGGGACTCAGTTGACTATGAGCACGACGTATCATCCTCAGATGGATGGACAATCTGAGCGGATGATATAAAAATTGGAAGACATGTTGTGGGCTTGTGTAAGGTATTTTATTGGCTAATGGGAGGAGCATATACCCTTATTGGGGTTCTCATAAAATAACAGCTATCGAGCCTCAATACACATGGCTCTGTTTGAAGGATTGTATGGGTGTCCTTTTTGTTCTCCACTATAGTGGGTGGAAATGGTAGAAACTTCACTAGTCATGAAAATCCTTGTCGAAGAAAAAATAGAGAAGATGCAGTTGATTAGAAAGAGGATTGAGATGGATCAGAGTCTTCAGAAATTGTAAGCAGATCACCGTCGAAGACCATTGTCGTTCGATGTGGGTGAGCATGTCTTCTTTAAGATCTCTCCAAGGCTTGGACATCATTGCTTCAGGAAGCATGGAAAGTTACCTCCTAGATACTTTGTCCCTTTTGAGATATTGTAACGGGTTAGAGAGGTGCCATATCGATTGGCATTACCACCACGATTTAGTTTACTGCATAATGTGTTCCATGTATCCCAGATGAAAAAGTATCACCCTGATCCTGACCATGTGATCAGATGGGATCACGTTGACCTAAAAAAATATGCATCATTGGTACATAAACCAGTGCGGATCATGGAAATACAAGAGAAATTATTGCATGGGAAAAACATCATCCTAGTGCGGGTTTTGTGGAAACATGGACAAATTTAGGAAGAGACTTGGGAACGTGGAAAGGAAATGAAAGTTCAGTGGCCAGAACTCTTTTTGGCCAGTGAAGGTTTTCTAATTTCTAAGGATGGAAAGACCAATGGTGGGGAGAATGTAGTACCCTTGATTTCGGGTACATAACCCCTTTCCTCACGTTTTTTTAATTGGTGTGTCTTTGATTGGGTTTCTATAAAACAGATAGTTTCCATAAAATAGAGAGTTTCCATAAAATAGAGAGTTTCCATAAAATATAGAGTTTCCCTAATATGGAGAGTTTCCATAAAGTAGATTGTTTCTATAATGTTGGTTGTTTCCATAAAGTGGGTTGTTTCCATAAGGTGGGGTGTTTCCATAAAGTGGTTTGTTTCCATAAAGTGGGGTTTTTCTATAAAGTGGGATGTTTCTATAAAAAAATGTGCTTCCATAAAAAGGGAAAAGGTAATGTTTCACACATTTTTAGCACTACCTCGTGATGTTTGGGTTGTTCATAGATTGTGGAGGTTATAGCTTGTGGAGCATGGAGTATTGAGGTCTTTGGAGAGTCTAGTGTAGTTTATCTGCTGTGTACTTTGATACTTGGTTATTCTTTCATTGTTTCTTACTTTGATGTGGTGTTGAGATACTTGAAGTTGTCGAGTTGTATTCCATTTGTTCATGCATCATATAGTGAATGTTTGGTTATGGTTGGTAGGTTTATTGGTTTATTTCATAAAGGTTAAATCATCCCCCACGTGTATTTGAAACCCTTCGGCATTTATTCCCAGCCTTTGGAATCTTGGGGATGTCACTTAAGGCCTAGTAATGACTCATTGTACTCTCAAGACAATGAGAATTAGAGGTTCATTACATGTAGGGTGTTGTATTTACATCTTCATCTTGGATTTCATTTCTAGTTTTATCTTATGTATAGGATGTTGGTTATATTTTATCATTAGAGATATATGATGGGTTAGTTTTATGGGTTCATTTTATTATTCATGTTGTGTTACTCTGATTGGATGGGTTCATTATTACTCGAGGGTTAAATCTTTCTCATTAAATTCTTTTTTGATACGTTGGAACTTGGTGTCATCCTATGGGTATTAAGAAAGTCCTTTAGGACTAACCATAGGATATAAAATGTTTATGATTCAAGGATAACCCAAGATGTTTCATGAAAAAATAGTATCAAATCATCCTCTTGTAGGACCCCGGGACACCCTGAGAGGGGAGGGGTGAATCAGGGTGGAAATTTTTTCTCTTAAAGAGATGGATCTTGTTCCCATGTTGGTAGAAACTTGTTAAACCTATATGATGAAAATGATCAGAAAGAAAACATTCACATACAGAGATATGACACAACACGTTTTACTTGGTTCACCACTAATGGCTACGTCCAAGGAGCTTACACCGACAGGTTATCGGTTGTACCAAATTCCAATATTCTTCAGTAGTTGTGGATTAAAATGGTTTGGGCACAGTCACTCTGTCCCAGGCTCACTGCCTTTACAAAGGTTCATGGATAGCTCACTGCATCCCTCGGGTCACTCCCATTGACTCCCCCTGGATCACTGCCTTTGGTGAAATCCCACTCAGTTTATAGACGTGAAGGTATCTTCATCATTGCAAAAGAATGCATCATATTTTGTATGTAGATGCTCTGTTGAAGTCCAACTCTCACCAGTAGACTAATATCACATTGCACCGAAGGTATCGGGCAATCCTCCATCTTTCGTGCAGCTTCAGAAAGACAAACGGACTTCAACAACACCTGGTGCGCTTCTCCAGGTCGACGTGCATGTTTCAAAGACAGCACTCAAGTTATAACTGGCATGCAAGTCTACCTCAACCACTTACACGACACTCACCTCTACAACTTCAAACTTGCGCGACTCACATTCCTTTTCACCCAAACTAGTTTTTACATGAAGCAAACAACTGTCGTGCAGCTTATACTTGTGCGACCCACAACCACTTGCGTGACCACTACACCTACGCAACGGGAGCACTGAATTTCTCTAACTCTCAAACTTCATTACAAATGAGGAGGGGTGGTCCTCTATTTATAGGCAAATTGGACACCATGCGCAGTGGCGCGCAAGCCTCCTCTCAGCACGCAAGTTCTAGCGTGTTGCTCCAACCGCCCAAGCCTCCGTCGCGCTACTCACTTGCACGACCAAACCAATACTTGCGTGACCCTCTTTCCTTTTCCATATTTTGAACTTATGATCTTCAAAAACATATGGCGCGCAACTTTCCAATCTTCCTAAGAACTGGTGCGCAAGTCCTTTCTCGGTGCGCAAGTCACTTGCGCGACACATGTCATGTGCGCAAGTCCCTTTACAAAAAAACATTATTTTTCCTTTTTGTCAAATTTGAGGTCTAGAAATTTGGCAAACACTGGAAGACGGTGTCATCTTCAATACTGTTATCTGATTGAATTGTATGAGTACTTTTCTAGAACACATTCTGAACATCCTCTAAGGATTGACAACAAATACAAACCATTCTCCAATTCATGCATAGATGACCATGGTTCCAAAAATCTCCCCCGTTGGGTTTGTTGGAATTCAGTAAATAAATTAAATAGATCACTATCCACATGCAAACCAAAAACGCAATAATCAACACAACCAACACTCTAAGTCTACGTGAGCAATTCTCGGTGTAGAAAACAAGAGAGAAATATTGAATTGGGTTCCCGTGTTTTGGAATTATCAATGACGCCCAAGAAATTCTCTTACAGTTTTATAGAAGAATTACATGCCTGAACATGCCTGAATTTATTCCTTTCTCCCCCATTGACAATAAACTCAAAGACCGGTAATTTTTCCTTGTTCAGCCCAAACCAGACTCACCCTGGATAGTATCTTCCCCACAAACTTGCATCACATCCATAAACAGATTAAAAATAGTTAACATAACTAGGGAGAGGGGATTTACGTAACCTCTTTATGCACTAGAAGGTGGATGAACACCGAGGTTCAACCGATGCTTCACAAAAACAGTCGTTGACAGTGGCTTGGTCAGGATATCAGCCACTTACTCATCAGTTCCCACATGATCCATTCTAATCACGCCTTGTTCAACTTTCTCTTTGATAAAGTGATACTGAATTTCAATATGTTTTGTATGAGAATGTTGAACTGGATTCTTCGTAAGATCAATTGCACTCTTGTTATCACAGTAAATCACCATTGGTTGTTTCACCTCATCACCAATATATGTTAATTATTACTTTATCCATAGAATTTGAGTGCATGCCTTTGTGGCAGAGATATACTCAGCTTTAGCAGTACTAAGAGAATTAATTTCTTGTTTCTTGCTCAACCAGAAAACACATTTATTCCCAATATAGAATGCTCCACCACTGGTGGACTTTCTATCCACAACATCGCCAGCCCAGTCAGCATCAGAAAATGCCAATAATTCACTATTACTTCCTACAACAAAGTATAAGCCACAATTGTGAGTACCTTGAATATACCTCGTGATCCTTTTTACTAATGCCATATGTTCCTCCTTTGGATTACTCGGAAAGAGGGCGACAAGACATGTGACAAAGACAATATCTGGTCGTGTCGCTGTCAGGTATAGTAGGCTTCCAATGATCATCCTGTACATGGTGGGATATACAGAGGTCCCATCCTCATGCTTTCCATGTTTAGTTCCAATTGCAATCGGAGTTGACATTGGTTTGGAGTCTTGCATATTAAACTTCTTCAGCAGATCTCTTGCATAATTTTCCTGAGAAATGAAAGTGTAATCCTTATTTTGAATCACTTGTAGCCCCAAGAAATATGTGATCACCCCAATCATATACATTTCAAATTCTGATTTCATGTGATTGGAAAATTCAACCACTGATTTCTTCCTGCTGCCACCAAATATGATATCATCAATGTAGACCAGAACCATGAATTGATCTGTTGGATAATTCTTCACATAGAGATTGTGATCTACTCCTCCTCTTTTGAATTCTAGCTTCTTGAGATAAGAGTCTAGCCGGGAGTACCACACCTATGGTGCCTGTTTCAAGCCATATAGTTCTTTCTTTAGTTTGCAGACCTTTGTTTCATTAGTACCAATAAGAAAACCAACTGGTTGTTCAATGTAGACTTCTTCTTCGATTACACCATTTAAGAATGTTGTATTGACATCCATTTGATATAATTTATATTCTATTTGGAGATCCATGGCAAGGAACAACCTGATTGACTCCAGTCTAGCCACTGGAGAAAAGGTTTCTTCAACATCAACACCTTCAATATAGGAATATCCCTTACATACCAGTCGAGCCTTGTTTCTAATAACACTTCCATGCTCATCAAACTTGTTCTTGAAGATCCATTTCATACCAATCACATTGTGACCTTCGGGTCTCTAGACAAGATCCCATGTCTGATTCTTGTCAATCTGATCTAACTCTTCATTCATGGATTTCACCCATGATTTATCCTTTGCAGCTTCTTCAAATGAGGATGGATCCACAAATAAAAGAAATGCATATTTCATGTTATTCCTCATCCACCTTGTTTGTGTGGGTGCACTCCTATTCCCAATTATGTTAGATGGATCAATCTCAGCTCTACGATTTCTCCTGTGCAGTTCAGGTGCATTCTCTCCAGCCACGGTTTCTTCTTCAGATTCTTCTTCTGAGTCAACATCATGATGTGACTGCTGAGTGTTTTGTACAGATTCCTCTATTTTTGTATTTGTATTTTCTCCACATTTACTTTCTTCCTCACTTTCTATCTCATCAGCATATGACGTCCTTGAATCATTTGTGGTTTTATCTTCAATTATATTAACATCACTGCTTTCCACAATCCTTCCTAATCGCTTGTTGAAACACTTGTAGGCTTTTTTTTCATTGGATACCCACGAAAAATTCCTTCATCAGCATTGTCACCAAAATTCCCTTGATTTCCTTCTTTATTTCGGATGAAACATTTGCTTCCAAAAACACAAAAGTATTTTAATGAAGGCTTCCTTCCATGCCACAATTCATATGGTGTCTTCATTTCTCCCATATAAAGCCCTGTTTGATTCTGAATGTGCACTGCAGCTTCAACAGCTTCCTTCCAGTAATGGTGAGAGATACCACTCTCAATCAGTATAGTCATGGCCATATTGTTGACCTGTCAATTTTGGTGCTCAATAACTCCATTTTTCTGTGGAGTTCTCACAGCAGCTACCTCTTGCTGTATTCCATGTTTTTCTAGGTAATTCTCAAACTCAATGGACGTGTATTCCCCTCCATTGTCAGATTGCAACACTTTGATTGTTCGTCCAGTATCATTCTCGGCAATTCGCCGATATGTTTTCAAGAAATCAAGCACTTGTAATTTCCTGTGAATGACCATAACACATGCCATTATACTATAATCGTCAATGAAAAGGAAAAAGTACCTTTTTACATGAGTTCCGACAACATTTATTGGCCTGTATACATCTGTATAAATTAGATCAAGAAGATGAGAAGCTATTTTCTTCTTTGGCCAATATGAACTACAGAACAGCTTCCCGTGAATGTAAGAGTCATAGGACTTTTCACACTCACGCTTCAGAATGGGGATATCCATGACTATCTTCAGCTTAGATATCTTTTCCATGTCTTGTTGGTTAATGTACCCCAGCCTTCAATGCCACAAATTGTTTTCTTCTTCAATAAAAAAATTATTGGAGTTCACTTTTTTGTCAAAATGATATAAGTTTCCATCTGTTATACAGCCTTTCATATGATAATTCCTTGTTTTTCCCTTTATAGTGCATTTTTTTTGATTGAAAGTTACTACAAGCCCTGAATCACAAAGTTGACTCACACTGAGGAGATTATGATGTAGACCGTCCACATAAAGAACTTCAGTCTTCTTTATCTCTCCATTGGAGAGAGAATTATTCCCACTGCCTTTAATCTTCAAAGAACCATCATTACCAAACCTCACCGTTCCATCAACCTTCTTTTTAATGTTCTTCAAAAGGTCAACATTTCCTGTCATATGGGAAGAGCATCCACTATCAAGAATCCAGGTGCTACTACTCTTTGTAGCTTTGAGGGATACTTCTGCAATATTGGATTTCTCAATCTTCTTCTTTTCTTTCCATGAGATATTGGATTGAGTATAGGATACTGATGGCCTTCTAATACTTTCCTCCACACAATCTGATTCTTCATACCCATAATCTTCTTCCAGAGGATAAAAACTGTTTGTGAGAACAATACCATCAGGAGGGTGAGAACTGGCCCGTTTCTAAGAGTTGTATGAGTTTCTTCTATCATAACTCGGCCTGCAATACATAGATTTATGGCCAAATTTATAAAAATTAAAACAGTAACCATAGAATATATTTCTTCTATAAGATGGAGGATATGAAATCAGTATCATTTGTTGACTTCCCAGATCTTCCCCATTCATGTAGCTCCTTTATTCTTCGCAATATGACATGGTATGGCCCAAATAGCCATAGAACTAAAAATTCATGAGAGGAAATGTCTTATCACTTGAATTTCTCCTCATACCTTCTTCTTTGGTATAATAGTATGAGGGATCCTTTTTCCATGATGCTTGAGGATAATCTTCTTTTCTTATTTCAGATTGAATTGGGGGTTTATGTTTCATCACTTCAGAAGACTTTCCCACATTACCCACTTTCAGCTTGCCTTTATTTTGGTCACCTTTATTTGCAGCATTTGACGATTATTCCTCACAACCAATTCCACTATTTCCCATGCATGCTGGTCTTTGATCATTTAAAATCTTTTCAACTCCGTTAGATCCACATTTTATCTCTCCAACATCTCAGCATCTGAGAACCTTCCAAACTGTATTTTCATCATTGATTCTTTTGAAATTTAATATTTTTCAAGTTTACTCCTAAGAGTAACAACTTACTATTCAAGACGCTCAGTAGTCTTGGACTTTTTTTCTACTCTGGAGGTGAGGTCATTGATGACATTTTCCTGCTCTTCAATTCTCAGATTAAGATCCACTACATCATCATTGCTTTCAATATCTTTAGACTGTACTTTCACTAATTATTCCAATCATTCAATTTCATCTTCAAGTTGATCAACATATTCAGTTGATTCTTCTACAATTGATTTACACTTATTGCAACTATTGCATTTAATCTTGAGCTTACTAACAGCATCCTTAAGTTGCAACACGGGATCTTCACGAGTTTTCAACTTATTTTTTCCAGCAGTATCTTCTGATTTTTCAACATTGGTCATCATGGAAGCATGGTTCCCAGTTTTAAATTTTGGTTCTTCTTCATCATAGAATTCAATATCATCATCTTCCTCTTCACAGACAAAACTCTTCCTCTGTATCTTCTTCCCAAATTTGAAGTCTCCCTTTTTGAAAAACTTTTTCTGAGGCTTCTCAATGTCTTCTGCTTCACTTTCATCATCATAAAACTTTCTTTGGAACTGAGAGGCAATTTGCCCAACTCTTCCACAATGAAAACATGCCAAAGGTAGATTACCTTTGAATTTACCTTTTCCCTTCTTCAGCTTCTTGGCGATGAGAGAAATAATTTCCTTTTCCTCTTCATCTTCACCACCACTATCTTCTGAAATTTTTAGTTTTTCCATGTCTTTAAATTTCATTTCCTTGTTTACACGAGTCATGGAATCTTCAGATTTGACTCTCATCTCATATGCCACTAGACTACTTAAAAGATCATCTAGGGATAGTTTAGATGGATCTCTTTCTTCAAGGGCTGACACCTTTGCATTGTACATAGGAGGAAGTCTTATCAAGATTTTATTTACGATATCAATGTCTTTGATTTCTTCTCCAAGACCTCTAATTGCTCCCATAACTTCAGTAATTCGATTGAAGAATGAATCTACATTCTCATTAGGATGCATCTTTAGATTGTCAAACATGTTGTGTAGGACTTGTAGTTTTTCCTCCTTCACTTTGCTATCTCCTTCATAAATATTTTAAAGTTTATCCCACATGGACTTTTCTGAGGTGAAACTCGTTACCTTTATATAGATCTAATCATAAATGGATGAGGTGAGAGCATTATGCGCTTTAGCATCATCATCAAGAATTTTCCTATTGGAATCATTCATAGACAACCCCGTTAGATCAGTAACATGTATACCTTGCATGGTGAAAAACAGAACATCCATTCCAAGGGATATTAGATGAGATCTCATTCTATTCTTCCAAATCTGAAAATTACTTCCATCAAAGAGAGGGACTCCCCTAACATTGACTACATTCTCCATGATGACAAGGTACAAATTCAACACCAACAAACTTTACCCTTTGATACCACTTGTAGGACCCTGGGACACCCTGAGAGGGGAGGGGTGAATCAGGGTGGAAAATTTTTCTTTTAAATAGATGGATCTTGTTCCCACGTTGGTAGGAACTTATTAAACCTATATGATGAAAATGATCAGAAATAAAACAATCACATGCAATGAGATGACACAACACTTTTTACTTGGTTCACCACTAAGGGCTACGTCCAAGGAGTATACACCGACAGGTTGTCGGTCGTACCAAATTCCACTATTCTTTACTAGTTGTGGATTACAATGGTCCAGGAATAGTCACTTTGTCCCAGGCTCACTACCTTTACAAAGGTTCAGGGATAGCTCACTGTGTCCCTTAGGTCACTCCCGTTGACTCCCCCTGGCTCACTGCCTTTGGTGAATTCCCACTCAGTTTATAGAAGTGAATGTTTCTTCTTTATTTTAAAATAATGCATCCTCTATTGTGTGTAGATGCTCTGTTGAAGTCCAACTCTCTCCATTAGACTAATCTCACTTTTCACTGAAGGTATCAGGCAATCCTTTAACTTTCGTGCAGCTTCAGAAAGAAGGGAGAACTTTATCAACACCTGGCGCGCTTCTCCAGGCCAGCGTGCAAGTTTCAAAGATGGCACACAAGTTATTACTGGCACACGATTCTACCTCAACCACTTGCGTGACACTCACTTCTACGACTTCAAACTTGCGCGACTCACATTCCTTTTCACCCAAACTAGTTTTAAAGCACAACAAACAACTGTCATGCATCTTATACTTGGGTAACCCACAACCACTTGCGTGACCACTACACCTACACGATGGGAGCACTTAATTTCTCTAACTCTCAAACTTTGTTACAAATGAGGAGGAGTGGTCCTCTATTTATAGGAAAACTAGACACCGTGTGCAGTGGCACGCAAGCCTCCTCTCGGCGCGCAAGTTTTGGTGCGTAGCTCCAACCAACCAAGCCTCTGTCGTGCTACTCACTTGCGTGACCAAACCAATACTTACGCGACCCTCTTTCCTTTGCCATATTTTGAACTTCTGATCTTGAAAAGCATATGGCGCGCAACTTTCCAATCTTCATAGGCACCGGCGTGCAAGTCCTTTCTCGGCATGCAAGTCACTTGTGTGACACATGTCCAGCGCGCAAGTCCCTTTACCAAAAAATATTGTTTTCCCTTTTTGCCAAATTTGAGGTCCAAAAATTTGGCAAACACTGGAATATGGTTCCATCTTCAATACTGTTATCTGCTTGACCTGTATGAGTACTTTGCTGGCACACATTATGAACTTCCTTTGAGGATTGACAACAAACACAAACCATTCTACAATTCATGCATAGATGACAATGTTTCAAACACCTCTTATTATTTTTGGTGCATCTGTATGGAAATAAGATTAGGGTTTTTTCGGAACTCAAGAGGTGGATCATGGATAGGTGTCTAGCCACAACCTTTTGTGATGAAACTTGACTTACCATGGGTGTTTGGTATTTAGTTTTGATTTTTAGTTATTTTTTCTGAATATTTTCGATAATATTTTGATCCCCATTGAGTATATAAATTATTTAAGATACATTCTCTATGTTTTGAGGTGAATATGGAGAAAGAACCAGGGATACGCAGTAAACTTGTGCAGTATAGAAAACTATGTGAAGATCATCCTCTTATTATTTGGGGTGAATCTTGATGAAAATAATATTAGGGTTGTTTGTACTCAAGAGGTGGATAATGGATAAGTGTCTGATTACCACCTTTTGTGATGAAACTAGATTTACCATGGGTGGTTGGGATTTAGTTTTTATTTTGAGTTATTTTTCGAATATTTTGGATAACACATAGATCCTAATTAGTATATAGATGATTTTGGAGGTCTTCTATATGTTTTTAGGTGAAGATGGAGAAGGATCTAGGGATACACAGTTAGCTCTCATGGTAAAGAAAACTGCGTGGAACCCATATAGATTGGGTCTAGAACCATTCTACTGGACTTTTCATGGTTAGTGCACGATTTTTCATATTGTAAGTCCAAACCGCATGCAATTTTGTTTCACCCCACCCCCCAAATTTTTTTATGCCACCTTTTCTTTAAAAATAATCACAATGGTGTTTTCCATTAGTGTGATGCTACTTGAGGGAGTTTTTTTGTGAATTGAATCTATTTAATATGTTTTTAACTAAGGTTTATGGTGGATTTATTTTGGGAAATTGGTATATATTTAAATTATATTCAATAATTGTGTTGGATTTTTTTAAAGGATCTATGGGAATTGGTTTGTATTAAAATTTTATTTTCAAGAAAAAGGTTTTGGGTATGAAAAAAATTAGTTTGTATCATTTGTTAATAAGTGAACTTCGGTTTCAATTGGTGATTTTAAAAGGAGTTTGGAAAATTGATCTTTTTATAAGGAAATTTTTGAAAACTATAATGAGATTTTCAATGTTTTAACTTAATAAGGGTAATTATTAAATATAAAAATTTTAATTGAAAATAAAAATTGGATGTTTTTTTAATGAAATTGAGAAATTGTTCTGATAAAAAATTTCTTATAGGTTTTATCTGAGTAAGTGTTGATTTGATATTTATTTTTATTATCATGGTAATATTATTTTGGATATTATTTTGGTCCATGTTAATAATGTGATTTTTATTTTTTGTTTATGTTGATGTTTGTTAGGAAAATATTTGGTGAAATTCTCCTTATCACTTAAGAGTGATTCCCTTGAGTGTCGACTCTACCCAAACTCGGCCGTCTTCTTTCCACAATGATCAAGGATCCTTTGAGGTGATTTAATGGATGGAGAGTATTGATAGAACCTTAAATTTTTTCAAATATTATGATGCTTGGAAATTATCTCTTGGATAGAAGGATCTGGTCAGGTGGAAAGAGACAATGGTTCCTTCTTAGCTGTATGAGGGCGTGAGCCTTAATCAGGGAAAACAGTTAGTGAATAAGTATATCAATAAATTTTCTAAGATGGTACTTTTTTTCTTGATTTGGTAAATAATGACTTTATAAAGGAAGGTTCTCCTAAAAAGAATTTTTCCATATCTTGGAGCCATTGTGGGTTAATTAGGACTAATATCTTGCAAAAAGTGTTGGGGAAGGCCATTTAAGTGGAGGTTGAGCAGATAATGAAATAGATAAAAGATGATACCTCTGCTTTGATTATATTAAATTGGGATGTTTCAACTGATGAGAAGTGGGAGTTGGATAAGCCCGACATGAAAGGGGTGGTTAAGCGGGGGAACTTTTCTCATAAGGTTAATGAGAAGATGTGTTTTGTGTGCTTTCAGTGTGAAGCTCCTGGGCATTCTAAATCCTCTTACATGAAATCTCTGAGGGATTATCATTTGTGCAGCTGCTTGGGACATCTTCATAGGTTTTTTATGTTGAGTTTCTTAGGATGATAGTTTCTTCGGGATTTTGATTACTGTGATTTATGATTCTTATATGGATCATAATGAGGTTTTATGAACTTATTTTTGGGTTATGAAGTAAGTGTATGCCCTGTTAGTTGGAAATGGCACAAGCCTTTTGATGTCCATAGAGGACCTTATAATTTTTGGCAGTTGTGTAGTTGAGAAATTGATAGTATTGTTTTTTTTAATGGGTGAACCATGAAATGATGTGTTATGGTTGAGGTATGAGGTTACTTTCTTGTTATGACCTAAGGTTGCGGCCCATTCTAGGATTGTTGTGGATTTTTTTCTCCTTTTTAGGATGTGTTATATTTGATCTTGTGATAATTAGATTTTATATGGATGTGCCTTTTATTTGGGAGATAAATCTAGTTCTTGAATGGTTATTTACAATTGGTGTACATTTGTTTTCTTTGGAGGTTTTAAGTTATGTATTTCTTAGTGATACATCTCTTAGTGATGTCTTCCTATTTTCTCATAATTTAAAATAAATTAGAAATTATGGGTAGAACTATAGGTCTTCGTCTCCATTAGGATTCATTAGGAAATGTTAATGTTATTTAATAATTTTATTTGATTTTTTTAGATACAATGCATTGTATTTGGGTGTTTCTTTCTCTTAAGAACTCACTAGTTCTTTCCCCATCCCACCCACCCCTTAAGGTGAGTCAATGTTGGGATTTTCTATTTTTTTTTGATTTCCTAATACCTTGAACTTTATTAGGGAAGAAAGTGAACTAGTAAGTAGATTGTAACACCTCGTATTATTGTGTTTTTAATAATTTTATTTTATTTTTATGTAATTTAAATATAGTGGTTTTTTCTTGATATTTTAATTATGAAGGGGATTTATTTAGTTACATAGTTTAGGATTCGCAATTTATATGAAACTATACAGAGAACCTTTTACAAGAGGATTTTCAATTTATTTTATATGTGCAATGTTTAGTGTACATGTGTAATGTAATGGTAGAGCGTGGTTTGGAATGAATCATGAGGTTCTAAGTGAAAACCATGAAAGGTATTTTGTTTGTGAGGTTTGGCACACAACTTTTGGATGGTAAGAAGAAACCATAAGACAAGTTTGATAATGTATTTTAGATCATTAAAGAGATATTTTTCATAGTGGGCACACATTTAGTTAATTGTGTGACCAAATCATGTCTGTAATGAGTCTTTAATGGAAGTTGCACAGTATATCAAACCATGTGGACTAACCGTGTAGGAACCAATTTTAATGAAACATTAAATTTCAATATCCTTTGATGATTTTAAGGGGTTTTGAACCCCATATCCTCTCATAATTATTTAGACCACCATGCGAGATCTATTTTTAATAGAACATAAAATTTCAACTACCCTTAATTATTTTAAAGAGTTTTGAACCCCCTATCCTCCCAAAAGTAATCGACCCACCTAGGTAGTTCTTCAAATTTTCATGAAAAAACCAAAAAGCCTATTTTCTCCTATTTCTCCCCCTCTAAATCCATCTATTCCCATTTATTTTTAGTTTTCTAATCCCACAAGACCCTAAAGGATACCAATATTAGGGTACCAGTTAGTCCTAAATCCAACTTTCATGTGTGAATGGATTGTAAAGGTATTACTATTTCATGTTGGAGCCTTCACCATTGAAAGCAACTAGTTACAGGTTGTAAGGAGGGGATTTCACCCAATTTGAGGTAGGTTTTTTATGCACTCCATTAATTTTTCATGTAAATTGCATGATACATAAAAATGTGTTATTTATCAAATTATAATTATATTTCATAGTTATATTGGGGGGGTTTAAAAATGATATAAAGTAATATTTCACTTATCATAAAGGGTAATCAAAGGTTTTATAGTTTTTCAATGGAATGTTTTTATC
Organism: Viscum album; assembly: GCA_963277665.1. Classification (NCBI taxonomy): domain Eukaryota; kingdom Viridiplantae; phylum Streptophyta; class Magnoliopsida; order Santalales; family Viscaceae; genus Viscum; species Viscum album. The sequence goes on along the minus strand of OY728156.1, from coordinate 255,884,470 downwards.
GAAAGAGTCAAATAAATGTTTTGATGGGCTACTGTAAATTTGATTTGATTTGAAAGGGTTTTTCCCCATTTCAAGAGTGGAGTGATTATAATAATGATGTTTTAGGCTTTTGGAAACATTTTATAAAAATAAAGTTTGATTCCTTAATTTATTTACAATATGTCTTAAAATGAGTTCATTTCTATTATGGATTAAAATGAATTAATTTTCAAATACATTTTGGAAGTGTAATTTAAAAGGTTACAAAGGACTAAGTATTTTGAGTCTTTTATTAAATAAACATCATTTGGACCCTATAAATAGTTTTTCATGTATTTTGGGTCCGTGAAACCCTTTTGATCCTTTGTTTTTATTATCATGTTTTGAGACCTTAAAAGGGTAATTATGGTAATGTGAATGATATGAAAGTTATTGCTTCTTGTGGGGGTGTTGGGGGTAGGGTGAAATCTATTTAAAATGTTAAAATATAGATTGGTTTGATTGTTTAGCCACCTAATTTGTTACACCCATGATCATCCTAGGTTAAGAAACTTTGTTTACCCTACACTAGAGGTAGTGGGGGTGCTCCCAATGAGGTAAGTGTTGGATAGTCGAGCAGCTTGTGCGGTTTAGGATGCAAAATATAATGACAGTTGGTCCAATGGTTTGATAAATTCTAGTATCACTTCACATTAGGACCTAGTGTGTTTATAATGATATTAGTAAACACTATATAGGGGTATTTTTGTTGGATTGATGCAGCCTGATTCATTTGAATGATGTTTGCTCCAATACTAGTAGCCTATATTGAACACCAGGATGTAACTCCTCAAACTTTGTCATGACTACTATAGAATCTTGGATTTTGGAGATAGTGATATTATAGCTCCACAAACTTCTTTCCACCAGCCTCTGTAGCATCTTGGTTTTGAGTGGACACAACACTGTAACAGTATGAACTTCTAGCCACCTTTCACTGTAGCACAGTGGACATTCTGTGTGATTGGTGGATCAGTGCTCCATCCTTCTTATTAGCTCATTTTGAGCTTAGATTTCTATGTGTATAAAAATCTGTGATCACCCTGTAATTGTGCTACTGAATCATAGTGAACATCTGTCTCTCCATGGACATAGGGATTATTCCCAAACCACATAAATCTTTGTGTCATGTGAGTTCTTCTTCTTCTTTTATTATGTATTTTCTTCATCTACAAACCTATTCTATCACTATGACTCTCAGCATTTCCTCAACACTTTCATCCACTATTTTCTTTATATCCTTTATCTCAATTGACACCTTAGTGTGTGGGTGAATTTGGCCTTTAATTATTATAGGCTGCCACCTTGAGATAATGATGTCTTTATCTTGCCTCTTCTGGTGTGCTTGTTGTTTTTTTTATGATCAAAATAAGATAGGTAAGTGAACAAATGTCACATTAAGGTGGATTTGTTCAGCATTTATTTTCATTTTTTGTTTGTAGTGTATATCTTTGGATTATATTTCATTTTTGGTTTTATGAGATGATATTTCTCTATCATTTGGACTATGGATTGGTTTTATGAGTTCAATTTATTATTCATGTTGTGTTACTCTAATTGTATGTGTGTATATTACTCAAGAGGGAAATATTTCTCATTGGATGTCATGTTTATTGCTATATTTTGTCATAATTATTCACCCTCATACTCATGTGATTAGTAGTGATAACTAGTTTCTAGGTTATGAGTGGTGATGACCAGTTCACTCACACTGTTCTCAATCCTGTTATTATTGTTGAAAATTGATAACTTGTTTAAACTCTCATTTAGACACTAGTATAAATAAATATGTTCGTTCAATCATGAAGTTAACTTATGATATGACATGTGTTATTTTTTATATTGTCCATAGTCATATCATATTGTGTATGCACTGATATATTATAGACATATTTAGAGTTAACATTAGTGATGTGCCATACTAAATATACTTGTCATGCCCTACACACACACAAGTGAACCAAAAGTCATGGAAAAGTGGAATAATATTTGGATTATGTTATATTATATTTTATATTGTATAATATTTTTTTATCCCCTTTTAATCAATTAATATATATAAAAAACAAACTACGTCAATTATAAAAAAAATGTGTTACATTAAAAAATATGACACATCAACAGGGAAATTATATAACCAAATTAAACTATAAAGGTTATTCTGATAACTAATCCAAAAATAAAAAATTAAAATAATTATGGAATGATGAGCATTTGGTTAGTGGACATGTTGTTTGACACCACCCAAAATAAAGTGCCATCAGTCCACAATAATTTGTGCGGATTGCATGATTTTGATACATACCAAATTTTTATTAAGGAGCAACATGGGGACATATGATTGAATATTTTCCCTGGCCCCATGGGAAGAAAAAAACTCCAATCTCATCATTTATGAAAAGATCGACATCTATTCATTTTACTCAACTTCAATTTGTTCTTAATTCAACATGTAATCAATTTATTTATCTTAATTGACTAAAATTTGTAATAATTAAAACAAAGGCCCAATAAAAACTTATAAAGCACTATACAACAATATTCAACAATGTTGAGCTGAGAATTTAATTAAAATACCTTAAAAAACACTAATTAAATAATTTGAAAGCGAAAAAATTGAGATGTGGGTGTTTTTTTAATTAAAAGGGGTTAGGTTTTTTATTAATTTTGGAAATGGGGGTATCAAGAACCAGTTCATCACGATCTTTTGTAGGAATTACAATATGCCACTTATAAATAAAATATTCAATATAAAATTATAAATATAATTATAAATAAATATATTTATAAAATTATAAATATATTTATGTATTTATAAATATATTTATATAAGTATATGTATATATTTATAAATATAAGTATAATTATATAAATATTTATAATTGTATAAATATAAATTTATTTATAATTATATAATTATTAAAATATATATAAAAATAAATTTAACATATATATATATACACACAAATTTATTTTATCTTATATAATTAACATAATTAATAATTAACAATAATAATTAATATTTAATAATATAATTACTTTATTTAAAATTTTAAAACAATTAATTAAATATATATATAATTATAAATAAATATAAATTCATATAATTATCAATAAATATTTTTATAATTTAAATATATTTAAAGAATCATAAATATGTATTTATAAATTTAATTATATAAAATATATATATATATAAAATAACTATATTTATTATTCAAATATATTTTTTATAATTTTATAATTATTTTAATTTATAATTTTTTATTTATAATTATATAAATATTTTAAGAACATTGAGAATATTTATTTATAAAAATATGTACATATATACCAAAATTAATGACATTCAATAATAATAACATAATTAATAATATTTCATAATAATTTAATTAATAATATAATACTTAATAAGAGATATGATCATAAGTTACGTATACTATACGTGTAATGTATTTAAATAATAAATTTTGTGTCATATAAATTAATTTTGGTGACTATATTTTTAAGTTTCTTTTCATTTTTCAATAATTTATTAAATGTTTAGTCAGTGTGACAAATTTCATTTAGACTGTATTTATACATTATAATTTATACGCTTTCAAAGTCAACTAAATGAAACATAATAATGTTAAGTATGTTAATTTAAAAGTCTATAAATTATAAAGTATAAATACAATCTAAATGGAAATTTTCGTACTAACTAAACATCATAAATTATTGAAATAAAAAATAATTTTTCCAAAAACATTAATGAAAAATAATTTTAATGGAACAAAATATTATTGTTTCAAAACATTACAGTTGTAATTATATTTTTTTTGAAATTTATTTAACTTCTTAAAATAAGATCTATAGTAATAGAATAAATCAACATTGAAAGTATAGATCCCATTTCTGATAGTGAGAAAATGTCACAATAATTTAGAAGTAAAAATATTATCTTACAAGCAATTTAATTTGAAAGCTTATAAGATATAAACTATAAGTACAATCTAAATAAAAATTAAAACTATTGAGAGTTTGTTGTCATTTATTAATAGTTCATGTAAATTTGTTTTTGTTTACTGTATTTTTGAATTTATTTTTATTTTTCAAAAAAAAATTTCTCAATAAATAGGATTTTAAATATGTGACATTGGAATAAATCAATGTTGATGTGTCTTAGTACCACAATCTAATGTATGTACCTCATTCATACTCCATATCCAACATATATATCACTCTGGTGTCTTATATATAGGTGTTACTTCCACCTCATGTAGTGTTGCGGGAGCCTCCTCATGTTGTAATATAGAGAACTACCCAACATCATATGTGGTGGATTTCCCAAAATCATATGTGGATTCATATGGCTTAAAAACTCCTAAATATTGAAAAAATGAGATATAAAAGTCATCATTGGTGGAAGTTGGGGCCGGATTTCAGAAAAATATTTAAAATGATATCATTTTATTTTATTCTTTATTCTTTATTCTTTATTCTTTATTCTTTATTCTTTTTAATTAATTGGGTGTCCAAATGATTTGGGGTATATATATCAGGATAGCTCCAAATGTTTTAGCAATCTGGCCCTGATCATTTTAATTTTATAAATATGTATTTAGAATTACATAACATCATAATTATAATATATTTGTAAAAATATTTTCAAAAATATGTTTATATCATATAAATATAATTATAAATATATTTGTATTATATTTATATAATTGTTTTTATAGGTATAAATATAAATATATTTATATTTATGTTTATATTTATATTTATATAATTATATTAATATAAATATAATCAAAATTATATTTGAACCTGAACCCGATTATAAATATAATATATTTATATAAATATATTCAAACAAGTTCAGGCTTTAACCAGGCAGTGTGTTTTAGGTTAGGGTTTGAATTTGGGGATTTTAAAATGAGTATTAATCAAATTCGGGTATTTTATTTGTTAATCAGATTCAGGTTTGAATTTAATTTAGTGAAAATGATTAAAATAATTATAAATATAATTATATAGATATTTTTACATTATATTTATATAATTATTTTAATAATGATAAATATATATTTATAAAAAAATTATAAATATGTGTCACTCAGTCTCATGACACTTATTTTGTGGAAGGTACTCATTGGTTTTACATGTGTATCTTGAGTTCTTGAAATGTTTCACTGATGGTTCATTTCCCAAAAAATATCATTTTATTATTTTAATTTTGATATCGTGAAAGGGGTGATACCAAATGTGGTGTACATAGTGAGTGTTGAAAATAAATGAATCTTGGTGCAAGTAATTTGATGGATCCTATGGGACAAGAAAGGATGTTATGTTGAATGCCTAAACAATGCATCTATTTTCTATATTTATTTGTTTAATTTTATCAAGCAATTAAAATAGTAATTATTTTGTTCTGATTTGAAAACTTACATAGAAATATAGATTATAAAACAAAATTTATTCTTTTCAATAATTATATATATTTATATATATAATGTACAACACTAGAATAAATCAACATCGATGTCTTTTGTTACCACAACTCATCCTCACACCCACTTTGTGTTTGACGTGTACATCGCTCTAGTGTACTAGCTAAAGGAGAAATTTCCTCCTCATGCAGTGTCTCGACCTCAACAGAGGTCATATATGTTTGTGGTGTTAATGTTGTTGTGCACTGATATGCTGATGCTAGCGGCTCAATATGCAGTGTTACAGGTGCCTCCCCATATTACTACGTAGAAGAACAAACAACATCATATGTAGATTCATATTTCCATTACTGTAGAGGAATGATAGGATCCCTCAAAGATAATGAAAAAGGTATAAAGATATCATATAATTTATCAATGGAGGGAGTGTCACATGAGGTCTCCAGAAGCTGTGATATCATTTTCAGGTCCCACATCATCAGAGGTCCAAATATTTCGATCGCATAATCCACTTTCTACTGCACATGACACTCTCTCTGCTATTCAAGATCCTCTATCAATTGTGCATGATCTTATTCTTTAGTGCAGGAGACTATCTCAATCATTTCTCTATATATCATTGACTCTTCCCTCTCCTATGTAATCATCTCTATCATCTAGATGGCGATAGTGGTACATCATCCTCAGCGAGCACCACAGGTGCATAATCATCTTCAGGTGACTCAGTCAAAGCATGTGGATTGAGATATAATTGTGTCTTATCATCATAAACACTCTCACGTTTGAAATATAAATGATCTTTAAGAGCCCTCGGATCAGGATAAACTGCATTCTACCTAATAAATTCATCCTCCTGAGGATTAGTGATACGTATAATCCACTCTGGTTTGTCTGAACACAAATTAGATAACATTGAAATTAAAATAAAATATGGAATAAAAATATATAATAAAATTTAATAAACATACCAACTATTGAACACGTATCTCGTGGCGCATAAAATACATGATAGTGTGTCATTGGTATCAATATGTGTAATCTAATTCATCAGCTAACTGGAGGCATTCTATTAGATATCCATGTCGAAATATATTGTATTGGGAATGGGTTTCCCAACACTCAATGTAACTTGAATGATAGCATGACCAATCCATCACCTTCCTACCTATAAGCATAATAGTATGTAATGCATTAACCTATTGTTGTGCAATGAGGATATGTTTCATATAAACAAATTGTTTCATAATTTTCTCTAGTCGATTCCACTCAATGATTCATAAGTGGATGAGTGACACCGCTTCTCAACAATCTTTGACCATAGTTATGTAGTATGGTGTAAGAGAAGTATAGAAAAATCCAGTATACAGGGTCAATGAAACCTAAAATACCAACTCATAAAATAATTCATAAATCACCCCAATAATGTTACTAAGTTATCATTTCAATATCTCATAAAATTAAAAAAAATATAAAAAAATCAATGTTTAACTTACATAAATGAGCTGTATAACATTAAAAAATATGTTGAAATCTATGCACAGTATACCCCATGTTATGTACATAATGTTATGTCTAAATCTACCAATTAAAAAAACAATATATAGTATGTTTATAAATGATATTAATAAATTTATAAAACAACTCAAACAAATGATGTAAATATACCAACATCCCCAAGGACAATCTTGAAAAAGGTGTTGGGGAAGCGATGTTATAACTCTAGGAGTGATGCATGGAAAACGCCCCTAGACCCATATCCATAGTAGATCCATGTATCCTGAAATCTGTTTCACCTTTTCTTGACATGTTGTTCAGAGACTTCTATACATATGTGATAATACTATTCACCCCCAACTATATGTAATCATCTCTTCAAAATCATCAAGTAATGGTAGATACATCATGTGTACCAAGGTGATAGCGTAGTATACACACATCGTGACTCTGATTAGTCATATAATACACACACGTGTGGGTCGAATAAGCATCTCCTCATCAACATTATTTGGAATCGTGGATAAATTCTCATCAAGACAACCCATGAGTAATAGGGAACCATGGAAGTTACATGGTACATCGATAGTGCCAATGCCTAGTAGATGACGTATAACCTCACACCAGTCACCAATAGCCACACTCGTAATTTCCTATCCATGGATGGTATACTGAGCATGTAATCTTTATCCTCTAAAGTAATTTTTATCTCCCTCTTAGGGAGATGTATTATATGTGTCTCTGGTTTTCATATCTTAATTGGTGTAACAATTGAATGATGATCAGTAATCTTTAAGTCATGTACAAAAACTCCATAAAATCTAGCACACCTGAGGTATGGAAAAATGGTTTTCAAAGGTTCACTAGGGTGAAAATGTTGTGCTCTCTAGATAACAAGATGTCGAACAAGTCATTGGGATAGTACGTCACGTGACACATGAGACTGCTGGGTAGATAAGAGAGCTTCCACTATCTAAATGTTTGAATAATAAGACATTAGCAGTGAAAACTATTTGATTATAATAATATATTTTATTATAAATAAAAAAATGGTGGTATGAAAAGAGTGAACCAAGGAATCCAATCATCTCTCCAGCCTAGAGAGAACTATAACATTCCAACCAACATCATTGGGACTCAAGACATGCTCAACAATGGTATGACAAGGGGTGTTGACTAAAATCAACATTTAAGATGATTACCCCTCAATGAATAATTTTGAGAATGATTACTAGAAAATAGAGACAACCTCACACATGCATTAGAAGGTTGAACTAACTTCAACATTCACTCTCAATATCTTTGAACAATCCAACAATAAGTATTATCTTTCTATGTAGGTAGAAGTAGGATAAAATTTAAAGAGGGGGGTTTCACTTTAAAAAAATAATTAAATTATTGAATAATAAAAACTACTTTTAAAAAGATTTATGAGAATTAAAACATTTTAAAGACTTTAAAAAGAGTAATTGATACATGTAAAAAAAGAGAAAGTGAAACATAATAAATATATATGTTTATAAAAGTTGAATCATATAATAATGAGTGATTCAGAAATTATACAATTAAGCATATGAAATTATGATCATAACATTATTAAAAGATAAAATGGGAAAGAATAAAATAAACAACTTTACTTGATAAAGGAGTTCAACTAAATCTATTTGATGAACCCTTATGTATTCTACCCAAATTGTTTAAGGTTTTAATGTATTAGTCTCTTGGAAATAATGGTATCCAATATAACAAAACTATCTTTCTTTAGAATCGGTTATAGAAAGAAACTAGAATACAATCAACCCTATATTTTTAATGGTTGTATCTAGAAACCTCAAAGAGAAGTAATCTCTTTCCTTTTAGTTTCTTTGGAAAGAAACCTGATTCCCATAACTTTAAAAGGTACAGAGCACCAAAATAGAATATATAAGAAGAAGAAGAGGATTTCTAAATTTAATCTCATTTAGGCACAATCCTTATTCTATCAAATATGTAAGAAGAAGCACTGTGATAGAATGAGAAAAATATATAAGTGAGAATAATTTTATAATATGATCACACTCTTTATTGGAAGAAGTGATCACTTTGGAAATGAGATCACTTTGAGGATTTCAGGTCAGAATTATATGAATATATAAAAGGGTGGGAATTGTGTCCTTTAAAAACTCTTAGATATATAAAACTTAATCCGTCTTTATGATTTGTAAAGCAATGAAGCATTATATTCTTCAAATAAATTATGTAGTGGAAAGAGAAATAGAAAAACAAAATAATTTTTATAGTGGTTTCGGACACAAATATCCCCTAGTCTACTCCACCAAAACACTCTCAAAATGCTTGGTGTTTATCACTAAACATGTCCTCTTATCTAGAGACCTCAACAATTAAGTACAAGTAGTTGATAATTTACTAAAATTCTGGTTATTTTACAAGGAACCTTGACAACCAAAGCTTAGTATGAGAAGCTGACACTCCACTATGACTGTGTACAAGTATTAAACACTTTTGAAGAAAGACATATGACATAGATTTTTTAAAAAACTTCAGTACACAGTTTCAGTACAAACTAAAAAAATTAGATCTCTAGTGGTACATAAAAATGATCTTCAAAAAACTTTTCGTTAGAAGAATCTATGATCTTACTATTTATAAAATATTGTTAAACACACAATAGTAGCAAGAACAAAATTTTAAGAGTAGTGTAATGAATGCTTAGAAAATTATAAAAATGTATGTCTCTAACATGTAGTGCTGAAAATAACTTCAAAAAACTATAATAAAAAGAATAAAAAATAGATAGAGAATCACCAACATGATAAAAAAACAATAATATATCAAAACATGCATGTATCCAAAGTATAGTCTTTCAAAGAATCAGATAAATCATCACCTAAACATATTTTCTACATAGAAAACTTTGTATTTAACAAAAAAGTTTGGTTTTATTCAGGTTAAACAAATCCGAAAATATCACCTCCTAGAACATGAACTTTAAAAAAATTAGCATGTTTGAAATTTTAATCTAACCACCTTCTAAAATTCATAACTTCCATTATAAATATGAAAAATTTAATCCATTGTTTAAGCATATTTGTATTTTTCTTTAAATGACTTTTAATTATATAAATTCTCGAATTAAACCATTGAAAAAATATTGGGAAATATCTAAAATTGAAATCTCATAGATGACATATTCAATATAGGGTTGTGCTATGTAAGGATAACATCAAAAATATGGTTGTCACGACCCGTACCTCAGACCCCATGCCATGACAACCCCAAGCCCGCCTTCCATAGGCTAGGGGCTGGTGACTACCACCGAAAGGAATATTCCCTAAAATGGGAAGGCATTTCCTTTAAAACTGTACATACACATGGTCCAAGAACACAACAAGAAGAAACTGTGAAGTAAATTGCTGTAGTAAAAGAGTGTTGAAAGCAAAGGGGGTAGGAATACAAGCCCAACTGTAAAAGTAAAAGTAAAACTGAAAGGAACAATATGACTAAAAAGGAAAAAATAGCTACCGGGTTGTCCTCTGAGGATCCTACCTGAAGGGTAGGTAGATATCTCCTCCTTATCACTCCACATCTGCCTGTGTCCTCCACGTACCGCCTAGTCCTAGCTCCCTCAAACCTCAGTTCAGCTACTCATCGTATGCACAAGACACAACAAGGTGAGGGCGAAGCTCGTGCAATGGTGAGTATAACAATACTTAGTAAGGACCCCGAGACCCATGAAAGTATCTCATAATTTCACAAAGGAAAACCACAAAGCATGATCACAATCACAGAGCACAAAGCAATAAACATAGCTCAGAAAGAGTCTCAGCTCAAACAGGGTTTTTGGTGAAGTATAGAAGTACAAATGATTAGTCACGAAGCTAAACCATATTATTCTATAAAGAGGCATTGCTGCTGACCATATGAAGTCTGACCCACATAGGATCAATAGGTAACTAACCCCCGAAATAACCCACAGAGGATCTGATCCACCTAGGATCGATAGGTAACTAACCCCCGCAATGACCCATAAAGGATCTGGTCTGCCCAGGATCGGTATATTAATGAACCACGATGGGCTGCTCTAAGGAAGGTGCTCGTCGGGTCGCGAGGTGTTGACCCACACAGGACTGTTAGGTGCTGATCCACATAGGGCCTCTAGGTGCTGATCCATATAGGAACACTAAGTGATGATCCACATAGGACTTCTAGGTGCTGACCCACATAGGATCGCTCAGTGATAACCTTCGTATGATCTGTCTCTAACCTCCACCTCATTGCCAGCCACTAGATTCCTCTCACCCGGTGCCCTTGAGTTACATTGAGTTTTCCACTCGAGATATTTCTCGTTCGTCGACTTACACTAAGCTCCAAAAAGGAGTAACCCAAAGGACCACCATGTTGTAAGGGTTTCAATGCGACAGACGACGCGTTAATCAGATGCTCGGTCTGTGAGTTATAAGGGTTTTAGCTCCGAGGTCCCGGTTGGATTCGGGTTCAATCCAACCCAATAACAATTAAAATATCTCTAAAAATCAATTTTAGTATACCAAAAAGGATCATCTCAATCCAAGGGTCCCAACTCCGCAGACGGTTCGTGAAACGGATGCCTGGTTCCCAAGTTATGGCCTTTAAAAGTTTCTGGGACCGGTTGGGCCTGGGTCCTGTCCGACCTGGTCGGACTGACCCGGCTCGACCCAGTATGGGATGGTCCATGGTGGACTCGGCCTACTAGGCCGAGCTCCGCCCAGCCTGCAAGGGGGGAAGCCCGCAAAGGGCGGACCTTCCATATAGAACGACCCACAAGGGGGCGACCCGCAAAGGTGGCGGCCTAGTAGAGCAGCGGCCTGGTCTGAGGGGGAGCACAACCTAGCCCGAGGAGGGTGTGGTCCGGTCTGAGGGGGAGCGTGGCCCAGCTCGAGGGGGGGGGGGGGGGGGTCCGGTCCAAGGGGTATCAAGGCCCGTTGCGGGGTCTTCCCTAGTCGGCACGGGGAGTGTGACCCCCCGGTCTTCCGAACTCCTGAACGACCCAGAGGTCGTTCAATTTGAAGAGCAGCAGCACCGCGTGGGCGCCGCTTGGTTGACGCGGAACCCGACGGAGGTGTGGGTTCAGCCTCTGGTAGGGATTCTGTTTGTTGGAGGTGCGTTGGTCATGCCGCCTCCCGCTCACTGGCAGCGCGGTGGTCGCGCTGCCTCCTTTTCCGCAGTCAACCATCGTTCCGGCTGCCTCTTCCATTTTCACACCTGCAGCGTGTGACAACTCGCCACACCACCTCTACGGATGGCCAATGTCAGCCGCTCTGATGACCTTCGCAGCTCCGTGTCATGGCCTCCTCTTGCGGCGTGCGTCAGCGCACTTTCTCCTTTGTATCCATTCGGTGTCGCCGCACCGGTGGTCTTCCATGGAGGGCATAATATTAGCAAAGTGGTGGAGGGTTCGGGCCGTGTTTGTTAGGCCCACTCCCTCCACGTTATCTCATAAATAAAGTGGAGGATAAAGGGGGTTCAATAAATTTACATGAATTCAAAACAGAAAATCAAAACCCCTACCTCAAAAATCCATTGGAGAATGTCTGTGCTTGAAGGTGGGGTGATGATCTTCATTCCCGCCACAGGCTTCCAATGACGTTGCTTGCACATCGTCCTTCAGTTCAGGGTTTTTGGGTTGCTCGTCATTGTTTGATGGAATTGGCTCCATCCTCCAAGGTTTTGTCATCTCGGCACTCCTTCATCACTTCATTATTTGGCAAAGCTGTGCTGGTACTTCCCCTCAAGCTCCATATATATAGGATAGGGAGAGGATAAGTAACGACATTGGGATATAATGGGGATCATTAATTAGGAAGCTTCCTAATTTCCTCAACATTTCTATTACTTAGATTATAGGGTCAATCCATTTAAAGGATTGACAGACCGCTGGCCCGACACACCACTTTTCCATTGGAGGTTATGAAAGAAAGATAAAATAATAAAATTATTTCATTTCATTTCTTTTAAAAAAATCATAAAACATAACTTTTTCTCCAGGACTACTGTGGTCAAAGTAAAATCTCCCTTAAGTGAATATCGGCACTGTGGATTCAACGATGCCCTCAAATTTTTAATCCGAGCAACGGTTCAAAAGTTAGAAAACACAGATCACGCGGTTACTGAACGTACCTTAAAAAAAGTTCATAAATTCATTCTGGACACTCCGGGCCTCGGAATCATGCACTGAAAATTTTCACAGGCTCGTAATAATTCCATATAATTAAAAAAATACATGGAAAATCTGGGTCTTTACATTCTCCCCACCTTAGGGCTTTTCATCCCCAAAAACCACAACATAGACTAAGGAAACAAAAATGGGTACTAAGCATGAATCTGAGCCTCCCGCTCATACGTGATCTCCTTGAGGTTCCCATGTTGCCAGCGAACATGAACTAGAGGTATCGAATGCCCATGAAAGACCCGCCCCTATCGATCCTCAATCTATAAAGGAAGCTCTGTACACGTCGCCCCATCATTGAAGTCCAGCTTGCCATGGTCGATGATGTGAGATGGGTCATGAACGTATCTCTTTAGATCAGATACATGGAAGACATAGTGCACCCTCTCCAACTATGGTGAAAGTTCCAAGAAGTATTCCACCTCACCTATCCTCCGAAGTATCAAAAAAGGTCTGATAAACCTCGATGATAACTTTCCGCCTCGGCCAAATCTCTGTAGTCCCCTTCAAGGAGAGACTCTCAAGAATACATGGTCCCCATCCTGGAACTCCAAAGTTCTATGTCTCCTATAAGCATAAGACTTTTGTCTACTATGTGCAGTCTTCATCCGCTCCTAGATGACCTGCACCTTTTGAGTAGTAGCTTGTACCAACTCTGGACCCATAATTGCCGACTCCCCTGGGTCTGTCCAGCATAGAGGTGATCTGCAAGGTTGACCGTATAGGGATTCGAATGGCGCCATACCGATGGTGGAGTGATAACTGTTATTGTATGCGAACTCCACCAAGGGAAAGTGATCCTCCCAACTGCATCCAAAATCTAGGACGCATGAACAAAGCATGTCCTACAGTGTTTGTATTGTATTCTCTATATGATAATCCCTCCGAGGATGAAAGGTGGTGCTCAAACTCAGTTGAGTCCCGAATTCCTACCATAATCCCTTCCACAATTGGGATGTAAAATGTGTTTCATGGTCAGAGAAGATCGTCGATGACACCCCATGAAGTCGCACAATCTCTTGTACGTAGAGGCATCCCAAGCCCACTACTGATCCCTGCTCTCGAATAGGTAGGAAGTGGTCCGACTTGGTGAGTTTGTCAATGATCACCTAGATGGAATCATGTCCCCTAGATGTATGTAGAAGACCTATCACAAAGTTCATAGAGATCCCATACCACTTCCACTATGGCACCTCTAGTGGCTGTTTTAAGTCCGCTAGAACCTATTGCTCGACATTCACTTACTGAAACGTGAGGCATCAGGAAACAAACTCTGTTATAGCCTTCTTCATCCCTAGCCACCAGTGCTGACCCTAGAGGTCCTGGTATATCTTCTCTACACTAGGATGTACCGCCAGAGGGGACATATGGAACTCCCTCAACACCTCCTCCTGTAATGCCACTAGTACCATGGTACGTCCTTTGAAGAGGATGATGTTATCCCCACCTTTAGAAAATCCTTCAGGTGCCTATCCTGAGGATATCTGAGCACGTCGAGCCTCACAGTTAGTGTCCCCAAGGTGCACCTCACTGACTCGCTGAAGGAGTGGTGGAGTTACAATCATAGACTAGAGGTAAGCTACTCCATATCTATCCACGAAAGATATCTACATCGCAGCTAACTGCTTTGTTGCCTCACTCAGAAATTATAGATCAGACCTCCTGCTGAGTGTATCTACTACCATGTTCCCCTTCCCAGGAGTATAGACTATCTCAAATTCATAGTATTGGAGAAACTATATCCATCGTCGTTGTCTCAGGTTCAATTCCTTCTGAGAGAAGATATACCTGAGTCTCTTGTGATCAGAGTATACTATAAAGCGTTCACCCATCAAGTAATGTCTCCACATCTTCAAGTCTAAGACCAATACTGCAAACTCTAGGTCATGGGTAGCATAGTTTTGATCATGTTTTATTAGATGTCTTGATCCATAGGCGACCACTTCTCACTCCTACATCAGGACACACCCAAGTCTAGTCCCTGATGCATCATAGTAGACTACATACCCAATGACTTCTTCTGGTAGCCTCAAGACGGGGGCACTCATTAGTCTCTTCCACATCTCTTCAAAACTGTACAGGCATCTCTCCGTCCACACGAAGGGCTGCCCCTTCTTCATCAACGCTGCCAAGGGTGCTGCAACTATAGAAAATTCAGGGACGAATCTTTGGTGGTAACCAGCCAACCCCATGAAACACTACACCTCGGTCACACTCTTGGGTGGCTCCCAAGCAAGTTCAACCTCTATCTTCACTAGATCCACGGAAACTCCAGCCTCTGAGATAATGTTTCCTAGAAAGTGGACCTCTTATATCCAGAAATAGCACTTCGAGAGATTACCATAAATTTAGTGCTCTCAGAGTGTATCCAAAACTATCTGCAGATGATAGGCATGCTCCTACTCCTTTGTTGAGTATATCAAGATTTCATCGATGAACACCACCACAAAGTGATCGAGGTATGGCTGAAAGATCCTGTTCATGAGCCCCATGAACACCGTTTGGGTGTTGGTCATGCCGAAATGCATAAACAAGAAATCATAGTGGCTATATCGACATCTGAAGGTCGTCTTCTGCACATCCTAATCTTATAGTCTGAGCGGATGATAGCCTAATCTAAGGTCTATCTTAAAAAACCAACGAGCACCCTTCAGCTGATTGAAAAGATCATCAATCCTCAGAAGTGGATATTTGTTCTTAACGGTCACCTCGTTCAGGCGCCGATAGTCCACACAGAGTCTCAAACTCCCATCTGCCTTATTGGTGAACAAAATTGGGGATGCCCATAGAGAAACACTGGGCCTTATGAACCCCTTTCCCTACAAGACCTCCAACTATACTTGTAACTCACAAATCTTTACATGAGCCATCTAATATTCTAGGGTAGATATCAATACTATCCTAGGGTATAGGTCGATGTGAAAGTCTACCTATCTATGTAGAGGTAGTCCTGGAACATCATTAGGAAAGAAATCGGCATACTGGTCCACCACTATAGGATAGCTCAGACTCTCAACATCTACTGCCCCAAGGGTAAGGCTAGCCAACTGATGTGTAATCGGCTGCACCTTCCTCTGGGTAAGTCCATCATATTCTACAAAGGTTCCCTTCTCAATGGTGAAGAAAAACCTGGTCCCATCTATGTGGACACACCGCACCTTGTTCCTAATATAGTCGATCTCATCATGGACTATGGATAACCAGTACATACCCATGATGACATCGTAAGGCCTCGATGCCACTACTAGGAGATCCCAGCCGAAGCTCTCTCCTCCTTGAGTAAGATCACACTACTGGAACCAGTGTGTAATCGTCGAATCTACTCCTATAAGAGTCTCTAGCTGTAAGGATCGAGCCAACGACTCCACCAAAATCTCAGAGCTCCGAATGAGGGTCATGGAAATAAAAGAGTGACTGGAACATGTGTCTATAAGAACTAAATCTAGGGTGTATTAGACACAGATTGTACCTCTAATCATCTCCGAAGCATCGTGGTCGTAGGCCTCAGCTGCCTGGAGCTGGGCTTGTCCCTGTCCACCTACTCCTTGCGGTCGGGGTGGGCCACCTAGTAGTGGTGGCGGTAGGACCACAAATCGTCTCCCACCACCTACTTCATGACCAGCTCTGCCTCCACGTCCTCCACCCTATGGAAATACTCGTTCAAACCTCTACCTCTACCTCGGCAGTCCCTCGACTGTCTTTTGGTCGTTTGTACGACGGGTCAGGTAGTCACGAGCCATGTGGCCATGCCCGCTGCATGTGTAACACTGCTTGTCCCTCACCTGACCTCCTCTACCTCATGAGCCCCGCACCTCCGAACCTGCATCTCGGGGTCGTCCACCAAAAGGTCTGGTCCACTTGGTCCTATGTGTCATCTACCTGCTACCTTTTGTAGATGAATCTGCTACCTGAAATCTGGTTGTGTCTCTTGTTGTCGATTCCTGCTCAGCTAGGAAGCTATCCACCAAAAGTGCTCACTCTAGCACCTCAGCCTGAGTCGGTATGCTGAGAGATACCATCGATGCTTTGATATCCTATCGGAGACCCTTTTCAAAGGTTTGTGCCCTGAAGAAAGGGTCGCATACTATGTCGGTGGAGTAGCGGGAGAGATCAGTGAACCTCGCCGAGTATTGGGCTACTGTCATGTTGCCCTGATGTAAGTGTAGCAGCTCCTATATACGCACAGAGTGTAAGGTCTCTAGGAAGAAATTTTCCCTGAAAAGGCTCTTGAAGTCCATCCAGATGAGAGTCGCCTCATCGTGTATCTAGATCATCAAGCTCCACCATCTCTCTATTACATCCTGGAAGAGAATGGATGCTAGGATCACTATAAGGTCAGCTGGTGTCCCAACCAAGCGGAAAACTCTGACTACAACCTTCATCCAGTCCTCAGCCACCTACGGGTATGTCTCGCCTCGGAACCTCAGAGGCCTCTGTCGTTGAAACTCATGCAATGAGCTCAGTCGGCGTGCACCCTCTGCTGGTGGGGATGGTGGCAATAGCTTCCCAATGGGTTGTGGTGCTGCCGGTACACCACCCGAAGGTGCTAACACTGTAAGAGGGCCCTGCACCAAGGCCTCATCACTCGGTGGTCCTTCATCGCATACTCTCTCAGGAATCCTTGCCGGTTTTCTACATGGCGACATCCTGAAACAAGACAGGTGTGCCATGGTCAATTATTTATACCTGGTGAGATGACTCAAGAGATCAAAAAGAAAACTTTTCAAAATGCATGCAATCAGTGTTTTTGTACGCTAATTTGGAAATCAGAATTTCGGGTCTTGGTGTGTAGATACATCGGCCACCGCACCAACACTGGACTCCCCAAACTGAAAACCACAATCATAACACTTAACACTATTGCTACACTGAAAATATCATAGTCCTAGTTCTTTGGTAGAACCGAACTCCTCTGATACCACTTTGTCACAACCTGTCCCCTGGGGCCTATGCCATAACCACCCCAAGCCCACCTTCCATAGGATAGGGGATGACAACTAGCACTGAAAGTAATATTACCTAAAATGAAAAGGAATTTCCTTTAAAACTGTACAAACACATGGTCTGATAACACAACAAGAAGTAATTTTGAAGTAAACTTCTCTAGTAAAAGAGTATTGAAAGCAATGGGGGCCGGAATACAAGACCAACTATAAAAGTACAAGTACAATTGAAAGGAACAATACGACTGAAAGGGAAAATAGATACTAGGTTTTCCTCTGAGGATTCTACCTGAAGGGTAGGTACAGATCGCCTCCTCAGCATTCCACGTCTTCTCATGTCCTCTGCGTACCGCCAAGTCCTGGTTCCCTCAAATCTCAGCCCATCTGCTCATCGTCTTCACAAAACACAACAAGGTGCGGGCGAAGCCCATGCATGGGTGAGTATAACAATACCCAGTAGGGATCCTAATACCCTCAAAGGTCTCTCATAATTCCACAAAGTAAAACAACAAGTCATGATCTCAATCACAAAGCACAAAGCAATAGACATAGCTCAAAAAGAGTCTGAGCTCAAACCAGGTTTTCAGCGAAGTATAGAAGTACTTATGATTAGTCGCGAAGATAGATCAACTTATTATGTCAAGAGGCACTACTAATGACCATACAGAGACTGACCCACATAGGATCAATATTTAACTGACCCCCGTAATGACCCACATATAATCTGATCCACCCAGGATCGGTATATCGCTGAACCATGACGGGCCACACTAAGGCTGGTGCTCGTTGGGTCGTGAGGTATTGATCCACATAGGACTGCTAGGTGCGGATCCGCACAGGAACTCTAGGTGTTGACACACATAGGATTTCTCGGTACTAACCTCCATATGATCTGTCTCCAACCTCCGCCTCACTGCCAGCCACTAGAATCCTCGCACCCGGTGCACTCAAGTTCCGTAGAGTCTTCCACTTGAGATATAGTTCGTACCTAGAACACCACTAATATCCAAAAAGGAGTAATCCGAAGTACCTCCATATTGTAAGGGTTCCAACGAGATAGACATCATGTCAATCGGACTTTTGGTCTGTGAGTTATAAGCGTTTTAGCTTCGAGGGCCTGGTTGGATTCATGTTCGATCAAACCCGGTTATACTCCAATTGTCTCCAAAACTCAGGTGTAGTATACCAAAAAGGATCGTCTAGATCCAATGGTCCCATAACCATAGACGGTTCTTCAAACGGACGCTTGGTTCCCAAGTTATGGCCCTTTAAAAGTTTCTCGACCTGGGCCTGGTCCGTCCCGGTCGGATTAACCTGGCCTGACCTTGTCTAGGCTGGTCCATGGCGGACTTGGCCCACTGGGCCGCGTTCTGGCCCAACCCTCAAGGGGGAGGGCCGTAAAGGGAGGCCCGCAAGGGCAGATCGGCCCATATAGGAAGACCCGAAAGGGGCCGACCTGCAAAGGCAGCAGCCCGCTAGGGTGGTGGCAGTCCGGTAGGGCAGCGTCCCAGTAGGGCGGCGGCTCGATCTGAGGGAGAGTGCAGCCCAGCCCGATAAGGGAGTTGTCTGGTCCGAGGGGGAGTGCAACCTGGCCTGAGGGGGGGGGGGGGCGATCCGGTCTGAGGGGGGAATGGCCCGCTGTGGGCTCTGCCCTAGCTAGCATTGGGGGTGTGACCCCCGGTCTCCCGAACTTCCGAATGGCCCGAAGGCTGTTCGGTTTGCGAAGCGGTGGTGCCAAATGGGCGCCCCTCGGTCACCGTGAAACCTGCCAAAGGCGCGGGTTTGGCCTCTATCGTGGCTTTGGCCATGACTTCTATTCGCCGGCAGCATGTTGGTCGCGCCGACTCCTGCTCGCTGGCAGCGTGGTGGTCGCGCCGCCTCCTTTTCCGCGGTCGGTAGTCCTGTCGGCCGCCTCCTCTATTTTTCGTAGCTGAAAAGCCGCGACCCTTTGCTAACTGGTGGCGCACGACGGCGCACCGCCCCACCTCTGCATTCGGCTGGTGTCAGCCGCTCCAATGACTGCCACAACTTTGTGTCATGGCCTCCTCTTGCGGAGTGCATCGGTGCATGGCCTCCTTCGTAGCCGGTCGGTGCCGTTGTGCCAGCGATCTTCCATGGAGGGTGTAAGATTAGAAAAGTGGCGGAGGGTTTGGGCCGTCTTCGTTAGGCTCGCGGCCTCCACGTTAGCTCATAAACAAGGGGGAGGATAAAGGGGGTTTAATAAATTCACTTGAATTCAAAACAAGAAATCAAAACCCCTACCTCGAAAACCCGTTGGAGAACGTCCATGCTTGAAGGTGTAATGGTGATCTTAATTCCTACCACATGCTTCCAATGATGCTTCTTGCACGTCATCCTTCGGTTCGGGGTTTCTAGGTCGCTCGTCACTACTCGCCGGAACTAGCTTTTTCCACCAAGGGTTTGGAATCTCGGCACTCCTTCATCACTTCTTTTTTTGGAAAAGTTGTTCCGGTACTTCCCCCCAAGCTCCATATATATAGAAGAGGGAGAGGGTAAGTAACGACGTTGGGAATTAATGGGGCTCATTAATTAGGAAGCCTCCTAATTTCCCCAACATTATTGTTACTTAGATTGTAGGGTCAAGCCATTTAATGGATTGATACATCGTTGGCCCCACACACCGCTTTTCCGTTGAAGGTTATGAAAGAAAGATAAAATAATAAAATTATTTCATTTCATTTCTTTAAAAAAAGTCACAAAACGTAATTTTTTCTCCAGTCCTACTGCAGTCAAAGTAAAGTATCCCTTAAGCGAATCCTGACACTGTAGATTCAACGGTGCCCTTGGATTTTTAATCCAATCAATAGTTAAAAAGTTAGAAAATGCCGGCCATGAATTTACTGAACATACCATAAAAAAAGTTCAAAAATTCATTCTGAGCACTCTGGGCCTCGTAATCACACGCCTAAAATTTTCACAGACTCGTAATAATTCCATATAATTAAAAACAATTAAATGGAAAATCTGGGTCTTTACAATGGTTGACAATATAAAATTGATTCAAAATTTTGTGCTGATAAACCATATGTTAAATTTTAAAATTTAGTTTTCATCATAAAAGTTAGGTTTCTTGTTCTAATGTTTAGTCAAAATTTATGGTTCCAAGAGTAGTTTTCTTTAACAAAATTTAGCTTCACAAACTGAACATTTACCTTAAACATAAGGTGATGAACAATGATTTAAGACTTCTTCAAAATGTCTATAATACTAAAGAAAAGTAAACTTCATCCAAATTAAAACTTAATGAACTTTTAGAATTATAGGGGAAACAATTATTCCAATAAATAAAATCTTGAAATCGACTTAGAGAAACTTGATTAGTAAATAAATGAGGGTATTTATGGGAATCAAATCAATGAGAAATTAATTAAATTGTTGGATCAACATATGCCCAAAAATCTCCCCCTTTTTGATGATCACAAAACCCATATAAAATATTCATAGAAATATAAACACAAAAATAGGTTTTAATTATTATTTAAACAATTAGAGATCAAATAAAAAAAATTATTTTTCCAAATTTCTCATAGAAAGCATAAAACAATTAATTTTAAGGATTAGAAAAACATGTGTGGTTATTCAACTTACTTACTATAATGGTAAAAAGATTAAAATATGCAAGGATTATTAAAATAATAATAGAATGTTGTGTTTATCCATAATTTCTCCATAATTTTATGATATCAAAAATAAATTATAAAAATTGAATAAAACACATTCAATATAGTACAAAACTATAAGTGAATGTTTATGTTTTTCCATAGATAAATGTATCCTAAAATTGAATAGGGTCTTAAATATAAGACTACATAAACCGTAAATAAAAAAAGAAAGATAAAAAATAATATAAAATAAACAAAAAGTTTCTTTTTATTATTTTTTTCAGATTAAAAAATAATTTTGGCATAAGGATTTCAGGTAGGCTAAGGTGGAGATTGAGAATAGTGGTCAATGATAGGTTCATCATAAGAAGAGTTTTTGGTTAGGGAATAATGAATAATTTGATATACTACCTTCATATCCTCTACCTATAAATTAAAATTTGTATTCATTAGCCCTTCCCACTACTTCATCAACATTTTGGACAATTGGAACATTTTCAAGACTTTAATCAAGTTTACTTTCAAAAAATTATGAACAAACTCAGCTGAATAAAAATATATTCTCACAATTTCACCAAACTAATTGACCAAACTCTTAACCCCAGGTTCAACATAAGTTAACCTCTTAATTAAGAATTTTTTATTTTCCAAGAGAGTTTATAGTGGAATACTATCACACTATAAGCTTGGAATCCTATCATTTATGACCGAAAAAACAGATATAAGTCACTCCAACCTTATTATCAAATCTGTAGATGTTGTTGTAGTTGCGGTAAAATCCCTTCCTTGGCTTGAACTAACTCTAACCGACTCAAACTGACTTACCAAATACTTTTTCAAACATCCAATATCTGATTTTTAAACTGATTATCCTCTTATTTTTCTAATCTAATCAGTCATCTCCCTCCTAAAATCATCAAAACCACTTCTTGAAATCGAACTTTATTTCAAAATTTATAACTAGGCCCAAACAAATTCAAAATTTTTGTATGAATATAATAACTTCTTAAAACTTCAACTACATGTTGATAACTCTGAAGTTATCCATTTAATCTCATATATTCTTCTTTAACTTCATTAAATTTATAAATTAGTGCCATAGTAAATGAGTGGGCCCTCTCCTCATAAAAATCATCAAAAGAATCAAATGATTATATTTTAGGTATTTTTGAGGGGTTTATAGCTTCAACCAACTAAATTGATTGCACTTCTATCTCTTCACTGGATGGAGATGATAATTCTCCAAGAAATTCAGTCTTTTCATGATCCCCCTCTTCAGTTATCCTTTCCAAGGATTCATTATTAAGAGAAACTGTCTCATCTCCAATCAGCTCAGTTGCTTCAATTATAGGAGTTCAAACTTGCTCCTTAGAATGATCTTTATCAATATATATCTCCTCAGTATGAGTAACCTACTCATCATGCTCAGCAAAAACTTCCTCAACTATTATTTCAATTGAAACTAATACACCAGCTTCCTCTATTATTTCTTCACAAACTAAAATAACTTTCTCTTCTACTCTTTATTCACCGAAAAAGGGTTGATCTACCTCTCCAACCACTGGAACTACAACATGTTAAATAGGTTATTCCCTTATTCTTGGCCTGAGAACAATCACATCACCATTATCTTCACTAGATGGAACTTTATAGAATGTGTGGAATTGATGAACTCCCCCTACCCTAGTAGGGATATTTTCATCCACCACATTCCTTCTTCTTTTATTGATTGTAATGTTGGACACACCAACAGACTGAACCTATGGACCATTATCTACTTGAGATATACCTCGTACTCCTTCAAATCTAGATTCTCCAATATCATCTCCACCAAACCTTATTGAACCATATGAATTTAAACTTTTTTATCTCCCTAATCTTGAGCTCCATATTGTTCTTCATCTTCAGCACCAATGGGCATCAAATTACCCTTGGTTATGCTTTAGAAAAATCAAAATTTCCTTAGCATTAAAAAGGATAAAACATTACTATGTTGGAACATCATTCCTTTCTAGATATCACAGATCAAACCTTTATTATAAAGAAAAATAGAAACTAGACTCCCGTAAGGATAGAATGAAATCCTATTATCCTTATGAAAATAATGATGCACATACCTCATCATAAGCCTACTGAAATTCAATTTGATGTCACTCAACATCAAAAAAATTAGATACATATCAAGTAAAATAATTTTCCTCAACTCGACTATCCTTGGAAATAACACTGTTTGGATGAACTTGACCAACACCTTCTAGTCTGCCTCTAAATCCTTTATAAGAATTTTTTTAATTTGGGAGTTACCAAAAAGGAATTAAATTATATCTACAGATTTATGAATCACATCCCCTTTCTATCTTAAATTTAAGTGAAAAATTCCTTCTTGGGTCCATAAAAAATCTGATAAATTTCTATAATATAGATTGAAAATTATTTTTCATTTAGATTTAAGAAACGACATCCTCTACATCACCAAAACTGAACTATTCATGATCGAAAAACTCTTTTACTTACTTCTAAAATACATAATTTGTATTCCTCACATAAAATATGGACTCTAGAACTTAGAGTCTCAAGGATTGTTTTAGCAGTAGATTATTCTGGAAGAGCCACTCAAAATAAATGACTTTCCTTTGCAGGATTTCTCTTTCTGAACTCAAGGTCCTCTATCCCTTAATTCCACTAAGTATGGCTTCATAAGTTCTCTTAGTCTCCACCATTTTGAAAATCATAATGTTTGAGGTTCAAAAAATTAGGGTTCAATATAGATATTGAGAGATCAAGAGGATGAATGGGTTCAAGTTAGAAGGTGGTAGAGAGAGTGGTAACTCTGACAATTTCAAGTGGAATTTTAGTTTCTCATGCTCAAATTATAGAGTAATAATTTGGGGTTTTTAAATTTGAAAATAAAATTTTAAAGGAAAAATATACATATAATATTTTTTTAAAGAATTTATAAAATGAATAATCAATAAAAATAAAAAAAAATTAATCATAAAAAAAATTAAAGTTAAGAAGAGATTAATAAGTAAAGTTAAAAACTTTCATAAAAATTAAATAAAGATAATCCCCTTAATAGAATAAAAACTAGCAGTGGGAAGTGGTTTATTGAAAATATTATCAAGTTCATATTCAGAATTAATAAGTTCCAAAGATATATCTCATTTATTGACATGATCTCTTTGAAAATGATGTTTTTTATCAATATGCTTTGTCTAAGAGTAAATCATAGGATTTTTTGAAATATTAATAGCACTGGTATAATCACATAAAATAGGAATATGATTAAAATTTAGCCTAAAGTCCAGAAGAGTGTGTTTCATCCATGAAACGTGTTTACAAAAACTTCCAGAAAAAAATATATTATGCCTTAGCTATTAGCAGTTCAACTGAATGTTGCTTTTTACTAGAACACGAAACTAAGTATTTTTATAAAAAATGAAAAGTACTCGAGGTGATTTTTCTATCTAACCTACAACCTCCAAAGTCAGTATTTTTATATGAAATTAAATTAAAACCATAATTATTTGGATATAACAGAGATAGAAAAACATCTTCTTTTAAATAGCTAAAAATTATTTTAACAATAGCTAAATGGGACTCCTTTAAGTTTGATTGAAATCTCACATAAAGGAAAAAATATATTTAATGCTTTATATACTATAAGTAAGATATAAAAAATATCAATCATACCTCTATAAAACTTGTTTCCTAGTAGTTTTCCAACTTTATCTAAATCAGGTTTTATATTAGTACGCATGGAAGTTTCATAATATAAACTATTTTCAAGCCCAAACTTTTTCAAGAAATGAATAATATATTTACACCAATTTAAAGTATTTAAAAAATCTTTTTTTATAAATTTTAAATCCAAGAATAAAATTTAATACTCCTATTATACTAATTTTAAGTTCATTTTGCATATGTTTGGAGAAATCATTACAAATTTTTTGATTATATGATACAAAAATAACATCATATACATATATTTTAACTATTAATATATAAGAAGAAAATATTTAATTGAAAAGGGTAGGATCATATAATCCAATTGAAAACCCATTTTTTAAAATAAAATAACTTAATACTTCATTCATACAAAGACCTAGTTGCTTATTTAAGTCCATAAAGAGAATTATTAAGTTTAAAAATAGAATTTGGTAGATGAGGATATTAAAAACCTAGATGTTTCTCATCATAAAACTCCTCCAATAAATAAATTTTAAAAAAGAATATTTGAAATCCATTTTTTATATTTTAAAATTTATATGTGATGAATAGGCCAAAAGTGTAATAACCCAAACCTTCATAAATAAAATTCCATTCTTGAATAAATAAATATATCATTAATAAATGTAGCTATAGAAAATACATACTCTACTTTGGTTATTTTAGACCATTATAACACTACTAGAAATTGGACTTTTTGTGTTGGCACTATTAGTGGCCTCCAAAAGCGGTCACTAAAGAGAGTATGAGCGACCGCTTTTGGGAGCCTCTAATACGTAAAATTAATCCAACAATATTTGTCCACCTACATTCATTTTCTTCATGTTTTCCCACTAAAACACACCATCACAGCACACCATCAACTCTGATGCCACCCTCATCGCCTCAAGTGCCCCCCAATAGGCATTGACCACCCTCAGTCTACCCTCTAAAACTTTTGGTGGTCCTCTGGTTGTACCCTAACATCTTCCCACCATGCCTCATGTTCCATTGACATAACCCACTTCCCTCCAGCCACCGCACATCTACTATGGCCGATGAATGAAGTTCACGACATCCTACTATGTCTCCTCTCATATCCCCACTTTTCATCATCTATATCTTGCACCCAAAATTTGTTTTCTATGTCAAGACCATTAGATACCACCAAAATTTGTTGATTTCGGTCATTAGTGACTTAGAAACCACAATCACCAAAAGTGGTCATTTGGCAGATGCTAAAGACCTTATTTCAAGGAGTGTAGCCTATTATATTTAAAATAATATTAAGAATCATAACAATTGATAATATAAATTCTATACAATGACCATTAAGATTATTATATATTAAGGTTTATGATAAATTCCAATTGATATAGATAAAATAAGTGATGACTCTGACTAGTGGGATCATACCCAATAAAGCTCATTTATCAAAGATTCCAAAGGAGGTAGAATAACTGGAATTTTCCCTTGACCAATACCAAGATGATATTCAATAACTGATGCACGAATGAAACTATTTATAGGATAAGTTCAAACTCATTGAGATCATGGCCAAAACCATGTACTCTGAACCACCCCATGAAAGTTTCATCATCCCACACCTTACCCTTAGGGAATTCACTGGCTTAATAAAGGGTTATGTATATAGACCCTAATGGTATGAATTTTTATATTTCTCTATATAATAAATAATTATACCTTTTAATATTACTTTATAATGATCAATGAAATTATTATAAAAATTATATTTTTATAAAAAGAAACAAAAAAATTATTTTTGGGAGGTATATAATTTTGATCAAAACACTCTTTATGAATTCAATAATTTTTTTAAAAAATGATATTTTGAAAAAATATTATTATTAAATATTAACATAAAATATAAATGATAATATTATTTTTCAAAGTCAAATATAATTTTTATAAGGTCATAAAGTTGTTAAAATAAAAAACTGTATTTTCTAATAAATGGGAATTTTTGATTTAAAGCATAAATACTCATATTTTGAAAATTATTTTTATAAAATCAATATTATTTTTGAAATAATCATATCAAAATTATCCAATGGTGAAATTTTCATAATTTTCTAAGATAGTTGAATTTTTGAGTAAAAATTAAATACTATATAATTATACGATATGTATTATGACATCACCAAAACCTAAAGGTGATGTGCTAAATTATATAAAGAGTATGAAATACCAAATATATGATTCAAATTTAAAATAATTTGTTTTATAATTTATTTGATTATTTTTATAAACCCTTAATGAATCCTCCAAATCCTATACTATATTTTGTGGCTTCAAAATCAATTCTTTGTAAACTAGCTCACTTTCACATCCCCAAGGGTATTATTTTAGTGATATCAGTTATTAAACATGTAAAATAATTAAAAAATCCAATTTTTTTATAAACCATGGGAAAACCCCTAGTATGGTTTGTGGTTTGGATAACATTATCATATAGAGTCCAAAACCTAAGTTTAGAAATTAATAAAGAATCCTCCCTCTTTGGCTATATAAACCCACCCAAACTCCATTTCATCTTCACTAAAAATCATTGATAACATGAAATTACTATACCAATTCTCTATATATCCATCCCAAGGTTTCCCCAATCTCTCAATAATCTCCTCCAAAGCTTTTAGAAGTTCCCTCTCATGGTAAGAGATCCTCTCCTTCTCCTCCTTATTCAAGCTCCTTATTTATATTATGCCTTATAATTTCCAATACTATTTTTTGGGATATGTTCTTACAAATCCCTATTAATTTCATTGTGATTTAAAATCAATTATATACCCCTTACACTGTCATTAACCCCTTCCATTATCCTCTGTGTACCTTAGTTATGATTCCAAAATTATCCTGTGATTTTTCAAAAAAAACCCTTTTGTTTAGCGAATACCCATACCCACTTTCACTGAAGGGAGTTCAAATAGATATAATCATACTTAATTGATTGGATATTTCCATTTATGTAACCTTCACTTATTTATCAAGGTGTTAAAATTAATAGAATACATTTTTATGTTGTATGATCTATGTGACACACTTATGTATTTACATGATATGAATGTGACGAGTGTGCCCAAAATTATATAGCCCTTCAATGGATTGGGTAATGTTTTAATATCATGATATGTCATGTATAGTGTAAGTTAGTTTATCCTAATCACATTATGTTGAGTTTAATTGGAGTTTATCCTTGACTTACACTTATGATATCACATTTTATGTTGTTTCCACATTCCCATCTTGCCTTTATGCCATAATGTTATATCATGCCTCATTATTCAAGATTATAATTCTCACCCCACTTATGTTACCATGATATGACTATTGTATCACATATATTGCTTCATCCTATAACATTATTCTTTTATTCCCTCATTGAGATTTATTTTTCACCCATTTCTTACATAAGTCCTCAGGTTAACCTATGCAATTTTAGAAGGACAATGGAATTTTAGGAGCATGTTAAGAAAGTTTTAAATAATTTTGTTTTATCCCATGTTAAATTTTTTATTCTATGTAATTAATTACCCAAATACCCAAGGCTTCATGATCTTTTGGGTTGAATTAAGAGTTATTTTATGTAATAAATCATGAAATAAAGTTTATTGAATACAAGGGTTGTCATAGTTGGTATTAGAATAATTTCTAGTTATTTTTGGGTTTAGGATTAGAAAACTATATTCAAAGCCTTAGGGATGATACTAAACATAGTAATTCATACCTAAATTTTGGTAAAGTATAAATTAAGTGGTTTCTAAGAAAATACATCTCTTTTTGAATACTATAAGTGGATGTGGCTCTGGAACCAATGTACCCAGGCATAATAACCCTAAAAGGGGTTCATTAATCTTTAACTCAATCATTACCTAGTACATGATAATGGGCATTACTGCACACTTAGTTTGACACTCCTGAGGTATATTCTATGGTAAATTCACAATTTCATTATAAACCATCATGAAGGGAACAAATATTCCCATAAGATTTTCTATTAGGAAATAGATCATAGATAACATAGATTAAAACCTAAAAATTAATAGGTTATTCAAGTCATTTATGAGTTATCCTATTAATTTTTATAGTTTCCCTTTTATGTGTTTAATAATTTTTTTAAAAAATTATCATCCCTAAGTCTATTTTAGATGAATTAAATTATTAGAACCAAAATAAAATAGTGAAATGTAGGATTATTGTCCATTCATGAACTTCAAATGTCCTATGTGACCATGGTTCTATGAATTCTTTCATATCATGCAAGTTTAGTAGAACTTTTCAAATATCACTTCAAAACAATGATGTAGAGCTATCCTTGAAAATGGAAAATGGAAAAATTATTGAATCCCAAGCATACAACTCCTCCCCTATAAAAATTTATTGGTTGAACTTCCCAAAAAATGACATGATACTTCCTTTAGAATAATTCAATGTTATTATAGGTATGGATTGGATCTCCTTGTATAAATACAACATAAATTTCCAAGATAAGGAAACCACCCTTTTATCACAAATCAGCCACCAATTCTATATTAGTGAAAGTAGGAGGATAAATATTATATGGTATCATCATCTCAAGAATGGATATTTTTTCCTTATGATAAAATGTATCTAGCTCACATGATTGACACTAAGGA
Organism: Viscum album; assembly: GCA_963277665.1. Classification (NCBI taxonomy): domain Eukaryota; kingdom Viridiplantae; phylum Streptophyta; class Magnoliopsida; order Santalales; family Viscaceae; genus Viscum; species Viscum album. Next base: position 255,854,389 of record OY728156.1, on the reverse strand, counting down.
AAATATCATTCTTGATGAAATGCATATTGTAAGGGAATTTGTCAATGTGTTTCTCAATGAATTTACCAATCTTCTTATAAACCATGAGGTTGAGTTCTTAGTCAAGATTATACCCATAGCTTTTCCTATATCCAAGACCCCATATAGAATGGTTATTGATTAAACTTGAGTTGATAAAGAAGAAACTGTCGAATAATTAGGAAAAGGAGTTTATAATCCTAAGGGCTTCAATATGGGGTTCACTAATCCTCTTCATCAAGAAGAAGGATTAGTCAATGTAATACTGCATTGATTATCATGAGCTCAACAATATCACGATAAATAATAAGTATCCTTTTCCAAATATTGATGAATTGTTTGATCGGCTACATAGATCCTAGTATTTATCCAATATATATCTTTAGTTGAGATATTATCAAGTACATGTGAAGAACGAAGATATCTCAAAAATTACTTTTTGTATAAGGTATGAGCTCTATGAGTTCATAGTAATGCCATTTGGACTCACTAATGCTCCAAAAATCTTCATGAATTTAATGAATAGAGTCTTTAGGTATTACCTGGACAAATTTATGGTAGTATTTAAATATGATATTCTTATTTAATCTAAAATTAAGGAGTAATATGATGATCATTTAAATATTATACTGAAGACTTTATAAAAATAAAAGATGTATGTAAAGTATGGTAAATGTGAGTTTTGGTTGGATCAAGTTTCATTAATGGGGCATGTTATCGCCAACAAAGGGATATTTGTAGACCCTTCAAAAATAGAGTTAGTTAAAGGATAGACACGATTAATGTTTGTGACAAAAAACCATAGTTTCCTTGGATTAGTTGGGTAATATTTTTGATTTGTGAGGAACTTCTCAGGATTTTCAAGCCCACTAACTAATCTTACTCAGAAGGGAGTCAAGTTTGTTTAAAATGATGAATATTAGGAGGTCTTTAAGGAGCTAAATAGGAATATAATCACTACACATGTTCTCACATTATCCATAGGTGGGGAAGGATTTTTTATTTATAGTGATTCATCTAAAAAGGGCTTGGGTTGTGTACTCATGAAATATGGAAAAGAGATAGCCTACGCCTCCCGATAATTAAAATCAATGAGACAAAATACCCAAACCATGATCTTGAATTGGCTGAAATAATCTTCACATTAAAGATTTGGTGACATTATATCTATGGGGAGAAGTTTGACATATATATAGATCATAAATGCCTCAAGTATATATTCACACAGAAAGAGGTAAATATGCGCCAATAAAGGTGGTTAAAGCTAATCAAGGATAATTATTTTTCAATCAATTATCATCTTGGGAAGGTGAAAAAAGTAGCATATGATCTGATTAGAAAGGATCTTGTAATCCTATCCATGATGAGTATTGAAAAGGATTCAATCTTATTTGACATTAAAAGGTTGTACATGAGAATAATAAAATGATATTCATCTTACCTTGCTAAAATAACTGTTCAACCATTGATTCTTGAAAAGATAAAGGATGACTGAAAAGATGACGAGGTTTTATAGAAAAAGGTATAAAATATTTAAGAGTTCAATTCTTCTAAATTTGGAGTTATAAGGTTTGGAAGCTAGATATGTATCCCATCAAAATCATAACTGAAGAGGGATCTTCTGGATGTTTTTCATTTCTCATCCTTCTCTATTCATCCAAGAAGCACTAAGATTTAAATATAATAGAGGAAAAACTTCCAATGGGATAATAAAAAGTGGGATATTTCATAATTTTTATCTCAATTATTAGTATACCAACAAGGATGAATGAAAAAAGTATAAGGGTATGATGCTACCATTTACCATACCAATATAGAAATGGAAAAACATAACCATGGTTTTTTTAAGGACTTATTAAGATGAATAAAGGTAATAATGTCATCTGGGTGATATTTGATCACCTTAAAAAGTCAATGCATTTCATTACTATCAAGGAATATATCTCTCTCGACAAACTCTCCAAGATATACATAAGGTAAGTGGTGAGACTGTATGGAGTGACACTCTCCATTATATCTTATCAAGATCTGAGGTTTTCCTTGAGATTCTGGAGAAGCCTTCAGTGAGCATTGAATACAAAGAGGAGTTTCAGTACTGCTTATCACCCTTAAATGGGTGTTCATTTTGAAAAAAATCATTCAAACTCTAAAGGATATGATGATATCATGTTCAATGGATTTACAAGGATGTTGGGATTAACACCTTACTCTAGTAGAGATATCATATAAAAATAGTTTCCATTCTAGAATTCAAATGGATCCTTATGAGGCTTTGTATGGGAAGAGGCATCAAACTCCAATATACTGGGATGATGTTGGAGAGAGGATGTTTATGGGACCTAATATTATCCCAAATATGTCAAAGAAGGACCAAACCATTCAACGTCATATGAAATCCACACAAAGTCAACAAAAATCTATGCAGACAATGTAACAAACCGACCTGGGTTACCCTCAGAAATGGCACCCGACCCGATCTGCTGCATACCCTAAGGGCGGTCTTGATCCCCACGGGCTGGAAACCAACACCTGAGCATCAAACAAAAAACCATAGTGAACGATTTCTCCCAACCTATAAAAATCCATGGAATTTATACAAATGAAAAGGAAGCATAATTCTAACAAATATATTCCATAACCATAAGAAGACATAAGAAAAAAGACAACTAAAAAATACCAAAATGAAATAGCTACTCCACATGATGGTGCGGATGAACTCTCACCATCTCACCACTAGCTACCCATCCCATATGACACAAAATTAATCTTCCATGTGGAGTTGCCTTGACTTTCCCTAAAATTTAAGATGTAAAAAGGTCTACGCACCATCAAAGAGGTGCATAGGGTGTGAGATAACATGCTTAATAGAATCCCACCCAAGTTTTCCATAAAAAATCTTTGTACAACAATTCTTGTATTCTCATTTTAAATAACTTGGAATAATAATTAGTAATTTATTTTTATAGAAAACGTGATAAACATTCCCCTTTTTCATAGTTCTAAAACAAAAGAAGGTATATCAATTTCAAATAACATTTTCCATATCATTTTTCATAGGAATAATCATGCATATCAAGGATAAAAGAATCCAATAAAAAAATAGAAGCACAAGTATCATCACCAAGGATCTCTATAGTTCATACTATCAGACTACTCGTACTAAAATAAATCAAATTCCCAATCTATTTATTATAATATAGGCCTAGGAAGTAGAAGAATACACCATGAGTAACCCCCCCCCCCCACCCCAAAAAACCTAGGAAGTAGAATAATACACCATGAGTAACCCCCCCCCCCCCCACCCACCTCAAAAAACTCAATATCAGTCCCCTATAACAATAGGCCTAGGAAACAGAGGAAATCCCCATGATAAAACCTTTTGATAATCACAAATAATCACAACCAATGGATGATGGCCTCAAGATAAACCTTCCACTTAAGTACCCAAGGTAACCCATGTGCTCGTTTTTATAGTTCAATCTAATGCTTTGAAAACCATTACACAAACCCATTTCAATTATTTGATAATACCCCCTTTTCTTTCAATTTATCAATAACCAAGGAAAACCATTTTTCATTAAAAACTCTTTTCAACACACATAAATCAATCATGCTAATCCCTTGTATAAAGCAATTTATAAATCATGAACATTAAGGTTCATTGGTATAGGCTAGAGACGGAACCACCTACATGAAAACTCAGGTCGCACACGACTGCGATGGGATCCACCAAAAACGAAATTCCAACAATGACAAAGAAGGCCCTAGAATCTGATCCTCATAATAAGATTGATCCAATTTATAAAACAAGGGGTTAACAAAAAGAAGGAAACCTGAATACCTCAAGAAAGAACGTCTAATGCACTATGACCAACAAAGGAATGGCCTCTAGAGAGATATCACACAATGAATCTAGAAGAATGCATGAATCAACCCCAACTTAGACCAATGGATTCGATAATACAACCAAAGGTTGGTACCATGATCAAAGACAATGAAGAAGTGGAAAGATCACTCACCTAGAGAGATGCACTGTGATCATAATGATAATAGAATGCTGATCAAATCATTCTAGAATGAGCAGAGTCTCCCAAAATCACCTGGGAATTACACTGGGTCAAGAGAAAGAGAGTCTAGAGAAAGAACCCAAAAAAACAGCTACACACTGGCTTTAAAAACTGTACGCAGGCTATTAAATGACGTGTAACCCAGTTACGCACCAAAGTCCCACATATGCCAGAAAAATCATTTTCTCAAACTAAAACATGCCCTTTTATTAACTCATGATGTGTAAGGTCTCTTCACATCATGTAACCAATGATAGAATAAATTTTTTCATGACTTGCATCCAAAAACTCTTACACTTCATGTAACCCAGTTACATGGCGTGAAATCAAACTGCATTATGTGGAAAAAGTTAGTTAAAGTTAAGAGTCCAACAAATATCTGACTTCACTATTATAGTTATCCTCCCAATTTCATCTCTTTCTTATACTAACAATGAAAAATGGGAAAAGATGACATGGTTAAGGACATACCTGACAAATTGGTAATGGGATGTTAGAAAATCCCCACCATAAAGACTTTCCATCCCCAAGAAGTCATGTGGAAGATGAAATCCCTGATAAAAGATGAGTCCATTGCTCCCTCATCAGTAGCTCACATTCCCAAGTCTCATGAGAATCTAACCCATGATTTCATAGAACTCTGACCAAAAAAATAAACTTCCCATTCAAGAATTTTACTTGAGAGTCAACAATCTCAACTAGTTTCTCCAAAACAAAAACATCTGGCTCCAACTCAATTTCTTCCAAACTCAAAAAGTGAGGGGTATTAGGATGGTAATTCTTGAGCTGAGATATGTAGAAAACATCATGAATACCCATAAACTGAACTATCAATTCTAATTGATAAGAAACCTTTCTGAGCTGCTCAGGGGCCTCAAATGTTCCAACATATCTTGGATCCATCTTTCCCTATATTCCAAACCGACAATGACCCAACCAAGGATAAAGTTTCAAAAAAACCTAGTCACTAATGGAAAACTCCATAGGAAGACATCGTTGATCCTCTTACAGTTTTTTTACTCTAGGTTGTAACCAGATGTTGATGTACATCCTGAATTTCTACTAACATCTCCTAGACCAAACTTGGTCCAACTAAAGATACTCCACCCACCTCCGCCCAAAAATGTGGTGATTCGCACGAACGACTATATAAAACCTCAACAGGATCCATTATTATTTGTGACTGATAACTTTTTTTGTAAAAAAACTCAACTAATACCAGATGGTTATCCCATGATCCAACGAAATCCAAGACACAATCATTAAGAAAATCTGCTGGGATATAAAACATACACTCTGTATGACTGTCTATCTGTGGATGGTAATCTATGCTCAACTTGACCTGAGTTCCCATTACCTCTTGGAGACTCCTCCAAAACCTTAAGGTAAACCTAGGATCCCTATCAAAAACAGTATCATAAGGACTCTCATGTAACCTCAAGATCTCTTGCACATATATATTACCAAGATCTTCAACCTTAGTGGTGTCCTTGATTAGAATTAAATGAGCAGACTTTGTTAACCAATCAACAACTACCCGGATAGAATTTTTTCCTTTGGAAGTCCATGGTAATCCAACAACAAAATCCATGGATGCCTCATCCCATTTACAGAACAACTCTGGAAGAGTTTGAAGAAAATCATAGGGTTTCAAGTGTTCTGCCTTTATCAATTGGTAGGTGTCATAGTGGGACACCTAGTCTACAGTGTCATGCTTCATACCCGACCACCATAATTGTGGTCTCATGTCATAATACATCTTTGTAGTGCTTATATGGGTTTCCCATGAAGAGTTGTGACAATTAAACAAGACTAAAATCCTCACATATGTTGGGATGATAACTCTATTCCCAAATTAGAGTACACCACCTGAAGAGAGAGACCAACCAAACACGATCTCCCCACCATAAAGGCTACCTCAATTTTTTCTAAACTCATCATCCAATTGTTGAATCTGAAAAATGGACTCCATGAGAGATGATGATTACTGAACACTGGTCAGAACCATACTTGAAACATCCTCCTGATCATCCAAGTGAAACTGAGTGAAAATCCTCATAAGGTTCCACTCCACCTTTGATTCTAAAACAACTTATGATGGTAATTTCCTTCTAAGATCATCTATAACAACATTCCACTTCCCTGAGGTGTAGGTGATATCAAAGTTAAACATATGAAGTTATTCTACCCATCACCTCCATATGATATTCAAGTATTGATGAGAAATGATATAACTCAAACTCTAAAACTCTCATGAGCATAAAATACTTTGAACCTTTCCCCCAAAATTTAGTGCTTCAAACATTTAAATGCATGAATAACTGTGAAAATCTATAAATCATGAGTGGGGTAATTATTCTCATGCGGTTGAAGATAATGAGAGTTGTAATCTACCACATGGTCATCTTGTATAATCAAGCATCCCAAACCAGCACCATAAGAATCAAAAAACACCATATACCCCTTACTGGGCTCAGGTAAGATCAGAATAGGATATGATGTCAAAAGTACTTTCAATTCATCGAATGAAAACTGACACTTCTCATCCCAATTTAATTTCACCACTTTCCTGGTAAGAGAAGTTAAAGGTGACACCAGCTTAGAGAAATCCTTAACAAATTGTTAGTGTTGTCCAGTAAGACCAAGGAATCTCTGAATTTCAAAGACATTTTGTGGTTCTTTCCATGAAAAAATAGCCTTCACCTTCTTTGGATCAACGGATAATCCATGTTCTGAAATCTTTTTCCCTAATAACTTCACTTCTTGAATCCAAAAACTACATTTTGAAATCTTTCCATAAAAATAGTGACTTCTTAGAATTTATAAAACCAAACTCAGATAGTGATCATAATCATTCTTGGATTTTAAATAGACCAAAATATCATCCCGGAATACTACAACAAAAGTTTCAAGATATTGATGGAATATATAATTCATTAAATCCATAGAAACTACAGGAGAATTAGTCAGACCAAAAGGCATCACAAGATATTCATAATATCCATACCTTATCCTGAAAACTGTCTTAGGTATATCAGACTCCCTAACTTTGAGATGATGATAACCTAACTGAAGATCAATCTTTGAAAACTACTTTTACCCCTTTAAATGGTCAAACAAATCATCTACTTGAGGAAAAGTATATTTTTTCTTAACTGTTACCTAGTTCAACTTCTGAGAGTGTACACACAATATAAGTGAACCATGTGACTTCTTGGAAAATAACATAGGGACTGAATAAGGAAAAACTCTAGAGAGAATGAAACCCTTTTTTAATAGGTCATCCGATTGAATCTTGAGATCTTTCAGTTCCATAGGTGACATAAGATAAGAAGGTTTGATATCAGTTGCGTACTTGGCACCAGGTCAACCATAAACTCTATCTCTCTCTCTGGAGGAAGACTAGATAAGTTTTTTGAGAAATTGTCAGGAAATTATAGAACAACAATGGGAAGATCAAAAAACAGGAGAAATTTCAATTGGATCAAATGAAATAGAAGACAAAAAACTCATGAGATTTGGTTGGGAAGGCCCTACATGACCTGAACTCATGTTCCAATCCCCCTAAAACACATGAGATATCTCATCAGTAGTAAGAAATAAAATACACCAATGATAAAAATCAACCTCATCTTGATGAGATACAAGACAATCCACACTAATGATAATGTCGAACAGATCTAAATGAAGAATGAGAAAATCCCAGACTAACTCTGTATCAACTATCATTAACGAACAATAAGTACATTGAAACCCCTACTCTTTCCTCTTTCCAAGAAGTGTTTCTAAATCCATTAAAAAAGACATAAGTTCCATTATAAGTTTAAGAATATCAACAAAATGTGAAGATATAAATGATTGGGAGGTACTAGTATCAAATAAATAAATTGCTACTAAAGATGAAATAAGGATAATACCTCTCACTATTGGCAAACCTACATCGACTTTCAATGGAAACTCATCTACTTCATGAAAGTGATTTACTACTGAGGCTTGTGGATGGAGCCTTTCAGTCTTTGAAGCTTCTGATTGTATCGTAGTATCCTATAGAGCTAATGAACGCTAACCATAATGAGGTGTAGTCATAGACTAACAGAAGCATTGTAAATGACCAATGCATACATAGTTGTTTCATGTATTCACAGTCATAGGACAAGAACTTCTTGTGTGTATGAACTTTCCACAATGATAAAAAGTTAGAGGCACACTGGTAGCTATAGTGGATGGTGTATAGGAGTCTCATTATTGAGTCCCACCTTCGTCACTCCTAAAATGATCCTTCCACTTACTCTTCTTCCCATGTGCACCACTAAAGCTACCACTGAATGGAAGAGAAGAGGTGGAAGATCCAACCTTTCCTACCATATACATCTTTACCATCATAGCTTTGTCTACTGTCTCTGTATAGGTATAAAGATTCAACATAAACACATTCGATCTGATAACTAGTTGCAAACCCTACATGTACTTCTGATCCTTCAATTGGTCATTCTTTACCATATCCAAATCAAAATGGACAAGCTCAAAAAATATATTGGTGTACACCGACACCGAATGCTCTCCCTACTATAATGATAGGAACTCAATAGATTTATCCAACATCCGGGACATCAGGAAAAGTGATAAAAAAAATAGGGTTTTGAAACCTTTATAACTCAAATCTATGTGTATGTCTACCTAGACCATGTAATCCCACCATTTCTTACCAAAACCCTTAAGCCTGACTGTTGCACACTTCACCTTGATATTCTCTGGTGTCTCTAGGAAGTCAAAGATTTGATTGATCCTATCCAACATGTCCTCTGCCTCTTGAGGTTCATTTTTTCTTTTAAAGAATGACGTCTTCTCATGAAATAATTCTCATGATCGATCTCACTTTGTTCCAACTCTAGGTTGTACCTCAACCACAACATTCTAAACTCATGGTGAATCCTGATCAATGACACAAACTAATAATATGATATTTTTGATGTGATTATAATCCAATAGTGGATTCCCTTGTGGAGCATCAACTACACCTCCATGAGGATCTCATGTAAGATGTCCCAGAGGCATACTACTACACACCTAAATAGAAGGAACAGTCAGAAAATAGAGTAAATATTAGTTTAAACAAAAATAAACCCATAAGTAGGAAATGAGATTTAAAACCAAACCCAACACTACTGACATGTATACCAACTTCCCATGGAAACATGATTCTCTTTGTGATAAGATATGGATAGGAACATATCGCAACATACCTCTCAAGTCTCAACAATCCTATCTCTAGTCTAACAGATGTCCCGAGACAAGAACTCTTGGGGAAAATCCTCCTTTGATACCAATTTTTTATGAACTTACCCAGGTTACCCTTAGAAATGGCACCTGACCCGATCTTCCACATACCCGAAGGGCATTCCCAATCCCAACGGGCTATTGATAAGCACTCGGGCATCGAACAAAAAACCAGATGGAATGATTTATCCCAAACTTTACAAACACATGGCATGTATACACAAGGAAATATAGAGTAGTTCTAATGAATATATTCTATAATCGTAAGAAGATACCATAAATAAGACAACTGAAAAAGAATAAAATGAAGCCGCTACTCCATTCGATGGTGCAGATGAACTCTCACCATATCACCACTAGCTACCCAAGCTGACACAAAACCTCACCACCTCACTGCAATGCCTTTTCTTTCCCTACAATGGAAGACACACAAAGGTATACACACCACCTAAGAGGTGAATAGGGTGTAACCTAACAGAATCAATAGGATCCCACCTAGGTGTTCCATAACCAATCTATGTATAAAAATGCTTATATACTCATTTTAAATAAATCATGGAATAATAAGTACTAAAGAAGTTTTATAGAAAACATAGTAAATATTACACTTTTTAACAATTCCAAAAAAATAGGTATATCAATTTCAAAGAACATTTTACATATCATTTATTAGAGGCCTAAACATGCATATCAAGGCTAAATAAAAAATCCATGAAAAAAAACAGAAACACGTGTATCAGCACCAAGGATCTCTATAGGTCGGACTAGAAGACTACTCATACCACAATCAATCAACTGAAAAATCCCTTTCCTAGAACATGGGCCTAGGAAGTAGAGGAATACCCCAGGAGTAACCCCCCCCCCCCCCAAAAAAAAATTCAATATCATCCCCCTAAATCAATGGGACTAAGAAACAAAAGAAATTCCCATGAGAAGACATCCTGATAATCACAAATAATGGATGATATCCTCAAGCTAAACCTTATACCTCAGTACCCAAGGTAACCCATGTTCTCATTTTCACAATTTAATCCAATTATTTGAAAACCATTTGAAAACCATTTCACAAACCCATTTAAAAACTTTGAAAATACCCCCTTTTCTTTCCATTTATAATCAACCATAGAAAACCCATTTTTCATTAAAAACTATTTTCAAAACACATAAATCAATCATGTCAATTCCTTTTATAAATCATTTTATAAATCAGGAACAATAAGGTTCATCAACATAGGCTAGAAAAGAAACCACCTACCTTAAAACTTGGGTCGCACATTCCCACAATGGGATCCACCAATAATGAAAGACCAACAATGAAAATTAATGACCAATAATCCAATCCTCATCACAATATTTGTAAAATTTAGAAAACAAGGGGTTAACAAAAAGAAGGAAACCCATATACTTCAAGAAAGAAAGCCTACTACACCATGACCAACAAAAGAATGGCCTATGAAATGATATTTCATAATGGATCTAGAAGAATACATGAATAAATTCTAACTTATACCAATGGATCTGATAATGAAACCCAAGGGTGATACCATGATCAAAGGCAATGAAGAATAAGAAAGATCACTCACCTAAAAAGATGCACTGCAACCGTGATGAAGATCGAATGCCAATCAGATCATTCTAGGATGAGTGGAGTCTCCAAAAATCACCTAGGAATTTACATGGGTCAATAAAAAGAGATTCGAGAGAAAGAACTGAATCAAAATAGCTACATTCCTATTTTATAAATTGTATATGGGATGTTACATGATGTGTAACTACCAAAGTCCCACATACGCTGAAAAACCTTTCACCTCAAACTAGAAATACAACCTTTTATTAACCTATGATGTGTAAGGTCTCTTCACTTCGTGTAACCTCTCACAATGTAAATTATTTCATGAATTGCATCCAGAAACTTGTATATGTCAGGCAACCCATTTATATGGCATGAAATACTCCTACAACCTTCATAAAAAAACAGTTAAAGCTAAGAGTCCAACAAATCTATGAATTCACCATTATTGGTATCCTCCCAATTTCTTCTTGGTCTTATACTGACGACAAAAAAATGTAAAACCATGATGTGGTTAAGAACATACCTGAAAAATTGATAATGGGATGTTACAGACAATTATCGATGTGATCTAGAGTTTGAGGTTGGAGACAAAGTGTTCCTTCATATATTTCCATGGAATAAATTTTTGAGGTTTTGAAAAAAGGAAATATCATTCCAAGATACATCATTTTTTTTGATATCCTTGATTGCATCCAATCTATATCTTATCGATGAGCACTCTCACTGAACCTATCTCTAGTACAAGATGTGTTCCATGTATCCCTTTGGGTGAAGTACACACTGGATCCCTCACATGTACTGAATCTAGAGGTGGTACCCTTAAAGAATTATATTTAATATGAGGAGAATCCAGTGAAATATTAGCTCATAGAGACAAGGTTCCACAAAATAAGACAACTCACCTTATCAAAGTGTTGTGGCAGAACCAAAATTTTAAGGAACTGGTGTGGTGTGGGAACTGGAAGAGGTAATGAAACATAAGTACACTAATCTGTTTTAGTGTATGAAATTAAAATTTCAAGGGTGAAATTTATAAGGGGGGAATAATGTAACGGCCCAAACATTCATAAATGAAATCCCCTTATTTGTAGGTTCTGGGTGCAGCAGAAGCACGTTGGTGGGTTAGCCCAACTTTAATTTTAATGTTAATCAATGTTCAATCTGAGATCCATCATGATATAAAACGCCAAATCTTTGGAATATAATGAAGAATGAAAAAGAAAGTAAGAGTTTCGGAACCCTTGAGATAGGATCATCATATATTGATTATAATTAATTTAATTAATTCATAAGAATTACCTCGATTGAATTATTTCTTCGTTGGATTCTCTGGTCACGATCCTATGATCTGTCGTTGCATTGTAGAATCCAAGTACAGGATTCTTCTAGCGGTGATCCACACATGATCCATGTATCTCTGGCCGTCGCCGAAGGGATCTGCGAGTGCAAGCGCAGAAGAGCCTTCGCTTGCGATGTCCGCCTTCAACTGCCTTGATCCAGTGGAGGATCTTTCTTTCGTAACTTGAAAGTGTTATTTGTGGAAAGGGAATTCTATCTTGGCTTGAGAGTATTTCCAGATCCATTGTGCAAAACAAATGGATCTCCTCAATGAGAATAATGTAATTTGGGATTATAATACTTAGAATAATAAAATAAATTAATTTCCCGAAAGTATTTAATCATTTCATTTAATTCTTAGTAATACCCCATGTCTTAATAATGACAGTTGACTATAATTATTACTTGAAATGCACCCAAGATATTACATTTAATATCATTTAATTAAATAAACAATAATTTTCTCAAGAATCCCGAAAAAACAAACTACACGGCGTTAATATAAATATACATGGCATGTACATTTATTTTTCCATTTTATTTATTTCCTCCACCATATTATTAGACCTTGAGTAATGGATATTTATTTCTTAAATAAATGTAACTGAATTACTCGCTAATAAATATATATATTATTTCATCCACAATATATTCTTTCGAATAACTAGTGTTGAAATAAATACGATCAGGCATCCTTAAATAATTATTAAACCACAGTCAGGAATAATATTTATTTAACTTGTTAAATTAATATTTAACTGAGATACATGGACACACTTAGTGTGTGACCCTCTAGGCCTCTTTCTCAGTGGCATTAGGCGGAGCCTACCTAAAGTCCAAGGTTAGCGTCTAGAAATACGCCAAGGCACCCATAGAGAAAGAAGTTAATGCCTCAATGATGTGTCACCTCCTGCGAACGCTTACCATGTAATATAATCCCTTTGTCTCGATATCTCCAATCAAGCGGGTTGCATGCTAGTGCCATCAACTCATGTGCTCGATTATTCTTTCTTTGACTTCTCGGAACTGAACTCACCCATACCTTACTATGGCCATGGATTTATTTAGGCTATATCAATTCAATCAAAGGGTCTGAGATATCTACTTCTGTTATGGAATGGAAGGGAAAAATCCTTTCTCGCATTATCTATTAATGCAGTATTACTCGTGATGCACCCAACGTATCCTACCTCGCTACGAACAGTGTGTCGTCATAGTTTTTGTCAATACATCTAAGTGTGCTAGTTTTAATACCCATTAATAATAATCTTAAAGTCTAAGGACCAATACACACGTCCGTAGATAGGAACATCCAATGACACTATGAAATGTGGATTTCCTACTGGAGGGTCTCGTTCTCATAATATCCTCCTGGATATTACCAAGGGTGCACACCATGAGAAGGTGCCTAATAGTTTTATGAGTCCTCACCCCTAATGACCTGTATTATTTGTGTCTCTCAAATAATATCATCCGACCATAGAACATATATTCAAGAACAGTGTTATGACACTTCCGGGTTCTCATCATAGTAGGGATCCGCTATGACCCATTAATGTAATAGTTGTCCTTAGGACATTATCACATGCATTGTCACGCAGAAGAACAATCAAGATGTGATAAGGAATTTATTAATGAATAAAGTACAAAGTAGTTGGTTCTAGGCCACCAACTCTAACAGACTCCCACTTGGACTAGAGCCAACTACTAACAACCTTTAACCAGCTAGCTCTCACATGATATTCATGATTCTTCTGAGATAGGCCTTTAGTCATGGGGTCCGCCACATTCTCTTCCGTGGAGACTCTGCACACTGCAACTTCACCCCTTTGATAGAAATACATCAAGAGGTGATACTTCCAGAGTATGTGCTTTTTCTGTTGATGTGACCTTGGTTCTTTTGCGAGAGCCACCGCTGTAGTATTATCACAATACAATGTAATGGGATCTTTACTACTAGAAACCACATTAAAATCCTGGACAAAGTTCCGAATCCAGACAGCTTACTTCGATGCATCAAAAGCCGCTATATACTCGGACTCCACTGTAGAATCGGCGACAACTAGCTGTTTTGAACTCTTCCAGCTCACAACTCCTCCATTGAGACAAAAAACATATCCAGATTGCGACTTTAGATCATTCTGATCTGTCTAAAAACCAGAATCAACATACCCTCTTATGAAAATCTCCTCGTCTCCTCCATACACCAGGAACATATCCTTAGTTCTTCTCAGATACTTAAGTATAGTCTTAACAGCAGTCCAATGCTGTTCTCCTAGATCTGCTTGATATCTACCTACCATGCTCAGTGCATAGGCAACATCAATCCTGATACATAACATGGCATACATAATGGATCCTATAGCTGAAGCGTATGGGATCTTACTCATCCTATCTTTCTCTTGTTGTGTCTGGGGACACATTTTCTTAGAAAGATGTAACCCATGTAACACTGGAACCAATCCCCTCTTGTATTTTTCAATACTAAATCTCTTTAGTATTTGGTCAATGTATGTACCCTGACTTAGTCCAAGCAGCCTCTTGGATCTATCATGAATGATCTTGATCCCTAGAATGTAGGCTACTTCTCCTAAGTCCTTCATGGAGAAACACTTGTTCAACCAGTTCTTAACTAACTGTAAGGCTGGTACGTCATTTCCAATAAGCAATATGTCATCAACATATACCACTAGGATGACAAACGCATTCCAGTTAAACCGCTTATAAACACATGTCTCAAATTCTTTCTTAATGAAACCAAATTCCTTTATGGCTTCATCAAATCGAATGTTCCATGACCTGGATGCTTGATTCAATCCATAAATGGATTTCTGAAACTTGCAAACCTGTTTGGCTTCACCTAGTGTCACAAACCCTTCTAGTTGTGTCATATAGACATCTTCCTCAAGGTTCCCATTAAGGAATTCCGTTTTTACATCCATCTTCCAAATCTCATATTCATGGTAAGCTGCTATGGAAAGTATGATTCTTATGGATTTAAACATGCAAACTAGCGAGAACGTTTCATCGTAGTCAATTCCTTGACGCTGTCTGAATTCTTTAGCCAATAGACTTTCTTTATAGGTGCTAACTTGACCTTCCATGTCCAGCTTTCTTTTGAATACCCATTTGCATCCAACAGGCTTTACATCAACTGGCTCATCGACCAGAACCCAAACTTGGTTCTGATACATGGAATCCATCTTAGAATTCATAGCTTCTATCCATCTTGCAGCTTCTGAGCTTTCTACTGCTTCCTTATAGGAGATAGGTTCATCATTGTCCAACAATAATGATTCACCATCCTCGGTGACTAGGAAACCAAATCTCTCTGGTTCCCTTACCTCTCTTGAGCTCCTACGCAGTACTTGTGTTTCTGGAACCTCTTATACGGGGACTTGTGGAACTTGTTCCTGTACCAACTCCTGTGTATCTTGAGCATCAACTTCATCAAATTCAATCTTACTCCCACTATCCTTCTTGAGGATGTGCTCCCTCTCAAGAAATATGTCTTTTCTGGTGACAATCACTTTCTTGTCTTGAGGTTTATATAGGTAATATCCTTTCGTTTCCTTGGGATATCCTATAAAGATACACTTAGTACCCTGGGGTGCTAGTTTGTTTCCTGAGAAGGCCTTAACAAATGCATTTTATCCCCATACATGTGTGTGCAACAAAGTGGGTTTCCTTCCATTCCATAACTCAGATGGAATTTTATTTTCCGCCTTAGTTGGTACTCAGTTTAATGTGTATGCTGCAGTTTGTAATGCATATCCCCAAAAGGATAATGGAAGATCTGCATGACTCATCATCGATCTCACCATGTCCAATAAGGTGTGGTTCCTCCTTTCACTAACACCATTCCACTATGGTGTATGAGGATGAGTGAGCTGAGATAGAATCCTAGACTCCCGTAGAAGATCGATGAACTCTTGGTTCAGATATTCTCCACCTCAATCCGATCAAAGCTTCTTTATCTTCTTACCAAGCTGATTCTCTACTTCATTATTGAATTCCTTAAATTTCTCTAAGGCTTCTTACTTATACCTCATTAAGTAGACATAGCCATATCTATTCAAATCATCAGTAAAAGTAATGAAGTAAGAATATCCACCTCTAGATTCTACTGGAAATGGTCCACATACATCCGTGTGTACCAATCCTAGAATCTCTGTGGCCTTTTCACCTTGTCCACCAAAAGGCGGCTTGGTCATTTTTCTTTGTAAACAAGCGTGACATCTATCAAGTGGTTTTAGCTCAGTAGAGTCTAAATAGCCATCTTGGTAGATCTTTTTCAAGCGCTTATCGTTCACATGACCAAGGTGGTGATGCCATAACTGGGTGATGTATGAGTCATGTGAGTTTTTTTCGTTATCGATTACCAACACTTGGTTTTCGTAATTTAATACATACAAACCATTATTCAAATGTGCAATACCATAACATATTTTTTTCTTATAAAAGAGACAACCCTTATTTCCAAACTTGAAAATAAATCCATCCATATCCAAACAAGATACAGAAATTATGTTCTTGGTAACACTGAGCACAAAATAATAGTTTTGTAAAACTAAAATCATGCCAGTTGGCAATGAGAGGTGATAGTCGTCAATAGCCAACACAGCCAGCCTTGCGCCATTATCAACTCGAATATCCACCTCTCCTCTGGCGATCTTTCTAAATATACTTGGTTCCTGCATTTGAATACAGATGTGAGCCCCACAAGTTTTATCTAATACCCAATGTGTAGAAATAGAAAGATTGCACTCGATAACGAATGCACCTTTAGCATCCCCATGCTTCTGGGTGAAGTTCCTCTTCCAGTGGCCCTACTTGCCACATGAAAAACACACCGCCTCTCATTCCTTACCCTGCCTCTAGATCTTCCCCTTCTTGGAGGGACAATGCTCAGGGGCTTCAGACTGTTTATAAGTCTTTGGCCCTTTTTCCTTGTCCTTCCTTTTCTTGTTGACCATAAGGATTGTGGGTTTGTCACGCCCCATGTCCTCATCTACCTGGCGAATCAAGGTCAGAAGCTCCAATAGACTCTTCTCATTACTGCTCATATTATAGTTGAGAATGAAACTAGAGAAGGTCTTGGGTAGTGATGACAGGATGAGATCTGTACGCAACTCATCCAGGAATTTAATCCCTAAGATTTACAGGCGTTCAATGTAGCCAATAAGCTTGAATACATGAGGCCCAGTTGACGCAGACTCTCCAAGATTCATGGTAAACAAAGCATTGAAGATCTTATACCTCTCCTATATCACCTTCTCTTGGTAGAAATCTTTAAGGTGAGACATCATGCTATACACATCCATGTTTTCATGTTGCTTCAAGATCTCATTAGACATGGTCGATAGCATGAAACACTGGACATATGTGGCATCATCCATGTCTTTCATGTAGAGATATAATTCCTCATCACTAGCCTCTTTCCCAGGCGCAACTAGAATAGTCTCTTCCAGCACATATAATTTTTTTCATGGTGAAGGACGATGCGTAAACACCTCTGCCACTCTTATAAATTGTAGCTGGTGAGAAGGTTTTATTTTTAGAGTATGGTGTGAAATGATATGTTTGAAGTCATTTTTATTGTCGTTTCTATAAATTAAGATGAGCAAAGGTTTAGTACTTTATTACAAAAATTGAGACAAATAAATGAATTAATACTTATTAGTCTCCCACTATTTTATCGAAATCCAATATCCCTCACCATTGACTTCAGAATATTCTGTTGAATGAATATTCTAGTGGCAAGGATCCATATTGCCCTTCAGATTACCCCAACTAGGGTTGGTCAAACAACTTGAAGGGTTTTAGGTAGGCATTCCAAATGCCAACTGCATTAACTCGCAGCTCCTTGATCTGCTGAGTGGACTCCCCAATCCTAAAATCCTTTTTGGATTTCCTCAACCTTTGCCTCTTGGTCACACCAAGTCCTACTGTGGCAGTCAACCCTTGATGTGAACCAAGTCAAGTCAACCCAAAACCTTGAATTAGAATTCACCGATAATTGAAAGCACCCCAACTAGGGTTGGTCAAGCACTTTGAACTATGGTTCGATTCTAACCAAGATTATGGAAGGCTATGCCGACTTAATATTTATTTTGAGGGATTTTATCCTTATATGTAAATTGCCATTTTATTAGCTTTGATTATATTCTTGTTAATATTAAGTGGGATATACTTAAGTGATTAACCATGTCTAAGATAATATTTACGTACAAGATGATTTTATTTTAGTTCCATCTTGCATGCTCGTTTAATTCATTAATTGTGTGATCGTGACAACACACCCACAATAAATAAACCATGAAACTGATAGAAATAAAATAAATGGTATGATCATGAGATTTTTTATTGGTTAGTTTATCTAGCGATTGATAAACTATCCCAAGACCTAGGGGAGAAACACCTTGAACCTTTCAGGTTCATGTTTACAGCTTTCCACCTGTCCACCTTTGTATCTCCTTGGATTGGTTTCATCTTGGCTCCTGACTTGAGCCGCCTCTACTAGCTTGGGATCTCCATCCATTACATATGCATTTATCTCACACACAGGTGAGGGGTAAAAGGGGTTTTTACATAAAAGAATCCTTGGGCGCGTAGGCCCTACATATTAATGAGGAGATGACTCACAGTCCAACAAATTTAATTTAAATAAATTAATTAAAAGAAAACATTCACATAAAAAGGTCTCGGTCTAGCTCATGATCATCCATACATGCAATGATATTTACACATAAATAAAACTAGCATTCAATTCTTTAATCGTTCTTATTTAAGATAAATCATGCTCGAATCAATTAATTATCTTTAATTAATCAATCCTTTTATCTTAAATCCTTTTTCTGAATTTCCTTGATATTCTCATCCATCATAATTTTAAACAAATAAATTCATTTAAAATTATCATTGTACGTAACTTGTACCTTGGAGGCAACCCGGTGAATTCCCATTTATTACGCAGATGTTAAATTAAACACATATATATAAAACACCGATCACATGTTGTGCCTCAGCTTTACGCCTACACCATGGTACATGTCTCAAGGGTTTGTATAATATAATAATAAATTTTAATAAATCTGCGTAATTTGGGTGAGTACACATCGTGTAGTTCTGACTACACAACGTGTACTTTTATTCACCGTCCATCCGAAGTACACGCCCGGGGATAGGGCGTGTTAATGTACTTTGGAAATTTTCAGAGTACACGGCATGTACAGTGGGACACACGCCGTGTAGTTTCTGCGTTACACAGTTTCCATCCAGGCAGGCCGTGTACGGAGTACACGGCCAAAACCTAACCCGAAGAGACTACACGTCATGTTCATTGGACCACATGACGTGTATTCCGGAAACCGTGTGCAACCTAGTTCTGGTCAACACACTGTGTCTTAAATTCTTAGAAAGAATCCAATACACGGCCTGATTTGGAGGATCATTCAATGCATTGAACCTAGACTACACGACGTGTACTTTCGAATACGCGCTGTGTATTCTAGTGTTATACGTCCAGAAACGTTTGGCTCCTCCGGATGAGTTCCTCTATTTTATTTTAATCAAAATTAAAAGAAAAATTCATTTATGTGAGGTGAACGAGAAACGATAGAGGAGGAACAGATCTCTATATTAATATTTCTAGAATGATTAAACTTGAATTGAAATAACTAAATTATTAAATGCATAAATTTCCAATGAAAAACTAAATAATTATAATCAACGATATGCTCCCTCTGATACCACTTGTAGGTTCTGGGCGCAACGGAAGTGCGTTGGTGGGTTCTCCCAACTTTAATTTTAACGTTAAACAACGTTCAATCCGAGATCCGTCATGATATAAAACGTCGAATATTCGGAATAGAATGAAGAATGAAAAAGAAAAAAAGAGTCCCGGAACCCTTGAGATAGGATCATCATATGTTGATTATAATTAATTTTATTAATTCATAATAATTACCTCGATGGAATTCATTCTTCGTTGGAGTCTCCGGTCATGATCCTATGATTCGTCGTTGCGTGTAGAATCCAAGTACATGATTCCTATAGGGGTGATCCACATGTGCTCCATGTATCTCTGGACGTCGCCGAAGGGATCTTCGGGTGCTAGCGCGGAAGAGCCTTCGCTTGCGATGTCCGCCTTCAACTGCCTTGATCTGGTGGAGGATCTTGCTTTCATAACTTGAAAGCATTCTTGGTGGAAAGGGAATTCTCTCTTGGCTTGAGAGTATTTCCAGATCCGTTGTGCACAACAAATGGATCTCCTCAATGAGAATAATGTAATTTGGGATTATAATACTTAGAATAATAAAATAAATTAATTGCCCGAAAGAATTTAATCATTTCATTTAATTCTTAGTAATACCCCATGTCTTAATAATGATAGTTGACCATCATTATTACTTGAATTGAACCCAACATATTACATTTAATATCATTTAATTAAATAAAAAATATTTTTCTCACGAATCCCGAAAAAACAAACTACACGGCGTGTATATAAATATACACAGCATGTACTTTTATTTTTCCATTTTATTTATTTCCTCCACCATATTTATTAGACCTTGAGTAATGGCTATTTATTTCTTAAATAAATGTAACTACATTACTCGCTAATAAATATATATATTATTTTTTCCACAATATATTCTCTCGAATAACTAGTGTTGAAATAAATACAATCAGGAATCCTTAAATAATTATTAAACCACAGTCGGGAATCATATTTATATAACTTGTTAAATTAATATTTAACTGAGATACATGGACACACTTAGTGTGTGACCCTCTAGGCCTCTTTCTCAGTGGCATTAGGCGGAGCCTGCCTAAAGTCCAAGGTTAGCGTCTAGCAACACGCCAAGGCACCCATAGAGAAAGAAGTTAACGCTGCAATGACGTGTCACCTCCTACGAACGCTTACCGTGTAATATAATCCATGTGTCTCGATATCTCCAATCAAGTAGGTTGCATGCTAGTGCCATCAACCCATGTGCTCAATTATTCTTTCTTTGACTTCCCGGAATTGAACTCACCCATACCTTACCATGACCATGGATTTATTTAGGCTATATCAATTCCATCAAAGGGCCTGAGATATCTACTTCTATTATGGAACAGAAGGGACAAATTCTTTCTCACATTATCTATTAATGCAGTATTACTCGTGACGCACCCAATGCATCCTACCTCGCTGCAAACAGTGTGTCGTCATAGTTTTCATAAATACATCTAACTGCGTGAGTTGTAATACCCATTAATAATAATATTAAAGTCTAAGGACCAATACACACGTCCGCAGATAGGAACATCCAATGACACTATGAAATGTTGATTTCCTACTGGCAGGTCTCATTCTCATAATATCCTCCTGGATATTACCAAGGGCGCACACCATGAGAAGGTGCCTCAAAGTTTTATGAGTCCTCACCCCTAATGACCTGTATTATTTGTGTCCCTTAAATAATACCATTCGGCCATAGAACATATATTCAAGAACAGTGTTATGGAACTTCCGAGTTATCATCATAGTAGGGATCCACTATGACCCATTAATGCAACAGCTGTCCTTAGGACATTATCACATGCATTTTCATGCAGAAGAACAATCAAGATGTGATAAGGAATTTATTAATGAATAAAGTACAAAGTAGTTGGTTCTAGGCCACCAACTCCAACATTATTAAATGAATAAATGTGAAATGTAGTTATTGAAAAAACATGCTCTACTTTAGTCATTTTTGGATCATTATATCCTATCCTATTTAAAATATTGTTAAGAATTATAACTATTGATAATATATAAATTTATAGTGACCATTAAGATTAGTATATACTATGGGTTGTGATAAAGTATAATTGACACATGTGAAATAAGTGATGACCTCGAATATTAGGATCGTACCCTATGAAGCTTGTTTATAAGAGCTTCTAAGGGACATAACAACATTGGGATTTTCCTTTGACCAAGCCCAATCCAAGATTCAACAACTAAAGCATGAATAAAATCATTTACGAGAGAAGTTAAAGCTCATCAAGATCACAACCCAAACCATGTACGTTGAACCACCCCATGAAAGTCTCTCCATTACACACTTTACCCTTAGGGTGTTCATTGGCGTAATAAAGGGTTATGTATCTAGACCCTAATAGTATGAAATTTTATATTTCTCTATATAATTAATAATTATATATTTTATTATTAATTTATAAGGATTAATTAAAATTCTGATAAAAATTAGATTTTGATATGAAGAAACACAAATTGTATTTTTAGGAGATATATAATTTAAATAAAAACACTCTTTTTATTAATTCATGAAATTTTGAAATAAATTATATTTTAATAAAATATTATTATTATATAATATTTATTAATTATAAATGATAATATTTTTTTTAAAAATTTTCAATATATTTTTTATAAAGTCATGAAACTCTTATTATAAAAAAAATATTTTTTAATAAATATAGATTTTTGATTTAAAAGTGTAAATTCTCAAATTTATAGAATTATTTCGATAAAATACATATATATTTTTTTAAATCAGCATGTCAAAATTTTCTAATGTTGAATTACTCATAATTTTCTATGATATTCAAATTTTGGAATAGAAATTAAATAAGTTATAATTATACGATATTTATTATGATATCATAAAAGCGTAAAAGTGAAGAAATTAATTATATAAATGGTATAAAAAACCAAATATAAGTTTTCACTTTAAAATAATTTGTTTTTAGGATATTTTTTTTAAAAAACCATAATGAATACTCCAAAACCTATATTATATTTTATGGTTTTAAAATAAATTCTTTGTAAACATGACTCACTTCCATGTCACCAAGGGTATTATTTTAGTGATATCAGTTCTTAAACATGTAAAATTATTAAAATCACTCCACTTTGGTCGAAACCATGGGAAAAACCATGGTATGGTGTGTGGTTTGTATTACATTATCATATAGAGTCCAAAACCTAAGTTTGGGAATTAATAAATAATCCTCCCTTTTTTTATAAACCCACCAAAACTTTATTTACTCTTCACTAAAAACCCATTATAACTACATTACTCTACCATTCCCTCTCTAGAGCCCTCCCAAGGTGTCCCCAAACTCCCAAGATGATCCTCCAAAGCTTTTAAAAGTTCCCTCTCAAGGTAAGGGATCCTCCGCTTCTCCTCTTTGTTCAAGCACCTTATTTATATTATGCATATTGATTTCCAATTATCCAAGTTGGGATATGTTCTTAAAAATCCCTATTACTCTATTTATGATTTCTAAGTGATTATATACCCCTTTCACTCTCATTAACCTCTTCCATGATCCTCTATATTCCTCTGTTATGCTTCCTAAATTATCCTACGATTTTCCATGAAAAACATTTTTTTAGGGAATACCCATCCCCTTTTTCCACTCAAAGGTGTTCAACTAGATGTAATTACCTTCATTGATAGTGGATTTATATGTATTTAACCCACACTCCTCGATCATGGGGTTAAAATTTAGGAAATATATTTTTATGTTGTATGATCTATATGGAACACTTATGGATGTATATGATATGAATGTGATGGGTGAGTCCAGAATTATATATCCCTATAATGCATTGGGTAATGGTTTAATCTCATAAGATTCCATGTTTGGTGCAAGGGAGGTTATCATAAGTGAATTATGTTATGTTGTCTCACTACAAAAAAAAAATAGAAAATTAGAAGGGGTTAGTTTTTAGTGTAGAGGGGGTTATAACCCCCTCTAAACACATTATTAGTGGTTGTCAATAACCACTGCTAATGTTCCAACAACATATTGTTATAGGTAGTTTTAGTAAAATGATGATAAGGTATGTTTAATATTAGCGACGGTAATTTTAGAGGGGGTTTAAACCACCTCTAATTTTGTATAAAAATTCCAAAATAGCTGAATTAGAGGCGGTTGAAACCACCTCTAATTTGGGTACAATTTTAGAGGGGATTTAAACCCCCTCTAATTTCACAGAAATAGCTAATTATAGGCAATTAAAATTTGCCTCTAAATTAGCACACTTAGGGGAAGTTGGAAATAACTGCCCCTAAAATTTTCATTTTCTTTTTTTTTCAAAAATCCCTCCCATCCTCGAACCATCCCCTCCTATAATAGACCCCCCCGCCAGACCCCCCCCCTATCCCCCTCCTAAAACCTACCCCCCCCCCCCCCACCCAAAGGATCCCCCTCTAGTTCCCCACTAACCCCTACCTCATATAAAATTTCAGTGAAATGGATTCGAACCCTTGATAGCTTAACACCCCACATATTCCATGCTATCACCCCTTACAACTATGCCAAATCATCTTTCTGATTACAGTATACCCATTAGTGTATTTATATATATTTTATTGTTTATTTAAAAAAAATTATTTGTATAATATAAATACATTTAAATATATGACCTATATATACATTTACATAAATTAATGTATTTATCTTTTTATTATGTATTTATATTATAATATATTTAAATCTCATGGGTCAATATATATATCACACTATATATTCAAATAAACAAATATATATACATTTTTTTGATAAAAAATATATATATACATATGTAAATATATTTATACATATACAACTCAAAAATATAAATATATCGATATCATATATATATATATAATATTAATATATATAATATATTTATATATATTATTTTCTATATTTATATGTCTATAAAAATATATATTTTCTATATTATATATTTATATATTACCCAAATATATTATACATATACATATACATATATATATATATTATATTTATACGTACATAGTTAAAATAATAATAATATATATTACATGTTTATATGAATAAAAATATATATTATGTATTTTATAAATACATTTATATGTATAAAAATATATATATTACATATTTATATATGTCAAGAATTTAATATATTTATATTATATTACATTTAATATACATACAATATATGTTTAAATTAATTGTTAGATATATATATTATTATATTATATATATTAATATAATATAATATAATATTTCTATATAGATGAAATTTTATGCATATTTATATATATATATATATTACAAACTTAAATATATTTATACATATATTTATATATATAGTTATATTATGTATAAAAATATATATTTAATATATTAATTTAAATACTTATCTGTATATTAACATAAATTTATTTATTTATTTTTAAATATTTATTTATATATTTATTTGTATATTTATTTGTGTGTGTGTGTGTTGTATTTATACATTTATTTGTATGTATATGTATGTATGAAATACATTTCACATTTATATATATAATTAAATGATTTTATATTATATATTGTGCATACAGATACATATAATATAAAAACAATCAAATACATTATTTATATAATATATAAATGTTTATTTATATTCATCTCTGTGTGTAACTATATGTATAATCCATTATTATTATTATTATATAAATTATAAAAACTACAAGGTTTTTATATGATAAATTTTTAAAAAAAATATTTTATATAAATATTTTTATATAATATTTTTATGCTTTTATGTTATAATTAATATTATATGATATACCATTTTATAAAAATAAATATATATTAATTCACACATTATACCATTATATTTATGTATACATATAAATACTATTAAATACAATCATATAAATTATTTATATAAATATATTTATATATTATGTTTATATAATGTATTTAAATACATTTATATATTGTATTTTAAATATATATATATATATATATATTTATATATATGAAGGAATTTGATTTTTTAAGAAAATAGTGGAGGTTCACAACCCCATATAATTTAAAATATTAGAGGAGATTGTGAACCACATCTAATATCAATGATTATCGGTGATTATGAACCCCACTGTTTAAAAAAACACAAATTCCACATTATCTATATATAACACATCTAAAATCCAAATGAATATATATGTATATATATTCACATATATAAATATATAGTGGCAGTAATTATTATATTAGCATCAAGTTTGACATAACCTCCTCTAAAATCCAAATGAATATTAAAAAAATAATGAAAAAAAATTAAAGGGGGTTCAACACCCCCTCTAAATTCAATGATTAGCAGAGGTTGTGTGTAACACCCACTATTTTATATAGAAAATGAATTTAGAGGGGGTTATTCATAACCCCCTTTAAAAAACGGCTGCTACTCTATTGTTTTTTGTTGTGTCTTGGAGGTTATCTTTGACTTATGATTATGATGTAATGTTTTATGTTACTACATTCTCATATTTCCTTTATGACATCATGCTATATCATGCATCATTGTTCAGGATTATAATTCTCACCCCTCTTATGTTACCTTGATCTGTCTCTCGTCTCACATGTACTGCTTTATCTTATACTATGA
This sequence comes from Viscum album, assembly GCA_963277665.1. Taxonomy (NCBI): domain Eukaryota; kingdom Viridiplantae; phylum Streptophyta; class Magnoliopsida; order Santalales; family Viscaceae; genus Viscum; species Viscum album. The sequence goes on along the minus strand of OY728156.1, from coordinate 255,827,700 downwards.
TTTTTTATTCCCTTACTAATATTTATATCTTACCCCTTTCTTATAGACGTCCTCAGGTTATTTCGTGTAGTTTTAGAAGAATGGTGGAATTTTAGGTTCATTTTAAGGAAGGTTTCAAAAAAAAATTATATCCCATGTTCAAGTTGTTATGATATGTACCTAATTACCCAAAGACACTAGGATTCACACTCTTTTGGGTTGTATTAAGTGTGATTTTATGTAATAAATCATGAAATAAAGTTTATTAAAGATAAGGGTTGTCATAAAAGGGATCTTAATTACTTGAAGTCTAGCAACCGGTGAAACGTTTTCCTCATAGTATATTTCCTCCTCCTGGTTATATCCTTTAGCAACTAGCCTAATCTTATTCCTATTAATTATACCTTGGTCATCTGACTTATTTCTAAAGACCCATTTGGTTTCTATTAGAGGATAGTTCTTGGGCCTATCAACAGGTTCTCAAACTTCATTTCTCTTGAACTAGTTTAGTTCCTCCTACATATCTATCATCCAAATATCATCTTTTAAGGATTATTCTATAGTTTTAGATCTCCAATAACAGTCTATAAAGTGTGATCCTTTAATATTCAAGTTTATCTAGGTAATACATTATCTGATTCCACGGTTTTATTTTCTTCATAACTAGACTGATTTTGATCATATTCTAATTTAATTTCAAAAAACCCATTAGAAGAGTTAAGTATCAAGTTATTTAAAGAACTAGTAACTTCATATGTTTGATTTTTATTATGAACAAAAAGGTTAATTTCATCAAAATTCACATGAATAGATTCTTAAACTATCCTTGAATTTTTATTAAACACTCTATAAACTTTAGAGGATCATAATATCCTAGAAAGATTCCTTCACCAGCCTTTGGATCAAACTTATAAAGTTTTGTTTAATATTCAATATATATATCTTGCATCCAAAAACTCTAAAGTATCCAACTTTATATTTTCTATTACTCCATAACTCATATGGTGTCTTTTTGAGAAAAGGATTGATTAAAACTCAATTCATGATATGAAAAGTAGTGTAAATAGGTTTTTCCCAAAAATAGGTAGGCAAACTATATTCATTCAACATATTTATTTCCATCTCTTGAATAGTTCTATCTCTTCTTTCTACAATTCTATTTTATTTAGGTGTTCTCAGAGTAGAAAAATTATTTTTAATACCTATGTTTGATCAAAAATAATTAAATTCCTCATTCTAAAACTCTCCTCCATGATCACTTCTCAATGAAATTATTTTTAAACCATTTTCATTTTGAATAATTTACAAAAAACTAAAAAAAATAGAAAAATATTCACTTTAAATTTTTAATAAATAAAACTAGGTAAATATGTAAAAAACATCAACCAATAAAAAATAGAGAATCGGTCAGCCGTTCTTACTTCTCTGGAAGGTCTAAACAAATCCATATGGACAAGTTATAAAGGTTTAAATATATAAACCTTGTTAATATATTTAAAAGATGACTTATGTTGATTTCCTATTGGACATGCATCACAAATTCTGTTTTCATCAAACTTAAGATTGGGTAAATCAAAAACTAAGTTCTTATTAGATAATTTATATATAGAAAATATATTACAATGTCCAAGTCTCTTATGTTAAATCAAGGATTCAATTATTTCAGTAGTTAAAAAAATCACTTTTTATTCACACAAATAACTAAGATATAAATTATAAACATTTTTAGTTATAATCATTCTAAATTAAGTAGTTTATCTTTAAATATAGAGAAATCATTGTTAGAAAAATTAATAAAAAAACTGTCATCACAGAGTTGAGATATGCTTATCAGATTATGCTTTAACCCTTGAACATATATAACTTTATTGATGATGATTGATTTCAGATCTCCAACTGATCCAACTCCAATAATATTTCCTTTAGCATTTTCATTGATGGTTACTAAACCAACATCTAATTTTGATAGTTCAAGAAATTTTGAAAAGTATCCACTCATGTGCCTCGAGAATCCTCTATCCATATACCATATTTCACTTTTGTCCTAATATATTTTTACATTCAAAAACATCAAATAATATCTTGTTTTGGTACCCAAATGATTTATGTCCAGTTTTGTTAGTGATAAAAAATATGGGTAACTAGATCATCCTAATTTTAACAGAATTAACTTCATATGTATTTTTAGAAATAAATGGTTTAATTACACCAATAATCTTTGTATTTTTCAAACAACAGTTTTCAACATAATGAAATTAAATTCCTCAAAAAAATAGGTAATTCTAGACATCTTATTGTTCTTAGAATTAGGCATAGAATAATTTCTGTATAACTTGGGTTTTTTTACCATTGATCTATATTCCATATTTTTTCTTTCTATGCACATTATTTCTAATAATTTTATTTATGATTTCTTATCCTTTGGTAATAACACTATAATCACTTTTAAATGATTCTACATCAACCTAAAACTCTTTAATTTTATTTTCATGCATAGTGCCGCTTGAAGTGTATTTTGTTAATTTTTCTATTAATTCTAGGTGTTGTTTTACCATGATAATTTTTTCACTTAATAAAAAATTATGGATATTCTTTAGGGATTCACAATTTTTTATTAGGTAATTATATTTTGCTTGAAACATAGAATAGTATATAGCTAATTTACTATTTCAACAACTTTATGGACCAGAAGAAGAATAATAGGTTTGTACCTCATCTTATCCATAAATCACATGTTAGAAATTTGATTTGATTTCTCATGTTCTAAATCAGAATAACTACTAGAGTATTTAGAAACACTCCATATAGCCTTCACTACCTTTTTCCCTTTGTACTCATAATCAAATTTCATTTTTTAGTTCTTTTATTTATTTCCAAATCATCATTTATTCTACTATAGGTGTGGGAAATTAGGTCTAATATGCCTCATTTTTTACATTCATAGCATTGAACTTCTTTTAGTCCATGATCATACTTCTTGGAATCATTAAAAGGATTCTTGAAGCATTTTTTTATATAACATATTGAATCTTCTTTCTATATGATAAAGTTATATTCCACAATCTAAAAAACTTAATCATTTAAAGATTTAACATCTAAATTTATCTTCTTTTCTCCTTTAGGATAGTCATTTTAATATTATTATTCTCCTTTTTGAGAATTCTATGATCTTTTTCTTCGTCTTGTTTTTATATTTCGTACATCATTAAGGTACCAGTCAATTCCTTCATTATTAAATATTTAATAGGTTTTTATTTTCTTATAGAATTAGAGATTAAATTAAACCTATTGGGTAAAACAGTTAAAAAATTTAACACCTTGTCTGGTTGTAGAATTTGAGTTCCCAAGCCAACAACATCATTGGCGATTTCAGTCAATATTTCATTTATCTAAGTGATGCTTTCATTTTCATACATCCTGAAAGTTCTGAATATTAATTTTGTTGAATTATATCTTGTTTTTATAACATTATTGGTTCCATCAGTAATAACAACTGTTTTCCACATATCATAAGAAGTAGCACACTAAGTGACTTGATTGAATTCGTTAGAAAAAAGCCCATAAATAAGTTCATTCATTAATTTGTAAGTAACACCATACTCAAATTATTTTGTAGCATCCCAATTTTCTAATATAGTAGGAATTTCATATGGTTTGACAATATTTATGTAAGTCTTGAAACAAATATTTTTCAAATATATTGTTATATGTTCTTTCCAACAAATGTAATTTTCTCCATTAAAACATAATGCTATGACCATTGACATTCATTCTTCAAGCTTAACCATCCATATATTTCTTCATATAAATTTAACTCAATATTCCTATATATTAAAATAATTCTTCAAAAATAAATCATCTGATACCAATTGTTAGGTCAGAATAATACAAATACATAAGAGGGGGGAGGTGAATTGTGTCATTTTAAAAAAATGGATATTTAAAACTCAATCCCTATTTTTGATTTGGAAATCAATGCAGTGTTCTATTCTTCAAACATATTATGCAGTCAAAAGATAAAGAGAAAAGAAAAATAATTTTTAAAGTAGTTCAGGGCACAAATATCCCCTAGTCCACTCTTCTAACACTTTTTCAGTGAGCTTGGTAATTTTCACTAAATAGGTCCTCTTATCTGGATACCTCAACAATTGAGTGAAAGTAGATTACACCTTATAACAATTCAGATTCTTTTATAGGTTACCTTGACAACCACAACTTGGTATTAGGAGATGAAACTCTTTAACACTTCAAAAGAAAGTGATAAGATGTAGATTTTTGAAATAGATTTGGCACATAGTTGTAGTAGAAACTTCCAAAAGATGAGATATTCAAAGGTAAATAAAAAATCTTAAAAGAAAATTCCTTTAGAAGAATATCTAACCTTTTTATTTATAAAATATCCAGAAACACATAATAGAAGCAAGAACAACCTTTTAAGAGCAGTAGAATGAACACTTAGTAGATGATAAACATGTATATCTCAAAAGTTTAGTCCTAAAAATAATATTGAAAAAATACATCAATAAGTTTAATAAATAGATATAGTATCATAAACAACATGAAAAAAATAGCAACAGAACAAAACATATATTTATCTAAAGTGTATTCCTTCAAAGAATCAAATAAATCATCCCCTAAATATATTTTCTAGATCCAACACTTGGTATTTCACAAGAAACTTGATTTTATTCAGGTCAAATAGATCCAAAAATATCACTTGATAAAATGTGATCTTTAGCATGTTTGAAATTTTAATTTAATCAGCTTCTAAAAATCATAACTTCCCTTAGAAATAGGAATGATTTAGTCAATTGTTTTAGGACCTTTGAATTGAACATTAAATGAATTTTAATGAGATAAATACTCTGATGAAATCATTTCATAAATATTGGGAAATATTCAAAATTCAAATCTCACAGATGACTGATTCAATGTAAGGTTGTGCAACATAGGGATAAGTTCAAAAATATAGTTGAAAACATACAATTGATTCAAAATATTTTGTTGAAAAACCATACACTAACCATTAAAATGTAGGTTTATTCCCAAAATCTATCTTTCCTATCCTAATATTCAGTCCAAACATAAGGTTCCAATAGTAGTGTTCCTTAACAAAAGTTAGTTTCCCAAAACAAATGTTTAACTTAAACATAGGGTTATAAATAATGATTTGGTACTTCTTCAAAATTTTTAGTCCAAAAATCCAGTTTTTAACTCAGGTATGTATCCTTTAAATTATAGTCTAATTTCTTATTTTTGACCTAATATGGATTCCAAATGATTTCACGGGTGTCTCGGGGGTGTCCGGGGCTTTTTCAGAGCCCAAAGCCCAGTTTTTGGGAGAAAAAAGAATGTTGCACGGTTAGTAGGTACCATGAGGGGTAGGAATCATTGTTAGTTCTAACTGTGTAAGGCTATAAAATTGAGTCCTATAAGCCACATAATTTGAAAAACTATGTGATCTGGGATGCATGACGGTTCCAAAAACTATAGACATGTTGCGAAGGTGTTTTGCATAGTTGGAAAATAGTTTCTCTAACTGTGTGGCCTATATTTTTGGGTGCCCCCTACCTATAGTAGAATGCACATGGTTGGCACATGGTTTTTCCAAATATGAGGCCAAAATGTGTGACCCTAATATTTTGGGTAAAATTTACAAAACACCATTAAAAACCTATTAAACCTTACCCCTTATTTGGTTTTCTTATTTACAATAAGGGATAGCTCTTTTTATCCCTTTTTTATCCCTCTTCAAGGACTGATCTAGGAATTGATTCTAATCATCTATATAGAGTCCAATTTGATCATCATTTTTCTCATTGGATCTACACTGGTAAGATCTTAATTCTATTTTAGCTATTTTTAGTTCTTCTTTCTATTGATAATGCTATTTAGATGCAGGCTCATATGCCCTATTTTTATGGTATTGACCCATTCTTCATATCTATTCCAATCCATTCCAAAGTAAAGGATGATACTGGATGAGGAGATTCATATGAGTATGAGGTAGGTATTCTATAACTCATCCCTCAAGATTTGTCATTTTATTAATTTCCATGTGTGCACACCGATTTCATCGGGCATAACCTATTTAATTTATGTACCTTTATTATAGTAATTAGAATCATGTTCTAAGACCCTTTTTTAATATCTTATACATTTTTGGTAGTCACATCCACGACTTTGACCACCCCTATTAGGGTATTTTCCATAATTTGGATTTTAGTGCTTTGAAATGTTCACCTACTCCACCATTCAAGTGTATGGATTAACCCTGCTATTGGTAGGCACCTTTAATTAGATAAATTGTGAATTGATAAATGGAGAGTACCAGTTATGATCATCACTTAACCCTTCTAAGGTAAGTTCTTCAATTTTTTAAATGAATCATGAATGAAAATGGAAAGTAAAATGTATATATATGACTTGGCCTAATGGAATGTAATTGAAGGGCTCAGTTACACATCTATAGAACCCCTTTACATGTCTAATGGAATGTATCAGAGTGAACCTTATTAAATGATTATAACATAAATGAATTAATTGAATGGTTTCATGCCCAGTTATCCTTATCACATTAATAAAAGGTAATGGATTAGACCAAATTAATTATCACGTGGTATTATTATTACATGGCATGTTTAATTAATTGAATTGACTATATAGTGCCTAATTAATATGCACTTATTTACTATAATAGGAGTTTTCATACTCGAGATCACCTTGTATTCTTGAGGGAATGCCTTGGGAACTCGTGGACACCATTTAGATTTAGGGATGTTGGTTTTTAAGGGAGAGACCCACCTTGGAACCCGATCCTCATCTATTTAGTAGATGTTGGGTATGACACCATAGGATCCCTCCTTTATTATTATAAGATTCCTTGGATATGATACTTATATCTAGCATGAATTCTATAGATATGAGGCACCTTGGAATCACCCTTGGTTCTAGTCACTGGTTATGTCATTTTATATTGGATGTATTCCTTCTTCTTTTTATTTTATTATAGATAATCCCCCTTTTAAGGGTTTAAGGGGAACCCGTACATGACCCGTAGGCCCAAGGCACAAGGCCCTACATGACCTATAATACATGACCCAAAGGCCCAGAGGCATACCATGCACATACATGACCCGTAGTCCCATCCCACTAGAACTACCCCTCCCCAGCTTCTGCATCATTAATCACCTTTAGCTCCCCACCTGCATTGCTGATCGGCTAGCATTTCCCTGTAAAAAGCTGCACAGTGCCTGGTCCTGATGGCAGTTGCCATACCCTCTCATTCTTTCAATCTGGTTAGCTCTACTTTTGGTGATTTCTACTGTTTCTCTGATCCTCTTCTAGGGATTTATCTATCTGAACTGGGCTACTTCATGGTCTTCAATGGCCTGAAGGCCCTGTGGCCTGACGGCCTTTGATGGCCCGATGGCCCTTGAGAACCGTAGGCCCAAACCAGTGGCTCGAAGACCCAAATCGGGTGAATAGTTCCAGTTGCTACAGTACCTACTACAGTGCTACTACAGTAACCTTGAAATTTGCCTCCACCCGGTTTTGAACCTAGGTCTCTTGGATTCCAAGCAGGAGCCCTTACCACTCAGGTATGGGCTCATTAGTAGATGTATTCCTTAGACTTTGTTAGAATCACACTATTGTGGAATTCCTCAGACAATGCTCCTTGGATTACACTCTTACCCCTATAGCCATGATATAGTTACTACTGATTTGGATACCCTTGAGGTCAAGGTTTCCTTGGTTATTACCTTGGAACCTCTTCAATGTTATTATCAATACAGGATGACTTTATATTCCTTGGACCCCTCACTGTCATTATCACATCGGGATATCAATGCTAGTTTTACCGCATGTAACTTAATTATATAAAGTGGAACTTAATTAACAAATGAAATGGTTATATGTTCAAACGTTAGTCAAGGGATAAAGCTGGTACTTGGGTAATTACGTTATTGTACTTCTTTACTTTTATATATTCATGCTTGCACACAGTTACAGTTTATATTACACAGACTGGATGTTATGGACATCATTAGTGGTGGCCTATTGAGATTTATCTCACACCCTATCTGGGCCGCCATTGTCACTCGGGAAGATTACATATATGCAGGTGTTGATAATGGGAAACATGTCGCTTTAGACACTTTATTTCTTTCTTTCTTTGGATGGAGCTTATAGAAGATGACCAAGCTGAGGCTCACGATGATCGGGATAGTTTTGGATTCCTTTTTACTACTTCTGTACAATATGTATCATCTGCTGATTTATATCCATTTTTTTCAAATTTATAGATACATGACATATATCATCATCAAATTTTGAATATGATTAGTAGTTTCTTCAGTTTTTTATTATTCTTATCTGTTTCTATTGTTCCATATATTAATTATATATTACTTCTGATATTTAGCAGTTATATGATACATCTTTTGTGATCCACTCTAGTAATGAGGGTATAGTCTCTCCATGGACACACCCTAGTCTCTCGCTACTAGTCGGAAACCTATGGCATTTAGTGATATGAGCTTGAGGCCTAGTGACCCACTGGGATCAAGATACCTCTGAGTGGTACTTGATTCTGGGATGTCACAAAGTATTATCATAGCTATTTTCTAACTTTACTGTTTGGAGACAATAGATAGGAGATTAGGAATACTTGGAACTTGGTTATAAGATGTTCTTGGGTTTATCTAACCCATTTTTGGGGAAAATTCTAAGTTTCCTGAATTATATTTTTTATTTTGTTTCTTCGTATTACTATTGATATCATTTTACCATTGGGTTAGGTACATGATGCTTTGTGAGTTTTTTTATTATTTTGATTGAGAATTTCATTTTAACCATATCCTGATGATATGAGGGCAAGGAGAATTATTACATGCATCATAGTAGGCACCTAGAATTCACATTCCATACATATTTTCATGCCATATAGGTGTATTTAATTATTTACATTTTCCTGTGTTTCTTGTGATTGTTGAGTGTGGCTTATTTATATATATACATGTTCTTCTCCTTGGTAGTGATTGAGTGATTGCTAATTTCAATTAATGAGGTGTATGGGCCCTCATGGGTTGGAATGGGTAATTTACTAAGTTGAGCCATTAGAATGGAATTAAATGGGTTTCGATCTCAATGATAAAGAGTATGGTCCCTCATTCACTGGGAATGGTGGTCCATTTTAAATGAACCTTGATATGTGAAAATAAGAAAATACAAACTGTAAAAGTGAAATATGACTTATAAAATGAAATGGATTCCAGTAAATGATGAGGCAAGGTATATTTAAACCTTCATTTACTGGAACCCCTATAATTTATACCTGATAACTTACTAATACATGTCCTTATAAGTAGGTTTTTGGGGTATTATCCCATGGGTATTGAGCCTTTTCCTTACATTCAGCATTTTCTATTGCTATGTGTATGCTTTAAATCTTTTTTTGAGGCATGTGCTTGGAATTTTTAGACCAATGTCACCATGAAGTCCTCATGTCATGTGCTATGAGGGTGTAGAAGACCATGCTCTAGACGTGGTGGGACATAATCCTCTTGTCATACCATCAGGAGTGCCACTGAAGGCACCGCTTATTGCACCTGATCTGGGCACTGATTCTCAATTTTGTGATAGTTTCCTACGTCTGATGTAGTGTAACATCTCGTTACTATTTTCAGGTATTTATAAACCCTCTTGTGTTAAATTATTAATATCTTAAGTGGGAAAAAATTATTTATTCTCAAAATTTTGATAAATGTGTTAATGGCCTTAAATTCTAGTGAACATCTTGGAATATTCAATTTAATATTTTGGGAGTTCGGCCCTGAGTTAGTGTGAGATTATGATTTTCTAAAATTCTTATTGAAGACTGAATGAAAATATTAAATATAATATATTAAGACATATTTTTTATTCAAAATAATTTAATAACTCCAAAATAGTGTGTCGTATGAGAAATCTGAGACCACTGTTGGGTCCAGAATGAGGGGTTTTCCCTAGGCTGACAATAACATTTATAAACATCAGGCGTTTGAACACCTCACTCACAAAAATAACCCTTATTATTTTAATTAACTATTTGATCCATTTTTTTGAATATTAAGTAATTAATATCTCTCAAATGGTGTGTCGTATGGGAAATAGAATACCACCATTGGGTCCAGAATGAGGGGTTTACACTAGAAAGGGCATAACTTCTTTGCATAATGGAAGTTTCATCATATCACTGGTTAATTTTATTTTATTAAATATTTATATTAAATAATAAAAATTATTAATTAAAAAAATTGAGCACAATTCATGTTCTTCCCCAAAAACTGCCGAACCTCCATTAAAGCAAAAGGATAGTTTCAAATCGATTTTTTTTCAAGCGTTTTAACCAGAATAAATTCGCAAACCATGAATGATTCAAATCTAATGACTCTGTCATCAATTATGGGGTAAAATGGTGATTAAAATTTGTGTTTAAAATTAAGGTTTCATTCACTATGGTTTTTAGGGTTTTTGAAATACCTGAAACACTTCGTCTTTGGATTGGAAGATCCAATCAAGTTACGGTGACCCCAAATCAAACTTGCACACTATCGATAAACCTTGGTTTATCATATTCAGACTGAGCAGTGATCTCCTCTTACTTGGTGTGCCACTTCTGGAAAAAGAATGTGATTTTATTTTATTTTATTATTTGTTTCAATATTTTCTCTTTTATAACTTCTTCGTCATTGATTGGAATTATGCTTCTTCAGTACCATTGAATTTATCTCAACAAGATGAATCAAAATAATATTTTTGTTTTGAATGCAACAATGTAATTTTTGATTTGATTTTTCACATTTTAAATGGATCATTTAAAATAAATTATAAAAGGATAATCACTTTTCTTTATTGAGATATAATTTATAAAATTTTCATACAATAATTGATTTTAATTATCAAAGGACAATGCCATGTTTTATTGAAAATAATTATCCAAAAAAATTATTAATGGATAATTTTAAGGTAATTATCTTGTGACATAGATTATCAAAATTATCATGGGATAATTACGTTTTCTATAAAAGGATAATTATCATAATTTTCAAATGATAATATCATATAATTAACAATGATAATCCCACCACATTGTCAAATGAAAATTTTAAATAAAATTATCAAATGTTTTTTATCAGATTATCATGTGTAATATTTTAAAAGATAAATTGGAAATTATCTAAAAGAAATAATGTGTCATTGCATGTGATATTTTATTTACTTTTGAAATAAAATAACTAGTATTGGTTGTTGGAACCCTTGATGAATTTCTACCATTGTTGTGTCGACCCTTATGATAATAAGGTCATAAGAAGGCATATTGAACCAAAAAGGGTGGTTTATCATTGCTACTAGCATCGATGACCTTGAGGTAGGCGGTTCTATCCTAATTAGACAATTTGAGTAACCTTGTATTGCTTGATTTATTTCAACTACTGATTTAAATTCAATTGCTCAAATTTACTTTCAATTGATTCAATAAACCGAAATTCCAATGAATTTGGAGATTTGGAAATGGTTTTTGCCTGAAAAATGGGAAAACCCCAAATTCCATTGAATTTGGGTGTGCTTATGGAAATTGGTTAATTTAATTTGATTAATTTAAATTATAGATTGATGTAAATTATTTCAACTAAATTATTGAATTTCATTGTGAAAAAAAAATTGTGAAATTGATGGAATTGGTTTTGAATAGATTTCAAACTTTTGAAAATGGATTAAAATGTTTTGATAGAAACCATGTTGTTTTATATTGTTAAAGAGGCATGTTTTTTATTAAAACATGTTTTGGTTTTAAATGGAAAATTGGCATTTGAAAGGGGGGAATGGGATTTAATTTTATTTTAAGAAGTCTTAAAATAAATTACCCATTATTGATTGTTTAAGATCACATGCAAGACTTAGGTAGATTGTGAGTTATTTGGAGACACTCTACGATTACTAAAATGTTCTAAAACATACATGTGGCAGGTCATATCCCTTAGGCGATGGTGATGATTCCTCTATGACCAGTGTCCAAAGAATATATGTTTGCACATATTTTCGTGATCACTTAAAGAGTTCTGAGTACTATTTCCTAGAAATTTTGTACCTTTTTGGTTGATGACCATGTTTCTCGTCTATTTATATTTTAGACATAAAATGTATTCCAATGTTGCTAAACTAATTTATATGCTTTTCTAAATTTATATAAACTATTTTATATAAAAGAAATTATTTAAGCCATTGTTTTAGAAATATTCCATCATTTGTAAAGTAAATCTTATGCTTAAAGTATTTTCCATCATTTGAACTGTATAGCATGATTTGTTTAAAATTTGATTTGAAATTCCAAACATGTTTAATTTAAAATTGGAGGCATTATTTTGGTTAATATTTCATCGGAATATGTTATGAAATCCTTGGTGAGAACCCACTAGGATTTTTAGCTCACACTCTACTTTTATCTTCGAATTTTTGTAGACTTTCTTCTTCTAGGTTTGTGAAAGGGGATAGATATCTTGGAGGTAGATCCAAATATTGAATCATGGAATGGTGAGTTGTGTCCTTAGGGACTTGGGCTGTTTTTACCCTATTTTGGTACTTGGGTTGTAGTACTTTGGGCTTGTTTATGCCTTATTGTATTCTGGTACACCACACCTAGTGGAGTTTATTTTGTTATGCATACTATCTTTCTTATTTTTCTTCTACATTGTTAGTGGGAAAATTATTCCCACTTCTAGTTTGTATGATGTTGGGTGCTAGTCTCCGACCTATGGGGATCATGAACGCACTTCCGGCTATGTTAGGTTTGTCTTGGTTATCGACTTACCAAGGTACCTGAGATAGTTTATGACAAAGTGGTATCAGAGGAGGTTAGAGATTTGTTCTTAAAGTCAATGTGCATTTGTGAAATATTGTTGGGACTTAAGAGGTATTTGCGATTGAGGGTCTGGACAACTCTCACCACAATGAATCTTAAGTCTCCAGGGGTGGTTAAGGAAGTACATCTTATAGACTAGTTCTAGTATTTTCCCTATTTTTATTTAGATAAAGTAAAATCCAAATCTTTTCTTTATTTCTATTGGGATTAATTTTCATCGTTACTCTACTTGAGAATTATCGAATGTCCTCAATGTTTTCTGATGATGTTGTGTAGCATCATTCCTCTAAAAAGACATACGAATCAGATTCAGGAAGAGTCTACTACTAAACCCCAGTGATAGAATCCTATCGTGGATCTAAATCTATTTGAGGTGATCGTACGTACTATCCAAGATTTGGGGTAGGAGCCACCACCAATCCCCATTCAGGCTCTAGTTGTGGATTCTCAAGGGAATGTACTTCAAAATCATTCTCAGGATTTCCTTCGCTAGAAACCACCAATTTTCAAAGGCTCTACTGATCCTCAACATGATGAGGAATGGTTGGGTAGGATAGAACATCTATTTGAGTTCTTGGAGATGCTGGATGAGATCAAGGTAAAGTGTGACACCTTTTTTTTGAGGTACTGAGCAGGAAATGGTGGGACATGGTAGTGATGGTGAAGAAACATGAGGGATTAGAGTGGAAGTACTTCAAGGTTCGTTTCACCAACTAATTCTATCTAGATTAAATGGTGTTGTCCAAGGTTGTGAAGTTTTTCAAGCTTGAGCAATCTGACATAACCATGACTGAGTATTCAAATTCCTTTGTTGAGTTAGTGTAATTTCTGCCTGAGATTATATCTAATGAGAGGATGAAGGATCAATGGTTTGAGTTGGGAATTCGATCAAATATCAGCTCTCAGGTTTTCTTACTGAAGCTTACCACTTATATTGATGTGATGGATAGGTAAATGATGGTTGAGATGGACTTGGTTGGAAAGTCAGGGTTGAAGGGAGTTCCTTTTTCTCTTAGTGGCAGCATGAGTTAATTTAAAAGAAAGAGGAATCCAATTAATCTCATAGTGTTTCTCAACAAAAAGGTCTTTTTTGACCTCCTGTAATACCTGGAATAAGACCTTTGATATTCTACCAGTGTGGCCAGCCAGGGAATTCAAATAGGGTATATATTAAGGCAATCAAGAATTGTGGCTCCTGCGGACATTTAGGGCACTTGAAAAAGTTTTACCACAACATTTTCACTCCTCACAGTGTAACGACATCATTAGAAACTATAAAAACTATAGGGAAATAAAATTCTTCACATACAAAAGGGTTCCAACCATAGGCATCCATAATGAAGATTCTTCACACAGTGGAAGAGTCTCTAGAGGAATCTGATATGGGTCCAGTAACCATGAGAGGTACCATTTTTTTTTAAAAAGGTAATGCTCTGGTCAAAGACCAAAGCACAATTTATTGAAGATCAAAAGATTACAACATGCGAAAAGAAGGGATTTTTTTACAGTCTCTATCAAACAAATACAATAAGTCAGGGGGAAAAGTTTCCATCCAATTCATGCTTTGATGAACACCTTTGTTGGCAAGAGCATCAGCCACAGCGTTCGCTTCACGGTAGGCATGAGTAGCAATGTAGTCAATCTCTTGAAGAGAGCTCAGACATCTCGACCAAAGAGCAGTAAGTGGCCAAGCAAGATGGATGATACCATTCCAGATGGCATGAACAATAGTAGTGGAGTCACTTTCAATCCAGAGCTTCCTCCAGCCCCTTTGGAGGGCAAAGTTAACCGCATGGATGACTCCCAACATTTCAGCCTCAAGAGATGAAGAGTGCCCACAACATGAAATCTTTTGAAATCATATTTGGTATGTATTGGATAATTTCTAATAAATCTTGGATCGATTATTATCTTTGATGGATCTACCTTACTACACCCAGCGGTGTGTATCTTTTCTTTCAAGGAGATTGGGACCCAAGTTCGAGTAGAGATGAACCTTCTTATCAAGAGTTGGGGAAAGTAATATAATTATTTTCTTTTGATCTAGAGTGGGAATCTTTGAGAGTTTATCTCCCTCTAGTTATCTTTTAGTTTCCCAATTTGTTTCCTTCTGACTTATCTGGTTGGCCATCGATAAGGGAGGTTGAGTTTTCTATTGAATTAATGTATGGTCCTCAACCAGTTTTTATTCCCTCTTATAGAATAGCTCCAGTTGAACTGAAAGAACTAAAGTCCCTGTTGGGTGATCTTCTTGAGAAAGGCTTTAAATGCCCGAGTGTGTCACCTTGGGTGGTGGTGGTTCTCTTCACTTATGTATTGATTATCGAAAGATAAACCAAGTTATGGTAAAGAACAAATATTTGTTTCCACTAATTTATGATCTGTTTGATCATCTGAAAGGGGAAAATTTATTTTCAAATATCCGTCTTCAATTTGGTTACCATCAGTTGAGGATAAAAGAATCTGACATTCAAAAAACTTCCTTTTGGAGCAGGTATGGCCATTATTAATACCTTGTTATACCCTTTGGCCTAACAAATGCTCCTATGGTTTTCATGGATTTGATGAATAGGATTTTCCAAGAATATCTAGATACCTTTTTGGTAGTCTTTGTGGAAAACACTACTGTCTAATCGAAGTCCGAGGAGAATCTTATGCATCATCTGAGAACATTTCAGAGTCTGATGAGAAATCACAGACTTTATACCAAGCTTTCAATGTGTGATTTCATGATTTGGGAAGTGAAATTATTGGGGAACATGGTGTTATAATAAGGAATATTACTTGATCCAAAGAAGGTGGTGGCTATTATGACTTGGGAGAAACCACAAAATGTATTCAAGATTTGAATATTATTGGGATTATCTGGATAATATCACTAGTTCATCAAGGACTTCTCAAAGTTGGATTCTCTGATGAATAATCTGACTTGAAAGGGAGTAAATTTTCCTTGGAATTATAAATTTCAGAGTTATTTTGTTGATCTGAAACCTATTTTGACTAATTCACTGGTGTTAACTCTTCCAGAGCCCGGGTAAGACCACGTGGTCTTCTGTGGTGCATCGGGTTTAGGTTTGGTTTGTGTTCTTATGAAAGGTAATCATGTTGTTTCCTATAGATCTCATCATATTAGGCCTCACAAGAAGAATTATCCTACCTACAACCTTGAACTTGAAACTTTAATGCACGTGCTTAAGTGTTGGATACATTACCTTTACGGGGAACAATTTACTATGTATTCATACCACAAGATATTGAGTTATCTCTTCTCTCAAAAATATTTGAATATCTTCTAGAGGCATTGGGTTGAGTACCTACCATATTTTTATTTTGACATCTCCTATACCCTGTGGAAAGGTAATGTATTTTAAAATATGTTGAGTAGGAAACTTCCAACCCAGTTCATGAAATAATATTCAAAAGAGTAGAGTTTGATGGATCTTTTTGCACAATTTTATATTGGAGTTTAAAAGGAAGTGGTTGAGATTTCTTTATCCAATGTTCAGTTGACATTTTCTCTACTCAAGATGATTCTTCAAGAATAAAATCTTGATGATGAATTACATAGCTTTAGAGACTCTATTTATGGTGGGGATATCGATGCCTAATGGTTGTTCTCTAAAGAGGGTGTTTTGTGTTATCGAAACTATTATGTTGTTCCATTAGCAGAAATGAATGATGTAATCGTGGATTTCTATAATTCCCTGTGGTTTTTTCACCCAGGAACCAATAATATGTTCTATTACATGAGGTGGTAGTTCTGGTGTCTAGGTATGAGACAGAGCATTGTTGAGTTTGTTTCTCGTTGCTATATGTGCCAACAGGGGAAAGACAAGCACCAGAAATCTTCGGGTTTTCTTCAACCACTTCCAGTCCCTACTTATAAGTGGGATGAAATCTCTATGGAATTTTTGGCTGGATTTCCTCATACCTAGAGGAAGAAGAATACGGTGTGGGTTGTGATTGATAGGTTGACCAAGTCAGCTAACTTTATACCCATTCAAGATATGGCCAAAGTTGAGGAGTTTGGAAGTCTCTATGTGAAATAGATTGTTCGTTTTCATGAAGTTCCTTATGTTATAGTCTCTAATAGAGATTATCAGTTTACTTATCACTTTTGGAGAGGTCTTCATGAATAATGCGGATCCCATATCCATTTGGGCATGGCCTATAATCCACTATCAGATGGCCAAATAGAGAGAGCTATATAGATCCTTCATGATATGCTTCGTGCTTGCGTTCTCAACTTTGGTGGGGCTTGGGATGATCATTTGTGGCTGGTTGAGTTTTCTTATAATAGCAGTTACCAGTCCATGATTAGAATGGATCCTTTTGAGGACTTCTATGTCCATCCTTGAAAATATCCATTGTTTTGGTCGGAGATTGGTGAAAGTTCCTTGGTTGGATCGAGTTTGGTCTAAGATATGACATATAATATTCAGTTGACTTGTCAGATAGTATTGACAGCATAGAGATGGTACAAGTCTTATGTTGATCATCACCATAGATATTTGTATTTTTTAGTTGGTGACCAGGTGTTCTTAAAGGTTTTACCTTGGTTGAGTTATCAACGGTTTGGGAGGTAAGGGAATCTTTCTCCTCATTTTGCTGGACCTTTTGAGGTTATTGAGTAGGTGGGGAAAATTTCATATCATTTGGCACTACCACCATAGGTGATGTTGATACATTATATGTTTCATATATATCATTTTTGAAAGTAATTATCTAACCCATATCATGTTATGAGTTGGTGGGATCTTAAAGTGAAACCTGATTTATTTGTGACTGAATGACTAGTCAGGGTTGTTGATTCGGAGATCAAGGCACTTCATGGGTGGATGATACCTCCAATACATGTGTTATAGAAGCATGGTTCTAATTCTCATGAGATATGGAAGAAGGAGGCACTGATGAGAGAGAAATGGCCTCATATTTTGGACGTGGAGGCTTCTTCATAGGCTTTATGGGGACAGAAAGTTCCTATGGTGGGGAGGTTGAAACATCCCGTTACTATTTTCAGGTATTCATAAACCCTCTTGTGTTAAATTATTAATATCTTAAGTGGAAAAATGATTTATTAGAAAAAAATTATAAATGTGTTAAAGGTCTTAAATTCCATTAAACATCTTGGAATATTCACTTGAATATTTTTTGAGTTCGACACTGAGTTAGTGTGAAATTCTAAGGCCCACAAAGTCTCAGTGAAAACTAAATAAATTTATATAATATATTAATCATGCACTTTTTATTCAAAATAATTGAATAACACCAAAATGATGCATCGTATTATAAATTTGAGACACTGCTAAGTCCTTAATGAGGGGTTTACCCTAGATGGGGTATAAAATTTATAAGTGTCAGACATTTGGATTCCTCACTCACAAAAATAACCCTTTTTATTTTAATTAATTATTTGATCAATTCTTTTAATATAAAATAATTAATATATCTCAAACGACGTGTTGAATGGGAAATCTGAGACCACTGTTGGGTCTGAAATGAGAGGTTTACCCTAGAAAGACCATAAATTCTTTGCACAGTGGATGTTTTGTTAGATCCATATTTGACTTTAATTTATTTAATATTTATATTAAATAGTAACAATTTTTAATTGATAAAATTGGGTATTGATCATGTTCTTCCCCAAAAAACTCTGAAACTTCATTAAAGCACATGGATGGTTTCAAATCCATCCTTTTTTCAAGTATTTTTACCCGAATAAATTTGAAAACCACTAATGAGTCAAAACTAATGACTCTGTCATCAATTATTGGGTAAAATGGTGATTAAAATTGTTGTTTAAAATTAAGGTTTCACCCACTATGATTTTTAGGATTTTTTGAAATACCTGAAACACTTCGTCTTTGGATTGGAAGATCTAATCAAGTTACGGTGACCCCAGATCTACCTTGCATGTAATCAATAAACCTTGGTTTATCAAATTCAGATTGAGTGGTGGTCTCCTCTTACCTAGCGTTCCACCCCTAAACGAAGAAGGTGATTTTATTTTATTTTTATTTTATTTTATTATTTTTCTCAATCTTCTCTATTCTATAAATTCTTCGTTATTGATTGGAATTATGTGTCATCCATACCGTTGAATTTGTCTTGACAATCAGAATAAAAATAATATTTTTGTTTTGAAGTAAGAAATGTAATTTTCGATTCAATTTTTCACATTTTAAATCAATAATTTAAAATAAATTATCACAGGATAATATCTTTGTTTTGTCAAGATATAATTTATAAAAATTTCATACAATAATTGATTTGAATTATCCAAGTACAGTGACACATTTTATCAAAAAACTATCTTAATGGATACTTATAAGGTAATTATCACCTGACATAGATTATCAAAATTATCATGGGATAATTATGTGTTTTATAAAAGGATAATTATCATAATTTTCAAATGATAATATCATAGAATTTTCGATGATAATCCCACCAGATTATCAAATGATAATTTTAAATAAAATTATCAAATGTTTTTTATTAGATTATCACAAGTAATATTTTAAAAGATAAATTAGAAATTATTCAGGAGAAAAAATGAATCATTGTATGTGATATTTTATTTTCTTTTGAAATAAAATAACTGGTATTAGTTCTAGGAACCCTTGAAGATTGTCAGCCATTATTGTGTTGATTATTATGATAATAAGTCCATGAGGAGGTGTATTGAACCAAACATGGTGGTTTATCATTGCTGCTGACATCGGAGAGCTTGAGGTAGGTGGTTTTGTCCCGATTCGCCAAATTGATTAAAATTTTATTGCTTGATTTATTTCAATTGCTAATTTAAATTCAATTTCTCAAAATTTATTTTAATTGATTTGATAAAACCCAGTTCTAGTGAATTATGAGATTTGGAAATGGTTTTGGCATGAAAAATGAAAAAAACCCAATTCCATTGAATTGGGGTGTGCTTATATAAATTAGTTAATTTAAATTGTTTAATTTAAATTTTTGATTTATGGAATAAATTTAATTTATATTTTTGGATTTAATTCTTTAAACGAATTTTGAAATTGATGGAATTTGTTTTGAATGGATTTAAAACTTGTGAAAATGGATTAAATCTTTTTGATAAGCACCTAGTGGTTTTATCTTGTTAAAGAGGCATGCTTTTTATTAAAACATTTTTTGGTCTTAAATAGAAAATTGGCATTTGAAATGGGGGAATGGTATTAAATTTTATTTTAAGTGGTCTAAAAATAAATTTCCCATCATTGATTTGTAAGATCACAAGCAAGACTTAGGTAGATTGTGAGTTATTTGGATATTCTCTATGATTACTAAAATGTTCAAAAACATACATGCAATAGTTCACATCTTTTAGGAAACGGTGAAGAGTCCTATCTGACCAGTTTCTAGAGGAAGTATGTGTACACATATTGGCATGATAACTTAGAGGACATATATGTACACATATCCCATTACTGACATCCAAGGTTTTTGATCCCCTTCCTGGTATACTATTCTAGATAAGGTTGGGTATCCCCCATAATCCTTGGTTGTGATATCCTACCTTTGTATCAATATCTTCTGAGTTCTACAATGCACTTATTCCTAGAAGGGCCTGACAGGCATGATCTCTCATATGAGAACCATCAGTGTTAGCAAGACTTGAGGAGTGAGTTCTCCTAGGTAAGCATTACCTTAGAGCCTCGAACAGAATCCTTGGTCAGTAGTAAGGGTGTGACCTGTGAAAGCCCCCATGTCATTATGTTATTGTTTTTGTATTATTTTATCTTGTCTTGGTCCATCTTGAGTTTCAGTAATTTTTGGGATAGAAATTCAAATTTTGGGAATATTTTTTGGGGAAGAACGGTTAGCCTTCACGATTAGCAGTAATCATGTAGTGCCCATGTGAAGTGTTCTGTCATAGTGAAAGATCCATTTTTTATAGAATATTCATGGTTTTTTTAAATCATGAAGATGTCCCCAAAACCCATGTGAGTTCCATATTTTGTCAAGGGTAGAGTGTACGATATGCGTACAGATAAGAAAACCATGCAGCAAGTGTGAAGGGTGGATTTGGTTTTTGTTAGTATTGGTTATAATAGTTGGAGCATGGTTTTTATAACAATTACGGGCCTAAAGGAAACCATGTGAAGGGCGTCTTTCCTAAGTAGTGTTCGGTGCACTGTTAGTAAATGGTTTATAAAATCATGCAACTCAATCATGTGAACTGCCCTGATGTTTAAAATTTTGGGAAATTCCATAATTTCCTTCTTGAATTAAGAGGTCTTTCACCCCTCTTCTCCCCCATTCGCATCATCTAGTACAAGGGAGCCCTTGGAGGAGTTCCACCTTCCTCATATATTGACTCTAGTTCAATATTTGGTGGTTTCTATGTCATTCCAAGGTATTTATCCCTCTTTTTTCTCCTCTTCCCTTCTCTCTCTCTTTTCTCTTGGTTTTGGATTCCCCCAAGAACCCTATATTTCTTGTGGTCTATTTTATGGTTCTTAGTGGGTTTAATGTTGGGTTTCTTCATGTCTAGTGTCAACAGATTCCATCTATATCCCCAGTGGTGTGGTCGTCATTGAAGGTGATGAGTTTTGTCTTGGTTTTCTTCTCATTTAGATAGGTTTCACTATGAAATTGTTTCATTTTGGAATTCAAAATGTTTTTGTGCTTTCTAAATTCTCTTTTTATGAAATCATGACTCTATGTGATAGGTTTTTGGTGTGTTGAAACTATTTTGTTGTATTTCAGAGTATGAAATAAAGTGTTTCTTTATAAACTCCATTTTTTATGTTTGAAATGAAATGTTTAAATGTTCTAAGCTTTCGTAGAATTCCTGAGGAAATATTTTGAAATGGTATTCATGATGTGTGTTGGGTTTTGACCCAGTTTTTGTTCTCAATGAGCTAAAACAAAGTTTTAAAGGGAATTTGGTTTTGAAGTGAGGTGTTGACCTCAATGTGATTTATGAAGTGGTTCTTTAATTTATTTCAAATGATGATTTAAATTGTTTGTGTGATTTACCCCTTAAGAAAATGTCATGGTGGCTCCTTTAAAATGCTTTTATGGAAATGGTTGGACTTTAGCCATGTTTTGGTTTTCAAAGAGGAAGACCCTTATTGACGTGTAACATGAACTGTTTTAATGAATTGAGTGGTTACATTGAACCTCTCAAAATGTTTTAGTTGTGCCTTATGAAATGTGAAAGGTCTTGGCATACTAATCCAGGTTTTGGTGTTAGAGGCTTGGTTGGTGGTTTGGTTTTAAAATGGAATTTGTGAAAGGAACCCCTGAATGTCTCTCGATTGTTTACCCCTTGTGTGGGTCCTATTTATCTATATGAGATGCTTATTTCTCCCCTTGTGTGGGAATGTACATGTTTATATTATGGGAGAATTTTATCTTTATATGGGGATATTCATTGTGGGCTGTTAGGGGTGAGGGTATCCTTGGTTGTGCCTTGTGTGTTAGACATGGCTTGTATATACTATGCCTCAATTCCTTTTTGTTTAAGGGAAATTGGGTAATAAGTGGGAGATTTAATTCTGTAATGCTAGTTGGTTTACATGCTGCTAGTGACCCTCCAGTCATGCTAGGAATAAAGACTAGGAAGGGGTTTTCATCACAATGAGGCCTGTGTGGGATAGTAGGATGACTTATGGATCAAACCTTAGCACATATCGATATATGGTTTGCAGGTTGGTGTACTCTCATATGGTAAGATGCTTTACATGTTAGGAATCCTCAGTCAGATCCCATGACACATTCACTTGCTTATTTGGTTATTGATTGAGGAGAATTTAATCTACATATTGTTTGCAACATTTTCACTGCTTTCATTGTTTTGTCACCTTTACCTATTTATATTTCATATATTCCTTATGATATATGGTGTCTGTTTTGTTATGATTGACCAATGTGAGTGTATTGGGTTATTTCCTTTTGACATTATGTTTTCAAAGATGTTAGAGAACATATTTTTAATTTAAAGACTCTTTTTTTAGTGCTTTAATTTGGATTTCAAAATGGGTATTTTGATATTGAGATGACTTTCGTTAGTGCAATGTTTTATGGTGACCATTATCTTTTAAATAAAACTAGTGGTATTTTTGAGAAATGTAAATAGTCATTTGTGGTTTTTTGGAATGTCTTAGGCTGACGGAAATGTTTTCAAAGTGCATGTTAGTAGTGTTTGGAAAGAAATGTGAAATGTTTTGAGATGTAATTGTCCAATTGTTTGGTTTTTAAAATGTGATATTGGAAAAACCTACTTTCTAGTTTTTTTTCAAAATAGCATGAATGAATTTACTTATGAAACATATTTCATAGTTTTGGAAAGTTTTGGTGGCCTACTATGCTTTTTAGATCACAACTATATCTTTCAGGTTCTAGGTTACTATTTGGATTTATTTTTGATCATCCTCTCTGATGTGGGTGAGTTGGGTGGTGGTGAGAAACTAGATATTTCATGGAGATGGTTTGGGCTTGGATCAAGTTGGTCTGTAGTTGTTTTATTTTTTTTAGTCATGTATTTTTATTCCATATTGTATCCTATTTGGAAAGCCATTTTATTTGTTTTGGATATTTATTTTATTCTAATGTCATTTATCTAATTTGGGAGAAATCATTCCCAAAGGGATTATTGTGATTTTAATTCACTAGTTTTCATCATGTTGGAGATCAGGAATGCCCTTTGGATCTTATGAAAGACTGGATCAGCTTCTAGGTCAGATGGAAGCCCATTTTGATTCGTTACAATAGAGTATCAGAGCTTTGGATTTTCTTTGGTAAAAACCTATGATTCTAGAGTTTTTCATATTATTTGGGGATGTCCTACTAGAATGGAGATTAAGATTTTCAGAGCTTGAGAGGGAAGGGAGAGGAGATTCTAGCTAGCTCCTATTCATCTAAAGCCTCAAGCTACCAGAGGAAGTTGGAAATTTGAGGTTTTTTGATAAAAAATTTTATATATTGATGTTATTTTATCCCCTTTTATTATGTATGTGATATTGGAGGGTATTTTCTTGGTTTCAAGGTGGAAGTGGAGGAGGAATTGAGCTGCATAGTTGGCTCGCATGGCTTGGGAAACCATGTGGGGTTGGTTGGTGCATGGTTTCCAAACCCATGCAGCCAAGCCCTGCGTGATGTTGTTTCTTCCCTGACTAGCCTGTGTTGTCTCCTCTTGATTCTAGATTTCTCCAAATGTTTTTTTCGCTTATTGGAGGTGGATTTAGGGGTGTTTTTTTAACCTTTTGGGTTTCAGTTCTTTTGAACCTTGCTTAGATTCTTGTGCAGTTCTTTGTTTGCACTTAGTTTCAAAAACTTGTTTTGGAAAATATAACGGTTTTTTGAAAACATTTATTTTCAAACATGGTTTTGTGTATTTTTGGGAAAATGAGACTTATTTTAAAACATTATCATAAATTTTTTTGGAAGGAAAATATAATTTCAATGAGCATTCTTTTGATTCTTGGTTTCCAAATGAAATGGTATTTTGAAATAGATTTTGTGGCTTTACTTATTGGGTAAATGTGTGTGTTTCACCGAGGTTATTTTGAATTAAAGTGGGAGTGGATTGGTTTTCATTTTTAAAAATTGGTGGAGGGTGATTTAAAAATACATTAATGAAAAAAAAAATTGTTTCAAAGGAAAAATTTCCTTTGGGGTGAAATTGTGTGCCTTGTTTGAGGGATTATTGTTTTTGTTTTGACTCCTGGATTATGAAGGAATAATTTGGTTTATGTTTTAAAGCATGAATTGATGTTGATCATGTATTTTTTTTTATTATCCCTCAAAATGTTCTAAATATTATCTTCAATTCCAATGCCTACCCAAACTCCAAGTGGATTTGTTGACGTCGAACCTTCTTCGAGCTCAGACCCCATCTCAAACTTCTTGAATTAGAATACGCCTTCTTTCAACTATGATAAAGGGTAAATGGAATCAGTGAGGTGGTTGGAAGAGATTAAGGTGATCCTTGATTCTCTTGGAACACGTAAAGCTTCATAGGTGGGAGCTATTGAGATCTTTCTTGTCAGTTTTATCCAAGTTTGGTAGGATTTGATGGTACCTCCTTTGTTGCATGAATTTGTGTCTTAGGATCTCTTCAGGATGGTGTTTGTCCAGTGGTTCTTTCTTGATGTTTTGAAAGAGGATAAATCACTTGACCATATGAGCCTTCATTAGGGTTGATGATCAATGAGGGATTATACCAATCACTTTTTAAAGTTGATCATCTTTTATTCAGAGATGGACATTGATGAGGATGATAAAACTCGTTTCTTCATAGGGGGTCTTCATTAAGACTTGAGTTTGTCTATTCTTATGCATGGTATAACGTCATTTCATGAGGTTGTCAATGAGACCATTCGAGAGGAAGTTGACCAGTCTAGGAAACCTGTGGCGGTTGATGCCTTAGTTCCATCTGATGGGCATGAGGTTAACCCAATGAGTGAGGAGAAGAAGCAGGATGAGCCAAATATTGGGGAAAAGGGTCTTCCACATGGGAAGAAAAGATCTCTTCTGTTCTTCTAGTGTGGGGCTCTATGTAATTTTAATCCCTCCTTGAAATATCCTAGAGTTTGAATCTATTTTTTCCATTTGGTTCATATTCATATGTTTTTTAATATGGTTTTTCAGAAGAAGTATCATGTGTAATCCTTTTGAGGATGGCATGTTTTTTTGGGTACCCTTCCTTTGTTGATTATAATATTGGAGTTGGATCTTTGTTTTTTGTTCTGGGATCTTGTTTATGGTTCCTTTTTTAGATTATTTTTGGATGTATTTGGATGTATTTTATGGCATTCTTTGTTTCATTGTAGAATGATTCCCTCCCACCCTCATGAGTCGCATTTGTGGTTGGTCATGATCATCATTGCATGAAGCCACATTGTTTTGGTGAACCTTTATTAATATATTTGGTTGTGAACATTATTTTGTTGAGCCTTTTAGGTACTCATTGTTTGGATGTGATAAAGTCCTTTGGTGCACAAGAAGGTTTCCTAGTGTGTGTGATACACCAGCTGAGTTGTTATACTCACCGGAATTTTGTTTAGGACATTCGGGATACACTATGTGAGGGTGACCTAGTTCTGACCCTAGGATATCCCTATGTGTTGTGATCCTAGGTGTGTTATCTTGTAATTTTTCTTGAGGATACTTCTATTTGGTCTTCCTTATTTTGGTTTGGAAGTACTTTGTGTTGAGCAGGAGTTTCTCTCATGGTTACTCAATTGTTTGAGGATGCGAATATCGATAGTTTTCCTTTTGTGCCACCATGTTAGAGAAACTCTAAATTTTAGGGGGACCATGTTAGTCCTCCAATGCTTCATAGGACTTCTTGTTTGAGGTTCTTGTTTCTATTGTGATTGGACATGTTTTTTAATCTTGTGGTTGATCGACTTGGTCGTTCTTGAGGATGTTGGTTGTTGTCTTTGAGGTTTGTTTGTGTTTAGTTGTTTGTTTGGATAGGGTTTTTTGTGATGATTCATTTTCTCTCATCATCGTTTCAACTGGACTTTTTTGGGGGTAGAAAGTGGCATAGTAGAGAGTTTGTGACATATCTCATGCCACTGCATTGTTTTTTTTTTTTGTATTATTTTATCTTGTCTTGGGATGACTTGAGTTCTGATAGTTTTTGGGTCTGAAATTCATGTTTTTGGAGTCTTTTGGGAGATGAACTACTAGCCCACACTATTAGTAGTAACTATGTGTTTCCCCTGTAGAGGGGTATGTCATGGTGATATAACTATTTTTCACAACTTTAGCAAGGTTTTTAAAATCGTGTGGAGCTCCCTAGAACCCATGGGGGTTCCTCAGTGTGTCAAGGGTAGGGAACATAGCTTACACATGGTTAACAAAACCCTATATAAAGCATGTGAGGTGACTTTGGATTTTTCCAGTGCTGGTTGGCATGGTTAGAGTATGGTTTTCCCAAACCATGTGGCCAAACTGTGTGATTTTCCTAGGTGTTTAATTTTTTTTAGAAATTCCCAAATTGCACTCCCGAATTAAGAGGGCTTTCACCCCTCTTCTCCCTCATTCACATTTATTAGTCTTAGGGATCCCTTGGAGGAGCTCCACCTTTCTCCTCTCTTAACTCTTGGTCATTCACTACTACAAAATTGGCCTTTAATAGTGCTGTAATTTATCAGTGCTTGTAAAAAATGCTGACAAATGGGGCCTTTTATTACCATTTTTTAGCACTCACAAATAGTGCCCTTAATGGGTGCTTTTTTAGCAGTGATAAATAGTACCCTTTATCATGGATTTATTTTCAGCACTGAAAAAGGGTAACCTTTATCAGTTCTTTATTTTTGGCATAGATAATGGTCTAAATAAAATGAAATAATTAAATAAATAAATAATAAAAATGAGTTTATTAAAAAATTATTAAAAAAATAATTATTTATAAAAATGAAAAAATTGATTATACTATATTTAAATTATAAATACTAATAAATATAATATATTAAATATATATGTATTTAAATAAAATTTTAAAAAATAAAAATAATTAAATTGAGAAAAATATTAAACATTTTATTAATTAAATAATTATTAATAATGTTAATAAATAGTATATATTAAATATATATATATATTATATTTAAATGTATATAAATATGATTTATATAATAATAAATATTTATGCTTTATATTAAACAGTCATATATTTATTAAATAATTGTTTATAATTACAAATTAATATGAATTAAAAATATTGACTAATTGCATCGAGGAACATAATTAAATGTCATTTGATTTTTGAATTTAACATAGATCAAACATGAATTATATTGATTTCATATATACGTAATTAATGCATTTTTTATACAACAAACACCTAAATATTTATGTAATTAATGAAATCTTATATATAAACACATACACCTAATATTTATTTAATTTATTCAAATTTTAGTATTCATTTTATACTTTCATTATAACATGATACATTTAATATATAATGTCTTTAATCAAAATAAATTTTATTTATTTATTTTTAATTTTATTATAGTTAGGTATTAATTCATTTTTAATATGTTTTGTTTTTTATGTTTAATTTTTTATTTTTTTGGGAATTTAATAAATTTTTATTATCTATTATATATATATTTATTTACTCTGTTTTAATATTTTAAATATATATTCATCTTTATATCAATATATATCCATATTTTTTTAATAATTTATATTTAATTAACAAAATCCTATCCAATTTTTCAATATTGTTAAAGTTTACTCATTTTTAATTATTCAATTTCACTCATTTTTAACATGCATTCATTTAAGATTAAATATTCATTAATAATGTAAAAAATATATTTCAAAAAAAATTATAAATAAACATATCAATAAATTTATATTTACTATATTTATACATTAATATATTTTTAATTATAAATAAATAAATAATATTATTTTTTAAAAGTATTTATATAATTATAAATAATTAATTATATATATTTAAATAATTATACAATTTATAAGAAATTTATTTAAATAATGAATATATTTACTATATTTATATTTATATATATTAAATATATATATATATTTACAAAAAAAATTATTTATAATTATAATTATAAATCCTTTATCAGTGTTAAATTAATTAGTGCTGATAAAAGACATCTTTATCAACACTTTTTTAGTTCTGATAAAAAGGATCTTTATCAACGCTGTTTTGGAAGCACTAATTAAAGCTCCCGATCTATTTAAAAACCCCTAACTAGTTGTGAACTTGTCACAATATTCAAATCCTTATGTGGAGTCCACCCTCTGTCGGTGCTCCTCCTCGATGAATCAAAGCTCGAATCAAGGCTCAAACAATTCTGTGGATCAAATCTAAGGTTCAAACGATTCAATGGTCGAATGAATCCAAGGATTGAATGAATTCCTAGTTTTCGATGTCTCTACTATTTCTCGGACTTCTTCATGTTTGAAATGATTTTTTATACCTAATCCCTAGGATGTATTGATTAATTTCATACCACACTCAAGTAGATCATTACTATTGATGATTGTCTATCATATATATGAAGGGTGAGGAATATGTTCACATTAGAGAATAGGGATTAAAGGTACGTCATGCTTGAACTAACCATTGGAAACTAGGCGAGATTATCTCCCATATTTCTAAATTGATGATGGACAATAGGGAAAAACAATGAGATATTTTTTCACCCAAAGTTTAATGGTTTCAGGATGTTTTTATTGATGACCTATCTATTTTTACACCTAATAGAGATGTGGGTTTTTCTATCAATATTATGTCTAGAGCTCATCTGATATCTAATCCACCCTATGAGATGGTTCGGATGGAGCATTGTGCACTTAAGTCTCAGTTATTTTACATAGAGTCCAAGGGACTTATTCATCCAAGCACATCCAATTAAGGATCTCCGGTTTCATTTTTCATGATGGAGGATTTCTCATTGATGTAATGTGTTAACTATAAGAAGTTCACTAGTTGCATCAAATGTACACAGCCACCTAATAGAGCGTATCCAAGAGGAAGTCTCACTAGGGGCAACGTAATGGTTGTTTCATTTAAATATCTAATTTATTTTTTTAATTATTAACAAACTCCCTATTCTAATTAGTAAAAATATCTATCAATTTTATCTTGTCATCATAAAAACATCTTAACCCACCCTTTTTAAGTCAGTATTTACATGTCTCGTTATCTAATATGATCAATTTTTCACTTCCAAAAATCAATTTTCACTTTCAAATACAATTACCATAAATTATTACCGACCCCAAATTAGAATTTGGTTTGTCTATTTTTCTATACCTTTGTAAAAATATATCCATCTTTGAAATGATAATCCACTCGTTAATACTTCTTAATAATCACTTCATTTCCTTCATCACACCTCTAACAAACACTATGTATGTTTTACTTTAATCTATCTAAAAACATATCATTCTTTAACATTGCCTTTTATTTCCAAAATTGTTTAAATACAAACAATTTATCTTAAGAGATCCACCATTTCTAAAATAATAAGTACCCTTTGAACTTGTCATAAATCTTTAAATGCATCGATTTACCTATCATGTGAGATGAACAACTAATATCTAATATGAAATAATGTTTCTTTTGTAAATCCTTTATAGTGACATCAATTATAAATTCCTCTTACGTTACATTCTTTTTCATATAATACATTTCTAATTATTTCTTCATATTAATATATGTTTTTATTAAATTTTTAAAATCCTTCATACAATCGTTTAATTTGTCACATGTTTAATAGAGTTCATTCAATGGTTGAAATTCATCATCGAATTTTACTTATGAAGATATGTGTCACTTCAAAACTATTTTTGTAAGGTTGGGTTATATCCTATTTAACATAAAACCTCTATATCTTCCATAATTACTATTATTTATCTCATTATGAAAAAAATTATACTATGTTCCCAAAATCACTATAAAAACCATAGAGGCAATGAAAATGAAATTTTCTTATAAATCCTACTCTTTGTATACTTGAAAATAATTCTTATTTTCAACCTATCTAGATATAATTCTTGAATCAATTTATCAACTAATAATTTTGAGGTGTTTAAAATCTTTATCTTTATTAGGTATATTATTTTCCTAAAATTATTTTTTCCATTACTTGTCGATTTTTAATTGAAATTTTAATTTTTAGATTTTTTCAAATATTTGATATGCCACTAATATTAAATGTAATATTTCCTTAGGTTGTTACATCACTTATTCTAAAAAATTGAATTGAGGTTATCAAATTCTATATATGTTGGAATAATTATTAGAAATTATTTTTAGATATTTATCATTTTAGGTCTACATGTATTGGTTCCAACCCTATGAATATTTGATTACCATCCATGTATATGAAATAACTATTTATTTATTAAAATGTTTTACCAATACATTTTTATATCATCTAGTTGATTGAATGAGATTTTATCATTCTTGTTTACCATATTTGGGTTTCTTATTACTCTTTAATTGGCTATATTATATTTTCATTTGTTTAGAGGATTTAAGAAAGACTTGATGGATTATTTTAATAGAAGTAGGACTAGTATTAGTTAGAGGAATGAAAGTATTAAAAGTAGGATTTATACTATAAATATAGAATTCATAGAGGCCCTAGAGATTCATATATCATAACATGTCCCCACCAAGCCCCCTTGAATCACAGACAAGAATGTTTATGCCCCCCCCAATCTCACCTTCAATGACCCATGTGTTAATAACTAGCGCCAGTGGTTTAATTATCATAAATGGGAGGCATTACCCCTTTTAGAGAACATAATGCAGTACAACTGTCATCCTCATCAGCTTCATCACCAAAAAAGTTATTATTGAAATTTTTTGTTTGATACCCATCCCCCATCTCTTTTATGTTTCTTATACTACTCTAAGTAGTATTCATCACATGGATGACTACTTCTTAGATTATTTCAAGAAACATATGTGTATGTCCATAAGTGATGAAGGATGTGTGTCAAACATCAAAATTCAATGATAAATGTTCGGTAGATGAGATGATGAGGATGAAAATTTTCTATAACTTTCACTTTTGAATTAATTCATAGAATAACACCTACCATAGTGGGGTAATTGTTTTCTTAAATTTAATTACCCATTTTCTTCAAAGCATACTGAAATTCATTGAAACAATCAAATGTTGGGTTTCCCTTATTAGAATTATCTATAACTTTCACCACCAATAATGAATATCTTATCTGTATTTATTTATTTATTGTACAAAATTAATATTTTATAAACCCAATAGTATGGATATGAATTGAAAATGGACACGCCAATAATTTAAAAGAAGTGTATGAATACGGAGTTAAAGAGTTCATCAAATTTTCAATAGATCATTCATACAACCCTTCTCAAATACTTTTTTCCATTTTTATGTTGTTATTATTCAAGAAAAATTAGTCTGAAAGAGTTGGAAGAGCATTTGATTTTTCATAGAATATATTAGAGCTATAAAGGTTGGACTAAACATGGGAAAAAACTAAATGCTCACACCGATTGGGGTGATACTACGATTTATGGATCATTTGATATGAATACCAATATAAATGATGATGAAGGTCACATGGAAGAAATGGAAATGGTAATTGAAGATGACATTCATGATTGTCCAAAGTTGTTTCAGAAGTTAAATAGTTGTTCTAAGAGAGCACTATATATCAGTTGTACTAAATACACAACATTTTTAGCTGTATTGAAGTTATATAATTTGAAAGCTAGCAGCGAATGGAGTGACACCAGATTTACAGAACTACTTGGTCTCTTGAATGATATGCTACCAGAAAAAAAATGAATTACCATGTCGAACCTATGATGCTAAACAAATGCTATGTTTAATGGGAATGATCTATAAAAAAATAAATGTTTGTCCAAATTATTTCATGTTGTTTCGCAAGGACCATGAATCACTCATAAAATTCCCTAAGTGTTGCACGGATCAATACAAGAAAAATGAATCATGTTTTTCAAAATCTGTATGGAAATTTCCTATCATTCCATAGTTTAGAAGACTATATGGATGTCAGGAAACTATGAGACAATTGACATGGTGTATAGATACAAGAATTAAATATGGGAACCTATGTCATCCAACTGATTCTCCTCAGTGGAAAAAAATTATTACGAGTATCCTAAATTTATAAATGATCTGAGAAACTTTTTTGTTACATTATCATCAGATAGAATAAATTTTTTTAGTGTACAGAGTAGTGTTCACAGTACATGGAACGTCAGGTTGGTAAATTATAACTTGCCAATATGGTTATGCGTGAAGGGAAAATACATTATGTTGTCTTTGATTATATATGGACTAAAGCAACCTAATAATGATATTGATGTCTATTTGGATCCATTGATTGAATATTTGAAATTGATGTGGGATACATGTGTTACAATGTATGATGCTCATAAAAGTGAAGAATTCACAATGAGGGTCATGATATATGGGGTGATAAATGACTTCCCTCCCAATGGAAATTTATCAAGATATAACATTAAAAGAATGTTGGGGTGTCCCATTTTTGAAAAAGCACACAATTGGTTCGGTTGATACATTACTCAAAGGCTGTTTTTATTTCATCATAAATTTTTACCTTGATGACATAAATACTGATCTTGGATGATAGTATTCAATGGGAATATCAAAAAAAACACAACACCATCTCTAGTAACGATTGATCAAATGTTTGATAAAGTAAAATATATTTAAACTATTTTTAGTAAATCATTTTTCAAAAACCTTGAAAATTAGTTTGGAAAAAGATATAAATTTTCTTTGAATTTCTGTATTATAATTGGTTGTATTTCAAACATTTTCTTGATGTCATTCATATAGAGAAAAATTTATTTGATAGTGTAATTGGCATGTTACTAAATGTTCCTGGAAAAATGAAAGATGGCATCAAGGATAGGTTGGACATGGTTGACATGGGGATAAGGGAGGATTTGGTGCCAGTAAAGGGTAAAGGGTAGACTTTTCTTCCTCCAACAACTTACACTCTATCCAGATAGGAAAAATTACAATTTTTTCTTTTCCTAGATAGTGTAAAATTTCTATATGGGTATTCATAAAATATCAATAACATCATGTCAATGAATATTTTAAAGTTACAAGGACTAAAATCACACTACTTTCATGTTTTGATGCAAGATTTAATTCATACTGTTTTTTGTTACATTCTTCCTCAAAATATACAACATACATTAACAAGATTTATTTTTTTTCAAATCCACATGTGGTAAAGTTATTGACCTAAAAAAATTTCCAATCATGAATAAGGAGGTTGCACTCATATTGTGTGAATTAGAGATGATTTCCCCACCATCATTCTTTGATATAATGGTCTACATGATGATTTACTTAGTTATAGAGGTTCAAATATGTGGTCATGTCCATTATAGATGGATGTACCCCATTGAACGGTATATGAAGATTTTGAAAGGGTGTGTCAAGAATCGAAGTCAGCTAGAAGGTTGTACTGTGGAATGATATATTGTTGAAGAAGTTGTTGAAGTCATTACGGATTACCTATTATATATTGACATCATCAGTCTCCCAAAGTCTTGTCACAATGGATGCCTTATGGGTGAAGGGATTTCCAAAAGAGATGATGTTACAATTACCTTGATAGAGTGGGAGAAAGTGAACATTTACATTTTACAAAATAGTGAAGATGATGATCCATACATTTAATCCCACAAAGAAATTCTAAAAGATTGGAATCCATCAAGGGAAGAAGGATGGATATCAAATACACATAATCCACAGTTTATAAGATGGTTCATAGGTCAAATTTATAAGTAATTATCTGAAAATATGAATTCAATTGTTGAATGACTTTAATGGCTAGCCAGGGGACCGAATACAAATTTTATATCTTACACTAGTTTTGTAATCAATGGTTATACGTTCTATAAAAAATAACAAGATGAATGTCGTATGATGAAAAACAATGGTTTTATGCTTGTGTCAGAAGTGATTCACATATCTGGTTCCAAGGATAAAAATCCAATTTATGAAAATTTGTCATATTTTGGCATTATCAAACAGATATGAAAGTTGGATTATACAATATTTCAAGTGATGATTTTCCATTGCAAAGGGGTTGACAATATGAGTGTAGTAAAATTTCATGAAATGGGTTTCATGAAGGTGAATTTTAGTGTGGAATAGGAAAAAGACGATCTGTTCATAATTGAATCACAAGCAATGTAAATATTTTATATCTCATATCTAGAAAATATTAATTGATCGATTGTCCAACTGGAAACTATAACAAATATCAGTTCAAATGAAAATTCAATTGATGATGACCCTTTCATTATAAGAGCACAATTAGGTCATGTTGGTCTCAATGTAGAAAATGTATTGTATGTTAGAGGGGACCACAAAGAGGGGGTTTTGATTCTAGATAGATGAACCAAATCTATAAAACCTTTAAAAAAGGAAAGAGAGTTCAATGAGAAGGTAAAAGAGTTTTTAAATATACTATGTTTTTCCTCATAATATTATATATTCTCTACTACATTAACATAATCTAATTTAAATGCTTGACTATTCATGCAGATAATGTCTTCTACACATGATGATGTTATTAATCCTATAGAAGAAAAAAATATAACAAAAGAAACCCTTTGGGAATATGTAAAGGTAATTTTATGATATACTTCCTATATTTTACTAAAAAATTATATAATGAAATAGTGATTTAATTTTCATTATTCCTTGTAGAGTTTATTTAATTTAAAAGATGTATGTCTGTCTTTCATGAATTTCTTCACTAAAACTTTCACAAACTTATTCTCCTTAAAAACCTTTTCACCCCTACAGTGTTGGAATTTATCACTTTCCTTCAAGTTCCCTCCACCACCTTTTCAAGAAGAGGAAATAAGATGCCTCTTGCTTAATTACAGAGGTATTCTTGATGTTTGTACATTAAAATCATTGCCCGTAGAATTAATTTATTATTTAGTATTTATGTTTAATTTATTTATTTTTATTATTACTCACATAAAAATTGTTTTCTTATACAGGTGGATTTTTTTTTGAGTTGGGGTGGTCTTTCCTTCTTTCATGTCTTTATTCACCAAAATATACACATACTTATTCTACCTCAAAAACTTTTCACCCCTGCAGTGTTGGTAGTTATCACTTTCCTTCAAATTCCAATCATTACCTTTGTAGGAAGAGCAGTGAAGTTGTCTTTGCTCAATCACAGAGGTAATATTGATGTTTTTATAGTAAAATCATTGTCCATATAATTAATGTATTATTTTATATTTATGTTTAATTTATTTATTTTTAATATTACTCATATAATAATTATTTTTTTATACAGGTGGATTCTTTTGTTTGAGTTAGGGTGTTTTGTTCGAAGATGCTCATGCTCATGAGAGATTGGACTTTGAGCATGCAACTGGGATAAGGACAACTAGGAAATGCATCAATAATGCATACAACCATCATGAAAATGTGAATTACTACTACTTATTTAATTAATTTAGTCATCATTTTATCTAATATTTGTAAGTAAATTTCCTTATCATTATTATTTAATACTTATTTAGTTTTTTCCCATTTCCTTTGGGAAGTCATATTTTTCTTTCAACTATCTGCAATAAGCCAAAAAAGATATAAAATTTCCATTTCTTCCAATGTTACCATGTTTCTATTGTATTTCTTAGTCGAACTGAAAAACTGTATATTGATTCGATATTCTTATCCTAAAAGGTTTTTTGGATAAGAACATTGGGTCAATTTGCAGTGTTGGAAGTTCGATAAATAAATCCAATGGAAATCTTTGAAACATTGGTAGTTAGGATTTTTTTTAGACTTTGGGACATGTAGGAATCAGTCCCACCTCAATCTGACACACGATGTGATTGGTATGACTCTAGGTGCTTCTTTTTATTTAAAATTAACATTAATTATAGTAAAAAGGAAAACTGATATACTCAAAACTAAGAAAAAGTATTCAGATTATTTTAATACTTAAATAAAATTATCCATAAGTCATCTGTGATGTGTAGGAATCATCCTCACCTCAGTCTGATAGACGATGTTCCAGGTACGACTCAAAATGTTCGTTATCAGTCTAAAATCAATATTTTAGTTCAAAAAAGTGTTACTCACTAAAAATATAGTCAATAAACTCATATTATCTTGATAATTTAAGGAAAAAAATTCATAAATCATTTTTGATGTGTAGGAATCAGACTCATATCAAACCAACACACGATGTGACTAGTATGAGTAAAAGTGCATGTTTCTAGTTTAAAATGAAATTTTAGTAAAAAAACAAGTGACGTACTAAAAACTGATTAAATTCATTCATATTGCTTTGATACTTTAATAAAATGATTGATAAGTCATTTGGGATGTGTAGAAATTAGCCGCACCTCAATCTGACGCACAGCGTGACTGGTATGACTCCAATTACATCTTTTTATTTAAAATTAACACCAATTTTAGTAAAAAATAAAATTGACCAACTCAAAATTAAAAAAACACATTTGTATTGTTTTTGATACTTTAGGAAAATGATTCATAAGTCATTTTTAATGTTAAGAAATCAGTCGTACCTAAATTTGATACATAATGCACCCGGTATGACTCAAAGTGTCTGTTATTAGTTTAAAATTGACATTTTAATTCAAAAAGTGTCACTCATTGGAAACTGAGAAAACATGCTCAGGTTGTCTTGATATTTTAATATAATGATTCATAAATCATTTGTGTTATGTAGAAACTTGTTTCACGTCAAACTATCACACGATCTAACCAGTATGAGTCAAATTGTGTGTTTCTATTTTAAAATAACATTTTAGTAAAAAGAAAAAGTGACGTACTCAAAACAAAGAAAAATCCATAAGTCATTTGGGATGTGTAGGAATCATTATCACCTCAATCTGATGCAAGGTGTGACTGGTATGACTCCAAGGGAATCTTTTTATTTAAAATTGACATCAATTTTAGTAAAAAGGAAAATTGGCCTACTCAAAATAGAGAAAACACATTTTGATTATTTTGATACTTTAGGAAAATGATTCATAAGTCATTTTTTATGTGTAGGAATTATTCACACCACAATCTGATACACAATGTGCATGGTATGACTGAAAGTGTCCGTTATCAGTTTAAAGTCAATATTTTAGTTAAATATTTTCACTAACTGAAAACCAAGAAAACACGATCAGAATATCTTCAAAATTTAGGAAAAAAATTTATAAATCATTTATGATGTGTAGGAATTGGTCTCATGTAAAAATTACACACGATCTAATCGGTATGAGTCAAAGTGCATGTTTACAGTTTAAAATGGCATTTTAGTAAAAAAAGAAAAACGATGTACTTAAAACCAATAAAACACATTCGAATTGTTTTGATACTTTATGAAAACAATACATAAGTAATTGGAAACATGTAGGAATCATCTTCACCTCACTCTCATGCATAGTGTGACCAGTATGACTCTAAGTGAATCTATTTATTTAAAATTAACATTAGTTTTAGTAAAAATGACAACTAACCTACTCAAAACTGAGCAAACACTTTCATATTGTTTTGATGCTTTATAAAAATAATCAACAAGTCATTTGTGATGTGTAATAATCAGTATCACCTCAATTTGATACATGATGTGCCTCGTATGACTCAAAGTATTTGTTATCATTTTAAAAGAAACATTTTATTTCAAAAAGTTTCACTCACTAATAACTGAGAAAATGTGCTCGGATTGTCTTAATAATTTAGGAAAAATATTTACAAATAATTTTTTATGGTAGGAATTGTTCATGAATTAAAAAAAGACACAATGTGAATGGTATGAGTCAAAGTGCGTGTTTCCAGTTTAAAATGACATCTTAATAAAAAATACAAGTGAAGTACTCAAAACTAAGAAAATGTATTCAAATTATTCAGATTGTTTTTATACTTTAGAAAAATAATTCATAAGTCATTTGAGAAATGTAGGAATCATCTTCACCTTAATATGATTCACGGTGTGACCGTTATGACTCCAACTACATCTTTTTATTTAAAATTGACATCAATTTTAGTAAAAATGACAATTTGCCTACAAAAAACATAATCAATGCATTTGTATTGTTTTGATACATTATTAAAATGATCCATAAGTCATTTTTTATATGTATGAATCATCCACACCTCAATCTGATACATTATGTGTCAATGCATTCATATTGTTTTGATACTTTATTATAACAATCCATAAGTTATTTGTGACATGTAGGAATTATTCACACCTCAATCTGATACATGATGTGCCCAGTATGAGTCAAAGTGTTTGTTATCAGTTTAAAATCAAAATTTTAGTTCAAAAAGTAACACTCAATGAATTTTTTTATTTATATTATTAATAACATAATATTTTTTTCTTACACATGTGTGTTCTTTTGCTCGAGTAGGGGTGGTTTGTTTAGCAATAACATGAGTTAGGGTTAGGATCAAAAGACAAAAGAATATTGATGTTTTTTAATGAATGTAATAATTTGTACTTATGTAATTGTACAAACCAACTCTTGAAATGTCCATAATATAGTGTTTTTCCCTGTATTTGTTTTGAAATTTTCATTTTATTTAAATTATGTGTTGGTACTTGATTTTGTTGATATCTGGTGGTGTTTCTAGTGACGTGATGTGCAGTTATAGCACACTACACTGGTACTGTAGTTTGTTTTTATCGAACACTATAGTATTCCCCTTTATCAGTTCTTTTTAAAGCACTGGTAAATGTTTTATTTTATCAAAACTAATAAAAACCTATGATTTTTAATCATATTCTAGTAGTCAGTGCTTCTTTGGCACTAATAAAGGTCATTTTTAGTGTTGTTAAATTTCTATTTTGTAGTGGTGATTCTTTTTTGTTTTCTAAGTGACTCTAAAAAATTTATCCCTCTTTTCTTCTCCTCTTCCCTTCCCCCTCTCTTTTCTCTTGGTTTTAGCTTCCCCCATGAACTCTATATCTCTTGTGGTCTATTTTAGGTTTTCAGGTGGGTTTAATGTTGGGGTTACTAGTGTCTAGGGTTAGTGGATGCCATTTCTATTCGCGACGATGTGCTCATCGTTGAAGGAGACATGTTTTGGATTTGTTTTCTTATCTTTGAGGTAGGTTTTGCAATGAAATTGTTTAATTTTGGAATTCAAAATGTTTTGGTGCTTTCTAAATTCCCTTTTTATGAAATCATGACTGTATGTGATAGCTTTTTGTGTGTTGAAACCATTTTATTGTACTTTAGAGCTTAGCATAAATTGCTTCTTTAAAACTCCATGTTTACATTTTTTAAATTGAATTTTTAAATATGCTAATCTTGTACATAATTCCCAAGGGGATTTTTTGAAATGGTTTTCATTATGTGCATTGGTTTTTGTCACGACCCGACCCAACGGGGCTCGATCCGCGACTCCCCAAGCCCGCCTCCAATAGGCCAGGGGCAGGCGACCAGCGCCGAGTAGGCTATCACACACATGGGAGGCATTAGCCTAAGGTACCTGTACACACGCACCCACAAACACCTCCATGCAACAGTGCAGAGATATAGAAACTGAAAAGTAAATGCATGCATACAATCTATCCCAAACCAGAGTGCAACAGAAAAAGTACAAGGGCAAAACAGGGCCCACCAAAAGAAAACTACAAAGCGCGTCCAACCTGCTCTGAAGAAGGGAAACGCTGCCACAAACACCCGCCGGAAAGCTCCCTCGGCACAGCTCCGGTAAACACCCCGGTCAACTCGCTCACTAAGCTCCGCCTGCTCCGGGTCCTCCTGGGACTCCGTCAAAAGGCCTGTGGTCTGCACAAGACACAAACATGTGTGGGCAAAGCCCGTGCAGGGGTGAGTATAAACATACTCAGTAGGCACCCCAAAAACCCAAAACCCAAGGGAGCAACTGAAAGGCAACAGTCCGCTCAACCCAGCTAGAGGGAACCCAGACGAGAGAGAAACTCCATCTCGTGACCATCCTCGGCTAAACACAACTAGTCAGCTCAGCTCAGCTCAGGTGTATGCCCATACATACACCTTGAACAATCCAGATATACACAGCTCACGCCACAAAGCCACAAGAGGTACCGACCTCATCACCAGCAACCGTCCCAACCAGGAGAGTACACCACGAACACTATCATACCAGATGACACTCATCCGAGAGATACACTCCATCGGGATACTCGCAAGCATCTCAGACGCTCACCCGAGAGACCACGCTCGTCGGATAGCATCACTGAGGAAACATCGCTGAAACACCATAACCACCAAACTCCTCAGAAAGGGGATCACCGCTAGGGTC
Organism: Viscum album; assembly: GCA_963277665.1. NCBI lineage: Eukaryota > Viridiplantae > Streptophyta > Magnoliopsida > Santalales > Viscaceae > Viscum > Viscum album. The sequence continues at coordinate 255,786,996 of OY728156.1, read as the reverse complement.
CGCTAGGGGATACCAAGACCCACTCCAGTATACGTAGCTCACAGATAGGGGATCACTCCCAGGGTCCGCTGGGGGATACCACGACCCGATCTGGCATACGTAGATTTCACAGATAGGGGATCACACCCAGGATCCGCTGGGGGATACCACAACTGTTGGAACCAGGCGTGCAGCGGAAGCCCCAAATAGGTGGGTTTTTTAAAATTTTTCCACCGCCGTTCGCCGTAAACTTGCCGACGTCGGTGAAGGGCAGCCCGGTCAAAGCCGAGGACCACGCATGGAGGATTTTAAGCACAAAATTAAACCGTAAAATACCTGGTTTGAATCCAAATCCACGCATGACGTCTGCTCGTCGTTGGCGATCGCTGCTCGAAGAATCCAAAGCCGAATTCCTATAGATCGTCCACACGCGCTTCAAGGAATCTGCGGGAGCGCCGTTCATCGTAATCCGGGTGCTAGCGCGGATCTGCGACGATGCCTTCGATGCTCCAATGACCACCGCATCGCTTCGCTAGCGATGCCCAAGAGAGAGCTCCATCTGAGATCCTTGGATCCAGAGCATCTCTCTCTAGAATGTGGGAGAGAGGAGAGGAGAGATAAACTCCATGAATAGTATTTGGCAAAGTCCCCTCCTCTTATATTTATAGTGCTTAATTAAAATACCGGGTATCGCCTCGCCAGCCCCGAATACTTAACGCACTATAAATGACATTTTATGACTACTAAACCGAGCCATAAATATTATTATCATTTACTTGTAATATAAAAATATATTACATGATAATAATTAAGTCATTAACCCGACTCATCGCTCCCATAAATATTAATTGAACCTTTAATAATTTAATATTCGTCAATTAATATTTTTCATGTATTTACTTAAAACTCATAAATACATTTAATAAATAAATTCAATACTCATTATTCTAAACTCGAATAATATGAATATATTTATCGCATTGGTGATCGTTTAACTTTGGACAATTCCCAGACCCCTAGGGTGGGGCCCACTATGTCCAATACTCCTATTCAACTGAATAGGGCAGATTCTTGAATACGCTATTGTGTGTGACCCTCTAGGTCCTTATTTCGACAGCCGTGAATAGTATTCACAAACCAAGAGCGGGATCTAGCAACCCATCATGGCCCCTGAAGAAATAAGGTTTGTCACAACAGCGACAACCAACCTACGAACATGCACTGTGTAATATAATCTCTTTGTCTATAATATCTCATAAAGCAGGACGCATTCTCATGTCATCGCCCTTTTCTTGCTTTATTGTTTGTTGATGTAACTGGACGGATTTACCCTCGACTGCCATGGCCTTGGTTTTATAAAGGTACTGCCATCCATATCAACATGGCCAGAGATATATTACTTCCATAACCTGGAAGCGACAAATCCTTTCTTGACCATTCAACCAATGACATGCCACTAATGACGCACCTGACACAAACTACCTCGCCACGACTTTATTGCCATGGTTTTCGTATTGCATCAAAGTACGCGATCAAATGACATACATTGGTAATGATCTCAAGTCAGGAGACCATTACACATGATCGTATATAGGAACATCCAATGACACCTGAAACATGTGGTGTTCCTATTGGCGGGTCAGTCCTCATGATCTCACTACTAGAGATCACCAAGTGCGAACTTCATGAGAAGAAGTCTCAATGCTTATGAGCCCCCAGTACCTGATGGTCAGACATCTACTATGTCCAATTAGTAAGATGTATCTAGACCATAGAACATATATTTAAGATTAATGTCATAGTATCTAGAGGTTCTCATTATAGCCTGGGAACTGCTATAACCTTTCGATACGACAATTAATCTTTGGACATTACCATTTCAATAGTGGATGCAGAAAAGTCTACACTATAATGGTAAGATGACATCATGCATAGTTAACTCTATACATGATATGGTAATCAAAAGCACATAATAGTTGGGTCTAGGGCACCCACTATTTCAACAACAACCCGATCTGGCATCGACAGAAGCTCCACACTCAGATAGAGGATCATCGTCCATATAAAGATGGTCACGACGATACCGGAACCCTATCTGGGATAACTCGCGATGGAGGGGATCGAACCGACGATGCCAAAACCCTACCGAAACCACGCGCTGAGTAGGGGATCGCATAACCAAGGATACCGCAACCCTACCGACACCAAGCACTGAGTAGGGGATCGTATAACCAACGATGCCGCAACCCTACTATAAACATCATGCTGAGTAGGGGATCGTAAACCCGACGATGCCACAACCCTACTGTGCACGACCCACCGCGTAGGGGATCATATGTCCGATGATGCCACAAACCCTACGGGGTTAATCTGCTGGATAGGGGATCACCGCCCGTAAATAAGCAGTCACAACGATACCAAGAACCCGATTTAGGTAAAGATGCTAGAGGATCCACTTCGGGCCCACCGGAGGGATACCACAACTCTAACAGTTTAAACACCCCATCGAGAGGATCACAAACCCATACGAAGGTTGTGATGCCACACGAACCCTCGTGGGAACGAACCAAGGGAGAACCCTCAACCACTGCTGGTCCAAACGTCGCTAACCCGAGCGACCCGCCACAACGCCACACTACGCACCTCCTAGGCCAAAACCGAGGCCACCATCGCGTTCCACGTGGAAAAACACGCAGGATAGGCTGTTTACTCGCCCGAAACGGAGCACCGGTGAAAAAGTCACTATTCACCGTAGCTAGCTCGTGCGGGGCCCACACAACGATCCCGAAACCCATCGAGCGGATCACACCACGACGATCCCCTCGGAAAAACAAGCGGAATCGACTACTCGCTCACCCAAAACAGACACCCGGTGAAAAAGGTACTATTCACCGAAGGCCGGCTCGGGTGGGGCCCACGCCTGGATTCCGAAACTCATCGAACGGATTGCACCATTGCGATCCTCTCGGAAAAACACACAAGATCGACTATTCATCCGTCAAAATCGGACTCCTGGTGCAAAAGCAGCGTTTCCCCGCAAACGCCAAAACCCGGCCCCGTGGGGCCTGCACCCCGTTCGCAGTCCCAACACCCGGAAACCATCTCAAAAAGTTCTTCGTACCATCAGGGTCTCAACGCCACTGATGGCACGTCAATCGGACACCCCGGGTAGAATTTACAACGGCCCGAAGTCGTAAAATAATAAAATAATATTATTTTATACGACGTTTCTAAATCCCGGGCCACGATCCCGAACCATAAAATTCTCAAAGTGAGTTCAAAAGGTCCGTCTCGACGCAAGGAGCGCATCGCCGCAAACGGCTCGCAAATCGGAGTTACGATTTGCGAGTTACGGGGGGTTTAAAGAACCCCCGGAACATTCTGGCCGGACCACCGCAGGGTCGCCGGAAACCACCGCGCCGCCGCCGGACTCCGCCGTGCCGGAGCCGGAAACCACCGCGCCGCCGCCGTGCCGCCGCGGGTCTCGCCGGATTCCGCCATGGCCGCCGCGGGACTCGCCGGAAAACCGGGTTTTCGCCGGAAAACTTCCGGGAGCCACCGGGAGCACCCCGGTGCTCCAAATTCAGATCGGAAACATGTTTCGGAAAGCTCGGGACCCAAACTATACAAATCTTATGAAAATTTGAAGAAAAACAACACAAAAACAGGATCCGGGATTTTCAAAACTTAAAACGCCTACCTCGCGGGCGAAACGCCGACGATCCGTGCTCCAAAGCTTCCGTTGCACGATCCTGGAACACCCGCCGTCGAAATCCGAGCTCGACGACACCTTGATCGCGCGATTCGGCCGCCGATTCGCCGTCGGAAGGGGAGGAGAAGGAGGAGGAACTCCTCCTCTGCGTTACACACGTCCAACAAGGGGGGGTAGATATTTGTTTCCAACAAATATCTGCTTAACTCCCCAGCCCGACACGCCCCGGACCCCGCACCAGATGCGAACCAGGATAAGGTCACCCCTAGGGTAAACGCACCGTTCTGAACGCAACGACGGACTCAGATTTTCCATTCGAGACTCCGTTCAGAAGTTAATCGAGCCGACGCTCGCCCACTAACTTGCTACTTATTTACGGAAACGCCCCTGGTGGCGTTTCTCACCGCAGGCCCGCGCCCGCAAAGATTACACCCCGCCTAGGGTAAACGGCACGTTCCGGACGCAACCGTGCCCTCAGATTCCCGTTCTGAGCTACCGTTTTGGAGATATCACACCCCCGCCATGTGCATTGTATAAAAATACTTAATATTTTTATAAAATTAATTCCGGGCACACCGGGCCTCGGAATCGCACGCCGTCTTCGCGCCTAGCTCTGGAATTATTCGTAGAAATATTCCAAAGTCTGACAGGGCCAAAAACCCGAGTCTCTACATCCTCCCCCCCTTAGAACTTTTCGTCCCCGAAAATCCCTAAGCACAAGGAAAGCGACCAGACTCTCAACTGGGTCTCACACACCAGCGAGCTCACCAAAAAACACCCACAGAGGGTCTTATCAACGCCCTGAACGAAACTCGAGCAAGCAACAAAAGGAAAGAGTACCGCTAAACAGTGTTTGACAAACTACTACAGTAAGTAGAAAGACACAAGGCGTACCTCTATCCATCCGCGGTGCCTCTGGGTCAACAGCCTCCAGGGCATGCAGTTGTCCTCGCCCTCGACCACCAGCTCCCTGAGCTTGGCGTGGACCACCTGGGGGTGGGGGTGGTGACAACTGGTACTGTCTACCACCGCCTCCCACTGCACCAGCTCCGACGCCACGTCCGACGCCCTGCGGACCTCCTTGCTCGAGACGCTGCCTCTGCCAAGGCAGTCCATCGACCGGCTCCCTCTCAGCAGCACGTTGGGTCGAACAATCTCTAGTAAGATGTCCCCGACCATCGCAAGCGTAACACCGCCTCTACTGCGGCTGACCAAAACTGGCCTGCGAGCCCTGTGAGCTCCGCGGCTCAGACCCCCCATCTTGGGGTCGCCTCCTGAAACGTCGGCCACGTCCAGACCCCTGAGTCTGACGTCGGCTACCAGATGCCGATCCGACCGACGAAGTCTCCGCTCTCGAGTGCCCAACACTAACAGGGGAAAACTGCTCAGCCTGAAAACTCTCCACCACTAGCGCTCACTCCAGCACTCCAGCATAGGTGGGCAGACACAGGGAAACCACACCTGCTCGGATATCCCGGCGTAAGCCCTGCTCGAAGGTCCGAGCCCTAAAGAACGGGTCTCGAACCATATCCAGGGAGTAGCGCGACAGGTCTATAAACCTCGCTGAGTACTCCGACACAGTCAGGCTCTCCTGGCGAAGCTGTAGAAGCTCTTGGATTCGCACTGACCTCAGCGTCACCGGATAGAACTCCTCCCTGAAGAGCTATTCAAACTCTGCCCACGTGAGCGTCTCCTCGTCATGGGACTGCGTCACCAAACTCCACCATCGCCCGGCAGAACCATGCAGAAGGCTCGCCGCTAGGACCACCATCTGATCTGGAGGTGTTCTCACTAGGCGGAAAACTCGGGTGACTGCCTTAAGCCAGTCATCAGCTGCCTGGGGGTCTGGATCACCCCGGAACCTCAGAGGTCGTTGCCTCTGGAACTCGTGCAGTGCACTCAGCCTGCGTGCAACCTCGTCCTGCCCCGCCGGCACAACCAGCTGCTCGACAGGTGGTGGCTCAACTGGCAGACCACCTGGAGGTGCAACCTCAGAACCCGCGCCCTGCTCCACAGCCACTACACGGGGGCGGGTCATCAGCACAATCCTGCTGCGGAACCCTCACTGGCTGTCGTCATGGAGGCATCCTGAAATACATTCAAGACACACCACAGTCAAAGAGTATATCTGGAGAGCTAACTCAAGAAGGACAAGGAAAACCCAAAACCCAGTCCTATATGATGCATGTACCATGATGTCCCCACGAACAGTGTACGAATGTCCTGAGTCAAAAGGCAGGTTATCAGAGTCCTGGTGTATGGATACGTCGGCTGCCACACCAACACTGGAGTCCCTGGCCTGAAAGTCGAACTCGAAACATCCTAACACTGCCGCTATGCAACCCAAACCAAGCTCACAGCTAGACCAGCTACGCTCTGAGATCCCAAAGGTGGAACCTCCTCTGATACCACTCTGTCACGACCCGACCCAACGGGGCTCGAGCCGCGACTCCCCAAGCCCGCCTCCAATAGGCCAGGGGATGGCGACCAGCGCCGAGTAGGCTATCACACACATGGGAGGCATTAGCCTAAGGTACCTGTACACACACACCCACAAACACCTCCATGCAACAGTGCAGAGATATAGAAACTGAAAAGTAAATGCATGCATACAATCTATCCCAAACCAGAGTGCAACAGCAAAAGTACAAGGGCAAAACAGGGCCCACCAAAAGAAAACTACAAAGCGCGTCCAACCTGCTCTGAAGAAGGGAAACGCTGCCACAAACACCCGCCGGAAAGCTCCCTCAGCACAGCTCCGGTAAACACCCCGGTCAACTCGCTCACTAAGCTCCGCCTGCTCCGGGTCCTCCTGGGACTCCGTCAAAAGGCATGTGGTCTGCACAAGACACAAACATGTGCGGGAAAAGCCCGTGCAGGGGTGAGTATAAACATACTCAGTAGGCACCCCAAAAACCCAAAACCCAAGGGAGAAACTGAAAGGCAACAGTCCGCTCAACCCAGCCAGAGGGAACCCAGACGAGAGAGAAACTCCATCTCGTGACCATCCTCGGCTAAACACAACTAGTCAGCTCAGCTCAGCTCAGGTGTATGCCCATACATACACCTTGAACAATCCAGATATACACAGCTCACGCCACAAAGCCACAAGAGGTACCGACCTCATCACCAGCAACCGTCCCAACCAGGAGAGTACACCAAGAACACTGTCATACCATATGACACTCATCCGAGAGATACACTCCATCGGGATACTCGCAAGCATCTCAGACGCTCACCCGAGAGACCACGCTCGTCGGATAGCATCACTGAGGAAACATCGCTGAAACACCATAACCACCAAACTCCTCGGAAAGGGGATCGCCGCTAGGGTCCGCTAGGGGATACCAAGACCCACTCCGGTATACGTAGCTCACAGATAGGGGATCACTCCCAGGGTCCGCTGGGGGATACCACGACCCGATCTGGCATACGTAGATTTCACAGATAGGGGATCACACCCAGAATCCGCTGGGGGATACCACAACCCGATCTGGCATCGACAGAAGCTCCACACTCAGATAGAGGATCATCATCCATATAAAGATGGTCACGACGATACCGGAACCCTATCTGGGATAACTCGCGATGGAGGGGATCGAACCGACAATGCCACAACCCTACTGAAACCACGCGCTGAGTAGGGGATCGCATAACCAACGATACTGCAACCCTACCGACACCAAGCGCTGAGTAGGGGATCGTATAACCAACGATGCCGCAACCATACTATAAACATCATGCTGAGAAGGGGATCGTAAACCCGACGATGCCACAACCCTACTGTGCACGACCCACCGCGTAAGGGATCATATGTCCGATGATGCCACAAACCCTACGAGGTTAATCTGCTAGATAGGGGATCACCGCCCGTAAATAAGCAGTCACAGCGATACCAAGAACCCGATCTAGGTAAAGATACTAGAGGATCCACTCCGGGCCCACCGAAAGGATACCACAACTCTAACAGTTTAAACACCCCATCGAGAGGATCACAAACCCATACGAAGGTTGTGATGCCACACGAACCCTCGTGGGAACGAACCAAGGGAGAACCCTCAACCACTGCTGGTCCAAACGTCGCTAACCCGAGCGACCCGCCACAACGCCACACTGCGCACCTCCTAGGCCAAAACCGAGGCCACCATCGCGTTCCACGTGGAAAAACACGCAGGATAGGCTGTTTACTCGCCCGAAACGGAGCACCGGTGAAAAAGGCACTATTCACCGCAGCTAGCTCGTGCGGGGCCCACACAACGATCCCGAAACCCATCGAGCGGATCACACCACGACGATCCCCTCGGAAAAACAAGCGGAATTGACTACTCACTCGCCCAAAACAGACACCCGGTGAAAAAGGTACTATTCACCGAAGGCCGGCTCGGGTGGGGCCCACGCCTGGATTCCGAAACTCATCGAACGGATCGCACCATTGCGATCCTCTCGGAAAAACGCACAGGATCGACTATTCATCCGTCAAAATCGGACTCCTGGTGCAAAAGCAGCGTTTCCCCGCAAACGCCAATACCCGGCCCCGTGGGGCCCGCACCCCGTTCGCAGTCCCAACACCCGGAAACCATCTCAAAAAGTCCATCGTACCATCAGGGTCTCAACGCCACTGACGGCACGTCAATCAGACACTCCGGGTAGAATTTACAACGGCCTGAAGTCGTAAAATAATAAAATAATATTATTTTATACGACGTTTCTAACTCTCGGGCCACGATCCCGAACCATAAAATTCTCAAAGTGAGTTCAAAAGGTCCGTCTCGACGCAAGGAGCGCGTCACCGCAAACGGCTCGCAAATCGGAGTTACGGTTTGCGAGTTATGGGGGTTTAAAGAACCCCCGAACATTCTGGCCGGACCACCGCAGGGTCGCCGGAAACCACCGCGCCGCCGCCGGACTCCGCCGTGCCAGAGCCGGAAACCACCGCACCGCCGCCGCGCCGCCGCGGGTCTCGCCGGATTCCGCCATGGCCGCCGCGGGTCTTGCCGGAAAACCGGGTTTTTCGCCGGAAAACTTCCGGGAGCCACCGGGAGCACCCCGGTGCTCCAAATTCAGATCCGAAACATGTTTCGGAAAGCTTGGGACCCAAACTATACAAATCTTATGAAAATTTGAAGAAAAACAACACAAAAACAGGATCCGGGATTTTCAAAACTTAAAACGCCTACCTCGCGGGCGAAACGCCGACGATCTGCGCTCCAAAGCTTCCGTTGCACGATCCTGGAACACCCGCCGTCGAAATCGGAGCTCGACGGCACCTTGATCGCGCGATTCGGCCGCCGATTCGCCGTCGGAAGGGGAGGAGAAGGAGGAGGAACTCCTCCTCTGCGTTACACACGTCCAACAAGGGGGGTAGATATTTGTTTCCAACAAATATCTGCTTAACTCTCCGGCCCGACACACCCCCGACCCCGCACCAGATGCGAACCAGGATAAGGTCACCCCTAGGGTAAACGCGTTGTTCTGAACGCAACGGCGGACTCAAATTTTCCATCCGAGACTCCGTTCAGAAGTTAATCGAGCCAACGCTCGCCCACTAACTTGCTACTTATTTACGGAAACGCCCCTGGTGGCGTTTCTCACCGCAGGCCCGCGCCCGCAAAGATTACACCCCGCCTAGGGTAAACGGCACGTTTCAGACGCAACCGTGCCCTCAGATTCCCGTTCTGAGCTACTGTTTAGGAGATATCACACCCCCTCCACGTGCATAGTATAAAAATACTTAATATTTTTATAAAATTAATTCTGGGCACACCGGGCCTCGGAATCGCACGCCGTCTTCGCGCCTAGCTCTGGAATTATTCGTAGAAATATTCCAAAGTCTGACAGGGCCAAAAACCCGAGTCGCTACAGTTTTTAACCTGGTTTTGGTTTTTAATGGGCTAAAATGAAGTTTTAAAAGGAATTTGGTTTTGAAGTGAGGTGTTGAACTCAAATTGATTAATGAAAAAATTCTTTAATTTATTTCAAATGATGATTTAAAATGTGTGTCATTTATCCCTTTAGAAAATGTCATGGTGGATCCTTTAAAATGTTTGGATGGAAATGGTTGTCCTTTGGCCTTGTTTTGGTTTTCAAAGAGGAAGACCCTTGTTTAAGGGTATATTGACATGTTTTATGATTTGAGTGGTGTCATTAAACCTCTCAAAATATTTAAAGTAGTTCCTTATTAAATGTGACAGGTCTTGGAATCTTGGTCTAAGTTTTGGTTTTAAAGGACCGATTGGGACTTTGGTATTAAAACAGAATTTGTGAAAGGAATCCCTTGAATTCCCCTCAATTTCTTACCCCTTGTGTGGGTCCTCTTAATCTATGAGATACTTATTACTTCCCTTATGTTTGAATGTGCTTTTTTATGTCATGGGTGTGTTTTATCTATATATGGGGTTATTCATTGTTGGGTGTTAGGGGTGATGGAATCCTTAGTTGTGCCTTGTGTGCTAGACTTAGCTTGTATGTCCTACGCCTCACTTAATTTTTGGTCAAGGGAAACAAGGTACTAAGTGAGAGGTCTAATATTGTTAAGATAGTCGGTTCACATGATGCTAGTGACACTCTATTCATGCCAAACACAAGGCTAATAGGGGGTTTTCATAGCAATGAGGTGTGTGTGGGCTAGTTAGATGACTTGTGGATTAAACTTTAACGCATATCAGTAGTTGGTATTCAAGTTGGTATACTCTTATATAGTTATTCACTATGCATGTTATGAATCTCAAGTTATATCCCATGAAACATTCACTTTCTTAGTTAGTTATTGATTGAGTGGAGTTTGATTTGGTGTTTCTTTGTATCATTTCCCCTAATTTCATTATTGTGGTGCCTTTCCTTGTTTATATTTGATATATGTCTTGTGATATATGGTGTCTATTTTTTTATGATAATACTTTACATACCAGGTGTGATTCCAAGAACTGGAACAAATTTTTGTGTTTAATAACTACTTCTTATATGCCTTATAAACTGTAAGATACTTAGTATTTGTAGCTACGAGTACCACTGCCTTGAATGATATTTACTTGCTCATAAACTTAGTCCAACTATGATATTAGATCATATTGATCTAAAGAATAATAGTTTTTATCTCCTAAAAACTAGTATCCTTTCTTCTCCACTTACCATGTACATATCCTTTATACTTTCTCAAGTACAAATGAATAGTTCCGACTACTTCCTTTATAGTTCTCTTATATATAACTCATATCTTCCTACTATAAAGTATATATTGGAAATATCAATTCTTTTACATATCATGGAATACATTATTGATCCACTTCTAAGCATATAGAATTCAACTAACCATGTTAATATTCTCATATATCCCAAACATGTCTACTTGTAGAGATATATGCCATGTGACACTGGCAAAAATTCTAACTAAAATTGTTCCAACTTGTATTTTTCAATACTATGTTAGTATATTTATGATTGACTAGGTTTAAGCATCCATAATATCTACACCAATACATCTTGTTCCAAATAACTTAGGTTTCTACTTTAATTCAATCACTGGAGAAGTACTTTCATCCTATCCTTAACTAACTATAAGACCAATAGTTGTTTTCCATATGTTAAAAAACATATTTCACTTAGAAAACCTTGTAACTCCCACTAACCTTTGGTAAACACATGAAAAATATTCATTTCTAATTAATATTCTATAATCTTGTTACTTACTTCAATCTTGGACTATATTTGAATAACTTTTCACCATTTATTATCATTATATGATGCCACCATCCCTTTTTGGTTGCGTCGTATAGACACCTTCCACAAAAGTTGGTCTTGACATCCAATTATCATTATAATGATCATATAAATTAGCTATGAAGTAAAATTATAATGGATTTAGGCATATCAACTTGGTGTTACCAATCGTGCCTTATTGGAACCATGCTTGTTCCACCCATGTATAGTTTCACATGAATACCCACTGCAATATTCAAAATAATAATCCCCTTGAACTTCAATACATAGAATCCATTATTAAATTTTAAATTTAACTTTTCAATATCAGTTAACTACCATATACTTCTTACTTGTAGGAATTATTATTCACAATGAATAATTTATCACTAGTCACGATGAATATAAAACCATCACCATGGTTTTAACCATCCTATGCATTATGTGTCTCTAGAACATTCTTTATCCACATTCACTTGTAGAACAAGTTCCTATACCAAATACATGTGCATATCTGACATTGACTAAACACAAGTCAATCTATCTCCCACTATCTCTAATAGTGATGTGCATCCTTTAATATAAAGGTATTCTATCACTTGACTGCAAATTTTCTATCATATATTTTTATGTAATATCATAAGAAACTTTTAGGATTATTACTTTAGAAGCACATTGTGCGTTTCTTGATTCAAGTTTGTTTATATCCTAATAGACACTTTGCATATAAACACATTTCCTTATGAAATAATGGATTTTCATCACACTGTAACTCATATCATATCCATTTTTCATTATAGTTGGCATATGGTTATGGGATATCACTGTTATTTTCAAAGCACGTCTTGAAATATAATATATGTTTCTGCAAGTTTCAATATTGTTACTTACATCATGACTTTGATGTATATGATGTGTGATTAGGAATTTCACCATGCTGCATTTTATTGATCAATGGTAACATGAAAGACTCATCATTTATCCTCCTTATAAACATCACTGTCGTGATGAGAATAAGGTAATTTGTGTAGTAATTACTCTACACTACATTATATTGATCGATGAGAGCTTGGTCAAAAAATTCTTCAGCATGCCAACCTGAAGCAACTCATATATTTTGACCATGCAAATAGAATACTTCATTTTCATATTCCTTAATTACTTAAACAATTCTTATGTAATATATTTACCACTAGCATAACTTTGGAATAGTTCATGCTCTCTAACTAAAGTAATTCCGAAAGTTTTGTGGCATACCTTTATTTATAAAGGTTTCTTTGTCCAAACTAAATAAGTATATAAGTTGATAATAATTAAGGTGTTTACATCTACTGATTATAAATACCAAAGTAGGTATATCCTTGACATCCATGTTTAGTTTTACTTGATAAAGAATTATCTTTCCACAACTGGTTAAATAAGTCTTACAATTTATATTTATCACGTATTTCCTATAATTCAAGTATCACTGAACTATTGGTTGAGTATGAGACCATAAAAAAACATTCATTATTGAACTTGGAATAATTCCTCCTTATGTCTAATAGACACATGATATAAATGTTTTGGTTATACTCAATAACAGTTTGACTTAAATCATTAACTCTAAAATTAGAAGTTATGTGTTTCTCACTACTGACTTAGGAATCACCATTTCTCGACTACTTAAAGAATACACCTTACTTGTTGTAATGTTTCTATTACTAACTTGGTTACTATATTTTGATACACATATGTAATAATAATATAGTTTTTAATACCCAAGTAGTATATCAGAAACATTAGTTGCAATTAATGAATATACACTGAAGACAAAGAAACTACTTGCTTCTTTAATTCAGTTCATTGCGATTAAACTTCCATAGATTTATTTCATGATATGAGAAGTAAATAACCTCCTATTTATTACCAATTTATTTGAATTATGTTGTAAAGGTGCCTTGGTGTACCACTTTTCATTGTCATTTTTTCCTTGTCTTTCAATTTTTTTGCCATAAGAACTAAAGATGAATCCTTATTTAATGTTTACATTTCTTAGAGAACCTTACCTATAAGGTAACAAATCATTTACTCCATACTATTCATTTTGTAATATTAAAGAAAACTAGAGTAAATGGTTGAAAATGGTATGATAAAGAGATCCATTGAAAGATCATGATCCATATTTCAATTTACACATATTCAGTGTAACCATCACCCATTAATATTTCATTTCACTTTCTCCCTTAAAGATTCTAGGATATGAGACTCCATGTAAAATCATCCATGTCCTGGTGTTGTATCCACAATAGACATGAGACATTGATGATAGCATTATGAAAAAACCATCATATGCATAAAATATGAGTCTCTTCTAATCATCTTTTTTAATACCCTTATAGTGACCCTAGAATTTTACACATAACATTATATGATTTTAATAATAATTAAACATCATAGTACAAGCCAAGGATCATGAAGTCTAGTGTCATTGAAGACTAGGTACATAAAACTTAAAATATGGAACAAAAAAACACTTCTTTATTTAATCTTCCTAAAGAGATCCTAACTTCCATTGAGCCCTTACATCTGTATATGGTACCCTTGGGATCACATGAATGAAGGGATGAGCTAAAATCCCAGTAAGGGAAAATCATAGTAATAAAACTTTAACACGTGGGTTAGAAGGCATGGAATAATGAAAATAAAAGGCATGGAACACATGGAATCATAAAACATAAACATGGGATCATATAGACATGAATTCATAGTAATGTGGTAGTAACATAAATCATTATTTAGTACGATTCAAGGATCATTTCACATAGAGGATCACAAGTCAAGATTAACCACCAAGACCGTTGCACATGGTAGCATGATTAAAGGTTATCCGCCAAGATAGTTTCACATAATGTATCATGAGAATAAACTTTACCCAATTCATTGAAGTGCTATTTAGGCGCACCCATCTTAACATGTTCATTAATATTCTTTCCAAATATAAAATCATACATAAACAATCGTAAATATAAGATCAGCCACAGAAATAAATGGGTATCATAATCATGTCATAAATCATAACGAATTCACGTATCATAAAAGAGTCCATGAAAGAAAGGAATTAGAACATAAATGGACATTTATAAGGTAAAATAGGCATATAACATGGTAATTGATGTCAAATAGAAGTCATTACATGTAAATAGTACTTAAGAATTTTTATCATTAAAACATTTTAGTGCGGTTTTAAGGAAAACACTAACAAGAATTTAAAATAGAAAATGAAATAATAGTTTTTAATAAACCAAAATTAATCCAAGAAGGTTTTTATAATAAAAATATTGGTTTATAAAAACAATAGTGTCTTAAAAAATATGGTAGATTGCACTTGAAATTGGGTATGAATTCAGGAAGTTCTCTTAAAATGGGTTTGCTTATCAAAAAGTATTGAGGAGAGAATCATTTAAAACATGTATACCCCCGGAAGAGAAAGATGGGTGGATATTGAAATATTAATTTGGATTATATACACATTATTTAGAATTTTTACATAAAAATAAAATAAAACTTCACTTGGATATAAAAAAAAGATAGAGCAACCTGAAGGAATGTAGGAGATTCTGGTAGAATCCCTTACAGAATAACATCATGGTATCAGGTGTACTTAGGAGGGATTAATGAGATATAAAGGAGTTTATATTCTTTTATACATCATGAGAGAATTATGAGGAAGGTGAGAAATCATACCCCACCATTCATAATTATTCCAAAAAAGACATAACATAGAGTTGATTCTTGAATAAATGTAAGAAAGAGAGAATCCCTTACCTTAAGCCTGATGGTATTATTCACTTGATCTTAATGAACTGAATAATAAAATTAGGTTCATTAATTAATAATTCCATAACCTCCAATAAATTTTACTGATTCAGTATAACCTTTTTAAGTTCATTCATAATATTTTTGATTGGTTATGAGGTTCAATTTCATTATTTGGATCTGTTTGTTTCATGTTCGGTTTACTTATATACATGAACGGATAATCATGTAAATTGAGGATGGTTTTCCAGAATTGGAGTTATATTTTATTATTTATCATCTATAAGGTTAAATGGTTTTAAATTTAATTTTTTTTCTTGGATTGAAGTTGAATCGTTATATAAAACATTAATGACAAATGCTTGGATTAATTTAGAGATTTTGCTCACAATTAAATTGTTTTGTATTATTATTTTACATCATGTGTGAAAAAGTATTCCAAACAACACATAATATAAAATACATATTTAATATTCTATTTAAACCATAAAAATGGTTTCATGACCTTAATTGTAGATGGGAATAGAAATTGATAACCTGTCATCCTTGAATGTGATAAATTAACACATCTCGGACGGTGTTTCCATTTATTTCATATAAAAAAAGGGTAAAGGAGATATGATAATAAATTACCTCATTAGAATAAACAAATTAAATTAAATTTATGGTACTAGGTTTTCATACCATTTATATGAGGAGTGGTTAGTAAAGAAAAGAGAACAAATGAACACCAAAAGAAAATGAAAGAAAAGAAAAGAGGAATTTACCTCTTGATTTAATCTTCCTTGAGAGCCTCCTAAGGGGAGAGGATTTGGTATTTTTCGGAGAATAAGGACCTCTAGACGTGGGGGAGGATCTTGGGGAGAGATTTGGGAAGAATTTTAGGAATTCACAAGGCTTGAGATGAGTGAAGAGAAGAGGGGGTGTGGGTGGTTTTTATATTGGAGGGGAGGAGCGTTTTCTTAATATTTTAATCATTAGTTTATTAATTTTCCATATGACAAGAAATAGCGATGATTCCATGACCAAATATAGTAGTAAGTTCATGTTAATTCGAACTAAGGTTGCTTAAATTATCCATGATGCTAGGAATATTCGATTTAGTTTATAATGTATATATAAGGTAAATTACCATATTTCACCATTCATAAAAAATTCAAGTATTTTAGAAAAAATTCAAAAAAATCCATCCTAACCATTTTTCTATGTGTATAATCAAAAAATGAACTCCATTTTTCAAAAATAATTTTCTAAATATGATTAATTTAATTTTTAATTAAAATCATAATCTACTTGAAAAATATGGATTTTAAGACTATAACTATAATACTTTCAAAAATTACATAAGGTCTTATAAAATTATCTCAAAACCAGAAGACCTAAAATTGTTAATTTATAAAAAACTTTTATAAAAATACATTTTATTTTAAATTTACTAATTAATTGTAATTAATTATTTATGACATATAAAAATACCAATACTTTTACTATGGTCATATTATCACTTATAAGATTCCTAAATTTGATTTATACATTCATGGGTGAGGTTACTATTCTTTAAGATTATTTACTATTCATAAGGGTCGTATTACTATTCATAAGGGTTAGTTACTATTCACCAAAAATTAAGTTTGTCTTATTGGACTCCAAACATCTTATTGATAGCAACCGTGTATGTCAGATTTTCAAAATTCAAATCACAAAAGTGACAATATTATGTTTAAAGGTCGCATAGTACTTAGTAATTCACTGTGTTGTGATTTCATGTGATTATATGACATAATTATAAGAAGGGAATTCAATTGATAAAACATTAGGTCATTAAATAATTCCCCTCTTATGAAATTTCTCCCTCAAAATTTCATTTTACATTCTAATCCATAAACAGGTGTGGGTACTTTTCCTTCATTGCCTCCTCCAATTCCCATGTTGCCTCTTCCTACTTATGGTTCCACCACAGTACTTTGACCAGGTGAGTAGTCTGGTTATGTAGAACATTATCTCTATGATACAAGATCTTCACTGGCTACTCCTCATATGAAAGATCATTCTCCAATTATACCATCTCTGAAGAGAGTGCAAGTGAAAGATCTGGTATGTACTTTTTAAAGAGGGATACATAGATGACATCGTGTACTTTTAACATAGTTGGTGGAAGTGCTAGTCGATAGGCCACGGCTCCAACACGATCAAGGATCTCAAAGGGGATAATGTACCTAGGACTTAGCTTTCCTTTCTTCCCAAACCTCATGTCATTCTTCCATGGAGATATGCGTAGAAATACCATGTCTCCAACTTTGAACTCAAGATCTCATCAATGGTTGTCTACATAACTCTTTTGTCGACTTTGGACTGCCTTGATATGTTGCTGAATGGTTTTCCCCTTCTCCACCATTTCTTTGACCATTTTAGGTCCTAGCATCTTATGCTCACCAACTTCACCCAAATGTACTAGTGTTATGCACCTTTTCCCATAAAGGGCTTCATATGGTGTCATTCGGATGCTCGAGCGGGAACTATTGTTGTAGGAGAATTCAACCAGTGGAAGATTTTGATATCGTCCTCCTTTGAATTCCATAGAACACAGTCTCAACATGTCTTCCAATGTCAAAATAATTCACTTAGATTCGCCATCAGTTTGAGGATGGTAGGCTGTACTGAAGTTCAGTTCAGTGCTTAGAGCATGTTGAAGACTTTTCCAGAACATCAAGGTGAATATCAGATCACTATTGGATACAATAGATATTGGTACTCCATGCATCCTTACCACTTCTTTGATATATATCCATTAAATTTGATCCAATGAGAAGTCCTCTCGAATTTTGATAAAGTGATCTTTCTTTGTAAGACGATCCACAATGACCCATATAGCATTGTTTCCTCTAAATGTCCTTGGAAGTCCAGTGACAAAGTTCATGGTGATGTTCTCTCAATTCCATGTTGGTATGGGTAGTGGTTGCATCATCCCCTCAAAATTCTGTATTTCATCCTTTACTTGTTGACATAATAGTAACTTTGATGTATACTCAGCAATCTCCTTCTTCATATTGTCTCACCAAAAGTTCTCTCGAGATCTCAATACATCTTTGTGCTCTATGGGTGAATAGAGAATTTTGAGATATGTGTGTCATTAAAAAGATCCTTCTTTATCTATGGATCGGATGGTACACATAATTGGGACCCAAATATTACAAATCCTTTTTCATCAATCATGAACTCAAAGGATTCCCCATTTTTAATGGCTTCCACCCTTTTCTGAATTTCCACATATTTTCTTTGAGAATCCTTTATTTTCTCCATGAGGGATGGTTGAGAAATAATTTAAGAAAGAATTTATGATGATCCTCCCTTAATAATTCCCATTTCCATCCTCTTTAGATCTTAGAATATCATATTATTTTAAATTCTCATCATTGATAAAGATGCGGGAACTTTTCTACTCAGAACATCTGCCACCTTATTTGCCTTACTAGGATGGTAGTGGATTGAGCAGTCATAATCCTTGATGAGATCTATCTATATTCTCCAGTTCATATTAATCTCTTTTTGGGTGAATATATATTTTAAACTTGTGTGATCAGTATATATCTCACACTTCTCCCCATATAGGTAATTCCACCAGATTTTTAATGCAAAGATCACAGTCGCCAACTCCAAATCATGCATAGGATAGTTTTTCTCATTGGTTTTTAGCTGCCTTGAGGTGTAGGATACCACTTTATCATTTTTCATCATCCCACAGCCTAAACCCTTCTTTGAAGCATCACTGTACACCATAAATAGTTATCTACTTGTTGGGAGTGTGAGTACTGGAGTAGTGATACGCCTCTTTTTCAACTCCTTAGTCTTCACATTCCCGAGTCTAGAAAAACATCACTCCCTTCTATGTTAGCTTGGTCATTGGGTTTTACAATCATTAAAAGTTCTTCACAAATCACCGATAATACCCATTTAGACCCATTATTCTACAGATCTTCATTACATATGTTGGATTGGGACACTCTTCAATCGCCTTTGTCTTGGAAGGGTCCACAAACATCCCTTTGTTGGTGATAACATGACCCAAGAATGATACTTTCTCCATCCAGAACTCACATTTACTTTACTTTTCATACAGCTTATCCCTTCGCAAAGTCTTTATAATATTATTCAAATGATCCTTGTGTTCCTCCTTTCTATTGGAGTAAATTATAATATAATAAATAAAGACTAGCACAAATTTGTCGAGGTAATCTCTAAATACTCTATTCATTAAATCCCTGAAAATTGTTGGAGCATTAGTGAGTCTGAAGGGAGTCACTATGAACTCATAGTATACATACCTCATTTAAAAGGCGGTCTTGGGAATATCTTCCTTCCTCACCTTTAATTGGTGATATCCTGATTGGAGGTCCAACTTTGAGAAATAATTGGCCCCACAAAGCTGATCGAAAAATTCATCTATCTGTGGTAGGGGATACTTGTTCTTTATCATGATTTTATTAAGCTAATGATAATCAACATAGAGGCTCATTGATTCATCCTTCTTCTTGATGAAAAGGACTGGCGCCCCCCATAGTGCAGCACTCAAGCGTATAAAACCCTTCTCCATATTCTCATGTAACTACTTCTTCAGCGCTTCTAGCTCTACGATGGTCATTCTATAAGGTGTATTTGATATAGGCATAGATCCAGAAATAAGTTCATTCGAGAAATCAACCTCTCAATTAGGAGGAAGTCCATGAATTTCTTCAGGTAATACATCAGTGTAATCCCTCACGATGGACATGTCTTCGAGCATGATTCTCTCCTGTGTCTCAATCATTTGAGCTAGACATGGTTTCTTATAAGGAATTAATATCCACACTTGAGATAATGATTCTAAAGGATATTCATTTTCCTCCTTACACTTGTAAAGAATTGTAGGATTCTTTTGGATGTGAAGAGTGATCTCCCTTTCCTGACTGTTGATGTTAGATTTGTATAAAGATATCCAATCCATTCCCAATATAGCTTTGAACTCCAATAAGGGAAGTATGATGAGATTTTCTGGGAGGTTCAGTTCATAAACGTTAACCAGGGAGTATTTATAAACCATGGATACAATAATTTCCCCATTCATTGTTCTCACAAATAACTTATCCTCCAAATTTTGAGGTGGTGTTTGAATAGTTCTACTAAACTTATAAGATATGAAATAATGCGTAGAACTAGAATCAAATAGTACGTTCACTATTCTAGAATAAATAAATAGAATACCTGTCACCACATTTTTGTCCGACTACACCTCAGCAGTAGTGATAGAATAATACCTTTCTTGTTTCCTTGGTAGTTGTAGTTTATTGCCTCTGACAACCCTCATATTAGAAAAATTGTTTTCATAATGTCCATTCTTCTTGTAGTTGTAACACTACATCACTGGTTGGGTGTTTATCTAAAACTTCCTTTATTCTTCCACATTAGTGGGATTCTTCATATCCCTTTGGTATTTTTTAGCCAGATGTCCCAACTTTCCACATTTGAAACAATTTCTATTTCCCTTTAGACAGTTCCCGGGATGATTCTTCCCATAATGTTTACACATGGGATGATTTGGATTCCTTCCATCATGAAATTTATTTGTGGGAACACCCACATTAGATTCCATTTTCCTATTCTTGTCACTGGGCCCATGATACCACTAATAGTCTATGATCTCCATTTCAGCCTTAAGGGCACAACAAAAAATATCCTCATAGCTGTCACCGTCTTGAATCTCCAACACTTTTCGTAGACTCAACTTCAGTCTGCTAAAGAAGCGATCCACCTTGATTTTAGTGTTCATGAAAAGGCTAGAGGCATACCTTGAAAACCTTGTAAGGTTTTATTTATAGGCCTCGATTGACTCATATTTATTCTGCTTGAGTCTGAGAAACTATCTTTTCATCTTGAGACAGAGGGTTTGGGGAAAATATTTATTGAAAAACATTCTCTTGAATTCCTCTCAATCAATGGAATCAATTTCCTCCTAGGGATTTGTATTCTTGATCATTTTCCACCACTGATCAGCTTCCCCATCACAATTATAGACCGCCAGTATAGCTTTCTCTTCTTCTGAGCACTATAGGACAAAGAATATCTTTTTAATAGATTTAATCCACTGTTCCACGAGGAGGGGATCAGAAGATCCACTAAACATGGGAGGCCTTTTCCGAATGAAGTATTCAATGGAAAATTTCTTTTTCCTTGTAGGAGGAGGGTGTTCCGCATGATTCAAGTTATTATTCATAACTTGAGCCAGCTTAGAAAATATTGACATGATGTTTTGAGCACCCATTCCCATCATATCAGGTATATCGTTAGAGAAATATTCACATTCCCTATCACATTGATTTTTGGCATAGTTTCTTTTATTTCCCACCATTAACTAATAAAAATAACATACAATTAGAGGAATTTAATACTTAGATATTGATTATAAAAAGTAAAATTTGAATATAATAGGATAAACTTGTAAAGGAGAAGTATATCCTAACTCGTGATTCCCTAGGCTTCAATATAGGTTATCCTTGATCTATTTCTTAAATTATATTCTTATTGGATCTTTTTTTATTCCCTTAATAATGGCTTGTACCAATATCATGAATTTACCAAAGCATATCCCACATGAGTGTCAAACCAAGAGTGCAGCACGAACTGTTGTCGTGCACTGGTTCCCATTCGAGTCTAGCTCAAAACGGTTTTTTAGAGTTTTACCCCTAGATACATCTGTGTCAGATCCATCTCTACTTGTTTGTATCTAGACAGAGATGTATTTTTTTGAAACCACTTACTCTATACTTACCAAAATTTAGGGGTGTTTTCTTATAATGAGTCTCATCCCTAGGGTTCTTACTAAAGTGATCTATTCTTAATCTACAAAAATAACAAGACCATCCTCTAGTACCAACTATAGAGACCCTAGCTTTTTACACATGACATTACATGATTTTAAGACTAATTAAACATCAAAGTACAAGCCAAGGATCATGAAGTCTTGTTTCTTTGAAAACTAGCACTACTGGAAAAGAAGGTTATACCAACAGTTTAAAACCATTGTTATAGGCTGGAGAACTGTTGGTATAGCCTATACCAATGGTTTTCCAACCCATTGGTTAGTAAGCCGTGAGGAAAGCCTTATACCAACAGTTTGATCTAAACCGTTGGTATATTGTTCTATTAAATTTCTCCCAATGTATACCAATGGTTTATAACCATTGGTAATGAATTTGAGAATTGTTATACCAATGGTTGAAAACCATTGGTAATGTGATTTTCCAGACACATATACCAAAGGTTCTAAACCGCTGGTATTGTGTTTTTCCAGAACACATATACCAACGGTTCTAAACCGCTAGTATTTTGTTTTTCCAGAACACATATACCAACGGTTCTAAACCGTTGGTATTGTGTTTTTCCAAAATTACAGAAAAAATATACCAACGGTTCTAAACCGTTGCTATAGATGTTTTTCCAAAATTCCATAACACCTATACCAACGGTTCTAAACCATTGGTATAGTGTTTTTCCAGAATACCAACACTCTTATACCAACGGTTTAGAACCATTGGTATTGAGTTTTTCCATAACTGTTGCACAACAGCCCCCTCTAGTAGCCCCTCCACTATACACCTACACCTGCATAAAAAATATCACAAAAACCACATACAAACTTAAAACAGTATAAAAACACCTAAAATAGCACAAAAAACACATAAAACCATCAAATTCTTCCAACCATGTCATGTACTACAATTCCCTATTTCAATATTCATATGACAACAATCATATGATAGTAATTCACCTCACCCCTACACAACCCCCAAACCAGCACAACCCCCCCCCCACCTCTCCATCAAATTCTAATAGGCAAAATAGTATGAGAAATACCTGTTAGAGTTGAATAAGAGTTTGAAATTGGCTCATGTCCCATTTTTTTTTTCTGATCCTAGATTTGGGTAAATAATGATTTGTGATGAATTTTGCATTGAACTTGTATTTTTTATAATATATGGTGAAAAGGAATTTTCTTAGGAGTCTCTTTACTTATGAACCCATGAGTGAAACTACCCAACTCATGAAAAAGAGTTTGCAACGATCGCTGATGAGTGTAAATTTCAGTTGTATTCACTTAAAATGATGTCCTTTTCAAACAAAAGAGAGACTTTGAGAAGTTCCATCCACACCGTGCCTTGGATTGAGGCGGGGTTGACTCGTACATGTCACATATGACCCATGGATTGTTTTCCTAAAGTTTCAATAGAATACGAATGCGTTTGGTCAGTTTTCCGTATGCTGGTTGTTGTTTTCACTTAAAATCCTGTCTATTTCAAATAAAAGTGAGACACTTCGAGTGGTACCGGCCACACCGTGCATCCTATTGATGCAGGGTTGACTCATATATGTCACAAATGACCCATGGATAATTTTCCTAAAGTATCAACACAATCCAAATGCGTTTGGTCCGTTTTCCGTATGTCAGTTGTTGTTTTTACTTAAACTGTTGTCCATTTCAAAGAAAACTGAGACACTTTGAGTGGTTCCGGCCACACCACACCTTGAATTGAGGCGGGGTTGACTCATACACGTCACAAATGACCCATGTATCGTTTTCCTAAAGTATCAACACAATCCTAATGTGTTTGGTCTATTTTCTGTATGTCGTTTATTTTACTTAAAAGCGCATCCATTTTAAACAAAACAAAGACACTTAGAGAAGTTCTGTCCACACCGCGCCTCAGATTGAGGCGGGGTTGACTCGTACACGTCACATATGACCCATAGATCATTTTCCTAAAGTTTAAATATAATTTTAATGCGTTTGGTCAGTTTTCCGTATGTCAGTTGTTGTTTTCACTTAAAACCTTGTCCATTTCAAATAAAAGTGATCCACTTCGAGTGGTAACGGACACACCATGCCTCCGATTGAGGCAAGGTTGACTCGTACACGTCACAAATGACCCATGGATACTTGTCCTAAATTATAAACAGAATCTGAATGCGTTTGGTCCATTTTCTGTATGTCAGTTGTTGTTTTTACTTAAACTCTTGTCCATTTAAAATAAAAGTGAGACACTTTGAGTGGTGTCGGCCACACCGCACCTCGGATTGAGGTGGGGTTGACTCTTACACGTCACAAATGACCCATGGATCATTTTCCTAAAGTATCAACACAATCCTAATGTGTTTGGTCTGTTTTCCGTATGTCGTTTATTTTACTTAAAAGCGCATCCATTTTAAACAAAACAAAGACACTTTGGGTAGTTCCATCCACACCGCACCTCAAATTGAGGCATGGTTGACTCTTACACATCACATATGACCCATGGATCGTTTTCATACAGTTTCAACAGAATCCGAATGCTTTTGGTCAGTTTTCCATATGCTGGTTGTTGTCTTCACTTAAAATCATGTCCATTTCAAATAAAAGTGAGACATTTCGAGTGGTACCGGCCACACTGTGCCTCTGATTGAGGTGGGGTTGACTCTTACATGTCACAAATGACCCATGGATACTTTTCCTAAAGTATCAATATAATACGAATTTGTTTGGTCTGTTTTCCGTATTTCAGTTGTTGTTTTTACTTAAACTGTTGTCCATTTCAAAGATAAGTGAGACACTTTGAGTGGTGACGGCCACACCGCACCTCGGATTGAGGCGGGGTTGACTCGTACACGTCAAAAATGAACCATGGATCGTTATGCTAAAGTATCAACATGATACGAATGCGTTTGGTCTGTTTTCTGTATGTCGTTTATTTTACTTAAAAGCGCATCCATTTTAAACAAAACAAATACACTTTGAGATGTTCCGTCCACACCGTGCCTCAGATTGAGGCGGGGTTGACTCTTATATGTCGCATATGAACCATGGATCGTTTTCCTAAAGTTTCAACAGAATCCGAATGCGTTTGGTCAGTTTTCCGTATAACGGTTGTTGTTTTCACTTAAAATCTTGTCCATTTCAAATAAAGGTGAGACACTTTGAGTGGTACCAGCCACACCGTGCCTCAGATTGAGGTGGGGTTGACTCGTACACGTCACAAATGACCCATGGATACTTTTCCTAAAGTATCAACAGAATCCGAATGCGTTTGGTCCGTTTTCCGTATGTCAGTTGTTGTTTTTACTTAAACTATTGTCCATTTCAAAGAAAAGTGAGACACTTTGAGTGGTACCGGCCACACTGCGCCTCAGATTGAGGCGGTGTTGACTCGTACATGTCAAAAATTACCCATGGATCATTTTTCTAAAGTATCAACACAATCCAAATGCGTTTGGTCTATTTTCCGTATGTCGTTTATTTTACTTAAAAGTGCATCCATTTTAAACAAAACAAATACACTTTGAGCAGTTCCGTCCACACCGTGCCTCGTATTGAGGTGGGGTTGACTCATACACATCACATATGACCCATGGATCGTTTTCTTAAAGTTTAAATAGAATACAAATGCGTTTGGTCGGTTTTCCGTATGTCGGTTGTTGTTTTCACTTAAAATCCTGTCCATTTCAAATAAAAGTGAGACATTTCGAGTGGTACCGGCCACACCATGCCTCCGATTGAGGTGGGTTTGACTCGTGCACATCAAAAATGATCCATGGATACTTTTACTAAAGTATCAATAGAATCCGAATGCGTTTGGTCCATTTTATGTATGTCAGTTGTTGTTTTTACTTAAACTGTTGTCCATTTCAAAGAAAAGTGAGACACTTTGAGTGGTGTCGGCCACACCGTGCCTCGGATTGATGCGGGGTTGACTCCTACACATCACAAATGACCCATTTTTCATTTTAATTAAGTATCAACACAATAAAAATGCATTTTTCTGTTTTCCGTATGACGTTTATTTTACATAAAAGCGCATCTATTTTAAACAAAAAAAAGACACTTTGAGAAGTTCCATCCACACCGTGCTTCGGATTGAGGCGGAGTTAACTCGTACACATCAAATATGACCCATGGATCGTTTTCCTAAATTTTCAATAGAATCTGAATGCGTTTGGTCAGTTTTCCGTATGCTGGTTGTTGTTTTCACTTAAAATCCTGTCCATTTCAAATAAAAGTGAGACACATCGAGTGGTACCCGGCCACACCGTGTCTCCAATTGAAGAAGGTTTGACTCGTACACATCACAAATTACCCATTTATACTTGTCCTAAAGTATCAATAGAATCCAAATGTGTTTAGTCCATTTTCCATATGTCAGTTGTTGTTTTTACTTAAATTGTTGTCCATTTCAAAGAAAAGTGAGACACTTTGAGTGGTGCCGGCCACACCGCGCCTCAGATTGAGGCGGGGTTGAATCATACACGTCACAAATTACCCATAGATCGTTTTACTAAAGTATCAACACAATCCGAATGCATTTGTTCTATTTTCCATATGTCGTTTATTTTACTTAAAAGCGCATCCATTTTAAAAAAAACAAAGACCCTTAGAGCAGTTCTGTCCACACAGTGCCTCGGATTGAGGCGGGGTTGACTCTTAGACGTCACATCTAAACCATGGATTGTTTTACTAAAGTTTCAATAGAATCCGAATGCGTTTGGTTGGATTTCCATATGCCGGTAGTTGTTTTCACTTAAAATCCTGTCCATTTCAAATAAAAGTGAGACACTTCGAGTGGTACCGGCCACACCATTTCTCCGATTGAGGCGGGGTTGACTCATACACATCACAAATGACCCATGGATAATTATCCTAAAGTATCAACAGAATCCAAATGCATTTGGTCCGTTTTGTGTATGTCATTTGTTCTTTTTACTTAAACCGTTGTCCATTTCAAAGAAAAGTGAGACACTTTGAGTGGTGCCGGCCACACCGCACCTCGGATTAAGGCGGGGTTGACTCGTACACGTCACAAATGACCCATGGATCGCTTTCCTAAAGTATCAACACAATACAAATGCATTTGGGCTATTTTCTATATGTTGTTTATTTTACTTAAAAGCGCATCCATTTTAAAATAAAACAAAGACACTTTTAGAAGTTCTGTCCACACCATGCCTCGGATTGAGGCGGGGTTGACTCGTACATGTCACATATGACCCATGGATCATTTTCCCAAAGTTTCAATAGAATCTGAATGGGTTTGTCGGTTTTCCGAATACCGGTTGCTATTTTCACTTAAAATCCTGTCCATTTCAAATAAAAGTGGGACACTTCGAGTGGTACCGGCCACACCATGCCTCCGATTGAGGTAGGGTTGACTCGTAAACGTCACAAATTACCCATGGATACTTTTCATAAAGTATCAACAGAATCTGAAAGCGTTTGGTCCGTTTTCTATATGTCATTTGTTGTTTTTACTTAAACTGTTGTCCATTTCAAAGAAAAGTGAGTCACTTTGAGTGGTGTCGGCCACACCGCACCTCAGATTGAGGCGGGGTTGACTCATACATGTCAAAAATGACCCATGGATCGTTTTCTTAAAGTATCAACACAATCCAAATGCGTTTGATCTATTTTCCGTATGTCATTTATTTTACTTAAAAGCACATCCATTTTAAACAAAACAAAGACACTTTGAGATGTTCCGTCCACACCACTCCTCGGATTGAGGCAAGGTTGACTCGTACATGTCACATATGACCCATGGATCGTTTTCCTAAAGTTTCAACAGAATCCAAATGTGTTTGGTCAGTTTTCCGTATGTCGGTTGTTGTTTTCACTTAAAATCATATCCATTTCAAATAAAAGTGATACACTTCAAGTGGTACCGGCCACACCGTGTCTCCGATTGAGGCGGGGTTGACTCGTACACGTCACAAATGACCCACAGATACTTTTTCTAAAGTATCAACAGAATTCGAATGTGTTTGGTCTGTTTTCCGTATGTCAGTTGTTGTTTTTACTTAAACTGTTGTCCATTTCAAAGAAAAGTGAGACACTTTGAGTGGTGCCAGCCACACCGCACCTCAGATTGAGGTGGGGTTGACTCGTAAACGTCACAAATGACCCATGGATCATTTTCCTAAAGTATCAACACAATCTGAATGTGTTTGTTATATTTTCTGTATGTCATTTGTTTTACTTAAAAGCGCATCCATTTTAATCAAAACAAAGACACTTTGAGCATTTTCGTCCACACCGCGCCTCAGATTGAGGCGGGGTTGACTCATACAGGTCACATATGACCCATGGATCATTTTCCTAAAGTTTCAATAGAATACAGATGCGTTTGGTCAGTTTTCAGTATGCCGGTTGTTGTTTTCACTTAAAATCCTGTCCATTTCAAATAAAAGTGAGACACTTCGAGTGGTACTAGCCATACCGTGCCTTCGATTGAGGCAGAGTTGACTTGTACACGTCACAAATGACCCATGGATACTTTTCCTAAAGTATCAACAGAATCCGAATGCGTTTGGTCCGTTTTCTGTATGTCAGTTGTTGTATTTACTTAAACTGTTGTCCATTTCAAAGAAAAGTGAGACACTTTGAGTGGTACCGGCCACACCGTGCCTCAGATTGAGGTGGGGTTGACTCGTACACATCAAAAATGACCCTTGGATTGTTTTCCTAAAGTATCAACACAATCCGAATGCGTTTGTTCTATTTTCCGTATGTCGATTATTTTACATAGAAGCGCATCCATTTTAAACAAAACAGAGACACTTTGAGAAGTTCCATCCACACCGCACCTTGGATTGAGGCAAGGTTGACTCGTACATGTCACATTTGACCCATGGATCCTTTTCCTAATGTTTTAATAGAATCCGAATGCGTTTGGTCCATTTTCCGTATGCCGGTTGTTGTTTTCACTTAAAATCCTGTCCATTTCAAATAAAAGTGATACACTTCATGTGGTACCGACCACACCATGCCTCCGATTGAGGCATAGTTGACTCATACACGTCGCAAATGACCCATGGATACTTGTCCTAAAGTATCAACAGAATCTGAATGCGTTTGGTTCATTTTCCGTATGTCAGTTGTTGTTTTTACTTAAACTGTTGTCCATTTCAAAGAAAAGTGAGACACTTTGAGTGGTACTGGCCACACCATGCCTCGGGTTGAGGCAGGGTTGACTCTTACACGTCAAAAATGAACCATGGATCATTTTCCTAAAGTATCAACACAATCTGAATGTGTTTGGTCTTTTTCTGTATGTCGTTTATTTTACTTAAAAGCGCATCCATTTTAAACAAAACAAAGACACTTTGAGCAGTTCCATCCACACCGCGCCTCAGATTGAGGCGGGGTTGACTCATACACATCACATATGACCCATGGATCTTTTTCTTAAAGTTTTAAAAGAATCCGATTGCGTTTGGTCGGTTTTCCGTATGTCGGTTATTGTTTTCACTTAAAATCCTATCCATTTCAAATAAAAGTGAGATACTTTAAGTGGTACCGGCCACACCGTGCCTCTGATTGAGGTAGGGTTGACTCATACACGTCACAAATGACCCATGGATACTTTTCCTAAAGTATCAATAGAATCCGAATGCGTTTGGTCCATTTTCCGTATGTCAGTTGTTGCTTTTACTTAAACTGTTGTCCATTTCAAAGAAAAGTGAGACACTTTGAGTGGTGCCGGCCACACCGTGCCTCGGATTGAGGTGGAGTTGACTCGTACATGTTAAAAATGACCCATGGATAGTTTTCCTAAAGTATCAAGACAATATGAATGTGTTTGGTATATTTTCCATATGTCGTTTAGTTTACTTAAAAGCGCATCCATTTTAAACAAAACAAAGACACTTTGAGCAGTTCTATCCACACCGCGCCTCAGATTGAGGTGGGGTTGACTCGTACACGTCACATATGAACCATGGATCATTTTTCCTAAAGTTTCAACCGAATCCTAATGCATTTGGTTGATTTTCCATATGTCAGTTGTTGTTTTCACTTAAAATCATGTCCATTTCAAATAAAAGTGAGACACTTCGAGTGCTACCGGCCACACCATGCCTACGATTGAGGCGGGGTTGACTCGTACATGTCAAAAATGACCCATGGATACTTTTCCTAAAGTATCAACAGAATCCAAATGCGTTTGGTCCGTTTTCCGTATGTCAGTTGTTGTTTTTACTTAAACCGTTGTCCATTTCAAAGAAAAGTGAGATACTTTGAGTGGTGCCGGCCACACCGTGCCTCAGATTGAGGTGGGATTGACTCGTACACGTCAAAAATGACTCATTGATCATTTTCCTAAAGTATCAACACAATATGAATGCGTTTGGCCAATTTTCCGTATGTCATTTATTTTACTTAAAAGCGCATCCATTTTAAACAAAAGAAAGACACTTTGAGAACCAAATGCATCCGCAACGAAGACACCCTCTATAAAGGTCTATTTAAAGAGTATATCATGAATGATCAATATTATTCACCTTATAACAATATTACTTTCCAACCAAGGATAATTTTTTATAACATGTTTAAAACTCAAAAGTTGGCCCAAATGAGATTCCACTTCAGCAATAACCATTTTGTGCTGACTTCATATCATAAATCCCAGCAGAAGAGACCTGTCCTTTTCTTTAATTGAAGACCCATCACAAAAGACACATTTAACTTCTTAATAACCAAACTATTTATTTCCATGAATAATTTTCCACCACGCATCTGCACAGCTATGAAACAGTAGAAAGCATAAATTATATTGGAACAGGATTGCAAAATTTATTCTCAACAAATTGAAATAGTAATCCTGAAGTAACATACATTTAAACTAATAAAAGGAAACAAAATCAATGAAACGTGCAGCACCTCCCCCTCCCACCTCAGAAACCCCCCTACGCAGCCCCTTCCCCCAGCAGCCCATCCCCTACCCCTCTCCTGCCCTCCCCCCCTACCCAACCTTTTCCCCTAGCAGCCCCCTCCCTCCTGCCATCACCCAGCCCCTCCCCGACCCTCCCCTTCCCTTCCCTCCCCTCCCCCCCTCCCCCTGCCCCTCCCCTCCTGCCCACCCTTTTCACCCAGCAGCCCCCTCCCCTCCCCTCCCCCTCCCCTTCCCCCTCCTGCCCACCCTTTTCATCCAAGAGCCCCCTCCCCTCCCCTCCCCCTTGCCCACCCTTTTCCTCCAGCAGCCCCCTGCCCCTCCCCTCCCCCTCCCCTCCCCTTCCCTACCCTCCCCTCCAACTTTCCCAACCCCTGCCCTCCCCTCCCCTCCCCCCTGCCCCTCCCCACCCCTCCGCCCCTGCCCCTCCCCTCCTGCCCACCCTTTTCACCCAGCAGCCCCCTCCCCTCCCCCTACCCTTCTCTCACCTGCCCACCCTTTTCATCCAGGATCCCCCTCCCCTCCCCTCCCCCTCCCCTTCCCTCCCCTCCCCTCCCCTCCCCCCTTGCCCACCCTTTTCCTCCAGTAGCCCCTTGCCCCTCCCCTCCCCTCCCCTCCCCTTCCCTACCCTCCCCTCCAACCTCCCTGTCCTTGCCCCTCCCCTCCCCTCTCCCCCTGCCCCTCCCCTCCTGCCCACCCTTTTCACCCAGTAGCCCCCTCCCCTCCCCCTCCACTTCCCCTCCTGCCCACCCTTTTCATCCAGGATCCCCCTCCCCTCCCCTCCCCCCATGCCCACCCTTTTACTCCAACAGCCCCCTGCCCCTCCCCTCCCCCCTTCCCACCCTTTTCCACCAGCATCCCCCTCCCCGCTGCCCAACCTTTTCCCCCATCATCCCCCTCCCTCCTATCATCACCCAGCCCCTCCCCTCCCCTCCCCCCTACCCACCCTTTTCCTCCAGCAGCCCCCTTCCCCTCCCCTAATGCCCACCCTTTTCACCCAGCAGCCTCCTCCCCTCCCCTACCCCCCTCCACTTCCCTCCCCTTCCCTCCCCTCCCCTCCCCTCCCCTCCCCTTTCCTCCCCTCACACCTCCCCTTTCCTCCACTCCCCTCCCCCCCTGCCCACCCTTTTCCTCCAACAGCCCTTGCCCCTCCCCTCCCGCCCACCCTTTTCACCCAGTAGCCCCCTCCCCTCCCCCCATGCCCAACCTCTTCCCCCAGAAGATCCACCATTACTAAAACAAAAATCATCCCCTGAACAGAATGGAAATTCAAAAAACAGCATGATTCACTTCAAAAACACAAAAATAAGAACATAATCAATAATGTACAATTACTACTTGCAAAAGCACATTTATTTGCATGTGATTATTCCACGCATGTTACTATCAGGCATAAAACTATCAGCCATAAATGACATAAAATGTAGTTCTATGGGAAAATGAAATAAACATGAAATACATAGCTAACTAAGAAAGCTAATTAATACAAAATAGAGAAAAGGGTATTACAGTACCAAGGAATACTAAAGGTCTAGGTAGTATACTAATCATACAATAAGAATAAAGTGAAAAAAAGAGATCTGATAATAACATCCCTATGAAGCAGAGGAAAATCCTAGAGTGGAAAACCAGGTTCAAAAATATAGAGTTATACATAATTCAAAAATGTAATGGATCAATCTACCCCTGATCACCATCACCATCACTATTTTCATCATCGGTCTCATCCTCGCCGCCATCTCTATCCTCATCGTCGTCCTCGTCATTGTCCCCATGCTCATCGTCGGCCCCCTCCTCGTCCTTGGCCCCATCCTCGCCCTCGGTCCCATCCTCGCCCTTAGCCCCATCCTCGCCCTCGTCCTCATCCTCATCCTCGCCCTCATCCTCTTCAGCATCCTCTTCATCACCAGTAACGTCATCATCTCTACCACCACTAGAGCTGCCACCTGGTGCATTGGATAATGCACCCATCGATGACATAAATGTATGACAAGTTGTGCTAGCCTCTGGTGGAAGTGATGAAGATAAAGCTTTCATCAGTTTCATAAATTCTTTGTCCCTCGTTTGAACTTGTACTTCCAACTCTATGACCCTTTTATCAGACTATCTTGCATGCTCCTTGACTTGTTCCAACTCGGTGGTACTAGAATGGATACCCGGAGAGGACCAATACCTCATCGGGACTATATTCTTACCAGGTCGACAGCGTACTCGACCAGAGTGCTCCTCTCCCAAAACCTGATATAAATGATCGTGTGGACCAAAATTGTCAGGCTCCTAGGCATCAAGAGCCTATAAATAATCCTATTAAAAATATTAATAGATTAATAAATTTAAAAATAGATATTAAACTTTTAAATAAAAAAATAAAAACTTACAATCTTTTCTTGGGTTGATTCATTTACCACAGTTCCATCTTTTTTTCTTCTACTCGAGCAAAACAATTTTGCTCGAGGGATATGTCCTTCAATATTCAACTTGTGCTTCTGTAATGACATTGAAACAATATAAATTGAAAGTACAATCATATATTCAATATTCAATAAATCACATAATTTTAGTAGGAAACAATAAAAGGGAATGTCCAAAAAAATTATAAACGACTATATCGTACCAACTGCCTCTCATGATCTGACATAGTTGTACTCCCCAAAGTGTGGAGGTATTGCTTTGAATCAATGTTTTTTTTGTTTTTTTCAGAATATTCCTAAATAATTTTTAATAATAAATAAGATTATATTAATTAAAAATATGAAAACTCTCATTTAAATACCTCATATGATATTAATACCTTAAATTTGGGAGTCGCCCAATGGGTAATCATTTGGAGATATTGCTCTATCGGGCAGTCATCCACGGTAGGTAATGTTTCCAACTCTGTGCCCACTCTATCACACTAGCCAACATACAAGTCATGCTTATAAACTTTACAAAGCTCTCCTAACTCTTTTAAAACACATTGGTCATGCACCTTCGCCATCAGGGAAGTTAAACCGAAGCTGAAACCCAATAGATTAGTTAATATAAATAAAAAAATACTACATTAAATCCAATAGATTTTTTACCCATATTTGTTCCCATGCATTATCTTTGACTTCGTGTGCAGATGTCTCCAAGAGAGAGGGTTGACCGGAATGATATCAGAGTATTTTTCTAGCGTCGCCAAAAAACCCCGACATTCCTGCCCAGATTTCTCAATCATTTGTCCATCAAAATTGTATTCAACCATCAACTGTGTCTGGCGGTTCCATACCGCACGCAAGCGAGTACGCCCCCTCCCCCACCTCCTATTTGTAGATGAATATATTATTAAAGAAAAATAATATCAGTAAAAGTTATAATAAAATAAATTTTGGTATAAAAATTTGATAGAGTTATATAAATATACCTGTGGTATTCGGATCAATGGGCGCCACTGGATGTGAAGAAGCTGAAGGAATATCCTGTACAGGTGGAGTGTCCCTCAGTGTACGCTCCTCAGCCACATACTGTGTCATAGCAGGAGTAGAAGAAGGTGGAATATAATAGCTCAGAGATAATGAACCAGAAGAAAAAGATGATGGCATAGACGTCTGACCAACTGATAGTGTAAACATCAGAGGTCTAAATATCCCGTGTGTCCCTAAAGACATGCCAGGATCAAAATGGGGTGAAGAAGATATGTATGTGGCAGTGGATCGTCTAACTCTCGTCCCACAAGCCCTCGTACCACCTACCTCATAACTGGGACTACTAGATGATCGTACATCTCTGACACCACCCCCCCTCCTACCACCAGCCTCTCTACTGGGAGCAATATCAGGCTCCTCGTCAGATATCTCTCGTCTAGGGGGTCGATCCTGAAAAAAAAAATTAACACAAAAGTAAACACATAATATTATAAGTTATTGAAATATTTATATTTGAAATAAAATACTCACAATAGGGATGAGTGGAGGAACACCCATCTGTATCATGCGATGATTATTATATGTCATCTTTTTCCGTCGCCCCTCTTCAATGGGTGTCATTACCTGCAATGAAAACAAATATGGAAGTAATTAGAAACAGATAACTAATGTGTAACCCAAAAAAAATATAGAAAAACCATTCTGATAAAAAAACATAAAGTAAAAGAACATTTATGGTGGTTTGAAAGTAAGTACTATGATACACACTCTGAATAATGTAGGTGAAACATGTAAGTGAGAACACGACTGTATGATTCTATATATTTCCCACCACAACTTCGGGTTCACAATCAACTCTGACAATTGAGCTATTGGCGTCATCATAAGTAATAAACGGATTGCTTCCAATTGTAGTAGGGATAGTGTCAACTTCATCATAACCATCATCAAAAACATGTCTGGGATTTACTTCAATAATTACACTGAATTTAGGATGATGATGATCTTTGACATAAAAAACTTGTTTCACCATTGATGCCAATACATATGGTTCATCGGTGGCAAGAGTGAGAGTCATGTCAATAACTCGAAATCCACAATCATCAATAAAGGTGCCTTGCCTCGTCATTGAATCAAACCATTGACATTTCATCATTGTGACTCGACCATGCGAGTAATAATCCAAAATTATTATTTTCTCCACGACTCCATAATAAGAAACATTTTCAGAATGAGGTCTAGTATCCGATGAACTGTCATAACAGTCTGTTGTGGCAGTTATCATAACACCATTATGCTGTGTTCTCATGTTTCTTGCTCGTTCAGTGATAATAAATTTGTATCCATTGATCACAAGTGATTTACAATCACGAACCATGGTATTAGGAAAAAAACCAAAGCTCTTATTTCCTCAGAAACAGAGTCTGAAGGCAAACTCGATACCTGAAATATAAACAAATAGTAAAGTTAATTAAATATTATTTTTATTTATTTATTACAGAAATATTTTTACCTTCAATTTCAACCAAGCAGAAAACCCTTTTCTATGCAAAGTCTCTTTCCCTCTCAAAGATAAAGAAAGATTCTTTCTATATATCAATTATGTATGTTCCCTGTAGATAAAAATAATATTAGTCTAACAAATATTTAAAATTACAAGAGATAAGAGATACATGTACAATTTACTTACTTGATATACTCATCGAACAAATAACAATTGAACAACACTGTGCGATATGCCATCTCTCGCTCTTCAAGGCTTAATGTCGTCAATGTATATGATCCCAGAATTCCTCCTATCCGAGGAAGTGATGGAAAACTGGGTTCAATTATCTCATATTTTTCTTCTTCATTTCTCATTGGTCTGTTTATTCTCGTAGTAAGATCAGACAAATACATTGCGTAGAAATCCATACAATCTTGAGCCAAGTAACCGTTCACAATAGAACCTTCGGGATAATTCCTGTTCCGAACATATGATTTCAATGTGCACATTTTTATTTTAGTTGGATACATCCAACGGAAAGCAATGGGTCCTCCAAGAAGTATTTCGATCGGAATATGGACAGTGAGATGCAACATGCATGTAAAATATGATGGAGGGAATATTCTCTCTAACTCACACAAAATTAATGGTGTCTCTGGCAACAGTTTTTGCAAGAAGGATTTGGACAACCTCTTAGCACAAATATCTCTAAACAAATAGCACAACCGAATAACTAAGACTCTAACATTATTGGACAAGAGATGACAGATTTCTATTGGAATCAACTCATACAAAAGGACGTGATAATCATGAGTCTTTAAAGATTTAAACTTCAACTATTTTCTGTTGACCTGTTTTGATATATTGCTTGAATAGCCATTAGGAACTTTAATAGTCTCTAGCACTTCCAGAAATTGATTTTTTTAGCAGGTTTCATCACATAAGAAGCACATGGAACTTTCCATTTATTTTCACTGATACAGACAGGATGCAATTCTGGTCTGATCCCCCAATCTACCGAGTCACGCCGAGATCGTAAATCATCTTTTTTCTTCCCCTGGACATTTATAAGAATCGAAAGCAACATTTCACATATATTCTTTTCAATGTGCATTACGTTTATGCAATGATGTAACAAGTTGGTTGACCAATACGACAACTCAAAGAATATACTCTTCTTCTTCCAATTGTAACAGGTATCATTGGAAACATTTTTCCTCTTTCTAGATTTCATTACACCCTTCCCAATTGAATAACTAAAATCTTTCAATTCATTAAGCACATCAGTTCCAGACATATGCTGAGGTGGATCGTCATTCTCCATGGTATTGTCAAATCTTCGACGATTGTTTCTATATGGATGGTTCATTGGAAAGAATCGTCGATGTCCCATAAAACTAAAACTACAATGATATTTCAGTCTTCTTGGTTGAGTATTCTTAATAAAAATAGGACATGACAATTTTCCTTTTGTGATCCATCTAGACATCATTGCATAAGCAGGAAAATCATTGATCGTCTACATAAGTGCATCACGCATCTGAAATATGTCTTGCGAACATGCATCGTATGTGGGCACACCCAAATCCCAAATAAGTTTCAACTATTTTATTAAAGGTTGCATGTATACATCTATATCATTTCCGGGATCAGAAGGGCTAGATATCAGTATACTCAAGAAAGTGTAAGGCTTTTTCATACACAACCAATGGGCAAGGTTATAAATGTGTATGAAAACCGTCCATGTGATGTGCGAAGTAAGAATCTACCCAAATGGATTAAAACTGTCACATGAAAGACCCAATCTTACATTACGCACATCAGCTGCAAATTCAGGATATCGAGCATCAAATATCTACCATGCAAATCCATCTGCAGGGTGAACCAACTCTTCATTATTCTTTTTTCTCTCGGTGTCATGCCATCTCATTTTTACGGATATTTCATCAGACATGAAAAGGTTCTGTAATCTGGGGATCAATAGAAAGTGCCACATTAATTTTTGTGGCACACGAGATGGTGTTCCATCATCTTTTGGCTTCCATCGGGAGGTTCCACATTTGATACAATCATTTCTTTCAACAGTTTCCTCCCAAAATAAGCTGCAATAATTCAGGCAAGCATGATTTTTTTTTGAGAATCCAAGTTCATCAACTAACTTCTATGCCATATAGTGGTTTGAGGGAATATCTGCATCATCTGGAATTAAATCCTTCAAGAAGGTAAGAATGTAATCAATTGCAGTATTTGAAATCCCATACATAATCTTCCCATGAAACAATCGGATTAAAGATTACAACTTTTTCATTTTACCACATTGCCGATATACTGGAGTTGTCGCAGCATCATTCAATTTTTTCACCCTATCAACATCATCATTTTCATTGGATGCATCATGTGTGCTTGTATCGAAATCTTGTTGGATGGACATCCTTTCCTTCTCATGATGCCTAATAAATGGAAACCGATCATATATCAAACTCTCCAATTCAGTCCTATCATTTGGATCATCAACATTTTGAGATTCCATTTCCTCTTCATTGTGATACCACACATAATAGTTTGTTTGGAAACCATATTTGGTTATATGATAGCTAACTGCTTCATGACTCAACCAAGGTCTTCCAACACAATTAAAACATGGGCAGTGTATACGACCACTATTTGAAGCCATGTCAAATGCAAAATCTAGAAAGCTGTTCAAATTATTTTGAAAATCGGTTGAAATCCAATCAGTTTCGTACATCCAACTTCTGTCCATTCTGTAAAAAAATTGCAATAATTAATTTCAAAGCAATTCAATAATATTGAATTTTAATAAAAAAAATATTTAGGTAAATGAAAATTGTTTACTTTATATAAAAGCATAACTGACACATTACTCTAAATGAGAATCATATAAATAAATACAAAAAAATACAGTGTATATAAGAAAATAAGATACAGAATTTCTAATGCATATATTCAAGTATTTCCTAGTAAGATATTGGACGTTGATCAAGGAATACATAATCCTTAAGGATCTTGTTGGGAGTACATGAGTTTTATACTTTAACTTCTTCAGGGAGAGCAGGATGAGGAGTAGGATGAGGATCAGGGGAGTGGCGGGACTGTCCAATGGGAGTGCGGGGTGTCCAGGGAAGGTGCGGGGTGTCTAGGGGGTGGTGGGGCCGTCTGTGGGGTCGGAGGTTTCCAAGGGGTGGGGGCTGTCTAGGGGGGTCGGGGTGTCCAGGTAGGCGGGCTGTCCGCGGGGGTGGACAGGGTGTCCAAGGGGGTAGGGGGAGTCCAGGGGGTGGACGGGTTGTCCAAGGAGGTCAGTGGGGTGTCCAGGGGGTGGGTGGGTCTTTCTGGGGGGTACAGGGTTTCAAGGGGGTGGGAGGTCTACCCAGGGGTGTGGCGGGGCTGTCCAGGGGGTCTGGGGTGTCCGGGGGGTGGGCGGGCTGTCCAAGGGGGTGAGAGGGCTGTCCACGGGGGGTGGTCGGGCTGTCCACGGGGGTGGCGGCACTGTTCAGTGGGGTCGGGGGTGTCGGGGGGGGGGGGGTCTTTCCAAGGGGTGGGGGCGTCCGGGGGGATGGGGGTGTCCGGGGGGTGGTGGGCGGGTGTTCAGGGGTGGGGTGGGAGGGCTGTCAACAAGGGTGGGGGGCTGTCCAGGGGGTACGGACTGTCCAAGGGGAATTGTCAAACCTTTAATAGATGAGTTCTTTTAAAATATAATAGATTATCCTACTGGCATGTCAGCATTAACCAAACATAATTTCCTACTACCATAGAACACTATGATAAATCTAGATAAATCAGGGGATTCAATCCTAATTATTGAATTATTTTGAATTTTTTTAAGTATCTTGATATTAAAACATTATAGTTAATTTATAGTAATGAAATTCCTCAGAAGTATTATTACCTATGGGTATATCACACACTCAAATCCTTAGAATATTTTTGGGGATCAATGACAACCTATAAACAGGTTTTATCATCATCATTGTCTGAATGAATAAGATTCCTAACTAATATCATCACGAGCTATAATAAAATGTTTTAACCATATTCTATTGATTTTTTGGTTATGATCCCTCAAATGAAAGGATTCACTAGTAAAAATTCTATAGAACATTCCCTATATTATAAGTGACTTGTTATTCATTTACTAGGGAGGATAACTCATCCCAAGGCGCACACTCAACCCACTATTGAAGATGAGTTGCAGATGTAGCCAAAAAATACATTTATCAGGCACCAAAATGAATATAGAGGAGATTGAAACAACTTGAAATTATGTTAAAATAGATTTACACTAGATGTATGTGTGATGATCTCTCTAGTCACAGTCACACACTTCATTGGAAATTGTAATATTATCTAAAAACTAAATTAATTATTGGTGTTAAATGACATGGTCCTTTTGTAATGTAATCCCCCCTATACGAGAAAAACTATGTATTATCTATACATTTAGGCTGTTATAAATTATAAAAAACCCATGAATGTCATTTTACATCTCACATATAAAAAAATTCTACCAAACAAATATAATTCATTTCAATAGTTTAACAACATGATATGTGCCACATGAACAAATGAATTCTAGCTCTATATTTCACTATCATAGTTTCACACCAATTAGTACATTCTATTGGATCATCATCCCTATGAAGCCACGTATATAATATCCCATACAAGTAATTTTCTCTAGAGTTTGATTAACTCTTATGAATATTAATCTAGCTAATGACTTCTTTATTCATCGATCAATGATTAATAATAAGGTTCATGTAACCTTCTATGTTTTCAACCATTCCCTAGGAATGTATAACTCACAAAATCAATGAATTCCCTAAAGCTATAACCCTTATGTAGTTTTAATTTATAAAATGAGGACCCATAAATCATTGGTGTCATTTTAGAAAAAAGAACTCCCACATGGTATGAATGGTATCATAATGATACCTATATGTTGAAAATATTCATATAGAATTAGAAATAATTTTATGTTATTAGGTTGATAAATCTACCTATAGAAGAATTTAATTGTACCTTAAATGAAGGTCAAAACAATGAATTCCACGTTATGGTTTTATTTAATACATTACTCAAACTCAACATTTACTTATACACAACTCAAAAAAATTTGTTAAAAACATAAATTTCCAAATATTAGTCATTGATTCACTATCAAATATTGTGAATCTTAAAATTTTTGAAAACCCTAAAATAGGAAAAAATGACGTGATATTTCGAGATATTGAAATAAATGTGGAAATCGGAGTAAGAGAGATTGTATTTGGGAAGAGGTTTAAATAATATAACCTGGATGATGGAGTTGCAGCCGATCGGATGAAAGAAATTGGGTTAGGGTTCACTGGGCGTCGTGGCTTCTGCAAATTGGTGAATGTTGTGTCATGCGGGGGGCCTCTGGAATTGGATGTATTTGAGGAGAACTTTCCCAATGGTTTGTAAAAACCATTGGGAAACATGAATTGTCCCAACGGTTTGTAAAAACCGTTGGGAAAAGATAAAAAAAACATTGGCTTTCCCAACGACTTCTTCAAACCGTTGGGAAATCCTTCACAAAACCATTGTTTACCAACGGTTTGTTAAAACCATTGGTAAAAGACACTTATACCAATGGTTCTGGAGAACCGTTGGTATATAAGTGTTGGGAAAACCTACTTTCCAATAGTATAGGTACATAAAACATAAAACATGGAACAAAAAAACACTTCTTTATTTAATCTTCATAAAGACATCCTAAATTACTATGAGCTCTTACATCTATATAATGTACCCTGGGGATCACATGAATGAAGGTATGAGCTAAAATCCTAGTAAGGGAAAAATCATAGTAATAAAACTTTAACACATGGGTTAGAAGGCATGGAATAATGAAAATAAAAGGCATAGAACACATGGAATCATAATACATAAAAATGGGATCATATAAAAATGAATTCAGAGTAATGTGGAAGCAACATAAATCATGACATTATCATGATTCAATACTCATTGCACGTAGAATAGAACAAGTCAAGGTTAACCACCAAGACCATTTCACATGGTAGCACGAGTCAAGATTAACCGCCAAGACCATTGCACATAACATCTCATGAGACTAAACTTTACCCAATTAACTGGAGAACTATCTGGTCACAACCATCTTAACATTTCATTAATATTATTTCCACATATAAAATCATACATAAGCAATCATAAACATAAGGGCACTTGTGGAAAGAAATAGGTATCGTAATCATGTCATAAAGCATAATGAATGGGTATATCATAAAAGAGTCCATGAAATAAAGGAATTAGAATATAAATGGAAATTCATAAGGTAAAATAGGCATATAACATAGTATGTTATGTCAAATATAAGTCACAACATGTAAAAATAGTATTTAATAATTTTTAGCATTAAAAAAATTAGTGTGGTTTTATGGAAAATATTAACAAGCATTTAAAATAGAAAAGGGAATAATATTTTGTAAAAAATCGGAAGAAATCCAAGAAGGTTTTCATAATAAAAATATTGGTTTTATAAAAACAATGGTCTCTTAAAACATATGTTAGATTGAACTTGAAATTTGGTACGAATTCAAAGGGTTCCCTTAAAATGGGTTTGCTTATCGAAAAGTATTGAGGAGAGAATCATTTAAAAACATGTATAACCCCGAAAGAGAAACAGGTGTGATCTTGAAACATGAATTTGGATCATATACATAGTATTTAGAAGTTTTACATAAAAATAAAATATAACTTCACTTTGATACAAAGAAAGATAGAGCAACCTGAAGGAATGTAGGAGGTTCGGGTAGAATACCTTGTGGAATATCATCGTGGTACCGGGTGTAATTAGGAGGGATTAATGAGAGATAAATAGGTTTATCTTCTTTTATACATCATTAGATAATTATGGGGGAGGTTCAAAATCATACCCTGTCATTTGTAATTATGCATAAAAGGACATAACATAGAGGAGATTATTGAATAAATGTGAGACAGGATCCCTTAGCTTAAGCCTGATGGTGTTCTTCGCTTGACCTTAATGACCTGAATAATTCAATTCGGTTCATTAATTAATAATTCCATAACCTAAAATAAATTCTATTGATTTATTATATCTTTTTAAGTTCATTCATAACCTTTTTGATTGGTTATGAGGTTCAATTTCATTGTTTAGGTCTGTTTGTTTCATGTTCGGTTTACTTATATACATGAATGGATAATCATGTAAAATGAGGATGGTTGTCTATAATTGGAGTTATATTTTATTATTAAACATATATAAGGTTACATGGTTGTAAATTTAATTTGGTTACTTGGATTTAAGTTGAATCATTATATAAAACATTAATGAAAAACGCTTGGATTAATTTGCCGATTTTGCTCACAATTAACTTGTTTTGTATTATTATTTTACATCATGTGAGAAAAAGGATTCCAGAACAAAACATAAAATAAAATGAATATTTAATAGTATTTTTCAACCATATATATGGTTTCATGACCATAATTGAATATGTAAATATAAATTGATAACTCGTCATCCTTGAATGTGATAAATTAGCACATCTCAGACGGTGTTTTCATTTCTTTCGTATAAAAGGATGGAAAAGGTGATATGATAATAAATCATCCCATTAGAATAAAAAAATTCCAATACATGTATGTTACTAGGGTTTCCTATCATTTTGATGAGGTAATTTTAGGAAAGAAAATAAAATGAAAGAAACAAAAAGCGGAATTTACCTCTTGATTTAATCTTCCTTGAGAGCCTCTTAAGGGGAGAGGATTTGGTCTTTTGGGGTGAATAAGGCCTGATGGAAATGGGGTAGGATCTTGGCGATAGATTTGGGAAGAATTTAGGGAAGTCACAAGACATGATATGAGTTAAGAGAAGAGGGGAGTGTGGGTGGTTTTTATGGTGGAGGGGAGGAGGTTTTCTTAAAATTTTAATCATTAGTTTGTTATTTTTCCATAAGACAATAAATAGTGATGATTCCATGAAAAAAAATAGTAATAATTGAATTTTAATTCTAACTAAGGTTTCTTACATCATCCATGATTCTAGTAATAGTCCATTTAGCTTATAATGTATATATACGGTAAATTATTGTATTTCACTATTCATCAAAAATTCAAGTATTTTATAAAAATCCCAAAAATTCACCCTAACCATTTTTTGATGTGTAGAATCCAAAAAATAACTCCATTTTTAAAAAATAATTTTATAAATATGATTCATTTAATTTTTAATTAAAATACTAATTTCCTTGAAAAATATGGATTTTAAAACTATAACAGATTTTATAATGATTTTAAAAATTACATAAGGTCTTATAAAATTATCTTAAAACCAGAAGACATAAAATTGTTAATTTATTAACACCTTTTATAAAAATAAATTTTCTTTTAAATTAACTAATTAATTTTAATTATTTATTTATGACTTATAAAAATACGAATACTTTTACTATGGTCATATTATCACTTATAAGATAGCTAAATTTTATTTATACATTCATGGGTGAGGTTACTATTCTTTTGGAAAATTTACTATTTATAAGAGTCATATTACTATTCATAAGGGTAGCATTACTATTCATAAGGGTCAGTTACTATTCACCAAAAATTAAGTTTGTCTTATTGGACTCCAAACATCTTACTAATTGCAACCGTGTATGTCATATTTTCAAATTTCAAATCACAAAGGTGAAAATATTTTGTTTAAAGGTCATATAGTACTTAGTAGTTCATTGTGTTTTGATTTCATGTGGTTATATGGTATAATTATAAGAAGTGAATTATATTGATAAAACATTGGTTCGTTACAACCCTCAATTCCTAGGTTCCTTAACAAGTATTGGGGG
The DNA here is from genome assembly GCA_963277665.1 of Viscum album. Taxonomy (NCBI): domain Eukaryota; kingdom Viridiplantae; phylum Streptophyta; class Magnoliopsida; order Santalales; family Viscaceae; genus Viscum; species Viscum album. The sequence goes on along the minus strand of OY728156.1, from coordinate 255,742,345 downwards.
CACTAGCACCTTAAATTTATGATATCGTAGTATTATGCGCAAGCGCCTATACTACTCTTAGAATATCATGCCAGTGTGGACATTTACTTTTTCCATTAGTATCGTAGTGTTTCTGGTGGTATTACTTGTGTTTTTTTACAAAAATAAATCTAGCATAATAGTACTTTTATCTTGACTATAAATTTAGACATTATTGATTAATTAATTATCATTAAATGTCTCCCACTGTTTTATTGAATTCTAGGAACCTTCTGTAGTAGAATAGAAATAATTTGTCTCTTGAGTATTCTAGTGACAAGGATCCTTGAACCTCTCACCATAGTCTACATGATTTGGCTATGCCACTAGTTGGAGAGTTCAAGGTAGGTGCTTGACTGGTCAACCGTATTAACTTGCGGTTCCTTGATCTCTTGAGTGAAGTCTCATCTTCTAAGATCATAAACTTGATTTACTCAATTCTTATCTCTAAAGTTGCAGAAAGCTAGCTTTGATTGCTTATTTTTTTCTAACTTCAATTAAGTCAACCTATCACTCTCAGAAGAACTCCCTGGTAGTAATAGGCACCCTCAACTTTGGCTGACAAACACCCCAAACACCCGGTTTCATTCAAATTTAAATGATGGAAGAAGTTTGAGACTTAATATTTCTTTGAGGGGGTTTTTATATTATTACATGAAAAAATTAAATCATTTTCTATCTCATAAACACGTACTATGTGATCGCACTCAGAACTGACCATGCAAAAAATAGAAAATATTCATCGTGTCATGTGCTTATTTTATCTGTGTATGCTTGTTTATTACTTTATGTGATCACACGTAAACTACACATACATAAAATAATAAAACGTGTAAAAATAAAATGACAACATGATCATGATCCGATACTAATGGTTGATCCGTTGAGTGAATAATGGATCAATATGGACCCTAGGGGTGCCTCCTTGAGTCATGTCGCTTGCGACTAAAGTTGTAGTGCTTGCTCATTCAATGCATCCAACTCCTGTCGACTGCGTCGCCATAACTCGGTGTGAAGTACGTCACTACTCATCTTCGTCATTATGCAATAATACTTACATGCAGGCGAGGGGGTTTGGGAGTACAAAATACAATTAATAAATTAGAAAAAATATCATTTTACATATAATGGTGCATGGACAACACTTAGATTTTCACTTATTAAACTAATTATTAAAAAACAATCATAATAATAATTTAATAAATAAATAAGCATGCACCAGACATGAAATGATCAGTATATGGCTCATGATAAGTCAATACGCATTAAAATTGCATATTTAAATCAAATGCATAAATAAAAATAAACGTGCATTAACTTATTTCTCAAGGTGTTTTATTGAATTAAAAACACTCTTTTTTAATTAATTATTTACGTAATTTGCTCTCATTAATTAATTTAATTTAACACATAAATTAAATTAATTAATTTTATTAATTTTTTATTATATAAAAATACACAAGGCCCGAAAACCCCAGGCAAGGCCCGTGCAGGTCGAGTCAAACCCACACAGGCCCAATTCGGCCCATGCAAAGCCCATGTATGGCTATTATTGGCTAGGCATGTCCACCCAGACCTGTACCTTTTTGGGAAGATCCTCTCGAGCCCATTGCGGGGCAAGTCAGATCAAACTGGACCTGCATAGCTTGGTGCTACATGGATGAGGTCATGGGTTACCTATGGGTCCCCAGAAGAAGAACCGGCAATGCACTGCAAAACTAATGAGGTTGGTAGTACTGTTAAATTTGGTCACAAGAGAGCACAGTAGGGGTACTCCAGCCATGGTGTGGTTCTTGGGATCTTGATCGACCCAAATCCTGTGTGGCGGTCAGCTTCGAAGTCACTAGTGTGGAGGAGGTCGGTGGTCTCAGCTCACAGTGGTGGTGCCTCATCCTAACAGTGGCGGTCGTGCCAGCAGCTGAGGAAGAGACGGATCTGGACTCAGCTATGACGAAATGGAATCCAACGACAGGCCACTGTTCTAAGCTGAGGGAGGTGTGGAGGTCCCTTTATAATATAGGATATGGTTTTGAGCTCTATGGAGAGCAGACACGGGGTTTGACTCTAACGACCCATAATTTTTGAGTCATAACTATTTTTTTGAAAATGTGTGTAATATTATATTGTACACAATAAAACCATATCTATTTAATTATGAAGTGAATATAAAGAAAAATGTGACCATTTTAATTCATTTATGACCATTGGTCAATATGATCATTAGAAACTATACTCTTGGTAATAATTTTAATGTTATAATTAGTGCTTATAAGTATAAATGACACGGGATAATTAATGAAAAAAAGAGAAGTGATGGCATCAACTAGTAGATTCATCTCATATCAAGTCCATTTTTTAGAATATGGGAGGGTGTTAGAATCATTGGGGTTCTCCCTTGACCAATCTCTAGCCGATATTCAACAAGTAAAGTTTGAACGAAATCACCTACGTGAAAAGTTCAATTTAGTGGAAATTACCACTCGAGCAATTTTTGTAAAGCCACCCCATGAATCTGTAACTATTTCATACCTTACCCTTAGGTAGTATGTAGGTGTTATAAGTGGTTATGTGTTTATACCTTAGTTACTTAAAATGTTATTCCATTGTATAGACAAATTTTTTATTCCATCAATTTCGTTTCAACAATAGTTTTTCTTAAATATGAAAAATTTGATAAATTGAATTTTCAGACCCAAATTATACTTTTCAGAAAAGATAAAAAATAAATTATAATAAACTAAGGTATTATGAATAATACTTTTTTTAAAGAAATAGTATGATAAAAACACTTTTATTTAAATATAAATGATAAAATAATTTTATTATGGCCTTAAAAAAAATTAACAGTGAGAAATTTTACTATGCATATTCAACCCTCTATTTTTTAATAAATATTTTTATAGTTAAAAGTTAAAATTATCATTTCAATATAATTATTATGATAAAATAAACATAATTTTTAAAATTAGAACGTCTAATTTAGTTAGGTTAGAGTGAATTTATGATAATTTTCTCAAATATTTTGTTTTACTGTGAATAGTCAAAATATAAATTTGGGTTTTCAATATGTTTAATGACTTCATAATTATATCATAATGATATTTTAATAATTATTTATCCATAATCCAAAACTAAAAATATTTTATTTTATTAATATCAAGTATTTTAATATATTTTAATCAATTTCCAAACCAATAAGTTACTTTCCAAAGTATAAAATGGAAACTTTAACATTAAAAAACTTATTTTGTGAAAACATTACTTTTCCTTTCCAAAATAAGTAATATAATATGTTATTCAGTTCTTATGTGTCCTGAACCAACCCGGGTCTACCCTAAAACGGTCACAGGAGATGGTCTGCGGTATGGCCTGAAGGGCATTCTTGATCCCCACAGGCTGACAACTAGTGTCGAGCATCAAAATAAACGAGTTGGGAATTATTTTTCCCATAACAAAGATAAATAATCATAAGTTGAGTAAGGAATAAATGAAGCAACACGACATACCTCAGGTGACCCCATGGGTCACCACAGAGTGTAAACTACACTCTCTCCCAAAAGCGATCCAAGACTGAAGCCTGTAACTAAAAAGTAAATTAGGCATGAGCACCGAGATGTTCAGTAGGAATGCCAAAATATAACCATGTCCTATGCCCCTTCCTTTAGTAATAAATCCAATCATGACAGTTTGAAAATAAGATATAATTATATAATGTTTTTCCTTCTTTTCCAATTCAAGTAACGATTTTTCATTTTAAAGTAAATAATTTCACTCCCACTACACTTTCAAAATAGGTTTCAAGCATAAATTTACATTTCAAAATGAAAAGAAACTAATTTGTTTTAAAATATGGTTTTCACAAATAAGAAATCAAATATGAACACACTGAAATGAAAATTACATCACAAGAAGCATGTCACAAATGAGCACCATGGGTAATCCCTATAGGTAAATAGCACAAGTGGGACCCCATAGACCTCTTACTTTGGTGAAACATGGCTTAGAAACCATGAAACTCGAAAAATGTGGCTTAGAAGACCACAACCCTAAAAAAACTTGGCTTAGAAGACCACGACCATTACAAATTCATATTTTTAGTTAGTGTTGGTGTGCCAATCCTGCTAGAAGAACCTGGACGAACCCCTATCGTGTCATCTAGCATACTAGTCCTGGTCACCCACCTAGATACCCAGGTTTCCCATTGTGCTCTATTTTAAGTGTTGGTGAGTTTTCTTTATCAAGAAAACATATAGGTACATAACAATTTCTTTTTATAAAACTCAATCAACCTCTCACCACCGTTCTCCCTCCTTAAGCACATTCCCCCTCTTCCACGTCACACAATGCATAAGCATTAAATTAGGCACATAATAACACATTCAACTTAAAAATCATTTTTCTAAAACCAAAGGGACATTCCTCAAGGAAGGTTTTTCTTTTTCATAAAGCATTCTTAAGATTCCAAACGGGCTTAATTAAATGAAGGGAACATTTTTTTACAATTAACTGGATAAAAGACCAAACACCTTTGGAAGCACACATTACCAATTCCAAACCAATTAGAAAATCAATTTTCAAGAATAGGTCACTTAAGACAGATAGCATTAGAAATACATTTCAATTTCCAAAACAAATGCATCATCATTTCAAGCAACCACAACCAAATTTCATAACATGTGTATATATCATAAATATAAAACATGGTTTTAAAACAAGCAAGCAATTATGAAATTCAAATTAAAGGCATAAGCATATGTGACCTATCACAAACATGTCACTATTTTTAAATGACCACTCAAACTAGCACTTGGCGCATACACACACATGAATTTATACATATATATATACACCCCAATCTGCATTTCACATATTCCCCATGCCATGAGGGAATATGTACAAAGAGGGGCTTTATATATATGCCTTACCCTATGCATGTATATGTAGGATACCTCGACACCCGCAGCCCAAAACCATCATAGCGATGTCCAATGCACTACACAAATAATTTAATAAAACAATTAAACACTTAAAAAATCTATAAAACATTTTCAAATGACACAACAAGGGTCTGAACCAATAACACACCCATTTATTATAACTCAAGATTAAATCACATAAACCATAATCCTCATCTACAATAGGAGAGTTCAACAAGGGCAATCAATATCACATCACCAGTGCCAACCGGGCCTTCATTCATTTCGTAAACATTTGAAATCCATTTCTAAGAAAATATGAAATTCCAAACACAATTCTAAAGGAAGGCATAAGCATATTCAAGCATACCCACATAAATCCAAGTAAACTCCATTTCCATTTTATAAAACCAAACACCCTTTTTTAAATTAAGGAAACCCATCAAACACAAAGACAGCCCATGCTAAAACCCATTTGGCCTAAAGTCCAATAATCAAGGGAATTTCACAATGAAAACATTTATTGTCATTTTTATCAAACATAAAGAATGGATAAAACCCCATTTCAAAACCATGTTCCATTGTGCAATGAAATCCACCATTTCAAATAAAAGTGAAAACCCCATTTCAAATCATTTGAGGTCGCACCTCAATTTAAAACAAAATTTCCTTTTTAAGACTTCATTTTCACACAATGAAAACCAAACTGGCCAAGACCCATTTCCCCACTTTAAAACCATTAAAAGGACCCAAATTTATTTAATTAAAAGCCTAACACAATTAAGTATTCCAATTTAAATCATAAAACAAGGATTCGCAAATCAACCATTTATGCCCAGGCTAAGGAATACTCAAATGGATTCAAATCAACATAAGGCTATCAAAAATATTCATACATTCATAAAAAGGAAATAAAGAAAAAGCATATCATAATTCCATAGAAAACAAATTGCATAGTGACACCTACCTCAAAGAAGAGAAGATCTAACTGAAATGCTTCGGCGCTTGAAACCCTTGATGAAGACTTCTCCGCACTTATACACACATGTATTCTTATATATATATATATATGTATACCCTTAATCCATTATACATTTTCCCCACACCATGAGAGAAAATGTGCAAGGAAGGCATATATATATATATACACACACACGTACTTATACATGTGAGCGCAACACCTCAAGAAGCCATCAACATTCTACAACAATTCTAGGAACCCTAAAACACTAAGGAACCCAAATAAAAGGTTTGAAACACAACAGTGGAATAAAACACTTACCCTAAGTGGCGTCAATCAGCCGAAACGATCCATTCTGCTTTTCCTTCAGTAGCGGATGCTGGAATACACACGAAGTCAACCCGAGAAGCATTCTTCATACCCTAAGGATGGAAGAAACCAACGAAAATCGAATTATCCAAACCCTAGGACTTTTCTGGACTCAAATTGAGTGTTGAGAAATGAAAAATTTTCCAAAGTGAGGGAGGAGATGGATGTAGGGACCATACCTTGATGAATCAGATACAAAATATGAAGGGATCCGGTGAGATCGACAAATGAATAGGAAGTCTGAGAGGTGAGGTGCGTGTTGCAGACCGAACTTCTCCATGGGGGGGTGTCGTGTGGAGTAGGGTTTCACCGAAGGGGTTCGACCGAGGGAGCTCTCAAGTAGGGTGAGGTCGCTCCGTAGGGAGCTCGTCTGAGGGAGGTAGTCTACAGTCATGGAGGGTGCAGTGCAGGGAGGGGTGGAGCATGACCAAGAAGGGGAGGTGCACCTCTTGTGCGACGCATGGGGATGAAATAACAAGAGGGAGGAAGAAAAAAAGGGGGGAAGGAATAAAATAAAATAAATAAAACAAAATAAAAATTTAATAAATAATGATAATATTAATATTCATAATAACTTAATAATAATTATAATAAACTTGATAATAATAATATTATTAACCATAATAATGATAATAATAATAAGATAAAAATAATTGTAAATAGATTAATATGAAAAATATTAATATTATTAATAACAATCATAATAAAAATTATAATAAACTGAATATGATATTAATAAACCTAATATACTTAACAAAATTAATAGAATGTTAATAATAATAACTTAATAATAATAACCCTATATTAATAAACTTGTTGAACATAATAATAATAATAACTACCATTATTATAATTATTAAAATAACTCATTAAAACACATTTTATTTATTTTTCTTGAACACGAGGAAGGTCGCACGGTGACTCAGGAAAAGCCGTGCGGCTTTGAATATGCCCTTCCCATGCACCGAATGCTGTCAAGGGAAAATAATTCATTCACCAACAAAATGAAAAAAATTTAAATAGTCTTGGCATGTAGCTCGATAGAAATTTTCAAAGTCTAATAAAATAATAAAATAATATTATTTTAAAATTTGGGGTGTGACAATTCTCCCAACTATAAAAACTTTCTACCCCCAAAAAGTCACCAAGTCAAATGAGGAAACAAACTCGAGTTTGAAATTAAACGAGGAAAACAAAAACGAGAACTCGGTGTGACTTTTCATTCCATTAGTCACACCCGACCAACTATAAGGGAAAATGAAAAGAGAGGAGTCATCAGGAAACGAGGAGGGTTCTCCCCACCATAAGAACCCGACTAGCACAACCAACATTGAGACTCTCAGCATGGGCTAACTCTGAAACTGCTAACTTGATCCAAGAGGAAACCGCCACACAGACCAAACCTTGAAAAAGGCACAAAAAGATTCATGGTGGGTCTTCCAAACATTTAAGAACTGACCAGCGTAAGACAATTAGAATGGACTGACATGTGAACCACAACACAAACTGGCCATGAACTCTCTGCATAAACCAAACCCCCACTACATGGGGTCCCTAACGAAAGACCCCAAACCAAATAGCGGACCAAACCCCAATTCATTATTTCCCAAGACACATGTGTCTCCAAAACGAGCACATCCTAAAACAAGAACGGGTCACCAATGGAGCCAGCCACACAAGAGAGTCAATCATCTTGAGACTCACAACCATAAAGAGACAAACTTCAAAGATCATATTTGAGGAGGCACAACTACTGGAATTACAAGAAAACAAGATTTCCACACATTTTTACAACCAAGGTGGGGTATTCAAAGAACAAAGACCACAACGAGAAAAAGTGACCTCTTTGCCTCTTACAACAAAATAGAACCTTCAAATATGAGGAATATACAGAAGATGGATTCAAACTGTCCCTATTTTAGCATTGAAGATAAAAGTTAGACCAAGGTGCCCCACACCCAACAATTCCTGACTGTGTAAAAGGCTTCACTTCGAGACCTGTGGTTGGAGCTTTGATGTCTTGAAGCATCTGCTGCCCCACAGTCAAGAGATTAACATCCTTCAGTCGAGACTCCTGACGATGCAACTAGCGGAACCTCTCCAAGCATACCAAACGGAAACATCGACGATAAGACTTTAAAGGATGATGACAAGGTTACTTAAATTACAAAAACCAGCCACACCAAAAGCAAACAAGCGAGTGACCTGACTAATAGAAGATGGATTTGACAAAAAGACTTGTTTGAAATAGGTTCCTTCTATCCGCTCTCCTCATCGGGTGGGGAACCTTCCCAAAAACCAAAAATAATCAGCCCTGGAACCCTGAACGAAGATCCCACATAAGAGAAACTTTAACTGATTCCATGATGCCACCTCCGGATAAAAGGGAATAAACCCCTCGAAATGCCCGATGTAAGCCTTTATTGTCTGTTGGCCTTATTGGACACTCACGAGCCCTACCAGCTTCATCGCCTTCAGTTCCTCAGTTATAAACCATCAAATGAGAGTGGTCTTAAACACCTTCTAAGACATTCCATCATGAAACGACATTGGGATCATCTTCTTCCATCAATCCAAAGTTGAACCTTCAAATGAACTCGAACCAGCATGAGCTCTCATAACTTTGGGAGTTCCCAATAACCTGAAAACATTAATGGTTTCACCAAGCTAGTCCACAACCTTCAATAGATCACGATCACCATGGAAGATGGATGAAAACAAAAAAAATTCAATTCCACCACTCTGCTAAGAGTCTTGGTGGGACCAACAACTAGAAGTGACTCACTAGAACCCTCTGGGACTTTTCTGGGAGGCATACTCAAAAACAAGAGGCATAAATCCCAAAAATAACTCATCATAAATCAAGATTTCACACATCAATCACAAACTAAAACTAAAACTCAAATCAATATTCCAACGACAAATCAGTATGTAAAAACCAAGAACCCAAGAAAAAGAATACTCAATATGAAAAGAGAATGCTAAAAAATTTCTCACTCACTTTTCAAAACATTTAAATTTCCTTTTTTTTAAACTATTTTTTTCAGCAAAAAAACAACTTAAATATCCACCATTAGTATTCCATGAAGTCTCACACATACATATCCATGTGCTAGATCAAACACCCATACACTCACGTCACCAATTTCTCCACTTTCCACACGTTCACCTCAATGTATGTGATCACTCATAGGAATACCAAGGGTCAATTCAAGACACTTCTCATTTCTAAAATAGATCATTCAGAATAAAGCACAAATTCTCAACCAATTTGAAAATGTCACTTATCATTAAATCAATACATTTCCAAATCCTAAAACATTTTCTAATTCACATTCCAAAAGGTGTTACCAAGATCCCAAAACAACTTCCAAAACACCTCCCATTTTTTCCTTTGAAACCGCATTTTATTAAAAGAAAATAGTTTCAACTTAAAAACCACTTTTCCACTCCAAAACCACATTCCTTTTTGAAAACCCCTTTTTCTACGAACCATTTTCTTTTTTGAAATCCACTCAAATCAGTAAAAACTAATCCCAAACATAACTCACATAAAAACTTCCAAAAATAAGGGAATAGTGGCTATGCCAACCCTATAACATTTCTTAGCAGACCATGCTCCGAGAGAGCATCCACCACATGAAGTATCTTGAGCTGTGCAATCGGGTTGTACATGGGTCACTACTCCATGCAAGCTCATCGCATAACACCAGATCACTTCCTTTGTCATCCCTCATCTACATAGACTAAGAGAAAAAAAATCAAATCTCGGACTACCCCTTGAAACTTGAGTCTCGAGACGAGCAAGGGTTCATGACGTCCTTCCCACACCTACCTCTCGAGTCCCGACACACCTAATAAAAAGCTACCCGACACCTCAAATAAAAAGGGCATCCTCTGATACCATTTTTTCACAAACCAACCGTGGTCTACCCTGAACCGGTCACCCGAGCTAGTCCACGATATGGCCCGAAGGGTGTTCCCGATCCCCATGGGCTGGAAACTAGTGTCGGGTATCAAAATAAACTAGTTGGGAACAATTTTTCCCATAACAAAGATAAATAATCATAATCTGAACAATGAATAAATGAAGCAACACGACATACCTCAGGTCACCCCATGGGTCACCACAGAACGTAAACTACACTCTCTCCCAAAAGCAATCCAAGACTAAATCCTGCAACTGAAAAGTAAAGTAGCCATGAGCACCAAGATGCTCCGTAAGAATTCCAAAATATTACCATGTCCTATTCCCCTGCCTTTAGTAAGAAATCCAATCATGCCAGTTTGAAAATAAGATATAATAAAATAATGTTTTTCCTTCTTTTCCAATTCAAGTAACGAGTTTTCATTTTCAAGTAAATAATTTCACCCCCACTATATTTTCAAAATAGGTTCCAAGCATACATTTATGTTTCAAAATGAAAAGAAACTAGTTTGGATTAAAATATGGTTTTCACAAATAAGACATCAAATATGAACACACTGAAGTTAAAATTACATCACAAGCATCATGTCACAAATGATCACCATGGGTAATCCCTATAGCTAAATAGCACAAGTGGGGCCCCATAGACCTCTTACCACAGTGAAACATGGCTTAAAAACCATGACCCTCAGAAAATGTGTCTTAGAAGAACACAACCCTCATAAAACATGGCTTAGAATACCACGAATCCTAGAAATTCATACGTTTAGTTAGTGTTGTTGTGTCAATCCTTATAGAAGAATCGGGACGAACCCCTACCATGTCATCTAGCATACTAGTCCTGGTCACCCACCTAGATACCCAAGTTTCCCATTGTGCTCTATTTTTTAGTGGTGGTGAGTTTTCTTTATCAAGAAAACATATATGTACATAACACTTTATTTTTCTAAAACTCATTCAACCTCTCACCACCTTTCTCCCTCCTTAAGTGCATTCCACCTCTTCCAAGTCACACAATGCATAAGCATTAAATTAGGCACATAATAACACATTCAACTTAAAAATCATTTTTCTAAAACCAAAGGGTCATGCCTCAAGGGAGGTTTTTCTTTTTCATAAAGCATTCTTAAGATGCCAAATGGGATTAATTACATGAAGGGAACATTTTTTTACAATTAACTGGAAAAAAGGCCAAACACATTTGGAAGCACACATTACCAATTCAAAACCACTTAGAAAATCAATTTTCAAGAAAAGGTCACTTAAGATAGACAGAATTAGAAATACATTTCAATTTCCAAAACAAATGCATGATCATTCCAAGAAACCACAACCAAATTTCATATCATGTGTATATAGCATAAATATAAAACATACTTTTAAAATAAGCAAGAAATTATGAAACTCAAATTAAAGGCATAAGTATAGGGGGCCTATCACAAACATGTCACTATTTTGTCGATGACCACTCGAACTAACACTTGGCGCATACACACAAATGCATTTATACATACATATATACACCCCAGGCTGCATTGTACATATTACCCGCACCATGAGGGAATATGTAAAAAGAGGGCCTTTATATATATGCCTTACCCTATGCATGTATATGTATGATACCTCGACACCCGCAACCCAAAACCATCATAGTGAGGTCCAATGCACTACACAAATAATTTAATAAAATAATTAAACACTTAAACAATCTATAAAACATTTAAAAATGACACACCAAGGGTCTGAATCAATAACACACCCATTTATTATAACTCAAGAGTCAATCACATAAACCATAATCCTCATCTACAATAGGAGAGTTCAACAAGGGCAATCAATATCACATAACCAGTCCCAACCGGGCCTTCATTCATTTCGTAAACATTTGAAAATACATTTCTAAGAAAATATGAAATTCCAAACACAATTCCAAAGGAAGTTATAAGAATATCTAAGTGTACCCACATAAATACAAGTAAACTCCATTTACATTTTATAAAACCAAACACCCTTTTTTAAATTAAGGAAACCCATTGACCACAAAGACAACCCATGCTAAAACCCATTTGGCCTAAAGTCCAATAATCAAGGGAATTTCACAATGAAAACAATTATTGTCATTTTTATCAAACATAAATAATGGATAAAACCCCATTTCAAAACCAAGTTCCATTGTGCAAAGCAATCCACCATTTCAAATAAAAGTGAAAACCCCATTTCAAATCATTTGAGGTCGCACCTCAATTTAAAACAAAATTCCCTTTTTAAGACTTCATTTTCACCCAATGAAAATCAAACCAGACAAGACCCATTTCCCCACTTTAAAATCATTAAAAGAACCCAAATTTATTTCATTAAATGCCTAGCACAATTATGTATTCCAATTTAAATCATAAAACAAGGATTTACAAATCATCCATTTATGCCAAGGCCAAGGAATACTCAAATGGGTTCAAATAAACATAAGGCTATAAAAAATATTCATAATTGAATCAAAAGGAAATAAAGCACAAGAATATCAGAATTCAATAGGAAACAAATTGCATAGTGACACCTAACTCAAAGAAGAGAAGATCCAACTGAAATGCTTTGGCACTTCAAACCCTTGATGAAGACTTCTCTGCACTTTCACACACATGTATTCTTATATATATATATGTATACCCTTAATCCATTATACATTTTCCCCATGCCATGAAAGAAAATGTGCAAGGGAGGCATATATATATATACACACACACGTACCTGTACATGTGATCCCAACACCTCAAGAAGCTATCAACATTCTATAACAATTCTAGGAACCCTAAAACACTAAGGAACCCAAATAAAAGGTGTAAAACACAATAGTGGAATAAAACACTTACCCCAAGCAGCATCAACAAGCCTAAAAAATCCATTTCACTTTTCCTTCGGTGGAAGATGCTGTAATACACACGAAGTCAACCTAAGATGCATTCTGCATACCCTATGGATGGAATAAACCAACAAAAATTGAATTATCCAAACCCTGGGATTTTTCCAGACTCAAATTGAGTGTCAGGAAATGATAAAGTTTTCAAAGTGAGGGAGGATAGGGATATAGGGACCATACCTTGTTGAATCAGATGAAAAACATGAAGGGATCTGGTGATATCGACAAACGAAGAGGAATTCCGAGAGCTGGGGTGTGTGTTGCAGACCAAACTGCTCCAAGGGGGGGTATCGCATGGAGTAGGGTTGAGATGAAGGGGTTAGACCGAGGGAGTTTGCGAGGAGGGGGGGGGGGGGGTCGCTCCGTAGGGAGCTCGTCTGAGGGTGGTAGTCCGTGGTCATGGAGGGTGCAGTGCAGGGAGGGGTAGAGCACGACCAAGAAGGGGAGGTGCACCTCTTGTGCGACACAAAGGGAGGGAAGAACAAGAGGGAGGAAGAAAAAAAGGGGGGAAGGAATAAATTTTTTTTTAATAAATAATGATAATATTATTATTCATAATAAATTAATAATAATTATAATAAAATTGATAATAATAATAATATAAACCATAATAATAATAATAATAAGATAAAAATAATTGTAAATAGATTAATATGAACAATATTAATATTATTAATAATAATCATAATAAAAATTATAATAAACTTAATATGATATTAATAAACATAATATACTTAAACAAATTAATAAAATTTTAATAATAATAACTTAATAATAATAACCCTATATTAATAAACTTGGTGAACAAAATAATAATAATAATTACCATTATTATAATTTTTAAAATAACTCATTAAAACTCATTTTATTTAATTGTCTTTAACATGAGGTAGGCCACACGGTGACCCGGGCAAAGCCGCGTGGCTTTGAATACGCTCTGCCCATGCACTGGATACTGTCAAGGGAAAACCATTCATTCACCAACAAAATGAAAAAAAAATTAAACAGGCTTGGCTCATAGCTCAATAGAAAGTTTCAAAGTCTGATAAAATAATATTATTTTAAAGGTTAGGGTGTGACATTATGGGTTAAAATAACATATAAATGTGTCCAAAATGTCCAATACCATGATTAAAAACCATGTCCAAGCCCAAGGTTTTTCATTTACCACAACCTAGATTTCCAAGACCTATATTTGGAAATTATTAAACAAATCCTCCACTTTTGCTATAAATAATCAGTAATTTCTCTATTTCCTTTCACTCACAATCCATTCTCCTTAAAAATTTGGTAATTTTACCTCCCATGGAGCCCCCCAAGGTGTCCTCAAGGCCTCAATGTCTCAATCCTCAAGTTTTAGGAGTAACTCTTCAAGGTAAGGGAATTATCCATCTTTTCTCTTCGATTCAAGAAACTATTTTCATATATATATTCTAAATGTTATGGTTAGTCTCTTATATTACTCTTTTATTCATACCCTTACTTACAACTTTTGTTTTATTAATGGTATACCCTTGTCCCCTCTCATTTTACCTTTTTTCAAAACCATGTGTTATGCCTGTTATGTTGCTGAATTTACTTCTCAAAATTTCCCTCTTCTACTCAAGAAATGCTCTTTTAACTTCTTCTTATGAATACCCAAGCCTCTATATTTTCCAAGGTTATTCACCTATATGTCAAAAATATTTATTTGATTATTGGATTAATATACATGAAACCTTTATTCCCTTTTCGTGGGCTGAAAATGACATAATGATCATATTTTTAAGCACTTTTGAAATGCCAAGATTTTGATATGAAACTCAATTATTTTATTCTCCATGGGTTATTTATCAAATTCTTAATTATGATATATGTGGATCACATAAAATCAATACATATTAAGGGTGTGTCCTCATAATTCTCCAATGCATTGGGTAAAGAATTTATCTCTATAGATGACATGTATTACGATAACTTGGTGAATAACCATGGTAATTTTCATTTATGAAACATTTGTGATTAACCTTGGTGATATTCTTATGAATGTATAAATTAAAAGTTTTATTCACTTCTACATGTTATGACTCATGTTATTTTTATTATGATATGCCTCTTTTTCCATTACTCGTTCCACTATGATATTCCTCATGTTCTTATTGATATTCCTCACGAATATAAGTAAATGTTTTCCCTTACTGGGCCTTATTCTCACCCATTTACTTTGATGTACATCCCAAGGTTATGAGATACATTAAATGTACTTAGGATGAACCTATGAATAATCCTTTCAAGGGTATTGAATAACATTTTACATTTTCATGTATTATATTCCCGATTTCTAAGAAACTAAACTTTAAAAAATCCTCTGTTTTGTACCATGTAATAAAAATTTTATGTTTTAAAAAGACGGGATGTCATAGTTGGTATCAAAGTATGGTTTAACTATTTGTGAAAATTAAGATTTTAAAAATTTATGAAGAACCCTATATAAATGTTTAAAAATAGGAAAACATCCTAGTATTTTGGTGAAATATTAAATAGTTTTCACGCAACGAAATCTATGCCTGTATACAAACAAGTGGATGTGGATATGGCATAGATATATCTAGGGATAACACCCAAAAACACCACTTTGATCTGGACTCAAACGGAAACTAGTGCACGAAAACGGGTCTTTCTGTACTCTAAGTTTGACACTCCTTGGGGATATGTTTGGTTAATCACAAGCTTTTTATGAACCATTATGAAGGATTTATAGAAAATTTATTTGTTGTTAAGAATAACATATTTAAGTACGATATTTTAAGACATAATATTCCTTTTTAATTATAAGATTCTTAAAAGAAACATGTTCTCACTAAGGTTTTCTTCTTTTATAAAATGGCGGGAAATAGGAGGAAATGTTTCAACAATGAACACTAAAGACCTTGCGCGGATGGAACTCCGATGGAATCCAGAATGGAAAACTTAATGAGAATTATAAATCAACTAACTCAAGTTACAAAAAATAACTGGAATAAAGCTGAGAGGCTGGATTCACCCTAAATGGAACAACTTTTCGTTGATTCCTTTATGCATCAACGACCACCTTCTTTTAGTGGATCTACCGACCCATTGATTGTTGAAAAATGGATAAGCTCTATAGAAAAGATCTTTTGTGTACTTAATTTTTCAGAACAAGAGAAATCCACCCTAGCTATTTACCACTTAAAGGGAAAGGCAAGGCACCATAGTGAGGCGGTGAGGTTTCGTGTCAGTTGAGTTGGGTAGCTGGTGGTGAGATGGTGGGAGTTCATCCACACTATCACATAGAGCAGCATTTTAGTTTTGGCCCTCTGTAGTTGTACTTGTCTCTTGGAGTTTTTGGATACTTTTAGAGTTTTTTTGTTTTTTCTTTCTTCTTAATGCTATGGTATATAATTATTATATTTTTGTTGTTCCTTCCTGCTCTATGTATATATATATATCATTTGTTTGTTCATGTTGGACGAAATCATTCCCTTTTGTTTATTTTTCGATTCCCGAGTGCTTGTCACTAGCCCGTGGGGATTGGGAATGCCCTTTGGGTATATAAGGGAATGAGTTGGGTTCCAGGTTTGAGGGCAACCCAGGTCAGTTTGTTACATTGATGCTATAGAGTGGGAAGGATTCATGGGATCATTTTTCAATAAATATTTCCCTTGTTCGATGCGAACAAAAATACAGAAGGAATTCCTAGAGCTGAAGGATAAGTAAAATGAATCTATGGGAAGCTATGAGATGAAATTTACAAGACTTTCTCATTACACCTCTAGCTTTGTTATGGATCATAATGGATAGGTTGATAGATTCTTCAATGGACTAAGACCCCATCTATAGAGGAATCTATCCAATCGAGACTATGAAATTTATGAGGAGATAGTGAGGATTTCTATGAAGGCGGAACTTGAGTTTGAATAGACATAGTGGTCACACAAATCAAATGAAAGGAAGAGATCTTTAGATCCAAACATAGGGAGGAACTTTGATCATAGAAGAGGAGTAAATCAAGTGTAACTTCCTACATGAAACAAATGTAGGAATAAGCATTCAAGGAACTGCTTTCTTTGGAGTGGAAAATGGTACAAGTGTGGAATAGATGTTCATATAGCTTGGAACTATCATAGTGAGGTGAAGCCTCTACTTATACACACTAACGAAAAAGGGGTGATGGTGTAGGCCCAACCTGAATTCCAATGCTATAAGTGTGGACAACTTGGGAACTTTTCCAATCATTGTTCAAATCAGAAGGTAATATAGAGGAATCACCATCTACCTTAGCTTAGGCCAGGGAGTAAGGTCAGGATTTTTCTATCAAAACGGCTGATGTAGAGACACTAAATGATGTGGTGGTAGGTACTCTCATTGTTCTCTCAATGCTAGTAAGTACTTTGATTCTGGTTCTATGAATTTCTTTATTTCCTCCAAGTTTGAAAAGAATATAGAATCAATCCCTGAACTTCTAGAAGTAGAGTTATCATTCAAGACTTCTCGAGGGATTATCCAAGCATCAACACTGTATAGAAACTCTAGTATTGACTTTGGTGAGCACAATCTCATCACAAATCTAGTGTTCATTTCTATGGTGGAATTCGACATTATACAAGGGATGGAATGGATCTCAAATTATAATGCTAATATCAACTACATAAGAAATGAAATATCATAAGTCTTGAATGGACACCCTACAGTTATTTTCAAATGAGAGATATCACGACCTGAGCTTTATCAAGAAGTACCTCCCATATCCTTCTTTTTGGAGATGATTGGTGAGGAGGAGGAAGGAAATGAAAGTATAAAAATATAAAATGTACCCATTGGTCAAGAATAAACTGAAGTATTTCCTAATGATTTACATGGACCTCCTCCATGAAGAGATGTAGAGTTCTCCATTGAACTCATATCTGGATCCAAATTGATATCAATGATCCTATATATAATGGAAAATGTGGAGCTGGATGAATTAAATAAATAACTTTAAGATATTTTGGAAAAGGGATTTATCCGAACAAGTGTGCCTCCTTGGGGAGCACCTATTCTCTTTGTGAAGAAGAAGGATATTTCAATTAATATATTCATTGATTATAGATAACTTAATGGGATCACAATTAAGAAAAAGTTCCCTCTCCCAAGGATTGAGGATTTATTTGACCAGCTTTGTGGGGATCAATTTTTATCCAAGATTGATCTTTGATCTAGTTATCAACAATTGAGGGTGAAGAAAGAAGATATTACAAAGACTTTATTCTGATCAAGATATGGGTATTATGATTTTTTTGTTATACCCTTCACATGGACTAATGTTCTTCTTTTATTTCTGGATTTGATTAATAGATTCCTTAAGGAATACTTTGATAAATTTGAGGTTGTTTTTACTGATAATATTCTAATATATTCCAAAATTCTATAAGAGAAAGAGGATCATTTAAGGGTTATATTTCAAACTAAGGAGAGACTATTTGGAAAGTTTATAAAAATTGAATTTTGGTTACAATAAGTTTCTTTCTTGAGGAACATTGTAACCAATGAAGGAATCTCAGTTGACCCTGTTAAGACAAAGGTTGTCAAGGAATGTCATCATCCTACAAAAGTAACTGAGATTTGTATTTTTCTTCGTTTAGCAGGATATTATAGGAGGTTTTTGAAAAAAAAATCTTGACTTTCAAATCCACTAACCAAGTTAAATAAAAAAGGATCTAAGTTCATCTAGACAAAGGAGTGTGAAGAAATTTTTCAAGAGCTGAAGAAGAGATTGTTTACTACACCCGTGTTAACTCTACCCTCGATCAAAGAAGGATTCTTTATTTTTAGTGATGCATCAATGAAAAGGATTGGGTGTTTCCTCATGTAGAATGATAAGGTGATTTCTTATGCATCTTGATAGTTAAAGTCTCATGAGCAGAATTATCCAACGCATTACCCGGAGCTAGCTGTGGTTATTTTTTCTCTTAAGATATGGAGGCACTGTCTTTATGGGGAGAAATGTGATATATACACAAACCACCAAAGTTTGAAGTATATTTTCATGAAAAAGGAATTAAACATGAGACAGAGGTGGTGGTTGGAACTTCTAAAAGATTGTGATTGTTCAATTCATTATTACCTTGGGAGAGAAAACAAAGTCACTTATGTATTAAGTAGGAAAGACCCTATTGTTCTGGAATGGTGAGGATGAAAGAAAATTCATTGATCAAGGACCGAGTAAGGTTGGACATGGGAATCATGAGGGAAGGGACATCATCAATCCTATCTCAAATGATTTATCAGCCATCATTACTAGAGATGAATAGGAAAGCTCAAAGATAAGATCCTTTGTTACAATAAAGACTCGAGCCAGAGCAACCAGACTCAACCCATATAAATGTTGTGTATATTTTTTATATAAAAAGAAACTGAAACAATAAAAAACATTTATTACAACATAGGACCTTTTACCGGTCTACGTTCTGGAGGATTAGATACAAACTTCTTACTTTTATCAAAGTTTCAACAAGAATAAAATAAAACAATAAGCCTTTTATGCTTCCGCACGCGCTAACACCAAAAATGATGATGTCCAACTTAGGACTTCAAAGTGACCTGTGAAAATAATTTTAAACAAGGGGTGAGCATTTAATACGCTAAGTAAGGGTTTAAAAAATGCTTCGATAAATATTTTTAAAACATTTATTTAAAATAAACATACATACATAAAAATAGATTTACACAATACTTGGATATATTTGGAAAACTAGTATCTGACAAAATAATTATAATTAAAAATTGTTGGGAATTATCCTTCAAAAGTAATAATTTTCAGGTTGTTCTTTCATGAAGTTTGGAAGTCCATATTAAAAACCAGAACATGGGCCACTGGTCATAACTAAGACTTATGAGTTCACTCCCCATAACGTCACATATTTCACCAGTGTCAGCTTTTGAAAATATTTTCCCATTGGCATGCCCCTCTCATTTATTACCCAAAACATTTCTTAATACATACATAGTATTATTTTCTTTAAAATAAAATTAATTTTATCATAATATGTCATAAACATTTTCTTGAGAGTTTTCTAAAAACCAGTGTTCAAATAATCCCAAACTTGAAATAAACATATTTACTTGTAAATCATAAAAAAAATCTATTGAGATCATGAACATTTGATTTGAAAACACATATATAATTTTGTCTTCTTCAAATAATCATAAATAAGAAATAATTATGTGACTCACATGAAATTATTAAAGAATCATTTAACGTCCCAGTTCCGAAAGCCGCCCAGAGGTGCCCTATACCCATTTTGTCACATGGACTCAAGTGAATTTCCCCAAATACCAGAGGCTATAGACTAGTAGAGAGGGCCTTGGGTGTGATAGTGGGAAAACTATACCCTCATTGGAAAAGTAACACAGTGGAAATAAACAGATAACAATAACGTAAACAGTGATAATACCATATAACAATGAACAGTGGAAGACTGCAGAAATAAACAACTAGAGCACGTATATAAATGATACATGATACATATATCTAGGAAATCATCCAAACAAGTCATAATGCTGGAATACAGTACTAAACAAAATTACAAAGAAAACAAATAAACTCCAACAACATCGCAAGCCTCAGCTTAGTCCCATGCTCTCCAGCTCCACAACAATCAAGTACCTGAAGTAGAAGGGTGCTTTCCCTTATCTAGACCTGCATCAATATAATCTGTTTGGGCCCAAAAGCATGACCCAAATAGGGTGTTATACAAATCAAAGTAGGAAACCACCCAGAGATCTGTGCCTAACAGTCAGTGAATATATATATATATATGGAAAAAAATAAGTAAAATGAAGCAATAAACAAGGAATTAATCAAAGTAAACAGTCTTACAGTTTCAATTACATCATTTATATTTAATAATTTAACCAAAAAATTACAAATAAAAGCAACCCTTTGGGTATTTCTCACAACCTAACCCCTTTGGTTCAAATTACAGTAAGGATATAATGAAAACTCTCTGATAAAGCACTCACCATCAATTCACCATGTGGTCTCGTGTAAATCAAAGACTCTCTAAGGAAACACTCATTGTCAATTCCCCTTATAGCCTTTTAATGGTAAACTTTATACATTATGAGGAAGAACTCAACGTTAGTTCCTCCTATAGTCTCATAATGTATCTATAGACACTCTGATGGAGCACTCAACGTCAATCCCCCCTATGGTCTCACAACGTGATAATTATAACAGACTCTCTGGGAAAGCCATCAACATCAATTTCCCCTATGGTCTCACTACTCCAGGTTTCCACAACCTCGTATAAATAAATCATGCACAAGGATAATAAGTAGCCAAAGTAAACCTCAAAGTACTACTTGGCCAATTAGCTGTAAGGAATAGCACAACATATCATATTAAATAATCACTCCTTCCCAACAGCACTAGGAATGGAAACAAAAAGCCTACTGGAAAAGCTTGATCAAACGGTCAAAATCAAACAAGTATGGTAAAACACATCCATAGAATTACAATTAACCCTATTCATAATAAAAAACCTCTATTAAAACATACAAGGAATAGAAGGCATTAACAAGGTTAAAATCTCTAAACACGCATTACCCAGAATGAGGGTATTGGGAACTTTTGCACATATAACTAAAAGAATAACTACAGAAAGGCACAAAACACCTACCTCAACATTGTAAGATCGATATATGTGAGCCTCAAACCTTGAATCTCTCTATAACTCCGTAGATCTACAAAAATGTCTAAAATGTTCAACAAAGTATATATCACAAGAGAGAAGAAATCAAGAGAGGAGGCTCTAGAAGAAGGAAGATATTACCATGGAGATTCCAATGCAATCGACGATAGTTGATTCAGATAACGGATGATGAGTTAGGGGCTCAGAGAATAATCGGTGGTCTCATTCTCTCCTGGACGAGACGAACCTATAAGAAGATCTTTTTGTGAACAAGACGCAACCTCAGTCTGTTTAATGAAATAAAAATAAATTACATAGTGTGTTATTCAAGATTAAATGGTGTGTACTTGATTTAACCCACCTCCTCTTTAGGTGGTATCCAGGTCACCCCACACGGCCATGTGTTCGGCCGTTACACAGCCAGCACACAACTACCCATGGAAACCGAGTAAATGGCGTGTACTCCTTAAATTTTCAGATTCTCCTATTTTCTTCAAAAACAACCAGAAATTAAAGACATACCTGAAAAGAAGATCCAGGTTCTTACAAACTTCCCCCTTTAAAGAGATTTGTCCCTGAATTTCCCTAAGAAGGTGGCGTAGAAGAAGAATCCTTGAACAGCTCTGGCCACTATGATCATACATCAAAATCCCTCTCCCAAGTCTCATCTTGTACTCGACCGTGTTGTCATAGCACTCGTACAAGAGAAACAGACTGGCCATGGAGAACCTTCATACTACAATCAACAATCCGGATAGGATGCTCCTCGAATGATGCGTCCATCTCCAACTCAGCCTCCTCAGGTTGAAAAAAATGAGATAGGTCTGAGAAGTAACATCATAGATGAGAAACATGGAAGATATCGTGCATAGCCCGGTACCTTTGTGGTAACTACAACCAATAGGCAACCGGCCTGACTTTCTACAAAACCTCAAATAGTCCAAAAAATCTTGGAAAAAGTTTTCCATGTCTCCTCATTCTCCTATGTCCCAACCTCGGTGCGAAACGCAAGAAAACCTGATCTCCAACCTCGAACTCCAGGGGTCATCATTGTCGATCAACATAAGACTTCTATTGTGACTGTGCAGTAGTTGTCCTCTTCCAAATCAACTATATCTGTTATGTGGTCTCCTGAGCAAGACGAGATCCCAGCATAGCTGTCTCTCCTGCTTCCAACCAACATATAGGTGATCAGTATGTCCTACCATACAAAGCCTCATATGGTGACATCTAAATAGTTTCTTGAAAACTATTATTGTAGGAAAACTCTACAAGAGAAATGTGATTCTCCCAAGAACCTCTAAAATCTATGATACATGCTCAAAGAATGTCCTTCGGCACCTGAATCATATGCTCAGACTAGCCATCTATCTGGGGGTGGTAAGTTATACTCAAAAAGTATCTATGTACCCAAAGCCTTTTGTAGTCCCTACCAGATCCGAGAAGTAAAATGGTCATCACTGTCTAAAATAATGGAGTGTGGAACCCCATGTAGACGTACAATCTCCCGGATGAACAACCTTCCCAAATCATCTATATTGAAGGTCTCCTTGATCGGCAAGAAGTGAGAAACCTTCGTCAGTCTATCAATGACAACCCAAACTGCATCATTCCCTTGAGGCGACCTCAGTAAACCTGTCACGAATTCCATCATGACATCGTTCCACTTCCACTCGGGAATGGGTAACTGCTGAAAAATCTCTATTGGTCGCTGATGCTCTTCCTTCACCTGCTAACTGGTGGAACACCTCATGAAAAAAACCAGCAACATCTTTTTTCATGCTTGGACACCAATACTGACGATTTAGATCATGATACATATTGGTAACACCAGGATGAACTACCCAAACTGAGGAATGAAAGTCCCCCATCAGCTCCTCACGTATGTCTGCTAACAACCATACGTGCCCCTGGAAATCTAAGATCTCATCCTCGCCTACGGTCCATCCTAGAATAGGGTCCTCCCCTGAAAGACTCTCCCATAAGACTAGGCCTTCAGAATCTGATAGTTTCCTCATTCGCACTCGATCAAGTAGAGTAGAGGTAAAAACTACATAAGAAAGTAATTTCTGCCTCTATCTGTCATGCACCTCCAAATGCATCTCATATAACAGAGTCATAAGCTTCCACTCACTGCTGGCCTCCTGAACTACCTGTATCTGAGTCCTCCTGCTCAATGAATTAGCTATTGCATTGCATTTCCCAGGCGTGTAGACAAGTGAAAAGTCAAAGGACTAAAGGTACTCAACCCACCTTCACTGTCTCAGATTCATATCGCGCTAATTGAAGATATACTTGAGAATTTTTTGGTCAGTGAAAACCACAAAATTCTCTCCCAATATATAATGTCTCCAATAGCGTAAGGCATGAACAACTACAACTAACTCGAGATCGTGAGTCAGGTAATTCCTCTCATGTGGCCTCAAATACTAAGACCCGTACACAACGGCTCATTCCCCCTACATAAGCACTGCTCCCAGCCCGATACCTGATGCATAACAGTAAACTGTATAAATTTTTCCAGGATCTAGAAATACTAGTATCAGTGCTAACGTCAACCTATCTATAAGCTCCTAAAAGGATGACTCACAAGAATCTGTCCACAAGTACTTCGTAACCTTCTTAGTCAGGCCCGTCAGTGGTGCTGCTAAGCATGAAAAGTCCTTTATGAAATGTTTGTAGTATCCAGCTAGACCTAAAAAACTTCATACCTCAAAGATTTTCTTCGGATGCTCCCAGAAAACTACTGCTCTCACTTTATTTGGGTCTACTGACACTCCTGTCTCAGAGATAACATGATCCAAGAAGAGAATTTGGTCCATCCAAAAGTGGAATTTTGAGAGCTTAGCATATAAATGATGCTCTCTCAGTGTACTCAAAACGATCTTAAGATGTGTGGAATGGTTGTGTCGAGTGTGATAGTACACCAAGATATCATCCATGAAGACTACCATGAGAGAATCCAAGTATGGATGGAACACTCAGTTCATCAGTTCCATGAAAACCACAGGTGCATTCATGAGACCGAACGGTATAACAACATATTCGTATAGACCATACATGCTCCAAAAGGCTGTAAGAGGTATATCAGATGGTCTAACATGAAACTTATTATAACTGGATCTCAAGTCAATCTTTGAGAACACTCGGGCTCCTCGAAGCTGATCAAAGATATCATCAATCCTAGACAAGGGATATTGGTTCTTGACCATCAACTGGTTCAACCTTCGATAATCCACACAAAGTCTAAGGGTATTATTTTCCTTCTTCACAAATAGGATAGACGAAACCCAAGGATAAGTACTGGGTCAGGATGAAACCCTTATCCTGTAACTCCTATAACTTCTACTTGAACTTTTGTAACTCTGGTGTAGCCATCCTATAAGGAGGAATGAACACTTGTGCCGCTCCTAGCACAAGCTCAATAGAAAATTCTACCTCTCGCTCCAGAGGAAAACCTAAAAAGTCCTCTGTAAAGAAATCTATGAAACAATACACCACTGGGGGGAAACACAACTGTTAAGTCTCATGGTCATCTAGATATAGACTAGAAATCTCGGTTGTATCTCCTCCCAAACCATGATGCTCGAGTCCTACTCTTCTCACCTAGATATCTCATTTTCGCTTGTGTAAAAAAACCGCCCTTTGGTGATGTGAAACTCACCCTATGAAGATAATAGTTGAAAACTGTCTGAAAAGGAACTAATCAGTCAATCCCGAGAATGAAATCATAGCTCATCATCTCTAAGATATATAGGTCCCATAAGAAGTGACACCCACCAAACTCT
Source organism: Viscum album (assembly GCA_963277665.1). NCBI lineage: Eukaryota > Viridiplantae > Streptophyta > Magnoliopsida > Santalales > Viscaceae > Viscum > Viscum album. Next base: position 255,716,779 of record OY728156.1, on the reverse strand, counting down.
AGGGGGAACTCCTTGCACTATCATACCCTAGACGTTATTGTCCCCAATGGAGTGTCCAGTATCAAGACATCAGAAGAAGAAAAGATATAGAGCCTAAGACTATACACAATAGCAACAGATATGAAACTATGGGAAGCCCCTATATCGAAAAGTAAAAATGCTAAAAATGAGAAGACTAGGATTGTACCTCGAACTGTAGAGGGTCTAAGATACTGCACTTCCTGGGTCTGCTCCACTGCAAAAGTCGGGCATGTACCGCGGCCATGTGATCCTACCTGACCACCCTGAGCTGGTCCACCCTATTGTTGTTGTATTCCTACTGATTGGCTACCATAGCCACGACCTCCACCTCAGCCTGAATGGTCGAAAGAACTCTAGTTCTCATAATGATGAAAAAACTGATGGTTCTACTCCTGAACGTAGGGTCATAAAAGAACCTTTGTCACCATATGATGGTGTGAAAAATTGAACAAACTACTGAAGATGGCTCATCTTGACACAAGATCGTCACTCCACTGGGTCTCTCCGGAAATGTGTCCTTGTATTCTTGCTCTTCCTGCACTGGTAGCACACCACCTGGATACTAGAAGAAGTATCATGTCTACTACGATCTTCCCATGTAGAATCCCTGTGGCGCTTCCTGCTATCTGTCTGAGGGGTACCAACTCTAGATGTCGAACCGCCCTAGCTCACAGATCTGGAATACCTTAGATTATAGTATGTGCACTCTGTGATCAGTGCCTAGTTGACTATAGAGGTGATGGAAGTCAACCTGAAGATGTTCACCTGAGATCGGATGTTGTGCTTGAGATCATCCTCAAAATTCCTTGCGAGGAATAACTCATATCCTCCTAGAATGGGTGTGAAGCGCTACAGCTCTGTAAAGAGAGAAGAGTACTCCATGACGGAAAGAGTACCCTGTTCTAGAATCATGAACTCACAGGATTGATCGGCCCTAAAAGTATCCAGGTAGAAGTAATCGTAGAAGGGATGCTGAAACTCCTCCCAAGCCATACCCTGCTGGCGTCCCGCCTGTGAGATCACATCCCACCATCTCTTGGAAGAATCCCAAAACATATAGGAAGCAAGCTTGACCCTCCTCTCTGGAGGCATCTTCATATGCCCGAAGATTGTTAGCAGGGATTCTAGCCATGACTCTACAGCCTGGGGTCCTCCATCCCCTAATAAAGTGGGAGGATGCTTCTGCTGAAAGAACCGCTTCAATTCTGCCATCGACGGGGTAGGAGGTGGTGCTCCCTGGAAGGTCTGCATCATCCTCATAAAGCCCTCTCAGAACTGTGCATCAACACTTATATCTGAGAAAAAGGATTGTCACGACCCGACACTACCCGGGCTCGAGCCGCAACTACCCCAAGCCCGCCTCCATAGGCCAGGGGCTGGCGACCAACGCCGAAGGCACAACAACTCGGGGAGGCCTTTGCCTAAGTACCTGCACACACACACGCAGCACACTCAATGCAATAGTGCAGAGTAAAAGTAACAACAAGAAAAGAAAAGGGAAGGGAAACTTCTATATATAAACCACAATGTGCATCGACCTCTAACAGTACAAAGTACAAGCTGAAAAGAAAAGGGGCAAAACACACGCCCAACCAAAAAGTGCCACAACCCGGCAATAGGTAAACAAAAAGAAGCAGCTGATGGGTCTCCCACCTGGAACCCGGCCATGACCACCGCACACGGTCCAAGCTCCCAAGATCCTACGCTCCACTGAAGTCACACTCCACCTGTCTGTCGTCTGTAAGGGCACACCACGTGTGGGAAAATCCAAAGCAGGGGTGAGTATAAAAATACTCAGTAGGATACCCCGAAGGCTCGAGGGAGCAACAAAAGTAGGTACCGAAGGGTGAGCAGTAGAGAGAACAGGAATAGTAAAGGGGTACAACAGAGAGTACAGTAGAATACCAGTAGAGTCCAGCTCAACCCAACAAGAGAAAGGTAGAAGACTCGTCCAAACACAAGGAGCTAGAAACGGTGAGAAGATGAACTTCTCGTCGAGTCTTCACTACCTATAGCAGAAGAGTAGACTCATCCAACCATGAGAATCTAGACACGAAAAGCATGTGGCATACCCCACGTGTCTTCGCCTCTCCTGGAAGGAGAGTAGCCAAAACCCAAGGAGTGGGTACTCGAACAAGGTATATACATATCCTTATGCTCAGCAAGAAGCCCTAACAACGTCCTAAGGGGATCTCCATCTCGTAGCTCAGCCCAAGGAAAGAGTAGCTGACATTCCTAGACATAACCCCATCATCGATGCCCAGCATCCCGCACGTCTTCCCTAAACCGCAAGCCAAGGGGATCAATCACCGCACCTTGACACTATCCACTTTGGGTGGCACTGACTCGCCCGCACGGTTTTAGATCGCGTCACAAGAATGTGTCTCGGTGGGGAAAGTGCCCCTCTAACTTGAGAGTTCTAGGGAAAGTCAAAACACACCTCGTCACTGCCCTATAGTTGAGAGGTCTCCTCAAAGTCAAGGTCATCACAACACTAACCCGTAACCAAGGGTCCCGCTCTGGTAATCACGGAGGAAAACCACAGGCTAGCCTAGTAGAAAGGACTGAGCCCGGAATGCCAACAGGTGTCCCACTGCCCAACCCTGCTAGAGGTTAAACCATAATACATCATCCGACGACCCACTGCCCAGCCCTGCTAGAGGGTAGACCATAATAAGATATCGGGTGACCCACTGCCCATCCCTGCTGGAGGGTAACCATAATACATCATCTGGCGACCTACTGCCCATCCCCGTTGGAGGGTAGACCATAAGACGTCATCCGGCGACCCACTGCCCAGCCCTGCTGGAGGGTAGACCTCAATACATAATCCGACGACCCACTGCCTAGCCCCGCTGGAGGGTAGACCTTAATACATCATCAGGCGACCCACTGCCCAGCCCCGCTGGATGGTAGACCTGGAACTAGATGACAGGCGACCCACTGCCCATCTGTGCTGGAGGGTAGACCCTAAGAGATCGTCGGGTGACCCACTGCCCAGCCTCTGCTATAGGGTAGACCCTAATAGCATCGGGTGACCCACTGCCCAGTCTCTGCTGGAGGGTAGACCCTAATAACGTCGGGTGACCCACTACCCAGTCTCTGCTGGAGGGTAGACCCTAAAAGTCAATGAGCAACCCACTGCCCAGCCCTACTGGAGGGTAAACTCGAAGAATCTGATGAGTAACCCACTGCCCATCCCCACTGGAGGGTAGAACTCAGAACTTCTCTGGCCATCTCTACTGGAGGGTACAACACTGGCCAACCGAACTCAGAGTGGGTGTCTCACAACCACCCAACTCCAGAACAACTCTCCCAAAAGAGGTGCAGTGTCTACCCCAGCACTGGGTGTCACTAGAACCACTACCGGTCAATCCATCGCGAGCGAAACCAGGGGGAGACCACTCAACTCTACTAGTCAAACAAACACACAGAGGGACCCTCTACGCCACGAGAGGTCCAAGTACGTGAAGTAGAACCCAGCACGCACTTGGGGCCCACACGACGTGTGGCCCCAAGTCAAACCCCAACCAAGCACACAAACAGTCTCAGGTATGAACCACACGTACCTCCAAGTGCTCTTGTATACTCCTAGAGTATACCACGTCTCCAGCCCAAGGGCTATCGTGTACACGGCACCCAGCGTCAACGAAAGGCGTGACGTAACAACTCCACCTCAAAGGCCCAGGCATGGCCAGCCACATCTCGTGAAGCATTTACATCACTCTCCAAAGAGTGCGCGATCACATGCCGAGGGTCCGCTATAAACAGGTAGGACGAACCACCACCGTAGCACCTCTCATGCTCCACATTTAACAAGATCGTGCAAGAGGCCTCGCACCACCAAATGGATCGCACCGTTGTAATCCTCGCAGAAAAACACGCGAGATCAACTACTTACTCACCTCAAACGGATATCCGACAGAAAAGTCGCCAACACCACCTCACGCCCGAACGGCATCCCGTGATCCCGAGTCTCGGCCCGGAAAACAGTCGGGCGCATCGCACCATTGCAATCCCCTCGGGAAAACACGTCAAAAGCACTACTCACATGAGTGCAACGGATATCTGGAGAAAAAGGTGCATCCCGGCGCACCGCACCCGAGCGGTGCCACGTGGGACCCGCATCCCGGTCCCAAAACTCAACGAACGGATCACACCGTTGTGATCCTCTCGAAAAAGTACACGAAATGAACTATTCACTTGTCCAAAACGGTCGCCCGGTGATAAAGCTGGAAATCACCGTCAACTCCCGAAACAGCCCTTGCGGGGCCCGCACCATCGCGCGGAATTACAGCGGGCAGACTGCGCCAACGCGATGCCCTCGGAAAAACACCCAACATCGACTGCTCGCACGCCCCGAATGGACTTCCGGTGAAAAAGGCGTGAAACGCTACACATAGCTCGAAAGACGGGTCATGGGGCTCATGCCTCAAATCTAGTCACAACACCCGAAACCACCCTGGAAACCTTCTCCCATGTGCCAGGGTCCCAACGCCGCTGACAGCGCTCAAAACAGACGTCGGACGCGTCCGCGCCGTCCGAAACAAGATTCTTGGGGAATACGCTCGTCCCCTGAAGGACACGTTGTGCCTCCGCGGCCCCTCATTTTGGGAATTAAAAATTCCCAAAACCATCTCAAAACATTCCCCTCGACTCAAGGTCCGTGGTTCTGCTGACGGCGCGCAAAACGGACGCTCGTAAAGAATGTTACGGGCGTCGGAAATTCAAAGAGGGGGGGGGGCACTCCCTAGGCCCGGACCGGCCCGGTCCGGCCGGTCCGCACTCAGCCGGCCCGCGGCCCGGCCGCGGGTCCGGTTCAGTCCGCCGCGGCCAGCTGGTCGCAGCCAGCTCCCTCGACCGGCCGTCAAGGCCGGTCTCCTTTCCCCCGCAGCAACCCGCGACATGCGGGTCGCGGTCACGCCGCACGCGGGGTCGCGCACCCCACGTCCCTCCTCTGCCCTACGCCAGAGCCGCCCGACCGCGTCCGCCTGCCGTCGCCCTGAAACCGGCCCGCCGTCGCCCTCGCACACCCGGCCGCCTCCAACCGCCAGCACCGGAAAGCGCCGCCGCCAGCCGAGGCCCCTGCCGTCATCCCGGAACCGCCGTCCGCCACCTCGGACCGAAGCCGCGCCGCCCTGGGAACCCGCCGGACCGCCAGAAATCGCCGGGACAACCCAGAATTCCCGCAACTTTCGACGATCAACCCCAAACTCATCCGACCTCGGATTTTGATTCTGAAATATGCATTGGAAAGATAAAAATATATACTACGCATCTATGGGATTTATTTGAAAGTTTTACATCAAATCGACACATAAAATCTAACTCAAAGGGGGGGGGGTCGGAAATGAAAACGCAACGAAACCTCCTACCTCGCTGGGCTTCGCCCGGAGCTTCGCGTCGATCCGCCGGCACCACCGCACCTTACCGGAGTCGCCTCGTCGGAGCTCGCCTCGCCGGAGCTGCCTTGCCGGAGGTGGAGGGGGAGGAGGGTTTGAGGAAGAAGAAGAAGAAGAAGAAGAAGGGGGGTAGGGGTGTTTAAGTACAAATCACTTGAACGCCCGCCCGACAGCCCTGAACCCGAACTCCCGATGGGGTCAGGATTTAGCCCCCCTCCCCCCAGGCTAAGAACTACGTTCTGAGCGCAACGGAGGTCTCATAATTTTATTCCAAGACCCCGTTCAAAAGTTAATAAACTTAGCGCCTGAGGCTGCCAAATTACGAAAATGCCCCTGGGGCCATTTTTCACAGACGGGCTGCGCCCGCAAAACTTACACCCCTCCTAGGGTAAACGGCATGCTCCGAACTCAACGGTGCCCTCAGTTTTCCAATCCGATCCACCGTTTATATCGTTCCTAGGGTAAAAACCTCATTTCGGACCCATCCGTACACTCAGATCCATAATCCGGATCACCGTTTAGGATTTATTGCATTTATTTGGCGTTTCCAGTGTGAACGCACTGAAAATTTAATTTTGGCCACTCCGGGGCTCGGAATCGCACGTCGTCTGAAGGCGCTGCTCTGGAATATCATCAAGAATATTCCAAAGTCTTTCGCAGCAAAAACTAGGTTCTTACAATGATGGTTCCAAGACGGGCACGACTGGAGGATCTGTTGGTGGTCTCTGATTAGCCATATTTGGTGTCTGATCACAGCCCTATAACTGGTGTAAAACTAGAGGAAATCTAGGTGGCATGACTCTACAAGGTCAACCACACCCTTGGTTAAAGATTATCAAAGAATAAAACTTAGAAGTGCAAGAAAATAATAGGATAAATTAAATAATTCAAGTTATTAAAAACATGGATACACGACGTGTATATCCTCTACACAACATGTTCCTTTAAGCCATCACATGGGCATGTACTCCCGCCAACCCTGGTTGTGTAACACCCCATACACACGACATGTTGTCCTAACACACGGCATGTACGTAAATCTTATTCCTCTTTTTAAGTTATTCTACAAGACTTAACCCACGCGGTTCTCCTAGAGAAAGACTACACGACGTGTTTTTTCCAAAAATAGCGTGTACTAAAAGAACTTCACTGACCTGTGTTATTAGTCACAAGGCTAGTTACATGAATGACTCTACACGGTGTGTTTTTTCCAGACATGGAATGTATTAACTACCCATCATCCACTCGTGTCGTTAGTCACACAATTGGATACATAGTCTCTACAACATGGCGTGTACATCTGGTGCATGGCGTGTCCCCCAAAAATTTCCCAACCCCATGTTTCTGCCCACACATCCCTATGAAATGGTTAGAGACTACATGGCATGTACATATATTACACGGCATGTAAATAAAAAAAATAGTTTCTTCCCAAATAGAAGGATACATGGTGTGTATTTATCATTACACGTCGTGTGTTCTGGGTTTTTCCAGACAGTAAGCCTCAGAAACTACTCCGGAACCCAGAAAATCACTATAAAGAACATTAAAGTTCCAAATTCTGATCCATGGGGGCCCATACTCCCCGCGAATCAAATCTTGGGATCTTATACATGTCATATTCAAGCATAAAAGTGCAATGATCCACCAAATTCTGATCCATGAGGGCCCATAACACCTCAAATACCAAAGTTTGGCATTCATTCAAATGAAACCTTAAAAATTAGAAATACCCTATCAAACATCAGGTATTCTATCAAGGAATCTATCACAACAACATGCATATCTAGCAGAACATCTATCACAACAACATGAAATCAATAATGCACCCTAAATGGCATGGAAAGAATGCATGACATGTGATTTATAGCATGTTCATATATGATGCATGAGATGACATACCCTCATATCATCGGGTTGCAATAGAAATAGAAACCTCAATATTATCAATGTTAATAGCACAAAACTTGTGAATCACCTGGTGGTTAAATCAAATCAACTGTAATAATTTCAAAACCATAAAAATCACAATATATGAGGTAAATTGGGTTTTCCTTGTACAGGGGTTAGCTACTCCAGGGAACAACTTATTAATAAGTACTTATTCTGTACTATCCCTAACTATATGCTCCAAATAGTAATTCAAGAAGAAGAGAATTCCTCTGATACCACTTTGTAACATCCCAGTTCTAGAATCCACCCAGAGGTGCCTCGTACCCGGTTGGTCACATGGCCTCAAGCGCATTTCCCCAAATGCCAGAGGTTTCCGACTAGCAGCGAGGGTCTTAGGTGTGATAGTGGGGAAACATATTCACTCATTAGTAGAGTAATGCAGGGGAAATAAATAGATAATAATAACGGAAATAGTGATAATACCATACAACAGTAAACAACAGAATATTGAAGAAATAAACAAATGGAGAACATATATAAATGATGCATGATACATATGTCTAGGAAAGAATCCAAACAAGTCACAATGCTAGAATACAGTACTAAACCAAAGTACAAAGAAAACAAATAAAATCCAATAGTATCGCAAAACTCATCTTGGTCTCATGCTCTCTAGCTCCACAGCAATCAAGTACCTGAAGTAAAAGGGTATTTGCCCTTATCTAGACCTACAGCAATATAATATTTTTGGGCCCAAAATCAGGAGCCAAATAGGGTGTGAGATGAATCATAGTAGGCAACCACGCAAAGATTTATGCCTAACAGTCAGTGAATATATATATATATATATATATGGCATCCAATAATTAAAATGAAGCAATAAACAAGGAATTACTCAAATTAAACGGTCCTATAGTTTCAATTACATCATTTACATTTAAAATTTTAACCAAAAAATTACAAATACAAGCAACCCTCTGGGTAGTTATCACAGCCTAACCCCTCTAGTTCAAATTACAATATGGTTATAACAAAGACTCTCTGAGAAAACACTCACCAAAAATTCCCCATGTGGACTCATGTAAATCAAAGACTCTCTGAGGAAGCACTCACTGTCATTTCCCCATATACCCTTTTAACGGTAAACTACACACACTCTGAGGAAGCACTCAAATTCAATTCCTCATGTGGTCTCATTACGTATCTATAGACACTCTGAGGGAGCAGTCAATGTCAATCCCCCCTATGGTCTCGCAGCGTGATAATTATAATAGACTCTCTGGGAAAGCCCTCAACGTCAATTTCCCTTATGGTCTCACTACACCAGGTTCTCGCAGCCCCGTGTAAAGAAATCGTGCACAAGGATAATCAGCAGCCAAAGTAAACATCAAAGTACTACTTCGCTAATTATCTACAAGGCATAACATAACATATCAGATAAAATAATAACTCTATCCTAACAACACTAGGAATGAAAACAAAAGGCCTACTGGAAAAGCTAGACCAAATGGTCAAAATCAAACAAACATGGGAAAACACATCCATAGCATTGCAATTAACCCTATTCACAATCAACAGCCTGTATTTAAACATACAAGGCATAGCTGTAATTAATGGGGTTAAAATCCATAAACATGTACTACCCCGAATGAGGGTATTAGGCACTTTTTCATATATAACTCAAAGACTAACTACAAAAAGGCACAAACCACCTACCTCGGTGTTGTATGATCAATATACGTGAGCCTCAGGCCTTGAATCTCCCTAGACTGTAGATCTACAAAAACGTCTAAAATTTTCAACCGATGATATCTCATGAGAGAGAAGAAATCAATAGACGAGGCTCTAGAAGAAGGAAGAGCTTGCCGTGGTTATTCCAATGCAATCGACAACAGTCAATTCGGAGAACACACGGAGAGTCGGGGGCTCAGATAAGAATCAGTGGTCTCGTTCTCTCCTGGATGACACGGACCTAGAAGAAGATTTTTTGTGAATGAGACACGACCCCAGTCCATTTAATGAAATAAAAATAAAGTACACAGTGTGTTCTTCAATGCTACATGGCATGTACTTGATTTAACCGACCTCCTCTTTAGGCGGTCTCCAGGTCACCCCACATGACCATGTGTTTGTCCATTACATGCCAGCACACGGCTACCCGTAGCAATCGAGTACACAGTGTGTACTCCAAAGTACAAGGCATGTACTCCTTAAATTTTTAGATTCTCTTCTTTTCCTTAAAAAACTAGAAATGAAAGACATGCCTGAAAAGAAGATCCGAGTTCTTACAAATCATTCTATGTAACAATTTTTTTACATGTCGATATATATATATATACATATGTAATTTTATTCCATACCCATAATTTTATCTCATATTCTTACATGTTTTTCTTGCACAACCAAAATATGTAATGATTGTTTAGTATATCTATTTGTATATATATATATATATTACTAAATAACATAAAGTCAGAAATTAATAAATCACTTATATATTTATAAATAATAAATTTATATTTTAGGTTAAAGAAAAGTTTTTCCATGATTCATTTATATATATATAGACATGACAAGGAATTAGTATTACACAATATCGCAAAATAAAATCATGTTATTCAAGACTTTGATAAAAATATAAGTTTTTAACAAGAATCAAAACTTATTTTTGATAAACATAAAATAACTTTTTTCAAGAGAACACAATTGATCTTATGACACTGCTCTGTTTAAGATCATGATTTGATAAATAAAAATATTAAATATTGAATTTGAACTTATAATTAGATAATTAAAATTATTAAAATACCACAATTTATAGAATTAGAAAATTAAATCCTCAATGACATAGATAATTTCATAGTGAAGTTCAATTCTAAAGAAAATATGTGTTGCAACAGATTTAACATAATTTTCATAAAACATAAATTATGTACATAAATGAATAAAATAATGGAATATTTATGAATTTGAATATAGTTATGTATGTAAATCCACTTCATCATATTTTTAAAAACACAAAATATAAATCATATAAACAAAATTATCCCTTACATATCATAATAAAAAAAGAATAGCAAGGAAAAGAATTATGAAAATGACTATAACTTCACCCTTTCACAAGTTAAATTAAAATTTGACATTAAATCTTTATAAATAAAATTTTTTCAATAAATTATATAACCTCCTTATTTGATTTGTAGCAGAGAAAGAGAAGCAAACCATTTCTCTTACCTCAGAGAAATGACCCAACATCACTTATGTCAATTTGAACACATAAGAACACGAACAAAAAAATAAAGAAATCATCACACTACTGAGACATGTGTGCAATAGGTAGTGTAGAACTCAGAAAAGGAAAAAAGTAGAGAAGTAGAATTGGTCTTCTATTTATAGACTCAATTCATAGAGCTTGTGGTGCAATATTGAGTTTAAAATATATCAATTCATTTATGAAATTAGAAAATGTTGACAGATTCAATTTAATAAAAGTAGTATAGGGACAGTTTCTGGACAATTCACACAAAGTGAGAACACAAATAGTAAAAATATAGAATATAAAATTTGTATAATCAAACACCAAATGAAACAGATTCATCCAAAGAAGAGAAACAATACAAAATATACCGATTCATCATAAAATGAAGTTAACATGACAGTTGAAAAAAACAGTTGCGGACCAAAACAAAACACTTGTTTCTCACAGTCTGATGTAAAACGGAAAACAAAGTAGGATGAAAGGTGACGAAAAAACATGTTAAATGAAGAACAGAGACATCGATGAAGTAGAGAAGAAATTGACGTGCATATCAATGTTAGTCAAGGTCGATAAAGTATTTAAACAAAATCAGAAACCTACTTCACCTATATATCCAAAGAATCGAACCCCAATATAACCCGAGACAAACCCTAACCACAAATATCCATCATCAGTGTTGGGATTTGACTTCCCTAGACTCCACCTCGATCGCGGTCGACACTGCTGAGAGTGCCTCCTCCTAGCTCGGCAGCTCGACTTTGACCCGTCCCTCAGTGTTGGCCTGTGCGACTCCCATGACTCCTCCTGTTGGAGTGGCATTTCATGACTCCAACAACTGAATGTGGACCACTGAAACCCTAATATTGAACACCTCAGTGCCGTGATTTCGAACCCCCGGAACCCCCGGAACCCTCGGTCCCCAGCGTGACTGGACTTCCCCCCACCCTTAACCACATTTCCTTTTCTATTTTTTTATTTCATTATTATTATATATGTAATTTTTATTTAATAAACTTTATAAAAGTTATCATAATATTATAAGTTTAATTTATACATTAAAATTTGTAAAATAATTTTATTACCTAATAATATTTTATACAAAAAAAAATATTCATTTTATTAATACATTTATTAAAAAAAATTATAATAAAATATTTTATTTAGAATATTCAGTATTCATTTACTAAATTATACTATTTTAAAATTTTAATATATTGAAAATATTAATAATACATTTTTTTAGTTGGGGTTTGGCTTAGTGGTAAGCTCCCCGTAATCTTACATGAAAAATGGGGGTTCAAAACCCATTGGGCGCAAGTGTTGTAGTAGTATTGTTGTGGAATTGTAGCAGCGGCGACACTATAGTGGCGCCAGGACAGTATAGCAGTGGCAGGACACTGTAGTAGTGGCGGGTACTATATGGTACTCTAGTAGGCAGGTACGGTAGCATTACTATTCATAGAATGGGGCTTGGGCCAAAATATTTGGGCCTATGGGCCATATAATGGGCTATATTCCCACTGGGCCTTCAGGCTATTTAATGGGTCTCCCTCTACCTTGTTTAAAGAGGACTTTTCTTTTATTTAATAATAAAAATGAGGCTTCAGCCCCAACCTTTTAAAAAAATTAATAATACATTTTTTTGGCTTACATTATATCAAGATAATGCTACTTAAATAACTTTTTCTCTGAAATGATTTTCGAAAATATGACATACATGGTTGTAATTAGGGTGAAAATGTGGTTCAATAAGATCAAAATAAATTTTTGATGAATAGTAACTTTACCCTTGGGAATAGTAATTTTACCTCTATGAAAGGTAATTTGACCAATCGAATAGTTACCTCTCCTAAGGAAGTATAAATATGTTTTAGTCATCTTAAGTGGAAATGTGATATATTTATATCATAGTATAAGTAAATAAATATTTTAGAAATTATTTTTTAAAGTATTAGTATTTTATTTATTTTATTTAATTTAAAATTAAATTTATTTTTATAAAATGGCCTTGATTTTTGAATTCTACATGTTGAAAAATGGTTTCGGTGAATTTTTGGGATTTTTCTAAAACAGTTGATTTTTTCGGTGAATTGTAAAAATATAGTTTTGGGTTTTCTGTAAGTTTAATAACATCATAGCTATGTAATAATGATATAATCATGATGTAATGATGATTTAATCATGATGTGATCATGATTTGATCATGATGTAATCGTGATGTAATCATGATGTAATTGTGATGTAATAATGATGTAATCATGATGTAATAATAATGTAATCATGATGTAATCATGATGTAATCATGATGTAATAATGATGTAATCATGATTTAATAATTATTTAAGTCTCTTAAGGATTAAAATATGATGGGTAAGCCTGTGGTTTTTCAAATACCACTAATAGGGTGTATTTTGGAATTAATAAAATATTCCCTCACTTTTTCTATAAATACCCACCCATTACATTGTTTCCCTTCATTCCAAAATCATTCTTCACAAATTTTTGATAGTATTACCTCCAAAGGAGTTCTTCCAATGTGTCCTCAATCCCCCAAGGTCTCGATCTTAGAGTTTTAGAAGTTACTCTTTAAGGTAAGAGAATTATCAAACTTCTCTTTTCCTTTCAAGTTCTATTTTATGTGGTATGTCTTTAAAATTTCCATATGATGTTCTTATTTACATTTTATTCCATCCCTATACAATATTATGATTATTTTATGAATGGGTGACTCATTTCCCTCTCTTTTTAATGTTTTCTAATACTATGTTGCATAGTCGTTATGCTACAGAATTTTCGTCTCAAAATCTCTCTTTTTCTCAAGTAATTCTTTTATTTTATTTATGTGAATACTCAAACCTATTTCATTTATAGGGGTATTCATCAAGACATAAAAATTATTTATTTTATTTTATAATTAACATACATAAAACCCTCATTCCCTTTCCATGGGTTATAAATGACATAATGATCATGTTTTTAAGCAATTTTTAAAACGTTGTGATTTTGATATGAAACTCATTTCTTTTATTCTCTTTGGGTTATTAATGAAATGTTTGATTATGATCTATGTGGATCATGTGAATATAAATAAATATTAAGGGTGTGTCTTAATAGCGCTCCAATGCATTGGGTAAAGAAATTAATCTCTAGAGATGACAACTTTTACGATACCTTGGTGAATAACCTTAGAAATTTTTATGAAACCATGGAGATGGACCTTGGTGATATGCTTATTACTGTATAAATTAAATGTTGTAGAAACATTTTCAAGTTATGATTCATGTTGTTTTTATTATGATATTCCTATTTTTTCATTGCTCATGTCTTTATATATTTCATCATGTTCTTATTGATATCACAAGTAAATTGTTTCCCTTGTTTACCCTTACTAGGCCTTATTCTCACCCTTTCCTTTGATGTATGTTATCAGGTTATGAGATTCATTAATTTTACATAGGATGAGCCTATTATGAATCCTTACAAGTGGATTATAAGAATTCATTTTTTTCATGTATTATGTACCTTATTCCCAAGACATTAAACTTTAAAGTCCCTCTGTTTGTAAAATGTAATGAAAAGATATGTAATAAAAAGGTGGGATACCATAGTTGGTATCAAAGGATAGTTTAGTTATTTGTGGAAATTAGGATATGAAAACTTTAGGAAGAACCCTAAAAAAAGTTTAAATATATGAAAACTTCTGATATTTTGATGAAATATTAAATAAGTGGTTTCCGAACAAATAAGTCTTTTTCTGGATACGAACAAGTGGATGTGGCTCTCACAAAGATGTACCTAGGAGTAAAAGCAGAAAACACCACTTTGAGCTAGACTCGAAGTAGAACTATTGCACGACAATGGGCCTTGTTTTACTCTTGATTTGAGACTCTCAGGGGGATATGTTTTTTTAATCATAAGATTTTTATGAATCATTATGAAGGATTTATAGACAATTTAATTGTTGTTAAAGAATAATATTTTTTTAAGATTGATTTTTTATGACATAAAATTACTTTATAATTATAAGATTCCTAATAGTAATAAATTTATAATAACATAAAATTGTGAGGATGCGATTTCTTTAAGGGGGGAAGAATGTAACGACCCAAAAAATGTACTTCTTTTATTAATAGATCTCTTTCCTTCCAATAAATTTTTATTATGTTTTACAATAGAAGCACATATAGTGACTTTTAATTTCATAAGAAGATCATACATCATGAATAAATTTGGATTAGTACAACTATGAAAAATAATGTGATATACACATTTAAGAATAGGTTTCTTAATAAAATATATTTTTAACTAAAGAAAATTTGATAAATAGACTTTTAAGACCAAAATTTTACTTTTCAGAAATGATATAATTATTTTAATAAATTAATGTATTATGAATAATGATTGTTGTAATGAAATAGTGTGATTAAAACACCCCCTTTTAAATGTAAATGATCAAATAATTTTATTTTTTAAGTGTCATAAATTTCACAATGCAATTTAACTATGCATTTTCAATTCTCTGTTATTTTTAATAACTAAAGATTTTTATAAATAAAAAGTTAAATTTCTCGTAGTTAAAAAATTATTATGGTAATATAAACTTCATTTTTTAATTTCAAATGTCAAAATTAATCTAGGATGAATTATTAGAAGTCTTCTAAAAAGTTTCAATCTTTTAGTATTTGAGGAATAGTGTTTTTTTATGAATAGTATTCGATGAAGTGTTTTTTTGATGAATAGTAAAAACTATTTTTATATTAAATAAATTTTTCTGTGAAATTATTTTCAAAAATCAGACATTGTTGAAATCAGGGAGAAAAATGTTTTTCAAAAAGATAAAAAAATGTGAATAGTGACTTTACCCTTTGGAATTTTAATTTTACCCTTATGAATGGTAATTTGACCAATGTAATGGTAACCTCATCTAGGTATAAATATTTTTTAGTCATCTTAAGTGGTAATATGATATATTTATACCATAATATAAGTAAATAAATGCTTTAGAAATTATTAGTTAAGTATTAGTATTTTATTTATTTAATTTAATTTAAAATTAAATTAATTTTTATAAAATAGAGTTAACTTTTGAATTCTACACATTGAAAATTGGTTAGGGTGATTTTTTTGGGATTTTTTTGAAACACTTGATTTTTTCGGTGAATAGTAAAAATATAGTTTTGAGTTTTCGGTAAGTTTAATGACATCATAGATGTGTAATAATGATGTAATAGTGATTTAATAATGTTGGTCGACTCTTAAGGATTAAAATATGATATGAGGTGTCTCAATTGGCCATTACCATGGGAAAATATCATGGTCAAGCTCATGGTTTTGCAAATACCACTAATGAGGTATCCTTTGAAATTAATAAAATATTCCGTCACTTTTTCTATAAATACCCACCCATTAATTTGTTTCCTTTAATTAAAAAAACATTATCCATGAATTTATGATAGTATTACCTCACAAGGAGTCCTCTCAAGGTGTCCTAAATCCCCCAAGGTCTTGATCTTAGAGTTTTAGAAGTTACTCTTCAAGGTAAGATAATTCTCTAACTTCTCTTTTCCTTTCAAGTTCTCTTTTATGTGGTATGTCTTTAAAATTTCCATACCATGTTCTTAGTTTTATTTTATTATATCCATATACTATATTATGAGTCTTTTATTAATGGGTGACCCATTTCCCCTCTCTTTTTAAAGTTTTCTAAAACCATGTTGCATAGTTGTTATGCTGGAGAATTTTCGTCTCAAAATCTCTCTCTTTTTATGAAGAAATTCTATTATTTTATTTATGTGAATACCCAAAACTATTTCATTACCAAGGGTATTCATAAATAAATAAAAATGATTTATTTTATTTTGGAATTGACATATATAAAACCCACATTCTCTTTCCATGGGTTATAAATGACATAATGATCATGTTTTTTAGCACTTTTTAAAACGTCATGATTTTGATATGAAACCCATATATTTTAATCCATTTGTGTTATTTATTAAATGATTGATTATGATATATGTGGTCACATGAATATAAATTCATATTAAGTGTGTGCCTTGATAGCACTTCAACACATGGGGTAATGAAATTCATCTCTAGAGATGACACGTTTTACGATACCTTGGTGAATAACCTTGGTAATTTTAATGATTTTCTAGGGATGGAACATGGTGATATGATTATGAATGAATAAATTAAATATTGTAGCCACATTTTAAAGTTATGATTAATGTTATTTTTATTATGATATTCCCCTTTTCCATTTCCCATGTCTTTATATATTTTATCAAGTTCTTATTAATATGACAAGTAAATTGTTTCCCTTGTTTACCCTTATTGGGTATTTTTCTTTCCCTTTCCTTTGATGTATGTCCCAAGGATATAAGATGCACTAATTGTAATTAGGATGAACCTATGATGAAGCCTTAAAAATTGATTAGAATAATTCTTTATATTTTCATGTATTATGTACCTTATTTTCAAGACACTAAACTTTAAAGATCCTCGGTTTGTAAAATGTAATGGAAAGATATGTAATAAAAAGGCGGGATGCCATAGTTGGTATCAAAGGATAGTTTAGTTAATTATGGAATTTATGATATTAAAACATTAGGAAGAACCCTATTGAAAAGTTTAAATATAGTAAAACTTCTTGATATTTTGGTGAAATGTTAAGTAAGTGGTTTCCAAACAAATAAGTCATTGTCTAGATACGAACAAGTGGATGTGGCTCTCGCACAGATATAACTAGAGGTAAAACCCGAAAACAACGCTTTGATCTAGACTCGAATGAAAACTAGTGCACAACAAAAGGACTTGTTGTACTCATTTTTTGACACTCCTGGAGGATATGTTTGTTTAATCATGATCTTTTTATGAATCATTATAAAGGATTTAAAGAAAATCTAATTTTTGTTAAAGAATAATATTTTTTAAGATTGATTTTTAAGACATAAAATTACTTTATAATTATAAGATTCATAATTGTAAAAAATTAATAATAAGAGAAAATTGTGAGGACCCAATTTCATTAAGTGCAGAAGAATATAACAACCTGAAAAAAATGTACTTTTATTTTTGGATCTCTTTCCTCCCAATAACTTTTTATTATGTTTTAAAATAGAAGAACATAAAGTGACCTTTAATTTCATGAGAATATCATACATCATGCATAACTTTGGATTAGTACAACTATGAAAAATAACGTGATATACACATTTAATAATATTTTTTCTTAATAAAATATATGTTCAACTGAGGAAAATTTGATAAATAGACATCTCAGACCCAAATTGTACTTTTTAGAAAATGATATAATTATTATAATAAATTAATCTATTATGAATAATGATTTTTTTCATGAAATAGTGTGATTAAAACACCCCCTTTTAAATGTAATTGATAAAATAATTTTATTTTTTTTAAGTGTTAGAAATTTCAATATGCAATTTAATTATGAATTTTCCATCCGCTATTATTTTTAATAACTAAATATTTTTATACATAAAAAGTAAAATTTATCATACATAGAGAATTATTATGGTAATATAAACTACATTTTTGAATTTCAAATGTCAAAATTAATATATGCTGAATTTTTAGAAGTTTTCTAAGAAGTCACAATTTTTTAGTGTTTGATGAATAGTGTTTTTAATGAATAGTATTTGATTAATAGTAAAAAAATATTTTATTATTAAATAAATTTTTATTTGAATTGATTTTCAAGAATCAGACATATATGGTTGTAATCAGGGTGAAAAATGTGGTTCAATAAGATCAAAATAATTTTTTTGAAAAATAAATTTACCCTTTAGAATAGTGATTTTACCCTTATGAATAGTAATTTAACCAATGGAATAGTAACCTCCCCTAAGGAAGTATAAATATGTTTTAGTTACCTTAAGTGGTAATGTGATCTATTTATATCATAGTATAGGTAAATAAATGTTTTAGAAATTATTAGTTAAGTATTATTATTTTGTTTATTTAATTTAATTTAAAATTAAATTAATTTTTATAAAATAGAGTTCACTTTTGAATTATACATGTCAAAAAATGTTGGGGTGAATTTTTGGAATTTTTCTAAAATAGTTTTTTTTTGTGAATGGTAAAAATACAGTTTTGAGTTTTCGATAAGTTTAATGACATGATAGTTTTGTAATAATGATGTAATCATGATGTAATAATGTTGGTAGAATATTAAGGATTAAAATATGATATGAGTTGTCCCAATTGGCCACTACCATGATAAAATACCATGAGCAAGATCATGGTTTTGCAAATACCACTAAGGAGGTATCCTTTGAAATTAATAAAATATCCCCCCACTTTCCCTATAAATATCCACCCATTCCTTCATTTACTTTCATTTCAAAATCATTATCCATTAATTTATGATAGTATTACCTTCCTAGGATTCCTCTCAAGGTGTCATCAAACCCCCAAGGTCATGATATTATAGTTTTAGAAGTTACTCTTCAAGGTAAGGGAATTCTCAAACTCCTCTTTTCCTTTCAAGTTCCCTTTTATGTGGTATGTCTTTCAAATTTTCATACCATATTTTTATTTACATTTTATTTTGTCCATATACTATATTATGATTCTTTTATGATTGGGTGACTCTTATCCCCTCTATTTTTAATTTTTTTTTAAACCATGTTGCATAGTCGTTATGCTGTAGAATTTTCGTCTCAAAATCTCTCTCTTTTTCTTAAGAAATTATTTTATTTTATTTATGTGAATAACCAAACTTATTTGATTTCCAGGGGTATTCATCAATACATAAAAATTATTTATTTGATTCTATAATTAACATACATAAAACCTTCATTCCATTCCAATGGTTTATAAATGACATAATGATCATGTTTTTGAGCACTCTTTAAAACCCACTAGTGCAGAAAACATTTTTTACGGTGATTTTTTTTTATTTTTTATGTCAGATTTTGGTCGAAGTTATTACAAGAGATGTTATAAAAAAAAAATTTACGTCGGTTATTTTAAAACTGATGTAAAAAACATAAATTCAAAGCGTTTTTCACATCGGTTTATAAAAACCCAACGTGGAAAACACTTCAGAGTCTTGGTTTATTACATCGGTAATTTAATAACTAACGTGGTATATACTCTTTCACATCGGTTATTATATAACTAACATCATAAATCACTCCTCTGAAACATTTATCACGTTAGTTATTTTCATAACTAACGTGATAAACCTATCTTCCAAGCGGTTTCCAACGTTGGTTAAATAATAACCGACGTGAAAACATATCTACTACGTCGGTTATAAAATAACCGACGTAAAAAATATCCATTTCCTTTTTTTACGTCAGTTATAAAATAACCAACGTAAAAACCATTTCCCATGCATTTATTATATCGGTTTCCAAATAATCAATGTTAAAACTATTCCCAATGCATTTTTTACATCGGTTATAAAATAACCGACGTAAAAAGCAAATTTTTTTAAATAAAACTGATCAACCACTACTATGCCCTGCTAAAAGACCTGAAATAGACCAAAAACTTACCAAAAAAAGACCAGAACCCCCCCCCCCCCACTGGACTGCCCCCACCACCAATCAACCACTATTATGCCCTACCAAAAGACCTAAAACATACCAAAAACATACCAAAAACAGACTAAAACCCGACAACAAACAAACCAGAACCCCCCCCCCCCCACCCCACTGTACAGCCCCCACCACACCCCTGGAAACCCCCCACCCCACCCCACTAGACACCCCCAAACCAAAACCCAACCAGAACCCCCCCACCCCCTGGACAGCCCCCACCACACCCCTGGACACCTCCCACACCTCACTGGACACCCCTAGACCAAAACCTGACCAAAACCAGACCATAACCCCCCACCACCACCACCACACCCCTAGACACCCCCACACCCCTGGACTTCTCCCCAACCCCTGGACATCCCCTGGATAGCTGGTGTTGGGAGAGGAGGTGCCGCCATCCCTCTGGGGGCTAAACGTCGCAGGAAGGTACTCATCACTCTCACATGCGAAGCTTGAGCTCTCAAAATGTTTCACCAATGATTTCTTCCCCTGTAAAAATCATTAATTCTATCACATTTATGGAAGTATAACTAGGGGAAATGCCATCATGGGTGACTAAAATACCTGGATCTTGGCAGTGGCAATCTCTTGGAGCATCATTTTCAGTCCCGCAAGATCCGGGAGATTGCCACAGGCAAGATCCAGGTATTTTGGTCACACATGACGGAATTTCCCCTGGTTATATTGGCATAAAAGTGATATAATTAATGATGTTTACAGAGGAAGAAAGAATTGGTGAAGCATTTTGAGAGCTTAAACTTCTCATGTGAGAGTAATGAGTACCTTCCAGCGACGTTCAGCCCCCCCCCCCCCCCCCCCCGAGGGATGGAAGCGCCTCCTCTCCCACCCCCCTCAACTCCCCCCCCCCATCCCCATAGACACCTTGGACACCCCCACCCCACTGGACTGCCCTCCCACACCCCTGGAAACCCCCCTCACCCCACAGGACACCCCCCACACCTCTGGACAGCCCCCCACTCCCCTGGACAGCCCTCCCACCCTCCTGGAAATGCTCCCACCCCCTGGTCTCCCCCCCACTCTCATGGACATCCAAGACACCCCCACCCCACCGGACAACCCTCTCACACCCTTGGATACCCCCACCCACTGAAGACCCCCCACAACCTTGGAACCCCTCCCCCTCAGACCAGAATCCATACCAGAAAAACCATCATAAGTAGACCAAAACAAGAAGTAGAAAAAAATTAAACATTCGCATATATAACATTAAAAACTTACAATGTCAACTTAAAAAAAACTAAATCCAACCCAAATGACTACCAAATACACAATTACAATGACAATATTAAAAATTACATTTTACACTACAAACAATTAAAATTCAATCAAACCTGTAAAATAATTTGACCATTTCACTTGTAAGTGTTTGACGTCTTGAGAACTATAGGGTTGAAGGTCATCAAATAGCTACAAATTAAAAGGATAGTAGTTAACAGGTATAATGAATAAATAAAATGAAATATTATGGAAAATTTTAAAAGTAAATCTTACCAGGTCAAAGATCACAACTGTTCCAGTTGTTATTATTTCATACATAAATCTTAACATATAATATACGCACTCGATGATGCCTTGTTGTTCATGAAATTTATGTTTGAATGAGTGTAAATTCAATATATTATTTTTATGTAATAAATCAAAAAGTACAAATTATAAATGGATATTTACCTTTACATTTACTTATTTGATCTTCACAATCCTTTTATTTGTGTTTTTTTGAAAGTAGACTCATCCCCTGTTAGAAAATAATACGAATGGGATAAATTTAAAATTAATTATAATATATAAAACTATTGAGACATTGAAACTTAATTTTCCAAAATTTTCTTAAAACTTTCCCACACATCGCCATGGACAGAGTATATCCAATAAAGTTTTCTCTCCCTTGGGAAAAAAACACCTAACATCCAATGATCACTGATAAAAGAAAATTTAAGGTTTGTGGTTTTTTATGTTAAAAGATAATGAACTCTTTGAGAGAGATGTGTTTCATACCTCTCACAAAAAGGAATCATCCAACATTGTGTGACTACATTCTGTTCAAATATTTCAGCAATATAAATCATTCTTTGTTCCTCATCCAATGCACATGATTCAGGGGAAATCAAACGTGGGTCCATGAATCCATAGACATTTGTCTGCTCATTCTTCTCACAAATGTTATAAAGATACCTAATACAAAACAGACATAAGTATACATTTTTAATAAATATAACGTAGGGAAAAGGTGTTAATACTTACGTGGAAAAAATTTTCACCACATTGATGCCCAACTTATCTCAAGTAACAAGCTCCATGATATCAGTTTTCACAATCCCCACAGTTATTTCACATCTAAAAACATGAGCTTCCATTAGAAACTCATAATGATCTGCCAACAAATTTTAATATCTTGACAATCTTTCAGGACTACTAGAATCTATATCTGATGTCATAAAAATTTGTCTTTGTTGTTGTCTATACAGTATTTCTTTACCTTTAAAGTATTCCTGTAAAAATAAATAGAAAAATATATTAGTTTTCAAATTATAAAACAACTTTAATAAAAAAAAATAGAAGATATAACATACATACCACTATGGTAATGAGTCGCAGAAGTCTGGATGGCCAAATTAAAAAATGGCTGATACTATGTCCAACTGGCATCACCTCATCTGTAGGTAATGGTACTTAAACTAATCTATCTATAATATCCTATATAGCGACCCTATGATTCTCTACCTCTAATTGTTGATGATGAAATGTATCTCCTATACAATATACCATCCCATATGCAACTATATGATGCTGAGGATCATCAACATACAACTCACAATAAGTAGGAAGCTGAGGCGGAGGAGTAGGATAAAAAATGGGGTCTGTAGGCTGAGGTGGTGGAGTGGGAGCTACTGGTGGAGGTGGAGGATAAATAATGGGGTCTGTAGGGGGAGGTGGAGGAGTGTGATCTGCAGTCTGAAATTGTCTTTTCATGTCTGCAGACATAGACTGTACCGACGCTCTAATATTTTCCTCCATCTTCGCATTAATATTATGAACTTCAGTCTCAAAGGATTCTATTTTTTTATAAACACCCTCAACGTAAGAAGTTGAAGAACGTGACAACACTTTTCTTACTGATACTCCTTTCGGATATCCTCGTACATGACCAGGATGTTCGGGCTTTCCCAATGTTGTAGATAAAATATCTTGCCTCCCAGAAGCTTTAAATACCCCATGTGAGCTCTTCTCTTCAAGATAATCATGTATTAATAAATTGAACATTTCTGTAATGATTGAAATTACATGAAGAATATAGTTAACTTAAATAACAATCCTCTCAGATACAATTCTCAAATCTTCTGAAAGATATTTCCCTTTTTTCCCATATGAGATCTCTTCCATTTTTCATGTCTAGATGTATGGGATGGAGGGGCCACCTCTCCCAAGATTGAAGACTCAGCTCTTAGTTTTTTTTAATTTTTCCTCCGTCATTTGTTCTTCCAATAATGTATACCCTCCCCTAGATAAGCTATGAGGGTATACATTTTTATATTGGATCTCCTGATGATATTTCCTTGTTTTCTATAAATTAATAATAATAAATCATTAAAAAACATTAATAAGATCATTTATATAATAAAGCTTATAAAATTTTACAATTCCCTTAACAAAAATGAATCTTTTCTTCTAATTTCAACAAACTGTCTCCATGTTTCTTCATCTATGAAAGGATATATATGAAATGGATTTTCATGACTCATATGACCAAAAATGAAATCAAATGAGAGGGTTGATTTTAAATCCTTCCATCTCCTGGCAGCCATCGATAAGCATTTCTTCCTGACTCCTCCAGTGTCAGGAATATCAAATTTAATCTGATAAAGAAGAGGTTAAACATATTATATATACTAGAAACATTTAATGAATATGAAAACAATAGAAAAAGATATTACCAAAATCATCTCCCACGATTGAGAGATTATCGCTTTGTCTAAACTTCTCCAGTCATCATACAAAATGCTTACTTTTCTCTTACCCTAAATTAATACAAAACTCTTAAAATCTTTTGCATTTGGACCTCTAGGAATATCATCCTCATAAAACTCAATGAGTATCCTCTAATCCTCCGTACGGGCAAGTGATAATTTTGGTAAATGTGTGCACCCATGTTTACCAACTCTTGAACTTTTTGTCGTAATGGGAGCACATGAAGAAGATTGGGGAACATCAAGAAGAGCATATGAATGTTCCTCCCTAGAGGTATGACCAATATTCTCATCTCTAGAATCATGTGGTTGATCAACTAATTGATCTTTCATTATCCTTCAAATCAAAAAAACAAACATTAGTTCACAAATGTACAAATTCAAATATTACAATACTAATGTAAACATAAAATAGAAAATTGTACTAAGTTACGTAATAGTAAAAATGGTTAATATGGTAAGCATGTTAAACAATGATAAAGATGGTAAAGGTGGTAAAGATTGTAAACATGGTAAACATGGTAAACCTGGTAAACATGGTAAAGTAGTTGTCATTGAACAAAAATAATAGATATATAATTTATGTAATGGTAAACATGATAAAGTAAACTAAAAAAAATTAAAACAAACAAAAAAATATACTTGTTTGTTTTAATAAATTTTTTAATAAAGAAAAAACTTAAAGTATCTAACATTTTATGAAAATAATAAATGTAAACAGGAAATAAAAAAATGTTACCTGTAATTTTAGGAATGTACGAATGGATTGTTTTCCTAAATTCCTTCATTTTGATCGTTCCTTATGGCACAAACCATGTCTCCAACATGCTCATCATTATGTTATGTCAATCTTTCCATTGAAGTAGGGATCTCATATAAATCAGCATCTTCATAAAGTTTATCATCACCAACATATTGTTTTTTACCTTGTAAAACAACAGCTCACTGCATATCCGATTAATCTACTACATAGAAAATTTGTTTTGCATGTGTTTTCATTATAAAAGAATCAACTGTGACTTCCAATCTATTCAGATTAACAACTATCATCACAAATTCATCATGTCTAACACTGTTGTTACTGATAAACCATTATATTTAAAAACATGAACTTTAATTTTAAAGTAATCAACCTCCCATATTTCTTCAATCACTCCATAATATGCACTTGATGCATAAATTGGGTTTTTGTCTTTAGCACTCAAAAAATGCATTGCTTCTACAAACACCAATACACCACTATTCTGAACTGCACTTATGTTGTCCTGAGCTTTCGTATGAAATATATAGCCATTAATGTCATAATAGGGCCATGTTATCACATTTAAACATGGACCACCCACTACCCATTTTAATGTCTCTGATACATCTGATCTACCAAGAAAAGTCTTTTTAAACTATGACAAAAATGTTTTGTTGTGCTCATTCAAAATCCACATTTTTTCTTCTTTGGATGAAATTGTTTCAACTCATTAATATGCAATGTGATATACGGTTGAGCATCATCTATGTTATTCAAGATGTATAATTCTAACTTCTTCATCTTTTTAGCTGAAAATTATTTGACTTTAAAGCCACAAATACCCTTTCCCTCATTATTAACTCGTTCATGGAGAGATAGAGGCAAACTTATGTGTTGCGTGCAGCCAAGTAGCTTGTAAAAAACTCTGCAACCTCCTCAGAAATATAATTTTCAACAATGGAGGCTTCTGGTCGATATGGATTCTTAACATACCCCTTCAATATTTTCATATACCTTTCAAAAGGATACATCCAATGAAAATATATAGGTCCACAAATCTTTATTTCTCGAACCAGATGAATCATTAAATGCACCATTATAACAAAAAAAGTTTGAGGAAAATACATTTCCAATTGACAAAGTATACAAATTGCATCCTTTTCCAAAATGTTCAAAGCATTCACATCAATCACCTTATTAAAAATTGAATTGAAAAAATAACACAACTTCATTATAGTATTTCTAACATGGACAGGCAATATTTTATGTAATGCAACTGGTAGAAGTTGTTGCATCATGGCGTGAAAATCATGAGATTTCATACCTATCAACTTCAAGTCCTTCAATGAAACAAAATTTTTTACATTTGAAGAATAACCTTGAGGAACTTTGATATCATGAAGACACTGAAAAAATATAATTTTCTCCCTCTTGGATAATGTATGACAAGCTGAGGGAAGAAATGCTCTTCTTCCATTAGGAGTGGGAGATAACTCCAAATGTATTCCCATTGATAGTAAGTCTAATCTTGCATTCAACCCATCTTTTTTCTTTCCTTTAATATCTAACAATTTTCCAATCAAACTATCACTAATATTCTTCCCCATGTGCATGACATCAATATTATGTTTAACTTCATGATATCTCCAATATGGTAGCTCAAAAAATATTGACCTTTTCTTCCAAATATGTCTATCATTACAAGATTTATGTGTCTTTCCCAATGTCACATCAAGGTTTTCCACCCTCTCAAAATACAGATCAGGGGATAAAGTTTTTGGAGCAATATCAAATTCTTGTGAGCCATTGAATTCCTTTTTTAGCTTTCTATAAGAGTGATCCATAGGTAAAAACTTTCGATGACCCATGTACATTGTTTTCCTCCCATGATGCAATTGAAAATATGAAGTCTATTGTTAGAAAATTGGACATGCTTTATTCCCTTTAACACTGTATCTAGACAAATTTTCATATGCTGGGAAGTCATTTATAGTGAACATAAGCACTGAATGCAGTTGAAATTATTCCATTTTATAAGAATCATACACCCTAATACCATCCTCCCATAAAAGTTTCAAATTATCAATCAATGGTGACAAGAAAACATCAATATCATTGTTGGGTTGCTTCAGACCAGAGATCAGTATACTCAACATGACATATTTGTGCTTCATACAAACTTCAAGAGAGAGGTTGTAAATTACCAATAAAACAGGCCATGAACTATGTGTGCTACTGAGGGTTCGGTATGGATTCATTCCATCTGTGCACAACCCTAGTCTGAGATTTCTAATTTCATTTCCAAATGTAGGAAGATACCAAAATACCTTGGAATGGATATTTGTAATCTCTACATTAGCCTGTGATTTTTCTTTCACCTTATACCGTGATGCCCCACATTTAGGACACTCTGACAGAAATTCATATTCCTTCCTATATATCATACAGTCATTTGGACAGGCATGTATTTTCTTGTATCCCAATCCCATCGGTCATAATATTTTTTTGGCCTTATAATGTGAATTTGTAAGATCATTATCTTTTTGAAGAATTCCTTTCATCAATTGTAGAAGCTCTGAAAAAATTATGTCACTCCATCCATGTTTCGCTTTCAGGTTAGTCAATCTTAACACCGCTGAAAAAACCGTAAAATCTATACAACCAGGATACAATGGTTTTTCAGCATCACCATATAGACACACAAATTTTAGTTCTATCTCAATTTGTTCTGCTGCAATATCGTGAATCATTTCTTCAATTCCATCGGAGTTACCATCTTACAAATCATCATCATCATTATATCTGAAATTTCGTCCAGTTTCACCATGCCAAATCCAAGGGTTGTAACTCAGATTAAAACCATGGAAAATCAGATGATCTTTTATCTCTCTACTTTTCAACTTCTTCATATTCAAAAATTTTAGGCAGGGACAGAAAAAAATGTCACTACTTGGAACATTTCATTTAGCAAATTCCAAAAAGGCATCAACACCTTCCTCATATTCATTACTCATTTGATGTGTCGTAATCCAACTTCAACCCATTATTACCTATAACAAATATCAAAATTATACATCTTTTTAAGATAAGACAAATATATGTTTATATGAAAAATATCATAATTTGAATGAAAAACAATTTGAAATATAAAACAAATCTATGCGTATTTAAAAAAAATATGCTTGAAAATTATTTTAAAAATAAAATATGTTTAGATATAAGAGTTTTAAATTCATATTGGATCCTTTCTTCTTAAGGTTCATAAATAATACATCCTGGTGCAACTGGATACCAAATTCACCCTTCTGTAAAAAAGAAATATGGAGTGTAAATATTAAAATATGTACACATTCACTACTGAAAATTACACAGATCCTAACGATTTGAAACCTCTGGACACCCCCCCCTCTGGACACCCCCCCCCACCCCCAGAACACCACCCCCACCCCCTGTACACCCCTACCCCCTTGGACAACACCCTCACCCCATTGGACACCACCCCCACCCCCTTGATCACCCCCCTGGACACCACCACCCCCTTGGACAGCCCCCGACCCCCTGGACACCACCCCCACCCCCTTGGACACCCCCTAGACACCACCACCCCCTTGGACAGCCCCCCTACCCCTCTGGACAGCCCCCCTAGATAGCCCCCCACACCACCCCTCCCCAACCCCATTTATATATATAAATATCTTATATATTTATTTATATAATTATAATTATATAATTGTTATAATTATATATTTATTATATTTATAATTATATAATTATTGTAATTATAATTTTATATTTATTATAATTATATAATTATTATATTTATAATTCTATATTTATTATAATTCTATATTTATTATTATTATATTTATAATTATATATTTTATATAAATATACAATTATTATAATTATATATTTATCATATTTATAATTATATATTTATTATATTTATAATTACGTATTTATTATAATTGTATATTTATTATAATTGTATATTCCTTATAATTGTATATTTATTATAATTATTATTATATAAATATTATAGTTATATATTTATGGTAATTGTATATTTATTATAATTATATAATTATTATATTTATAATTATACATTTATTATAATTATATAATTGTTATAATTATATATTTATTATATTTATCATTATATAATTATAGTAATTATAATTATATATTTATTATAATTATATAATTATTATATTTATAATTATATATTGATTATAAATATATATTGATTATTATTATTATATTTATAATTATATATTTATTATAAATATACAATTATTATAATTATATATTTTACATTTATAATTATAAAATTATTGTAACTATATATTTAAATAAAAAAATTTAACCCATAAAATTAAAAATTTAAAATTAAAAACCCCCTTTAGCTGAAAAAAACCGTTAAGGGTGCCTCCCTATATTACTGAGTAGAGGACAAAACAACATCATGTGTAGAGTCATGTGTCCATGATTGTGGAGGCACGATAGGATCCCCCAAAGATAATGCAAATGCTATAGAGATATCAAATAAGTCGTCGCAGGATGGAGTGTCGTATGAAGTCTGTATAAGTTATGATATTATCCAGGCCCCATCTCATCAGAGGTCCAAATATATCAATCACAGAATCCTCTGTCTAATGCACATGATTTTCTCTCTACTGTGAAAGATCCTCTATCAGTTGTGCATGATCCTATCTTTGTGGTTTATGAGCCTATCTTGGTCATCACTCTCCATGTCATCATCTCTGCCCTCACCTCTATCACCGTCTTTGTCATTTGGTCAGTGGTGGTGGTGCATCATCCTCAATGAGCACAACAAGCACATCATCATGCTTAGGTGACTCGGTCGAAGCATGTGGATTGAGATATAATTCTGTCTTCTCATCATAAACACTCTCACGTAAGAAACATAAAAGATATCTAAGAGCTATCCAAACAGGATAAACTGCATCCCGCCTGATAAATTCCTCATCCTGAGAATCAGTGATATGTATAATCCACTCTGGTTTGTCTAACCACAAATCAAATAACATTCAAATTAAAATAAAACATGGCATAAAAATATATAATAAAATTTCTAAACATACCAATTATTGAACACCAATCTTACAACACGTAAAATACATGATAGTGTATCGTTGGTATCAAGATGCCTAATCCCATTGATCAGCTAACTAGAGGCGTGTTGCGGGATATCCATGTTGAAATATATTATATTGGGAATGTGTGTCCCAACACTCAATAAAAAGTGAATGATAGTGTGACCAATCCATCACCCACCTACCTATAAGCATAACAACATGTAATGCATCAACATGTCAGGGTGCAATGAGGATATGTTGCACATAACCAAACTATTGCATAACTTGGTATGGCTGGTGCCACTCAATGATGTAGAAGTGGATGAGTGACACCACTTCTCCACAATATCCGATCATAACTGTGTAGTATAATGGAAGCAAAGTGTAGATAAATCCAGTATACGGTGTCAGTGAAACCTGAAATTCCAACTCATAAAAGAATTTATAAATTACAGAAACAATGTTACTAAGTTATCATTTTAATGTCTCATAAAATTACTAACAAAATTAATTTTTCTATAAACAAATTTAATTTTTAACTTACATCAATGAGTTTTATAACATAAAAAATCCATTGAAAGTTATGCACACTATGCCTTGGAGTATGTACACAATGTTATGTATGACTTTATCTGGTTAAAAAAGTGATATATGGTAAGTTTATAAATGATATTAATAAATTTACAAAATAAATCAAACTAATGATGTAAATATACCAATGTCCTCGAGGACAGTCCTAAAAAAGGTGTCAGGAAAGTGGTGTTATAACTCTAAAAGCAATGCGTGAAAAACACTCCCAGACCCATATCCGTAACAGAGCCATATATCCTACAATCTGTTGTGACTATGCATGATATGTCATACAAAGACATCTATACACATGTGATAATACAATGGACCCTCAGTTGTATGTACCTGTCTGGTAAAAATCCTCAAGTAATGATAGGTACATCATGTGTACCATGGTGGTAGAGTATTATATACACAACATGCCTCCGATTAGCCACATAATAATACACACATGTGCATAAAGTTAGCATATCCCCATCAACATTATATGGAATCATGGATAAATGTTCATCAAGCCAATCCATGCATAAACGGGAACCCTGGAAGACCTGTGGTACGCCGACAATGTCAATGCCTAGTAGACGATGTATAACCTCACACCAATCGAGAATAGTCACACCCGTAACTGCATACCCATGGATAGGTAGACCAATCATATAGGATTCGTCCTCTAAATTAATCATCATATCCTCCTTAGGGAGATGTATTGTGTGTGTCTCTAGTTTGCATCTCTAAATTGGAAAAACAGTTAAATAATAATCAATAATCTTGAAGTTTCATATGACGACTCCATAAAAGCTAGCATGTCTGAGGTATGGAATAATGGTTGTCAGAGGGAAATCATGGTAAAAATGTTTTTCTCTATAGATAACAAGATGTCTAACAGTTCATTGCACGAACACGTCACGTGACACATGAGACCGTTGGGTAGTTAAGTGAGATTCCTCTATCTATATGTTTGAATAGTAAGACATCAGTAGTGAAAATTGTTTAATTATAATAATAAATTTTATTATAAATAAAAAATGATCGTACGATAAGAGAGAATCAAGGATTCCAATTAGCTCTCCAACCCAGAGAGAACTGTAACATTCCAACCAGCCTCATTGGGACTCAAGATGCATTCAATGATGACATGAAAAGGGGTGTCAACCAAAATCGATAATGAATATGATTATCCCTCAAAAAATAATTTTGAGGAGTTATAGTACACATAGACAACCTCACACATGTATTAGAAGGTCAAGATGACTTCAACATTCACTTTCAAGCTCTTTGAATAATCCAACAAGAAGGAGAACCTTTCCATGTAGGTAGGAGTAGGATAAAATGGAAATAGGGTGGGTTACACTTAAAAAAAAGAAATAATTAAATTCTTGAAGATTAAAAATCACTTTTTAAAAGTTTGAGGATAATAAAAACATTTTGAAGACTTTAAAAAGAATAACTGATACATGTAAAACAAAATAGAATGCGTAATAGAATAACTATATATATGTTTATAAAAGCAGAAGCATACAAGAATGAGTGATTCATAAATTAAATGATTAAACATATAAAAGTATGATCACAACATTATTAAAATATAAAATTAGAAAGCATAAATAAAAAACATGACTTGATAAAGGATTTTGACTAAAGTTATTTGATGAACCCCTACATCTCCCACCCAAATTGTTTAAGGGTTTATTGTATTAGTATCATGGATTTAATGGTATCCAAGATTCTAAAACTCCCTTTATTTCTAATTGGTTTTAATAAGAAACCAAAATACAATCAACCTTATATTTTTAATGGTTGCAGCTAGAAACCTCAAAGAGAATTAATCCCTTTCTTTTTATCCATTTTTTAAATAAACTCGAGTACCCTCACTTTAAAAGGTAGTGAGCACCAAAAATAAGAGATAAGAAAGGGGAGAAGATTTCTAAAAGTAATCTTGTTTTTTCACCATCCAAGTTCTCTCAAATAGATAAGAAGAATCACTATGAGATAATGAGAAAAATATATAACTGAGAATAATTTTATAATATGACCACACTCTTTATTGAAAGAAGAGATCACTTTAGATATTTTAGGTGAGAATTATATGAATACACAAAAGGGGTGAATTGTGTCCTTTAAAAAAAACTTGGATATTTAAAACTTAATCCCTCTTTATGATTTGGAAATAAATTTACCATTCTCTTCTTCAAATAGATTATGCAACAGAAATATAAGGAGAAAATGCAAAAAAAATTATAGTGGTTCATGAAACAAATATCCCCTAGTCCAATCCACCAATACTCTCTCAACGAGCTTGGTATTTCTCACTAGACATGTCCTCTTATCCAGAGACCTCAACAACTGAGTAAAGACAGATGACACTTTATAAAAAGTTAGGTTATTTTACAGGGAACCTTGATAGCCATAACTTAGTACAAGAATCAGACACTCCACCACGATTGAGTATAAGCAGTCGACACTTTATAAGAAAGAGATAAGACACAGATTATTGAAACAACTTTGAAACATAGTTGTAGCAACAACTAACAACAAATTAGATCTCCAAAGGTAAATAAAAATGATCTTTAAATAACTTTCATTCTAAATAATCTTTGATCTTTCTGTTGATAAAATATTATGAAACACACAACAACAACAAAAACAACCTCTTAAGAGTAGTGTAACGAATGATCAACAGATGATAAACATGTATGTCTCCAAAGTGTAGTATCGAAAATAACTTAAAAAACTACAACAAAAAGAGTAACAAATAGATATAGCAGTAGAAACCCAATAAACATACAATAATAGATCAAAACATGTTTGTCACAAAAGTGTAGTCCTTTAGAGAATCATAGACATCTCCACCTCAATATATTTTTTAGATACAACACTTATTATTTAATAAAAAACTTGATTTTATTTTGGTCAAACAAATATAGGAATATTTCCAGATATAATGCCATATTTAAAACACTTAATGTGTTTGAAATTTTAATCTAACCACCTTCTAAAAATCATAACTTCCATTCGAAATAAGAACAATTTAATATGTTGTTTAAGGATCTTTGAATTGGTATTTAAATGACTTTTAATGAGATAAATTATCTGATGAAATCATTGTAGAAATCATGGGGAATATTCAAAATTCAAATCTCATAGACGATCGATTCAACATAGGGTTACGTTGCGTAAGGATAACATGAAAACTATGGTTGACTGTGTAAAATTGATTCAAAATTTTGGGTTGATAAATTGTATGTTAAAAATTAAAATTTAAGGTTCTTCATAAAAGTTAAGTTTCCCATCCAATTTCTTAGTCCAAACATCTTCTTCCAAGAGTATTGTTCTTTAACAAAATTTTGGTTCACAAACCTAACATTTACCTTAAATGTAGGGCGATGAATAGTTATTCCAGACTTCTTCAAAACATCCAGAATACTCAAGAAAAGTAAACTTCACCCGAATTAAAACATAAAGAACTTTCAAAATTCCAAGGAAAATAAATATTCCAATAAATATAATCTTGAAATCCACTTACAAGAACTTCATTAATAAAACAAATGAGGGTATTTGTAGGAATTAAAATCAATGAGAAATTAATGAAATTGTTGGATCAAAATATTCCCAAAACTCTCCCCCTTTTGATGATCACAAAACCTGTATAATATATTCATAGAAACATAAACACAAAAT
Organism: Viscum album; assembly: GCA_963277665.1. Taxonomy (NCBI): domain Eukaryota; kingdom Viridiplantae; phylum Streptophyta; class Magnoliopsida; order Santalales; family Viscaceae; genus Viscum; species Viscum album. Next base: position 255,682,551 of record OY728156.1, on the reverse strand, counting down.
AGGTTTTAATTATTAATTAAATAAATAGAGATCAAATAAAAAAAATTCTTTATCCAAATTTCTCATAGGAAGGATAAAAAAATAATTTTAAGGATTTTAAAAATAGGTGTGGTTATTAAAATTATTTTCTATAATGGTAAACAAATTCAAATATGAAAGTATTATAAAAATAATAATATAATCTTGTGTTTATCCAAAATTTATCCCTCATTTTATGATATAAAAAAGAAAGATAAAAATAGAATAAAAAACATTCAATATAGCATAAAACTGTAAGTGAATGTTTATGTTTGGCCATAGATAAATGTATCCTGAAATTTAATAGGCTCTGAAATATAAAACTATAATAAACAGTAAATCGAAAAAGAAAGATAATAGATAACAAAAAAGTTTTTTATTAGTTTTTTGAAATTAAAAAATTATTCTAGCACAAGTAGTTTGGGTAGGCTAAGGTTTAGGTTGGGAAGAGGGATCAGTGATAGGTTTATCATTACAAGAGTCTATGGTTAGAGAAACATGAATAATATGATGCACTACCTTTATATCCTCTATCAACAATATAAAATTTTGATTCGTTGGCATGAACCATAACTTCATCTACATTTTGGACTCCTAAATAAACATATTTTCTCATAATTTCACCCAACTGAATGACCAAAATCTTAACACTAGGTTCAACAGAATTTAACCTCTTAACTAAGACTTTTTGATTTTCCAAGAGATCCTGTAGCAGAATACCATCACACTGTTATCTTTGAATCATATCATCTATGATTGTAAAAATAGCTATAAGGGACTCCAACCTTATTATCAAATCAAGAGATATTTTTGTAGTCGAGGTAGAAGTTGTTCCTTAGCTTGAAATGGATATAACTGATTCAAAATGAATTCCCAAATACTTTTCAAATCTCCAATATTAGATTTTGAAACTGATTCTCCTCTTATTTGTCCAATCTAATCAATCATATCCCTCCTAAAATTACCAAAACCTCTTCTTGATATTTAACTTTCTTTCAAACATTATAACTCAGCCTGGAGAGATTCAAACTTTTTTCTAGGAATAGAAAAACTTATTAAGACTTTAACTACATATTGAGGACTCTAAAGTTATTTTTTTAATATCATAACTTCATCTTTGACTTCATCAAATTTAGAAATCATTCCCATAGTAAATGAGTTGGTCCTCTACTCATAAAAATCATCAAAAGAATATGATGATTCTGTTTCGGGTCTTCTTGAGGGTTTGCTAAATTCAAACAACTCGAGTGACTAAATTTATATCTCTTCACTGGATGGACATGATAATTCTCCAAGAACTTTAGTCTTTTCATGATCCCCTATTCAGTTATCCTCTCCAAGTATTCATTAATTAGAGAAATGTATGATCTCTAATCAGCTTAGTTTTTTTAGTTATAGGAGTTCTCACTTGCACCTCAAAATTATCTTTCTCAATATCATGCTCCTCAACATGAGTAACCTACACATCTTGCTCAGCAAAAACTTCCTCAATTATTATTTCAATTGAAACTGCTACACTGACTTCATCTCTTCTTTAATCACAAACTAGAATAACTTCCTCTTATACTCTTTCTTCACCAAAAAATGGTTGATCTACCTCTCCAACCATAGGATCTATAACCTATTCAATAGGTTCTTCCCTTATTCTTGTCTTGAGAATAAGAACATCTTCGCTATTTTCACTAGATGGCACTTTATAGAATTTGGGGAATTAATGAACTCCCCCTACTAGAAATGTAAAATGGGCTCGCGGCCCATGGGATTTATGAATATGGTGTAGATATAGGGTGGGGTGGGACAATTTTTTTTAACTATTTAGACTGTGAGCCTATGCGATCTAATCCCAAATGGGTGTGGGCTTAGGCGGGTAAGCCCGCGTAGGAGCGGGCTAGCCCGTGATCCATTTTTTAAGTAAAATATTTTATAAGATAATATTTTTTACATATTAATTAACTTAAATAAAATTTATTAGTTGCTTTGAAATAACACCAAGGCCCATTAATTCAATGTGATTTTTTTATGATCCACCATCAATATGGGACTATATTCATTTATCTAGTGTGCCTATATCGAATCAGGTGGCTCCATGTGTTTCAACTTTTTTTAAAAAAATTATACAATTTATTCTTATATATTAATTGCATGGGAAGGGAAGATAGCTTGGGAATAAACAACACATGATGGGTCCCCTCCTCATCTCTCATGAAACCCACTCACATTATCATGAATTTTAATTTATTTCTTATTTTATTATTATTACAATGTGGAGTACCCCGCCACTATGATGATCAATTTTGAACCACTTTCTTTTCCTCGAAGAGTGGAAAGAAATGCGATGAATGATAAATCCAAAGAAAAAGGCCGGATTCATCAATTTATCTGCATATTCATTGAGTCCCAACATCGTCTTCCCTTCCCCATGTCAACCCTTCATACGATTCAAGGCTTCCACACTTCATCGTTTCATTTTCTTGCATCGTTTTTTATTTTTTTCATATTTTCCTTACATTTTTATCACATATGAACTGTTAGATTTATTTCTTCTTCTTCTTATTTTTATTATATTTGAATCATATATATACATGTCATTATATTATAACATTTCCATTATATTAAAATTTTAAAATAATATATATAATAATAATAATAAATAATACGGGTTGCTTGTGGGTCTGTCTGCATCCACTATGGGGAGGGGTGAGCTTTATAAATCAACTCACTTAACATGCAGTTTTTGCGATCTCAAGCCCACGTGGGCTAGGCCCGCCCCACCCCAACCCATCCATTTCGCATTACTACCCCTATCATATTAGGGATATTTTCATACATCACCTACCTTATTCTTATACTGATTGGAATGTTGGATGCACCAACAAACTCAACCTCCATACCTCTAGCTACTTGAGCTAGACCTCCTGCTCCTTCAATTATGGATTCTCCAATATATTCTACACCAAACCGTATTGAACCCGCTGGATTTAAACTTATTTTCTTCCCCTGATCATGAGCTCCAAATTGTTCTTCATCTTCAGCACTGACGAGCATCAACTTACCCCTGGTTAATCTTCAGAAAAGACTAAATTTCCTTAGCGTTCTATAAGATAAAACATTACTATAGTGGCATCTCATGCCTTTATGTATATCACAGATCATACCATTATTATAAAGAAAAAGATAAAATAGTCTTCCATATGGATAAAAGTACATCCTAGTATCCTTATGAAAATAATGGTGGATATATATCATCATAAACCTATTGAAATTAAATTTTATGTCACCCAACATAAAAAACATCAGATACATATCAAGGAAAATAATTTCTTCAACTCAAATATCCTTAGAACTACCACCTTTTGGATGAACTTGACCAACACCTTCTATCCAACCTCTAAATCCTTTACAAACATTTTTCTAATTTGGGAGGTCCTAAACAAAAATGACATTATATCTTCAAATTTATGAACTGCAACCCCTATAAATCTTAAATTGAAGTGAAAAATGCATTCATGGGGCTGAAAAAAATCTGAACAATTTCTACAGTAGAGATTGAAAATTCTTTGTCGATTACATTCAATGAAACAACATCCTCCACATCACTAAAATTGATCTAACCATTCTCGTAAAACTCTTTTACTTATTTATAAAAGACATACACTCTATTCCTTCCATCAAATATGAACTCTAGACCTTGGAAGCTCAAGGAATGTTTTAACAGTAGATTCATCTAGAAGATCCACTTGAAATCCACAATTTTCCCATAAATAATTTTTCTTTCTGAACTAGAGGTCCTCTGTTACTTAATTCCATTGAGTTTGACTTCACTAGTTCTCTTAACCTTCACCGTTTTGAGAATCATAAGGTTTCGGGTTTATAAAATTAGGGTTTGTGAGAGATATTGAGAGCTCAGTAGGAGGAATGGGTGCAAGTTAGAAGGTGGGAGGGAGAGTGGTAACTCTGATGATTTCAAGCATCATTTTAGTTTTGTGAACTCAAATTACAAAGTAATCATTTGGGTTTTTTAAATTTGAAAAAATAATTTTAAATAAAAAATACACATATAATATTTTTTTTAATTGAACAATTTTATAAACGGAATAATAAATGAAAATAAAAAAATTAAATCTTAAAAATAATTTAAATAAAATATATTTTAAAATTAAGTAGAGATTAATAAGGAAAGTAAAAAATCTTAACTTAAAATTAAATAAACCTAACCCTAACTTAATAAAATCTAAACTAGTAATGGGGAGTGGTTTACTAAAAATATTATCATGTTGATATAAATAATTAACAAATTCGAAAGATATATCTCATTTTCGTACATGAACTATTAGAAAATAATTTTTTATATCAATATTATTAGTCCAAGAGTAAATAACATGATTTTTTGAAATATTAATAACACTAGTATTATCACATAAAATAGGAATATGATTAAAATTTAGTCTAAAGTACAGAAGAGTGTGTTTCATCCACAACACTTTCACATAAAAACTTAGAGCAAAAATATATTATTCCTTAGTTGTTGGTATTGTGACTGAATATTTCTTTTTACTAGACCATGAAACCAAGGATTTTTGTAAAATGTTACAAGTACCAGAGGTACTTTCTCTATCTAACCTACACCATCCAAAATCAGTATCTGAATATGAAATTAAATTAAAAGTAGAAGTTAATTGATATAACGAAGATAGAAAAATAGTTCCATTTAAATATCTAAAAATTCTTTTAACAAAAGTTATATGGGTCCCCTTTGGGTTTTATTGAATCTTACAAAAAGGAAAAAATATAATGTTTTTTATACTAACAGAATAGAAAATTACCAATCATACATTTATAAAACTTATTATCTACTAGTTTTCCAACATCATATATTTTTTTTATATTAGTACACATGGAAGTTTCAAAATATAAACAATTTTCAAGTCCAATCATTTTCAATAAATCAATAATATATTTACACCAATTCAAATTATTTCCAAAATATTTTTTATAAATTTTAAATAGAAGAATGAAATTTAATTATGCTATCATACACATTTTAAATTCATTTTGCATAAGTTTTGAGAAATCATTACAAAGATTTTGATTATTCGACACAAAAATAACATCATATACATAGATTTGAACCCGTAATATATAAGAATAAAAACTTTTATTGAAAATTTTAGGATCATATAATCCTACTAAAACCCCATTTTTCAAAAATAAAAAAACTTAATCCTTCATACCAAGACCTTGGTGCTTATTTAAGACCATAAAGAGTTTTTATTAATTTTAAAATTATAATTTGTTAGTTGAGGATTTTAAAAAACTAGAGGTTTATCATCATAAACTTCCTCTACTAAATAAAATTTAAGAAAGAAGATTTGACATCTATTTAGTATAATTTAAAATTCATATGTGATGCATAGGCAACAAAGTGTAATGAAAAAAACTTCCATAAATTAAATTCCCTTCTTAAATGAATAAACGTCTCATTAAAAAATGTAGTTATAGAAAACACATACTCTACTTTGGTTATTTTAGACTGTTATAACACTACTATAAATTTGACTTTTTGTGTTGGTACTATTATCGAATGCCAAAATCAGTCATAAAAGAGAGTATTATCAACCACTTTTGGTGTCCGCTAATACCAAAAATTAATCCAATGAGATTTTTCCCACATCCAATCATCTTATTCATGTTTTCCTACTGCAATATTCCCTCACAACACACCAATAATTCTACTGCCACCCTCATCACCCTAGGTGACCCCCAACATGATTAGAACACCGTACACCTACCCTAAAACACTTTGGGTGACCCTCTGGTTGCACCCTGGCATCTACCCACCATTCCTCAAGCACCCCCCGACATAACCTGTCTCCCTCCAGCCACTGGACATCTAATATGGCTGGTAAATGAAGCTCATGAAATCCCACTACATCACCCCTCGCATCCCTGCTTTTCATAATCCATATCTCACAACCAAAATTGGGTGTTTTTTTAGGGAGATCATTATAGACCGCCAAAAGTGGTCACTATTGTTCATTAGCAACTGAGTAACCATGATCGCCAAAAATGATCATATGGAGGCTACTAAAGACCTTAATTCTAGTAGTGTAGCCTGTCATATTTAAAATACTATTAAGAATCATAACCATTAATAATATAAAGGTTTTAAAATGACTATTAAGATTGATATATATTAAGATTTATGGTAAAGTCCAATTGACATAGATGAAAGAAGTGACGATCTCGACCAGTAGGATTATACCCTATGAAGCCCATTTATCAGAGCTTCCAAGGGAGGTAGCATAACTAGGATTTTTCTTTGACCAAGCCCAAGATGATATTCAAAAACTAAAGCATGAATGAAACTATTTATATGAGAAGTTTAAGCTCATTGAGATCATAGCCAAAACCATGTACTCTGAACCACCCCCTAAAAGTTTCACCATTACACACCTTACCCTTAAGGTGTTCATTGGTGTAATAAAGGGTTATATATCTAGTCCCTAACAGTATTAATTTTTATATTTCTTATTATAATAAATAATTATATATTTTATTATTAAATTATAATGATTAATCAAATTTTGATAATAATTAGATTTTGATACAAAGAAACACAAACTGTTAATGTCAAAAAAATAAGTATTTTTCAATAAATGAGGATTTTTAATTTAAAAGTATACATTATCATATTTAGAAAATTATTTTGATAAAATAAATATTTTTTTTGAAATCATCATCACAAAATTATCCAATGGTACAGTTTTTATAAATTTTTAAAACAGACAAATTTTTTAGTAAAATTTAAATATGTTATAATTATACGGTATGTATTGTGACATCATAAAAGCCTAAAAGTTATGTAATAAATGATATAAAGAGTAAAAACGACCAATTATATGTTTATCCTTTAAAATAATGTGTTTTTAGGTTATTTTATTATTTTTATAATCCCTTAATGAATCCTCCAAAACCTATATTATATTTTAAGGTTTTAAAATCAATTCTTTATAAACATGAATCACATCCAGATCACAAAGGGTATTATTTTAGTGAGATTGTTTCTTAAAATTGTAAAATAATAAAAAATATCCACTTTTTTAGAAACCCGAGGAAAAAAATCATGGGATGGTTTGTTTTTTGAATTACATTATCATACAGATTCCAAAACCTAAGTTTGGAAATTAATAAAGAATCATCCCCTATTTTCCTATAAAACCCCCTCAAAATCCATTTCATATTCACTAAAAATACTTGGATCATTAAATTACTCTAAAATTACCTCTCTATATCCATCCCAAGGTATCCCAAGCTCTAAAAAAGATCCTCCAAATCTTTTATAAGTTCCTTATAAAGGTAATGGATCATCTCTTTCTCCTCTTTATTCAAGCACTTTCTTTATATTATGCCTTTTTATTTCCAATCCTCCATGTTGTTATATGTTATTAAACATCCCTATTACATTCCTTATAATTTAAATTCAATGTTATACCCCTTGAAATCTCCTTAACCCCTTCTACCTTCCTCTATGTACCTTAGTAATGCTACTAAAATTATCGTATGATTTTCCATGCGAAAATTTTGGTTAGTGAATACCCATCCCCACTTCCACTCAAGGGAGTTCACCTAGATAATTATCATTAATTTATTGGAGATTTAAATGAATGTAACCCACACTTATTGATCATGGTTTTAAAATTATTGAAATAAATTTTTATGTTGTATGATCTATGTGGCACACTTATGCATGTACATGATATGAATGTGATGAGTGGGCCCAAAATTATACAGTCCTCCAATGCATTGGATAATGTTTTAATCTCAAGAGATGTTATGTATAGTGGAACGGAGGTTATCCTAAGCACATTATGTTATATTTACTTGGTGTTTATCCTTGACTTATGCTTATGATGTCACGTTTTATATTGTTTCAACATTACCATGTTGCCTTTATGCCATCATGATATATCATGCCTCACTGTTCAAGATTATAATTCTCACCCCTATTATGTTACCGTAATATGCCTCTTGGATCACATTTATTGCTTCATATTATAATATGATTTTTTTATTCCCTTACTAGTCATTATAGATCACCCCTTTATTATGTAATTCCTCAGGTTATCCCATGAAGTTTTAGAAGGAAAATGGAATTTTTGAAGCATGTTAAGAAAATTTTCAATAATGTTATTGCATCCTACGTTAAATTTATTATTCTATGTACTTAATTACCCAAATAAACTAGGATTCATAATCTTCCGGGTTGTATTAAGTGTGATTTTATGTAATAAATCACAAAATAATGTTTATTAAAGTTAAGAGTTGTTATAGTTGGTATATGAGGAAAGTCTAGTTATTTTTGGGGTTAGAATTAGAGAAACCTAGTGAAAGACTTAGGGATAAGACTGAACATAGGAAGAAATCCCTAAATTTTGGTAAAGTATAGAGTAAGTGGCTTCCAAGAAAATACATCCCTATATAAATACTATAAGTGGATGTGGCTCTATCAGAGATGTACCTAGGGGTAATAACCCTAAAAAGAGAACATTGAGCTTTGAATTAATAATTACCAGGTACATTACAATGATCCTTGATGCACACTTAGTTTGACACTCTTGGGGGATATGCTATGATAAATTCACAAGATTATTAAAAAACATCATGAAGGGAACAAAGATGCCCATAAGACTTTTTTTAGGGGCTTCTTGCCACAATTTTTACACATGGGATGATCAGGCTTCCTTCCATTATGGAATTTATTTGTGGGACCACCCACATTAAATTCCATTTTCCTCTTCTTATCACTAGGCCCATGATACCACTGACAGTCTTCGATATCCATTTCAAAATTAAGGGCACAACAGAAAATATCCTCATAGATGTCAAAGTCTTGAATCTCCAATGATTTTTGTAGACTCAACTTCAGTCCGCTAAAGAAGCGATCCACCTTTCTTTTAGTGTTCATGAAAAGGATAGAGGCATACCTTGAACAACTTGTAAAGTTTTCTTCATAGGCCCTGATTGACTCCTATTTCTTCTACTTGAGTCTGAGGAACTCTCTTTCCATTTTGAGATGGAGGGTTTTGGGAAAATATTTATTGAAAAACATTCTATTTAATTCCTCTCAATCTATAGAATCAATTTCCTCCTGGGGATTTGTATTCTTGATCATTTTCCACCACTGATTAGCTTCCCCAGCAAAATAATAGACCGCCAATACATATTTTTCTTCTTCTGAGAACTAGGGGACAAAGAATATCTTTTTAATGGAGTTAATCCACTTTTCCACGAGGAGGGGATCAGAAGATCCACTAAACATGGGAGGCCTTTTCCACATGAAGTATTCAATGGAAACTTTCTTTTTCCTTGGAGGAGGAGGGTGTTCCTCATGATTTATGTTATTATTCATAACTTGAGCCAGCTGAGCAAGTACTGACATGAAGTTGTGAGGACCTCTTCACATCATATCAGGCATATCGTTAGAGAAATATTCACATTCCCTATCACATTGATTTTTGGAACGAGTTCTTCTACTTCCCACCGTTAACTAAGAAAAAGAACGTACAATTAGAGGGATTTAATACTTAGATATTGAGCATAAAAAGGAAAATTTGAATATAAGAGGATAAACTTGTAAAGGATAAGTATATCCTAACTCATGATTACCTAGGATTCAATATAGGTTATCCTTTATCTATTTATTAACTTATATTATTATGGGATCTTTTTTTATTACCTTAATAATGGTTTATACCAAGCTCATGAATTTACCAAAGCATATCCCCCATGAGTGTCAAACCAAGAGTGCAGTAAGGACTGTTTTCGTGCACCGGTTCCCATTCAAGTCTATCTCAAAGAGTTTTTTTTGAGTTTTACCCCTAGATACATTTGTTCCAGAGCCACCTCTACCTGTTTTTATCCATAAAGTGATGTATTTTTTTGATAAACCACTTACTCTATACTTACCAAAATTTAGGGGTGTTTTATTATAATTAGTCTCATCCCTAGGGTTCTTACTAAAGTTCTTTATTCCTAATCTAAAAAAATAACTATACCATCTTATGGTACCAACAATAGAGACCCTAGATTTTTACACATGACATTACTAGTTTTTAAGCATAATTAAACATCATAGTACAAGCCAAGGATCATGAAGTCTAATGTCTTTGAAAACTAGGTACATAAAACATAAAACATGGAACAAAAAAACACTTCTTTATTTAATCTTCATAAAGAGATCCTAACTTACTTTGAGCTCTTATATCTGCATAAGGTACCTTGGGGATCACATGAATGAAAGGATGAGCTAAAATCCTAGTAATGGAAAAAGCATAGTAATAAAACTTTAACACATGGGTTAGAAGGCATGGCATAATGAAAATAAAAGGCATGGAACACATTGAATCATAATATATAAACATGGGATCATATAAACATGAATTCTGAGTAATGTGAAACCAACATAAATCATGACTTTATCATGATTCCAAACTCATTTCACATAGAGGATCACAAGTCATGGTTAACCACCAAGAACGTTGCACATGGTAGCACGAGTCAAGATTAACCGCCAAGACCATTGCACAAAACATCTCATGAGACTAAACTTTACCCAATAAATTGGAGCACTATCTCAGCACACCAATCTTAAAATGTTTGTGAATATTCTTTCCACATATAAAATCATATATAATCAGTCATAAACATAAGGGCATCCGTGGAAAGAAATAGGTAACATAATCATGTCATAAAGCATAATGAATGGGCGTATCATAAAAGAGTCAATGAAAGAAAGGAATTAGAACATAAATGGAAATTAATAAGGTAAAATAGGCATATAACACGGTAATCTATGTCAAATAGAAGTCACAACATGTAAAAAGAGTATTTAATAATTTTTAGCATTAAAAAATTTTAGTGTGGTTTTAAGGAAAATACTAACAAGTATTTAAAATAGAAATTGAATAATCTTTTGTAAAAAATAAAAGAAATAAAAGAATTTTTTCATAATAAAAATATTGGTTTTATAAAAACAATGGTGTCTTAAAACATATGGTAGAGTGAACTTGAAATTGGGTACGAATTCAGGAAGTTCCCCTAAAACGGGTTTGCTTATCAGAAAGTATTGAGGAGAGAATCATTTAAAAACATGTATACCCCTAGAAGAGAAAGAGGTGTGGATCTGGAAACATGAATTTGGATCATATAAATAGTATGTAGAAGTTTTACTTAAAAATAAAATACAACTTCACTTGGATACAAAGAAAGATATAGCAACCTGAAGGAATGTAGGAGGTTCGGGTAGAATCCCTTACGGAATATCATCATGGTATCGAGTGTAATTAGGAGGGATTAATGAGAGATAAAGAGGTTTATATTATTTTATACATCATGAGATAATTATAGGGGAGGTGCTAAATCATATTTTTTCATTCTTAATTATTCATAAAAGGACATAACATAGAGAATATTCTTGAATAAATGTGAGAAAGAGAGGATCCCTTAGCTTAAGCATGATGGTGTTCTTCGCTTGATCTTAATGACCTGAATAATCAAATTAGGTTAATTAATTAATAATTAAATAACCTAAACTAAATTTTATTGATTTATTATAGCATTATTATTTCATTCATAACCTTTTTTATTGGTTGTGAGGTTCAATTTCATTGTCTGGGTCCATTTGTTTCATGTTTGGTTTACTTATATACATGAATGGATAATCCTGTAAAATGATGATGGTTGTCCAAAATTGGAGTTATATTTTATTATTAAACATATAGAAGTTTACATGGTTTTAAATTTAATTTGTTTACTTGGATTTATTTTGAATCATTATATAAAACATTAATGAAAAATGCTTGGATTAATTTGGCGATTTTGCTCACAATTAACTTGTTTTGTATTATTATTTTACATCATGTGTGAAAAAGGATTCCAGAACAAAAAATAATATAAAATAAATATTTAATAGTCTTGATCAGACATATAAATTGTTTCATGACCATAATTCGAAATGGAAATAGAAATTGATAACCTGTCATCCATAAATATGATAAATTAGCACATCTCAGATGGTGTTTTCATTTCTTTCCTATAAAAGGAGGGGAAAGGAGATATGATAATAAATTATCTCATTAGCATAAAAAAATACAATACATGTATGGTACAATTTTTTTCTACCATTTTGATGAGGAGAGTTTAGTAAATAAAATAGAACAATGGAACATGAAAAAAAATGAAAGAAACGAAAAGAGGAGTTTACCTCTTGATTTAATCTTCCTTGAGAACCTCTTAAGGGGGGAGGATTTGGCCTTTTGGGGTGACTACGGGCTGCTGGACATGGGGTAGGATTGTGGGGATATATTTGGGAAGAATTTAGGGAAGTCACAAGACTTGAGAGGAGTGAAGAGAAGAGGGGAGTGTGGGTGGTTTTTATAGTAGAGGGGAGGAGGGTTTTCTTAATATTTTAATCATTAGTTTGTTATTTTTCCATAAGACAATAAATTGTGATGATTCCATGAAAAAAAATAGAAATAAGTGAATTTTAATTTGAACTAAGGTTTCTTACATCGACCATGATTCTAGGAATAGTCCATTTAGCTTATAATGTATATATACGGTAAATTGTCGTATTTCACTATTCATCAAAAATTCAAGTATTTCAGAAAAATCCCAAAAATTCACCCTAATAATTTTTTGATGTGTATAGTCCAAAAAAATCTCCATTTTTCAAAAATATTTTTATAAATATGATTAATTTAATTTTTAATTAAAATCATAATTTCCTTGAAAAATGTGGATTTTAAAACTATAACTGATTTTATAATGATTTTAAAAATTACATAAGGTCTTATAAAATTATCTTAAAACCAAAAGACATAAAATTGTTAATTTATGAACACCTTTTATAAAAATAAATTTTCTTTTAAATTAATTAATTAATTATTTTTAATTAATTATTTAAGACTTATAAAAAGACCAATACTTTTACTATGGTCATATTATCACTTACAAGATGCCTAAATTTTATTTATACATTCATGGGTGAGGTTACTATTATTTTGAAAATTTTACTATTCATAAGAGTCATATTACTATTCCTAAGGGCCGGTTACTATTCACCAAAAATTAAGTTTGTCTTATTAGACTCCAAACATCTTACTGATCGCAACCATGTATGTCAGATTTTGGAATTTCAAATCACAAAGGTGAAAATATTATGTTTAAAGGTCATATAGTACTTATTAGTTCATTGTGTTTTGATTTCATGTGATTATATGACATAATTATAAGAAGGGAATTACATTGATAAAACATTGGTTCGTTACAACCCTCACTTCTTAAGGTGCCTTAACAAGTATCAGGGACACTGGCACCTTAAATTTCTGATATCATAGTATTATGCGCAAGTGCCTATACTACTCTTAAAATATCATGCTAGTGTGGACATTTACTTTGTCCATAGGTATCGCAGTGTTTCCAGTGGTATTAATCATGTTTTTATACAAAAATAAATCTAGAATTTTAGTACTTTTATCTTGATTAGCAATTTAGACATTATTGATTAATTAATTATCATTAAATGTCTCTCATTATTTTATTAAATTATAGGAACCTTTTTTACTAGAATCATAATACTTTGTCGCTTGAGTATTCTAGTGACAAGGATCCTTGAACCTCTCCTCATAGTCTACATGCTTTGTCTATGCCACTAGTTGGAGAGTTCAATGTAGGTGATTGACTGGTTAATGGTATTAACTTGCGGTTCCTTGATCTCTTGAGTGAAGTGTCATCTTCTAAAATCATAAACTTCATTTACTCAATTCTTATCTCTAAAGTTGTAGCAAGCTAGATTTGACTACTTCTTTGTTTCCAACTTCAATTAAGTCAACCTATCACTTTCATAATAACTCCCTGGTAGTAATAGTCACCCTCAACTTTGGCTTATAAACACCCTGAACACTCGGTTTCATTCAAATTCAAATTATGGAAGTTGTTTGTGACTAAATATCTCTTTGAGGGGGTTTTCGTATTATTACATGACAAAATGAAATCATTTTCTATCTGATAAACACATACTATGTGATCTCACTCACAACTAACCATGCAATAAATTGAAAATATTCATCGTGTCATGTGCTTATTTTATCTATGTATGCCTATTTATTACTTTATGTCACTACTGGAAATATGATTTATACCAACGGTTTTGGGCAAATTGTTGGTATAGTTCACTAATTTGGACCTATACCAACGGTTTGGAAAAAACCGTTGGTATAGGTCACTTATATGGACTTATACCAACAGAAAACCCATGGGTATAGGTCCATTATAGAGGACCTATACCAACGGTTTGGCCAAAACCATTGGTATAGGTCCAAAAATCAAATAACCTATATGAACGGTTCTCAAAATCATTGGTATAGGTACATGTATTTTTAATGGAATATTCTTACGGAGAACATTAAATAAATCAAAATTTAAAATATTTATGATAATACATATATATATATTTATGAAATCATGTTCACAAAAATCATGTTAGGTTAGTGTTTAGGTCGTTTAATCATAAACTGGAGGTCCTAGGATCAAATGCCACCGAATGTTTCTATTTTTGAAATACATATACCAATGGTTTTATGGAACCGTTGGTATAGATTTTCATATTATTTATACCAACGGTTTTCCCAAAACTGTTGGTATAGACCTATCCTCATGGCTTACTTGGCCACGGTTCTCCAAACTATTGGGATAGGCTATACCAACGGTTTGGAGGCCTATACCAATGGTTCCAAATCGTTGGTATAGGGTATTTTTCTAGTAGTCTGTGATCACGCGTAAAATACACATACATAAAATAATAAATCATGCATAAATAAAATGACAACATGATCATGAGACGATGCTAATGGTTGATTCATTAAGTGAATAATGGATCAAAATGGACCCTAGGGGTGCCTCCTTGAGTCGTGTCGCTTGCGACTAAAGTTACAGTGCTTGCTCATCCAATGCATCCAACTCCTGTCGGGTGCATCGCCATAAATCTATGTGAAGTACATCACTTCTCATCTTCTTCATTATTCAATAATACTCACATGTAGGAGAGGGGGTCTGGGAGTACAAAATACAAGTAATAAATTAGAAAAGAAGACCCTTTTATATATAATAGCGCATGGACAACACTTAGATTTTCACTTATTAAAATAATTATTACAAAACAATCATAATAATAATTTAATACATAAATAAACATGAACCAGACATGCAATGATTAGTAAATGGCTCATGATCAGTCAATACGCATTAAAATCACGTATTTAAATTAAATGCTTAAATAAAATTAAACATGCATTAAATTATTTCTCAAGGTGTTTTATTGAATTAAAAACAATCTTATTTTTAATTAATTATTTACGTCATTTGGTATCATTAATTAATTTAATTTAACACCTAAATTAATTTTATTAATTTTATTAATTTTTTATTAAATAAAAAATACCCAAGGCCTGAAAACCCCAGGCAAGGCCTGTGCAGGTCGGGTCAAACCCACGCAGGCCCAGTTCGGGCCATGCAAAGCCCATGTATGGATGTTATTGGCTAGGCACGTCTGCCCAGACCCGTACATGGTTGGGAGGATCCTACCGAGCCTGTTGCATGGTAGGTCAGATCAAACTGGACCCGCATAGCTTGGTGCTACATGAATGAGGGCATGGGTTACCTACAGGTCCCCAGAAGAAGCACCGAAAATGCATTACAAAACTAATGAGGTTGGAAGTACCATTAAATCTGTTCACAAGAGAGATCAATAGGGGTCCTCCATCCAGGGTGCGATTTTTGGGATCAAGATCGACCCAAATCCAGGGTGACGGGCAGTTTTGAAGTCACCAACATGGAGGATCTCAGCGGTCTCAGGTCGCAGTGGTGGTGCCTCATCCAAATGGTGGCGGCCATGCCAGCAGCTAAGGAAGAGATGGATCTGGACACGGCTGTGAGGAAATGGAATCCAGCAATAGGCCGCTAGTCTAAGCTGAGGCAGGTGTGGAGGTCCCCTTCCAATACGGGAGATGGTGTCGAGCTCGATGGCGACTAGGTACGAGGTGTGACTATAATGACCCATAATTTTTGAATCATAACTATTTCCTGAAAATGTGTGTTATATTATATTGTACACCATAAAACCATATTTCTTTAATTATGAAGTGAATATAAAGAAAAATGTGACCATTTGAATTTGGTCAAGACCATTGGTCAATATGATCATTAGAAACTATACTCTTGGTAATAATTTTAACGTTATAATTAGGGCTTATAAGTAAAAATGACACAGGATAATTAATGCAGAATGGAGAAGTGATGGCATCAACTAGTAGATTCATCTCATATGAAGTCCATTTTTCAGAACATGGGAGTGTATTAGTTTCATTGGGGTTCTCCCTTGTCCAAGCTCTAGCTGAGATTCAACAAGTAAAGTTTGAACAAAATTCCCTACGGGAAAAGTTCAATTTAGTGGAAATTACCACTCGTGCAATTTTAGTCAAGCCACCCCATGAATCTATCACTATTTCATACCTTACCTTTAGGTAGTATGCGAGTGTTATAAGGGGTTATTTTTTTATACCTTAGTTACTTAAAATGTAATTCCATTGTATAAATAATTTTTTTATTCCATAAATTTTTTTTAACAATAGTTTTTCATAAATATGACAAATTTGATAAATTGAATTTTCAAACCCAAATTATACTTTTTATAAAAGATAAAAAATAAATCATAATAAACTAAGGTTTTATTAATAATACTTATTTTAATGAAATGGTATGATAAAAACACTTTTATTTAAATATAAATGATAAAATAATTTTATTATGGCCTTAAAAAATCATAAGTGTGAGAGATTTTACTATGCATTTTCAACCTGCTATTTTTTTAATAAATATTTTTATAGTTAAAAGTTAAAATTCTCATTTTTATATAATTATTATGATAAAATAAAAATAATTTTTAAAATTAGAATGTTGAATTTAGGTTAGAGTGAATTTATGAGAATTTTCTAAAATATTTTGTTTTACTGTGAATAGTCAAAATATAAATTTGGGTTTTCAGTATGTTTAATGACCTCATAATTATATCATAATGATATTTTAATAATTATTTATCCATAATCCAAAACTTAAAATATTTTATTTTATTAATATCAAGTATGTTAATATATTTTAATCAATTTCCAAGCCTATAAGTTACTTTCCAAAGTATAAAATGGAAACTTTAACATTAAAAAACTTATTTTGTGAAAACATTACTTTTCCTTGCCAAAATAAGTAATATAATATTTTATTCAGTTATTATGGGTTAAAATAACATATAAATATGTCCCAAATGTCCAATACCATGATCAAAAACCATGTCCAAGCCCAAGGTTCTTCATTTTCCACAACCTAGATTTCTAAGACCTATATTTGGAAATTATTAAACAAATCCTCCACTTTTTCTATAAATAATCACTAATTTATCCATTTATTTCCACTCACAATCCATTCTCCACAAACCTTTGGTAATTTTACCTCCCAGGGAGCCCCTCAAGGTTTCCTCAAGCCCCCAATGTCTCAATCCTCAAGTTTTAGGAGTAACTCTTCAAGGTAATGGAATTATCCTTCTTTTCTATTTGATTCAAGAAAATATTTTCATATATATCTTCTAAATGTTATGGTTACTCTCTTATATTACTATTTTATTCATACCCTTACTTATAACTTATGTTTTATGAATGTTTGACCCTTTTCCCCTCTCATTTTACCTTTTTTCAAAACCATTTGTTATGCCTATTATGTTGCCGAATTTACTTCTCAAAATTTTCCTCTTCTGCTCAAGAAATGCTCTTTTAATTTCTTCTTATGAATAACCAAGCCTCTATATTTTCTAGGGGTATTCACCTATATGTAAAAATTATTTATTTTATTATTGGATTAATATACATGAAAACTTTATTTCCTTTTCGTGGGCTGAAAATGACATAATGATCATATTTTTAAGCACTTTTGAAATGCCATGATTTTGATATGAAACTCAATTATTTTATTCTCCACAGGTTATTTATCAAATGCTTAATTATGATCTATGTTGATCACATAAAATTAATACATATTAAGGGTGGGTCCTCATAACACTTTAATGCATTGGGTAAATAATTTATCTCTATAGACGACATGTATTACTATACCTTGGTGAATAACCTTGGTAATTTTAATTTATGACACATTTTTTATTAACCTTGGTGACATGATTATGAATGCATAAATTAAATGTTTTATTCACTTTTCCATGTTATGACTCATGTTCTTTTTATTATGATATTACTCTTTTTCCATTACTCGTGCCACTATGATATTCCTCATGTTCTTATTGATATTCCTCACGAAAATAAGTAAATTGTTTCCCTTACTGGGCCTTATGCTCACCCCTTTCCTTTGATGTACGCCCCAAGGTTATGAGATACAGTAAATGTACTTAGGATGAACCTATGAAGAATCCTTTCAAGGGGATTGGATAATGTTTTATATTTTCATGTATTATGTTCCCGATTTCTAAGAAACTAAAATTTTAAAAATCCTCTGTTTTGTACCATGTAATGAAAAATTTATGTAATGAAAATTTTATGTAATAAAAAGACGGGATTTCATAGTTGGTATCAAAGTATGGTTTAACTATTTGTGAAAATTAAGATTTGAAAACTTTATGAATAACCCTATATAAATGTTTAAAAATAGGAAAACATCCAAGTATTTTGGTAAAATATTAAGTGGGTTTCAAGCAACGAAATTCTTACCTGTATACAAACAAGTGGATGTGGATCTAGCATAGATATATCTAGGGATAACACCCAAAAACAACACTTTTATCTGGACTCAAACGGAAACTAGTGCACGACAACGGGCCTTGCTGCACTCTTAGTTTGACACTCCCTGGGGATGTGTTTGGTTAATCACAAGCTTTTTATGAGCCATTATGAAGGATTTATAGAAAATTTTTATGTTTTTAAGAATATAATATTTAATTATGATATTTTAAGACATAAAATTAATTTATAATTATAAGATTATTAAAATAAACATGTTATCACTAAGGTTTTATTCTTTTAGAAAATGGTGGGAAATAGGAGGAACCATGTAAACAATGAACGCAACAGACCATGCGCTGATGGAACTCCGATGGAATCTAGAATGGAAAAATTCATGAGAATGATGAATCAAATAACTCAAGTTACAAACAATAACTTGAATAAAGATGAGAGGCTGGATTCACCCTAAAGGTAACAACTTATCGTTGAGTCCTTTATGCGTCAACGACCACCTTCTTTTAGTGCATCTACCGACCCATTGATTGCAGAACAATGGATAATCTCTATAGAAAAGATCTTTTTTGTACCTCATTTTTCAGAATAAGAGAAATTCACCCTAGATATTTATCGCTTCAAGGGAGAAGCTGATCAGTGGTGGAAACTGATTAAAAACACAAAGCTAAGAAGGGAGATTGATTGTAGCATCCCATTACCTTAATCGAGGAAGTTTTTCCCTCTCTTCGAGTTCCCTTTTTGGCATGGAGTTTTAGATGTCGATTTATGTATTTTCTATAGGCTGTAGGAGATTTACATGATGTGTAAATAGGTTACACGACATGTAATGGTTGTTGGGTGCATGTTGTGATAATGATTCATGATGTGAAAGGTTACACGATGTGATGATTTTTTAGATGTCTTGAGTTAATTAAATTTCATATTTTAATCTGTAATGACTCGGTTTTTAGCATATTTGGACATCGTGTATTTCACAACATGTATAGGCATTACACATCTTGTAATTCTCCAATTAGGTATTTTTAGGGCATCTTACAGGATTTGAGTGTCTATTCGATTTCCAGTTCTCCTTTTCTCTTAACCAAGGGTTCCTCTCTGTTGATTTTGGGAGACCTTCATTCCTTCCAGATTGATCCGTTTGACATTCAATATTTGTTACAGTTGTGGCATGTCTCTTAGAGTGACTGACCTTTCTAATTATTTGTTTCCATTGATTTTTGTAGTGCTCTTGGGTTGTGCTATCAGATTCATTGGTCTGAAATGGTGTTTCCTCTTTTCTTTTTCTAGATCTATTATGTGATCTCATTCTGAAGGTCATTCTTGTGTTGGTTGTGGTGTGGTGGGTGTTATTTCCTGAGGTATGTGGTATTTACTCTTCTCCACCGACCATTTTTCTCAATTGGATCAATTCTGAGATTTTGTGGACTAGATTCTAGGTCCTTTGTTGACGTCGTTGAGTTTTCGTTGTTGGTGGATCCTGTTACGGGTGTGTGCAACCTGATTTTCAAGGTAGGTGGTTCCGTCTCTATCCTATGTTTGATAAATTGTATTATTCCATTTTTATAAATTGATTTATAAATAAATTGGTATGAAATTTTCATGATTGTCTATGCGTGTTGAAAATGGATTTTGAAGAAAAGTGGGTTTTCCTTGGTTTTTGATAAATGGAAAGAAAAGGGGTATTTTGAAAGCATTAAATGATTTGTAAAATGATCACATGGATTACCTTGGGTACTTAGGTGGAAGGATTATCTTAAACTCATCATCCATTTTTTCTGATTATCAAGAGGTTTTCTCATGGGACTTTCCTCTGTTTTCAAGGGTTGTTGTTCTAGGGGAATGATATTGACATTGTTAGGGGGGTTACTCATTGGGAATTCCTCTAATTCCTAGGCACGTGTTCTAGGAACTTTATTGTGCACTTTATTGTTTGTGGTATGAGTAGTCTTCTATCCTGAATTGTTGTATTCCTTGGTGTTGATACATGTGTTTCTACTGTTGTTTTGTAATGCACAGCTTTGATTTTTTACCCTTGATATGCATGTCTATGCTTGTGATAAAAGAAATCAAAATTATTCTTTGAAATTGATATACCTACTTTTTTTAGAAATGTGAAAAGGGGAAATGTTTACTATGTTTTCTATAAAATTGTTTTACTTATTATCATGACATGTTTTATTTTAAATGCGCATACATAAATTTTTATACAGAGACTTGCATGGAACACTTGGGTAGGATCCTATTGAGCCTGTTATCTCACGCCCTACTTACCCCTTCGACAGTGCGTAGACCTTTTTATTTCCTCTAATACAAGGAAAGGAAAGGCGTCGCGGTGAGGCAGTGAAGTTTCGTGTCAGTTGAGTTGGGTAGCTGGTGGTGAGATGGTGGGAGTTAGTCCATGCTATCACATGGAGTAGAATTTTGGTTTTGGTCCATTGTAGTTGGACTTGTCTCTTGGATTTTTTGGATACTTTTAGAGTTGTTTTGTTTCCTCTTTTTTCTTACAGCTATGGCATATAATTATTATATTTTTGTTGTTCCTTCCTGCTTTGTGTATATATATATATATCATGTGTTTGTTCATGTTGGGAAAAATCATTCCCTTTGGTTTGTTGTTTGATGCCCGGGTTCTTGTTACCAGCCCGTGGGGACTAGGAATGCCCTTCGGGTATGTGACAGAATGAGTTGGGTGCCAGGTTTGAGGGTAACCCAGTTTAGTTTGTTACATTGATGCTATGGAGTGGGAAGGGTTCATGGGATCCTTTTTCAATAAATATATCCCTTGTTCGATGTGAATAAAAACAGATAAGGAATTCCTTGATCTGAAGGTGAAGAAAAATGAATCTATAGGAAGCTATTAGATGAAATTTACAAGACTTTATAATTACACCTTTAGCTTTGTTATGGATCATAATGGATAGGTTGATAGATTCTTCAATGGAACAAGACCCCATCTATAGAGGAATCTATCAAATCAATACTATGATAGCTATAAGGAGATAGTGAGGAGTTCTATGAAAGTTAAACTGGAGTTTCAATAGACACAGTGGTCACATAAATCAATTGAAAAGAAGAGATCTTTAGATCCAAACTTAGGGATGAACTTTGATCATAGAAGAGGAGAAAATCAAGTGCAACTTCCCACATGAAACAAATGTAAGAATAAGCATTCGGGGAACTAATTTCTCAGAAGTGGAAGATGGTATAAGTGTGGAATAGATGGTCATATAGCTCAAAACTATCACAGTGAGGTGAATCCTCAACTTATCAACACTAACAAAAAAGGGGTGATCGTGTAGGCCCATCCTAAATTCCAATGTTATAAGTGTGGACAAATTGGAAATTTTTCCAATCACTGTTCAAATAAGAAGGTAATTGAGGGGAATCACCATCAACCTTAGCTTAGGCCAAGGAAGTAAGGATGGGATTTTTCTATCACAAAGGCTGATATAGAGTCTCTAAATGATGTGGTGGCAGATACTCTCGTTGTTCTCTCAAAGCTAGTAAGTACTTTGATTCTGGTTCCATTCATTTTTTTATTTCCTCCAAGTTTAAGAATATAGAATCAATCCCTAAACTTCTATAAGTAGAGTTATCATTTAAGACTCCTAGAGGGATTATCCAAGCATCAACACTGTATAGAAAGTCTAGTATTAACTTTGGCGAGCACAATCTCATCACAAATATAGTGGCCATTTCTATGTTGGAATTCGACATTATACTAGGGATGGACTAGCTCTCAAATTATAATGCTAAGATCAACTACATAAGAAAGGAAATCCAATAAGTCTTGAATGGAAAACCTACAGTTGTTTTCAAAGGAGAGATATCGCGACCTGAGATTTGTTAAGAAGCACCTCCCATAGCCTTCTTTTATGGAGATGATTGGTGAGGAGGAAGAAGGAAATTAAAGTATAAAAATATAAAATGTACTCATTGTTTAGGAATAAACTGAAGTATTTCCTAAAGAGTTAAATGGACCTCCCCTATAAATAGATGTAGAGTTCTCCATTGAACTCATATTTGGATCCAAACTGATATTAAATATCCTACATATAATGGAAATTGTGGATCTAGATGAATTAAAGAAACAACTTCAAGATCTTTTGGAAAGGGGATTTATCCAACAAAGTGTACCTCCTTAGGGAGAACCTATTCTCTTTGTGAAGAATAAGGATAGTTCAATGCATATATCCATTGATTATAGAGAACTTAATGGGATCACAATGAAGAAAAAGTACCCTCTCCCAAGGATTGATGATTTATTTGACCAGCTTTGTGGGGCTCAATTTTTCTCCAAGATTGATCTTTCAGCTGGTTATCAACAATTGAGGGTGAAGAAAGAAGATATTCCAAGTGTGACTCTATAGGGAGAACCTATTATCTTTATAAAGAAGAAGGATAGTTAAATGAATATATCCATTTATTATAGAGAACTTAATGGGATCACAATGAAGAAAAAGTACCCTCTCCCAAGGATTGACGATTTATTTGACTAGCTTCGTGGGGCTCAATTTTTCTCCATGATTGATCTTTCAACTGGTTATCAACAATTGAGGGTGAAGAAAGAAGATATTCCAAAGACTATATTCTGATCAAGATATGGGAATTATGAGTTTTTTTATACCCTTCACATAGACTAATGTTCTTGCTTTATTTCTGGATTTGATCAATAGAGACTTTAAGAAATACCTTGATAAATTTGTGGTAGTTTTTATTGATAATATTCTGGTATATTCCAAAAGTCGATAGGAGCATGAGGATCATTTAAGGGTTATATTAAAAACTAAGGATAGATTATTTGGAAGGTTTATAAAATGTTAATTTTTGTTATGACAAGTTGCTTTCTTGAGGCACATTATATCCAATAAAGGAATCTCAGTTGACCCTATCAAGACAAAGGTTATCGAGGAGTGTCCTCATCCTACAACAGTAACTGAGATTTGTATTTTTCTTGGTTTAGCAGAATATTATAAAAGGTTTTTGAAAAATGTTTCTTGACTTTCAAATCCACTAACCAAGTTAACTTGGAAAGGATCTAAGTTCATTTAGACAAAGTAGTGTGAATAAATTTTTCAAGAGCTGAAGAAGAGATTGGTTACTTCACCTATGTTAACTCTACCCTCAATCAAAGAAGGATTATTTATTTTTAGTGATGCATCACTGAAAAGGATCGGGTGTTTCCTCATGTGGGGTTATAAGGTGATTTCTTATGCATCTTGACAGTTAAAGCCTCATGAGTAGAATTATCCAACATATGACCCAGAGCTAGCTGTAGTTATTTTTTCTCTTAAGATATGGGGGCACTATCTTTATGGGGAGAAATGTGATATATACACAAACCACCAAAGTTTGAAGTATATTTTCACTCAAAAGGAATTAAACATGAGATAGAGGTGATGGTTGGAACTTCTAAAAGACTGTGATTGTTCAATTCATTATTACCCTAGAAGAGCAAACAAAGTCACTTATGTATTAAGTAGGAAAGACCCTATTGTTCTGGAAATGATGAGGATGAAAGGAAATTCATTGATCAAGGACCCAGTAAGGTTGGACTTGGGAATCATTATGGAAGGGACATCATCAATCCTATCCCAAAAGATTTATCAACCATCATTACTAGAGAAGAATAGGAAAGATCAAAGAGAAGATCCTTTGTTACTATAAAGACCCGAGCCAGAGCAACCAGACTCAACCCTTATAAATGTTGTGTATATTTTTTGATATAAAAAGAAACTAAAACAATACACAACATTTATTACAATATAGGACCTTTTACCAGTCTAAGTTCTGGAGGATTAGATACAAACTTTTTACTTTTATCGAAGTTTCAACAAGAATAAAATAAAACAATAATCCTTTTATGCTTCCATGCGTGCTAACACCAAAAACAATGATGTCCAACTTAGGACTTCAAACTGACCTATGAAAATAATTTTAAACAAGGGGTGAGAATTTAATACGCATAGTAAGGGTTTAAAAAAAGCTTCAATAAATAGTTTTAAAACATTTCTTTAAAATAAACATACATACATAAAAATAGATTTACAAAATACTTGGATATATTTGGAAAACTAGTATCTCAAAAAATAATTATAATTAAAAATTGTTGGGAATTCTTCTTCAAAAGTAATAATTTTTGGATGGGTCATTCATGAAGTTTGGAAGTCTATATTAAAAACCATAACATAGGGTCACTGGTCATAACTAAGACTTATGAGTTCACTCCCCATAACGTCACATATTTCACTAGTGCCAGTTTTTGAAAATACTTTCCCATGGGCATGTCTCTCTCATTTCTTACCCAAAACATTTATAAATACATACACAGTATTATTTTCTTTTAAATAAAATTAATTTTATCATAATATGTCATAAACATTTTCTTTAGAGTTTTTTAAAAACAAATTTTTATAAAATCCGAAACTTGAAATAAACATATTTACTCGTAAATCATAAAAAAATGTCTAATGAGGTCATGCAAATTTGATTTGAAAACACATATATAATTTTTTATTCTTCAAATAATGATAAATAATAAATAATTATGTGACTCACATGAAATTATTAAAGAATCATGTAACATACTGGTTCCAGAAGCCGCCCAGAGGTGCCCCGTACCCGGTTGGTCACATGGCCCCAAGCAAATTTCCCCAAAAGCCAGATGCTGCCGACTAGAAGCGAGGGCCTTGGGTGTGATAGTGGGAAAACTATACCCTCATTGGCAGAGTAACGTAGCAGAAATAAATAGATAACAATAACATAAATAGTGATAATACCATACAATAGTAAATAGTGGAAGACTAAAGAAATAAACAACTAGAGCACATATATAAATGATGAATGATACATATGTCTAGGAAAGAAGCCAAACAAGTCACAATGCTAGAATAAAGTACTAAAAAAAGTACAAAGAAAAAAAATAAACTCCAAAAACATCACAAGCCTCATCTTGGTCCCATGATATCCAACTCCACAACAATCAAGTACCTGAAGTAGAAGGGTTCTTTCCCTTATCTAGACCTGCAGCAATATAATCTGTTTGGGCCCAAAAACATAACCCAAAAAGGGTGTGAGATGAATCCAAGTAGGAAACCACCCAAATATCTGTGCCTAACAGTCAGTGAATATAAATATGGTAGGAAATAAGTAAAATGAAACAATAAACAAGGAATTACTCAAAGTAAAACATCCTACAGTTTCAATTACATTATTTACATTTAACAATTTAACCAAATAATTACAAATACAAGAAACCATTTGGGTAGTTCTCACTGCCTAACCCCTCTGGTTCAAATTACAATAAGGATATAACGAAGACTCTCTGAGGAAGAACTCAACGTCAATTCCCCCTGTGGTCTCCTGTAAATCAAAGACTCTCTGAGGAAACACTCACTATCAATTCCCCTTATAGCCTTTTAATAGTAAACTACAGACACTCTGAGGAAGCACTCAACGTCAATTCCTCATGTGGTCTCGTAACGTATCTATAGACACTCTGAGGGAGCACTCAAATTCAATCCCCCCTATGGTCTCACAACGTGATAATTATAACAGACTCTCTAGGAAAGACATCAATTTCAATTTCCCCTATGGTCTCACTACACTAGGTTTCTGCAGCCTCATGTAAAGAAATCATGCACAGGGATAATCAGAAGTTAAAGTAAACCTCAAAGTACTACTTGGCTAATTATCTCCAAGGAATAGCACAACATATCAAATAAAATAATCACTTCATCCCAATAGCACTAGGAATGGAAACAAAAATCCTACTGGAAAAGCTAGACCAAACAGTCAAAATAACACAAGGATGGTAAAACAAATCCATAGCATTGCAATTGACCCAATTCACAATCAAAAATATCTATTCAAACATACAAGGCTTATAAGGAATTAACAGGGTTAAAATCTCTAAACACACATTACCCCGAACGAGGGTATTGGGAACTTTTGCACATATAACTCAAAGACTGACTACGGAAAGGCACAAACCACCTACCTAGATGTTGTAAGATCGATATATGTGAGCCTAAAGCCTTGAATTTCTTAAGAACTCTGTAGATCTACAAAAATGTCTAAAGTGATCAACAGAGTATATCTCACAAGAGAGAATAAATCAAGAGATGAGGCTCTAGAAAAAGGAAAAGCTTACCGTGGTGATTCCAACACAATCGATGGCGGTCGATTCGGAGAACGGACGACGAGTTAGGGGATCAGAGAATAATTGGTGGTCTCGTTCTCTTATGGACATGACGGACCTATAAGAAGATCTTTTTGTGAACGAGACGCAACCTCATTTCATTTAATGAAATAAAAATAAAGTACATTACGTGTTCTTTAAGGGTAAACGGTGTGTACTTGATTTAACCAACTCCCACTTTAGGCAGTCTCTAGGTCACCCCACATGACCATGTGTTTGGCCATTACACGGCCAGCACACGGTTCCCATGGAAACCGAGTACATGACGTGTACTCCAAAGTACATGGCGTAAACTCCTTAAATTTACAGATTCTCCTATTTTCCTAAAAAACAACCATAAATGAAAGACATACCTGAAATGAAGATCCAGGTTCTTAAAAACTTCCCCCTTTAATGAAATATGTCCCTAGATTTCCCTAAGAAGGTGGCTTAGAAGAAGAATCCTCGAACAGCTCCAGCCACTATGATCGTACATCAGCTTCCCTCTCCCAAGTCTGGTCTTGTACTCGCCCCTGCTACCATAACACTCATACATGAGGAATAGATCGGGCACAAAGAACCTTCGTATTGTGATCAACAATCTAGATAGGATGATTCTCGAATGATGCGTCCATATCCATCTCAACCTCCTTAGGTTTAAAAATATGATACGGGTCTGAGAAGTAACGTCGTAGCTGAGAAATATGGAAGATGTCGTGCATAGCCTGGTACCTCTGTGGTAATTGCAACCGATAGGCAACCAGGCCGACTTTCTCCAAAACCTCAAACATTCCAACATATATTGGTGAAAGTTTTCCCTGTCTCCTCATTCTCCTATGTCCCAACCTCGGTGTGACATGCAATAAAACCTCATCTCCGACCTCGAACTCCAGGGGTCATCATAGTCGATTTGCATAAGACTTTTGTTGTAATTGTGCCGTAGAAATCCTATTCTGAATCAATTATATATATTCTATAGTCTCCTAAACAAGATGAGATCCTAGCATAGCTGCCTCTCCTACTTCCATCCAACATATGGGTGATCGGCATGGCCTACCGTAAAAACCTCATAAGGTGCCATCTGAATAGTTGCTTGAAAAATATTATTATAGGAAAACTCCACAAGAGGTATGTGCTTCTCCCAAGAACCTACAAAATCTAGGAACATGCTCGAAGCATGTCCTCTAGCATCTGAATCATACGCTCAGACTGGCCATCTGTCTAGGGGTGGTAAGTTGTACTCAAAAGTACATGTGTACCCAAATCCTTTTATACTCCCTACCAGATCTGAGAAGTAAAATGGGAATCTCTGTCTAAAACAATGGAGTGTGGAACCCCATGTAGATGTAAAATCTCTCGGATGTACAACCTTCCCAGCTCATCTACACTGAAGGTTTCCTTGATTGGAAAGAAATGAATAACCTTCATGAGTCTATTAATGATAACCCAAACTGCATCATTCCCTCAAGGTGACCTCGGTAAACTTGTCACGAAGTCCATCGCAACATCGTTCCACTTATACTCGGGAATGGGTAACTGCTGAAAAAGCTCTGTTGGTCACTGATTCTCTTCCTTCACCTACTTACAGGTGGAACACCTCATGAGAAAACCAGTAACATCTCTCTCCATACCTGGCCACCAATATTGATGATGTAGATTATGATACATCTTAGTAACACTAGGATGAACTTCCCAAACTAATGAATGAAAGTCCCACACCATCTCCTCATGTCTGTCTACTGACACCCATACACACCCCTAGAAATGTAAGATCCATCCTCGCATATGGTCCATCCTAGAATAGATTCCTCCCCTTAGAGAATCTCACCTAAGACTAGGCCTTTAGAATCTGATAGTTTCCGCATTCGCACTCGATCAAGTAGAGTGGAGGTAACAACTACATAAGAATGGAACGTCTACCCCTATCTGTCGTGCACCTCCAAATGCATCCCATAAAAGAGAGTCATAAGCTTCCACTCACTACTGGCCTCCTGAACTACCTGTATTTGAGTCCTCCTGCTCAACGCATCATCTACTGCGATGTCTTTCCTAGGCGTGTAGGTAAGCTCAAAGTCAAAGAACTAAAGGTACTCAACCCACCTTCACTGTCTCAGACTCAGATCACGCTGATTAACGATATACTTGAGAATTTTGTGGTCGGTGAAAACCACAAAATGCTCTCCCAATAGATAATGTCTCTAAAAGCGTAAGGCATGAAAAACTGCAGCCAACTCGAGATCGTGTGTCAGGTAATTCCTCTTATGTGGCCTCAACTGTTGAGACCCGTACGCAACGACTCATTCCCTCTGTATAAGAAATGCTCCCAGATCGATACCTAATTTATCATAGTAAACTGTATAACTCTTTCCCGGCTCTAGAAATACTAGTATTGGTGCTGACGTCAACATCCCTTTAATCTCTTGAAAGGCTGACTCACAAGAATCTGTCCACAAGTACTTCGTACTTTTCTTAGTCAGGCCCATCAGTGGAACTGCTAAGCATGAAAAGTCTTGTATGAAATTTCTGTAGAGGTTTTTAGATCCTGATCTTGATGGGTCTTCTCCACTACAAAATTCTATCCTGTACCACAACCCTGTGACCCTACCTGACCACCCTGAGCTAGTCCACCCTGTTTTCGTTGTATGCCTGATGACTGGCTACCACAGCCACGACCTCCAACTCATCATGAATGACTAGAAGAACTCCAGTTCCCATACTGATGAGAAACTGGTTGTGCTGCTCCTGAACACGGGGTCATAAAAGAACCTTTTTCACCATCTACTGGTGAGAAAAACTGACTGAACTGCTGAAGATGGCCCGTCTTGCCGCAAGATCGGCACTCCACTGGGTCTCTCCGGCAATGTGGCCTTGTATGTCTTCTCTTCTTGAACTGGTATCACACCACCTAGCTACCAAAAGAAGTATCCTGTATACAACGATCTCCTTGTGTAGACTCCCTATGGCGCTTCCTGCTATCCTTCTGAGGGGTACCAACTCTAGATGTTGAACCGCCATGGCTCACAACTCCAGAATCCCTAATATTGCGCTCAGTGATCAATGCATGGTTGAATATAGAGGTGATGGAAGTAAACCTAAATATGTTCACCTGAGATTGGATGTTGTGCATGAGATCATCCTCACACTTCCTCTCCAGGAATAACTCATCTCCCCCTAGAATGGGTGTGAAGCGATGTAGCTTTGTAAAGCGAGAAGAGTACTCCATAAAGGAAAGAGTACCATGTTCCAAGCTCATGAACTCTCAGGCTTGATCGACCCTCAAAGTCTCTAGGTATAAGTAATCAAATAAGGGACACTGAAACTCCTCCCAAGCGATACCCTACTGGCCTCCTGCCTGTGAGATCACATCCCACCATCTCTTGGAAGAATCCTGAAACACATACGAATCAAGATTGACCCTCCTCTATGGAGGTTTCTCCAGATTCTTGAAGATAGTTATCATGGATTCTATCCATGACTCAGCAGCCTGGGGTCCTCCATCCCCTGAGAAAATTTGAGGATGTTGCTGCTGAAATACCCGCTTCAATTCTACCATCAACGGGGTAAGAGGCGGTGCTCCCTGGAAGGTCTTCATCATCCTCAAAAAGCCCTCTCAGAACTCTACATGGGAACCTATATCCGAGATAATGGCTGGTTCCAAGATGGGCACGACTAGAGGATATGTTGGTGGTCCCTGATCAACCATATTTGGTGTTTGATCATTGTCCTATAACTGGTGTACAAATGGAGGATGTCTGGGTGGCATGACTCTACAAGGTCAAGCACACCCTTAGTTCAAGATTATCAAGTACTGAAACTTATAAGTGAAAGAAAGGAATGGTAGAAATGAAATCATTCATGTTATTCAAAACATGGATACACGGCGTGTATATCCCCTACACAACATGTTTCTTTAAGCCTTCACATGGGCGTGTACTCTTTCCAACCCTGGTTGTGTAACACCCCATACACACGATGTGTTGTCCTAACACATGGCATGTACTTAAATCCTCTTCCTCTGCCTGAGTTCTTCTACACAACTTAACCAAAATGGTTCTCCTAGAGAAAGACTACACGGTGTGTTTTTTCTGGACATGGTGTGTACTAAAAGAACTTCACCGACCTGTGTTAATAGTCACACAGCTGGTTACACGGCTGACACTACATGACATGTTTGTTCTGGACACGGCATGTACTAACTACCCATCATCCACCCGTGTCGTTAGTCACACGATCGGAAACATAGTCTCTACAACATGGCATGTACATCTGGTGCATGGCATGTCCCGCCAAAGATTTCCTAACCCCATGTTTCTGCCCACACATCCCTATCACACAGTTATAGACTAAACGGCATGTACATATATTACATGGCATATACTTAATAAAAACAGTTCCCTCCTGAACAGAAGGATACATGGTGTGTATTTATCATTACATGTCATGTATTCTGGGTTTCTCTAGACCGTAAGCCTCAGAACCTACTATGAAACCCAGAAAATCACTGTAACGAACATTAAAGTGCCAAATTCTGATCCGTGGGGGCCCATACTCCCCGCGAATCAAAGCTTGGGATCTTATACATGTCATATTCAAGCATAACAGTGCAATGATCCACCAAATTCCAATCCATGAGGGCCCATAACACCTCAAGGACCAAAGTTTGGCATTCATTCAAACGAAACATTAAACATTAGCAATACCCTATCAAACAATAGGTATTCTATCATGGAATCTATCACAACATCATGAATATCTAGTAGAGCATCTATCACAACAACATGAAATTAGTAATGCACACTAAATGGCATGGAAATAATGCATGACATGTGATTTCTAGCAAGTGCCTATGTGATGCATGAGATGACATACCCTCATCTCATTAGGTTACAATAGAAATAGAACCTCAATATTATCAAGGTTAACAGCACAAAACATGTGAATCGCCTAGTGGTTAAATCAAATCAACTGTAATAATTGAAAAACCTAAAAAATTGCAATATACGAGGTAAATTGGCTTTTCCCTGTACACAGGTTAGCTACTCTCGGGCACAGCTTATTACCAAGTACATATTTTGTCCTATCCTTGACTATATGCTCCAAACAGTAAGTCAAGAAGAAAATAATTCCTCTGATACCACTTTATAATGTCCCGGTTCTGGAAGCCGCCCAGAGGTGCCCCATACCCGATTGGTCACATGGCCTCAAGCACATTTCCCCAAACGCCAGAGGCTGCTGACTAGCAGCGAGGGTCTTGAGTGTGATAGTGGGGAAAACTACACCCTCATTATCAGAGTAACACCGCAGAAATAAATAGATAATAATAACAGAAACGGTTATAATACCATACAATAATAAACAATGGAAGACTGAAAAAATAAACAACTGGAGCACATATATAAATTATGCATGATACAGATGTCTAGGAAAGAATCCAAACAAGTCACAATGCTGTAATACAGTACTAAAACAATGTACAAAGAAAAAAATAAAATCCAACAGCATCGCAAACCACATCTTGGTCCCATGCTCTCCAGCTCCACACCAATCAAGTACCTGAAGTAGAAAGGCGTTTTCCCTTATCTAGACCTACAGTAATATAATATTTTTGGCCCCAAAAGCATGTCCCAAATAGGGCAAGAGACAAATACTAGCAGGAAACCACCCAAAGATTTGTGCCTAACAGTCAGTGAATATATATATATATATATACGGCAGAAAATAAGTAAAATGAATCAATAAATAAGTAATTACTCAAAGTAAACGGTCCTACAGTTTCAATTACATCATTTACATTTAATAATTTAACCAAACAATTACAAATACAAGAAAACTTATGGGTAGTTCCCACATCCTAACCCCTCTAGTTCAAATTAAAATAAGGATATAATGAAGACTCTCTGAGGAAGCACTCACCAACAATTCCCCTTGTGGTCTCATGTAAATCAAAGATTCTCTGAGGAAGCACTCTCCGTCAATTCCCCCTATAGCCTTTTAACGGTAAACTACAGACACTATGAGGAATCACTCAACTTCAATTCCTTATGTGGTCTCGTTACATATCTATAGACACTCTGAGGGAGCACTCAACGTCAATCCCCCCTATGGTCTCGCAACGTGATAATTATAAAAAAATATCTGGGAAAGACCTCAACATCAATTTCCCTTATAGTATCACTACACCAGGTTCCCGTAGCCCTGTGTAAAGCCATCATGCACAAGGATAATCAGCAGCCAAAGTAAACCTCAAAGTACTACTTGGATAATTAGCTATAAGGTATAGCACAACATATCAAATAAAATAATCACTCCATCCCAATAGCACTAGGAATGGAAACAAAAATACTACTGGCAAAGCTAGACCAAATGGTCAAAATTAGACAAACATGGGTAAACACATCCATAGCATTGCAATTAACCCTATTCACAATCAACAACCTGTATTTAAACATACAAGTCATAGTAGGAATTAACAGGGTTAAAATCCCTAAACATGTAATACCCCGAATGAGGGTACTAGGAAATTTTTCACATATAACTCAAAGACTAACTACGGAAAGGAACAAACCACCTACTTCGGCATTGTATGATCGATATATGTGAGCCTCATTCCTTGAATCACACTAGATCGTAGATCTACAAAAATGTCTAAAATGTTCAACTGATGATATCTCACAAGGGAAAAGAAATCAAGAGATGAGGCTTAAGAAGAAGGAAGAGCTTACCATGGTGATTCCAACACAATCGAAGGCAGTCGATTCGGAGAACGGACGGAGAGTCGGGGGCTCAAAGAAGAATTAGTGGTCGTGTTCGCTGCTAGATGAGACAGACCTAGAAGAATAGATTTTTGTGAACGAGACACGACCCTGATCCATTTAATGAAATAAAAATAAAGTACATGAAGTGTTATTTAAGGGTACAAGGCGTGTACTTGCTTTAACTGGCCTTCGCTTTAGGCAGTCTCCGGGTCACCCCACACGGCTAGGTGTTCGGCTGTTACACGGCCAGCACACTGCTACCCGCAGAAATTGAGTACACTTTGTGTACTCCAAATTACACGGTGTGTACTCCTTAAATTTTAAGATTCTCTTCTTTTCCTCAAAAACAACCAAAAATGAAAGACATACCTGAAAAGAATATCTAAGTTCTTACAAGTCATTCTATATAACAATTGTTTTTCATGTCGATATATATATATATGTAATTTTATTCCATATTCATAATTTTATCTCATATTCTTACATGTTTTTCTTGCACAACCAAAACATGTAACGATTGTTTTGTATGTCGATATATATATATATATATTATTAAATAACATAAAGTCAGAAATTAATAAATCACTTATATATTGATACATAATAAATTTATATTCTATCTTAAAGAAAAGTTTTCCATAATTCATGTATATATATATAAACACGACAAGGAATTCGTATAACACAATATCATAGAATAAAATTCATGTAAAGACTTTGGTAAAAATATAAGTTTCTAACAAGGATCAAAACTTAGTTTTGATAAACATAAAATAACTTTTTCAAAAGAACACAATTGATCTTATCACACCGCTCTGTTTAAGATCATGATTTGATAAATAAAAATATTAAATATTAAATTTGAACATATATTTGGATAATTAAAATTATTAAAATACCACAATTTATATAATTAGAAAATTAAATCCTCAATGACATAGATAATTTCATAGTGAAGTGCAATACTAAAGAAAAATATGTGTCCCGGAAGATTTAACATAATTTTCATAAAACATAAATTATGTACATAAATGAATCAACTAATGGAATATTTATGAATTTGAACATAGTTATGTATGTAAATCCCCTTCATCATATTTTCAAAAACACAAAATATAAATCATATAAAAAAATTATCCCTTATAGATCATAATAAAAAAAGAATAGTAAGGAAAGGAATTCTGAAAATGACTTTAACTTCACCCTTGCACAAATTAAATTAAAATTTGACATTAAATATTCATAAATAAAATCTGTTCAATAAATTATATAATCTCCTTATTTTATTTTTAGTAGAAAAAGAGAAGAAAAATATTTCCCTTCCCTCATAGAAATGACCCAACATCACTTATACCAATTTGAACACACAAGAACCCGAACAGAAAAATGAAGAAATCATCACACTACTGAGACATGTGTGCAATAGGTAGTGTAGAAATCAGAAAAGGAAAAAGTAGAGAAGCAGAATGGGTCTTCCATTTATAGACTCAATTCATAGAGCTTGCGGTGAAATATTGAGTTTAAAATATATCAATTAATTTATGAAATTAGAAAATTTTGATAGATTTAATTTAATAAAATCAGTACAGGGACAGTTTCTGGACAACGCACACAAAGTGAGAACACAAACAGTGACAATATAGAATATAAAATTTGTATAATCAAACACCAGATGAAACAGATTCATCCAATGAATAGAAACAATACAAAATTGACTAATTCATCATAAAACAAAGTTAACATGATAGTTGAAACAAACATTTGCAGACCAAAACAAAACACTTTTTGCTCACAGTCCGATCCAAAACAGAAAAGAAAGTAGGATAAAAGTTGACGAAAAACACGGTAAAGGAAGAAAAGAGACATCGATGAAGTAGAGAAGAAATGGACGTGCAGATCAATGTTAGTCGAGATCGATAAAGGATTTAGACAAAAACAGAAACCTATTACACCTAAATATACAAAGAATCGAACACCATCATAACCCAAGATGAACCCTGACCACAAATATCCATCATCAGTGATGGGATCTAACTTTCCCAGACTC
The DNA here is from genome assembly GCA_963277665.1 of Viscum album. Taxonomy (NCBI): domain Eukaryota; kingdom Viridiplantae; phylum Streptophyta; class Magnoliopsida; order Santalales; family Viscaceae; genus Viscum; species Viscum album. Next base: position 255,646,704 of record OY728156.1, on the reverse strand, counting down.
CACCTCAACCACGATCGACGCTGCTTAGAGCACCTCCTCCTACCTCGACAGCTCAACTTCGACCATTCCCACAGCGTTGGCCTGTGCGACTCCTGTGACTCCTCCTGTTGGAGTGGTATGCCACGACTCCAACAAATGCCCATGGCCCACTCAAACCCTAATGGCGAATACCTCAACGCCGCGATTTTGAACCCCCAAAACCCTCAGTCCCCAGTGTGACTGGACTTCCCCCCACCCTTGACCACATTTCCTTTTCTCTTTTTTTATTTCATTATTATTATATATGTAATTTTTATTTAATAAACTTTATCAAATTTATCATAATATTATAAGTTTAATTGATACATTAAAAGTTATAAAATAATTTTATAACCTAATAAAATTTTATATAAAAAATAATATTCATTTTATTAATAAATTTATTAAAAAAATTATTTTTATAATAAAACATTTTATTTTGAATATTCAATATTCAATTAATAAATTATAATATTTTAAATTTTTAATAGATTGAAAATATTAATAATACATTGTTTTGTAGTTGGAGTTTGGCTTAGTGGTAAGATCACTGTAATCCTACATGAAAAATGGGGGTTCAAAACCCATTGGACGCAGGTACTGTAGCAGTACTGTTGTGGTACTATAGCAGTGGTGGCAGGACATACATGGGACATACATGGTTGTAATCAGGGTGAAAATTGTGGTTCAAAAAGATCAAAATAAATTTTTGGTGAATAGTAACTTTACCTGTTGGAATATTAATCTTACCTCCATGAATGGTAATTTGACCAATGGAATAGTTACCTCACCTAAAGAAGTATAAATATGTTTTAGTCATCTTAAGTTGTAATGTGATATATTTATATCATAGTATAATTAAATAAATATTTTAGAAATTATTAGTTAAGTATTAGTGTTTTATTTATTTAGTTTAATTTAAAATTAAATTTATTTTTATAAAATGGCCTTAATTTTTGAATTCTACATGTCAAAAAATGGTTAGGGTGAATTTTTGGGATTTTTCTAAAATGGTTAATTTTTTTGGTGAATAGCAAAAATACATTTTTGAGTTTTCAGTAAGTTTAATGACATCATAGCTATGTAATAATGACATAATCATGATGTAATGATGATGTAATCATGATGTAATCATGATTTAATCATGATGTAATCATGATGTAATAATGATGTAATCGTGATGTAATAATGATGTAATCGTGATGTAATAATGATGTAATCCTGATGTAATAATGATGTAATCATGATGTAATAATGAATTTAGATTCTTAAGGATTAAAATATGATATGAGGTGTCTCAAGTGGCCATTACCATTGGAAAATACCATGGGTAAGCCTATGGTTTTGAAAATACCACTAATAGGGTGTCTTTTGAAATTAATAAAATATTCCCTCACTTTTTCTATAAATACCCACCCATTAATTTTTTTACATTCATTCCAAAATCATTATCTACAAATTTTTGATAGTATTAACTCCCAATTATTCCTTCCAATGTTTCCTCAATCCCCCAAGGTCTCGATCTTAGATTTTTAGAAGTTACTCTTTATGGTAAGAGAATTCTCAAACTTCTCTTTTCCTTTCAAGTTCTATTTTATGTGGTATGTCTTTCAAATTTCCATATTATGTTCTTATTTAAATTTTAGTCTATACCTATACTATATTATGAGTCTTTTATGAATGGTTTACCCATTTCCCTCTCTTTTTAATGTTTTATAAAACTATGTTGCATAGTTGTTATGCTGCAGAATTTTCGTCTCAAAATCTCACTTTTTCTCAAGAAATTCTTTTATTTTATTTATGTGAATACTCAAACCTATTTTATTTCTAGGGGTATTAATAAATACATAAAAATTATTTATTTGATTCTATAATTAACATATATAAAACTCTCATTCTCTTTCCATGGGTTATAAATGACATAATGATCATGTATTTGATCAATTTTTAAAACGCCGTGATTTTGATATGAAACTCATTTATTTTATTCTCTTTGAGTTATTTATGAAATGTTTGATTATAATATATGTGGATCACATTAATATAAATACATATTAATGGTGTTCCCTAATAATTCTCCAATGCACTGGGTAAATAAATTAATCTCTAGAGATGACAAGTTTTACGAGACCTTGGTGAATAACCTTTTTAATTTTTATGAAACCATGGGGATGGACCTTGGAAATATGCTTATTAATGTATAAATTAAATGTTGCAGCCACATTTTTAAGTTATGATTTATGTTATTTTTATTATTATTTTCCTCTTTTTCCATTTTTCTTGTTTTTATGTATTTCATGAAGTTCTTACTGATATCACAAGTAAATTGTTTCCCTTGTTTACCCTTACTGAGCCTTCTGCTCACCCTTTCCTTTGATGTATGTCCTCAGGTTATGAGATGTAGTAATTGTACATAGGATGAACCTATTATGAAGCCTTACAAGTTGATTAGAATAATTCCTTATGTTTTCATGTATTATGTACCTTATTTCCAAGACATTAAACTTTAAAGATCCTATTTTTGTAAAATGTAATGAAAAGATATGTAATAAAAAGGCGGGATTCCGTAGTTGGTATCAAAGGACAGTTTAGTTATTTGTGGAAATTAGGATATGAAAATTTAGGAAGAACCCTATACAAAAGTTTAAATAGAGGAAAAATTCCAGATATTTTTATGAAATATTAATTAAGTGGTTTCCGAACAAATAAGTCTTTGTCTGGATATGAACAAGTGGATGTGGATTTTGCACAGATGTACCTAGGAATAAAATCGGAAAACACCGCTTTGAACTAGACTCGAATGAGAATTGGTGCACAACAACGGGACTTGTTTCACTCCCGGTTTGAGACTCTTGGGGGATATGTTTGTTTAATCATAAGCTTTTTATGAATCATAATGAAGGATTTATAGAAAATTTAATTGTTGCTGAAGAATAATATTTTATTAAGATTGATTTTTTAAGACATAAAATTACTTTATAATTATAATATTACTAACAGTAAAAATTTTATAATAACATAAAATTGTGAGGACGCAATTTCTTTAAGGGGGTAAGAATGTAACGACCCAAAAATGTACTTTTATTTATGGATCTCTTTCCTTCTAATAAATTTTCATTATGTTTTACAATAGAAGCACATAGAGTGACTTTTAATTTCAGGAGAACATCATACGTCATGCATAAATTTGGATTAGTAAAACTATGAAAAATAATGTGATATACACATTTAAGAATAGTTTTCTTAATAAAATATATGTTCAACTGAAGAAAATTTGATAAATAGACTTTTAAGACCCAAATTGTAAACTTCAAAAATGATATAATTATTATAATAAATTAAGGTATTATGAATAATGATTGTTTTAATGAAATAGTGTGATTAAAACACCCCCTTTTAAATGTAAATGATCAAAAAAATTATTTTTTTAAGTGTCAAAAATTTAACAATGCAATTTAACTATGCATTTTTGATTCGCTATTATTTTTAATAATTAAATATTTTTATACATAAAGAGTTAAATTTCTCATACTTAAAGAATTATTATGGTAATATAAACTTCATTTTTTAATTTCAAATGTCAAAATTAATCTAGGATGAATTTTTAGAAGTTTTCTAAAAAGTTTCAATCTTTTAGTATATGAGGAATATTGTTTTTTTATGAATAGTGTTTTTTAATGAATAGTAAAAAAATATTTTAATATTAAATAAAATTTTCTGTGAAATGGTTTTCGAAAATCAGACATACGTTGTTGAAATCAGGGTAAAAAATGTTGTTCAAAAAGATAAAAAAATAATGAATAGTAACTTTACCCTTTGTAATTTTAATTTTACCCTTACGAATGGTAATTTGACCAATGTAATGGTAACCCCATCTAAGTATAAATATTTTTTAGTCATCTTAAGTGTTAATATGATATATTTATAGCATAGTATAAATAAATAAATGCTTTAGAAATTATTAGTTAAGTATTAGTATTTTATTTATTTAACTTATTTTAAAATTAAATTAATTTTTATAAAATGGAGTTCACTTTTGAATTCTACACATCAAAAATTGGTTAGGGTGATATTTTTGGATTTTTTTGAAATAGTTTATTTTTTCGGTGAATAGTAAAAATATAGTTTTGAGTTTTCGGTAAGTTTAATGACATAATAGATGTGTAATAGTGCTGTTATCATGATGTAATAATTTTGGACAACTCTTACGGATTAAAATATGATATGAGGTGTCTCGAGTGGCCATTACCATGGTCAAATATCATGGGCAAGCCTATGGTTTTGCAAATACCGCTAATGAGGTGTCCTTTGAAATTAATAAAATTTCCCCTCACATTTTCTATAAATACCCACCCATTAATTTTTTTCCTTTCATTAAAAAAACATTATCCATGAAGTTATGATAGTATTACCTCACAAGGAGTCCTCTCAAGGTGTCCTAAATCCCCCAAGGTCCTGATCTTAGAGTTTTAGAAGTTACTCTTCAAGGTAAGAGAATTCTCAAACTTCCCTTTTCCTTTCAAGTTCTCTTTTATGTGGTATGTCTTTAAAATTTCCATACCATGTTCTTATTTTCATTTTATTCCACACATATACTATATTATGAGTCTTTTATGAATGGGTGACCCATGTCCCCTCTCTTTTTAATGTTTTCTAAAACCATGTTGCATAGCCATTATGCTGGAGAATTTTCGTCTCAAAATCTCTCTCTTTTTCTGAAGGAATTATTTTTTTTATTTATGTGAATACCCAAACCTATTTCATTATCAAGGGTATTAATCAATACGTAAAAATTATTTATTTTATTTTGGAATTGAAATAAATAAAACCCACATTCTCTTTCCATGGGTTATAAATGACATAATGATCATGTTTTTTAGCACTTTTTAAAACGTCACAATTTTGATATAAAACCCATATCTTTTAATCCATTTGGGTTATTTATGAAATGATTGATTATGATCTATGTGGTCACATGAATATAAATTCATATTAATTGTGTGCCCTGATAGCGTTTTAACACATGGGGTAATGATATTCATCTCTAGAGATAACACATTTTACAATTCCTTGGTGAATAACCTTGGTAATTTTAATGATTTCTTAGGGGTGGACCATGGTGATATGCTTACTAATGAATAAATTAAATATTGTAGCCACATTTTCAAGTTATGATTCATGTTATTTTTATTATCATATTCCTATTTTTTCATTTCCCGTGTCTTTATATATTTTATCAAGTTCTTATTGATATCACAAGTAACTTGTTTCCCTTGTTTACCCTTATTGGGTCTTTTGCTCACCCTTTCCTTTGATTTATTTCCCGAGGTTATAATATGCAGTAATTGTATTTAGGATGAACCTATGATGAAGACTTACAAATGGATTAGAAGAATTAATTATATTTTCATGTATTATGTACCTTTTTTTCAAGACACTAAACTTTAAAGATCCTCTTTTTGTAAAATTTAATGAAAAGTTATGTAATAAAAATGTGGGATTCCATAGTTGGTATCAAAAGATAGTTTAGTTATTTTTGGAATTTATGATATTAAAATATTAGGAATTAATCTATAGAAAAGTTTAAATATAGGGAAACGTCCTGATATTTTGGGGAAATATTAAGTAAGTGGTTTCCAAACAAATAAGTCCCTATCTAGATACGAACAAGTGGATGTGGCTCTCACACAGATGTAATTAGGGGTAAAACCCGAAAACACTGCTTTGATCTAGACTCGAATGGAAAATCGTGCACAACAACAGGCCTTGTTGCACTCTTGTTTTGAAACTCCCAGGGGATATATTTGTTTGTTCATAATGTTTTTATGAATCATTATGAAGGATTTAAAGAAAATGTAATTTTTGTTAAAGATTAATATTTTTTAAAGATTGATTTTTTAAGACATAAAGTTTCTTTATAATTACAATATTCCTAATTGTAACAAATTAATAATAAGAGAAAATTGTGAGGGCACAATTTCTTTAAGAGCGGAAGAATATAATGATCCGAAAAAATGTACTTCTTTTATTTGTGGATCTCTTTCCTCCGAATAACTTTTTATTATGTTTTAAAATAGAAGCACATAGAGTGAATTTTAATTTCTTGAGAATATCATACATCGTGCATAAATTTGTATTAGTACAACTATGAAAAATAATGTGATATACACATTTAAGAATAGTTTTTCTTAATAAAATATATGTTCAACTGAGGAAAATTTGATAAATAGACATTTCAGACCCAAATTGCACTTTTCAGAAAATGATATAATTATTATAATAAATTAATATATTATGAATAATGATTTTTTTCATGAAATAGTGTGATTAAAACACCCCCCTTTAAATGTAAATGATAAAATAATTCTATTTTTTTAAGTGTCAGAAATTTCAATATGCAATTTAACTATGAATTTCCCCCCCGCTGTTATTTTTAATAAGTAAATATTTTTATACATAAAAAGTTAAATTTCTCATACATAAAGAATTATTATGGTAATATAAACTCCATTTCTGAATTTCAAATGTCAAAATTAATATAGGCTGAATTTTTAGAAGTTTTCTAAGAAGTCAAAAAAATTTAGTGTTTGATGAATAGTATTTTATGAATAGTGTTTTTTGATGAATAGTAGTTTATGAATAGTAAAAAATATTTTATTATCAAATAACTCTTTCTCTGAATTGATTTTCGAAAATCAGACATACATAGTTGTAATCAGGGTGAAAAAATGTAGTTCAATAAGATCAAAATAATTTTTTTTTGAACAGTAACTTAACCCTTTGGAATAGTAATTTTACCCTTATGAATAGTAATTTGACCAATGTAATAGTAACCTCTCCTAAGGAAGTATAAATATGTTTTAGTTACCTTAAGTGGTAATGTGATCAATTTATATCATAGTATAAGTAAATAAATGTTTTAGAAATTATTAGTTAAGTATAAGTATTTTATTTTTTAATTTAATTTAAAATTAAATTAAATTTTATAAAATGGAGTTCACTTTTGAATTCTACACGTCAAAAAATGTAAGGGTGAATTTTTGGAATTTTTCTGAAATAGTTTATTTTTTTGTGAATAGTAAAAATACATTTTTTAGTTTTCAGTAAGATTAATAACATGATGGCTGTGTAATAATGATGTAATCATGATGTAATAATGTTGGTTGAATCTGAAGGATTAAAATATGATATGAGGTGTTCCATTTGGCCACTTCCATGAGCAAATACCATGATCAAGCTCATGGTTTTTCAAATACCACTAATGAGGTGTCCTTTGAAATTAATAAAATATCCCCTCACTTTCGCTATAAATACCCACCCATTCCTTCATTTACTTTAATTCCAAAATCATTATCAATTAATTTATGATATTATTACCTCCATAGGAGTCCTCTCAAGGTGTACTCAATCCCCCAAGGTCAGGATATTAGATTTTTAGAAGTTACTCTTCAAGGTAAGAGAATTCCCAAACTCCTCTTTCCCTTTCAAGTTCCTTTTTATGTGCTAAGTCTTTCAAATTTCCATACCATATTTTTATTTACTTTTTTTTCTTTCCATATACTATATTGTGAGTCTTTTATGAATGGTTTATCCTTATCCCCTCTCTTTTTAATGTTTTTTTAAACCATGTTTCATAGCCATTATGCTGCGGAATTTTCGTCTCAAAATCTCTCTTTTTCTCAAGAAATTCTTTCATTTTATTTATGTGAATACCCAAACCTATTTCATTTACAGAGGTATTCATAAATACATAAACATTATTTATTTTATTCTATAATTAACATACATAAAACCTTTATTCCCTTTCCATGGGTTATAAATGACAGAATGATCATGTTTTTGAGCACTTTTTAAAATGCCATGATTTTGATATGAAACTCATTTATTTTATTCTCTTTGGGTTATTTATGAAATGTTTGATTATGATATATGTGGATAATATTAATGTAAAGAAATATTAAGGGTGTGCCTGTATAGAACTCTAATGAATTGGGTAAAGAAATTAATCTCTAGAGATGATAAGTTTTACGATACCTTGGTGAATAACCATGGTAATTTTTATGAAATCTTGGGGATGGATCTTGGGGATATACTTATTAATGTCTAAATTAAATGTTGTAGACACATATTATTCATGTTATTTTTATTATGATATTCCAATTTTTTCATTGCTCATGTATTTATGTATTTAATCAAGTTCTTATTGATATCACAAGTAAATTGTTTCCCTTGTTTACCCTTACTAGGTCTTCTGCTCACCCTTTCCTTTGATATATGTCCCCAGGTTATGATATGCAGTAATTTTACTTAGGATAAACCTACGATGAAGACTTAAAAAATTTATTAAAATAATTACTTATGTTTTCATGTATTAGGTACCATATTTCCAAGACACTAAACTTTAAAGATCCTCTGTTTGTAAAATGTAATGAAAATATAAGTAATAAAAAGGAAGAATGCCATATTTGGTGTTAAATGATAGTTTAGTTATTTGTGAAAATTAAGATATGAAAACATTAAGAATAACCCTTTATAAAATTTTAATTATAAGAAAACTTTCTGTTATTTTGGTGAAATATTAAGAAAGTGGTTTCTGAACAAATAAGTCCTTGTCTCGATACGAACAAGTTGATGTGGCTCTGACACAAATGTACCTAGGGGTAAAACCCAAAAACACCACTTTGAGCTATACTCAAACAGGAACTAGTTCACAATAAGGGGTCCTACTGCACTCTTGGTTTGACACTCAAAGGGGATATATTTATTTAATCATAAATTTTTTATGAATAATTATGAAGGATTTATAGAAAATGTAATTATTGTTAAAGAATAATATTTTTTTAAGATTGATTTTTTATGACATGAAATTACTTTATAATTATAATATTTCTAATAATAAAAAATTTCTAACAAGAGAAAATTTTGAGGATGTAATTTCTTTAAGAGGGGAAGAATGTAACGACCCAAAAAGTGTACTTTAATTTATGAATCTCTTTCCTCCCAATAGCTTTTTATTTTGTTTTACAAGATAAGCACATGGAGTGAATTTTAATTTCATGAGAACATCATACATCATGCATAAATTTGGATTAGTACAACTATGAAAAATAATGTGATATACACATTTAATAATAGTGTTTCTTAATAAAATAAATGTCCAACTAAGAAAAATTTGATAAATAGACTTTTCGGACCCAAATTGTACTTTTCAGAAATAATATAATTATTATAATAAATTAAGTCATTATGAATAATGATTATTTTCATAAAATAATGTGTTTAAAACACCCTCTTTTTGATGTAAATGATAAAATAATTTTATTTTTCAAAGTGTCAAAAATTTCACTATGCAATTTAACTATGAATTTTCCATCTGCTGTTATTTTTAATAACTAAATATTTTTGTACATAAAAAGTTAAATTTCTCATACTTAGAGAATTTTATGGTAATATAAACTTCATTTTTAAATTTCAAATGTCAAAATTAATCTAGACTGAATTTTTAGTAGTTTTCTCAGAAGTTCCAATTTTTCAGTATTTGATGAATAGTGTTTTTTGATTAATAGTAAAAATTATTATTAAATAACTTTTTCTCTAAAATGATTTTCAAAAATCAGACATACATGGTTGTAATCAAGGTTAAAATATGGTTTAATAAGATGAAAATAATTTTTTTGGTGAATAGTAACTTTACCCTTTGGAATAGTAATTTTATCCTTATGAATGGTAATTTGACCAGTGGAATAGTAACCTCACCTCATAAAGTATGAATATATTTTATTCATCTTAAGTGGTAATGTGATATATTTATATCATAGTATAATTAAATAAATGTTTTAGAAATTATTAGTTAAGTATTAGTATTTTATTTATTTAATTTAATTTAAAATTAAATTAATTTTTATAAAATGGAGTTCACTTTTTAATTCTAAACATCAAAAAATTATTATGGTGAATTTTTTGGATTTTTTTGAAATGGTTGATTTTTTCAGTGAATAGTAAAAATACAGTTTTGAGTTTTCAGTAAGTTTAACAACATCATAACTATGTAATAAAGATGAAATCCTGATGTAATAATGGTGTTCAACTCCTAAGGATTAAAGTATGATATGAGGTATCCCAAGTGGCCATTAACATAAGAAAATACCATGAGCAAACTCATGGTTTTTCAAATACCACTAATGAGATGTCCTTTGAAATTAATAAAATATTCTCTCACTTTTGCAATAAATACCCACTCATTCCTTTGTTTCTTTTCATTCCAAAATCATTCTCCACAAAGTTATGATAATATTACCTCCCAATGATTCCTTCCAAGGTGTCTTCAATCCCCCAAAGTTCCGATCTTATAGTTTTAGAAGTTACTCCTCAAGGTAATGGAATTCTCAAACTTCTCTTTTCCTTTCAAATTATCTTTTATGTGGTATGTCTTTCAAACTTCCATACCATGTTTATAAGGACCCGGACTTATTACATACATAATCTTAAATTTAATCAAGAAAACACTTCCTTTTACATTGAGGATATTTTCAAGTTTAGAGCTTTATAAAATTGGGACATAATACATTCATAACATAACACATTGTTACAGAGTGGATACCAACGGTTTCCATTTTTTTCAAAATTTAAAACATCAAAACATAAAACATGATTCCTTGAAAATTATTCAACATTTAACATGGATTCATTCTTTGTCTTACACATACATTAACCTGTGAAAATCGTTTAAAACTTGGGATGAGCATAAAAACTCAGTAAGGGATATAAAAAGAAGGAAAGAACACATTAGTCCATGAATACTTATAACATATAAAATCATTTTCAAAAGATATACTTATCACCTATATATATATATATACTTACTTTGTGAAACATGAGATTTTCACAATACCTAAGAACATAAGTAGAACTATAAAGTTATCTTGGGGCATTACTTACATAACCTTGTAACCTTATCAGCTACCGTATAATTTGTAACCCTCACGGCTACCTTACTATTAGTGTAACCATCACAGTTACACTTGGAGTAACCATACAGCTGACATCCAACTTATACATACCCAATGCATTGGAAGGAAATATAGGTCTCACCCTTCATCATAAATAATTCCCAAGAACAAAAATATAATCATACAATATGAATAATTCCATAAAAACATTTCTTTGGAATTTCGTAAAAACGGATTTTAAAAGAGGTTTTAAAAAAGGAAAGCCACTTATAAATTACATACAATTGAAGAGAGGATTAATAAAGTGGATTTAATATGTATATACATTGTAAATACACATAATTCAACATATTATAAATAAATTTCATCAAAAAACAAATTTAATACCATATAACAATGAAGTATAAGGTTAAACCAAAGAATGAAATTTGGGTTAAGAATTCCCTTACCTCAAGCTTGTCTTACTTCAAACTTGGTTAAACTTCCTATATAATGGTTAAAAGAGTGTTATTATTATTTTACAAAAATATTTTCATATTTATAACTTATTATATGATCATTTCATAACTTAATTTTACCCCTTAATTGTTAGTATTTTGTTCCTTGCACTGTTTTGGGTGAGTTCCTTACATGATTTCCATGATCAGTTCATGATGGATGTTCTTGTTGATTGGAATTGAAACTCCAGAATTGGAATGGAAATGTATTTACATATATCAAGTACCATAATTTATATGATTTATCATTTTGATGTTTTATATGAGGATGATTCATAAGTTAAAACATTAATGATGTTTGTTTAGATCATTTTAGTGGTTCTTTGTTAATAACAACCTCATTTTGTCTTATAAATTAAAACCATGAGTACAAAAGAATTATAGAACTATGGATGAGAAATAATACATATATTATAACCTGGTTGAACCATATAAATGGTTTCATGGCCAGAATTGAAAGATTTAATGAAAATTGAAATCACATCGTCCACGATGTCGGTAATTCAACACATCACGGACAATGTTTTTATTCCTTGAAAAAGTGGGAGAGGAGAAGAAGAATGATGATGAATTTTTCATGAATTTGAGAATATCCAGAATATAAATGATTTCTGGAGCTTTCATATCTATTGGGTAAGAGGTGATGAAGAAAGAATTAGAAAAGAAAGGAACTCAAAATAAAAGAATAATTGAAAAATCTCTTACAAAAATTCGACAGCCTAAGGACTATGCAACATGGTTTTAGAAAACCAAATGGCACACCCCCAGCACTGTGATTTCAATCCCCTGAAACCCTCTTTCCCTAGCTCGATTGGACTTCCCCCCACCCTTAACCACATTTCCTTTTATCTTTTTTTATTTCATTATTATATATGTAAATTTTTTTTAATAAACTTTATAAAAGTTATCATAATATTATAAGTTTAATTTCTACAATAAAATTTATAAAATAATTTTATAACCTAATAATATTTTATATAAAAATTAATATTCATTTTATTAAAACATTAATTTAAAAATTATATTTGTATAATAAAACAATTTATTTTTAATATTCAAAATTCATTTACTAAATTGTACTATTTTAAAAATGTAATAGATTGAAAATATTAATAATACATTTTTTTAATTATATTAGATTAAGATAATGCTACTTAAAATATTTGATATTTTTAATATTACAACATATAATAATTTTAAATAATAATTTTAAATTTCATGTATAATCTCAATATCTAATTAAAATAAAATTATAATTTTATAATAGTATTAGTTTTATACTATATTCATAATTTTATATAATTAAAAACTAATATACATACATAAATACAAATATATATATATATATATCATATTTTGAAAATAAAAAACAAATTAAATTTTTTCATATATTAATATAATTATCATTTAAAATATTCTATTAAATAAATTTTTTGATAAAAATAAATTCTATTTAATAAAAATTGTTATTTTAAAATATTCTTTAAACAAAGTGAAATTATATTTTCCTTTAAAATAAATTTGAAAAGTATACGTATAAATAAATAAAACAATTTATTTTAATTATTATTTTAAAGAATATCATCTTAAAAAATATTTAAATTATAAATAAATACATTTAATAAAATATTTTCACAATAAAACTAGGTTTAGAATTTATGGGCTATTACATTATTCACAACCTGAAAAATGTACTTCTTTTATTTATGGATCTCTTTCCTCCCAATAACTTTTTATTATGTTTTATAATATAAGCAAATAGAGTGACTTAATTTCATGAGAAAATCATACATCATGCATAAATTTGGATTAGTTCAACTATGAAAATAATGTGATATACACATTTAAGAATAGTTTTTCTTAATAAAATATATGTTCAACTGAAGAAAATTTGATAAATATACTTTTTGGATCCAAATTTTACTTTTCAGAAAAGATATAATTATTATAATAAATTAAGGTATTATGAATAATGATTGTTTTAATGAAATAATGTGATTAAAACACCATTTTTAAATGTGAATGATAAAATAATTTTATTTTTTAAAATGTGAGAAATTTCACTATGCAATTTACTATGCATTTTCCATCCACTATTATTTTTAACAACGAAATATTTTTATACATACAAAGTTAAATTTATCATACTTAGAGAATTATTATGGTAATATAAAGTTTTTTTTTGAATTTCAAATGTCAAAATTAATCTTGGCTGAATTTTTAGAAGTTTTCTAAGAAGTTTCAATTTTTTAGTATTTGATGAATAGTGTTTTTTGATGAATAGTGTTTTTTGATGAATAGTGTTTTTTTATAAATAGTAAAGAAATATTTTTTTATTATATAACTTTTTCAGTGAAATGATTTTCGAAAATCAGACATACATGGTTGTAATCAAGGTGAAAATGTGGTTTAATAAGATCAAAATAAATTTTTGGTGAATAGTAACTTTACCCTTTGAAATAATATTTTTACCATATAAAAATTTATATAATAAAAAAAATTACTATTCATCAAAAACACTATTCATCAAAAACATTATTCATCAAATACTAAAAAAATGAAACTTCTTTGAAAACTTCTAAAAATTCAGGCTTGGTTAATTTTTACATTTGAAATTCAAAAATGAAGTTTATATTACCATAATAATTCTCTAAGTATGTGAAATTTAACTTTTTATGTATAAAAATCTTTAGTTATTAAAAATAAAAGCGGAAAGAAAATGCATAGTTAAATTTCCTAGAGAAATTTCTAACACTTATAATAATAAAATTATTTTATCATTTACATTTAAAAGGGGGTGTTTTATCATGTTATTTCATTAAAACAATAATTATTCATAATACCTTAATTGATTATAATAATTATATATTATTTAAAAAGTATAATTTGGGTCCAAAAAGTCTATTTATCAAATTTTCCTCAGTTGAACATATATTTTATTAAGCAAAACTATTCTTAAATGTGTATATCACATTATTTTTCAAAGTTCTACTAATCCAAATTTATGCATGATGTATGATATTCTCATGAAATTAAGTCACTCTGTGATTCTATTGTAAAACAAAATAAAAAGTTATTGGGAGGAAAGAGATCCATAAATAAAAAAAGTACATTTTTTCAGGTCGTTATAGTTACAAAAGAAGTTAGAGGCTGTGAATAATGAAATGTTTCCTAAGTTCAATATTGATCAAGAATGTGTACTAAAATTTCATACAAGACTATGTGTTCCATCTATTCTGGAAATAAATAAAGAACTGGTGGATGAAGCTCATAGTTCTACATTCTCTATACATCCTGGAAGCACTGAAATTTATAGGGACCTTCATGATCATTATTGGTGGGATAACATGAAAAGAGAGATTGTTGACTGCACTATAAGATTCTTGGTGTGTCAATAAGTGAAGGCAAAGCAACAACTTTATAAATGGGTATTTCAACCACAACTCATACCAACATGGAACTGGAATAATATCATTATGGATTGTGTCACTGGTCTCCCAAAACATCTAAAGGAAACAATATGATAGGTGTGTTATATTATATTTTACATAATAAAACCATATCTATTTAATAATGAAGTGAATATAAAAGGAAATGCGGCCATCTAGATTATACTGTTATATGATCGTTGGTCAATTATGACCATTGGTCAATATGACTGTTGAAAACTATACTCTTGGTAATAATTTTAATCTTATAATTAGTTCTTATAAATAGAAATGACAAAGGAAGATTAATGCAAAAAGGAGAAGTGATGGCCTCAACCAATAGAGTCGTGTCATATGAAGATCATTTGTCAAAACTTGGTAGGGAGGTATCATCACTTGTGTTTTCATTGACCAAGCTCAAGTCGGTCTTCAATAAGTAAAACTTGGACAAAATTTCCTACAGGAGAAGTTCAAGTTAGTGGAAATTACCAATCAGACAATGTTAGCTGAGTCACTCCATGAATCTATCACAATTGCACACCATACCCTTAAGTCATATGCGGGTGTTATAAGGGGTAATGTGTCCAGGCCTTAGTTACTTAAAATTTAATTCCATTGTATAAATAAAATTGATATTCCATCAATTTCTTTTTAATAATAGTTTTTCTTAAATATGAAAATTTTGATAAATTAACTTTTCAGACCCAAATTTCACTTTTCAGAAAAGATATAATTTTTATAATAAACTAGGGTATTAAGAATAATAATTATTTTAATGAAATATTATGATAAAACACATATTTATTTAAATATAAATGATAAATAATTTTATTATGACCTTGAGGATTTTTAAGTGTCATAAATTTTACTATACATATTCAACTAGCTATTTTTTAATAAATAGGGATTTTTTTAGTTAAAAGTTAAAATTATCATATTTTTATAATTATTATGATCAAATAAATATAATTTTTGAAATAAACATGTCAAATTTAGGTTAGGTTGAATTTATGGGGATTTTCTAAAATGTTTTATTTTTTTGTGAATAGTAAAAATACAATTTTGGGTTTTTTGTATGTTTAATGGCTTCATAATTATGTCATAATGATGTAATAATTAGTTAACCACAATCCACAACCTGAAATGTGTTATTTGTTAATATAAATTATTTAAATAGATTTTAATCTATTTTCAAACTTGTAAGTTACTTTCCAAAGTCTAAAATGGAAACTTTAATATTAAAAATCTTATTTTGTGAAAACTTTGTTTTTCCTTTCCAAAAGAAGTAATATAATATGTTGTTCGATTATTGTGGACTAAAATGCCATAAAATATGCCCCAAATATCCAAATTCATGGTAAAATCCATGGTATAGCCCATGGTTTTTCATTTTTCATAACCAAGATTTTGAAGGCCTGTATTTGGAAAATTATTAAACAAATCCTCCATTTTTGCTATAAATACCCTCCCATTTCTCCATTTCCTTTCACTCACATTCCATCATCCATGAATATCTGGTAGTTTTACTTCCCAAATACCCTTATATTCATACTCTTACCATCAAATTTTGTTTTATGAATGGTAGACCCTTGTCCCCTTTTATTTTACCCTTTTTCAAAACCACGTTTTATACTCATTTGCCGAATTTACTTTTCAAAATTTCCCTCTACTCCTCAAGAAATTATATTTTAATTTATTTTTGTGAATACCTATGTCTCTATATTTTCCAAGGTTATTCACCTAAATGTAAAAATGATTTATTTTATTATGGGATTAACATACATGAAACACGCATTCCCTTTTCCTAGGATGAAAATGACATAATGATCATGTTTTTAAGAACTTTTGAAATACCATGATTTTGATATGAAACTCGATTATTTTATTCTCCATAGGTTATTTATAAAATTTTTGATTATGATCTATGTGGATCATATGAAACTGGTACATATTAAGGGCGCATCCTGATAGCGCTTCAATGCATTAGCTAAAGAATTTCTTCTCTAGAGATGACATGTTTTACAATACCTTGGTGAATAACATTGGTAATTTTCATTTATGAAAAATTGGTGATTAACCTTGGTGATATGTTTATTAAAATCTAAATTAAATATTCTACACATTTCCATGTTATGACTCGTGTTCTTTTTATTATGATAAAACACTTTTTTCATTGTTCATGCCACTATGATATTCCTCACGAATATATGTAAATTGTTTCCCTTACTAGGTCATATGCTCAACCCTTTCCTTTGATGTATGTCCTCAGGTTATGAGATTCAGTAAATGTATTTAGGACGAACCTATGAAGAATTCTTTCAAGGGGATAGAATAATGTTTTATATTTTTATGTATTATGTTCCCAATTTCTAAGAAACTAAACTTTAAAAGATCCTCTATTTTGTACTATGTAATGAAAAATTTATGTAACAAAAAGGCAAGATGTCATAGCGATGGTGGTAGAATCTTGGTGCAGGGTGGGATGACACCCCAGTGAACAACCGGCGGGATCGGGCCTGGCAGCCACAAGGCACGGCGGAGGGTCTCGGCCGGAGAGGTCTGTCGCGGAGGAGTCGGGGTTAGCAGCTGGGAAGCGGGTCACTCAAGAGAGGGCGGCCAAGGGTGGGAGGCGGTCTTTCAGGGAGGATCCTCTATAAGGCCTTATCCTTAAACATTACTTATTATTGAATTAAATGAATAATTCACATTGAGAATCTTTTCAGGTTTATATTGTTAGAGAATTAGGACATAACTATTACATCTCAAAGATTACAGAGTATACACTTCTACTAAGTTTCCCTAAAATAAAAACTCTTAAAAAGAAACATGTCTAGTTCCATGTTTTAGATAGCATGTCTTTCCTTGATCCCATCCTTGACCCTATTCATCTTTAATTCCTATGGAAAACATTTCAAAAACTTGGGATGAGCATAAAAATCCCAGTAAAGGATACACAAAGAAGGAAAATTGTTAGTTTTTTAAAACAATAAGTAAACCAAGAATACATTATCAAAGTAATACTTTTCACCTTTATAAAGTAGTAAAAAAACTCTTCACTGAATAAAAGATCATTACTTACCCCTTTTGTAACCAAAAGATTACCATAAAAACCCATATAAAGAACACATAACATATAAAGGTAACTTGGTACATAAACATACTTAAATGGAATAACCATACGGTTGACTTCCACACATATCACTTAATGGAATAGTCATACGGCTGACTTCCATACCCAATGCATTGGAGGTTATAACGTAACCACCCGTCCTGGTATTCACGGCACGACCCGTCATATGGTTTATCAGGTAACCACCCGTAAAATGTCCAAGTACCATCATTACACATAAAATATGGAAAATATAAACATCTCAATAACAACATTTCATTTTCAATCCCAATAAGTAATTCAAAAATATTGAATTAATCAATCCATTTTCAAAAATCATTTAAAAGAGATTTTTGAATCAAAGTGTCTCATAACACTTTGAAGCTTTTAATGGAATTATAATTTTAAAACATTAATGTCCATATAAATAAATATTGAAAACCATTTTGAAAACATGGACATTAAAGATAAAGATTTAGAATAATGAATCTTTAAAACATTTAAAATGATATTTTTGTTAAAGAGTTTTTAACAAAATGAGATACTCTTGAATACAAATAATTGCGGAATAACATTTAATACAAACTTTATAATATCATGAGAATAAAGGGATTAATTAAATAATATGTCAAAGGACAGTATACACACCATATAAGAGTGAATTGGTGCATAACAACAATGAGGTCTCAATGGAAAAGTAAATTGAGATAAAATCCATTATAAAGATGGTATCCTTAAATTAAGGATAAATATATCACATAATTATGTGTGAGAAATATAAATACACCCAATATAAGTGGATATTAAGTGTGAAAAAATCATAGGTCATTCACACATAATCTTGGAAAAACAAAACCAATGACATAGATATTTAACTCAATGAAATGAGATTGAGTTATGATTTCCCATACAAGTTCGTAAGAATTTATCAATGAGATGATTATGTGTAGAAATATTATATCCACACAAAGGTTTGTGGAAATTACAAAATAGAGATTCCACACATAATCTTGGCATAATAAAATCAATAAGTAGAGGTTTAACCCAAATAATTGAAAGTGGGTTAAAAAGTTCCCTTACAGAAATCCGACAGCCTAACGGCATCACTTTAAAATTCAGAAAATGAGTTGATGAGAGAGAAAATTGTATCTCATCACTTGGACATAAAATTTACATAAATAAGGATATATAAAAACATATCCCAACATAATAGTATGTGAATTAAAATACATAACAAAAGAATTCATTTAAAAAGAGGAGGGAGAAAGGTCCCCTTACTGAGTTGGGTAACTTTCGAAACGTACACCCCATGGAATAAGGGTCATAAAATGAAGATGTAAGTACCCATAAATGAAATTATACTACACAAAGTGTATAATAATGGTCAGTACATAAACCACTCAAAGGAAATAGTGGCAAACGTAGCATATATGTCACAGGAATAAAAGTGAGATGAAAAATCCCTTACGAAAACTCGGCAGCCTAACGGCGCCACTTAAAACATCCAAAAATGGATTTATGAGATCAAATAGGGTATCTCATAATATGAACATAAAAATTAAAGTATTAGTAATATAAAATAACATCCCCAAACATAATAAATATGATCTTAAAATAAATGCAATAAAAGAGAGTACTTAAAAAGAAAAAGAGAGGTTGGATCCCTTACCTCGTGTCTGACATGAATCAATCGTTCTTTAATCTCCTGAATAATAAAATTTGTTCAATTTATAATTTCTTAAGGACCTCCTTTAAATATTATTATTCATTTCATATCACATATTATAATGTTATAATAATTGGTTAATAAAGTGAGTTCATATCAGACGTTTTTGTCGATGTTCGGTACATGAGTAAAAATTGAACTTGTTGGAAAAGAATTTTCCATGTAGTTATAGGTACATCATCTCAAGAATAGTATTAATGTTTTAAATATCATATATATCCATTATATATTAATTTTTTAATATTACATAACATTTGGAGATAAAAAATTAAAAGCACCGTTTATGGAGACAGTAGGTCGTACGTACGCATGAACGCTACTTTCATTTTTTTGTCATATTAATGGAATTAAAGTTAAAAGAGAGATATATATATTATAATTCCAGAATGATATACATAATTTAGATGTAATATATGACATATATATCCATTATATATATGTACTTATAATATTACATAACATTTGGAGATAAGAAATGAAATGTACCATTTATGGAGACGGTAAGCCATACGTTCGCATGAACGTTACTTTCATTTCTTTGGAACATTAATGGAATTAAAACTAGATGAGATATATATATATATATATATTATAATTCGAGTATAATATATATGTTATATATATCACATAAGTTCATCAATTTCATTCTTTATACATTCCATGTATTGTATGAACGAGTCACATCACTTGAGGGGGCGGTAGTCCACACTTCCTCAAATGAAATTATCGCATTTACACAACATGAAAAGCATAAAGGTATATATTAAATATAAAATAAAGAAGCATAGAGAGGAAATAAATATAATATATATCATAAATAAAAATAGTTCCATCATAATGGCCACCATGAGAGGTGGTATGATAAGATAGAACAATCATCGTTTCGTGAGGCAGTAATTCGCCATCCACAGAAACAGTATGTTCTTTTACCATTAGACGGAGGTGTGTGTTAGTGTAGCTAGAAATATCCTCATAAAAACATCCTAGTATATTGAATATACTGGTTTTTTTACAAAAGAAATAAATAAAAAGAGTTTAGGGGGTTGGAGAAGCAAAATAAAACAAAAGAACACTAGGGAAGACATTACCTTTAAAACAAATAACTCTTTTTGATTTGAGCTCAAAGGCTTCCTTGGGAAGACTTCTGCCCAAAGTGAGGATTATAGGAGTAATATAGGAATGTGGAGAGACAAAATTGGTAGGGGTTGTCCGAGCCAAAGGCTTGAGAGGTGTGGGTAAGGTGGTAGAGGTGGGGGCCTTTTATAAGAGGAGAGGAGGGGCACTCTTGGAAAGTTATAAAAGGTTACTTTATTATAAAATGATTTTAGGATTTTAAAGGTCCCAAAATTATATATTTCTAGGATTAGGTGATAATAGTTCTAAATCCACCCATCAAATAGGTTTTTGACATGTTTAGGTCTTAGATTTTACATTATCTTTTCATTTTATTTAAATCGTCAAATAATGAGGTAATCATTGAATCATCATGGTGTCATAAATAATTTAATTTATTTAATGTCTAAAAATTATAAACAAAATATCATGATATATAAAATCTTTTTATATTTCTAATGAATATTTATAGGAAAAAATATTACTTGTATAAACCCATTTAAAATATTTTTTAGTAAAACAACTCATGTTTGTGACATTTTTATTTTAACTTTAAATAAAAAGTTATTTATGTCATTTTCCTACCAAAATGGCTCCATGGGGTCCCCAAGTTGACCCATATATTTTCTTGGTCAGCAATGAAACATCCAATGAGGTTAAGACATGTGTATAGGTCATTTCATATTATTAAAACATTATTTTTACCTTAAATTACACTAATTACCTTTAATCGCGATTAATAAAACTTAAAAGTTACTATTCACCAAAAATTATTTTAATCTCATTGAACCACATTTCACTTCTTAATGAGTACCATTTATGTCAGATTTTTGAAAATCAAATCACAGAAGTGTCAAAGTTTCATTTAAATGAAAAATCAGTTTCTTTAACTACCACTTAGTGGTTTCGCTATTCATCAAAAATTGATGTTTTTCATAAAAATAACAAAAATTAACCCTAAGATATATTTGATATTCCAAATTAAAAAATTATGTCTATTTTAAAAAATTCAAAACATATAAGTTACATTAATTAATTTAATAATTAATTCCTGCTGTCAGAACAAATAGCGTGTTTTTAAGAAACAAAATCTATTAAAAGATTGACACTAGTTTAAGTACAATTTCAAAGTGAAATTAATTCCAATGACCACCATTGGA
Source organism: Viscum album (assembly GCA_963277665.1). Lineage (NCBI taxonomy): Eukaryota > Viridiplantae > Streptophyta > Magnoliopsida > Santalales > Viscaceae > Viscum > Viscum album. Next base: position 255,624,704 of record OY728156.1, on the reverse strand, counting down.
TTAAATTGTAAAAATATATTCTAAATACACTTTAATATAAATTAAAAATATAATCTATCCATATAAATAAATCATATTAAAAGGTGGTTTTGAATTAAAATGCAACATTTTCAATAAAAATGATCTTTATCGGAAAAATAACAAAAATTTACACAAAGTAAATTTTGATGTCTATATTCTAAAGAAGGATTTTATTTTGTCAAATAAAACATATAAAATTGTCAAAATTATATTTAAAAAGGGTTCTCCATCAAAAGGCAGTTAATCGACCTTTTAAAGAATATTAGAAGATTTATGCTTAAAATTGGATTCATTTGCATTTTAGGCCTCTAAAATTTATTAGATAAAAGTAAAAATATTTGAAAAACATATATAATCATTTTTTAGTTAGTTCCATTCATTCTCACCATTAAAATGGATAGGCTTTAACTACCATTTAAAATAATATTATTTTATTATTAGAGTGCAACGTAAGATTTCAAAGAAACTCATTGTTGCGTATTGGGTAAGCCATCAAGCATAGTGTTCCCTTTAAATTAATATTAACATTTTATTCACAAATAGGGATAAATTTAAAATTTTCATATTATTTATTTACCTGGGGTGTTACATCCTTCCCCCCTTTTGGGAATTACGTCCTCTCAATTTTAAAATTGGGCTCGGAAACATCATTGAAAGTCCCACATCAGAACAAGAGTCGGTAAAACAATCAGTTTAAAAGAAAGAAAGAGAAGTACAGAGGTCACCCAAGTTAACCCATACTAGGATTCCATGTAGGAAAAAATGGATATGGAAGAAAAAGAAAAGGGTCATGTTCTGAGGGAGAGTGATAGAAAACATGTTTAGGAGAAAGTTAACCACAAGAAAATCACAAACTTGTGGTGGGTTAAACGGTATTCGATTCCCCAGTAGGAAAATCTAATAGACAAAATTTTTGTTTTAAGTTACTTTTAATTGAGGAATTTATTTTTGATCTTAAGGAAACATACTTACTTATCATGTTGACTTTCAACCTTTACTATATTTCTTACACAAACTCATACTTTCCCCAAATGATGAGTATTTAGGAAGACTTGTTCACATTAAGAGTACTATAATCAACTTATAGAGAATCACCTAATCCAAAAAAGAGAACTATATACTTCCCATGTCTTTAGACCATAAACAAAACTAAAACCAAAAAGGTTAGTATGAGATCAGATAATACGCAAAAAGGATAATCCATTATAAAAAAAATCTATTCTTAGTCTCCAAAATATGTCAAACAATACCCAAAGTTCAACAAAGACCATTCAATAAACAATTTGTCCATAAAATTATTCAAAGTAAACCAAATTAAGATTGAAACCCCAAATATTTGAAGGATTTATTCACATAGTCTTCCAAGGTAAAAATTAACATTTATCTCCAAATAACATTAGTTTATCTTAAAGTATCATATTGTAAGGTAATTTAACTAATCACATATCCTCCATGATAGGTTAATCATTTCCATAGATAACCCAAAATAAATATACTCTTGATTCTTAAAATCATCTTACTAAAAATAATTAGTCAAACTAACTAGGGACTTCACGTAGTCCATTGGTAGGTGATAAATACCAGTCGCACTTTGGTTGTGGGTTCGATTCCCACAGCTTTGTCTGACGCGACGGGTTGTCACATGGTCTGTGTGTTGTTCTTTTTCCAAAAATACATAATTATTAAAACATTCCCCAAAACGAGATAAAATCTTCAAAAATGATCATAACATATTTTAACCACAATTTTATCTCATGCCTTTCATTTTCCATCATATCATAGAGTAACCCATAATTACCTAAAAAGTAAGGATCATATAAACCCTAATGGTTACCTTTATAATTATTACCTGAACTTCCACATTGAGTTGGTCATCTCATACATGATGAATTAGATAACTCACCAAGGTTCAAGTGGTTGATCATGACTCCTTGATAGTTGGTTTAGTACAACCAAGAGATTCCTCATTGAATCCCCCATTTCAACCAGTCTCTTAATCAGAGAACCACCACAGTTTCCATCAAACCCATTGTCACTTTGGTGCCTGCTAGATCCATCCATTTACTAAAAACAGAAATGCCAGAGTGCATATATCAACAAAATCATCATGTACTAATGAGGAAGATAAACACTAAGATATACTTACTCATTCACTTTATATAAAAACTATGACTCTTTCTGAAATCCTAGCCATTATGGTAATGTCACTTATGCTTATAGAATACACTAACCTCTAAAGTTATCTAAACCGACCTTTGATACCAACTATAAGGCCTCGGCCTTAAACATTACTTATTATTGAATTAAATGAATAATTCACATTGAAGATATTTTCAGGTTTAGAGTTTTAGAGAATTAGGACATAACTATTACATCTCAAAGATTACAGAGTATACACTTCTACTAAGATTCCATAAAATAAAAACTCTTAAAAAGAAACATGTCTAGTTCCATGTTTTAGAAAGCATGTCTTTCCTTGATCCCATCTTTGACCCTATTCATCTTTAAGTCATGTGGAAAACATTTCAAAAACTTGGGATGAGCATAAAAATTCCAGTAAAGGATACACAGAGAAGGAAAATTGTTAGTTTTTCAAAACAATAAGTAAACCAAGAATACATTATCAATGTAATACTTTTCACCTTTATGAAGTAGTAAAAAAACTCTTCACTAAATAAAAGATCATTACTTACCCCTTTTGTAACCAAAAGATTACCATAAAAACCCATATAAAGAACACATAACATATAAAGGTAACTTGGGACATAAACATACTTAAATGGAATAACCATACGGTTGACTTCCACACATATCACTTAATGGAATAGTCATACGGCTGACTTTCATACCCAATGCATTGGAGGTTATAACGTAACCACTCATCCAAGTACTCACGACACGACCCGTCATATGGTTTATCACATAACCACCCGTAAAATGTCCAAGTACCATCATTACACATAAAATATTTAAAATATAAACATTTCAATAACAACATTTCATTTTCAATCATAATAAGTAATTCCAAAATATTGAATTAATCAATCCATTTTCAAAAATCATTTAAAAGAGATTTTTGAATCAAAGTGTCCCATACCACTTTGAAGCTTTTAATGGAATTATAATTTTAAAACATTAATGTCTATATAAATAAATACTGAAAACCATTTTTAAAACATGGACATTAAAGATAAATATTTAGAATAATGAATCTTTAAAACATTTAAAATGATATTTTTGTTAAAGAGTTTTTAACAAAATGAGATACTATTGAATAAAAATAATTGAGGAATAAAATTTAATCCAAACTTTATAATATCATGAGAATAAAGGGATTCATGATATAATATGTCAAAGGATAGTATACACACCATATAAGATTGAATTGTTGTATAACAACAATGAGGTCTCAATGGAAATGTAAATTGAGATGAAATCCATTATAAATATGGTATCCTTAAATTAAGGATAAATCTATCACATAATTATGTGTGAGAAAAATAAATACACCCAATATAAGTGGATATTAATTGTGAAACAATAATAGGTCATTCAAACATAATCTTGGAAAAACAAAACCAATGACATAGATATTTAACTCAATGAAATGAGATTGAGTTATGATTTCCCATACAAGTTCATAAGAATTTATCAATGAGATGATTATGTGTAGAAATATTATATACACACAAAGGTTTTTGGAAATTAAAACATAGATATTACACAAATAATATTGTCATAATAAAATCAAGAAGTATAGGTTTAACCCAAATAATTGAAAGTGGGTTAAGAAGTTCCCTTACAGAAATCAGACAGCCTAACGGCGTCACTTTAAAATTCAGAAAATGAGTTGATGAGAGAGAAAATGGTATCTCATCACTTGGAAATAAAATTTACAAAAATAAGGATATATAAGAACATATCCCAACATAATAGTATGTGAATTAAAAGACATAACAAAAGAAGTCATTTAAAAAGAGGAGGGTGAAAGGTCCCCTTACCGAGTTGGGTAACTTTCGAAACGTACACCCCATGGAAGAAGGGTCATAAAATAAAGATTTAAATAACCATAAATGAAATTATACTACACAAAGTGTATAATATTGGTAAGTACATACACCACTAAAATGAAATAGTGGAAAACTTAGCATATATGTCACGGGAATAAAAGTGAGATGAAAAATATCTTACGAAAACTCGGCAGCCTAACGGCGCCACTTAAAACTTCCAAAAATGGATTTATGAGATCAAATAGGGTATAACATAGTATGAACATAAAAATTACAGTATTAGGAATATAAAAGAACATCCCCAAACATAATAAATACGAGCTTAAAAGAAATGACATAAAAGAGAGTACTTAAAAAGAAAGAGAGAGGTTGGATCCCTTACCTCGTGTCCGACATGAATCGATCGTTCTTTAATCTCCTGAATAATAAAATTTGGTCAATTTATAATTGCTTAAGGACCTCCTTTAAATATTATTATTCAGTTCATATCACATATTATAATGTTATAATAATTGGTTAATAAAGTGAGATAATATCAGACGTTTTTGTCGATGTTCGGTACATGAGTAAAAAATTGAACTTGTTGGAAAAGAATTTTCCATGTAGTTATAGGTACATCATCTCCAGAATAGTATTAATTTTTTAAATATAATATATATCCATTATATATTAATTTTTTACTATTACATAACATTTTGAGATAAAAAATTAAAAGCACCGTTCATGGAGACGGTAGGTCGTACGTACGCATGAACGCTACTTTCATTTTTTTTGTCATATTAATGGAATTAAAGTTCAAAGAGAGATATATATATTCTAATTACAAAATGATATACATCATTTAGATGTAATATATGACATATATATCCATTATATATATGTACTTATAATATTACATAACATTTGGAGATAAGAAATGAAATGTACCGTTCATGGAGACGGTAAGCGGTACGTACGCATGAACGCTACTTTCATTTCTTTGGCACATTAATGGAATTAAAACTATATGAGAGATATATATATATTATAATTACAGTATAATATATATGTTATATATATCACATAATTTCATCAATTTCATTCTTTATACATTCCATGTATTGCATGAATGAGTCACATCACTTGAGGGGGCGGTAGTTCACACTTCCTCAAATTAAATTATCGCATTTTCACAACATGAAAATCATAAAGGTATGTATTAAATATAAAATAAAGAAGCATAGAGAGGAAATAAATATAATATATATCATAAATAAATATATTTCCATCATAATGGCCACCATGAGAGGTGGTATGAGAAGATAGAACAATCATCGTTTCGTGAGGCAGTAATTCGCCATCCACAGAAACAGTATGTTATTTAACCATTAGACGGAGGTGTGTGTTATTGTAGCTCGAAACCTCCTCATAAAAACATCCTAGTATATTTAATATACTGGTTTTGTTACAAAAGAAATAAATAAAAAGAGTTTAGGGGGTTGGAGAAGCAAAATAAAACAAAAGAACACTAGGGAAGACATTACCTTTAAAACGGTTAACTCTTTTTGATTTGAGCTCAAAGGCTTCCTTGGGAAGACTTCTTACCAAAGTGAGTATTATAGGAGTAATAGAGAGATTTTAAGAGACAAAATGGGCAGGGGTTTGCAGATTCAAAGGCTTTAGAGGTGTGGGTAAGGTGGTAGAGGTGGGAGCCTTTTATAAGAGGAGAGGAGGGCACTCTTGGAAAGTTATAAAAGGTTACTTTATTATAAAATGATTTTCGGATTTTAAAGGTCCCAAAATTATATATTTCTAGGATTATGTGATAAGAATTAGAAATCAACTCATCCAATAGGTTTTTGACATGTGTAGGTCTTAGATTTTACATTATCTTTTCATTTTATTTAAATTGTTAAATAATGAGGTAATTGTTGCATCATCATGGTGTCATAAATAATTTAATTTATTTAAAGTCTAAAACTTATAAAAAAATATCATGATGTAGGAAATCTTTTTATATTTCTAATGAATATTTATAGGCAAAAAATATTACTTGTATAACCCCATTTAAAATATTTTTTAGTAAAACAACTCATGTTTGTGACATTTTTATTTTAACTTTAAATAAAAAGTTATTTATGTCATTTTCCTACCAAAATGGCTCCATGGGGTCCCCAAGTTGACACATGGATTTTATTGGTCGGCCATGACACATCCAATGAGGGTAGGACATGTATCTAGGTCATTTCATATTATTAAAACATTATTTTTACCTTAAATTACAATAATTACCTTTAATCGGGATTAATAAAACTTAAAAGTTACTATTCACCAAAAATTATTTTAATCTCATTGAACCACATTTTACTTCTTAATGACAACCATGTATGTTGTATTTTTGAAAATCAAATCACAGAAGTGTCAAAGTTTCATTTAAATGAAAAATCGGTTTCTTTAACTACCACTTAGTGGTTTCACTATTCATCAAAAATTGATGTTTTTTCATAAAAATACCAAAAATTCCCCCTAAGCTATATTTGATATTCTGAATTCAAAAATGATGTATATTTTAAAAAATTCAAAACATATAAGTTACATTAATTAATTTAATAATTAATTCCCGCTGTCAGAACAAATAGCGTGTTTTTAAGAAACAATATCTATTAAAAGATTGACACTAGTTTAAGTCCAATTTCAAAATGAAATTAATTCCAATGACCACCATTGGATTAAATGGTAAAAATATATTCTAAATAAACTTTAATCTCAATTAAAAATATAATCTATCCATATAAATAAATCAGATTAAAAGGAGGTTTTGAATTAAAATGCAACATTTTCAATAAAAATGATCTTTATTGGAAAAATAACAAAAATTTACACAAAGTAAATTTTGATATCCAGATTCTAAAGAAGGATTTTATTTTGTCAAATAAAACATATAAAATTGTCAAAATTATATTTAAAAAGGGTTCTCCATCAAAAGGCGGTTAATCGACCTTTTAAAGAATATTAGAAGATTTATGCTTATAATTGGATTCATTTGCATTTTAAGGCTCTAACATTTATTGGATAAAAGTAAAAATATTTGAAAAACATATATAATCATTTTGTAGTTAGTTCCTTTCATTCCCTCCATTACAACGGCTAGGCATTAACTACCATTTAAAATAATATTATTTTATTATTAGAGTGCAACGTAAGATTTCAAAGAAACTCGTTGTTGCGTATTGGGTAAGCCATCGAGCATAGCGTTCCCTTTAAATTAATATTAACATTTTATTCAAAAATAGGGATAAATATAAAAATGTCATATTCTTTATTTACCTGGGGTGTTACATCCTCATAGGCCGACAAACAAGGGGACAAAGGGGGGCTTAGTTTTTTTTAAACAAATTAAGCTTTTGACTAAAAATTTCCACACCCAACAATTTTCCCGCTGGTATCTCAGTCCAGCCCACCAACATTCAAAAATCTATAGCCAAATGAATAGAATATATACCAAATTAACAATTATTATTATTTAAAATTTATTATTAAAAATCACACTGGTGGAAAAATATTTGGTAGTCGTAATCACTATTTTGAAGTCCAGAATCCCATTAATGATCAGATTCACCGAAAAAAACTTCGGGTTATAATAACATATATATTAAAATTATATTTTTTCATAATTAACCTGTAAAAATTGTTATCAAACTACATTAAAAAATTGGATGGTCATAGACTGACCATCCAGTGTCGGATTGAAACATTGTTTGCGGTGTTGAGACCAGAATGACACCCTATTCAAAATTTAATTCAAATTTAAATTTTTCTTGACTTAAAATCTTCAAGTGTCCCTATGATACCAGTTTAATGTACCGGGGCACACAGTGGAAGTCGGTGGGCCATAGATTTAATATTTTTCACCAATGATCATCTTAATAACGTCATCATCAGTGATACACTACCCCGGTATAAGCCCAAGGATCACACATAAAAAAATAAGCACAAAAAACTTAAACCATAAATACCTGGTTCAAAACGAATCCATGCTCGACATTTACTTGTCATCGGAAATAATTGCACAAATAATCTAAAGTAGAATTCATCTATATCATCTACATGTTCATCAAAAATATTCAAGAGAATCGATCGTCGAATTACAGGTTCTAGCACGGAGATCCGACGATGCCTTTGACGTTCTAATGATCAATACATTAATGTACCTTCGATGCATGAGGTATAGCTCCATCTAATCTTGTATTGAGTTATAAATATCATTTATATTTTTATCATTTTCTTATAATATAATAAATGTATTATGTGATAAAGACTGATCCATTAACTCGACTTTTCATTCTCGCAAATATTAAATGAACCTTGAATATTTTAAATTAATATTTGTTCATATAATGTTTTCCATGTATTTACTTTAAAACTTGTAAATATATATAATAAATAAATTCAAGGGAAATTATTCTTAACTTGAATAATATAAATTTATTTATTCCTTTAGTTGTCACGACCTGACCCAACGGGGCTCGAGCCGCGACTCCCCAAGCCCGCCTCCAATAGGTCAGGGGCTGGCGACCAGCGCCGAGTAGGCTATCACACATATGGGAGGCATTAGCCTAAGGTACCTGTACACACGCACCCACAAACACCTCCATGAAACAGTGAAGAGATATACAAAACTGAAAAGAAAATGCATGCATACAATATCCCACAACCAGAGTACAGAAGAAGTATAATGGGAAAAACAGGGCCCACCAAAAGAAAACTACAAAGCTCGTCCAACCTGCTCTGAAGAAGGGAAACGCTGCCACAAACACCCGCCGGAAATCTCCCTTAGCACAGCTCCGGTAAACACCATGGTCAACACGCTCACTAAGCTCCGCCTGCTTCGGGTCCTCCTGGGACTCCGTCGAAAGGCATGTGGTCTGCACAAGACACAAACATGTGCGGGCAAAGCCCGTGCAGGGGTGAGTATAAACATACTCAGTAGGCACCCCAAAACCCAAAACCAAAGAGAGAAACTGAAAGGCATCAGTCCGCTCATCCCAGCCAGAGGAAACCCATGCGAGAGAGAAACTCCATCTCATGACCATCCTCGGCTAAACACAACTAGTCATCTCATCTCAGGTGTATTCCCATACATACACCTTGAACAATCCAGATATACTCAGCTCATGACATAAAGCCACAAGAGGTACCGACCTCATCACCAGCAATTGTCCCCAACTAGGAGAGTACACCACACGAACACTGACATACCAGATGACACTCATCCGAGAGATACACTCCATTGGGTCCCAAACAAAAATCTCAGACGCTCACCCGAGAGACCACGCTCGTCGGATAACATCACTGAGGAAACATCGCTGAAACAACAAAACCACCAAACTCCTCGGATAGGGGATCACCGCTAGGGTCCTCTAGGGGATACCAAGAACCACTCCGGTATACATATCTCACAGATAGGGGATCACTCCCAGGGTCCGCTGGGGGATACCATGACCCGATCTGGCATACGTAGTTCTCACAGATAGGGGATCACACCCAAGATCCACTGGGGGATACCACAACCCGATCCGGCATACGTAGTTCTCACAGATAGGGGATCACACCCAGGATCCGCTGGGGGATACCACAACCCGATCTGGCGCTCAACAGAAGCACATCACTTAGATAGAGGATCTTCACCCATATAAAGGTGGTCACGATGACACCAGAACCCTATCGAGTATAACTAACGATGTAGAGGATTGAACAGATGATGCCGCAACCCTACCGAAACCACACGCTGAGTAGGGGATCGCATAACCAATGATACCTCAACCCTACTATAAACCTCATGCTGGGTAGGGGATCGTATACCCGATGATGCCACAACCCTACTGAGCACGACACACCGTGTAGGGGATCATATTCCCGATGATGCCAAAAACCCTACAGGGTTAACCTACTAGATAGGGGATCGCCGCACGTGAATAAGCGGTCACAGCGATACCAAGAACCCGATCTAGGGTAAAGATGCTAGAGGATCCGCTCTGAACCCACCGGAGGGATGACACAACTCTAACAATTTAAACATCCCATCGAGAAGATCACAAAATCATACGAAGGTTGTGATGCCGCGCGAACCCTTGTAGGAACGAACCAAGGGAGAACCCTCAACCACTACTGGTCCAAACGTCGCTAACCCGAGCGACCCACCACAACACCACACTGCGCACCTCCTAGGCCAATACCAAGGCCACCATCGCGATCTACGCAGAAAAACACACAGGATAGGCTGCTTACTCACCCGAAACGGAGCACCGGTGAAAAAGGCACTATTCACCGTAGCTAGCTTGTGTGGGTCCCACACAACGATCCCGAAACCCATCGAGCGGATCATACCACGGCGATCCCCTCGGAAAAACAAGCGGAATCGACTACTCGCTCGTCCTAAACGGACACCCGGTAAAAAATGTACTATTCACCGAAGCCAGCTCAGGTGGGGCCCACGCCTAGATTCTGAAACTCATCAAACGGATCGCACCATTGCGATCCTCTCGGAAAAACACACAGGATCGACTATTCATCCGCCAAAATCGGACTCCTGGTGCAAAAGCTACGTTTCTCCGCAAACGCCAAAACCCGGCCTCGTGGGGCCCGCACCCCGTTCTCAGTCCCAACACCCGGAAACCATCTCAAAAAGTCCGTCGTACCATCAGGGTCTCAACGCCACTGACGGCACGTCAATCGGACGCTCCGGGTAGAAGTTACAACGGCCCGAAGTCGTAAAATAATAAAATAATATTATTTTATACAACGTTTCTAGCTCCTGGGCCATGATCCCAAACCTTTAAACCCTCGAACCCACACCGGAGGGTTCGCATCGTCGTCAAGTTCGCGTCGCCACAAACGGCACGCGAATCCGGCTCCCGGATTGCAAGATACGGGGGTTTAAAGACCCCCGTATGATAAAAGAGGTCGGACCGGCCTGGACCGGCCGCCGCTGCTGGCCCGCCCTGGCCGGCGGCCCTCCACCGCATGCCGCCGGCAGGCCGTCGCGCCGGCGGATCTTCCGCGGACCGCCGGGGTCACCTCGGTGGTCCGTTTTGCGATCCGGAGGCGTCTACACGACTCTCGGGACCCGATCTACACTGCTATGGCTTCAATTTGCAGAAAAACGCAGCAAAAACGGGATCGGGGGTTAAAACTCAAATCTGCCTACCTCACGGGCGAAATGCCGACGTTCTTCCTTAGATCTGCGCTCCAGAGTTTCTGCTGCATGCTCCTGGAATGTCCGCCGTCAAATTCCGAGCTCGAGGGCGCTTCGTTGGCTCGATTCGGCGGAGCGGCGGCGAAGAACGTCGAGAGGAACGATAAAGGGGTGGCGCTGATATTTATATCAGCCGCCCGCCGGCGCCAAACCCGCCTTGGACCCGGCGCCCGATTCAAACAAAAGTAAGGTCTCCCCTAGGGTAAACGCGACGTTCTGAATGCAACGGAGGACTCAGATTTTCCATCCGAGACTCCGTTCAGATGTTATTTGAGCCGACGCTCGCACACTAACTTCTCCATTTCATTACGAAAATGCCCCTGGTGGCGTTTCTCACCGCAGGCCCGCGCCCGCAAAGTTTACACCTCGCCTAGGGTAAACGGCATGTTCCAGATGCAACCGTGCCCTCGGATTTCTGTTGTGAGCTACCTTTTATGAGATATCACACCCCCTCCATGTGCATAGTGTAAAAATACTTAATATTTTTATAAAATTAATTCTGGGCACACCGGGCCTCAGAATCGCACGCCGTCTTCGCGCCTAGCTTTGTAATTCTTCGTAGAAATAATCCAAAGTCTAACAGGGCCAAAAACATGAGTCTCTACATCCTCCCCCCCTTAGAACTTTTCATCCCCGAAAATCCCTAAGCACAAGGAAAGTGACTGGACTCTCAACTAGGTCTCACACACCAGCGAGCTCACCAACAAACACCCCTGCCCGAACGCATAAGTCAGAGGGACTCATTTACCACATCTTAACTCTATCCACTTTGGGCGGCACTGACTCGCCCGCACGTTTTTTATCGCGTCACAAAAACCCGTCTCGGTGGGGGAAGGATCCCTCTTTCTTACGCATTCGAAGCACGCCAAACAACACCCACTAAGGGTCTTACCAATGCCCTGAACAAAACTCGAGCAAGCAACAAAAGGGAGGGTACCACTAAACAGTGTCTATCAAACTACTACAGAAATTAGAAAAGACACAAGGCGTACCTCTATCCATCCGCGGTGCCTCTGGGTCAACAGCCTCCAGGGCATGCAGTTTTCCTCACCCTCATCCACCAGCTCCTAGAGCTTGGCGTGGACAACCTGGGGGTGGGGGTGGTGGCATCTGGTACCGCCTACCACCGCCTCCTGCTGCACCAGCTCCACCGCCACGCCCGCCGCCCTGCGGACCTCCTTGCTTGAGACGCTTCCTCTACCAAGGCGGTCCATCGACCGGCTCCCTCTCAGCAGCACATCGGGTCAGACAATCTCTAGCAAGATGTCCCAGACCGTCGCAAGTGTAACACCGCCTCTCCTGTGGCTAACCAAAACTGGTTTGTGAGCCCTGTGAGCCCTGAGGCTTAGATCCTCCTTCCTGGGGTCGCCTCCTGAAACAGCGCCCACATCTAGACCCCTAAGTTTGTCATCGGCTACCAGATGTCGACGTCTCAATCCTCACGTGCCCAGCACTAATAGGGGGAATCTGCTCAGCCAGAAAACTCTCCACCACCAATTCTCGCTCTATAACTCCAACATAGGTGGGCAGGCACAAGGAAACCACACCTGCTCGGATGTCCCTGCGTAAGCCCTGCTCGAAGTTCCGAACCCTAAAGAAAGGGTCTCAAACCATATACACGGTGTAGCGCAACAGGTCCGTAAACCTCACTGAGTACTCTGACACGGTCATACCCTCCTGTCGAAGCTGCAGAAGCTCCTGGATCCGCACTGACCTCAGCGTCACGGGATAGAACTCCTCCATGAAGAGCCGCGCAAACTCTGCCCATGTGAGTGTCTCCTCATCATGGGACTGCATCACCAAACTCCACCATCGCCCGGAAAAACCATGCAGAAGGCTCGCTGCTAGGTCCACCATCTGATCTGGAGGTGTCCTCACTAGGCGGAAAACTCGGGTGACTGCCTCAAGCCAGTCATCAGCTGCCTGGGGGTCTGGATCACCCTGAAACCTCAGAGGTCGTTGCCTATGGAACTTGTGAAGCGCACTCAGCTGCACGAAACCTCTTCCTGCACCGCCGGCACAACCAGCTACTCGACAGGTGGTGTCCCAACTGGCAGACCACCAGGAGGTGGAACCTCAGAACATGCGCCCTGCTCCACAGCCTCTACACGGGGTGGGTCATCAGTACAATCCTACTGCGGAACCCTCGCTGGCTGTCGTCATGGAGGCATCCTGAAAGACATTCAAGATGCACCACAGTCAAAGAGTATATCTGTAGAGCTGACTCAAGAAGGACAAGGAAAACCCAAAAACCCAGTCCTATATGATGCTTGTACCATTATGTCCCAACGACCAGTGTACGAATGTCCCGAGTCGAAAGACAGGTTATCAGAGTCCTGGTGTATGGATACGTCGGCCCCTGAACCAACACTGGAGTCTCTGGCCTAAAAGATGAACTCGAAACATCCTAACACTGCCAATATGCAACCCAAACCAAACTTCCTCTAGACAAGATACACTCTGAGATCCCAAAGGTGGAACCTCATCTGATACCACTCTGTCACGACCCGACCCAACGGGGCTCAAGCTGCGACTCCCCAAGCCCGTCTCCAATAGGCCAGGGGCTGGCGACCAGTGCCGAGTAGGCTATCACACACATGGGAGGCATTAGCCTAAGGTACCTGTACACACGCACCCATAAAAACCTCCATGAAACAGTGCAGATATATACAAAACTGAAAAGAAAATGCATGCATACACTATCCCACAACCAGAGTATAGCAGAAGTATAAAGGGAAAAACAGGGCCCACCAAAAGAAAACTACAAAGCGTGTCCAACCTGCTCTGAAGAAGGGAAACACTGCCACAAACACCCGCCGTAAAGCTCCCTTGGCACAGCTCCGGTAAACACCACAGTCAACACACTCACTAAGCTCTGCCTGCTCCGGGTCCTCCTGGGACTCTGTCGAAAGGCCTGTGGTCTACACAAGACACAAACATGTGCGGGAAAAGCCCGTGCAGGGGTGAGTATAAACATACTTAGTAGGAACCCCAAAACCCAAAACCAAAGTGAGAAACTGAAAGGCATCAGTCCACTCATCCCAGCCAGAGGGAACCCAGACGAGAGAGAAACTTCATCTCGTTACCATCCTCAGCTAAACACAACTAGTCAGCTCAGCTCAGGTGTATGCCCATACATACACCTTGAACAATCCAGATATACTCAGCTCACGCCACAAAGCCACAAGAGGTACCGACCTCATCACCAGCAACTGTCCCCAACCAGGAGAGTACACCACACGAACACTGTCATACCAGATGACACTCATCCGAGAGATACACTCCATCGGGTCCCAAACAAACATCTTAGACGCTCACCTGAGAGACCACGCTCATCGGATAACATCACTGAGGAAACATCGCTGAAACAACATAACCACCAAACTCCTCGGATAGGGGATCGTAGCTAGGGTCCGCTAGGGAATACCAAGACCCACTCCGGTATATGTAGCTCAGAGATAGGGGATCACTCCCAGGGTACGTTGGGGGATACCATGACCTGATCTGGCATACGTAGTTCTCACAGATAGGGGATCACACCCAGGATCCGCTAGGGGATACCCCAACCCGATCTGGTATACGTAGTTCTCACAAATAGAGGATCACACCCAGGATCCACTGGGGGATACCACAACCCGATCTGGCGCTCGACAGAAGCACATCACTCAAATAGAGGATCTTCGCCCATATAAAGGTGGTCACGACGATATCGGAACCCTATCAGGTATAACTCACAATGTAGGGGATCGAACCGATGATGATGCAACCCTACCGAAACCACGCGCTGAGTAGGGGATCGCATAACCAACGATACCGCAACCCTACTATAAACCTCATGCTGAGTAGGGGATCGTATACCCGACGATGCCACAACCATACTGAGCATGACCCACCGCGTAGGGGATCATATTCCCGATGATGCCACAAACCCTACGGGGTTAACCTGCTAGATGGGGGATCGCCGCCCGTGAATAAGTGGTCACAGCGATACCAAGAACCCGATCTACGGTAAAGATGCTAGAGGATTTGCTCCGGGCCCACCGGAGGGATGCCACAACTCTAACAGTTTAAACATCCCATCGAGAGGATCACAAACCCATACGAAGGTTGTGATATCGCACAAACCCTCGTAGGAACGAACCAAGGGATAAACCTCAACCACTGTTGGTCCAAATGTCGCTAACCCGAGCGACCTGCCACAACGCCACACTGCGCACCTCCTAGTCCAATACCGAGGCCACCATCACGATCTACGTGGAAAAACACGCAGGATAGGCTGCTTACTCACCCGAAACGGAGCACTAGTGAAAAAGGAACTATTCACCATAGCTAGCTCGTGCGGGGCCCACACAACGATCCCAAATCTCATCGAGCAGATCATACCACGGAGATCCCCTCAGAAAAACAAGCGGAATCGACTACTCGCTCATCCGAAATGGACACCCAGTGAAAAATGTACTATTCACCAAAGCCAGCTCGGGTGGGGCCCATGCCTGGATTCTGAAACTCATCAAACAGATTGCACCATTGTGATCCTCTCGGAAAAGCACACAGGATCATCTATTCATCCACCAAAATCGGACTCCTGGTGCAAAAGCTGCGTTTCTCCGCAAATGCCAAAACCCGGCCTCATGGGGCCCACACCCCATTCTCAGTCCCAACACCCAAAAACCATCTCAAAAAGTCTGTCGTACCATCAGGGTCTCAACGCCACTGACGGAACGTCAATCGGACGCTCCGGGTAGAAGTTACAACGGTCCGAAGTTGTAAAATAATAAAATAATATTTTTTTATACGACGTTTCTAGCTCCCAGGCCACGATCCCGAACCTTTAAACCCTCGAACCCACACCAGAGGGTTCGCCTTGTCGTCAGGGTCGTGTCGCCGCAAACGGCACGCGAATCCGGCTCCTGGATTGCAAGATACGGGGGTTTAAAGACCCCCGTATGATAAAAGAGGTCGGACCGGCCGCCGCCGTCGGCCCGCCCTGGCCGGCGGCCCTCTACCGCATGCCGCCGGCGCACCGCCGCGGGCCGCCACACTCTGCCGGCGTGCCACTGCGCTGGGCGGCCGGCCACCGCGGCTCCGCCGCGGGCTGGCGCCGACAGATCTTCCGCGGACCGCCGGGGGCACCCCGGTGGTCCGTTTTGCGATCCGGAGGCGTCTACACGACCCTCGGGACCCAATCTACACTACTACGGCTTCAATTTGCAGAAAAACACAGAAAAAACGGGATTGGGGGTTAAAACTCAAATCCTCCTACCTCGCGGGCGAAACGCCGACGTTCTGCCTTAGATCCGTGCTCCAGAGCTTCCGATGCACGCTCCTGGAACGTCCGCCATCGAATTCTGAGCTCATGGGGGCTTCGTTTGCTCAATTCGGTGGAGCGGTGATGAAGAACGGTGAAGAACATCGAGAGGAACGATAAAGGGGGGCGCTGATATTTATATCAGCCGCCCGCCGGCGCCAAACCCGCCTCAGACCCGACGCCCGATGCGAACAAAAGTAAGGTCACCCCTAGGGTAAACGCATTATTCTGAACGCAACGGCGGACTCATATTTTCCATTCGAGACTCTTTTCAGAAGTTATTTGAGGCGACGCTCGCACACTAACTTCTCCATTTCATTACGAAAACACCCCTAGTGGCGTTTCTCACCGCAGGCCAGCGCCCGCAAAGTTTACACCTCGCCTAGGGTAAACGGCACGTTCCAGACGCAACTGTGCCCTAGAATTTCCATTATGAGCTACTGTTTATGAGATATCACACCCCCGCCACGTGCATAGTATAAAAATACTTAATATTTTTATCAATTTAATTTCGGGCACACCGGGCCTCAGAATCGCACGCCGTCTTCGCGCCTAGCTCTGGAATTCTTCGTAGAAATAATCCGAAGTCTGACAGGGCCAAAAACACGAGTTGCTACATTAGTGGTCATACATTCTTGGATAAATCTCATACCCCAGTGGTAGGTCCCACCATGTCCTATATACATATTCACCTAAATAGAGAATATTCTTGAATATATTATTGTGTGTGACCCTCTAGGCCCTTATCTTGATAGAAGTGAATAGTATTCACATAACAAAAGTGGAGTTGAGAAACCCATTAAAGTCCCTAAAGAGATTAGGAGTAGTCATTGCAATAAAAACCAACTTATGACACACATAGTGTAATATAATCTTTGTCTAGAGATATCTCATAAAGCAGAACACACATGCATGTCGTTGTATTTTCTTACTTTATTATTTGTTGATCTAACTGGACATATTTACCTTGAACTATCATGGCCATGGATTTATCAATATACTATCATACTGATCAACCGGGATCAAGATATATTTCTTCCTCAACTCAGAAGTGAAAAATTATTTATTGATTATTCAACCATTTTCATGCCACCAATGACGCACCCAACACAATCTACCTCATCATGATTTCATTATCATGGTTTTTGTCTTGCATCAAATTACATGATCAAATGACATGCTAATAATGATCTCAAGTCATGAGACCAATACATATGTCTGTAGAATGTTTGAAATTCACCAAAGGTTCTCTTGAATCTTATTTCTAAAAACTTTCTTGATGATAAAGGGTTTATCAGTACTTTTGGTGATTGTCAATGGAAGATTTCCAAGGGATCTTTGATTGTGGCTCGAGGGAATAATCAGTCAAGTTTTTATTGGACTATATATTTTATTTCTTGTGAAAATGCTTGTGTTGTTGAGTGTACTGTTTTGTTCATGTTGTGGAATGAGAGGATCATTCACATCAGTGAGAAAGGGATTGGTTGTTTGGATAAGAGAAATATTCTTCCAAATTTGAAAGAGTGTCAGATTGGACACATATGATCATTGCATGGCTAGAAAACATAGTTGAGTGAGTTTTAGTAGTCATCCTCCACACAGGAAGTCACAGGTACTTGAATTAGTACATTCTGACATATGTGGTCCTTTGAAATATAATACCTTTAGTGGTGGTCTTTATTTTGTGACATTTATTTATGACTACTCACGAAAGATCTGGGTTTATGTTTTGAATTCCAAAAGTCGGATGCTAAGTGTTTTTAATAAATTTCATGTTTCTACTGAGAGGGAATCATGAAAGAAATTAAAATGTATTTGCACTGAAAATGGGGGAGAGTATTGTGGTCTCTTTGATCAGTATTGTTGGCAGGAAGTTATTCGACATCAGAAGATGCCACCCAAGACACCTTAGTTGAGTGGTGTAGCTGAGCGGATGAACATGACTTTGTTGGAAAGAGTTCTTTGTTTGCTTTCGGAAGCAAAGTTGCGTGGACATTTTTGGGGTGAGGCTTTACTTACTGATTCTTATATTATCAATTTATTATCTATGGTTTCTTTGCATACAGACACTCCCGACAAGTTTTGGTATGGAAAAGAGATCAGGTACGATCACTTGCGTGTTTTTGGTTGCAAGGCTTTTGTTCATGTGCCTATAGATGAGAGATCCAAGGTGGATGGTAAGACACTCTAGTGCATTTTTATTGGATATAGACATGATGAGTTTGGGTATGGGTTCTATGATCCTACTTTGAAGAAACTTTTCTGAAGACGTGATGTAGTGTTTGAGGAGGATCTGACTATTGCAGACATTGATAAGGGAGAACAATCTGCTTCGCCAACTTCAGATGGTTTTGTCAGTCTTGAGGCAGGTTCTGATTCTCATTTACCTCATATTGTTGATTCTGATGATCATGTTGATGTATAGAATGATTCTCAAGGTGAATAGGTTGGAGTTGATGTTTCTGATTCACCTTTTATTTCTGATGATTTGGTTTCATGGGTTATTAATGAACCCGCAGTTCCACTATAGAGGTCATCTCAACATCGCACCATTTCTACTCATTATTCACTGGATGAGTATGTGATCATCGATGAAATGGGAGAACCAGAATCATTTGATGAGGAAATGAAGAGTGAACAATACATATGGGTTGCGGTAATAAATGATGAGATGACATCATTACATGAAAACCATACCTTTGAGCTGGTGAAGTTACCGATAGGGAAGAGATATTTGCAAAATTGGTGGATTTATCGGATTAAGAATGAATAATCCAGTTCTGTTCCATGATATAAGGCAATATTAGTTGTTAAAATCTTCCTTCAAAAGAAATGTATTGATTTTTCTGAGATTTTCTCACATGTTGTAAAATTTTCTTCCATTCGGGTTCTTGGTTTGGTTGCTAGTTTGGATCTACAGATTGAGCAGATGGATGTGAAGACAGCTTTCCTCCATGGAGATTTAAGAGGAGGAGATTTATATGGAGCATCCATAGGGTTTTATTAGAACAGGTAAAGAAACTCATGTCTGTAGGTTGAAGAAGAGTTTTTATGGTTTGAAGCAAGCTCTGAGGCAGTGGTATAAGAAATTTGAATCTGTCATTTCTCATCAGGGTTTCAAGAAGACATCTTCTGATCATTGTGTTTTTATTCAGAGATTTACTGATGATGATTTTATTATACCATTTCTTTATATTGATGATATTCTCATTGTTGGCCATGATACTTCTAGAATTGACAGATTGAAGAAGGATCTTTTTCATTCTTTTGCGAAGAAAGACTTGGGGCCAGCACGAAAGATTCTTGGCATAATGATTTTTTGTGACAGGAAGGACAAGAAATTGTGGTTATCTAAGGAGAGATACATTGAGAAGGTTCTTCAGAGATTTTCTATGGATAGAGAGAAAGTGGTTAGTAATTCTCTTGCTTTACATTTTATGCTCAATACCAGTCAGTCACGTTTTACTAATGAAGAGAAATATGAGATGCAGTACATACCTTATTCATCTGTCATTGGCTATTTGATGTATGAAATTGTATGTACTAGACCTGATATATCCCATGCAGTTGGTGTGGTCAGTTATTTTCTGTCAAATCCAGGAAGAGAGTATTGGAGAGTAGTGAAGTACATTTTTCGTTATCTTCGTGGTACTCTTGATCTGATATTTTGTTTTGGAAAAAGGGAACCTATGATTTGTGACTTTACATATTCAGATATGGCATGATATATTGATTTGAGGAATTCTACTTTAGTCTATTTGATCACTTTTTCAGGGGGAGCTATATCTTGGCAGTCTAGATTGCAGAGATGTGTTGCTTTACCTACCATAGAGTCAGAGTTTATTACAGCTATTGAGGCGTACAAAGAATTTTTGTGGATGAAAACTTTTATTTGAGACCTCTGTTTAAATCAAGACAGGTATGTTTTATTTTGTGATAGTCAGAGTGCTATTTGTTTGGAAAGAATTTCAATTTTCATGGAAGGTCGAAACATATCGATGTTTGATATCATTGGATCTGCAACGCCGTTGATTTGAGACAGTTAGAGCTTGAGAAGATCCACACTAATGACAACGAGTCAGACAAGTTGACCAAGAGTTTTCCCAGAGGAAAATTTGAGACTTGTTGACTGATTGCAAGGATGGTAGTGATCCCCATTTGAGTCAGAGGGGGGGTTTGTTGGGCGCCTTCCCTAATTGGCGCACCGCGCAATGCCTCCTCAATTGGACCACCATGCGGTTTCTCTATTAATGAGGTGTTTTTAATGTGGGTCAATACTAGGGGAATTAATTCACACAGTGACACATTGATTCAGGTAATTTTATGGATCTTGTGGGACTAGAAATGATTTTATGTTGAATGTCTAAATGATGTGTCTATTTGATATATTTATTTGTTTAATTTTATCAAGAAATTAAAATTTTAGTTAAGTTCTAATTTGAAAACATACATAGAAATATGGATTCTAAAACAAAATTTAATCTGTTCAATAATTATATATATATTTATATATATAATGTGAAACACTGAAATAAATCAACGTTGAGGCCTTTTGGTATCACAACTCAACCTCATGCTCACTTTGTGTTTGATGTGTAGGTCGCTCCAGTGTACTAGCTACAGGAGCATCTTCCTCCTCATGCAGTGTCTTGACCTCAACATATGAAACATCTCCAACTTTCCAACTTGCCACCTCAATGGCTTAGGCACAGCCATCCACATCTCTTAAAGCATTCACGTCACTCTCCCAAGAGTGAACGCGAGCACACACCAAGGGTTCTCTGCAAACACCGCAGGAAGAACCACCACCAAGGCACCTTCAAATTCCACATTTAGTAAGATCGCGTAAGAGGCTCGGCTCGCCTGAACAGATTACACTGTGGTAATCCTCGTGAAAAAAAATGCGAGATAGACTACTTACTCGCCTCAAACAGATATCCGACAGAAAATTCACCAACACCGCCTCACGCCCGAACGGCGTCCCGTGATCCCGAGCCTCGGCCCCGAAAACAGTCGAGTGCATCACACCATTGCGATCCCCTCGGGAAAACACGTCAAAAAGACTTCTCACTTGAGTGCAATAGATATCCGGAGAAAAAGATGCATTCTGGCGTACCGCACATGAGCGGAGCTTCGTGGGACCTGTAACCCGGTCCTAAATCACAATGAACAGATTGCACCGTTGCGATCCTCTTGAAAAAGTAAAAAAGTTTGACTAATCACTTGTCCAAAATGGAAACCCGGTGATAATGCTGAAAACCACCGTCCACTCCCGAAATGGACCTCGTGGGGCCCACACCAGCGTGCAGAATTAGAGTGGGCAGACTGCGCAAAAGCGATGCCATCAAAAAAACACCCAACATCGACTACTCGCACGCCCTGAACAGACGACCGATGAAAAAGTTACAAAATGTTGCATGCAGCTCAAAAGACGGCCCGTGGGGCCCACGCCTCAACTCTGGTTTCAACGCCCGAAACCACACTGGAAAACTCCGCCTCAGCACCAGGGTCCCAACGCCGCTGACGATGCTTGAAACGAACGTCGGACGCGTCGACGTCGTCCAAAACAAGATCCCTCGAAGAAAACGTCAAACCACTTAAAGATGCGTCGTGCCTTCGAGGCCCCTCGTTTCAGGAATTAAAAATTTCCGAAACCATCTCAAAAACTTTGTCTCAGTGATACAGACTCATGGCGGAAGACGGCGCATCAAATGGACGCGCTGTTTGGAAAATGTGGCCCCCCGAATGCAAGGGGGCCCAAAATGGGCCGGTCCAGACTGGTCGGCCCGGTCCGGACCGGCGGTCCGGACCAACCCGCCGCGGCCCACTGGTCACGGCCTGTCTCAACCCACCGGACCCAAGTGGGTCTGGTTATCCAACACAGACTTGCCAAATAGGCTGATCTCCCCACATTGCGCCGGCAGGACCCGCGTTCGGCGGGTCCTTGTCCACGCCCCATGCCCGAGGCGGTCAGCGCCTTGGGCTCCTCCGCTGAGCGCGACTGCGCCCCCCGCCACCTGGCTCCACTCCTCACCGCACTGGCATCCGCCTGAAGCCCCAAGCTCTGCCTCCTGCATCCTCTACTGAGGGACCTCGCTGCCTGCCGCTGAAGCCACCCGCGCGCCGCCGCCTTGGCCCGCGCCGGCCTCCACTGCCGAACCCCCTAACCGGCCGGAAATTCCCGCCAACTTCGATGAATGACCGCGACACCATCCGAACCCGGATTTCAATACCGAAACAAGCGTTTGAAAGCTCAAAATATGTTCTATGCAACCATGGGCTTCTCTTGATTTTTAAGCAGCAATTTGGCGCATCAAATTGAAATCAAAGTAGGTTCGGGAATTAAAAACAAAACGATAAACAAGATCCTACCTCGTTGGGCTTCGCCCGACGCTTCCCGTGCGATCTGTTACCACCGCAACGCACCACCTTGATCGGAGGAAGAGGAGGAGGATGAGAGGAGGTGGGTTTCGATAGGGAGGGTTCAATGGGGAGGAAGGGGAGGAGGAGAGAGTTTAAATAAATAAACTCTTTAATTAAAAGACTCGACCCCCAAAAACACCCACGTCCAAAACCTCTAGCGCATTCAAGATTAAGATCCTCCTAGGGTAAACACCACCTCCTAAGCACAACGGCGGTCTCGGAATTTTAATCTGATGCCACATTCAAAAGTTATAAAACTGAATGTCTGAGGCCACCAAATTATGAAAACGCCCCTGGGGCTATTTTTCACAGACGGGCCACGCCCGCGAAAGTTACACCCCTCCTAGGGTAAACAGCACGTTCCAAACTCAACGGTGCCCTCGTTTTTTCAATCAGATCCACCATTTAAGAGATACTTGAGTTAAGTCGTTAAAAAAAAATTTAATTATTTAATTTAACCGTTTCACATTCCAAAAGTGATCGAGGGTTCCAAACGTCCCACGCCGAAAAGTTTTATGTCGTTCCTAGGGTAAACACCCCATTTCGGACCCATCCGTAAACTCAGATCTCTGATCCGAAGCACCGTTTAGGAGTTATCGCATTTATTTTTCATTTACAGTGTGAACACACTGAAAATTTAATTCTGGCCACTCCGGGGCTCAGAATCGCACGCCGTCTGAGGTAACTACTCTGGAATAACATCAAGAATATTCCAAAGCATTTTTCAGAAAAAACCGGGTTCTTACATCATTCCCTCCTTCAAGCTTTTCGTCACCGAAAAGAAAAATAAGGGAACAACTCAGGGTACTAAGCTCACACCTGGCTCTCCCGTACCCAGAAGAACTCTTGCACAACTTTGTTCCACCGCACACAGACCAAATAATTTGATCTGTACATGCGAGGTATGCCCTCACCGATGACGTGCATAGGAGCACGCACACATCTCCTAAGGTGAGTCACGCGGGAGATGCTATGCACCTAAACCAGTCTTTGGGGTTAGGGCAAGGTGGTAGGGAACCTCGCCATACCTTTGCACAGTCTCAATGATCCGAAGGACCTCGGGGGTAGCTCACCTCCCCGAACGAACCTCTACATCGCACGCCACAACTAGAATCACTGCCCACACCCGGGACAAGGCCCGGTGATTCCCTCCTTCAGAATATCCATATGGTGAAACACCCAAGGATATCTGGCCATGAAAGGTTTTACTGTCAATGTCTCGCAACCAAGACTCACTCGGAGAGTGAAGGAGTCAACACCATCGACTAAATAAAAGGTCCTATGCCTTTTTACCTTACCAACACAGGGTTACACTGACACCCCCTTCCACCTTGGTAACAACTCAAACAAGGAGCAGGGAGAAAAGCATTCCACTCACAGAGCCTAAAAATTCTAATGCAAAAAGGTATAGGATTCCTAGAGTATACCTCTTATCACCTCATGTTCTGTAGGGTCGTAGACATACAAAGATTGTGGTTGTCCGTGGTCCCAACCGTCAGCTCCCAGAGCCTGACGTGGACCGCCTAGTGGTGATGGGAAGACCTCATAAAGTCTTCCCCCACTACTAGATCCCCCCGCTCCTCTACTAGAACCACCTCTCTGGATACTATTCTGATCACGGCGTTGCCTCTGTCATGGTGGTGCACCTGCGTCCTACCCGAAGTTCTCCACATGTCTGATCGGGAAGTCCCATGCCAAGTGAACTCGCACGTCGCAAGCATAGCACCAACTCTCTTCGGGCTGCACTGGTTCCCTTTGGCGCCACTATGGTGTAAGACCACACCCCTGAGTCCGGTTGTAAGAAATCCACCTGCACCGAGTTTCTGCTTGCCGATGCCCACTGGCTGCGGCAGACGTCTCGGCTCCAACGTGCCTGCTGCCACCACCAACTCTAAAATGTGACAAGAAGATATCTGTCACTAGCTCCTGCTCTAGCACCCTGGTATATGTGGAAATGAACAAGGGAACTATGACAGCATGAATCTCTCGGCGGAGACCCTGCTCAAACTTCTGTTCTCGGACGTTGTCGTCATGGACCAAGTCTGGGTGAAAGTGTGCACGATGTGTGAAACTAGCCGCGTACTTGGCCACCATCATCCCTCCCTGCTGAAACTGTAGGAGCTCCTGAATCTGAATAGAGAGCAAGTAGGAGGGGAAAAACTACTCACGGAACAACAACTGAAAGTCACCCCACGAAAGTGACGACACTTCAAGAAACTGAGTCACCAGACTCCACCAACTCCAAGCTGCTCCACGAAAAAGGTCTGCTGCCAAATCCACTCTCTGATCTGTCAGAGTATGCACAAGCCTGAAAAGGTGAACCACTATCTCCATCCAAACCTATGTTGTCTGAGGGTCTGGCTCACCATTGAACCTCAGTGGTCGCTACCGCTGGAACTTACGGAGCGCGCGCAACCTACTCTCAAACTCAGCATGCTCCGTTGAAGCTGCCTACTGTTCAACAGGTGGGGGTGCTGCTACCAGCCCACCTGGAGAAAGGGGCTCGCATGATGGGTCCTAGACTAAGGCCTCGTAGCTCACAGGGTCGTCATCATGCACCAAAGCTGGTATCTTGGCTGGATGTCTTCGCAGAGACATCCTGAATATTATCAAGGAGTGTCGCGGTCAGATGATCATATATGTATATACCAATAACAACGATGGGGAGATGACTCAAGAAGGACAGTCAAAGACTCAATCCTATGTGATGCACAAACCAATTTTCCCTGCAAAAAGTGTCTCCGCATGCCGAGTCGACAAGCGGGTTATCAGGGTCCTGGTGAATGGATACATCGGCCGCCGCACCATCACTGGACTCCCTGGCCTAAGAGCCGCTTTTGAGACACGTTAACACTATTGCCCTAAATCCCAACTGATTCCTTTTTAGGGATGTTCGCACAACGTCCCAAGGAACGAACCACCTATGATACCACTTTTTCACGAACCGACCCTACCCGGACTCGAGCCGCAACTACCCCAAGCCCGCCTCCATAGGCCAGGGGCTGGCGACCAGCGCCGAAGGCACAACAACTCAGGGAGGCCTTTGCCTAAGTACCTGTACACACACATGCAACACACTCAATGAAAAATTGCAGAGTAAAAAGAAAAGAAAAGTACCAACTGCAATAAATAAACCATAATGTGCATCGACCTCTAAAAGTACAAAGTAAAAGCTGGAGGTAAACTGAAAAGAAAAGGGGAAAAACACGTGCCCAACCAGGAAAGTGTCACAACTCGAAAACAGGTAAATATAAGAAAAACAGCTAGAAGGGTCCCCCACCTAGAACCCGACTGTGACCACCACACGCGGTCCAAGCTCCCAAACTCCTAAGCTCCGCTGAAGTCACGACCAACCTGTCAGTCGTCTGTAAGGTCACACCAAGTGCGGGCAAAGCCCAAGCAGGGGTGAGTATAAAAATACTCATTAGGATACCCCGAAGGCTTGAGGGAGCAACAAAGGAGGTACCAAAGGGTGAGCAGTAGATCGAACAGGGGAAATTAAGGGAGTACAAAAAGGAGTGCAGTAAAGAGTACAGTAGAGAGTCCAGCTCAACCCAAAAAGAGAAAGGAGGTAGACTCATCCAGACACAAGGAGCTAGAAATGGTGAGAAGATAAACTTCTCGTCGAGTCTTTGCTACCTATAGCAGGAGAGTAGACTCGTCCAACCACAAAAATCTAGACACGGAAAGCACATGGAATACCCCACACGTCTTCGCCTCTCATGGAAGGAGAGTAACCAAACCCAAGGAGTGGGTACCGGAACAAGGTATATAAAAATCCATATGCTCAACAAGAAGCCTGAAACAAGGTCATAAGGGGATCTCCATCCCGTATCTCATCCCAAGAAATTGAGTCGCCAACAGTACCAGAAGTAAACACCATCATCGATGCCCAGCATCCCGCACATCTGCACCGAACTACAAGTCAAGGGGCTCAAACCATCGCACCTCGACACTATCTGATTTGGGAGGCACTGACTCGCCTGCACGGTTTTAGGTCGCGTCACAAGGACACGTCTCGGTGGTGGAAAGTACCCCTCATACTTGAGAGTTCTGGGGTAAGTCAAACCACACCTCATCACTGCCCCGCAGTCGAGAGGTTTCCTCAAAGTCAAGGTCGTTCCATCACTAACTTGTACGACCAAGGGTCTCGCTCCGGTAATCACAGAGGAAATCCACAGACTAGCCTAGTAGAAAGGACTGAGTCTGGAATGTCAACATGTGTCCCACTGCCCAGGCCTACTAAAGGGTAAACCCTAACCAGATATCGGGTGACCCACTGCCCAGCCCTACTGAAGGGTAAACCCTAATACATCATCAGGCGACCCACTGCCCAGCCCCACTGGAGGGTAAACGTAGAATAAGTCGACAGGTGACCCACTGCCCAGCCTTGCTGGAGGGTAGACCTGGAACTAGACATCGGGTGACCCACTGCCCAGCCCTGCTGGAGGGTAGACCCTAAGAGGTCGTCGGGTGACCCACTGCCCAGTCTCTGCTGGAGTGTAGACCCTAAGAGGTCGTCGGGTGACCCACTGCCCAGTATTTGCTGGAGGGTAGACCCTAAGAGTGTCGAGTGACCCACTGCCCAGTTTCTGCTGGAGGGTAGACCCTAAGAGTGTCGGGTGACCCAATTCCCAGTCTCTGCTGAAGGGTAGACCCTAAGAGTGTCGGGTGACCCACTACCCAGTCTCACTAGAGGGTAAGCCGGAACTGCTCTGGCCATCTCCACTGGATGGTATCGCTGGTGAGACCTGCTTGAAACAACCTCAGCCATGCTGGAAACAACCTCCTAAGTAGAGGATCGGTGCCCGCATAATGCGTTGGTCACACCGAATCCACAAGAACTCTACCAGGGAACATGGAGTGATGGGAGAATCTCCCCAGGCCTCACAAGGTGATCACGCTCTAATCTATTGAATCACTGTCGAAGTAGACTGAGTCAACTCATCCCAAAAAGTGGGGAAAACACCCAAACTGTACGAAAACCCATAGTCACAAACGGTGTCGTAGTCCGGTGAAAGGGAACGGTACTGAAACCCCTCACAGCTGAAGAAATAGAGGAACCAAACCATCTCTGTCAGCCAAACGAGAACAGAACCAGGGGAAAACTCTACCCTGCTGGTCAACAGAGGAGAACAGGACCAAGGGAAAACTCAACCCTGCTAGTCAACAGACAAGAATAGGACCAAGGGAAAAATCAACCCTGCTGGTCAACAAATGAGAACAAAGGGACCCTCTACGTCGCGTGAGGTCAAAAGTACATAAATCAGAGCACAGCACACACATGGGGCCCACACGGTGTGTGGCCCCAAGTCAATCCCAACCAAGAGCACAAACATTCTCAGGTACCAACATCCACATGTACCTCCCAGCGTTTCCATATACTCCCAGAGTATACCACGTCCCATACCAAAGGCTATCGTTCACATGGCACCCAACGTCAACGCGAAGGCATAACATAACAACTCCAACTTGCCACCTAAATGGCTCAGGCATGGCCATCCACATCTCCTCAATCATTCACTTCACTCTCCCAAGAGTGAATGCGAGCACACGCCAAGGGTTCTCTGCAAACACCGAAGGAAGAACCACCACCGGGGCACCTTCATATTCCACATTTAATAAGATCGCGTAAGAGGCTCTGCTCGCCTGAATAGATTACACCGTTGTAATCCTCATGGAAAAAAAATGAGAGATAGACTACTTACTCGCCTCAAACGGATATCCAACAAAAAAGTCACCAACACCGCCTCTCGCCCGAATGGCGTCCCGTGATCCCAAGCCTCGGCCCCGAAAATAGTCGGGTGCATCGCACCATTGCGATCCCCTCGGGAAAACATGTCAAAAAGACTGCTCACTTGAGCGCAATGGATATCTGGAGAAAAAGATGCATTCTGGCACACCGCACATGAGCGGTGCTTCGTGGGACCTGCAAACCGGTCCTGAAACACAATGAACGGATTGCACCATTGCGATCCTCTCGAAAAAGAACACAAGTTCGACTAATCACTTGTCCAAAACAGACACTCGGTGATAATGCTGAAATCCACCATCAACTCCCGAAACAGCCCTCATGGGGCCCGCACCAGCATGCGGAATTAGAGCGGGAAGACTACGCCAAAGCGATGCCCTCAGAAAAACACCCAACATCGACTGCTCACACGCCCCGAACAGACGTCTGATGAAAAGGTTACAAAATGTTGCACGCAGCTCAAAAGACGGCCCGTGGGGCCCACGCCTCAACTCCGGTTTCGTCGCCCGAAACCACACTGGAAAACTCCGCCTCATCACCAGGGTCCCAACACCACTAAAGATGCTCGAAATGGACGTCGGATGCGTCCGCGCCGTCGAAAACAAGATCCCCCGAAGAAAACATCAAACCACGTAAAGACGTGTCGCGCCTCCGAGGTCCCTCGTTTCGAGAATTAAAAATTCCCAAAACCATCTCAAAAACTTTGTCTCGGCAATACAGACTCACGGCCATAGACAGCGTGTCAAATGGATGCGCCGTTTGGAAAATACGGCCCCCCAAATGCAAGGGGGGCCAAAATGGGCCGGTCCAGACCGGTCGGCCCGTTCCAGACCGGCAGTCCGGACCAACCCGCCGCGGCCCATCTCAACCCACCAGACCCGAGTGGTTCCAGTTCTCCAAGACAAACCGGCCAAATAGGCCGGTCTCCCCACATTCTGCCGGCAGGACCCGCGTTCGGCGGGTCCTTGTCCACGCCGCATGCCCGAGGCGGTCAGCGCCTCAAGCTCCTCCGCTGAGCGCAACAACGCCCCCCCCCCCCCCCCCCCCCGCCGCCTGGCTCCGCTCCTCACTGCATCGTTAGCCGACTGAAGCCCCAAGTGCCGCCACCTGCATCCTCTACCGAGGGACCTCGCCGCCTACCGCTGAATCCACCCGCACACCGCCGCCTTGGCCCGCGCCAGCCTCCGCTGCCGAACCCCCTAACCGGCCGAAAATTCCCGCCAACTTCGACGAACAACCACGACACCATCCGAACCCGTATTTAAATGCCGAAACAAGCGTTTCAAATCTCAAAATATTTTCTACGCAACCATGGGCTTCGCTCGATGTTTAAGCAGCAATTTGGCGCATCAAATTGAAATCAATGTTGGTTCAGGAATTAAAAACGAAATGATAAACAAGATCCTACCTCGTTGGGCTTCGCCCGACGCTTCCCACATGATCCACCGCCGTCGCAATGCACCACCTTGATCATAGAAAGAGGAGGAGGATGAGAGGAGGTGGGTTTCTCCAGGGGGGTTCAATGGGGAGGAAGGGAAGGAGGAGAGAGTTTAAATAAATAAACTCTTTAATTAAAAGACTCGATCCCCGAAACCACCCGCGTCCAAAACCTCCAGCGCGGTCAAGATTAAGCTCCCCCTAGGGTAAACACCACCTCCCAATCACAAAGGCAATCTAGGAATTTTACTCTGAGACCCCATTCAAAAGTTATAAAACTGAACGTCTGAGGCCGCCAAATTATGAAAACGCCCCTGGGGCCATTTTTCACAGACGGGCTGCGCCCGTGAAAGTTACACCCCTCCTAGGGTAAACAGAACGTTCAGAACTCAACAGTGCCCTCAGATTTCCAATCTGAGCCACCGTTTAAGATATACTTGAGTTAAGCCGTTAAACGAATAAATTAATTATTTAATTTATCCTTCTCACGTTCTGAAAGTGAGCGAGGGGTCCAAACATCCCGCGCTGACAAGTTTTATGTCGTTCCTAGGGTAAACACCTCATTCCGGACCCATCCGTACACTCGGATCTATAATCCGAAGCACCGTTTAGTATTTATAGTATTTATTTGGCGTTTCCAGTGTGAACGCACTGAAAATTTAATTCCGGCCACTCCGGGGCTCGGAATCGCACGCCGTTTGAGGGTGCTTCTCTGGAATAACATCAAGAATATTCCAAAGTCTTTCGTAGAAAAAACCGGGTTCTTACATTAAACGTTATAATTGATAAGTAAATGTGCATAAAGTTGAATACCCTTTATGGATAAATGGGCGTGGTATTCACTACACAATGTCATTGTCTTAGAAAATCGGTGTGATTTCGGCAGCGTAATGGCGTGACATAAGAATTCATAAAAACGGTTGATGAGAGAGAAAGGGGTTCCACATCATATTTACATGTAATGGACAGTAAGGAGTTCATATAGATACATGTCCTAACAATTGTAATGGAATTTAGATTCATGATACAAAAGTATTTCTTGAATGTAAATGATGAGAGAGAAGTTTCTTTCAGAATTTCGGCATAGTAACGGGTATACATGGGAGGCATTTAATGAGAGAGAAAGGGGTCTCCCATAATTAAAACATAAAGAGGGAAGTATGGGGGAGGTGATAAACCATATAACAACATTCATAATTGAAATTAAATGGTCAAAACAACTTACAGAAAATTGGACAAAAATGAGAAAGGAAGAAAAAACCCTTACTTGGAAGTGCGCTTCCAAAGGCTTGAGAGAGGCTTGAGAGAGGCTTCTTGGGAGCTTAGGGCACCTTGTGATGATTCTAGAGAGAGTAGGGCAGAGGTTTTACAAACTCCAAAGGCTTTGAGTGAGGAGGAAGTGGGAGCTTGGGTGGGTTTATATAGGAAAGGTGAGTGAATTTTTTATTATTTAGGTTTGGGACCCCTTACATTAAAATAATCCAAACCACAAATCATCTCATGGTTTTTGCCCGTGGTTTTTGGAAAAGGGAAGAGGAAAAAAATATTTTATAAGGCCAAATTCCGAACGTCTTAAAATAATGGGGTTGCTTATGTGGAGGTGAGCCACACTCTCATGGAAAAAAAATTAAAAAGACAAGATGTTTAATAAGTCTTGAGGGGCCCATTAATGCTTTGAAAAGTAAGTCAAACAAACCCAAAATTACAATATTTTAATGGTAAAACATATATTGGGATAACATTAAGCTTTTAGTATTTTATTACATCACTATTTGGTCATTATGATGTCATAAAACACATTATATATTTAAATGGTATTTAATTTTTACCCAAAAATTTGAATGTCTCAGAAAATTATGAAAAATTCACCGTTGGATAATTTCAACATCCTGATTCTAGAAATATCATTTATTTTATCTAAATAATTTTCTAAATATGTTAATTTTCACTTTTAAAATAAAAACTGACATTTATCGAAAATTCATGGGTTTTGACAGAAATGGCTTTCAAACATTAATAAAAATTATAATTGCATTCATAAAATTATATGATCATTTATATATAATAAAATTAATTTAATAATAATAATAATATTTTATTAAAATATTATTTAATTCAAAAATCCCTTAACTTAATAAAATAGATTTCTTAATTAAATAATAACTAAAAACAATATTTGTACTTTAAAAACTATTTACAATGTATCAATAATGACAAGAAGGTATATTCATTATTATACACAAAAATAATAATATACATGAACATATTACTAGAGATTTGTTACATAACCCCTTAAAACAGCCGCATAAGACCTAAGGGTAAGGTTTGCGATGGTGACAGAATCTTGGGGTGGCTCAGATAACATCGCTTGAGTGGTAATCTCTATAAACTTCCACTTTTCCCATAGACGGTCTCATTTGAGCTTGACATGATGAAGAACAGCTTGGGCTTGGTCAAGAGCGAAGCCCAAGGACGCCACCTCCTTTCTGAGCTCCGACAAATGGGATTCGTATGGAGAAATTCTACTGGATAAGGCCATCGCTTCTTTTGTCTGAGTAAATTGGATTTGTTAAAGCCCTATATTTATACTAATCATGTGATCACTGTTCAACGACTATAAAAGTAACGGTCACAATTCTTAATATAAAACTAAAGAAGTTGGCATTTTATATAAATGTTTTACATAAAGAGACATTTAACTAGATCAAGAGGGATTTCCATTAATGAAACTTTGGGTCGTTACAATATTCCCCCCTTAAGAAATTTCACCCTCGAAATTTCCTTTTTCCCGCACTAAAAAAATGTGGGTAACTCAGCTTCATCATTTCCTCTGATTCCCAAGTCTCTTCTTCGAACTTGTGGTTTCTCCACAACACCTTGACAAGGGGCATTGTCTTATTTCGTAGGACTTTTTCTCTACGATCTAAGATCTTCACGGGTTACTCCTCATAAGAAAGATCATCCTCCAACTATACCACCTCATAAGAGAGTACATGTGAAGGGTCCGGTATGTACTTCCTTAAGAGGGATACATGAAAGACATCATGTACTTTGGCCATGGTAGGTGGAAGTGCTAGTCGATAGGCCACAGCCTCAACACGATCAAGAATCTCGAAGGGTCCGATCTACCTTGGACTTAACTTCCCTTTCTTTCCAAACCTCATGACCTTATTCTACGGAGATATGCGTAGAAAAACCATGTCTCCAACTTTAAACTCAAGGTCTCCTCGACGATTATCTGCATAACTCTTCTATCGACTCTGGGATGTCTTGATATGCTGCTAAATGGTTTTTACCTTCTCCACCATTTCCTCGACCATTTCCGGTCCAAGAAGCTTACGTTCACCGACCTCGTCCCAACACACCGGTGTTCTGCACCTTTTTCCATAAAGGGCTTCATATGGTGCCATTTGGATGCTCAAGTGGAAACTATTATTATAATAGAACTCAACCAGAGGAAGATGTTGATACCATCCTCCTTTAACGTCCATTGAGCACGCTCTCAACATGTCCTCAAGTGTTTGTATAGTCTTCTCGGATTGGCCATCAGTTTGAGGATTATAGGCCATACTGAATTTCAGTTCAGTATTCAGAGCATGTTGAAGACTCTTCCAAAACTTAGAGGTAAATATTGAATCTCAGTCAGACTCAATAGATAGTGGCACTTCATGAAGCCTTACCATTTCCCTGATATATATCTGTCCCAGTTGATCCAATGATAAATCCTCCTGAATAGCAATGAAGTGTGTAGTCTTTGTAAGACGATCCACAACAGTCCATATTAAATTTTTGCCTTTGGATGTCCTCGGAAGTCTGGTGACAAAGTCCATGGTGATGTTCTCCCATTTCTATTATGGTATGGGAAATGGTTGCATCATCCCCTTAGACTTCTACCTCTCTGCCTTCACTTGCTGGAACACCAGACACTTTGATATATATTCAGTGATCTCCTTTTTCATATTATCCCACCAAAAATTTTCTCAGAGATCTCGATACATCTTTGTGCTCCCTGGGTGAATAGGAAAATTTACACTATGTGAATCATCCAAAATTTCTTTCTTCAGCTCCAGAATTGATGGAACACATAGTATTTTCCCAAATCAAACAAATCCTTTTTCATTAACATTAAACTCCGAGGATTTCCCCTTTTTGATAGATTCCACTTTTTCCTGAATTCTCACATCATCCTTTTGAGAATCGTTTAACCTTTCCAAAAGAGATGGTTGAGCAATCATTTGTGAAAATATTGATGATGTTCCCTTCTTTATGATTCCCATGTCCATCTTCATTAAGTCTAAGAAGATTGGATCCCTCTCAATTCTCATCATTGATAGAATCGTTGGGTCTTTTCTACTTAGGGCATCTTCCACCTTGTTCTCTTTCCCAGGGTGGTAATGTATTGAATAGTCATAATCCTTGATGAGCTCTATCCATCTTCTCTGGCGCATATTAAGCTCTTTCTGTGTGAATATATATTTAAGACTCTTGTGGTCAATATATATCTCACATTTCTCCCCATAGAGATAATGCCGCCATATTTTCAAGGCAAATATCACCACTTCCAACTCCAGATCATACTTTGGATAGTTTCGCTCATGGATTTTCAACTACCTTGAGGCATAGGATATCACTTTATCATTCTACATCAGCACACAGCCTAAGCCCTTCTTCGAAGCATCACTAAATACCACAAAAATCCCCCCACTTGTGGGTAAAGTGAGTACGGGCGCAGTGATAAGCCTCTTTTTCAACTCCTTAAAGCTTTCTTCGCATTCATCACCCCAAGAAAACTTTACTCCCTTTCTAGTTAGCTTGGTAAGAGGGTTGGACAATCATGAGAAATTTCTCACAAATCGTCGATAATATCCAGCTAACCCCAAGAAGCTACAGATATCTGTTACCGGTGTTGGCCTCAGCCATCCCTCAATTGAATCTATTTTGGAGGGATCCATAGATATTCCATTAATTGTGATGATATGGCCCAAGAATGATACCTCCTTCAACCAAAACTCACACTTGTTGTATTTTGCATAGCGCTTCTCCTTGTGCAAAGTCTCTAGTACAGTTCTTAAATGCTCCTCATAATCCTCCTTGGTTTTGGAGTATATTATAATATCATCTATAAAGACTACCACAAATTTGTCAAGGTAATATCTAAAGACTCTATTCATCAATTCCATGAAGATTTATAGAGCATTAGTGAGTCCGAAAGGCATTACTATGAATTCATAGTGCCCGTATCTTGTATGAAAAGTAGTCTTGGGGACATATTCCTTCTTTACCCTTACTTGATAATATCCCGACCAAAAATATACCTTGGAGAAGTATTGTGCTCCACAAAGCTGATCAAACAAGTCATCAATCTGTGGCAAAGGATAATTGTTCTTTATCGTGATTTTATTAAGTTCACGATAATCGATGCAAAGCCTCATTGACCCATCCTTCTTCTTGACGAAGAGGACCGGTGCACCCCATGGTGAAGCACTTGGGAGTATAAACCCTTTATCCAGATTCTCCTATAGTTGTTTCTTCATCTCTTCAAGCTCCACGACAGCCATTCTATATGGAGTCTTGGATATTGGTAGCGCCCCTGGTATAATTTCAATTGATAATTCAACATCTCTTCTAGGAGGAAGACCAGGCAGTTCCTCGGGAAACACTTCAGCGAATTCCCTCACAATAGTCATTTCTTCAAGGAGGGTTTCTTCCTTGGAATCAATCATCTGAGCCAGATACACATTATCATAGGGCAGTAATATCCATTCTTGAGATTATAGAGCTAAATGAGATTCATCTTCCTCCTTACACTTGTAAAGAATTGGGGGTCGATTCTCCATATGGAGTGTGATTTCCCTCCCCCGACAACTTATGTTTTCTCTATATAAGGAAAGTCAATCCATGCCCAGAATTTCATCAAATTCCACCAGAGGGAGTATGAAAAGGTTTTCCTGGAAATTAAATCCATAGATTATAATAGGGGAGGACTTATATTCATGGGATGCAATGATTGCCCCATTTTCCGTACTCACCGACATCTTCACTTCCATGATTTGTGGTGGTGCTGGGATTGTTCTACTAAACTTTAAAGATATAAAAGAATGTGTAGAACCTGAATCAAAAAGTACGTTCACTATTCTTAAATGAATAACAATCTTACTTGGCACCACTTCGTTGTCGGGGTTCGCTTCGGCAGAAGTGATGGAAAATCTCTTCCTTGCTGCCTTGGAGGTTGTTGGTTGCCTCTGAAAACCCTTGGTTTAGGGCACTGATTTGAAAAATGCCCCGGTTCTTTGCAATTGTAGCAATGAACAATGCGTTGAGGTTCGAATGGAGTGTTACTCTCCAATTTCGCAGCCGTGGGTATTTCTTGCCGACAATTAACAGCTAGGTGCCCTTCTCTTCCATACCTAAAGCATTTCCTTGTCCCCTTGAGGCAATTTCTAGGGTGCTTCTTTCCGCACTTTTGGCAAGTGGGGTGCTGGATCTTCTTAGCACCGTTGGATTTATCCATCGGACCACCAGCATTGAATTCCACCTTATGCTTATTGTCCCCATGATACCCATGTGATTCCCCAATCTCCATTTCGACCTTCAGGGCACATTAGACAATTTCCTCATAGTTGCCAAAGTCATGGATCGCTAATGCTTTCTGCAGGATAGACTTCATCCCACCAAAGAAGCGGTCAACCTTGCATTCAGGGGTAACAACAAAGCCAGAAGCATATCGTGCAAGCCTTGTGAATTTTTCCTCGTAGGATCCAACATATTCTTCATCTTTTTGCTTGAGTTAAAGGAAGTCCATTTCCATCTTAAGTCGGAGGGTGCGTGGAAAATATTTATCAAAAAACATCTTCTGAAAATCCTTATATTCCAACACCTCGATCTCCTCCTATGGCTTCGTATTTTTGATCAACATCCACCATTGATCAGCTTCACCCTCCATACGATAATCCGCCCAGAGAACCTTCTCTTATTCAGAACATTGAAGGATGGAGAAGATCTTTTCAATGGATTTGAACCATTGTTCAGTGATCATGGGATCGGATGATCCACTAAAAGTATGAGGCCTTTGTCTCATGAATCTATCGATAGTGACTTTTTCTTTATTAGGGGGGTTGAACGTTCCTCTTGACCCATGTTTCTATTCAAATCTTGAGTTAGCTGAGAGAGAAGCATGAAAAAGTTCACGATTCCCACTCCCATTGTATTGGGCATCTCATTAGTACAATCATCACACTGATCTTCACATCGGTTGTTATCCCGTGTCCTCCTATTACTGGCCATTGGCTAGAATAAAAGGAAAGTTAGGGGGTAACACATAAAGGGTAATACAAAGAAAAAATTTGGTGACTTATAAATAAACTTTTATTTCCTTAACTCATGAGTCTATAGGCTTCAATATAGGGTTTCCATGATCTACTTTCTAACATATATTCTTAGGGGAATTTTTTTTAATTCCCTTAATAAGGGTTCATACTAATATTGTGAATTTATCAAAACATATCCCCTAGGAGTGTCGTAACCAAGAGTACATCAAGACCCGTTGTTCTGTACTAGTTCCCGTTTGAGTCTAGCTCAAAGCGGTGTTTTTGGGTTTTACCCCTAGGATACATCTGTGTCAGAGCCGCCTCTACCTGCTCGTATCCAAACAGGGATGTATTTTCTTAATAAACCACTTACTCAGTACTTTCCAAAACTTAGGGATGTTTTCATTATACTTAGTCTTGTCTCTAAGGCTTCACTAGGGTTTTCTAATCCTAATCCCAAAAATAACTAAACATATCCTCTGATACCAACTATGACAACCCTGCTTTTAAGACAAACTTAAACATTATTTATTACATAAACTATTCACTTGATACAACATGGATGATCGAGAGGTCTAGTGTCTTTGAGGCTTAGGATCATTAAATAACAACTTAAAACATGAAATACAACATCTTTATTGAAAACTTCCTTTACATGACCACAACATTCCCTCGTACTTAGCATTGCATGGGATAACCTGAGGACATTAATAAGAAAAAGGGTGAGCTATAAAGCCCAGTAAGGGAATAAACAAGTAATACATGATGATTACAATACATGTTAGATGATAGGAATATCAACAGATCACAAGAGAAACATGAACATAAAGGCATGATAAAGCATGATAATCATAACATGGAAATGTGGCAACAACACTTAACATAGAATTAGCATGAGCCAAGGCTCATTGCACATAGAGCATGAGTAAATCCTCATTGCACATGAAGCACGAGTAAACCCTCGTTGAACTTGAATTATAATGATTCAATACTCATTTCACATGACGTATCATGATACTATACTTTACCCAATGCATTGGAGCGCTATAAGGGTGCACCCTTCTTAAACATTTCATTTCATGCATAAGTGTGCCACATGGATCATAAAACACGGATTCATAAAACATAATCATTTATTCTAAGATAAAGGAATGTGGAATTCATACATGAAACTTTATAATTGATAAGTAAATTTACGTAATGGCGAATACCCTTTATGGAGAAGTGGGCATGGTATTCACTACACAATTTCATTGGCTTAGAAAATCGGTGTGATTTCGGCAGCGTAACAGCGTGACATAAGAATTAATAAAAACGGTTGATGAGAGAGAAAGTGGTTCCTCATCATATTTACATGTAATGGATGGTAAGGAGGTAATATAGATACATGTCCCAAAAATTGAAATGGAATTTAGATTCATGATACAAAAGTATTGCTTGAATGTAAATGAGGAGAGAGAAGTTCCTTTCAGAATTTCGGCATAGTAACAGGTGTACATGGGAGGCATTTAATGAGAGAGAAAGGGGTATACCATCATTAAAACCTAAATAGGGAAGTATAGGGGAGGTTAGAAACCATATTCCAACATTCATAATTGAAATTAAATGGGAAAAACAACTTGAATAAAATTGGACAAAAATGAGAAAGGAAGAAAAAACTCTTACTTGGAAGTGTGCTTCCAACGGCTTGAGAGAGGCTTGAGAGAGGATTATTGGGAGCTTGGGTCACCTTGGGAGGATTCTAGAGAGAGTAGGGAATAGTTTGGACGAACTCAAAAGGATTTGAGTGAGGAGGAAGTGGGATCTTGGGTGGGTTTATATAGGAAAGGTGAGTGAATGTTTTATTATTTAGGTTTGGGACCCCTTACATTAAACTAATCCAAACCACAAATCAGATCATGGTTTTTGCCCATGGTTTTTGGAAAAGGGAAGAGGAAAATAATATTTTATAAGGACAAATTCTGAACTTCTTAAAATAATGAGGTTGCTTATGTGGAGGTGAGTCACACTCCCATGGAAAATAATTTAAAAAGACAAGATGTTTAATAAGTCTTGAGGGGTCCATTAATTCTTTGAAAAGTAAGTCAAAAAAACCCAAAATCACATTATTTTAATGGTAAAACATATATTGGTCGAACATAAAGCTTATAGTATTTTATTACATCACTATTGGGTCATTATGATGTCATAAAACACATTATATATTTAAACGGTATTTAATTTTTACCCAAAAATTTGACTGTCTCAGAAAATTATGAAAAATTCACCATTGGATAATTTAGATGTCCTAATTCCAGAAATATCATTTATTTTATCTAAATAATTTTCTAAATATTTTAATTTTCACTTTTAAAATAAAAACCGATATTTATCGAAAATTCACGGGTTTTGACATAAATAGCTTTCAAACCTTAATAAAAATTATAATTGCATTCATAAAATTATATGATCATTTATATATAATAAAATAAATTTAATAATAATAATAATATTTTATTAAAATATTGTTTAATTCAAAAATACCTTGATTTAATAAAATAGATTTCTTAATTAAATAATAACTAAAAACACTATTTGTACTTTAAAAACTATTTACAATGTATCAATAATGAAAAGAAGGTATATTCATTATTATATACAAAAAAAATTAATATACATGAACATATTACTAGAGATTTGTTAAATAACCCCTTAAAATAGCCGCATAAGACCTAAGGGTAAGGTGTGAGATGGTGAGAGACTCTTGGGGTGGCTCAGATAACATCGCTCGAGTGGTAATCTCTATCAACTTCCACTTTTCCCGTAGACGGTCGCGTTCGAGCTTGACATGATGAATCTCAGCTTGGGCTTGGTCAAGATCGAAGCCCCAGGATGCCACCTTTTTTCCAAGCTCTGACAAATGGGCTTCATATGGAGCAATTCTACTGGATGAGTCCATCGCTTCTTTTGTTTTAGTAAATTGGATTTGTTAAAGCCCTATATTTATACAAATCATGTGATCACTATTCAATGGCTATAAAAGTAACGGTCACAATTCTTACCATAAAACTAAAGAAGTTGAAGTTTTATATAAAAGTTTTACATAAAGATACATTTAACTAGATCAATATGGATTTCCATTAATGAAATTTTGGGTCGTTACAGTAACAGATAGATATAGCAGTAGCAACCCAATGAACAAACAATAATAGATCAAAACATTTTTGTCACAAAAGTGCAGTCCTTTAGAGAATAAGAGACATCACCACATCAATATATTTTTTAGATCCAACAATTAGTATTTAACAAAAAACTTGATTTTATTCAGGCCAAACAAATATAGAAATATTTCTAGATAAAATGCGATCTTTAAAACACTTAGCATGTTTGAAATTTGAATACAACCGCCTTCTAAAAATAATAACTTCCCTTAGAAATAAGAAAAATTTAATATGTTGTTTAAAGATATTTGAATTGGTATTTAAATGACTTTTAATGAGATAAATTATCTGATTAAATCGTTGTAGAAATCATGGGGAATATTCAAAATTCAAATATCATAGACGACCAATTCAACATCGGGTTATGCTGCATAAGGATAACATCAAAACTATGGTTGACTTTGTAAAATTGATTCAAAATGTTGGGTTGATAAATCGTATGTTAAAAATTAAAATGTAGGTTTCTTCATAAAAGTTAGGTTTACCATCCTATTGCTTAGTCCAAATGTATTGTTCCAAGAGAATTGTTCTTTAACAAAATTTTGGTTCACAAACCTAACATTTGCCTTAAATGTAGGGAGATGAATAGTGATTCTATACTTCTTCAAAACATCCAAAATACTCAAGAAAATTAAACTTCACCCAAATTAAAACTTAAAGAACTTTCAAAATTCCAAGGAAAATAAATATTCCAATAAA
Organism: Viscum album; assembly: GCA_963277665.1. NCBI lineage: Eukaryota > Viridiplantae > Streptophyta > Magnoliopsida > Santalales > Viscaceae > Viscum > Viscum album. Next base: position 255,583,313 of record OY728156.1, on the reverse strand, counting down.
TATAATCCTGAAATCCACTTACAAAAACTTCAATAGTAAAACAAATAAGGGTATTTGTAGGAATCAAAATCAATGAGAAATTAATGAAATTTTTGGATCAACATATTCCCAACAATCTCCACCTTTTTTATGATCACAAAATCCATATAATATATTCATAGAAACATAAACACAAAATAGGTTTTAATTATTAATTAAATAAATAGAGATTAAATAAAAAAATATTTATCCAAATTTCTCATAGGAAGGATAAAAAAATTAATTTTAAGGATTTAAAAAATAGGTGTAGTTATTAAAATTACTTTCTAGAATGGTAAAAAAATTCAAATATGCAAGGTTTATTAAAATAATAACATAATATTATGTTTATCCAAAATTTATCCCCCATTTTATGATATAAAAAGGAAAGTATAAAAACAGAATAAAAAACATTCAATATAGCACAAAACTGTAAGTGAATGTTTATGTTTGGTCATAGATAAATGTATCCTGAAATTTAATAGGCTCTGAAATATAAAACTATAATAAAAAGTAAATCGAAAAAGAAAGATAACAGATAACAAAAAAGTTTTTTTTTAGTTTTTTCAAATTACAAAATTATTCTGGAACAAGGAGTTTGGGTAGGCTAAGGTGCAGGTTGGGAAGAGGGATCAGTGATAGGTTTATCATTAAAAGATTTTATGGTTAGGGAATCATGAATAATCTGATGCACTACCTTCATATCCTCTATCAACAACATAAAATTTTGATTCATTGGAATGAACCATTACTTCATCAACATTTTGGACTCCTGACTAAACATATTTTCTCATCATTTCACCCAACTGATTGACCAAAATATTAACACTAGGTTCAACAGAAGTTAACCTATTAACTAATACTTTTTTATTTTTCAAGAGATCCTATAGCGGAATACCATCACACTTTAATCTCTAAATCATATCATCTATGATTGTAAAAATAGCTATAAGCGGCTCCAACCTTATTATCATATCTAGATATATTGTTGTAGTAAAGGTAGAATCTGTTCCTTGGATTGAAATGACTATAACTGATTCAAAATGAATTCACAATTACTTTTCAAATCTCCAATATTATATTTTGAAACTGATTCTCCTCTTATTTTTTTCAATCTAATCAATCATATCCCTCCTAAAATAACCAAAACATCTTCTTGATATTGAACTTTCTTTCAAACATTATAACTCAGCCTGGATAGATTCAAACTTTTTTCTAGGAATAGAAGAACTTCTTAAGACTTTAACTACCTAATGAGAACTCTAAAGTTATATGTTTAATATCATAACTTCATCTTTTACTTCATTAAATTTAAAAATCATGACCATAGTAAATGAGTGGGTCCTCTACTCATAAAAATCATCAAAAGAATATGATGATTCTGTTTCAAGTCTCCTGGAGGGTTCACTAACTTTAAACAACTAAAGTGACTTCACTTATATCTCTTCACTGGATGGAGATGATAATTCTCCAAGAACTTTATTATTTTCATGATCCCCCTCTCCAGTTATCCTTTCTAAGGATTCATTAATAAGAGAAATGTATGATCTCTAACCAGCTTAGTTGTTTTAGTTACAGGGTGGGGTAGGCCAATTTTTTAACTTTTTAGACTGTGAGACTATGCGAGCTAATCCCACATGGGTGTGGGCTTAGGCGGGTAAGCCCGTGCAGGAGTGGGCTAGCCCGTGAGCCCATTTTTTAAGTAAAATATTTTACAAGATAATATTTTTTACATATTAATTAACTTAAATAAAATTTATTGGTTGCTTTTAAATAACACCAAGGTCCATTAATTCAATGTGATTTTTTTAAGATCCACCATAAATATGGTACCATAGTCATTTATCTAGTGTTCCTATCTCGAATCAGGTGAATCCATGTGTTTCAACTTTTTTAAAAAAAATTATACAATTTATTCTTATATATTAATTGCATGGGAAGGGAAGCTAGCTTGGGACTACACAACACATGATGGGTCCCCTCCTCATCTCTCATGAAACCCACTCACATTATCATGAATTTTAATTTAATTCTTCTTTTATTATTATTACAATGTGGAGAACCCCGTCACTTTTATGATCAAATTTGATCCACTTTCTTTTCCTCAAATAGTGGAAAGAAACCCGATGAATGCTAAATCCGAAGAAAAAGGCTAGATTCATCAATTTATCTGCAGATTCGCTGAGTCCCAACATCGTATTCCCTTCCCCATGTCAACCCTTCATATGATGTGAGGCTTCCACACTTAATCGTTTCATTTCCTTACATCATTTTTTTATTTTTTGATATTTTTCTTACATTTTTATCACATATGCACTATTAGTTTTATTTTTTATTCTTCCTATTTTTCTTATATTTGAATCATATATATACATTTAAATATATTATAACATTTCCATTATATTAAAATTTTAAAATAATATATATAATAATAATAAATAATACGGGTTTCCTGTGCGTCTACCTGCATCCACTGTGGGATGGGGCGACCTTTATAAATCAACTCACTTAACATGCAGGCTTTTTCGATCTCAAGACCCCATGGGATAGACCCGCCCCACCCTAACCCATCCATTTCACATTACTACCCCTACTATATCAGGGATATTTTAATACACCACCTCCCTTCTTCTTATTCTGATTGGAATGTTGGCCGCACCAACAGACTCAACCTCCATACCTCTAGCTACTTGAGCTAGACCTCCTGCTCCATCAATTATGGATTCTCCAACATATTCTCCACCAAACCTTATTGAACCATCTGGATTTAAACTTCTTTTCTCCCCCTGATCATGAGCTCCAAATATTTCTTCATCTTTAGCACCAACGATCATTAATTTACCCTTCATTAAGCTTCAGAAAAGGCTAAATTTACTTAGTGTTAGAGAAGATAAAACATTGCTATGATGGAATCTCATGCCTATCTGTATATCAAAGATCATACCTTTATTATAAAGAAAAAGGGAAACTAGTCTTCCATATGGATAGAGGGACATCCTAGTATCCTTAAAAAAAATTATGCATATACCTCATCATAAACCTATCGAAATTAAATTTGATGTCACCCAACATAAAAAACATCAGATACATATCAAGGAAAAAAATTTATTCAACTCAAATATCCTTAGAACTACCACCTTTTGGATGAACTTTACCAACACCTTCTAGCCAACCTCTAAATCCATTAAGAACATTTTTCTAATTTGGGAGGTCCTAAAAAAGAATGACATTATATCTTCAAATTTATGAATTGCATCCCCTATATAACTTAAATTAAAGTGAAAAATGCATTCATGGGGCTCAAAAAAATCTGATCAATTTCTACAGTAGAGATTGAAAATTCTTTGCCGATTACATTCAATGAAAAGACATCCTCCACATCACCAAAATTGAACTATGCATAATCATAAAACTCTTTTACTTATTTTTAAAAGACATACCTTGTATTCCTTCCATAAAATATGAACTCTAGACCTTGGAAGATCAAGGCGTGTTTTAAGAGTAGATTATTTTAGAAGATCCACTTGAAATCAACAATTTTACAATAAATAATTTTTCTTTCTGAACTCGAGGTCCTCTTTCACTTCATTCCATTCAGTTTGACTTCACTAGTTATCTTAGTCTTCACCGTTTTGAGAATCATAAGGTTTGAGGTTTATAAAATTAGTGTTCGTGAGAGATATTGAGAGCTCAGTAGGAGGAATTGGTGCAAGTTAGAATGTGGGAGAGAGAGTGGTAACTCTGATTATTTCAAGCATCATTTCAGTTTCCTGAACTCAAATTATAGAGTAATCATTTGGGTTTTTTAAATTTGAAAAGTTAATTTTAAATGAAGAATACACATATAATATTTTTTAATTGAACAATTTTATAAACTGAATAACAAATAAAAATAAAAACAAATAAATCTTAAAAATAATTTAAATAAAATAGATTTTAAAATTAAGTAGAGATTAATAAGGAAAGTTAAAAGATTTACTTAAAATTAAATAAACCTAACCCTAACTTAATAAAATATAAAATAGTAATGGGGAGTGTTTTACTGAAAATATTATCATGTTGATATTCATAATTAAAAAATTCAAAAGATATATCTCATTTTCGTACATGATCTATTAGAAAATAATGTTTTATATCAATATTCTTAGTCCAATAGTAAATAATAGGATTTTTTGAAATATTAATAATACTAGTATTATCACATAAAATATAATGTTTTTTATACTAGAAGAATAGAAAATTACCAATCATACCTTCAGAAAACTTAGTATCTACTAGTTTTCCAACATCATCTAATTTTTTTTATATTTGTACACATGGAAGTTTCATAATACAAACTATTTTCAAGTCCAAACATTTTCAATAAATCAATAATATATTTACACCAATTCAAAGTATTTCCAAAATCTTTTTTGTAAATTATAAATCCAAGAATGAAATTCAATTATGCTATCATACACATTTTAAATTCATTTTTCAAAAGTTTTGAGAAATCATTACAAATATTTTGATAAGTGGACACAAAAATAACATCATCTACATAGATTTGAACTAGAAATATATAAGAATAGAAACTTTTCTTGAAAAAGTTAAGATCATATAATCCTAATGAAAATCCATTTTTCAAAAAGAAAAGAACTTAATCCTTTATACCAAGAACTTGGTTCTTATTTAAGTCCATAAAGAGTTTTTATTAATTTTAAAATTAGAATTTGTTAGTTGAGGATTTTAAAAACCTAGAGGTTTCTCATCATAAAATTCCTCCACTAAATAAAACTTAAGAAAGATGATTTGAAACACGTTTGGTATAATTTAAAATTCATATATAATGCATAGGAAACAAAGTGTAATAACCAAAACATCCATAAAATAAATTTCCTTCTTAAATGAATAAATGTCTCATTAAAAAATATAGTTATAGAAAAAACATACTCTGCTTTTGTAATTTTAGATTGTTATAAAACTACTATAAATTTGACTTTTTTGTGTTGGTACAATTAGAGAACTCCAAAAGCAGTCAGGAAAGAGAGTATTAGTAACCACTTTTGGCGTCCGCTAATACCAAAAATTAATCCAATGATATTTTTCCCACCTCCGATCATCTTCTTTATGTTTTCCCACTGCAATATTCCACCACACCACAACATCAATTCTACTTCCACCATCATCACCCTAGGTGACCCACAACATGATTAGACCACCCTAGACCTACCCTCAAACACTTTGGGTGACCATATGGTTTCATCCTAGTGTCTACCCACCATTCCTCAAGCACCCCCGACATAACCCACCTCCCTCCAGCAATTGCACATCTAATATGGTTGGTGAATGAAGCTCATGAAATCCCACTACATCACCCCCTGCATCCCCACTTTTCATCATCCATATCTCACACCCAAAATTGGGTGTTTTTTGTGGAGATCATTATAGACCACCAAAAGAGGTCACTATTGTTCATTAGCAATTGAGCAACCATGACTGCCAAAAGCAGTCATTTGGAGGCTACTAAAGACCTTAATTCTAGTAGTATAGCCTGTCAGATTTAAAATAATATTAAGAATCATAACCATTAATAATATAAAGGTTTTAAAATGACTATTAATATTGATATATATTAAGGTTTATGATAAAGTCTAATTGACATAGATGAAAGAAGCGGCGATCTCGACCAGTAGGATCATACCCTATGAAGCCCATTTATTAGAGCTTCCAAGGGAGGTATCATAACTAGGATTTTTACTTGACCAAGCCCGAGATGATATTAAAAAACTAAATCATGAATGAAACTATTTATAGGAGAAGTTTAATCTCATTGAGATCATAGCCAAAACCATGTACTCTGAACCACCCCATGAAAGTTTCACCATCACACACCTTACCCTTAAGGTGTACATTGGTGTAATAAAGGGTTATGTATCTAGACCCTAAAAATATGAATTCATATATTTCTTATTATAATAAATAATTATATATTTTATTATTAAATTATAATGATTAATCAAATTTTGATAATATTTAGATTTTGATACAAAGAAACACAAATTGTATTTTTGGGAGATATATAATTTCAATCAAAACAATCTTTTTATGAATTTAGTAATTTTTCAAATAAATGACATTTTAATAAAATATTATTATTAAATAATATTCATAAAATATAAATTAAAATATGATTTTTCAAAGTCAAATATAATTTTTATATGGTCGGAAAACTGTTATTGTCAAAAAAATCAGTATTTTTCAATAAATGAGGATTTTAAATTTAAAAGTATAAATTCTCATATTTAGAAAATTATTTTGATAAAATAAATATTATTTTTTAAATAAGAATCTCAAAATTATCCAATGGTTATGTTTTTATAAATTTTTAAGACAGTCAAATTTTTGAGTAAAAATTAAATACTATATAATTATACGGTATATATTATGACATCATAAAAGCCTAAAAGTTATGTAATAAATGATATAAAGAGTAAAAACGACCAAATATATGTTTATCATTTAAAATAATGTGTTTTTAGGTTATTTTATTATTTTTATAATCTTGTAATGTATCCTCCAAAACCTATATTTTATTTTAAGGTTTTAAAATCAATTATTTATAAACATGAATCAAATCTAGATCACAAAGGGTATTATTTTAGTGAGATTGTTTCTCAAAATTGTAAAATAATGAAAAAAACTCCACTTTTTTAGAAACCCTAGGAAAAAAACCATGGGATGGTTTTTTTGGATTAAATTATCATACAGAGTCCAAAACCAAAGTTTGGGAATTAATAAAGAATCCTCCCCTATTTTTCTATATAAAACCACTTAAAATCCATTTCATATTCACTAAAAATACTAGTATCATTAAATTACTCTAACATTACCTCTCTATATCCATCCCAAGGTATCTCAATATCTCAAAAAGATCCTCCAAATATTTTAGAAGTTCCCTATAAAGGTAAGGGATCCTATCTTTCTCCTCCTTATTCAAGCACTATCTTTATATTATTCCTTTTTTATTTCCAATCCTCCATGTTGTTATATGTTATTAAAAATCCCTATTAAATTCCTTATAATGTAAAATCAATGATATACCCCTTAAACTCTCATTAACCCCTTCTACCTTCCTCTATGTACCCTCGTCATGCTGCTGAAATTATCCTATGATTTTCCATGTGAAAATTTTGTTTAGTGAATACCCATCCCCACTTCCACTCAAGGGAGTTAACCTAGATAATTATCCTTAGTTGATTATATATTTACATGCATGCAACCCGCACTTCTTGATCATGGGTTTAAAATTAATGAAAGAAATTTTTATGTTGTATGATCTATGTGGCACACTTATGCATGTACATGATATGAATGTGATGGGTGGACCCAAAACTATACAGTCCTCCAATGAATTGGTTAATGTTTTAATCTCATGAGAATTCATTTATAGTGGAATGGTGGTTATCCTAAGAACATTGTGTTATGTTTACTTGGATTTTATCCTTGAATTATTCTTATTATCTCACATTTTATATTGTTTCAACATTCCCATGTTACCTTTATGCTGTCATGTTATATCATGCCTCACTGTTCAAGATTATAATTCTCACCCCTATTATGATCCCATAATATGCCTCTTGGATCACATTTATTGCTTCATATTATAATATGATTTTTTTTATTACCTTACTATGATTTATAGATCACCTATTTCTTATGTAAGTCCTTAGGTTATCCCATGAAGTTTTAGAAGGAAAATGGAATTTTAGAAGCATGTTAAGAAAATTTTCAATAATGTTATTGCATCCTATGTTAAATTTATTATTCTATGTACTTAATTACCCAAATAAACTAGGATTCATAATCTTCCGGGTTGTATTAAGTGTGATTTTATTTAATAAATTACAAAATAAATTTTATTAAAGATAAGAGTTGTCATAGTTGGTATATGAGGAAAGTCTAGTTATTTTTGGGGTTATAATTAGAAAAAACTAGTGAAAGACTTAGGGATAATACTAAAAAAGGAAGAAATCCCTAAATTTTGGTAAAGTATAGAGTAAGTGGTTTCCAAGAAAATACATCCCTATCTAAATACTATAAGTGGATGTGGCTCTATCAAAGATCTACCTAGTGGTAATAACCCTAAAAACAGCACATTGAGCTTTGAATTAATAATTACCCGGTACATGACAATGATCCTTGATGAACACTTAGTTTGACACTCTTAGGGGATATGCTATGATAAATTCACAAGCTTATTAAAATCATCATGAAGGGAACAAAGACGCCCATAAGACTTTCTGTTAGGGGCTTCTTCCCACAATATTTATACATGGGATGATCAGGCTTCCTTCCATCATGGAATTTATTTGTGGGACCACCCACATTAGATTCCATTTTCTTCTTCTTATCACCAGGCTCATGATACCACTGACAGTCTCTGATCTCCATTTCAACCTTAAGGGCACAACAGAAAATATCCTCATAGCTTTTGAAGTCAGGAATCTCCAACGCTTTTTGTAGACTCGGCTTCAGTCCACTAAAGAAGCGATCCACCTTGCTTTTAGTGTTCATGACAAGGCTATAGGCGTACCTTGAAAGCCTTGTAAAGTTTTCTTCATAGTCCTCGATTGACTCATGTTTCTTCTGCTTGAGTCTGAGGAACTCTCTTTCCATCTTGAGACGGTGGGTTTGGGGAAAATATTTATTGAAAAACATTCTCTTGAATTCATCTCAATCCATGGAATCAATTTCCTCTTGGGGATTTGTATTCTTGATCATTTTCCATCACTGATCAGCTTCCCCATCAAAATTATAGACCACCAGTACGACTTTCTTTTCTTCAGAGCACTAGAGGACAAAGAATATCTTTTTAATAGAGTTAATCCTCTATTCCATGAGGAGGGGATCAGAAGATTCACTAAACATGGGAGGCCTTTTCCACATGAAGTATTCAATGGAAACTTTCTCTTTACTTGGAGGAGGAGTGTGTTCTTCATGATTCAAGTTAATATTCATAACTTTAGCCAACTGAGCAAGTACCGACATTTAGTTTTGAGCACCTGTTCCCATCATATCACGCATATTGTTATAGAAATATTCACATTCCCAATCAAATTGATTTTTGGCATGAGTTCTTCTATTTCCCACCATTAACTAAGAAAAATAATGTACAATTAGAGGGATTTAATACTTAGATATTGATCTTAAAAAGTAAAATTTGAACATAAGAGGATAAACTTGTAAAGGAGAAGTATATCCTAACTCGTGATTCCCTAGGCTTCAATCTAGGTTATCCTTGATCTATTTCTTAATTTATATTCTTATGGAATCTTTTTTTTTATTCCCTTAATAATGGTTTGTACCAATCTCTTTAATTTAACAAAGAATATCCTCCATGAGTGTCAAAACAAGAGTGCAGCAAGGACTATTGTTATGCACCAATTCTCATTCGAGTCTAGCTCAAAGCGGTTTTTTTGAGTTTTACCCCTAGATACATCTGTGTCAGAGACACCTCTACCTGTTTGTATCCAGACAGTGATGTATTTTTTGATAAAAAACTTACTCTATACTTACCAAAATTTAGCGGTGTTTTCTTATAATTAGTATCATCCCTAGGGTTCTTACTAAAGTTCCCTATTCTTAATCTATAAAAATAACAAGACCAGCCTATGGTACCAACTATAGATACCCTTGATTTTTACACAATACATAACATGATTTTAAGCATAATTAAACATCATAGTACAAGCCAAGTATCGTGAAGTCTAGTGTATTTAAAAACTAGGTACATAAAACATAAAACATGGAACAAAAAAACACTTCTTTATTTAATCTTCATAAAGAGATCCTAACTTACTTTGTGCTCTTACATCTGCATAAGGTACCCTGGGGATCACATGAATGAAGGGATGAGATAAAATCCTAGTAAGGTAAAAAGCATAGTAATAAAACTTTAACACATGGGTTAGAAGGCATGGCATAATGAAAATAAAAGGTATGGAACATATGGAATCATAATGCATAAACATGGAATCATATAAACATGAATTCACAGTAACGTGAAAGAAACATAAATCAGGACTTTATTATGATTCAAGAATCATTGAACATAGAGGAGCACAAGTCAAGGTTAACCACCAAGACTATTGCACATGGTAGTACAAGTCAGGATTAACCTCCAAGACCATTGTACATAACATCTCATGATACTAAACTTTACCTAATGAATTGGAGCACAATCTGGGCGCACCCATCTTAAAATTTTCATGAATATGATTTCCACATATAAAATCATACATAAGAAATCATAAACATAAGGGCACCCGTGGAAAGAAATAGGTATCATAATTATGTCATAAAGCATAACGAATGAGCGTATCATAAAAGAGTCCATGAAATAAAGGTATTAGAACATATATGTAATTAATAAGTTAAAATAGGCATATAACATGGTAATCTATTTCACATAGAAGTCACAACATGTAAAAAGTGTATTTAAAATTTTCTAGCATTGAAAAATTTTAGTGTGGTTTTAAGGAAAATTCTAACAAGCATTTAAAATAGAAAAAGGAATGATCTTTTGTAAAAAAACCAGAATAAATACAAGAATTTTTTCATAATAAAGATATTGGTCTTATAAAAACAATGGTGTCCTAAAACAAACGGTAGGGTGAACTTGAAATTGGGTACAAATTTGGGAAGTTCCCTTAAAACGGATTTGCTTATCGAAAAGTATTGAGGAGAGAATCATTTAAAAACATGTATACCCCTGGAAGAGAAAGAGGTGTGGATCTTGAAACATGAATTTGGAGCATATAAATATTATGTAGAATTTGTACATAAAAATAAAATACAAATTCACTTAGATACAAAGAAAGATAGAGCAAGCTGAAGGAATGTAGGAGGTTTGGGTAGAATCCCTTACGGAATATCATCATGGTACTGGGTGTAATTAGAAAGGATTAATAAGAGATAAAGAGGTCTCTCTTATTTAATAAATAATGATAGAATTTTGGGGGAGGTGAGAAATCATACCCTGTCATTCCTAATTATGCATAAAAGGACATAACATAGAGGATATTCTTTAATAAATGTGAGAAAGAGGGGATCCCTTAGCTTAAGCCTGATGGTGTTCTTCGCTTGATCTTAATGACCTGAATAATCAAATTAGGTTAATTAATAAATAATTAAATCACCTACACTAAATTTTATTGATTTATTATGTCCTTTTTAAGTTCATTAATAACCTTTTTTATTGGTTACGATGTTCAATTTCATTGTTTGGGTCCGTTTGTTTCATGTTTGGTTTACTTATATACATGAATGGATAATCATGTAAAATGAGGATGGTTGTCTAGAATTGGAGTTATATTTTATTATTAAACATCTATAAGGTTACATGGTTGTAAATTTAATTTTGTTACTTATATTTAAGTTGAATCATTATATATAGCATTAATGAAAAATGCCTGGATTAATTTGGTGATTTTGCTCACAATTAACTTGTTTTGTATTATTATTTTACATCATGTGTGAAAAAGGATTAAAAAAATAAGATAAAATACATATTTAATAGTCTTTTTCAACCATCTAAATGGTTTCATGACCATAATTGAAGATGGAAATAGAAATTTATAACCCATCGTCCTTGAATGTGATAAATTATCACATCTCGAACGGTGTTTTCATTTATTTCATATAAAAGGAGGGGAAAGGAGATATGATAATAAATTATCTCATTAGCATAACAACATTCCAATACATTTATGGTACTATTTTCTCCTACCATTTGTATGAGGAAAGTTTAGGATAGAAAATAGAACAAAGGAACATGAAAATAAAATGAAAGAAATGAAAAGAGGAATTTACCTCTTGATTTAATCTTCCTTGAGAGCCTCTTAATGGGAGAGGATTTGGTATTTCAGGGTGACTAAGGGCTGATGGAAATAGGGTATGATCTTGGGGAGATATTTGGTAATAATTTAGGTAAGTCACAAGACTTGAGAGGAGTGAAGATAAGAGGGAGTGTGGGTGGGTAGGGGAGGAGGGTTTTCTTAATATTTTAATCATTAGTTTGTTATTTTTCCATAAGACAATCAATAGTGATGATTCCTTGAAAAAAAATATTAATAAGTGAATTTAAATTCTAAATAAGGATTCTTACATCATCCAAGATGCTAGTAATAGTCCATTTAGCTTATAATGTATATATACGGTAAATTATCGTATTTCACTATTCGTCAAAAATTCAAGTATTTCAGAAAATTCCCAAAAATTCACCCTAACCATTTTTTGATATGTAGAATCCAAAAAAGAACTCCATTTTTCAAAAATAATTTTATAAATATGATTAATTTAATTTTTAATTAAAATCATAATTCCCTTGAAAAATATGGATTTTAAAACTATAACTGATTGTATAATGATATTAAATATTACATAAGGTCCTATAAAATTATCTTAAAACCAGAAGACATAAAATTGTTAATTTATGAACACCTTTTATAAAAATACATTTTCTTCTAAATTAATTAATTAATTTCAATTATTTATTTATGACTTATAAAAATACCAATACTTTTACTATGGTCATATTATCACATATAAATTGCCTAAATTTTATTTATACATTCATGGGTGAGGTTACTATTATTTTGGACAATTTACTATTCATAAGGGTCATATTACTATTCCTAATTGTAGCATTACTATTCATAAGGGCCAGTTACTATTCACCAAAAAATAAGTTTGTCTTATTGGACTCAAAACATCTTACTGATTGCAACCATGTATGTCAGATTTTTGAATTTCAAATCAAAAAGGTGAAAATATTATTTTTAAAGGTCATATAGTACTTAGTAGTTCATTATGTTGTGATTTCATGTGATTATATGACATAATTATAATAAGGTAATTACATTGATAAAACATTGGTTCATTACAACCCTCACTTCCTAAGGTTCCTTAACAAGTATTGGGGACACTAGTACCTTAAATTTCTGATATTGTAGTATTATGCACAACCACCTATACTACTCTTAGAATATCATGTCAGTGTGGACATTTACTTTTTCCATTAGTATCACATTGTTTCTGGTGGTATTACTCGTGTTTTTCTACAAAAATAAATCTAGCATATTAGTACTTTTATCTTGATTAGAAATTTTGAAATTATTGATTAATTAATTATCATTAAATGTCTCCCACTGTTTTATTTAATTCTAGGAATCCTTTTTACTAGAATCGGAATACTTTGTCGCTTGAATATTCTAGTGACAAGGATCCTTGAACCTCTCCTCATAGTCTAGATGATTTGGCTACGCCACTAATTGGAGAGTTCAAGGTAGGTGTTTGACTGGTCAACCATATTAACTTGCAGTTCCTTGATCTCTTGAGTGAAGTCTCATATTCTAAAATCATAAACTTGATTTACTCAATTCTTATCTCTAAAGTTGCAGCAAGCTAGCTTTGACTGCTTCTTTGTTTCCAACTTCAATTAAGTCAACCTATAACTCTCATAAGAACTCCCTAATAGTAATAGGCACCCTCAACTTTGGCTGACAAACACCCCGAACACCCGGTTTCATTCAAATTCAAATTATGGAAGACGTTTGCGACTTAATATTTCTTTGAGGGGGTTTTCATATTTTTACATGACAAAATGAAATCAGTTTCTATCTCATAAACACGTACTATGTGATCGCACTCACAACTGACCATGCAATAAATAGAAAATATTCATCATCTCATGTGCTTATTTTATTTGTGTATGCTTGTTTATTACTTTATGTGATCACGCATAAACCACACATACATAAAATAATAAAACGTGCATAAATAAAATGACAACATGATCATGAGCTGATACTAATGGTTGATCCATTGAGTGAATAATGGATCAACCTGGACCCTAGGGGTGCCTCCTTGAGCCATGTCGCTTGCGAGTAAAGTTGCAGTGCTTGCTCATCCAATGAATCCAACTCCTGTCAAGTGTGTCTCCATAACTCAGTGTGAAGTACGCCGCTTCTCATCTTCTTCATTATGAAATAATACTCACACGCAGGCGAGGGGGTCTGGGAGTACAAAATACAAATAATAAATTAGAAAAGAAAACCCTTTTATATATAATGGAGCATGGACAACACTTAGATTTTCACTTATTAAACTAATTATTACAAAACAATTATAATAATAATTTAATAAATAAATAAACATGCACCAGACATGCAATGATCGCTATATGGCTCAAGATCATTCAATATGCATTAAAATCATGTATTTAAATTAAATGCATAAAGAAAATTAAACATGTATTAAATTATTTCTCAAGGAATTTTATTGAATTAAAAACACTCTTATTTATAATTAATTTAATTTAACACATAAATTAAATTTATTAATTTTATTAATTTTTTATTATATAAAAATACTCAAGGCCTGTGCATGTCGGGTCAAACCCACGCAGGCCCAGTTTGGGCCATGAAAAGCCCATGTATGGCTGTTATTGGCTAGGCAGGTCCCCCAACACTCGTACCTGGTTGGGAAGATCCTCCCGAGACCGTTGCGGGGTAGGTCAGATCAAACTAGACCCACATAGCTTGGTGCTACATGGAGGAGGGAATTGGTTACCTATGGGTCCCCAGAAGAAGAACCAGCAACGCACTGCAAAACTAATGAGGCTGGAAGTACCGTTAAATCTGGTCACAAGAGAGCACGGTATGGGTCCTCTGGCCAGGGTGCAGTGCTTGGGATCTCGATCAACCCAAATCCAGGGTGACGGGAAGCTTCGAAGTCACTAGCGTGGAGGAGCTCGGCGATCTCAGCTCGCAGTGGTGGTGCCTCATCCTAACGGTGGCGGCCACACCAGCAGCCGAGGAAGATACGGATCTGGACTCAGCTGTGAGGAAATGTCATCTAGAAACAAGCCATTGCTCTATGTCGAGGGAGTTGAGGTGGTCCCTTTCCAATATGAGAGATGGTGTTGAGCTTGATAGCGACCAGGTACGGGGTGTGACTGTAATGACCCATAATTTTTGAATCATAATTGTTTTCTAAATATGTGTGTTATATTATATTATACACAATAAAACCATATCTATTTAATTATTAAGTGAATGTAAAGAAAAATGTGACCATTTGAATTCGGTTATGACCATTGGTCAATATGATCATTAGTAACTATACTCTTAATAATAATTTTAATGTTATAACTAGTGCTTATAAGTATAAATGACACAGGATAATTAATGCAGAAAGGAAAAGCGATGGCATCAACTAGTAGAGTCATCTCATGTGAAGTCTATTTTTCAGAACTTGGGAGGGTGGTAGTACCACTGGGGTTCTCCCTTGACCAATACCTAGCTAAGATTCAACAAGTAAAGTTTGAATGAAATCGCCTACGGATAAAGTTCAATTTAGTGGAAATTACCACTCGTGAATTTTGTCCATCCAAAAGTGGAATTTGGGAGCTTAGAATATAGCTGATGCTCTCTCAGTGTACTCAAAATGATCTCAAGATGTGTTTCATGGTTGTGTTGAGTGTGATAGTGCACCAAGATATCATTCATGAAGACTACCACGAAAGAATCCAAGTATGGATAGAACACTCGGTTCATCAGTGCCATGAAAACCGCAAGTGCATTCATGAGACCGAACGGCATAACAACATACTCGTATAGACCATACATGATCCAAAAGGCTTTAAGTGGTATATCATATAGTCTAACGTGCAACTGATGATAACCGGATCTCAAGTCAATCTTAGAGAACACTCGGTCTCCTTGAAGCTGATAAAAGATATCGTCAATCCTCGACTAGGGATATCAGTTCTTAACCATCCACTGGTTCAACCTCCGAAAATCCACACAAAGTCTGAGGATACTATTCGCCTTCTTTGCAAACAGGATAGGCGAACCCCTAGGATAAGTACTGGGTCGGATTAAACCCTTAGCCTGTAACTCCTCTAACTGCTTCTTGAGCTCCTCTAACTCTAGTGTATCCATCCTATAAGTATGAATGGACACCGGTGCCGCTCCTGGAACGATCTCAATAGAAAATTCTACCTCTCGATCCAGAGGCAAACCTGAAAAGTCCTCTGGAAAGACATCTATGAAACGATCCACCACTGGGGGAAATTCTATCTGTTAATTCTCATTGTCATCCAGATATACACTAGAAATCTCGGATGTAACTCCTCCCAACACATGATGCTCGGGTCCTACTCTTCTCACCTAGATATCTCATTCTCCCTTGTGTAAAAAAACCACCCTTTAGTGATGTGAAACTCACCCTACAGAAATAACAGTCGAAAACTTCCTGAAAAGGAACTAATTAGTCCATTTTGAGAATGACATCATAGCTCGTTATCTCTAAGACATAGAGGTCCCATAAGAAGTGACACCCGCCAACCTCTAGGGGGAACTCCTTGCACTGTCATACACTAGTCGTTATTGTCTCCAATAGAGTTTCCAGCATTAAGACATCAGCAGAAGAAAATATATAGATCCTAAGACTCTCCACAATAGCAACAAATATGAAACTATGGGAAGCCCCTATATCGAAAAGTACAAAAGCTAAAACTGAGGTGACTAGGATCGTACCTAGAACTGTAGAGGTTCTAAGATCCTGTTCTTGCCGGGTATACTCTATTGCAAAAGTCTGGCATGTACCGTGACCATGTGACCCTACCTGACCTCCCTGAATTGGTCCACCTTGTTGTCGTTGTATGCCTGCTGACTAGCTACCACAGCCATGACCTCCACCTCAGCTTGAATGGCCAGAAGAACTCCATTTCCCATACTGATGAGAAACTGGTGGTGATACTCCTAAATTCAGGGTCAAAAAAGAACCTTTTCCACCATCTACTGGTGAGAAAAACTGACCGAACTGCTGAAGATGTCCCATCTTTCCACAAGATCAGCACTCCACTGGGCCTCTCCGGCAATGTGGCCTCGTATGTCTGCTCTTCCTACACTGGTATCACACCACCTGGCTACCAAAATAAGTATCATATCTACTATGATCTATGCATGTATAATCCCTACGGCACTTCCTATTGTCCGTCTGAGGGGTACCAACTCCGGATGTCAAACTTCCCAATCTCAAAGCTCCAAAATCCCTCAGATTGTGCTCTGTGATCAATGCTTGGTTGACTATAAAGGTCATGGAAGTCAACCTGAAAATGTTCACCTGAGATTGGATGTCGTTCTTGAGATCATCCTCAAAATTCCTCCACAGGAATAACTCATCTCCCCTAGAATGGGTGTAAAGAGTTGCAGCTCTGTAAAGCTAGAAGAGTACTCAATGACAGAAAGAGTACCCTGTTCCATACTCATGAACTCTCAGGCCCGATCGGCCCTCAAAATCTCTAGGTAGAAGTAATCGTCGAAGGGACGCTGAAACTCCTCCCAAGACATACCCTGCTAGCGTCCCACCTATGAGATCACATCCCATGATCTCTTGGAAGAATCCCGAAACATATAATAAGCAAGCTTGACCGTCCTCTCTGGAGGTGTTTCCAAATTCTCGAAGATCATTAGCATGGCTTCTAGCCATGACTCTACAACCTGGGGTCCTCCATCCCCTAAGAAAGTGGGAGGATGCTGCTGCTGAAAGACCTTCTTCAATTCTACCATCGATGGGGCAGGAGGCGGTGCTCCCTGGAAGGTCTGAATCATCCTCATAAATACCTCTCAGAACTTTGCATCAGCACCTATATCCGAGACAATGGTTGGTGCCAAGACGGGCATGACTGGAGGATTTGCTGGTGGCCCCTGATCAGCCATATCCGGTTTCTGATCACTACCCTATAACTGGTGTACAACTGGAGGACGTCTTGGTTTCATGACTCTGCAAGGTCAAGCGCACCCTTAGTTCAATATTATCAAGGACTGAGACCTAGAAGTGCAAGAAAGGAATAGGAGAAAGGAAATCATTCAAGTTATTCAAAACATGGATACACGGCGTGTATATCCCCTACACAGCATGTTCATTTAAGCCTTTACATGGGCATGTACTCCTGCTAACCCTGGTTGTGCATCACCCCATACACACGGCATGTTGTTCTAACACACGGCTTGTACTTAAATCCTCTTCCTCTGCCTGAGTTCTTCTACATGACTTAACCCACACGGTTCTCCAAGAGAAAGACTACACGATGTGTTTTTTCCGGACATGGCATGTACTAAATGAACTTCACTGACCTATGTCATTAGTCACACGGCCGGTTACACAGCTAACTCTACACGAAATGTTTGTTCCGGAAATGGCGTGTACTAACTACCCATCATCCACCTATGTCATTAGTCACACGATCAAATACATAGTCTCTACAACATGGCATGTACATATAGTGCATGGTGTGTCCCGCCAAATATTTCCCAACCCCGTGTTTCTGCCCACACAGCCCTATGACACGGTTAGAGACTACACGGCGTGTACATATATCACACGGCATGTACTCAAGAAAAACAGTTCCTTCCCAAACATAGGGATACATGGTGTGTATTTATCATTACATGTCGTGTATTCTAGGTTTTTAATATACTAAGCCTTAGAAACTACTTCGAAACCCATAAAAACATTGTAACGAACATTAAAGTGCCAAATTCTGATCCGTGGGGGCCCATACTCCCCGTAAATCAAAGATTGAGATCTTATACATGTCATATTCAAGCATAACAGTGCAATGATCCACCAAATTTCAATCCACAAGGTCTCATAACACCTCAAGGACCAAATTTTGGCGTTCATTCGAACGAAACCTTAAACATTAGAAATAACCTAACAAATAGTAGGTATTCTATCAAGGCATCTATCACAACAGCATGTATATCTAGCAGAACATCTATCACAACAACATGAAATCAGTAATGCACCCTAAATGGCATGGAAAGAATGCATGACATGTGATATCTAGCAAGTGACTATATGATGCATGAGATGACATACCCTCATATCATCGGGTTGCAACAGAAATGGAACCTCAATAATATCAATGTTAATAGCACAAAACATTTGACTCACCCAGTGGTTAAATCAAATCAACTGTAATAATTTCAAAACCATAAAAATTGCAATATACGAGGTAAATTGGCTTTTCCCAGTACACGGGTTAGCTACTCCCGGGCACAGCTTATTACCAAGTTCTTATTCTGTCATATCCCTGACTATATGCTCCAAACATTATGTCAAGAAAAAAATAATTCCTCTGATACCACTTTGTAACGTCCTAGTTCTGGAAGCCGCCCAGAGGTGCCCCATACCCGGTTGGTCACATGGCCTCAAGCGCATTTCCCCAAACGCCAGAGGGTTCCAACTACCAGTGAGGGTCTTGGGTGTGATTGTGGGGAAAACTATTCCCTCATTAGTAGAGTAATGTAGTGGAAATAAATAGATAATAATAATAGAAACAGTGATAATATTATAAAATAGTAAATAGTGGAAGACTGAAGAAATAAACAACTAGAGCACATATATAATTGATTCATGATACATATGTCTAGGAAAGCATCCAAACAAGTCACAATGATGGAAAACAGTACTAAACCAAAGTACAAAGAAAAAAAATAAAATCCAACAACATCACAAACCTCATCTTGGTCCCATTCTCTCCAGCTCTACAGAAATCAAGTACCTGAACTAGAAGGGTGTTTTCCCTTATCTAGACCTGAAGCAATATAATATTTTTGGGCCCAAAAGCATGACCCAAATAGGGTGTGAGATGAATCCTAATAGGCAACCACCCAAATATTTGTACCTAATAGTTATTGAATATATATATCGTATAAAATAAGTAAAATGAAGCAATAAACAAGGGATTACTCAAAGTAAATGGTCCTATAGTTTCAATTACATCATTTACATTTAACAATTTAACCAAAGAATTAAAAATACAAGAAACCCTATGGGTAGTTCTCATAGCCTAACCCCTATGATTCAAATTAAAATAAGGATATAACGAAGACTCTCTGAGGAAGCACTCACCAACAATTCCCCTTGTGGTCTCATGAAAATCAAAGACTCTCTGAGGAAGCACTCACCATAAATTCCCCCTATAGCCTTTTAAAGGTAAACTATAGACACTCTGAGGAAGTACTCAACTTCTATTCCTCTTATGGTATCGTTACGTATCTATAGACACTCTGAGGGAGCACTCAACGTAAATCCCCTCTATGGTCTTGCAGCATGATAATTATAATAAACTCTCTGGGAAATCCCTCAACGTCAATTTCCCTTATGGTCTCACTACACCAGGTTCCCACAACCCCGTGTAAAGAAATCATGCAGAAGGATAATCAGCAGCCAAAGTAAACTTCTAAGTACTACTTGGATAATTAGCTACAAGGCATAGCATATCATATTAGATAAAATAATCACTCCATCCCAACAACACTAGGAATGGAAACAAAAATCCTACTGGCAAAGCCAGAATAAACAGTTAAAATAAAACAAACATGGGCAAACACATCCATAGCATTTCAATTAACCCTATTCACAATCAACAACCTATATTTAAACATACAAGGCATGGCATACATTAATAGGGTTAAAATCCCTAAACATGCAATACCCCGAATGAGGGTATTAGGCACTTTTGCACATATAACTCAAATACTATCTAAGGAAAGGCACAAACCACCTACCTCAACGTTGTATGATCGATATACATGAGCCTCAAGCCTTGAATCTCCCTAGACCGTAGATATACAAAAATTTCTAAAATGTTCAACCGATGATATCTCACAAGAGAGAAGAAATCAAGAGATGAGGCTCTAGAAGAAGGAAGATCTTACTGTGGTGATTCCAACGCAATCGACGGTAGTCGATTCATAGAATGGACGGCGAGTCGGGGGCTTAGAGAAGAATTAGTGGTCTCATTCACTCCTGGAAGAGACAGACCTAGAAGAAGATCTTTTTGTGAACGAGACACGACCCTAGTCCACTTAATGAAATAAAAAGAAAGTACACGATGTGTTCTTCAAGGGTACATGGAATGTACTTTCTTTAACTGTCTTCCACTTTATGCGGTCTCCAGGTCACCCCACACGGCCATGTGTTCGGCCATTACATGGCCAGCACATAGCTACCCACAGCAACTGAGTACACAGCGTGTACTCCAAAGTACACGGTGTATACTCCTAAAATTTTCAGATTCTCTTCTTTTCCTAAAAAACAACCAGAAATGAAATTCATACCTAAAAAGATGATCTGAGTTCTTACAAATCATTCTATGTAACAATTGTTTTGCATGTCGATATATATATATATATACATATGTAATTTTATTCCATATTCATAATTTTATCTCATATTCTTACATGTTTTTCTTGCACAACCAAAACATGTAACGATTGTTTAGTATATCGATTTATATATATATATATTTATATATATTATTAAATAACATAAAGTCAGAAATTAATAAATCAGTTATATATTTATAAACAATAAATTTATATTCTAGGTTAAAGAAAAGTTTTCCATAATTCATGTATATATATATACAAACATGACAAGTAATTTTATTACACGATATCGCAGAATAAAATTCATGTTATTCAAGACTTTGATAAAAATATAAGTTTCTAACAAGAATCAAAACTTAGTTTTTATAAACATAAAATAAGTTTTTCAAAAGAAAAAAATTGATCTTATCACACCGCTCTGTTTGAGATCATGTTTTGATAAATAAAAATATTAAATATTAAATTTGAACATATAATTGGATAATTAAAATTATTAAAATAACGCAATAGAAGTATAAAAATAAATCCTCAATGACAGAGAATTTCATAGAGAAGCCCAATACTAATGAAAATATGTGTTGCAGCAGATTTAACATAATTTTCATAAAACATAAATTATGTACATAAATGAATAAACTAATGGAATATTTATGAATTTGAACATAATTATGTATGTAAATCCCCTTCATTAGATTTTCAAAAACACAAAATATAAATCATATAAACAAAATTATCCCTTACAGATCATAATAAAAAAAGAATAGCAAAGAAAAGAATTCGTAAAATGACTTTAACTTCACACTTAAACAACTTAAATTAAAATTTGAAATTAAATCTTCATAAATAAAATATGTTCAATAAATTATATAATCTCCTTATTTGATTTTCAATATAAAAAGAGAATCAAACCATTTACCTTACCTCAGAGAAATGACCCAACATCTCATATGCCAATTTCAACACATAAGAACACGAACATAAAAATAAAGAAATCATCACACTATTGAGACATGTGTGAAATAGGTAGTGTAGAAATCAGAAAAGGAAAAAGTAAATAAGCAGAATGGGTCTTTCATTTATAGACTCAATTCATAGAGCTTGCGGTGCAATCTTGAGTTTAAAATATATCAATTCATTTATGAAATTAGAAAATTTTGATAGATTCAATTTAATAAAAGTAGTACAGGGATAGTTTCTGGAAAAAACACACAAAGTGAGAACACAAATAGTGAAAATATAGAATATACAATTTGTATAATCAAACACCAAATGAAACATATCCATCTAAAGAATAGAAACAATACAAAATTGACCAATTCATCATAAAACGAAGTTAACAAGACAGTCGAAACAAACATTTGCAGACCAAAACAAAACACTTGTTGCTCACAATCTAATCTAAAATGGAAAAAAAATTAGGATGAAAGGTGACGAAAAATCTGGTAAATGAAGAACAGAGACATAGATGAAGTAGAGAAGAAATGGACGTGCAGATTGACTGTGCTGTCATGACACGTCAAATTGGTTATGATTTGAATATAAATTTATAGACTAGGGTAGACCCTAGGTTGTCTCTCAAGGAGCCTTGGTGGTTTTAGAGTGTGCGTTTTTAATAAGAAGTACTTTAAATATGGGGTGGTTTTGAAAATAGTTTTAGGATGAAATGACTTAATTAAAGATTTTAATAGTTGGAAAGAAAAGGTGGTGTTAATTAATTATGAGATAAAAGGGGTTCATTTTGATTTCACTACACACATTTAAAGCTCGTTGTTCTTGGAGATTAATTAAGGTTTGATGTAAGTCTTTGGTTGAAATCAATCGGAATCCTGATTACTTTCCAAGCTCTTATATCAAATCACATTGAGCCAAACCTTGACATAACAATCGTATAGACAAGGTCCAGATCACGTGAATGGTATAATATCTTCCAAAACAAATTGAAATCTCAAATAAGTGGGGAAGAAAAGGATTCTTGTGCTGTCCAATTGGAACAACACAAGTCACCCACTCAAAACTTCACATCGATCGGTTAAAAGTAAAGAGCATTTCATTCGGTTAAATCAAAAAAAAGATAAATCAAAGTAAGATGCTTCTAAATGAAATGTTTAAAAACACAAAATAAATCAAACCAGTAGTATTACAAGTGTCGTAACTCACTTTACATGTGTATATCTCCCTCACAATGAATGCCCACCGTTTAGCTCGACATCGGGATGAGGAGGAAGCTCGGGTGGAACTCCTTCTTAATTATTGATCCCCCTATGCGGATAGGGGCCTTCAGAACTTCTAGGATGAGGAGGAGACTCCTCTAGGACTCAAAAATGGAATATATTCACTTCTTGGCCAAACTTGCAAATGGGGAGCCCAATGTTTCATTTTATAAGAAAATGGGAAGGTGGTTTTGAGCACATAGAATTCTTAAAACTTCTAGTCACATGTGTTTCGACCTCTGGAAAGTCTTATCTCGATTTGGATAAAATAACAAAGTTGTAGACCCACCTCTTGGATGTCTACACCGAAGGTTTGGAATAATTTAGACACCTATAGAACGAGATATGAACAGATCACAACACACCACTGTTGACTTCGTGCAGATTCGGTGTGCTGGACAGATCAGGTCGGTTGGGACACTAGATGGACGAGTGAGTATAGGGTTTCTTCATAATAAATTTAGTCTAATAAAATTTAGACAATACCACAAAATATCATCCCAATTGGATGCACGGTCTAGTAGCAGTGTACGTATTAATCCACTAGTGTGCTTGGATCCTGCGTAGTTTGGCCCATTTTTCTTGGACTTCATCATGGGTCCTCCAAATCACCTTCAACTTCAATGAAATTGTCAAAACAAGTAACATTGTCATTTTCAACAGTGATAAAAACAAAATAAATGATTCATACATGGAATAAAATTTGTTTTTGTTTTTATAATTTTCAATATAAAACAAGTTTAGCAAAGTGGTGTAAGGGTGAAAATGAAACAGTGAATCGCGGTGCGATCACACCCCCACACCTAAACATTTTCACTCCTAGGCAAAGTCATAGATCCAAATAAAATCATGCATATATATATTACCAACAACATGAATATTTAACATTTGAGGTAATTTTAATTCATTAAAGTAATGTGATCAATGCACGAACCACACTAAGGAGTTATTCCTAGTGAAAATGAAAAAAAAGATGTCTCATAAATCATATCACAATAAAATTCAAAGAGATTCATGACACCAACATGAGAAAGGAATTAAAAAGTCAACCATTCCACTAACTCTCCATGTGCGTGCGTGAATATCATTACATGCTATTCTATCCACTTTCTATCCAATAAATATTGGTTATTTTAACATTATTCAGCTTTAAATGATTTTTTTTCACCGAACATGTCCTACATCCTTTGCAATCATATTTCAAGACCCACTCACTTAAGCATTCCCATAAGTCAAAACATAATATTCCGACCTAGATATCCCCATATGTTGTACATTTCATCACTCCCCTCATTTATTATTTTTTTAGAAGTTGCATTTAGAACAAATCTCACACTCATATTTCAACCCTTTTTTGATCTCCTCACGACACTAATTGCAATAGTTATAACAAGATCAAAGGTTGAGGAGGAGTGGGTTTTGACCTACCCAAGACACAACCCAATTTTTTTTAGTGCCTGCAACATTAGGATATTAGGTACACACGCATAGGTCAATCAGGTACAGTAATGAAATAGATTGGATAAGGAACAAACGTATGGAAATATCATTTAATGCTGAAAAATATTAACCTAACATATATTTACCTTCAAGTAAGTAATAAATATTCACAATTTGTGGTTTGGTGAAAAAATGTATGAAGATATTAGTGACACAGTTTTCCCAAAAACTACTCACACAAGGGGCATCAATCATCTCAAATGTTTCATAGTGATACAACCATTTATATCATTGACAGAAAACCAATTCACTAAAAATCAATCCCTAATATTAACTTCATACAAATATTCTTTTTATCCATTATTTATGTTATTTTTACTTTCTCCCCCTTATGATCACCAAATCATGGAACTTTGAAATTTTTGATAGGGGAAAAAATGAAAATACCATAAAGAAGTTGAGAAAGAGAAGAAAGAAGAAAGACAATGAAAATCCTAATGAACTCAAAAAGACAAGGAAAAGTGAAAATACTATAAATAAGGTGAAAAGGAGAAGAAATTAAAAAAAACAATGAAAATTCCTATCTAACCCAAGAATGTACCCATCCCCCCCCCACACACACACACCTATAATGTGAAGTGTCCTCGCAATAATAATTGAGAAGGTGAGAAGGAAGGATAAAACCAAGTGTATTTCACTGGTATGTTGCTTCTTGAACACAGAATTCCTCTATCGGGAAATCTATAAGGGCTTCATAGAAGTGCTTCAACCGCTACCCATTGACAGTGAAGGTTTGCTTGGTTTCTTCATTTTGAACATGAACAACACCAAATTTAGATACATTAATAACAGTGTATAGTCCAAAACAGCAGGAACGAAGATTAACTGGATGCAACTTAAGCCTTGCATTATAAAGTAGGACCTTCTTCCCAATGTGGAACTGAAGATGAAGTATAAGATGGTCATTGGCAGCCTTGGTTCGCTCCTTATAAATCCTGGAGTTCCCATATGCATCTCTTCTCATTTCCTCCAACTCCTGAATCTGCAACTTCCTTTGAGAACCTGCACCATAAAGATTAGAATTGCATTGTTTGATGGCCCAGTAGGCCCGGTGCTCAATCTCAACAGTCAGGTGAAAACTCTTTCCAAACACAAGATGATATGGTGACATTATAATGGGAGTTTTGAAAGCAGTATGGTAGGCCCATAATGAATCATCAAGTCGAAGACTCCAATCTTTTCTATTGGGTTGAACCGTTTTTTCAAGAATCCGTTTTATCTCTCTATTTAAAACCTCGGCTTGACCATTGGTATGTGGATGATATGAAGTAGACACTCTATGACCGACCACATACCAACGCAAAAGTTATTACATTGTTCGGTTGCAGAAATGATAACCCTAGTCACTGATGGTGAACCTAGGTAAGTCAAACCTACAGAAGATTTGGGTTCTCAAAAATTCTACAACTACCTTAGAATCATCAGTCATTGTAACTCGTGCCTCTACCCATTTTTACACGTAATAAACTACCATAAGAATTTACAAGTTTCCAAAGGAATTGGGAAATTGACCCATAATGTCAATGCCCCAAATATCAAAAATGTCATGAAATAGCAACGGTTGTTGTGGAATTTCATTTCTTTTAGAGACATTCCTCATTCTTTGACAACGATGACAAGGTTTGCAAAAATCATGGTCATCTCGAAAAAGTGTTGGTCAAAAGATGCCAGAATCAAAGACCTTTCAAGAAATCCATTGGGGACCAAAGTTCCCCCCACAAGAAAGAGTGTAGAAGAATCTAAGGATAGATTGAAACTCGCTATCAGGAACACAACGCCTAAGGACTTGATTGCTATATATGTGCCCGAGGTAGGGGTCATCCCAAATGTACCAACGAGACTCATGTTTTAGATGACTAGCTTTGTTTTTATTGAAATCAGTAGGAATTCAAGATGCTACCAAATAATTTACAATTTCATCATACCAAGGAATAACATCTTGCACTTGGTACAATTGCTCATCGGGAAACATATCATTTATAGGAATACAGGGGGATGAGTCAATGTCTGAGGATGGTGGAATCCTACTGATATGGTCATCCACCACATTCTCTGATCCTTTTTTATCTCAAATTTCTAGATTAAATTCTTGAAAGAGGATCATCCAACGAATGAGACGTGGCTTGGATTCCGGTTTCTTAAGGAGAAACCGGAGGGCTGCATGGTCCGGGGACACAATGACTTTGGACCCCAAAAGGTATGACCTGAATTTTTCCAAGGCAAATACAATGGCAAGAAATTATTTTTTAGATGTGGTGTAGTTTTCTTGGGCAGGTTCCAAAGTATATGAGGCATAGGCAATGACATGTGGAGCTCGATCGACCCTTTGTAACAAGACTGCCCCAACTGCATAGTTAGAGGCATCACACATGAGCTCAAACAGTAAATCCCACTAAGGTGCATGGATTACCGGAGGTGACGTGAGACTCTATTTTAACTTATTAAAAGATTCCTCACATTCTTTATCAAAAACAAATTTCATTTCTTTTTGGAGTAATCGGGAGAGGGGGGGTGCAATTTTACTAAATTCGTGAATGAAACGACGGTAAAATCCAACATGGCCTAGGAAAGACCGCACATCCTATATATTTTTGGGGAATGGTAGGGAAGAAATAACATCCACTTTTTATTTATCTACTTAGATACCATCCCCATAAATGACATGTCCCAAAACTATACCTTGTCGCACCATGAAATGGCATTTCTCATAATTTAATCCAAGATTCTTTTCAATACATCGATGTAGGACTGAACCAAGACTACTCAAACATTCATCAAAAGAAGATCCATAAACAGTGAAATCATCCATGAATACTTCCATGCAATTCTCCAAGTAATCCAAAAAAATACTAACCATGCATTGTTGGAAAGTACCCGGAGCATTGCACAGACCAAATGGCATCCTTCTATAGGCAAATGTGCCAAAGGGGAAAGTGAAGGTTGTCTTTTCCTGATCCTCGGGGACAATATGGATCTGAAAGTATCCAGAATACCCATCGAGGAAACAATATTGGGACTTACCCGCTAGCCTCTCTAGCATTTGGTCAATGAATAGAAAAGGGAAATGGTCCTTTATAGTGTGTTGGTTTAGTCAGTGATAGTCTATACAGACATGCCAACTATTCTACACATGAGTTGGAACAAATTCATTATTTTCATTTTTGATTACTGTAAGGCCAGTCTTTTTAGGAACTACTTGAACGAGACTGACCCATTGGCTGTCAAAGATGGGGTAAATGATTCCAGTAGCCAATAATTTTGTTACCTCATTTTTCACAACTTCTAGGAGGTTTGGGTTCAGTCGGCATTGTGGCTGACTCACTAGGTTAGCCTCATCATTTAATAAAATATAATGTATACAAATTGATAGTCTAATACTAGGAATTCCAACAAGTTTCCATCCCAAAGATTTTTTATACTCCCTCAAAAGTTCAAGCAGCTTCAAGTCATGCTCAGGAGGGAGTGAACTAATAATGATGATGAGCAACTTGTTTCCATTCTCAAGATATGAATATTTTAAATATTGAGGTAGTTGTTTAAGTTCCAATTTAGGTGGATTTTGGATTATTGGGAGTGTGTGTGAAAGTGAGAGATCACTAATCTCATATAACTTCTCAATGGTATCATCCTCAATAGAGGAATGAGCTTTTACAAGCTTAGAAGTATCATCAATGGTTAGTCGATCCTCATTGTTCAAGAAATTATCAATTGATAAACATGCATGACACTTTTCTATACCACTACAACAATTGATGCATGATTCATTACCTAGAATTTCAATTAATGAAGAAAACTCAGAAAGGGGATCAGGGGAATGAAATGAAGTTTTTTCAAGGGAAGGGAGTACATCTATAGAATTAAAAGAGAGAGAGGAATTCTCTTCTGAGGGGTGCTTCATAGCATAAAGGATGTTGAAATGGACTATGTATTCCAATGGCCCAAAGGCCTTCATTTTTTATTGATTTTTGATAATCCACATTTCAAGGGTTGAGGTGGAACCCTTACAAGGCCCATAGGCATAAGTATTACATGGATCGTAGGCCTTAGAATAATTCAATGATAGTAGGCTTCAAAGAGTACATACAACCCAAACTAACTACTTGGAACTGCTCCTCCCCAACATCTTCATCGTGAAGTCAGCTCTCCACCTTCGCATGGCGGTTCGGCTAGGCTTTCTCGTGCATGCACAGGCTTTTCCTGATGGAAGGTGTTACACCCTCTCATTCTTGCAATCTGTTTAGCTTCTGCTATAGTGAAATCTCCTTTCTCCTCCTCCTTTTGAAGTTTGTTCCTTGTAGGTTGTCTGGTTTGCATCTGCACTTAAGGTGGCCCAAAGGCCTTGAGGTGGCCCGAATGCCTTACTAACCTGAAGGCCTGGTGGCCCGAAGGCCTTGAAGGACTTGGGGACCAAATTGGTGGCCCGAAGGCCCAAAAAGGGGAATATTCTTGGCTGCTACAGTGCCAAACAGTGCCTGGTACAGTTCCCGCTACAGTACCTGCTGCAGTACCCGGAAATTAGCCTCCGCCTGGATTTGATCCTGGATCTCGTGGATGCACTTAAGGAGTCCACACCAACTGGGTTGAGGCTCATGTGATGAAATGGACTATTTCACCACCAAATTCTATAGATAATGTACCATTGTGGACATTAATTATGATTTTGGCAGTTTTCAAGAAGTCTCTCCCCAATATAATCGAGGAATCTCCACTCATCCTATCATCCTTCATTTTAAGCACATAAAAGTCAGTAGGAAAAATTAAATTCTGAACCCTCACAAGAACATCCTCTAACACACCAGAGGGTTGTGCGGTACTCTGGTTGGCCAATTGAACAATAATTCCAGTGGGCTTCAGTTCCTCGACCTACAATATATAGTAAATGGAGTGAGGCATCACATTTATAGAGGCACCTAAATCAAGCATAGAATTTGAAAAAAAATACTCCCCTATGGTGCATGGAATTGAGAATGTTCAAGGATCATTGCACTTGGTGGGAAGTGATGGCTATATTGATGCTGAAACATTCCTCCCTAAACTCACTTCCTCATCACCTCGAAGTCGCCTTCGGTTTGTACACATCTCCTTTAGAAACTTGGCGTGCCGTGGAATTTTATTCACAGCATCAATCAATGGGATGTTAACCTGCACTTTCTTGAAAATTCCCAATATTTCCTTATCAAGTTCAGTTTCCTTTTGTTTTATTGGTTGGATTTTATTTTGATGAAATGGAAGAGGAATGGTTGGGCTAGGTGACTCATCAATATACACACTCTTTCCTTTGAAATGGCTTCTCTCAGGACAAGGTTCTTCAACATTTTTAATGGTTGGGATGGAGGTTTCCTCAGGAGGGGGTGACTCTAATAGTGGATTTGTTTTACTTTCTAGTTGTTTTCCACTCCTAAGGGTGATGGCACTAACATTTCCTTTATCCCTAGGGTTAACTACTGGTTGAGAGGGAGGTTTACATGAACTGTGACTTTGAATTTCACCCACTGAGTTAGCTAGTTGTCCTAATTGGGTTTTTAGGTCTTGTATGATTGCTTGGGTGGTTTTTTGTAATTGGAGATTATTGGAAGCCATTTGTTTCATCAAATATTCTAGGCTAGGATCAAGTTTTGGTGGGAGTGGTTGGAAAGGCCTTTGGGGTGGTTGAGGATTTCTAGGTGGTGGTGGTGGATGAATACTCTGCCCCATTTGGTTCCATTATTGTTGAGGTTGGTTTGAATACCCCCTTGCCTATAGGCATGGTTCTCCTTCCACCTAGGGTTGGATGGATAGTAAGGTTCTTGCCAAAAGGGTCGGTTATAGGGGCGTCTTGGAAATATTTTCTCACAACTCTCAGATGTTTCCCTCAATTGAGGGAATTGGTCAGAGTAGTGGGTGTCAGAAGAACATATACCACAATGAATGGGAGGAGGATATTGGGATTTCCCTTGGGAAAGAACAAGTTGTCGAAAAAGGGTAATTACCTCTTCGAACTTTGTGTCCACCTTCTTCTCGAATTCAGTACTTTGTACCTCATGGACACCTCAAATCATTACATTAGACCTTGAACCAAATTGTTATGTGTTTTGCACCATGTTCTCAATCAGGGTTCTTGTAGCAATTGGGGTCTTATCAACTAGAACACCACCTGCAGCAACATCGATTATATTTCGATCAATAGGGATTAAACCTTCATAAAAATATTTAATTAAAAGTTGATCACGTATTTGGTGGTGTGGGAAACTTGAACATAAACTTTTAAAGTGTTCCCAATATTCATGTAATGTTTCCCCTTGATATTGTCTTATCCCAAAAATTTCTTTACTTATTGTTGCAGTTCGAGAGGCTGGAAAATATTTTTCAAGAAAAAGGTGTTTCATGTCCACACAACCTCTTATCGGGGAATTAACATAATATAACCAATCTTTTGTTGTGTCTTCTAATGAAAAAGTAAATTCCCTTAACTTTATATGTTCTTCATCCACATTTTTAGGTTTTAATGTAGAACACACAGTGTGAAATTCTTTTAAATGCTTGTGTGGATCCTCTCCATGAAGTCCATGGAATCTTGGTAATAGATGAGTTAAGCTATATTTTAGTTCAAAATTGGGTGTCTCGCCTTGTAATTGAATATAGGTGGGTTGGATATCAACATCAGGCGAGGTTAGTTCTTTTAGTGTTCGATTGTTTTCAACCATGTTATTAACGTTAATTTTAGTTTGAATGTGGGTTCCCAAAGAAGAAGAAAAGGGATCAAGATGAGTGTTGATGTTTTTTTCATCCTCCTTCACAGGTTCCACTTGTGTATCTCGGAGTCACTGATGTAGGATCCCCTCTAGTTCAGGTTCAAAAGGTTGTAAGTCTTCTGGGGTAGAATGTGTCATGCAAAGATCCTACACAATAAATGAATTAGAACACAGAAATAAATATAAAGGTAGAAGATAAAACAAACAAACATTCACAAAATTTACTAAAAAAATTATCAAAACACGCACTAAAACCAAAGCGCTCCCCGGAAACGGTGCCAAAATTTGATCGTGCTATCATGACATGTCAAATTGGTTATGATTTGAAGATAAATTTATAGTCTAGGGAAGACCCTAGGTCATCTCTCAAGGAACATTGGTGGGTTTAGAGTGTGCATTTTTAATAAGAAGTACTTTAAAGAGGGGGTGGTTTTGAAAATAGTTTTAGGATGAAATGACTTAATTAAAGAGTTTAATAGCTGGAAAGAAAATGTGGTGTTAATTAATTATGAGATAAAAGGGGTTTATTTTGAGTTCACTACACACATTTAAAGCTCATTGTTCTTGGAGATAAATTAATTTTTGATGTAAGTCTTTGGTTGAAATCAATCGAAATCCCGATTACTTTCCAAGATCTTATATCAAAGAACATTGAGCCAAACCTTGACATAACAATAGTATAGACAAGGTCCAGATCACATGAATGGTATAATATCTTCCAAAACAAATTTAAATCTCAAATAAGTGGGGAAGAAAAGGATTCTTATGTTGTCCAATCAGAACAACACAAGTCACGCACTCAAAACTTTGCACCGATCGGTTAAAAGTAAAGAGCATTTCATTCGGTTAAATCAAACAAAGATAAATCGAAGTAAGATAATTCTAAATTAAATGTTTTGAAACCCAAAATAAATCAAACCAATAGAAGTAAAAGTTCCAGAACTCCCTTTACATGTGTGTAGCTCTCTCACAATGAATGCCCACCATTTAGCTCGACATCGGGAGGAGGAGGAAGTTCAGGTGGAACTCCTTCTTCATTATTGATCCCCCTATGAGGATAGGGTACTCTAGAACTTCTAAGATGAGGAAGAGACTCCTCTAGGACTCCAAAATGGAAGAGCTTCACTTCTTGGCTGAACTTTCAAATGGGGATCCCAAGGAGTCATTTTATAGGAAAATGGGAAGGTGGTTTTGAGCACACAGAATTCTTAAAACCACTTGTCACGTGTGTTTTGACCTCTATACAGCATTATCTCGATTTGGATAAAATAACAAAGTTGTAGCCCCACCTCTTAGATGTCTCCACAGAAATTTTGGCATAATTTAGACACCTATAGTATGAGATATGGACAGATCACAACACACCACTTTTGACTTCGTACAGATTCGATGTGCTGGATAGATTAGGTCGGTTGGGCCACTAGATGGCCGAATGAGTCTTGCAATCCTTCATAAGAAATGTATCATAAAAAAATTTGGATCATCCCAATTGAATGCACGGTCTCGTATCAGTGTGCGGATTAATCCACTGGTGTGCTTGGATCCTGCGCAGTTTGGCCCATTTTTCTTGGACTTCATCATGGGCCCTCCAAATCACCTTCACCTTCAATGAAATTATCAAAACAAGTAACATTGGAATTTTAAACAGTGATAAACACAAAATAAATGATTCATACATGGAATGAAATTTGTTGTTATTTTTATAATTTTTAATATAAAATAAGTTTAGCATAGTGGTGTAAGGGTGAAAATGAAACAGTGAATCGTGGTGCGATCACATATCAATGTTAGTCGAGATTGATAAAGGATTTAGACAAAAACAGAAACATATTTCACCTAGATATCCAAAGAATCGAACCCCAACATAACTCGAGATGAACCCTAACCACGAATATCTATCATCAGTGCTGGGATCTGACTTCCCTAGACTCCACCTCGACTATGGTCGACGCTGCTTAGAGTGCCTCCTCCTAGCTCGGCAGCTCGACTTTGACCCTTCCCTCAGCATTGGCCTGTGAAACTCCTGTGACTCCTCCGGTTGGAGTGGCACTTCATGACTCCAACAACTACCCGTGGCCCACTAAAACCCTAATGGTGAACACCTCACCGCAGCGATTTTGAACCCCCGAAACCCTCGATCCCCAGCGTGACCAGACTTCCCCCCACCCTTAACCACATTTCCTTTTCTCTATTTTTTATTTAATTATTATTATATATGTAATTTTTTTAATAAACTTTATAAAAGTTATCATAATAGTATAAGTTTAATTTATACATTAAATGTTATAAAATAATTTTATAACCTAATAATATTTTATATAAAAAATAATATTCATTTTATTAATACATTTATTAAAAACATTATATTTTTATAAAAAAACATTTTATTTTGAAAATTCAATATTCATTTACTAAATTATACTATTTTAAATTTTTAATAGATTGAAAATATTAATAGTATATTTTTTTGTAGTTGGGTTTTGGCTTAGTGGTAAACTCCCTGTAATCCTACATGAAAAATGGGGGTTCAAAACCCATTGGGTGCAGGTATCTAGCAGTACTATTGTGGTACTGTAGCAGCGGCGGCACTATAGCGATGACAGGACATTATAGCAGCGGTGGGTACTATGTGGTACTGTAGCAGGCAGGTACGGTAGCATTACTATTCATAGAATGGGGCTTGGGCCAAAATATTTGGTCTTACGGGCCATGTAATGGGCTATATGCCCACTGGGCCTTCAGGCTATTTAATGGGTCTCCCTCTACCCTTTTTAAAGAGGACTTTGCTTTTCTTTAATAATAAAAATGAGACTTCAGCCCCAACCTTTTAAAAAAATTAATAATACATTTTTTTGACTTACATTAGATTAAGATAACGCTACTTAAATAACTTTTTCTGTGAAATGATTTTCGAAAATCGGACATACATGGTTATAATCAGGGTGAAAAATGTGGTTCAATAAGATCAAAATAATTTTTTGGTGAATAGTAACTTTACCCTTTGGAATAGTAATTTTACCTTGATAAATGGTAACTTGACCAATGGAATACTTACCTCACCTAAGGAAGTATAAATATGTTTTATCCATCTTAAGTGGTAATGTGATATATTTATATCATAGTATAAGTAAATAAATATTTTAAAAATTATTAGTTAAGTGTTAGTATTTTATTTATTTAATTTAATTTAAAATTAAATCTATTTTTATAAAATTGCCTTCATTTTTGAATTCTACAAGTCGAAAAATGGTTAGGGTGAATTTTTGGGATTTTTCTAGAAAGGTTGATTTTTTCGGTGAATAGTAAAAATACAGTTTTGAGTTTTCTGTAAGTTTAATGACATCATAGCTATGTAATAATGATGTAATCATGATGTAATGATGATTTAATAATGATTTAATCATGATGTGATCATGATGTAATCATGATGTGATCATGATGTAATCATGATGTAATCGTGATGTAATCATGATGTAATCGTGATGTAATCGTGATGTAATCCAGATGTAATCGTGATGTAATCGTGATGTATCATGATGTAATCGTGATGTAATCGTGATGTAATCGTGATGTAATCGTGATGTAATCGTGATGTAATCGTGAGGTAATCGTGATGTAATCGTGATGTAATTTTGATGTAATCCTGATGTAATCGTGATGTAATCCTGATGTAATCGTGATGTAATCCTGATGTAATCGTGATGTAATCCTGATGTAATCGTGATCTAATCTTGATGTAATCATGATGTAATCGTGATGTAATCATGATGTAATTGTGATGTAATAATGATGTAATAATGATTTAATAATGATGTAATCCTGATTTAATAATGCTCTTATACTCTTAAGGATTAAAATATGATATGAGTTGTCTCAAGTGGCCATTACCATGGGCAAATACCATGGGTAAGCCTGTGGTTTTGCAAATACCACTAATAGGGTGCCTTTTGAAATTAATAAAATATTACCTCACTTTTTCTATAAATACCCACACATTACTTTGTTTCCCTTCATTCAAAAATCATTATCCACAAATTTTTTATAGTATTACCACCCAAGGATTCCTTCCAATGTGTCCTCAATCCCCCAAGGTCTCGATATTAGAGTTTTAGAAGTTACTCTTTAAGGTAAGAGAATTCTCAAAATTCTCTTTTCCTTTCAAGTTCTATTTTATGTGGTATGTCTTTCAAATTTCCATATTATGTTCTTATTTCCATTTTATTATATCCCTCTACTATATTATGAGTCTTTTATGAATTGGTGACCCATTTCCCTCTCTTTTTAATGTTTTCTAAAACTATTTTGTATAGTCGTTATGCTACAGAATTTTCATCTCAAAATCTCTCTTTTTCTCAGGAAATTATTTTATTTTATTTATGTTAATACTCAAACCTGTTTCATTTCTAGGGGTATTCATCAAGACATAAAAATTATTTATTTGATTCTAGAATTAACATATATAAAACTCTCATTCTCTTTCCATGGGTTATAAATGACATAATGATCATCTTTTTGAGCAATTTTTAAAACGTCGTGATTTTGATATGAAACTAATTTCTTTTATTCTCTTTGGGTTATTTATGAAATTTTTGATTATGCTCTATGTGGATCACATGAATATAAATAAATATTAAGTGTGTTTCCTAATATCTTTCCAATGCACTGGGTAAAGAAATTAGTCCCTAGAGATGACAAGTTTTACGATACCTTGGTAAATAACCTTTGTAAATTTTATGAAAACTTGGGGATGGACCTTGGTGATATTCTTATTAATGTATAAATTAAATGTTGTATCCACATTTTCAAGTTATGATTCATGTTATTTTTATTATGATATTCCTCTTTTTCGATTGATCCTGTATTTATGTATTTCATCAAGTTCTTATTGATATTAGAAGTAAACCGTTTCCCTTATTTACCCTTATTGGTCCTTTTACTCACCCTCTCCTTTGATGTATGTCCTCAGGTTATGAGATACAGTAACTGTACATAGGATGAACCTATTATGAATCCTTACAAGTGGATTAGAATAATGACTTATGTTTTCATGTATTATGTACCTTATTTCTAAGACATTAAACTTTAAAGATCCTCTGTTTGTAAAATGTAATGAAAGTATATATAATAAAAAGGTGACATTCCATAGTTGGTATCAAAGTATAGTTTAGTTATTTGTGGAAATTAGGATATGAAAACTTTAGGAATAACCCTATACAAAAGTTTAAATATAGGAAAACTTCCTGATATTTTGATGAAATATTAAGTGGTTTCTGAAAAAATAATTCTATGTATGGATACGAACAAGTGGATGTGGCTCTCTTATAGATGTACCTAGGAGTAAAACTGGAAAACACTGCTTTGAGCTAGACTTGAAGGAGAACTGATGCACAACAATGGGCCTTGTTTCACTCCTGGTTTGAAACTCTTGGGGGATATGTTTGTTTAATCATAAGATTTTTATGAATCATTATGAAGGATTTATAAAAAAATTAATTGTTGTTAAAAAATAATATTTTTTTAAGATTGATTTTTTAGGACATAAAATTACTTTATAATTATAAGATTCCTAATAGTAAGAAATTTATAATAACATAAAATTGTGAGGACACAATTTCTTTAAAGGGAAGAATGTAACGATCTAGAAAAATGTACTTCTTTTATTTATGGATCTCTTTCCTTCCAATAAATTTTTATTATGTTTTATAATAGAAGCACATAGAGTGACTTTTAATTTCATGAGAACATCATACATCATGCATAAGTTTGGATTAGTACAACTATGAAAACAAATGTGATATACACATTTAATAATAGTTGTCTTAATAAAATATATGTTCAACTGAAGAAAATTTGATAAATAGACTTTTAAGACCCAAATTGTACTTTTCAGAAATGATATAATTATTATAATAAATTAATGTATTATGAATAATGATTGTTTTAATGAAATAGTGTGATTAAAACACCCCATTTTAAATGTAAATGATCAAATAATTTTATTTTTTTAAGTGTCGGAAATTTCACAATGTAATTTAACTATGAATTTTTTATTCGCTATTATTTTTAATAACTAAAGGTTTTTATACATAAAATGTTAAATTTCTCGTACTTAAAGAATTATTATGTTAATATAAACTTCATTTTTTAATTTCAAATGTCAAAATTAATCTTGGCTAAATTTTTAGAAGTTTTCTAAAAAGTTTCAATCTTTTAGTATTTAAGGAATAGTGTTTTTTTATGAATAGTATTTGATGAATAGTGTTTTTGATGAATAGTAATAAAGTACTTTAATATTAAATAATTTTTTCTATGAAATGATTTTCGAAAATCAGACATACATTGTTGAAATCAGGGCGAAAAATGTTGTTTAAAAAGACAAAAAAATGGTGAATAGTAACTTTACCCTTTGAAATTTTAATTTTACCTTATGAATGGTAATTTGAGAAATGGAATGGTAACATCATCTAAGTATAAATATATTTTAGTCATCTTAAGTGGTAATATGATATATTTATACCATAGTATAAGTAAATAAATGCTTTAGAAATTATTAGTTAAGCATTAGTATTTTGTTTATTGAATTTAATTTAAAATTAATTTAATTTTTATAAAATGGAGTTCACTTTTGAATTATACACATCGAAAATTGGTTAGGGTGATTTTTTGGGATTTTTTTTAAACAGTTGATTTTTTCGATGAATCGTAAAAATATAGTTTTGAGTTTTCGGTAAGTTTAATGACATCATAGATGTGTAATAATGATGTAATCATGATGTATTAATATTTTTCAACTCTTAAGGATTAAAATATTATATGAGATGTATCAAGTGGCCATTACCATGGGAAAATATCATGGACAAGCTCGTGGTTTTGCAAATACAGTTAATGAGGTGTCCTTTGAAATTAATAAAACATTCCCTCACTTTTGTTGTAAATACCCACCCATTAATTTGTTTCATTTCATTAAAAAAACATTATCCATTAATTTATGATATTATTACCTCAAAAGGAGTCCTCTAAAGGTGTCCTAAATCCCCCAAGGTCCCGATCTTAGAGTTTTAGAAGTTACTCTTCAAGTTAAGAGAATTCTCAAACTTCTCTTTTCCTTTCAAGTTCTCTTTTATGTGGTATGTCTTTCAAATTTCCATACCAAGTTCTTATTTTAATTTTATTATATCCCAATACTATATTATGAGTCTTTTATTAATGGGTGATTCATGCCCCATCTCTTTTTAATGTTTTCTAAAACCATGTTTCATAGTCGTTATGCTGAAGAATTTTCGTCTCAAAATATCTCTCTTTTTATGAAGAAATTCTTTTATTTTATTTATGTGAATACCCAAACCTATTTCATTACCAAGGGTATTCATAAATACATAAAATTATTTATTTTATTTTGTAATTGACATACATAAAACCAACATTCTCTTTCTATGGGTTATAAATGACATAATGATCATGTTTTTGAGCACTTTTTAAAACGTCATAATTTTGATATGAAACTCATATTGTTTAATCCATTTGGGTTATTTATGAAATGATTGATTATGATATATGTGGACACATTAATATAAATTCATATTAAGTGTGTGCCCTGATAGCGCTTCAACACATGGGGTAATGAAATTCATCTCTAGAGATGACACGTTTTACGATACCTCTTTGAATAACCTTGGTAATTTTAATGATTTCTTGGGAATGGAACATGGTGATATGTTTATGAATGAATAAATTAAATATTGTAGACACATTTTAAAGTTATGATTCATGTTACTTTTATTATTATATGACTCTTTTTTCATTTCCCATGTCTTTATATATTTTATCAAGTTCTTATTGATATCACAAGTAAATCGTTTCCCTTGTTTACCCTTATTGGGTCTTCTGCTCACTCTTTCCTTAGATGTATGTCCCAAAGTTATAAGAAGAAGTAATTGTACTTAGTATGAACCTATGATGAATCCTTACAAATGGATTAGAATAATTCCTTATATTTTCATGTATTATGTACCTTATTTTCAAGACACTAAACTTTAAAGATCCTCTGTTTGTAAAATGTAATGAAAAGATATGTAATAAAAAGGTGGGATGTCATAGTTGGTATCAAAGGATAGTTTAGTTATTTATAGAATTTATCATATTAAAAAATTAGGAAGAACCCTATAGAAAAGTTTAAATATAGTAAAACTTCCTGATATTTTGGTGAAATATTAAGTAAGTGGTTTCCGAACAAATAAGTCACTGTCTAGATACGAATAAATGGATGTGGCTCTCGCACAGATATAACTAGGGGTAAAACTCAAAAACACCACTTTTATCTAAACTCGAATGGAAACTAGTGAGAAACAACAGGCATTTCTTCAGTCTTGTTTTGACACTCCCATGGGATATGTTTGTTTAATCGTAATCTTTTTATGAATCATTATGAAGGATTTAAAGAAAATGTAATTTTTGTTAAAGAATAATATTTTTTAAGATTTATTTTTTAAGACATAAAATTACTTTATAATTATAAGATTCCTAATTGTAACAAATTAATAATAAGAGAAAATTGTGAGGACACAATTTCTTTAAGAGCGGAAAAATATAACGACCCAAAAAAATGTACTTCTTTTATTTATGGATCTCTTTACTCCCAATAACTTTTTATTATGTTTTACAATAGAAGCACATATAGTGAATTTTAATTTCATGAGAATATCATACATCATGCATAAATTTCGATTAGTACAACTATGAAAAATAATGTGATATACACATTTTAGAATAGTTTTTCTTAATAAAATATATGTTCAACTGAGGAAATTATCATACATCATGCATAAAAAGGTAAATTTCTCATACATAGAGAATTATTATGGTAATATACACTTTATTTTTGAATTTAAATGTCATAATTAATATAGGCTGAATTTTTAGAAGCTTTCTAAGAAGTCACAATTTTTTAGTGTTTGATGAATAGTATTTATGAATAGTGTTTTCTATGAATAGTAAAAAAATATTTTATTATTAAATAACTTTTTCTCTGAATTGATTTTCAAAAATCAGACATACATGGTTGTAATTAGAGTAAAAAATATGGTTCAATAAGATCAAAATAAATTTTTTGTGAATAGTAACTTTACCATTTGGAATAATAAATTTACCATTATGAATAGTAATTTGACCAATGGAATAGTAACATCACCTAAGTATAAATATTTTTTAGTTAACTTAAGTGGAAATGTGATCT
Source organism: Viscum album (assembly GCA_963277665.1). Taxonomy (NCBI): domain Eukaryota; kingdom Viridiplantae; phylum Streptophyta; class Magnoliopsida; order Santalales; family Viscaceae; genus Viscum; species Viscum album. The sequence continues at coordinate 255,542,392 of OY728156.1, read as the reverse complement.
ATTTATATCATTTTATAAGTAAATAAATGTTTTAGAAATTATTAGTTAAGTATTAGTATTTTATTTATTTAATTTAATTTAAAATTAAATTATTTTTTATAAAATGGAGTTCACTTGTGAATTCTACATGCCGATAAATGTTAGGGTAAATTTTTGGAATTTGTTTGAAACACCTGATTTTTTGTGAATGGTAAAAATACAGTTTTGAGTTTTCGGTAAGTTTAATGACATGATAGTTGTGTAATAATGATGTAATCATGATGTAATAATGTTGGTCAAATCTTAAGGATTAAAATATGATATGAGGTGTCCCAATTGGACACTTCCATGAGAAAATACCATGGTCAAGCTCATGGTTTTGCAAATACCACTAATGAGCTGTCCTTTGAAATTAATAAAATATCCTCTCACTTTCTCTATAAATACTCATTCATTCCTTCATTTACTTTCATTACAAAATCATTATCCCTTAATTTATGATAGTATTACCTCCCGATGAGTCCTCTCAAGGTATCCTCAATCCCCCAAGGTCACGATCTTAGAGTTTTAGAAGTTACTCTTCAAGGTAAGGGAATTCTCAAACTCCTCTTTTCCTTTCAAGTTCCCATTTATGTGGTATGTATTTCAAATTTCCATACCATATTTTTATTTACATTTTATTTTGTCCATATACTATATTATGAGTATTTTATTAATGGTTGATTCTTATCCCCTCTCTTTTTAATGTTTTTTAAAACCATGTTTCATAGTCGTTATGCTGTAGAATTTTCGTCTCAAAATATCTCTTTTTCTCAAGAAATTATTTCATTTTATTTATGTGAATACCCAAACTTATTTCATTTCTAGGGGTATTCATCAATACATAAAAATTATTTATTTTATTATAGAATTAACATACATAAAACCTTCATTCCCATTCCATGGGTTATAAATGACATAATGATCATGTTTTTGAGCACTTTTTAAAACGTCATGATTTTGATATGAAAATCATTTCTTTTATTCTCTTTGGGTTATTTATGAAATGTTTGATTATGATCTATGTGGATCATATTAATATAAATACATATTAAGGGTTTGTCCATATACCACTCTAATTCATTGGGTAAAGAAATAAATTTTAGAGATGATAATTTTTACGATACCTTGATGAATAACCTTGGTAATTTTTATGACACCTTGGGGATGGATCTTGGTGATATAATTATTAATGTCTAAATTAAATGTTATAGCCTCATTTTAAAGTTATGATTAGTGTTAGTTTTATTATTATATTCCACTTTTTCCATTGCTCGTGTATTTATGTATTTCATCAAGTTCTTATTGATACCACAAGTAAATTGTTTCCCTTGTTTACCCTTATTGGGTCTTCTGCTCACCCTTTCCTTTGATATATGTCATCAGGTTATGATATGCAGTAATTGTACTTAGGATGAACCTATGATGAATCCTTACAAGTGGATTAGAAGAATGACTTATGTTTTCATGTATTAGGTGTAACGACCCGAATCCGGAGCCCCTCCACTGGTGCCCCGTACCCGGTTCGACACATGACCTCAAGCACGTTTCCCCAAACGCCAGAGGATGCCGACTAGTAGCGAGGGTCTTGGTGAATCGGTGGGGAAACTATGCCCTCATTTGGTAAAGTATACAACATAAGTACAACCAGACACAATAGTGGAAACAATAAACAGCGTACAACAACTGAACTGAACAGCGGAAACAATGTATAAAATAATAATGATGCAACATGGTACACATGTCTATAGAAAGCAGTAAACAAACCAACGTGCATAAATAAAACTGAGAAACAAAGTGAAAAAGAAAACAAGGTAAACTCCTCATCATCGCGAGCCACGGCTCGGTCTCATGCTCTCCAGCTCCACTGCAATCAAGAACCTGAAGTAGAAGGGCGCTTGCCCTTATCTATACATGCAGCAACAAAGTTTGATTGGGCCCAAAAGCATGGCCCAAACAGGGTGTGAGAGACAATCCTAGTAGGCAATCACCCAAAGATTTGTGTCTAACAGTCAATGAACACATGGCAGTAATAAAGTAAGAAGCAGTAAACAGGAAAGCACAAGCAGCTACAATCCACAATTCTAACAAACAAAGTATACAAGTAAACAACCAGCAATAAGAAGAAAACAGGTAACCCTCTAGTTAGCTCTCTCAGTCTAACCCTTATGGTTCAACCCAAGTACTAGCAACCCTCTAGGAGACACACACAGTCTCACCCCTCTGGTTCAACTATGAAATTAATAGACTCTTTGAAGAAGCACTCACCGTCAATTCCCCATATAGTCTCGTATCGTACTAAAGGCTCTCTGGGGAAGCACTCAACATCTCATTCCCCATGTGGCCCGCGTCGAGGAACTACAGACTCTCTAGGGAAGCACTCATCGTCAATTCCCCTTGTGGTCTTGCATCGTATTAAAATACACTATGGGGAAACCCTTGCGTCTATTCTCTTTGTGGTCTACTACACTAGGTACTCATAGTCCTGTGTGGAAAATAAACATGCTCAGTGCGCGTATCATCATCAAAGTAAACCTCGAGAACTACTTGGCTATCAATCTAAGGCTCAACAGCAATAATAATGCAACAGCTACACTATCCTATAACTAGGCATGGCAACTGGAAAACGCCAAAAAGTAAAACAAGCATGGAAAAGCAACCTGAGCACAAAACAAATTACTCTATCCACAAGCATAAACCTCTACTACAGCAATTAAGCAAAGCAGGCAAACAGTAGAGGAAAAACAGAAAACTCACAATTCCCCACCCAAGGGAATTTGTGGAATTTGCACAAAATACTCATCGACTTTCAACGGAAAGGAAAAAACCACCAAACTCGATCCTAGGAGATCGATATACGTGAACCACGACAAAAGATTCCCCTTAGAACATCGAAGATCTGAGAAAACGCACAAAACGCTCAACCCACGATAACTCGAAAACGAGGAGGAAACAGAAAACAAAGCTCAAGAAGAAGGAAGATCTTACCACTGGGATTCCAATGAAATCGATGGTGCTTGAATCGGATAACAGACAGAGAGGAGGGATCTCGTCGAAGATTCGGTCATACGGGTCACTCTCAGACGAACGAGACCTAGAAGGAGGTGTTTCTGTGCGTCAGGCGCGACCCCGGTCCATTTAGTGAAAAAAAAGTACACGACATGTACTTTTAGAGTACATGGAGTGTACTGGGTCTTTTCTGTACTCTGCCAAAATCGGCATCCACGTCACCCCAACACACTGTGTGTGTGGACCAGGCACGGCCAGCACACGGCTTCGAGCCGGAAGAGATTACACGGCGTGTACTTCGAAAATTTCCAGAAAGTTCATTTTTCTTAAAAACTCCAGAAAAAGGAAAAACATACATGAAACGAAGGTCCGGGTTCTTACAAACTTCCTCCCTTAAAGAAATTCATCCCTGAATTTCCCTAACATGGCGTAGAAGAAGAAACCCTGAATAGCTCTGGCAACTGCGATCGTACATCGGTCTCCCTTTCCCAAGTCTCGTCCTGTACTCTCCCGTGTTGCCATAGCACCCATAAAAGAGGGACAGACCGCCCACGGAGAACCTCCGTACTGTGATCGACAATCTGGATGGGATGCTCCTCAAATGATGCATCTGCTTCAAGCTCAACCTCCTCAGGTTGAAAGACATGAGACGGGTCTAAAAATTAGCGTCGGAGCTGAGAGACGTGGAAGACGTCGTGCATGGTCCGGTACCGCTGAGGTAACTACAGCCGATAAGCAACTGGCCCTACCCTCTCCAAGACCTCAAACGGCCCGACATACCGCGGTGAAAGCTTATCTTGTCTCTGAATCCTCTTGTGTCCCAACCTTGGTGCAACATGCAGGAAAACCTGATCCCCGACCTCGAACTCCAGAGGTCGTCTCCGCTGATCAGCATAAGACTTCTGTCGAGACTGTTTTGTTGCCATCCTCTTCCGAATCAACTCTATCTGCTCTGAGGTCTCCTGAATGAGACGAGGTCCTAGCAAAGCTGCCTCTCCTGCCTCCATCCATCATAAGGGTGATCGGCATGGCCTACCGTACAAAGCCTCATATGGTTCCATCTGAATGGTCGCCTGGAAACTATTTTTGTAGGCGAACTCCACCAGAGGGATATGTTTCTCCCAAGAACCGCCAAAGTCCATAATGCAGGATCGGAGCATATCCTCAAACACCTGGATCGTGCGCTCGGACTGGCCATCAGTCTAGGGATGGTATGCTGTACTCAAAAGTACCTGTGTACCCAAGGCCATCTGAAGTCCCTGCCAAAACTGAGAGGTAAAGCGCGCATCCCTGCCTAAAACAATGGAGTGTGCAACTCCATGCATATGAACAATCTCTCGGATTTAAAGTCGTCCTAGATCATCGACATTGAAGGTATCCTTGATTGGAAAGAAGTAAGCAACCTTCGTGAGCCTGTCGACGACAAACCAAACAGCATCGTTCCCTCGAGGCGGCCTTGGAAACCCAATTACGAAGTCCATCACGAAATTGTTCCACTTCCACTCCGGAATGGGTAACTGTTGTAAAAGGCATGTTGGTCGCTGGTGCTCTTCCTTCACCTACTGACAAGTAGAACACCGCATGATGAAACCAGCAACATCCTTCTTCATACCCGGCCAGCAGTAGTGGCGATGGAGATCCTGATACATCTTGGTGACACCAGGATGAACTGCTCATACTGAGGAATGAAAATCCCGCATCAGCTTCTCACGTATGTCTGCTGGCACCCATACATGTCCCTGGAAACGCAAGATCTCATCCTCGCTCACTGTCTATCTAGGAAGAGGGTCCTCTCCTGACACACTCTCCCGCAGGACTAAGCCTTCTGAGTATGATAGTTGCCTCATTCGTACTCGATCAAGTAGAGTAGAGGTAACAGCTACAGAAGATAGGAAGGTTTGTCATTGTCTGTCATGCACCTCCATATGCATCTCAGAGAATAGAGCCCTCAGCTGCCACCACTACGGGAAAAATGGGTATTTGCGACGGGTTATTTGCGACGGGAATAAATCCCGTCGCAAATAGTCCCGTTAAAAACTTATTTGCGACGGGGGTCTTTACCCGTCGCAAATAAGTAGTCTTTTGCGACGGGGTAGGCTTCCCCGTCGCAAATAGTTTACCCGCGATTTGGCGCCAAATCGCGGGAAAACTATTTGCGACGGGGAAGCCTACCCCGTCGCAAATAGTTTTCCCGGGCTTTGGCGCCAAATCGCGGGTAAACTATTTGCGACGGGGAAGCGTTTCCCCGTCGCAAATAACCGGCGGCGGTAAAAGGTATTTGCGACGGGAAAGTATTCCCGTCGCAAATACCCGGCGGCGGTAAAAAGTATTTGCGACGGGAAAGTATTCCCGTCGCAAATAGCATGTTATTTGCGACGGGTCCCGTCGCAAATAACTATTTACCGGCTGACCGTAATAAATGCGGGCGAAGGTATTTGCGACGGTGCCCGTCGCAAATAAAGCTATTTGCGACGGGAAGCCCGTCGCAAATGGACCTGTCGCTAATAATCTAACCTATAAATACCCCCATCCGTTTTTTTCAAATCATTCTCATTCTCCACCTTCTTCTGCTCTAAAATTTCTATTTCTAAATTTGAGTTTTTTTCAGTTTAATTTTTTTCTTCGAAGCTGTTATTAAAGTTTTGAAAAACGATCAGAGCTCATCAATTTTCAAGGTATTTATGTTCATTTTAATTTAATATTTATTTTTAATTTTGTATTAATTTCAATTATTTTTGATTAGTTGTAATTTAATTATGTTTATATTGTTTTCTTACTTAATAAATTTAAATTATTAGTATTGTTCATAGTTAATGGTAATTAGGAATAATTTGTAATAATTTTTAATAATTAAGAATAAATATTAATAATTAGTAATAATTACCAATAATTAGTAATAATTAGTAATAATTAGTAATAATTAGTAATAATTACCAATAATTAGTAATAATTAGGAATAATTAGGAATAATTAGTAATAATTAACAATAAATAGTAATAATTAGTAATAATTAACAATAAATAGTAATAATTACCTATAATTTGGAATAATTACCAATAATTAACAATAATTAGTAATAATTAGTAATAATTACCAATAATTAGTAATAATTAGTAATAATTATCAATAATTACCAATAATTGCTAATAATTATCAATAATTAGGAATAATTAGTCATAATTAGTAATAATTAAGAATAATTAGGAATAATTAGTAATAATTAGGAATAATTACCAATAATTAGGAATAATTACCAATAATTAGGAATAATTACCAATAATTAGGAATAATTACCGATAATTAGCAATAATTTGAAATAATTACCTATAATTTGGAATAATTATCAATAATTTGTAATAATTACCAATAATTTGTAATAATTAGGAATAATTAGTAATAATTAGGAATAATTAGGAATAATTAGTAATAATTAGGAATAATTAGGAATAATTAGTAATAATTAGGAATAATTAGTAATAATTAGGAATAACTACCAATAATTACCAATAATTTGTAGTAATTTGTAATAATTACCAATAATTGCCAACAATTAGTAATAATTGCCAATAATTGCAAATAATTAGGAATAATTGCAAATAATTAAGAATAATTAGTAATAATTAGGAATAATTAGTAATAATTAATAATAATTAGTAATAATTAGTAATAATTAGTAATAATTAGTAATAATTAGGAATAATTAGTAATAATTAGGAATAATTAGTAATAATTAGGAATAATTAGCAATAATTAGGAATAAATATTAATAATTAGTAATAACTAGTAATAATTACCAATAATTACCAATAATTAGAAATAATTAGAAATAATTAACAATAATTAGTAATAATTAGTAATAATTAACAATAATTAGCAATAATTAGTAATAATTAACAATAATTAGCAATAATTAGTAATAATTAGTAATAATTAGTAATAATTAGTAATAATTAACAATAAATAATAATAATTAGTAATAATTAACAATAAATAGTAATAATTACCTATAATTTGGAATAATTACCAATAATTAACAACAATTAGTAATAATTACCTATAATTTGTAATAATTACCAATAATTGCTAATAATTATTAATAATTAGGAATAATTAGTAATAATTAGGAATAATTACCAATAATTAGGAATAATTACCAATAATTAGGAATAATTACCAATAATTAGGAATAATTAGGAATAATTAGGAATAATTACCAATAATTAGAAATAATTACCAATAATTAGCAATAATTAGCAATAATTAGCAATAATTAGGAATAATTAGCAATAATTTGGAATATTTACCTATAATTTGGAATATTTACCTATAATTAACAATAATTACCAATAATTTGTAATAATTTTTAATAATTTGTAATAATTTGTAATAATTACCAATAATTTGTAATAATTACCAATAATTTGTAATAATTAGGAATAATTAGTAATAATTAGGAATAACTACCAATAATTACCAATAATTTGTAGTAATTAGTAATAATTACCAATAATTGCCAATAATTTGTAGTAATTAGTAATAATTACCAATAATTACCAATAATTGCCAATAATTAGTAATAATTGCCAATAATTGCAAATAATTAGGAATAATTGCAAATAATTAGGAATAATTAGTAATAATTAGGAATAATTAGGAATAATTAGTAATAATTAGTAATAATTAGGAATAATTAGGAATAATTAGGAATAATTACCAATAATTACCAATAATTTGTAATAATTTGTAATAATTTGTAATAATTACCAATAATTGCAAATAATTAGGAATAATTAGTAATAATTAGGAATAATTAGTAATAATTAGGAATAATTAGTAATAATTAGGAATAATTAGTAATAATTAGGAATAATTAGTAATAATTAGGAATAATTAGTAATAATTAGGAATAATTAGTAATAATTAGGAATAATTAGTAATAATTAGGAATAATTATCAATAATTAGGAATAATTAGTAATAATTAGGAATAATTAGTAATAATTAGGAATAATTAGTAATAATTAGGAATAATTAGGAATAATTGCCAATAATTACCAATAATTGCAAATAATTAGGAATAATTAGTAATAATTAGTAATAATTAGGAATAATTAGTAATAATTAGGAATAATTAGTAATAATTGGGAATAATTGCCAATAATTGCAAATAAAGTAATAATTAGGAATAATTAGTAATAATTAGGAATAATTAGTAATAATTAGGAATAATTAGGAATAATTGCCAATAATTACCAATAATTGCAAATAATTAGGAATAATTAGTAATAATTAGTAATAATTAGGAATAATTAGTAATAATTAGGAATAATTAGTAATAATTGGGAATAATTGCCAATAATTGCAAATAATTAGGAATAATTGCAAATAATTAGGAATAATTAGTAATAATTAGGAATAATTAGGAATAATTAGTAATAATTAGTAATAATTAGGAATAATTAGGAATAATTAGGAATAATTACCAATAATTACCAATAATTTGTAATAATTTGTAATAATTTGTAATAATTACCAATAATTGCAAATAATTAGAAATAATTAGAAATAATTAGAAATAATTAGTAAAAATTAGGAATAATTAGTAATAATTAGGAATAATTAGTAATAATTAGGAATAATTAGGAATAATTAGGAATAATTAGGAATAATTAGTAATAATTAGGAATAATTAGGAATAATTAGTAATAATTAGGATTACTCAGGAATACTCAGGAATACTCAGGAATACTCACGAATACTCACGAATACTCACGAATAATCACGAATACTCACGAATAATCATGAATACTCACGAATAATCACGAATACTCAGGAATACTCAGGAATACTCAAGAACACTTAGCAAAAAAAATTATATTATCAATATTTATGAAAAAAATATTAATATTATTAAAATAATAAAAATTTATAAAATATTAAAATTATCAATATTTACAACAGATTTTGCTCTATTCTTAACATGTTCAAATCTTAAAGGGTCGCTAATTGTCAGGTCATGCGCAATAAAAAGTTTCTGTCAGCCATGTCCAATGTAAACTCTATAATTGTCCTTGCATGGTCGATCACCTCAAAAGTAATGTTGCAATCAGACAAACCAAGTCATTCCCTTCTTATCTATAAGAATCATCTCACATGAACCTTTACATAGACCATTCTTCCTTGAAAATTTAAGGGAAAAATAATGATATCCCCTCAAATTTTTAAGGAAGAATGATCTATGTAAAGGTTCATGTGAGATAATTCTTATAGTTAAGAAGGGAATGACTTGGTTTGTCTGATTGCAACATTACTTGCGAAGTGATCAACCATGCAAGGACAATTATAGAGTTTACATTAGACATGGCTGACACAAACTTTTTATTGCGCATGACCTGACAATTGACGACCCTTTAAGATTTGAACATGTTAATAATAGAACAAAGTTTGTTCTGAATATTGATAATTTTAATATTTTTTAATTTTTTTTATTATTTTAATAATATTAATATTGTTTTTTCGTAAATATTGATAATATTTTTTTTATTACTAATAATTAGTAAACGAAATCTGCTTGGATAATGAAGGGAAAATTTATAACCATCTCCACAACGATGATTATCAAATTTCCTTTCATTATTCAAGCAGTTTTCCTTTTGCTAAGTATTGCTAAGTATTGCTAAGTATTGCTAAATTAGTAATAAATAGTAATAATTAGCAATAAATTGTAATAATTAGTAATAAATTGTAATAATTAGTAATCCTTGCTTGAGTGTTTTTTCTAACAAATTATTCAAAACCAGTAATGCTTTTTTATTTTATAGAAAAATATGGAACAACGAGGTCGTCAACAGTCATTATTAGATGACCGCATATGGATAAATCAACGTAGAAATCCAAATGGTTCTGGTTTAAATCCAGTATATATAGAGGGTGTGGAGATTTTTTTATCATTTGCGGCATCAAATTCAGAATTTGTTTCAGAAGGAAAGATAAAATGCCCTTGTAGAAAATGTGCATTGAGAACATTTGACACGTTTGACAAAGTGGGGGAACATCTCTTGCGTTTTGGTTTTCAAGCAGATTATGTTTTTTGGTATCAACACGGTGAACGCAGTTCCAGAGCAGATGATACCAACTTGATTCCGGATCCATCCCAGTTTCAAGATTTAGTACATGATGTTGCAGGTTCATCTGTTCAACATACAGAAACTCCGGCTGATATAGCTTCAAATCCTGAGTTGGGACCGTCTGAATTTTATGAGTTGTTGAAGTCTGCTGAGGATGCATTATATCCTGGCTGCAAGATGAGCAAATTAGAAGCAGTTGCAAAATTTATGGCTATCAAATCAGATAACGGAATGTCAAACACATGTTTTGACCAGATATTTTCTTTGCTGAAAACACTGTTACCCGAAGGAAATGTTTTACCTGCAAATTACTATGAAAGTAAGAGGTTGGTTCGAAATTTGGGACTTACTTGTCAGAAGATTCATGCATGTTCAAATGACTGCATTTTATATTCAGGGGAAAATGAGTCGTTGGATAGTTGTCCCACATGTGGGCAACGGAGATATAAAGAAGGACAACACGGGAAGTCTGGTTTGATTCCTGTAAAACAGTTGAGATATTTTCCGCTTACATCCAGACTTCAGCGTTTATTCATGTCTAAGAATACAGCGACAATGATGTCATGGCATAAAGAGAATATTTCAACCGATAAAAGCTTGAATCATCCAGCCGATGGTGATTCATGGAAACATTTTGATAGAGTGCATCCATCATTTGCTTTAGAAGCTAGAAATGTTCGACTGGGCCTTTCCACTGATGGTTTTTGTCCGTTTGGATCTTATGGTAGTCAATATTCATGTTGGCCTGTTTTTTTAACTCCGTATAATTTACCTCCATGGATGTTGATGAAGGAGCCATATATCTTTTTGACTTTACTAATTCCAGGACATCCGAAGAAAAATATTGATGTTTATTTGAATCCATTGATTGATGAATTAAATTTATTGTGGAGTACTGGTGCCAGTACATATGATGTTGCAACGAAACAGAATTTCATACTGAGAGCAGCATTGATGTGGACAATAAGTGACTTCCCGGCTTATGGGATGTTATCTGGCTGGAGTACACATGGTCAGAAATCATGTCCTTACTGTATGGGAGAGAACAAAGCATTTATGCTCATTCATGGAAAGAAACCTTGTTATTTTGACTGTCATCGCAGATTTCTTCCAGCTGATCATCCTTTTCGCAGAAACAGATCTCATTTCAGAAAAGGAACAGCTGAAAGGGATGGACCTCCAAAAATGCTATCAGGTTCGGAGTTAAAATCGGTTGTATTTTCATTACCTCCCATCACTTTTGGTCCCACAATAAACCAACAGAAAATTTCTGGTTTTGGGAAAGAACACAATTGGATTAAACGTAGCATATTTTGGGATTTGCCATATTGGTCTGATTTGTTGGTCCGACACATGTTAGATGTCATGCATATTGAGAAGAACTGTTTTGATAATTTGTTTCATACAGTTTTGGATACGCCAGGAAAGAGCAAAGACAATGTAAATGCACGTTTAGATCTTGCCCAAATTTGCAGGCGTCCAGAATTGGAACTATTTGAGAATGTCAGAACAGAAAAGTTACTGAAACCAAAAGCAGCTTATACACTGTCTAAAGAAAACCGTTTATTATTTTGTCAGTGGATTGCAGATTTGAGACTTCCAGATGGCTGTGCTTCCAATTTGGGTAGATGTGTAAAGAATGGTCATATTACTGGATTGAAAAGTCATGATTGTCATGTTATAATGGAGAGACTTCTACCCATTGGATTAAGAGGTCTGTTGAATTCTGTGATTTGGGATTCCATAACAGACATGTCTCATTTTTTTCGGGAAATTTGTGCGGCTACGGCAGATTATGATGCTCTAGGCAAACTTGAAAAAGATGTTGTTGTAATTATATGTAAACTGGAAAAAATATTTCCGCCGTCTTTCTTCGACTCAATGGAACATTTGATGTTACATTTTCCATATGAAGCCAAATGTGGAGGTCCGGTACAGTTTCGATGGATGTACCCATTTGAAAGATGCATGCAAAAATTGAAAAGAAAAGTACGCAACAAAGCATCTGTTGAAGGATCTATTGCAGAAGCTTATTTGCAAGAGGAAATATCTTTTTTCTGCTCCCATTATTTTGAATCTGAGTATCCTTCAAAACACAACCGAATGGGACGGAATGAGAGGAATATTGATGAAATCGACAATCAATTATCTGTTTTCAACCAGTCAGAGCTTGGTTTTGGTGGAGTTTCTGAACGGTGGCTTTCAGGTGATGAACATCATAGAGCTCATACGTATGTTCTGCTCAACTGTGAAGAGATGACATCAGTTGTACTGTAAGTGTTTATATCACTTATTCTATCATTTATGTTACAGTAAATAACTTTGGTTTTTATAGGTTGTATGATAATCATATCAAGAAACAAATTCCACAAATTACAGCAGCTGCTCTCGAAGAACGGCGACTGAAAAATTTCTCTCAGTGGTTTCAAAAACTGGTAACATAAATTCTTTATCATTTAGCAACTCATTCAATGTATAGTTTACTATATTGATAATTATTTCACAAATCTTCAGGTGTCTCGACATGCTGATAAAATTGACAAACGGTTGTGTGTATTGAGTAACCCACCTTCCAAACTTGTTAAAACTTATAATGCATATGTGGTGAATGGATTTCGATTCCACACGCATGCATATGGGGAATCGAAAAAAACAATGAACAGTGGAGTTAGCTTGAGAGGATCTCATCATCGAGAAAATGAAGTTGACTTTTATGGCATACTTGATGAAATCATTGAACTCTGTTATCTTGGACAACATTACATAACCATGTTCAAATGTCGGTGGTTGGATACAGAGAGAGGCGTGCGTGTTCATCCGACTCATGGAATCATCGATATTAAATGTAAAAGTGTTCTCGCAGTAAATGAACCATTCTTATTGGCTCAACAGGCATATCAAGTTTATTATGCAAAGTACTGTGCAACATCAAGAGACTTGACTGATTGGTGGAGTGTAATAAAAATCAAAATTCGAGACAATCAGTTTAGTCAAAGTGAATGTGCTTTCACTGATGTGCAAAGAATTGAAGTTTTTCAAGAGAGTACTCAAAATCAATCTTTTTTACAAAGAGATATGAGTATCGATGACGACACCCCACATTTAAGAGTTGGTGATGACGATGATGTTAATGATGTCACACATGAATTTGAAATGGTAAGAGATGAAGCAACTGCAACTCGAATGGATATCGATGATGTTGAGGAGGAATATGAAGATGACATTGACATATATGAAGATGATGATGAAGATGAACACTTATAGAATTCCATGGTATTTATATACAATCATAATATGTATATATATGTATATATAATAGTAATTATCAATTATTTGCTAATATTAACATTTTCTGTTTCAGATGGACGAGGCCACATTTCGTGAGTTGGCGGAGGCTGACCTGCCTTTCGATGCGGATGAGTTGCCGACAGATGACCCTCAGCCTGCAGGCGCTCCAGGGAGTACGCGGAGGGGGCGCGGTCTTGCACGATTGATGATTCCTGACCCCGTCCCCGAGCGACGTCCACGTCTTGGGTTTGATCCGCGCACCCGGAGGTGTGATAACCTGTGTAATAACCTGTGAATTTGACTAAGATTTCATTAATCTATTCACATAATAAATGTTTATTATTTTTTCAGTTTTTCGCATATAGCAGTCGGACAGGGCAGCGCTATTTTGCGCAACTATTTCTCTCAGCCGTGGACCACATGGGAGCAGATTCCCATTGATGTGCAGCAGGCCATGTTCGGCCATTGGTTGGTACGTACGTAAATAAATAATTTTTATTTTGAAAATTATTTCATTTCTAACTTGATATTTTGATTTATTTGTAGGGTTTATGGTATCCGATCGAGGATACCATGCGTGACGCCATCCACGAGGCATGGGAGGTGGCCATGCGTGATCGCCTTCGTCAGTTTTTGCACAATTTAAGAAAAGCTGCGATGAAGAAAGCAGGAGTGTCAGATTTTGAGGAGTCATGTAGAGCACACCGACCAGAGTACATTTCATCCCATGTATGGGATGGATTATGTGCGCACTGGTTGAGTGGTGCCTTTCAGAGGAGATCATCGGTGGGGAGGCAGAATCGGGGGAGGCAGGAGGTGACTCATCGAGCTGGGAGTCGTTCTTTCAGTACTCATAGACAGCATCTGGTACGTACATTATTTATAAATATTTTATATAACTATAAATATTAACAGTTTATTTTTTATTCTTATAGGCTGTCGAGCACCCCGATATTACAGAGTACGACGTATATCGGAGGATGTATAGTGATCCTGCTACTGGGGAGCTCAGAGGTGATCGTCAGCATCACATCGTGGTCAGTATTATTTGTTTTCAAGTTTAAAAATTAACTGCATATAATATATTCACAATTTTAATTTTAAATTGCAACTATAGGAGTCATATGAGGCCGCAGCGGCACAGGCCCGGCCTGAGAGTCAGGCCGAGTCATCAGATCAGACCACTGCCCGTCAGTTTGATGAGGCGGCATGGATGCAGGCCACCCAGTATGCCTTCGAGAAGGGCCGGGTAGTTGGTATCGGCTCTCGACTGACTCCCGGAGATTATTATGGCAGTGCTGCGATGTCGGCGTCCAGCTCTAGGGGAGCTCGTGCATCTTCTTCTACACAGTATGAGGAGCAGTTGCGATCTCAGACTGCACAGATAGAGAGTCTCCGACAGGAGCAGGAGCAGATACGTCAGCAGCATGAGGAGGAGCGTCGACGCCAGCAGCAGCTGTACGAGGAGCAGACGAGTCGGTGGCAGCAGCAGCATCAGGAGCAGATGGAGTACATGCGCCGACTCACTCATGCTTTAGGGATGGAGTTTCCTCCACCACCATCTGCAGATCCCCCACCTCCCCCCCCCCCCTCCTACAGATTAGAGTTTGTGTTTCTGTTATAAAATTTGTGAAATCAAAATATATTTTTTTTCTATTCGTAGTTTCTGTCTCATTATAAAATATTAATAATATTATATTTTTAAATAACAATATTAATATGAATAATAATAATATTTATATTTTATAATATTAAATTTTATATATATATTAAAATTTTATTTATATAATAAAATTTTATATATATATTAAAATTTTATAATATTATAATTTAATTATTTTTTTGTAATACTTGAATTATTTTAATATTTGAATGTAAAATAATTCTATTATTTTTATATTAATTAAAATAACTTATTAATATTTTTTTTATTTATGAATTATAATTATCATATTATTATATTAATTAAATTATTTATTAATATTCTATTATTTTTATTTTTGAATTATAATTCTACTATTATTATAGTAATTAAAATAATTTATTATTTTCATTTGTAAATTATAATTCTATTATTATATTAATTAAAATAATTTATTAATAATTTATTTTTTTTATTTTTTTTTATAGTATTTGCGACGGGATACTATGCCCGTCGCAAATACTAGTATTATTAATAATTTTTTATTTTTTTTTAAAAAGAGTATTTGCGACGGGACCCGTCGCAATTACTATGAATAGTATTTGCGACGGGTCCCGGTTCCCGTCGCAAATACTAGTATTATTATTTTTTTTATTTTTAAAAAAAAAACGTTATTGCGACGGGCCCGTCGCAACAACTATTTGCGACGGGCCCGTCGCAATAACTGTTTAAAAAGTTTTTTACAAAAATACGGAATACTATTTGCGACGGGGAGAATGCCCGTCGCAAAAAAAGGCTTTAGCGACGGTCCCGTCGCAAATAAGTTTAGTTGCGACGGCGTTTTCCGCAACGGGCTATTTGCGACGGGACCCCGTCGCAAATGGCTATTTGCGACGGGATCCCGTCGCAAATACCTGTTTTTCCAGTAGTGCACTCATTGTTGGCCTCCTGAACCGCCTGAACCTGAGTTCTCCTTCTCAACACATTTTCCACTGCATTTCCCTTTCCCAGTGTATAGGCAAGCTCAAAATCAAACGACTGAAGATACTCGACCCACCTGTGTTGTCTCAGATTCAGATCACACTGAGTGAAGATATACTTGAAACTCTTGTGGTCGGTGAAGACCACAAAGTGCTCTCCCAGCAGATAGTGTCTCCAGCAGCGTAAGTCATGAACAACAGCTGCCAACTCCAGATCGTACGTAGGGTAGTTCCTCTCATGTGGCCTCAACTGTCGAGATCCATATGCAACGACTCCATCTCCCTGCATAAGCACAGCTCCCAGCCAGATACCTGAAGCATCACAGTAAATAGTGTAGCTCTTGCTTGGCTCTGGCAAGACTAGTATCGGTGCTGACGTTAACCTCCCTTTCAGCTCCTGAAAGGCTGACTCACAAGAATCTGACCATAAGAACTTCGACCCCTTCTTGATCAGACCTTTCAAAGGTTCTTCTAGATGAGAAAAGTCCTAAATGAAGCGTCTTTAGTATCCAGCCATCCCTAGGAAGCTCCGTACCTCAAAGACGTTCTTCGGCTGCTCCCAGGAAACTACAGCTCTCACTTTCTCTGGGTCCATAGATACTCCTGCCTCTGAGATGATGTGCTCTAAGAAGTGAATCTGATCCATCCAGAAGTGGCACTTCGAGAGTTTAGCATAAAGTCGATGCTCTCTCAGTGTACTCAGAATGATCTCAAGATGTGTGGCATGGTCGTGTCGAGTGTGAGAGTACACCAAGATATCGTCCATGAAGACCACGATGAAGGGGTCCAAATAAGTATGGAACACTCGGTTCATCAGTGCCATGAAAACTGCAAACGCGTTCGTGAGACCGAACGGAATGACTGTATACTCGTATAGACCATACCTTCTCCTGAAAGCTGTCAGAGGTATATTTGATGGTCTAATGCGCAACTGATGATAACCGGACCTCAAGTCGATATTTGAGAACACCTGGGCTCCTCGAATCTGATCAAAGAGGTCATCTATCCTCGGCAAGGGATATCGGTTCTTGACCATCAACTGGTTCATCTTCCGATAATCCACGCAAAGCCGAAGGGTACCGTCTACCTTCTTCGCAAACAGGACAGGCGAATCCCAAGGAGAAGTACTGGGTCGGATGAAACCCTTAGCCTGCAACTCCTCCAACTGCTTCTTGAGCTCCTGCAACTAAGGTGTAGCCATCCTATAAGGAGGAATGGAAACCGATGTCGCTCCTGGCACGAGCTCAATATAAAATTCTACCTCACGCTCCAGAGGCAAACCCAAAAATTTCTCTGGAAAGACGTCCCTGAAACAATCCACCACTGGAGGAAAGTCCAACTGTGGAGTCCCCTGATCATCCAGATAAAGACTAGCAATCTGGGTCGTCACCTTCTCTAGCCCATGATGCTCAAGTCCTTCTCAACTCGCTCGAATGTCCCATTCGCCTCTATGAAGGAAAGACTCACCCTCTGGTGAAACGAAACTCACTCTGCGGCGATAACAGTCGACGACTGCCTGGAAAGGAACCAACCAGTCCATCCCGAGGATGAAATCATAGCCTATCATCTCTAGGACATAGAGATCCCATAATAAATGATACCCTGCAACCTCGAGAGGGAACTCTCTACTCTAGCGTACACTAGATGTCCTCGTCCCCAAAGGTGTGTCTAGTTTCAACGAGTCGGCAGAAGAAAAGACACAGAGCACAACACTCTCCATAGCAACAACAGAGATAAAACTATGTGTAGCACCAGTATTGAAAAGGGTTGAAGATAAAACTGAGGCCACTAAAATCGTACCTCGAACTGTAGAAGGGTCGGGATCCTGCTCCTGATAGGTCTACTCCACGGCAAAAGACTGGTCTACACCATGGCCCTGTGCCCCTGGCTGACCACTCTGAGCTGAACCTCTCTACTGGTGTTGAGGGACTGGTGGCTGACCGCCACGGCCTCAACCTCCACCTCGGCCCGAACGGCCGGAAGAACTCCATTTCCCCGACTGGTGAGAAACTGGTGGTGCTGCTCCTGAACGAGGAGTCATGGAAGAACCCCGATCACCAGCTGCTGGTGAGAAAACCAAGCAGAAATGCTGAAGGTGACCCATCTTGCCGCAAGATCGTCACTACACGGGGTCTTTCTAGCACTGCGGCCTCGTGTGCCCTGACCGGCCACACTGGTAGCATGTCACCTGACTGCCTGACGATGCACCATGCTTCCTCGGATCACCGCGCGTAGACTCCCTACGGTGCTTCTTGTTGTCATCTAGAGGCAAAATAGATCTGGAAGCAGAACCGCCCTGGCTTTCAGCTCTAGAGTCTCTCAGATTGCGCTCTGCAATCAGTGCCTGGTTGACGATGGAAGTGATGGAAGTCAGATGGAAGATGTTCACCTGTGAGCAGATCTCCCTCCTGAGACCATCCTCAAACTTCCTTGCTAAGAACACCACACTTCCATCCTGTAGGGGTGTGAAACGCTGCAGCTTGGTGAAGCGAGAGGAATACTCCATGACAGAAATAGTACCCTGCTCTAAGCTCATGAACTCCCGAGCTCAATCGGACCTCAGGGTCATCGGATAAAAGTAGTCATAGAACATGCGCTGGAACTCCTCCCGATCCATAGCCTGGTGCTAACCCACCTGTGAGATCACATCCCACCACCTCTTGGTGGAGTCTCGTAGCATGTAGGTGGCGATCTTGACCCATCTCTCTTGAGGCATCTCCAGATGCTCGAAGATAGTCAGTATGGATTCCAGCCATGACTCTGCAGCCTGAGGTCCTCCTTCCCCCGAGAACGTGGGAGGATTCTGCTGCTGAAAAACCCACGTCAGGTCTTTCATAGTCGTGGCAGGAGGTGGCGCTCCCTGGAAGGTCTGCATCATCCTCATAAAACCTTCCCTGAACTGCACATCAGCACCTGCAACTAGTATAACAGCCGGTGCCAAGGCTGGCCCGATTGGAGGATCGGCATGTAGTCCCTGATCAGTCTTGTCTAGCGTCTGATCACTACCTAACGACAGACGTACGACCGGAGGATGTCTCAGAGGCATAGCTTTGAAAGATCAAGAGTACACCTTAGATCAGGAAAACAAGGACATAGAACACAAGAGTACGAAACGGGAACAGGGAAAAGAAAACACACAAGTTTACAAATCTCGACTACACGGCGTGTATAAAAACTACACGGCATGTATAAAAACTACACGGCATGTATAAAAACTACATGGCGTGTCTTCTTAATCCACTGACATGGGCATGTACTCCTTCCCTAAAAGACATGTACACCTCAAACTACACGGTGTGTTGACCCCACACACGGCGTGTTCTTGAAAAATATTCCCCTACCCGAGTCTCTTACACGGCTAACCCACACGGTTTTCTTAAACTGAGACTACATGGCGTGTTCCCAATGGACACGGCGTGTAGTGGACAAAGCTTCAGCGGCCCGTGTTGTTAAACACACATCCGTCTACACGGCGTGCTCCGAACAAACACACGGTTGTCCCGTGTTGTTCGTGACACGGATGGGTACCTGAACAAGACTACACGGCATGTTCCGAACAAACACGACGTGTGGAAAGGAACGTCGTCCCATGTTGTTCGTGACATGGCCGGGTACCTAGACAAGACTACACAGTGTGTTCCGAACAAACACGGCGTGTGGAAAGGAAAGGAACGTCGGCCCGTGTTGTTCGTGACACGGTCGGGTACCTAGACAGGACTACACGGCGTGTTCCCTATGGACACGACGTGTTCTACCCGAGCTTCCCTGACCCGTGTTGTTAGTGACACGGCTGGGTACACGGCTCCGAACTTACACGGCGTATACCTACCGTACACAGAGTGTTCCCGAAGTTACTTTCACGACACCGTGTTCTACTCACACGGTCAGTGACACGGCCTGAAGACTACATGACGTGTATCCAAAAAGTACACGCCCTGTATTCTGGGTTTTTATGGGCAGTAGCTCAGAAACTGCATAGAATTCC
Source organism: Viscum album (assembly GCA_963277665.1). Taxonomy (NCBI): domain Eukaryota; kingdom Viridiplantae; phylum Streptophyta; class Magnoliopsida; order Santalales; family Viscaceae; genus Viscum; species Viscum album. The sequence goes on along the minus strand of OY728156.1, from coordinate 255,522,344 downwards.
AGAAACACTAAAAACAAGGAAAAGAGTTGCCAAATTCCGATCTGTAAGGGCCCATACTCCCCACGAATCAAAGCTTGGAATCTCCTACAGTCACATACCAGAAAAAATGAACATCTCTCTAACATAATAGCAGAGATTCTATCAAGAATCTATCACACCAACATGCATAATCTACACGAAGTCTATCACAACAACATGAAATCGCTAATGCACCCTAGATGGCATGGCAAGAATGCATGGCATGTGATTTCTACAAGTGTCTATATGATGCATGAGATGGAATACCCTCATCTCATCGGGTTGCGACATAAATAGAACCAAAATATCAAAAAAATAATAGCACAAGTCATGTGAATCACTCTAGGTGAAATCAGATCAACCGTAAAATCACAAAACCAGAACTGCAATTAACGAGGTAGTATGGACTTTCCCTGTACACGGGTTAGCTACTCCCGAGCATAGCTTAATACCAAGTACTGAGTCCATCCTATCCCTGGCTAAAGTCTCCAAATAGTAAATTAAGAGAAAAAACTCCTCTGATACCACTTTGTAACGACCCGAATCTGGAGCCCCTCCACTGGTGCCCCGTACCCGGTTCGCCACATGACCTCAAACGTGTTTCGCCAAATGTCAGAGGTTGCCGACTAGCAGCGAGGGCCTTGGTGAGTCGGTGGGGAAACTATGACCTCATTCGGTAAATTATACAACATAAGTACAACCATACACAATAGTGGAAACAATAAACAGCATACAACAACTGAACTGAACAGCGGAAGCAATGTATAAAATAGTAATGATGCAACATGGTACACATGTCTATGGAAAGCAGTAAACAAACCAACATGCTGAAATACAACTAAGAAACAAAGTGCAAAAGAAAACAAGGTAAACTCCTCAGCATCGCGAGCCACAACTCGGTCCCATGCTCTCCAGCTCCAGTGCAATCAAGAACCTGAAGTAGAAGGGCGCTTGCCCTTATCTATACCTGCAGCAACAAAGTCTGCTTGGGCCCAAAAGTATGGTCCAAACAGGGTGTGAGATACAATCCCAGAAGGCAATCACTCAAAGATTTGTGTCGAATAGTCAATGAATGCATGGCAGTAATAAAGCAAGAAGCAGTAAACAGGAAAGCACAAGCAGCTACAATCCACAGTTCTAACAAACAAAGTATACAAGTAAACAACCAGCAACAAGAAGAAAACAGGTAGCCCTTTGGTTATCTCTCTCAGCCTAACCCTTATGGTTCTACCCAAGTACTAGCAACCCTCTAGGAGGCACACACAGTCTCACCCCTCTGGTTCAGCTATGAAATTAATAGACTCTTTGAGGAAGCATTCACCGTCAATTCTCCATATAGTCTCATATCATACTAAAGGCTCTCTGGGGAAGCACTCAACATCTCATTCCCCTTGTGGCCCACATCGAGGAACTACAGACTCTCTGGGAAGCACTCATCGTCAATTCCCCATGTGGTCTCGCATCGTATTAAAAGACACTCTGGAGAAGCTCTTACGTCTATTCTCCATGTGGTCTACTACACTAGGTACTCACAGTCCTGTGTGGAAAATAAACATGCTCATCGTGCGTATCATCGTCCAAGTAAACCTCAAGAACTACTTGTCTATCAATCTAAGTCTCAACAGCAATAATAATGCAACAGCTCTACTATCCTACAACTAGAAATGGAAACTAGAAAACGCCAAAAAGTAAAACAAGCATGGTAAAGCAACTTGAGCACAAAACAAATTACTCTATCCACAAGAATAAACCTCTACTATAGCAATCAAGCAAAGTAGGAAAATATCAGGGGGAAAACAGGAAACCCACAATTCCCCGCCCAAGGGAATTTGTGGAATTTGCACAAAATATTCATCGACTTTCAACAGAAAGGCACAAACCACCTACCTTGATCCTAGGAGATTGATATACGTGAACCACGAAGAAAGATTCCCTTTAGAACGTCGTAGATCTGAGAAAACGCACAAAACGCTCAACCCACGATAACTCGAAAGCGAGGAGGAAACAGAAAACAAAGCTCAAGTAGAAGGAAGATCTTACTGCTGCGATTCCAATGCAATCGACCATGCTCTAATCAGAGAACGGATGGAGAGGCGGGAGATCGTCGAAGATTCGGTCGTACGGGGCGCTCTCGGACGAACGGGACCTAGAAGGAGGTGTTTCTGTGCGTCAGGCGCAACCCCGATCTGTTTAGTGAAAAAAAAAGTACACGACGTGTACTTTTAGAGTACACGGCGTGTACTGGGTCTTTTCCGTACTCCGCCAAAATCGGCTTCCACGTCACCCCTACACACCGTGTGTGTGGCCCGGGCACGGCCAGCACACGGCTTCGAGCCGGAGGAGAGTACAGGGCGTGTACTTAGAAAGTACACGGCGTGTACGTCGAAAATTTCCAAAAAGTTCATTTTTCTTAAAAACTCCAGAGAAAGGAAAAACATACCTGAAACGAAGGTCCGGGTTCTTACATTAGGTACCATATTTCCAAGACACTAAACTTTAAAGATCCTCTGTTTGTAAAATGTAATGAAAAGATAAATAATAAAAAAGAGAAATGCCATATTTGGTGTCAAATGATAGTTTAGTTATTTGTGGAAATTAAGATATGAAAACTTTAAGAATAACCCTATAGAAAAGTTTAAATATAAGAAAACTTCCTGTTATTTTGGTGAAATATTAAGTGGTTTCCGAACAAATAAGTCATTGTCTCGATACGAACAAGTGGATGTGGCTTTGACAAAGATGTACTTAGGGGTAAAACCCAAAAAATCCGCTTTGAGCTATACTCGAACGGGAACTGGTGCACAACAACGGGTCTTATTGCACTCTTGGTTTGACACTCTTAGGAGATATATTTATTTAATCATAGGTTTTTTATGAATCATTATAAAGGATTTATAGAAAATGTAATTATTTTTAAAGAATAATATTTTTTAAGATTGAATTTTTAAGATATGAAATTACTTTATAATTATAATATTCCTAATAGTAACAAATTTCTAATAAGAGAAAATTACGAGAATGCAATTTCTTTAAGAGGGGAAGAATGTAAGGACCCAAAAATGTACTTTTATTTATGAATTTCTTTCCTCCCAATATCTTTTTATTATGTTTTACAATAGAATCACGTGAAGTGACTTTTAATTTCATGAGAACATCATACATCATCCATAAATTTGGATTAGTACAACTATGAAAAATAATGTGATATACACATTTAAGAATAGTGTTTCTTAATAAAATATTTGTTCAACTAATCAAAATTTGATAGAGACTTTTCGGACCCAAATTGTACTTTTCAGAAATAATATAATTATTATAATAAATTAAGGTATTATGAATAATTATTATTTTCATAAAATAATGTGATTAAAACACCCCCTTTTGTAATGTCCCGGATCCGAGTGACACTCAAGAGGTGCCCCGAACCTGGTTGGTCACATGACCTCAAACGCATTTCCCCAAATGCCAGAGGCTGCCGACTAGCAGCGAGGGACCAGGTCTGATAGTGGGGAAACTATTCCCTCATTTGTCAAAGTGTAGTGCAACGGAAAAGATAAATAACATGCAACAACAGAATTAGTAGACAACGTACAACTGAAATGGACAACTGAAGTAAACGGAAACCAGCAGTCATATATATATATCAAGATGCAGCATGTCACTATTCTATGAAAACAACCAGAACATGATACAATGCAATACAATACAATATAGCTCAAGTACAAGGTATAGCAAAAACTAAACAAAACAGTGCAACAGGAGCTCAACAGCATCGCAAGCCTAAGCTCGGTCTCATGCTCTCCTACTCCTCTGCAACAATCATGTACCTGTATAGGGACCCTTTCCCCTATCAACACCTGCAGCAATATATTCTGTTTGGGCCGAAGACATGACCCAAACAGGGTGTGAGAAATAAATCCCAGTAGGCAACCACCAAAGGCCCGTGCCCAACTGTCAGTGAAAATGTGCAATAATAGTGTGCAGTAGTAAATGCAATAAAATAAGCAGTACTCAAAAGTAACCAACTCTACCAGTTATATTTCCATTTTAATATTCATTTAACAATGCCAAGCATGTGCTTTAACTTGGAAGGTATAACATATGAAAATCACCACGATGAACATTCATGATAACACTGTCCTCAGACATACAAACATTACCCTCAGGTAATCAGAGTCACAACCTGCAGGTAATTGCCCATAGGCATAACAGATATTGTCCTCAGGCATATGAAGTGTCGCCCTCAGGCACAGAATCTACTGCCCTCAGGCATGAAAGGAGTTTCCATCAGGCTAAACAGAACACTGCCCTCAGGGTAAATAGAGCACTGCCCTCAGGCTAAATAGAACATTGCCCTCAGGCACAAGTAACCGGGACAAGCCCAATAGATAAGCAAGCAATTATATAAAATTCCTCCCAAGGAAATTTAAAGCATGCTAAATTTTACGGTATACCCTTGGGTAACCTCGCCAAATGGCTAAGCAGAGGAACGCACCCCGGGGGTGGTCCCGGATCTAAGCAGTGATCCCAAATAGCAGTTCATAATTACATTCAATTACCTATACAATTCTAGGTAGTTAAAACAGCCAAGGCCTCATCCACACGACACCCCAACATTGGTTCGTAGCACAACAGTACACAAAAACACACAGCAGTTAGAATTTAAACACCAGACCACCTACCTTGATCATCTCCGATCGGTATACGTGAACGACGCCTCCCGAATCATCCAAGAATGATGTAGATCTGGGATAAAAGAATTCCCATTTAAATGAAAATAACTTCCCTCAGAGGAAGAATTGGTAAGAACAACGCAAGGAGAAGGGAGAACTCACTTGTGCGGTTCCAACGTGATCGGCAGAAGTAGAAACAGATTCCTGGTGCGTGGTCAGCTGATCTCTGAAGCTCCGACCATCCTCCCGAGCTCCAACGACATTCTAAGCTTCCTCTGTGAACAGAGGAGGATATTGCCCGTTTTAAGCAGAAAAAAAACTACACTGCGTGTACTCTCAAGTACACAGCGTGTACTTTTCATCATTTAATTGTTCCTCTGGTAGCTACTTTTTTCACCGGCGAACTGTTCATCTATTGACATGAGTACACGGTGTGTATTTCCAAATACACGGAGTGTACTGTCACTCATCTGGCGGCTACTCCCACCACCTTACTATTCACCTACCGACTGACTACATAGCGTGTAAATACCCACTACACGGCGTGTAGTCATTTTTTTTACACCTTTAATTGGGCTACACGCCCTGTGTACTCATCCCACATGGCCAAAGTACACGACATGTGGAAAAGTACATGGCGTGTACCCACAAAATTTTGGATTTTTCCTCATTTTCCTTATTTTTTCGAAAACACTTAAGGAAAAAAAGAAAAGAAGAAACTCATACCTCAAGAATAAGAACCAGGTTCTTACAAAATTCCCCCCTTAAAGCAATTCGTCCCCGAATTTCCCTTCCAAGGGTGGCAAAGATAAAGCTCAGAACAACTCTGGCCACTGAGCACGTACATCGGTCTCTCGCTCCCAAGTTTCGTCCTGCACTCGGTCATGCTGTCATAGCACCTGTACGAGAGGAACTGACCAGCCTCGGAGAACCTTTGTGCTCCTATCAATGATACGAATCAGATACTCCTCGAAGGATGCATCGATTTGAAGCTCAACCTCCTCGGGCTGAAAGGCGTGAGACGGGTCTAAATGATAACGGCGCATCTAAGATACATGGAAGATGTCGTGCATGGCCCAGTACCTCTGTGGTAACTGCAACCGATAGGAAATCGGCCCGACTCTCTCCAGAATCTCAAACGGCCCCACATACCTCATTGAAAGTTTACCTTGTCTCCTGATTCGCCTGTGTCCCAACCTCGGTGAAACACACAAGAAAACATGATCCCCGACCAAAAACTCCAAGGGTCGTCTACAGCGATCAGCATAAGATTTCTGACAAGACTGCGCAGTAGCCATCCGCTTCTGAATCAACTGGACCTTCTCTGATTTCTCCTGCACAAGGCATGGTCCCAACAAAGCTGCATCACCTACCTCTAACCAGCACAAGGGTGATTGGAATGGCCTACCATATAAAGCCTCGTAAGGTGTCATCTGAATAGTTTCCTGAAAACTATTATTATAGGCAAACTCAACCAGGGGTATATGCTTCTCCCAAGATCCCCCGAAGTCTTGGACGCATGCACGCAGCATGTCCTCTAGCACCTGTATCGTATGCTCTGACTGGCCATCAGTCTGAGGGTGGTAAGCTGTGCTCAAAAGCACCTGTGTACCCAGTGCCCTCTGAAAACTCTGCCAGAAATGAGACGTAAAGCGGGCATCCCTATCTGAAATGATAGAACGAGGAACCCCATGAAGACACACTATCTCTTGAATATAAAACTTCTGAGCTCGTCAACACTGAAGGTCTCCTTGATCGGAAAAAAGTGATCTACCTTCATAAGTCTGTCTACAACAACTCACATGACATCACTACCTCGAGGTGACCTCGGCAACCCAGTCACTAAATCCATCGCAACATCATCTCATTTCCACTCTGGAATGGGTAACTGCTTTAACAGTCCGACTGGCCTCTGATGCTCCGCCTTCACCTGCTGACAAGTGGAACATCTCGCAACAAAACCAGCTACCTCACTCTGCATACCCGGCCACCAATACTAACGTCTCAAGTCACAGTACATTTTGGTAACCCCGGGATGCACTTCCCAAGTTGAAGCATGAAACTCCCGCATCAGCTCCTCACGTATATCCCCTGGAACCCATACTCGTCCATGGAAACTCAATACCTCATCATCACCTATTGTCCATCCCGGAGGAGGGTCCTCACTTGCCACCGAATCCCGTAGAACGAGGCCTTCTGAATCCGATAGTTTTCTCATCCTCACTCTATCCAGGAGGGTAGAAGTCACAGGTAAGGATGAAAGATGGGTCTGCCCCTAATTTTCGTGCACCTCCAAATGCATCTCGGAGAACAAAACCATAAGCTGCCACTCACCACTGGCCTCATGAACTGCCTGTGTCAAAGTCTTCCTGCTCAGTGCATTAGCAACTACATTACCCTCACACGGTGTATAGGCAAGCTCAAAATCAAAGGAATGAAGGTATTCAACTCACCTTCATTGTCTCATGTTCAAGTCACGCTGAGTAAAGATGTACTTGAAACTTTTGTGGTTGGTGAAAACCACAAAATGTTCTCCCAAGAGATAATGTCTCCAACAGCGCAACGCATGAACAACTGCAGCCAATTCGAGATTATGCGTTGGGTAATTCCTCTCATGTGGCCTCAACTACCGAGACTCGTACGCAACTACTCGATCGCCCTGCATCAACACTGCTCTCAGTCCAATACCTGATGCATCACAGTAAACTGTATAGCCCTTCCCTTACTCTGAAAGTATCAGGACTGGTGCCGATGTCAACCTTCCCTTCAACTCCTGAAAGGCTGTTTCATAAGCTTCTGACCAAACGAACTTCACACCCTTCTTAGTCAAACTCACCAACGGCTCTGCTAAGCGGGAGAAGTCCTATATAAAGCGCATATAGTAACCATCCAGCCCCAAGAAACTCTGTATCTCAAACACGTTCTTAGGCTACTCCCAGGAAACTACTGCTCTCACATTCTCTGGGTCTACCGCAACTCCGGCCTCTGAGATAATATGACCCAGGAAGTGTATCTGATCCATCCAAAAGTGGCACTTTGGGAGTTTATCATATAGTCGATGCTCTCTCAGTGTACTCAATACAATCTCAAGATGGGTAGCATGGTCATGTCGAGTGTGAGAGTACACCAAAATGTTGTCCACGAAGACTACCACAAATGAATCCAGATAAGGGTGGAACACACGATTCATCAGATCCATGAAAACTGCTGGTGCGTTCGTGAGTCCAAACGGCATAACCAAGTACTCGTATAGACCATATTTACTCCAAAAAGCTGTAAGTGGTATATCCAATGGTATAACGCGTAACTGATGATATCCATATCTCAAATCAATATTCGAGAACACTCGTGCTCCTTGAAGTTGATCAAAAAGACCATCAATCCTCAGCAAGGGATATCAGTTTTTAACCGTTAACTGGTTCAGCTTCCGATAATCAACACAAAGTCTGAGGGTACCGTCCGCCTTCTTCGCAAAAAGGACATGAGAACCCCAAGGAGAAGTACAGGGTCGGATGAAACCCTTTTCCTGTAACTCCTCTAACTGTCTCTTGATCTCCTGCAACTCTGGTGTAGCCATCCTATAAGGAGGAATGGACACTGGTGCTGCTCCTGCAACAAGATCAATAAAGAAATCCACCTCTCGCTTCGGAGGTAGACCCGAAAAGTCGTCCGGGAAGACATCCTTAAAACGATCAACCACTGGAGGGAAATCCTTCTGACAAGCCCCCTAATCATCCAGATATAAACTCGCAATCTGGGCTGTCACACCACCTCACCCACGATGCTCAGGTCCATCTCGGCTCGCCTGGACATCCCATTCACCTTTGTATAGAAACTCTCCGCCCTCTGGTGACGTGAAACTTACCCTGTGACGATAGCAATCCACAAAGGCTCGAAAGGGAACCAACCAGTCCATCCTGAGAATGACATCATAGATCGTCATCTCTAAGACATAGAGGTCCCATAGAAAGTGACACACACCAACCTCTAGGGGCACTCACTTCACTGATGCACACCAGCCGTTCTAGTTCCCAACGGAGTGTCTAGTTTCATAACATCAAAAGAAGAAGAAACACAGAGCCCAAGGCTCTCCAAAACAGTTATAGATATAAAGTTATGTGTAGAACCTGTATCGAAAAGTATAGAATACAAAACAAAAGCAACTAGAATAGTACCTTTGATGGTAGAAGGTCCGGGATCCTACTCCTGTTGGTTCCGTTGCACTGCATATGCTTGCCGAGTGTCGCGGCCCTATGACACAGCCTGGCTACCCTGAGTTGTCCCGCTCTGCTGCCTTTGAGATCCTAGTGTCTAGCTACCATGGTCACGACCACCACCTTTGCATGTACGTCCTGACATATCCCAATTGCCCGACTGGTAAGAAGCTGCTGGTCCTGCTCCTGCACACGGAGTCTGCACAGAACCTCTCTCACTAGCCACAGGTGGGAACACCCTGCAAAAGCGTTGTAGATGACCCATCTTGCCGCAAGCTCGGAACTCCACTAGGTCTCGAGGACACTGAGGTCTCTTGTGCCCCTCTCTACCACACTGGTAGCAAATGATCTGGTCACCTGAAGGATTATTCTGGCTAGTACTTCCACTGTGAGAGAAACTCATCTGTCGCTTCCTCTTCTGGGTAGAAATAGTACCAGAAACTGGTGTCAAACCGCCCTGGCCCACACCACTAGCTTCCCGTAGGTTCCGTTCAGTAATCAGTGTCTGGTTCATAATAGAATGCACTGTCGGAAACCTGAAAACATTCACCAATGCTCGGATATCATATCGAATACCATCCTCAAAGCGTCTGGCCCTCAACATCTCGTCACCCACCAGAACAGGTGCAAAACGCTGAAGCTCGGTAAAGCGAGAAGAATAATCAATCACTGACATGGTGTCTTGCTGCAGATTCATGAACTCTCGAGCTCGATTTTCCCTCAGCGTATCCGGAAAGAAGAAGTCGTAGAAGACTGCCTGAAAATCTTCTCACACCATGTCTCTGTGATGATCTGATTGGGTGGTAACATCTCACCACCTCTTGGCAGAATCATGCAGCATAAATGTAGCAAGCTTGACGCTCCACCCAGGAGGCATCTCCAGATGCTCTAAAATAGTCTGCACTGAATCCAGCCAGGACTCCGCAGCCTGTGGTCTGTCATCCCCTGAAAACGTAGGTGGATGCTACTATTGAAATATACGCGTCAGCTCTGCCATAGATGTGGCGGCCTGCGGTGCTCCCTGGAAGGTCTGCATGAACCACATGAAACCTTCACGGAACTGCGCCTCAGTGCCTGTGTCCGGTAAAACGATTGGCGTCGTACTTAGCACTACTGGTGGATCAACTGGTAGCTCATGGACTACCATCTCAGGAGTATAATCGTCGCCACTCTCTTGGCGAACAATTGGTGGTCATCTCGATGGCATGACTCTACAAGTTCAAACGCACACCTTAGATCCAGATTTATCAAGGACTGAAAACAAGGAGACCAAGAAGCGGACAAGGAAAAGAAAACTTTCAAGTTTTACAAAACAATACTACACAGTGTGTATAATAACTACACGACGTGTTTCCTCAAGTATTCCACATGGGTGTGTACTCTGCTAAAATTGGTCGTGTAACACCCCAAAACACACGGCGTGTTGTCCACACACACGACGTGTACTTGAATTTTCCTCCCTACCTGAGTCCCTCTACATGGCTTAGCTACACGGCTATCCTTTAAACAAAACTACACGGCGTTTCCCAAATAGACACGGCGTGTATGGATTAATTTCCAACTACCTGTGTTGTTAGTGACACGGCTGACCACTCAATTGACACTACACGGCGTGTTACACCCGCACACGGCGTGTACACCACTCCGTCATCCCAGCCACACGGCCAGGTCCACATGGTCTTTCCCTGATCGAGACTACACGGTGTGTCCCACAGGTACACGGCGTGTTCAAGAAGAGGTAACACTGACCCGTGTTTGTTAGCTACACGGTCGAGTCCCCAGGTTAAACTACACAGTGTGTGCATCATTGACACGACGTGTACAAGAAAGGATTTCCTCCATCCGTGTTGTTAGTTACACGGGCGGTCTCGGGGTCAACACTACATGGCGTGTACAACCGGTACACGGTGTGTTTTCCCAAGTCATTCCCTACCCCGTGTCCCCGCCCACATGGTCTATGACAAGGTAAGAGACTACACGGCGTGCACTTAGGGTACACGGTGTGTACTTAAAAACTTTTATTATATTTTTTTATTTTTTTTATTCCCAAACAGAAGTTTAAACGGCGTGTAATCATAGAACTACACGGTGTGTATCCTGAGTTTTCCGGACAGTAAGCCTCCAAAACTACTCCGGAACCCAGAAAAACACTGAAACAACACCTAAGTTCCAAATTCTGATCCATGAGGGCCCATACTCCTCGCGAATCAAAGCTTGGCATCTTATCTATGTTATAAATAAGGTAAAAAGTCAATGATTCACCAAATTCCGGTCAATGGGGGCCCATACTCCTCAATAACCAAAATTTGGCATTCATTCTATCAAGGCCTCACACAAAAATACTCTATGAAATAGCAGGTATTTATCAAAGTAGTTATCACAACAACATGCTTTTCTAGTACAACAACTATCACAACAACATGCAATTTCTAATGCTCCTACGTGGCATGGAAGAATGCATGACATGTGATTTCTAGCATGTGGCTAAATGATACATGAGATGGCATACCCTCATCTCATTGGGTTGCAACTAAATAAAACCCAAGTATAACATATAAATAGCACACCACAAGTGCATCACCCAACAGTGAAAATCAAATCAACTATAAAATTGCAAAACCAGTGATAATTGCAATACGAGGTAAAATGGTTTTTCCCTGTACACAGGTTAGCTACTCCTGGGCACATCTTATTACCAAATACATATTCTGTCTTATCACTGACTAAGGCTCCAAATAGTAAGTAAAAAAAAAAGAACCCCTCTGATACCACTTTGTAACATCCCGGATCCGAGTGACACTCAACGGGTGCCCCGAACTCGGTTGGTCACATGAACTCAAGCGCATTTCCCCAAACGTCAGAGGCTGTCGACTAGCAGCAAGGGCCTAGGTCTGATAGTGGGGAAACTATTCTCTCATTTGTCAAAGTGTAACGCAGCGGAAAAGATAAATAACATACAACAGCGGAATTAGTAGACAGTATACAGCTGAAATGGACAACTAAAGTAAAAGGAAACCAGCAGTCATATATATATATATCAAGATGTTGCATGTCACTATTCTATGAAAACAACCAGAACAGGATACACTGCAATACAATACAATACAGCTCAAGTACAAGTTACAGCAAAAACGAAACAAAACAGTGCAGCAGGAGCTCAGCAGCATCGCAAGCTGAAAGAGCACTGTCGTGGGTGCCCTCAAATGATTAGTGTGATTTTGGGGTACTTAGGTGCAGCAGAGTGGCTGACCAAGGTCGTCTCTCAAAGGAGGAAGTGAATTAAAACAACTTCTTAGAGGTATTCTAAAAATAAAATAAAAGAGAATAAAAACACTAATTGAATGGATGGGGGTTGTTTATAGTTTATAGATATAGAAGAAGTTTTCTGGAAGAAGATTGCATTTTTTTGTTTTTAATTTTGAAATGATGTTTGATTAAAAAGACACAACAAGAAGATGTTTTTTAGAAAATATTTTAAAAGGCGTAATCAATCTAACTCTACCTCTTCACTCTATTATTAATAATTATCATTTAAACTAAAATTCACTTAATTATGATCCCTTAATTTTTTTAATCCCGAACCCTATGTGAATTAACTTTACCATGAAGATGAAGTGAATTTAACCCTAGGCTAACTTCGGAACATGCAATCGCAACACCCTTCTTTGATTGATGTTCTAAGATTAGCGTATGGTCAGTGATAAATTAAGGCACATAACCACTCTGGAAATTAGGAGTAATTGATTTTAGGGATTGTATTTGAACTCTACAAATTGATCTCGTGTGGTCTTGTATTACCGATTAAGATTACGCTCTCACAATTCACACAAATCCCGACCTCGCGCGTTTTGTGTTTATTGTTCAATTGCTTGCTTAGTTTAATTTAAATTGAAAACTCAATTAATAGATCATATTTAGTGAATTACATTATATCATTGATTCAAAATAAATTAATGAAGAAGGTGAGAGGTAGATCGATTACTAAAAGACTACTCTTCCATGAGTAGCGTAATCATCGTAGAAGCGTTTTGCATGTGCAAAGGTTTATAATGGGCATAACCCAATAACGCTTCTATTCAAAAATTCCAAACCAATTAGGAAGATTAATAGAAGAAGAAATTTAAACAAAACAGAAGAAAAGAGAATAAATAAAAGAATAACAAAGAAGTTTATTACACAAATGAAAACATTACAAAATGAAGAAGAGAAGGAGGCTTCGATGAGGGGATCCTTGCTTCAAGAGCTACCCCTCTTACAATGGTTGGATAATTTGGGTGAAACAAATTCTCCTCTGCCTCCAATCTCCTAATGCATTTCCCAACCCCTCCAAATGAGAAAAAGTCCAATTTATAGAGTGGAGGGGAGGCTAGGTTTAAAGAGGTTTCAAGTGTGAATGAGAAATCTCGGCCAAATATTTTAATACAACTTTCACCGCCCATTTGACCTCAAAAACGCGTGTACCAGCTCTCCTTCCAGAAGGATGATTTGTGGTAAAATGAATCCCCGAGCTCCTCTCAAAATATGGGCTTAATCCAAGATCGGATGAAGAAGATATGGCCCAAATACAGAACTCATGTCCATTCTGTCGAGTCCAGCCCACCATTGGATTAATGTCCCATTTACTCCATTCAAATGCCCTTTTTAGCTCTAGTGTCCTGAATGCAAGTTGTAGAAAATTAAGTTAGGAACACGGTTACAAAATTTCAAATTACAATAATAAATATAAAAATATTTATCTTCAAAATACTACAGTGCACTATAAAGGGTAAAACTGGAATTTTCACCAAATTTTCAAATGAATGATCAAATCCCAAATATTTTATAAATAAACATATTTAGAACAATGTGGGGAAATTATATCATTTATTATCAATAAAATATTCAACAAAATAGTGTTTTATCAACTCCCCCGCACTTACCCTTTTGCACTCCTGAGCAAAATCTCATATTAAGTAAACATCAATATCAAATCAAAACCAATTTTAAAACACATATCCTTGAGATCAATCAATTTCCCACCAAGAATCAAAAGATATCATGCCTCATAAAAAACCTTATTTCAAGTTATCCATTTATATCATTCAATATATTTCCACTTCATTTATCCTCCCATGCACAAAACACTTACCTCGCTTGAATTTTCTCTCATCACTCAAATATCAATTTTTTTGCAAAGTCTTTCTCATCCAAACTCATACAAGGGTCACCATAGGATTGATAGATTCCTACATCGCTACCCGATGTGAGTCAAGAACATATGTTTATCATGAGTACTTTTTAGGGTTGTTCTGTGGCTTTCGGTTGGTAGGATTAAGATGTGAAAAACTCTGAGGCTGAATGAGGAGGGCTTGACTCTTTTGAAGCAAAATTGCATTAATCTAATTTTCACTTAAATATGGTCTTCTCCTCAATCCTCATAGTATCAATTCAGCTCCATCATCATGAAAAGTCATGAAAAGTTTACACCATTCATTATTTCAGCATCAAAAATGTCAATCTTCTCAAACATGATTTTCTTGAAAGCTCTAGATGGGCACAGCTTTCCACCTCAATTAGAAGCTCCAGAAAAGGCACAGCTTCACTTGTCATGAAAGCTCTAGAAAAGGCACAGCTTTCAATATAATAGCTTTCTTCAGTAGAAAACACATCTCTTCAGAATTTAATTTTCCACCCAAAGTATCACAGAATGTGGTGGCACAACACAAGACAGCTTCCCCCACACTTAAGATCAACTAGATTATGAACTTTCACTTCAAGAGTTGGTTGGATAGGGAAAATTGGCTTGTAATGTGGCTAACCTAACAGGATGTGCGTGGCTTCTAAGGGATACAAGGATTAAATATTCAAGGTAGGCCATTATAAAAAAGGATTCTTTGAAATAGGGGCTTTAATACCAAACAAATGTCTCAATCATTTAAACATATGTACCTCAAACCCTCAAGTTTTGACAGGAATAGATCAAATTCTGGTTAAATCAAGCATGGTTTGGTTCTCTCAAGAAGTGAGGTGAATGTAAAGAATATGAAAATAATGGTTCAGAAGCCTCACAGGAAAGTGATTTCAAATATAAAGACAGTGAGATGTGGCATGGGATTCAAAATTCAGTGTACTTGTCATGAAATTACTAAATATTTGAACTTGAAACAAAGTTATTTCAGCATTCATTTAAGCTTAGTTTCAAGGGATAAATTGTTTCACTCATTTATATGCATTTCAAAATTGTGATGAGAATCATTTCAGCTCAAAAATTTCAAAAACACAAAGAAAATTGAAAAATAAACACACAAAATTTGAAAAAACACACAATTTTTTTTTGTTTTTTTTTAATCAGGAAAACAATTGAAATTACTAAACTAAAAGGTTCCCTCCCCCACACTTAAAATATTGAATTGTCCTCAATGTGAACCCATGAGATGATATATGCACATGAAATGCAGAATTTTTAAATAGGACAAATAATATAAAAGTGAAAGGGTTAGGAACAGTCTGATGTGATCAAGCGATGATGGGGTCATGCAGTGTGATAAAATCCACTGCATCAGTAGGAAGTCCCTCAATGTATCTCTTCAAATGTTGCTCATTGACTGTAAAGCTCCTTCCAGTGTCCTCTTGTGTGATCTCCACTGCACCATAAGGAAAAACATTAGATACAATATAAGGACCTAACCATCTGAAACACAACTTACCAGGCATCAGCTTTAGTCATGAACTGTAGAGAAGGACTTTCTCCCCAACATGAAACTCCCTTTGTTGGATCATTTTGTCATGAGCTGCTTTTGATCTTTCCTTGTAGAGCCTTGAGTTCTCATATTATGATAGTCGAATCTCCTCAAGCTCTTTAATTTGCAACTTTCTTTGAATTCTAGCTTGGGCCAAATCTATAACGACCCACACTTCACATACATTGTTAATACTTCAAAATTGAAGTACACTTATTACAACATATGACAAAACCACAAAGGACCGTATAGGTATAGTGTCTTTAGAAACTGGGAAACATAAACAACTGGTTCATAAATCTTCTACAGTGTCTCCCATTTATTTCATCATATCTAGGGTCCCTTTTAGCATATTCTACTTAATATCCATCTTCCTGACCTGGGTAAAAGAAAACATAAAAGGGTGAGCTCAAATGCTCAGCAAGGGCAAATAAAGGAAATAAAAATCATATCATATCTTTTTGAAAATCAAAACCTGCAAAAGAGATCATAATATCTTAACATGGAATAAATCATAGAAGTGAAAATGAGATCCCCATAATCATAACATAAAACTTGAAACTTTGTGGCATGCACACATAATCATGGAAAATCATTTCTTGTTAGTCATGACTCATTGCCAAGACTATCTTAGTGGACAAAGTCCCTTTCTGAACCGAGTTCACTCCTCGTTTCAGTCCTGTATCACTGAACCGAAATAACCTTCCGTTCCAGCCATGTCTATCTCATGAGATATAAAATATTTACCCAATGCATTGGAGGGAGATATAGGTCCCACCCATCTTATAATGAATCCTTTCTTATGTGTGCCACATAATCATAAATCATACATCATCGCATAACACATGTAACAAAAATGGGATTCTTGAAACATCATGACATCATAAATCAATTCATATAAGATAAAGGAATTCATAAAAATAATTCCATCACAACATGATCAAATCAATGTAATAATAGGGATAAAAACAGAACCCTTTATTATCTTAGATGGAAAATAATTTTGATTAAACACTTGAACTCCATTCTTGAGGAAAATATCCTTTGTTCTTCAAAAACCTTTTTTCCTTTCATAACATGTCATACAACTTTAAAATAAAAGAAGTTGATTAAAAATAAACTTGAAAACTTGTAAAGGATGTTTCTTGGAAATAAGGATTTAAAAATTCATTCATGCCGTATAAGTTAAAAAAAACATTCTTCTCGTACTTTTGTCGGAAAAGTCAAAAAGTACCACGTATGAAAAACGACAAAAGATTCCTTTCATATCCTTTACTAAAAACTCACCGAAGGGTAAAATTGGATTTAAACAATTGTAGTTGGATGGAAATAATATTACATATTTATGAAACATGGATGTGGATGATAAAATACACCCCAGTAAATACTTACGAATAAACAATCTCGGATAAAAATGAGATTGTGATATTTCCCTTACCTTAGGTCCGATTTGCTTTGTACGTGTCCGAAGCTCCTGTATAATGGTTTAAATAATGTTATTGACTTATTCCATAATCATACATATTGATATGATATCATATATGGTCATATTCTTAGCTTCTTGTTAGTAATATTTCATTGTTACTTGTTACTCGGGTCTTTATTGCCTTTTGTTCTTATGCGTGTTTTGCCGAATACATTCTTATTCTTATTTTAAGGTTATAGATACCTTATATACAGAATGGTATTAGTGTAACATATATCATATTTATTCATTCAATTCATTTATATAATTACTATGTAATGATGATCATGTAGAACGAGTCGCATCACATCGTGGAGACGGTATTCCGTACGTACGCACGAGTGATGATATCGTTCCTATGATCGTGGAACTGTATTGGAGTATATATATATATTATTTCAGTATCAATATTACTTTATAATAATCATAAATAGTTACTCATTACACCATTATACCCATCCTTGTAAGGTGATGGTGGAAAATAGATTACACCACGGCATGGAGACGGTATTCCGTACGTACGCACGCGCGGTGATTTCATTTTTTCCGTAGGATGGATAGAAGGTGAATTAGGGTTGTTTCATATTTATAATAACATATCAGTATGTAAGTAATACTGATGTTATTACTTTATCATGAAACAACTAAAGAAGAAGAAGTTGAAGAAGAAAGAAATTGAAAAGATCGGTAATGGATATTACCTCTTCTTTGGAACGCCTCTTTGAATCCTCCACTTAAGGAACTAAGATTGGTCTTTGGAGAAGACCAGGACCTCTAGGATTATTCTAGGGAAATGGAGAGGAGAAAATGGCAGGGGTTGGCCGAGCTTGAGTGCTCAAATTGGTGTGAGGAGGAGGGGGAGGAGGTGCCCTTTTATAAGGGAGGAGAGGGGCACCTTAGGAATATCTCAAAATATTATTTTATATTAAAGTCAAAATCGGTTTATAATGGTTACAAAGGGTCTTATTTCGAAGATAAGGTGGGGAAGGGTCGAAATCCTATCAACCAATAAGATTTAGACAAGTTTAGGGTATTATTTTAACCTTATCAATTAGATTTAACTCTAAGTTAAATAATTTAACTTTTACCATGTCTTTTTGTTTTCTTTCACTATATGGTTAATACACTTACTATAACATGCCAAACGAACCCCAAATTGTTTATTATTAATATATATATCCTTATCTAAGTCATTTGGCCGAACCTTAGATTTTTAGGAATAAAATAACAATTAATAATATAATATTTGATTTAAAAACTATTTTGTGTCAATTTTGACACTATTTGATATATGATTTTTGTAAAAGTCATAACAGAATTATATGTTCAAACCAAGTTGATTAAATCAACACTAATATATCATAGTAACCTATAAAATTAGTGGAATTCATAAAAAGTCTTAAATTACATTTATTTTGGTATTTATATTATCAATTATGTCAATATTTCATTAATAAGATAATTACTGCATCATCTTTGTGTCATAAATAAATTAAATTATTTGATGTCTAAAAATTACAAATAAAATACCATCATGTAGGAAATCTTTTTAGCTTTCTAATGAATATTTACAATCGAATTTATCTTATGTATAACCCCATATTAAAAATGATTTACTTATTAAACTTTAATTTTAACTATTTTAACCCTTCTTTAAATAAATTAATAATAAATGTCCTAATCTAATCCAAGTGGGCCTAAATGGTCATATTTTATTCCTAAGTTTTTTTTTGGTCGAATTACACTTGTCCAATAGAATTAGGACATGTGTTAGGGTAATATTAATATCATATTTACCCTTAGTTACCCTATTTACTATTAACCGCGGTAAAAAAAAGTAAAAAGTTACTATTCACCAAAAAATTATTTTTATCTCATTGAACCACATTTTACTTACTGATATCAACCGTGTCTGTCGGATTTTCGAAATTCCATTCACAGAAGCGGTAAAATTAAGTTTTATGCAAAATTCAGTTTTTAACCTACCACTTAGTGGTTTCACTATTCATCAAAAATTGAAAGTTTTCAGAAAAATACCAAAATTTCACCCTAGGCTAATTTCGATATTCTGAGTCCAAAAATGAAGTCCATTTTGAAAAATAAAATTTATAAAATTTCAAAAAGTGGTTATTACTATTCATAACGGCTAGTTTTAATAGCATATTGTTGTTTAGTGAAACTCGGTATTGCGTACGACGCAAGCTATCGAGGAAGGTCGCGATTGCGTGTAAAGCAATCCAAGAAAGTGTTGTGTAGAAAAAGATTCCTTTGATGATTTATATAACATAAAAGTCTTGGGTGTTACAAAATCCATGTTGCATTTCTTTATAGCCCAATATGCCCGATGCTCGACTTCCACTAGGAGATGACATGCTTTCCCAAAAACAATCCTAAATGGGGGCAAACCAATGGGTGTCTTGTATGCTGTCCTATAATCCCACAATGCATCATCCAAGCGCTTGCTCCAATCCTTCCTATTTGGCTGCACGATTTTCTCCAATATTTGTTTCAACTCACGATTTGAAACCTCAGCCTGGCCATTTGTTTGGGGGTGGTATGGTGTTGATGTTTTGTGTGTCACCCCATACTTTCTAAGGAGGGAAGAAAAATTCCTATTGCAAAAGTGTGTCCCTTGGTCACTGATGATGGCCTTTGGTACTCCAAACCTGCAAAAAATCTGTGCTTTGACAAAGTCCACAACAACATGAGAATCGTCAGTCCTGGTGGCCTTGGCCTCCACCCATTTACTCACATAATCAACAGCAACCAAAATATACAAAAATCCAAATGAACTAGGAAAAGGACCCATAAAATCAATGCCTCATACATCAAAAATCTCACAAAATAGTATAGGTTGTTGGGGCATCTCATGTCTCCTAGAAATATTCCCAGTGTATTAGCAACGAGAGCATGACTTACAAAACACATGGGAATCATGGAACAAGCTAGGCCAATATAATCCAGAGTCCAAAACCTTCCTAGCTGTCCTTTGGGGTCCAAAGTGTCCACCACAAGCAAGTGTATGATAGAAATGCAAAACAGACTCAAACTCATGATCGGGAACACACCTCCTAATGACTTGGTCACTACACATGCGCCATAGGTAAGGATCATCCCACACATAATACCTAGACTCACTTTTTAATTTTTGGAATTGATATTTCTCTAAATTTGCAGGGATTTCAGAGGCAACAATGTAGTTCACTAAATCAGGATATCAAGGATGCGTACCTGAGATGGAATAAAGATGCTCATCGAGAAAAGTGTCCTGAAGTGGTACCTGGTCCAAGGTGTCATCCTCTCGTGTGTGAGTAAGCCTACTCATGTGGTCCTCCACCAAATTCTCTGAACCCTTCTTGTCCTTTATCTCAAGGTCAAACTCTTGAAGAAGGAGCATCCAACGGATAAGTCGTGGCTTTGCATCTGGCTTCTTCAGGAGGTACCTCAAAGCTGCATGGTCAGAAAAAACAACTACTTTAGAGCCCAATAAATATGAACGGAATTTATCTAAAGAAAATATGACAGCAAGAAACTCCTTTTCCGTGGTTGTGTAGTTTGATTGGGCTGAATCCAATGTCCTTGATGCATAGGCAATCACATGTGAACGTCCTTCCACCCTCTGAGATAAGACAGCTCCAACCGCGAAGTTGGAGGCGTCACACATAAGCTCAAATGAAAGGTCTCACCGTGGGGGCTGTATAATAGGTGGAGTGGTCAGACGTTGTTTTAGCTCATCAAATGAATTCCTGCAAGAAACATCAAACACAAAATCAGAATCCTTTTGAAGTAATCTTGACATAGGAAGAGAATCTTACTAAAATCTTTGATGAAGCGCCGATAAAACTCTGCATTCCCTAGGAAAGATCTAACATCACGCACACATGTAGGATATGGAAGGGATAAAATAATGTCTATCTTAGATCTATCAACCTCTATCCCATGTTTTGACACTACATGCCCTAAGACAATGCCTTTCTCTACCATGAAATGACACTTTTCAAAGTTCAGGACCAGATTCTTCTCAATACAACGATTCAATACCTTTCCCAAACTCTTTAGACATTCATCAAATGAGGATCCATACACTGTAAAATAATCCATAAATACCTCCATGCAGGTCTCAATAAAATCAGAAAAAATACTCACCATGCATCTCTGGAAGGTACCTGGGGCATTGCAAAGTCCAAATGGCATCCTCTGGTAGGAAAATGTGCCAAAGGGACAGGTGAATGTAGTCTTATCCTGATCCTCTGGAGCTATAGAAACCTGAAAATATCCAGAAAATCCATCCAAGAAACAATAGTGTGTTTTCCCAGCTAGTCTCTCGAGCATTTGATCAATAAATGGGAGGGGGAAATAGTCCTTGCGAGTGGTCTGATTTAGTTTCCTATAATCAATACACACACGCCAACTGTTTTTCACCCTCATTGGAACTAACTCATCTTTCTCATTTTTAACAACAGTAAAACCAGTTTTCTTAGGCACAACCTGAATTGGACTTACCCACTGAGAATCTGAAATGGGAAAGATTATACATGCCTCGAGCAATTTCTCAAATTCTTTTTTAACAACTTCCAGGAGGGTGGGATTGAGTCTCCTTTGTGGTTGTCTCACCAGTTTAGCCCCATCCTCCAAGAGAATCCTATGCATGAAAATGCAGGGGCTAATACCTGATATGTCATCCAAGGTCCACCCAATCGCCCTGATGTTCTCCCTCAAAATATTCAAAAGCTTTTCTTCATGTTCAAAAGGGAGATTGTTAGCAATGATAACAGGTAATCTCTCACCACTCAATAAGTATGATTATTTCAGATTTGGTGGCAATGTCTTGAGTTCTAATGAAGGAGGGTGATGTATGGATGGAGAAATTGATGCAATAGACATATCTGCACAATGAACATTAGTATCAGAATATAAATCATCACAATCAGAGAATAAAGCACCAAATCCATCAGCATTCTCAATATCCATGTCATAATCAGAGTTCACATGATCAAAATCAGAATATGATTCCATTTCAAAATCAAATCTTAGAGAGTCTTGTTCCTTAAAAACGGGTGTAGAAGTACTCTTAGACATCAAACTAGAACCAATACTCATAATCTCCCTAAGCATAGGACAATCCAATTCCATGGGGTTTTTACTTGGTGGTTCAAAATGGGAGATAACAAAAACAGAATGGCCCTCAGAGGGGTACTTCATGGAATCCATAACATTAAATATCATAACTTCATCTCCAAATTCCATGAAAAGTGTACCCTCATTGACATTTATGATAGTTTTTGCAGTTTTGAGGAAGGGCCTACCTAAGATAATGGGGGCATGAGAACTTACCTGATCATCCTCCATGTTAAGAACATAGAAATCCGCTGGAAAGATCATGTCTCTTACCCGAACAAGTACATCCTCAAGGACTCCCGCTGGATATGTCGTAGCTCTATTCGCCAATTGCACCACTACTCTTGTTGGTTTCAACTCACCAACCTGCAAGGAAGAGAATACAGAGTGAGGCATCACATTTATTGAAGCTCCTAAATCACAAAGAGCATCATAGAAGTGCAACTCCCCTATGGTACATGGGATGGTGAATGTCTTGGGATCCTTGCACTTTGTTGGCATTGCTAGAGTTGGTGTAATGAGTGTCGAGACATTCCTTCCAAGATTGATCCTCTCATTTCCCTTGAGCCCTCTTCGATTGGTGCAAAGTTCTTTTAAGAATTTGGCATACCTTGGGATTTGCTTAATGGCTTCAAGTAGAGGAATGTTGATCTCCACACGCTTGAATGTGTCCAAAACCTCCTTTTTCATTGATTCTTCATCCATCTTCTTGGTTTGAACAACCCTGTTGGGAAAAGGAAGGGGTTTAGAAGTAACATCATCAATCTTTTTCTTACCTTTATCTTTCTCCTTGAATTTCTCATCAGTTGGTTTGGAATGTGGCTTCTCCGGAGTTGAGGTGAATCCCGGTGGAATGGTAGGTATAGATGTATTGTTCATTTTCTTCTCACTTCTCAATGTGATGGCACTGACATTCCCCTTTGGATTTGGAGTGGGTTGGGAAGGTAGATTTCCAGAATTCTTACTCACAAGTTCATGGAGGGCGGTGGCAATCTGGCTCATTTGAGTCTTCAGCTCCCTCAGCTCCGAACTTTGACTCTTCAGCTCATTCTGTTGATTAAGAACAATTTGCTTTAAAAGATCATCAGTATTAGAATCTACCTTTGGTGGAGGATTCCCTTGTTTCTTACTTGTTGATGTTTGAGCTTCAAATCTCCTTTGGGGTTGTTGGAAACCCTGTTGGTAAGGTGGAGGCTGCTGGAAGTTTGGTTGAAAAGGGGGCCTTTGTTGTTGTCCAGAGCCATACCTCATGTCCGGTTGATCTTTTCACCCTTGGTTGTATGTTGGAGCAAATGAATCAAACTTCTTTTGGGGATATGGTTGTTGTTGCTGCTGAAATGATCTCCCTGGAAATACTGTTGCGCAATCCTCTGTCTCTTGTAGTTGTGGGCAACAGTCAGTTGGGTGGCTTGTCTCAGTGCAAATGCCACAAGGCCTTGAAGGAGGGGGTAGGGATGTCTTTTATGCCAAATCAATTTGCCTCACCATAGTTGTCAATTCTTCTAACTTGGTATCAATCAAATGACTCTCAAGAGAAGAAGGACTTACCTGATGTACTCCCCTGATATGTGTTGTACCTCGATCACCAAATTATTTGGAGTTTTGGGCCATTTTGTCGATCAATGCTCGTGCAGCTATTGGTGTCTTGTCCACCAATGCTCCTCCAGCTGTAGCATCCACCATGCTCCTCTCCATGGGTGTGAGTTCTTCATATAAGTACTGAATGAGGAGTTTCTCACTGATTTGGTGATGCGGACAGCTTTCACACAACTTCTTGAATCGCTCCCAGTACTCATACATTGACTCCCCTTGTGCTTGCTTGATCCCCGATATCTCCTTTCGAATGGAAGTGGTCCTTGATGCTGGAAAAAAATCTCTGCAAGAAAAGACGTTTCAAATCGTTCCAACAAGTTACATCTTCGGGTTGTAAATAATACATCCAGTCTTTTGCAGCTCCATCAAGTGAGAATGGGAATGCTCTTAATTTGATTTGATCTTCAGAAACATTTCTTGGTTTAAGGGTTGAGCAAACCACATTAAATTATTTCAAATGTTTATTGGGATCCTCACCAGAGAGGCCATGAAACTTTGGAAGTAAGTGAATTAACCCAGATTTCAGTTCAAAGTCAGATTCAAGATTTGGGTATGCAATACAATTTGGTTGATAGTTAATATCAGGTGCAGCCAATTCTCGAATGGTTCTATTAAGTTCATTTCCATTGTTTTCAGCCATTGGTTCTTCTTTTATGTGTGAATTTGAATAACTTCCAATTCCAATGTTTCCAGAAGAGAGGATTTCACCAACTGGTTGAATATTGAAACTTCCCGTAGACTGAGAGTGTCTGATTTGTGCCCTAAGGCTACGTTCAATCTCAGGGTCAAGATCTAAGAGATCTTCGGGATTAGTTCGTGTCATAAATCAAATAAAAATTAAAATAAAGTGAGTGGACCATAGTAAAATAAAAATGAGAAGTTGAGTTGATGGTCCAAAAATAAAAGATGAGGATGAAAAAAAAATGAAAACTTGAGAAAGGGGAAAGATGAAAGAGAGAGGTGAAGAAAATAATAAAATGAAAAATAAAATAAATACCTCTAAATGGTTGAATAAATTACTTGCCTCCCCGGCAATGGCGCCAATTTGAAAGAGCACTTTCGTGGGTGCCCTCAAATGATTAGTGTGATTTTGGGGTACTTAGGTGCAGCAGAGTGGCTGACCAAGGTCGTCTCTCAAAGGAGGAAGTGAATTAAAACAACTTCTTAGAGGTATTCTAAAAATAAAATAAAAAGAGAATAAAAACACTAATTGAATGGATGGGGGTTGTTTATAGTTTATAGATCTAGAAGAAGTTTGCTGGAAGAAGATTGCATTTTTTTGTTTTTAATTTTGAAATGATGTTTGATTAAAAAGACACAACAAGAAGATGTTTTTTTAGAAAATATTTTAAAAGGCATAATCGATCTAACTCTACCTCTTCACTCTATTATTAATCATTATCATTTAAACTAACATTCACTTAATTATGATCCCTTAATTTGTTAAATCCCGAACCCTACGAGAATTAACTTTACCACGAAGATGAAGTGAATTTAACCCTAGACTAACTTCGGAACATGCAATCGCAACACCCTACTTTGATTGATGTTCTAAGATTAGCGTATGGTCAGTGATAAATTAAGGCACATAACCACTCTGGAAATGAGGATTAATTGAGTTTAGGGATTGTATTTGAACTCTACAAATTGATCTCGTGTGGTCTTGTATTACCGATTAAGATTACGCTCTCACAATTCACACAAATCCCGACCTCGCGCGTTTTGTGTTTATTGTTCAATTGCTTGCTTAGTTTAATTTAAATTGAAAAATCAATTAATAGATCATATTTAGTGAATTACAGTATATCATTGATTCAAAATAAATTAATGAAGAAGGTGAGAGGTAGATCGATTACTAAAAGACTACTCTTCCATGGGTGGCGTAATCATCGTAGTTTCGTTTTGCATGTGCAAAGGTTTATAATGGGCATAACCCAATAACGCTTCTACTCAAGAATTCCAAACCAATTAGGAAGATTAATAGAAGAAGAAATTTAAACAAAACATAAGAAAAGAGAAGAAATAAAAGAAGAACAAAGAAGTTTATTACACAAATGAAAACATTACAAAATGAAGAAGAGAAGGAGGCTTCGATGAGGGGATCCTTGCTTCAAGAGCTACCCCTCTTACAATGGTTGGAGAATTTGGGTGAAACAAATTCTTCACTACCTCCAATCTCCTAATGCACTTCCCAACCCCTCCAAATGAGAAAAACTCCAATTTATAGAGTGGAGGGGAGGCTAGGTTTAAAGAGGTTTCAAGTGTGAATGGGAAATCTCGGCCAAATATTTTAATACAAATTTCACCACCCATTTGACCACGAAAACGTGTGAACCAGCTCTCCTTCCAGAAGGATGATTTGTGGGAAAATGAATCTCCGAGATCCTCTCAAAATATGGGCTTAATCCAAGACCGGATGAAGAAGATATGGCCCAAATACAGAAACTATGTTCATTCTACCGAGTCCAGCCCACCATTGGATTAATGTCCCATTTACTCCATCCAAATGCCCTTTTTAGTTCTAGTGTCCTGAATTAAAGTTGAAGAAAATTAAGTTAGTAACACTGTTACAAAATTTCAAATTACAATAATAAATATAAAAATATTTATCTTCGAAATACTACAGTGCACTATAAAGGGTAAAACTGGAATTTTCACCAAATTTTCAAATGAATGATCAAATCCCAAATATTTTATAAATAAACATATTTAGCACAATGTGGGGAAATTATATCATTTATTATCAATAAAATATTCAACAAAATAGTTTTTTATCACAATCCCAAGTTCGCTCTCATGCTCTCCTACTCCTCTGCAACAATCATGTACCTGTATAAGGACTCTTGCCCCTATCGACACCTGCAGCAATATAGTCTGTTTGGGCCGAAGACATGACCCAAATAGGGTGTGAGAAATAAATCCTAGTAGGCAACCACCAAAGGCTCGTGCCCAACTGTCAGTGAAAATGTGCAACAACAGTGTGCAGTAGTAAATGCAATAAACTAAGCAGTACTCAAAAGTAACTAACTCTACCAGTTATATTTCCATTTTAATATTCATTTAACAATGCCAAGCATGTGATTTAACTTGGCAGGTATAACATATGAAAATCACCACGGCGAACATTCATGATAACATTGTCCTCGGACTTACAAACCTTACCCTCAGGTAATCAGAGTCACAACCCGTAGGTAATTTCCCACAGTCATAACAGATATTGCCCTCAGGCGTACGAAGTATCTCCCTCGGGCATAGAATCTACTTCCCTCAGGCATGAAAGGAGTTGCCCTCAGGCTAAACAGAACACTGCCCTCAGGCTAAATAGAACATTGCCCTCAGACTAAATAGAACATTGCCCTCAGGCACAAGTAACCGGGCCGAGTCCAACAGATAAGCACGCAATTATGTAAAATTCTTCTCAAGGCAATTTAAATCATTCTAAATTTTACGGTATACCCTCGGTTAACCTGGCCAAACGGCTAAGCCAAGGAACGCACCCCGAGGGTGGTCCTGGATCCAAGCAGTGATCCCAAACAGCAGTTCATAATTACATTCAATTACCTTTACAATTCTAGGTAGTTAAAACAGCCAAGGCCTCAGCCACACGACACCCAAACATGGGTTTGTAGCACAACGGTACACAAAAACACACAGCAGTTGGAATTTAAACACCAGACCACGTACCTCGATCATCTCTGATCGGTATACGTGAACAACACCTCTCGAATCGTCCAATAATGACGTAGATCTGGGATAAAATAATTCCCATTTAAACGCAAATAACTTCCCTCAGAGGAAGAATTGGTAAGAACAACGCAAGGAGAAGTGAGAACTCACCTGTACGGTTCCAACGTGATCGGTAGAAGCAGAAACAGATTCCTAGTGCGCGTTCAGCTGATCTCCAAAGCTCCGGCCGTCCTCCCGAGCTCCAACGACATTCTAAGCTTCCTCTGTGAACAGAGGAGGATACTGCCCGTTTTAAGCGAAAAAAAACAAACTACACAGCGTGTACTCTCAAGTACACACCGTGTACTTTTCATCATTTAACTATTCCTCTGGCGGCTATTTTTTCCACCGTTGAACTGTTCATCTGTCGACATGAGTACACGGCGTGTATTTCCAAATAAACGGCGTGTACTGTTGCTCAGCTGGCAGCTACTCCCACTGCCTTACTATTCACCTACCGACTGACTACACGGCGTGTAAATACCCACTACACGATGTGTAGTCATTTTTTTTTACATCTTTCATCACCGACAGGGCTACATGCCCTGTGTACTCATCTCACACGGCCAAAGTACACAGTGTGTGGAAAAGTACACAGCGTGTACCCACAAAATTTGAGATTTTTCCCCATTTTCCTTATTTTATCAAAAGCACTTAAGGAAAAAAAAGAAAAGAAGAAACATGTACCTCAAGAATAAGAACCGTGTTCTTACACTTTTAAATGTAAATGATAAAATAATTTTATTTTTTTAAGTGTCAGAAATTTCACTGCAATTCAACTATGAATTTTCCATCTGCTGTTATTTTTAATAACTAAAGTTTTTTGTACATAAAAAGTTAAATTTCTCATACTGAGAATTTTACGGTAATATAAACTTCATTTTTAAATTTCAAATGTCAAAATTAATCTAGACTGAGTTTCTAGAAGTTTTCTAAGAAGTTTCAATTTTTTAGTATTTGATAAATAGTGTTTTTGATGAATAGTGTTTTTGATGAATAGTGTTTTTGATGAATAGTAAAAAAATATTATTAAATAAATTTTTCTCTGAAATGATTTTCAAAAATCGGACATACATGGTTGTAATCAGGGTGAAAATGTGGTTTAATAAGATCAAAATAATTTTTTGGTGAATAGTAACAATACCCTTCGGAATAGTAATTTTATCCTTATGAATGGTAATTTAACCAAGAGAATAGTAACCTCACCTCATGAAGTATGAATATATTTTATTCATCTTAAGTGGTAATGTGATATACTTATATCATAGTATAAATAATTAAATGTTTTAGAAATTATTAGTTAAGTATTATTATTTTATTTATTTAATTTAATTTAAAATTAAATTAATTTTTATAAAATGGAGTTCACTTTTAAAATTGTTAGTTAAGGGAATTCTCAAACTTCTCTTTTCCTTTCAAATTCTCTTTTATGTGGTATGTCTTTCAAATTTTCATACCATGTTTATAAGGACCCGGCCTTATTATATACATAATCTTGAATTTAGTCAAGAAAACACTTCCTTTTACATTAAGGATCTTTGCAAGTTTAGAGCTTTAGAGAATTGGGAAATAATACATTCATAACATTACACATTGTTACAGAGTGGATACCATAAAAACAATTCCATTTTTTCAAAATTTAAAACATTAAAACTTAAAACATGATTCCTTGACAATTCTTCAACATTTAACATGGCTTCCTTCTTTGTCTTACACATCCATTGACCTGTGAAAATCATTTAAAACTTGGGATGAGCACAAAAACTCAGTAAGGGATATAAAAAGAAGGAAAGAACACATTAGTCCTTGAATACTTGTAACATATGAAATCATTTTCAAAAGACATACTTATCACCTGTATATATATACTTACATTGTGAAACATGAGATTTCCAAAATACCTAAGAACATAAGTAGAACCATAAAGGTATCTTGGGGCATTACTTACATAACCTTGTAACCCTCTCGGCTACCTTATAATTTGTAACCCTCACGGCTACCTTACTATTTGTGTAATCATCGCAGTTACACTTGGAGTAACCATATGGATGATCTCCAACTTACACATACTCAATGCATTGGAGGAAAATATAGGTCTCACCCTTCATCATAAACAATTCCCAAGAACCAAAACATAATCATACAACATGAATAATTCCATAAAAACATTGCTTTGGAATTTCGTAAAACCGGATTTTAAAAAAGTTAAAAAGGAAAGCCACTTATAAATTACATACAATTGAAGAGACGCTTAATAGAGTGGATGTAATATGTATGTACACTATAAATACACATAATTCAATATAATATAAACAAAGTTCATCAAACAAACAATTTTAATACCATGATTTCCATGATAGGTTCATGATGGATGTTCTTGTTGATTGGAAGTGAAACTCCAGAATTGAAATGGAAAGGTATTTACATATTTCAAGTACCATAATTTATACCATTTATCATTTTGATGTTTTATATGAGGATGATTCATAAGTTAAAACATTAATGATGTTCGTTTAGATCATTTTAGTGGTTCTTTGTTAATAACATCATTTTGTCTTATAAATTAAAACCATGAGTACAAAAGAATTCCAGAACCATGGATGAGACATAATACATATATTATAACCTGGCTCAACCATAGAAATGGTTTTATGACCAGACTTGAAAGAGTTAATGAAAATTGAAATCACATCGTCCACGATCTCGGTAATTCGACACATCACGGACAATGTTTTTATTCCTTGAATAAGTGGAAGAGGAGAATAAGAATGATGATGAAATTTCCATGAACATGAGAACATCCATAATATACATGATTTCTAGATTCTTGCCTCTTAGGTAAGAGGTGATGAGGAAAGAATAAGAAAAGAAAGGAACTCAAAATAAAAGAATAATTGAAAAATCCCTTACAAAAATTTGAGAGTCTAACGACTATGCAACATGGTTTTAGAAAATATTAAAAAGAGATTGGACATGGGTCACCCATCCAGAAATGAATCATAATACAGAATAGATCAAGAATAAAAAAGGAAATAAGAACATGGTATGGGAATTTGAAAACTATACCACATAAAAGAGAACTTGAATGGAATTGACACACCGAAACTCAAAACTGTATTTTTTTTTATTCATAGAAAAATCAACTGTTTTAGAAAAATCCTCAAAGTTCACCCTAACTATTTATCAACGTGTAGAATTCAAAAATGAAGTCCAATTTTTGAAAATAATTTTCAAATTATTTTTAATTTAATTTTTAAATAAAATCATACTTAATTCAAAAAATAATTATTCAAAAACTATAACTGCTTTTATATCATATTGAAAAATTAATCAAGATGTCATTATCTTAAAGCCTTAAGAAAATAAAATAATAATACAATTTATTATTCATTATGGTCATAACTATTCATATTACTATTCATAAGGGTATGTTATTATTCACTAAAAAACAAGTTTGCTTCAATAGAATCTAAATAACATTCTGAACACAATTGTAGATGATCATTTTTTGAAATTCAAAACATAAAAAGAAGTAAAATTATGTTTAAAGGCTACTTATAAATATCTAATTTAAACAAAATTTCAAGCATTTATTTTTAAAAAACCTTGGGGTGTTACAATATTCTTATTTCCATTTTATTCTCTCCCTCTACTATATTATGAGTCCTTTATGAATGGGTGACTCTTGTCCCCTCTTTTTAATATTTTCTAAAACCATGTTGCATGGTCGTTATACAGCAGAATTTTCCTCTCAAAATCTCACTCTTTTTCTCAAGAAATTCTTTTATTTTCTTTATGTGAATACCCAAACCTATTTAATTTCTAGGGGTATTCATCAAGACATAAAAATGATTTATTTGATTCTGGAATTGACATACATAAAACCCTCATTCCCTTTCCATGGGTTATAAATGACATAATGATCATGTTTTTTAGCATTTTTTAAAATGACATGATTTTGATATGAAACTCATGTCTTTTATTCTATTTGGGTTATTTATAAAATGTTTGATTATAATATATGTGGCTCACATGAATATAAAGACATACTATGGGTATGCCCTGATAGCATTCTAATGCATTGTGTACAGAAATTAATCTCTAAAGATGACAAGTTTTACGATACCTTGGTGAATAACCATGGTAATTTTTATGACACTTTGGGGATGGACCTTGGTGATATTCTTATGAATATCTAAATTAAATGTTGTGGCCACATTTGAAAATTATGATTCATGTTATTTTCATTATGATATGTCAGATAATTTGTAATTCTAACTCAAACCGATAGAATGAATTAAACCCTTATAAAATAAGTTTGAAAATAAATCCCTTACAAAATCTTAAAATTAAAACTTGAAAATAACTAAATGCTGAATTATAAAATAAATTATATAATCTAATTATATACATCAAACACATGTCATTTTAAATAAATGATCTCATACTAAATATCAAGATTGCCTTAAAACTTTAACAGTATATTCCCTTACACCAAACCAGATTTAAACATAATTTTGATAAAGTAAATATAAACTTAAAAGATTTAATTGAAGAAATCCCTTAAAAAATCATGGTAGACACCCCCTTAAAATTTCTTCTTCCTATTGAAATTGAAATAGCCCTCATAAAAACTCCCATAAGTGGAAAATAGAAAATACTGAAATACTCTCAACGAAAAAGTGTGAAACTACTCTCGATGACTCCCCATTTCCATCCCTCTGCAACAGGCACTGCTTATATAGCTATTTCAAAATACTGCTGATAAACTAAAAAATATTTATCATACTTACCCCAAATACAGTCATAGAAAAAACTGTTTAGAAATCTACAAACCAAACTAAATTCAAAGAATGCAAAGTAATTCAATTAATAAAACTTATCTTTTGTTATGTGCTAGAAAAAAATACCAAAATGAATGTGACTGATAACAACTTGATTGTAGAAGAGAGGAAGTTTTAAACAGACTGATAACAGGATCACTGATTCGATTCAAATTGTCAAAATATCTTCAAGATGCATCAGACCACACCCACACACATATCAATCCAAAATAAAGTTGTTGACAAAAAATACGAGTATCAACATCCGATCTTAAGCACCCACAGAAACCGACGAATAAAAAATGAGTGATATTCAGTAACAAGATAAATCGAATCTAGAATGAGATTAGGTTGTACAAAAAATTAATAAAGAAAACCTACTCGCGATACGGGATAGATTTCCAAATCCGCGGGTCATTTTCTCCAAAATCTTGTTCGGATCCTCTACACATTGCAGATCTGGACTCCGAACTATCTACTACGCGCTCACCCTGAACGATTCAAACCCTCAGCTGGACTACATCTCAGCGCTCGCCTTCCTCCTATGCTAGCACTGGTCTCATCCTTCAACTCCACCTGGCCTCTCAAAGATAAACGAACCAGCCCTGAACTCTATTACTGAAGACGAAGACGATCTTGGCCTCACTCGACTTGATCCACTCCTCGTTGTCGAAAGTCGAAGTCTCCCAAGACCTGAATCGAAGAAACCCTCTTGATGCCTCTTGATTTCACGAACCTCTGAAACCTAAAAAAACCTTCTTCTTTTTAATTTGATTTATCATCATTTTTTTAAAATAATCATTTATTATTATTATTATCATCTTATATATATAAATTCATTTATAATTCCATTATATAATATTTTCAGGTTAAAATTTTAAATGTAAACTATTTTCTATAAATTATAAGTTTGTTTTTTAAGGAATTATATATATATATATATATATATATATATATATATAATAAAATCACATATATATGTATTTATAGTTATCTTAATATCATGTACATTAATGAAGTTACCTTGTAATTAATCTTATACAATAATTACTTTAACATGTTTTAAACATAACTTTATCAATAGGTATAAAATATTAATAAAAATTATAAATGTTTTATAAAACTAACTATTAAAGTTACTTATAAAATGTGACATGTATAAATTTGAGTACTTATAATTCTTCTTCATTTTATTTTAAGTGTTGAATTTTAATTCCTTTAATCTACTTATTAAAACAAATGTTCTATAAACAAAATATTATTTCAAGTTAATAATTTAATAATTAATGACACTTAACATATCTTAGTTGTTAACTTGTTGTGTATCTTAATTAACTAATAAAACTTTATTTAATAGTCGCTGCAACTTTTTCATTAATGTTTAATCGGACCGTAACATAACCCGGGACGAACCCTAACCACAAATATCCATCATCGACGCTAGGATCTGACTTCGTCGGACTCCACCTCGACCGCGGTCGACACTGCTCAAAGCGCCTCCTCCTAGCTCGGCGGCTCAACTCCGGCCCTTCCCTTAGCATCAACCTGTGTTACTCTCGTGACTCCTCTTAGTGGAGTGGCACGTCATGACTCCAACAACTGCTCACGGCCCGCTGAAACCCTAATGGCACACCCCCAGCACTGCGATTTCAAACCCCCAAAACCCTCTGTCCCTAGCGCAATCGGACTTCCCCCCACCCTTAACCACATTTCCTTTTCTCTTTCTTTTATTTTATTATTATTATATATGTAATTTTTATTTAATAAACTTTATAAAAGTTATCATAATATTATAAGTTTAATTTCTACATTAAAAGTTACAAAAAAAATTATAACCTAATAATATTTTATATAAAAAATAATATTCATTTTATTAAAACATTTATTAAAAAAATTATATTTGTATAATAAAACATTTTATTTTGAATATTCAATATTCATTTATTAAATTGTACTATTTTAAAATTTTAATAGATTGAAAATATTAATAATACATTTCTTTACTTATATTGGATTAAGATAACGCTACTTCAAATATTTGATATTATTAATATTTCGACATATAATACTTTAAAATAATAATTTTAAATTTCATTTACAATCTCAATATCTAATTAAAATAAAATTATAATTTTATAATAGTATTAGTTTTATACTATATTCATAATTTGATATAATTCAAAACTAATATACATGCTTATATATATATATATATATCATATTTTGAAAATAAAAAACAAATTAACTATTTTCACATATTAATATAATTATCAATTAAAATTTTTTATTAAATAAAAATTTTGATAAAAATAAATTCTATTTAATAAAAATAGGTATTTTAAAATATTCTTTAAACAAAGTAAAATTATATTTTCTTTTAAAATAAAATTGAAAACTATACTTATAATTAAATAAAACAATTAATTTTAATTATTATTTTAAATAAAATTGTCTTAAAAATATTTAAATTATAAATAAATCCATCTAATAAAATATTTTCATAATAAAATTAGATTTAGAATTTATGGGCTATTGCATTATTCACGACCCGAAACATGTTCTTTTATTTATGGATCTCTTTCCTCCCAATAATTTTTTATTATGTTTTATAATATAAGCACATAGAGTGACTTCATTTCATGAGAGCATCATACATCTTGCATAAATTTGGATTAGTTCGACTATGAAAATAATGTTATATACACATTTAAGAATAGTTTTTTTTAATAAAATATATGTTCAACTGAAAAAAAATTAGTTTTTGGACCCAAATTGTACTTTTCAGAAATGATATAATTATTATAATAAATTAAGGTATTATGAATAATGATTCTTTTAATGAAATAGTGTGATTAAAACACCCCCTTTTAAATGTAAATGATAAAATAATTTTATTTTTTTAAATGTCAGAAATTTCACTATGCAATTTACTATGCATTTCCATCCACTATAATTTTTTACAACGAAAGATTTTTATACATAAAAAGTTAAATTTCTCATATTTATTATTATGGTTATATAAACTTCATTTTTGAATTTCAAATGTCAAAATTAATCTTGGCTGAATTTTTAAAAGTTTTCTAAGAAATTTCAATTTTTTAGTATTTGATGTATAGTGTTTTTGATGAATAGTGTTTTTTTGATGAATAGTAAAAAAATATTTTTTTTATTGTATATATTTTTCTGTGAAATGATTTTTGAAAATCGGACATACATGGTTGTAATCAAGGTGAAAATGTGGTTCAATAAGATCAAAATAATTTTTTGGTGAATAGTAACTTTACCTTTTGGAATAGTATTTTTACCCTAAAAAATGTATATAATAAAAAAATATTTTTTACTATTCATCAAAAATACATTATTCATCAAAAATACTATTCATCAAATACGAAAAAAACGAAACTTCTTAGAAAACTTCTAAAAATTCAGCCTTGGTTAATTTTGACATTTGAAATTCAAAAATGAAGTTTATATTACCATAATAATTCTTTAAGTATGAGAAATTTAACTTTTTTTGTATAAAAATCTTTAGTTATTAAAAATTATAGCAGATGGAAAATGCGTAGTTAAATTGCATAGTGAAATTTATGACACTTAAAATAATAAAATTATTTTATCATTTACATTTAAAAGGGGGTGTTTTAATCACGCTATTTCATTAAAACAATCATTATTCATAATAACTTAATTGATTATAATAATTATATCTTTTTTGAAAAGTATAATTTGGGTCCGAAAAGTCTATTTATCAAATTTTCCTCAATTGAACATATATTTTATTAAGCAAAACTATTCTTAAATGTGTATATCACATTATTTTTCAAAGTTCTACTAATCCAAATTTATCCATGATGTATGATGTTCTCATGAAATTAAGTCACTCTATGTGCTTCTATTGTAAAACATAATAAAAAGTTATTGGGAGGAAAGAGATCCATATATAAAAAAAAGTACATTTTTTCAGGTTGTTACAGTTAAAAAAGAAGTTAAGAGGCTGTGAATAATGAAATGTTTCCTGAGTTCAATATTGATCAAGAAAGTGTACTAAAATTTCATACAAGATTATGTGTTCCATCCATTCTAGAAATAAAGAAAGAACTGGTGGATGAAACTCATAGTTCTACATTCTCTATACATCCTCGAAGCACTAAAATTTATAGGGACCTTCATGATCATTATTGGTGGGATAATATGAAAAGGGAGATTGTTGACTGCACTAAAAGATTCTTGGTGTGTCAACAAGTGAACGCAAAGCAACAACTTTCTAAATGGGTATTGCAACCACTACTCATATCAACATGGAAGTGGAAGAATATCACTATGAATTTTGTCACTGGTCTCCCAAAAACATCCAAATGAAAAAAATATGATAAGTGCCTTATATTATATTGTACACAATAAAACCATATCACTTTAATAATGAAGTGAATATAAAAGGAAATGTGACCATCTAGATTAGACTGTTATATGATTGTTGGTCAATTATGACCATTGGTCAAAATGACCATTGGTCAAAATGACCATTGGTCAATATGACCATTGGTCAATATGACCATTGGTCAATATGACCATTGGTCAATATGACCATTGAAAATTATACTCTTGGTAATAATTTTAACGTTATAATTAGTTCTTATAAGTAGAAATGACAAAGGATGATTAATGTAGAAAGGAGAAGCGATAGCCTCAACCAGTAGAGTCGTGTCGTATGAAGCTCATTTGTCAGAACTTGGTAGGGAGGTATCATCACTCGGGTTTGCCTTGACCAAGCTCAAGTCGAGCTTCAATAAGTAAAACTTGGACGAAATTGCCAACAGGAGAAGTTCAAGTTAGTGGAAATTACCAATCAGACAATGTTAGCTGAGTCACTCCATGAATCCATCACTATTGCACACATTACCCTTAGGTCATACGCGGGTGTTATAAGGGGTAATGTGTCCAAGCCTTAGTTACTTAAATGTAATTCCATTGTATAAATAAAATTGATATTCCATCAATTTCATTTTAATAATAGTTTTGTTTAAATATGAAAATTTTGATAAATTAACTTTTCAGACCCAAATTGCACTTTTAAGAAACGGTATAAATTTTTATAATAAACTAAGGTATTATGAATAATAAGTATTTTAATGAAATAGTATGATAAACACATTTATTTAAATATAAATGATAAATAATTTTATTATGACCTTGAGAATTTCTAAGTGTTAGAAATTTTACTATACATATTCAACTAGCTATTTTTTTAATAAATAAGGATTTTTTAGTTAAAAGTTAAAATTCTCATATTTTGATAATTATTATGACCAAATAAATATAATTTTTTAAATCAATATGTCAAATTTAGGTTAGGTTGAATTTATGAGTATTTTTTAAAATATTTTATTTTTTCATGAATAGAAAAAATACAATTTTGGGTTTTCTGTATGTTTAATGGCTTTATAATTATGTCATGATGATGTAATAATTAGTTAACCACAATCCACAACTTGAAAAGTGTTATTTATTAATATAAAGTATTTAAATAGATTTTAATCGATTTTCAAACCTGTAAGTTACTTTCCAAAGTCTAAAATGGAAACTTTAATATTAAAAATCTTATTTTATGAAAACTTTGTTTTTCCTTCCCAAAAGAAGTAATATAACATGTTTTTCGATTATTTTGGACTAAAATAACATAAAATATGCCCCAAATATCCAAATCCATGGGAAAAATCCATGGGATAGCCCATGGTTTTTCATTTTTCATAACCAAGATTTCAAAGGCCTATATTTGGAAAATTATTAAACAAATTCTCCACTTTTGCTATAAATACTCACCCATTTCTCCATTTCCTTTCACTCACAGTCCATCACCCACAAAGATCTGGTAGTTTTACCTCCCAATGAGCTCCCCCAAGGTGTTTCAAGCCCCCAAAATCTCAATCCTCGTGTTTTAGAAGTATCTCTTCAAGGTAAAAGAATTATCCTTCTTTTCTCTTCGATTCAAGAAACTCTTTTCATATATTTCTTCTAAATGTTATGGTCACTCTCCTCTATTACCCTTCTATTCATACTCTTACTGTCAAATTATGTTTTATGAATGGTAGACCCTTGTCCCCTTTTATTTTACCCTTATTCAAAACCACATTTTATACTCATTTGCTGAATTTACTTTTCAAAAATTCCCTCTTCTCCTCAAGAAATTCTCTTTTAATTTATTTTTGTGAATACCCAAGTCTATCTTTTCCAAGGGTATTCACCTAAATGTCAAAAGGATTTATTTGATTCTGGGATTAACATACATGAAACACGCATTCCCTTTTCCTAGGTTGAAAATGACATAATGATCATGTTTTTAAGCACTTTTGAAATGTCATGATTTTGATATGAAACCTGATTCTTTTATTCTCCACATGTTGTTTATAAAATGTTTGATTATGATCTATGTGACTCATATGAAACTAGGACATATTAAGGGTGCACCCTGATAGCGCTTCAATGCATTAGCTCAAGAATTTCTTCTCTAGAGATGACATGTTTTACAATACCTTGATGAATAACATTGGTAATTTTCATTTATGACAAATTGGTGATTAACCTTGGTGATATGCTTATGAAAATCTAAATTAAATATTCTACACATTTCCATGTTATGACTCGTGTTCTTTTTATTATGATACGACTCTTTTTTCATTGTTCATGCCACTATGATATTCCTCACGAATATATGTAAATTGTTTCCCTTACTGGGTCATATGCTCACCCCTTTCTTTTGATGTATGTCCTCAGGTTATGAGATACAGTAAATGTATTTAGGATAAACCTATGAAGAAGTCTTTCAAGGGGATAGAAGAATGTTTTATATTTTCTTGTATTATGTTCCTAATTTTCAAGAAACTAAACTTTAAAAGATCCTCTATTTTGTACTATGTAATGAAAAATTTATGTAATAAAAAGGCGGGATGTCATAGCGATGGTGGTCGAATCGCGGTGCATGGCGGGACGACACCCCGGTGAACAACCGGTGGGATCGGGCCTGGCGGCCACAGGGCACGGCAGAGGGTCTCGACCGGAGGGGTCTGTCGCGGAGGAGTCGGGGTCAGCGATTGGGGCGCGGGTCGCTCAAGAGAGGGCAGTCGAGGGCAGCAGGCGTTCTTCCAAGGAGGATCCGCACAGGCCGACAAACAAGGGGACAAAGGGGGGCTTGGTTTTTTTAAAACAAATTAAGCTTTTGACTAAAAATTTCCACACCCAACAATTTTCCCGATGGTATCTTAATCCATCCCACCCACATTCAAAAATCTACATCCTATTGAATAGTCTGTAGAAAAATTAATAATAACTATTGTTTAAAAATTATTATTAAAAAGCACACTAGTTGAAAAATATTTGGTGGTCGTAATCACTATTCCGACGACCAGAATCCCATCGATTATCAGATTCACCGAAAAAAAAACTTCAGGTTATAATAACATATATATATTAAAATTATATGTTCTTTATAATTAACCTGTAAAAATTGATATCAAACCGCATTAAAAAAATTGGATGGTCGCAGACTGACCATCCAGTGTCGGATTGAAACACTTTTTGCGGTGTTGAGACCAGAATGACACCCTATTCAAAATTTAAATCAAATTTAAATTTTTCTTGACTTAAAATCTCCACGTGTCCCTCTGATACCAATTGAATGTATCGGGGTGCACAGCGGAAGTCGGTGGGCCAGAGATTTAATATTTTTCACCAATGATTGACTTAACAACGTCATCATCGGTGATGCACTACCCCGGTATAAGCCCAAGGATCACACGTAAAAAAATAAGCACAAAAACTTAAACCATAAATACCTGGTTCAAAACAAAGCCACGCTCGACATCTACTTGTCGTCGGCAATCACTGCACGAAGAATCTAAATTCGAATTCATCTAGATCATCCACACGTACTTCAAAAATCTGCAAGAGCATCGATCGTCGAATTCTAGGTGCTAGCGCGGAGATCCGACGATGCCTTCGACGTTCCAACGATCACTGCATTAACGTACCTTCGATGCATGAGGGATAGCTCGATCTGATCACTTAGATCCATAACTTCTCTCTCTAGAAAGCAGGATAAGAGAGAGAAGCTCTCAAGAGCTTTCCATGAATAGTTTTTGCGAGTCTCTTCTCACTCTATTTATTATGTGTTATGAAATTACCCGGAAATGGCTCCCCAACCCCCAAATATTTAACACTATATAAATGACATATTATGACTCTTGTTTTGAGTTATAAATATCATTTATATTTTTATCATTTTCTTATAATATAATAAATGTATTACGTGATAAAACATGATCCATTAACTCGACTCGTCATTCCCACAAATATTAAATGAACCTTGAATATTTTAAATTAATATTCATTCATATAATGTTTTCCATGTATTTACTTTAAAACTTGTAAATACATATAATAAATAAATTCAATGACAATTATTCTTAACTTGAATAATATAAATTTATTTATTCCTTTAGTAGTCATACATTCTTGGACAAATCTCATACCCCAGTGGTAGGTCCCACCATGTCTTATATACATATTCACCTAAATAGAGCAGATTCTTGAATACGCTATTGTGTGTGACCCTCTAGACCCTTATCTTGATAGTAGTGAATAGTATTCACAGAACAAAAGTGGAGTTGAGAAACCCATCAAAGCCCCTAAAGAGTTTAGGAGTAGTCATGGTAATGAAAATCAACCTACGACACACATCGTGTAATATAATCTCTATCTAGAGATATCTCATAAAGCAGAACACACATGCATGTCATTGTCTTTTCTTACTTTATTATTTGTTGATCTAACTGGACAGATTTACCTTGAACTACCATGGACATAGATTTATCAATATACTATCATACTGATCAACCAGGCTCAGGATATATTACTTCCTCAACTCGAAAGTGACAAATTCTTGATTATTCAACCATTTTCATGCCACCAATGACGCACCCAACACATGCTACCTCATCATGATTTCATTATCATGGTTTTTGTCTTGCATCAAAGTATGTGATCAAATGACATACTAATAATGATCTCAAGTCAGGAGACCAATACATATGTCTGTAGATAGAAATAACCAATGATACTCGAAACATGTGGTTTTCCTATTGGCGGGTTTGTCCTCATGATCTCAACTACTAGAGATCATCAAGTACGAACTTCATGAGAAAAGTATCAATGCTTATGAGCCTCCAACACCTAATAATCAGAAATCATCTTTGTCCAGTCAGAATTATGTATCTATACCATAAGGCATATATTTAAGATTAATGTCAGAGTATCTTGAGGTTCTCATTAGAGCTTGGGATCTGATATAACCTTTTGATACGACAATTAATCTATGGACATTACCATTTAATAGTGGATCCAGAAATGTCTACACTATAATGGTAAGTAAACATCATGCATATCTCATTTTATACATGATATGGTAATCAAAAGTGTTATTCAAGTTGGGTCTACGGAACTCACTATTACAACACAAGGCATCGCATAAACAAAACCTCTCTGCACAGTTTGGCAGCACGTTTTTCTAACTGTGCGCCTACCATGCAAAACAACACTGGAAGTCCTCTGCAACATCTCACACAATTTTTCTACAATTGTGTGCAAGTCGTGCATCCTGGACCAGCCACTCACCCCACACAATCTGCTCAAGAATCTACACGGTTTGATCTTAACCGTGCGCAAGCCATGCAAACCAAACCATGCAAGAACAAAAGGAACTAAAAATGCCCCGAGCTTCAAAGGGTCACACGATTTGCACAAAGTCGTGTACACCAAACCGTGCACTGGGCCAACCATCCCCCTTTTATTGGGAGAAAACCTCAACTCCCTCATAAATGCAGTGAAACCTCTTCAACTCCCTCATTAATGTAGAGGAGCCTCTTGAGCTTCAACCACATTAATTGTGCCAACCATCCCCCTCTTAATTATGCCAACGCACCACTTAATTGAGCCAATTTAATTAGTCCAATTTTGAATTGTTCCAATGATTAAATTGGGGAAACACTTTTTATTATATTGGCTATCTCTTTTATTTTGGTGGGTTTTTCTTTTGAGAACATTAGTTGGCAAAGGAGAGAGAGCACTTGGTGGGAGAAAACTCTCCAACGAAGAACGCGTTCTTCCACGAAGAACGCTCCGCCGACGAAGAACGTCAACCTCGACTTCGAGCTTCTTCCTCGGGACTTCTTTGGACTCAGCTCGACGGCGCGGCACGGCTCGGCTCGGACGGCGGCGCGGCTCGGCTCGAACGACGACGCGGCTCGGCGGACGGCGGCTAGGCTCGACTCGGACGACGGGTCGGCCAGGGCGGTGCGGCGTGGTCGCGGGTCGGCCAGGGCGGCGCAGCAAGGCCGCGAGTGGCGGCACCATTGCCTTCGCCATCTTCGTTGCCTTCCTCCATTTCAAAGAACACATCAAAGAAGAACGGCGGAGGGGTCGGGTCATGTTTGTTTGGCCCACACTTCTGCGTTTAGAGTGGTAGCAAGTGGTTCACAAAGAACAAAGACGGCAGTGTGGCTCGACAGACGGCGGCGCGGCTCGGCTCGGCTCGAATGGCGGCGCGGCTCGGCTCGACTCAGACGGCAGCGCGGCTCGATAGATGGCGGCACGGCTCGGCTCGGACGGCAGCGCGGCTCGGCGGACGGCGGCGCGGCTCGGCGCGGACGACGAGTCGGCCGGGGCGGCGCGGCGTGGCCGCGGGTCGGCCGGGGCGGCACAGCGAGGCCGCGGCTGGCGGCACAGTTGCCTCTGTCATCTTCGTCGCCTTCCTCCATTTCGAAGAACACATCAAAGAAGAACAGTGGAGGGGTCGGGCCATGTTTGTTTGGCCCGCACTTCCACGTTTAGAGTGGTAGCAAATGGTTCACAAAGAACGAAGCATGAACGTGAAACCATAATCTTCTGCAATGTTTGTTCCCAACCCACACAAGAAAAGAAGGGAGTACATGAAAAGAATCATCACGCAAATAAACCACTACCTCGTTCGCTTGATGATGTTGGCGCAAGGAGGTAGTACGGTCCTCGATTCATCGTAGATGAAGACGTCCCACGTCGGAAGAAGTCCCGAGGAAGAAGCTCGAAGTCGAGGTTGACGTTCTTCGTTGGCGGAGCGTTCTTCGTGGAAGAATGCGTTCTTCGTTGGAGAGTTTTCTCCCACCAAGAGCCCTCTCTCCTTTGCCAACGAATGTTCTCAAAAGAAGAACCCACCAAAATAAAACAGATAGCCAATATAATAAAAAGTGTTTCCCCAATTTAATCGTTGGCATAATTCAAATTGAAAATTAAATTGGCTCAATTAAGTGGTGTGTTGGCATAATTAAGAGGGGGAGGGTTGGCACAATTAATGTGGAGGAAGCTCAAGAGGCCCCTCCACATTAATGAGAGAGTTGAAGAGGTTTCCCTAAATTTATGAGGGAGTTTAGGTTTTCTCCCAATTAAAAGGGGGGTTTCAAGGGGGTTTAATCCTGGGTGGTCCCCACCACCATAACCTCTCATGGGAGGTTAGGCTCAGGTGGTCCTCACCACCATAACCACTCATGGGAGGTTAAGGTCTGTTGGTCCCCACCACCATCTTCCACAAAGAGGTTGGTTACAACAAAATAAAATAAAACGGGTGTTTATTTTATTTTATTATTTCCACAAAAAACACAAAAACTAACTTTCACCATCGACCAACTGTCGTCGAGGTGAAAGTCTCCTAAGTGAAAATCGGCACTGCGAGTTCAACTGTGTCATCAGATTTCAATTCCGAGCACCGGTTCAAAAAGTTAGAAAAACTCGCTCGTACGTTTACTGAACGTACTCGAACAAAACTTCACAAATTGATTTCGGGAACACCGGGCCTCGGAATCATGTGCCGTCAATTTTCATGGACTTGTAAAATTCCCATAAATTTAAAAAAAAATACATGAAAATTTTGGGTCTTTACATTCTCCCCACCTCAGGGCTCTACGTCCCTGTAAGCCACAACTCAAACTAGGTAAACAAGTGGGGGCACTGAGAACGCATCTGAGTCTCCCGCTCCCATGTGCTCTCCTGGAAGTTCCC
Source organism: Viscum album (assembly GCA_963277665.1). Taxonomy (NCBI): domain Eukaryota; kingdom Viridiplantae; phylum Streptophyta; class Magnoliopsida; order Santalales; family Viscaceae; genus Viscum; species Viscum album. The sequence goes on along the minus strand of OY728156.1, from coordinate 255,477,914 downwards.
CTGCTGTCAGCGAACGCGCACCAGAGGTATCGATCGTCCACAAAGGACTCGCTCCTGTCGATCCTCAACCTATACTGGAACCTCCATCAAAGTCGCCTCATCGTCGATGTCCAGCTCGCCATGGTCGATGATGTGAGAAATGTCGTGCACGTATCTCCTCAGCTAGGATACGTGGAAACGTCGTGCACCCGGTGCAACTGAGATGGAAGAGCTAAGCGGTAAGATACCTCGCTAACTCTGCTGAGAACCTGAAAAGGTCCGATGAACCTCAGAGATAACTTGATGTCTCGGCCAAATCTCCACAAACCTCGTCGAGATGAGACCCGTAGAAAGACGTGATCGCCATCCTCGAACTCCAAAGGTCTCTGTCCCCTGTCAACATACGACTTTTGGTTGCTCTGTGCAGTCTTCATCTGCTCTTGGATGATCTACACCTTTTCTGTGGTACCCCGAACCATCTCTGGTCCCACGAGTGCTGACTCCCCTGGGTCAGTCCAGCACAAAGGTGATCTGCAAGGTCGCTCGTACAACGCCTCGAAAGATGTCATCCCAATGATGAAGTGATGGCTGTTGTTGTATGCAAACTCCACCAAAGGCAAGTGATCCTCCCAACAGCGACCGAAGTCGAGGACACAAGCACATAGCATGTCCTCGAGCACGACCTTCCATCCTTAGACAGATGACCAGACTGAGCGGACCATTCAGACCCTCGAGGACATGCTACGTGCTTGTGTCCTCGACTTCGGTCGCTGTTGGGAGGATCACTTGCCTTTGGTGGAGTTTGCATACAACAACAGCCATCACTTCATCATTGAGATGACATCTTTCGAGGCGTTGTACGAGCGACCTTGCAGATCACCTTTGTGCTGGACTGACCCAGGGGAGTCAGCACTCGTGGGACCAGAGATGGTTCGGGGTACCACAGAAAAGGTGTAGATCATCCAAGAGCAGATGAAGACTGCACAGAGCAACCAAAAGTCGTATGTTGACAGGGGACAGAGACCTTTGGAGTTCGAGGATGGCGATCACGTCTTTCTACGGGTCTCACCTCGACGAGGTTTGTGGAGATTTGGCCGAGACATCAAGTTATCTCTGAGGTTCATCGGACCTTTTCAGGTTCTCAGCAGAGTTAGTGAGGTATCTTACCGCTTAGCTCTTCCATCTCAGTTGCACCGGGTGCACGACGTTTCCACGTATCCTAGCTGAGGAGATACGTGCACGACATTTCTCACATCATCGACCATGGCGAGCTGGACGTCGACGATGAGGTGGCAATGAAAGAATGACTGGAACCTATGTCTATAATAATGTTACAAATATGTGATTTTGAAAGTCCATATATTATAAAATATAAATACAATCTAAATGAAAATTATCATGACTAAACATCAAAAAATTTATTAAAATAAAAAAGAATTCCACAAAAAAATTAATGAAAAATAATTTTAATGACACAAAATATCATTATTTCAAATTATAACATTTGTGCTTGTAATTTTTTTGTACATTCATTTCAATAGACGAAATGAGACCTATAGCAACAGAATAAATCAACGATGAAGGTATAGATCTCATTTTCAGTAATGAAACGAATATAGTACAAATGTTATGTTACGAATGTTATATAAGTGAAACTTAAAATTGTTGAGAGTTCATTGTTATTAATAGTTCATGTAAATTGGTTTTTGTTTACTGTATTTTTTAATTTCTTTTCATTTTTCTAAAACAGGTTTTTAAATATATAAAATGCGGCACCGGAATAAATCAACATTGGTGCCCCTCGATACCACAAACTGGCGTAGGAACTTCACGTCCACTCCACTTCTAACGTTGTTGTCACTTCGATGTCCCAGCTATAGGTGCAGGTTCCTCATTTTGTAGTGTTGTGGGTGCCTCATCATGTTGTTGTGTAGAGGAATACACAACATCAAATGTAAGTCATATGACCCTGAAGTTCCTAAATATGGCGAAAGTGTGATATCAAAGAAGTCATCGTCAGTGAAAGTTCGGGTCACCACAAGATGTGTTACCATACCTAAGTCTCGGTCCATCACAATCATCTAAGATAAGGATGATATATTAGATGTCTGAGTAGACAGGTGGCACATAAACCTCTCCCGACTATGCAAGATTCTCAGTGTGTTGTGTAAGATCATCACTCTGCGATGCAACAGCATCTGCAAGAACCTCTCTCAAATGTCGCTCTCTGTATCCTCGCCTCTGCCCTCACTGATGTCCTCCGACTAGCGGTGGCGGTGTTTCGTCCTCGGCAGACAAAGCAGGGACTCATCATCCCCAGATGCCTCAACCGGAGCATGTGGATCGAGATATAATTGTGTTGCCTCATCATACACTCGCGTATGAAATTGAGAGGTTCTTTGAGAGCCATCAAATCTGAATGAAATGCATCCCGACTAATAAATTCTCCTTGATGATCTGTAATATGTACAAGTCGATCAAGGTTCAAATGAAATAACATTCAAATTAATACGAAATGTGAGTTAAACAAATATAATAAATCTTAATCAATATATCAACTACTAAATGTCCATGACATAACGCGTAAGGTACAAGATCATGTGTCGTCGGTACCAATTTGCATAATCCCTATGATCGTCTAACTGAAAGCGTGCTATGGGATATCTGAGCTGAAAGATACAATATTGGGCACATGTGTCCCAATACTCAATATAATGCATGAAACTGCAATCAGTCTGTATCATAACCTATCGTCGTGCAATGGGGATAGCTCTATATATTCAAATTGTTACATGACTCGGTCTGGTCGATGTAACTCAATGATGTGGAAGTAGAGAGAGGCACCACTGCATCACGATCTCCAACCATAGTTGTGCACCATGGTGAAAGCCACACGTACAAATCTTGTATACAGAGTCCATGAAACCTGAAATGTCAACTAAAATCATATATCAACACAATAATGTGACTATGATAACATTGAAATATCTTCAAAAGGTAATAATAAAATTAATTTATCTACAAAATGTGTTGTCCATTTACCGTTTACTAGGCGTTGACGTTGTACCACGTCTCACAGGGTTCCCGCTTGAGCATGGGGTGTTTTGATAATCATTTCATCGTAATTCACAGCGAATGGGGAGATACTTATTTGGCATGCACATGCATGTATTATACAACTAATCGAAGGCATGTTATGTGTGGACCACTCCACCACCTTGGTACACATGATGTAGTTGAGGGTCCGTTGTAGTATCACATATGTATAGATGTCACTGTATCAGAAGTCGAGGTGATGCGCAACAGATTGTAAGGTGTATAGCTTTGGTACAAATGTGCGCCTGGGAGCGCATTCCACACATCGCTCCTACAATTGTCGCACAACTTCCACAAAACCTATTTCACAACTGTTCTTGGGAACGCTGGTATGTTTAGACTTTAAAATATTTCTATATATATTTACAGAGTTAGGCGCTGAGACAACATGTCATGATTACGAGACCCAGTGTACCCGGAATTAATTTTATAAAAATATTAAATAAATTTTATATTATGCACGTGTGGTTCTTAAAAAAAAATAGGATAACTCTTAAGCGGAAACCCAAAACAGAAATCTGAGGTCACGACTGAGTCCATTACGCTGTGTTTACCCTATGTGTGACCTAAAATTGATTGGTGTGGGACGTTCGGATCTCTCGCTCATTGACGATACATTCAGTGAAATAATTAATTAATTAATTAATTGTAACATTTTAACACATCGATTTATTCTATAAGAATACTCCTATGATGAAGGTTAGCTTCATAGTCCTGGAATCGCCAACGATGTTCTCCTTTCTCCTCTTGTTGGCGAATCTAATCAAATGATGACGAAACATTAAATTGGATCCGATCGGGACACAGCAAACACAACAACTTCTCTCGATTATTGGCGGACGCATTCTTCATCAACGAACGATCCAAAAACCAGATAAGGCTCGTCAATTGATAATTTACGCCCTTTAATATCAATTTGTCACGACCCGACCCAAACCGGAGCTCGAGTCACGACCACCTCAAGCTCGTCTCCATAGGTCAGGGGCTGACGACCAATGTCGAAGGCATAACAAACACGGGGAGGCCTTTACCTAAGTACTTGTACGCACACACACAACCATCTCGATGCAATAATGCAGAGGAAGTAAAAGTAAAAGAAGCAAAAGCTAAGGGAACAATCATTCATGTAAAACCCCACGCGTCCTCACCACTCATGGAAAAAAGAGAAAGCAAATCCAAGGGAAAGAATACCGAAGAAAATATAAATATATGTTCAATCAAAGAAACTCAAATGAGATGGAGAAGAGCTTCATCTCACGACTCGGCCCAAGAAGAAGAGTAGTACACGATTCCAAAAGTCCATCAACGATACCCAGCATCTCACGTGTCTACTCATAAGTAATCGTCCAAGTCCAACTTCACATCGTCACAGTATCGCACAACCGAGGGGGCACAAACTCGAGGAAGGGAACTCATGCCCCGGTACAAGAGTAGGGTCTCACTCTAATAGTCTTCGAGGAACTTCATTGTTCATCCCTCCTAGAGGGTACTGCTTGATAGTCAAGGAAATCCACTGCTTGGCCCTGCTAGAGGGTAACGCTCAATAAGGTCATCAAGGAACTCCATTGCCCAACAAATAGCAAAGGTCCTGATGAATGGATACATCGGTCACCCGCACCATCACTGCATTCCCTAACCTTAGAGCCGCACTCGAGACACTTTAACATTGTTGCACTAATCCCAATTAAATCCTTGTAAAAAGATTAGTCTAAACAACATCATAAGGATCGAACCACATCTGATACCAGTTCTGAATCGCAACGAAGATCTGATAAGCGACAAGGCATTAGTTCAGGGTTCATCCTGCAACCCCCTTCTTCCAAGTAGACGTATAACAACACCTCCACATGTCGAGCAGCAAATAGTTCCTGCAAAACAGACTGAGGACATGTGAAGGCTTAACGCACTATGTGAGTTCCAGCACCAGAGACAACTGAGGTTCCATGACGAGCCAGATCCTCAGGCAAAGGATTGGCTAGAGTCGGTGGTCCATATCTTCAAGCTTATTCGAACCCTGACGGATCATGTGGTTGCACTGACAGAAAGCCTCTTCCAAAGAGCCATTGGGCGTCGAGGGAGTCTCGTTACGTAGATGCATGATGAGTCGACACCCTTCTGGTTTGACTTCCAGCAGTTGTTCCATGAAGAGTATTACACCTATTTGCGCTCAATTCGAATCCAAGAGTTTCTGGAGCTGCATCGAAGAGAGATGACAGTGATTGAGTACGCAGCGAGATTCACAAACCACACACGATACTCCCTTGACATGATCTACGATGGCTATTTCCGAGCACGGAAGTTTGAGCAGGGACTCCACAGAGAGATTTGTGCTAACATACTGCCCTTGTACATCCTCACCTATGTCGGGGTGCTGGAGCGGACACTGGTAACAAAGAACTTTCTGTCAGAGGGATGTCAGGTAGTTAGGGCTGACAATAGGTGGCACAAAGTTGAGTCGACTGCGACAATTAGGAGGCGCAAGTCGGCGGGACCTCAGCCTAGGAAACCCTTTCGCGAGTAGACTCAGGCGATCTTACAGTACAGAGGCAAAACAAAGCACCAGGGGAGCTTGAAGAGTGGTGGTGCTTCGCTTGTGACGGGCTAAGTAAAATAGTGTGTGACGACCCAACCAGACGTGTCAAGGAGCGCAGGCATATAGCTGATGGACCATCACGGCAGAGGCAGCGCCGTGATAAGGAATCTCTCGAACGAAAACAGAGTGATCCCCCGAGAGGCAAAGGCGGTAGAGAAGCAGGAGCTATGGGTGGTGGACGACGCTATGAGAACATTCCCCCTACACCATCAAGCGACCCACCTCAGGCTCAGGGAGCTGGCGGTCAGGGTCGGGGTTAGCTGTAGGGTTTGAAGACTTGTGACTCTTCGATGCATGAGATGATTAAAGCTACAATTTGTGCTTACTCTTGCTTCAATATTAGTAAACATAGCTCCTCCTGCTCATCTTCCAGCTCTGCCTCATTAAGGGACCACCTTGTCCTCGCCTAGGAGATACATGATCACGATGTTGCCTCTGTCATAGCGATTCATTAACCTGCCTGCACTTCACAATACATCTGGTTGGGCAGTGACACGTCATGTGACCTCATTCGTCACAAGCGAAACACCACCTCTTCAAGTAGCTCTGGTGCTCTATGTTGCCTCTGTACCATACGACCACGTGCCTGAGTCTACACGTGAAAGGGTTTCATGTGTCGAGGTCCCGCCAACTAGCACCTGCTAAATGTCGCAAACGACTCAGCTCTATGACGTCCACTGCCAACCTCGACTGTCTGGTGTCCCTCTAACAAAAAACTCTATCAACGCCCGCTCCAATACCCTGACATAAGTGGGGATGCACAAAGGCACTACGCTAGAACAGATCCCTTTACAACCTCTGCTCAAACTTCTGCATTCAAAAGTAGTCATCGAGGATCATGAAAGGGAGTAGCATGTGAGGTTTATGAACCTCATTGCTTACACTAAGTCAATGTCATCCCTCCCTACTGCAACTCCAAAAGCTCCTGAACCCGAAATGAGCACAAACTGAAGAGGTAGTACTCCTCACAGAACTACTGGAAGTCGGGCCACAAGTGTAGACTCATCGTGCATCTGCGTAACGAGGCACCACCAACACTCCACGGCTCCATGAAAGAGGCTAGCTTCCAATGCAACCACATGATCCGTCGATAATGATGCAAAACAGGCATGCGACCCGCGGGCTTTGCGGGTATGGAGCAGATACGGGACGGGTGGGCCTAAAAATTTTGACCGCTAAGAGCGCGGGCCAATGCGGGTTGAGAACACGGGGGGTGCGTGCCAAAGCGGGTCGAGTCCACGCAGGTGCGGGCTGACTCACGGGCCTAATTTAAATTTTTTTTTTACAATATATGCTTCTGACATTTTAGTTTTTTTTTAACACATGATTAAACCAAAACATATGATTTCTCATTGTAATGATCATACAAATTCACCATTCATTTATGTGAATTTTAAATATATCAATATTTATTATTTTAATATGATATTATAATATTTATATAGTAATTATTAACCATATTCATAGTGTGTATCGCACCTCTCAAAAAATGGAACTCATCTCTCATGCACTTGGTTTCAATTCTAAAAGAGTGAGTTAAAATTATAATATTTTTTTGGACAGATTTAATTTTGTTATTACTTAATTTTATTTCGTAATTAAGAAAACATGAAACGACCTCATGAGACCCTAATAGCCTTGTTTGAAGCCAGTCATTGTTTAAAGTGTCGTCATTCATTTATAGGTCTAGTCATTTGCATCACCACACAATCAACATCATCATTTTTCGACCCTCATTGATTACTCACCTACTTTGCATTGCAACAGTTAACCACCACATCAGCGTCGTCACATGACATCATTAACCTATAGAAAAATGTTTCAATCACATCTCTTAAAACTCTAGTTATTGTAAATTCATACTTCTCCCAACAACTAAAATTGAAAATGAGAAGAAAAAAACAATATAAAAATGATTGTAAATAGTATTTTTTTTTAATGCGGGCAACCAGCAGACAACCCGCGGACTTATGCGAGACGAGTCGGGCTTGGATTCTTTTGTTCGCATTATATGCGGGTTTTTGCAAACAAACCCGCACGAGCTTGGGCCACCCTGCCCCGACCCACCCGTATCGCATTATTATCTGTTGAGGTCTGAACAAGCCTGAAGATACAAACCACTAACCAATCCTCAACTACCTGAGATCTGGCTCATTACGAAACCTCAACGGCCTCTGGCGTTGGAACTCGCAAAGTGCGCTAAATCAACACACGTCCTCAACCTGCTCTTCTATAACGATCTACTGCTAGACAAGTGGATATGTTGCTACTTGTCCACCTGGAGAAAGGGAGTCGCTGGAAAGACCATGAACTGAGACATCATCACTCATCAGATCATCATCACAATCCGAAACTATTATCCTAGGTGGCTATCAACGCAAAATCATCCTGAGATTGGTATCAAGTGGTTCGATCCTTGGGAACATTGTTACGACCAATCCCCTTACAAGGATTTGATTGGGTTTAATACACCGATGTCAAAGTGTCGAGTGCACCTCTCAAACCAGATAATCCAATGATTGTGTGGGTTGCCAACATATTCATTCACCAAAACCTTAGCTATCTATTGGGCAATGGAGTTCCTCGACGACTATCAAAGTGGAACCCTCTTACTGTATCAAGGCATGAATTCCCAACCTAGAGTTTGTAACCCCTCAATTGCGCGGATGGTTACTTTTAAGCAGACGCGTGAGATTTTGGACATCGTTCATAGACTTTTGGAACTGTTCGTTACTCTTCTTGGGCTGAGTCGTGAGATGAAGATCTCTTCACTCATTTGGATTTCTTTGACTGAGCCTATATATGTGCTTAGACGAGGCTGATTTCACTCTTCGTTTGGATCGAGTTCATTTTTATTGTATCTTGTACCTACTATCTTTATATTCCTGCTGCATCTCTTACTACTCCATCTTCACCTTTCGAAGCGTACCGAGTATGTAGATACTCACCCTAAGTGGGTTTTACCTGCACACGTTCTCTTATATGGACAACAAACACGTCAATGGTTACTTCAAAAGAACTCAAGAGATACAAGTACTCTGTACCACATACAGTAATCGCAGCTTGGGACTCAGAAACGGGGCTCTCATCAATTTATTTTTCCAATTCTATCAAGTTGAAACATATTTATGGTTTGGAGTGTATTTTACCTCATTAATTTTTAGTTTACACCACCGTAAGGGTATTAACGGTTTTACATGCATAGTTGTTCCCTCAAATTTCGCTCTTTTTACTTTATTCAACAATTGCTATATTTACTAAGATCAATTATATTTGTTTAATCCATATTTAGTATTAATTTGAAACTTTAATTGACTTGAACATATCACAGATCCTCAAGATCAAAAATTTATTAGACATTAACTCACCCAAAACTAATGGCTCTCAAAGATCCTCATCATTTCATAAAAGTCTTATATCCCAATCCAATCAAAGTTATATCCCAATCCACATGCAACTAAGCGGCACGAGTCATATGACAATTTGACTACATAAAACATATCCCCATTACACGACAAATTGATAAGTTACATTCCATAATAATTACAAGTAGACAAACAACAATCTGAAAAGCAGTTTCGTGCATAACACACAATCATATACCTTACACGAGATAAACATTAAGATTAATCAAATTTATTTGAATGTCATTTGAAATCAAATTGTCTTGATTGACAAATACATATCCCAGTACATCACATTCAGTAGCTTGTATATTTATTAAGATTTATCAAATTGTCTAGAAGGATAATGAAGTATATTTTTCATTTTTTTTTTTTGCTAAATTCTTTATTTTAATAATTTATTAATATACAACTGAAATATATTAAAAACTAGATTTTAAATATATAATTATATATATAAATGTACTTTTCATTTTTATAATTTATATAGTTCATAATTAATAATATAATTAATATTTAATAATATAATTACTATAATTAAAGAATTCTAAATTTGTATTTATAAATTCATTATAAATAAATATACATATATTAAAAAATATGTTAAAAAAATAAGAAAAACATGTTTATGTAAACATATATGACGATTTAACAAATTATACAAAAAAAACATCAAATGAATTTACACCCATTGCCCAAATTAATAAAAACCTAACCCCATCAAAATAAAAAAATAGACCCCACATCTCAAAATTTGCAAATTTGAAAGAGAAAAAATAACAAAATACATTGAATTACCTAACCAATAACACCCTCGAAAAGATGGAATCAACCCCATTATCAAAATACATTGAATTACCTGACCGACCGACACCGACAAGCACTGTAGCGGTGCGGATTTCAAGGTCAACTTCACTGTAGCGCTATTTGACTTCCAGCCGGCACACACTATAGCGCTTTGACAAAGTTGGTCGATCACTGTTGCAACACAAACTTACTATTTCGAAACAGTGGGCCGTCTTCTTCATATGCCTGTTTTCCATCGACATGCACTGTAGCAGTGCTGATTACGAGGTCAACTTCACTGTAGCACTATTGACTTCCAGCCGGCAGACACTGTAGCGCTTTGACAAAGTTGGTCGATCACTATTGCAACACAGACTTTCTATTTCGAAACAGTGGACCGTCTTCTTCATATGTAACCCTTTTTTTATTAGAGTTTACTACTCAAAAAACCTTTTATAATTTGTGCTACTGAATAGTAAAATATTTTGCTCTCCCATGGACGTAGGGATTATTCCCTAACCACGTAAATCGATGTGTCTTTTGCTTTTTTTCTTTCGGTTTTTTGAGAATCCGTTTGAAACCAATAAAAAGTCAAGCAACCAGAAATGCAAGTCTACTATTGCAGCCACCAAGAAACAATATCAAAAAAATTTAAGATCGTTTAGAAACTGAAATAGCACTCCTGTACCTTGGAAGCGACGTAGATATAATTTGCTGAATGGTCTTGAACGATTATATAAAAATTAGTCCATGTAGATATAATTTGCTGAATGGTCTTGATCGATTATATAAAAATTAGTCCGTGTAGCCAGTGGTGAGTAGAATCGTAGATCTAAAACAAAGACATCGATATAAGTGGGAGGAAAACACGGGGAGAGCCGGAATAAAGATCTCCTAGTTCCCTCGGCTTTAATCGGCCGGTCATGGATATCAACTTGAAATCATAATACAGCAATCCCATATCCATGGCCCTAACTTCCTACCCATGGTCACAGATGCTCGAGCTTTGGATCTCATGACAATTCACTGGGTTATCCACAGCGGATGAAACGATGAGATGATCTTATCTGCAGCAACAATTATAAATGAAATCAAAACATCAACTTAAAAAAGCAAGGTTAAGGTGACAGAGGTGAGGAAAGAAAGATCACGGCAAAACACCGCGTAAGCATGGTCTCGGGCACCACGCCTACGCCGTTGTTTTCATGGAATTTTATTGTTCGATTTCATGACAACAGTAGTGTCAAAAGCCCTTCATCTGCTCACGGATAGCCGGATTCACAGACCGGTAGCGGAGCATCCAACAACAACACAATAGATCACCGGAATCCGAAACCGAATAAGCTTCGAAAGAACCGATCGTATCATTATGAGTTCCATGGGTCACGCAACTGACGATGATTCTCAATACCGTAACAGATCTGGAAGAAAAAATTGATAAAAACGATAATACATAAACAGCTTCAAAATAACAAAAGAAATCAATCAGAACTGATCGAGATCTGATAAAAGGTCAGCAAATATCAAAGACGGGATGGAATTGAAGACGACAGATCATCTAAAAAAATCAAAAGTTCGCTGAACAACCTCTGTATTGATAGAAGCGTTGAAGTTTACAGATATAATAACAGAAAGAAAAAGAGAAGGGGGCAAATAGAAAATCAATCCCCTGTGAAATTATAGGCATAAAAATTACGAACTGATCTAAGACGATCAATAAAAAAAGTATGACCGGAAAAGCCTGAAAGCCTATCCAAGCGAAGGACCACCCGAAAACAAAACGCTCAACCACAAAACAGGCAACGAAGTTCTGACAGGCGGGCGGTATTTATCAAGAACCGAGAACGATCGAACGCTAGAGTGAAGATAATGGACGGTCCGATATGCACCAGGTGGAAGAAGAAGAATCGTGAGTTTTTTCCCGTCTTTCTTATCGACCCGATGAGCGGGGCCGGCCTTCCGCAAATATTTTAAAATGGAATTTTTTTATTTTATTTTTTATTCTTTATTTTTTTTAATTAATTGGGTGTTCAAATGATTTGGGGTATGTACAGCCGGATAGCGTTAAGTGTTTTAGCCATCTTGCCCTGATTTTTTTAATTTTATAAATATGTATTTAGAATTATATAACATCATAAATATAATATATTTGTGTAAATATGTTTAAAAGTATGTTTGTATGATATAAATATAATTATAGATATGTTAATATTATATTTATATAATTATATTTATAAAATTGTATTTATATAAGTATAAATATATTTATATTCAAATTTATATGAATATAAATATAATCACAATTATATTTGAACCCGAACCCGATTATTAATATAATATAATATATTTATATAAATATATTTAAACAAGTTTAGGTTTTGAATAGGCATTGTGTTTCAGGTTCGGGTTCGGATTTGGGTATTGTTAAATAGGTATTAATCAAGCTCCAGTATTTTATTTGTTAATCGGGTTCGGGTTCAGGTTCGAATGTAATTCAGTGAAAATGATTTAAATAATTATAAATATAATTATATAGATATGTTTATATTATATTTATATAATTATATAAATAATGATAAATGTATATTTATAAAAAAATTATAAATATGCACTCGGTCGCTCGACACTTATTTTGTGGAAGTTACTCATTGGTTGTACATGTGCATCTTGAGTTCTCGAAATTTTTCACCAATGATTCATTTCCCAAAAAAATATCATTTTATGATTTTAATGTTGATATCGCAGTAGGGGGAACATCAAATGTAATGTACATGATAGGTGATGAAAATACCTAAACCTTGACGCTGGTAATTTGATGGATCTTGTGGGACTGGAAATGATGTTATGTTGAATGTCTAAACGATGTGTCTATTTGATATATTGATTTGTTTAATTTTATCAAGCAATTAAAATTATAGTTAAGTTCTAATTTGAAAGCATACATAGAAATATGGATTCTAAAACAACATTTAAATTGTTCAAGAATTATATATATTTATATATATAATGTGCAACACTGAAATAAATCAACGTAGACGCCTTTTGGTATCACAACTCAACCTCACGCTCACTTTGTGTTTGACGTGTACGTCGCTCCAGTGTACTAGCTACACGGGCGTGTTCCTCCTCATGCAGTTTCTTGACCTCAACAGAGGACACATACGGCTGTGGTGTTGATGTTGTTGTGCACCGCTCTGCTGATGCTAGCAGCTCAATATGTTGTGTTAAGGGGGGGCAAAATTGGTTAAAGGGGTTTTTTTTTTAATTTTATGGGTTAACTCTTTTTTTATTTAAGAAACTGGGTTTTTTGAGTGCCAATTGAATTGACGCTCTTACAAAAACCCTAGAGCGCCAATTGAATTGGCGCTCAACCCTTTTTTTTTAGATTTCCCCACACCACCCCTCTCCAACCCCCTTTATATATATAAATATCTTATATATTTATTTATATAATTATAATTATATAATTGTTATAATTATATATTTATTATAATTATATAATTATTATATTTATAACTCTATAATTATTATAATTATATATTTATTATTATTATTATATTTATAATTATATATTTTCTATAAATATACAATTATTATAATTATATATTTATCATATTTATAATTATATATTTATTATATTTATAATTATGTATTTATTATAATTGTATATTTATTATAATTGTCTATTTATTATAATTATTATTATACAAATATTATAGTTATATATTTACGATAACTGTATATTTATTATAATTATATAATTATTATATTTATAATTATACATTTATTATAATTATATAATTGTTATAATTATATATTTATTATATTTATCATTATATAATTATTGTAATTATAATTGTATATTTATTATAATTATATAATTATTATATTTATAATTATATATTGATTATAAATATATATTTATATTTATTATTATATTTATAATTATATATTTATTATAAATATACAACTATTATAATTATATATTTATTATATTTATAATTATATAATTATTGTAATTATATATTTATTGTATTTATATAATTATGATAATTATATTCATTATTATTATATCTTTATTATAAATATATAATTGTTATAAATATAATAAATATAATTATAAATTTATTATATTTATTTTAGTCATTATATTTATTATAAATATTATAATTATAATTATAATTATAATTATATATATATATATAAGATATTAATATATATATAGGTTGTTGGGGAGGGGTGGCGTGGGGAAATCTAAAAAAAGGGTTGAGCGTCAATTGAATTGACGCTCTAGTGTTTTTATAAGAGCGTCAATTCAATTGGCACTCAAGAAACCCAGTTTCTTAAATAAAAAAAGTTAACCCATAAAATTAAAAAATTAAAAATAAAAAACTCCCTTTAGCCGAAAAAACCGTTAAGGGTGCCTCCCTATATTACTGAGTAGAGGACCAGACAACATCACGTGTAGAGTCACGTGTCCATGATTGTGGAGTCATGATAGGATCCCCCAAAGATAATGAAAATGGTATAGAGATATCAAATAAGTCGTCGCAGGAGGGAGTGTCGTATGGGGTCTGTAGAAGCTGTGATATTAGCCAGGCCCCACGTCATCGGAGGTCCAAAGATGTCGATCACAGAATCCTCTGTCTGATGCACATGATTTTCTCTCTACTGTGAAAGATCCTCTATCAGTTGTGCATGATCCTATCTTTGTGGTTCATGAGCCTATCTTGGTCATCACTCTCCATGTCATCGTCTTTGCCCCCACCTCTGTCATTGTCTTTATCATTTGGTCAGCGGTGGCGGCGCATCATCCTCAACGAGCACAACAAGCACATCATCATGCTTAGCCGACTCGGTCGAAGCGTGTGGATTGAGATATAATAGTGTCTTCTCATCATAAACACTCTCACGTGCGAAACATAAAAAGATCTCTAAGAGCTATCCGAACAGGATAAACCGCATCCCGCCTGATAAATTCCTCATCCTAAGAATCAGTGATATGTATAATCTACTCTGGTTTGTCTAACCACAAATCAAATAACATTCAAATTAAAATAAAACATGGCATAAAAAGATATAATAAAAGTTCTAAACGTACCAATTGTTGAACACCAATCTTACGACACGTAAAATACATGATAGTGTATCGTTGGTATCAACATGCGTAATCCCATTTATAATCTAACTAGAGGCGTGTTGCGGGATATCCACATTGAAATATATTATATTGGGCACGTGTGTCCCAACACTCAATGCAATGTGAATGACAGTGTGACCAATCCATCGCCCGCCTACCTATAAGCATAACAACATGTAACGCATCAACATGTCATGGTGCAATGAGGATATGTTGCACATAACCAAACTACTGCATAACTTGGTATGGCTGGTGCCACTCAATGACGCAGAAGTGGATGAGTGACACCACTGCTCCACAATATCTGATCATAACTGTGTAGTATAATGGAAGCGAAGCGTAGATAAATCCAGTATACAGTGTCAATGAAACCTAAAATTCCAACTCATAAAAGAATTTATAAATTACCGCAACAATGTTACTAAGTTATCATTGCAATATCTCATAAAATTAATAACAAAATCAATTTTCCTATAAACAAATTTAATGTTCAACTTACATCAATGAGTTGTTTAACATAAAAAATCCGTTGAAAGCTATGCACACTATGCCTTGGGGTATGTACACAATGCTATGTCTGACTTTATCTGGTTAAAAAAGTAATATACGGTAAGTTTATAAATGATATTAATAAATTTACAAAACAAATCAATCTAATGATGTAAATATACCAATGTCCTCAAGGACAGTCCTGAAAAAGGTGTCAGGAAAGCGGTGTTATAACTCTAAGAGCGATGCGTGAAAAACACTCCCAAACCCATATCCATAACAGAGCCATATATCCTACAATCTGTTGTGCCTATACATGATATGTCGTACAAAGACATCTATACACATGAGATAATACAATGGACCCTCAACCGTATGCACCTGTCTGGTCAAAATCCTCAAGTAATGATAGGTACATCACGTGTACCAAGGTGGTAGAGTAGTATACACACAACATACCACCGATTAGCCACATAATAATACACACATGTGCATCAAGTTAGCATATCCTCATCAACATTATATGGAATCATGGGGAAATGCTCATCAAGCCAACCCATGCATAAACGGGAACCCTGGAAGGCATGTGGTATGCCGACAATGTCAATGCCAAGTAGACGATGTATAACCTCACACCAATCAAGAATAGTCGCACCCGTAACTGCCTACCCATGGATAGGTAGACCAATCATATAGGCTTCTTCCTCTAAATTAATCGTCATCTCCCCCTCAGGAAGATGTATTGTGTGTGTCTCTAGTTGTCATCTCTTAATTGGTGAAACAATTAAATAATGATCAATAATCTTGAAGTTGCATACGATGACTCTATAAAAGCTAGCATGTCTGAGGTATGGAATAATGGTTGTCAGAGGGGCATCATGGTAAAAATGTTGTGCTCTCCAAATAATAAGACGTCTAACAGGTCATTGCACCAACACGTCACGTGACACATGAGACCGTTGGGCAGTTAAGTGAGCTTCCTCTATCTATATGTTTGAATAGTAAGACATCAGTAGTGACAATTGTTTAATTATAATAATATATTTTATTATAAATAAAAAATGATCGTATGACAAGAGAGAATCAAGGAATCCAATTAGCTCTCCAACCCAGAGAGAACTGTAACATTCCAACCAGCCTCATTGGGACTCAAGACGCATTCAATGATGATATGACAAGGGGTGTCAACCAAAATCGATAATGATGATGATTATCCCTCAACAAATAATTTTAAGGAGTTATAGTACACATAGACAACCTCACACATGTATTAGAAGGTCAAGATGACTTCAACATCCACTTTCAATATCTTTGAATAATCCAACAAGAAGTAAAACCTTTCTATGTAGGTAGGAGTAGGATAAAATGGAAAGAGCGTGGGTTACACTTTAAAAAACAAAGAAATAATTAAATTCTTGAACATTAAGAACTACTTTTTAAAAGTTTGAGGATAATAAAAACATTTTGAAGACTTTAAAAAGAATAATTGATACATGTAAAACAAAAGATAATGCGTAATAGAATAACTATATATATATGTTTATAAAAGCAGAATCATACATGAATGAGTGATTCATAAATTAAATGATTAAACATATGAAAGTATGATCACAACATTATTAAAAGATAAAATGAGAAAGCATAAAATAAAAAACATGACTTGATAAAGGAGTTTGAATAAAGTTATTTGATGAACCCCTACGTCTCCCACCCAAATTGTTTAAGGGTTTATTGTATTAGCCTCTTGGCTTTAATGGTATCCAAGATTCCAAAACTCCCTTCATTTCTAATTGGTTATAACAAGAAACCAAAATACAATCAACCTTCGATTTTTAATGGTTGTAGCTAGAAACCTCAAAGGGAAGTAATCCCTTTCTTTTTAGCCATTTTTGAAACAAACTTGAGTACCCTCACTTTAAAAGGTAGTGAGCAACAAAAATAGAAGAGATAAGAAAAGGGAGAAGATTTCTAAAAGCAATCTTGTTTTGGAACATTCCAAGTTCTCTCAAATAGATAAGAAGAATCACTATGAGAGAATGAAAAAAATAAATAACTGAGAATAATTTTATAATATGACTACACTCTTGATTGAAAGAAGAGATCACTTTGGAGATGTTAGGTGAGAATTATATAAATACACAAAAGGGGTGAATTGTGTCCTTTAAAAAACACTTGGATATTTAAAACTTAATCCCTCTTTATGATTTGGAAAGCAATGTAGCGTTCTCTTCTTCAAATAGATTATGCAACAAAAATATAAAGAGAAAAAAACGCAACAATTTTTATAGTGGTTCGTGACACAAAGATCCTCTAGTCCACTCCACCAACACTCTCTCAACGAGCTTGGTATTTCTCACTAGACATGTCCTCTTATCCAGAGACCTCAACAACTGAGTGCAGACAGATGGCACTTTATAACAAGTTAGGTTATTTTACAGGGAACCTTGATAGCCAAAACTTAGTAAGAGAAGCTGACACTCCACCATGACTGAGTATAAGCAGTCGACACTTTAGAAGGAAGAGATAAGACGTAGATTGTTGAAACAACTTTGAAACATAGTTGTAGCAACAACTAACAACAAATTAGATCTCTAAAGGTAAATAAAAATGATCTTTAAAGAACTTTCCTTCTGAAGAATCTTTGATCTTGTTGTTGATAAAATATTATGAAACACACAACAACAACAAAAACAACCTCTTAAGAGTAGTATAAAGAACGCTCAACAGATGATAAACATGTATGTCTCCAAAGTGTAGTATTGAAAATAACTTAAAAAAACTGCAACAAAAAGAGTAACAAATAGATATAGTAATAACAACCCAATGAACAAAAAATAATAGATCAAAACATGTTTTTCAAAAAAGTGTAGTCCTTTATAGAGTTAGAGACATCGCCACCTCAATATATTTTTTAGATCCAACACTTAGTATTTAACAAAAAACTTGATTTTATTTAGGTCAAACAAATATATAAATATTGCCAAATAAAATGCGATCTTTAAAACACTTAATGTGTTTGAAATTTGAATCTAACCACCTTTTAAAAATCATAACTTCCATTAGAAATAAGAACAATTTAATATGTTGTTTAAGGATCTTTTAATTGGTATTTAAATGACTTTTAATGAGATAAATTATCTGATGAAATCGTTGTAGAAATCATGGGGAATATTCAAAATTCAAATCTCATAGACAACCGATTCAACATAGGGTTACGTTGCATAAGGATAACATCAAAACTATGGTTGACTATGTAAAATTGATTCAAAATTTTTGGTTAATAAATTGTATGTTAAAAATTAAAATTTAGGGTTCTTCATAAAAGTTAGGTTTCCCATCCTATTTCTTAGTCCAAACATATTGTTCCAAGAGTATTTTTCTTTAACAAAATTTTGGTTCACAAACCTAACATTTACCTTAAATGTAGGGCGATGAATAGTGATTCGAGACTTTTTCAAAACATCCAGAATACTCAAGAAAATTAAACTTCACCCGAATTAAAACTTAAAGAACTTTCAAAATTCCAAGGAAAATAAATATTCCAATGAATATAATCCTGAAATCCACTTACAAAAACTCCATTAATAAAACAAATGAGGGACTTTGTAGGCATCAAAATCAATGAGAAATTAATGAAATTGTTGGATCAACATATGCCCAACAATCTCCCCATTTTTGATTATCACAAAACCTATATAATATATTCATAGAAACATAAACACAAAATAGGTTTTAATTTTTAATTAAATAAATAGAGATCAAATAAAAAAAATTCTTTATCCAAATTTCTCATAGGAAGGATAAAAAAATAATTTTAAGGATTTGAAAAATAGGCGTGGTTATTAAAATTACTTTCTATAATGGTAAAAAAATTCAAATATGCAAGGATTATAAAAATAATAATATAATCTTGTGTTTATCCAAAGTTTATCCCTCATTTTATGATATAACAAAGAAAGATAAAAATAGAATAAAAAAAATTCAATATAGCACAAAACTGTAAGTGAATGTTTATGTTTGTCCATAGATAAATGTATCCTGAAATTGAATAGGCTCTGAAATATAAAACTATAATAAACAGTAAATCGAAAAAGAAAGATAACAGATAACAAAAAAGTTTTTTTATTAGTTTTTTTAAATTACAAAATTATTCTGGCACAAGGTGTTTGGGTAGGGTAAGGTGCAGGTTGGGAAGAGGGATCAGTGATAGGTTTATCATTAGAAGAGTCTGTGGTTAGGGAATCATGAATAATATGATGCACCACCTTTATATCCTCTATCAACAACATAAAATTTTGATTCATTGGCCCAAACCATTACTTCATCAACATTTTGGACTCCTAACTAAACATATTTGCTCATAATTTCACCCAACTGATTGACCAAAATCTTAACACTAGGTTCAACAGAATTTAACCTCTTAACTAAGACTTTTTGATTTTCCAAGAGAGCCTATAGCGGAATACCATCACACTGTAATCTTTGAATCATATCATCTATGATTGTAAAAATATCTATAAGGGACTCCAACCTTATTATCATATCTAGAGATATTGTTGTAGTCGAGGTAGAAGCTGTTCCTTGGCTTGAAATGGATATAACTGATTCAAAATGACTTCCTAAATACTTTTCAAATCTCTAATATTAGATTTTGAAACTGATTCTCCTCTTATTTGTCTAATATAATCAATCATATCCCTCCTAAAATCACCAAAAACCTCTTCTTGATATTAAACTTTCTTTCAAACATTATAACTCAGCCTGGAGAGATTCAAACTTTTTCTAGGAATAAAAGAACTTATTAAGACTTTAACTACCTATTGAGAACTCTAAAGTTATTTGTTTAATATCATAACTTCATATTTGACTTCATTAAATTTAGAAATCATTCCCATAGTAAATGAGTGGGTCCTCTACTCATAAAAACCATCAAAAGAATATGATGATTCTGTTTCGGGTCTTCTTGAGGGTTCACTAACTTCAAACAACTAAAGTGACTGCACTTATATCTCTTCACTAGATGGAGATGATAATTCTACAAGAACTTTAGTCTTTTCATGATCCCCCTCTTCAGTTATCCTCTCCAAGGATTCATTAATAAGAGAAATGTATGATCTCTAATCAACTTAGTTGTTTTAGTTATAGGAGTTCTCACTTGCTCCTCAAAATTATCTTTCTCAATATCATGCTCCTCAGCATGAGTAACCTACTCATATTGGTCAGCAAAAACTTCCTCAATTATTATTTCAACTGAAACTACTACACTGACTTCATCTCTTATTTATTCACAAACTAGAATAACTTCCTCTTATACTCTTTCTTCACAAAAAAAGGGTTGATCTACCTCTCCAACCACATGATCTATAACCTATTCAATAGGTTACTACCTTCTTCTTGGCTTGAGAATAAGCACATCACCACTATTTTCACTAGATGGCTCTTTATAGAATTTGGGGAATTAATGAACTCCCCCTACTAGAAATGAAAAACGGGCTCATGGACCATGGGATTTACGAATATGAGGCAGATACAAGGTGGGGTGGGCCAATTTTTTTAACTGTTTAGACTATGAGCCCATGCAAGCTAATCCCACATGGGTGTGGGCTTAGGCGGGTATGCCCGCGTAGGAGCGGGCTAGCCCACGAGCCCATTTTTTAAGTAAAATATTTTACAAGATAATATATTTTACATATTAATTAAATTAAATAAAATTTATTGGCTGCTTTGAAATAACACCAAGGCCCATTAATTCAATGTGATTTTTTAATATCCACCATCAATATGGGACCATAGTCATTTATCTAGTGTGCCTATCTCGAATCAGGTGGCTCTATGTGTTTCAACTTTTTTTAAAAAAAATTATACAATTTATTCTTATATATTAATTGCATGGCAGGGGAAGCTGGCTTGGGAATACAAAAAACATGATGGGTCCCCTCCTCGTCTCTCATGCAACCCACTCACATTATCATAAATTTTAATTTATTTCTTCTTTTATTATTATTACAATGTGGAGCACCCCGCCACTATGATGATCAAATTTGACCCACTTGCTTTTCCTCGAACAATGGAAAGAAACCTAATGAATGCTAAATCCGAAGCAAAAGGCTGGATTCATCAATTTATATGCAGATTCATTGAGTCCCAACATCGTATTCCCTTCCCCATGTCAACCCTTCATATGATGCAAGGCTTCCACACTTCATCGTTTCATTTGCTTGCATCGTTTTTTTATTTTTTCATATTTTTCTTACATTTTTATCACATATGCACTATTAGTTTTATTTTTATTCTTCTTATTTTTCTTATATTTGAATCATATATATACATGTCATTATATTATAACATTTCCATTATATTAAAAATTTAAAATAATATATATAATAATAATAATAATAAATAATACGGGTTGCTCGTGGGTCTGCCCGCATCCACTGTGGGGCGGGACAAGCTTTATAAATCAACTCACTTAACATACAGGCTTTTGCGATCTCAAGCCCGCGTGGGCTAGGCCCGCCCCACCCCAACCCATTCATTTCTCATTACTACCCCTACCATATTATGGATATTTTCATACACCACCTTCCTTATTCTTATACTGATTGGAATGTTGGCCGCACCAACAGACTCAACCTCCATACCTCTAGCTACTTGAGCTAGACCTCCTGATCTTTCAATTATGAATTCTCCAAAATATTCTCCACCAAACAGTATTGAACCAGCTGGCTTTAAACTTCTTTTCTCCCTCTGATCATGAGCTCCAAATTGTTCTTCATCTTTAGCACCAACGAGCATCAACTTACCCTTGGTTAAGCTTTAGAAAAGGCTAAATTTCCTTAGCATTCTAGAAGATAAAACATTATTATGGTGGCATCTCATGCCTTTCTGTATATCATAGATCATACCTTTATTATAAATAAAAAGAGAAATTAGTCTTCCATATGGATAGAAGGACATCCTAGTATCCTTATGAAAATAATGATGCATATACCTCATCATAAACCTATTGAAATTAAATTTGATGTCACCCAACATAAAAAACATCAGATACATATCAATAAAAATAGTTTCTTAAACTCAAATATCCTTAGAACTACCACCTTTTGGATGAACGTGACCAACACATTCTATCCAACCTCTAAATCCTTTACAAACATTTTTCTAATATGGGGGGTCCTAAACAAAAATGACATTATATCTTCAGATTTATGAACTGCAGCCCCTATATATCTTAAATTGAAGTGAAAAATGCATTCATGGGGCTGAAAAAAATCTAATCAATTTCTACAATAGAGATTGAAAATTCTTTGTCGATTACATTCAATGAAACAACATCCTCCACATCACTAAAATTGAACTAACCATACTCATAAAACTCTTTTACTTATTTATAAAAGACATACCCTGTATTCCTTCCATAAAATATGAACTCTAGACCTTGGAAGCTCAAGGTGTGTTTTAACAGTAGATTCATCTAGAAGATCCACTTGAAATCAACATTTTTCCCATAAATAAATTTTCTTCCTGAACTCAAGGTCCTCTGTCACTTAATTCCATTGGGTTTGACTTCACTAGTTCTCTTAGTCTTCACCATTTTGAGAATCATAAGGTTTGAGGTTTATAAAATTAGGGTTTGTGAGAGATATTGAGAGCTCGGTAGGAGGAATGGGTGCAAGTAAGAAGGTGGGAGAGAGAGTGGTAACTTTGATGATTTCAAGCATCATTTTAGTTTCTTGAACTCAAATTACAGAGCAATCATTTGGGTTTTTTAAATTTGAAAAGATAATTTTAAATAAAAAATACACATATAATATTTTTTAATTGAACAATTTTATAAAATGAATAATAAATAAAAAGAAAAACAAATAAATATTAAAAATAATTTAAATAAAATAGATTTTAAAATTAAGTAGAGATTAAAAAGTAAAGTTAAAAGCTTTACTTGAAATTAAATAAACCTAACCCTAACTTAATAAAATCTAAACTAGTAATGGGGAGTGGTTTATTGAAAATATTATCACGTTGATATTCATAATTAACAAATTCGAAAGATATATCTCATTTTCGTACATGATCTATTAGAAAATAATGTTTTATATCAATATTCTTAGTCCAAGAGTAAATAATGGGATTTTTTTAAATATTAATAACACTAGTATTATCACATAAAATAAGAATATGATTAAAATTTAGTCTAAAGTATAAAAGATTGTGTTTCATCCACAACACTTGCACATAAAAACTTCCAGAAAAAATATATTATGCCTCAGCTGTTGGTATTGTGACTGAATGTTTCTTTTTACTAGACCATGAAACCAAGGATTTTTGTAAAAAGTTACAAGTACCCGAGATACTTTCTCTATCTAACCTACACCATCCAAAATTAGTATCTGAATATAAAATTAAATTAAAACCAGAAGTTTTTGTGTCACACCCCGATTTCAAGGATTTAATTATTCTAATTATTTTAACTATTTCAATCCTCGTTTTGATTGTGATCTGAGCCTGAGTTGAAATTTGTGCGCTTTTTCTGATAAGCGATCATTTTTTTGGCTTCGCAATGTCCGACGCACGGGCAGGACACAGACGAATCCATGTGGCTTTGCCAAACCACCGTGCGGCCTGCCTGATGCGCAGTTAGTTAATCAACCGAATGAATAATAAAGTTAACACAAAATAAAAATAAAATTTATTTAGAACTATTTTAATAATGAAAAAAAAGATTATTATTATTATTATTATGTTTTCTTAATATTTTAATTAGGTTATTTTATTTTATTAATACTTTGACATTTTTATAAAATTATTAACGTTATTGTTTTTTTATAGTTGATAAGTGTTATTATTATTTTTAAGTTTAAGTTTTTTTTAGGTTTTATTTTATTATAATTTACTTTTTCTTTTCTCTCCCCCCATTTGTTCTTCCTCACTATGCATCGCGCACAGCACCGACCCTCCTCCTTCCCCTGGTTTCATCACGCCTCACCCCTTGCAGCCGACACTCTCCCACCCAACTCCCTTCCTTCCGGTGACACATCGGACCGACGCCCCACTCCCCTCTTCGCACTGCCTCGCACCATCGGCCACCCTACATTGAACCCCCAGCGCGCCTCCCTCTTCCGTCGGTTGTCCCTTGGCCGCACCCCCCTTTCAGCAAGCCCTTTGGCCGGCGCCTCCTCCCCCTCTCCCTCCGGCGAGCAGCGCTCTATCCGGCGAGCGAACTTCTTCCGTCCAAACCCTTCTCAATCCCTTCGGTATCCCCCGTTTTCTTCTTATCTAGGGTTTTAGTCCATTTTCATCTGGAGTTTGATTTCTTTGTTTTTTTTGTGTGTTCGGTTTCTTGATTTAGGGTTATTTGATGTTGTTTGCGATGCGTTTGGTGCGCGATTGGAGTTTTACTTCGAAATTCGGGGCTTTCGACACCAATGATAGGTGAATTCATCTATAAATGTTGTTTGATGAAGGATTTGTCTGGATTAATTTATTTAGCTTGTTCTTTAATTATTTTGGGTGGTGAAAAATGTGTTCTGTGAATATTTTGACATGCATGTGTGATGGAATTGAGTTTTCTTTTAGAATTGGTTATGTTTTCATATGGGTCATGTTGTGGGAATTCGTGGAAATGCTCAATTAATTATTTTACGTGGGAAAAGTATGTTTTGGTAATAATTTAATATGTGGTTGTGTTAGAAATGAATTTTTCCTCCAAAGAAATTGATTTGTGTCATGCGTATCATGTTGTAGTGTTTCTTGAAAAGAGTATCAGGCCTTATTTTGGAGAGCGTGAAATGTTTTCTAAAGAAATTAAGGTGAAGGTGTATTAAAAATGTGGTTTGAAGGAAAAATGTGTTATTTTGGCTTGTTTAATTTGTGCGCTTTTGAATTTAAATTTTTAAATAGTTTAGAGTAACAGAAAAACATGTTTTGGTATGGTTGTGTTGTGTGTTCGGTTTTAAAGTGGCGTTTTTAGGTGAGATCAAGTGCATTTTTGGTGTAAACTCTATGGTGATAATTTTTAAGTGTTTCATAAGTTGTTTTATTGATTTATTAAATTATATGTGTAGTGTGTTGGGCCTTTCTTGGTTGGTTTTGGGCTGCGCGTGTCGAGACATCCTACATGTACATGCATAGGGTAAGACACACACATATATATATATATATGTGTGTGTGTGTGTGTGTGTGTGTGTGATCTCTTTGTACATATTCCCTCATAGGGTGGGGAATATATGTAATGCAGCTAGGGGTGTGTATATATATATGTATAAATGCATGTGCGTGTGGGCACCAAGTGTCGGTTCGAGTGGCCATCGACAGATAGCGACAAGTTTGAGGTAGGTCCTCTATGCCTATGCCTTTAATTTGAGATTCATAATTGCCTTCTTGTTTTAAAAATATATTTTACACTATGCCATATACACATGATATGGAATCTGATTGTGGTTGCTAGAAACTATTATGCCTTTGTTTTGGAAATTGAAATGCATTTCAAACACCGTTGTTCTTAAGTGACTTTTCTTGAAAAATTGATTTCTTAAGTGGTTTTGAATCGGTAAAGTGTATTTCTAAAGGTGTTTTACCTTTTGGATGGTTTCTTGTAAAAAGTGTTCCCTTTATGTAATTATGCCCGTTTGGCATATTAAGAATGTTTTATGAAAAAGAAAAACCTCTCTTGAGGCACGCCCCCTTGGTTTTAGAAAAATGTTTTTTTTAAGTTGAATGTGTTATCATGTGCCTAATTTGATGCTTATGCATTGTGTGACGTGAAAGAGGGGAAATTTTCTCAAGGAGGGAGAGTAGTGGTGAGATGTTGAATGAGTTTTAGAAAAATAGATTGTTATGTACATATATGTTTGCTTGATAAAGAAAACTCACCACCTCTTGAAATAGAGCATAATGGGAAACCCAGGTATCTAGGTGGGTGACCAGGACTAGTACGCTAGATGACACGGTAGGGGTTATTCCCAATTTGTCTAGCAGGATTGACGCAACAACACTAACTAAACATATGAATTTCTGAGGGTCGTGGTCTTCTAAGCCATGTTTTCTGAGGGTCGTTGCCTTCTAAGCCACGTTTCACCGAGGTACGAGGTCTCTAGGTTCCCACTTGTTCTAGCTACCTATAGGGATTATCCATAGTGCTCATTTGTGACATGCTACTTGTGATGTAACTTTCTTTTCAGTTGTTTCATACCTGGTGTCTTGTTTGTAAAAAAAAAACATTTTATTCCAAACTGGTTTCTTTTCATTTTGAAATGTTAATGCATGCTTGGAACCTATTTTGAAAATGTAGTAAGAGTGAAATTATTTATTTGAAAATTCAAAACTCATTACTTGAATTTTGAAAATAAGGGGAAACATTATTTTATTATATCTTATTTTCAAACCGGCATAGCTGGATTTCTTAATAAAGGCGGAGGCATAGGACGTGGTTATATTTTTCCTTTGTTACTGAGCATCTCGGTGCTCACGCCTACTTTACTTTTTAGTTGCAGGTTTCAGTCTTGGATCTCTTTTGGGAGCGAGTGTGGTTGTTGTACCATGGTGATCCACGGGGTCACCTGAGGTATGTCACATTTATTTGTTTATTCCTTTTTCTGTTGTCACGTTGTTCAGTTTATTTTCCTTTATTTATCTGCTTGTTCAGTTTATGTTTATTTATCTTTGTCATGGGCCAAACCATTCCCAATTGGTTTGTTTTGATGCCCGACACTAGTTGCCAGCCCGTGGGGATCGGGAACGCCCTTCGGGCCATGTCGCGGACTGGGTCGGGCGCCGGGTCGGATGACGACCCGACCTGGTTCTTGAAAAAATGGTATCAGAGGAGGCCCTTGTTATTTGGGGTGTCAAGTAGCTTGGTGATTAAGTGTGTCAGGACTCGAGGGGTAGGTGCGGGAAGGACGTCATGAACCCTTTCCCGTCCCAAGACTCGAGTTGCCAAGGGTTGTATGGGATTTGAGTTTTTCTTTTTCTTGTTCTGTGTGGATGAGGAATGACAAGGGAAGTGATTCGGTGTTACGCGACGAGCCTGCATGGAGTAGTGACCAATGTACAACCCGAGTGCATGGTTCAAGATACTTCTTGTGGTGGATTCCCTCTCGGAGCATGGTCTACTAATCCATGTTTCCGGGTTGGCATAGCCACTAGTCCCTTATTTTTGGAAATTTTGATGTGAGTTATGTTTGACCTTCATTTTGGTTGGTGTGAGTAGATCTCAAAAATGAAAATGGATTTTTGTGAAGGTGTTTTCAAATGGGAATGTGGTGTTAGAGTGGAAAAGTGATTTTGAAATGGAAATTGTTTTCTGTTAACGAATGTGTGGCTTCAAAAAGGGAAAATGGGAGGTGTTTTGGAAGTTGTTTTGGGATCTCAGTAACAATTTTTGGAATGTGAATTGTAAAGTGTTTTGGAAATTGGAAATGTATTGCTTTAATGATAAGTTACTTTCACAAAATTGGTTGGGAATTTGTGCTTTGTGCGGGATGGTCTGTTTGGGAAATGAGAAGTGTTTGGAATTGACCCTTGGTATTCCTATGAGTGATCACATACATTGAGGTGTGCATGTGTCAAGTGGAGAAATTGGTGATGTGAGTGGATGGGTGCTTGAGCTAACACAGGGATATGTATGTGTGAGACTTCATGGGAAACCAATGGTGGATATTTAAGTTGATTTGTTTGCTGAAAAAAGGGTTTTCTAAAAGGTAATTTAAATGTCTTGAAAATGAGTGAGTAGTTTTTTAGCGTTCTCTTTTCATGTTGGGTGTTCTTTTTTCGTGGGTTCTTGGTTTTGACATATTGAATTGTGGTTGGAATAGTGATTTGAGTTTCAGCTTTTGTTTGTGATTGAGGTGTGGAATTCTGATTTATGATGAGTTTTGATTCGGATTTGTGCCTCTTGTTTTTGAGTATACTGCCCAGAAAAGTCCCAGAAGTTTCTAGTGAACCTCTTTTAGTTGTTGCTTCTACCCAGACTCTTAGCATAGTGGTGGAATTAAATTCTTTTCGATTGTTGTCCCGCTACCGTGGTGATCGTGATCTATCGATGGTAGCAGACTAGCTTGGT
This sequence comes from Viscum album, assembly GCA_963277665.1. Lineage (NCBI taxonomy): Eukaryota > Viridiplantae > Streptophyta > Magnoliopsida > Santalales > Viscaceae > Viscum > Viscum album. Next base: position 255,449,367 of record OY728156.1, on the reverse strand, counting down.
GAAATCGTTGGTGTTTTCATATTATTGGAAACTCTCAAATCTATGAGAGTCTGTGCTGGTTCAATTTTATTTGATGGTTCAACTTTGTATTGATGTAAGAGAAAATCCCAGCGTCGTTGCCTGATGGGATGTCTTGAAAGGTGTTTAAGACCACTCCTGTCTGATGGTTTATACCTGAGGAGGTGAAAGCGGGGGAAGTGGCAGAGCCAGTGGGTGTCGAGTAAGGCCAACGAGCAGTGAAGGCCTACATGGGGCATTCCAAGGGGTTGATTCCATTTTCTCCAGAGGTAGCGTCTTGGAATAAGTTAAAGTTACTCTTGTGTGGGGTCTTCGTCCAGGGTTCCAGGACCGTTTCTTTTTGGTGTTCGGGAAGGTTTCCCATCCGGTGACGAGAGCGAATCGGAGGAACCTGTCTCAGACAATTCTTCTTGTCAATTCCATCTTCTATTAGTTAGTCAACCCCCTTGTTTGCTTCTAGAGTGCTCAGTTTGGGTACTTTAAGTCACCTTGTCATCATCCTCCGAAGGCTTGCCGTCAGTATGGCCATTTGGGACAATTGGAGAGGTTCCTCTAGCGGCATTGTCAGCAAGAGTGTCGACCGAAGGATGTCAGTTCCTGACTGCGGGGTAGCAGATGCTTCAAGACATCAGAGCTCCAGCCACAGGTCTCGGAGTGAAGCTCTTCACGCAGTCAGGAATCATTGGGTGTGGGGAACCTTGGTTTAATTTTTGTCTCCAATGCTGAAATGGGGACGGTATGAATTTCCTTGTTGCAACTCTCCCGTCTTTTAAGGTTCTGTTTTGTTATAAGAGACGTAGAGGCCTCGTTGCCTCGTTGCGGTCCTTATTCCTTGAATACCCCACTTTGGCAGTAAGGGGGTGTGGTGGTATCTTTTTCTTGTAATTTTAGTAGTTTTCCTCCTCAAATGTGAGTATTGAAGGTTGTCTCTTTGTGGCTATGAGTCTTGGGATGGTTGTCTCTCTTGTGTGGATAGATCCAGTGGTGACCCGTTCTTGTTTTAGGATGTGCTCGTCTTGGAGACACATCCGTCTTGGGAAATCATGAATAGGGGTTTAGTCTGTTAATTCGGGTTTGGGGTCTTTCATCGAGGAACCATGTAGTAGGGGTCTAGTTTATGCGAAGAGTTCATGGGTTGGTTTGTGATGGGTTTCTCGTATTGGTCTGTGCTAATTGGCTTAAGCTGGTCAGTTCTTAAATGGTGGGGGGACCCCCTATGAATCTTCCTGTGCCTTCTTTGAGGTTTGGTCATGTGTGGTGGTTCCCTCTTGGATCAAGTTAGCAGTTCCAGAGTTATCCCATGCTAAGAGTCTCAATGTCGGTTGTGCTAGTCGGGTTCTTGTGGTGGGGAGAACCCTCCTCGTTTCCTAGTGGTTCTTCTCCTTTCAGTTCCCTCAGAGTTGGTCGGGTGTGACTGATGGAGTGAAAAGTCATACCGAGTTCATGATTTTGTGGGTCTTGTTCCACTTCAAACTCAAGTTTGATTCCTCGTTCGGCTGGGTGACTTTCTGGGGGCATAAAGTTTTTGTGGTGGGGAGAATTGTCACACCCCGATTTCAAGGATTTAATTATTCTAATTATTTTAACTATTTCAATCCTCATTTTTATTGCGATCTGAGCCCGAGTTGAAATTTATGCACTTTTTCTGATAAGCGATCGTTTTTTTGGCTTCGCAATGTCCGACGCACGGGCAGGGCACAGACAAATCCATGTGGCTTCGCCAGACCACTGTGCGGCCTGCCTGATTAGCAGTTAGTTAATCAATCGAATGAATAATAAAGTTAACGCAAAAGAAAAATAAAATTTATTTAGAACTATTTTAATAATGACAAAAAAAGATTATTATTATTATTATTATTATTATTATGTTTTGTTAATATTTTAATTAGGTTATTTTATTTTATTAAGCCTTTGACATTTTTATAAAATTAATAACGTTATAATTTTTTTATAGTTGATAAGTGTTATTATTATTTTTAAGTTTAAGTTTTTTTTAGGTTTTATTTTATTATCATTTACTTTTTCTTTTCTCTCCCCCCCTTTGTTCTTCCTCACTGTACGCTGCACACAGCGCCGACCCTCCTCCTTCCCCTGGTTTCGTCGCGCCTCACCCCTTGCAGCCAGCGCTCTCCAACCCTGCTCCCTTCCTTCCGGTGACACATCGAACCGACGCCCCACTCCCCTCCTCGCACCGCCTCGCACCGTCGGCCGCCCTACATTGAACCCCCAGCGCGCCTCCCTCTTCCATCGGCTGTCCCTTGGCCGCACCCCACTTTTAGCAAGCCCTTTGGCCGGCGCCTCCTCCACCACTCCCTCCGGCGAGCAGCGCTCCATCCGGCGATCGAACTTCTTCCGGCCAAACCCTTCTCATTCCCTTCGGTATCCCCCTTTTTCTTCTTAGCTAGGGTTTTAGTCCATTTTCATTTGGATTTTGATTTCTTTGTTTTTTTTGTGTTTGGTTTCTTGATTTAGGGTTATTTGATGTTGTTTGCGATGCGTTTGGTGCGCAATTGGAGTTTCGCTTTGAAATTTGGGGATTTTGACACCAATGATAGGTGAATTCATCTATAAATGCTGTTTGATGAAGGATTTGTCTAGATTAATTTATTTAGCTCGTTCTTTAATTATTTTGGGTGGTGCAAAATGTGTTCTGTGAATATTTTGACATGCATGTGTGATGGAATTGAGTTTTCTTTTAGAATTGGTTATGTTTTCATATTGGTCATGTTGTGGGAATTCTTGGAAATGCTCAATTAATTATTTTACATGGGAAAATTATGTTTCGGTAATAATTTAATATGTGGTTGTGTTAGAAATGAATTTTTCCTCCAAAGAAATTGATTTGTGTCATGTGTATCATGTTGTAGTGTTTCTTGAAAAGAGTATCAGGCCTTGTTTTGGAGAGTGCAAAATTTTTTCTAAATAAATTAAGGTTCAGGTGTATTAAAAATGTGGTTTGAAGGAAAAATGTGTTATTTTGTCTTGTTGAATTTGTGTGCTTTTGAATTTAAATTTTTAAATAGTTTAGAGTAACGGAAAAACATGTTTTGGTATGGTTGTGTTGTGTGTTCGGTTTTAAAGTGGCGTTTTTAGGTGAGATCAAGTGCATTTTTGGTGTAAACTCTCTGGTTCTAATTTTTAAGTGTTTCATAAGTTGTTTTATTGATTTATTAAATTATATGTGTAGTGCGTTGGGCCTTGCTTAGTTGGTTTTGGGCCGCGCGTGTCGAGACATCCTACATGTACATGCATAGGGTAAGACATATATAATATGTGCTCTCTTTGTACATATTACCTCATAGCGCGGGGAATATGTGCAATGTAGCTTGGGATGTGTATATATATATGTATAAATGCATTTTCGTGCACGCGCCAAGTGTCGGTTTGAGTGGCCATCGACATATAGCGATAAGTTTGAGGTAGGTCCTCTATGCCTATGCCTTTAATTTGAGATTCATAATTGCCTGCTTGTTTTAAAAATATATTTTACACTATGCCATATACACACGCTATGGAATCTGATTGCAGTTGCTAGAAACTATTATGCCTTTGTTTTGGAAATTGAAATGTATTTCAAACACCGTTGGTCTTAAGTGACTTTTCTTGAAAAATTGATTTCTTAAGTGGTTTTGAATTGGTATAGTGTATTTCTAAAGGTGTTTGACCTTTTGGCTGGTTGCTTGTAAAAAGTGTTCCCTTTATGTAATTATGCCCGTTTGGCATCTTAAGAATGTTTTATGAAAAATAAATACATCTCTTGAGGCACTCCCCCTTGGTGTTAGAAAAATGTTTGTTTTAAGTTGAATGTGTTATCATGTGCCTAATTTGATGCTTATGCATTGTGTGACGTGAAAGAGGGGGAATGCGCTCAAGGAGGGAGAGCGGTGGTGATATGTTGAATGAGTTTTAGAAAAAGAGAGTGTTATGTACATATATGTTTTCTTGATAAAGAAAACTCACCACCACTTGAAATAGAGCATAATGGGAAACTCGGGTATCTAGGTGGGTGACTAGGACTAGTACGCTAGATGACACGGCAGGGGTTCATCCCGGTTTGTCTAGCAGGATTGACGCAACAACACTAACTAAACATATGAATTTCTGAGGGTCATGGTCTTCTAAGCCATGTTTTCTGAGGTTCGTGGCCTTCTAAGCCACGTTTTCTGAGGGTCGTGGTCTTCTAAGCCACGTTTCACCGAGGTACGAGGTATCTAGGTTCCCACTTGTTATAGATACCTATAGGGATTACCCATAGTGCTCATTTGTGACATGCTGCTTGTGATGTAAATTTATTTTTAGTTGTTTCATACCTGGTGTCTTGTTTGTAAAAAAAACATTTTATTCCAAACTGGTTTCTTTTCATTTTAAAATGTTAATGCATGATTGGAACCTATTTTGAAAATGTAGTAAGAGTGAAATGATTTATTTTAAAATTCAAAACTCATTACTTGAATTTGAAAAGAAGGGAAAACGTTATTTTATTATATCTTATTTTCAAACTGGCATAGTTGGATTTCTTAAATAAGGCAGAGGCATAGGACGTGGTTATATTTTGGCTTTCCTACTGAGCATCTTGGTGCTCACACCTACTTTACTTTTTAGTTGCAGGTTTTAGTCTTGGATCGCTTTTGGGAGAGAGTGTGGTTGTCGTACCGTGGTGATCCACGGGGTCACCTGAGGTATGTCACGTTTCTTTGTTTATTCCTTTTTTCGCTGCCACATTTTTCAGTTTATTTTCCTTTATTTATCTGCTAGTTCAGTTTATGTTTATTTATCTTTGTCATGGGCCAAACCATTCCCAACTGGTTTGTTTTGATGCCCATCACTAGTTGCCAGCCCGTGGGGATCGGGAACGCCCTTTGGGCCATGTCGCGGACCGGGTCGGGCGTCGGGTCAGATGACGACCCAGCCTGGTTCGTGACATTTTGGATATAAAAAAGATAGAAAAATAGTTCCATTTAAATATCTAAAAATTATTTTAACAAAAGTTTTATGGGACCCCTTTGGGTTTTATTGAATCTTACAAAAAGGAAAAAATATAATGTTTTTTATACTAGCAGAATAGAAAATTACCAATCATACATTTACAAGACTTATTATCTACTAGTTTTCCAACATCATATATATTTTTTATATTAATACACATGGAAGTTTCATAATACAAACTATTTTCAAGTCCAAACATTTTCAATAAATCAATAATATATTTACACCAATTCAAAGTATTTCCAAAATATTTTTTATAAATTTTAAATCCAAGAATGAAATTCAATTATGCTATCATACACATTTTAAATTCATTTTGCATAAGTTTTGAGAAATCATTACAAAGATTTTGATTAGTCGACACAAAAATAACATCATCTACATAGATTTAAACCTGTAATATATAAGAATAAAAACTTTTCTTGAAAAGGTTAGGATCATATAATCTTACTAAAAACCCATTTTTCAAAAAGAAAAGAACGTAATCCTTCATACCAAGACCTTGGTGCTTATTTAAGGCCATAAAGAGTTTTTATTAAGTTTAAAACTAGAATTTTTTAGTTGAGGATTTTAAAAACCTAGAGGTTTCTCGTCATAAACTTCCTCCATGAAATAAAATTTAAGAAAGAAGATTTTACATCCATTTAGTATAATTTAAAATTCATATGTGATGCATAGGCAACAAAGTGTAATGACAAAAACTTCCATAAATGAAATTCCCTTCTTAAATGAATAAACGTATCATTAAAAAATGTAGTTATAGAAAAAACATACTATACTTTGGGGTTATTTTAGACTGTTATAACACTACTATAAATTTGAATTTTTTGTGTTGGTACTATTAGCGAACACCAAAATCAGTCATAAAAGAGAGTATTAGAAACCACTTTTGGCGTCCACTAATGTAGGGACCCAGCCCCAGTTGCCTAGATCTGATGCCTTATTTGATTAAGTTGGCATACATACAAGGAATACGAATCCAAAAAGACCGAGTAGTTTAGTATTATTAGAAACAAGTTACATACATAAGATTAACATTACAACATGAAGGGAATCAAAACACTATTTTAATCCACTAGAAACATCACGTCTCCTAGATTATGCTTGCAAGTCATTCATAAATTACTTCTTCATGTCCTAAGAAATGAAACATAAGAAAGGGGTGAGCTCAAACGCTCAGTAAGAGTAAGAAATATAGCATAAGAGAATATAAATATTAGACATGGTGAATAATTGAAAACACATGCCTTTAATAATAAACTTGAAACAAATTATGACAGGAATATGAGCTGAGTAAATAATGCCATAATAAAACATAATCATGGGTATTATATTAGTCAAATAACCACATGAACTTTAAATTACTAGATTCATAATGAGGGAAGTGCATATTTCGGACATTCTGAATCATTTTTTCATGGCCTCAGCCAAGACATCTAGTGATTAAGGCCTCAGCCAAAATCCATATCACATTGGGAAATGCCTCGACCAATTCCACGTCTATTTGTCTCATGAGACCTATCGATGCATCGAGGGGCTATACCAGGCCCACCCATCACATAATAAGTCCAATGCATTTCTCATATGAGCGGGGATCAACATAAACAATATATACATTCATATTGAAACTATCATATGAAATGTAACTAACTGTCCCCAATCATTAAACATAAAACACCAACCATTCTGAGTAATATGGTGAATGGTTTTAGGATAGATCATCCACAATAGAGTTAGTCATAAACCATTAAATAAAATATGGTAGATTACTTCACAAATGATTAGACCCAATAATACAATGGAATCAACAAGAGTATTTTAATCAAACAGAAATACTCTTATAAAATCATTAAGCAATTTTGTGATAAATACTCTTTTATTTTGAAAAGAAGAGTTCTTTTGGAAAACTCTTTGTATAAAACCATAAGTGAAGTAAGATAGTATCTTAATAATAAAATGAGTGATTTTATAAAGATAATGGTTTCCAAAAATAGATTATATAGTGCCCTTGAAAATAGGTAAGAATTTGAGAAATTCCCTTGAATCGGGCTTGTATTTTTGAAACAATTTTGAAAGTTCCTTTTAAAACATGTAACTATCCATAAAATAAGGAAGGGTTATGGTTTGTAAACATATATATGATACTCACACAGAATATATGATGAGTACATAATAATAAATAATAATTTAATTGAGGTAATTAGACAATGAAAGTAACCCGAATGAAAATGGAAGTTCGGATGAAAAAACACTTACCTTAACTCCAAACGTGTTCCGATCTTGTAATTAAGCTCTTGTAATATGAAATTATAATTGTTAATAACTTATTTAAGAACCTATTATACATTTATTTAGTTACCATAATTCTGTTTAGTTCATTTATGTCTTTATTGATAAGTTATTGTATTGAATTTCGTCGTTCTGGAGTGTTTGTTTTCTTTATTTTCATACTCGGTTCACTTGTTTTTAAGTAATGAAGTGGAATGGATGTAAATCTCCAGAATTGAAATTAAATATTATTTATGAACATAAATAATTGGTATTGGTCATTTCTATCATTTGGTTACATGGAATGAGGATGAATCATTAGATGACCACCACTTCAATTATTCGGCAGTATTTGAAATATTATGAACTAGTTTTAACATATAACTTAATTATATGTACATATTCTGGTTCCTGAATATTAATTAAGTTATAACAGATATATTATAGTATGGTTCAACCATGAATATGGTTTCATGACCAGTAATGAAGAAGAAATTGAAGAACGAAACTTCGTTGTCCACGAAGGTTATAAATCGGAACCTCATGGACGTTGATTTCATTTATAAAAATCAAAGGGAGGGAGTAAGAATATTTATGATGGTTCTTCCATTCACATGATATAATTCCATTATATATATGTTACTGGAGTTATCATGATCATTTGGACAGAGTAGGTGACGAGAGAATAAGAATATAGATGATCTTGAAAATAAGAGAAAAGGTGAGAGATCCCTTATATAAATTCAGCAGCCTAACGACGTCGCTTAATATTTCATAAAATGAAATGTTGAGATAAAAAGGGTACCTCACCATATTTAAATCAAAAGGTTCATAAGAAGAATACATAAAATAAAACCCCAACATAATATAATGGAAATTCAAAGAGATAACATAAAAGAAGTGTTGACTTAAAGAAGAGAATGAAGGATTCCCTTACCTTGTAGAATAACTCCTTGAAGGTTGGAACATTGGGGGACTAAGGACACCTTGGGAGGACTCTTAGAGAGGTAAAACCACCAGAGCTTCAAATATGAGATATTTGAGGACTCTTAGAGAGGTAAAACCACCAGATCTTCGAATATGAGGGATCTGGAATGAAAGAAAACGAATAGATGAGTAGGTATTTATAGAAAAAGAGGTAATTTTTTTAATAATTTCAAAGGGACACCTCATTAGTGGTTTTTGCCAAACCATGGGCATACCCATGGTTTAAGCCACTTGAGACACCTCATGTCATAAGTTACTATACACAAGTTGACCATACTTTTATATTTAATTATTACATCATTATGATGTCATTAAACTACCGAAAACTCAAAACTGTATTTTTACTATTCATGAAAAATTCATGTATTTTAGAAAAATCACAAAAATTCACCCCTAACATTTTTCGACGTGTAGAATTCAAAAGTGAAGTCCATTTTTGAAAAATAATTTTCTAAATATTATTAATTTATTTTTTAAATAAAAGCATACTAAATTAAAAAATTAACAGTTCTAATTCTACAACTACTTCTTTATCACAATGAAAAATTAACCAAGATATTATTATCTTCTAGACTTAAGAAAATAAAATAATAATAATATTTACTATTCATAAGGTTATATTACTATTCATAAGGGTATGTTACTATTCACCAAAAATCAAGTTTGTTCTATGGGACTCTAAATGACTTACTGAACACGACTCTAGATGACCATTTTTATAAATTCAAAACATAGAAGAGTCAAAGTTATGTTTAAGGGATAGATTATAAAATCGCATTCTATATTTATTTTCACAACCTTGAGGTGTTACATTCTCCCCTCTTTACAAAAATTTTTTCCTTAAAATTCAGAGAATATTACCTAAAAAGATTCGGGTATGTCTTTAACATAAGCTCCTCAGGATCCCATGTTGGTTCCTCTATCTTATGGTTCCTCCATAGAACCTTTACCAGTTGAGTCGTTCAATTTCTCAATACTAGTTCTCTAGTATCAAAAATCTTGATAGGCTCTTCACAGTAAGATAGATTGGGCTCAAGTTCCACTTCTTCATAAGTGAGTACATGTGTTGGGTCTGGCATGTACTTTTTTAACATTGACACATGGAACACATTGTGAACCTTAGAGAGAATTGGTGGCATTGCCAAACGGTAATCTACGACTCTAATTCGGTCCAAAATTTCAAAAGTTCCGATGTACCTGGGACTTAATTTTCCCTTCTTACCAAATCGTATAATACCCTTCCATGGAGATACCTTTAAGAAAATGTAATCACCTTCTTGAAATTTCAATTCCTTCCTTCAGTTATCAGCATAGCTCTTTTGCATACTTTGATCTATTTTGATATGGTTCTGGATAATCTTAACCTTTTCCATTGTTTCTTCAACAAGTTCTAGACCCACAAGCTTTCTTTCACCAACATCATCCCAGCATGTTAGTGTACGACATCACCTCCCATATAATGTTTCATAGGGTGCCATCTGTATACTTGAATGGAAGCTATTGTTGTAGGAAAATTCTACGAGAGGTAAATAATGATCCCATATGACTTGAAAATCAAGTGAACAAGACCTAAACATGTCTTCCAATGTTTGAATAGTCCGTTCTGATTGTCCATCAGTTTGTGGGTGGTAGGCAGTGCTCAAACGAAGATCATCATCTAGGGCCTTCCTGAAGAAATTTCCAGAATCTTGATGTAAAACGTGGATCACGATCAGAAACAATCGATAGGGGTACTCTATGAAGTCTCACAACTTCATTAATATATAGTCTTGCTAGACGTTCAAGTGGTAGATCTTATCTTATAGCAAGAAAATATGCAGACTTGGTAAGGCGACCAACAATGACCCATATTGTATTGTTCCTTCTAGGAGTCTTTGGTAGTCCCATGACAAAGTCCATCGTGATATTATCCCATTTCCACTCAGGTATGGGAAGAGGTTGCAATACTCCTCCAGGCTGTTGCCTTCCAGCTTTCACTTGTTGAAAAACCACACATCTTGACACAAAATCAGCAATCTCCCTCTCCATGTTGTCCCACCAAAAATGTTCCTTAAAATCTCTATACATCTTAGTGCTACTAGGGTGTATAGAGAAATTGGAACTATGAGCATCATCCAACAATTCCCTTTTTAGATCAGGTATATTGGGAACACAAAGTCTCTTCCCAAATTTCAAAATTCCATCTTCATATACGAAGTCACTCAATCTCCCATCATTCACAGATTTAATCTTCTTTTGAAACTCATCATCATCAGCCTAAGAACTTTTTATCCTTTCTAGTAAAGATGGTTTGGCAACCATTTGAAAAATCATTGATGTTTCACCTTCCATGGTTATTCTCATATCCATCTTTACTAGATCCATGAAAATAGGATCCCTTTCAACTCTCATCTTGTTCAAAACTCCATGATCCTTTCTATTCAAACCATCTGCCACCTTATTTGCCTTCCCTGGGTGGTAGTGTATCGTGCAATCATAATCCTTGAGGAGTTTAAGCCATCTCCTTTGCCTCATGTTGAGTTCTTTCTGTGAGAAAATATACTTCAAACTCTTGTGATCAGTATAAATCTCACATTTTTCACCATAAAGATAATATCTACATATCTTCAAAGAAAATATTACAACATCTAACTCAAGATCACGAGTAGGATAGTTTTGATCATGAATTTTTAGTTGTCATGATGCATAAGAAATAACCCTATCATTTTGCATAAGGACACAACCAAGTCCTTTCTTTGAAGCATCACTATAAATAACAAACCCGTCATTCCCCGATGGTAGAGTCAATATAGGAGAATTGACTAATCTTCTCTTCAAGTCTTCAAAATATTATTCACAATCTTTTGTCCAAACAAATTTAACCCCTTTACGTGTGAGCTTCATTAGCGGGTTAGCCAGTTGGGCAAAATTCTGCACGAAACGCCGATAATAACCTGCTAAGCCAATAAAACTGTGTACCTCAGTTATGTTTGTTGGCGTGGGCCAATCTTGGATTACCTTTGTCTTTGCAGGATCAACTAGGATTCCATCCTTAGAGACAATATGTCCAAGAAAAGAAATCTCCTGAATCCAGAATCAACACTTGTTAAACTTCCCATATAAGTCATGTCTTCTAAGAGTCTTCAGGATAATGTGCAAGTGATTTTCATGATCTTCGCAGCTTTTGGAGTATACCAAGATATCATCAATAAATACCACTAAAAAATCATCGATATATTCCTTGAAAACTCTGTTCATTAGATCCATGAAGACAAAGGGTGCATTAGTCAATCCAAAAGGCATCATTGTAAACTCATAATGCCCGTACCTGGTTCGAAATGATGTTTTCAGAATGTTTTCCTTCTTCACACACAAATGATGATATATAGATCAAAGGTCAATATTTGAAAAGTATTGAGCTCCATGAATTTGTTCAAATAGATCATCAATGTGAGGTAGAAGATACTTGTTCTTTATTATTATAACATTTATCTCCCTATAGTCAATACATAACCTCATAGATCCATCTTTCTTCTTAACAAAAAGGACAGGGGATCCCCATGGAGAAACACTAGGGCGAATAAATCCTTTATTACTAAATTCCTCTAGTTTTTTCTTTAGTTCCACTAATTCCACAGTGGCCATTCTATAAGGGGTCTTCAATATGGGCCTTGAACCAGGAATTAAATCAATGGAAAAAATCAATTTATCATTCTGGAGGATGTCTCGATAAATCATCTGGAAACACATCAACATATTCTCTTACAATAGGTACATCATCTATTTGAACATTCCTTTCCTCATCCACAGTTATTTCATTCTCTTTCTCCCCAATAATTGAATTTAGTTGAGCTACTGGGGGTGGATCTAGATAAGAATCAGGTGATAATGTTTCTGATTTAAAGATAAGGTATTCTTTATCATCGTCATAAAAAATCGTAATCTCCTTCTTCTTAAAATAAATTTTGGCATCATGGTCCTAAATCCAATCCATACTGAGGATTATATCAAATTCAATCATGGGTATGACGATGATATCAGCAGATAAAGAACATTTATATCCCCTAATGGGAACTGATTGATAGAACTTTATAGCAATGATACTTCCCTTAAGAGTTTTGACTGACAACTCCCTTGTTAAATCAAATTGGAAATATCTAATTTTCTTAGAAAACTAGGAAGATATGAAATGATGCGATGATCTATAATCAAATAAAGTATTGTCTAAACTTGAGGAAACAATTAAAGTACATGCTACCACGTCATTAGGAACTTAAACCTCTGCAGTTGTGATTGCATAAGCTTGTCCCTGATCCCTTGGCCTTCTCTGTTGCATATTTCCTTGATGTTTTGGACAATCATTAGCATAGTGTCCCATCTCCCAAAAACTATAGCATTGAACATCATTGGCTTCCTTCTTCCCTTTGTAATCTCCAGCAATATGGACTTTCTGACCACATTTGTAGCATACTCCTTTTCCTTTTAAGCATACACCAGAGTTTTTCTTTCCACAATTGTCACATGGTGGAAATTCAACTCTTCCCTTCTTCCCCATTTCCTTATTTCCTTTCCCAGGGTTTTCAGTAGCCCTCTTGTTTTCTTGCTTTCCCTTAAATTCATAAGACTTAGATAATTCTTTTTCTGTCTTTATGGCACACAAAACTATATCCTCATATGATGAAAAACTTTGGGAGACCAGTGCCCGATGGAGGAATGGATTTAGGCCATCATAGAATCGATCAATTTTTCTCCTTGGATTTCATATGTATTCTACAACATGTCTTGCTAATATTGTGAAGTTAGATTCATACCTTGCAACATTCTCATCTTCCTTTTGCCTCAAATTCAAGAATTTTCTCTCCATATCTGCTCGCTGCTCACGAGGGAAATATTTTTCTAAGAAGATTTCCTTAAAATCCCTCCATTATATCTCTCCTATCTCTTCCTCCTATTTTGTGTTTTGGATTAATGAACACCACTGATCCACATCTCCCGATAGATGATATACTTCCATGACAAACTTCTCTCTTTCATTACATCCCAAAGAGAGAAATATCTTTTTAAGGGAACATATCCACTGCTCTGCTATGAACGAGTTTGTAGTCCCGTTGAATGATGGAGGCTGTTGTCTCATAAAGCAATCTAGCATGGCTCCTCCACGTGGTGGATCCAGATGCTATATACGGGTAAGGTTATTATTCATAACCTGAGTAAGTTGTCCCAGTATAGTTATGAGTTGCTCAGCACCAGTCACAGCACCAGAGCCAACATCATTATCTTGCGTCGGAGGAAAATCCCTACAGGGGACACATGCATTCGTGTGATTTCCATTGCGTCCACTAGGCGCCATATCTAGATAATGGCATACACTATATTAGGTTATGAATCATAATGTATAATCTTAACTTAAAAATACTCAAAAAAATTGAGATCCTACGCATGGCTAATCCCATATTCATAAAAATGGTTTCTTTAAGGAATATTTACATTAAACTCCTTCATAATGGCTTGTAAAGAAAATGTGAATTATCCTAAGCATATCCCCCAGGAGTGTTGTAACCAAGAGTGAAGTAAGTCCCGTTGTTGTACACCAGTTTCCGTTCGAGTCTAGCTCAAAGTGGTGTTTTCGGGTTTTACCCCTAGATACATCTATGCCAGAGCCGCCTCTACCTTCTCGTATCTAGATAGGGATATATTTCTTGAAATATCCACATAATCTATTCCTTACCAAAACACCAAGACATTATTTTATGTATATCCTCAAAGACTAACTTAGGGACTCTTCCCTAATTCTACATTTTCTAAATCTAGTTTCCAAGTATTCTAGTAAACTTCCTCTGATACCAACTGTAAGGACCCAGCCTCAGTTGCCCAGAGCCGGTGCCTTATTTGATTAAGTTGGAATACATACAAGGAATACGAATCCCGAATGACCGAGTAGTTTAGTATTATTGGAAAGAAGTTACATACATAAGATTAACATTGCAACATGAAGGGAATCAAAACACTATTTTAATCCACTAGAAACATCATGTCTCCTAGATTATTCTTGCAAGTCATTCATAAATTACTTCTTCATGTCCTGAGAAAATGAAACATAAGAAAGGGGTTAGCTCAAACGCTCAGTAAGAGTAAGAAATACAGCGGAAGATAATATAAACATTAGACATGGTGAATAATTGAAAACACATGCCTTTAATAATAAACTTGAAACACATTATGGCAGGAATATGAGCTGAGTAAATAATGCCATAATAAAACATAATCAGGGGTATTCTACTAGTCGAATAACCACATGAACTTTAAATTACTAGATTCATAATGAGGGAAGTGCATATTCTGGACATTCTGAATCATTTTGTCATGGCCTCAGCCAGGACATCTAGTGATTAAGGCCTCGACCAAAATCCATATCATATTGGGAAATGCCTCGGCCAATTCCACGTCTATTTATCTCATGAGACCTACCGATGCATCGAGGGGCTATAGCGGGCCACACCCATCACATAATAAGTCCAATGCATTCCTCATATGAGTGGGGATCAACATAAACAACATATATATTCATATTGAAACTATCATATGAAATGTAACTAACTTTCCCCAATCATTAAACATAAAACACTAACCATTCCGAGTAATATGGTGAATGGTTTTAGGATAGATCATCCACAATAGAGTTAGTCATAAAACATTAAATAAAATATGGTAGATGAATTCATAAATTATTAAACAAAATAATACAATGTAATCAAAAAGAGTATTTGAATCAAACAGAAATACTCTTATAAAATCATTAAGAAATTTTGAGATAAATACTCTTTTATTTTGAAAAGAAGAGTTCTTTTGGAAAACTCTTTGTATAAAACCAGAAGTGAAGTAATATAGTATCTTCATAATAAAATGAGTTATTTTATAAATATAATGGTTTCCAAAAATAGATTATAGAGTGCCCTTGAAAATAGGTAAGAATTTGAGAAATTCCCTTGAATCGGGCTTGTATTTTTGAAACAAATATTAAAGTTCCTTTTAAAATGTGTAACTATCCATAAAATAAGGAAGGGTTATGGTTTGTAAACATATATATGATACTCACACAGAATATATGATGAGTACATAACAATACATAATAATTTTATTGAGGTAATTAGACAATGAAAGTAACCCGAATGAAAATGGAAGTTCGGGTGAAAAAACCCTTACCTTAACTCCAAACGTGTTCCTCTATTGTACTTAAGCTCCTGGAATATGAAATTATACTTGTTAATAACTTATTTAAGAACCTATTAGACATTTATTTAGTTACCATAATTCTGGTTAGTTAATTTATGTCTTTATTGATAAGTTATTGTATTAAATTTCGTCGTTCTTGAGTGTTCGTTTCCTTTATTTTCATATTCGGTTCACTTATTTTTAAGTAATGAAGTGGAATGGAATTAAATCTCCAGAATTGAAATTAAATATTATTTATGAACGTAAATAATTGGTAGTGGTCATTTATATCATTTGGTTACATGTAATGAGGATGAATCATTAGATGACCACCACTTCGATTATTCGGCGGTATTTGGAATATTATGAACTAGTTTTGTCATATAACTTAATTATATGTACATATTCTGGTTACTGAATATTAATTAGGTTATAAAACATATATTATAGTATAGTTCAACCATGAATATGGTTTCATGACCAGTAATGAAGAATAAATTGAAGAAAGAAACTTTGTCATCCACGAAGGTTATAAATCGGAACCTCATGGACGATGATTTCATTTATAAAAATCAAAGGGAGGGAGTAAGAATATTTATGATGGTTCTTCCATTAACATGATATAATTACAGTATATATATGATACTGTAGTTATCATGATCATTTGGACAGAGGAGGTGATGAGAGAAAAATAATATAGATGATCTTGAAAATAAGAGAAAAGGTGAGAGATCCCTTATGAAAATTCGGAAGCCTAACGACGTCGCTTAATATTTCATAAAATGAAATGATGAGATAAAAAGGGTACCTCACCATATTTAAATAAAAAGGAAAGTAATAAGAATACATAAAATCAAACCCCAACATAATATAATGGAAATTCAAAGAGATAACATAAAAGAAGTGTCGACTTAAAGAAGAGAATGAAGGATTCCCTTACCTTATAGAATAACTCCTAGATCTTGAAGGTTGGAACCTTGGGGGCTTAAGGACACCTTGGGAGGACTCTTAGAGAGGTAAAACCACCATATCTTCTAGGATGAGGGATTTGGAATGAAGAAAAACGAATGGATGAGTGGGTATTTATAGAAAAAGAGAGGTAATTTTTTTAATAATTTCAAAGGGACACCTCATTAGTGGTTTTTGCCAAACCATGGGATTGCCCATGGTATTTGACCATGGTTTAAGCCACTTGGGACACATCATGTAATAAGTTACTATACACAAGTTGACCATACTTTTATATTTAATTTTTACATTATTATGATGTCATTAAACTACCGAAAACTCAAAACTGTATTTTTACTATTCATGAAAAATTCATGTATTTTAGAAAAATCCCAAAAATTCACCCCTGCCATTTTTCGATGTGTAGAATTCAAAAATGAAGTCCATTTTTGAAAAATAATTTTCTAAATATTATTAATTTAACTTTCAAATAAAAGCATACTTAATTCAAAAATCAACAGTTCTAATTCTACAACTACTTCTTTATCACAATGAAAAATTAACCAAGATGTTATTATCTTCTAGCCTTAAGAAAATAAAATAATAATAATATTTACTATTCATAAGGTTATATTACTATTCATAAGGGTATGTTACTATTCACCAAAAATCAATTTTGTTCTATCGGACTCCAAATGACTTACTGAACACGACTCTAGATGACCATTTTTCTAAATTCAAAACATAGAAGAGTCGAAGTTATGTTTAAGGAATAGATTATAAAATTGAATTCTATATTTATTTTCAAAACCTTGGGGTGTTACAGCTAATACCAAAAATTAATCCAATGATATTTTTCCCACCTCCAATCATCTTCTTCATGTTTTCCTACTGATATTCCATCACAACACACCATCAATTCTAGTGCCATCCTCATCACCCTAGGTGAACCCAACATGATTAGAACACCCTATAACTACCCTCAAACACTTTGGGTGACCCTCTGGTTGCACCCTGGAATCTACCCACCATTCCTCAAGCACCCCCGACATAACCCGTCTCCCTCCAGCCACTAAACATCTAATATGGCCGGTGAATGAAGCTCATGAAATCCCACTACATCACCCCCCACATCCCCACTTTTAATCATCCATATCTCACACCCAAAATTGGGTGTTTTTTATGGAGATCATTATAGACCACCAAAACTGGTCACTATTGTTCAATAGTGACTGAGCAACCATGACCATCAAAAACGATCATTTGGAGGATACTAAAGACCTTAATTCTAGTAGTTTAGCCTGTCAGATTTAAAATACTATTAAGAATCATAACCATTAATAACATAAAGGTTTTAAAATGACTATTAAGATTGATATATATTAAGTTTTATGATAAAGTCCAATTGTCATAGATAAAATAAGTGACGATCTCAACCAGTAGGATCATAACCTATGAAGCCCATTTATCAGAACTTCCAAGGGAGGTAGCATAACTATGATTTTTCTTTGACCAATCCCAAGATGATATTAAAAAACTAAAGCGTAAATGAAACTATTTATAGGATAAGTTTAAGCTCATTGAGATCATAACCAAAACCATGTACTCTGAACCACCCCATGAAAGTTTCACCATCACACACCTTACCCTTAAGGTGTTCATTGGTGTAATAAAGGGTTATGTATCTAGACCCTAACAGTATGAATTTTTATATTTCTTAGTATAATAAATAATTATATATTTTATTATTACATTATAATGATTAATCAAATTTTGATAATAATTAAATTTTGATACAAAGAAACACAAACTGTTATTGTCAAGAAAATCAGTATTTTTCAATAAATGAGGATTTTTAATTTAAAAGTAGACATTATCATATTTAGAAAATTATTTCGATAAAATAAATATTTTTTTTGAAATCATCATCTCAAAATTATCCAATGGTGAAGTTTTTATAAATTTTTAAGACAGTCAAATTTTTGTGTAAAAATTAAATACGATATAATTATACGGTATGTATTATAACATCATAAAAGCCTAAAAGTTATGTAATAAATGATATAAAGAGTAAAAACGACCAAATATATGTTTATCCTTTAAAATAATGTGTTTTTAGGTTATTTTGTTATTTTTATAATCCCTTAATGAATCCTCCAAAACCTATATTATATTTTAAGGTTTTAAAATCAATTATTTATAAACATGAATCACATCCAGATCACCAAGGGTATTATTTTAGTGAGATTGTTTCTTAAAATTGTAAAATAATGAAAAAACTCCAATTTTGTAGAAACCCTAGGAAAAAAACCATGGTATGGTTTGTTTTTTGGATTACATTATCATACAGAGTCCAAAACCTAAGTTTAGAAATTAATAAAGAATCCTCCCCTATTTTGCTATATAAAACCCCTCAAAATTCATTTCATATTCACTAAAAATACTTAGATCACTAAATTAATCTAACATTACCTCTCTATATCCATCCCAAGGTATCCCAAGCTCTCAAAAAGATCCTCCAAATCTTTTAGAAGTTCCTTATAAAGGTAATGGATCTTCTCCTTATCCTTACTCAAGCACTTTCTTTATATTATGCCTTTTTATTTCCAATCCTCCATGTTGTTATATGTTATTAAACATCCCTATTAAATTATTTATAATGTAAAATCAATTATATACCCCTTAAACTCTCATTAACCCCTTCTACCTTCCTCTATGTACCCTAGTCATGCTACTAAAATTATCATATGATTTTCCATGCGAAAATTTTGGTTAGTGAATACCCATCCCCACTTCCACTCAAGGGAGTTCACCTAGACAATTATCATTAATTGATTGGAGATTTAAATAAATTTAACCCACACTTATTGATCATGGATATAAAATTATTGAAAGAGATTTTTATGTTGTATGATCTATGTGACACACTTATACATGTACATGATATGAATGTGATGGGTGGGCCCAAAATTATACAGTCCTCCAATGCATTGGGTAATTTTTTAATCTCATGAGATGTCATGTATAGAGAAACAATGGTTATCCTAAGCACATTATGTTATGTTTACTTGGAGGTTATCCTTAACTTATGCTTATAATGTCACGTTTTACATTGTTTCAACATTCCCATGTTGCCTTTATGCCATCATGTTATATCATGCCTCAGTATTCAAGATTATAATTCTCACCCCTATTATGTTACCATAATATGCCTCTTGGATCACATTTATTGATTCATATTATAATATTATTTTTTATTCCCTTACTAGTCTTTATATATCACCCCTTTTTTATGTAAGTCCTTAGGTTATCCCATGAATTTTTAGAAGGAAAATGGAATTTTAGAAGCATGTTAAGAAATTTTTCAATAATGTTATTGCATCCTATGTTAAATTTATTATTCTATGTACTTAATTATCCAAATAAACTAGGATTCATAATCTTCCAGGTTGTATTAAGTGTGATTTTATGTAATAAATTAAAAAATAAAGTTTATTAAAGATAAGAGTTGTTATAGTTGGTATATGAGGAAAGTCTAGTTATTTTTGGGGTTAGAATTAGAAAAACCTAGTGAAAGACTTAGGGATAAGACTAAACATAGGAATAAATCCTTAAATTTTGCTAAAGTATAGAGTAAGTGGTTTCTAAGAAAATACATCCCTATATAAATAATATAAGTGGATGTGGCTCTATCAGAGATGTACCTAGGGGTAATAACCCAAAAAAGATCACATTGAGCTTTGAATTAATAATTACCTGGTACATTACAATGATCCTTGATGTACACTTAGTTTTACACTCTTGGGGGATATGCTATGATAAATTCACAAGCTTATTAAAAACCATCATGAAGGGAACAAATATGCCCATAAGACTTTCTTTTAGGGGATTCTTCGCACAATTTTTACACATAGGATGATCAGGCTTCCTTACATCATAGAACTTATTTGTGGGACCACCCACATTAGATTCCATTTTCCTCTTCTTATCATCGGGCCCATGATACCACTGATAGTATTCTATCTCCATTTCAACCTTAAGGGCACAACAGAAAATATCCTCATAGTTGTCGAAGTCTTGAATCTCCAATGCTTTTCGTAGACTCAGCTTCAGTATGCTAAAGAAGCGATCCAAATTTCTTTTAGTGTTCATGAAAAGGCTAGAGGCATACCTTGAAATCCTTGTAAAATTTTTTTCATAGGCCTTAATTGACTCCTCTTTCTTCTTCTTGAGTCTGAGGAACTCTCTTTCCATTTTGAGATGGAGGGTTCAGGGAAAATATTTATTGAAAAACATTCTCTTGAATTCCTCTCAATCCATAGAATCAATTTCCTCCTAGGGATTTGTATTATTGATCATTTTCCACCACTTATTAGCTTCCCCATCAAAACAATAGACCACCAATATATATTTCTCTTCTTCTGAGCACTAGAGGACAAAGAATATCTTTTTAATAGAGTTAATCCATTGTTCCATGAGGAGGGGATCAGAAGATCCACTAAACATGGGAGGACTTTTCCACATGAAGTATTCAATGGAAACTTTTTCTTTCCTTGGATGAGGAGGGTGTTCCACATGATTCAAGTTATTATTCATAACTTGAGCTAGCTCACCAAGTACTGACATGAAGTTTTGAGCACCTGTTCCCATAATATCAGGCATATCATTAGAGAAATATTCACATTCCCTATCACATTTATTTTTGGCACGAGTTCTTCTAATTCCCACCGTTAACTAAGAAAAATAATGTACAATTAGAGGGATTTAATACTTATATATTGAGCATAAAAAGGAAAATTTGAACATAAAAGGATAAACTTGTAAAGGAGAAGTATATCCTAACTCATGATTCCCTAGGCTTTAATCTAGGTTATCCTTTATCTATTTCTTAACTTATATTCTTATGGGATCTTTTTTCATTAACTTAATAATGCTTTGTACCAAGCTCATGAATTTACCAAAACATATCCCCCATGAGTGTCAAACCAAGAGTGCAGTAAGGACTGTTTTCGTACACCGGTTCCCATTCAAGTCTAGCTCAAAGCAGTTTCATTGAGTTTTACCCCTAGATACATCTGTGCCAGAGCCACCTCTACCCATTTGTATCCAGACAGTGATGTATTTTTTTGATAAACCACTTACTCTATACTTACCAAAATTTAGGGGTGTTTTCTTATAATTAGTCTCATCCCTAGGGTTCTTACTAAAGTGCTCTATTTATAATCTAAAAAAATAACTATACCATCCTCTGGTACCAAATATAAAGACCCTAGATTTTTACACACGAAATTACATTATTTTAAGCATAATTAAACATCATAGTACAAGCCAAGGATCGTGAAGTCTAGTGTCTTTGAAAACTAGGTATATAAAACATAAAACATGGAACAAAAAAACACTTCTTTATTTAATCTTCATAAAGATATCATAACTTACTTTGAGCTCTTACATCTGCATAAGGTACCCTAGGGATCAAATTAATGAAGGGATGAGCTAAAATCCTAGTAATGGAAAAAGCATAGTAATAAAACTTTAACAGATGGGTTAGAAGGCATTGAATAATGAAAATAAAAGGCATGGAACACATTGAATCATAATGCATAAACATGGGATCATATAAACATAAATTCAGAGTAATGTGGAAGCAACATAAATCATGACTTTATCATGATTCAATACTCATTGCACATAGAGGAGCACAAGTCAAGGTTAACCACCAAGACCGTTGCACATGGTAGCACGAGTCAAGATTAACCGCCAAGACCATTGCACATAACATCTCATGAGACTAAAATTTACCCAATAAATTGGAGCACTATCTAGGAACACCCATATTAACATTTTCATGAATACTCTTTCCACATATAAAATCATACATAAGCAATCATAAACATAAGGGCGCCCGTGGAAAGAAATAGGTATCATAATCACGTCATAAAGTATAACGAATGGGAATATCATAAAAGATTCCATGA
This sequence comes from Viscum album, assembly GCA_963277665.1. NCBI lineage: Eukaryota > Viridiplantae > Streptophyta > Magnoliopsida > Santalales > Viscaceae > Viscum > Viscum album. The sequence goes on along the minus strand of OY728156.1, from coordinate 255,426,994 downwards.
AAGAAAGGAATTAGAACATAAATGGAAATTAATAAGGTAAAATAGGCATATAAAATGGTAATCTATTTCAAATAGAAGTCACAACATGTAAAAAGAGTATTTAATAATTTTTAGCATTAAAATTTTTTAGTGTGGTTTTAAGGAAAATACTAACAAGCATTTAAAATAGAAAAGGGAATAATATTTTGTAAAAAACCAGAAGAAATCCAAGAAGGTTTTAATAATAAAAATATCAGTTTTATAAAAACAATGGTGTCTTAAAACATATGGTAGAGTGAACTTGAAATTGGGTACAAATTCGGGAAGTTCCCCTAAAACGGGTTTGCTTATCGAAAAGTATTGAGGAGAGAATCATTTAAAAACATGTATACCCCCAGAAGAGAAAGAGGCGTGGATATTGAAACATGAATTTGGAGCATATACATAGTATGTATAAGTTGTACATAAAAATAAAATAAAACTTCATTTGGATACAAATAAAGATAGAGCAACCTGAAGGAATGTAGGAGGTTCAGGTAGAATCCCTTACGGAATATCATCATGGTACCATGTGTAATTAGGGGGGATTAATGAGAGATAAAGAGGTTTCTATTCTTTTATAAATCATGAGAGAATTATAGGGGAGGTGATAAATCATATGCTGTCATTTGTAATTATGCATAAAAGGACATAACATAGAGAAGATTCTTGAATAAATGTGAGAAAGAGAGGATCCCTTAGCTTAAGCCTGATGGTGTTCTTCGCTTGATCTTAATGACCTAAATAATAAAATTAGGTTCATTAATTAATAATTATATAACATACACTAAATTTTATTGATTTATTATAGCCTTTTTAAGTTCATTCATAACCTTTTTGATTGGTTATGAGGTTCAATTTCATTGTTCAGGTCTGTTTGTTTCATGTTCGGTTTACTTATATACATGAATGGATAATCATGTAAAATGAGGATGGTTGTCCAGTTTTGGTTATTTTTATTAAAAATATATAAGGTTATATGGTTGTAAATTTAATTTGGTTACTTGGATTTATGTTGAATCATTATATAAAACATTAATGAAAAATGCTTGGATTAATTTGGCGATTTTGCTCACAATTACCTTGTTTTGTATTATTATTTTACATCATGTATGAAAAAGGATTCCAAAAAAAAACATAAGATAAAATACATATTTAATAGTCTTGATCAACCATATAAATGGTTTCATGACCATAATTTAAGATGGAAATATAAATTGATAACCTGTCGTCCTTGAATATGATAAATTAGCACATCTCGGACGGTGTTTTCATTTATTTCGTATAAAAGGAGGGGAAAGGAGATATGATAATAAATTATCTCATTAACATAACAAAATTACAATACATGTATGGTACTAGGTTTTACTACCATTAGTATGAGGATAGTTTAGGAAATAAAAGAGAACAATGGAACATGAAAAGAAAATGAAAGAAACGAAAAGAGGAGTTTACCTCTTGATTTAATCTTCCTTGAGAGCTTCTTAAGGGGAGAGGATTTGGTCTTTTGGGGTGACTACGGTCTGCTAGAAATGGGGTAGAATCTTGGGGAGAGATTTGGGAAGAATTTATGGAAGTCACAATACTTGAGAGGAGTGAAGATAAGAGGGGAGTGTGGGTGGTTTTTATAGTGGAGGGGAGGAGGATTTTCTTAATATTTTAATCATTAGTTTGTTATTTTTCCATAAGACAATAAATTGTGATGATTCCATGACAAAAAATAGAAATAAGTGAATTTTAATTTTAACTAAGGTTTCTTACATTGACCATGATGCTAGGAACAGTCCATTTATCTTATAATGTATATATACGATAAATTGTCGTATTTCACTATTCATAAAAAATTTAAGTATTTCTGAAAAATCCCAAAAATTCACCCTAACCATTATTGGATGTGTAGAATCTAAAAAAGAACTCCATTTTTTAAAAATAATTTTATAAATAAGATTAATTTAATTTTTAATTAAAATCATAATTTCCTTGAAAAATGTGGATTTTAAAACTATAACTGATTTTATAATGATTTTAAAAATTACATAAGGTCTTATAAAATTATCTTAAAACCAAAAGACATAAAATTGTTAATTTATGAACACCTTTTATGAAAATACATTTTATTTTAAATTAATTAATTAATTTTAATTATTTATTTATGACTTATAAAAATACCAATACTTTTACTATGGTCATATTATCACTTATAAAATGCCTAAATTTTATTTATACATTCATGGGTGAGGTTACTATTCTTTTGAAAAATTTACTATTCATAAGATTCATTACTATTCATAAGGGCCAATTACTATTCACCAAAAATTAAGTTTTTCTTATTGGACTCCAAACATCTTAATGATCGCAACCATGTATGTCAGATTTTTGAATTTCAAATCACAAAGGTGAAAATATTATGTTTAAAGGTCATATATTACTTAGCATTTCATTGTGTTGTGATTTCATGTGATTATATGACATAATTATAAGAAGGGAATTACATTGATAAAACATTGGTTTGTTACAACCCTCACTTCTTAAGGCGCCTTAACAAGTATTGGGGACACTGGCACCTTAAATTTATGATATCGTAGTATTATGTGCAAGCACCTATACTACTCTTAGAATATCATGCTAGTGTGGAAATTTACTTTGTCCATTAGTATCGCAGTGTTTCCGGTGGTATTACTCATGTTTTTCTACAAAAATAAATCTAGAATATTAGTACTTTTATCTTGATTAGCAATTTAGACATTATTAATTAATTAATTATCATTAAATGTCTCCCACTATTTTATTGAATTCTAGGAACCTTCTGTACTAGAATCTTAATACTTTGTCTCTTGAGTATTCTAGTGACAAGTATCCTTGAACCTCTACTCATAGTCTACATGCTTTGGCTATGCCACTAGTTGGAGAGTTCAAGGTAGGTGTTTGACTGGTCAACCGTATTAACTTACGGTTCCTTGATCTCTTGAGTGAAGTGTCATATTCTAAAATAATAAACTTGATTTACTCAATTCTTATCTCTAAAGTTGCAGCAAGCTAGATTTGACTTCTTCTTTGTTGCCAACTTCAATTAAGTCAACCTATCGATTTTAGAAGAACTCCCTGGTAGTAATAGGCACCCTCAACTTTGGCTGATAAACACCCCGAACACCCGATTTCATTCAAATTCAAATGATGGAAGATGTTTGTGACTTAATATTTCTTTGTTGGGGTTTTCATATTATTACATGACAAAATTAAATCATTTTCTATCTCATAAACATGTATTATGTGATCTCACTCACAACTGACCATGAAATAAATTGAAAATATTCATCGTGTCATGTGATTATTTTATCTGTGTATGCTTGTTTATTACTTTATGTCACTATTGGAAATATGATCTATACCAATGGTTTTGGAAAAAACATTGGTATAGTTCACTAATTTGGACCTATACCAATGGTTTGGCCAAAACCATTGGTATAGGTCACTTATATGGACCTATTCCAACGGTTTTGGCCAAACTGTTGGTATAGGGGGGACTTATACCAACGGTTTGGCCAAAACCATTTGTATAGGTCCATTAAAGAGACCTTATACCAACGGTTTGGCCAAACTATTGGTATAGGTCCCCCTTATACCAACGGTTTGGCCAAAACTATTGGTATAGGTCCAAAAATCAAATAACCTATACCAACGGTTCTCAAAACTGTTAGTATAGGTACATGTATTTTTAATGGAATCTTTTTACGGATAACATTAAATAAATCAAAATTTAAAATATTTATGATAATACATATATATATATTTATGAAATTATGTTCACAAAAATCATGTTAGGTTAGTGGTTAGGTCGTTTAATCATAAACCGTAGGTCTTGGGATCAAATCCCACTGAATGTTTCTTTTTTCGAAATACACATACCAACGGTTTTATGGAACCATTGGTATAGATTTTCATATTATTTATACCAACGGTTTTTGAAAACCGTTGGTATAGACCTATCCTCATGACTTACTTGGCCATGGTTCTCCAAACCATTGGGATAGGCTATACCAATGGTTTGGAGTCCTATACCAATGGTTCAAAACCGTTGGTATAGGGTATTTTTCTAGTAGTGTGTGATCACGCGTAAACTACACATACATAAAATAATAAAATGTGTATAAATAAAATGACAACATGATTATGATCCAATGCTAATGGTTGATTCATTGAGTGAATAATGGATCAACATGGACCCTAGGGGTGCCTCCTTGAGTCATGTCGCTTGCAACTAAAGTTGCAGTGCTTGCTCATCCAATGCATCCAACTCCTATCGGGTGCATCGCCATAACTCTGTGCGAAGTACGTCACTGCTCATCTTCTTCATTATGCAATAATACTCACATTCAGGTGATAGGGTCTGGGAGTACAAAATACAAGTAATAAATTATAAAAGAAGACCCTTTTACATATAATGGCGCATAACCAACACATAGATTTTCACTTATTAAAATAATTATTACAAAAAATCATAATAATAATTTAATAAATAAATAAACATGAACCAGATATGAAATGATCAGTATATGGCTCATGATTAGTCAATACGCATTAAAACCGCGTATTTAAATTAAATTCATAAATAAAATTAAACGTGCATTAAATTATTTCTCAAGGCGTTTTATTGAATTAAAAACAATATTATTTTTAATTAATTATTTACATCATTTGGTCTCATTAATTAATTTAATTTAACACCTAAATTAAATTTATTAATTTTATTAATTTTTTATTATATAAAAATACTCAAGGCCTAAAAACCCCAGACAAGGCCTGTGCAGGTCGGGTCAAACCCACGCAGGCCCAGTTAGGGTCATGCAATGCCTGTGTATGGCTGTTATTGGCTAGGCACGTCCACCCAAACTCGTACCTGGTTGGGCAGATCCTCCCGAGCCCGTTGAGGGGCAGGTCAGATCAAACTGGACCCGCATAACTTGGTGCTACAAGGATGAGGGCATGGGTTACCTATGGGTCCCCAGAAGAAGAACCAACAATGCATTAAAAAACTAATGAGGCTGGCAGTACCATTAAATCTGGTCATAAGAGAGCACAGTAGGGGTCCTCTAGCTAGGGTGCGATGTTTGGGATCAAGATCGACTCAAATCCCGGGTGACAGGTAGCTTCTAAGTCACCGGCTTGGAGGAGCTCGGCGGTCTCAGCTCGCAGTGGTGGCACCTTATCCTAACGGTGGAGGCCACGCTAGAAGCTGAGGAAGAGACAGATATGGAATCAGCTGTGAGGAAATGGAATCCAGCGACAGGCCTCTGGTCTAAGCTGAGGCAGGTGCGGAGGTCCCTTTCCAATACGGGAGATGGTGTCGATCTCGATGGCGACCAGGTACGGGGCGTGACTGTAACAACCCATAATTTTTGAATCATAACTGTTTTATGAAAATGCGTGATATATTATATTGTACACAATAAAACCATATCTCTTTAATTATGAAGTGAATATAAAGAAAAATGTGACCATTTGAATTCGGTCATGACCATTGGTCAATATGATCATTATAAACTATACTCTTGGTAATAATTTTAACGTTATAATTAGTGCATATAAGTATAAATGACATAGGATAATTAATGCAGAAAGGAGAAGCGATGACATCAACTAGTAGAGTCATCTCATATGAAGTCCATTTTTCAGAACATGGGAGTGTATCAGTATCACTGGGGTTCTCCCTTGACGAAGCTCTAGCCGATATTCAACAAGTAAAGTTTGAACAAAATCATCTATGGGAAAAGTTCAATTTAGTGGAAATTACCACTCGTGCAATTTTAGTCGAGCCACCCCATGAATCTATCACTATTTCATACCTTACCTTTAGGTAGTATGTGGGTGTCATAAGGGGTTATTTTTTTATACCTTAGTTACTTAAAATGTAATTCCACTGTATAAATAAATTTTTTATTCCATCAATTTCGTTTTAACAATAGTTTTTCTTAAATATGACAAATTTGATAAATTGACTTTTCAAACCCAAATTATACTTTTTAGAAAAGATAAAAAATAAATCATAATAAACTAAGGTATTATGAATAATTCTCATTTTAATGAAATAGTATGATAAAAACACTTTTATTTAAATATGAATGATAAAATAATTTTATTATGGCCTTAAAAAATCTTAAGTGTGAGAAATTTTACTATGCATATTCAACCTGCTATTTTTTTAATAAATATTTTTATAGTTAAAAGTTAAAATTCTCATTTTTATATAATTATTATGATAAAATAAACCAAAATTTTTAAAATTAGAATGTCAAATTTAGGTTAGAGTGAATTTATGAGAATTTTCTAAAATATTTTGTTTTACCGTGAATAGTTAAAATATAAATTTGGGTTTTCAGTATGTTTAATGACTTCATAATTATATCATAATTATATTTTAATAATTATTTATCCATAATCCAAAACTTAAAATATATATTTTTATTAATATCAAGTATTTTAACATATTTTAATCAATTTCCAAACCTATAAGTTACTTTCCAAATTATAAAATGGAAAATTTAACATTAAAAAACTTATTTTGTGAAAACTTTACTTTTCCTTGCTAAAATTAGTAATATAATATGTTATTTAGTTCTTATGGGTTAAAATAACATATAAATATGTCCCAAATGTCCAATACCATGAGCAAAAACCATGTCCAAGTCCAAGGTTTTTCATTTTCCATAACCTAAATTTCCAAGACCTATATTTGGAAATTATTAAACAAATCCTCCACTTTTGCTATAAATAATCACTAATTTATCCATTTATTTTCACTAAAAATCCATTATCCACAAACCTTTGATAATTTTACCTCCCAGGAATCCCCCCAAGGTGTCCTCAATCCCCCAATGTCTCAATCCTCAAGTTTTAGGAGTAACTCTTCAAGGTAAGGGAATTATCCTTCTTTTCTATTTGATACAAGAAACTATTTTCATATATATATTCTAAATGTTATGGTTAATCTCTTATATTACTCTTTTATTCATACCATTACTTCCAACTTATGTTTTATGAATGGTTTACCCTTGTCCACTCTCATTTTACCTTATTTCAAAACCATGTGTTATGCCTATTATGTTGCTGAATTTACTTCTCAAAATTTCCCTCTTCTGCTCAAGAAATGCTCTTTTAATTTCTTCTTATGAATACCCAAGCCTCTATATTTTCTAAGGGTATTCACCTATATTTCAAAATTATTTATTTTATTATTGGATTAATATACATGAAACCTTTATTTCCTTTTTGTGGGCTGAAAATGACATAATGATCATATTTTTAAGCACTTTTGAAACGCCATGATTTTGATATGAAACTCAATTATTTTATTCTCCATGGGTTATTTATCAAATGCTTAATTATGATCTATGTGGATCCCATAAAATTAATACATATTAAGGGCGGGTCCTCATAACGCTCCAATGCATTGGGTAAAGAATTTATCTCTATAGATGACATGTATTACTATACCTTGGTGAATAACCTTGGTAATTTTCATTTACGACACATTTGTGATTAACCTTGGTGACATGATTATGAATGTATAAATTAAATGTTTTATTCACTTTTCCATGTTATGACTCGTGTTATTTTTATTATGATATGCCTATTTTTCTATTACTCGTGCCACTATGATATTCCTCATGTTCTTATTGATATTCCTCACGAATATAAGTAAATTGTTTCCCTTACTGGGCCTTATGCTCACCCCTTTCCTTTGATGTACATCCCAAGGTTATGAGATACAATAAATGTACTTAGGATGAACCTATGAAGAATCCTTTCAAGGGGATTAGATAACATTTTATATTTTCATGTATTATGTTCCCGATTTCTAAGAAACTAAACTTTAAAAAAATCCTCGGTTTTGTACCATGTAAGGAAAATTTTATGTAATAAAAAGACGGGATGTCATAGTTGGTATCAAAGGATGGTTTAACTATTTATGAAAATTAAGATTTGAAAACTTTATGAAGAACCCTATATAAATGTTTAAAAATAGGAAAACATCCTAGTATTTTGGTGAAATATTAAGTGGTTTTCAAGCAACGAAATTCTTGCCTGTATACAAACAAGTGGATGTGGATCTGGAATAGATATATCTAGGGATAACACCCAAAAACACCACTTTTATCTGGACTTGAACGGAAACTAGTGCACGACAACAGGCCTTGCTGCACTCCTAGTTTAACACTCCATGGGGATGTGTTTGGTTAATCACAAGTTTTTTATGAACCATTATGAAGGATTTATAGAAAATTTATTTGTTTTTAAGAATAACATATTTAAGTATGATATTTTAAGACATAAAATTACTTTAGAATTATAAGATTCTTAAAAGAAACATGTTCTCACTAAGGTTTTCTTCTTTTAGAAAATGGCGGGAAATAGAAGGAACCGTGTAAACAATGAATGCAACAGACCATGCGTTGATGGAACTCCGATGGAATCTAGAATGGAAAACTTCATGAGAATGATAAATCAACTAACTCAAGTTAAAAAAAAATAACTTGAATAAATCTGATAGGCTGGATTCACCCTAAAAGGAACAACTTTTCATTGAGTCCTTTATGCGTCAACGACCACTTTCTTTTAGTGTATCTACCGACCCATTGATTGCTGAACAATGGATAATCTCTATAGAAAAGATCTTTTTTGTACTTCATTTTTCAGAATAAGAGAAAGTCACCCTAGCTATTTACCTCTTCAAGGGATAAGATGATTAGTGGTGGACATTGATTAAAAACACAAAGCTAAGAAGGAAGATTGATTGTAGTAGCCCGTTACCTTGATCGAGCACGTTTTTCCTTCTCTTCGAGTTCCCTTTTTGGCATGGAGTTTTAGGTATTGATTTCTGGATTTTCTGTAGGTTGTAGGATATTTACACTATGTGTAAATAGGTTACACAACATGTAATGGTTATTGGGTGCATGTTGTGATAATGATTCTTGATGTGAAAGGTTACACGATGTGATGAGTTTTTAGATGTCTTGAGTTAATTAAATATCAGATTTTAATATGTAATGACTGGTTTTTCAGCATATTTGGACATCATGTATTTCACAAAATGTAAAGGCATTACACGTCATGTAATTCTCCAATTAGGGATTTTTAGGGCATCGTACGGGATTTGAGTGTCCATTCGATTTTCAGTTCTCCTTTTCTCTTGACCAAGGGTTCCTCTCTGGTGATTTTGGGAGACCTTCATTCCTTCCAGATTGATCCGTTCGACATTCAATCTTTGTTAAAGTTGTGGCGTGTCTCTTAGAGTGAGTGACCTTTCTGCTTCTTCATTTCCATTGATCGTTGTAGCGCTCTTGGGTTGTGATATCGGATTCATTGGTCTGAAATGGTGTTTCCTCTTTTCTTTTTCCAGATCTGTTGTGCGATCTCATTCTGAAGGTCATTCCTGTGTTGGTTATGGTGTGGTGGGTGTTCGTTATTGAGGTATGTGGTATTTCCTCTTCTCCACCGACCATTTTTCTCAATTGGATCAATTCTGAGATTTTGTGGACTAGATTCTAGGGCCTTTGTTGATGTCATTGAGTTTTAATTGTTGGTGGATCCTGTTGCGGGTGTGTGCAACCTGATTTTCAAGGTAGGTGGTTCCGTCTCTAGCCTATGTTTGATAAATTGTCTTATTACATTTTTATAAATTGATTTATAAATAAATTGGTATGAAATTTTCATGATTTTCTGTGCGTGTTAAAAATTTATTTTGAAGAAAAGTGGGTTTTCCTTGGTTTTTGATAAATGGAAAGAAAATGGGTATTTTCAAAGCATTGAATGATTTGTAAAATGAGAACATGGATTACCTTGGGTACTTAGGCGGAAGTATTATCTTGATCTCATCATTCATTTTTCGTGATTATCAGGAGGTTTTCTCATGGGACTTTCCTCTGTTTTCTAGGTTTGTTGTTCTAGGGGAATGATATTGAAATTTTTAGGGGGGTTGCTCATTGGGAATTCCTCTACTTATTAGGCATGTGTTCTAGGAACTGGATTGTGCACTTTATTGTTTGTGGTATGAGTAGTCTTCTAGCCTGAATTGTTGTATTCCTTGGTGTTGATACATGTGTTGCTACTATTGTTTTGTAATGCATGGATTTGATGTTTTACCCTTGATATGCATGTCTATGCTTGTGATAAAAGAAATGAAAATTATGATTTGAAATTGATATACCTGCTTTTTTTAGAAATGTGAAAAGGGGAAATGTTTACTACGTTTTCTATAAAATTGTTTTACTTATTATCATGCCATGTTTTATTTGAAATGAGTATACATGAATTTTTATACATAGACTTGCATGGAACACTTGGGTGTGATCCTATTGAGCTTGTTATCTCACACCCTGATCACCCCTTCGACGGTGCGTAGACCTTTGTATTTCCTACAATACAAGGAAAGTCAAGGCATCGTGGTGAGGCGGTGAGGTTTCATGTCAGTTGAGTTGGGTAGCTGGCGGTGAGATGGTGGGAGTTCGTCCACGCTATCACATGGAGTAGCATTTTGGTTTTGGTCCTTTGTAGTTGGACTTGTCTCTTGGATTTTTTTGATAATTTTATATTTGTTTTGTTTCCGCTTTCTTCTTAAAGCTATGGCATATAATTATTATATTTTTGTTGTTCCTTCCTTCTCCGTGTATATATATATCACGCATTTGTTTATGTTGGACGAAATCATTCCCTTTGGTTTGTTGTTTGATGCCCAGGTGCTTGTCACCAGCCCGTGGGGATTGGGAATTCCCTTTGGGTATGTGACAGAATGAGTTGGGTGCCAGGTTTGAGGGTAACCCAGGTTAGTTTGTTACATTGATGCTATGGAATGGGAAGGGTTCATGGGATCTTTTTTCAATAAATATTTCCCTTGTTCGATGCGAACAAAAAACAGAGAAGGAATTCCTAGAGCTGAAGGAGAAGAAAAATGAATCTATGGGAAGCTATGAGATGAAATTTACAAGACTTTATCATTACACCTCTAGCTTTGTTATGGATCATAATGGATAGGTTGATATATTCTTCAATGGACTAAGACACCATCTATAGAGGAATCTATCCAATCGAGACTATGAGAACTATGAGGAGATAGTGAGGAGTGCTATGAAGGTTGAAATGGAGTTTGAAGAGACACAATGGTCACATAAATCAAATGAAAAGAAGAGATCTTTATATCCAAACTTAGGGAGGAACTTTGATCATAGAAGAGGAGGAAATCAAGTGCAACATCCCACATGAAACAAATGTAGGAAGAAGCATTCGGGGAACTGCTTTCTCGAAAGTGGAAAATGGTATAAGTGTGGAAGAGATGGTCATATAGGTCGGAACTATCATAGTGATGTGAAGCCTCAACTTATCAACACTAACGACAAAGGGGTGATCGTGCAGGCCCAACCTGAATTCCAATGCTATAAGTGTGAAAAACTTGGGAACTTTTCCAATCACTATTCAAATCAGAAGGTAATAGAGGGGAATCACCATCAACCTTAGCTTAGGCCAAGGGAGTAAGGTCGGGCTTTTTCTATCACAACAGCTGATGTAGAGACTCTAAATGATGTGGTGCCAGGTACTCTCATTGTTCTCTCAAAGCTAGTAAGTACTTTGATTCTGGTTCTATGCATTTTTTTATTTCCTCCAAGTTTAGGAATATAGAATCAATCCCTGAACTTCTAGAAGTAGAGTTATCATTCAATACTCCTAGAGGGATTATCCAAACATCAACACTATATAAAAACTCTAGTATTGACTTTGGCGAGCACAATCTCATCACAAATCTAGTGGTCATTTCTATGGTGGAATTCGACATTATACTAGGGATAGACTAGTTCTCAAATTATAATGTTAAGATCAACTACATAAGAAAGGAAATATCATAAGTCTTGAATGGAAAAACTACAGTTATTTTCAAAGGAGAGATATTGCGACCTAAGATTTGTCAAGAAGCACCTCCCATAGACTTCTTTATGGAGATGATTGGTGAGGAGGAAGAAGCAAATGAAAGTATAAAAATATAAAATGTACCCATTGTTCAGGAATAAACTGAAGTATTTAGTAAAGAGTTACATGGACCTCCCCCAGAAAGAGATGTAGATTTCTCCATTGAACTCATATCTGGATCCAAACTGATTTCAAAGATCCTATATATAATGGAAAATGTGGAGGTGGATGAATTAAAGAAACAACTTCAAGATATTTTGGAAAAGGGATTTATCCAACCAAGTGTGCCTCCTTAGGGAGAACCTATTCTCTTTGTGAAGAAGAATGATAGTTCAATGCATATATCCATTGATTATAGAGAACTTAATGGGATCACAGTGAAGAAAAATTACCCTCTCCCAAGAATTGATGATTTATTTGACCAGCTTCGTGGGGCTCAATTTTTCTCCAAGATTGATCTTTGAGCTAGTTATCAACAATTGAGGGTAAAGAAATTATATATTCCAAAGATTGTATTCTGATCAAGATACGGGCATTATGAGTTTGTTGTTATACCCTTCACACAGACTAATGTTCTTTCTTTATTTCTGGATTTGATTAATAGAGACTTTAAGCAATACCTTGATAAATTTGTGGTAGTTTTTATTGATAATATTCTGGTATATTCCAAAAGTCGATAGGAGCATGAGGATCATTTAAGGGTTATATTGAAAACTAAAGAGAGACTATTTGTAAAGTTTAGAAAATGTTAATTTTGGTTACAACAAGTTGCTTTCTTAAGGCACATTGTAACCAATAAAGGAATCTCAGTTGACCCTTTCAAGATAAAGGTTGTCGAGGAGTGTCCTCATCCTACAACAGTAACTGAGATTTGTATTTTTCTTGGTTTAGCAGGATATTATAGGAGGTTTTTGAAAAATGTTTCTTGAATTTCAAATACACTAACCAAGTTAACTCGAAAAGGATCTAAATTCATTTAGACAAATGAGTGAATAAATTTTTCAAGAGCCGAAGGAGAGATTGGTTACTGCACCTGTGTTAACTCTACCCTCGATCAAAGAAGGATTCTTTATTTTTAGTGATGCATCACTTAAAAGGATTGGATGTTTCCTCATGCAGGATGATAAGGTGATTTCTTGTGCATCTCAACAGTTAAAGCCTCATGAGTAGAATTATCCAATGTATGACCCGGAGCTAGCTGCGATTATTTTTTCTCTTGAGATATGAAGGCACTATCTTTATGGGGAGAAATGTGATATATACACAAACCACCAAAGTTTGAAGTATATTTTCACTCAAAAGGAATTAAACATGAGATAGAGGTGATGGTTGGAACTTCTAAAAGACTGTGATTTTTTAATTCATTATTACCTCGGAAGAGCAAACAAAGTCACTTATGTATTAAGTAGGAAAGACCCTATTATTCTGGAAATGATGAGGATGAAAGGAAAATCATTGATCAATGACCTAGTAAGGTTGGACATGGGAATCATGAGGGAAGGGACATCATCAATCCTATCACAAATGATTTCTCAACCATCATTACTAGAGAAGAATAGGAAAGCTCAAAGAGAAGATCCTTTGTTACTATAAAGACTCGAGCCAGAGCAACTGGACTCAACCCTTATAAATGTTGTGTATATTTTTTTATATAAAAAGAAATTGAAACAATACAAAACATTTATTACAACAGAGGGCCTTTTACCATTCTAAGTTCTGGAGGATTAGATACAAACTTCTTACTTTTATCAAAGTTTCAACAAGAATAAAATAAAACAATAAGCCTTTTATGCTTCTGTGCGTGCTAACACCAAAAACAATGATGTCCAACTTAGGAGTTCAAAGTGACCTATGAAAATAATTTTAAACAAGGGGTGAGAATTTAATACGCACAGTAAGGGTTTAAAAAAATCATCAATAAATAGTTTTAAAACATTTCTTTAAAATAAACATACATACATAAAAACAGATTTACACAATACTTGGATATATTTGGAAAACTAGTATCTCACAAAATAATTATAACTAAAAATTGTTGGGAATTCTCCTTCAAAAGTAATAATTTTCAAGTGGGTCATTCATGAAGTTTGGAAATCCATATTAAAAACCATAATGTAGGGCCACTGGTCATAACTAAGACTTATTAGTTCACCCCCCATAATGTCACATATTTCACTAGTACCAATTTTTGAAAATATTTTCCCATGGGCATGCCTCTCTCATTTCTTACCCAAAACATTTCTAAATGCATACATAGTATTATTTTCTTTAAAAGAAAATTAATTTTATCATAATATGTCATAAAAATTTTCTTTAGAGTTTTCTAAAAACCAATTTTTAGAGAATCCCAAACTTGAAATAAACATATTTACTCATAAATCATAAAAAAATGTCTAATGAGGTCATGCACATTTGATTTGAAAAAACATATATAATTTTTTCTTCTTCAAATAATGATAAATAATAAATAATTATGTGGCTCGCATGAAATTATTAAAGAAGCGTATAACATCCCGGTTCCAGAAGCCGCCCAGAGGTGCCCCGTACCCGGTTGGTCACATGGCCTCAAGCGCATTTCTCCAAAAGCCAGAGGCTTCCGACTAGCAGTGAGGGCCTTGGGTGTGATAGTGGGAAAACTATGCCCTCATTGGCAGAGTAACATAACAGAAATAAACAGATAACAATAATGTAAATAGTGATAATACCATACAATAGTAAACAGTGGAAGACTGAAGAAATAAACAACTGGAGCACATATATAAATGATGCATGATACATATGTCTAGGAAATCAGCCAAATAAGTCACAATGCTGGAATATAGTACTAAACCAAAGTACAAAGAAAACAAATAAACTCAAAAACATCGCAAGCCTCAGCTTGGTCTCATGCTCTCCAACTCTACAATAATCAAGTACCTGAAGTAGAAGGGTGCTTTCCCTTATCTAGACCTGCAATAATATAATCTGTTTGGGCCCAAAAGCATAACCCAAACAGGGTGTGAGACGAATCCAAGTAGGAAACCACCCAAAGATCTATGCCTAACAGTCAGTGAATATATATATGGCAGGAAATAAGTAAAATGAAACAATAAACAAGGAATTACTCAAAGTAAACCGTCCTACAGTTTCAATTACATCATTTACATTTAACAATTTAACCAAATAATTATAAATACAAGAAACCATTTGGGTAGTTCTCACTAACTAACCCCTCTGGTTCAAATTACAATAAGGATATAATGAAGACTCTCTGAGGAAAAACTCACCATCAATTCCCCCTATAGTCTCATGTAAATCAAAGAATCTCTGAGGAAACGCTCATCGTCAATTCCCCTTATAGCCTTTTAACAGTAAACTACAGACACTCTGAGGAAGCATTCAACGTTAATTCATCATGTGGTCTCGTAACGTATCTATAGGCACTCTGAGGGTGCACTCAACATCAATCCCCCTTATGGTCTCACAAAGTGATAATTATAACAGACTCTCTAGGAAAGCCATCAACATCAATTTCCCCTATGGTCTCACTACACTAGGTTTCCGCAGCCTCGTGTAAAGAAATCATGCACAAGGATAATCAGCAGCTAAAGTAAACCTCAAAGTACTACTTGGCTAATTAGCTGCAAGGAATAGCACAACATATCAGACAAAATAATCACTCCATCCCAGCAGCACTATGAATGGAAACAAAAAGCCTACTGGAAAATCTAGACCAAATAGTCAAAATAAAACAAGCATGGAAAATCACATCCATAGCATTTAAATTAACCCTATTCACAATCAATAGCCTCTATTAAAACATACAAGGCATAGAAGGCATTAACAGGGTTAAAATCTCTAAACACACATTACCCCGAATGAGGGTATTGGGCACTTTTGCACATATAACTCAAAGACTAACTACGGAAAGGCACAAACCACCTACCTCGAAATTGTAAGATCGATATATGTGATCCTCAAGCCTTAAATCGCCTTAGAACTCCATAGATCTACAAAAATGTCTAAAAAGTTCAATAGAGTATATCTTACAAGAGATAATAAATCAAGAGATGAGGCTCTAGAAGAAGGAAAAGCTGACCGTGGTGATTCCAACGCAATCGATGACGGTCGATTCGGAGAACAGATGATGAGTTGGGGGCTCAGAGAATAATTGGTGGTCTCGTTCTCTTATGGACAAGACGGACCTAGAATAAGATCTTTTTGTGAACGAGACACAACCTCGGTCCGTTTAATGAAATAAAAATAAAGTACACGGTGTGTTCTTTATGGGTAAACGACGTGTGCTTGATTTAACCAACCCCCACTTTAGGCGGTCTCTAGGTCACCCCACATGACCATGTGTTTGACCGTTACATGACCAGCACATGGTTCTCGCAGCAACCGAGTACACGACGTGTACTCCAAAGTACACAGTGTGTAATCCTTAAATTTCCAGATTCTCCTCTTTTCCTAAAAAAGAACCATAAATGAAAGACACACCTGAAATAAAGATCCAGGTTCTTACAAACTTCCCCCTTTAAAGAAATTTATCCCTGGATTTCCCTAAGAAGGTGGCATAGAAGAAGAATCTCCGAACAGCTCCGGCCACTGCGATCGTACATCGGCCTCCCTCTCCCAAGTCTCGTCTTGTACTCGCCTGTGCTACCATAACACTCATACAAGAGGAACAGACCGGCCATAGAGAACCTTCGTACTGTGATCAAAAATCCAGATAGGATGCTTCTCGGATTATGCGTCCATATCCAGCTCAACCTCCTCAGGTTAAAAAATATGAGACGGGTCTGAGAAGTAACGTCGTAGCTGAGAAATATGGAAGACGTCGTTCATAGCACAATACCTCTGTGGTAACTGCAATCGGTAGGCAACCAGCCCGACTTTCTCCAAAACCTCAAATAGTCCAACATATCTCAGTGAAAGTTTTCCCTGTCTCCTCATTCTCCTATGTCCCAACCTCGGTGTGACACACAAGAAAACCTCATCTCCGACCTCAAACTCCAGGGGTCATTGTTGTCGATCAGCATAAGACTTCTGTTGTGACTATGAATGTAGAGACCCAAAGCTTGATGTACATGGACATTACATTAATTTTGTGGAATAGTTAATACATAACAAAAACAAACACAGAAGGACTGTAATAGTTTAGTGTCTTTGGAAACTCGAAATATAATCTTCTAATCATGGTGAAAGATCTTCAACATCTCCCATAAAGATCTTCCCCTTTTTTTTCTTACCTAAGACCTTTCTTTATATCCTGGGGAAAAGAAAATATAAAAAGGGTGAGCTCAAATGCCCAGTAAGGGTAAACATGGAGATCATAAAACAACCCATAAACATTTGAATGTAAAAACATGAACATGACATAAATTTTAGCAGTACATAAGGTATAGATCATAAAGGAACATCAATCATGATAAAATAGCATGGGAATAAAACATGTAATTATGGGAAACCATTAATCACATGATATGATTTCCATAGTAGACAAGACATTGCTGCCAAGACCATCTTAGTGGACAAAGTCTCTTTCTGAATCGAGTTCACTCCTCGTTCCAGTCTTGTATCACTGAACCAGATTAACTTACCATTCCAGTCATGTCTATATCATGAGATATAAATCTTTACCCAATGTATTCGAGGGAGATATAGGTCTCACTCATCTCATAATGAAATCATTCTTACTTGTGACACAACATAAACATAAATCATTCATCATAACCCAAAGAATAAAAATGGGTTTCATAAACATCATCCCATCATAACATAATCCATATAAAACAAATGGATATAATTTCATCATAAGAAAAATAAAGCCATGTAAATAATAGAGATATTATACTTGAAACATACACGTATGAAATAATATCATATTAGATGGAAAATGGTTTTGATAAAACACTTGCAAAGAATTCTTGATGAAAATATCCTTTCTTCTTAAAAATCATTTTCTTTTAACAAAATGTCACGCAATTTTAAAAGAAAAGGATTTTATTGAAAATAACCATGAAATCTTGTAGAGTAAACTTCATAAAAATAAGGAGTTATGAAACTGTAAAAATCCATTCATGCCGTATATGTTAAAAAAACATTGTCCTCATACTTTTAACAGAAAAGTCAAAAAGTACCACATATGGCAAACAAAAGAAAGATTCCTTCCATAACAAAAAGTAAAAATCAAATAGGGGTAAACATGACTTTAAACATACATGTAAGAATATTAAACACTTTATGAAAGACATTTTTTATGGACATGGATGAAAAATATAAACCTAGTAAATACTTATGAATAAACAATCTCGGATAAGAATGAGATTGGAATAGTTATCCCTTACCTTAGGTACGATATGCTTCGTACGTATCCGAACCTCCTGTATTATGATTTAAATAATGTCATTGACTTATTACAAAATCATATTCATTGTTATTATATCATATATGGTTCACTTATGACTTTATATTACCCGTTCTTTTGTAAATTCCATGTTAAAGCAGCGTTTTGGGTAAAATCGTTTTATTTATCATACGTGTTTGGACTTGTTGTTCTTGATATTATTATTACTTATATCATGATTTACATACTTCCAGAATGTAAATCATGATTTATATATCATATATATTCAGTATATATATATAATAGATAGATAAATGAAATGAAATACACCGTTTATGGAGACGATAGGTCGTACGTACGCATGAACGCTGTTTTCCTTTCCTTATTGACTTGAATTGAAGTAAGTAGACGATATATATATATATATATACATAAATACAATAGCTTTATCATATAATATATTTCATTATTATTCATTATATATACTTTATAATCATTCTTGAATGGTTAACATGGAGAATGAATCTCATCGCGTCATGGAGACGGTAATCCGTACGTACGCACGAGCGATGACATCGTTCCCATAATTATTTAATTGAATTAAAGTGGATGATATAATATCTCAGAATCAGTATGATGTTATAATAACTATATATAGTTATTCTTTACACCATTATACCCATCCAAGTAAGGTGGTGGTGAAAAAATAGATTACACCACGACGTGGAGACGGTATTCCGTACGTACACACGCGCGGTGATTTCATTTTCCGTAGGATGGATAGAAGGTGAAATGGGGTTGTTTCATATTTATAATAACATATTAGTATATTAGTTATACTGATGTTATTACTTTATAATGAAACAACTAAAGAAGAAGAAGTTGAAGAAGAAAGAAACTTGAAAGAATCGGTAGAAGAGATTACATCTTCTTCGACGCACCTCTTTTAAGCTTCCTCTTAAGGCACTAGAGTTGGTCTTTTAAGGAGAACAGAACCTCTATAATGTTTATAGGGAAGTTGAGAAGGGAAATGGGCAGAGGTTGGTCAATCTTGAAGGCTCAAAATTGTGTAAATAGAAGAGGGAGGAGGTGCCCTTTTATAAGGGAGGAGAGGAGCACCTTAGGAAAAACTTAAAATATTATTTTATAATAAATTCATATTCGGTTTATAATAGCTCCAAATTGATTTATTTTGAAGCTAAAGTGGGGATGGGTCTAAATAATCTCAACCAATAGGATTTAGACAATTTTAGATTACAATTTTAACCTTATCATTTAGATTTAACTCTAAGTTAAATAATTTAACTTTAACCATATCTTCTTGTTTTCTTACACTATATGGTTAATAAACTTACTATAACAAAACAAAAGAATCACAAGTGGTTCATTATTAATATATATAACCTTATCTAAGTAATTTTGCTGAACCTTATATTTTTAGGAATAGAATAACAATTAATAATATAATATTTGTTTTAAAAACTATTTTATGTCAATTTTGACACTATTTGGTAATTGATTTTTGTGAGAATCATAACAGCATTATTAGTTCGAAAAAAATTAATTAAATCAATACTAACATGTCACATTAACCTAGAAAATTAGTGTAATTTATAAAAAGTTTCAAATTACATTTATTTGGGTATTTATAACATCAATTATGTTAATATTACATTAATAAGGTAATTACTGCATCACCATTGTGTCATAAATAAATTAAATTATTTAATGTCTAAAAAATATAAATAAAATACCATTATTTAGGAAATATTTTTAGCTTTATAATGAATATTTATAGTCAAATTTATCTTATGTATAACCCTATATTAAAAAAAATTAGTTATTAAACTTTGATTTAACTCTTTTAAGTCTTCTTTGAATTAAATAATAATAAATGCCCTAATCTAATCCAAGTGGACCTAAATGATAATATTATATTACTAAGGTTGTTTTTGGTCGAATTATACTTATCCAATATAATTAGGACATGTTTTAGGGTAATAATAATATCATTTTTACCCTTAATTACCCTATTTACTTTTAACCGTGGTAAATAAAAGTAAAAAGTTATTATTCACCAAAAATTATTTTTATCTTATTAAACCAAATTTTACTCCTTGATATTAACTGTGTCTCTCGGATTTTCGAAATTCCACTCACAGAAGCGGTAAAATTAAGATTTATGTAAATTTGCAAATGGTTCTAGGAGGTGGGTAAAAGACGGTAAAAATTCAATAAATTTTTTATATATCTAAAACTTTTATAAAATGACTTCAATGAATTACATTGAACTTATATAGTTATCATGTATCTATTTTGACCTAAAATAAATTTAAATAAAATAAATTATCATTTAAATAAAAAGTCGGTTTTAACCAATAACTCGGTGTTTTTCACTATTCATCAAAAATTGAAAGTTTTTAGAAAAATACCAAAAATTTACCCTACGCTAATTTCGATATTCCGAATCCAAAAATGAAGTCCATTTTGAAAAATAAAATTTTTAAAATTTCAAAAAGTGGGTATTACTATTCATAACGACTATTTTATATAATATTTTAATAACATATCTTTGTTTAGTGAAACTCGGTATTGCGTACAACACACGCTATCGTGGAAGGTCGCGATTGCGTGTAATGCAAGCCAAGTCAGAGTTGCATGTAGTGAAAGATTCCTTTGTTATTGCGTATAATAGAATCTAACCATATTTCATTTACACATTGAATATATATATATATATATACACACACACACACACACTCAATGTTGCGTAGAATAACTTCTATCAAACGAACTTGAAATTGCATGTAACACGATCCAAGATTAGTGTTGCGTATACTGCAAGCTAATACGGTGTTGTGTATAGCGCAAAATAATCTTGGTGTAGTGTACAACACAAGACATCAAATAAATTAAAAAGAATACTTCTCATAAAATCTTGGGGTGTTACAGTGCAGTAGTCATCCTCTTTCAAATCAATTATATCTGTTCTGTGGTCTCCTAAACAAGATGAGATCCCAGCATAGCTGTCTCTCCTGCTTCCAGCCAACATATGTGTGATCAGCATGGCCTACCGTACAAAGCCTCATAAGGTGCCATCTGAATAGTTTCTTGAAAACTATTATTGTAGGCAAACTCCACAAGAGGTATGTGCTTCTCCCAAGAACCTCCAAAATCTAGGATATATGCTTGAAGCATGTCCTCCAGCATCTGAATCATACGCTCAGACTGAACATCTGTCTGGGGGTGGTAAATTGTACTCAAAAGTACCTATGTACCCAAAGCCTTTTATAGTCCCTACCGGATCTGAGAAGTAAAATGGGCATCCATGTCTAAAACAATGGAGTGTGGAACCCCATGTAGACGTACAATCTCCCGGATGTACAACCTTCTCATCTCATCTACACTAAAATTTTCCTTGATCGGCAAGAAGTGAGCAACCTTCATGAGTCTGTTAATGACAACCCAAACTGCATCATTCCTTCAAGGCGATCTCGGTAAACCTGTCACGAAATCCATCGCAACATCGTTCCACTTCCACTCGGGAATGGATAACTGCTGTAAAAGCTCTATTAGTCGCTGATGCTCTTCCTTCACCTACTGACAGGTGGAACACCTCATGAGAAAACCAGCAACATCTCTCTCCATACCTGGCCACCAATACTGACGATGTAGATTACGATACATCTTGGTAACACTAGGATGAACTGCCCAAACTGAGGAATGAAAGTCCTGCATCAGCTCCTCGTGTACGTCTAATGACACCCATACGCACCCCTAGAAATGTAAGATCTCATCCTCACCTACGGTCCATCCTAGAATAGGGTTCTCCCCTTATAGACTCTCCCATAAGACTAGGCCTTCAGAATCTGATAGTTGCCTCATTCGCACTCGATCAAGTAGAGTAGAGGTAACAACTACATAAGAATGAAACGTCTCCCTCTATCTGTCGTGCACCTCCAAATGCATCCCACAGAAGAGAGTCATAAGCTTCCACTCACTACTGGCCTCCTGAACTACCTGTATTTGAGTCCTCCTGCTCAACGCATCAGCTACTGCATTGTATTTCCCAGGCATGTAGGTAAACTCAAAGTCAAAGGACTAAAGGTACTCAACCCACCTTCACTGTCTCAGATTCAGATCGTGCTGAGTGAAGATATACTTGAAAATTTTGTGGTCGGTGAAAACCACAAAATGCTCTCCCAATAGATAATGTCTCCAACAGCGTAAGGCATGAACAACTGCAGCCAATTTGAGATCGTGCATCAGGTAATTCCTCTTATGTGGCCTCAACTGTTGAGACTCGTACGCAACGACTCATTTCCCCTGCATAAGTACTGCTCCCAGCCCGATACCTAATGTATCACAATAAACTATATAACTCTTTCCCGGCTCTAGAAATACTTGTATTGGTGCTGACGTCAACCTCCCTTTAAGCTCTTGAAAGGCTGACTCACAATAATCTGTCCACAAGTACTTCGTACCCTTCTTAGTCAGGCCCGTCAGTGGAACTGCTAAGCGTGAAAAGTCCTGTATAAAATGTTTGTAGTATCCAGCCAACCCTAAAAAACTTCGTACCTCAAAGAAGTTCTTCGGCTGCTCCCAGAAAACTACTACTCTCACTTTCTCTAGGTCTACTGACACTCCTGTCTCTAAGATAACATGACCCAAGAAGTGAATTTGGTCCATCCAAAAGTGGCATTTTGAGAGGTTAGCATGTAACTGATGCTCTCTAAGTGTACTCAAAACGATCTCAAGATGTGTAGCATGGTTGTGTCGAGTGTGATAGTACACCAAGATATCATCCATGAAGACTACCACGAAAGAATCCAAGTATGGATGGAAAACTCTGTTCATCAGTGCCATGAAAACCGCAGGCGCGTTCGTGAGACCGAACGACATAACAACATACTCGTATAGACCATACATGCTCCGAAAGGCTGTAAGAGGTATATCAGATGGTCTAACATGCAACTGATGATAACCGGATCTCAAGTCAATCTTCAAGAACACCCGGGATCCTAAAATGAAGCAATAAACAAGGAATTACTCAAAGTAAACAGTCCTACAGTTTCAATTACATCATTTACATTTAACAATTTAACCAAACAATTACAAATACAAGCAACCCTCTGGGTAGTTCTCACAACCTAACCCCTCTAGTTCAAATTATAATGAGGATATAATGAATACTCTATAAAAAAGCACTCACCAACAATTCCCCTTGTGGTCTCATGTAAATCAAATACTCTCTGAGGAAGCACTCACCGTCAATTCCCCCCATAGCCTTTTACCGGTAAACTACAGACACTATGAGGAAGCACTCAACTTCAATTCCTCTTGTGGTCTCGTTACGCATCTATAGACACTTTGAGGGAGCACTCAACGTCAATCTCCCCTATGGTCTTGCAGCGTGATAATTATAACAAACTCTCTGGGAAAGCCCTCAACCTCAATTTTCCTTATGGTCTCACTACACCAGGTTCCCGCAGCCCCGTGTAAAGCAATCATGCACAAGGATAATCAGCAGCCAAAGTAAACCTCAAAGTACTACTTGGCTAATTAGCTACAAGGCATAACACAACATATCATATAAAATAATCACTTCATCCCAACAACACTAGGAATGGAAACAAAAAGCCTACTGGCAAAGCTAGACCAAATGGTCAAAATTAGACAAACATGGGCAAACACATCCATATCATTGCAATTAACCCTATTCACAATCAACAACCTGTATTTAAACATACAAGGCATAACAGGCATTAACAGGGTTAAAATCCCTAAACATGTAATACCCTGAATGAGGGTATTAGGCACTTTTTCACATATAACTCAAAGTATAACTATGGAAAGGAACAAACCACCTACTTCAGCATTGTATGATCAATATATGTGAGCCTCATTCCTTGAATCACCATAAACCGTAGATCTACAAAAACATATAAAACGTTCAACCAATGATATCTCACGAGAGAAAAGAAATCAAGAGATGAGGCTCTAGAAGAAGGAAGAGCTTATCGTGGCGATTCCAACACAATCGACGGCAGTCGATTCAGAGAACGGACGACGAGTCGGGGGCTCAGAGAAGAATCAGTGGTCTCATTCGCTGTTGGACGAGACAGACCTAGAAGAATATATTTTTGTGAACGAGACACGACCCTGATCTGTTTAATGAAATAAAAATAAAGTACATTGTGTGTTCTTCAAAGGTACATGGAGTGTACTTGCTTTAACCGGCCTCCGCTTTAGGCGGTCTCCAGGTCACCCCACACGGCTAGGTGTTCGGCTGTTACACGGCCAACACACTGCTACCCGCAACAACTGAGTACACAGTGTGTACTCCAAAGTACACGGCATGTACTCCTTAAATTTTCATATTCTCTTCTTTTCCTAAAAAACAACCAAAAATGAAAGACATACCTGAAAAAAAGATCTGAGTTCTTACAAATCATTCTATATAACAATTGTTTTGCATGTCGATATATATATATACATATGTAATTTTATTGCATATTCATAATTTTATCTCATATTCTTACATGTTTTTCTTGCACAACCAAAACATGTAACAATTGTTTTGTATGTCGATATATATATATATATATATTATTAAATAACATAAAGTTGGAAATTAATAAATCACTTATATATTTATAAACAATAAATTTATATTCTAGGTTAAAAAAAGTTTTCCATAATTCATGTATATATATATAAACATAACAAGGAATTCGTATTACACAATATCGCAGAATAAAATTCATGTTATTCAAGACTTTGATAAAAATATAAGTTTCTAACAAGAATCAAAACTTGGTTTTGATAAACATAAAATAACTTTTTCAAAAGAACACAATTGATCTTATCACACCGCTCTGTTTAAGATCATGATTTGATAAATAAAAATATTAAATATTAAATTTAACATATGATTGGATAATTAAAATTATTAAAATACCACAATTTATATAATTAGTAAATTAAATCATCAATGGCATAGAGAATTTCATAGTGAAGCGCAATACTAAAGCAAATATGTGTTGCAACAGATTTAACATAATTTTCATAAAACATAAATTATGTACATAAATGAATAAACTAATGGAATATTTATGAATTTGAACATATTTATGTATGTAAATCCCCTTCATCATATTTTCAAAAACACAAAATATAAATCATATAAACAAAATTATCCCTTACAGATCATAATAAAAAAAGAATATCAAGGAAAAGAATTCTGAAAATGACTTTAACTTCACCCTTGCACAACTTAAAATAAAATTTGACATTAAATCTTCATAAATAAATTCTGTTCAATAAATTACATAATCTCCTTATTTGATTTGCAGTAGAAAAAGAGAAGCAAAAGATTTCCCTTACCTCAGAAAAATGACCAACATCACTTATGCCAATTTGAACACACAAGAACACGAACAGAAAAATGAAGAAATCATCACACTACTGAGACATGTGTGAGATAGGTAGTGTAGAACTCAGAAAAAGAAAAAGTAGAGAAGCATAATGGGTCTTCCATTTATAGACTCAATTCATAGATCTTGCGGTGCAATCTTGAGTTTAAAATATATCAATTCATTTATGAAATTAGAAAATGTTGACAAATTCAATTTAATAAAATCAGTACAGGGATAGTTTCTGGACAATGCACACAAAGTGAGAACACAAACAGTGACAATATAGAATATACAATTTGTATAATCAAACACCAGATGAAACAGATTCATCCAAAGAATAGAAACAATATAAAATTGACTGATTCATCATAAAACGAAGTTAACATGACAATTGAAACAAACATTTGCAGACCAAAACAAAACACTTGTTGCTCACAGTCCGATCCAAAACGGAAAACAAAGTAGGATAAAAGTTGACGAAAAACATGGTAAAGGAAGAACAGAGACATCGATGAAGTAGAGAAGAAATGGACGTGCAGATCAATGTTAGTCAAGATCGATAAAGGATTTAGACAAAAACAGAAACCTATTTCACCTAGATATCCAAAGAATCGAACCCCAACATAACCCGAGACGAAACCTGACCACGAATATCCATCATCAGTGTTGGGATCTGACTTCCCCGGACTCCACCTCGACCACGGTCGACGCTGATTAGAGCGCCTCCTCCTAGCTCGGCAGCTCAACTTCGACCCTTCCCTCAGCGTTGGCCTGTGCGACTCCCGTGACTCCTCCTGTTGGAGTGGCATGCCACGAATCCAACAACTGCCCATGGCCCACTGAAACCCTAAGCGAATACCTCAACGTCGCGATTTCGAACCCCCAAAACACTCGGTCCCCAGCGTGACCGGACTTCCCCCAACCCTTAACCACATTTCCTTTTCTCTTTTTTTATTTCATTATTATTATATATGTGATTTTTATTTAATAAACTTTATAAAAGTTATCATAATATTATAAGTTTAATTTATACATTAAAAGTTATTAAATAATTTTATAACCTAATAATATTTTATATAAAAAATAATATTCATTTTATTAATACATTTTTTAAAAACATTATATTTTTATAATAAAACATTTTATTTTGAATATTCAATATTCAATTACTAAATTATACTATTTAAAGTTTTTAATAGATTGAAAATATTAATAATACATTTTTTTTGTAGTTGGGGTTTGCCTTAGTGGAAAGATCACCGTAATCCTATATGAAAAATGAGGGTTCAAAACCCATTGGGCGCAGGTACTGTAACAGTACTGTTGTGGTACTGTAGTAGCGGCGGCAGGACACTGTAGCAGTAGCGAGTACTATGTGGTGCTGTACCAGGCGGGTACTGTAGCATTACTATTCATAGAGTGGGGATTGGGCCAAAATATTTGGGCCTACGGGCCATGTAATGGGCTATATGCCCACTGGGCCTTCGGGCTATTTAATGGATCTCCCTCTACCCTGTTTAAAGAGAACTTTGTTTTTCTTTAATAATAAAAATGAGCCTTCAGTCCCAACCTTTTAAAAAAAATTAATAATACATTTTTTTGACTTACATTAGATTAAGATAACGCTACTTAAATAACTTTTTCTGTGAAATGATTTTCGAAAATGGGACATACATGATTGTAATCAAGGTGAAAAATTTGGTTCAATAAGATCAAAATAAATTTTTGGTGAATTGTAACTTTACCCGTTGGAGTAGTAATTTTACCTCCATGAATGGTAATTTGACCAATGGAATAGTTACCTCACCTAAGGAAGTATAAATATGTTTTAATCATCTTAAGTGGTAATGTGATATATTTATATCATAGTATAAGTAAATAAATATTTTAGAAATTATTGGTTAAGTATTAGTATTTTATTTATTTAGTTTAATTTAAAATTAAATTTATTTTTATAAAATGGCCTTAATTTTTGAATTCTACATGTCGAAAAATGGTTAGGGTGAATTTTTGAGATTTTTCTAAAATGGTCGATTTTCTCGATGAATAGTAAAAATACAGTTTTGAGTTTTCAGTAAGTTTAATGACACCATAGCTATGTAATAATGATGTAATCATGATGTAATAATGATGTAATAATGATGTAATAATGATGTAATAATGATGTAATCATGATGTAATCGTGATGTAATAATGATGTAATCCTGATGCAATAATGATTTAATCATGATGTAATAATACTATTAGATTCTTAAGGATTAAAATATTATAAGAGGTGTCTCAAGTGGCCATTATCATTGGAAAATACCATGGGTAAGCCTGTGGTTTTGCAAATACCACTAATAGGGTGTCTTTTGAAATTAATAAAATATTCCCTCACTTTTTCTATAAATACCCACCCATAACTTTGTTTACCTTCATTTGAAAATCATTATTTACAAATTTTTGATAGTATTTGTAGCGACTCGGGTTTTTGGCCCTGTCAGACTTTGGAATATTTCTACGAATAATTCCAGAGCTAGGCGCGAAGATGGCGTGCGATTCCGAGGCCCGGTGTGCCCGGAATTAAATTTTATAAAAATGTTAAGTATTTTTATACTATGCACGTGGCAGGGGTGTGATATCTCCTAAACGGTAGCTCAGAACAGGAATCTGAGGGCACAGTTGCGTCCGGAACGTGCCGTTTACCCTAGGCAGGGTGTAAACTTTGCGGGCGCGGGCCTGCGGTGAAAAACGCCACCAGGGGCGTTTCCGTAAATAAGTGGCAAGTTTGTGTGCGAGCGTCGGCTCAAATAACTTCTGAACGGAGTCTCGGATGGAAAATCTGAGACCGCCGTTGCGTTCAGAACGGCATGTTTACCCTAGGGGTGACCTTACTTTTGTTCGCATCAGGCGTCGGGTCCGAGGCGGGTTTGGCGCCGGCGGGCCGCAGATATAAATATCAGCGCCCCCCCCCCCCTTTTATCGTTCTTCGTCGTTCTTCGCCGTTCTTCACCGCCACTCCTCCGAATCGAGCAAACAGAGCGCCCACGAGCTCAGAATTCGACGGCGGACGTTCCAGGAGTGCGCAACGGAAGCTCGGGAGCGCGGATCTGAGGCAGAACGTCGGCGTTTCGCCCGCGAGGTAGGCGGTTTGAGTTTTACAATCCTGGATCCCGTTTTTGTGTTGTTTTTCTTCAAATTTTCATATGGGTTGTATAGTTCGGGTCCCGAGCTTTCCAAAACATGTTTCGGATCTGATTTTGGAGCACCGGGGTGCTCCCGGGGGTTCCCGGAAGTTTTCCGGCGGAAATCCCGGATTCCGGCGGCGGCCATGGCGGAATCCGGCGAGGCAGGGCGGTGGCGCGGCGGCGGAACGGCGGTTTCCGGCGACGGCGGCGGCGGCGCGGCGGAATCCGGCGGCGGCGCGGTGGTTTCCGGCGAGGCTGGCGGTGGTCCGGCCAGGGTTTTCCAGGGGTTCTTTAAACCCCCGTAACTCGCAAACCATAACTCCGATTTGCGAGCCGTTTGCGGCGACGCGCTCCTTGCGTCGAGACGGACCTTTTGAACTTACTTTGAAGGTTTAAGGGTTCGGGATCGTGGCCCTGGAGTTAGAAACGTCGTATAAAATAATATTATTTTATTATTTTACGACTTCGGGCCGTTGTAACTTCTACTCGGAGCGTCCGTTTGACGTGCCGTCAGTGGCGTTGAGACCCTGATGGTACGACGGACTTTTTGAGATAGTTTCCGGGTGTTGGGTCTGCGAATGGGGTACGGGCCCCACGAGGCCGGGTTTTGGCGTTTGCGGAGAAACACAGCTTTTGCACCAGGAGTCCGATTTTGACGGATGAATAGTCGATCCTGTGTGTTTTTCCGAGAGGATCGCAATGGTGCGATCCGTTCGTTGAGATTCGGAATCCAGGCGTGGGCCCCACCCGAGCTGGCCTTCGGTGAATAGTACCTTTTTCACCGGGAGTCCGTTTTGGGCGAACGAGTAGTCGATTCCGCTTGTTTTTCCGAGGGGATCGCCGTGGTGCGATCCGCTCGATGGGTTTCGGGATCGTAACGTGGGCCCCGCGCGAGCTAGCTACGGTGAATAGTGCCTTTTTCACCGGTGCTCCGTTACGGGCGAGTAAACAGCCTATCTTGCGTGTTTTTCCGCGTGGAACGCGATGGTGGCCTCGGTTTTGGACTAGGAGGTGCGCAGAGTGGCGTTGAGGCGGGTCGCTCGGGTTAGCGACGTTTGGACCAGCAGTAGTTGAGGGTTCTCCCTTGGTTCGTTCCCACGAGGGTTCGTGTGGCATCACAACCTTCGTATGGGTTTCTGATCCTCTCGATGGGATGTTTAAACTGTTAGAGTTGTGGTATCCCTCCGGTGGGTCCGGAGTGGATCCTCTAGCATCTTTACCCTAGATCGGGTTCTTGGTATCGATGTGACCTCTTATTCACGGGCAGCGATCCCCTATCTAGCAGGTTAACCCCGTAGGGTTTGTGGCATCATCGGGAATATGATCCCCTACGCGGTGGGTCGTGCATAGTAGGGTTGTGGCATCGTCGGGTTTACGATCCCCTACTCAGCATGATGTTTATAGTAAGGTTGCGGCATCGTTGGTTATACGATCCCCTACTCAGCGCTTGGTTTCGGTAGGGTCGCGGTATCGTTGGTTATGCGATCCCCTACTCAGCGCGTGGTTTCGGTAGGGTTGCGGCATCGTCAGTTCGATCCCCTACATCGCGAGTTATACTAGATAGGGTTCCGGTATCGTCGTGACCATCTTTATATGGACGATGATCCTCTATCTGAGTGTGCAGCTTCTGTCGAGCGCCAGATCGGGTTGTGGTATCCCCCAGCGGATCCTGGGTGTGATCCCCTATCTGTGAGAACTGCGTATGCCAGATCGGGTCGTGGTATCCCCCAGCGGACCCTGGGAGTAATCCCCTATCTGCCAGCTACGTATACCGGAGTGGGTCTTGGTATCCCCTAGCGGACCCTAGCGGCGATCCCCTCTCCGAGGAGTTTGGTGGTTATGGTGTTTCAATGATGTTTCCTCAGTGATGATATCCGATGATCGTGGTCTCTCGGGTGAGCGTCTGTGATGTTTGCGAGTATCCCGATGGAGTGTATCTCTCGGATGAGTGTCATCTGGTATGACGGTGTTCGTGGTGTACTCTCCTGGTTGTGGACAGTTGCTGGTGATGAGGTCGGTACCTCTTGTGGCTTTGTGGCGTGAGCTGTGTATATCTGGATTGTTCAAGGTGTATGTATGGGCATACACCTGAGCTGAGTTGAGCTGACTAGTTGTGTTTAGCCGAGGATGGTCACGGGATGGAGTTTTTCTCTCGTCTGGGTTCCCTCTGGCTGGGTGAGCGGACTGTTGCCTTTCAGTTGCTCCCTTGGGTTTTGGGTTTTTTGGGGTGCCTACTGAGTATGTTTATACTCACCCCTGCACGGGCTTTGCCCGCACATGTTTGTGTCTTGTGCAGACCACAGGCCTTTTGACGGAGTCCCAGGAGGACCCGGAGCAGGCGGAGCTTTGTGAGTGAGTTGACCGGGGTGTTTACCGGAGCTGTACCGAGTGAGCTTTCCGGCGGGTGTTTGTGGCAGCGTTCCCCTTCTTCAGAGCAGGTTGGACGCGCTTTGTAGTTTTCTTTTGGTGGGCCCTGTTTTGCCCTTGTACTTTTTCTGTTGCACTCTGGTTTGGGATAGATTGTACGCATGCATTTACTTTTCAGATTCTATATCTCTGCACTGTTGCATGGAGGTGTTTGTGGGTGCGTGTGTACAGGTACCTTAGGCTAATGCCTCCCATGTGTGTGATAGCCTACTCGGCGCTGGTCGCCAGCCCCTGGCCTATTGGAGGCGGGCTTGGGGAGTCGTGGCTCGAGCCCCGTTGGGTCGGGTCGTGACAGTATTATCTCCCAAGTAGTCCTTCCAATGTGTCCTCAATCCCCCAAGGTCTCGATCTTAGAGTTTTAGAAGTTACTCTTTAAGGTAAGAGAATTCTCAAACTTCTCTTTTCCTTTCAAGTTCTATTTTATGTGGTATGTCTTTCAAATTTCCATATTATATTCTTATTTAAATTTTATTCTATACCTATACTATATTATGAGTCTTTTATGAATGGGTGACCCATTTCCCTCTCTTTTTAATGTTTTATAAAACTATGTTGCATAGCTGTTATGCTGCAGAATTTTCGTCTCAAAATCTCTCTTTTTCTCAAGAAATTATTTTATTTTATTTATGTGAATACTCAAACCTATTTTATTTCTAGGGGTATTAATAAAGACATAAAAATGATTTATTTTATTCTATAATTAACATATATAAAACTCTCATTCCCTTTCCATGGGTTATAAATGACATAATGATCATGTTTTTGAGCAATTTTTAAAATGCCGTGATTTTGATATGAAACTCATTTCTTTTATTCTCTTTGAGTTATTTATGAAATGTTTGATTATGATTTATGTGGATCACATTAATATAAATACATATTAAGGGTGTGTCCTAATAATTCTCCAATGCACTGGGTAAAGAAATTAATCTCTAGAGATGACAAGTTTTACGATACTGTGGTGAATAACCTTTTTAATTTTTATGAAACCATGGGGATAGAACTTAGTGATATGCTTATTAATGTATAAATTAAATGTTGCAGCCACATTTTCAAGTAAGTATTTATGTTATTTTTATTATGATATCCCTCTTTTTCCATTTCTCCTGTCTTTATGTATTTCATCAAGTTCTTATTGATATCACAAGTAAAGTGTTTCCCTTGTTTACCCTTACTGGGCCTTCTGCTCACCCTTTCCTTTGATGTATGTCCTCAAGTTATGAGATGCAGTAATTGTACATAGGATGAACCTATTATGAAGCCTTACAAGTGGATTAGAATAATGCCTTATGTTTTCATGTATTATGTACCTTATTTCCAAGACATTAAAC
This sequence comes from Viscum album, assembly GCA_963277665.1. NCBI lineage: Eukaryota > Viridiplantae > Streptophyta > Magnoliopsida > Santalales > Viscaceae > Viscum > Viscum album. Next base: position 255,394,347 of record OY728156.1, on the reverse strand, counting down.
TTCAAAGATCCTCTATTTGTAAAATGTAATGAAAAGATATGTAATAAAAAGGCGGGATTCCGTAGTTGGTATCAAAGGAGAGTTTAGTTATTTGTGGAAATTAAGATATGAAAATTTAGGAAGAACCCTATATAAAAGTTTAAATAGAGGAAAACTTTCAGATATTTTGATGAAATATTAAGTAATTGGTTTACGAACAAATAAGTCTCTGTTTGGATACGAACAAGTGGATGTGGCTCTCGCACAGATGTACCTAGGAGTAAAACCGAAAAACACCGCTTTGAGCTAGACTCAAACGAGAAATGGTGCACAAAAACAGGCCTTGTTTCACTCCCAGTTTGAGACTCTCGGGGGATATGTTTGTTTAATCATAAGCATATTATGAATGATAATGAAGGATTTATAGAAAATTTAATTGTTGTTAAAGAATAATATTTTATTAAGATTGATTTTTTAAGACATAAAATTACTTTATAATTATAATATTCCTAATAGTAACAATTTTATAATAACAAAAAATTGTGAGGACGCAATTTCTTTAAGGGGGGAAGAATGCAACGACCCAAAAAATGTACTTCTTTTATTTATGGATCTCTTTCCTTCCAATAAATTTTCATTGTGTTTTACAATAGAAGCACATAGAGTGACTTTTAATTTCAGGAGAACATAATACGTCATGCATAACTTTGGATTAGTACAACTATGAAAAATAATGTGATATACATACTTAAGAATAGTTTTTTTAATAAAATATATGTTCAACTAAAGAAAATTTGATAAATAGACTTTTAAGACCCAAATTGTACTCTTCAAAATTGATATAATTATTATAATAAATTAAGGTATTATGAATAATGATTGTTTTAATGAAATAGTGTGATTAAAACACCCCCTTTTAAATGTAAATGATCAAATAATATTTTTTAAGTGTCAGAAATTTCACAATGCAATTTAGCTATTCATTTTCGATTCTCTATTATTTTTAATAATTAAATATTTTTATACATAAAGAGTTAAATTTCTCATAATTAAAGAATTATTATGGTAATATAAACTTCATTTTTTAATTTCAAATGTCAAAATTAATCTAGGCTAAATTTTTAGAAGTTTTCTAAAAAGTTTAAATCTTTTAGTATTTGAGGAATATTGTTTTTTTTTATGAATAGTGTTTTTTTGATGAATAGTAAAAAAATATTTTAATATTAAATAAATTTTTCTGTGAAATGATTTTCAAAAATCATACATACGTTGTTGAAATCGGGGTGAAAATGTTGTTCAAAAAGACAAAAAATGGTGAATAGTAACTTTACCCTTTGGAATTTTAATTTTACCCTTATGAATGGTAATTTGATCAATAGAATGGTAACCTCATCTAAGTATAAATTTGTTTTAGTCATCTTAAGTGGTATTACCTCACAAGGAGTCCTCTCAAGGTGTCCTAAATCCCTCAAGGTCCCGATCTTAGAGTTTTAGAAGTTACTCTTCAAGGTAAGAGAATTCTCAAACTTCCCTTTTCCTTTCAAGTTCTCTTTTATGTGGTATGTCTTTAAAATTTCCATACCCTGTTCTTATTTTCATTTTATTCCATCATTATAATGTATTATTAGTCTTTTATGAATGGGTGACCCATTTCCCCTCTCTTTTTAATGTTTTCTAAAACCATGTGGCATATCCATTATGCTGGAGAATTTTCGTCTCAAAATCTCTCTCTTTTTCTGAAAAAATTATTTTATTTTATTTATGTGAATACCCAAAACTATTTCATTATCAAGGGTATTCATCAATTCATAAAATTTATTTATTTGATTTTGGAATTTAAATACATAAAACCCACATTCTCTTTCCATGGGTTATAAATGACATAATGATCATGTTTTTGAACACTTTTTAAAACGTCACGATTTTGATATGAAACCCATATCTTTTAATCCATTTGGGTTATTTATGAAATGATTGATTATGATCTATGTGGTCACATGAATATAAATTCATATTAAGTGTGTTCCCTGATAGCGCTTCAACACATGGGGTAATGAAATTCATCTCTAGAGATAACACATTTTACAATACCTTGGTGAATAATGTTGGTAATTTTAATGATTTCTTGGGGATGAACCATGGTGATATGCTTATGAATGAATAAATTAAATATTGTAGCTACATTTTCAAGTTATGATTCATGTTATTTTTATTATGATATTCCTATTTTTCCATTTCCCATGTATTTATATATTTTATCAAGTTCTTATTGATATCACAAGTAAATTGTTTCCCTTGTTTACCTTTATTGGGTCTTCTACTCACCCTTTCCTTTGATTTATTTCCTGAGTTTATAAGATGCAGTAATTGTACTTAGGATGAACCTATGATGAATAATTACAAATGTATTATAATAATTCTTTATATTTTCATGTATTATGTACCTTTTTTTCAAGACACTAAACTTTAAAGATCCTCTTTTTGTAAAATGTAATGAAAAGTTATGTAATAAAAAGGTGTGATTCCATAGTTGGTATCAAAAGATAGTTTAGTTATTTATGGAATTTATGATATTAAAACATTAGGAAGAACCCTATAGAAAAGTTTAAATATAGGAAAACTTCCTGATATTTTGGGGAAATATTAAGTGGTTTCCGAACAAATAAGTCACTGTCTAGATACGAACAAGTGGACGTGGCTCTCACACAGATGTAACTAGGGGTAAAACCCGAAAACAACGCTTTGATCTAGACTCAAATGGAAACTAGTGCACAACAACATGCCTTGTTGCACTCTTTTTTTGACACTCATGGGGGATATGTTTGTTTAGTCATAATCTTTTTATGAATCATTATGAAGGATTTAAAGAAAATGTAATTTTTGTTAAAGATTAATATTTTTTTAAGATTGATTTTTAAGACATAAAATTACTTTATAATTACAAGATTCCTAATTGTAACAAATTAATAATAAGAGAAAATTGTGAGGACACAATTTCTTTAAGAGAGGAAGAATATAATGACCCGAAAAAATGTATTTCTTTTATTTGTGGATCACTTTCCTCCCAATAAATTTTTATTATGTTTTAAATAGAAGCACCTAGAGTGACTTTTAATTTCTTGAGAATATCAGACATCATGCATAAATTTGGATTAGTACAACTATGAAAAATAATGTGATATACACATTTAATAATAGTTTTACTTAATAAAATATATGTTCAACTGAGGAAAATTTGATAAATAGACATTTTAGACCCAAATTGCACTTTTCAAAAAATGATATAATTATTATAATAAATTAATATATTATGAATAATGATTGTTTTCATGAAATATTGTGATTAAAACACCCCCTTTAAATGTAAATGATAAAATAATTCTATTTTTTTAAGTGTCATAAATTTCAATATGCAATTTAACTATAAATTTTCCCTCTGCTATTATTTTTAATAAGTAAATATTTTTATACATAAAAAGTTAAATTTCTCATACATAGAGAATTATAATGGTAATATAAACTTCATTTTTGAATTTCAAATGTCAAAATTAATATATGCTAAATTTTTAGAAGTTTTCTAAGATGTCACAATTTTTTAGTGTTTGATGAATAGTATTTTATGAATAGTGTTTTTTGATGAATAGTATTTTATGAATAGTAAAAAAAATATTTTATTATCAAATAACTCTTTCTCTGAATTGATTTTCAAAAATCAGACATACATAGTTGTAATCAGGGTGAAAAAATGTAGTTCAATAAGATCAAAATAATTTTTTTGTGAATAGTAACTTTACCCTTTGGAATAGTAATTTTACCCTTATGAATAGTAATTTGACCAATGGAATAGTAACCTCACCTAAGGAAGTATAAATATGTTTTAGTTACCTTAAGTGGTAATGTGATCTATTTATATCATAGTATAAGTAAATAAATTTTTTAGAAATTATTAGTTATGTATTAGTATTTTATTTATTTAATTTAATTTAAAATTAAATTAAATTTTATAAAATTGAGTTCACTTTTGAATTATACACGTAAAAAAATGTTAGAGTAAATTTTTGGAATTTTTTTGAAACAGTTGATTTTTTTTTGTGAATAGTAAAAATACAGTTTTTAGTTTTCAGTAAGTTTAATGACATGATAGCTGTGTAATAATGATGTAATCATGATGTAATTATGTTGGTTGAATATTAAGTATTAAAATATGACATGAGGTGTCCCAATTGGCCACTTCCATGTGCAAAAACCATGAGCAAGCTCATGGTTTTGCAAATACCACTAATGAGGTGTCCTTTGAAATTAATAAAATATCCCCTCACTTTCGCTATAAATACCCACCCATTCCTTCATTTACTTTAATTAAAAAATAATTATCAATAAATTTATGATAATATTACCACCATAGGAGTCCACTCAAGGTGTCCTCAAGCCCTCAAGGTCATGATATTAGAGTTTTAGAAGTTACTCTTCAAGGTAAGAGAATTCTCAAACTCCTCTTTCCCTTTCAAGTTCCCTTTTATGTTATATGTCTTTCAAATCTCCATACCATATTTTTATTTACAATTTTTATTTCCATAAACTATATGTTGATTATTTTATTAATGGGTGACCCTTATCTCCTCTCTTTTTAATGTTTTTAAAACCATGTTGCATAGCCATTATGCTGTGAAATTTTCGTCTCAAAATATCTCTTTTTCTCAAGAAATTATTTCATTTTATTTATATGAATACCCAAACTTATTTCATTTCCATGGGTATTCATAAATGAATAAAAATTATTTATTTTATTCTATAATTAACATACATAAAACCTTAATTCCCTTTCCATGGGTTATAAATGACACAATGATCATGTTTTTGAGCACTTTTTAAAATGCCATGATTTTGATATGAAACTCATTTCTTTTATTCTCTTTGGGTTATTTATGAAATGTTTGATTATGATATATTTGGATAATATGAATATAAATACATATTAAGGGTTTGAATCAATATCAATCTAATGAATTGGGTGGAGAAATTAATCTCTAGAGATGATAAGTTTTATGATACCTTAGTGAATAACCTTGGTAATTTTTATGACACCTTGGGGATGGATCTTGGTGATATACTTATTAATTTCTAAAATAAATGTTGTAGCCACATTTTCAAGTTATTTTTATTTTGATATTCCACTTTCTCCATTGCTTGTGTATTTATGTATTTCATCAAGTTCTTATTGATATCACAAGTAAACTGTTTCCCTTGTTTACCTTTACTGGGTCTTCTGCTCACCCTTTCCTTTGATATATGTCCCCAGGTTATGATATGCAGTAATTTTACTTAGGATAAACCTATGATGAAGCCTTAAAAAGTGTATTAAAAGAATGACTTATGTTTTCATGTATTAGGTACCATATTTCTAAGACACTAAATTTTAAAGATCCTCTGTTTGTAAAATGTAATGAAAAGATAAGTAATAAAAAGGCGGAATGCCATATTTGGTGTTAAATGATAGTTTAGTTATTTCTGGAAATTATGATATGAAAACTTTAAGAAGAACCCTATAGAAAATTTTAAATATAAGAAAACTTCCTATTATTTTGGTGAAATATTAAGTAAGTGGTTTCCAAACAAATAAGTCCCTGTCTCGATACGAAAAAGTTGATGTGGCTCTGACATAGATGTACCTAGGGGTAAAACCCAAAAACACTACTTTGAGCTATACTTGAACGGGAACTGGTTCACAACAATGGGTCTTACCGCACTCTTGGTTTGACACTCTAAGGGGATATATTTATTTGATAATAAGATTTTTATGAATCATTATGAAGGATTTATATAAAATGTAATTATTGTTAAAGAATAATATTTTTTAAGATTGTTTTTTTATGACTTGAAATTAATTTATAATTATAATATTCCTAATAGTAACAAATTTCTAACAAGAGAAAATTGTGAGGATGCAATTTCTTTAAGAGGGGAAGAATGTAACGACCCAAAAAAGTGTACTTTTATTTATAAATCTCTTTCCTCCCAATATCTTTTTATTATGTTTTACAATAGAAGCATGTGGAGTGACTTTTAATTTCATGGGAACATCATACATCATGCATAAATTTGGATTAGTAAAACTATAGAAAATAATGTGATAAACACATTTAAGAATAGTGTTTATTAATAAAATATATGTTCAATTAAGAGAAATTTTATAAATAGACTTTTCAGACCCAAATTTTACTTTTTAGAAATAATATAATTATTATAATAAATTAAGGTATTATGAAAAATGATTATTTTCATAAAATAATGTGTTTAAAACACCCCCTTTTAAATGTAAATGATAAAATAATTTTATTTTTCTAAGTGTTAGAAATTTCACTATGCAATTTAACTATGAATTTTCCATCTGCTGTTATTTTTAATAACTAAAGATTTTTGTACATAAAAAGTTAAATTTCCCATACTTAGAGAATTTTATGGTAATATAAACTTCATTTTTAAATTTAAAATGTTAAAATTAATCTAGACTGAATTTTTAGTAGTTTTCTCAAAAGTTTCAATTTTTTAGTATTTGATGAATAGTGTTTTTTGATGAATAGTGTTTTTTGATGAATAATAAAAAATTATTATTAAATAACTTTTTCTCTGAAATGATTTTTGAAAATTGGACATACATGGTTGTAATCAGGTTGAAAATGTGGTTTAATAAGATCAAAATAATTTTTTGGTGAATAGTAACTTTATCCTTTAGAATAGTAATTTTATCCTTATGAATGTTAATTTGACCAATGGAATAGAAACCTCACCTCATGAAGTATGAATATATTTTATTCATCTTAAGTGGTAATGTGATATATTTATGTCATAGTATAAGTAAATAAATGTTTTAGAAATTATTAGTTAAGTATCAGTATTTTATTTATTTAATTTAATTTGAAATTAAATTAATTTTTATAAAATGGAGTTCACTTTTGAATTCTAAACATCGAAAAATTATTAGGGTGAATTTTTGGGATTTTTTTGAAATGGTAAAATTTTTCAGTGAATAGTAAAAATACAATTTTGAGTTTTCAGTAAGTTTAACGACATCATAGCTATGTAATAAAGATGCAATCAGGATATAATAATGATGGTCAACTCCTAAGGATTAAAGTATGATATGAGGTATCCCAAGTGGACATTAACATGAGAAAATATCATGAGAAAGCTCATGGTTTTTCAAATACCACTAATGAGATGTCTTTTGAAATTAATAAAATATTCTCTCACTTTTACAATAAATACCCACTCATTCCTTTGTTTCTTTTCATTACAAAATCATTCTCCAAAAAGTTATGATAATATTACCTCCCAATGAGTCCTTCCAAGGTGTCTTCAATCCCCCAAAGTTCCGATCTTAGAGTTTTAGAAGTTACTCCTCAAGGTAAGGGAATTCTCAAACTTCTCTTTTCCTTTCAAATTATCTTTTATGTGGTATGTCTTTCAAATTTCCATACCATGTTTTTAAGGACCTGAAATTATTACATACATAATCTTTAATTTAGTCAAGAAAACACTTCCTTTTACATTGATGATATTTTCAAGTTTATAGATTTAGAAAATTGGGACATAATACACTCATAACATTACACATTGTTACAGAGTGGATACCAACAGTTTCCATTTTTTTTTCAAAATTTAAAACATTGAAACTTAAAACATGATTCCTTGAAAATTATTCAACATTTAACATGGATTCCTTCTTTGTCTTTCACATACATTAACCTATGAAAATCATTTAAAACTTGGGATGAGCACAAAAACTCATCAAGGGATATAAAAAGAAGGAAAGAACACATTAGTCTATGAATACTTATAACGTATGAGATAATTTTCAAAATACATATTATCACCTATATATATACTTACTTTGTGAAAAATGAGATTTCCACAATAACTAAGAACATAAGTATAACCATAAAGGTATCTTGGAGATTACTTACATAACCTTGTAACCTTATCAGTTACCTTATAATTTGTAACCCTCATGGCTACTTACTATTTGTGTAACCATCACAGTTACACTTGGAGTAACCATACGGCCGACTTCCAACTTACACATACCCAATGTATTATAGGGAAATATAGGTCTCACCCTTCATCAAAAATAATTCCCAATAACCAAAACATAATCATACAACATGAATAATTCCATAAAAACATTGCTTTGGAATTTCATAAAACTAGATTTTAAACGAGGTTTTTAAAAAGGAAAGCCACTTATAAATTACATACAATTGAATAGAGGATTAATAGAGTGGATGTAATATGTATATACGTTGTAAATACACATAATTCAACATATTATAAACAAATTTCATCAAAAAAACAATTTTAATATCATGTAACAATGAAGCATAAGGTTAACCCAAAGAATGAAAATCAGGTTAAGAATGTCACGAGCCGACCCTACCCGGGCTCGAGCCATAACTACCCCAAGCCTGCCTCTATAGGCCAGGGGATGGAGACCAACACCGAAGGTACAACAACTCGGGGAGGCCTTTGTCTAAGTACCTATACACACACACACACACACAGCACACTCAATGCAAAAGTGCAGAGTAAAAGAAAAGACAAGCAGAGTAAAGTGAAACTACTATATATAAACCACCAAAAGTGCATCGACCTCTAATCAGTACAAAACAAGAACTAAAAGTAAACTGGAAAGAAAAGGGGAAAAGCACGCGCCCAACCAGAAAAGTGCCACAACCCGGTAACAGGTGAAAAAAAAGTAAACAGCTGGAAGGGTCCCCCGTCTGGAACCCGACTCCGACCACCGCACGCGGTCCACGCTCCTGAACTCCTAAGATCCACTAAAGTCACGACCAACCTGTTATTCATCTGCAAGGGTACACCAAGTGTGGGCAAAGCCCAACCAGGGGTGAGTATAAAAATACTCAGTAGTATGACAACCCTGCTTTTATTACAAACTTAAACATGATTTATTACATAAAACTTCACTTGATATAACAAAGAAGATCGATAGGTTTAGTGTCTTTGGGGAGTAGGATCATTACATAAAAAATTGGAACATGAAAAACAATATCTTTATTGAAAAATTCCTTTACATGACCACTACATTCCTTCGTACCTATCATTGCATGAGATAACCTGAGGACATGCATAAGAAAAGGGTGAGCTATAAAGCCTAATAAGGGAGTACACATGGAATAACATGAGGATTACAATACATGTTAGTCAATAGGCATATCAATAGATCATAAGAGAAACATGAACATAAAGGCATGATAAAGCATGATAATCATAACATAGAAATGTGGCAACAACACTTAACATGGAATTGGCATGAGCCAAGGCCCATTGCACATGGAGCATGAGTAAATCCACATTGCACATAAAGCACGAGTAAACCCTCGTTGCAATTGAATTAGCATGATTCAACACTCATTGCACATGACGTATCATGATACTATACTTTACCCAATGCATTGGAGCGCTATAAGGGCGCACCCTTCTTAAACATTTCATTTCATGCATAAGTGTGCCACATGGATCATAAAACATGGATTCATAAAACATAATCATTTATTCCACGATAAAGTAATGTGGAATTCATTCATGAAACATTATAATCAATAAGTAAATGTGCATAAAGGTGAATACCCTTGATGGAGAAATGAACATGGTATTCACTACACAATGGCATTGTCTTAGAAAATTGGTGCGATTTCAGTAGCGTAACGGCGTGACATAAGAATTCATAAAAACGATTGATGAGAGAGAAAGGGGTTACTCATCATATTTACATGTAATGGAAAGTAAGGAGGTCATATAGATACATGTCCCAACAATTGTAATGGAATTTAGATTCATGATACAAAAGTATCGCTTGAATGTAAATGAGGAGAGAGAAGTTCCTTTCGGAATTTCGGCATAGTAACGGGTGTACATGGGAGGCATTTAATGAGAGAGAAAGGGGTCTCCCATCATTCAAACATAAAAAGGGCAGTATGAGGGAGGTGCGAAACCATACCCCAACATTCATAATTGAAATTAAAAGGGCAAAACAACTTAAAGAAAATTGGAAAAAAAAGAGAAAGGAAGAAAAAACACTTACTTGGAAGTGTGCTTCCAAAGGCTAGAGAGAGGCTTGTGAGAGGCTTCTTGGGAGCTTGGGTGTCACGACCCGACCCTACCTGGGCTTGAGCCGCAGCTACCCTAAGCCTGCCTCCACAGGCCAGGGGCTGGCGACCAGCGCCGAAGGCACAACAACTCGGGGGGGCCTTTGCCTAAGTACATGTACACACACACACATGCAGCACACTCAATGTAAAAGTGAAGAGTAAAAGAAGAGACAAGCAAAGTAAAAGAACAACTGCTATATAAAACCACAAATGTACATCGACCTCTAAACAGTACAAAGTACAAGATGAAAGTAAACTGAAAAGAAAAGGGGCAAAACACACGCCCAACCAGAAAAAGTGCCACAACCCGGCAACAGGTGAACAAAAGAAAACAGCTGGAAGGGTCCCCCATCTGGAACCCGACTACGAACACCGCACGCGGTCCAAGCTCCCGAACTCCTGTGCTCTACTGAAGTCACGACCAACCTGTCCGTCGTCTGCAAGGGCACACCAAGTGCGGGAAAAGCCCAAGCAGGGGCGAGTATAAAAATACTCAGTAGGATACCCCGAAGGCTCGAGGGAGAAAAAAAGGAGGTATCGAAGGGTGAGCAGTAGAGAGAACAGGAAAAGTATTGGAGTACAACTGAAAGGAAGTAAGAGTAACAGTAGAGAATCTATCTCAACCCAATAAGAGAAAGGAGGTAGACTCCTCCAGACACAAGGAGCTGGAAACGGTGAGAAGATAAACTTCTCGTCAAGTCTTTTCTACCTATAGCAGGAGAGTAGACTCGTCCAACCACAAGAAGCTAGACACGGAAATCACATGGCATACCCCACGCGTCTTCTCCCCTCCTTGAAGGAGAGTAACCAAAACCAAGAAGTGGGTACTGGAACAAGGTATATACATATCCTTATGCTCAGCAAGAAGCCCGAACAACGTCGTAAGTGGATCTCCATACCGTAGCTCAGCCCAAGAAAAGAGTAGCCAACAGTCCCAGAAGAAAACTCCATCGATGCCCAGCATCCCGCACGTTTGCCCCGAACCGCAAGCCAAGGGTCTCAATCACCACACTTCGACACTATCCGCTTTGGGTGGCATTGACTCGCCCGCATGGTTTTAGATCGCGTCACAAGAACGTGTCTCGGTGGGGAAAGCGCCCCTCGTACTTGAGAGTTCTAGGGAAAGTCAAACCACACCTTGTCACTACCCTACAGTCGAGAGTTATTCACAAGTCAAAGCCGTCACAACACTGACCCGTATAACCAAGGGTCCCGCTCTGGTAATCATGGAGGAAAGCCACATGCTAGCCTAGTAGAAAGGACTGAGCCTGGAATGCCAACAGGTGTCCCAATGCCCAGCCCTACTAGAGGTGAATTCATAATATGATATTGGGTGACCCACTGCCCATCCCTACTGGAGGGTAAGCCCTAATACATCATCAGGAGACCCACTGTCCAGCCCCGTTGGAGGGTAGACCTTAATACGTCATCATGCAACCCACTGCCCAGCCTTGCCGGAGGGTAGACCCTAAGAGGTTGTCGGGTGACCCACTGCCCAGTCTCTGCTGGAGGGTAGACCCTAAAGGTCGTCGGGTGACCCAATGCCCAGTCTCTGCTGGAGGGTAGACCCTGAGAGGTCGTTGGGTGACCCACTACCCAGTCTCTACTGGAGGGTAGACCCTAATACATCATCAGGAAACCCACTACCCAGCCCCGCTGGAGGGTAGACCTTAATACGTCATCAGGCGACCCATTGCCCAGTTTTACTGGAGGGTAGACCCTAAGAGATCGTCGGGTGACCCACTGCCCAATCTCTGCTGGAGGGTAGACCCTAAAGGTCGTCAGGTGACCCACTGCCCAGTCTCTGCTGGAGGGTAGACCCTGAGAGGTCGTCGGGTGACCCACTGCCTAGTCTCTGCTGGAGGGTAGACCCTAAAGGTCATCGGGTGACCCACTGCCCAGTCTCTGCTGGAGGGTAGACCCTGAGTGCGTCGGGTGACCCACTACCTAGTCTCTGCTGGAGGGTAGACCCTAGAAGTCGATGAGTAACCCACTGCCCAACCTCGCTAGAGGGTAACACTCAAAACTGCTCTGGCCATCTCCACTGGAGGGTACAATACTGGTCAACCGAACACGGAGTGGGTATCGCGCAACCACCCAACTCCAGAATAACTCACCCAAAAGAGGTTCAGTGCCTGCTCCATAACTGTGGGTCACTAGCACCGCTGCCGGCTGATCCATCGAAAACGAAACCAGGGGGAGACCACTCAACCCTGCTGGTCAAACAAACGAGCACAAAGCCATGGGAAAAACTCCACCCTGCTGGTCAAACAAACGAACACAGAGGGACCCTCTACGTCGCGAGAGGTCAAAGTACGTAAAGCAGAACCTGACATGCACATGGGGCCCACACGACATGTGGCCCCAAGTCAACCCTAACCGAACGCACAAACGTTCTCATGTACGAACAACCACATGTACCTCCAAGCATTCCTGTATACTCCCAGAGTATACCACATTCTCAGCCCAAGGGTCATCGTGCACACGACACTCAATGTCAACGTGAAGGCGTGACGTAACATCTGCAACTTTCCGCCTCAACAACTAGGGCACATCCAACCACATCTCTTTAACCACCAACATCACTCTCCCAGGAGTGCACGCGATCACATGCCAAGGGTCCGCTACGAACACGGTAGAGGAACCGCCACCGGGGCACCTTTCATATTTCTACATTTAATAAGATCGCGTATGAGGCTCCGCTTGCCTGAAAAGATTACACCGTTGTAATCCTCGCGGAAAAACACGCGAGATCGACTACCTACTCGCCCCAAACGGTCAACCAGTGAAAAAGGTACTATTCACCGTAACCAAACATGGGTGGGTCCCACCACAAGATCCTGAAACTGAACAAACAGATCACGCCACTGCGATCCCCTCAGAAAAACACACGGGATTGAATACTCAACCACCCAAAATGGATACCCGGTGAAAAAGGTACTATTCACCATATTCGGGTTGGGTGGAACCCACACCACGTCCCTGAAAAAAGTCGGGCGAACTGTGCCATCACAATGCTCTCAGAAAAACCTATCAAAAGCACTACTTGCTTGAGTGTAACGGATGCCCGGAGAAAAAGATTCATTCCAGCTTACCGCGCATGAGCGGTACTACGCGGGACCCGCATCCTGGTCCCGAAACTCAACGGACGGATCACACCGTTGTGATCCTCCCGAAAAAGCACACAAGATGGACTATTTACTTGTTCAAAACGGTCGCCCGGTGATAAAGATGGAAAATCACCGCCGACTCCCAAACGACCCTCGTGGGCCCCGCACCATCGTGCGGAATTAGAGCGGGCGGATTGCGCCATTGCAATCCTCTCAGAAAAACACCCAAAAACGACTGCTCGCACGCCCCGAACGGACGTCCGATGAAAAGGTCGTGAAACGCTGCTCACAGCTCAAAGACGGGTCGCGGGGCCCGCGCCTCAACTTCGGCCTCAACGCCTGAAACTACCCTAGAAAGCCCCGCCTCGGCACCTGGATCCCAACACCACCGACGACGCTCAAAACGGACGTCGGATGCGTCCGCGCCGCCCAAAACAAGAATCTCGGAAAAAACGCTCGTCCACTTAAAGACACATCGCGCCCCCGCGGCCCCTCGTTTTGGGAATTAAAAATTCCCGAAACCATCTCAAAAAGTCCATCTCGATGTCAGGTCCGCGCCGCCGCAGACAACGCGCAAAATGGACGCCCGTAGCTTTCGCTACGGTCGTCGGAAATTTAAAACGGGGAACCCCGTTGGGCCGGACCGGCCCGGTCCGGCCGGTCCGCCCACATCCGGCCCGCGGCCCGCCGCCACCGACCGGCCATCATGGTCGGTCCTTTCTCCCACAGTGACCCACGTTACGCGGGTCGCGGTCGCGCCGCACGGGGTCGCGCGCCTCGCGACCCCCCTGCCCCTACGCCGGTGCCACCGCCCAGGACCTCGCCTCGCCGCCGTACGTGCCAGCAACCTACCGGAGCCACTCCGCCCGGCCACCACACCACCGGGATGCCCCGCGGCCGCCTCCTCCGCTGAACGCCGAGCCGCCGTCCGCCGCCATCGACCCTTGCCGGAAACCGACCTCGTGGCCGGAAAACTTCAGAGGACCACCGGAAATGATCCGGTGGTCGAAAATTCGATCCGGATAGCATTCCAGAAAGCTCAGAACAGGATCTACACAACTATGTGCTTGAATCGAAGATCGGGCAGCAATTTGGCAATGAAAAATTAGGAAGAACATAGTACAGGAAATAAAACGAAACAAAACGACGCCTACCTCGTGGGACTAAGCCCGTCACTTCGACGTCAACCCGCCGGGGTGGCCGCGCCTCACCGGACCGCCTCGCCGGATTCGCCTCGCTGGAGATGGAAGAGGAGCGGGAAGAGGCTTTCCATGGGAGGGGGAAAATGAGAGGGGGGGGGGGTGTTAGGTTAATTAAATAAATTGATTAACTTAAACACCCTCCCGCGGTCCCATACCCGAACTCCCGACGGGGTCAGGATTTAGCCTCCCCTAGGCTAAAAACTATGCTCTGAGCACAACGGCGGTCTTGGAATTTTAATCCAAGGCCCCGTTCAAAAGTTATTAGGTTGAACGCCTAAAGCTTCCAAATTACGAAAACGCCCCCGGGGCCATTTTTCACAGACGGCCCGTGCCCGCGAAACTTATACCCCTCCCAGGGTAAATGGCACGTTATGGACTCAACGGTGCCCTCGTTTTTCCAATCCGAGCCACTGTTTAATAGATACTTGAGTTTCATCATTAAACGAATAAATAAATAAATTAATTTATCCGTTTAACGTTCCGAGAGCGAGCGAGGGGTCCAAAAATGCCGTGCCGACATGTTTTATGTCTTTCCTAGGGTAAACACCCCATTACGGACCCATCCGTACACTCAGATCTCTGATTCGGATCACCATTTAGGTGTTATCCCATTTATTTGGTGTTTCTAGTGTGAACGCACTGAAAATTTAATTCCGACCACTCCGGGGCTCAGAATCGCACGCCGTCTAAAGGCACTGCTCTGGAATAACATCAAGAATATTCCAAAGTCCTCCAAAGAAAAAACCGGATTCTTACATCATTCCCTCCTTCAATATTTTCGTCCCCGAAAAGGAAAACTAGGGGAACAACTCAGGGTACTAAGCCCACACCTGGCTCTGCTATACCCAGAAGAACTCTTGCACAGCTCTGCACCACCACACACAGACCAAAGGATTGATCTGTTCACGCGAGGTCGGCCCTTGCCGATGTCGTGCACCCACTCCAGACTTTGGGGTTAGGTCAAGGCGGTAGGGAAACTCACCATTCCTTCGCACGGTCTCAAACGGCCCGAAGGCTCTCGGGGGTAGCTCACCTCCCCAACAGTACCTCTACGTCGCACGTCGCAACTGGAATCACCGCCCGCACCCAGAACAAGGCCCGGTGATTCCCTCCTTCAGAATATACATGTTGTGAAACACCCAAGGATATCTGGTCACACAAGATTTCACAGTCGATGTCTCGCAACCAAGACTCTCTTACACGCTCGGAAAGCGATGGAGTCGACACTATCAACTAAAGAAAAAGGTCCCACGCCTTTTACTTTACCAACACAGGGTTACACCCGAAGCCCTGCGTCACCCTGGTAACACCTCAAGCAAGGAGCAGGGAGAAAAATAACTTCACACACAGAGTCTAACAAATCTACTGCAAGAAGTAGAAGAGCTGTTGAGCATACCTCTTATCACCTCATGATCTTCAGGATCGTAGACATCCAAAGCTTGCGACTGTCCATGGTCCCAACTGTCAGCTCTCGGATCCTGACATGGACCGCCTAGTGGTGATGGGAAGGCCTTGTAAATCCATCCCCCACTAGTATCTCCTACTGCTCCTCTTCCCGCACCACCTCTTTGGGTACTAATCCGATCACGATGCTGCCTCTATCATAGTGGTGCACCTGCTGCCTGCCCGAAGCTCTCTGCACGCCTGGTCGGGCAGTCCCGTGCCAGGTGACCTCGATCATCACAAGCATAGCACCGACTCTCTACGGGATGCACTAGTGCCCTCCGGTTCCACTGTGGTGTACGACCACGCCCTTGAGTCCAGTCATCAGGAAGCCACCTGCATCGAGGTTCTGCTTGCCGATGCCCACTAGCTGTGGCAGACGTCTCGGCTCCAATGTGCCTGCTGCCACCACCAACTCTAGAACGTGATAGGAAGCCCTCTGTCACCAGCACCTACTCTAGAACCCCAGAATATGTGGGAATTCCCAAGGGTACT
Organism: Viscum album; assembly: GCA_963277665.1. Taxonomy (NCBI): domain Eukaryota; kingdom Viridiplantae; phylum Streptophyta; class Magnoliopsida; order Santalales; family Viscaceae; genus Viscum; species Viscum album. Next base: position 255,377,952 of record OY728156.1, on the reverse strand, counting down.
ATGACAGCACGAATCTCTCGGTGGAGACCCTGCTCAAACTTCCGCGCTCAGAGGTTATCGTCATGGACCAAGTCCGGGTAAAAGCGTGCACGGTCTGCAAAACTAGCCGCGTACTCAACCACCGTCATCCCTCCCTGTTGAAACTGTAGGAGATCCTGAATCCGAACGGAGCACAGGAAGTAGGGAAAAACTCCTCATGAAACAATAACTGAAAGTCACCCCACGAAAGTGACAACTCGTCAAGAAACTGAGTCACCTGACTCCACCAATGCCAAGATGCTCCATGAAAAAGGGTGGCTGCCAAATCCACTCTCTGATCTGCCGGCGTCTGCACAAGACTGAGAAGGCGAACCACTACCTCTAGACAAACCTCTGCTGCCTGAGGGTCTGGCTCACCACTGAACCTCAGCGTTCTCTGCCGCCGGAACTCACGGAGCGCGCTCAACCTGCTCTCAAACTCAGACTGCTCTGCTGAAGTTGTCTGCTGCTTAACAGGTGGGGGTGCTACTACCAGCCCACCCGGAGAAAGGGGCGCGCATGATGGGTTCTGGACTGAGGCCTCGTAGCTCATAGGGTCGTTGTCACGCACCCAAGATGGTATCTTGGCTGGCTATCTTCGCGGAGACATCCTGAATATTATCAAGGAGTGCCACGGTCAGATGAGCATATATGTATATACCAATAACAACGATGGGGAGATGACTCAAGAAGGACAGTCAAGACTCAGTCCTATGTGATGCACAAACAAATTTCCCTGCAACAAGTGTCTCAGCATGCCGAGTCGACAAGCGGGTTATCAGGGTCCTGGTGAATGGATACGTCGGCCGCCGCACCATCACTGGACTCCCTGGCCTGAGAGCCGCTCTCGAGACACATTAACACTGTTGCCCTATATCCCAACCAATTCCTTTTTAGGGACGTCCGCACAACTACCCAAGGAACGAACCACCTCTGATACCACTTTGTCATGACCCGAACCTACCCAGGCTCGAGCCGCAACTACCCCAAGCCCGCCTCCATAGGCCAGGGGCTGGCGACCAGCGCCGAAGGCACAACAAATCGGGGAGGCCTTTGCCTAAGTACTTGTACACACACACACACATGCAACACACTCAATGCAAAAGTGCAGAGTAAAAGAAGAGACAAGCATAGTAAAAGAAAAACTGCTATATAAAACCACAAATGTCCATCGACCTCTAAACAGTACAAAGTACAAGCTGAAAGTAAACTGAAAAGAAAAGGGGCAAAACACACGTCCAACCAGAAAAAGTGCCACAACCCGGCAACGGGTGAACAAAAGAAAACAGCTGGAAGGGTCCCCCACCTGGAACCCGACTACGACCACCACACGCGGTCCAAGCTCCTGAACTCCTGTGCTCCACTGAAGTCACGACCAACCTGTCCATCTTCTGCAAGGGCACACCAAGTGTGGGCAAAGCCCAAGTAGGGGTGAGTATAAAAATACTCAGTAGGATACCCCGAAGGCTCGAGGGAGAAACAAAGGAGGCACCGAAGGGTGATCAGTAGAGCGAACAGGAAAAGTAGAGGAGTACAACTGAAAGGCAGTAAGAGTAACAGTAGAGAGTCCAGCTCAACCCAACAAGATAAAGGAGGTAGACTCGTCCAGACACAAGGAGCTGGAAATGGTGAGAAGATGAACTTCTCGTCGAGTCTTTTCTACCTATAGCAGGAGAGTAGACTCGTCCAACCACGAGAAGCTAGACATAGAAAACACGTGGCATACCCCGCGTGTCTTCGTCCCTCCTGGAAGGAGAGTAACCAAACCCAAGAAGTGGGTACTGGAACAAGGTATATACATATCCTTATGCTTAGCAAGAAGCCCGAACAACATGGTAAGGGGATCTACGTCCCATAGCTCAGCCAAAGAAAAGAGTAGCCAACAGTCCCAGAAGAAAACTCCATCGATGCCCAGCATCCCGCACGTCTGCCCCAAACCGCAAGCCAAGGGGCTCAATCACCACACTTCGACACTATCCGCTTTGGGCGACACTGACTCGCCTGCACGGTTTTAGATCGCATCACAAGAATGTGTCTCGGTGGGGAAAGTTCCCCTCGTACTTGAGAGTTCTAGGGAAAGTCAAACCACACCTCGTCACTGCCCTGCAGTCGAGAGGTCTTCTCAAGTCAAAGACGTCACAACACTGACCCGTATAACCAAGGGTCCCACTCCAGTAATCACGGAGGAAATCCACAGGCTAGAATAGTAGAAAGGACTGAGCGTAGAATGCCAACGGGTGTCCCACTGCCCAGCCCTGCTGGAGGTGAATTCATAGTATGATATCAGGTGACCCACTGCCTAGCCCTACTAGAGGGTAAGCCCTAATACATCATCAGGCGACCCACTGCCCAGCCCCGCTGGAGGGTGGACCTTAATACATCATCAGGCGACCCACTGCCCAGCCTTGCTAGAGGGTAGACCCTAAGAGGTCGTCGGGTGACCCACTTCCCAGTCTCTACTGGAGGGTAGACCCTAAAGGTCGTTGGGTGACCCACTGCCCAGTCTCTACTGGAGGGTAGACCCTAAGAGGTCGTCGGGTGAACCACTGCCCAGTCTCTACTGGAGGGTAGACCCTAATACATCATCAGGCGACCCACTGCCCAGCCCCGATGAAGGGTAGACCTTAATACTTCATCAGGCGACCCACTGCCCAACCTTGCTGGAGGGTAGACGCTAAGAGGTCGTCGGGTGACCCACTGCCCAGTCTCTGCTGGAGGGTAGACCCTAAAGGTCGTCGAGTGACCCACTGCCCAGTCTCTGCTGGAGGGTAGACCCTGAGAGGTCGTCGGGTGACCCACTACCCAGTCTCTGCTGGAGGGTAAACCCTGAGTGCATCGGGTGATGCACTGCCCAGTCTCTGCTGGAGGGTAGACCCTAGAAGCCGATGAGTAACCCACTGCCCAGCCTTGCTGGAGGGTAACACTCAAAACTGCTCTGGACATCTCCACTGGAGGGTACAACACTGGCCAACCGAACACGGAGTGGGTATCGCGCAACCACCCAACTCCAGAACAACTCACCCAAAAGAGGTTCAGCGCCTGTTCCATCCCTGGGGGTCACTAGCACCGCTACCAGCCGATCCATCGAAAACGAAACCAGGGGGATACCACTCAACCCTGCTGGTCAAACAAACGAGCACAGAGCTAGGGGAAAAACTCCACCCTGCTGGTCAAACAAACGAGCACAGAGGGACCCTCTACATCGCGAGAGGTCAAAGTACGTAAAGCAGAACCCGACACGCACATGGGGCCCACACGACATGTGGCCCCAAGTCAACCCCAACCGAACGCAAAAATGTTCTCAGGTATGAACAACCACATGTACCTCCAAGCATTCTTGTATACTCCTAGAGTATACCACATTCTCAGCCCAAGGGCCATCGTGCACATGACACCCAATGTCAACGTGAAGGCGTGACGTAACCTCTCCAACTTGCCGCCTCAACGACTAGGGCACAACCAACCACATCTCTTTAACCACCAACATCAATCTCCTAGGAATGCACGTGATCACATGCCAAGGGTCCGCTACGAACACGGTAGAGGAACCACCACCGGGGCACCTTTCATATTTCCACATTTAATAAGATCGTGTATGAGGCTCCGCTCGCCTGAACAGATTACACCATTGTAATCCTCGCGGAAAAACACGTGAGATCGACTACCTACTCGCCCCAAACGGTCAACCAGTGAAAAAGGTACTATTCACTGTAACCAAACCCGGTTGGGGCCCACCCCAAGGTCCCGAAACTGAACAAACGGATCACGCCACTGTGATCCCCTCGGAAAAAAACACGGGATTGAATACTCAACCACCCAAAATGGATACCTGGTGAAAAAGGTACTATTCACCGTATCCGGGTTGGTTGGGACCCACACCACGTCCTCAAAAAAGGTCGGGTGAACTGCGCCATCACAATGATCTCGGAAAAACCTGTCAAAAGCACTACTCGCTTGAGTGGAACGGATGCCCATAGAAAAAGATTCATTCCAGCTTACTGCGCACGAGCGGTACTACGTGGGACCCGCATCTCGGTCCCGAAACTCAACGGACGGATCGCACCTTTGCGATCCTCTCGAAAAAGCACACAAGATGGACTATTCACTTGTCCAAAACGGACGCTCGGTGATAAAGATGGAAAATCACCGTCGACGCACAAACGACCCTTGTGGGCCCCGCACCATCATGCATAATTAGGGCGGGCAGATTACGCCATTACAATCCTCTCGGAAAAACACCCAAAAACGACTGCTCGCACGCCCTGAACGGACGTCCGATGAAAAGGTCGTGAAACGCTGCTCGCAGCTCAAAGACGGGTCGTGGGGCCCGTGCCTCAACTTCGGCCGCAACGCCTGAAACTACCTTGGAAAGCCCCGCCTCGGCACCTGGGTCCCAACGCCACTGACGACGCTCAAAACGGACGCCAGATGCGTCCCCGCCGCCCAAAACAAGAATCTCGGGGAAAACGCTCGTCCACTTAAAGACACGTCGCACCTCCACGGCCCCTCGTTTCGGGAATTAAAAATTCTCGAAACCATCTCAAAAAGTCCGCCTCGATGTCAGGTCTGCGCCGCCGCAGATGGCGCGCAAAACGGACACCCGTAGCGAAAGCTACGGGCGTCGGAAATTTAAAAGGGGGAACCCCCTTGGGCCGGACCGGCCCGGTCCGGCCGGTCCGCCCGCAGCCGGCCCGCGGCCCGGCCGGTCCGCCCGCAGCCGGCCCACGGCCCAGCCGCGAATCCAGTTCACTCCGCTGCGGCCAGCTGGCCGCGGCCCGCCGCCACCGACCGGCCATCGTGGCCGGTCCTTTCTCCCGCAGCGACCCGCGTTAAGCGGGTTGCGGTCGCGCTGCACGGGGTCGCGCGCCTCGCGGCCCCCTGCCCCTACGCCGGCGTCGCCGCCCGGGACCTCGCCACGCCGCCGTCCGCGCCAGCTGCCTACCAGAGCCACTCTGCCTGGCCACCACACCACCACCACGCCCCGCGGCCGCCTCCTCCGCTGAACGCCGAGCCGCCGCCCGCCGCCATCGACCCTTGCCGGAAACCGACCTCGTGGCCGGAAAACTTTAGAGGACCACCGGAAACGATCCGGTGGTCAAAAATTAGATCCGGATAGCATTCCGGAAAGCTCATAACAGGATCTACGCAACTATGGGCTTGGATTGAAGATCGGGCAGCAATTTGGCAATGCAAAATTAGGACGAACATAGTGCGGGAAATAAAACGAAACAAAACGACGCCTACCTCATGGGACTAAGCCCGTCACTTCGCCGTCAACCCGCCGGGGTGGCCGCGCCTCACCGGACCGCCTCGCCGGATTCGCCTCGTCGGAGATGGAGGAGGAGAGGGGAGAGGCTTTCAGGGGAGGGGAAAATGAGGGGGGGGGGGGGTGGGTTAGGTTAATTAAATAAATTAATTAACTTAAACACCCTCTCGCGGTCCCGTACCCAAACTCCCGACGGGGTCGGGATTTAGCCTCCCCTAGGCTAAAAACTATGCTATGAACGCAACGGAGGTCTTATAATTTTAATCTGAGGCCCCATTCAAAAGTTATTAAGTTGAACGCCCAAAGCCGCCAAATTATGAAAACGCCCCCGGGGCCATTTTTCACAGACGGCCCGTGCCCGCGAAACTTATACCCCTCATAGGGTAAAAGGCATGTTTCGGACTCAATGGTACCCTCAGTTTTCCAATATGAGCCACCTTTTAAGAGATACTTGAGTTTCATCATTAAACGAATAAATTAATTAATTAATTAATCTATTTAACGTTCCGAGAGCGAGCGAGGGGTCCAAAAATCCCGCGATGACATGTTTTATGTCATTCCTAGGGTAAACACCCCATTACAGACCCATCCGTACACTCAGATCTTTGATTCGGATTACTATTTAGGAGTTATCCCATTTATTTGGCGTTTCCAGTGTGAACGCACTGAAAATTTAATTTCGGCCACTCCGGGGCTCGGAATCACATGCCGTCTAAAGGCGCTGTTCCGGAATAACATCAAGAATATTCCAAAGTCCTCCATAGAAAAAACTAGGTTCTTACATTGGGGAAACTTGGGAGGATTCTAGAGAGAGTAGGGTATAGGTTGGACAAACTCCAAAGGCTTTGAGTGAGGAGGAAGTGGGAGCTTGGGTGGGTTTATATAGGAAAGGTGAGAGAATTCTTTATTATTTAGGTTTGGAACCCCTTATATTAAATTAATCCAAACCAGAAACCATCCCAGGGTTTTTGCCCCTGGTTTTTGGAAAAGTAAGCCAAATAAACCCAAAATCACATTATTTTAATGGAAAAACATATATTGGCCGAACATAAATATTATAGTATTTTATTACATCACTGTTGGGTCATTATGATGTCCTAAAACACATTATATATTTAAACGGTATTTAATTTTTACTCAAAAGTTTGACTGTCTCAGAAAATTATGAAAAATCCAATGTTGGATAATTTTGATGTCCTGATTCCAAAAATAACATTTATTTTGTCTAAATAATTTTCTAAATATGTTAATTTTCACTTTTAAAATAAAAACCGACATTTATCGAAAATTCATGGGTTTTGACAAAAATGGCTTTCAAACCTTAATAAAAATTATAATTGCATTCATAAAATTATATAATCATTTATATATAATAAAATTAATCTAATAATAATAATAATAATATTTTATTAAAATATTATTTAATTCAAAAATCCCTTAAATTAATAAAATAGATTTCTTAGTTAAATAATAACTAAAAACACCATCTGTACTTTAAAAAATATTTACAATGTATCAATAATGACAAGAAATTATATTCATTATTATATAAAAAATAATGTACATGGACATAGTACTATCGATTAGTTACATAACCCCTTCAAACAGCTGCATAAGACCTAAGGGTAAGGCGTGCGATGGTGACAGACTCTTGGAGTGGCTTGGATAACATCACTCGAGTGGTAATTTCTATCAACTTCCACTTTTCCCATAGACGGTCCTGTTTGAGCTTGACATGATGAAGCTCAGCTTGGGTTTGGTCAAGAGAGAAGCCCAAGGACGCTAACTCTTTTCCGAGCTCCAACAAATGTGCTTCGTATGGAGCAATTCTACTAGATGAGGCCATCGCTTCTTTTGTCTGAGTAAATTTTGATTTTTTAAGGCCCTATATTTATACTAATCATGTGATCACTGTTCAACGACTATAAAAGTAACGGTCACAATTATTATCATAAAACCAATGAAGTTGACATTTTATAAAAACATTTTATATAAAGAGACATTTAATAAGATCAAGAGGGATTTTCCATTAATGAAACTTTGGGTCATTACAATATTACCCCCTTAAGAAATTTCTCCCCCAAAATTTTCCTTTTCCCACAATAAAACATATATGGGTAACTCAGCTTCATCACTTCCTCTAATTCCCAAGTTGCTTCTTCAAACTTGTGGTTCCTCCATAACACCTTGACGATGGGCATTGTCTTATTTCGTAGAACCTTTTCTCTACAATCTAAGATCTTCACTGGTTACTCCTCATAAGAAAGATCATCTTCCAATTATACCACCTCAGAAGAGAGTACATGTGAAGGGTCCGGTATGTACTTCCTTAAGAGGGATACATGAAAGACATCATGTAATTTTTCCATAGTAGGTGGAAGTGCTAGTCGATAGGCCACATCCCCGACACGATCAAGAATCTCGAAGGGGCCGATGTACCTTGGACTTAACTTCCCTTTATTTCAAAACCTCATGAACTTCTTCCATGTAGATATGTGTAGAAAAACCATGTCTCTAACTTTAAACTCAAGTTCTCGTCGACGATTATATGCATAACTCTTCTGTCGACTCTGGGATGCCTTGATATGCTGCTGAATGGTTTTCACCTTCTCCACCATTTCCTCGACCATTTCTGGTCCAAGCAGCTTACGTTCACCGACCTCATCCCAACATGCCGGTGTTCTGCACCTTTTCCCATATAGGGCTTCATATGGTGCCATTTGGATGCTTGAGTGGAAACTGTTATTATAAGAGAACTCAACCAGAGGAATATGTTGATCCCATCCTCCTTTAAAGTCCATTGAGCACGCTCTCAACATATCCTCAAGTGTTTGGATAGTCCTCTCAGATTGGCCATCAGTTTGAGGATGATAGGCCGTACTGAAGTTCAGTTCAGTATTCAGAGCATGTTGAAGACTCTTCCAAAACTTAGAGGTGAATCTTGGATCTCGGTAAGACACAATAGATAGTGGTACTCCATGCAACATTACCACTTCCCTGATATATATCTGTGCCAGTTGATCCAATGAGAAATCATCCCGAATATCAATGAAGTGTCCAGTCTTTGTAAGACGATCCACAAAAACCCATATTGCATTGTCGCCTTTGGATGTCCTTGGAAGTCCGGTGACAAAGTCCATGGTGATGTTTTCCCATTTCCATTCTGGTATGGGCAATGGTTGCATCATCCCCTTAGACTTCTACCTCTCTATCTTCACTTGCTGACACACCAGGCACTTTGATGTATATTCATAAATTTCCTTCTTCATATTATCCCACCAAAAGTTTCCTCAGAGATCTCGATACATATTTGTGCTCCCTGGGTGAATAGAGAAATTTGAACTATGTGCATCATCCAAAAGTTCCTTCTTCAGTTCCGGACTTGATGGAACACGTAGTCTCTTCCCAAACCTCACAATTCCTTCTTCATTAACATTAAACTCTGAGGATTTCCCTTTTTTGATAGCTTCCACTTTTTCTTGAATTCCCACATCATCCTTCTGAGCATCCTTTAACCTTTTCAAAAGAGACGGTTGAACAATCATTTGTGAAAGGATTGATGATGATCCATTCTCTATGATTACCATGTCCATCTTCATCAAGTCTTATAAGATTGAATCCTTCTCAATTCTCATCATTGATAGAATCGCTGGATCCTTTCTACTTAGGGCATCCGCCACCTTGTTCGCTTTCCCAGGGTGGTAATGGATTGAACAGTCATAATCCTTGATGAGCTCTATCCATCTTCTCTGGCGCATATTAAGCTCTTTCTGTGTGAATATATATTTAAGACTCTTGTGGTCAGTATATATCTCACATTTCTCCCCATAGAGATAATGCCACCAGATTTTCAAGGCAAAGATCACTGTCGCCAACTCCAGATCATGCGTTGGATAGTTTCGCTCATGGATTTTCAACTTCCTTGAGGCATAGGATATAACTTTATCATTCTGCATCAACACACATCCTAAGACCTTCTTCTAAGCATCACTGAATACCACAAAAATTTCCCCACTTGTGGGTAAAGTGAGCACAGGCGTAGTGATAAGCCTCCTTTTCAACTCCTTGAAGATTTCTTCGCATTCATCACTCCAAGCAAACTTTACTCTCTTTCGAGTTAGCTTGGTAAGAGGGTTGGACAATCATGAGAAATTTCTCACAAATCATCGATAATATCCAGCTAACCCCAAGAATCTATGGATATCTGTTACCAATGTTGGCCTTGGCCATCCCTCAATTGCATCTGTTTTGGAGGGATCCACAGATATCCCATTTCTTGTGATGATATGGACCAATAATGAGACCTCCTTCAACCAGAACCCACACTTTATGTACTTTGCATAGAGCTTCTCCTTGCGCAAATTCTCTAGTATAGTTCTTAAATGCTCCTCATGATCCTCCTTGGTTTTGGAGTATATTATAATATCATCTATAAAGACTACCACAAATTTTTCTAGGTAATCTCTAAAGACTCTATTCATCAAGTCCATGAAGATTTCCGGATCATTGGTGAGTCTGAAAGGCATTACTATGAATTCATAGTGCCCGTATCATGTACAAAAAGCAGTCTTGGGGACATATTCATTCTTTACCCTTACTTGATAATATCCCGACCACAAATCTACCTTGGAGAAGTATTGTGCTCCACACAGCTGATCGAACAAGTCATCAATTCTTGGGAGAGGATACTTTTTCTTTATTGTGATTTTGTTAAGTTCACGATAATCGATGCAAAGCCACATTAACCCATCCTTGTTCTTGACGAAGAGGACTGGTGCACCACATGGTGAAGCACTTGGGCGTATAAACCCTTTATCCAGATTCTCCTGTAGATGTTTCTTCAGCTCTTCAAGCTCTACAAAACCCATTCTATATGGAGTTTTGGATATTGGTAAAGCACTGGGTATAAGTTCAATTGAGAATTCAACATCTCTTCTAGGAGGAAGACCAGGCAGTTCCTCGGGAAACACTTCAGCAAATTCCCTCACAATAGGCATTTCTTCAAGGATGGTTTCTTCCTTAGACTCAATAATCTGAGCCAGATACACGTGCTCATGTGGCAGTAATATCCACGCTTGAGATGATGGAGCTAAAGGAGATTCATCTTCCTCCTTACACTTGTAAAGAATCTGGGGTCGATTCTCCATATGGAGTGTGATTTCCCTCTCCTGACAATTTATGTTGGATCTATATAAGGAAAGAAAATCTATGCCAAGAATTGTATAAAATTCCACCAGAGGGAGTATGATAAGGTTCGCCAGGAAATTCAATCCACATATTATAACAGGGGAGGACTTATATTCATGGGATGAAATGATTTCCCCATTTTCCGTACTCACCGACATCTTTACTTCCATGATTTGTGGTGGTGCTGGGATTGTTCTACTAAACTTTCGAGATATAAAAGAATGTGTAAAACCTGAATCAAAAAGTACGTTCGCTATTATTGAATGAATAACTAGCGTACTTGTCACCACTTCGTTGTCGGGGTTCACTTCGGCATAAGTGATGGAAAAAGCTCTTCCTTTCTGCCTTAGAGGTTGTTGGTTGTCTCCAAAAACCCTTGGATTAGGGCACTAATTTTCAAAATGACCCGGTTCTTTGCATTTTTAGCATTAAACAACGCGTTGAGGTTCGAACGGAGTGTTCCTCTCCTCTGTCGCAGCCGCGGGTCTTTCTTGCCGATAATTAACAGCTAGGTGCCCTTATCTTCCACACCTGAAGCATTTCCTCGTCCCCTTAAGGAAATTTCCAGGGTGCTTCTTTCTGCACTTTTGGCAAGTGGGGTGCTGGATCTTCTTAGCACCGTTGGATTTATCCATCGGACCGCCAACATTGAATTCTACCTTACACTTCTTGTCCCCATGATACCCCTGTGATTCTTCAATCTCCATTTCGACCCTGAGGGAACATCGGACAATTTACTCATAGCTTTCGAAGTGACGGATCACCAATGCTTTCCGCAGGCTAGGCTTCAGCCCACCAAAGAAGCGGTCAACTTTGCATTCTGGGGTAACGACAAAGCCGGAAGTGTATCGTGCAAGCCTTGTAAAGTTTTCCTCGTACGCTCCAACATATTATTCATCTTTTTTCTTGTGGGAAAGTAAGTCCCTTTCCATCTTAAGCCAGAGGGTGTGCAGAAAATATTTATCAAAAAACATCTTCCGAAAATCCTTCCATTCCAACGCCTCGATCTCCTCTTCAGGCTTCGTATTTTTGATCAACGTCCACCATTGATCAGCTTCACCCTCCATACGATAATCCTCTAGGAGAACCTTCTCTTTTTCAGAACATTGAAGGATGGAGAAGATCTTTTCAATGGAGTTGATCCATTGTTCAGTGATTGTGGGATCAGATGATCCACTAAAAGTAGGAGGCCTTTGTCTCATGAAGCTCTCGATAGCGACTTGTTATTTCTTAGGGGGGGTTGAACATTCCTATTGACCCATGTTTATATTCAAAACTTGAGTTATCTGAGAGAGAAGCGTGACAAATTTCACGATTCCCGCTCCCATTGGATTGAGCATCTCATTAGTACAGTCATCATACTGATCTTCACAACGGTTGTTAACCCGAGTCCTCCTATTACCGAACATTGGCTGGAATAAAAGGAAAGTTAGGGGTAACACGTAAAGGGTAATCCAAAGACAAAAGTTGATTACTTATAAATAAACTTTTATTTCTTTTACTAATGAGTCTATAGGCTTCAATCTAGGATTTTCATGATCTACTTTCTAACATATATTCTTAGGGGCATTTTTTAATTCCCTTAATAAGGGCTCATACTAAGCTTGTGAATTTATCAAAACATATCCCCCAGGAGTGTCGTAACTAAGAGTGCAGCAAGGCCCAATGTCGTGCACCAGTTCCCGTTCGAGTCTAGCTCAAAGCGGTGTTTTCGGGTTTTACCCCTAGGATACATCTATGCCAGAGCCGCCTCTACCTGCTCGTATCCAGACAGGGATGTATTTTCTTGATAACCCACTTACTCAATACTCACCAGAACTTAGGGACGTTTTTATTGTACTTAGTCTTGTATCTAAGGCTTTACTAGGGTTTTCTAATCCTAATCCCAAAAATAACCAAACCTATCCTCTGATACCAACTATGACAACCCTGCTTTTATTACAAACCTAAACATGATTTATTACATAAAACTTCACTTGATACAATAAATAAGATCAAGAGTTTTAGTGTATTTGGGGATTAGGATCATTACATAAAAACTTGGAACATGAAAAACAACATCTTTATTGAAAACTTCCTTTACATGACCAATACATTCCTTTATACCTAGCATTGCGTGGGATAACCTGAGGACATGCATAAGAAAAGGGTAAGCTATAAAGCCCAGTAAGGGAGTACACATGGAATAACATGAGGAGTACAATACATGTCAGGAAATAGGCATATCAATAGAGCATAAGATAAATATTAACATAAAGGCATGATAAAGCATGATAATCATAACATGGAAATGTGGCAACAACACTTAATATGGAATTAGCATGAGCCAAGGCCCATTGCACATGGAGCATGAGTAAATCCTCATTGCACATAAAGCACGAGTAAACCCTCGTTGCACTTGAATTAGCATGAGTCAACACTCATTACACATGACGTATCATGATACTATACTTTACCCAATGCATTGGAGCGCTATAAGGGTGCACCCTTCTTAAACATTTCATTTCATACATAAGTGTGCCACATGGATCATAAAACATGGATTCATAAAACATAATAATTTATTCCATGATAAAGTAATGTGGAATTAATTCATGAAAAATTATAATCAATAAGTAAATGTGCATAAAGGTGAATACCCTTGATGGAGAAATGAGCATGGTATTCACTACACAATGGCATTGTCTTAGAAAATTGGTGTGATTTCGACAGCGTAACGGCGTGACATAAGAATTCATAAAAATGATTGATGAGAGAGAAAGGGGTTACTCATAATATTTACATGTAATGGAAAGTAAGGAGGTCATATAGATACATGTCCCAACAATTGTAATGGAATTTAGATTCATGATACAAAAGTATTGCTTGAATGTAAATGAGGAGAGAGAAGTTCCTTTCGGAATTTCAGCATAGTAACCGGTGTACATGGGAGGCATTTAATGAGAGAGAAAGGGGTCTCCCATCATTCAAACATAAAGAGGGAAGTATGAGGGAGGTGAGAAACCATACCCCAACATTCATAATTGAAATTAAAAGGGCAAAACAACTTAAAGAAAATTGGACAAAAAAAGAGAAAGGAAGAAAAAACCCTTACTTGGAAGTGTGTTTCCAAAGGCTAGAGAGAGGATTGTGAGAGGCTTCTTGGAAGATTGGGGAACCTTTGGAGGATTATAGAGAGAGTATGGAAGAGGTTGGACGAACTCCAAAGGCTTTGAGTGAGGAGGAAGTGGGAGATTGGGTGTGTTTATATAAGAAAGGTGAGGGAATTCTTTATTATTTAGGTTTGGGACCCCTTATATTAAATTAATCCAAACCAGAAACCATCCCATGGTTTTTCCCCTGTTTTTTTAAAAGGGAAGAGGAAAACAATATTTTATAAGGCCAAAGTCCGAAATTCTTAAAATAATTGGGTTGCTTATGTGGAGGTGAGTCACACTCCCATGGAAATTAATTTAAAAAGACAAGGTGTTTAATAAGTCTTGAGGGGTCCATTAATGCTTTAAAAAGTAAGACAAATAAACACAAAATCACATTATTTTAATGGAAAAAATATATTGGCCGAACATAAAGATTATAGTATTTTATTACATCACTATTGGATCATTATGATGTCATAAAACACATTATATATTTAAACGGTATTTAATTTTTACTCAAAAATTTGACTGTCTCAGAAAATTATGAAAAATTTACTGTTGGATAATTTCAATGTCCTGATTCAAAAAATAACATTTATTTTATCTAAATAATTTTCTAAATATGTTAATTTTCACTTTTAAAATAAAAACTGACATTTATCGAAAATTCACGGGTTTTGAAAAAAAATGGATTTCAAACCTTAATAAAAATTATAATTGCATTCATAAAATTATATTATCATTTATATATAATAAAATTAATCTAATAGTGATAATAATAATATTTTATTAAAATATTATTTAATTCAAAAATACATTAATTTAATAAAATATATTTCTTAATTAAATAATAACTAAAAACACCATTTGTACTTTAAAAACTATTTACAATGTATCAATAATGACAAGAAATTATATTCATTATTATATAAAAAAATAATGTACATGAACATAGTACTATCGATTAGTTACATAAACCATTAAAACAGCCGCATAAGACCTAAGGGTAAGGTGTGCGATGGTGACAGACTCTTGGGGTGGCTCGGATAACATCGCTCAAGTGGTAATTTCTATCAACTTCCACTTTTCCCGTAGACGGTCCCGTTCGAGCTTGACATGATGAAGCTCAGCTTGGGCTTGGTCAAGAGCGAATCCCAAGGAAGCCACCTCTTTTTCGAGCTCTGATAAATGGGCTTCGTATGGATCAATTCTACTAGATGAGGCTATCGCTTCTTTTGTCTGAGTAAATTTGGATTTGTTAAGGCCCTATATTTATACTAATCATGTGATCAATGTTCAACGACTATAAAATTAATGGTCACAATTCTTATCATAAAACCAATGAAGTTGACATTTTATAAAAACATTTTATATAAAGATACATTTAATAAGATCAAGAGGGATTTTCCATTAATGAAACTTTGGGTCGTTACAAGTAGGATACCCCAAAGGCTCGAGGGAGAAACAAAAGAGGTACCGAAGGGTGAGCAGTAGATCGAACGGGGAAAGTAGAGAGGTACAACTGAGAGTGCAGTAAAGAGTACAGTAAAGAGTCCAGCTCAACCCAACAAGAGGAAAGAAGGTAGACTCGTTCAGACACAAGGAGCTGGAAACGGTGAGAAGATGAACTTCCCATCAAGTCTTCGCTACCTATACCAAGAGAGTAGACTCGTCCAACCACGAGAAGCTAGACACGGAAAGCACATGGCATACCCCACGCATTTTCATCTCTCCTGGAAGGAGAGTAACCAAACCCAAAAAGTGGGTTCTAGAACAAGGTATATACATATACATATGCTCAACAAGAAGCCCGAACAAGGTCCTAAGGGGATCTCCATCCCGTAGCTCAGCCCAAGAAAGTGAGTTGCCAACAGTCCCAAAAGTAAACATCATTGATGCCCCAGCATCGCATACGTCTTCCCTGAACTACAAGTCAAGGGGCTCAAATCATCGCACCTCCACACTATCCACTTTGGGCGGCACTAACCCGCCCGCACGATTTTAGGTCGTGTATCAAGGATGCGTCTCAGTGGGGAAAGTTCCCCTCGTACTTGAGATTTCCAGGTGAAGTCAAACCACACCTCTTCATTGTCACACAGTCGAGAGGTCTACTCAAAGTCAAAGCTGTCACATCACTGAACCGTACAAACGAGGGTCCCACTCTGGTAGTCATGCAGTGAAGCCATAGACAAGCCTAGTAGAAAAGACTGAGTCTGAAATGTCAACGGGTGACCCACTGCCCAACCCTGCTGGAGGGTAAACCATAATACAACATCAGGCGACCCACTGCCCAGCCCTACTAGAGGGTAGACCTAGAACAAGTCGACAGACGACCCACTGCCCAGCCCTTCTGGAGGGTAGATCCAGAACAAGTCGACAGACGACCCACTGCCCAGCCCTATTGGAGGGTAGACCTAGAACAAGACGACGGGCAACCCACTGCCTAACCCTGCTGGAGGGTAGACCCTCAAGAGTCATCGGGTGACCCACCACCCAGTCTCTACTGAAGGGTAAACCCTAAGTGGTCGTCGGGTGACCCACTGCCCAGTCTTTGCTGGAGGGTAAACCCTAGAAGTCAGTGAGCATCCCACTGCCCAGTCTCTACTGAGGGTAAACCCGAAAAAGTTGAGGAGCAACCCACTGCCCAGTATCTACTGGAGGGTAAACCCGGAACTGCTCTGGCAATCCCTACTGGATGGTACAACACTGGTAAACAGAACTCGGAGTGGGTATTGTGCAACCACCCAAATCAAGCACAAAACCAGGGGAAACTACTCAACCCTAATGGTTTAAACTATCATGAACTAGAGGACCCTCTATGTCGTGAGAGGTCAAAGGTACGCAAAGCAGAACACGACACACACATGGGGCCCACACGGCGTATGGCCCCAAGTCAACCTCAACCAAGCGCAGAAACATTCTTAGGTACCAACATCCACATGTACCTCCCAGTGTTCCCGTATACTCCCAGAGTACACCACGTCTCCATCCAAAAGGCTAACGTGCACACGATACCCAACATCAACAAGAAGGCATAACGTAACAACTCCAACCTGCCACCTCAACGGCTGAGGCACAACCAACCACATCTCTTCAAGCATTTACATCACTCACATGGGAGTGCACGCGATCACACGCCAAGGGTCCACTATAAACATAGTAGGATGAACCACCACCGGAGCGCCTTACTTGCTTCCACATTTAATAAGATCGCGGAAGAGGATCCTCTCGCCTGAACAGATTACACCGTTGTAATCCTCGCAGAAAAACACGCGATATCGACTACTTACTGGCCTCCAACGGATATCCGACGGAAAAGTTTCCAACACCGCCTTACACCTGAACGACGTTCAGTGATCCTGAGCCTCGGCCCCGAAAACAGTCGGGCGCAATGCACCATTACGATCCCCTCGGGAAAACATGTCAAAAGGACTACTCACTTGAGTGAAACAGATATCCAGAGAAAAAATTCATTCTGACACACCGCACACGAGCGGTGCTTTGTGGGACCCGCATCCCTTTCCCAAAACACAACGAACGGATCGCACCGTTGCGATCCTCTCGAAAAAGTACACAAGTTTGACTTATCATTTGTCCGAAACGGACACCCGGTAATAAAGCTAGAAATCACCGCCAACTCCCAAAACGGCCCTCGCGGGGCCCGCTCCAGTGTGAGGAATTAGAGCGGGCGGATTATACCATTGCAATGCCCTCGGAAAAAACCCAGAAACGACTGCTCGTACACCTCGAATGGACATCTGATAAAAAAGGTACAAAACACTGCTCACAGCTTAAAAGACGTGGGTCCCATGCCTCAACTCCGGTTCCAACACCCGAAACCACACTGGAAAACTCCAGCTCGACGCAAGGGTCGCAACGCCTCTGACGGCGCTGAAAACGAACGTCGGACGCATCCACGCCGTCCAAAACAAGATCCCCCGGAAAAACGTCACTTCACTTAAAGACGCATCGCAGATCCGAGGCCCCTCGTTTTGGGAATTAAAAATTCCTAAAACCATCTCAAAATGATCGGCTTAACTCAAGGAACGCGTCACCACAGATGGCGCGCGAATCCGACACTCGAGCTACCTTTTAGAGGTGATTTAAATTTTATCAGACCGGAAGGGGGTGGGCCGGGCCGGTTCGGCCGGCCCACCCACTGCCTGAGCCAGCCCGCGGTTCACCGCACGGGCCAGACCGCATCGCCCAGACCGGCTAAGATGGTCCTGCTGTTTCCCCAAGGGACCCGCGAAGAGCGGGTCCCTTGTCTGCTGGCCGGGGTCACGAAGACCCCGAGTCTTCATCCCGCGACGACCGGCCGAAGCCGGTCCTCCTCCTCCCATGTGCTCTGTGAAACTTACACCCCTCCTAGGGTAAACAGCACATTACGGACTCAACGGTGCCCTCATTTTTCCAATCCGAGTCACCGTTTAATAGATACTTGAGTTAATCCATTAAACAAATTAATTAATTAATTAATTTATCCGTTTAACGTTTCGGTAGCGGGCGAGGGGTCCAAACGTCCCACGCCGACATGTTTTATGTCGTTCCTAGGGTAACCACCCCATTCCGGACCCATCCGTATAGTCATATCTCTAATCCAAATCACCGTTTAGGAGTTATCTTATTTATTTTTCATTTCTAGTGTGAAAACACTGAAAATTTAATTCCGGCCACTCCGGGGCTCAGAATCGCATGCCGTCTGAGGGCACTGCTCTGGAATAATATCAAGAATATTCCAAAGTCTTTCGCAGAAAAAACCGGGTTCTTACATCATTCCCTCCGTCAAGATTTTCTTCCCCAAAAAGCAAAACCAGGGAACAACTTAGGGTACTAAGCCCACACTTGGCTCTCCCATACCCAGAAGAACTCATGCACAGTTATGTGCCACCATACACAGACCAAAGGATTTGATCTATTCACGTGAGGTCTTCCCTTGCCAATGACGTGCATAGAGGCATGCACACATCTTCTTGGGAAAGTCACGTGGGAGACGCCGTGCACTCACTCTAGACTTTGGGGTTAGGGAAAGGTGGTAGGGAACCTCGCCATCCCTTCACACGGTCTCCAACGGCCCAAAGGATCTCGGGGGTAGCTCACCTCCCCGACCGAACCCCTACGTCGCACGCCGCGACTGGAATCACCACCCGTACCTAGAAAAAGGCCCAGTGATTCCCTACTTCAGAATATCCATATGGGGAAACACCCAAGGATATCTGGTCACGCAAGGTTCCACAATCGATGTCCCACAACCAAGGCTCTCTTACACACTCGAAATGTGAAGGAGTCGACACCATCGACTAGAGAAAAAGGTCCCACACCTTTTACCTTACCAACACAGGCTTACACCGACGCCTCGCGCCACCCTGGTAACAAATCAAACAAGGAGTCGGGAGAAAAGCATTTCACAGAAAAAGTCTAACAATTCTACTGCAAGAAGTAGAAGAGCCATAGAGTGTACCTATTATCACCTCATGCTCTGCAGAATCTTAGACATCCAAAGCTCGCGGCTGTCAGTGGTCCTAACTTTCAGCTCTCGAAGCCTGACGTGGACCGCCTAGTGGTGATGAGAAGACCTCGTAAAGCCATCCTCCACTACCATCTCCTCCCGCTCCTCTGCTAGCACCACCCCTCTGGGTGCTACTCCGATCACTGTGCTACGTTTGCCATGGTGGTGCACCTGCTACCTGCTCGATATTCTCAGTGTGCCTGGTCAGGCAGTCCCGTGCCAAGTGACCTCGCTCATCGCAAGAATAACACCGACTCTCTCCGGGCTGCACTGGTGCCCTCCGGCGCCACTGTGGTGTAAGACCACGCCCCTGAGTCCAGTTGTCAGAAAGCCACCTCCGTCGAGGTTCTGCTTGCTGACTCCCACTAGCTGCGGCAGACGTCTCGGCTCTGTCGAGCCTACTGCCACCACCGACTGTAGAATGTGACAGGAATCTTTCTGTCACAAGTGCCTGCTCTAGCACATCGACATATGTGGAAATGTCCAAGGGTACTATGACAGCACAAATCTCTCGACGAAGACCCTTCTCAAACTTCTGTGCTCAGAAGTTACCGTCATGGACCAAGTCCGGGTAAAAGTGTGCAAGGTCTGCAAAACTAGTCGCGTACTCGGCCACCGTCATCCCTCCCTATTGAAACTGCAGGAGCTCCTGAATCCGAATGGAGTGTAAGCAGGAGGGGGAAAACTCCTCATGAAACAACAACTGAAAGTCGCCCCACTAAAGCGAAGAATCGTCAAGAAACTGAGTCACCAGACTCCACCAACACCAAGATGCCCCACAGAAAAGGTTGGCGGGCAAAGCCACCATAAGATCTATCGGCGTCTGCACAAGCTTGAAAATGAGAACCACTGTCTCAAGACAAACCTTTGCTGCTTGAGGGTATGGCTCGCCACTGAACCTTAGTGGTCTCTGTCGCTGGAACTCACGGAGTGCGCTCAACCTGCGCTCAAGCTCAGTCTACTCTGCTGAAGCTGTCTGCTGCTCAACAGGTGGGGGTGCTGCTACCAGCCCACCCAGAGAAAGGGGCTCACATTATGGGTCCTGGACTGAGGCTCATATCTCACAGGTTCGTCGTCACGAACCAAATATGGTATCCTGGATGGCTGTTTTCGCGGAGACATCCTGAATATTATTAAGGAGTGCTGAATTCAGATGAGCATATATGTATATCACAACAACAACAATGATGGGGATCTGACTCAAGAAGGACAGTCAAAGACTCAATCCTATGTGATGCACAAACCAATTTTCCCTCCAACGAGTGTCTTAGCATTCCGAGTTGATAAGCGGGTTATCAGGGTCCTGGTGAATAGATATGTTGGCCACCACACCATCACTGGACTCCCTGGCCTGAGAGCCGCTCTCGAGACACGTTAAAACTATTGCCCTAAATTCCAACCAATTCCTTTTTAGGGACGTTCGCACAACGTCCCAAGGAACGAACCACCTCTTATACCACTTTTTCATGACCCGACCCTACCCGAGCTCGAGCCATAACTACCTCAAGCTCACCTACATAGGCCAGGGGCTGGCGACCAGCGCCGAAGGCACAACAACTCGGGGATGCCTTTGCCTAAGTACCTGTACACACACACACACATCACACTCAATGAAAAAGAACAAAGTAAAATAAAAGACAAGGAGAGTAAAGTGAAACTGCTATATATAAACCACAAAAAGTGCATCGACCTCTAATCAGTACAAAACAAGGGCTGAAAGTAAACTGGAAAGAAAAGGGGAAAAACATGCACCCAACCAGAAAAGTGCCACAACCCGACAACAGGTGAACAAAAAGTAAATAGTTGGAAGGGTCCCCCACCTGGAACCCGACTCCAACTACCGCACGTGGTCCACGCTCCTAAACTCCTAAGCTCCACTGAAGTCATGACCAACCTGTTTGTCGTCTGTAAGGGCACACCAAGTGCGGGCAAAGCCTAAGCAGGGGTGAGTATAAAAATACTCAGTAGGATACCCCGAAGGCTTGAGGGATCAACAAAGGAGGTACTGAAGGGTGAGCAGTAGATCGAACGAGGAAAGTAAAGAGGTACAACTGAGAGTGCAGTAAAGAGTACAGTAAAGAGTCCATCTCAACCCAACAAGAGGAAAGAAGGTAGACTCATACAGACACAAGGAGCTGGAAATGGTGAGAATATGAACTTCCCGTCGAGTCTTCTCTACCTATAGCAGGAGAGTAGACTCGTCCAACCACGAGAAGCTAGACACGGAAAGCACATGGCATACCCCGCCAGTCTTCACCTCTCCTGGAAGGAGAGTAACCAAACCCAGGAAGTGGGTACTAGAACAAGGTATATACATATACATATGCTCAACAAGAAGCCCGAACAAGGTCATAAGGGGATCTCCATCCCGTAGCTCATCCCAAGAAAGTGAGTAGCCAATAGTCCCAGAAGTAAACACCATCAATTCCAAAACATCCCATACGTCTTCCCTGAACTACAAGTCAAGGGGATCAAATCACCGAACCTTGACACTATCCACTTTGGGCGGCACTGACTCGCCCGCATGGTTTTAGGTCGCATCTCAAGGATGCGTCTCGGTGGGGGAAAGTGCCCCTCATACTTGAGAGTTCTAGGTGAAGTCAAACCACACCTCGTCACTTTCACACAGTCGATTGGTCTGCTCAAAGTCAAATCTATCACATCACTGACCCGTACAAACGAGGGTCCCGTTCCGGTAGTCACAGAGTGAAGCCACAGACTAGCCTAGTAGAAAGGACTGAGTCTGAAATGTCAACGGGTGACCCACTGCCCTACCCTGCTGGAAGGTAGACCCGGAACAAGTCGACATACGACTCACTGCCCAGCCCTGTTAGAGGGTAGACCCGGAACAAGTCAATAGGTGACCCACTGCCCAGCCCTGCTGGAGGGCAGACCCAGAACAAGACGACAGACGACCCACTGCCCAGCTCTGCTAGAGGGTAGACCCTCAAGAGTCATTGGGTGAGCCACTGCCCAGTCTTTGCTGGAGGGTAAACCCTAGAAGTCAGTGAGCAACCCACTGCCCAGTCTCTACTGGAGGGTAAACCCGAAGAAGTCGAGGATCAACCCACTGCCCAGTCTCTACTGGAGGGTAAACCTAGAACTGCTCTAGCCATCCCTACTGGATGGTACAACACTGGTAAATAGAACTCGGAGTGGGTATCGTGCAACCACCCAACTCCAGCACAAAACCAAGGGAAACTACTCAACCCTGTTGGTCTAAACCATCGTGAACCAGAGGACCCTCTATGTCATGAGAGGTCAAAGGTACACAAAGCAGAACATGACACAAACATGGGGCCCACACAGCGTGTGGCCCAAAGTCAACCCCAACCAAGCGCACAAACATTCTCAGGTACCAACATTCACATGTACCTCCCAGCGGTCTCGTATACTCCCAGAGTATACCACGTCTCCATCCAAAAGGCTAACGTGCACACGACACCCAATGTCAATGCGAAGGTGTAATGTAATAACTCTAACCTTCCACCTCAATGGCTGAGGCACAACCAACCACATATCTTCAAGCATTTACATCACTCACATGGGAGTGCACGCGATCACACGCCATGGGTCCGCTACAAAAACAGTAGGACGAACCACCACCGGAGCACCTTACTTGCTTCCACATTTAATAAGATCGCGTAAGAGGATCCTCTCACCTGAAAAGATTATACCATTGTAATCCTCGTGAAAAAATACGTGAGATCAAATACTTACTCACCTCCAATGGATATCCGATAGAAAAGTCGCCAACACTGCCTTACGCCCGAACGACGTTCCGTGATCCCGAGCCTCGGTCCCAAAAACAGTCGGGCGCATTGCACCATTGCGATCCCCTCAGGAAAAAACGTTAAAAGGACTGCTCACTTGAGTGAAAGAGATATCCGGAGAAAAAGATGCATTCCGGTGCACCGCACAGGAGCGGTGCTTCATGGGATCC
The DNA here is from genome assembly GCA_963277665.1 of Viscum album. NCBI lineage: Eukaryota > Viridiplantae > Streptophyta > Magnoliopsida > Santalales > Viscaceae > Viscum > Viscum album. The sequence continues at coordinate 255,354,892 of OY728156.1, read as the reverse complement.
ACATACCGGTCCCAAAACACAATGAACAGATTTCACCATTGTGATCCTCTCAAAAAAGTACACAAGTTTCACTAATCATTTGTCCGAAAAAGACACCCGATGATAAAGCTGGAAATCACCACCAACTCCCGAAACGGCCCTCGCAGAGCCCGCACCAGCGTGCAGAATTAGAGCGGGCAGATTGAACCATTATAATGCCCTCAGAAAAACACCCAAAAACGACTACTCGTACGCCTCGAATGGACGTCCGATGAAAAAGTTACAAAACACTGCTCACAGCCTAAAAGATGGGTCGTGGGGCCCATGTATCAACTCCGATTCCAATGCCCAAAACCACACTGGAAAACTCCAGCTCGACACCAGGGTCATAACGCCTCTGACAGCACTCAAAACGGACATCGGACGCATCTGCGCCGTCCAAAACAAGATCCCCCTGAAAAACGTCAATTCACTTAAAGATGCATCGCGCCTCCGAGGCCCCTCATTTTGGGAATTAAAAATTCCCAAAACCATATCAAAATTCTTGTATTAACTCAAGGAATGCATCGTCATAGACGGCCCAAGAATCTAACACTCGAGCTGCCTTTTAGAGGCGATTTAAATTTTTTCGAACCGAAAGGGGGTGGGCCGGGCCGATTCGGCCGGCCCACCCACTGCCTGAACTGGGCCGCGGTTCACTGCGTGGGCCGGCCCACATTGCCCGGACTAGCTGATCCGGTCCGGCTGTTTCCCCACAGGACCCGCGAAGTGCGGGTCCCTTGTCTGCTGGCCGGGGTCACGAAGACCCCGGGTCTTCGTCCCGCGACGACCTACCAAAGCCGGTCCTCCTCCTCCCCCATGCTCCATGAAACTTACACCCCTCCTAGGATAAACGACATGTTCCGGACTCAACGGTGCCCTCAGTTTTCCAATCCGAGCTGCCGTTTAAGAGGTACTTGAGTTAATCCATTAAACTAATAAATTAAATAATTTATTTATTCGTTTAACGTTCTGGTACCGGGCGAGGGGTCCAAACGTCCCACACCGACATGTTTTATGTCATTCCTAAGGTAAACACCCCATTTAGGACCCATCCGTAGACTCCGATCTCTACTCTAAAGCACCGTTTAGGAGTTATCCCATTTATTTGGCGTTTCCAGTGTAAATGCACTGAAAATTTAATTCCGGCCACTCCGGGGCTCGGAATCGCACGCCGTCTGAGGGCGCTGCTTTGGAATAATATCAAGAATGTTCCAAAGTCTTTTGTAGCAAAAACCGGGTTCTTACAAAGAATTCCCTTACCTCAGGCTTGTCTTACTTAAAACTTGTTTAAACTTCCTATATAATGGTTAAAAGAGTGTTATTAGTATTTTAATGAAATATGTTCATATTTATAACTTCTTATATGATCATTTCATAACCTCATTTCACCCCTTAATTGTTAGAATTTTGTTCCTTGCACTGTTTTGGGTGAGTTCCTTACATGATTTCCATGATCAGTTCATGATGGATGTTCTTTTTGATTGGAAGTGAAACTCCAGAATTGGAATGGAAATGTATTTACATATATCTAGTACCATAATTTATACCATTTATCTTTTTGATGTTTTATATGAGGATGATTCATAAGTTAAAACATTAATGATATTCGTTTAGATCATTTTAGTGGTTCTTTGTTAATAACAACCTCATTTTGTCTTATAAATTAAAACCATGAGTACAAAAGAATTCGATAACTATGGATGAGACATAATACATATATTATAACCTGGTTCAACCATAGAAATGGTTTCATGACCAGACTTGAAAGAGTTAATGAAAATTGAAATCACATCGTCCATGATGTCGGTAATTCAACACATCATGGACAATGTTTTTATTCCTTGAATAAGTGGGAGAGGAGAAGAAGATGATGATGAATTTTCCATGAACATGAGAAAATACAGAATATACATGATTTTTGGATCTTTCATACCTCTTGGGTAATAGGTGATGAGGAAAGAATAATAAAATAAAGGAACTCAAAATAAAAGAATAATTGAAAAATCCCTTACAAAAATTCAACTGCCTAACAACTATGCAACTTGGTTTTAGAAAATATTAAAAAGAGAGGGGACAAGGGTCACCCATCCAGAAATGAATCATAATACAGAATAGATCAAGAATAAAAAGGAAATAAGAACATTTTATGTAAATTTGAAAGTTATACTACATTAAAGAGAACTTGAATGGAAAAAGAAAGAAATTGAGAATTTTCTTACCTTGTAGAGTAACTCTTAGAACTTGAAGGTTGGGACCTTGGGGGCTTTAGGAAACCTTGATAGGGATAATAGGGAGGTAAAGAGGACAAATATTTGTTTTTGAGGAATTTTAAATGATGTTAATGAAGGAATGGGTTGGTATTTATAGCAAAATTGAGGGATTATCTTAATAATTTCCAAGGGACACCTCATTAGTGGTATTTGCAAAACCATGGGCTTGCCCATGGTATTTTCACATGGTATAATCCACTTGGACACATCATAACTTATTTTACTGTACAAAAGTAGACCATATTTATTACTTCATTATTACATTATTAATGATGTCATTAACACACCAAAACTCAAAGCTGTATTTTTTACTATTCACCAAAAAATCAACTATTTCAGAAAAATCCCCAAAATTCACCCTAACCATTTATCGATGTGTAGAATTCAAAAATGAAGTCCATTTTTTAAAAATAATTTTCTAATAATTTTTAATTTAATTTTTAAATAAAATCATACTTAATTCAAAAAAAATTATTTAAAAACTATAACTGCTTTTATATCACATTGAAAAATTAATCAAGATGTCATTATCTTAAAGTCTTAAGAAAATAAAATAATAATACAATTTACTATTCATTAGGGTCATAAACTATTAATATTACTATTCATAAGGGTATGCTACTATTCACAAAAAAAAAGTAGATTTCAATAGAATATAAATAACATTCTGAACACAATTGTAGATGGTCATTTTTCGAAATTCAAAACATAGAAGCAGTAAAATTGTGTTTAAAGGATACTTATAAATATCTACTTTAAAAAAATCAAGCATTTATTTTTAGAAAATCTTGGGGTGTTACAATGTTCTTATTTCCATTTTATTACATACCTCTACTATATTATGAGTATTTTATGAATGGGTGACTCTTGTACCCTCTCTTTTTAATATTTTCTAAAACCATGTTGCATGGTCGTTATACAGCAGAATTTTCCTCTCAAAATCTCTCTCTTTTTCTCAAGAAATTATTTTATTTTATTTATGTGAATACCCAAACCTATTTAATTTCTAGGGGTATTCATCAAGACATAAAAATGATTTATTTGATTCTGGAATTGACATTCATAAAACCCTCATTCCCTTTCCATGGGTTATAAATGACATAATGATCATGTTTTATAGCATTTTTTAAAACGCCATGATTTTGATATGAAACTCATTTCTTTTATTCTCTTTGGGTTATTTATAAAATGTTTTATTATGATCTATGTGGCTCACATGAATATAAAGACATATCAAGGGTGTGCCCTGATAGCATTCCAATGCATTGTGTAAAGAAATTAATCTCTAAAGATGACAAGTTTTATGATACCTTGGTGAATAACCATGGTAATTTTTATGACACCTTGGGGATGGACCTTGGTGATATTCTTATGAATGTATAAATTAAATGTTGTAGCCACATTTGAAAGTTATGATTCATGTTATTTTTATTTTGATATTTCATATAATTTGTAATTCTAACTCAAACTGACAGAATTAATTAAACCCTTATAAAATAAGTCTGAAAATAAATCCCTTACAAAATCTTAAAATTAAAACTTGAAAATAAATAAAGGATGAATTATAAAATAAATTTTAAAATATGATTATATACATAAAGCACATATCATTTTAAATAAATGATCTCATACTAACGATCAAGATTTCCTTAAAACTTTAGCAGTATATTCCTTTACACCAAAACAGATTTAAAAATAATTTTGATAATGTAAATATAAACTTGAAAGATTTAATTGAAGAAATCCCTTACAAAAATCATGGAAAATTCCCCCCTTAAAATTTCTTCTTCCTATTTAAATTGAAATATCCCTCATAAAAACTCCCATAAGTGTAAAATAGAAAATACTGAAACTACTCTCAATGAAAAATTGTGAAACTACTCTCGATGACTCCCCCTTTCCATCCCTCTGCAACAGGCACTGCTTATATAGCTATTTCAAAATAATGCTGATAAAGTAAAAAATATTTATCATACTTATCATATCCCAAATACAGTCATAGAATAAACTGTTTAGAAATTGACAAACCGGACTAAATTCAAAGAATGCAAAGTAGTTCAATTAATAAAACTTGACTTTTTTTTATATACTAGAAAAAAATACCAAAATGAATGCAACTGATAACAACTTGATTGTAGTAGATAGGAAGTTTTAAATAGACTGATAATAGGACCACTGATTCGATTTCAATTGTCAAAATATCTTCAAGACGCATCAGACTAGAGCCACACACATATCAATCCAAAACAAAGTTGTTGACAAAAAAATACGAGTATCAACATTCGATCTTAAGCACCACAAAAACCAAAAAATAAAAACTGAGTGATATCCAGTAAAAAGATAAATCAAATCTAGAATGAGATTCGGTTGTACAAAAAATTAATAAATAAAACCTACTTGTGATACGGGATAGATTTCCAAATCCATGGGTCATTTTCTCCAAAATCTTGTTCGGATCCTCTACACATCGCATATTTGGACTCGGAACTATCTACTACGTGCTCACCCTAAATGATTCAAACCCTCAGCTAGACTCTATCTCAGTGCTCGCCTTCCTCCTATGCTAGCACTGGTCTCATCCTGTAACTCCACCTCACCTCTCAAAAATAAATGAACCAACCCTGAACTCTATTACGGAAGACGAAGATGATCTCAACCTCACTCGACTTGATCCACTCCTCGTTGTCGAAAGTCGAAGTCTCCCAAGACCTGAATCGAAGAAACCCTCATGATGCCTCTTGATTTCACGAACCTCTGAAACCTGAAAAAAAAACCTTCATTTTTTTTAATTTGATTTATCATAATTTTTTTAAACTAATCATTTATTATTATTTTTATCATCTTATATATATAAAATCATTTATAATTCTATTATATAATATTTTCAAGTTAAATTTTAAATGTAAACTATTTTCTATGAATCATAAGTTTGTTTTTTAAGGAATTATATATATATATATATTAAAATAAAATCACATATATATATTTTTATAGTTATCTTAATATCATTTACATTAATGAAGTTACCTTGTAATTAATCTTATATAATAATTACTTTTACATGTTTTAAACATAACTTTATCAATAAATATAAAATATTAATAATACATTTTTTTACTTATATTAGATTAAGATAACACTACTTAAAATATTTGATATTTTTAATATTACCACATATAATACTTTAAAATAATAATTTTAAATTTCATCTATAATCTCAATATCTAATTAAAATAAAATTATAATTTTATAATAGTATTAGTTTTATACTATATTCAAAATTTTATATAATTCAAAACTAATATACATACATACATACAAATATATATATATATATATATATCATATTTTGAAAAAAAAAACAAATTAAATATTTTCATATATTAATACAATTATCATTTAAAATATTCTATTAAATAAATTTTTTGATAAAAATAAATTCTATTTAATAAAAATAGTTATTTTTAAATATTCTTTAAACAAAGTAAAATTATATTTTATTTTAAAATAAATTTGAAAAGTATACTTATAATTAAATAAAACAATTAATTTTAATTATTATTTTAAAGAAAATCGTCTTAAAAAATGTGTAAATTATAAATAAATACATTTAATACAACATTTTCATAATAAAACTAGGTTTAGAATTTATGGTCTATTACATTATTCACGACCTGAAAAATCTACTTCTTTTATTTATGGATCTCTTTCCTCTCAATAACTTTTTATTATGTTTTATAATATAAGCACATAGAGTTAATTAATTTCATGAGAAAATCACACATCATGCATAAATTTGGATTAGTTAAACTATGAAAATAATGTGATATACACATTTAAGAATAGTTTTGCTTAATAAAATATATGTTCAACTGAAGAAAATTTGATAAATAGACTTTTTGGACCCAAATTTTACTTTTCAGAAATGATATAATTATTATAATAAATTAAAGTATTATGAATAATGATTGTTTTAATGAAATAGTGTGATTAAAACACCCTCTTTTAAATGTAAATGATAAAATAATTTTATTTTTTTAAATGTGAGAAATTTCACTATGCAATTTACTTTTCATATTCCATCCACTATTATTTTTAACAACGAAATATTTTTATACATAAAAAGTTAAATTTCTCATACTTAAGAGAATAATTATGGTAATATAAACTTCATTTTTGAATTTTAAATGTCAAAATTAATCTTGGCTGAATTTTTAGAAATTTTCTAAGAAGTTTCAATTTTTTAGTATTTTATGAATAGTGGTTTTTTTGAAGAATAGTGTTTTTTGATGAATAGTAAAGAAATATTTTTTTATTATATAACATTTTCTGTGAAATGATTTTCAAAAATCGGACATACATGGTTGTAATCAAGGTGAAAATGTGGTTTAATAAGATCAAAATAAATTTTTAGTGAAAAGTAACTTTACCCTTTGAAATAATATTTTTACCCTAAAAAAGTTATATAATAAAAAAATATTTTTTTACTATTCATCAAAAACACTATTCATCAAATACTAAAAAAATGAAACTTCTTAGAAAACTTCTAAAAATTCATCCTTGGTTAATTTTGACATTTGAAATTCAAAAATGAAGATTATATTACCATAATAATTCTATAAGTATGTGAAATTTAACTTTTTATGTATAAAAATCTTTAGTTATTAAAAATAATAGCAGGAAGAAAATGCATAGTTAAATTGCATTGTGAAATTTCTAACACTTAAAATAATAAAATTATTTTATCATTTACATTTAAAAGGGGGTGTTTTAATCATGTTATTTCAATAAAACAATCATTATTCATAATACCTTAATTGATTATAATAATTATATCTTATTTGAAAAGTATAATTTGGGTACGAAAAGTCTATTTATCAAATTTTCCTCAGTTGAACATATATTTTATTAAGAAAAACTATTCTTAAATGTGTATATCACATTATTTTTCAAAGTTTTACTAATCCAAATTTATGCATGATGTATGATGTTCTCATGAAATTAAGTCACTCTATGTGATTCTATTCTAAAACATAATAAAAAGTTATTGGGAGGAAAGAGAACCATAAAAAAAAAGTACATTTTTTCAGGTCATTATAGTTACAAAAGAAGTTAGAGGTTGTGAATAATGAAATGTTTCCTGATTTCAATATTGATAAAAAATGTGTACTAAAATTTCATACAAGACTATGTGTTCCATCTATTCTAGAAATAAAGAAAGAACTGGTGGATGAAGCTCAAAGTTCTACATTCTCTATACATCCTGAAAGCACTAAAATTTATAGGGACCTTCATGATCATTATTGGTGGGATAACATGAAAAGATAGATTGTTGACTACACTACAAGATTCTTGGTGTGTCAACAGGTGAAGGAAAAGCAACAACTTTCTAAATGGGTATTGCAACCACTACTCATACCAACATGGAAGTGGAATAATATCACTATGGATTTTGTCACTGGTCTCCCAAAAAAATCTAAAGGAAACAATATGATAGGTGTGTTATGTTATATTGTACAAAATAAAACCATATCTATTTAAGAATGAAGTTAATATAAAAGGAAATGGGGCCATCTAGATTAGACTGTTATATGATCGTTGGTCAATTATGACCATTGGTCAATATGATCATTGAAAACTATACTCTTGGTAATAATTTTAATGTTATAATTAGTTCTTATAAATAGAAATGACAAAGGATGATTAATGCAGAAAGGAGAAGCAATGACCTCAACCAGTAGAGTCGTGTCGTAAGAAGCTCATTTGTCAAAACTTGGTAGGGAGGTATCATCACTCGGGTTTTCCTTGACCAAGCTCAATTAAATCTTCAATAAGTAAAACTTGGACAAAATTTCCTACAGGAGTAGTTCAAGTTAGTGGAAATAACCAATTGGACAATGTTAGCTGAGTCACTCCATGAATCTATCACTATTGCACACCTTACCCTTAGGTCATATGCAGGTGTTATAAGGGGTAATGTGTCCAGGACATAGTTAATTAAAATGTAATTACATTGTATAAATAAAATTTATATTCCATCAATTTCGTTTTAATAATAGTTTTGCTTAAATATGAAAAATTTGATAAATTAACTTTTCAGACCCAAATTGCACGTTTCAGAAAAGATATAAATTTTTATAATAAACTAAGGTACTATGAATAATAATTATTTTAATGAAATATTATGATAAAAACGCATTTATTTAAATAGAAATGATAAATAATTTTATTATGACCTTGAGAATTTTTAAGTGTCGTAAATTTTACTATACATATTCAACTAGCTATTTTTTTAATAAATAAGGATTTTTTTAGTTAAAAGTTAAAATTCTAAAATTTTGATAATTATTATGACCAAATAAATATAATTTTTTAAATAAACATGTCAAATTTAGCTTAGGTTGAATTTATGAGGATTTTCTAAAATGTTTTATTTTTTTGTGAATAGTAAAAATACAATTTTGGGTTTTCTGTATGTTTAATGGCTTCATAATTATGTCATAATGATATAGTAATTAGTTAACCACAATCTAAGACTTGAAATGTGTTATTTATTAATATAAAGTATTTAAATAGATTTTAATCTCTTTTCAAACCTTTAAGTTACTTTCCAAAGTCTAAAATGGAAACTTTAATATTAAAAATCTTATTTTGTGAAAACTTTGTTTTTCCTTGCCAAAAGAAGTAATATAATATGTTGTTCGATTATTGTGGACTAAAATACCTTAAAATATGTCCCAAATATCCAAATATATGGGAAAAATCCATGGGATAGCCCATGGTTTTGCATTTTTCATAACCAAGATTTCAAAGGCCTGTATTTGGAAAATTATTAAACAAATCCTCCATTTTTGCTATAAATACCCTCCCATTTATCCATTTTCTTTCACTCACAGTACATCACCCATGAATATATGGTATTTTTACCTCCCAATTAGTCCCCCAAGGTGTCCTCAAGCCCCCCAAATCTCAATCCTCTTGTTTTAGAAGTAAATCTTCAAGGTAAAGGAATTATCCTTCTTTTCTCTTCGATTTAAGAAACTCTTTTCATATATGTATTCTAAATGCTATGGTTACTCTACTCAATTAACCTTCTATCCATACTATTACTGTCAAATTATGCCTTATTAATGTTATACCCTTTTCCCCTTTTATTTTACCCTTTTTCAAAACCACGTTTTATACTCATTTGCCGAATTTACTTTTCAAAATTTCCCTCCTCTCCTCAAGAAATTCTCTTTTAATTTATTTTTGTGAATACCCAAGTCTCTATATTTTGCAAGGGTATTCAACTAAATATCAAAATTATTTATTTGATTCTGGGATTAACATACATGAAACACACATTCCCTTTTCCTAGGAAGAAAATAACTTAATGATCATGTTTTTAAGAACTTTTGAAATTCCATGATTTTGATATGAAACCCGATTCTTTTATTCTCCACAGGTTATTTATAGAATGTTTGATTATGATCTGTTTGGCTCATATGAAACTAGTACATATTAATGGCGCACCCTGATAGCGCTTCAATGCATTAGCTAAAAAATTTATTCTCTAGAGATGACATGTTTTACAATACCTTGGTGAATAACATTGGTAATTTTCATTTATGACAAATTGGTGATTAACCTTGGTGATATTCTTATGAATATCTAAATTAAATATTCTACACATTTCCATGTTATGACTCGTGTTCTTTTTATTATGATATGAATCTTTTTTCATTGTTCATGCCACAATGATATTCCTCACGAATATATGTAAATTGTTTCCCTTATTGGGTCATATGATCACCCCTTTCCTTTGATGTATGTACTCAGGTTATGAGATTCAGTAAATGTATTTAGGATGAACCTATGAAGAAGTATTTCAAGAGGATAGAAGAATGTTTTATGTTTTCATGTATTATGTTCCAAATTTCCAAGAAAGTAAACTTTAAAAGAACCTTTATTTTTTACTATGTAATGAAAAATTTACGTAATAAAAAGGTGGGATGTCATAGCGATGGTGGTTGAATCGCAGTACACGGCGGGACAACACCCCGGTGAACAACCGGCGGGATCGGGCCTGGCGGCTATAAGGCACAACTAAGGGTCTCGGCCGGAGGGGTCTATCACGAAGGAGTCGGAGTCAGCGACTGGGGCGTGGGTTGCTCAAAAGAGGGCGGCCAAGGGCAGCAGGCGGTCTTTCAGGGAAGATCCGCAGAGGCCGACAAACAAGGAGACAAAGGGGGGCTTAGTTTTTTTTAAACAAATTAATATTTTGACTAAAAATTTCCACACCCAATAATTTTCCCACTGGTATCTTAGTCCAGCCCACTAACATTCAAAAATATACAGCCTATTGAATAGAATATAGAAAAAATTAATAATAATTATTGTTTAAAAATTATTATTAAAAATCACATTGGTGGAAAAATATTTGGTAGTTGTAATCACTATTCTGACGACCAGAATCCCATCGATGATCAGATTCACCGAAAAAAACTTTGGGTTATAATAACATATATATTAAAATTATATTCTTTTCATAATTAACCAGTAAAAATTGATATCAAACCACATTAAAAAAATTGGATGGTTGTAGACTGACCATCCAGTGTCGGATTGAAACACTGTTTGCGGTGTTGAGACCAGAATGACACCCTATTCAAAATTTAATTCAAATTTAAATTTTTCTTGACTTAAAATCTTCACGTGTCCCTCTGATACCAGTTGAATGTACCGGGGTGCACAACGGAATTCTGTGGGCTAGAGATTTAATATTTTTCACCAATGATCGACTTAACAATGTCATCATCAGTGATACACTACCCCGTTATAAGCCCAAGGATCACTCATAAAAAAAATAATCACAAAAACTTAAACCATAAATACCTGGTTGAAAACAAAACCACACTCGACATCTACTTGTCATCGGAAATCACTGCACAAAGAATCTAAATTTGAATTCATCTAGATCATCTACATGTGCTTCAAAAATCTGTAAGAGAATCGATCGTCGAATTCTAGGTGCTAGCGCAGAGATCCGACGATGCCTTTGATGTTCCAACGATCACTGTATTAACGTACCTTCGATGCATGAGGGATAGCTCGATTTGATCACTTAGATCCATAGTTTATCTATCTAGAAAGTGGGATAACAGAGAGAATATCTCAAGAGCTTTCCATGAATAGTTTTTTCGAGAGTCTCTTCTCACTCTATTTATAATGTGTTATGAAATTACCTGGAAATGGATCCCCAATCCCATAATATTTAACACTATATAAATGATATATTATGACTCTTGTATTGAGTTATAAATATCATTTATATTTTTATCATTTTCTTATAATATAATAAATGTATTATGTGATAAAACCTAATCCATTAACTCGACTTGTCATTCTCACAAATATTAAATAAACCTTGAATATTTTAAATTAATATCTGTTCATATAATTTTTTCCATATATTTACTTTAAAACTTGTAAATACATATAATAAATAAATTCAATGACAATTATTCTTAACTTCAATAATATAAATTTATTTATTCCTTTAGTGGTCATACATTCTTGGAGAAATCTCATACCCCAGTGTTAGGTCCCACCATGTCTTATATACATATTCACCTAAATAGAGAAGATTCTTGAATACGCTATTGTGTGTGACCCTTTAGGCCCTTATCTTGATAACAGTGAATAGTATTCAAAGAACAAAAGTGGATTTGAGAAACCTATAAAAGTCACTAAAGAGATTAGGAGTAGTCATAACAATGAAAACCAACCTACGATACGCATCATGTAATATAATCTATGTCTAAATATATCTCATAAAGCATAACACACATGCATGTCATTGTCTTTTCTTACTTTATTATTTGTTGATCTAACTGGCCATATTTACCTTGAACTACCATGGCCACCGATTTATCAATATACTATCATACTGATCAACCAGGCTCAGGATATATTACTTCCTCAACTCGGAAGCGATAAATTCTTTCTTGATTATTCAACTATTTTCATGCCACCAATGATGCACCCAACACAAGCTACCTCATCATGATTTCATTATCATGGTTTTTGTCTTGAATCAAAGTACGTGATCAAATTACATGATAATAATGATCTCAAGTCAGGAGACCAATACATATGTCTATAGAATGTTTGACATTCCCCAAAGGTTCGCTTGAATCTTATTTCTACCAACGTTCTTGATGATAAATGGTTTATCAGCACTTTTGGTGATTGTCAATGAAATATTTCCAAGGTCTCTTTGATTGTGGCTCGAGGGAAGAAGCAGTCAGGTTTTTAATGGACTAGATATTTTATTTCTTGTGATACTGCTTGTGTTATTGAGTGTAGTATTTTGTTCAAGTTGTGGCATAAGAGGATCATTCACATCAGTGATAAAGGGATTGGTTGTTTGGATAAGATAAATCTTCTTCTAGATTTGAAAGAGTGTCAAATTGGACACATATGATCATTGCATGGCTAGAAAACATAGCAGAGTGAGTTTCAGCATTCATCCTTCACACAGGAAGTCAGAGGTACTTGAATTATTACATTCTAAAATTTGTGGTCCTTTGAAATATAATACCTTTAGTGGTGGTCTTTATTTTGTGACATTTATTGATGACTACTCACAAAAGCTCTGGGATTATGTTTTGAATTCCAAAAGTCAGATGCTCAGTGTTTTTAAGAAATTTCATGTTTCTGCTGAGAGGGAATCATGCAAGAAATTAAAATGTATTTGCACAAAAAATGGGGGAGAGTATTGTGGTCTCTTTGAATAGTATTATAGGCAGGAAGGTATTCAAAATTAGAAGATGTCGCCCAAGACACCTCAGTTGAATGGTGTAGCAGAGCGGATGAACAAGACTTTGTTGGAAAGAGTTCGTTGTTTTCCTTCAGAAGCAAAGTTTCCTGGACATTTTTGGGGTGAGGATTTACTTACTGATGTTTATATTATCAATTTATCATTTGTTCTTTCTTTGCAGATAGACACTCCTGACAAGTTTTGGTATGGCAAATCGATCAGGTATGATCACTTGCATGTTTTTGGTTGTAAGGATTTTGTTCATGTGCCTAGAGATGAGAGATCCAAGGTGGATGTTAAGACACTCTAGTGTATTTTTATTGGGTATAGATATGATGATTTTGGGTATAGGTTATATGATACTTATTTGAATAAACTTGTCTGAAGCTGTGATGCAGTATTTGAGGAGGATCAGACTATTGCAGACATTGATAAGGGAGAAAAATATGCTTCACCAACTTCTGATGGTTTTTTCAGTCTTGAGGCAGGTTCTGATTTACATTTACTTCATATTGTTGATTCTGATGATCATGTTGATGTACAGAATGATTCTCATGGTGAACAGGTTGGAGTTGATGTTTCTGATGCACCTTTTGTTTCTGATGATTTGGTTCCAGGGTTTATTAATGAACCCACAGTTCCACTATAGAGGTCATCTCGACATCGCACCATTTCTACTCGGTATTCACCGGATGAGTATGTGCTCCTCGATGAAAGGGGAGAACCACAATCATTTGATGAGGCAATGAAGAGTGAACAAGACATATGGGTTGCGACAATAAATGATGAGACGACATCATTGCATGACAACCATACTTTTGATCTAGTGAAGTTACCGATAGGGAAGAGAGATTTTCAAAATTGGTGGATTTATCGGATTAAGAATGAAGAATCCAGTTCTGTTCCATGATATAAGGAAAGATTAGTTGTTAAAATCTTCCGTCAAAAGAAATGTTTTGATTTTTCTGAGATATTCTCACCTGTTGTAAAAATTTCTTCCCTTTGGTTCCTTGGTTTGGCTGCTAGTTTGGATCTGCAGATTGAGAAGATGGATGTGAAGACAGCTTTCCTCCATGGAAATTTAAGAGGAGGAGATTTATATGGATCATCCACAGGGTTTTATTGAAACAGGTAAAGAAACTCATGTCTGCAGGTTGAAGAAGAGTTTGTATGGTTTGAAGCAAGCTCTGAGGAAGTGGTATAAGAAATTTGAATCTGTCATTTCTTGTCAGGGTTTCAGGAAGACATCTTCTGATCATTGTGTTTTTATTTAGAGATTTACTGATTATGATTTTATTATATCATTGCTTTATGTTGATGATATTTTCATTGTTGTCCATGATACTTCTAGAATTGACAGATTGAAGAAGGATCTTTGTCATTATTTTGCGATGAAAGACTTGGGGCCAGCACGAAAGATTCTTGGCCTGATGATCTTTCGTGACATAAAGGCCAAGAAATTGTGGTTATCTCAGGAGAGATACATTGAGAAGGTTCTTCAGAGATTTTCTATGGATAGAGGGAAAGTGGTTAGTAATTCTCTTGCTTTACATTTTAATCTCAATACCAGTCAGTCACCTTTTACTGATGAAGAGAAAGATGAGATGTAGCACATACCTTATTCATCTGTCGTTGGATATTTAATGTATGAAATGGTATGTACTAGACCCGATATAGCTCATGCAGTTGGTGTGGTCAGTCATTTTCTATCAAATCCAGGAAAAGAGTATTGGAGAGCAGTGAAGTACACATTTTTATCTTCCTGGTACTCTTGATCTAAGATTGTGTTTTGGAAAAGGGGAACCTATGCTTTGTGCCTTTACAGATTCAGATATGGCATGAGATATTGATTCGAGGAAGTATACCTTAGGCTATTTGATCACTTTTACAGGGGGAGATATATCTTGGAAATCTAGATTGCAGAGATGTGTTGCTTTACCTACCATAGAGTCAGAGTTTATTGCAGCTACTGAGGCGTACAAATAATTGTTGTGGATGAAAACTTTTATTTGAGAGCTCAGTTTAAATCAAGACAGGTATGTTTTATTTTGTGATAGTCAGAGTGCTATTTGTTTGAAAAGAATTTCACTTTTCATGGAAGGTCGAAACATATCGATGTTCGATATCATTGGATCTGAAACGCCCTTGATTCGAGACAGTTAGAGTTTGAGAAGATCCACACTAATGACAACGGGTCAGACAAGTTGACCAAGAGTTTTCTTAGAGGAAAATTTGAGACGTGCTGACTGATTTCACGGTTGGTAGTGATCCACATTTGAGTCGGATGGGGGGTTTGTTGGGTGCCTTCCCTAATTGGTGCACCATGCAATGCCTCCCCAATTGGAGAACCACACAATTTCTCTATTAATGAGGTGTTTTTAATGTAGGTCAAGACCGCATGAATTAATTCACACAATTACACATTGACGCAGGTAATTTGATGGATCTTGTGGGACTGGAAATGATTTTATGTTGAATGTCTAAATAATGCGTCTATTTTATATATTTATTTGCTTAATTTTTTTAAGAAATTAAAATTGTAGTTAAGTTCTAATTTGAAAACATACATAAAAATATGGATTCTAAAACAACATTTAATTTGTTCAATAATTATATATATATATATTTATATATATAATGTGCAACACTGAAATAAATCAACGTTGCTGCCTTTTCGTATCACAACTCAACCTCACGCTCACTTTGTGTTTGACATGTATGTCGCTCTGGTGTACTAGCTACAGGAGCGTGTTCCTCCTCATGTAGTGTCTTGACCTCAACAGAGGACACATACGACTATGGTGTTGATGTTGTTGTGCACTGCTCTGCTGATGCTAGCAGCTCAATATGTTGTGTTAAGGGTGCCTCCCTATATTACTGAGTAGAGGACCAAAAAAAATCATATGTAGAGTCATGTTTCCATGATTGTGGAGGCGTTATAGGATCCCCCAAAGATAATGAAAATGGTATAGAGATATCAAATAAGTCGTCACATGAGGGAGTGTCGTATGGGGTCTGTAGAAGCTGTGATATTAGCCAGGCCCCACGTCATCGGAGGTCCAAAGATGTCAATCGTAGAATCCTCTGTCTAATGCACATGATTTTCTCATAGACGACCGATTCAACATTGGGTTACGCTGTATAAGGATAACATCAAAACTATGTTTGACGATGTAAAATTGATTAAAAATGTTGGGTTGATAAATTGTATGTTAAAAATTAAAATGTAGGGTTCTTCATAAAAGTTAGGTTTCCCATCCTATTGCTTAGTCCAAACGTATTGTTCCAAGAGTATTTTTCTTTAACAAAATTTTGGTTCACAAACCTAACATTTACCTTAAATGTAGGGAGATGAATAGTGATTCCAGACGTCTTCAAAAAATCCAGAATACTCAAGAAAATTAAACTTCACCTGAATTAAAACTTAAATAACTTTCAAAATCCCACGGAAAATAAATATTCCAATAAATATAATCCTGAAATCCACTTACAAAAACTTCATTAGTAAAACAAATAAGGGTATTTGTAGGAATCAAAATCAATGAGAAATTAATGAAATTGTTGGATCAACATTTGCCCAACAATATCCCCCTTTTTGATGATCACAAAACCCATATAATATATTCATAAAAACATAAACACAAAATAGGATTTAATTATTAATTAAATAAATATATATTAAATAAAAAAATTTCTTTATCCAAATTTCTCATTAGAAGGATAAAAAAAATTAATTTTAAGGATTTGAAAAATAGGCGTGGTTATTAAAATTACTTTCAAGAATGGTAAACAAATTCAAATATGCAAGGATTATTAAAATAATAATATAATATTGTGTTTATCCAAAATTTATCCCCCATTTTATGATATAAAAAAGAAAGTATAAAAATAGAATAAAAAACATTCAATATAGCACAAAACTGTAAGTGAATTTTTATGTTTGGCCATAGATAAATGTATCCTAAAATCGAATAGGCTCGGAAATATAAAACTATAATAAATAGTAAATCGAAAAAGAAAGATAAAAGATTAAAAAAATTTTTTTTTAGTTTTTTCAAATTACAAAATTATTCTGGCATAAGGAGTTTGGGTTGGCTAAGGTGCAGGTTGGTAAGAGGGATCAGTGATAGGTTTATCATTAGAAGAGTTTGTGGTTAGGGAATCATGAATAATCTGATGAACTACCTTCATATCCTCTATGAACAACATAAAATTTTGATTCATTAGCCCAAACCATTACTTAATCAACATTTTGGACTCCTGACTAAACATATTTTCTCATCATTTCACCCAACTGATTGACCAAAATCTTAACACTAGGTTCGACAGAAGTTAACCTCTTAACTAAGACTTTTTTATTTTCCAAGAGAGCCTATAGAGGAATACCATCACACTATAATCTTTGAATCATATCATCTATGATTGTAAAAATATCTATAAGAGACTCCAACCTTATTATCATATCTAGAGATATTGTTGTAGTCTAGGTAGAAGCTGTTCCTTGGATTGAAATGACTATAACTGATTCAAAATGAATTCCCAAATACTTTTCAAATCTCCAATATTAGATTTTGAAACTGATTCTCCTATTATTTTTTCAATATAATCAATCATATCCCTCTTAAAAGAACCAAAACCTCTTCTTGAGATTCAAATTTCTTTTAAACATTATAACTCAGATTGGAGAGATTCAAACTTTTTTCTAGGAATAGAAGAACTTCTTAAGACCTTAACTACCTATTGAGAACTCTAAATTTATATGTTTAATATCACAACTTCATCTTTGACTTCATTAAATTTAGAAATCATGCCCATAGTAAATGAGTGGGTCCTATACTCATAAAAATCATCAAAAGAATATGATGATTCTATTTCAAGTCTTTTGGATGGTTTACTAACTTCAAAGAAATCAAGTGACTGCACTTATATCTCTTCATTATATGGAGATGATAATTCTCCAAGAACTTTAGTCTTTTCATGATCCCCCTCTCCAGTTATCCTTTATAAGGATTCATTAATAAGTGAAATGTATGATCTCTAACCCGCTTAGTTGTTTTAGTTATAGGAGTTCTCACTTGCTCCTCAAAATTATCTTTCTCAATATCATGATCCTCATCATGAGTAACCTACTCATCTTTCTCTTCAAAAACTTCCTCAATTATTATTTCAACTGAAACTACTACACTGACTTCATCTCTTCTTTATTCACAAACCAGAATAACTTCCTCTTGTACTCTTTCTTCACCAAAAAGGGTTGATCTACCTCTCCAACCACAAGATCTATAACCTATTAAATAGGTTCTTCCCTTCTTATTTGCTTGAGAATAAGCACATCACCACTATCTTCACTAGATGGCTCTTTATAGAATTTGGGGAATTAATGAACTCTCCCTACTAGAAATGAAAAACGGGCCCACGACCCATGGGATTTACGAATATGGGGCAAATACAGAGTGGGGTGGGCCAATTTTTTTAACTTTTTAGACTGTGGGCCTATGAGAGCTAATCCGACATGGGTGTGGGCTTAGGCGGGTAAGCCCGTGCAAGAGCGGGCTAGCCCGTGAGCCCATTTTTTAAGTAAAATATTTTACAAGATAATATTTTTTACATATTAATTAACTTAAAAATAAAATTTATTGGTTGCTTTTAAATAACACCAAGGTCCATTAATTAAATGTGATTTTTTAAGATCCACCATCAATATGGGACCATAGTCATATATCTAGTGTTCCTATCTTGAATCATGTGGATCCGTGTGTTTCAACTTTTTTTAAAAAAAATTATACAATTTATTCTTATATATAAATTGCTTGGGAAGGGAAGATGGCTTGGGAATACACAACACATGATGAGTCCCCTCCTCGTCTCTCATGGAACCCACTCACATTATCATGAATTTTAATTTAATTATTCTTTTATTATTATTACAATGTGGAGCAACCTGCCACTATGATGATCAAATTTGATCCACTTTCTTTTCCTCGAACAGTGGAAAGAAACCCAATGAATGCTAAATTCGAAGCAAAAGGTTCGATTCATCAATTTATCTACAGATTCTCTAGGTCCCAACATTGTATTCCCTTCCCCATGTCAACCCTTCATATGATGCAAGGCTTCCACACTTCATCATTTCATTTGCTTGCATCATTTTTTTATTTTTTGATATTTTTATTACATTTTTATCACATATGCACTGTTAGTTTTATTTTTTTCTTCCTATTTTTCTTATAATTGAATCATATATATATATTTCAATATATTATAACATTTCCATTATATTAAAAATTTAAAATAATATATATAATAATAATAAATAATACAGGTTTCCCGTGGGTCTACCTGCATCCATTGTGGGGCGGGGTGAGCTTTATAAATCAACTCACTTAACATGTGGGATTTTGCGATCTCAAGCCCACATGGGATAGACCCGCCCCACCCTAACCCATCCATTTCACATTATTACCCCTACTATATTAGGTATATTTTCATACACCACCTACCTTCTTCTTATACTGATTGGAATGTTGGCCGCACCAACAGACTCAACCTCCAGACCTCTAACTACTTGAGGTAGACCTCTTGATCCTTTAATTATGGATTATCCAACATATTATCCACCAAACCTTATTGAACCATCTAGCTTTAATCTTCTTTTCTCTCCCTGATCATGAGAACCAAATAGTTCTTCATCTTCAGCACCAACGAGCATTAACTTACCCTTGGTTAAGCTTCAGAAAAGGCTAAATTTACTCAGCGTAAGAGAAGATAAAACATTACTATGGTGGAATCTCATGAATTTTTTATATATCAAAGATCATACCTTTATTATAAAGAAAAATAGAAGCTAGTCTTCCATATGGACAGAAGGACATCCTAGTATCCTTATAAAAACAATGATGCATATACCTCATCATAAACCTATCGAAATTAAATTTGATGTCACCCAACATAAAAAACATCAGATACATATCAAGGAAAATAATTTCTTCAACTAAAATATCCTTAGAACTACCAAATTTTGGATGAAATTTACCAAAACCTTCTATACAGCCTCTAAATCCTTTACAAACATTTTTCTAATTTGGGAGGTCCTAAACAAGAATGACATTATATCTTCAGATTTATGAACTGTATCCCCTATATATCTTAAATTGAATTGAAAAATGCATTCATGGGGATCAAAAAAATCTGATCAATTTCTACAATAGGGATTGAAAATTATTTGTTGATTACATTCAATGAAACGACATCCTCCACATCACCAAAATTGAACTATCCATACTCGTAAAACTCTTTTACTTATTTATAAAAGACATACCATGTATTCCTTCCATCAAATATGAACTCTATACCTTGGAATCTGAAGGCGTGTTTTAAGAGTATATTCTTCTAGAATATCCACTTGAAATCAACAATTTTCCAAAAAATAATTTTTCTTTCTGAACTCGAGGTCCTCTGTTACTTCATTCCATTGTGTTTGACTTCACTAGTTCTCTTAGTCTTCACTGTTTTGAGAATCATAAGGTTTGAGGTTTATAAAATTAGGGTTCGTGAGATATATTGAGAGCTCAGTAAGAGGAATGGGTTCAAGTTAGAAGGTGTAAGAGAGAGTGGTAACTCTGATGATTTCAAGTATCATTTCAGTTTCTTGAACTCAAATTACAGAGTAATCATTTGGGTTTTTTAAATTTGAAAAGATAATTTTAAATGAAAAATACACATATAATATTTTTTAATCAAACAATTTTATAAATAGAATAATAAATAAAAACAAAAACAAATAAAGGTTAAAAATAATTTAAATAAAATAGATTTTAAAATTAAGTAGAGATTAATAAGGAAAGTTAAAAGCATTACTTAAAATTAAATAAACCTAACCCTAACTTAATAAAATATAAAATAGTAATGGGGAGTGGTTTAATGAAAATATTATCATGTTGATATTCATAATTAACAAATTTGAAAGATATATCTCATTTTCATACATGATATTTTTAGAAAATAATGTTTTATATCAATATTCTTAGTCCAAGAGTAAATAACAGGATTTTTTGAAATATTAATAACACTAGTATTATCACATAAAATATAATGTTTTTTATACTATAAGAATAGAAAATTACCAATCATACCTTTATAAAACTTATTATCTACTAGTTTTCTAACATCATCTAATTTTTTTTATATTAGTATACATGGAAGTTTCATAATACAAACTATTTTCAAGTCCAAACATTTTCAATAAATCAATAATATATTTACACCAATTCAAAGTATTTCCAAAATCTATTTTGTAAATTCTAAATCCAATAATGAAATTCAATTATTCTATCATACACATTTTAAATTCATTTTGCATAAGTTTTGAGAAATCATTAAAAAGATTTTGAGTAGTGGACAAAAAAATAACATCATCTATATAGATTTGAACTAGAAATATATATGAATAAAATCTTTTCTTGAAAAGGTTAGGATCATATAATCCTACTGAAAACCCATTTTTCAAAAACAAAAGAACTTAATCCTTCATACCAAGAACTTGGTGCTTATTTTAAGCCATAAAGAGTTTTTATTAAGTTTAAAATCAGAATTTGTTAGTTGAGGATTTTGAAAACCTAGATGTTTCGCATCATAAACTTCCTCCACTAAATAAAATTTAAGAAAGAAGATTTGACACCCATTTGGTACAATTTAAATTTCATATGTGATGCATAGGTAGCAAAGTGTAAGGACCGAAACTTCTATAAATAAAATTACCTTCTTAAATAAATAAACGTCTCATTAAAAAATGAAGTTATAGAAAAGACATACTTTGCTTTGGTTATTTTAGACTGTTATAAAACTACTATAAATTTAACTTTTTTGTGTTGGTACTATTAGAGAACACCAAAATCAGTCATGAAAGAGAGTATTAGTAACAACTTTTGGAATCTTCTAATACCAAAAATTAATCCAATAATATTTTTCCCACCTCCAATCATCTTCTTCTTGTTTTCCTACTGCAATATTCCATCACAACACAACATCAATTCTACTGCCACCCTCATCACCCTAGGTGACCCCAACAAGATTAGACCACCCTAGAACTACCCTCAAACACTTTGGGTGACCATCTAGTTTCACCCTGGCGTCTACCCACCATTCCTCAAGCACCCCCGACATAACCCACCTCCCTCTAGCCACTGCACATCTAATATGGCCGGTGAATGAAGCTCATGAAATCCCACTACATCACCCACCGCATCCCCGCTTTTCATCATCCATATCTCACACCCAAAATTGGGTGTTTTTTGTGGAGATCATTATAGACCACCAAAAGTGAACACTATTGTTCATTAGCGATTGAGAAACCATGACTGCCAAAAGCGATCATTTGGAGGCTATTAAAGACCTTAATTCTAGTATTATATCCTGTCATATTTAAAATACTATTAAGAGTCATAACCATTAATAATATAAATGTTTTAAAATGACTATTAATAATGATATATATTAAGGTTTATGATAAAATCTAATTGACATAGATGAAAGAAGTGACGATCTCGACCAGTAGGATCATACCCTATGAATCCCATTTATCAGACTTCCAAGGGAGGTAGCATAACTGGGATTTTTCCTTGACTAATCCCAAGATGATATTAAAAAACTAAAGAATGAATGAAACTATTTATAGGAGAAGTTTAAGCTCATTGAGATCATATCCAAAACCATGTACTCTGAACCACCCCATGAAAGTTTCACCATCACACACCTTACCCTTAAGGTTTTCATTGGTGTAATAAAGAGTTATGTATCTAGACCCTAACAGTATGAATTCTTATATTTCTTATTATAATAAATAATTATATATTTTATTACTATATTATAATGATTAATCAAATTTTGATAATATTTATATTTTGATACAAAGAAAAACAAATTGTATTTTTGAGAGATATATAATTTCAATCAAAACACTCTTTTTATGAATTCAGTAATTTTTGAAATAAATGAAATTTTAATAAAATATTATTATTAAATAATATTCATAAAATATAAATTATAATTTGATTTTACAAAGTCAAATATAATCTTTATATGGTCGGAAAACATTTATTGTCAAAAATCAATATTTTTCAATAAATAAGGATTTTTAATTTAAAAGTATACATTCTCATATTTAGAAAATTATTTTGATAAAATAAATATTTTTTTTGAAATCAGAATCTCAAAATTATCCAATGGTGAAGTTTTTATAAATTTTTAAGATAGTAAATTTTTTTAGTAAAAATTAAATACTATATAATTATACGGTATGTATTATGACATCATAAAATCCTAAAAGTTTTGTAATAAATGATATAAAGAGTAAAAACGACCAAATATATGTTTATCCTTTAAAATAATATGTTTTTATGTTATTTTATTATTTTTATAATCCCTTAATGTATCCTCCAAAACCTATATTATATTTTAAGGTTTTAAAATCAATTCTTTATAAACATGAATCATATCTAGATCACTAAGGGTATTATTTTAGTGAGATTGTTTATTAAAATTGTAAAATAATGAAAAAAATCCGCTTTTGTAGAAACCCTAGGAAAAAAACCATGGGATGGTTTGTTTTTTGGATTACATTATCATACATAGAAAGACCTAGTGAAAGACTTAGGGATAATACTAAAAATAGGAAGAAATCCATAAATTTTGGTAAAGTATAGAGTAAGTGGTTTCCAAGAAAATACAGCCCTATCTGAATAATATAAGTGGATGTGGCTCTATCAGAGATGTACCTAGGGGTAATAACCCTAAAAAGAGCACATTGAGATTTGAATTAATATTTACCTGGTACATGACAATGATCCTTGATGCCCACTTAGTTTGACACTCTTGGGGGATATGCTATGATAAATTCACAAGCTTATTAAAAACCAT
This sequence comes from Viscum album, assembly GCA_963277665.1. Lineage (NCBI taxonomy): Eukaryota > Viridiplantae > Streptophyta > Magnoliopsida > Santalales > Viscaceae > Viscum > Viscum album. The sequence continues at coordinate 255,330,883 of OY728156.1, read as the reverse complement.
CATGAAGGGAACAAAGACGCCCATAAGACTTTCTATTAGGGGCTTCTTCCCACAATTTTTATACATGGGATGATCAGGCTTCCTTCCATCATGGAATTTATTTGTGGTACCACCCACATTAGATTCCATTTTCCACTTCTTATCACAGGGCCCATGATACCACTGACAGTATCCGATCTCCATTTCAACCTTAAGGGAACAACAAAAAATATCCTCATAGCTGTCGAATTCATGAATCTCCAACGATTTTCATAGACTCGGCTTCAGTCTGCTAAATAAACGATCCACCTTACTTTTAGTGTTCATGACAAGGCTAGAGGCGTACCTTAAAATCCTTGTAAAGTTTTCTTCATAGGCCCCGATTGACTAATCTTTCTTCTACTTGAGTTTGACGAACTCTCTTTCCATCTTGAGATGGAGGGTTTGGGGAAAATATTTATTGAAAAAAATTCTCTTGAATTCCTCTCAATCCATGGAATCAATTTCCTCCAGGGGATTTGTATTCTTGATCATTTTCCACCACTAATGAGCTTCCCCATCAAAATTATAGAGCACCAGTACGACTTTCTCTTCTTTAGAGCACTAGAGGACAAATAATATCTTTTTAATGGAGTTAATCCACTATTCCACGAGGAGAGGATCAGAAGATCCACTAAACATGGGAGGTCTTTTCCACATGAATTATTCAATGGAAACATTCTCTTTCCATGGAGGAGGAGGGTTTTCCGCCTGATTCAAGTTATTATTCATAACTTGATCCAACTGAGCAAGTACTGACATGAAGTTTTGATCACCCATTCCCATCATATCATGCATATTGTTAGAGAAATATTCATATTCCCTATCAAATTGATTTTTGAAACGAGTTCTTCTATTTCCCACCGTTAACTAAGAAAAAGAACGTACAATTAGAGGGATTTAATACTTAGATATAGATCTTAAAAAGGAAAATTTGAACATAAGCGGATAAAATTGTAAAGGAGAAGTATATCCTAACTCGTGATTCCCTTGGCTTCAATCTAGGTTATCCTTGATCTATTTCTTAACTTATATTCTTATGGGATCTTTTTTTTATTCCCTTAATAATGGTTTGTACCAATATCTTGAATTTACCAAAGCATATCCTCCATGAGTGTCAAACCAAGAGTGCAGCAAGGACTATTTTCGTGCACCAATTCCCATTAGAGTCTAGCTCAAAGCAGTTTTTTCAAGTATACCCCTAGATACATCTGTGTCAGAGCCACCTCTACCTGTTTGTATCCAGACAGTGGTGTATTTTCTTGATAAACCACTTACTCTATACTTACCAAAATTTAGGGGTGTTTTCTTATAATTAGTATCATCCCTTGGGTTCTTACTAAAGTGCTCTATTCTTAATCTATAAAAATAACTAGACCATCCTATGTTACCAACTATAGCTTTTTACATAAGACATAACATGATTTTAAGCATAATTAAACATCGTAGTACAATCCAAGGATTGTGAAGTCTAGTGTCTTTAAAAACTAGGTACATAAAACATAAAACATGAAAAAAACACTTCTTTATTTAATCTTAATAAAGAGATCCTAACTTACTTTGTGCTCTTACATATGTATAAGGTACCCTGGGGATCACATGAATGAAGGGATAAGCTAAAATCCTAGTAAGGGAAAAAGCATAGTAATAAAACTTTAACACATGGGTTAGAAGGCATGGCATAATGTAAATAAAAGGTATGGAACACATGGAATCATAATGCATAAACATGGGATCATATAAACATAAATTCAGAGTAATGTGGAAGCAACATAAATCATGAATTTATCATGATTCAAGAATCATTTCACATAGAGGATCACAAGTCAAGGTTAACCACCAAGACCGTTGCACATGGTAGTACGAGTCAAGATTAACGACCAAGACCATTGCACATAACATCACATGAGACTAAACTTTACCCAATGAATTGGATCACTATCTGGGCACACCCATCTTAAAATATTCATGAATATGCTTTACACATATAAAATCATACATAAGCAATCATAAACATAATGGCACCTGTGGAAAGAAATAGGTATCATAATCATGTCATAAAGAATAACGAATGGGCGTATCATAAAAGAGTCCATGAAAGAAAGGGATTAGAACATATATGGAATTAATAATGTAAAATAGGTATATAACATGGTAATATATTTCAAAGATAAGTCACAACATGTAAAAAGAGTATTTAATAATTTTTAGCATTAAAAAAATTTAGTGTGGTTTTAAGGAAAATTCTAACAAGCATTTAAAATAGAAAAAAGAATAATATTTTGTAAAAATCCAGAAGAAATACAAGAATGTTTTCATAACAAAAATATTGGTTTCATAAAAATAATTGTTTCCTAAAACAAATTTTAGAGTGAACTTGAAATTGGGTACGAATTTGGGAAGTTCCCCTAAAACGAGTTTGCTTATCGAAAAGTATTGAGGAGAGAATCATTTAAAAACATGTATACCCCCAGAAGATAAAGAGGGGTGGATCTTGAAACATGAATTTGGAGCATATACATAGTATATAGAAGTTTTACATAAAAATAAAATACAAATTCACTTGGATACAAAGAAAGATAGAGCAACCTGAAGGAATATAGGAGGTTCGGGTAGAATCCCTTACAAAATATCATCATGGTACTAGGTGTAATTAGAAAAGATTAATGAGAGATAAATAGGTATCTCTTATTTTATACATCATTATAGAATTATGGGGGAGGTGATAATCATACCCTGTCATTCGTAATTATGCATAAAAAGACATAACATGGAGGTGATTCTTTAATAAATGTGAGAAAGAGAGGATCCCTTAGCTTAAGCATGATGGTGTTCTTTGATTGATCTTAATGACCTGAATAATAAAATTAGGTTAATTAATTAATAATTAAATCACCTAAAATAAATTTTATTAACTTATTATAGCCTTTTAAGTTCATTAATAACCTTTTTTATTGGTTACGAGGTTCAATTTCATAATTCGGGTTTGTTTGTTTCATGTTCGGTTTACTTATATACATGAATGGATAATCATGTAAAATGAGGATGGTTGTCCAGAATTGGAGTTATATTTTATTATTAAACATCTATAAGGTTACATGGTTGGAAATTTAATTTGGATATTTAGATTTAAGTTGAATCATTATATAAATCATTAATGAAAAACGCCTGGATTAATTTGGTGATTTTGCTCACAGTTAACTTGTTTTGTATTATTATTTTACATCATGTGTGAAAAAGGATTAAAAAACAAAACATAAGATAAAATACATATTTAATAGTCTTTTTCAACCATCTAAATGGTTTCATGACCATAATTGAAGATGGAAATATAAATTGATAACCCGTCGTCCTTGAATGTGATAAATTAGCAGATCTCGAACGATGTTTTCATTTCTTTCATATAAAAGGAGAGAAAAGGAGATATGAGAATAAATTATCTCATTAGCATAAAAAAATTAAAATAAATTTATGGTACTAGTTTTTCCTACCATTTGGATGAGGAGATTTTAGGAGAGAAAATAGAACAAAGGAACATTAAAAGAAAATGAAAGAAATGAAAAGAGGAATTTACCTCTTGATTTAATCTTCCTTGAGAGCCTCTTAACGGGAGAGGATTTGGTATTTTGGGGTGACTAAGGGCTGATAGACATGGGGTAGAATCTTGGGGAGATATTTGGGAATAATTTAGGTAATTCACGAGACTTGAGAGGAGTAAAGAGAAGAGGAGAGTGTGGGTGGGTTTTATAGTGGAGGGGAGGAGGGTTTTCTTAATATTTTAATCATTAGTTTGTTATTTTCCATAAGACAATCAATAGTGACGATTCCTTGAAAAAAATATTAATAAGTGAATTTTAATTCTAACTAAGGTTTCTTACATCAGCCATGATGCTAGGAATAGTCCATTTAGATTATAATGTATATATACGGTAAATTTTCGTATTTCACTATTCATAAAAAATTCAAGTATTTCAGAAAACTCCCAAAAATTCACCCTAACCATTTTTTGATATGTAGAATCCAAAAAATAACTCCATTTTTCAACAATAATTTTATAAATATGATTAATTTAATTTTTAATCAAAATCACAATTCCCTTGAAAAATATGGATTTTAAAACTGTAACTGATTTTATAATGATTTTAAAAATTACATAAGGTCTTATAAAATTATCTAAAAACCAGAAGACATAAAATTGTTAATTTATAAACACCTTTTATAAAAATACATTTTCTTCTAAATTAATTAATTAATTTTAATTAATTATTTATGACTTATAAAAATACCAATACTTTTACTATGGTCATATTATCACATATAAAATGCCTAAAATTTATTTATACATTCATGGGTGACTTTACTATTATTTTGGACAATTTACTATTCATAAGGGTCACATTACTATTCCTAATTGTAGAATTACTATTCATAAGGGCCAGTTACTATTCACCAAAAAATAAGTTTCTCTTATTGGACTCCAAACATCCTACTGATCGCAACCATGTATGTCAGATTTTCGAATTTCAAATCAAAAAGGTGAAAATATTATGTTTAAAGGTCGTATAGTACTTAATAGTTCATTGTGTTGTGATTTCATGTGATTACATGACATAATTATAAGAAGGAATTACATTGATAAAACATTGGTTCGTTACAACCTGCACTTCCTAAGGTGCCTTAACAAGTATTGGGGACACTAGCACCTTAAATTTCTGATATCATAGTATTATGCGCAAGTACCTAAACTACACTTAGAATATCATGCCAGTGTGGAAATTTACTTTGTCCATTAGTATCACAGTGTTTCTGGTGGAATTACATGTGTTTTCCTACAAAAATAAATCTAGCATATTAGTACTTTTATCTTGATTAGCAATTTAGACATTATTGATTAATTAATTATCATTAAATTTCTTCCACTGTTTTATTGAATTCTAGGAACCTTCTGTACTGGAATTGGAATACTTTGTCTCTTGAATATTCTAGTGAAAAGGATCCTTGAACATCTCCTCATAGTCTACATGATTTGGCTACGCCACTAGTTGGAGAGTTCAAGGTAGGTGTTTGACTGGTCAACCGTATTAACTTGTGGTTCCTTGATCTCTTGAGTGAAGTCTCATCTTCTAAAATCATAAACTTGATTTACTCAATTGTTGTCTCTAAAGTTGCAGAAAGATAGCTTTGAAAGATTCTTTGTTTCCAACTTCAATTAATTCAACCTATAACTCTCATAAGAACTCCCTAATAGTAATAGGCACCCTCAACTTTGGCTGACAAACTCCCCGAACACCCAGTTTCATTCAAATTAAAATGATGGAAGACGTTTGCGACTTAATATTTCTTTGAGGGGGTTTTTATATTATTACATGACAAAATGAAATAATTTTCTATCTCATAAACACGTACTATGTGATCACACTCACAACTGACCATGAAATAAAAAGAAAATATTCATCGTGTCATGTGCTTATTTTATCTGTGTATGCTTGTTTATTACTTTATGTGATCACGCGTAAACTACACATACATAAAATAATAAAACATGCATAAATAAAATGACAACATGATCATGAGCTGATACTAATGGTTGATCCATTGAGTGAATAATGGATCAACCTGGACCCTAGGGGAGCCTCCTTGAGTCGTGTCGCTTGCGACTAATGTTGCAGTGCTTGCTCATCCAATGCATCCAACTCCTGTCGGGTGCATCGCCATAACTCGGTGCGAAGTACGCTGCTGCTCATCTTCATCATTATGAAATAATACTCACATGCAGGCAAGGGGGTCTAGGAGTACAAAATACAAGTAATAAATTAGAAAAGAAAACCCTTTTACATATAATGGCGCATGGACAACACTTAGATTTCACTTATTAAACTAATTATTACAAAACAATCATAATAATAATTTAATAAATAAATAAAAATGCACCAGACATTCAATGATCGGTATATGGCTCATGATCAGTCAATATGCATTAAAATCACGTATTTAAATTAAATTCATAAATAAAATTAAACGTGCATTAAATTATTTCTCAAGGAATTTTATTGAATTAAAAACACTCTTATTTTTAATTAATTTAATTTAACCCCGTTATTAAATTAATTAATTTTTTTATTTTTTTATTATATAAAAATACTCAAGGCCCTAAAACCCCAAGAAAGGTCGGTGTAGGTCGAGTCAAACCCACGCAGGCCCAGTTCGGGCCATGCAAAGCCAGTGTATGGCTGTTATTGGATAGGAAGGTCCGCCAACACTCATAACTGGTTGGGAAGATCCTCTCGAGACCGTTGCAGGTCAGGTCAGATCAAACTGGACCCACATAGCTTGGTGATACATTGATGAGGGCATTGGTTACCTATGGGTCCCCAGAAGAAGAACCGGCAACGCACTGCAAAACTAATGAGGCTAGCTGAACCGTTAAATATGGTCACAAGAGAGCACAGTAGGGGTCCTCTAGCCAGGGTGCAGTGCTTTGGATCCTAATCTACCCAAATCCAGGGTGACGGGAAGCTTCAAAGTCACTAGCATGGAGGATCTCAGCGATCTCAGCTCGTAGTGGTGGCGCCTCGTCCTAACGGTGGCATCCACACCAGCAGCCGAGGAAGAGACGGATCTGGACTCGGCTATAAGGAAATGGCATCCAGAAATAGGCCGCTGCTCTATGCTGAGGGAGGTGCGGAGGTCCATTTCCAATATGAGAGATGGTTTTGAGCTCGATGGTGACCAGGTACGGGGCGTGACTATAACGAGCCATAATTTTTGAATCATAACTGTTTTCTGAAAATGTGTGTTATATTATATTATACAGAATAAAACCATATCTCTTTAATTATGAAGTGAATATAAAGAAAAATGTGACCATTTGAATTCGGTTATGACCATTGTTCAATATGATCTACAAAAACTATACTATTGGTAATAATTTTAACGTTATAACTAGTGATTATAAGTATAAATGACACAGGATAATTAATTCAGAAAGAAGAAGCAATGGCGTCAACTAGTAGATTCATCTCATATGAAGTCTATTTTTCAGAACTTGGGAGGGTGGTAGCATCACTGGGGTTCTCCCTTGACCAAGCTCTATCTAAGATTCAACAATTAAAGTTTGAACGAAATCGCCTACGGTAAAAGTTCAATTTAGTGGAAATTACCACTCCTAAATTTGGTCCATCCAAAAGTGGAATTTTGAGAGCTTAGCATATAACTGATGCTCTCTCAGTGTACTCAAAATGATCTCAAGATGTGTGTCATGGTCGTGTCAAGTGTGATAGTACACCAAGATATCATCCATGAAGACTACCACAAAAGAATCCAAGTATGGATGGAACACTCGGTTCATCGCCATGAAAACCGAAAGCGCGTTCATGAGACCGAACGACATAACAACATACTCGTATAGACCATAAATGATATGAAAGGCTGTAAGAGGTATATCATATGGTCTAAAGCGCAACTGATGATAACCATATCTCAAGTCAATCTTAGAGAACACTCGGGCTCCTCGAAGCTGATCAAAGATATTTTCAATCCTAGATAAGGGATATCGGTTCTTAACCGTCAACTGGTTCAACCTCTGAAAATCCACACAAAGTATGAGGGTATTGTTTGCCTTCTTTACAAACAGGACAGAAAAAACCCCAGGATAAGTACTGGGTCAGATGAAACCTCTAGCCTGTAACTCCTCTGATGGCTTCTTGAGCTCCTGTAACTCTGGTGTAGCCATCCTATAAGTAGGAATGGACACTGGTGCCACTCCTGGAACGATCTCAATAGAAAATTCTACCTCTTGATCTAGAGGCAAACCTGAAAATTCCTTTGGAAAGACATCTATGAAATGATCCACCACTGGGGGAAAGTCCATCTGTGAATTCTCATGGTCATACAGATTTAGACTAGCAATCTCGGTTGTAACTCCTCCCAACCCATGATGCTCGGGTCCCACTCTGCTCACCTGGAAATCTCATTCGCCCTTGTGTAAAAACAAACAATCCTTTAGTGATGTGAAACTCACCCTATGGTAATAACAGTCGACAACTGCCTGAAAGGGAACAAATTAGTCCATCCCGAGAATAAAATCATAGATCGTTATCTCTAAGACATAGAGGCCCCATAAGAAGTGACACCCACCAACCTCTAGGGGGCACTCCTTTCACTATCATACACTATCCGTTATTGTCCCCAATGAAGTTTCCAGCATTAAGACATCAGCAGAAGAAAAGATACATAGCCTAAGACTCTCCACAACAGCAACAAATATAAAAAAAATGGGAAGCCCCTATATCGAAAATTACAAAAGATAAAACTGAGTTGACTAGGATCATACCTAGAACTGTAGAGGGTCTAAGATCCTGCTGTTGCTGGGTCTGCTCTATTGTAAAAGTCTGGCCTGTACCGTAACCATGTGACCCTACCTGACCTCCCTGATCTGGTCCACCCTGTTGTCGCTGTATGCCTACTGACTGGCTACCACATCCATGACCTCCACCTTAGCCTGAATGGCTGGAAGAACTCCATTTCCCATACTAATGAGAAACTGATGGTGCTACTCCTAAATACGGGTCATAAAATAACCTTTGTCACCATTTTCTGGTGAGAAAAAAACTGACTGAACTGCTGAAGATGGCCCATCTTTCCAAAAGATCGGCACTCCACTGGGTCTCTTCGGAAATGCAGCCATGTATGCCTACTCTTCCTGCACTGGTAGCACACCACCTGGCTACCAGAAGAAGTATCATATCTACTACGATATCTGTGTGTAGACTCCCTACGGCGCTTCCTGCTGTCCGTCTGAGGGGTACCAACTCCGGATGCCGAACTGCCCTGGATCACAGCTCCAAAATCCCTCAGATTACGCTCTATGATCAACGCCTGGTTGACTATAGAGGTGATGGAATTCAAATTGAAGATGTTCACTTGAGATCGGATGTCGTTATTGAGATCATCCTCAAAATTCCTCCCCAGGAATAACTCATCTCCCCCTAGAATGGGTTTGAAGCAATGCAGGTCTGTAAAGCGAGAAGAGTACTCAATGACGGAAAGAGTACCCTGTTCCAGACTCATGAACTCTCGAGCCCGATCAGCCCTCAAATTCTCTAGGTAGAAGTAATCGTAGAAGGGATGCTTAAACTCCTCCCAAGCCATACCCTGCTAGAGTCCTGCCTGTGAGATCACATCCCATGATCTCTTGGCGGAATCTCGAAAAATATAAGAAGAAATCTTGACCGTCCTCTCTGGAATCATTTCCAGATGCTCGAAGATCATTAGCATGGATTCTATCCATGACTCTGCACCCTGGGGTCCTCCATCCCTAGAGAAAGTGGGAGGATGCTGCTGCTGAAAGACCCGCTTCAATTCTACCATCGATGGGGCAGGAGGTGGTGCTCCTTGGAAGGTCCGCATCATCCTCATAAAGCCCTCTCAGAACTGTACATCAGCAATTATATCCGAGATAAAGGCTGGTGCCAAGACGGGCATGACTGGAGGATCTGTTGGTGGTCCCTAATCATCCATATCATGTATCTGATCACTACCCTGTAACTGGTGTACAACTGGAGGACGTCTTGGTGGCATGACTCTGTAAGGTCAAGCGCACCCTTAGTTCAAGATTATCAAGGACTGAAACTTAGAATTTCAAGAAAGGAATAGGAGAAATAAAATCATTCAAGTTATTAAAAACATGGATACATGGCGTGTATATCCTCTACACAGCATGTTCCTTTTAGCCTTCACATGGTCGTGTAATCCTGCCAACCCTAGTTGTGTAGCACCCCATACACACGGCATGTTGTCCTAACACATGTCCTGTACTTAAATCCTCTTCCTCTGCCTACACTACTTAACCAACACTGTTCTCCAAGAGAAAGAATACACAACATGTTTTTTCTGGACATGGTGTGTACTAAAAGAACTTCACTGACCTGTTTTATTAGTCACACGGCTGGTTACACAGCTGACTCTACACGACATGTTTGTTCCGGAAACAGCGTGTACTAACTACCCATCATCCACCTATGTCATTAGTCACACGATCAGATACATAGTCTCTACAACATGGTGTGTACATCTGGTTCATGGAGTGTCCCGCAAAAGATTTCCCAACCCCATGTTTCTTCCCACACAGCCCTATGCCACGATTAGAGACTACATGGAATGTACATATATCACATGACATATACTCAACAAAAATAGTTCCTTCCCGAACAGAGGGATACATGGTGTATATTTATCATTACATGTCATGTATTCTGGGTTTTTCCGGATACTAAGCCTCATAAACTACTCCGGAATCTAGAAAAACACTGTAACGAACATTAAAGTGCCAAATTCCGATCTGTGGGGGCCCATACTCCCCACAAATCAAAGATTGGGATCTTATACATGTCATATTCAAGCATAACAGTGCAATAATCCACCAAATTCCAATCCATGAGGGCCCATAACACCTCAAGGACCAAAGTTTGGCGTTTATTCGAAAGAAACCTTAAACATTAGCAATACCCTATAAAAGAGCAGGTATTATATCAAGGCATCTATCACAACATCATGCATATCTAGTAGAACATCTATCACAACAACATTAAATTAGTAATGCACCCTAAATGGAATGGAAAGAATGCATGACATGTGATTTCTAGCAAGTGACTATATGATGCATGAGATGACATACCCTCATCTCATCGAGTTGCAACAGAAATAGAACCTCAATAATATCAATGTTAACAACAAAAAACATGTGAGTCACCCATTGGTTAAATCAAATCAACTATAATAATTGCAAAACCATAAAAATCGCAATATACGAGGTAAATTGGATTTTCCCAGTACACGGGTTAGCTACTCCCAGGCACAACTTTTTACCAAGTAATTATTCTGTCTTATCCCTGACTATATGCTCCAAAAAGTATGTCAAGAAGAAAATAATTCCTCTGATACCAATTTTTAACGTCCTAGTTCTGGAAGCCTCCCAAAGGTGTCCCGTACCCGGTTGGTCACATGGCCTTAAGCGCATTTCCCCAAATGCTAGAGGGTGCTGACTAGCAGTGAGGGTCTTGTGTGTGATAGTAGGGAAAACCATGCCCTCATCAGTAGATTAACGCAGCAGAAATAAACAGATAATAATAATGGAAACATTGATAATACCATACAACAGTAAACAGTGGAAGACTGGAGAAATAAACAACTGGAGCACATATATAATTGATTCATGATACATATGTTTAGGAAAGTAGCCAAACAAGTCACAATGCTGAAAAACTGTACTAAACCAAAGTACAAAGAAAATAAATAAAATCCAACAACATCGCAAAAACATCATCTTGGTCCCATGCTCTCCACCTCTACAACAATCAAGTACCTGAAGTAGAAGGGTGGTTTCCCTTATATAGACCTGCAACAATATAATATTTTTGGGCCCAAAAGCATGACACAAATAGGGTGTGAGACAAATCCTAATAGGCAACCACCCAAAGATTTTTACCTAACAGTTATTGAATATATATATGGCAGACAATGAGTAAAATGAAGTAATAAACAAGGGATTACTCAAAGTAAATGGTCCTACAGTTTCAATTACATCATTTACATTTAACAATTTAACCAAACTATTACAAATACAAGCAACCCTATGGGTAGTTCTCATAACCGAACCGCTCTGGTTCAAATTACAATAAGGATATATCGAAGACTCTCTGAGGAAGCACTCACCAACAATTCCCCTTGTGTTCTCATGTAAATTAAAGACTCTCTGAGGAAGCACTCACCATCAATTCCCCCTATATCCCTTTAAAGGTAAACTATAGACACTCTGAGGAAGTACTCAACTTCAATTCCTATTGTGGTCTCATTACGTATCTATGGAAACTCTGAGGGAGCACTCAAAGTCAATCCCCCCTATGGTCTCGCAGCGTGATAATTATAACAGACTCTCTAGGAAAGCCCTTAACGTCAATTTCCCTTATGGTCTCACTACACCAGGTTCCCGCATCCTCGTGTAAAGAAATCATGCACAAGGATAATCAGCAGCCAAAGTAAACTTTGAGGTACTACTTGGCTAATTATCTACAAGGCATATAACATCATATCAGATAAAATAATCACTCCATCCCAACAACACTAGGAATGGAAACAAAAAGCCTACTGGCAAAGCCAGACCAAATGATCAAAATCAAACAAACATGGGAAAACACATACATAGCATTTCAATTAACCATATTCACAATCAACAATATGCATTTAAACATACAAGGCATAACATATATTAATAGGGTTAAGATCCCTAAACATGAAATACCCCTAATGATGGTATTAGGCACTTTTTCACATATAAATCAAAGACTAACTACGGAAAGGCACAAACCACCTACCTCAATGTTGTATGATCGATATACGTGAGCCTCGGGCCTTGAATCTCCCTAGACTGTAGATACACAAAAATATCTAAAACGTTAAACCGATTATATCTCACAAGAGAGAAGAAATCAAGAGATGAGGCTCTAGAAGAAGGAAGAGCTTACCGTGGAAATTCCAACTCAATTTACGGTAGTCAATTCGGAGAACGGACGGCGAGTCGGGGGCTCAGAGAAGAATCAGTGGTCTCATTCGCTCCTGGAAGAGACGAACCTAGAATAAGATCTTTTTGTGAATGAGACACGACCCCAGTCCGTTTAATGAAATAAAAAGAAAGTACACAATGTGTTCTTCAAGGGTACACAACATGTACTTTCTTTAACTGGCATCCACCTTAGGCAGTCTCTAGGTCACCCCACACATCCATGTGTTCGGCCATTACATGGTCAGCACATAGCTACCCGTAGCAACCGAGTACACAGTGTGTACTCCAAAGTACACGGTGTGTACTCCTAAAATTTTCAAATTCTCTTCTTTTCCTAAAAAACATCCAGAAATGAAATTCATGCCTAAAAAGAAGATTCAAGTTCTTAAAAATCATTCTATATAACAATTGTTTTTCATGTCGATATATATATATACATATGTAATTTTATTCCACATTCATAATTTTATCTCATATTCTTACATGTTTTTCTTGCACAACCAAAACATGTAACGATTGTTTAGTATATTGATTTGTATATATATATATATTATTAAATAACATAAAGTCGGAAATTAATAAATCCCTTATATATTTATAAACAATAAATTTATATTCTAGGTTAAAGAAAAGTTTTCCATAATTCATGTATATATATAAAAATGACAAGGAATTTGTATTACACAATATCGCAGAATAAAATTCATGTTATTCAAGACTTTGATAAAAATATAAGTTTCTAACATGAATCAAAACTTAGTTTTGATAAACATAAAATAAGTTTTCCAAAAGAACACAATTCATTTTATCACACCGCTCTGTTTAAGATCATGATTTGATAAATAAAAATATTAAATTTGAACATATAATTGGATAATTAAAATTATTAAAATACCACAATTTATAGAAGTAGAAAAATAAATCCTCAATGACAGAAAATTTCATAGCGAAGCCCAATACTAAAGAAAATATGTGTTGTATAAGATTTAACATAATTTTCATAAAACATAAATTATGTACATAAATGAATAAACTAATGTAATATTTATGAATTTGAACATAATTATGTATGTAAATCCCCTTAATTAGATTTTCAAAAACACAAAATATAAATCATATAAACAAAAGTATCCCTTACAGATCATAATAAAAAAAATAGCAAAGAAAATAATTTGTAAAATGACTTTAAATTCACCCTTACACAACTTAAATTAAAATTTGAAATTAAATATTCATAGATAAAATCTGTTCAATAAATTATATAATCTCCTTATTTGATTTTCAGTAGAAAAATATAAGCAAACCATTTACCTTACCTCAGAGAAATGACCGAACATCACTTATTCCAATTTGAACACACAAGAACACAAACATAAAAATAAAGAAATCATCACACTACTGAGACATGTGTGCAATAGGTAGTGTAGAACTCAGAAAAGGAAAAAGTAGAGAAGCAGAATGGGTCTTCCATTTATAGACTCAATTCATAGAGCTTGCAGTGCAATATTGAGTTTAAAATATATCAATTCATTTATGAAATTAGAAAATGTGGACAGATTCAATTTAATAAAAGTAGTATAGGGATAGTTTCTGGAAAACGCACACAAATTGAGAACACAAACAATTCCAATATAGAATATACAATTTGTATAATCAAACACCAGATAAAACATATTCATCCAAAGAATAAAAACAATACAAAATTGACCGATTCATCATAAAATGAAGTTAACATGACAGTCAAAACAAAAATTTGTAGACCAAAACAAAACACTTGTTTCTCACAGTCTAATCTAAAACAGAAAACAAAGTAGGATGAAAGGTGACGAAAAATCTGGTAAATGAAGAACAGATATATAGATGAAGTAGAGAAGAAATGGACGTGCAGATTGATCGTGCTGTCATGACACGTCAAATTGGTTATGATTTGAATATAAATTTATAGTCTAGGATAGACCCTAGGTCGTCTCTCAAGGAGCGTTGGTGGGTTTAGAGTGTGCATTTTTAATAAGAAGTACTTTAAATATGGGGTGGTTTTGAAAATAGTTTTAGGATGAAATGAATTAATTAAAAAGTTTAATAGTTGGAAAGAAAAGGTGGTTTTAATTAATTATGATATAAAAGGGGTTCATTTTGAGTTCACTGCACACAATTAAATCTCATTGTTCTTGGAGATTAATTAAGGTTTGATGTAAGTCTTGGGTTGAAATCAATCAGAATCCTGATTACTTTCCAAGAACTTATATCAAAGCACATTAAGCCAAACCTTGACATAACAATCCTATAGACAAGGTCCAGATCAAATGAATGGTATAATATCTTCCAAAACAAATTAAAATCTCAAATAAGTGTGGAATAAAATGATTCTTGTGTTGTCCAATCGGAACAACACAAGTCACACACTCAAAACTTCGCACTGATCGGTTAAAAGTAAAGAGCATTTCATTCGGTTAAATCAAAAAAAGATAAATCAAAGTAAGATACTTCTAAATGAAATGTTTCCAACCCAAAATAAATCAAACCAGTTGTAGTACAAGTGTCAGAACTCCCTTTATACGTGTGTATCTCCCTCACAATGAATTCTCACCATTTAGCTCGAAATCGGGAGGAGGAGGAAGCTCGAGTGGAACTCCTTCTTCATTATTGACCCCCCTATGCGGATAGGGGCCTTCAGAACTTCTAGGATGAGGAGGAGACTCCTCTAGGACTCCAAAATGTCAGAGCTTCACTTCTTGGCCGAACTTTCAAATGGGGAGCCCAAGGTTCCATTTTATAAGAAAATGGGAAGGTGGTTTTGAGCACACCGAATTCTTAAAACCTCTATTCACATGTGTTTCGACCTCTAGACAGCCTTATCTTGATTTGGAAAAAATAAAAAAGTCATATCCCCACCTCTTGGATGTCTACACCGAAGTTTTGTCATAATTTAGACAACTATATCACGAGATATGAACAGATCACAACACACCACTTTTGACTTCGTGTAGATTCGGTGTGCTGGACAGATCAGATCAGTTGGGCCACTAGATGGATGAATGAGTCTTGGGTTCCTTCATAATAAATGTATCCTAATAAAATTTTTACAAGCCCAAAAAATATCATCCCAATTGGATTCATGGTCTAGAAGAAGTGTGCGTATTAACCCACTAGTGTGCTTGGATCCTGCGCAGTTTGGCCCATTTTTCTTGGACTTCATCATGGGTCCTCTAAATCACCTTCACCTTCAATGAAATTGTCAAAACAAGTAACATTGGAATTTTCAACAGTGATAAACAAAAAATAAATGATTTATACATGGAATAAAATTTGTTTTTATTTTTATAATTTTCAATATAAAATAAGTTTAGCATAGTGGTGTAAGGGTGAAAATGAAACAGTGAATCGCGGTGCGATCACACCCCCACACCTAAACATTTTCACTCCTAGGAAAAGTCACAGATCCAAATAAAATGATGCATATATATATTCCCAAAAACATGAATATTTAACATTTGAGGGAATTTTAATTCATTAAAGTAATGTGATCAATGCACGAACCACACTAAGGAGTTCTTCCTAGTGAAAATGAAAAAAAGATGTCTCATAAATAATATCACAATGAAATTCAAAGAGATTCGTGACACGAACATGAGCAAGAAATTAAAAAGTAAACCATTCCACTAACTCTACATGTGTGTGTGTGTGAAAACCATTCCATGATATTCTATCCACTTTCTATCCAATAAATATTGGTTATTTTAACATTATTCAGCTTTTATTGATTTTTTTTCACTGAACATGTCCTATATCCTTTGCAATCATATTTAAAGACCCACTCACTTAAGCATTCCCAGAAGTCAAACCATAAGCTTCCGACCTAGATGTCCCATATGTTGTACATTTCATCACTCCCCTCATTTATTATTTTTTTAGAAGCTTCATTTGGAACAAATATCACACTCATCTTTCAACCCTTGTTTGATCTCCTCACGACACTAATTGCAATAGTTATAATAAGATCGAAGGTTTAGGAGAAGTGGGTTTTGACTTTCCCAAGACACAACCCAATTTTTTTAAGGTGTGCAACAGTCAGATATCAGGCACACACGCATAGGTAAATCTGGTACAGTAATGAAATAGATTGGATAAGGAACAAACATTTGGAAATATCATTTAAAGCTGAAAAATATTAACCTAAAATATATTTACCTTCTAGTAAGTAAGAAATATTCACACTTTGTGGTTTGTTGAAAAAATGTATGGAGATATTAGTGACACAGTTTTCCCAAAAACTACTCACACAAGGGGCACCAATCATCTCAAATGTTTCATAGTGATACAACCATTTATATCATTGACAGAAAACCAATCCACTAAAAATCACTCCATGATGTTAACTTCATACAAATATTCTTTTTCGCCATTCTTTATGGTATTTTTACTTTCTCCCCCTTATGGTCACCAAATCATGGAATTTTGAAATTTTTTATGGGGGAAAAATGAAAATACAATAAAGAAGGCGAGAAAGAGAAGAAAGAAGAAAGATAATAAAAATCCTAATGAACTCAACAAGATGAGGAAAAGTAAAAATACTATAAATATGGTTAAAAAGAGAAGAAATAAAAAAATGATGAAAATTCCTATCTAACCCAGGAATGTACCCATCCCCCCACACCTATAATGTGCAGTGTCCTCACTATAATAATTGAGAAGGTGAGAAGGAAGGATAAAACCTGGTGTGTTTCACTGGTATATTGCTTCTTGAACACGGAGTTCCTCCATTGGGAACTCTGGAAGGGCTTCGTGGAAGTGCTTCAACCGCTGCCCATTGATAGTGAAGGTTTGCTTGGTTTCTTCATTTTGAACATGAACAACACCAAATAGAGATACATTAATAACAGTGTATGGGTCAAACCAGTGGGAATGAAGATTACCAAGATGCAAATTAATCCTTGCATTATAAAGTAGGACCTTCTTCCCAATGTGGAATTGGCGATGAACTATAAGACAGTCGTGGGCAGCCTTGGTTCTCTCCTTATAAATCCTGGAGTTTTCATATGCATCTCTTCTCATTTCCTCCAACTCCTGAATCTGCAAATTCCTTTGAGAACCTGCACCATAAAGATTAGAATTGCATTGTTTGATGGCCCAGTAGGCCTGGTGCTCAATCTCAACAGGCAGGTGACAACTCTTTCCAAACACAAGACGATATGGTGACATTCCAATGGGAGTTTTGAAAGCAGTATGGTAGGCCCATAATGAATCATCAAGTTGAATACTCCAATCTTTTCTATTGGGTTGAACTATTTTCTCACAAATCTATTTTATCTATCTATTTGAACCCTCGGTTTGACCATTGGTGTGTGGATGATATGCAGTAGACACTCTATGACCGACCACATA
Source organism: Viscum album (assembly GCA_963277665.1). NCBI lineage: Eukaryota > Viridiplantae > Streptophyta > Magnoliopsida > Santalales > Viscaceae > Viscum > Viscum album. Next base: position 255,312,924 of record OY728156.1, on the reverse strand, counting down.
CCAACGTAGAAGTGATTGCATTGTTCAGTTGCAGAAATGAGAACCCTGGTCACTAATGATGAACCTAGGTAAGCCAAACCTATAGAAGATTTGGGTTCTCAAAAATTTTACAACTACCTTAGAATCATCATTCCTTGTAGCTCATGCCTCTACCCATTTTTACACGTAATCAACTGCCATAAGAATATACAAGTTTCCAAGAATTGGGAAATGGACCCATAAAGTCAATGCCCCAAATATCAAAAATGTCATGAAAGAGCAACGGTTGTTGTGGCATTTCATTTCTTTTAGAGACATTCCCCATTCTTTGACAATGAGGACAAGATTTGAAAAAAACATGGTTATCTCGAAAAAGTGTTGGCCAAAAGAGGTCAGAATCAAGGACCTTGAAAGCAATCCATTGGGGACCAAAGTGCCCCCCACAATCAAGAGTGTGGCAGAATCTAAGGACAGACTGAAAATCGCTATCAGGAACATGCCTAAGGACTTGATTGCCACATGTGTTCCAGAGGTAGGGGTCATCCAAAATGTACCAATGAGACTCATGTTTTAGATGACTAGCTTGGTTTTTATTGAAATCAGTAGGAATGAAAGATGCTAGCAAATAATTTACAATTTCAGCATACTAAGGAATAACATCTTGCACTCGGTACAATTGCTCATCGGGAAACATATCATTTGCAGGAATACAGGGCGATGAGTCAATGTATGAGGATGGTGGAATCCTACTGATATGGTCAGCCACCACATTCTCTGGTCCTTTTTTATCTCTAATTTCTAGATTAAATTCTTGAAGGAGGAGCATCCAGTGAATGAGATGTGGCTTGGCTTCCGGTTTCTTAAAGAGATACCGGAGGGCTGCATGGTCTGAGAACACAATGACTTTGGACCACAAAAGGTATGACCTAAATTTTTCCAAGGAAAATACATTGGCAAGAAATTATTTTTCAGTTGTGGTGTAGTTTTCTTGGTCAGGTTCCAAAGTATGTGAGGCATAGGCAATGACATGTGGAGCTGGATCGACCCTTTGTGACAAGACTGCCCCAACTGCATAGTTAGAGGCATTACACATGAGCTCAAATGGTAAATCCCACCGAGGTGGTTGGATTAGTGGGGGTGACATGAGACTCCATTTTAACTTATTAAAAGATTCCTCACATTCTTTATCAAAAACAAATTTCTTTTCTTTTTGGAGTAATCGGGAGAGGGGGAGTGCAATTTTACTAAAGTCACGAATGAAACAATGGTAAAATACAGAATGACCTAGGAAAGACCACACATCCCATACATTTTTTGGGAATGGTAGGGAAGAAATGAAATCCACTTTTGATTTATCTATTTAGATACCATCCTCAGAAATGACATGTCCCAAAACTATACCTTGTCGCACCATGAAATGGAATTTCTCATAATTTAATGCAAGATTATTTTCAATACATCGACGTAGGACTGAACCAAGACTAATCAAACATACATCAAAAGAATATCCATAAAAAGTGAAATCATCCATGAATACTTCCATGAAATTCTCCAGGTAATTGAAAAAAAATACTAACCATGCATTGTTGGAAAGTACCCAGAGAATTGCACAGACCAAATGACATCCTTCTATAGGCAAATGTGCCAAAGGGTCAAGTGAAGGTTGTCTTTTCCTGGTCCTCAGGGAAAATATGGATCTAAAAGTATCCAGAATATCCATCCAGGAAACAATAGTGGGACTTACCTGCTAGCCTCTCTAGAATTTGGTCAATGAATGGAAAAGGGAAATGGTCCTTTCTAGTGTGTTGGTTTAGTCGGCGATAGTCTATACAGACACGCCAACTATTCTACACACGAGTTGGAACCAATTCATTGTTTTTATTTTTGATTACTATAAGGCTAGTTTTTTTGGGAAATACTTGAATGGGACTGACCCATTGGCTGTCAGAGATGGGGTAAATGATTCCAGCAGCCAATAATTTTGTTACCTCATTTTTCAAAACTTCTAGGAGGTTTTGGTTCAGTCGACATTGTGTCTTCCTCACTGGGTTATCCTCATCATTTAATAAAATATAATGTATACAAATTGATAGTCTAATACCAGGAATGCGAACAAGTGTCCATCCCAAATCTTGTTTATACTCCCTCAAAAGTCCAAGAAGCCGCAATTCATGCTCAGGAGGGAGTGAACTAGCAATGATGATGAGCAACTTGTTTCCATTCTCAAGATATGAATATTTTAAATCTTGAGGTAGTTTTTTAAGTTCCAATTTAGATGGATTTTGGATTGATGGGAGTGTGTGTGAAAGTGAGAGATCACTAATCTCATCTAACTGCTCAATGGTATCATCCTCAATAGAGGAATGAGATTTTACAAGCTTAATAGTATCATCGATGGTCAGTGGATCCTCAGTGTTCAAGAAATTGTCAATTAATAAACATGCATGACACTTTTATATACCACTAAAACAATTGATGCTTGATTCATTACCTAGAATTTCAATTAATGAAGAAAACTCAGAAAGGGGATCAGGGGAATGAAATGAAGTTTTTTTCAATAGAAGGGAGTACATCTATAGAATTAACAGAGAGAGAAGAATTCTCTTCTGAGGGGTGCTTCATAGCATAAATGATGTTGAAATGGACTATGTCACCACCAAATTCCATAGATAATGTACCATTGTGGACATTAATTATGGTTTTGGCGGTTTTCAAGAAGTCTCTCCCCAATATAATCAGGGAATGTTTATTCATCCTATCATCCTCCATTTTAAGCACATAAAATTCAGTAGGAAAAATTAAATTTTGAACCCTCACAAGAACATCCTCTAACACACCAGAGGGGTGTGCGGTACTTCGGTTGGCCAGTTGAACAATAATTCCAGTGGGTTTTAGTTTCCCAGCCTACAATGTAGAGTAAATGGAGTGCAACATCACATTTATAGAGGCACCTAAATCAAGAATAGAATTTGAAAAAGATTACTCCCCTATGGTGCATGGAATTGAGAATGTTCCAGGATCATTGCACTTGGTGGGAAGTGATGGCTCTATCGATGGTGAAACATTCCTCCCTAATCTCACTTTCTCATCACCTCAAAGTCGCCTTCAGTTTGTACACATCTCCTTTAGAAACTTGGCGTGTCGTGGAATTTTCTTCACAGTATCAATCAATGGGATGTTAACCTGAACTTTCTTGAAAATTTCCAATATTTCCTTATCAAGTTCAGTTTCCTTTTGTTTTATTGGTTGGGTGTCCCTTTGAGGAAATGGAAGAGGAATTGTTGGGGTAGGTGACTCAACAATATACACACTCTTTCCTTTGAAAGGGCTTCTCTCAGGACAAGGTTCTACAACATTTTTAATGGTTGGGATGGAGGTGTCCTCTGGAGGGGGTGACTCTAATAGAGGATTCGTTTTAATTTCTAGTTGTTTTCCACTCCTAAGGGTGATGGCACTAACATTTCCTTTATCCCTAGGGTTAACTACTGGTTGAGAGGGAAGTTTACATGAACTGTGACTTTGAATTTCACCCACTGAGTTAGCTAGTTGGCCTAATTGGGTTTTTAGGTCTTGTATGGTTGCATGGGGGTTTGTTGGAATTGGAGATTGTTGGCAGCCATTTGTTTCATCATATCTTCTAGGCTAGGATCAAGTTTTGAAGGGGGTGGTTGGAAAGTCCTTTGGGGTGGCTGAGGATTTCTGGGTGGTGGTGGTGGATGACTACTCTGCCCCGGTTGGTTCTATTTTTGTTGAGGTTGGTTTGAATGTCCCCTTGCCTACAGGCTTGGTTCTCCTTCCACCTAGGGTTGTATGGATAGTAAGGTTCTTGCCTAAAGGGTCGGTTATAGGGGAGTCTTGGAAATATTTCCTCACAAATCTCAGATGTTTCCCTCAATTGAGGACATTGGTCAGATTAGTTGGTGTTAGAAAAACATATACCACAATGGGTGGGAGGAGGAGATTGGGATTTCCTTTGGGAAAGAACAAGTTGTCGAAGAAGGGAACTTACCTCTTTGAACTTTGTGTCCACCTTCTTCTCGAATTCAGTACTTTGTACCTCATGGACACATCGAATCGGTACATTAGACCTTGAAACAAATTGTTTTGTGTTTTGCACCATGTTCTCAATCAGGTTTCTTGTAGCAATTAGGGTCTTATCAACTAGCACACCACCTACAGCAACATCGATCATATTTCGATCAATAGGGATTAAACCTTCATAAAAATATTGAATTAAAATTCGATCACTTATTTGGTGGTGTGGGAAACTTGAACATAACCTTTTAAAGTATTCCCAATATTCATGTAATGTTTCCCCTTGAGATTGTATTATCCCACAAATTTCTTTACTTATTGTTGCAGTTCGAGAGGCTGGGAAATATTTTTCAAGAAAAAGGTGTTTCATGTTCGCTCATCCTCTTATCGGGGAATTAACATAATATAACCAATCTTTTGCTGTGTCTTCTAATGAAAAAGGAAATTCCCTTAACTTTACTTGTTCTTCATCCACATTTGCAGGTTCTAATTTAGAACACACAATGTGAAATTCTTTTAAATGATTGTGTGGATCCTCTCCATGAAGTCCATGGAATCTTGGTAATAGATGAATTAAGCCAAATTTTATTTCAAAATTGGGTGCTTCGCCTTGTAATTGAATATAGGTGGGCTGGATATCAACATCAGGCAAGGTTAGTTATTTTAGTTTTCAATTATTTTCCACCATGTTATTAACATTAATTTCAGTTTTAATGTGGGTTCCTGAATAAGAAGAAAAAGGATCAAGATGAGTGTTGATGTTTTGTGCGTCCTCCTTTACAGGTTCCTCTTGTGTATCTTGGGGTCACTAATGTAGGATCCTCTCTGGTTCGGGTTCAAAAGGTTGTAAGTCTTCCGGAGTAGAACGAATCATGAAAAGATCCTACACAAGAAATGAATTAGAACAAAGAAATAAATATAAAGTTAGAAGATAAAACAAACAAACTTTCACAAAATTTACTAAAAAAATTATCAAAACACACACTAAAACCAAAGCGCACCCCAACAACGATGCCAAAATTTGACCGTGCTGTCATGACACGTCAAATTGGTTATGATTTGAAGATAAATTTATAGTCTAGGGCAGACCCTAGGTCGTCTCTCAAGGATAATTGGTGGGTTTAGAGTGTGTGTGTTTAATAAGAAGTACTTTAAATAGGGGTGGTTTTGAAAATAGTTTTAGGATGAAATGACTTAATTAAAGAGTTTAATAGCTGGAAAGAAAATGTGGTGTTAATTAATTATGTGATAAAAGGGGTTGATTTTGAGTTCACTAAACACATTTAAAGCTCATTTTCCTTGGAGATTAATTAAGTTTTGATGTAAGTCTTTGGTTAAAATCAATCGAAATCCCGATTACTTTCCAAGCTCTTATATCAAAGCACGTTGAGCCAAACCTTGACATAAAAATCATATAGACAAGGTCTAGATCACATGAATGTTATAATATCTTCCAAAAAAATTGAAATCTCAAATAAGTGGGGAAGAAAAGTATTCTTGTGCTATCCAATCAGAACAACACAAGTCACGCACTCAAAACTTCGCACCGATCAGTTAAAAGTAAAGAGCATTTCATTCGGTAAAATCAAACAAAGATAAATCGAAGTAAGATAATTCTAAATGAAATGTTTCCAAACCCAAAATAAATAAAACCAATAGTAGTAAAAGTTCCAGAACTCCCTTTACATGTGTGTATCTCTCTCACAATGAACGCCCACCGTTTAGCTCGACATCGGGAGGAGGAGGAAGCTCAGGTGGAACTCCTTCTTCATTCTTGATCCCCCTATGAGGATAGGGGCCTCCAAAAATTATAGGATGAGGAGGATACTCCTCTAAGAATCAAAAATGGCAAATATTCACTTCTTGTCCGAACTTGCAAATGGGGAGCCCAAGGTGCCATTTTGTAGGAAAATGGGAAGGTGGTTTTGAGCAGACAGAATTCTTAAAACCGCTTGTCACGTGTGTTTCGGCCTCTAGACAGCCTTATCTCGATTTGGAGAAAATAAAAAAATTGTAGACTCATCTCTTGGATGTCTCCACCAAAAGTTTGGCATAATCTGGACACCTATAGTATGAGATATGGACAGATCACAACACACCACTTTTGACTTCGTACAGATTCGGTGTGCTGGACAGATTAGGTGGGTTGGACCACTATATGGCCGAATGAGTCTTGGATTCCTTCATAATAAATGTATCCTAATAAAATTTCGAGCATCCCACAAAATATCATCCCAATTGGATACATGGTCTAGTAGTAGTGTGCGGATTAATCCACTGGTATGCTTGGATCCTGCGCAGTTTGGCCCATTTTTCTTGGACTTCATCATGGGTCCTCCAAATCACTTTCACCTTCAATGAAATTGTCAAAACAAGTAACATTGTCATTTTCAACGATGATAAATAAAAAATAAATGATTCATACATGGAATTATTTTTTTTGTTATTTTTATAATTTTCAATTTAAAACAAGTTTAGCATAGTGGTGTAAGGGTGAAAATGAAACAGTGAATCGCAGTGCGACCACATATCAATGTTAGTCGAGATTGATAAAGGATTTAGACAAAAACAGAAACCTACTTCACCTAGATATCCAAAGAACTGAACCCCAACATAACCCAAGATGAACCCTAACCACGAATATCTATCATTGGTGTTGGGATCTGACTTACCCGAACTCCACCTCGACTACAGTTGATGCTGCTTAGAGTGCCTCCTCCTAGCTCGGCAGCTCGACTTTGACCCTTCCCTCAGCGTTGGCCTGTGCGACTCACGTGACTCCTCTTGTTGAAGTGGCACGTCACGACTCAAACAACTACCCGTGGCCCACTAAAACCCTAATGGTGAACACCTCACCGCAGCGATTTCGAACCCCCGAAAACCCTCGATCCCTAGTGTGACCAGACTTCCCCCCACCCGTAACCACATTTCCTTTTCTCTATTTTTTATTTCAATATTATTATATATGTAATTTTTTTTAATAAACTTCATAAAAGTTATCATAATATTATAAGTTTAATTTACACATTAAATGTTATAAAATAATTTTATAACCTAATAATATTTTATATAAAAAATAATATTCATTTTATTAATACATTTACTAAAAACATTATATTTTCATAATAAAACATTTTATTTTGAATATTCAATATTCATTTACTAAATTATACTATTTTAAATTTTTAATAGATTGAAAATATTAATAATACATTTTTTGTAGTTGGGGTTTGGCTTAGTGGTAAGCTCCCTGTAATCCTACATGAAAAATGGGGGTTCAAAACCCATTGGGCGCAGGTACTGTAGAAGTACTGTAGCAGCGAAGACACTGTAGCGGTGACAGGACATTGTAGCAGTAGCAGGAACTATGTGGTACTGTAGTAGGCAGGTACGCTAGCATTACTATTCATAGAATGGGGCTTGGGCCAAAATATTTGGGCCTACGGGCCATGTAATGGGCTATATTCCCACTGGGCCTTCAGGCTATTTAATGGGTCTCCCTCTACTATGTTTAAAGAGGACTTTGCTTTTCTTTAATAATAAAAATGTGGCTTCAGCCCCAACCTTTTAAAAAAAATTAATAATACATTTTTTTGACTTACATTAGATTAAGATAATGCTACTTAAATAACTTTTTCTGTGAAATGATTTTTGAAAATCGGGCATACATGGTTGTAATTAGGGTGAAAAATGTGGTTCAATAAGATCAAAATAATTTTTTGATGAATAGTAACTTTACCCTTTGGAATAGTAATTTTACCTCGATGAATGGTAACTTGACCAATGGAATACTTCCCTCACCTAAGGAAGTATAAATATGTTTTAGTCATCTTAAGTGGTAATATGATATATCTATATCATAGTATAAGTAAATAAATATTTTAGAAATTATTAGTTAAGTGTTAATATTTTATTTATTTTATTTAATTTAAAATTAAATTTATTTTTATAAAATGGCCTTCATTTTTGAATTCTACATGTCGAAAAATGGTTAGGGTGAATTTTTAAGATTTTTCTAGAAAGGTGGATTTTTTCAGTGAATAGTAAAAATACAGTTTTGAGTTTTCTGTAAGTTTAATGACATCATAGCTATGTAATAATGATGTAATCATGATGTAATGATGATTTAATCATGATGTAATCGTGATGTAATCCTGATGTAATCGTGATGTAATAGTGATGTAATCGTGATGTAATCGTGATGTAATCATGATGTAATTATGATGTAATCATGATGTCATCGTGATGTAATCGTGATGTAATCGTGATGTAAAAATGATGTAATCATGATGTAATAATGATGTAATCCTAATGTAATAATGTTTTTAGACTCTTAAGGATTAAAATATGATATGAGGTGTCTCAAGTGGCCATTACCATTGGAAAATATCATGGGTAAGCCTGTGGTTTTGCAAATTACACTAATAGGGTGCCTTTGGAAATTAATAAAATATTCCCTCACTTTTTCTATAAATATCCACACATTCCTTTATTTCCCTTCATTCCAAAATCATTCTACACAAATTTTTTATTGTATTACCTCCCAAAGATTCCTTCAAATGTGTCCTCAATCCCCGAAGGTCTCGATCTTAGAGTTTTAGAAGTTACTCTTTAAGGTAAGAGAATTCTCAAACTTTTATTTTCCTTTCAAGTTCTATTTTATGTGGTATGTCTTTCAAATTTCCATATTATGTTCTTATTTCCATTTTATTCTATCTCTCAACTATATTATGAGTCTTTTATGAATGGGTGACCCATTTCCTTCTCTTTTTAATGTTTTTTAAAACTATGTTGCATAGCCGTTATGCTACAGAATTTTCGTCTCAAAATCTCTATTTTTCTCAAGAAATTATTTTATTTTATTTATGTGAATACTCAAACCTATTTCATTTCTAGGGGTATTCATCAAGACATAAAAATTATTTATTTGATTCTATAATTAACATACATAAAAATCTTATTCTCTTTCCATGGCTTATAAATGACATAATGATCATGTTTTTGAGGAATTTTTAAAATGCTGTGATTTTGATATGAAACTCATTTCTTTTATTCTCTTTGGGTTATTTATGAAATGTTTGATTATGCTCTATGTGGATCACATGAATATAAATAAATATTAAGGGTGTGTCCTAATAGCTCTCCAATTCACTGGGTAAATAAATTAATCCCTAGAGATGACAAGTTTTATGATACCTTGGTAAATAACCTCGGTAAATTTTATGAAACCTTGGGGATGGACCTTGGTGATATGCTTATTAATGTCTAAATTAAATGTTGGAGCCACATTTTCAAGTTATGATTCATGTTATTTTTATTATGATATTCCTCTTTTTTCATTGCTCTTGTATTTATGTATTTCATCAAGTTCTAATTGATATCATAAGTAAATGGTTTCCCTTATTTACCCTTATTGGGCCTTCTACTCATCCTCTCCTTTGATGTATGTCCTCAGGTTATGAGATGTAGTAATTGTACATAGGATGAACCTATTATGAATCCTTACAATTAGATTAGAAGAATGACTTATGTTTTCATGTATTATGCACCTTATTTCCAAGACTTTAAACTTTAAAGATCCTCTGTTTGTAAAATGTAATGAAAAGATATATAATAAAAATGCGACATTCCATAGTTGGTATCAAAGTATAGTTTAGTTATTTGGGAAAATTAGGATATGAAAACTTTAGGAAGAACCCTACAAAAGTTTAAATATAGGAAAAATTCCTGATATTTTTATGAAATATTTAGTAAGTGGTTTCCGAACAAATAAGTCTATGTATGGATACGAACAAGTGGATGTGGCTCTCGCACAGTTGTACCTAGGAGTAAAACAGGAAAACACTACTTTGAGCTAGACCCGAAGGAGAACTGGTGCACAACAACGGGCCTTGTTTCACTCCTAGTTTGAGAATCTCGGTGTAAGAAACCTGTTTTTGGCTACAAAGGACTTTGGAATATTCTTGATGTTATTCCATAGCAGTGCCCTCAAACGACGTGCGGTTCCGAGCCCTGGTGTGGCCGGAATTAAACTTTCAGTGCGTTCACACTGTAAACGCCAAATAAATGGGTTAACTCCTAAACAGTGTTTCGGATTAGAGATCTGAGTGTACGGATGGGTCCAGAATGGGGTGTTTACCCTAGGAAAGACATAAAACATGTCGGCACATCACGTTTGGACCCCTCGCTCGCTTCCAGAACGTTAAACGGGTAAATTAATTAATTAATTAATTCGTTTAATGGATAAACTCAAGTATCTCTTAAACGGTGGCTTGGATTGGAAAACCAAGGGAACCGTTGAGTTCGGAGCATGTCGTTTACCCTAGGAGGGGTGTAAGTTTCGCGGGCGCGGGTCGTCTGTGAAAAATGACCCTAGGGGCATTTTCGTAATTTAGAGGCCTCAGACGTTGAGTTTAATAACTTTTGAATGGGGTATCAGATTAAAACTCCGAGACCGCCGTTGTGCTCAGGAGGCGGTGTTTACCATAGGAATGGCCTAAATTCGACTGCGTTTGGGGTTTCGGATGCGGATTTAATTTGGGATGAGTTTTTAATTAAGGGATTAATTAATTTCCCTTATTTAACCCATCTCTCCCCCCCCCCTTCTTCCTCCCCTCTCCACTTCCCTAGAAGAATCTCTCAAGGAGGAACTCCTCCTCTCCTCCACCTCTCCGGCGAGGTGCGACAGCTCCGGCGAGGCGCGGCAGCTCCGGCGGATCGTCGCGAAGCGTCGGGCTACACCCCTGTAGGATCGTGTGTTTATTATTTTAAACTCCAGCACATTCTTTGAACCCATTTATATGTTTCGAATTTCTGTTTAATTTCTGAGAAAATCCTATGGTTGCGTAGTACTTTTTATGATCTTTCTGACACTTGTTTCGGGTTGAATTTCTGAGTCCCGAGCTGCCCGCAGCGGTCCGGTGAAGTTTGCAGGTTTTCCGGTGGTTTGAAGTTTTCCGGCCGGTTTTGAGGGTTCCAGCGGTTTGGCAGTAGCGTGAGGCATCGGCTTTAGGCGGTGAGGCCGAGCGCGGCGGAGTGAGCTCCCTTCAGCGGAGGCAGCCGCAGGCTTCGAAGGCTCGGCGAGCAGGGTCGCCGGCTGGAGACGGCGAGCGGGCTGCGGGAGCGCGAGCAAGCTGGGGGCGACGGTGGCTCACGGTCTAGGGGGATGCTGAGGGCGTCGACGCGTGTGGGTGAGTGAGGCGGTCTGGGGGGCGTGTTGCGGAGGAGCGGCTGGCCGGGTGGCCGACCGGTTCTGGAGTCGCCAGACCACCAGGGACCCTGGTGGAAGAGGAGACCCGCTATTGCGGGTCTCTGCTGGAGCTGACCTGCAAAAGCAGGTTAACAAAAAAAGAGAAAAAAAAACGGAGAAAAGAAACGCGTGGGAGAAATCTCCCTTAATTGGAGAGAGAATCGCCATATATATATATATATATATATATATATATATATATTGATTTTAATAATTATAAAAATGTTATAATTATTAAAACGCTGAATCGAGCGTAACTTCCCCGTGCGTCGTCCAAATCATGCGCCGTCAGTGGAAGTGTGCCTCTGTTTTCAATACGGTCTGTTTAAGACCAACTTTGGGTATCTTTCAGTGAATCGTGGAGCGGGTCAATAAAACACCCAAGAAATAATATTATTATTATTGTTAATATTTGGTTTTTCTGAGATAAAACCCCCATACAGTGTCTGTATGACACATCGTCTATGGTTGCGTAGTCCCGACAATGAGACGGTCTTTTTGGGTCAAATATTAGATACTTAATTCGGAGATGAGGCGTTGCCCGCATGGGCCTCCGTTCGAGCTGTACACAGCTTTTTACAAATTTTTCATCGGACGTCCATTCGGGGCGTGCGAGTAGTCATTTCTGGGTGTTTTTCCGAGGTAATTGCAATGGCGCAATCCGACCGCTTTAATTCCGCACGGTGGTGCGGGCCCCACGAGGGTCGTTTGAGCGTCGACGGTGATTTTTCCATCTTTATCATTGGGCGACCGTTTTGGACAAGTGATTAGTCCATCTTGGGTGCTTTTTCGAGAGGACCGCAACGGTGCGATCTGTTTGTTGTGTTTCGGGATCGGGAAGCGGGTCCCACGTAGCACCGCTTGTGTGCGGTGCGCCGAAATGCCCCTTTTTCTCCGGATATGTGATGCACGCATGTGAGTAGTGCTTTTGACGTGTTTTCACAAGGGGATCGCAATGGTGCGATGCACTTGACTGTTTTCGGGGCCGAGGCTCGGGATCATGGGACGTCGTTCGGGCGTGAGGCGGTGTTGGTGACTTGTCCGTCGGATATCCGTTTGAGGCGATTGAGTAGTCTATCTCGCATGTTTTTCCGCGAGGATTACAACGGTGTGATCCGTTTGGTTATGTGGAGCCTCATACGCGATCTTATTAAATATGGAAATGTGAAGGTGCCCTAGGGGCGGTTCTTCTACTGTGTTTGTAGCAGACCCTTGGCGTGTGATCACGTGCACTCCCATGTGAGTGAAGTAATGCTTGAATAGATGTGGGGGGTCGTTCCCCAGTCGTTGAGGTGGAAAGATGGTAATGTTATGTCACGCCTTCGCGTTGACATTGGGTGTCATGTGCATGATAGCCCTTGGGCTGAAAATAAGGTATACTTTGGGAGTACACGAGAACGCTTGGAGGTATGTGCAGTTTGTACCTGAGACTGTTTGTGCGCTTGGTTGGGGATTGAATTGGGGCCACTCGTCGTGTGGGCCCCAGGTGCATTTCGTGCTCTGCTTTGCGTGCTTTGACCTCTCGCGACGTAGAGGGTCCCTCTGTGCTCGTTTGTTTGACCAGTAGGGTGGAGTTTTTCCCCTGGCTCGGTGCTCGTTGGTTTGAACAGCAGGGTTGAGTGGTCTCCCCCTAGCTTCATTCTCGATGGATCAGCCGATAGCGATGCTAGTGACACCCAGTGATGGAGCAGGCGCTGAACCTCTTTTGGGTGAGTTGTTCTGGAGTTGGGTGGTTGCGCGATACCCACTCCGTGTTCGGTTGGACAGTGTTGTACCCTCCAGTGGAGATGGCCAGAGCAGTTCTGAGTTTTACCCTTCAGTGGGGCTGGGCAGTGGGTTACTCATTGGCTTCTAGGGTCTACCCTCCAGCAGCGACTGGGAAGTGGGTCACCCGACACTCTTAGGGTCTACCCTCCTGCAGAGACTGGGTACTGGGTCACCCAATGCACATAGGGTCTACCCTCCAGTAGAGACTGGGCAGTGGGTCATCCGACGACCTCTTAGGTTCTACCCTCCAGCAGAGACTGGGCAGTGGGTCACCCGATGCACATAGGGTCTACCCTCTAATAGAGACTGGGTAGTGGGTCACCCGACGACCTCTTAGGGTCTACCCTCGAGCGAGGCTGGGAAGTGGGTTTCCCGTAGTCTAGTTCCAGGTCTACCCTCCAGCAATGCTGGGCAGTGGGTCGCCTGTCGACTTATTCTAGGTCTACCCTCCAGCGGGGCTGGGTAGTGGGTCTCCTGATGATGTATTAAGGTCTACCCTCCAGCGGGGCTGGGCAGTGGGTCTCCTGATGATGTATTAAGGTCTACCCTCTAGTGGGGTTGGGCAGTGGGTCACCGGATGATGTATTATGGTTTACCCTCCAGCAGGGCCGGACAGTGGGTCACCCGATATCATATTATGAATCACCCTCTAGTAGGGCTGAGCAGTGGGACACCCGTTGATATTCAAGACTCAGTCCTTTATACTAGGTTAGTCTGTGGCTTTTCTAAATGATTACCAGAGCGGGACCCTTGGTTGTACGGGTCAGTGATGGAACAACTTTGACTTTGAGAAGACCTCTTGACTGCAGGGCAGTGACGAGGTGTGGTTTGACTTTCCCTAGAACTCTCAAGTATGATGGGCGCTTTCCCCACCGAGACGCGTTCTTGTGATGCGATTTAAAATTGTGCGGGCGAGTCAGTGCCGCCCAAAGCGGATAGTGTCGAAGTGCGGTGATTGAGCCCGTTGGCTTGCGGTTTGGGGCAGATGTGTGGGATGCTGGGCATCAATGGAGTTTACTTCTGGGGCTATTGGCTACTCATTTTATTGGGATGAGCTACGGTATGGAGATCCCCTTACGAGTTTTTTCGGGCTTCTTGTAGAGCATATATATGTGTATATACCTTGTTCGAGTACCCACTTCTTGGGCTTGGTTACTCTCCCTCCAGGAGAGGCGAAGACGCGCGGGGTATGCCACGTGCTTTCCGTGTCTAGCTTCTCATGGTTGGATGAGTCTACTCTCCTGCTATAGGTAGCGAAGACTCGATGGGAAGTTCATCTTCTCACCGTTTCCAGCTCCTTGTGCCTGGATGAGTCTACTTCTTTTCTCTTGTTGGGTTGAGCTGGACTCCTTACTGCACTCTCTGTTGTACTCATTTACTTTTTCTGTTCGCTCTACTGCTCACCCTTCGGTACCTCCTTTGTTGCTCCCTCGAGCCTTCGGGGTATCCTACTGAGTATTTTTATACTCACCCCTACTTGGGATTTGCCCGCACTTGGTGTGCCCTTACAGATGACGGACAGGTTGGTTGTGACGTCAGAGGACCTTAGGAGCCGGGAGATTGGACCGCGTGTGGTGGTCGTTGATGGGTTCTAGGTGTGGGACCCTCCCAGCTGTTTGCTATTGTTTTACCTGTTGCCGGGTTGTGGCATTTTTGGTTGGGCGCGTGTTTTTCCCCTTTTATTTTGAGTTTACTTTCAGCTTGTACTTTGTACTGTTTAGAGGTCGATGCACATCTTTGGTTTATTTATAGCAGTTTCCCTTTACTTTACTTGGATTTTCTTTTTACTCTGCACTATTGCATTGAGTGTGATGCGTGTGTGTGTACAGGTTCTTAGGAAAAGGCCTCCCTGAGTTATTGTGCCTTCGACGCTGGTCTCCATCCCCTGGACTATGGAGGCGGGCTTTGGGTAGTTGCGGCTCGATCCCGGGTAGGGTCGAGTCGTGACAAAGTGGTATCAGAGGTGGTTTATTCCTTGGGATGTTGTGCTGACGTCCCTAAAAGAGGAATTGGTTGGGATCTAGGGAAACAACATTAACGTGTCTCGAGAGCGGCTCTCAGGCCAGGGAGTCCAATGATGGTGCGGGGGTTGACGTATCCATTCACCAGGACCTTGATAAACCGCTTGTCGACTCAGCATGCTGAGACACTTGTTGAAGGGAAAATTGGTTTGTGCATCACATAGGATTGAGTCTTTGGCTATCCTTCTTGAGTCAGATCCCCATCCTTGTTATTGGTATATACATATATGCTCATCTGACCGCAGCACTCCATGATAATATTCAGGATGTCTCCGCAAAGACAGCCAACCAAGATACCAGCTTTGGTTCGTGACGATAACCCTGTGAGCTACAAGGCCACGGTCTAGGACCCATCATGCGAGCCCCTTTCTCCAGGTGGGCTGGTAGAAGCACCCCCACTAGTTGAGCAGCAGACAGCTTCAGCAGAGCAGGCTGAGCATGAGCGCAGGTTTAGCCTACTTCGTGAGTTCCAGCAGCAGGGACCGCTGAGGTTCAGTGGTGAGCCAGACCCTCAGGCAGCAGAGGGTTGGCTAGAGACATTGGTTCACCTTTTCAGGCTTGTGCAGATGCCGACAGATCAAAGAGTGGCTTTGGCAGCCGACCCTTTTTCGTGGAGCAGATTGGCGTTGGTGGAGTCTGGTGACTCGGTTTCTTGACAAGTCGTCGCTTTCGTGGGGTGACTTTCGGTTGTTGTTCTGTGAGGAGTTTTTCCCCTCCTACTTGCGCTCCGTTCGGATTCAGGAGCTCCTGCATTTTCAGTAGGGAGGGATGACGGTGGCCGAGTACGCGGCTAGTTTCGCAGACCGTGCACGCTTTTACCCTGACTTGGTCCATGACGACAACTTCCGAGCATGAAAGTTTGAGCAGGGTCTCCGTCGAGAGATTCGTGCTGTCATAGTACCCTTGGGAATTTCCACATATGCCCGGGTGCTAGAGCAGGCAATGGTGACAGAGAGCTTCATGTCACGTTCTAGAGTTGGTGGTGGCAGCAGGCACATTGGAGCCGAGACGTCTGCCGCAGCTTGCGGGTGTCGGCAAGCAGAACCTCGACACAGGTGGCTTTCTGACAACCGAACTCAAGGGCGTGGTCATACACCACAGTGGCACCAGAAGGCATCGGTGCAGCCCAGAGAGATTCGGTGCTATGCTTGCGATGGGCGAGGTCACTTGGCACGGGACTTCCCGACCAGGCATGCAGAGAGCCTCGGGTAGGAAACAGGTGCACCACCACGATGGAGGCAGCGTCGTGATCGGAGTATCGCCCAGAGAGGTGGTTCTAGCAGAGGAGTGGGAGGAACTGGTAGTGCAGGACGACCTTACGGGGTCTTCCCATCACCTCTAGGTGGTCCACGTCAGGCTCCGGGAGCTGACAGTTGGGACCGCGGATAGCCGCGAGCTTTAGATGTCTACGATCCTGGAGAACATGATGTGGTAAGAGGTACACTCTACAGATATTCTACTTTTTTAGTAGAATTTTTAGACTCAGTGTGTGGAATGCTTTCCTCCCTGCTCCTTGCTTGAGGTGTTACCAGGGTGACGCAGGGCGTCGGGTGTAACCCTATGTTGGTAATGAAAAAGGTGTGGGACCTTTTTCTCTAGTCGATGGTGTCGACTCCTTCGCCTTTTGAGCGTGTAAGAGATCCTTGGTTGTGGGACATCGACTGTGGAACCTTGCATGACCAGATATCCTTAGGTGTTTTAACATATGGATATTCTGAAGAAGGGAATCACCGGGCCTTGTTCCAGGTGCGGGCGGTGATTCCAGTCGCGGCATGCGACGTAGAGGTTTGGTCGGGGACGTGAGCTACCCCCCGAGGACCTTCGGACTGTTTGAGACCGTGTAGATGGATGACGATGTTCTCTACCACCTTGCCCTAACCCCAAAGGCTGGTTTGAGTGCATGATGTCTCCCACTTGACTCACCCGAGAAGAGGTGTGCGTGCTCCTATGCACGACATCGGTGAGGCCAGACATCGCATGAACAGATCAAATCCTTTGGTCTGTGTGCGGTGGCGCAGAGCTGTGCATCAGTTCTTCTGGGTACAGGAGAGCCTGGTGCGGGCATAATACCCTGAGTTGTTCCCTGGTTTGGCTTTTCAGGAAGAAAATCTTGAAGGAGGGAATGATGTAAGAACCCTGTTTTTTGCTACAAAGGACTTTGGAATATTCTTGATGTTATTCCAGAGCAGTGCCCTCAGACGGCGTGCGGTTCTGAGCCCCAGTGTGGACGGAATTAAACTTTCAGTGTGTTCACACTGGAAACGCCAAATAAATGGGTTAACTCCTAAACAGTGTTTCGGATCAGAGATCTGAGTGTACAGATGGGTCCGGAATGGGGTGTTTACCCTAGGAAAGACATAAAACATGTCAGCACAGGACGTTTGGACCCCTCGCTCGCTTCCGGAACGTTAAACGGGTAAATTAATTTATTTATTTATTCATTTAATGGATAAACTCAAGTATCTCTTAAACAGTGGCTCGGATTGAATACCAATGGCACCATTGAGTTCGGAGCGTTCCGTTTACCCTAGGAGGGGTGCAAGTTTCACGGGCACGGGCCGTCTGTGAAAAATGGCCCTAGGGGCGTTTTCGTAATTTAGAGGCCTCGGGCGTTGAGTTTAATAACTTTTGAACGGGGTCTCAGATTAAAACTTCGAGACCGCCGTTGTGCTTGGGAGGCAGTGTTTACCCTAGGAATGGCCTAAATTCGACTATGTTTGAGGTTTCAGATGTGGATTTAATTTGAGATGAGTTTTTAATTAAGGGGTTAATTAATTTCCCTAATTTAACCCATCTCCCCCCCCCCCTTCTTCCTCCCCTCTCCACTTACCTGGCAGGATCTCTCAAGGAGGAACTCCTCCTCTCCTCCACCTCTCCGGTGAGGTGCGACAGCTCCGGCGAGGCGCGACAGCTCCGGCGAGGCGCGGCAGCTCATGCGAGGCGCGGCAGCTCCGGCGGATCGTCGCGAAGCGTTGGGCTACGCCCCTGTAGGATCGTGCATTTATTATTTTTAACTCCAGCACCTTCTTTGAACCCATTTATATGTGTCAAATTTCTGTTTAATTTCTGAGAAAATCCCATGGTTGCGTAGTACTTTTTATGATCTTTCTGATGCTTGTTTCGGGTTGAATTTCCGAGCCCCGAGCTGCCCGCAGCGGTCCGGCGAAGTTTGTGGGTTTTCCGGTGGTTTGAAGTTTTCCGGCCGGTTTTGAGGGTTCTGGCGGTTCGGAAGCAGCGGGAGGCATCGGCTCCAGGCGGTGAGGCCGAGCACGGCGGAGCGGCCTCCCTTCAGCGGAGGTAGCCGCAGGCTTCGAAGGCTCGGTGAGTAGGGTCGCCGGCTGGAGACGGCGAGCGGGCTGTGGGAGCGCGAGCAAGCTGGGGGCGACGGTGGCTCTCGGTCTGGGGGGCTGCTGAGGGCGTCGACGCGTGCGGGTGAGCGAGGCGGTCTGGGGGGCGTGTTGCGGAGGAGCGGCTGGCCGGGTGGCCGACCGGTGCTGGAGTCGCCGGACCACCAGGGACCCTGGTGGAAGAGGAAACCCGCTGTTGCGGGTCTCTGCTGGAGCTGACCTGCAAAAGCAGGTTAACAAAAAAAACGAGAAAAAAAAACTGAGCAAAGAAACGCTTGGGAGAAATGTCCCTTAATTGGTGAGAGAATTACCCTAAATATATATATTTATATATATATATATATAATTGATTTTAATAATTATAATAATGTTATAATTATTAAAATGCTGAATCGGGCGTAACTTCCCCATGCGTCGTCCAAATCATGCGCCGTCAGTGGCAGTGTGCCTCAGTTTTCAATACGGTCTATTTAAGACCAACTTTGGGTATCTTTCGGTGAATCGTGGAGCGGGTCAATAAAACACCCAAGAAATAATATTATTATTATTGTTAATAATTTGTTTTTCTGAGATAAAACCCCCATACAGTGTCTGTATGACACGTCGTCTATGGCTGCATAGTCCCGACAATGAGACGGTCTTTTTGAGTCAAATATTGGATACTTAATTCGGAGTTCAGGTGTGGCCCGCACGGGCCTCCGTTCGAGCTGTACACAGCTTTTTACAACTTTTTCATCGGACGTCCGTTCGGGGTGGGCGAGTAGTCATTTCTGGGTGTTTTGCCGAGGGCATTGCAATGGCGCAATCGGCCTGCTTTAATTCCGCACGGTGGTGCGGGCCGCATGAGGGTCGTTTGGGCGTCGACTGTGATTTTTCCATCTTTATCACCGGGCGACCGTTTTGGACAAGTGATTAGTCCATCTTGGGTGATTTTTCGAGAGGACCGCAACGGTGCGATCCATTTGTTGTGTTTCGGGATCAGGAAGTGGGTCCCACATAGCACCGCTTGTGTGCGGTGCGCTGAAATGCACCTTTTTCTCCAGATATCCATTGCACGCATGTGAGTAGTGCTTTTGACGTGTTTTCCTGAGGGGATCGCAATGGTGCGATGCACCCGACTGTTTTCGGGGCCGAGGCTCAGGATCACGGGACGTCGTTCGGGCATGAGGCGGTGTTGGTGACTTTTCCGTCGGATATCCCTTTGAGGCAAGTGAGTAGTCTATCTCGCGTGTTTTTCCGTGAGGATTACAACGGTGCGATCCATTTGGTTGCGTGGACCCTCATATGCGATATTATTAAATGTGGAAATGTGAAGGTGCCCCGGGGGCGGTTCTTCTACTGTGTTTGTAGTGGACCCTTGGCGTGTGATCGCGTGCACTCCTGTGTGAGTGAAGTAATGATTGAATAGATGTGGTGGGCCGTGTCCTAGTCGTTGAGGTGGAAAGTTGGTAATGTTACATCATTCCTTAGCATTGACGATGGGTGTTGTGTGCACGATAGCCCTTGGGATGAAAATGAGGTATACTCTGGGAGTACACGGGAGCGCTTGGAGGTACATGCAATTTGTACCTGAGACTATTTGTGTGCTTGGTTGGGGATTGAATTGGGACCACATGTCGTGTGGGCCCCAGGTGAATGTCGTGCTCTGATTTGCGTACTTTGACCGCTCGCAACGTAGAGGGTCCCTCTGTGCTCGTTTGTTTGACCAGCAGGGTGGAGTTTTTCCCCTGGCTCGGTGCTCGTTGGTTTGACCAGTAGGGTTGAGTGGTCTCCCCCTAGCTTCGTTCTCGATGGATCGGCCAGTAGCGGTGCTAGTGACACCCAGTGATGGAGCAGGCGTTGAACCTCTTTTGGGTGAGTTGTTCTGGAGTTGGGTGGTTGCGCGATACCCACTCCGTGTTCGGTTGGCCAGTGTTGTACCCTCCAGTGGAGATGGCCAGAGCAGTTCTAAGTTTTACCCTTCAGCGGGGCTGGGCAGTGGGTTACTCATCGGCTTCTAGGGTCTACCCTCCAGAAGAGACTGGGTAGTGGGTCACCTGACACTCTTAGGGTCTACCCTCCAGCAGAGACTGGGCACTGGGTCACCCGACGCACATAGGGTCTACCCTCCAGCAGAGAATGAGCATTGGTTCATCCGATGACCTCTTAGGGTCTACCCTCCAGCAGAGACTGGGCAGTGGGTCACCCGACGCACATAGGGTCTACCCTCTAGTAGAGACTAGGCAGTGGGTCACCCGACGACCTCTTCGGGTCTACCCTTTAGCGAGATTGGTCAGTGGGTTGCCCGTCGTCTAGTTCCAGGTCTACCCTCCATCAAGGCTGGGCAGTGGGTCGCATGTCGACTTATTCCAGGTCTACCCTCCAGCGGGGCTGGGTAGTGGGTCACCTGATGATGTATTAAGGTCTACCATCCAGCGGGGCTAGGCAGTGGGTCGCCTGATGATGTATTAATGTCTACCCTTCAGTGGGGCTGGGCAGTGGGTCGCCGGATGATGTATTATGGTTTACCCTCCAGCAGGGCTGGAAAGTGGGTCACCCGATATCATATTATGAATTACCCTCGAGCAGGGCTGGGTAGTGGGACACCCGTTGATATTCCAGACTCAGTCCTTTCTAATAGTCTAGTATGTGGCTTTTCTCCATGATTACCGGAGCGGGACCCTTGGTTGTACTGGTCAGTGATGGAATGACTTTGACTTTGAGAAGATCTCTCGACTGGAGGTCAGTGATGAGGTGTGGTTTTACTTTCCCTAGAACTCTCAAGTACGAGGGCTGCTTTCCCCACTGAGACGTGTTCTTGTGACGTGATTTAAAACCCTACGGGCGAGTCAGTGCTGCCCAAAGAGGATAGTGTCGAAGTGCGGTGATTGAGCCCCTTGGCTTGCGGTTCGGGGCAGATGTGCAGGATTCTAGGCATCGATGGAGTTTACTTTTGGGGTTGTTGGCTACTCGTTTTCTTGGGCTGAGCTACGGGATGGAGATCCCCTTATGAGTTTTTTAGGTCTTCTTGTAGAGCATATATATATGTATATACCTTGTTCGAGTACCCACTTCTTGGGCTTGGTTAATCTACCTCCAGGAGAGGTGAAGACGCACGGGGTATGCCACGTGCTTTCCGTGTCTAGATTCTCGTGGTTGGATGAGTCTACTCTCCGGCTATAGGTAGCGAAGACTCGACGGGAAGTTCATCTTCTCACCGTTTCCAGCTCCTTGTGCCTGGACGAGTCTACTTCCTTTCTCTTGTTGGGTTGAGCTGGACTCCTTACTGCACTCTCTGTTGTACTCCTTTACTTTTTCTGTTCGCTTTACTACTCACCCTTCGGTACCTCCTTTGTTTCTCCCTCGAGCCTTTGTGGTATCCTACTGAGTATTTTTATACTCACCCCTACTTGGGCTTTGCCCACACTTGGTGTGCCCTTACAGATGACGAACATGTTGGTCGTGACGTCAGAGGAGCTTAGGAGCCGGGAGCTTGGACCGCGTGCGGTGGTCGTTGATGGGTTCTAGGTGTGGGACCCTCCTAGCTATTTTCTGTTGTTTTACCTATTGCCGAGTTGTGGAATTTTTGGTTGGGCGCGTGTTTTTTCCCTTTTCTTTTTAGTTTACTTTTGGATTGTACTTTGTACTGTTTAGAGGTCGATGCACATCTGTGGTTTATTTATAGCAGTTCCCCTTTACTTTACTTGGCTTTTCTTTTTACTCTGCACTATTGCATTGAGTGTTCTGCGTGTGTGTGTATAGATTGTTAGGCAAAGGCCTCCCCGAGTTATTGTGCCTTTGGCGCTGGTCTCCAGCCCCTGGCCTATGGAGTCGGGCTTGGGGTAGTTGCGGCTCGAGCCCGGGTAGGGTCGGGTCGTGACACTGGGGGGATATGTTTGTTTAATCCTAATATTTTTATGAAGCATTATGAAGGATTTATAGAAAATTTAATTGCTGTAAAAGAATAATATTTTTTTAAGATTGATTTTTTAAGACATAAAATTACTTTATAATTATAATATTCTTAATAGTAACAAATTTGTAATAACATAAAATTGTGAGGACGCGATTTCGTTAAGGGGGGAAGAATGTAACGACCCAAAAAATGTACTTCTTTTATTTATGGATCTCTTTACTTCCAATAAATTTTTATTATGTTTTACAATAGAAGCACATATAGTGACTTTTAATTTCATGAGAACATCATACGTCATGCATAAGTTTGGATTAGTACGACTATGAAAAATAATGTGATATACACATTTAAGAATAGTTTTCTTAATAAAATATTTGTTCAACTGAAGAAAATTTGATAAATAGACTATTAAGACCCAAATTGTACTTTTCAGAAATGATATAATTATTATAATAAATTAAGGTATTATGAATAATGATTGTTTTAATGAAATATTGTTATTAAAACACCCCCTTTTAAATTTAAATGATTAAATAATTTTATTTTTTTAAGTGTCAGAAATTTCACAATGCAATTTAACGATGCATTTTCGATTCGCTATTATTTTTAATAACTAAATATTTTTATACATAAAAAGTTAAATTTCTTGTACTTAAATAATTATTATGGTAATATAAACTTAATTTTTTAATTTCAAATGTCAAAATTAATCTTGGCTAAATTTTTAGAAGTTTTCTAAAAAGTTTCAATCTTTTGGTATTTGAGGAATAGTTTTTTTATGAATAGTATTTGATGAATAGTATTTTTTATGAATAGTAAAAAAGTATTTTAATATTAAATAAATTTTTTTGTGAAATGATTTTCGAAAATCAGACATACATTGTTGAAATTAGGGTGAAAATGTTTTTTAAAAAGATAAAAAAATGGTGAATAGTAACTTTACCCTTTGGAATTTTAATTTTGCCCTTATGAATGGTAATTTGATCAATGGAATGGTAACATCATCTAAGTATAAATATGTTTTAGTCATATTAAGTGGTAATATGATATATTTATATAATAATATAAGTAAATAAATGCTTTAGAAATTATTAGTTAAGAATTATTATTTTTTTATTTAATTTATTTTAAAATTAAATTAATTTTTATAAAATGGAGTTCACTTTTGAATTATAAACATTGAAAATTGGTTAGGGTGATTTTTTGGGATTTTTTTGAAACAGTTGATTTTTTCAGTGAATCGTAAAAATTTAGTTTTGAGTTTTCGGTAAGTTTAATGACAACATAGATGTGTAATAATGATGTAATCATGATGTAATAATTTTTTTCGACTCTTAAGGATTAAAATATGATATCAGGTGTCTCAAGTGGTGATTACCATGGGAAAATATCATGGGAAAGCTCGTGGTTTTGCAAATACCGCTAATGAGGTGTCCTTTGAAATTAATAAAATATTCCCTCACTTTTGCTATAAATATCCACCCATTAATTTGTTTCCTATCATTAAAAAAACATTATACATGAAGTTATGATAGTATTACCTCACAAGGAGTCCTCTCAAGGTGTCCTAAATCCCTCAAGGTCTCGATATTAGAGTTTTAGAAGTTACTCTTCAAGTTAATAGAATTCTCAAACTTCTCTTTTCCTTTCATGTTCTCTTTTATGTGGTATGTCTTTCAAATTTCAATACCAAGTTCTTATTTTCATTTTATTATATCCCTATATTTTATTATGAGTCTTTTATGAATGGTTAACTCATGTCCCCTCTCTTTTTAATGTTTTTTAAAACCATGTTGCATAGTTGTTATGCTGGAGAATTTTCATCTCAAAATATCTCTTTTTATGAAGAAATTCTTTTATTTTATTTATGTGAATACCCAAACCTATTTCATTAGCAAGGGTATTAATTAATACATAAAATTATTTATTTGATTTTGGAATTGACATACATAAAACCAACATTCTCTTTCCATGGGTTATAAATGACATAATGATCATGTTTTTGAGCACTTTTTAAAACGTCGTGATTTTGATATGAAACTCATATCTTTTAATCCATTTGGGTTATTTATGAAATGATTGATTATGATCTATGTGGCCACAAGAATATAAATTCATATTAAGTGTGTGCCTTGATAGCGCTTCAACACATGGGGTAATGAAATTCATCTCTAGAGATGACACGTTTTACGATACCTTGGTGAATAACCTTGGTAATTTTAATGATTTCTTAGGGATGGAACATGGTGATATGTTTATGAATGAATAAATTAAATATTGTAGCCACATTTTAAAGTTATGATTCATGTTATTTTTATTATGATATGAAACTTTTTCCATTTCTCATGTCTTTATATATTTTATCAAGTTCTTATTGATATTACAAGTAAATCATTTCCCTTGTTTACCCTTATTGGGCCTTCTGCTCACCCTTTCCTTTGATGTATGTACCGAGATTATAAGATGCAGTAATTGTACTTATGGTGAACCTATTATGAAGCCTTAAAAATGTATTAGAATAATTCCTTATATTTTCATGTATTATGTACCTTATTTTCAAGACACTAAATTTTAAAGATCCTCTGTTTGTAAAATGTAATGAAAAGATTTGTAATAAAAAGGTGGGATGCCATAGTTGGTATCAAAGGATAGTTTAGTTATTTATAGAATTTATGATATTAAAAAATTAGGAATAACCCTATATAAAAGTTTAAATATAGGAAAACTTCCTGATATTTTGGTGAAATATTAAGTAAGTGGTTTCCGAACAAATAAGTCACTGTCTAGATACGAACAAATAGATGTGGCTCTCGCACAGATGTAACTAGGGGTAAAACTTGAAAACACCGCTTTTATCTAGACTCTAATGGAAACTAGTGAACAACAACAGGCCTTGCTGCAGTCTTGTTTTGACACTCCCATAGGATATGTTTTTTTAATCATAATCTTTTTATGAATCATTATGAAGGATTTAAAGAAAATGTAATTTTTGTTAAAGATTAATATTTTTTTAAGATTGATTTTTTAAGACATAAAATTACTTTATAATTATAATATTCCTAATTGTAACAAATTAATAATAAGAGAAAATTGTGAGGACACGATTTCTTTAAGAGCAGAAGAATATAACGACCCGAAAAAATGTACTTCTTTTATTTGTGGATCTCTTTCCTCCCAATAACTTTTTATTATGCTTTACAATGGAAGCACATATAGTGACTTTTAATTTCATGAGAATATCATACATCATGAATAAATTTAGATTAGTACAACTATGAAAAATAATGTGATATACACATTTTAGAATAGTTTTTCTTAATAAAATATATGTTCAACTGAGGAAATTATCATACATCATGCATAAAAATGTAAATTTCTCATACATAGAAAATTATTATGGTAATATAAACTTCATTTTTGAATTTAAATGTCCTAATTAATATAGTTTGAATTTTTAGAAGTTTTCTAAGAAGTCACAATTTTTTAGTGTTTTATGAATAGTATTTATGAATAGTGTTTTTGATGAATAGTATTTGATGAATAGTAAAAAAATATTTTATTATTAAATAACTTTTTCTCCGAATTGATTTTCAAAAATCAGACATACATGGTAGTAATAAGAGTGAAAATATGGTTCAATAAGATCAAAATAATTTTTTTGTGAATAGTAACTTTACCCTTTTTAATAGTAATTTTACCCTTATGAATAGTAATTTAACCAATGGAATAGTAACCTCACCTAATGAAGTATAAATATATTTTAGTTAACTTAAGTGGAAATGTGATCATTTTATAAGTAAATAAATGTTTTAGAAATTATTAGTTATGTAACACCCCAAGCTTCCAGGATACGCTTCTCTTTCAATAATGCAGTAGCTTGCATTGTACGCAAGTTTGAGATTCTAACACACCGCGACCAATCAAAGTAGCCGTTATGAATATTAATACCCACATTTTGAAATTATATAAATTTTATATTTCAAAATGGACTTCATTTTTGGATTCGGATTCTCGAAATTAGCCTAAGTTGAATTTTTGGTATTTTTCTAAGAACATCCAATTTTCGATGAATAGTGAAAAATACTTAAAAACAACATTTTTAATCAAAATAATTTATAGTGATAAATTATACTATTGAGTGGTTTTAAAGTATAATTAGAATATAATTTTACCATTCTATCCAATGGTAGTCATTAGAATTAATTTCACTTTGAAATTGGACATAAACAATTGTCGATCTTTTGATTGATATTGTTTCTTAAAAACATGCTATTTGTTTTGACAATGGGAATTAATTATAAAATTAATTAATGCAACTTATATGTTTGGAATTTTGTAAAATAGACATCATTTTTTAATTCGGAATATCAATTATATCTTAAGGTGAATTTTTGGTATTGTTCTGAGAAACTTCAATTTTTGATGAATAGTGAAACCACTAAGTGGTAGTTAAAAAACTAATTTTTCGTTTAAATGAAACTTTACCACTTCTGTGAATTGAATTTCAAAAATCTGACATACATGGTTGTCATTAGTAAGTAAAATGTGGTTCAATGAGATGAAAATAATTTTTGATGAATATTAACTTTTAAGTTTTATTAATCACGATTAAAGGTAATTAGTGTAATTTAAGGTAAATATAATGTTATAATAATATTAAATTACCTTTACACTTGTCCTAACCTTATTGTATGAGTCATGGACGACCAAGAAAATCCACGGGTCAACTTTGGGACACCATTGAGCCACTTGGGTAAGAAAATGACATTAATAACTTTTTATTTAAACTAAAAATAAAATTGTCACAAACATGTGTTTTTTTACTAAAACAATTATTACATGAGATTATATAAGTTAACTTTTAGACTATAAATATTCATTGGAAAACTAAAAATATTTCCTACATCATGGTAATTTTTTTATAATTTTTATGCATTAAATAAATAAATTTATTTATGACACCATGATGATGCAGCGATTACCTCATTAATGAACAATTTAAATAAAATGAAAAGATAAGGTAAAATCTAAGACTTACACTTGTATAAAACATATTTTATGGGTATATTTAGAACCCTTATCACATTATCCTATAAATATATCATTTTGGGACCTTTAAAATCCGAAAAGCATTTCATAATAATGTAACATTTCATGACTTTCCAAGAGTGCCCCTCCTCTCCTCTTATAAAAGGCCCCCACCTCTACCACCTTATTCACACCTTCAAAGCCATTTGGCTCGGCCAACCTCTACCCAAATACTCTCTCAACTTCCCTATCTTACTCCTAGAAGCCTCACTTTGGGCAGAAGTCTTCCCAAGGAAGCCTTTGGCTCAAATCAAAAAGAGTTACCTGATTTTAAGGTATTGTCTTCTCTTATGTTCTTTTGTTTTATTTTTCTTCTTCAACCCCTTAAACTCTTTTTATTCCTTTATTTTGTAACAACACCAGTATATTCAATATACTAGGATGTTTTTATGAGAAGTATTTTATTTACACTTACACACACCTTCGTCTAATGGTTAAAGAACATACTGTTTCTGTGGGTGGCGAATTAATGCCTCACAAAACGATGATTGTTCAATATTCTTTTAACACCTCTCATGGTGGCCATTAAGATGTAACTATATTTATATATGATATATATTATGTTCATGTTTTCCTTATACTTCTGTATTTTTCATTTATGGCATACCTTTACGATTTCCATTATGGGTAAATGCGATAATTTCATTTTAGGAAGTGTGGACTACCGCCCCCTCAAAGTGATTTGAATCGTTAATGCCATATGTGGGATGTATAAAGGATGGAGTAAATGATATTATATATGATATTATACTGGAATTATAATATACCTTTATATCATTATGATTTCATTCCATTAAATACGAAATAGAAATGAAAGTAGCGTTCATGCGTACGTAAGACTTACCGTCTCCATGAATGGTGCATTTCATTTCTTACCTCTAAGTGTTATGTAATATTATAAATGAATGTATATACTGGATATATATGATATATATGATATCTAAATCATGAATATAATTCTGGATATAATGGATATTTTACCACATGAAAAACTTGTAATTATAAGAAGTTTATTTTTGACTCAAGTATCAAAGAACGACAAAACGACCGTTATTAACTTAAATAATTACATAATGTTCATAACATGGTAATAAGTGATATAAAAGGAATAATGAATTTGAAAAAGGTTCTTAAGCAAGTAGAAATTAACTCTAGTTTATTATTCAGGAGTTTAAAGAACGATCGAGTCAAGTCAGACATGAGGTAAGGGACTTTGTCTCAATCTCCTTTCATTGAGGCATATTTTGTTTTATAGACAACTTTCTTTTATACGGTGTATCCCTTTGACTTTTACATTTATTCAAAATGAATCTTTTTATACGAAGTGTTTTACTAAATGAAAAAAGGAATGTTTTTTTTGTCGTACGTATGCGGCAACAACGACTTCTCCACCGCCATGACCATTATTTGAGTTTCGGCTTCCTCTACAAGACATAACTTTTTTTAAATGAAAAATAAATACCAAGTTTTAATTTTTTTTTATTTTGGTATTGAAAATGGTTTTGATAATGTTTTTTATTATATCAATGTGTTGTATTGATATCTTGTGATTGAAATGTGGAAATGTTATGTTTCCTTTATGCATGTTTTATGTGATACGATTATGTTATGGTTTATGATATGTTTAAACCTGTTCATATGAGGAATGTATTGGACTTAATAAGTGATGGGTGGAGCCCGCTATAGCTCATCGATGCATCGGTAGGTCTCATGAGACAAACTAGTGTCTTGGCACGAGGCCTTGACAAAATCTTATTTGTAGTCTTGGCATAATGTCTTGACTATGTGGTTATGATAGTCTGGCATTATGCATTCCATCATTATGAAAGTGGTTATTGATATTGCATGTGATTATTCGACTAGTGGAATATCCATGTGAATAAGTAAATGGCATTATTTCATTTTATTTTTTCAATATTATGCTGAAGTTCAAGTTTAAAAGGATTTTGTTTTAGTTATAAATTACCTTAAATGTTTATGTTTATTTATGAAAGTTTCTTTTATATTGTTATCCTTACTGAGCACCTGACCTTACCCCTTTCTATGTTTTATTTTTCCCAGGATGTGAAAAAAAATTTATGACTGACCTGTAGGGATAGTCTAAAGGGAATATGAGTGTGGACTATGGAGACCATGTTATTGTAGTTTTTCACTTTATGATGTAATGTAACATTTATAAATGTATCTAGTGTTTCCAAGGCTATTAAACTAATCGGTCTTTCGAGACTTGGTCTTTTGTGATCATGTCAATGTTACGTAATAATGCACCGACTCTGGGTAACTGGGGTCGGGGCGTTACAAGTTAAGTATTAATATTTTATTTATTTAATTTAATTTAAAATTAAATTAATTTTTATAAAATGGAGTTCACTTTTGAATTCTACGCGTCGATAAATGTTAGGGTGAATTTTTTGAATTTTTCTGAAACACTTGATTTTTTTTGTGAATGGTAAAAATACAATTTTGAGTTTTTGGTAAGTTTAATGACATGATAGCTGTGTAATAATGATGTAATCATGATGTAATAATGTTGCTCGAATCTTAAGGATTAAAATATGATATGAGGTGTCCCAATTGGACACTTCCATGATCAAATACCATGGTCAAGCTCATGGTTTTTCAAATACCACTAATTAGGTGTCCTTTGAAATTAATAAAATATCCCCTCACTTTCGCTATAAATACCCACCCATTCCTTCATTTCCTTTCATTCCAAAATCATTATCCATTAATTTATGATAGTATTACCTCCTGAGAAGTCCTATCAAGGTGTCCTCAAGCCCCCAAGTTCACGATCTGTAAGAACCCGGTTTTTGCTGAGAAAGACTTTGGAATATTCTTGATGATATTCCAGAGGAGCGCCTTCAGACGGCGTGCGATTCCGAGCCCCAGAGTGGCCGAAATTAAATTTTCAGTGCGTTCACACTGGAAACGCTAAATAAATGGGATAACTCCTAAACGGAGTTCCGGATCAGAGATCCGAGTGTACGGATGGGTCTAGAATGGGGTGTTTACCCTAGGAACGACATAAAACTTGTCAGCGCGGGATGTTTGGACCCCTCGCCCGCTTCTGGAACGTTAAATGGATTAAATAAATTAATTAATTCGTTTAATGGAGAAACTCTAGTATCTTTTAAACGGTGGCTCAGATTAGAAAACTGAGGGCACCGTTGAGTTCGGAATGTGCCGTTTACCCTAGGAGGCGTATAAGTTTCACGGGCGCAGGCCGTTTGTGAAAAATGGCCCCAGGGGCGTTTTCGTAATTTAGCAGCTTTGGACGCTAAATTTTATAACTTTTGAACGGCGTCTCGGAATAAAATTACAAGACCTCCATTACGCTCAAAGCGTGGTTCTTAGCCTAGGGGAGGCTAAATCCCGACCCCGTCGGGAGTTCGGGTTCGGGGCTGTCGGGCGGGTGTTTAAGTGATTTGTACTTAAACACCCTCCCCCCTCCTTCACCTTCGGAGAGGTGAGCTCTGGCGAGGCGACTCCGGCAAGGTGCGGTGGTGCCGGCGGGTTGACGGCGAAGCGACGGGCATCGCCCAAGAGGTAGGAGTTTATCGTTTGCGTTTTCCTTTCTCACACCTCCTTTGAACCTAATTTATACCCCAGAATTGTTGTTTGATCTTCGAACAAAACCCATGAATGCGTAGTAGAGTTAATTCCCTTTTCAACGCATCTTTCGGATTCAAATTCCGAGCTCCGTGGCATCCACAATGATCCGCCGAACTTTGCGGGTTTTCGGGTTCCGGCGAGTTCAAGCGGCGGCGCGGCTCGGTGGAAGCGGCGGCGCGGCTCGGCGGAGGCGGCGGCGCGGCTCGGTGGAAGCGGTTGGCGGCGCGGGTGCTCGGTGGAGGGTCGGCCGAGCGTGAGGCGCTGGGCACCGGCGCGAGGAGAAGCCGGCCGCGCGAGGCGGCGGCTGCAGGCGGCGAGGTCGAGCCGCCGGGGCGTGGCGACCCCGCGGTCGCGGCACGCGACCCCAGCGCGGGGACAAGACCCGCGCGACGCGGGTCTTCGCGCGGACCAAGTGACCGCCCAGAGGCCAGTCGGTGCGCGGTCCGCTGGCCAGCGGCTGGACCGCGGCCCGGGCCAGAACGGCCGGACCGGCCGGTTTAGGCCGATCCGGCCCAACGGGCCCTGCCTTCAGGGTTCGGACGCCCGTATTTTCTGTTACGGACGTCCGTTTTGAATGTCGTTTGTGGAGGCGCGGACCTGACGTCGATGCAGACTTTTTGAGACGGTTTCGGGAATTTTTAATTCCCGAAACGAGGGGCCTCGGTGGCGCGACACGTATGTCGAGGGGTTTGTCGGTTCGTCGGCGGATCTTGTTTTGGACGGCGCGGACGCGTCCGATGTCCGTTTTGAGCGTCGTCAGTGGGGTTGGGACCCTGGCATCGAGGCGGAGCTTTCCAGGGTGGTTTCAGGCATTGAGGCTGCAGTTGAGGCGCGGGCCCCACGGCCCGTCTTTTGAGCTGCGTGCAGCTAGTCGCGACTTTTTCCTCGGACGTCTGTTCGGGGCGTGCGAGCAGTCGATGTTGGGTGTTTTTCCGAGGGCATCGCGTTGGCGCAGTCTGCCCGCTGTGATTCCGCACGATGGTGCAGGCCCCGCGAAGGCCGTTTCGGGAGTTGGCGGTGATTTCCATCTTTATCACCGAGCGACCGTTTTGGACAAGTGAATGGTCCATTTCGTGTACTTTTTCGAGAGGATCGCAACGGTGCGATCCGTTCTTTGTGTTTCGGGACCGGGATGCGGGTCCCACGTGGCACCGCTCGTGTGCGGTGCGCCAGGATGCACCTTTTTCTCCGGATATCCGTGGCACTCAAGTGAGTAGTGCTTTTTACGTGTTTTCCCGAGGGGATCGCAAAGGTGTGATGCGCCCGACTATTTTCGGGGCCGAGGCTCGGGATCACGGGATGCCATTCGGGCATGAGGCGGTGTTGGTGACTTTTTCGTCGGATATCCGTTGGAGGTGAATAAGTAGTCGATCTCGCGTGTTTTTCTGCGAGGATTACAACAGTGCAATCCGTTTGGTTGTGCAAAGCCTCTTGCACGATCTTGTTAAATGTGGAGGTGCCCCGGTGGTGGTCCCTCTACCCTGTTTGTAGCGGACCTCTGGCGAGTGATCGCATGCACTCCTGTGCGAGTAAAGTAAATGCTTGAAGTGATGTGGTTGGCTGTGCCTCAGCCGATGAGGTGGCAGGTTGGAGTTGTTATGTCACGCCTTCGCGTTGACGTTGGTTGCTGTGTGCACGATTGCCTATGGGCTGGAATGAGGTATACTATGGGAGTATACGGGAGCGCTTGGAGGTACGTGTGGTTTGTACCTGAGATGTTCATGCGCTTGGTTGGGGTTGACTTGGGGCCACACGTCGTGTGGGCCCCATGTGCATGTCGTGTTCTGCCTTACGTACTTTGACCTCTTGTGGCGTAGAGGGTCCCTCTCTGTGTTTGTTTGACCAGCAGGGTGGAGCTCTTCCCCTGGCTCTGTGCTCATTTGTTGACCAGCAGGGTTGGGTGGTCTCCCCCTGGTTTCGTTCTTGATGGATTGGCCGTTAGCGGTGCTAGTGACACCCAGTGCTGGGGTAGACGCTGCACCTCTTTTGGGAGAGCTGTTCTGAAGTTGGGTGGTTTCGCGACACCCACTCCGTGTTCAGTCGGCCAGTGTTGTACCCTCCTATAGAGATGGCAGAGCGGTTCTGAGTTTTACCCTCCAGCAGGGCTGGGCAGTGGGTTACTCATCGACTTCCTCGGGCTTACCCTCCAGCAGGGCTGGGCAGTGGGTTTCTCACTGACTTCTAGGGTTTACCCTCCAGCAGGGACTGGGCAGTGAGTCACCCGACGCTATTAGGGTCTACCCTCCAGCAGGGACTGGGCAGTGGGTCACCCGACGCTATTAGGGTCTACCCTCCAGCAGAGACTGGGCAGTGGGTCACCCGACGACCACTTAGGGACTACCCTCCAGCAGGGCTGGGCAGTGGGTCACCCATCGTCTAGTTCCAGGTCTACCCTCCAGCAAGGCTGGGCAGTGGGTCGCCTATCGACTTATTCCAGGTCTACCCTCCAGCGGGGCTGGGCAGTGGGTCATCAGATGATGTGTTATGGTTTACCCTCTAGCAGGGCTGGGCAGTGGGTCAACCAGTATCTTATTATGGTTTACCCTCCAGCGGGGCTGGGCAGCGGGTCACCTGATGATGTATTAGGGTTTACCCTCCAGCAGGGCTGGGCAGTGGGTCACCCGATATTTGGTTATGAATTACCATCCAGCAGGGCTGGGTAGTGGGTCATTTGTTGGCATTCCAGACTCAGTCCTTAGTACTAGGCTAGTCTGTGGATTTCCTCCGTGGTTACCGGAGTTGGACCCTTGGTTATACGGGTCAGTGTTGTGACAGTTTGACTTTGGGGAGACCTCTCGACTGTGGGGCAGTGACGAGGTGTGGTTTGACTTTCCCTAGAACTCTCAAGTACGAGGGGCGCTTTCCCCACCAAGATGCGTTCTTGTGACGCGATCTAAAACCGTGCGGGCGAGTCAGTGCCACCCAAAGCGGATAGTGTCGAAGTGCGGTGATTGAGCCCCTTGGCTTGCGATTCGGGGCAGACGTGCGGGATTCTGGGCATCGATGGGGTTACTTTTGGGACTTTTGGCGACTCGTTTTCTTGGGCTGAGCTATGGGACGGAGATCCCCTTACGACGTTGTTCGGGCTTCTTGACAGAGCATATGGATATGTATATACCTTGTTCTAGTACCCACTTCTTGGGTTTGGTTACTCTCCTTCCAGGAGAGGCGAAGACGCGCGGGGTATGCCACGTGCTTTCCGTGTCTAGCTTCTCATGGTTGGATGA
This sequence comes from Viscum album, assembly GCA_963277665.1. Taxonomy (NCBI): domain Eukaryota; kingdom Viridiplantae; phylum Streptophyta; class Magnoliopsida; order Santalales; family Viscaceae; genus Viscum; species Viscum album. The sequence continues at coordinate 255,278,701 of OY728156.1, read as the reverse complement.
GTCTACTCTCCTGCTATAGGTAGAAAAGACTCGACGGGAAGTTCATCTTCTCACCGTTTCCAGCTCCTTATGTCTGGACGAGTCCACCTTCTTTCCTCCTGTTGGGTTGAGCTGGACTCTTACTGCACTTTCAGTTGTACTCCTCTACTTTTATGTTCGCTCTACTGCTCACCCTTCAGTAACTCCTTTTGTTGCTCCCTCGAGCCTTCGGGGGATCCTACTGAGTATTTTTATACTCACCCCTGCTTGGGTTTTGCCCGCACTTGGTGTGCCCTTGCAGATGACGGACAGGTGGGGCGTGACTTCGATGGAGTGTAGGAGCTTGGGAGCTTGGACCACGTGCAGTGGTCGTGGCCGGGTTCCAGGTGGGAGACCCGTCAGCTGTTTCTTTTTGTTTACCTGTTGCCGGGTTGTGGCACTTTTTGGTTGGGCGTGTGTTTTTCCCCTTTTCCTTATAGCTTGTACTTTGTACTTGTAGAGGATGATGCACTTTGTGGTATGTATATAGCAGTTTCCCTTTTCTTTTCTTTGCTTGTCTGTTCTTTTACTCTGCACTTTTGCATTGAGTTTGCTGCGTGTGCGTGTGTACAGGTGCTTAGGCAAAGGCCTCCCCGAGTTGTTGTGCCTTCGGTGCTAGTCGCCAGCCCCTGGCCTATGGAGGCGGGCCTGGGGTAGTTGCGGCTCCAGCCCGAGTAGGTTCGGGTCGTGACACGATCTTAGAGTTTTAGAAGTTACTCTTCAAGGTAAAGAAATTCTCAAACTCCTCTTTTCCTTTCAAGTTCCCTTTTATGTGGTATGTATTTCAAATTTCCATACCATATTTTTATTTACATTTTATTCTGTCCATATACTATATTATGATTCTTTTATGAATGGGTGACCCTTATCCCCTCTTTTTAATGTTTTTTAAAACCATGCTTCATAGTCGTTATGTTGTAGAATTTTCATCTCAAAATCTCTCTTTTTCTCAAGAAATTCTTTCATTTTATTTATGTGAATACCCAAACTTATTTCATTTCCAGGGGTATTTATCAATACATAAAAATTATTTATTTGATTCTAGAATTAACATACATAAAACCTTAATTCCCTTTCCATGGGTTATAAATGACATAATGATCATGTTTTTTAGAACTTTTTAAAACGCCATGATTTTGATATAAAACTCGTTTCTTTTATTCTCTTTGAGTTATTTATGAAATGTTTCATTATGATCTATGTGGATCATATGAATATAAAGACATATTAATGGTTTTCTCGGATAGCACTCTAATTAATTGGGTAAATAAATAAATTTCTAGAGATGATAAGTTTTACGATACCTTGGTGAATAACCTTGGTAATTTTTATGACACCTTGGGGATGAATCTTGGTGATATGCTTATTAATGTCTAAATTAAATGTTGTAGCCACATTTTAAAGTTATGATTCATGTTATTTTTATTATTATATGCCAATTTTTCCATTTCTCGTGTATTTATGTATTTCATCAAGTTCTTATTGATATCACAAGTAAATTGTTTCCCTTGTTTACCCTTATTGGGTCTTCTGCTCACCCTTTCCTTTGATATATGTCCCCAGGTTATGATATGCAGTAATTGTACTTAGGATGAACCTATGATGAACTCTTACAACTGGATTAGAATAATGACTTATGTTTTCATGTATTAGGTACCATATTTTCAAGACACTAAACTTTAAAGATCCTCTGTTTGTAAAATGTAATGAAAAGATAAGTAATAAAAAGGCGAAATGTCATATTTGGTGTCAAATGATAGTTTAGTTATTTGTGGAAATTAGGATATGAAAACTTTAAGAATAACCCTATAGAAAAGTTTAAATATAGGAAAACCTCTTGTTATTTTGGTGAAATATTAAGTAAGTAGTTTCTGAACAAATAAGTCATTGTCTCGATATGAACAAGTGGATGTGGCTCTGACACAGATGTATTTAGGGGTAAAACCCAAAAATGCCTCTTTGAGCTATACTCGAATGGGAACTGGTGCACAACAATGATTCTTATTGCACTCTTGGTTTGACACTCTCGGGGGATATATTTATTTAATCATAAGTTTTTTATGAATCATTATGAAGGATTTATAGAAAATGTAATTATTGTTAAAGAATAATATTTTTTAAGATTGATTTTTTACGACATGAAATTACTTTATAATTATAATATTCCTAATAGTAACAAATTTCTAATAAGAGAAAATAACGAGGATGCAATTTCTTTAAGAGGGGAAGAATGTAACGACCCAAAAAAATGTACTTTTATTTATGAATTTTTTTCCTCCCAATAGCTTTTTATTATGTTTTACAATAGAAGCACATGCAATGACTTTTAATTTCATGAGAACATCATACATCATGTATAAATTTGGATTAGTACAACTATGAAAAATAATGTGATATACACATTTAAGAACAGTGTTTCTTAATAAAATATATGTTCAACTCAGAAAAATTTGATAAATAGACTTTTCGGACCCAAATTGTACTTTTCAGAAATAATATAATTATTATAATAAATTAAGGAATTATGAATAATGATTATTTTAATAAAATAATGTGATTAAAACACCCCCTTTTAAATGTAAATGATAAAATAATTTTATTTTTTAAGTGTCATAAATTTCACTGTGCAATTTAACTATGAATTTTTCATCCGCTGTTATTTTTAATAACTAAATATTTTGTACATAAAAAGTTAAACTTCTCATACTTAGAGAATTTTAGGGTAATATAAACTACATTTTTAAATTTTAAATGTCAAAATAAATCTAGACTGATTTTTTAGAAGTTTTCAATTTTTTCGTATTTATTGAATAGTGTTTTTTGATGAATAGTAAAAAATATTATTAAATAACTTTTTCTCTAAAATGATTTTCAAAAATCGGATATACATGGTTGTAATTAGGGTGAAAATGTGGTTTAATAAGATCAAAATAATTTTTTGGTGAATAGTAACTATACCCTTTGGAATAGTAATTTTATCCTTATGAATGGTAATTTGACCAAAAAAATAGTAACCACACCTCATGAAGTATGAATATATTTTATTCATCTTAAGTGGTAATGTGATATATTTATATCATAGTATAAGTAATTAAATGTTTTAGAAATTATTAGTTAAGTATTAGTATTTTATTTATTTAATTTAATTTAAAATTAAATTCATTTTTATAAAATGGAGTTCACTTTTGAAATTATTAGGTAAGGGAATTCTCAAACTTCCCTTTTCCTTTCAAATTCTCTTTTATGTGGTATGTCTTTCAAATTTCCATACCGTGTTTATAAGGACCCATCCTTATTACATACATAATCTTGAATTTAGTCAAGAAAATGCTTCCTTTTACATTGACGATCTTTACAAGTTTAGAGCTTTAGAGAATTGGGACATAATACATTCATAACATTATACATTGTTACAGAGTGGATACCATAAAAACAGTTTCCATTTTTTTCAAAATTTAAAACATTAAAACTTAAAACATGATTCCTTGAAAAGTATTCAACATTTAACATGGATTCCTTCTTTTTCTTACACATCCATTGACCTGTGAAAATCATTTAAAACTTGGGATGAGCACAAAAACTCAGTAAGGGATATAAAAAGAAGGAAAGAACACATTAGTCCATGAATACTTGTAACGTATGAAATCATTTTTCAAAAAACATACTTATCACCTGTATATATATACTTACTTTGTGAAACATGAGATTTCCAAAATACCTAAGAACATAAGTAGAACCATAAAGGTATCTTGGAGCATTACTTACAAAACCTTGTAACCCTCTCGGCTACCTTAAAATTTGTAACCCTCATGTCTACCTTACTATTTGTGTAACCATCATAGTTACACTTGGAGTAACCATACGGCCGACCTCCAACTTACACATACTCAATGCATTGGAGGGAAATATAGGTCTCACCATTCATCATACAACATGAATAATTCCATAAAAACATTGCTTTGGAATTTCGTAAAATCGGAATTTAAAAGAGTTTTTAAAAAGGAAAGCCACTTATAAATTACATACAATTAAAGAGATACTTAATAGAGTGGATGTAATATGTATATACACTGTAAATACACATAATTCAACATAGTATAAACAAATTTCATCAAACAAACAATTTTAATACCATGTAACAATGAAGTAGAAGGTTAACCCAAAGAATGGAAATCGGGTTAAGAATTCTCTTACCTCAGGCTTGTCTTCTTCAAACTTGTTTAAACTTCCTGTATAATGGTTAAAAGAGTGTTATTAGTATATTAAAAAAACATGTTCATGTTTATAACATCTTATATGATCATTTCATAACCTCATTTCACCCATTAATTGTTAGTATTTTGTTCCTTGCACTGTTTTGGGTGAGTTCCTTACATGATTTCCATGATCGGTTCATGATGGATGTTCTTGTTGATTGGAATTGAAACTCCAGAATTGGAATGGAAAGGTATTTACATATTTCCAGTACCATAATTTATATCATTTATCATTTTGATGTTTTATATGAGGATGATTCAAAAGTTAAAACATTAATGATGTTCGTTTAGATCATTTTAGTGGCTCTTTGTTAATAACAACCCCATTTTGTCTTATAAATTAAAACCATGTGTACAAAAGAATTCCAGAACCATGGATGAGACATAATACATATATTATAACCTGGTTCAACCATAGAAATGGTTTCATGACCAGATTTGAAAGTGTTAATGAAAATTGAAATCACATCGTCCACGATCTTGGTAATTCGACACATCACGAACAATGTTTTTATTCCTTGAATAAGTGGGAGAGGAGAAGAAGAATGATGATGAATTTTCCATGAACATGAGAACATCCAGAATATACATGATTTCTGGAGCTTTCATGCCTCTTGGGTAAGAGGTGATGAGGAAAGAATAATAAAATAAAGGAACTCAAAATAAAAGAATAATTGAAAAATCCCTTACAAAAATTCAACAGCCTAACAACTATGAAACATGGTTTTAGAAAATATTAAAAAGAGAGGGTACAAGGGTCACCCATCCAGAAATGAATCATAATACAGAATAGATCAAGAATAAGAAGGAAATAAGAACAAGGTATGGAAATTTGAAAGTTATACCACATAAAATAGAACTTGAATGGAAAAAAGAAAGAAATTGAGAATTTTCTTACCTTATAGAGTAACTCCTAGAACTTGAAGGTTAGGACCTTAGGGGTTTGAGGAAACCTTGGGAGGGATACTAGGGAGGTAAGGAGGCCAGAGCTTTGTTGATGAGGAATTTGAAATGAAGTTAATGAAGGAATGAGTTTGTATTTATAGCAAAAGTGGGGGATTATTTTAATAATTTCCAAGGGACACCTCGTTAGTGGTATTTGCAAAACCATGGGCTTGCCCATGGTATTTTCCCATGGTATAAGCCACTTGGGACACCTCATAACTTATTTTACTATACAAAAGTCGACCAGATTTATTACATCAATATTACATCATTAAGGATATCATTAACACACCAAAACTCAAAACTGTATTTTTTTCTATTCACAAAAAAAAATCAACTGTTTCAGAAAAATCAATTGTTTCAGAAAAATCCCCAAAATTCTACCTAACCATTTATTGACGTTTAGAATTCAAAAATGAAGTCCCTTTTTTGAAAATAATTTTCTAATTATTTTTAATTTAATTTTTAAATAAAATCATACTTAATTCAAAAAATAATTATTGAAAAACTATATCTGCTTTTATATCACATTGAAAAATTAATCAAGATGTCATTACCTTAAAGCCTTAAGAAAATAAAATAATAATACAATTTATTATTCATTAGGGTCATAAACTATTCATATTACTATTCATAAGGGTTTGTTACTATTCACTAAAAAAAACAAGTTGGCTTCAATAGAATCTAAATAACATTCTGAACACAATTGTAGATGATCATTTTTTGAAATTCAAAACATAAAAGAAGTAAAATTGTGTTTAAAGGCTACTTATAAATATCTACTTTAAACGAAATTTCAAGCATTTATTTTAAGATAACCTTGGGGTGTTACAATGTTCTTATTTCCATTTTATTTTGTCCCTCTACTATATTATGAGTCTTTTATGAATGGGTGACTCTTGTCCCCTCTCTTTTTAATATTTTCTAAAACCATGTTGCATGGTCGTTATACAGCAAAATTTTCCTCTCAAAATCTCACTCTTTTTCTCAAGACATAAAAATGATTTATTTGATTCTGGAATTGACATACATAAAACCCTCATTCCCTTTCCATGGGTTATAAATGACATAATGATCATGTTTTTTAGCATTTTTTTAAATGTCATGATTTTGATATGAAACTCATGTCTTTTATTCTCTTTGGGTTATTTATAAAATGTTTGATTATGATCTATGTGGCTCAAATGAATATAAAGACATACTAAGGGTGTACCCTAATTGCGTTCCAATGCATTGTGTAAAGAAATTAATCTCTAAAGATGACAAGTTTTACGATACCTTGGTGAATAACTATGGTAATTTTTATGACCCTTTGGGGATGGACCTTGGTGATATGCTTATGAATATCTAAATTAAATGTTGTAGCCACATTTGAAAGTTATGATTCATGTTATTTTTATTATGATATGTCAGATAATTTGTAATTCTAACTCAAACCGACAGAATGAACCCTTATAAAATAAGTTTGAAAATAAATCCCTTACAAAATCTTAAAATTAAAACTTGAAAATAACTAAATGTTGAATTATAAAATAAATTATATAATCTGATTATATACATAAAACACATATCATTTTAAATAAATGATCTCATACTAAAGATCAAGATTGCCTTAAAATTTTAGCAGTATATTCCCTTACACCAAACCGGATTTAAACATAATTTTGATAAAGTAAATATAAACTTGAAAGATTTAATTGAAGAAATCCCTTACAAAAATCATGGCAAACACCCCTTAAAATTTCTTCTTCCTATTGCAATTGAAATAGCCCTCATAAAAACTCCCATAAGTGGAAAATAGAAAATACTAAAACTACTCTCAACGAAAAAGTGTGAAACAACTCTCGATAACTCCCCCTTTCCATCCCTCTACAACAGGCACTGCTTATATATCTATTTCAAAATACTGCTAATAAACTAAAAAATATTTATCATACTTATCATACCCCAAATACAGTCATAGAAAAAACAGTTTAGAAATTGACAAACCAGACTAAATTCAAAGAATGCAAAGTAGTTCAATTAATAAAACTTGTCTTTTGTTATGCGCTAGAAAAAAATAGCAAAATGAATGCAACTGATAACAACTTGATTGTAGTAGAGAGGAAGTTTTAAATAGACTGATAACAGGATTGTCGGCAGATTTTCTTTTGGACGGTGCCACCCCCTTGCATCGTCAAAGGGGGTGGGTTGGGTAGGTGGTGGGTGGCCAAACCCCCACCAAACCTCCAGCGGGTGAAGGAAAGGGGAAGGGGTGAGGAGGCCTATAAAATGAGGTTCTCCCCTCTTCCAAATGGCATCTCATCTATCCTATCATCATCCGATTTATCTCATCCGGTTCTATTTGCGGTATTAGTGAGGTGGTTTCCCCATTTATTCAAGAGAGATATTTACGAGGGATTTCTCCTTGTAATAGTGAGGGAGTGTGTACCCACTTTTACCCCATAGTGATCCTTCTATCTTCCCGTGGTTTTTTACCCCTTTCATTTTGGGGGTTTTTCCACGTTACATCCGGTGTCCCATTTATTTCCGCATTTGCATTTTATTTTTTTATCTCGTGATTATTGCTGTATCGTGGGTCAATCATTTACGGTCCTAACAAGTGGTATCAGAGGCAAGGTTCTGGCCCAATGTTGTTCACGTTTTCGGGTATTAATAATTCTCGTAAATTTTAGTATGCTCTGTGATTGTGACTCTGGTTGATCTTTCACATCAGAAAAAATTTATTGAGATTATTAAATACACCGTTGTGAAACAGAGGAGGTTTTGGACTGACAGCATGTCCAGATGGCGGCAAAATTCGAGATCAAAAAATTCAACGGGAATAATTTTTTGTTGTGGAAAATGAAGATGCAGGCAGTGCTGCGGAAGGATAATTGCCTACTGGCAATTGGCGAAAAGCCAGCAGGTGTGACAGAGGAGAAATGGAACGATATGGACGAAAATGCTATTGCCAACATCCATTTGGCTTTGGCAGACGGGGTCCTATCGGGCATTGCGGAGAAAAAGACGGCAAAGGAAATATGGGATACTCTGACGAAGCTTTACGAGGCCAAGTCACTCCACAACAAAATTTTCCTGAAGAGAAAATTGTACACTCTTCGGATGGCGGAGTCATCTTCGGTGACCGACCACATCAACAACCTCAATACTCTGTTCGCTCAACTCACAGCGTTGGGCTATAAAATTGTAGATACTGAACGTGCGGAGATTCTACTCCAGAGTTTGCCAGATTCGTATGACCAACTCATCATCAACCTCACCAATAATATCCTGACAGATATGCTGCTCTTTAATGATGTTGCAGCCGCGGTTCTTGAAGAAGAAAGTCGGCGCAAGAACAAGGAGGAAAGACAGACAACTTCACACCAAGCAGAAGCTCTGTCAATAGAGAGAGGAAGGATGATGGAGCATGGTTCCAGTGGGAGCCAAAATCATGGCAGGTCCAAATCAAGGAGTAAGAAGAAGAATGTCACATGTTTCAATTGTGGAAAGAAGGGGCACATCAAGAAGGATTGTTGGAATAAGAAGAGTGGTGAAAAGGGCTCTCAGGGGAATGTGGTGAGTACTTATGGAAGTGGAGATATACTAGTCAGTGAAGCGGCGATGACTACTGGAAGCAGGCAGCATCTCGATGATGCATGGATTATCGACTCAGGAGCAACATGGCATATGACGTCTCGACGGGAATGGTTTGACCAATATGAAACCATCCCGAAAGGACCTGTGTACATGGGGAATGATCACACTCTGAAGATCATTGGAATTGGTACCATCAAACTAAAGATGCATGATGGCATAGTACAGACCATCCAAGGAGTACGTCATGTGAAGGGCCTGAAGAAGAACATATTGTCTTTGGGACAATTTGATGACATCGGATGCAAGACTCGCACTGAGAAGGGAATGATGAGAATCGTGAAGGGTGCGCTTGTGGTAATGAAGGCGGAGAAGATCTCAAAGAACCTGTACGTGCTTATAGGTGAAACGTACAAGGAGGCGGATATAGTTGTTGCATCAACTACCTCGACGGAAGCGTTGACGACGTTATGGCATCAGAAGCTTGGTCATATGTCAGAACGAGGCCTGAAGATTCTTGCAGATCAGAAGTTGTTGCCTGGGATGACAAAGGTATCCTTACCATTTTGTGAGCATTGTGTTTTGAGCAAGCAACACAGGTTAAAGTTCGGGACGTCAACAACAAGAAGTCAGGAGATCTTGGAGTTGATCCATTCTGATGTTTGGCAAGCACCGGTTATATCCCTGGGAGGAGCGAAGTACTTTGTATCATTCATTGATGATTATTCCAGGAGATGTTGGGTGTACCCAATCAGGAGGAAGGCAGATGTTTTTGAAGTCTTCAAAACATTCAAAGCGCGAAAGGATCTTGACTCAGGAAAGAAGATCAAGTGTCTGAGGACAGACAATGGTGGAGAATATACAAGCGAGGAGTTTGATACTTTTTGTCAACAGGAAGGGATCAAGAGGCAATTCACGGTGGCGTACACTCCTCAGCGGAATGGAGTGGCAGAGCGGATGAACAGAACCCTGTTGGATAGAATAAGGGCGATACTGAAGACTGCAGGTATTGCCAAAACTTTTTGGACAGAAGCAGTGAATACCGCCTGTTATGTGATCAACCGATCTCCTTCAATGGTGATTGAGTTGAAGACACCGATGGAGATGTGGACTAGTAAACCCGCTGACTATTCTCGGTTACATACTTTTGGAAGTCCTGTATATGCAATGTTTAATGACCAGGAAAGATCGAAGTTGGATTCGAGATCCAGGAAATGTATCTTCTTGGGGTACGCTGATGGTGTGAATGGGTATCGTTTGTGGGATCCCACTGCCCACAAATTTATCATCAGCAAAGATGTCATTTTTGCAGAAGACAAGGTGCAAATGACAACTGATCAAGACATGGAGAAGAAGAATACAGAAACTACAACAGTCGAAGTAGGGGACAAGTCCAAGGAAGAACCAGTTTCCTCTGAGGCATTACCAGAGCATGATGATCAAGTACCAGTTGAGTCTGGACCACGACGGTCAACTCGGGAGAAAAGAGCACCAGTATGACACTCAGACTATGTCATTGAGAGCAATATTGCATATTGCTTATTGACAGAGGATGGAGAACCATCTTCTTTTTTGGAGGCGACCCAGAGTCCAGATGTATCCTCATGGATGGAGGCGATGCAGGAGGAACTTGAAGCCCTGCATAGGAACAAGACTTGGGATCTTGTTCCATTACCTTGTGGAAGGAAGGCTATCAGAAACAAATGGGTCTTTAAGATCAAGCGGGATGGAAATGACCAGGTGGAAAGATATCGTGCAAGATTGGTGGTCAAAGGATTTGCTCAGAAGGAAGGTATTGATTTCAATGAAATATTTTCTCCTGTTGTTAGACTGACGACTGTTCGGATAGTTCTGGCGATGTGTGCTACATACAGCTTACATCTAGAGCAGCTGGATGTGAAGACTGCGTTTCTCCATGGTGATCTTGATGAAGAGATATATATGCTCCAACCAGAAGGGTTTGCAGAAGAAGGTAAAGAGAACTCGGTTTGCAGGTTGAACAAATCTCTGTACGGTCTCAAACAGGCGCCGAAGTGTTGGTACAAGAGATTTGATTCTTATATCATGAGCCTTGGATACGACAGACTTCATTCAAATCCTTGTGCATATTTCAAGGGTTTATATGGTAATGATTTCATCATTCTTTTGTTGTATGTGGATGACATGTTGGTTGCAGGCCCCAACAATGATCAGATCTAGGAGAAGAAGGCACAGTTGGCTAGGGAGTTTGATATGAAGGACTTGGGACCAGCAAACAAGATTCTTGGGATGCAGATTTACCAAGACATAAATAATGGGAAGATTTGGCTATCACAGAAGAGTTACTTACAGAGAGTCTTGAAACGCTTCAACATGCAAGACTGTAAGCCAATCTCTACCCCTCTTTCCATTAATTTCAAGTTATCCTCCACGATGAGTCCTAGCAGTGAAGCAGAGAGGATGGAAATGTCTCGAGTACCGTATGCATTGGCAGTGGGTAGTCTAATGTTCATTATGGTTTGTACTAGACCAGACATTGCACATGCAGTGGGAGCAGTTAGTCGGTACATGGCGAATCCAGGACGGGAGCATTGGAACACAGTGAAGAGGATCTTGAGATACATCAAGGAGACCTCAGATGCTGCACTATGTTATGGAGGATCAGATTTTACTGTCAGAGGCTATGTTGATTCAGATTTTGCAGGTGATTCTGACCAGAGGAAACCCACTACTGGTTATGTGTTTACTCTTGCAGGAGGAGCTGTGAGCTGGATTTCTAAGTTACAATCAGTTGTAGCTTTATCCACGACAGAGGCAGAGTACATGGCAGCTACACAGGCTTGCAAAGAGGCGATTTGGATGAGAAGGTTGTTGGAGGAGCTTGGGCACAGACAGGAGAAGATTCCATTGTTTTGTGACAGTCAGAGCGCCTTGCACATTGTAAGGAATCCATCTTTTCATTCCAGGACGAAACACATTGGGGTACAATATCACTTTGTCCGAGATGTGGTGGAGGAATGAAGTGTGGACATGCAAAAGATTCATACTAAAGAAAATATGGCAGATTTCATGACGAAGGCGATTAACTCTGATAAGTTCAGATGGTGCAGATCCTCGAGCGGCCTCGCAGATACGTGAGCAACATGGTTGGGCAGATAGAAAGGATGTGGAGATGTGATTGGTTCTCAATCAAATCTCCAAGTGGGAGATGTGTCGGCAGATTTGCTTTTGGACGGTGCCGCCCCCTTGCTTCGTCAAAGGGGGTGGGCTGGGTAGGTGGTGGGTGGCCAAACCCCCACCAAACCTCCAGCGGGTGAAGGAAAGGGGAAGGGGTGAGGAGGCCTATAAAATGAGGCTCTCCCCTCTTCCAAATGGCATCTCATCTATCCCATCATCATCCGGTTTATCTCATCCAGTTCTATTTTCGGTATTAGTGAGGCGGTTTCCCCATTTATTCAAGAGAGATATTTACGAGGGATTTCTCCTTGTAATAGTGAGGGAGTGTGTACCCACTTTTACCCCATAGTGATCCTTCTATCTTCCCGTGGTTTTTTACCCCTTTCATTTTGGGGGTTTTTCCACGTTACATCTGGTGTCCCATTTATTTCCGCATTTGCATTTTATTTTTTTATCTCGTGATTATTGTTGCACCGTGGATCAATCATTTACGGTCCTAACAAGGATCACTGATTGATTCAAATTGTCAAAATATCTTCAAGACGCATCAGACCACAGCCCCACACATATCAATCCAAAATAAAGTTTTTGACAAAAAATACGAGTATCAACATCCGATCTTAAGCACCACAGAAACCGACGAATAAAAACTAAGCGATATCCAGTAACAAAATAAATCGAATCTAGAATGAGATTCGATTGTACAAAAAATTAATAGAGAAAACCTACTTGCGATACGGGATAGATTTCCAAATCCGCAGGTCATTTTCTCCAAAATCTTGTTCGGATCCTCTACACATCACAGATATGGACTCGGAACTATCTACTACGCGCTCACCCTGAACGATTCAAACCCTCAGCTGGACTCCATCTCAGCGCTCGCCTTCCTCCTATGCTAGCACTGGTCTCAACCTGCAACTCCACCTGGCCTCTCAAAGATAAATGAACCAGCCCTGAACTCTACTACTGAAGACGAAGATGATCTCGGCCTCACTCGACTTGATCCACTCCTCGTTGTCGAAAGCTGAAGTCTCCCAAGACCAGAATTGAAGAAACCCTCTTGACGCCTCTTGATTTCACGAACCTCTGAAACCTGAAAAAAAAAAAACATTCGTTGTTTTTAATTTGATTTATCATCATTTTTTTTAAACTAATTATTTATTATTATTATTATCTTATATATATAAATTCATTTATAATTCTATTATATAATATTTTCAAGTTAAAATTTTAAATGTAAACTATTTTCTATGAATTATAAGTTTGTTTTTTAAGGAATTATATATATATATATATATATTATAATAAACACACACACACATATATATATATATATAGTTATCTTAATATCATTTACATTAATGAAGTTACCTTGTAATTAATCTTATACAATAATTACTTTAACATGTTTTAAACATAACTTTATCAATAGGTATAAAATATTAATAAAAATTATAAATGTTTCATAAAACTAACCGTTAAAGTTACTTATAAAATGTGACATGTATAAATTTGAGTACTTATAATTCTTCTTCATTTTATTTTAAGTGTTGAATTTTAATTCCTTTAATCTATTTATTAAAACAAATGTTCTATAAACAAAATATTATTTCAAGTTAATAATTTAATAATTAATGACACTTAACATATCTTAGTTGTTAACTTGGTGTGTATCTTAATTAACTAATAAAACTTTATTTAATAGTCACTACAACTTTTTCATTAATGTTTAATCGGACCGTAACATAACCCGGGACAAACCCTAACCACAAATATCCATCATCGGCGCTAGGATCCGACTTCACTGGACTCCACCTCGACCGCGGTCGACACTGCTCAGAGCACCTCCTTCTAGCTCGGCGACTCAACTCCAACCCTTCCCTTAGCATCAGCATGTGTGACTCTCGTGACTCCTCTTAGTGGAGTGGCACGTCATGACTCCAACAACTGCTCGCGGGCCGCTGAAACCCTAATGGCACACCCCCAGCACTACGATTTCAAACCCCCAAAACCCTCTATCCCTAGCACAATCGGACTTCCCCCCACCCTTAACCACATTTCCTTTTCTCCTTCTTTTATTTCATTATTATTATATATGTCATTTTTATTTAATAAACTTTATAAAAGTTATCATAGTATTATAAGTTTAATTTCTACATTAAAAGTTAAAAAATAATTTTATAAACTAATAATATTTTATATAAAAAATAATATTCATTTTATTAAAACATTTATTAAAAAAATTATATTTGTATAATAAAACATTTTATTTTGAACATTCAATATTCATTTACTAAATTGTACTATTTTAAAATTTTAATAGATTGAAAATATTAATAATACATTTCTTTACTTATATTGGATTAATATAACGCTACTTCAAATATTTGATATTTTTAATATTACGACATATAATACTTTAAAATAATAATTTTAAATTTCATGTATAATATCAATATCTAATTAAAATAAAAATATAATTTTATAATAGTATTAGTTTTATACTATATTCATAATTTTATATAATTCAAAACTAATATGCATACTTATATATATATATCATATTTTGAAAATAAAAAACAAATTAACTATTTTCACATATTAATATAATTATCATTTAAAATATTCTATTAAATAAAAATTTTGATAAAAATAAATTTTATTTAATAAAAATAGTTATTTTAAAATATTCTTTAAACAAAGTAAAATTATATTTTCTTTTAAAATAAATTTGAAAACAATACTTATAATTAAATAAAACAATTAATTTTAATTATTATTTTAAAGAAAATCGTCTTAAAAATGTTTAAATTATAAATAAATCCATCTAATAAAATATTTTCATAATAAAACTAGGTTTAGAATTTATGGGCTATTACATTATTCACGACCCGAAAAATGTACTTTTATTTATGGATCTCTTTCCTACCAATAATTTTTTATTATGTTTTATAATATAAGCACAGACCGACTTCATTTCATGTGAACATCATACATCATGCATAAATTTAGATTAGTTCGACTATGAAAATATTGTTATATACACATTTAAGAATAGTTTTGGTTAATAAAATATATGTTCAACAGAATAAAATTTGATAAATAGACTTTTTGGACCCAAATAGTACTTTTCGGAAATAATATAATTATTATAATAAATTAAGGTATTATGAATAATGATTGTTTTAATGAAATAGCGTGATTAAAACACCCCCTTTAAAATGTAAATGATAAAATAATTTTATTTTTTTAAATGTCAGAAATTTCACTATGTAATTTACTATGCATTTTCCATCCACTATTATTTTTAACGAAAGATTTTTATACATAAAAAGTTAAATTTGTCATACTTATTATTATGGTAATATAAACTTCCTTTTTGAATTTCAAATGTCAAAATTAATCTTGGCTATATTTTTATAAGTCTTCTAAGAAATTTCAATTTTTTAGTATTTGATAAATAGTGTTTTTGATGAATAGTGTTTTTTGATGAATAGTAAAAAAATATTTTATTATTATATATATTTTTCTGTGAAATGATTTTCAAAAATCGGACATACATTGTTGTAATCAAGATGAAAATGTGGTTCAATAAAATCAAAAATAAATTTTTGATGAATAGTAACTTTACCCTTTAAAATATTATTTTTACCCTAAAAAAAGTTATATAATAAAAAAATATTTTTTTACTATTTATCAAAAAAACAATATTCATCAAAAACACTACTTATCAAATACTAAAAAACGAAACTTCTTAGAAAACTTCTAAAAATTCAGCCTTGGTAAAATTTGACATTTGAAATTCAAAAATGAAGTTTATATTACCATGATAATTCTCTAAGTATGAGAAATTTAACTTTTTTGTATAAAAATCTTTAGTTTTTAAAAATTATTGCAGATGGAAAATGCATAGTTAAATTGCATAGTGAAATTTCTGACACTTAAAATAATAAAATTATTTTATCATAGTTAAATTGTTTTAATGAAATTGCGTGATTAAAACACCCCCTTTTAAATGTAAATGATAAAATAATTTACTTGATTATAATAATTATATCTTTTTTGAAAAGTATAATTTGGGTCCGAAATGTTTATTTATCAAATTTTCCTCAATTGAACATTTATTTTATTAAGCAAAACTATTCTTAAAGGTGTATATCACATTATTTATCAAAGTTCTACTAATCCAAATTTATGCATGATGTATGATGTTCTCATGAAATTAAGTCACTCTATGTGCTTCTATTGTAAAACATAATAAAAAGTTATTGGGAGGAAAGAGATCCATATATAAAAAAGTACATTTTTTCAGGTCGTTATAGTTACAAAAGAAGGCTGTGAATAATGAAATGTTTCCTGAGTTCAATATTGATCAAGAATGTGTACTAAAACTTCATACAAGATTATGTGTTCCATCTATTCTAGAAATAAAGAAAGAACTGGTGGATGAAACTCATAGTTCTACAATCTCTATATCCTGGAAGCACTAAAATTTATAAGGACCTTCAGGATCATTATTGGTGGGATAACATGAAAAGGAAGATTGTTGACTGCACGACAATATTCTTGGTGTGTCAACAAGTGAAGGCAAAGCAAAAACTTTCTAAATGGGTATTACAACCACTACTCATACCAACATGGAAGTGGAAGAATATCACTATGGATTTTGTCATTGGTCTCCCAAAAACATCCAAAAGAAACAATATGATAGGTGTGTTATATTATATTGTGCATAATAAAACCATCTCTCTTTAATAATGAAGTGAATATAAAAGGAAATGTGCCCATCTAGATTAGACTGTTATATGATTGTTGGTCAATTATGACCATTGGTCAATATGAACGTTGAAAACTATACTCTTGGTAATAATTTTAACGTTATAATTAGTTCTTATAAGTAGAAATGACAATGGATGATTAATGCAGAAAGGAGAAGTGATGGCCTCAACTAGTAGAGTCGTGTCGTATGAAGCTCATTTGTCAGAACTTGGTAGGGAGGTATCATCACTCGGGTTTGCCTTGACCAAGCTCAAATCGAGCTTCAATAAGTAAAACTTGGATGAAATTGGCTACAAGAGAAGTTCAAGTTAGTGGAAATTACCAATCGGACAATGTTAGCTGAGTCACTCCATGAATCTATCACTATTGCACACCTTACTCTTAGGTCATACGCGGGTGTTATAAGGGGTAATGTGTCCAGACCTTAGTTACTTAAAATGTAATTCCATTGTATAAATAAAATTGATATTCCATCAATTTTGTTTTAATAATAGTTTTGCTTAAATATGAAAATTTTGATAAATTAACTTTTGAGACCCAAATTGCACTTTTAAGAAAAGATATAAATTTTTATAATAAACTAAGGTATTATGAATAATAATTATTTTAATGAAATGGTATGATAAAAACACATTTATTTAAATATAAATGATAAATAATTTTATTATGACCTTGAGAATTTTTAAGTGTCAGAAATTTTACTATACATATTCAACTAGCTATTTTTTTAATAAATAAGGATTTTTTTTAGTTAAAAGTTAAAATTCTCATATTTTGATAATTAATATGATCAAATAAATATAATTTTTGAAATCAACTTGTCAAATTTAGGTTAGGTTGAATTTATGAGGATTTTCTAAAATATTTTATTTTTTCATAAATAATAAAAATACAATTTTTGGTTTTGTGTATGTTTAATGGATTCATAATTATGTCATAATGATGTAATAATTAGTTAACCACAATCCACAACATGAAATGTTTTATTTATTAATATAAAGTATTTAAATAGATTTTAATCGATTTTCAAACCTATAAGTTACTTTCCAAAGTCTAAAATGGAAACTTTAATATTAAAAATCTTATTTTGTGAAAACTTTGTTTTTCCTTCCCAAAAGAAGTAATATAATATGTCGTTCAATTATTATGGACTAAAATAACATAAAATATGCCCCAAATATCCAAATCCATGGGCAAAATCCATGGGATAGCCCATGGTTTTGCATTTTTCATAACCAAGATTTCAAAGGCTTCTATTTGGAAAATCATTAAACAAATTCTCCACTTTTGCTATAAATACCCACCCATTTCTCCATTTCCTTTCACTCACAGTCCATTACCCACGAAGATCTGGTAGTTTTACCTCCCAATTAGTCCCCCCAAGGTGTTCTCAAGCCCCCAAAATCTCAATCCTCGTGTTTTAGAAGTAACTCTTCAAGGTAAAGAAATTATCCTTCTTTTCCCTTCGATTCAAGAAACTCTTTTCATATATGTCTTCTAAATGTTATGGTTACTCTCCTCTATGACCCTTCTATTCAAACTCTTACTGTCAAATTATGTTTTATGAATGGTAGACCCTTGTCCCCTTTTATTTTACCCTTTTTCAAAACCACATTTTATACTCATTTGCTGAATTTACTTTTCAAAAATTCCCTCTTCTCCTCAAGAAATTCTCTTTTAATTTATTTTTGTGAATACCCAAGTCTCTATCTTTTCCAAGGGTATTCACCTAAATGTCAAAATGATTTATTTAATTTTGGGATTAACATACATGAAACACGCATTCCCTTTTCCTAGGCTGAAAATGACATAATGATCATGTTTTTAAGCACTTTTGAAATGTCATGATTTTGAAATGAAACCTGATTCTTTTATTCTCCACATGTTATTTATAAAATGTTTGATTATGATCTATGTGGCTCATATGAAACTAGGACATATTAAGGGTGCACCCTGATAGCGCTTTAATGCATTAGCTCAAGAATTTTTTCTCTAAAGATGACATGTTTTACAATACCTTGGTGAATAACATTGGTAATTTTCATTTATGAAAAATTGGTGATTAACCTTGGTGATATTCTTATGAATATCTAAATTAAATATTCTACACATTTCCATGTTATGACTCGTGTTCTTTTTATTATGATATGACTCTTTTTTCATTGTTCATGCCACTATGATATTCCTCACGAATATATGTAAATTGTTTCCCTTACTGGGTCATATGCTCACCTCTTTCTTTTGATGTATGTCCTTAGGTTATGAGATGCAGTAAATGTATTTAGGATGAACCTATGAAGAAGACTTTCAAAGGGATAGAAGAATGTTTTATATTTATTATGTTCCCAATTTCCAAGAAACTAAACTTTAAAAGATCCTCTATTTTGTACTATGTAATGAAAAATGTATGTAATAAAAAAGTGGGATGTCATGGCGATGGTGGTCGAATCACGGTGCATGGCGGGACGACACCCCGGTGAACAACCGGTGGGATCGGGCCTGGCGGCCACAGGGCACGGCGAAGGGTCTCAGCCGGAGGGATCTGTCGCGGAGGAGTCGACGTCAGCGACTGGGGCACGGGTCGCTCAAGAGAGGGCGGCCAAGGGCAGCAGGCGGTCTTCCAAGGAGGATCCGCACAGGTGGAAAAAACAAGGGGACAAAGGGGGGCTTGGTTTTTTTAAAACAAATTAAGCTTTTGACTAAAAATTTCCACACCCAACAATTTTCCCGCTGGTATCTTAGTCCAACCCACCCACATTCAAAAATCTATAGCCTATTGAATAGTCTGTAGGAAAACTAAAAATTATTATTGTTTAAAAATTATTATTAAAAAGCACACTGGTGGAAAAAATATTTGGTGGTCGTAATCACTATTCCGATGACCAGAATCCCATCAATGATCAGATTCACCGAAAAAAACTTCAGGTTATAATAACATATATATATTAAAATTATATGTTCTTCATAATTAACCCGTAAAAATTGATATCAAACCGCATTAAAAAAATTGGATGGTCGCAGACTAACCATCCAGTGTCGGATTGAAACACTTTTTGCGGTGTTGAGACCAGAATGACACCCTATTCAAAATTTAAATCAAATCTAAATTTTTCTTGACTTAAAATCTTCACGTGTCCCTCTGATACCAATTGAATGTACCGGGGTGCACAGCGGGAGTCGGTGGGCCAGAGATTTAATATTTTTCACCAATGATCGACTTAACAACGTCATCATCAGTGACGCACTACCCCGGTATAAGCCCAAGGATCACACGTAAAAAAATAAGCACAAAAACTTAAACCATAAATACCTGGTTCAAAACGAAGCCACGCTCGACATCTACTTGTCGTCGGCAATCACTGCACAAAGAATCTTAAGTCGAATTCATCTAGATCATCCACACGTACTTCAAAAATCTGCAAGAGCATCGATCGTCGAATTCTAGGTGCTAGCGTGGATATCCGACAATGCATTTGACGTTCCAACGATCACTGCATTAACGTACCTTCGATGCATGAGGGATAGCTCGATCTGATCACTTAGATCAATAGCTTCTCTCTCTAGAAAGCGGGATAAGAGAGAGAAGCTCTCAAGAGCTTGCCATGAATAGTTTTTGCGAGTCTCTTCTCACTCTATTTATAATGTGTTATGAAATTATCCAGAAATGGCTCCCCAACCCCCAAATATTTAACACTACATAAATGATATATTATGAATCTTGTATTGAGTTATAAATATCATTTATATTTTTATCATTTTCTTATAATATAATAAATGTATTGTGTGATAAAACCCGATCCATTAACTCGACTCGTCATTCCCACAAATATTAAATGAACCTTGAATATTTAAAATTAATATTCGTTCATATAATGTTTTCCATGTATTTACTTTAAAACTTGTAAATACATATAATAAATAAATTCAATGACAATTATTCTTAACTTGAATAATATAAATTTATTTATTCCTTTAGTGGTCATACATTCTTGGACAAATCTCATACCCCAGTGGCAGGTCCCACCATGTATTATGTACATATTCACCTAAATAGAGCAGATTCTTGAATACGCTATTGTGTGTGACCCTCTAAGCCCTTATCTTGATAGCAGTGAATAGTATTCACAGAACAAAAGTGGAGTTGAGAAACCCATCAAAGTCCCTAAAGAGATTAGGAGTAGTCATAGCAATGAAAACCAACCTACGACACACATCGTGTAATATAATCTCTGTCTAGAGATATCTCATAAAGCAGAACACACACGCATGTCATTGTTCTTTCTTACTTTATTATTTGTTCATCTAACTAGACAGATTTACCATGAACTACCATGGCCACGGATTTATCAATATACTATCATACTGATCAACCAGGCTCAGGATATATTACTTCCTCAACTCAAAAGCGACAAATTCTTTCTTGATTATTCAACCATTTTCATGTCACCAATGACGCACCCAACACATGCTACCTCATCATGATTTCATTATCATGGTTTTTGTCTTGCATCAAAGTATATGATCAAATGACATACTAATAATGATCTCAAGTCAGGAGACCAATACATGTTTGTAGATAGAAATAACCAATGATACTCGAAACATGTGGTGTTCCTATTAGCGGTTTTGTCCTCGTGATCTCAACTACTAGAGATCATCAAGTGCGAACTTCATGAGAAAAGTATCAATGCTTATGAGCCCCCAACATCTAATAGTCAGACATCATCTTTGTCCAGTCATAATTATGTATCTAGACCATAAGACATATATTTAAGATTAATGTCATAGTATCTTGAGGTTCTCATTATAGCTTGGGATCTGCTATAGCCTTTTGATACGACAATAAATCTATGGACATTACCATTTAATAGTGGGTCCAGAAATGTATACACTATAATGGTAAGTAAACATCATGCATATCTCACTGTATACATGATATGGTAATCAAAAGTGCTATTCAAGTTGGGTCTAGGGAACTCACTATTACAACACAAGGCACCGCATAAACAAAACCTCTTTGCACAGTTTGGCAGCACGTTTTTCTAACTGTGCGCCTACCATGCAAAACAACACTGGAATTCCTCCACAACATCTCACATGATTTTTCTACAATTGTGTGCAAGTCGTGCATCCTGGACCTTAGAGCCACTCACCCCACACAATCTGCTCAAGAATCTACACGGTTTGATCTTAACCGTGCGCAAGCCATGCAAACCAAACCATGCAAGAACAAAAGGAACTAAAAATGCCCCGAGCTTCAAAGGGTCACACGATTTTCACTAAGTTGTGCACACCAAACTGTGCACTAGGCCAAAAACAACCCAAAAACTCCAACTCGCACTTGAAGCTTCTGAGCTTCATCCTATTGGGCGCCTTCCCTAATTGGTACACGCGCAACGCCTCCTCAACTGGAGCACCACGTAGTTTCTCTATTAATGAGGTGTTTTTAATGCGGGCCAAGACCGCAAGAATTAATTCATGCGATGACACGTTTTTGACACAGGGACATTATTTGACGCGGATTCTTTTTCAGCAACAAGGCATTTCAACACACCGGCACCAACAACACTGAGAGAAAATCTCATTTGGTGATTATCTTTCTTCGACGATCATCTTTCTTGCTCTCCCTCTTTGATTGGCTACTTTTTATTCGTGAGTATTACTTTTGAAATCTCTTCCATTTTTGGAGAGTCTCTACCGTGTACATCTTGATTTTAGTGGATCCCTCTTTCTGGGCTAAGTCTCGTGGTTTTTCCCTTTTTGGGTTTTCCACGTAAAAAATTCTGGTGTCAACTTTATTTTCTCCACATTTAATTTCAGGTCGTTGCGCGTCCATTTTTATTTGGAGGGAAAGATTTTATCTCTGTTACGCATTCGCTTTTCGGTTGTTTGCGCGTTCGTCGCTTTGCCTTCTTTCCGAACATCTGGTATCAGAGGGTTTGGTTTTTTTTCATATTTATTATGGAGGCTAATTACAGTCGGATGATTTTGCTGAATGGTACCAACTACCATATGTGGCGACTTAAAATGAAGGATCTGCTTTTTTTTCAAGCGAATGCATCTTCCAGTGTTTAGTACCCAGAAGCCAAAAAAGATGTCAGATTAAGAATGGACGTTCGAGCATGAGATGGTTTGTGACTTCATTTTCCAATTGGGTCAAAGACAACGTGATGAACCACATTGTCAACATCTCTCACACCAGAACTTTGTGGGAGAATCTTGAGACGACCTACGCTTCCAAGACGGGAAACAATAAATTATTTCTTCTCAAACAAAAAATGAATTTGAGGTACAAAGAAGGCACATCTATTTCTAACTACTTAAGTGAATATCAGGGATGTTTTGATTAGTTGTCTGACATAGGTGTCAATTTTAAAGATGAGGTTTTAGCTCTTTTGTTGCTTATCATGGGAGAATATACGTGTTACTCTAACCGGTTCTGCTCCTAATGGTGTTGTGACATTTAGTTTTGTCAAGTCTGGTGTTTTAAATGAAGAGGTCAGGAGACGCGCTCAGTAGAAATCTTCTTCAGAGCTTTTAGTCACAGAGAACAAGGGGAGAAGCCAGGACCAGAGATAGAGCAGTCGAGGTAAAAGCAGATATAGAAGCAAATCCATATCGAAGCCGAGAGATTTTGAATGTCATCATTGTGGTAAGAAGGGGCATGTTAAGAAGTTTTGTTATCAGCTGAAAATAGATAATAGAATGAAGGAAAATCCACAGAAGAAAAATGGCAATGGAGATGATCATGTCATCGTCACTACAGGGGGTGATCTTGTTATTGTTTATGACTCTGTTAATGTTGCTTCTGATGATTCTTGCGGGGTTGTTGATAGTGGTGCAGGTTTTCACGTGATATCGAAGGAGTTCTTTACATCTTACAGCCTAGGTAATTTTGGGATTATGAAGATGGGCAATGATGGTTATGCTGACATTGTAGGTATAAAGCCTTTAGCATGGCAAAACCCCTTTCAGCTTTCTACCTACACAGACTGATTGGATTAGGACAAGAATTCTTATCAATGTCGTCGATCTCCCACTTGAAGTAAGGGACGAGCATACGACAATCCTTCCTGATAACTAATGGTGAAATAAAGAGATTTGAAGGGAATTTCCATCATTAAGAAAGCAAACAAGCATTGATCTATTGTTTGAGCCCTTACCAAGCCTTAAGTGCTAGATGAGAGTACAACTAAGCCCACCTTAGGCAAGGTAATTTGTGCTTCTTCTCCCCGTAGTCTCAGTCAGCCCTTCCTATATCCTATAGTTATAATAGTTGGTGTCAAGTATTATTAGCTTAGGTGAGTAGCGAAGACTAACTTTCTGTCTCACCATTCTTGATGTTAGGGAAAGAAAGAAACTTATTGTTTTTGTCTTCTTCAATGAAATCTAGTCGAATATTCATACTCAAGGTAATAAAGCTGGGAGTTCTAAAGGAAGATCGGGAGCAACCCACCAATTTGTCCAACAGCCTAAGAATGAGTTTTTCATTTCCTTCTACACTATAGTGTGATGAATGTCCGAACGACTTATCTATTCTACCGTAGATTTAATATTAAATCTCGATAAAAGCAAGTAGATCAAAATGTATTTCTTTCCTTTTCGGCGTGGGAGTGAACTAATGGGATGCCTAGTGTGCTTTCCTTGTCTTCTTTGCTTCGGTTAATAGAATAGGAACTAACACAGCTTGATTTCAATAAGGATCACTCCTAAATGAAACTTTTTTCTTATATACAAGACCACCAAATTCAATTTCCTTTGGAATGGAAACCCTGATCCGGTGGGCAAAAACAGTGGCATTCTGTTGCAGAGTTTGTCGGTGTGAAAAAAGACATTGAATCGAAAGCGGGCATACTGCTCACTGGTTAGATTGGATTGTCTCTACCTTTACACTTGTAAGGAAGCTTGAAAGAGGTCTTGAATGAGTAAAAAAGAGTAGTCGTTGGTGTAACAACTGTTGAATACGCAGTCTTAGCAATAGAAATTATTGTTGGAGTTGAAATAAAATTTCATGGGTTCATAATCGGTCCTTGTCCAATTGAATAAGATGTGGAACCTTTTATTTCAATAGATGGGGGGCATAATATCGAATAAGCTCTTAGGACAAAGATATAACTTGTGCACATGAATCGGACTCAGAATGCGCAGTGTGAAGGGCTAACCTTTGAAGGGAAACCAGTGAAGATGTCGATAATCCTTTATACCTAAGGTCTAGATAGACAAATGGATCCCTATCCTTCTTTATTGGACCAAGTTGATGCAGAAAAAGGATTGGCATCTCTATAACAGAAAAGACTTTCTCTTTAAAACTTGAAAGGAAAGCCTACTCTTAGATCAAAAAGAAGTGATTGTTTACAAGACAAAAAAGGGTTAGCGGCTTATCATCACTTGCCCTAAGGCAGTTAAATAACTCCTAGCACAGGTTACTGATTCGACTACCCACACTGGCTAGACTGTACGACATACATGTGTCAGAAGAATGACTAGTTTAAACTTGTTAAACTACATACTTTAGGTATGAGCAACAAAAAGCGAAGGGATAAGCTATAAAAGCAAAGGAGGAGTTTAATTCTTTTCTTTATCACTATAAATGAAATGTAAATGAAATTCATTCCACCTTACACGGACTTCAAAGAGTACTAAGGTGTATTAAATTCTCTTATATATATTATAACACTCAGAAGAAAGCCTTTATGTCCTAGTAGAACAAGCATGCGACCTAAAGACTAGTGGTAGACTTTACTATCAAGAACTCTTAAGGTGACCTTTTCTTCTATTTTATTCCTCGTTGGCATGCAGCTGATTCAATAGCAGCTCTAATGTCAGGGCTTATAATTAAGCATCTTTACCTTCCTAGACTAGCTTCTCATCTGTGAATGAAAAAGCAATCTCCATAACAAACAGCTGGCATCAGTAAAGGGATTAACCCCCAAAAGCACTCATTATGCAAGCTGGGAGGGATTCCCCTGATTTCCTTAAGGCATGACATCAGACCTTGAATTAGTTATTGGCATGTTTGGTTTTTCTTCTCTGCCCACCACCATCATTAAACCTTTTGGAACTGTAAACGAAAAGTCGTTTAAAGACCCTTTCAAAGACCACTTTGTAAAGGGGCATTATGCCCTAACTCTAATGAACAATGGCATAATAAATAAGGTGCAACCTCCCTAAACTAAAATATCTATAATCTAGGAGGCGAACAAAGAGTCGGTTAGTCTGTTAGTCTATCCAGTACAGGAAGTAACTTCTTAAGAAGGTTAATAACCAAATTAAAAGATAGAAAACAAGATGTCTAATGGTTGATTGTTTAGGATGCTTTAATTAAATGGCTTCCAGATATTCTTTAGTTTCCTCATGTCTATAAGAGTAGACGAAGTAGATTTTTCTTTTTATGGACTATCCTAATTCCTTTATAAGATTGCTACTAAATGCCCCCCCCCAAGCCCAGTCTTTAGAAGGAACAGATTTCTTAGTTCATGAAATGTCTCCCTAGGTGTAGACTTTTTAAGGTCTAATCTGTAAGGAACATTTTGGGTTGACAAGCCCCATGTTGGAAGAAGGAAATCTACCCATTACTACTGGAGTGAAACCTTCAATATACAACATATGATGTGATTGTGCCACAAGCATCAGCCAAGAAGAAGTTTCTTTTTGAGATCTATGTTTCTTTCTCCTCCTGTTTACTCCCTTTCTTAGTATGTCAGCCCGAGTTTCCATGGGGAACTCTGGACCTACGCCTGATAGAAGATAAAGCAACTTGAGGTTTATATATAGCTTTTTATTACCATAATTGATGTTTGAGGAAGCACTAAATAGAAGGATAAATATGAGAGATGGCATAAAAGAAGTAGTGTCGGCTTTTACAGGTACTGCTGTGAGGGAGGAAAGATCAAATGTCACGTAAAAAGTTGTAGATAGTCTCGCTATTAGAAAAGTACTGAGCCACAGTCCCTTGTGAAAGAAGAACCTATGGAAGAAAGAGAAGGATTCGAGCAGTTTCATTCTTGTTCACTGAGGGTTAATCCAGAAAGGTAGTTTTGGGAGTTCGGTTTTTCAGTTGGAATCGAAGGAGAAGAAGATATAGATGATTCAGACCCATCCATGGTAATACCCAACATAAGACCTCTTTTGGTAAGAACGAATGTATACTTTAGGATGCCCATAAACCTTAGGTGGCTACTTATGTTAGGTAGTCATACCATACCTTTTTATTTCTACCTTTCACGACAAATACTGCTGATTCAGATAGCGTTAGAGCAAGCGACGGATCAAAAGACCCTCATTTCTAGTCATAGCACGTTGAAACGTTAATCCAATAGCACGACGAACAATTTAAGGATAAGGAGCAGCAGACGTTGAAGTGGCGTAGGGAAGATTCCAAGTATGCTAAAAGGATATATGAGTTCACAGACACAATTGTGTATCCCCATCTTCATTGAGATTCGATTTGTGTTTAGTCAGCCAGGAAAGCGACTCTTCTTTTTCACCGAGTGTGGCAATCTGATCCCAGTTGATTAATCTCGACTTTACCAGCACATGAATGGCATTCGTCAGACTTGAGTAGTAGGTTTCAACTCGGTCAGCTGTTGTGATGAAGATTGACTTCAGCCAAAAAGAGAACAAATTGACTTAAGGTTCGCACCCTCGATCTGGTCAATGAAAATCAATCTTGAAATTACATATATAAACGAGAATCCCCACAGTTGACATTTTCGATTGAGAAATCGGCAGGCCCAAAGAGCTCTATAGTAGTGTCTTGCGAGGTCGTAGAGCCCACCTAAATATTGTGGAAACTTCGGGAGTTGCAATGACAAAATAAGTGTGCAGATGAAGAAAAGAAAGAAGAAACAATCACACATGACACAAAGATTTCTGGTTCGGGAATAATCCATACGTCTACGGAGAGATAGAATCACTTCATTATGAAATCTGGGAGCACAAATTACAAAGTATCTCGAAGTTTCTAACACGAAGTCTGCATCACTACAGTGTCGCGGCCCAACATCATCCAGATGGTTCAGGCTACACCAATCCAACACTAAGATCGAAAAAAAGGTTTGTGGTTGAGAATAAAGAATGCTAGCTATATGTTTCACGCATGCAAATTGAAGGTTGCGAGACCATACGAAAGTTCACTTTACGAAGTAGAGTTGTGTCACTCTAGAAGGTTGAGTGCTAATGATGGCCATGAATCACGTGGATACAAAAACGAAAGGGCTAACTGACTAACCTTTCTTCGCAGACTGGGCTCCAAGGACTTCTTAAGGAATGAGAAGAT
Organism: Viscum album; assembly: GCA_963277665.1. Lineage (NCBI taxonomy): Eukaryota > Viridiplantae > Streptophyta > Magnoliopsida > Santalales > Viscaceae > Viscum > Viscum album. The sequence goes on along the minus strand of OY728156.1, from coordinate 255,250,690 downwards.
AGGGAGACAGAGACGACCCTACTTTCTTATTCCTTTTTATGGCCTTACTACGCGCAGGCTTTTAGGAATCCTTTCAAGCACAGATGGAAATAGAGAAACTATAAATGCATGTCAAAAACGAAAGGGCTAACCGACTAACCTTCCTTAGCAAACTGGGCTCCCAAGGACTTCTTACAAGGATTGGGAAGATAGGGAGACAGAGACAATCCTACTTTCTTATTTCTTTTTATGGCCTTACTACGCGCAGGCTTTTAGGAATCCTTTCAAGCACAGACGAAAACGGAGAAATTAGACATCAATGCATGTCACAAGCAGGATTCGAACCAGTGCCTATGGGCAAAGTCCATAGAGACATATACCCAGTGAACTACCTTTTATTCGACTTGTGACTTTGGTGACCCAATTCGCTGAAAAGGCTACGTCCAGGTGAGAGAGGGGGTTCCTCTCACTAGGTCCCTTCGTGCGCTCATTCTGAATTTCTTTGTACATCTTTATCCCACGATTTTTGTTGGTCAACAACCAAAAGTAAACTCTAGTTTTTCTTTCAATTTTTCTGGTATGCCTCTCTGCAAAGCAAGGAGCGTTCAAAGCAAGTGGGTTGTGGTGATGTTGGATGCTTTTTTTATCAATATAAGAGGAAGAGGAGTCCGCCAAAAACAAGGAAAAAATGCTTCTTCATTCAAATTTATTCTTTTCTTTTCTTTTCTTTTCATTACTATCGCATTTCTACGTGGTTTTTTTATGCTTCTCAGTACTTTTTGTTTTGTACTATAGCTTGGAGTATCTTTTTATGGACGAACTGTAACAGGTGGTGGCGTAATTATATCCTTCCACATTGGGAGGAATATAAGGTTCTAATGTACCGTCAAGACTTTCGGTTGATTCTTTGTTAGTGTCGATTTCTGATCCAAATGCAAACGAAAAGCAAGATCAACCTGGATCTTCAACTTCTCAAATAGAGAATCCCCGAGATTATACAAAGAAATTTAACAATATTGCATAATTGTGAAAGGATCAATACCCTAATTTGAGCTATCACAATGCCTTAATAAATCAAGGAAGCATTATTGTAGAGATGAAAAAGTCACTTTCATCAAATATATCAGATAATGATATAAGAAGTGGAGTAGACATTTATTTAACCAACCTCATGGAACTCTCAAATCCCAAATATCGTAATAGAAAACAATCTCTGATTCTACGAGATTTGATTGCACATGGGTCAGCAAGTCCTTGTTTTAATCCAATAGTAAAAAAAGAAATAAAAGATTTGGGGGATTTCACATTCATAGTTCAAATGTTTTCTAATGGGCTTTCTGTTCTATTATTCTACTATGCGCATGGTCCACCAAAAAAGTTATTGCATTGTTTTCCCTAATGATGGTCTTACCGGTCTTATTTTCATTTCACTCACGAGCTACTCCCCGAACATGCTCGTTCGTTTGAAGTTGGAGCCAATAATCTTTCTATGAAAGAAATGAGGCAAAAAAAATGATGAAACAAAACTAAAAGGGCGCAAACAGAATCAGTCACTAAGAAGACAGCAGGAAGTCGGATGTTGATATGCCAACATTTTCTACATTCTTTAGTACTTCTTCCAGACTTCACTAAAGCTACCTAGCTACCTTACTTCTGAGTCGCCCAACGGAAACTACAATCCCACTAGCTTTAATTTGTTCTGCTGGAAAAAAAATATTGCTCCCAGCTAAGCATAAATAAAGTTCAGAGTCAACAAAAGCCATCACAACAACCGATTCTTCCACTACTACTAGCACTGCTAGTGCTACTGATGCTCTGTCTACTTGGTCTCGCTTAGCCTAAAGGTTTATATCTGATTCCTATTGCCAAGGTCAAGGCTAAGTTTAGTCAAATTTTCACCATGTCGCCCCAGGGTTCCTTCAATATGGTTACTATGATGGGGATGGATGGGATATTCTCACAAGAGCAGAGGAAATGGTTCATATTCACCGAAGCTAATTCCTTTCTTTATAGAACCGTGGCTAATGGCTCACTGAACTATCTTCCCTTTTACCTTTCGTCACTTGCTTACTTTAAGCTTGACAGGCAATGTTCAAAGATATGTAGTTTTGATAGCAATTCCTCTTCGTTTACATGCTACCCTCACCTCACTCTTAGCATTAGTACCAAAGACTGCTAAAAAGGGAATGAAAGAAGCAACAACTCGCTTATCTTTTACAAATACACCAGGTCTGGGGGATAAATCCATATACTGATGTTGGGTAATACACTTGGACTTATCATGGTTATCAACTATTGATCCAATGTTTTTAATGATATAGATACTACCATGTGAGCAATAACTTGGAGAAATATATGATATTAGGACAAATTTCAAGCTTGCCTCTTAGATTTCTTAATAAAGAAGTATTGGAAATGGCTTTATTGAGATGATGCATTGTATTTGGTGGTTTCTTTCTCTTAAGACCTCACCAGTTTCCCCAACCTGGCCACCTCAATAGTGGGTTTTTCACTTTTTTTTCTTTTCCTGATACCGCAAGGGCAGAAAGTGGCATGATAAGGAGACAACACCTCATGTTATTATGGTTTTAATTATTTAATGTTATTTTTGGGTAATTTAATTTGGGCTTTAGATTTTGATTTCAAAGGGGCTTTCTTCAGTTGCACCGTTTAGGATGCACGATTTAGACTCAACCATACAGAGAACCTTTTGCAGGGAGATTTCCAATTTCTTTTATATGTGCATGGTTTAGTGTGTGTGTGTAACACAAGGGTAGCACATGGTTTGCAACGAATCATGAGGGTCTAGGTGAAAACCATGCAGGGTCTTGTTTGCAAGATGTGGCGCACCACTTGCGCATGGTAAGAAGAAACCATACGACAAACATGCAAGGGTATTTCAGATGATTGCAAAGCTATTTTGCACAATGGGCACACCTTTAGTTAATTATGTGACCAAACCGTGTGTGTAATGAGTCTTTAATGAAACCCACATGTTATATCAAATTGTATCATCTAAACGCGCGAAATCAAATTTTTATAAAACATGAAATTTCAAATGCCCTTAATGATTTTAAGGGGTTTTGAAGGGGGTTCTTCAAATTTTCAAACAAAAACCCTGAAAGCCCTCTCTTATCCTGTTTAGATTGTATTTATACTTTATAATTTATACGTTTTCAAAGTCACCTACATCAAATATAATAATGTGACAAATATGTGATTTTGAAAGTCCATATATTATAAAATATAAATACAATCTAAATGAAAATTATCATGGCTAAACATATAAAAAATTATTAAAATAAAAAAGAATTTCACAAAAAAATTAATGAAAAATAATTTTAGTGACAAAATATCATTATTTCAAACTATAACAATTTGTGCTTGTAATTTCTTTGTATATTCATTTCAATAGACGAAATGCGACCTATAGCAACAGAATAAATCAACGATGAAGGTATAGATCTCATCTTCAGTAATGAAACGAATGTCGTACAAATGTTATGTTACGAATGTTATATAAGTGAAACTTAAAATTGTTGAGTTTATTGTTATTAATAGTTCATGTAAATTGGTTTTTGTTTACTGTATTTTTGAATTTCTTTTCATTTTTCTAAAACATAGGTTTTTAAATATATACAATGCGGCACCAGAATAAATCAACATTGGTGCCCCTCGATACCACAAACCAGCGTAGGAACTTCACGTCCACTCCACTTCTAACGTTGTTGTCACTTCGATGTCCCAGCTATAGGTGCAGGTTCCTCCTTTTGTAGTGTTGCAGGTGCCTCATCATGTTGTTGTGTAGAGGAATACACAACATCAAATGTGAAGTCATATGACCCTGAAGTTCCTAAATATGGCGAAAGTGTGATATCAAAGAAGTCATCGTCAGCGAAAGTGGGGGTCACCACAAGATGTGTTACCATACCAAGTCTCGGTCCATCACAATCATCTAAGATAAGGATGGTATATTAGATGTCTGAGTAGACATAAGTGGAACATAAACCTCTCCTGACTATGCAAGATTCTCAGTGTGTGGTGTAGGATCATCACTCTGCGATTCAGCAGCATCTGCAAGAACCTCTCTCAGATATCGCTCTCTGTATCCTCGCCTCTGCCCTCACTGATGTCCTCCGCCTAGCGGTGGCGGTGTTTCGTCCTCGGCAGACAAAGCAGGGACTCATCATCCCCAAATGCCTCAACCGGAGCATGTGGATCAGGATATAATTGTGCTGCCTCATCATATACTCGCGTATGAAATTGAGAGGTTATTTGAGAGCCGTCAAATCTGAATGAAATGCATCCCGACTAATAAATTCCCCTTGATGATCTGTAATATGTACAAGTCGATCAAGGTTCAAATGAAATAACATTCAAATTAATACAAAACATGAGTTAAACAAATATAATAAATCTTAATAAATATATCAACTACTAAATGTCCATCACATAACACGTAAGGTACAAGATCATGTGTCGTCGGTACCAATTTGCATAATCTCTCTGATTGTCTAACCGAAAGCGTGTTATGGGATATCTGAGCTGAAAGATACAATATTGGGCACATGTGTCCCAATACTCGATATAATGTGCATGAAACTGCAATCAGTCTGTCTGTCTACCTATAATCATAATGGAATTTAACTCATATCATATCGTCGTGCAATGAGGATATGCTCTATATATCCAAAATTGTTACATGACTCGGTCCGGTCGATGTAACTCAATGATGTGGAAGTGGATGAGTGGCACCACTGCATCACGGTCTCCAACCATAATTGTGCACCATGGTGAAAACCACGCCTACAAATCTTGTATACAGAGTCCATGAAACCTGAAATGTCAAATAAAATCATATATTAACACAATAATGTGACTAAGATAACATTGAAATATCTTCAGAAGGTAATAATAAAATTAATTTGTCTACAAAATGTGTGGTCCATTTACCGTTTACTAGGCGTTGACATTGTACCACGTCTCACAAGGTTCCCGCTTAAGCATGGGGTGTTTTGATAATCATTTCACCGTAATTCATGATGATGTGAATGGGGAGATACTTATTTGGCACGCACATGCATGTATTATGCGACTAATCAAAGGCATGTTATGTGTGGACCACTCCACCACCTTGGTACACATGATGTAGTTGGGGGTCCATTGTAGAATCACATATGTATAGATGTCACTGTATCAAAAGTCGAGGTGATGCGCAACAGATTGTAAGGTGTATAGCTTTGGTACAAATGTGCGCCTGAGAGCGTTTTCCACACATCGCTCCTACAATTGTCGCACAACTTCCACAAAACCTATTTCACAACTGTTCTCGGGAACGCTGGTATGTTTACATCATTAAAACTCGATTTTTGCCTTGTAAGACTTTAAAATATTTATATATATATTTACAGAGTTAGGCGCTAAGACAATATGTCGTGATTACGAGACCCAATGTGCCCGGAATTAATTTTATAAAAATATTAAATAAATTTTATATTACGCATATGTGGTTCTTAAAAAAAATAGGATAACTCTTAAGCGGAAACTCGAATACGACCGAGTCTATTACGTTGTGTTTACCCTATGCACGACCTAAAATTGATCGATGTGGGACGTTCTGATCCCTCGCTCATTGACGATACATTCAGTAAAATAATTAATTAATTAATTGTAACATTTTAACACAGATTTATTCTATAAGAATACTCCTATGATGAATTGGTCAAGGTTAGCTTCATAATCCTGGAATCGCCAACGATGTTCTCCTTTCTCCTCCTGTTGGCGAATCTCATCGAATGATGACGAAACATCAAACTGGATCGGATCGGGACGCAGCAAACACAACAACTTCTCTCAATTATTGGCGGACGCATTCTTCATCAACGAACGATCCAAAAACCAGATAAGGCTCATCAATTGATAATTTACGCCCTTTGATATCAATTTGTCATGACCCGACCCGACCCAAACCGGAGCTCGAGTCACAACTACCTCAAGCTCGTCTCTATAGGTCAGGGGCTGACGATCAATGTCGAAGGCATAACAAACACGAGGAGGCCTTTACCTAAGTACTTGTATGCACACACACAACCATCTAGATGCAGAAATGCAGAGGAAGTAAAAGTAAAAGAAGCAAAAACTAAGGGAACAATCATTCATGTAAAACCCCACGCATCCTTGCCACTCATGGAAAGAGAGTAATCAAATTCAAGGGAATGGATACCGAAGAAAATATAAATATATGTTCAATCAAAGAAACTCAAATGAGATAGAGAATATCTCCATCTCACGGCTCAACCCAAGAAGAAGAGTAGCCCACGGTTCCAAAAGTCCATCAACGATACCCAGCAACTCACGTGTTTGCTCATAGGTAATCGTCCAAGTCCAACTTCACCTCGTCACAGTATCGCACAACCGAGGGGGCACAAACTCGAGGAAGGGAACTCACGCCCTTGTACAAGAGTAGGGTCTCACACTGATAGTCGTCGAGGAACTTCATTGTCCATCCCTCCTGGAGGGTACTGCTTGATAATCAAGGAAATCCACTGTCCGGCCCTGCTAGAGGGTAACGCTCAATAAGGTCGTCAAGGAACTCCACTGCCCAATAGATAGCAAAGGTCATGATGAATGGATACATCGGCCACCCGCACCATCACTGCATTCCCTAACCCGAGAGCCGCACTCGAGACACTTTAACATTGTTGCACTAATCCCAACTAAACCCTTGTAAGGAGATTAGTCTGAACAACATCTCAAGGATCGAACCACCTCTGATACCAGTTCTGAATCGCAACGAAGATCTGATAAGCGACAAGGCATTAGTTCAGGGTTCATCATGCAACCCCCTTCTTCCAAGTGGACGTATAACAACACCTCCACATGTCGAGCAGCAAATAGTTCTTGTAAACCAGACTGGGGATGTGTGCAGGCTTAACGCACTCGGTGAGTTCCAGCACCAGAGACAATCGAGGTTCCATGACGAGCCAGATCCTCAGGCAAAGGATTGGCTAGAGTCGGTGGTCCATATCATCAAGCTTATTCGAACCCTGACGGATCATGTGGTTGCACTGACAGATAGCCTCTTCCAAAGAGCCATTGGGCGTCGAGGGAGCCTCGTTACGTAGATGCATGATGAGTCGACACCTTTCTTGTTTGACTTCCAGCAGTTGTTCCATGAAGAGTATTACCCCTCCTACTTACGCTCAATTCGAATCCAAGAGTTTCTGGAGCTGTATCGTAGAGAGATGACAGTGATAAGTACGCAGCGAGATTCACAAACCTCACACGGTACTCCCTTAAAATGATCTACGATAGCTATTTCCGAGCACAGAAGTTTGAGCAGGGACTCCACAGAGAGATTTGTGCTAACATACTGCCCTAGTACATCCTCACCTATGTCGAGGTGCTGGAGTGGACACTGGTGACAAAGAACTTTCTGTCAGAGGGATGTCAGGTAGTTGGGGCTGACAATAGGTGGCACAGAGTTGAGTCGACTGTGACAATTAGGAGGCGCAAGTCATAGCATCGTCCACCACACATAGCTCCTGCTCATCTTCCAGCTCTGCCTCGTTAAGGGCCACATTATCCTCGCCTGGGAGATACATGATCACGATGTTGCCTCTGTCATAGCGATTCATTAGCTACCTACCTGCACGTGAAAGGGTTTCATGTGCCGAGGTCCCCCCAACGAGCGTCTGCTAAATGTCGCAAACGACTCAGCTCTATGACGCCCACTGCCAACCTCGATTGTCCGGTGTCCCTCTAACAAAAAACTCTATCATCAACGCCCGCTCCAATACCCCGACATAGGTGGGGATGCACAAAGGCACTACGTTAGAACAGATCCCTGCAACCTCTACTCAAACTTCTGCATTCAAAAGTAGTCATCGAGGATCATGAAAGGGAGTACCATGTGAGGTTTATGAACCTCATTGCTTACACTAAGTCAATGTCATCCCTCCCTACTGCTCCAAAAGCTCATGAACCCGAAATGAGCACAAACAGAAGAGGTAGTACTCACAAAACTGCTGGAAGTCAGACCACGAGTGTAGACTCATCATGCATCTGCGTAACGAGGCACCACCAACACTCCGTGGCTCCATGAAAGAGGGTGCTTCCAATGCAACCACATGATCCATCGATAGTGATGCAAAACGGGCCCACGACCCACAGGCTTTGCGGGTATGGGGCAGATACGGGGTGGGGTGGGCCTAAAAATTTTGACCGCTAAGAGCGCAGGCCAATACAGGTTGAGCACGCGCGGGTGCGGGCCAAAGCGGGTTCAGCCCGCGCGGGTGTGGGCTGACTCGCGGACCTAATTTAATTTTTTTTTACAATATATTCTTCTTTGGCATTTTAGTTTTTTTTAACACATGATTGAACCATAACATATGATTTCTCACCGTAATGATCATACAAATTCACCATTCATTTACATGTGAATTTTAAATATATCAATATTTATTATTTTAATATGATATTATAATATTTATATAGTAATTATTAACCATATTCGCATAGTGTGTCATCGCACCTCTCAAAAAATGAAACTCGTCTCTCATGCACTTGGTTTCAATTCTAAAAGAGTTGGTTAGAATTATAATATTTTTTTGGACCGATTTAATTTTGTTATTACTTAATTTTATTTTGTTATTAAGAAAACATGAAGAGACCTCATGAGACCCTAATAGCCTCCTTTAAAGACAGTCATTGCTTAAAGTGTCGTCATTCATTTATAGGTCTAGTCATTCGCATCACCACACAATCAACATCATCATTTTTCAACCCTCATTGATTACTCACCTACTTTGCATTGCAACAGTTCACCACATCGACGTCGTCACATGACATCATTAACCTATAGAAAAATGTTTCATCACATCTCTTAAAACTCTAGTGTAAATTCATACTTCTCCCAACAACTAAAATTGAAAATGAGAAAAAAAATACAATATTTAAATGATTGTAAATAATATTTTTTTTTCTAATACGGCAACCAATAGGCAACCCGCGCAGACTTATTCGGGGCGGGTCGGGTCGGGCTTCAATTCTTTAGTTCGCATTATATGCGGGTTTTTGCAGACAAACCCGCACGGGCTTGGCCCACCCCGCCCCGACCCACTCGTATCACATTACTATCCGTTGAGGTCTGAACAAGCCTGAAGATACAAACCACTAACCAATCCTCAACTGCCTGAGATCTGGCTCATTGCGAAACCTCAACGGCCTCTGGTGTTGGAACTCACAGAGTGCGCTAAATCAACGCAAGTCCTCAGCCTGCTCTTCTATAACAATCTACTGCTAGATAAGTGGATAAAACCTTAGCTATCTCTTGGGCAATGAAGTTCCTCAACGACTATCAAAGTGGAACCCTCTTACTATATCAAGGCATGAATTCCCAACCTAGAGTTTGTATCCCCTCAACTGCGTGGATAGTTACTTTTAAACAGACACGTGAAATGTTGGGCATCATTCATCGACTTTTGGAACTGTTCGTTACTCTTCTTGGGCTCAGTCGTGAGATGAATATCTCTTTTCACACTCATTTGGATTTCTTTGACTGAGCATATATATCTTTATATTATTGTTGTCCATCTCCACCTTTCGAAGCGTCCTACTGAGTATGTAGAGACTCACCCTACATGGGTTTTACCTGCACACATTCTCTTATACATACAACACGTCAATGGTTACTTCAAAAGAACTCAGAGATAAAAGTACTTTGTACCACATACAGTAATAACAGCTTGGGACTTGGAAACTGGGCTCTCAACAATTTATTTTTCCAATTCTATCAAGTTGAAACATATTTATGATTTGGAGTGTATTTTACCTCGTTAATTTTTAGTTTACACCACCCTTGTACTGTCTAAAGGTTTTAGATGCATAGTTGTTCCCTTAAATTTCGCTCTTTACTTTATTCAACAATTGGTATATATACCAAGATCAATTATATTTGTTTAATTAATATTTCGTATTAATTTGAAACTTTAATTGACTTGTACATATCACAAATCCTCAATTTATTAGACAGGATTTAACTCACCCAAAACTAATGGCTCCCAAAGATCCTCATCATTTCATAATAGTCAAAGTTACAGCCCAATCCACAAGCGGCACCAGTCATGTGACAATTTGACTACATAGAACATCATTACACGACAAATTGATAAGTTGCATTCCATTATAATTACAAATTGATAAGTTTTGTTCCATTATAATTATAACTAGACAAACAATATGAAAAGTAGTTTCGTGCATAACGCACAATCATGTACCTTACACGTCATGAACATTCAGTAGTTTTTATATTTATTAAGATTTAACATATTTAAATGTCATTTGCAATCAAATTGTCTAGATAAATACACATCACAATACCTCAAGATGAGGAATTTATTAATCAAGCACATCCAGAGGAATTGTATATGATGAAAAGTAATAGTTATATCCCAATCTATATACATAACTTAGGCATCGAGGGATAATGAAGTCTATTTTTCATTTATTTATTTATTTTTGCTAAATTCTTTATTTTAATAATTTATTTATATGCAACTGAAATATATTAAAAATAAGATTTTAAATATATAATTACATATATAAATGTATATTTCATTTGTATAATTTATATAGTTCATAAATAATAATATAATTAATATTTAATAATATAATTACTATAATTAAAGAATTATAAATTTGTATTTATAAATTTCATTATAAATAAATATACATATATTAAAAAAAATATGTTAAAAAAATAAGAAAAACATTTTTATGTAAACATATATGACAATTTTACAAATTATACAAAAAAAAACAAATGAATTTACACCCATTTCCCAAATTAATAAAAACCTAACCCCATCTAAATAAAAAATACAAACCCCCACATCTCAAAATTTGCAAATTTGAAAGAGAGAAGAAAACAAAATACATTGAATTACCTAACCAATAACACCCTCACTGAAATCCCCATTGTCACTGTAAAAGATGGGGCAGCATGACGGTGAAAGATACCCCTACTTCCCAAACGAGAAGGCCCTTGGAATCATTTTTATGATTCAAATCACTTAAAGATAAATTTAGAATAAACTTCAGAGAATCCGTTTGAAACCAGTAAAAAGTCAAGCAACCAGAAATGCAAGTCTACTATTGCAGCCACTGAGAAACAATATCAAAAAAAATTAAGATCGATTAGAAACTGAAATAGCACTCCGAGCATACAGCAAGACAGTATTTGTGTACCTTGGAGGCGACGTAGATATAATTTGCTGAATGGTCTTGATCGATTATATAAAAATTAGTCCGTGTAGCCAGTGCTGAGTAGAATCGTAGATCTAAAACAACGACATCGATATAAGTGGATATCAACTTGAAATCATAATACAACAATCCCATATCCATGCCCTAACCTCCTACCGATGGTCACAATGCTCGAGCTTTCGATCTCATGACAATTCACTGGGTTATCCACAGCGGATGAAACGATGAGATGATCTTATCTGCAGCAACAATTATAAATGAAATCAAAACATCAACTTAAAAAAGCAAGGTTAAGGTGACAGAGGTGAGGAAAGAAAGATCACGGCGAAACACCGCGTAAGCATAGTCTCGGGCACCACGCCTACGCCGTTGTTTTCATGGAATTTTATTGTTCGATTTCATGACAACAGTAATGTCAAAAGCCCTTCATCTGCTCACGGATAGCCGGATTCACAGACCGGTAGCGGAGCATCCAACAACAACACAATAGATCACCGAAATCCGAAACCGAATAAGCTTCGAAAGAACCCATCGTATCGTTCTGAGTTCCATGGGTCACGCAACTGACGATATCAATCAGAACTGATTGAAGCGTCGAAGTTTACAGATATAATAACAGAAAGAAAAAGAGGAGGAGGCGAATAGAAAATAATGGACGGTCCGATATGCACCAGGTGGAAGAAGAATAATCGTGAGTTTTTTCCCATCTTTCTTATCGACCCGATGAGCGGGGCCGGCCTTCCGCAAAATTTTAAAAATGTGATTTTTTTTTTATTTTTTATTTTTTATTCTTTTTAATTAATTGGCTGTCCAAATGATTTGGGGTATGTACAGCCGGATTGCGTTAAGTGTTTTAGCCATCTTGCCCTGATTTTTTTAATTTTATAAATATGTATTTAGAATTATATAACATCATAAATATAATATATTTGTGTAAATATGTTTAAAAGTATGTTTGTATGATATAAATATAATTATAGATATGTTAATATTATATTTATATAATTATATTTATAAAATTGTATTTATATAAGTATAAATATATTTATATTCATATTTATATGAATATAAATATAATTACAATTATATTTGAACCCGAACCCGATTATAAATATAATATAATATATTTATATAAATATATTTAAACAAGTTTAGGTTTTAAATAGGCATTGTGTTTCAGGTTCGGGTTCGGATTTGGGTATTGTTAAATAGGTATTAATCAAGCTCCAGTATTTTATTTGTTAATCGGGTTCGGGTTCAGGTTCGAATGTAATTCAGTGAAAATGATTTAAATAATTATAAATATAATTATATAGATATGTTTATATTATATTTATATAATTATATAAATAATGATAAATGTATATTTATAAAAAAATTATAAATATGCACTCGGTCGCACGACACTTATTTTGTGGAAGTTACTCATTGGTTGTACATGTGCATCTTGAGTTCTCGAAATTTTTCACCAATGATTCATTTCCCAAAAAAATATCATTTTATGATTTTAATGTTGATATCGCAGTAGGGGGAACATCAAATGTAATGTACATGATAGGTGATGAAAATACCTAAACCTTGACGCTGGTAATTTGATGGATCTTGTGGGACTGGAAATGATGTTATGTTGAATGTCTAAACGATGTGTCTATTTGATATATTGATTTGTTTAATTTTATCAAGCAATTAAAATTGTAGTTAAGTTCTAATTTGAAAGCATACATAGAAATATGGATTCTAAAACAACATTTAATTTGTTCAAGAATTATATATATTTATATATATAATGTGCAACACTGAAATAAATCAACGTAGACGCCTTTTGGTATCACAACTCAACCTCACGCTCACTTTGTGTTTGACGTGTACGTCGCTCCAGTGTACTAGCTACACGGGCGTGTTCCTCCTCATGCGGTTTCTTGACCTCAACAGAGGACACATACGGCTGTGGTGTTGATGTTGTTGTGCACTGCTCTGCTGATGCTAGCAGCTCAATATGTTGTGTTAAGGGAGGGCAAAATTGGTTAAAGGGTTTTTTTTTAATTTTATGGGTTAACTCTTTTTTATTTAAGAAACTGGGTTTTTTGAGTGCCAATTGAATTAACGCTCTTACAAAAACCCTAGAGCGCCAATTGAATTGGCGCTCAACCCTTTTTTTTAGATTTCCCCACACCACCCCTCCCCAACCCCCTTTATATATATAAATATCTTATATATTTATTTATATAATTATAATTATATAATTGTTATAATTATATATTTATTATAATTATATAATTATTATATTTATAACTCTATAATTATTATAATTATATATTTATTATTATTATTATATTTATAATTATATATTTTCTATAAATATACAATTATTATAATTATATATTTATCATATTTATAATTATATATTTATTATATTTATAATTATGTATTTATTATAATTGTATATTTATTATAATTGTATATTTATTATAATTGTCTATTTATTATAATTATTATTATATAAATATTATAGTTATATATTTACGATAATTGTATATTTATTATAATTATATAATTATTATATTTATAATTATACATTTATCATTATATAATTATTGTAATTATAATTGTATATTTATTATAATTATATAATTATTATATTTATAATTATATATTGATTATAAATATATATTTATATTTATTATTATATTTATAATTATATATTTATTATAAATATACAATTATTATAATTATATATTTATAATTATATAATTATTGTAATTATATATTTATTGTATTTATATAATTATGATAATTATATTCATTATTATTATATCTTTATTATAAATATATAATTGTTATAAATATAATAAATATAATTATAAATTTATTATATTTATTTTAGTCATTATATTTATTATAAATATTTTTATTATAATTATAATTATATATATATATAAGATATTAATATATATATATAGGTTGTTGGGGAGGGGTGGCGTGGGGAAATCTAAAAAAAAAGGGTTGAGTGCTAATTAAATTGACGCTCTAGTGTTTTTATAAGAGCGTCAATTCAATTGGCACTCAAGAAACCCAGTTTCTTAAATAAAAAAAGTTAACCCATAAAATAAAAAATAAAAAATAAAAAACCCCCTTTAGCCGAAAAAACCGTTAAGGGTGCCTCCCTATATTACTGAGTAGAGGACCAGACAACATCACGTGTAGAGTCATGTGTCCATGATTGTGGAGTCATGATAGGATCCCCCAAAGATAATGAAAATGGTATAGAGATATCAAATAAGTCGTCGCAGGAGGGAGTGTCGTATGGGGTCTGTAGAAGCTGTGATATTAGCCAGGCCCCACGTCATCGGAGGTCCAAAGATGTCGATCACAGAATCCTCTGTCTGATGCACATGATTTTCTCTCTACTGTGAAAGATCCTCTATCAGTTGTGCATGATCCTATCTTTGTGGTTCATGAGCCTATCTTGGTCATCACTCTCCATGTCATCGTCTTTGCCCCCACCTCTGTCATTGTCTTTATCATTTGGTCAGCGGTGGCGGTGCATCATCCTCAACGAGCACAACAAGCACATCATCATGCTTAGCCGACTCGGTCGAAGCGTGTGGATTGAGATATAATAGTGTCTTCTCATCATAAACACTCTCACGTGCGAAACATAAAAGATCTCTAAGAGCTATCCGAACAGGATAAACCGCATCCCGCCTGATAAATTCCTCATCCTAAGAATCAATGATATGTATAATCCACTCTGGTTTGTCTAACCACAAATCAAATAACATTCAAATTAAAATAAAACATGGCATAAAAAGATATAATAAAAGTTCTAAACGTACCAATTGTTGAACACCAATCTTACGACACGTAAAATACATGATAGTGTATCGTTGGTATCAACATGCGTAATCCCATTTATAATCTAACTAGAGGCGTGTTGCGGGATATCCACATTGAAATATATTATATTGGGCACGTGTGTCCCAACACTCAATGCAATGTGAATGACAGTGTGACCAATCCATCGCCCGCCTACCTATAAGCATAACAACATGTAACGCATCAACATGTCATGGTGCAATGAGGATATGTTGCACATAACCAAACTACTGCATAACTTGGTATGGCTGGTGCCACTCAATGACACAGAAGTGGATGAGTGACACCACTGCTCCACAATATCTGATCATAACTGTGTAGTATAATGGAAGCGAAGCGTAGATAAATCCAGTATACGGTGTCAATGAAACCTAAAATTCCAACTCATAAAAGAATTTATAAATTGCCACAACAATGTTACTAAGTTATCATTGCAATATCTCATAAAATTAATAACAAAATTAATTTTCCTATAAACAAATTTAATGTTCAACTTACATCAACGAGTTGTTTAACATAAAAAATCCGTTGAAAGCTATGCACACTATGCCTTGGGGTATGTACACAATGCTATGTCTGACTTTATCTGGTTAAAAAAGTAATATACGGTAAGTTTATAAATGATATTAATAAATTTACAAAACAAATCAAACTAATGATGTAAATATACCAATGTCCTCAAGGACAGTCCTGAAAAAGGTGTCAGGAAAGCGGTGTTATAACTCTAAGAGCAATGCGTGAAAAACACTCCCAAACCCATATCCATAACAGAGCCATATATCCTACAATCTGTTGTGCCTATACATGATATGTCGTACAAAGACATCTATACACATGTGATAATACAATGGACCCTCAACCGTATGCACCTGTCTGGTCAAAATCCTCAAGTAATGATAGGTACATCATGTGTACCAAGGTGGTAGAGTAGTATACACACAACATACCACTGATTAGCCACATAATAATACACACATGTGCATCAAGTTAGCATATCCTCATCAACATTATATGGAATCATGGGGAAATGCTCATCAAGCCAACCCATGCATAAACGGGAACCCTGGAAGGCATGTGGTATGCCGACAATGTCAATGCCAAGTAGACGATGTATAACCTCACACCAATCAAGAATAGTCGCACCCGTAACTGCCTACCCATGGATAGGTAGACCAATCATATAGGCTTCGTCCTCTAAAGTAAACATCATCTCCCCCTCACGAAGATGTATTGTGTGTATCTCTAGTTGTCATCTCTTAATTGGTGAAACAATTAAATAATGATCAATAATCTTGAAGTTGCATATGATTACTCCATAAAAGCTAGAATGTCTGAGGTATGGAATAATGGTTGTCAGAGGGGCATCATGGTAAAAATGTTGTGCTCTCCAAATAACAAGATGTCTAACAGGTCATTGCACCAACACGTCACGTGACACATGAGACCGTTGGGCAGTTAAGTGAGCTTCCTCTATCTATATGTTTGAATAGTAAGACATCAGTAGTGACAATTGTTTAATTATAATAATATATTTTATTATAAATAAAAAATGATCGTATGACAAGAGAGAATCAAGGAATCCAATTAGCTCTCCAACCCAGAGAGAACTGTAACATTCCAACCAGCCTCATTGGGACTCAAGACGCATTCAATGATGATATGACAAGGGGTGTCAACCAAAATCGATAATGATGATGATTATCCCTCAACAAATAATTTTAAGGAGTTATAGTACACATAGAAAACCTCACACATGTATTAGAAGGTCAAGATGACTTCAACATCCACTTTCAATCTCTTTGAATAATCCAACAAGAAGTAAAACCTTTCCATGTAGGTAGGAGTAGGATAAAATGGAAAGAGCATGGGTTACACTTTAAAAAACAAATAAATAATTAAATTCTTGAACATTAAAAACTACTTTTTAAAAGTTTGAGGATAATAAAAACATTTTGAAGACTTTAAAAAGAATAATTGATACATGTAAAACAAAAGATAATGCGTAATAGAATAACTATATATATATGTTTATAAAAGCGGAATCATACATGAATGAGTGATTCATAAATTAAATGATTAAACATATGAAAGTATGATCACAACATTATTAAAAGATAAAATGATAAAGCATAAAATAAAAAACATGACTTGATAAAGGAGTTTGACTAAAGTTCTTTGATGAACCCCTACGTCTCCCACCCAAATTTTTTAAGGGTTTATTGTATTAGACTCTTGGCTTTAATGGTATCCAAGATTCCAAAACTCCCTTTATTTCTAATTGGTTATAACAAGAAACCAAAATACAATCAGCCTTCGATTTTTAATGGTTGTAGCTAGAAACCTCAAAGGGAAGCAATCCCTTTCTTTTTAGCCATTTTTGAAACAAACTTGAGTACCCTCACTTTAAAAGGTAGTGAGAAACAAAAATAGAAGAGATAAGAAAAGGGAGAAGATTGCTAAAAGCAATATTGTTTTGGCACATTCCAAGTTCTCTCAAATAGATAAGAAGAATCACTATGAGAGAATGAGAAAAATAAATAACTGAGAATAATTTTATAATATGACTACACTCTTGATTGAAAGAAGAGATCACTTTGGAGATGTTAGGTGAGAATTATATAAATACACAAAAGGGGTGAATTGTGTCCTTTAAAAAACACTTGGATATTTAAAACTTAATCCCTCTTTATGATTTGGAAAGCAATGTAGCATTCTCTTCTTCAAACAGATTATGCAACAAAAATATAAAGAGAAAAACGCAACAATTTTTATAGTGGTTCGTGACACAAAGATCTCCTAGTCCACTCCACCAACACTCTCTCAACGAGCTTGGTATTTCTCACTAGACATGTCGTCTTATCCAGAGACCTCAACAACTGAGTGTAGATAGATGGCACTTTATAACAAGTTAGGTTATTTTACAGGGAACCTTGATAGCCAAAACTTAGTAAGAGAAGCTGACACTCCACCACGACTGAGTATAAGCAGTCGACACTTTATAAGGAAGAGATAAGACGCAGATTGTTGAAACAACTTTGAAACATAGTTGTAGCAACAACTAACAACAAATTAGATCTCTAAAGGTAAATAAAAATGATCTTTAAAGAACTTTCCTTCTGAATAATCTTTGATTTTGTTGTTGATAAAATATTATGAAACACACAACAACAACAAAAACAACCTCTTAAGAGTAGTATAACGAACGCTCAACAGATGATAAACATGTATGTCTCCAAAGTGTAATATTGAAAATAACTTAAAAAAACTGCAACAAAAAGACTAAAAAATAGATATAGCAGTAGCAACCCAATGAACAAAAAATAATAGATCAAAACATGTTTTTCAAAAAAGTGTAGTCCTTTATAGAGTCAGAGGCATTTCCACCTCAATATATTTTTTAGATCCAACACTTAGTATTTAACAAAAAACTTGATTTTATTTAGGTCAAACAAATATATAAATATTGCCAGATAAAATGCGATCTTTAAAACACTTAATGTGTTTGAAATTTGAATCTAACCACCTTTTAAAAATCATAACTTCCATTAGAAATAAGAACAATTTAATATGTTGTTTAAGGATCTTTTAATTGGTATTTAAATGAATTTTAATGAGATAAATTATCTGATGAAATCGTTGTAGAAATAATGGGGAATATTCAAAATTCAAATCTCATAGACAACCGATTCAACATAGGGTTACGTTGCGTAAGGATAACATCAAAACTATGGTTGACTATGTAAAATTGATTCAAAATTTTTGGTTAATAAATTGTATGTTAAAAATTAAAATTTAGGGTTCTTCATAAAAGTTAGGTTTCCCATCCTATTTCTTAGTCCAAACATATTGTTCCAAGAGTATTGTTCTTTAACAAAATTTTGGTTCACAAACCTAACATTTACCTTAAATGTAGGGCGATGAATAGTGATTCAAGACTTTTTCAAAACATCCAGAATACTCAAGAAAATTAAACTTCACCCGAATTAAAACTTAAAGAACTTTCAAAATTCCAAGGAAAATAAATATTCCAATGAATATAATCCTGAAATCCACTTACAAAAACTCCATTAATAAAACAAATGAGGGTATTTGTAGGCATCAAAATCAATGAGAAATTAATGAAATTGTTGGATCAACATATGCCCAACAATCTCCCCATTTTTTATGATCACAAAACCTATATAATATATTCATAGAAACATAAACACAAAATAGGTTTTAATTTTTAATTAAATAAATAGAGATCAAATAAAAAAAAAATTTATCCAAATTTCTCATAGGAAGGATAAAAAGTAATTTTAAGGATTTGAAAAATAGGCGTGGTTATTAAAATTACTTTCTATAATGGTAAAAAAATTCAACTATGCAAGGATTATAAAAATAATAATATAATCTTGTGTTTATCCAAAATGTATCCCTCATTTTATGATATAACAAAGAAAGATAAAAATAGAATAAAAAAAATTCAATATAGCACAAAACTATAAGTGAATGTTTATGTTTGTCCATAGATAAATGTATCCTGAAATTGAATAGGCTCTGAAATATAAAACTATAATAAACAGTAAATCTAAAAATAAAGATAACAGATAACAAAAAAGTTTTTTTATTAGTTTTTTCAAATTACAAAATTATTTTGGCACAAGGAGTTTGGGTAGGGTAAGGTGCAGGTTGGGAAGAGGGATCAGTGATAGGTTTATCATTAGAAGAGTCTGTGGTTAGGGAATCATGAATAATATGATGCACTACCTTTATATCCTCTATCAACAACATAAAATTTTGATTCATTGGCCCGAACCATTACTTCATCAACATTTTGGACTCCTAACTAAACATATTTGCTCATAATTTCACCCAACTGATTGACCAAAATCTTAACACTAGGTTCAACAGAATTTAACCTCTTAACTAAGACTTTTTGATTTTCCAAGAGAGCCTATAGCGGAATACCATCACACTGTAATCTTTGAATCATATCATCTATTATTGTAAAAATATCTATAAGGGACTCCAACCTTATTATCATATCTAGAGATATTGTTGTAGTCGAGGTAGAAGTTGTTCCTTGGCTTGAAATGGATATAACTGATTCAAAATGACTTCCTAAATACTTTTCAAATCTCTAATATTAGATTTTGAAACTGATTCTCCTCTTATTTGTCTAATCTAATCAATCATATCCCTCCTAAAATCACCAAAAACCTCTTCTTGATATTGAACTTTCTTTCAAACATTATAACTCAGCCTGGAGAGATTCAAACTTTTTTCTAGGAATAAAAGAACTTATTAAGACTTTAACTACCTATTGAGAACTCTAAAGTTATTTTTTTAATATCATAACTTCATATTTGACTTCATTAAATTTAGAAATCATGCCCATAGTAAATGAGTGGGTCCTCTACTCATAAAAACCATCAAAAGAATATGGTGATTCTGTTTCGGGTCTTCTTGAGGGTTCACTAACTTCAAACAACTAAAGTGACTGCACTTATATCTCTTCACTAGATGGAGATGATAATTCTCCAAGAACTTTAGTCTTTTCATGATCCCCCTCTTCAGTTATCCTCTCCAAGGATTCATTAATAAGAGAAATGTATGATCTCTAATCAACTTAGTTGTTTTAGTTATAGGAGTTCTCACCTGCTCCTCAAAATTATCTTTCTCAATATCATGCTCCTCAGCATGAGTAACCTACTCATATTGGTCAGCAAAAAATTCCTCAATTATTATTTCAACTGAAACTACTACACTGACTTCATCTCTTATTTATTCACAAACTAGAATAACTTCCTCTTATACTCTTTCTTCACAAAAAAGGGTTGATCTACCTCTCCAACCACATGATCTATAACCTATTCAATAGGTTACTACCTTCTTCTTGGCTTGAGAATAAGCACATCACCACTATTTTCACTAGATGGCTCTTTATAGAATTTGGGGAATTAATGAACTCCCCCTACTAGAAATGAAAAACGGGCTGATGGACCATGGGCTTTACGAATATGAGGCAGATACAAGGTGGGGTGGGCCAATTTTTTTAACTGTTTAGACTATGAGCCCATGCAAGCTAAGCCCACATGGGTGTGGGCTTAGGCGGGTATGCCCGCGTAGGAGCGGGCTAGCCCACGAGCCCATTTTTTAAGTAAAATATTTTACAAGATAATATTTTTTACATATTAATTAACTTAAATAAAATTTATTGGCTGCTTTGAAATAACACCAAGGCCCATTAATTCAATGTGATTTTTTTAATATCCACCATCAATATGGGACCATAGTCATTTATCTAGTGTGCCTATCTCGAATCAGGTGGCTCTATGTGTTTCAACTTTTTTTTAAAAAAATTATACAATTTATTCTTATATATTAATTGCATGGCAGGGGAAGCTGGCTTGGGAATACAAAAAACATGATGGGTCCCCTCCTTGTCTCTCATGCAACCCACTCACATTATCATAAATTTTAATTTATTTCTTCTTTTATTATTATTACAATGTGGAGCACCCCACCACTATGATGATCAAATTTGACCCACTTGCTTTTACTCGAACAATGGAAAGAAACCTAATGAATGCTAAATCCGAAGAAAAAGGCTGGATTCATCAATTTATATGCAGATTCATTGAGTCCCAACATCGTATTCCCTTCCCCATGTCAACCCTTCATACGATGCAAGGCTTCCACACTTCATCGTTTCATTTGCTTGCATCGTTTTTTTATTTTTTCATATTTTTCTTATATTTTTATCACATATGCACTGTTAGTTTTATTTTTATTCTTCTTATTTTTCTTATATTTGAATCATATATATACATGTCATTATATTATAACATTTCCATTATATTAAAAATTTAAAATAATATATATAATAATAATAATAATAAATAATACGGGTTGCTCGTGGGTTTGCCCGCATCCACTGTGGGGCGGGGCGAGCATTATAAATCAACTCACTTAACATGCAGGCTTTTGCGATCTCAAGCCTGCGTGGGCTAGGCCCGCCCCACCCCAACCCATTCATTTCTCATTACTACCCCTACCATATTAGGGATATTTTCATACACCACCTGCCTTATTCTTATACTGATTGGAATGTTGGCCGCACCAACAGACTCAACCTCCATACCTCTAGCTACTTGAGCTAGACCTCCTGCTCTTTCAATTATGAATTCTCCTAAATATTCTCCACCAAACAGTATTGAACCAGCTAGCTTTAAACTACTTTTCTCCCTCTGATCATGAGCTCCAAATTGTTCTTCATCTTTAGCACCAACGAGCATCAACTTACCCTTGGTTAAGCTTTAGAAAAGGCTAAATTTCCTTAGTATTCTAGAAGATAAAACATTACTATGGTGGCATCTCATGCCTTTTTTTATATCACAGATCATACCTTTATTATAAAGAAAAAGAGAAACTAGTCTTCCATATGGATAGAAGGACATCCTAGTATCCTTATGAAAATAATGATCCATATACCTCATCATAAACCTATTGAAATTAAATTTGATGTCACCCAACATAAAAAACATCAGATACATATCAATAAAAATAGTTTCTTAAACTCAAATATCCTTAGAACTACCACCTTTTGGATGAACGTGACCAACACATTCTATCCAACCTCTAAATCCTTTACAAACATTTTTCTAATTTGGGGGGTCCTAAATAAAAATGACATTATATCTTCAGATTTATGAACTGCAGCCCATATATATCTTAAATTGAAGTGAAAAATGCATTCATGGGGCTGAAAAAAATCTAATCAATTTCTACAGTAGAGATTGAAAATTCTTTGTCGATTACATTCAATGAAACAACATCCTCTACATCACTAAAATTGAACTAACCATACTCGTAAAACTCTTTTACTTATTTATAAAAGACATACCCTGTATTCCTTCCATAAAATATGAACTCTAGACCTTGGAAGCTCAAGGTGTGTTTTAACAGTAGATTCATCTAGAAGATCCACTTGAAATCAACAATTTTCCCATAAATAAATTTTCTTCCTGAACTCAAGGTCCTCTGTCACTTAATTCCATTGGGTTTGACTTCACTAGTTCTCTTAGTCTTCACCATTTTGAGAATCATAAGGTTTGAGATTTATAAAATTAGGTTTTGTGAGAGATATTGAGAGCTCGGTAGGAGGAATGGGTGCAAGTAAGAAGGTGGGAGAGAGAGTGGTAACTTTGATGATTTCAAGCATCATTTTAGTTTCTTGAACTCAAATTACAGAGCAATCATTTGGGTTTTTTAAATTTGAAAAGATAATTTTAAATAAAAATACACATATAATATTTTTTAATTGAACAATTTTATAAAATGAATAATAAATAAAAATAAAAACAAATAAAGATTAAAAATAATTTAAATAAAATAGATTTTAAAATTAAGTAGAGATTAAAAAGTAAAGTTAAAAGCTTTACTTGAAATTAAATAAACCTAACCCTAACTTAATAAAATCTAAACTAGTAATGGGGAGTGGTTTATTGAAAATATTATCACGTTGATATTCATAATTAACAAATTCAAAAGATATATCTCATTTTCGTACATGATCTATTAGAAAATAATGTTTTATATCAATATTCTTAGTCCAAGAGTAAATAATAGGATTTTTTGAAATATTAATAACACTAGTATTATCACATAAAATAGGAATATGATTAAAATTTAGTCTAAAGTATAAAAGAGTGTGTTTCATCCACAACACTTGCACATAAAAACTTCCAGAAAAAAAATATTATGCCTCAGCTGTTGGTATTGTGACTGAATGTTTCTTTTTACTAGACCATGAAACCAAGGATTTTTGTAAAAAGTTACAAGTACCCGAGATACTTTCTCTATCTAACCTACACCATCCAAAATTAGTATCTGAATATAAAATTAAATTAAAACCAGAAGTTTTTGTGTCACACCCCGATTTCAAGGATTTAATTATTCTAATTATTTTAACTATTTCAATCCTTGTTTTGATTGCGATCTGAGCCCGAGTTGAAATTTGTGCGCTTTTTCTGATAAGCGATCGTTTTTTTGGCTTCGCAATGTCCGACGCACGGGCAGGACACAGACGAATCCATGTGGCTTTGCCAAACCACTGTGCGGCCTGCCTGATGCGCAGTTAGTTAATCAACCGAATGAATAATAAAGTTAACGCAAAATAAAAATAAAATTTATTTAGAACTATTTTAATAATGAAAAAAAAGATTATTATTATTATTATTATTATGTTTTGTTAATATTTTAATTAGGTTATTTTATTTTATTAATACTTTGACATTTTTATAAAATTATTAACGTTATTGTTTTTTTATAGTTGATAAGTGTTATTATTATTTTTAAGTTTAAGTTTTTTTTAGGTTTTATTTTATTATCATTTACTTTTTCTTTTCTCTCCCCCCATTTTTTCTTCCTCACTGTGCACCGCGCACAGCGCCGACCCTCCTCCTTCCCCTGGTTTCGTCACTCCTCACCCCTTGCAGCTGGCACTCTCCCACCCTACTCCCTTCCTTCCAGTGACACATCGGACCGACGCCCCACTCCCCTCTTCGCACCGCCTCGCACCATCGGCCACCCTACATTGAACCCCCAGCGTGCCTCCCTCTTCCGTCGGTTGTCCCTTGGCCGCACCCCCCTTTCAGCAAGCCCTTTGGCCGGCGCCTCCTCCCCCTCTCCCTCCGGTGAGCAGCGCTCCATCCGGCGAGCGAACTTCTTCCGTCCAAACCCTTCTCAATCCCTTCGGTATCCCCCATTTTCTTCTTAGCTAGGGTTTTAGTCCATTTTCATCTGGAGTTCGATTTCTTTGTTTTTTTTGTGTGTTAGGTTTCTTGATTTGGGGTTATTTGATGTTGTTTGCGATGCGTTTGGTGCGCGATTGGAGTTTTGCTTCGAAATTCGGGGCTTTCGACACCAATGATAGGTGAATTCATCTATAAATGTTGTTTGATGAAGGATTTGTCTGGATTAATTTATTTAGCTTGTTCTTTAATTATTTTGGGTGGTGCAAAATGTGTTCTGTGAATATTTTGACATGCATGTGTGATGGAATTGAGTTTTCTTTTAGAATTGGTTATGTTTTCATATGGGTCATGTTGTGGGAATTCATGGAAATGCTCAATTAATTATTTTACGTGGGAGAAGTATGTTTCGGTAATAATTTAATATGTGGTTGTGTTAGAAATGAATTTTTCCTCCAAAGAAATTGATTTGTATCATGCGTATCATGTTGTAGTGTTTCTTGAAAAGAGTATCAGGCCTTGTTTTGGAGAGTGTGAAATATTTTCTAAAGAAATTAAGGTGCAGGTGTATTAAAAATGTGGTTTGAAGGAATAATGTGTTATTTTGGCTTGTTGAATTTGTGCGCTTTTGAATTTAAATTTTTAAATAGTTTAGAGTAACGGAAAAACATGTTTTGGTATGGTTGTGTTGTGTGTTCGGTTTTAAAGTGGCGTTTTTAGGTGAGATCAAGTTCATTTTTGGTGTAAAATCTCTGGTGCTAATTTTTAAGTGTTTCATAAGTTGTTTTATTGATTTATTAAATTATATGTGTAGTGCGTTGGGCCTTGCTTCGTTGGTTTTGGGCCGCGCGTGTTGAGACATCCTACATGTACATGCATAGGGTACAACATATATATATATATATATATGTGATCTCTTTGTACATATTCCCTCATAGGGCGGGGAATATATGTAATGCAGCTAGGGGTGTGTATATATATATGTATAAATGCATGTGCATGTGGGCACCAAGTGTCGGTTCGAGTGGCCATCGACAGATAGCGACAAGTTTGAGGTAGGTCCTCTATGCCTATGCCTTTAATTTGAGATTCATAATTGCATTCTTGTTTTAAAAATATATTTTACACTATTCCATATACACATGCTATGGAATCTGATTTCGGTTTCTAGAAACTATTATGCCTTTGTTTTGGAAATTGAAATGTATTTCAAACGCCGTTGTTCTTAAGTGACTTTTCTTGAAAAATTGATTTCTTAAGTGGTTTTGAATTGGTAAAGTGTATTTCTAAAGGTGTTTGACCTTTTGGACGGTTGCTTGTAAAAAGTGTTCCCTTTATGTAATTATGCCCGTTTGGCATATTAAGAATGTTTTATGAAAAATAAAAACCTCTCTTGAGGCACGCCCCCTTGGTTTTAGAAAAATGTTTTTTTTAAGTTGAATGTGTTATCATGTGCCTAATTTGATGCTTATGCATTGTGTGACGTGAAAGAGGGGGAATTCTCTCAAGGAGGGAGAGTAGTGGTGAGATGTTGAATGAGTTTTAGAAAAATAGATTGTTATGTACATATATGTTTGCTTGATAAAGAAAACTCACCACCTCTTGAAATAGAGCATAATGGGAAACCCAGGTATCTAGGTGGGTGACCAGGACTAGTACGCTAGATGACACGGTAGGGGTTCGTCCCAATTTGTCTAACAGGATTTACGCAACAACACTAACTAAACATATGAATTTCTGAGGGTCATGGTCTTCTAAGCCATGTTTTCTGAGGGTCGTTGCCTTATAAGCCACGTTTCACCGTGGTACGAGGTCTCTAGGTTCCCACTTGTTCTAGCTACCTATAGGGATTACCCATAGTGATCATTTGTGACATGCTTCTTGTGATGTAACTTTATTTTCAGTTGTTTCATACCTGGTGTCTTGTTTGTAAAAAAAACATTTTATTCCAAACTGGTTTCTTTTCATTTTGAAATGTTAATGCATGCTTGGAACCTATTTTGAAAATGTAGTAAGAGTGAAATTATTTATTTGAAAATGAAAAACTCATTACTTGAATTTTTAAAAGAAGGGGAAACATTATTTTATTATATATTATTTTCAAACCGGCATAGTTGGATTTCTTAATAAAGGCGGAGGCATAGGACGTGGTTATATTTTGCCTTTGTTACTAAGCATCTCGGTGCTCACGCCTACTTTACTTTTCAGTTGCAGGTTTCAGTCTTGGATCGCTTTTGGGAGCGAGTGTGGTTGTCTTACCATGGTGATCCACGGGGTCACCTGAGGTATGTCACGTTTATTTGTTTATTCCTTTTTCCGTTTCCACGTTGTTCAGTTTATTTTCCTTTATTTATCTGCTTGTTCAGTTTATGTTTATTTATCTTTGTCATGGGCCAAACTGTTCCCAATTGGTTTGTTTTGATGCCCGACACTAGTTTCCAGCCTGTGGGAATCGGGAACGCCCTTCGGGCCAAGTCACGGACTGGGTCGGGCGCCGGGTCGGATGATGACCCGACCTGGTTCTTGAAAAAATGGTATCAGAGGAGGACCTTGTTATTTGGGGTGTCAAGTAGCTTGGTGATTAAGTGTGTCAGGACTTGAGGGGTATGTGTGGGAAGGACGTCATGAACCCTTTCCCGTCCCGAGACTCGAGTTGCCAAGGGTTGTATGGGATTTGAGTTTTTCTTTTGCTTATTCTGTGTGGATGAGGAATGACAAGGGAAGTGATCCGGTGTTACGTGACGAGCCTGCATGGAGTAGTGACCAATGTACAACCCGAGTTCATGGTTCAAGATACTTCTTGTGGTGGATGCCCGCTCGGAGCATGGTCTACTAAGCCATGTTTTCGGGTTGACATAGCCACTAGTCCCTTATTTTTGGAAATTTTGATGTGAGTTATGTTTGGCCTTCATTTTGGTTGGTGTGAGTAGATCTCAAAAATGAAAATGGATTTTTGTGAAGGTGTTTTCAAATGGGAATGTGGTGTTAGAGTGGAAAAGTGATTTTGAAATGGAAATTGTTTTCTGTTAACGAATGTGTGGCTTCAAAAAGGGAAAATGGGAGGTGTTTTGGAAGTTGTTTTGGGATCTCAGTAACACTTTTTGGAATGTGAATTGTAAAGTGTTTTGGAAATTGGAAATGTATTACTTTAATGATAAGTTACTTTCACAAAATTGGTTGGGAATTTGTGATTTGTGCGGGATTGTCTGTTTGGGAAATGATAAGTGTTTGGAATTGACCCTTGGTATTCCTATGAGTGATCACATACATTGAGGTGCGCATGTGTCAAGTGGAGAAATTGGTGATGTGAGTGGATGGGTGCTTGAGCTAGCACAGGGATATGTATGTGTGAGACTTCATGGGAAACCAATGGTGGATATTTAAGTTGATTTGTTTGCTGAAAAAAGGGTTTTCTAAAAGGTAATTTAAATGTTTTGAAAATGAGTGAGTAATTGTTTAGCGTTCTCTTTTCGTGTTGGGTGTTCTTTTTTCGTGGGTTCTTGGTTTTGACATATTGAATTGTGGTTGGAATATTGATTTGAGTTTCAGCTTTTGTTTGTGATTGAGGTGTGGAATTTTGATTTATGATGAGTTTTGATTCGGAATTGTGCCTCTTGTTTTTGAGTATACTGCCCAGAAAAGTCCCAAAAGTTTCTAGTGAACCTCTTTTAGTTGTTGGTTCTACCCAGACTCTTAGCAGAGTGGTGGAATTAAATTCTTTTCGATTTTTGTCCCGCTACCATGGTGATCGTGATCTATCGATGGTAGCAGACTAGCTTGGTGAAATCGTTTGTGTTTTCATATTATTGGAAACTCCCAAATCTATGAGAGTCTGTGCTGGTTCGAGTTCATTTGATGGTTCAACTTTGGATTGATGTAAGAGAAAATCCCAGCGTCGTTGCCTGATGGGATGTCTTGAAAGGTGTTTAAGACCACTTTTGTCTGATGGTTTATACCCGAGGAGGTGAAAGCGGGGGAAGTGGCAGAGCCAGTGGGTGTCGAGTAAGGCCAACGAGCAGTGAAGGCCTACATGGGGCATTCCAAGGGGTTGATTCCATTTTCTCCAGAGGTAGTGTCTTGGAATCAGTTAAAGTTACTCTTGTGTGGGGTCTTCGTCCAGGGTTCCAGGACCGTTTCTTTTTGGTGTTCGGGAAGGTTTCCCATCCGGTGACGAGAGCGAATCGGAGGAACCTGTCTCAGACAAGTCTTCTTGTCAATTCCATCTTTTATTAGTTAGTCCACCCCCTTGTTTGCTTCTAGAGTGCTCGGTTTGGGTACTTTAAGTCGCCTTGTCATCATCCTCCGAAGTCTTGCCGTCAGTATGGCCATTTGGGAAAATTGGAGAGGTTCCTCTAGCGTCATTGTCAGCAAGAGTGTCGACCGAAGAATGTCAGCTCTTGACTACGGGGCAGCAGATGCTTCAAGACATCAGAGCTCCAGCCACAGGTCTCGGAGTGAAGCTCTTCACGCAGTCAGGAATCGTTGGGTGTGGGGAACCTTGGTTTAATTTTTGTCTCCAATTCTAAAATGGGGACGGTATGAATTTCCTTGTTGCAACTCTCCCGTCTTTTAAGGTTCTGTTTTGTTATAAGAGACATAGAGGCCTCGCTGCCTCGTTGCGGTCCTTATTCCTTTAATACCCCACTTTGGTAGTAAGGGGGTGTGGTGGTATCTTTTTCTTGTAATTTTAGTAGTTTTTCCTCCTCAAATGTGAGTATTGAAGGTTGTATCTTTGTGGCTATGAGTCTTGGGATGGTTGTCTCTCTTGTGTGGATAGCTCCAGTGGTGACCCGTTCTTGTTTTAGGATGTTCTCATCTTGGAGACACATCCGTCTTGGGAAATCATGAATAGGGGTTTAGTCCGTTAATTCGGGTTTGAGGTCTTTCATCGAGGACCCATGTAGTGGGGGTCTAGTTTATGCGAAGAGTTCATGGGTCGGTTTGTGATGGGTTTCTCGTATTGGTCTGTGCTAATTGGCTTAAGCTGGTCAGTTCTTAAATAGTGGGGGGACCCCCTATGAATCTTCCTGTGCCTTCTTTGAGGTTTGGTCTGTGTGGCGGTTCCCTCTTGGATCAAGTTAGCAGTTCCAGAGTTATCCCATGCTAAGAGTCTCAATGTCGGTTGTGCTAGTCGGGTTCTTGTGATGGGGAGAACCCTCCTCGTTTCCTAGTGGTTCTTCTCCTTTCAGTTCCCTCAGAGTTGGTCGGGTGTGACTGATGGAGTGAAAAGTCATACCGAATTCATGATTTTGTGGGTCTTGTTCCACTTCAAACTCAAGTTTGATTCCTCGTTCGGCTGGGTGACTTTCTGGGGGCAGAAAGTTTTTGTGGTGGGGAGAATTATCACACCCCGATTTCAAGGATTTAATTATTCTAATTATTTTAACTATTTCAATCCTCATTTTGATTGCGATCTGAGCTTGAGTTGAAATTTATGCGCTTTTTCTGATAAGCGATCGTTTTTTGGCTTTGCAATGTCCGACGCACGGGCAGGGCACAGACAAATCCATGTGGCTTCGCCAGACCACCATGTGGCCTGCCTGATTAGCAGTTAGTTAATCAACCGAATGAATAATAAAGTTAACGCAAAAGAAAAATAAAATTTATTTAGAACTATTTTAATAATGACAAAAAAATATTATTATTATTATTATTATTATTATTATTATTATGTTTTGTTAATATTTTAATTAGTTTTTTTTATTTTATTAAGCCTTTGACATTTTTATAAAATTATTAACGTTATAATTTTTTTATAGTTGATAAGTGTTATTATTATTTTTAAGTTTAAGTTTTTTTAGGTTTTATTTTATTATCATTTACTTTTTCTTTTCTCTCCCCCCCCTTTGTTCTTCCTCACTGTACGCCGCGCACAGCGCCGACCCTCCTCCTTCCCCTGGTTTCGTCGCGCCTCACCCCTTGCAGCCAACGCTCTCCCACCCTGCTCCCTTCCTTCCGGTGACACATCAGACCGACGCCCCACTCCCCTCCTCGCACCGCCTCGCACCGTCGGCCGCCCTACATTGAACCCCCAGCGCGCCTCCCTCTTCCGTCGGCTGTCCCTTGGCCGCACCCCCCTTTTAGCAAGCCCTTTGGCCGGCGCCTCCTCCCCCACTCCCTCTGGCGAGCAGCGCTCCATCAGGCGATCGAACTTCTTCCGGCCAAACCCTTCTCATTCCCTTCGGTATCCCCCTTTTTCTTCTTAGCTAGGGTTTTATTCCATTTTCATTTGGATTTTGATTTCTTTGTTTTTTTTGTGTGTTTGGTTTCTTGATTTAGGGTTATTTGATGTTGTTTGCGATGCGTTTGGTACGCGATTGGAGTTTCACTTCGAAATTTGGGGCTTTCGACACCAATGATAGGTGAATTCATCTATAAATGCTGTTTGATGAAGGATTTGTCTGGATTAATTTATTTAGATTGTTCTTTAATTATTTTGGGTGGTGCAAAATGTGTTCTGTGAATATTTTGACATGCATGTGTGATGGAATTGAGTTTTCTTTTAGAATTGGTTATGTTTTCATATTGGTCATGTTGTGGGAATTCTTGGAAATGCTCAATTAATTATTTTACATGGGAAAATTATGTTTCGGTAATAATTTAATATGTGGTTGTGTTAGAAATGATTTTTTCCTCCAAAGAAATTGATTTGTGTCATGTGTATCATGTTGTAGTGTTTCTTGAAAAGAGTATCAGGCCTTGTTTTGGAGAGTGCAAAATTTTTTTCTAAAGAAATTAAGGTTCAGGTGTATTAAAAATGTGGTTTGAAGGAAAAATGTGTTATTTTTTCTTGTTGAATTTGTGTGCTTTTGAATTTAAATTTTTAAATAGTTTAGATTAACGGAAAAACATGTTTTGGTATGGTTGTGTTGTGTGTTCGGTTTTAAAGTGGTATTTTTAGGTGAGATCAAGTGCGTTTTTGGTGTAAACTCTCTGGTTCTAATTTTTAAGTGTTTCATAAGTTGTTTTATTGATTTATTAAATTATATGTGTAGTGCGTTGGGCCTTGCTTCGTTGGTTTTGGGCCGCGTGTGTCGAGACATCCTACATGTACATGCATAGGGTAAGACATATATAATATGTGCTCTCTTTGTACATATTCCCTCATAGCGCGGGGAATATGTGCAATGTAGCTTGGGGTGTGTATATATATATGTATAAATGCATTTTCGTGCACGCGCCAAGTGTCGGTTCGAGTGGCCATCGATAGATAGCGATAAGTTTGAGGTAGGTCCTCTATGCCTATGCCTTTAATTTGAGATTCATAATTTCCTGCTTGTTTTAAAAATATATTTTACACTATGCCATATACACACGCTATGGAATCTGATTGCGGTTGCTAGAAACTATTATGCCTTTGTTTTGGAAATTGAAATGTATTTCAAACACCGTTGGTCTTAAGTGAATTTTCTTGAAAAATTGATTTCTTAAGTGGTTTTGAATTGGTAAAGTGTATTTCTAAAGGTGTTTGACCTTTTGGCCGGTTGCTTGTAAAAAGTTTTCCCTTTATGTAATTATGCCCGTTTGGCATCTTAAGAATGTTTTATGAAAAATAAAAACATCTCTTGAGGCACGCCCCCTTGGTGTTAGAAAAATGTTTGTTTTAAGTTGAAATCATGTGCCTAATTTGATGCTTATGCATTGTGTGACGTGAAAGAGGGGGAATGCGCTCAAGGAGGGAGAGCGGTGGTGATATGTTGAATGAGTTTTAGAAAAAGAGGGTGTTATGTACATATATGTTTGCTTGATAAAGAAAACTCACCACCACTTGAAATAGAGCATAATGGGAAACTCGGGTATCTAGGTGGGTGACCAGGACTAGTACGCTAGATGACACGACAGGGGTTCGTCCCGGTTTGTCTAGCAGGATTGACACAACAACACTAACTAAACATATGAATTTCTGAGGGTCATGGTCTTCTAAGCCATGTTTTCTGAGGTTCGTGGCCTTCTAAGCCACGTTTTCTGAGGTTCGTGGTCTTCTAAGCCACGTTTCACCGAGGTACGAGGTATCTAGGTTCCCACTTGTTATAGCTACCTATAGGGATTACCGATAGTGCTCATTTGTGACATGCTGCTTGTGATGTAAATTTCTTTTTAGTTGTTTCATACCTGGTGTCTTGTTTGTAAAAAAAACATTTTATTCCAAACTGGTTTCTTTTCATTTTGAAATGTTAATGCATGATTGGAACCTATTTTGAAAATGTATTAAGAGTGAAATGATTTATTTTAAAATTCAAAACTAATTACTTGAATTTGAAAAGAAGGGAAAACATTATTTTATTATATCTTATTTTCAAACTGGCATAGTTGGATTTCTTAAATAAGGCGGAGGCATAGGACGTGGTTATATTTTGGCTTTCCTACTGAGCATCTTGGTGCTCACGCATACTTTACTTTTTAGTTGCAGGTTTTAGTCTTGGATCGCTTTTGGGAGCAAGTGTGGTTGTCGTACCGTGGTGATCCACAAGGTCACCTGAGGTATGTCACGTTTCTTTGTTTATTCCTTTTTCCGCTGCCACATTTTTCAGTTTATTTTCCTTTATTTATCTGCTAGTTCAGTTTATGTTTATTTATCTTTGTCATGGGCCAAACCATTCCCAACTGGTTTGTTTTGATTCCCGTCACTAGTTGCCAGCCCGTGGGGATCGGGAACGCCCTTCGGGCCATGTCTCGGACCGGGTCGGGCGCCGGGTCGGATGACGACCCGGCCTGGTTCGTGACATTTTGGATATAACAAAGATAGAAAAATAGTTCCATTTAAATATCTAAAAATTATTTTAACAAAAGTTATATGGGACCCCTTTGGGTTTTATTGAATCTTACAAAAAGGAAAAAATATAATGTTTTTTATACTAGCAGAATAGAAAATTACCAATCATACATTTACAAAACTTATTATCTACTAGTTTTCCAACATCATATATATTTTTTATATTAATACACATGGAAGTTTCATAATACAAACTGTTTTCAAGTCCAAACATTTTCAATAAATCAATAATATATTTACACCAATTCAAAGTATTTCCAAAATATTTTTTATAAATTTTAAATCCAAGAATGAAATTCAACTATGCTATTATACACATTTTAAATTCATTTTGCATAAGTTTTGAGAAATCATTACAAAGATTTTGATTAGTCGACACAAAAATAACATCATCTACATAGATTTGAAACTGTAATATATAAGAATAAAAAAATTTCTTGAAAATGTTAGGATCATATAATCCTACTAAAAACCCATTTTTCAAAAAGAAAAGAACGTAATCCTTCATACCAAGACCTTGGTGCTTATTTAAGGCCATAAAGAGTTTTTATTAAGTTTAAAACTAGAATTTGTTAGTTGAGGATTTTAAAAACCTAGAGGTTTCTCATCACAAACTTCCTCCATGAAATAAAATTTAAGAAAGAAGATTTTACATCCATTTAGTATAATTTAAAATTCATATGTGATGCATAGGCAACAAAGTGTAATGACAAAAACTTCCATAAATGAAATTCCCTTATTAAATGAATAAACATCTCATTAAAAAATGTAGTTATAGAAAACACATACTCTACTTTGGGGTTATTTTAGACTGTTATAACACTACTATAAATTTGACTTTTTTGTGTTAGTACTATTAGCGAACGCCAAAAGCAGTCATAAAAGAGAGTATTAGAAACCACTTTTGGCGTTCACTAATGTAGGGACCCAGCCCCAGTTGCCCAGATCCGATGCCTTATTTGATTAAGTTGGCATACATACAAGGAATACGAATCCAAAAAGACCGAGTAGTTTAGTATTACTAGAAACAAGTTACATACATAAGATTAACATTACAACATGAAGGGAATCAAAACACTATTTTAATCCACTAGAAACATCACGTCTCCTAGATTATGCTTGCAAATCATTCATAAATTACTTCTTAATGTCCTAAGAAATGAAACATAATAAAGGGGTGAGCTCAAACGCTCAGTAAGAGTAAGAAATATAGAAGAAGAGAATATAAATATTAGACATGGTGAATAATTGAAAATACATGCCTTTAATAATAAACTTGAAACACATTATGGCAGGAATATGAGCTGAGTAAATAATGCCATAATAAAACATAATCATGGGTATTATATTAGTCAAATAACCACATGAAATTTAAATTACTAGCTTCATAATGAGGGAAGTGCATATTTCGAACATTCTGAATCATTTTTTCATGGCCTCTGCCAAGACATCTAGTGATTAAGGCCTTAGCCAAAATCCATATCACATTGGGAAAGGCCTCGACCAATTCCACGTCTATTTGTCTCATGAGACCTATCGATGCATCGAGGGGCTATACCAGGCCCACCCATCACATAATAAGTCCAATGCATTTCTAATATGAGCGGGGATCAACATAAACAATATATACATTCATATTGAAACTATCATATGAAATGTAACTAACTTTCCCCAATCATTAAACATAAAACACTAACCATTCCGAGTAATATGGTGAATGGTTTTAGGATAGATCATCCACAATAGAGTTAGTCATAAACCATTAAATAAAATATATTAGATTACTTCACAAATTATTATACCCAATAATACAATGGAATCAACAAGTGTATTTGAATCAAACAGAAATACTCTTATAAAATCATTAAGCAATTTTGAGATAAATACTCTTTTATTTTGAAAAGAAGAGTTCTTTTGGAAAACTCTTTGTATAAAAACATAAGTGAAGTAAGATAGTATCTTCATAATAAAATAAGTGATTTTATAAAGATAATTTTTTCCAAAAATAGATTATATAGTGCCCTTGAAAATAGGTAAGAATTTGAGAAATTCCCTTGAATCGGGCTTGTATTTTTGAAACAATTTTGAAAGTTCCTTTTAAAACATGTAACTATCCATAAAATAAGGAAGGGTTATGGTTTGTAAACATATATATGATACTCACACAGAATATATGATGATTACATAATAATACATAATAATTTAATTGAGGTAATTAGACAATGAAAGTAACCCGAATGAAAATGG
The DNA here is from genome assembly GCA_963277665.1 of Viscum album. Lineage (NCBI taxonomy): Eukaryota > Viridiplantae > Streptophyta > Magnoliopsida > Santalales > Viscaceae > Viscum > Viscum album. The sequence continues at coordinate 255,214,813 of OY728156.1, read as the reverse complement.
AAGTTCGGATGAAAAAACACTTACCTTAACTCCAAACGTGTTCTGATCTTGTAATTAAGCTCCTGTAATATGAAATTATAATTGTTAATAACTTATTTCAGAACCTATTAGACATTTATTTAGTTACCATAATTCTGGTTAGTTCATTTATGTCTTTATTGATAAGTTATTGTATTGAATTTCGTCGTTCTGGAGTGTTTGTTTCCTTTATTTTCATACTCGGTTCACTTGTTTTTAAGTAATGAAGTGGAATGGATGTAAATCTCCAGAATTGAAATTAAATATTATTTATGAACATAAATAATTTTTAGTGGTCATTTCTATCATTTGGTTACATGGAATGAGGATGAATCATTAGATGACCACCACTTCAATTATTCGGCGGTATTTGAAATATTATGAACTAGTTTTATCATATAACTTAATTATATGTACATATTATGGTTCCTGAATATTAATTAAGTTATAAAACATATATTATAGTATGGTTCAACCATGAATATGGTTTCATGACCAGTAATGAAGAAGAAATTGAAGAACGAAACTTCGTTGTCCACGAAGGTTATAAATCGGAACCTCATGGACGTTGATTTCATTTATAAAAATCAAAGGGAGGGAGTAAGAATATTTATGATGGTTCTTCCATTCACATGATATAATTCCATTATATATATGATACTGGAGTTATCATGATCATTTGGACAGAGTAGGTAACGAGAGAATAAGAATAGATATGATCTTGAAAATAAGAGAAAAGGTGAGAGATCCCTTATATAAATTCAGCAGCCTAACGACGTCGCTTAATATTTCATAAAATGAAATGATGAGATAAAAAGGGTACCTCACCATATTTAAATAAAAAGTTTTGTAAGAAGAATACATAAAATCAAACCCCAACATAATATAATGGAAATTCAAAGAGATAACATAAAAGAAGTGTTGACTTAAAGAAGAGAATGAAGGATTCCCTTACCTTGTAGAATAACTCCTTGAAGGTTGGAACCTTGGGGGATTAAGGACACCTTGGGAGGACTCTTAGAGAGGTAAAACCACCAGAGCTTCAAAGATGAGAGATTTTAGGACTCTTAGAGAGGTAAAACCACCAGATCTTCGAATATGAGGGATTTGGAATGAAAGAAAACGAATGGATGAGTAGGTATTTATAGAAAAAGAGGTAATTTTTTTAATAATTTCAAAGGGACACCTCATTAGTGGTTTTTTCCAAACCATGGGCTTCCCCATGGTTTAAGCCACTTGAGACACCTCATGTCATAAGTTACTATACACAAGTTGACCATACTTTTATATTTAATTATTACATCATTATGATGTCATTAAACTACCGAAAACTCAAAACTGTATTTTTTACTATTCATGAAAAATTCATGTATTTTAGAAAAATCACAAAAATTAACCCCTAACATTTTTCGACGTGTAGAATTAAAAAGTGAATTCCATTTTTGAAAAATAATTTTCTAAATATTATTAATTTATTTTTTAAATAAAAGCATACTAAATTAAAAAATTAACAGTTCTAATTCTACAACTACTTCTTTATCACAATGAAAAATTAACCAAGATATTATTATCTTCTAGCCTTAAGAAAATAAAATAATAATAATATTTACTATTCATAAGGTTATATTACTATTCATATTACTATTCATAAGGGTATGTTACTATTCACCAAAAATCAAGTTTGTTCTATGGGACTCCAAATGACTTACTGAACACGACTCTAGATGACCATTTTTCTAAATTCAAAACATAGAAGAGTCAAAGTTATGTTTAAGGGATAGATTATAAAATTGCATTCTATATTTATTTTCACAACCTTGAGGTGTTACATTCTCCCCTCCTTACAAAATTTTTTTCCTTGAAATTCACAGAATATTACCTAAAAAGATTCGGGTATGTCTTTAACATAAGCTCCTCAGGCTCCCATGTTGGTTCCTCCATCTTATGGTTCCTCCACAGAACCTTTACCAGTTGAGTCGTTCAATTTCTCAATACTTGTTCTCTAGTATCAAAAATCTTGATAGGCTCTTCACAGTAAGATAGATTGGTCTCAAGTTCTACTTCTTCATAAGTGAGTACATGTGTTGGGTCTGACATGTAATTTTTTAACATTGACACATGGAACACATTGTGAACCTTAGAGAGACTTGGTGGAATTTCCAAACGGTAATCTACGACTCTAATTCGGTCCAGAATTTTAAAAGTTCCGATGTACCTGGGACTTAATTTTCCCTTCTTACCAAATCGTATAATACCCTTCCATGGAGATACCTTTAAGAAAACGTAATCACCTTCTGGAAATTCCAATTCCTTCCTTCGGTTATCAGCATAGCTCTTTTGCCTACTTTGAGCTATTTTGATATGGTTCTGGATAATCTTAACCTTTTCCATTGTTTCTTCAACAAGTTCTAGACCCACAAGCTTTCTTTCACCAACATCATCCCAGCATGTTAGTGTACGACATCGCCTCCCATATAATGTTTCATAGGGTGCCATCTGTATACTTGAATGGAATCTATTGTTGTAGTAAAATTCTACGAGAGGTAAATACTGATCCCACATGCCTTGAAAATCAAGTGAACAAGACCTAAACATGTCTTCCAATGTTTGAATAGTCTGTTCTGATTGTCCATCAGTTTGTGGGTGGTAGGCAGTACTCAAACGAAGATCATCATCTAGGGCCTTCCTGAAGAAATTTCCAGAATCTTGATGTAAAACGTGGATCACGATCAGAAACAATCGATAGGGGTACTCCATGAAGTCTCACAACTTCATTAATATATAGTCTTGCTAGACGTTCAAGCGGTAGATCTTATCTTATATCAAGAAAATATGCAGACTTGGTAAGGCGATCAACAATGACCCATATTGTATTGTTCCTTCTAGGAGTCTTTGGTAGTCCCATGAAAAAGTCCATCACGATATTATCCCATTTCCACTCAGGTATGGGAAGAGGTTGCAATACTCCTCCAGGCTGTTGCCTTCTAGCTTTCACTTGTTGACAAACCATACATCTTGACACAAAATCAGCAATCTCCCTCTTCATGTTGTCCCACCAAAATTTTTCCTTAAAATCTCTATACATCTTAGTGCTACTAGGGTGTATAGAGAAATTAGAACTATGAGCATCATCCAACAATTCCCTTTTTAGATCAGGTATATTGGGAACACAAATTCTCTTCCCAAATTTCAAAATTCCATCTTCATATATGAAGTCACTCAATCTCCCATCATTCATAGATTTAATCTTCTTTTGAAACTCATCATCATCAGCCTGAGAACTTTTTATCATTTATAGTAAAGATGGTTTGGAAACCATTTGAAAAAGCATTGATGTTTCACCTTCCATGGTTATTCCCATATCCATCTTTACTAGATCCATGAAAATAGGATCCCTTTAAACTCTCATCTTGTTCAAAACTCCATGATCCTTTCTATTCAAACCATCTGCCACCTTATTTGCCTTCCCCGGGTGGTAGTGTATCGTGCAATCATAATCCTTGAGGAGTTCAAGCCATCTCCTTTGCCTCATGTTGAGTTCTTTCTGTGAGAAAATATACTTCAAACTCTTGTGATCAGTATAAATCTCACATTTTTCACCATAGAGATAATATCTACATATCTTCAAAGCAAATATTACAACATCTAACTCAAGATCATGAGTAGGATAGTTTTGATCATAAATTTTTAGTTTTCATGATGCATAAGCAATAACCCTATCATTTTTCATAAGGACACAACCAAGTCCTTTCTTTGAAGCATCACTATAAATAACAAACCCATCATTCCCCGATGGTAGAGTCAATATAGGAGAATTGACTAATCTTCTCTTCAATTCTTCAAAATATTCTTCACAATCTTTTGTCCAAACAAATTTAACCCCTTTACGTGTGAGCTTCATTAGCGGGTTAGCCAGTCGGGCAAAATTCTGCACGAAACGCTGATAATAACCTGCTAATCCAATAAAACTGTGTACCTCAGTTATGTTTGTTGGCGTGGGCCAATATTGGATTACCTTTGTCTTTGCAGGATCAACTAGGATTTCATCCTTAGAGACAATATGGCCAAGAAAAGAAATCTCCTGAATCCAGAATCAACACTTGTTAAACTTCCCATATAAGTCATGTCTTCTAAGAGTCTTCAGGATAATGTGCAAGTGATTTTCATGATCTTCGCAGATTTTGGAGTATACCAAGATATCATCAATAAATACCACTAAAAAATCATCGAGATATTCCTTGAAAACTCTGTTCATTAGATCCATGAAGACAGAGGGTGCATTAGTCAATCCAAAAGGCATCACTGTAAACTCGCAATGCCCGTACCTGGTTCGAAATGCTATTTTCAGAATGTTTTCCTTCTTCACACACAAATGATGATATCCAGATCGAAGGTCAATATTTGAAAAGTATTGAGCTCCATGAATTTGTTCAAATAAATCATCAATGTGAGGTAGAAGATACTTTTTCTTTATTATTATAACATTGATCTCCCTGTAGTCAATACATAACCTCATAGATCCATCTTTCCTCTTAACAAAAAGGACAGGGGATCCCCATGGAGAAACACTAGGGCGAATAAATCATTTATTACTCAATTCCTCTAGTTTTTTCTTTAGTTCCACTAATTCCACAATGGCCATTCTATAAGGGGTCTTCAATATGGGCCTTGAACCAGGAATTAAATCAATGGAAAAATCAATTTCTCATTCTGGAGGATGTCTCGATAAATCTTCTGGAAACAAATCAACATATTCTCTTACAATAGGTACATCCTCTATTTGAACATTTCTTTCCTCATCCACAGTTATTTCATTATCTTTCTCCCCAATAATTGAATTTAGTTGAGCTACTGGGGGTGGATCTAGATAAGAATCAGGTGATAATGTTTCTGATCTAAAGATAAGGTATTCTTTATCATCGTCATAAAAAATCGTAATCTCCTTCTTCTTACAATAAATTTTGGCATCATGGTCCGAAATCCAATCCATACTGAGGATTATATCAAATTCAATCATGGGTATGACGATGATATCAGCAGATAAAGAACATTTATATGCCCTAATGGGAACTGATTGATAGAACTTTGTAGTAATGATACTTCCCTTAAGAGTTTTTACTGACAACTCCCTTGTTAAATCAAATTGGAAATATCTAATTTTCTTAGAAAACTAGGAAGATATGAAATGATGCGATGATCTATAATCAAATAAAGTATTGTCTAAACTTGAGGAAACAATTAAAGTACATGCCACCACGTCATTAGGAACTTCAACCTCTGCAGTTGTGATTGCATAAGCTTGTCCCTGATCCCTTGGCCTTCTCTGTTGCATATTTCCTTGATGTTTTGGACAATCATTAGCATAGTGTCCCATCTCCCAACAACTATAGCATTGAACATCATTGGATTCCTTCTTCCCTTTGTAATCTCCAGCAATATGGCCTTTCTGACCACATTTGTAGCATACTCCTTTTCCTTTTAAGCATACACCAGAGTTTTTCTTTCCACAATTGTCACATGGTGGAAATTCAACTCTTCCCTTCTTCCCCATTTCCTTATTTCCTTTACCAGGGTTTTTAGCAGCCCTCTTGTTTTCTTGCTTTCCCTTAAATTCATAAGACTTAGAGAATTCTTTTTCTGTCTTTATGGCACACGAAACTGTATCCTCATATGATGAAAAACTTTGGGAGACCAGTGCCCGATGGAGGAATGGATTTAGGTCATCAAAGAATCGATCAATTTTTCTCCTTGGATTTCATATGTAGTCTACAACATGTCTTTCTAATCTTGTGAAGTTAGCTTCATACCTTGCAACATTCTCATCTTCCTTTTTCCTCAAATTCAAGAATTTTCTCTCCATATCTACTCGCTGCTCACAAGGGAAATATTTTTCTAAGAATATTTCCTTAAAATCCCTCCATTATATCTCTCCTATATATTCCTCCTATTTTGTGTTTTGGATTAATTAACACCACTGATCCACATCTCCCGATAGATGATATAATTCCATGACAACCTTCTCTCTTTCATTACATCCCAAAGAGAGAAATATCTTTTTAAGGGAACATATCCACTGCTCTGCTATGAATGAGTTTGTAGTCCCGTTGAATGATGGAGGCTGTTGTCTCATAAAGCAATCTAGCATGGCTCCTCCACGTGGTGGATCCAGATGCTACATACGGGTAAGGTTATTATTCATAACCTGAGTAAGTTGTCCCAGTATAGTTATGAGTTACTCAGCACCAGTCACAGCACCAAAGCCAACATCATTATCTTGCGTCGGAGGAAAATCCCTACAGGGGACACATGCATTCGTGTGATTTCCATTGCGTCCACCAGGCACCATATCTAGATAATGGCATACTCTATATTAGGTTATGAGTCATAATGTATAATCTTAACTTAAAAATACTCAAAAAATTGAGATCCTACGCATGGCTAATCCCATATTCACAAAAATGGTTTCTTTAAGGAATATTTACATTAAACTCCTTCATAATGGCTTGTAAAGAAAATGTGAATTATCCTAAGCATATCCCCCAGGAGTGTTTTAACCAATAGTGAAGTAAGGCCCGTTGTTGTGCACCAGTTTCCGTTCGAGTCTAGCTTAAAGCGGTGTTTTCGGGTTTTACCCCTAGATACATCTGTGCCAGAGCTGCCTCTACCTGCTCGTATCTAGATAGGGATATATTTCTTGAAAGATCCACATAATCTATTCCTTACCAAAACACCAAGACATTATTTTATGTATATCCTCAAAGACTAACTTAGGTACTCTTACCTAATTCTACGTTTTCTAAATCTAGTTTCCAAGTATTCTACTAAACTTCCTCTGATACCAACTGTAAGGACCCAACCCCAGTTGCCCAGAGTCAGTGCCTTATTTGATTAAGTTGGCATACATACAAGGAATACAAATCCCGAATGACCGAGTAGTTTAGTATTATTGGAAAGAAGTTACATACATAAGATTAACATTACAACATGAAGGGAATCAAAACACTATTTTAATCCACTAGAAACATCACGTCTCTTAGATTATTATTGCAAGTCATTCATAAATTACTTCTTCATGTCCTGAGAAAATGAAACATAAGAAAGGGGTTAGCTCAAACGCTCAGTAAGAGTAAGAAATACAGTGGAAGATAATATAAAAATTAGACATGGTGAATAATTGAAAACACATGCCTTTAATAATAAACTTGAAACACATTATGGCAGGAATATGAGCTGAGTAAATAATGCCATAATAAAACATAATCAGGGGTATTCTACTAGTCGAATAACCACATGAACTTTAAATTACTAGATTCATAATGAGGGAAGTGCATATTCTGGACATTCTGAATCATTTTTTCATGGCCTCGGCCAGGACATCTAGTGATTAAGGCCTCGGCCAAAATCCATATCATATTGGGAAATGCCTCGGCCAATTCCACGTCTATTTATCTCATGAGACCTACCGATGCATCGAGGGGCTATAGCGGGACACACCCATCACATAATAAGTCCAATTCATTCCTCATATGAGTGGGGATCAACATAAACAACATATATATTCATATTGAAACTATCATATGAAATGTAACTAACTTTCCCCAATCATTAAACATAAAACACTAACCATTCCGAGTAATATGGTGAATGGTTTTAGGATAGATCATCCACAATAGAGTTAGTCATAAAACATTAAATAAAATATGGTAGATGAATTCATAAATGATTAAACCTAATAATACAATGTAATCAAAAAGAGTATTTTAATCAAACAGAAATAGTCTTATAAAATCATTAAGCAATTTTGAGATAAATACTCTTTTATTTTGAAAAGAAGAGTTCTTTTGGAAAACTCTTTGTATAAAACCAGAAGTGAAGTAAGATATTATCTTCATAATAAAATGAGTGATTTTATAAAGATAATGGTTTCCAAAAATAGATTATAGAGTGCCCTTGAAAATAGGTAAGAATTTGATAAATTCCCTTGAATCGGGCTTGTATTTTTTGAAACAAATATTAAAGTTCCTTTTAAAATGTGTAACTATCCATAAAATAAGGAAGGGTTATGGTTTGTAAACATATATATGATACTCAAAAAGAATATATGATGAGTACATAACAATACATAATAATTTTATTGAGGTAATTAGACAATGAAAGTAACCCGAATGAAAATGGAAGTTTGAGTGAAAAAACCCTTACCTTAACTCCAAACGTGTTCCTATATTGTACTTAAGCTCCTGGAATATGAAATTATACTTGTTAATAACTTATTTCAGAACCTATTAGACATTTATTTAGTTACCATAATTCTGGTTAGTTCATTTATGTGTTTATTGATAAGTTATTGTATTAAATTTCGTCGTTCTAGAGTGTTCGTTTCCTTTATTTTCATATTCGGTTCACTTATTTTTAAGTAATGAAGTGGAATGGAATTAAATCTCCAGAATTGAAATTAAATATTATTTATGAACATAAATAATTGGTAGTGGTCATTTATATCATTTGGTTACATGTAATGAGGATGAATCATTAGATGACCGCCACTTCGATTATTCGGCGGTATTTGAAATATTATGAACTAGTTTTGTCATATAACTTAATTATATGTACATATTCTGGTTTCTGAATATTAATTAGGTTATAAAACATATATTATAGTCTAGTTCAACCATGAATATGGTTTCAAGACCAGTAATGAAGAATAAATTTAAGAACGAAACTCCGTCGTCCACGAAGGTTATAAATCGGAACCTCATGGACGTTGATTTCATTTATAAAAATCAAAGGGAGGGAGTAAGAATATTTATGATGGTTCTTCCATTAACATGATATAATTACAGTATATATATGATACTTTAGTTATCATGATCATTTGGACAGAGGAGGTGATGAGAGAAAAATAATATAGATGATCTTGAAAATAAGAGAAAAGGTGAGAGATCCCTTATGAAAATTCGGAAGCCTAACGACATCGCTTAATATTTCATAAAATGAAATGATGAGATCAAAAGGGTACCTCACCATATTTAAATAAAAATTAAAGTAATAAGAATACATAAAATCAAACCCCAACATAATATAATGGAAATTCAAAGAGATAACATAAAATAAGTGTCGACTTAAAGAAGAGAATGAAGGATTCCCTTACCTTGTAGAATAACTCCTAGATCTTGAAGGTTGGAACCTTGGGGGATTAAGGACACCTTGGGAGGACTCTTAGAGAGGTAAAACCACCATATCTTTGAGGATGAGGGATTTGGAATGAAGAAAAACGAATGGATGAGTGGGTATTTATAGAAAAAGAGAGGTAATTTTTTTAATAATTTCAAAGGGACACCTCATTAGTGGTTTTTGCCAAACCATGGGATTGCCCATGGTATTTGACCATGGTTTAAGCCACTTGGGACACATCATGTCATAAGTTACTATACACAAGTTGAACATACTTTTATATTTAATTATTACATTATTATGATGTCATTAAACTACCGAAAACTCAAAACTGTATTTTTACTATTCATAAAAAATTCATGTATTTTAGAAAAATCCCAAAAATTCACCCCTACCATTTTTCAACGTGTAGAATTCAAAAATGAAGTCCATTTTTGAAAAATAATTTTCTAAATATTATTAATTTAACTTTCAAATAAAAGCATACTTAATTCAAAAATCAACAGTTCTAATTCTACAACTACTTCTTTATCACAATGAAAAATTAACCAAGATGTTATTGTCTTCCAGCCTTAAGAAAATAAAATAATAATAATATTTACTATTCATAAGGTTATATTACTATTCATAAGGGTATTTTACTATTCACCAAAAATCAATTTTGTTCTATCGGACTCCAAATGACTTAATGAACACGACTCTAGATGACCATTTTTCTAAATTCAAAACATAGAAGAGTCAAAGTTATGTTTAAGGAATAGATTATAAAATTGAATTCTATATTTATTTTCAAAACCTTGGGGTGTTACAGCTAATACCAAAAATTAATCCAATGAGATTTTTCCCACCTCCAATCATCTTCTTCATGTTTTCCAACTGATATTCCATCACAACACACCATCAATTCTACTGCCACCCTCATCACCCTAGGTGACCCCAACATGATTAGAACACCCTATACCTACCCTCAAACACTTTGGGTGACCCTATGGTTGCACCCTGGCATCTACCCACCATTCCTCAAGCACCCCCGACATAACCCGTCTCCCTCCAGCCACTGGACATCTAATATGGCTGGTGAATGAAGCTCATGAAATCCCACTACATCACCCCCACATCCCCACTTTTAATCATCCATATCTCACACCCAAAATTGGGTGTTTTTTATGGAGATCATTATAGACCACCAAAACTGGTCACTATTGTTCAATAGTGACTGAGCAACCATGACCATCAAAAACGATCATTTGGAGGCTACTAAAGACCTTAATTCTAGTAGTTTAGCCTGTCAGATTTAAAATACTATTAAGAATCATAACCATTAATAACATAAAGGTTTTAAAATGACTATTAAGATTGATATATATTAAGTTTTATGATAAAGTGCAATTGACATAGATGAAATAAGTGACGATCTCAACCAGTAGAATCATACCCTATGAATCCCATTTATCAGAACTTCCAAGGGAGGTAGCATAAATATGATTTTTCTTTGACCAATCCCAAGATGATATTAAAAAACTAAAGCGTAAATGAAACTATTTATAGGATAAGTTTAAGCTCATTGAGATCATAACCAAAACCATGTACTCTGAACCACCCCATGAAAGTTTCACCATCACACACCTTACCCTTAAGGTGTTCATTGGTGTAATAAAGGGTTATGTATCTAGACCCTAACAGTATGAATTTTTATATTTCTTAGTATAATAAATAATTATATATTTTATTATTACATTATAATGATTAATCAAATTTTGATAATAATTAAATTTTGATACAAAGAAACACAAACTGTTATTGTCAAGAAAATCAGTATTTTTCAATAAATGAGGATTTTTAATTTAAAAGTAGACATTCTCATATTTAGAAAATTATTTCATTAAAATAAATATTGTTTTTGAAATCATCATCTCAAAATTATCCAATGGTGAAGTTTTTATAAATTTTTAAGACAGTCAAATTTTTGTGTAAAAATTAAATACGATATAATTATACGGTATGTATTATAACATCATAAAAGCCTAAAAGTTATGTAATAAATTATATAAAGAGTAAAAACGACCAAATATATGTTTATCCTTTAAAATAATGTGTTTTTAGGTTATTTTATTATTTTTATAATCCCTTAATGAATCCTCCAAAACCTATATTATATTTTAAGGTTTTAAAATCAATTATTTATAAACATGAATCACATCCAGATCACCAAGGGTATTATTTTAGTGAGATTGTTTCTTAAAATTGTAAAATAATGAAAAAACTCCAATTTTTTAGAAACCCTAGGAAAAAAACCATGGGATGGTTTGTTTTTTGGATTACATTATCATACAGAGTCCAAAACCTAAGTTTGGAAATTAATAAAGAATCCTCCCCTGTTTTGCTATATAAAACCCCTCAAAATCCATTTCATATTCATTAAAAATACTTAGATCACTAAATTAATCTAACATTACCTCTCTATATCCATCCCAAGGTATCCCAAGCTCTCAAAAAGATCCTCCAAATCTTTTATAAGTTCCTTATAAAGGTAATGGATCTTCTCCTTCTCCTTACTCAAGCACTTTCTTTATATTATGCCGTTTTATTTCCAATCCTCCATGTTGTTATATGTTATTAAACATCCCTATTACATTATTTATAATGTAAAATCAATTATATACCCCTTAAACTCTCATTAACCCCTTCTACCTTCCTCTATGTACCCTAGTCATGCTACTAAAATTATCATATGATTTTCCATGCGAAAATTTTGGTTAGTGAATACCCATCCCCACTTCCACTCAAGGGAGTTCACCTAGACAATTATCATTAATTGATTGGAGATTTAAATAAATTTAACCCACACTTATTGATCATGGATATAAAATTATTGAAAGATATTTTTATGTTGTATGATCTATGTGACACACTTATACATGTACATGATATGAATGTGATGGGTGGGCCCAAAATTATACAGTCCTCCAATGCATTGGGTAATTTTTTAATCTCATGAGATGTTATGTATAGCGAAACAATGGTTATACTAAGAACATTATGTTATTTTTACTTGGAGGTTATCCTTAACTTATGCTTATAATGTCATGTTTTATATTGTTTCAACATTCCCATGTTGCCTTTATGCCATCATGTTATATCATGCCTCACTGTTCAAGATTATAATTCTCACCCCTATTATGTTACCATAATATGCCTCTTGGATCACATTTATTGATTCATATTATAATATTATTTTTTATTCCCTTACTAGTCTTTATATATCACCCCTTTTTTATGTAAGTCCTTAGGTTATCCCATGAATTTTTAGAAGGAAAATGGAATTTTAGAAGCATGTTAAGAAATTTTTCAATAATGTTATTGCATACTATGTTAAATTTATTATTCTATGTACTTAATTATCCAAATAAAATAGGATTCATAATCTTCTGGGTTGTATTAAGTGTGATTTTATGTAATAAATTACAAAATAAAGTTTATTAAAGATAAGAGTTGTTATAGTTGGTATATGAGGAAAGTCTAGTTATTTTTGGGGTTAGAATTAGAAAAACCTAGTGAAAGACTTAGGGATAAGACTAAACATAGGAATAAATCCTTAAATTTTGCTAAAGTATAGAGTAAGTGGTTTCCAAGAAAATACATCCCTATATAAATAATATAAGTGGATGTGGCTCTATCAGAGATGTACCTAGGGGTAATAACCCAAAAAAGATCACATTGAGCTTTGAATTAATAATTACCTGGTACATTACAATGATCCTTGATGTACACTTAGTTTTACACTCTTGGGGGATATGCTATGATAAATTCACAAGATTATTAAAAACCATCATGAAGGGAACAAATATGCCCATAAGACTTTCTTTTAGGGGATTCTTCACACAATATTTACACATAGGATGATCAGGCTTCCTTCCATCATAGAATTTATTTGTGGGACCACCCACATTAGATTCCATTTTCCTCTTCTTATCATCGGGCCCATGATACCACTGATAGTATTCGATCTCCATTTCAACCTTAAGGGCACAACAGAAAATATCCTCATAGTTTTCGAAGTCTTGAATCTCCAATGCTTTTCGTAGACTCAGCTTCAGTATGCTAAAGAAGCGATCCAAATTTCTTTTAGTGTTCATGAAAAGGCTAGAGGCATACCTTCAAATCCTTGTAAATTTTTCTTCATAGGCCTTAATTGACTCCTCTTTCTTCTTCTTGAGTCTGAGGAACTCTCTTTCCATTTTGAGATGGAGGGTTCAGGGAAAATATTTATTGAAAAACATTCTATTGAATTCCTCTCAATCCATAGAATCAATTTCCTCCTAGGGATTTGTATTCTTGATCATTTTCCACCACTTATTAGCTTCCCCATCAAAACAATAGACCACCAATATATATTTCTCTTCTTCTGAGCACTAGAGGACAAAGAATATCTTTTTAATAGAGTTAATCCATTGTTCCATGAGGAGGGGATCAGAAGATCCACTAAACATGGGAGGCCTTTTCCACATGAAGTATTCAATGGAAACTTTCTCTTTCCTCAGATGAGGAGGGTGTTCCACATGATTCAAGTTATTATTCATAACTTGAGCCAGCTCAGCAAGTACTGACATGAAGTTTTGAGCACCTGTTCCCATCATATCAGGCATATCATTAGAGAAATATTCACATTCCCTATCACATTGATTTTTGGAACGAGTTCTTCTAATTCCCACCGTTAACTAAGAAAAATAACGTACAATTAGAGGGATTTAATACTTAGATATTGAGCATAAAAAGGAAAATTTGAACATAAAAGGATAAACTTGTAAAGGAGAAGTATGTCCTAACTCATGATTCCCTAGGATTTAATCTAGGTTATCCTTTATCTATTTCTTAACTTATATTCTTATGGGATCTTTTTTCATTAACTTAATAATGGTTTGTACCAAGCTCATGAATTTACCAAAACATATCCCCCATGAGTGTCAAACCAAGAGTACAATAAGGACTGTTTTCGTACACCGATTCCCATTCAAGTCTAGCTCAAAGAAGTTTCATTGAGTTTTACCCCTAGATACATCTGTGCCAGAGCCACCTCTACCCATTTGTATCCAGACAGTGATGTATTTTTTTGATAAACCACTTACTCTATACTTACCAAAATTTAGGGGTGTTTTCTTATAATTAGTCTCATCCCTAGGGTTCTTACTAAAGTGCTCTATTTATAATCTACAAAAATAACTATACCATCCTCTGGTACCAAATATAGAGACCCTAGATTTTTACACACGAAATTACATGATTTTAAGCATAATTAAACATCATAGTACAAGCCAAGGATCGTGAAGTCTAGTGTCTTTGAAAACTAGGTACATAAAACATAAAACATGGAACAAAAAAACACTTCTTTATTTAATCTTCATAAAGATATCATAACTTACTTTGAGTTCTTACATCTGCATAAGGTACCCTAGGGATCAAATTAATGAAGGGATGAGCTAAAATCCTAGTAATGGAAAAAGCATAGTAATAAAACTTTAACAGATGGGTTAGAAGGCATGGAATAATGAAAATAAAACGCATGGAACACATTGAATCATAATGCATAAACATGGGATCATATAAACATGAATTCAGAGTAATGTGGAAGCAACATAAATCATGACTTTATCATGATTCAATACTCATTGCACATAGAGGAGCACAAGTCAAGGTTAACCACCAAGACTGTTGCACATGGTAGCACGAGTCAAGATTAACCGCCAAGACCATTGCACATAACATCTCATGAGACTAAAATTTACCCAATAAATTGGAGAACTATCTAGGAACACCCATCTTAACAAGTTCATGAATACTCTTTCCACATATAAAATCATACATAAGAAATCATAAACATAAGGGCGCCCGTGGAAAGAAATAGGTATCATAATCACGTCATAAAGCATAACGAATGAGAATATCATAAAAGAGTCCATGAAAGAAAGGAATTAGAACATAAATGGAAATTAATAAGGTAAAATAGGAATATAAAATGGTAATCTATTTCAAATAGAAGTCACAACATGTAAAAAGAGTATTTAATAATTTTTAGCATTAAAAATTTTTAGTGTGGTTTTAAGGAAAATACTAACAAGCATTTAAAATAGAAAAGGGAATAATATTTTGTAAAAAACCAGAAGAAATACAAGAAGGTTTTAATAATAAAAATATCAGTTTTATAAAAACAATGGTGTCTTAAAACATATGGTAGAGTGAACTTGAAATTGGGTACAAATTCGGGAAGTTCCCCTAAAACGGGTTTGATTATCGAAAAGTATTGAGGAGAGAATCATTTAAAAACATGTATACCCCCAGAAGAGAAAGAGGCATGGATCTTGAAACATGAATTTGGATAATATACATAGTATGTATAAGTTGTACATAAAAATAAAATACAACTTCATTTGGATACAAATAAATATAGAGCAACCTGAAGGAATGTAGGAGGTTCAGGTAGAATCCCTTACGGAATATCATCATGGTACCGGGTGTAATTAGGAGGGATTAATGAGATATAAAAAGGTTTCTATTATTTTATAAATCATGAGAGAATTATAGGGGAGGTTATGCTGTCATTTGTAATTATGCATAAAAGGACATAACATAGAGAAGATTCTTGAATAAATGTGAGAAAGAGAGGATCCCTTAGCTTAAGCCTGATGGTGTTCTTCGCTTGATCTTAATGACCTAAATAATCAAATTAGGTTCATTAATTAATAATTATATAACCTACACTAAATTTTATTGATTTATTATAGCCTTTTTAAGTTAATTCATAACCTTTTTGATTGGTTATGAGGTTCAATTTCATTGTTCAGGTCTGTTTGTTTCATGTTCGGTTTACTTATATACATGAATGGATAATCATGTAAAATGAGGATGGTTGTCCAGTTTTGGTTTATTTTATTAAAAATATATAAGGTTATATGGTTGTAAATTTAATTTGGTTACTTGGATTTATGTTGAATCATTATATAAAACATTAATGAAAAACGCTTGGATTAATTTGGCGATTTTGCTCACAATTACCTTGTTTTGTATTATTATTTTACATCATGTGTGAAAAAGGATTCCAAAACAAAAAATAAGATAAAATACATATTTAATATTCTTGATCAACCATATAAATGGTTTCATGACCATAATTTAATATGGAAATATAAATTGATAACCTGTCGTCCTTGAATATGATAAATTAGCACATCTCGGACGGTGTTTTCATTTCTTTCGTATAAAAGGAGGGGAAAGGAGATATGATAATAAATTATCTCATTAGCATAACAAAATTACAATACATGTATGGTACTAGGTTTTCATACCATTAGTATGAGGAGAGTTTAGGAAATAAAAGAGAACAATGGAACATGAAAAGAAAATGAAAGAAACGAAAAGAGGAGTTTACCTCTTGATTTAATCTTCCTTGAGAGCCTCTTAAGGGGAGAGGATTTGGTATTTTGGGGTGACTACGGGCTGCTGGAAATGGGGTAGAATATTGGGGAGAGATTTGGGAAGAATTTAGGGAAGTCACAATACTTGAGAGGAGTGAAGATAAGAGGGGAGTGTGGGTGGTTTTTATAGTGGAGGGGAGGAGGATTTTCTTAATATTTTAATCATTAGTTTGTTATTTTTCCATAAGACAATCAATTGTGATGATTCCATGACAAAAAATAGCAATAAGTGAATTTGAATTTGAACTAAGGTTTCTTACATTGACCATGATGCTAGGAACAGTCCATTTATCTTATAATGTATATATACGATAAATTGTCGTATTTCACTATTCATAAAAAATTCAAGTATTTCTGAAAAATCCCAAAAATTCACCCTAACCATTATTGGATGTGTAGAATCTAAAAAAGAACTCCATTTTTTAAAAATAATTTTATAAATACGATTAATTTAATTTTTAATTAAAATCATAATTTCCTTGAAAAATGTGGATTTTAAAACTATAACTGATTTTATAATGATTTTAAAAATTACATAAGGTCTTATAAAATTATCTTAAAACCAAAAGACATAAAATTGTTAATTTATGAACACCTTTTATGAAAAGACATTTAATTTTAAATTAATTAATTAATTTTAATTAATTATTTATGACTTATAAAAATACCAATACTTTTACTATGGTCATATTATCACTTATAAGATGCCTAAATTTTATTTATACATTCATGGGTGAGGTTACTATTCTTTTGGAAAATATACTATTCATAAGAGTCATTACTATTCATAAGGGCCAATTACTATTCACAAAAAATTAAGTTTGTCTTATTGGACTCCAAACATCTTAATGATCGCAACCATGTATGTCAGATTTTTGAATTTCAAAACACAAAGGTGAAAATATTATGTTTAAAGGTCATATATTACTTAGCAGTTCATTGTGTTGTGATTTCATGTGATTATATGACATAATTATAAGAAGGTAATTACATTGATAAAACATTGGTTTGTTACAACCCTCACTTCTTAAGGTGCCTTAACAAGTATTGGGGACACTGGCACCTTAAATTTATGATATCGTAGTATTATGCGCAAGCACCTATACTACTCTTAGAATATCATGCTAGTGTGGAAATTTACTTTGTCCATTAGTATCGCAGTGTTTCCGGTGGTATTACTCATGTTTTTCTACAAAAATAAATCTAGAATATTAGTACTTTTATCTTGATTAGAAATTTAGACATTATTGATTAATTAATTATCATTAAATGTCTCCCACTTTTTTATTGAATTCTAGGAACCTTCTGTACTAGAATCGTAATACTTTGTCTCTTGAGTATTCTAGTGACAAGTATCCTTGAACCTCTACTCATAGTCTACATGCTTTGGCTATGCCACTATTTGGAGAGTTCAAGGTAGGTGTTTGACTGGTCAACCGTATTAACTTACGGTTCCTTGATCTCTTGAGTGAAGTGTCATCTTCTAAAATAATAAACTTGATTTACTCAATTCTTATCTCTAAAGTTGCAACAAGCTAGATTTGACTTCTTCTTTGTTGCCAACTTCAATTAAGTCAACCTATCACTTTTAGAAGAACTCCCTGGTAGTAATAGGCACCCTCAACTTTGGCTGATAAACACCCCGAACACCCGATTTCATTCAAATTCAAATGATGGAAGATGTTTGTGACTTAATATTTCTTTGTTGTGGTTTTCATATTATTACATGACAAAATGAAATCATTTTCTATCTCATAAACATGTATTATGTGATCTCACTCACAACTGACCATGCAATAAATTGAAAATATTCATCGTGTCATGTGATTATTTTATCTGTGTATGCTTGTTTATTACTTTATGTCACTATTGGAAATATGATCTATACTAATTGTTTTGGGAAAACCATTGGTATAGTTCACTAATTTGGACCTATACCAATGGTTTGGCCAAAACCGTTGGTATAGGTCACTTATATGGACCTATACCAACGGTTTTGGCCAAATCGTTGGTATAGGGGGGACTTATACCAACGGTTTAGCCAAAACCATTCGTATAGGTCCATTAAAGAGAACTTATACCAACGGTTTGGCCAAACTATTGGTATAGGTCCCCCTTATACCAACGGTTTGGCCAAAACTATTGGTATAGGTCCAAAAATCAAATAACCTATACCAACGGTTCTCAAAACTGTTAGTATAGGTACATGTATTTTTAATGGAATATTTTTATGGATAACATTAAATAAATCAAAATTTAAAATATTTATGATAATACATATATATATTTATGAAATTATGTTCACAAAAATCATGTTAGGTTAGTTTTTAGGTCATTTAATCATAAACTTTAGGTCTTGGGATCAAATCCCACTGAATGTTTCTTTTTTCGAAATACACATACCAACGGTTTTATGGAACCATTGGTATAGATTTTCATATTATTTATACCAACGGTTTTTGAAAACCATTGGTATAGACCTATCCTCATGACTTACTTGGCCACGGTTCTCCAAACCATTGGGATAGGCTATACCAATGGTTTGGAGTCCTATACCAACGGTTCCAAACCGTTGGTATAGGGTATTTTTCTAGTAGTGTGTGATCACGCGTAAACTACACATACATAAAATAATAAAATGTGTATAAATAAAATGACAACATGATTATGATCCAATGCTAATGGTTGATTCATTGAGTGAATAATGGATCAACATGGACCCTAGGGGTGCCTCCTTGAGTCATGTCGCTTGCAACTAAAGTTGCAGTGCTTGCTCATCCAATGCATCCAACTCCTATCAGGTGCATCGCCATAACTCTGTGCGAAGTACGTCACTGATCATCTTCTTCATTATGCAATAATACTCACATTCAGGCGAGAGGGTCTGGGAGTACAAAATACAAGTAATAAATTATAAAAGAAGACCCTTTTACATATAATGGCGCATAGCCAACACATATATTTTCACTTATTAAAATAATTATTACAAAAAAAATCATAATAATAATTTAATAAATAAATAAACATGAACCAGATATGAAATGATCAGTATATGGCTCATGATCAGTCAATACGCATTAAAACCGCGTATTTAAATTAAATTCATAAATAAAATTAAACGTGCATTAAATTATTTCTCAAGGTGTTTTATTGAATTAAAAAAAATCTTATTTTTAATTAATTATTTACATCATTTGGTCTCATTAATTAATTTAATTTAACACCTAAATTAAATTTATTAATTTTATTAATTTTTTATTATATAAAAATACTCAAGGCCTAAAAACCCCAGACAAGGCATGTGCAGGTCGGGTCAAACCCACGCAGGCCCAGTTAGGGCCATACAATGCCTGTGTATGGCTGTTATTGGCTAGGCACGTCCACCCAAACTCGTACCTAGTTGGGCAGATCCTCCCGAGCCCGTTGAGGGGAAGGTCGGATCAAACTGGACCCGCATAACTTGGTGCTACAAGGATGAGGGCATGGGTTACCTATGGGTCCCCAGAAGAAGAACCGACAATGCATTACAAAACTAATGAGGCTGGCAGTACCATTAAATCTGGTCAAAAGAGAGCACAGTAGGGGTCCTCTGGCTAGGGTGTGATGTTTGGGATCAAGATCGACTCAAATCCCGGGTGACAGGCAGCTTCTAAGTCACCGGCTTAGAGGAGCTCAGCGGTCTCAGCTCGCAGTGGTGGCACCTCATCCTAACGGTGGAGGCCACGCCAGAAGCTGAGGAAGAGACAGATATGGACTCAGCTGTGAGGAAATGGAATCCAGCGACAGGCCTCTGGTCTAAGCTGAGGTAGGTGCGGAGGTCCCTTTCCAAAACGGGAGATGGTGTCGAGCTCGATGGCGACCAGGTACGGGGCGTGACTGTAACAACCCATAATTTTTGAATCATAACTATTTTATGAAAATGCGTGATATATTATATTGTACACAATAAAACAATATCTCTTTAATTATGAAGTGAATATAAAGAAAAATGTGACCATTTGAATTCGGTCATGACCATTGGTCAATATGATCATTATAAACTATACTCTTGGTAATAATTTTAACGTTATAATTAGTGCATATAAGTATAAATGACATAGGATAATTAATGCAGAAAGGAGAAGCGATGACATCAACTAGTAGAGTCATCTCATATGAAGTCCATTTTTCAGAACATGGGAGTGTAGTAGTATCACTAGGGTTCTCCCTTGACCAAGCTCTAGTCGAGATTCAACAAGTAAAGTTTGAACAAAATCAGCTATGGGAAAAGTTCAATTTAGTGGAAATTACCACTCGTGCAATTTTAGTCGAGCCACCCCATGAATCTATCACTATTTCATACCTTACCTTTAGGTAGTATGTGGGTGTTATAAGGGGTTATTTTTTTATACCTTAGTTACTTAAAATGTAATTCCACTGTATAAATAAATTTTTTATTCCATCAATTTCGTTTTAACAATAGTTTTTCTTAAATATGACAAATTTGATAAATTGACTTTTCAAACCCAAATTATACTTTTTAGAAAATATAAAAAATAAATCATAATAAACTAAGGTATTATGAATAATGCTCATTTTAATGAAATAGTATGATAAAAACACTTTTATTTAAATATGAATGATAAAATAATTTTATTATGGCCTTAAAAAATCTTAAGTGTGAGAAATTTTACTATGCATATTCAACCTGCTATTTTTTTAATAAATATTTTTATAGTTAAAAGTTAAAATTCTCATTTTTATATAATTATTATGATAAAATAAACAAAATTTTTAAAATTAAAATTTCGAATTTAGGTTAGAGTGAATTTATGAGAATTTTCTAAAATATTTTGTTTTACCGTGAATAGTTAAAATATAAATTTGGGTTTTCAGTATGTTTAATGACTTCATAATTATATCATAATTATATTTTAATAATTATTTATCCATAATCCAAAACTTAAAATATATATTTTTATTAATATCAAGTATTTTAACATATTTTAATCAATTTCCAAACCTATAAGTTACTTTCCAAATTATAAAATGGAAAATTTAACATTAAAAAACTTATTTTGTAAAAACTTTACTTTTCCTTGCTAAAATTAGTAATATAATATGTTATTTAGTTCTTATGGGTTAAAATAACATATAAATATGCCCCAAATGTCCAATACCATGAGCAAAAACCATGTCCAAGTCCAAGGTTTTTCATTTTCCATAACCTAAATTTCCAAGACCTATATTTGGAAATTATTAAACAAATCCTCCACTTTTGCTATAAATAATCACTAATTTATCCGTTTATTTTCACTAAAAATCCATTCTCCACAAACCTTTGGTAATTTTACCTCCCGGGAATCCCCCCCAAGGTGTCCTCAATCCCCCAATGTCTCAATCCTCAAGTTTTAAGAGTAACTCTTCAAGGTAAGGGAATTATCCTTCTTTTCTATTTGATTCAAGAAACTATTTTCATATATATATTCTAAATGTTATGGTTACTCTCTTATATTACTCTTTTATTCATACCATTACTTCCAACTTATGTTTTATGAATGGTTTACCCTTGTCCACTCTCATTTTACCTTATTTCAAAACCATGTGTTATGCCTATTATGTTTCCGAATTTACTTCTCAAAATTTCCCTCTTCTGCTCAAGAAATGCTCTTTTAATTTCTTCTTATGAATACCCAAGCCTCTATATTTTCTAAGGGTATTCACCTATATTTCAAAATTATTTATTTTATTATTGGATTAATATACATGAAACCTTTATTTCCTTTTTGTGGGCTGAAAATGACATAATGATCATATTTTTAAGCACTTTTGAAACGCCATGATTTTGATATGAAACTCAATTATTTTATTCTCCATGGGTTATTTATCAAATGCTTAATTATGATCTATGTGGATCACATAAAATTAATACATATTAAGGGTGGGTCCTCATAACGCTCCAATGCATTGGGTAAAGAATTTATCTCTATAGATGACATGTATTACTATACCTTGGTGAATAACCTTGGTAATTTTCATTTACGACACATTTGTGATTAACCTTGGTGACATGATTATGAATGTATAAATTAAATGTTTTATTAACTTTTCCATGTTATGACTCGTGTTATTTTTATTATGATATGCCTCTTTTTCTATTACTCGTGCCACTATGATATTCCTCATGTTCTTATTGATATTCCTCACGAATATAAGTAAATTGTTTCCCTTACTGGGCCTTATGCTCACCCCTTTCCTTTGATGTACGTCCCAAGGTTATGAGATACAGTAAATGTACTTAGGATGAACCTATGAATAATCCTTTCAAGGGGATTGGATAACATTTTATATTTTCATGTATTATGTTCCCGATTTCTAAGAAACTAAACTTTAAAAAAATCCTCGGTTTTGTACCATGTAATGAAAATTTTATGTAATAAAAAGACGGGATGTCATAGTTGGTATCAAAGGATGGTTTAACTATTTATGAAAATTAAGATTTGAAAACTTTATGAAGAACCCTATATAAATGTTTAAAAATAGGAAAACATCCTAGTATTTTGGTGAAATATTAAGTGGTTTTCAAGCAACGAAATTCTTGCCTGTATACAAACAAGTGGATGTGGATCTGGAATAGATATATCGAGGGATAACACCCAAAAACAACACTTTTATCTAGACTTGAATGGAAACTAGTGCACGACAACAGGCCTTGCTGCACTCCTAGTTTGACACTCCATGGGGATGTGTTTGGTTAATCACAAGTTTTTTATGAACCATTATGAAGGATTTATAGAAAATTTATTTGTTTTTAAGAATAACATATTTAAGTATGATATTTTAAGACATAAAATTACTTTAGAATTATAATATTCTTAAAAGAAACATATTCTCACTAAGGTTTTCTTCTTTTAGAAAATGGTGGGAAATAGAAGGAACCGTGTAAACAATGAATGCAACAGACCATGCGTTGATGGAACTCCGATGGAATATAGAATGGAAAACTTCATGAGAATGATGAATCAACTAACTCAAGTTAAAAAAAATAACTTGAATAAATCTGATAGGCTGGATTCACCCTAAAAGGAACAACTTTTCATTGAGTCCTTTATGCGTCAACAACCACTTTCTTTTAGTGGATCTACCGACCCATTGATTGCTGAACAATGGATAATCTCTATAGAAAAGATCTTTTTTGTACTTCATTTTTCAGAATAAGAGAAAGTCACCCTAGCTATTTACCGCTTCAAAGGATAAGCTGATTAGTGGTGGACATTTATTAAAAACACAAAGCTAATAAGGAAGATTGATTGTAGTATCCCGTTACCTTGATCGAGCACGTTTTTCCTTCTCTTCGAGTTCCCTTTTTGGCATGGAGTTTTAGATATTGATTTCTGGATTTTCTGTAGGTTGTAGGATATTTACACGATGTGTAAATAGGTTACACAACATGTAATGGTTATTGGGTGCATGTTGTGATAATGATTCTTGATGTGAAAGGTTACACGATGTGATGAGTTTTTAGATGTCTTGAGTTAATTAAATATCAGATTTTAATATGTAATGACTGGTTTTTCAGCATATTTGGACATCATGTATTTCACAAAATGTAAAGGCATTACACGTCATGTAATTCTCCAATTAGGTATTTTTAGGGCATCGTACGGGATTTGAGTGTCCATTCGATTTTCAGTTCTCCTTTTCTCTTGACCAAGGGTTCCTCTCTGGTGATTTTGGGAGACCTTCATTCCTTCCAGATTGATCCGTTCGACATTCAATCTTTGTTATAGTTGTGGCATGTCTCTTAGAGTGAGTGACCTTTCTGCTTCTTCATTTCCATTGATCGTTGTAGCGCTCTTGGGTTGTGATATCGGATTCATTGGTCTGAAATGGTGTTTCCTCTTTTCTTTTTCCAGATCTGTTGTGCGATCTCATTCTCAATGTCATTCCTGTGTTGGTTATGGTGTGGTGGGTGTTCGTTATTGAGGTATGTGGTATTTCCTCTTCTCCACCAACCATTTTTCTCAATTGGATCAATTCTGAGATTTTGTGGACTAGATTCTAGGGCCTTTGTTGATGTCATTGAGTTTTCATTGTTGGTGGATCCTGTTGCGGGTGTGTGCAACCTGATTTTCAAGGTAGGTGGTTCCGTCTCTAGCCTATGTTTGATAAATTGTATTATTCCATTTTTATAAATTGATTTATAAATAAATTGGTATGAAATTTTCATGATTTTCTGTGCGTGTTAAAAATTTATTTTGAAGAAAAGTGGGTTTTCCTTGGTTTTTGATAAATGGAAAGAAAATGGGTATTTTCAAAGCATTGAATGATTTGTAAAATGAGCACATGGATTACCTTGGGTACTTAGGCGGAAGGATTATCTTGATCTCATCATCCATTTTTCGTGATTATCAGGAGGTTTTCTCATGGGACTTTCCTCTGTTTTCTAGGTTTGTTGTTCTAGGGGAATGATATTGACATTTTTAGGGGGGTTGCTCATTGGGAATTCCTCTACTTCTTAGGCATGTGTTCTAGGAACTGGATTGTGCACTTTATTGTTTGTGGTATGAGTAGTCTTCTAGCCTGAATTGTTGTATTCCTTGGTGTTGATACATGTGTTGCTACTATTGTTTTGTAATGCATGGATTTGATGTTTTACCCTTGATATGCATGTCTATGCTTGTGATAAAAGAAATGAAAATTATGATTTGAAATTGATATACCTGCTTTTTTTAGAAATGTGAAAAGGGGAAATGTTTACTACATTTTCTATAAAATTGTTTTACTTATTATCATGCCATGTTTTATTTGAAATGATCATACATGAATTTTTATACATAGACTTG
Source organism: Viscum album (assembly GCA_963277665.1). Classification (NCBI taxonomy): domain Eukaryota; kingdom Viridiplantae; phylum Streptophyta; class Magnoliopsida; order Santalales; family Viscaceae; genus Viscum; species Viscum album. Next base: position 255,189,330 of record OY728156.1, on the reverse strand, counting down.
CATGGAACACTTGGGTGGGATCCTATTGAGCTTGTTATCTCACACCCTGATCACCCCTTCGACGGTGCGTAGACCTTTGTATTTCCTACAATACAAGGAAAGTCAAGGCATCGTGGTGAGGCGGTGAGGTTTCGTGTCAGTTGAGTTGGGTAGCTGGCGGTGAGATGGTGGGAGTTCGTCCACGCTATCACATGGAGTAGCATTTTGGTTTTGGTCCTTTGTAGTTGGACTTGTCTCTTGGATTTTTTTGATAATTTTAGAGTTGTTTTGTTTTCGCTTTCTTCTTACAGCTATGGCATATAATTATTATATTTTTGTTCTTCCTTCCTTCTCCGTGTATATATATATCATGCATTTGTTTATGTTGGACGAAATCATTCCCTTTGGTTTGTTGTTTGATGCCCAGGTGCTTGTCACCAGCCCGTGGGGATTGGGAATGCCCTTTGGATATGTGACAGAATGAGTTGGGTGCCAGGTTTGAGGGCAACCTAGGTTAGTTTGTTACATTGATGCTATGGAATGGGAAGGGTTCATGGGATCTTTTTTCAATAAATATTTCCCTTGTTCGATGCGAACAAAAACAGAGAAGGACTTCCTAGATCTGAAGGAGAAGAAAAATGAATCTATGGGAAGCTATGAGATGAAATTTACAAGACTTTATCATTACACCTCTAGCTTTGTTATGGATCATAATGGATAGGTTGATATATTCTTCAATGGACTAAGACCCCATCTATAGAGGAATCTATCCAATCGAGACTATGAGAACTATGAGGAGATAGTGAGGAGTTCTATGAAGGTTGAAATGGAGTTTGAAGAGACACAATGGTCACATAAATCAAATGAAAAGAAGAGATCTTTATATCCAAACTTAGGGAGGAACTTTGATCATAGAAGAGGAGGAAATCAAGTGAAACATCCCACATGAAACAAATGTAGGAAGAAGCATTCGGGGAACTGCTTTCTCAGAAGTGGAAAATGGTATAAGTGTGGAAGAGATGGTCATATAGGTCAGAACTATCATAGTGATGTGAAGCCTCAACTTATCAACACTAACGACAAAGGGGTGATCGTGCAGGCCCAACCTGAATTCCAATGCTATAAGTGTGAAAAACTTGGGAACTTTTCCAATCACTGTTCAAATCAGAAGGTAATAGAGGGGAATCACCATCAACCTTAGATTAGGCCAAGGGAGTAAGGTCGGGCTTTTTCTATCACAACAACTGATGTAGAGACTCTAAATGATGTGGTGCCCGGTACTCTCATTGTTCTCTCAAAGCTAGTAAGTACTTTGATTCTGGTTCTATGCATTTTTTTATTTCCTCCAAGTTTAGAAATATAGAATCAATCCCTGAACTTCTAGAAGTAGAGTTATCATTCAATACTCCTAGAGGGATTATCCAAACATCAACACTATATAAAAACTCTAGTATTGACTTTGGCGAGCACAATCTCATCACAAATCTAGTGGTCATTTCTATGGTGGAATTCGACATTATACTAGGGATAGACTAGTTCTCAAATTATAATGTTAAGATCAACTACATAATAAAGGAAATCTCATAAGTCTTGAATGGAAAAACTACAGTTATTTTCAAAGGAGAGATATTGCGACCTAAGATTTGTCAAGAAGCACCTCACATAGCCTTCTTTATGGAGATGATTGGTGAGGAGGAAGAAGCAAATGAAAGTATAAAAATATAAAATGTACCCATTGTTCAGGAATAAACTGAAGTATTTCGTAAAGAGTTACATGGACCTCCCCCAGAAAGAGATGTAGATTTCTCCATTGAACTCATATCTGGATCCAAACTGATTACAAAGATCCTATATATAATGGAAAATGTGGAGCTGGATGAATTAAAGAAACAACTTCAAGATATTTTGGAAAAGGGATTTATCCAACCAAGTGTGCCTCCTTAGGGAGAACCTATTCTCTTTGTGAAGAAGAAGGATAGTTCAATGCATATATCCATTGATTATAGAGAACTTAATGGGATCACAATGAAGAAAAAGTACCATCTCCCAAGGATTGATGATTTATTTGACCAGCTTCGTGGGGCTCAATTTTTCTCCAAGATTGATCTTTGAGCTAGTTATCAACAATTGAGGGTAAAGAAATTAGATATTCCAAAGATTGTATTCTGATCAAGATACGGGCATTATGAGTTTGTTGTTATACCCTTCACACAGACTAATGTTCTTGCTTTATTTCTGGATTTGATTAATAGAGACTTTAAGAAATACCTTGATAAATTTGAAGTAGTTTTTATTGATAATATTCTGGTATATTCCAAAAGCCGATAGGAGCATGAGGATCATTTAAGGGTTATATTGAAAACTAAGGAGAGACTATTTGTAAAGTTTAGAAAATTTTAATTTTGGTTACAACAAGTTGCTTTCTTGAGGCACATTATAACCAATAAAGGAATCTCAGTTGACCCTGTCAAGATAAAGGTTGTCGAGGAGTGTCCTCATCCTACAACAGTAACTGAGATTTGTATTTTTCTTGGTTTAGCAGGATATTATAGGAGGTTTTTGAAAAATGTTTCTTGAATTTCAAATCCACTAACCAAGTTAACTCGAAAAGGATCTAATTTCATTTAGACAAAGGAGTGTGAATAAATTTTTCAAGAGCCGAAGGAGAGATTGGTTACTGCACCTGTGTTAACTCTACCCTCGATCAAAGAAGGATTCTTTATTTTTAGTGATGCATCACTTAAAAGGATTGGATGTTTCCTCATGCAGGATGATAAGGTGATTTCTTGTGCATCTCGACAGTTAAAGCCTCATGAGTATAATTATCCAACGTATGACCCGGAGCTAGCTGCGGTTATTTTTTCTCTTGAGATATGAAGGCACTATCTTTATGGGGAGAAATGTGATATATACACAAACCACCAAAGTTTGAAGTATATTTTCACTCAAAAGGAATTAAACATGAGATAGAGGTGATGGTTGGAACTTCTAAAAGACTGTGATTGTTTAATTCATTATTACCTCGGAAGAGAAAACAAAGTCACTTATGTATTAAGTAGGAAAGACCCTATTATTCTGGAAATGATGAGGATGAAAGGAAAATCATTGATCAAGGACCTAGTAAGGTTGGACATGGGAATCATGAGGGAAGGGACATCATCAATCCTATCACAAATGATTTCTCAACCATCATTACTAGAGAAGAATAGGAAAGCTCAAAGAGAAGATCATTTGTTACTATAAAGACCCGAGCTAGAGCAACTGGACTCAACCCTTATAAATGTTGTGTATATTTTTTTATATAAAAAGAAATTGAAACAATACACAACATTTATTACAACAGAGGGCCTTTTACCATTCTAAGTTCTGGAGGATTAGATACAAACTTCTTACTTTTATCAAAGTTTCAACAAGAATAAAATAAAACAATAAGCCTTTTATGCTTCTGTGCGTGCTAACACCAAAAACAATGATGTCCAACTTAGGAGTTCAAAGTGACCTATGAAAATAATTTTAAACAAGGGGTGAGAATTTAATACGCACAGTAAGGGTTTAAAAAAATCATCAATAAATAGTTTTAAAACATTTCTTTAAAATAAACATACATACATAAAAACAGATTTACACAATACTTGGATATATTTGGAAAACTAGTATCTCACAAAATAATTATAACTAAAAATTGTTGGGAATGCTCCTTCAAAAGTAATAATTTTCAAGTGGGTCATTCATGAAGTTTGGAAGTCCATATTAAAAACCATAACGTAGGGCCACTGGTCATAACTAAGACTTATTAGTTCACCCCCCATAACGTCACATATTTCACTAGTGCCAATTTTTGAAAATATTTTCCCATGGGCATGCCTCTCTCATTTCTTACCCAAAACATTTCTAAATGCATACATAGTATTATTTTCTTTAAAATAAAATTAATTTTATCGTAATATGTCATAAACATTTTCTTTAGAGTTTTCTAAAAACCAATTTTCAGAGAATCCCAAACTTGAAATAAACATATTTACTCATAAATCATAAAAAAATGTCTAATGAGGTCATGCACATTTGATTTGAAAACACATATATAATTTTTTCTTCTTCAAGTAATGATAAATAATAAATAATTATGTGACTCGCATGAAATTATTAAAGAAGCGTGTAACATCCCGGTTCCGGAAGCCGCCCAGAGGTGCCCCGTACCCGGTTGGTCACATGGCCTCAAGCGCATTTCCCCAAAAGCCAGAGGCTTCCGACTAGCAGTGAGGGCCTTGGGTGTGATAGTGGGAAAACTATGCCCTCATTGGCAGAGTAACATAGCAGAAATAAACAGATAACAATAATGTAAATAGTGATAATATCATACAATAGTAAACAGTGGAAGACTGAAGAAATAAACAACTGGAGCACATATATAAATGATGCATGATACATATGTCTAGGAAATCAGCCAAACAAGTCACAATGCTGGAATATAGTACTAAACCAAAGTACAAAGAAAACAAATAAACTCAAAAAACATCGCAAGCCTCAGCTTGGTCTCATGCTCTCCAGCTCTACAATAATCAAGTACCTGAAGTAGAAGGGTGCTTTCCCTTATCTAGACCTGCAACAATATAATCTGTTTGGGCCCAAAAGCATAACCCAAATAGGGTGTGAGACGAATCCAAGTAGGAAACCACCCAAAGATCTATGCCTAACAGTCAGTGAATATATATATGGCAGGAAATAAGTAAAATGAAACAATAAACAAGGAATTACTCAAAGTAAACCGTCCTACAGTTTCAATTACATCATTTACATTTAACAATTTAACCAAATAATTATAAATACAAGAAACCATTTGGGTAGTTCTCACTAACTAACCCCTCTGGTTCAAATTACAATAAGGATATAATGAAGACTCTCTGAGGAAGAACTCACTATCAATTCCCCTTGTAGTCTCATGTAAATCAAAGACTCTCTGAGGAAACGCTCACCGTCAATTCCCCTTATAGCCTTTTAACAGTAAACTACAGACACTCTGAGGAAGCACTCAACGTTAATTCATCATGTGGTCTCGTAACGTATCTATAGGCACTCTGAGGGTGCACTCAACATCAATCCCCCTTATGGTCTCACAAAGTGATAATTATAACAGACTCTCTAGGAAAGCCATCAACATCAATTTCCCCTATGGTCTCACTACACTAGGTTTCCGCAGCCTCGTGTAAAGAAATCATGCACAAGGATAATCAGCAGCTAAAGTAAACCTCAAAGTACTACTTGGCTAATTAGCTGCAAGGAATAACACAACATATCAGACAAAATAATCACTCCATCCCAGCAGCACTATGAATGGAAACAAAAAGCCTACTGGAAAATCTAGACCAAACAGTCAAAATAAAACAAGCATGGGAAATCACATCCATAGCATTTAAATTAACCCTATTCACAATCAATAGCCTTTATTAAAACATACAAGGCATAGAAGGCATTAACAGGGTTAAAATCTCTAAACACACATTACCCCGAACGAGGGTATTGGGCACTTTTGCACATATAACTCAAAGACTAACTACGGAAAGGCACAAACCACCTACCTCGAAATTGTAAGATCGATATATGTGATCCTCAAGCCTTAAATCGCCTTATAACTCCATAGATCTACAAAAATGTCTAAAACGTTCAATAGAGTATATCTTACAAGAGATAATAAATCAAGAGATGAGGCTCTAGAAGAAGGAAAAGCTGACCGTGGTGATTCCAACGCAATCGATGACGGTCGATTCGGAGAACAGATGATGAGTTGGGGGCTCAGAGAATAATTGGTGGTCTCGTTCTCTTATGGACAAGACGGACCTAGAATAAGATCATTTTGTGAACGAGACACAACCTCGGTCCGTTTAATGAAATAAAAATAAAGTACACGGTGTGTTCTTTATGGGTAAACGATGTGTACTTGATTTAACCAACCCCCACTTTAGGCGGTCTCTAGGTCACCCCACATGACCATGTGTTTGACCGTTACATGACCAACACATGGTTCTCGCAGCAACCGAGTACACGAAGTGTACTCCAAAGTACACGGTGTGTAATCCTTAAATTTCCAGATTCTCCTCTTTTCCTAAAAAAGAACCATAAATGAAAGACACACCTGAAATAAAGATCCAGGTTCTTACAAACTTCCCCCTTTAAAGAAATTTATCCCTGGATTTCCCTAAGAAGGTGGCATAGAAGAAGAATCCCCGAACAGCTCCGGCCACTGCGATCGTACATCGGCCTCCCTCTCCCAAGTCTCGTCTTGTACTCGCCTGTGCTATCATAACACTCATACAAGAGGAACAGACCGACCATAGAGAACCTTCGTACTGTGATCAAAAATCCAGATAGGATGCTTCTTGAATTATGCGTCCATATCCAGCTCAACCTCCTCAGGTTAAAAAATATGAGACGGGTTTGAGAAGTAACGTCGTAGCTGAGAAATATGGAAGACGTCGTGCATAGCACAATACCTCTGTGGTAACTGCAATCGGTAGGCAACCAGCCCGACTTTCTCCAAAACCTCAAATAGTCCAACATATCTCAGTGAAAGTTTTCCCTGTCTCCTCATTCTCCTATGTCCCAACCTCGGTGTGACACACAAGAAAACCTCATCTCCGACCTCAAACTCCAGGGGTCATTGTTGTCGATCAACATAAGACTTCTGTTGTGACTATGAATGTAGAGACCCAAAGCTTGATGTACATGGACATTACATTAATTCTGTGGAATAGTTAATACATAACAAAAACAAACACCGAAGGACTGTAATAGTTTAGTGTCTTTGGAAACTCGAAATATAATCTTCTAATCACGGTGAAAGATCTTCAACATCTCCCATAAAGATCTTCCCTTTTTTTTCTTACCTAAGACCTTTCTTTATATCCTGGGGAAAAGAAAATATAAAAAGGGTGAGCTCAAATGCCCAGTAAGGGTAAACATGGAGATCATAAAACAACCCATAAACATTTGAATGTAAAAACATGAACATGACATAAATTTTAGCAGTACATAAGGTATAGATCATAAAGGAACATCAATCATGATAAAATAGCATGGGAATAAAACATGTAATTATGGGAAACCATTAATCACATGATATTATTTCCATAGTAGACAAGGCATTGCTGTCAAGACCATCTTAGTGGACAAAGTCTCTTTCTGAATCGAGTTCACTCCTCGTTCCAGTCTTGTATCACTGAACCAGATTAACTTACCATTCCAGTCATGTCTATATCATGAGATATAAATCTTTACCCAATGTATTCGAGGGAGATATAGGTCTCACCCATCTCATAATGAAATCATTCTTACTTGTGACACAACATAAACATAAATCATTCATCATAACCCAGAGAATAAAAATGGGTTTCATAAACATCATCCCATCATAACATAATCCATATAAAACAAATGAATATAATTTCATCATAAGAAAAGTAAAGCCATGTAAATAATAGAGATATTATACTTGAAACATACACGTATGAAATAATATCATATTAGATGGAAAATGGTTTTGATAAAACACTTGCAAAGAATTCTTGATGAAAATATCCTTTCTTCTTAAAAATCATTTTCTTTTAACAAAATGTCACGCAATTTTAAAAGAAAAGGATTTTATTGAAAATAACCATGAAATCTTGTAGAGTAAACTTCATAAAAATAAGGAGTTATGAAACTGTAAAAATTCATTCATGCCGTATATGTTAAAAAAACATTGTCCTCATACTTTTAACAGAAAAGTCAAAAAGTACCACATATGGCAAACAAAAGAAAGATTCCTTCCATAACAAAAAGTAAAAATCAAATAGGGGTAAACATGACTTTAAAAATACATGTAAGAATATTAAACACTTTATGAAAAACATTTTTTATGGACATGGATGAAAAATATAACCCTAGTAAATACTTATGAATAAACAATCTCGGATAAGAACGAGATTGGAATAGTTATCTCTTACCTTAGGTACGATATGCTTCGTAAGTATCCGAACCTCTTGTATTATGATTTAAATAATGTCATTGACTTATTACAGAATCATATTCATTGTTATTATATTATATATGGTTCACTTATGACTTTATATTACCCGTTCTTTTGTAAATTCCATGTTAAAGCAACGTTTTGGGTAAAATCGTTTTATTTATCGTACGTGTTTGGACTTGTTGTTCTTGATATTATTATTACTTATATCATGATTTACATACTTCCATAATGTAAATCATGATTTATATATCATATATATTCAGTATATATATATATATATAATAGATAGATAAATGAAATGAAATACACCGTTCATGGAGACGATAGGCCGTACGTACGCATGAACGCTGTTTTCCTTTCCTTATTGACTTGAATTGAAGTAAGTCGACGACATATATATATATACATAAATATAGTAGCTTTATCATATAATATATTTCATTATTATTCATTATATATACTTTATAATCATTCTTGAATGGTTAACATGGAGAATGAATCTCATCGCGTCGTGGAGACGGTAATCCGTACGTACGCACGAGCGATGACATCGTTCTCATAATTATTTAATTGAATTAAAGTGAATGATATAATATCTCAGAATCAGTATGATATTATAATAACTATATATAGTTATTCTTTACACCATTATACCCATCCAAGTAAGGTGGTTGTGGAAAAATAGATTACACCACGACGTGAAGACGGTATTCTGTACGTACGCACGCGCGGTGATTTCATTTTCCGTAGGATGGATAGAAGGTGAAATGGGGTTGTTTCATATTTATAATAACATATTAGTATATTAGTGATACTGATGTTATTAATTTATAATGAAACAACTAAAGAAGAAGAAGTTGAAGAAGAAAGAAACTTGAAAGAATCGGTAGAAGAGATTACATCTTCTTCGACGCACCTCTTTTAAGCTTCCTCTTAAGGCACTAGAGTTGGTCTTTTAAGGAGAACAGAACCTCTATAATGTTTATAGGGAAGTTGAGAAGGGAAATGGGCAGAGGTTGGTCAATCTTGAAGGCTCAAAATTGTGTAAATAGAAGAGGGAGGAGGTGCCCTTTTATAAGGGAGGAGAGGAGCACCTTAGGAAAAACTTAAAATATTATTTTATAATAAATTCATATTCGGTTTATAATAGCTCCAAATTGATTTATTTTGAAGCTAAAGTGGGGATGGGTCTAAATAATCTCAACCAATAGGATTTAGACAATTTTAGATTACAATTTTAACCTTATCATTTAGATTTAACTCTAAGTTAAATAATTTAACTTTAACCATATCTTCTTGTTTTCTTACACTATATGGTTAATAAACTTACTATAACAAAACAAAAGAATCACAAGTGGTTCATTATTAATATATATAACCTTATCTAAGTAATTTTGCTGAACCTTATATTTTTAGGAATAGAATAACAATTAATAATATAATATTTGTTTTAAAAACTATTTTATGTCAATTTTGACACTATTTGGTAATTGATTTTTGTGAGAATCATAACAGCATTATTAGTTCGAAAAAAATTAATTAAATCAATACTAACATGTCACATTAACCTAGAAAATTAGTGTAATTTATAAAAAGTTTCAAATTACATTTATTTGGGTATTTATAACATCAATTATGTTAATATTACATTAATAAGGTAATTACTGCATCACCATTGTGTCATAAATAAATTAAATTATTTAATGTCTAAAAAATATAAATAAAATACCATTATTTAGGAAATATTTTTAGCTTTATAATGAATATTTATAGTCAAATTTATCTTATGTATAACCCTATATTAAAAAAAATTAGTTATTAAACTTTGATTTAACTCTTTTAAGTCTTCTTTGAATTAAATAATAATAAATGCCCTAATCTAATCCAAGTGGACCTAAATGATAATATTATATTACTAAGGTTGTTTTTGGTCGAATTATACTTATCCAATATAATTAGGACATGTTTTAGGGTAATAATAATATCATTTTTACCCTTAATTACCCTATTTACTTTTAACCGTGGTAAATAAAAGTAAAAAGTTATTATTCACCAAAAATTATTTTTATCTTATTAAACCAAATTTTACTCCTTGATATTAACTGTGTCTCTCGGATTTTTGAAATTCCACTCACAGAAGCGGTAAAATTAAGATTTATGTAAATTTGCAAATGGTTCTAGGAGGTGGGTAAAAGACGGTAAAAATTCAATAAATTTTTTATATATCTAAAACTTTTATAAAATGACTTCAATGAATTACATTGAACTTATATAGTTATCATGTATCTATTTTGACCTAAAATAAATTTAAATAAAATAAATTATCATTTAAATAAAAAGTCGGTTTTAACCAATAACTCGGTGTTTTTCACTATTCATCAAAAATTGAAAGTTTTTAGAAAAATACCAAAAATTTACCCTACGCTAATTTCGATATTCCGAATCCAAAAATGAAGTCCATTTTGAAAAATAAAATTTTTAAAATTTCAAAAAGTGGGTATTACTATTCATAACGACTATTTTATATAATATTTTAATAACATATCTTTGTTTAGTGAAACTCGGTATTGCGTACAACACACGCTATCGTGGAAGGTCGCGATTGCGTGTAATGCAAGCCAAGTCAGAGTTGCATGTAGTGAAAGATTCCTTTGTTATTGCGTATAATAGAATCTAACCATATTTCATTTACACATTGAATATATATATATATATATACACACACACACACACACTCAATGTTGCGTAGAATAACTTCTATCAAACGAACTTGAAATTGCATGTAACACGATCCAAGATTAGTGTTGCGTATACTGCAAGCTAATACGGTGTTGTGTATAGCGCAAAATAATCTTGGTGTAGTGTACAACACAAGACATCAAATAAATTAAAAAGAATACTTCTCATAAAATCTTGGGGTGTTACAGTGCAGTAGTCATCCTCTTTCAAATCAATTATATCTGTTCTGTGGTCTCCTAAACAAGATGAGATCCCAGCATAGCTGTCTCTCCTGCTTCCAGCCAACATATGTGTGATCAGCATGGCCTACCGTACAAAGCCTCATAAGGTGCCATCTGAATAGTTTCTTGAAAACTATTATTGTAGGCAAACTCCACAAGAGGTATGTGCTTCTCCCAAGAACCTCCAAAATCTAGGATATATGCTTGAAGCATGTCCTCCAGCATCTGAATCATACGCTCAGACTGAACATCTGTCTGGGGGTGGTAAATTGTACTCAAAAGTACCTATGTACCCAAAGCCTTTTATAGTCCCTACCGGATCTGAGAAGTAAAATGGGCATCCATGTCTAAAACAATGGAGTGTGGAACCCCATGTAGACGTACAATCTCCCGGATGTACAACCTTCTCATCTCATCTACACTAAAATTTTCCTTGATCGGCAAGAAGTGAGCAACCTTCATGAGTCTGTTAATGACAACCCAAACTGCATCATTCCTTCAAGGCGATCTCGGTAAACCTGTCACGAAATCCATCGCAACATCGTTCCACTTCCACTCGGGAATGGATAACTGCTGTAAAAGCTCTATTAGTCGCTGATGCTCTTCCTTCACCTACTGACAGGTGGAACACCTCATGAGAAAACCAGCAACATCTCTCTCCATACCTGGCCACCAATACTGACGATGTAGATTACGATACATCTTGGTAACACTAGGATGAACTGCCCAAACTGAGGAATGAAAGTCCTGCATCAGCTCCTCGTGTACGTCTAATGACACCCATACGCACCCCTAGAAATGTAAGATCTCATCCTCACCTACGGTCCATCCTAGAATAGGGTTCTCCCCTTATAGACTCTCCCATAAGACTAGGCCTTCAGAATCTGATAGTTGCCTCATTCGCACTCGATCAAGTAGAGTAGAGGTAACAACTACATAAGAATGAAACGTCTCCCTCTATCTGTCGTGCACCTCCAAATGCATCCCACAGAAGAGAGTCATAAGCTTCCACTCACTACTGGCCTCCTGAACTACCTGTATTTGAGTCCTCCTGCTCAACGCATCAGCTACTGCATTGTATTTCCCAGGCATGTAGGTAAACTCAAAGTCAAAGGACTAAAGGTACTCAACCCACCTTCACTGTCTCAGATTCAGATCGTGCTGAGTGAAGATATACTTGAAAATTTTGTGGTCGGTGAAAACCACAAAATGCTCTCCCAATAGATAATGTCTCCAACAGCGTAAGGCATGAACAACTGCAGCCAATTTGAGATCGTGCATCAGGTAATTCCTCTTATGTGGCCTCAACTGTTGAGACTCGTACGCAACGACTCATTTCCCCTGCATAAGTACTGCTCCCAGCCCGATACCTAATGTATCACAATAAACTATATAACTCTTTCCCGGCTCTAGAAATACTTGTATTGGTGCTGACGTCAACCTCCCTTTAAGCTCTTGAAAGGCTGACTCACAATAATCTGTCCACAAGTACTTCGTACCCTTCTTAGTCAGGCCCGTCAGTGGAACTGCTAAGCGTGAAAAGTCCTGTATAAAATGTTTGTAGTATCCAGCCAACCCTAAAAAACTTCGTACCTCAAAGAAGTTCTTCGGCTGCTCCCAGAAAACTACTACTCTCACTTTCTCTAGGTCTACTGACACTCCTGTCTCTAAGATAACATGACCCAAGAAGTGAATTTGGTCCATCCAAAAGTGGCATTTTGAGAGGTTAGCATGTAACTGATGCTCTCTAAGTGTACTCAAAACGATCTCAAGATGTGTAGCATGGTTGTGTCGAGTGTGATAGTACACCAAGATATCATCCATGAAGACTACCACGAAAGAATCCAAGTATGGATGGAAAACTCTGTTCATCAGTGCCATGAAAACCGCAGGCGCGTTCGTGAGACCGAACGACATAACAACATACTCGTATAGACCATACATGCTCCGAAAGGCTGTAAGAGGTATATCAGATGGTCTAACATGCAACTGATGATAACCGGATCTCAAGTCAATCTTCAAGAACACCCGGGATCCTAAAATGAAGCAATAAACAAGGAATTACTCAAAGTAAACAGTCCTACAGTTTCAATTACATCATTTACATTTAACAATTTAACCAAACAATTACAAATACAAGCAACCCTCTGGGTAGTTCTCACAACCTAACCCCTCTAGTTCAAATTATAATGAGGATATAATGAATACTCTATAAAAAAGCACTCACCAACAATTCCCCTTGTGGTCTCATGTAAATCAAATACTCTCTGAGGAAGCACTCACCGTCAATTCCCCCCATAGCCTTTTACCGGTAAACTACAGACACTATGAGGAAGCACTCAACTTCAATTCCTCTTGTGGTCTCGTTACGCATCTATAGACACTTTGAGGGAGCACTCAACGTCAATCTCCCCTATGGTCTTGCAGCGTGATAATTATAACAAACTCTCTGGGAAAGCCCTCAACCTCAATTTTCCTTATGGTCTCACTACACCAGGTTCCCGCAGCCCCGTGTAAAGCAATCATGCACAAGGATAATCAGCAGCCAAAGTAAACCTCAAAGTACTACTTGGCTAATTAGCTACAAGGCATAACACAACATATCATATAAAATAATCACTTCATCCCAACAACACTAGGAATGGAAACAAAAAGCCTACTGGCAAAGCTAGACCAAATGGTCAAAATTAGACAAACATGGGCAAACACATCCATATCATTGCAATTAACCCTATTCACAATCAACAACCTGTATTTAAACATACAAGGCATAACAGGCATTAACAGGGTTAAAATCCCTAAACATGTAATACCCTGAATGAGGGTATTAGGCACTTTTTCACATATAACTCAAAGTATAACTATGGAAAGGAACAAACCACCTACTTCAGCATTGTATGATCAATATATGTGAGCCTCATTCCTTGAATCACCATAAACCGTAGATCTACAAAAACATATAAAACGTTCAACCAATGATATCTCACGAGAGAAAAGAAATCAAGAGATGAGGCTCTAGAAGAAGGAAGAGCTTATCGTGGCGATTCCAACACAATCGACGGCAGTCGATTCAGAGAACGGACGACGAGTCGGGGGCTCAGAGAAGAATCAGTGGTCTCATTCGCTGTTGGACGAGACAGACCTAGAAGAATATATTTTTGTGAACGAGACACGACCCTGATCTGTTTAATGAAATAAAAATAAAGTACATTGTGTGTTCTTCAAAGGTACATGGAGTGTACTTGCTTTAACCGGCCTCCGCTTTAGGCGGTCTCCAGGTCACCCCACACGGCTAGGTGTTCGGCTGTTACACGGCCAACACACTGCTACCCGCAACAACTGAGTACACAGTGTGTACTCCAAAGTACACGGCATGTACTCCTTAAATTTTCATATTCTCTTCTTTTCCTAAAAAACAACCAAAAATGAAAGACATACCTGAAAAAAAGATCTGAGTTCTTACAAATCATTCTATATAACAATTGTTTTGCATGTCGATATATATATATACATATGTAATTTTATTGCATATTCATAATTTTATCTCATATTCTTACATGTTTTTCTTGCACAACCAAAACATGTAACAATTGTTTTGTATGTCGATATATATATATATATATATTATTAAATAACATAAAGTTGGAAATTAATAAATCACTTATATATTTATAAACAATAAATTTATATTCTAGGTTAAAAAAAGTTTTCCATAATTCATGTATATATATATAAACATAACAAGGAATTCGTATTACACAATATCGCAGAATAAAATTCATGTTATTCAAGACTTTGATAAAAATATAAGTTTCTAACAAGAATCAAAACTTGGTTTTGATAAACATAAAATAACTTTTTCAAAAGAACACAATTGATCTTATCACACCGCTCTGTTTAAGATCATGATTTGATAAATAAAAATATTAAATATTAAATTTAACATATGATTGGATAATTAAAATTATTAAAATACCACAATTTATATAATTAGTAAATTAAATCATCAATGGCATAGAGAATTTCATAGTGAAGCGCAATACTAAAGCAAATATGTGTTGCAACAGATTTAACATAATTTTCATAAAACATAAATTATGTACATAAATGAATAAACTAATGGAATATTTATGAATTTGAACATATTTATGTATGTAAATCCCCTTCATCATATTTTCAAAAACACAAAATATAAATCATATAAACAAAATTATCCCTTACAGATCATAATAAAAAAAGAATATCAAGGAAAAGAATTCTGAAAATGACTTTAACTTCACCCTTGCACAACTTAAAATAAAATTTGACATTAAATCTTCATAAATAAATTCTGTTCAATAAATTACATAATCTCCTTATTTGATTTGCAGTAGAAAAAGAGAAGCAAAAGATTTCCCTTACCTCAGAAAAATGACCAACATCACTTATGCCAATTTGAACACACAAGAACACGAACAGAAAAATGAAGAAATCATCACACTACTGAGACATGTGTGAGATAGGTAGTGTAGAACTCAGAAAAAGAAAAAGTAGAGAAGCATAATGGGTCTTCCATTTATAGACTCAATTCATAGATCTTGCGGTGCAATCTTGAGTTTAAAATATATCAATTCATTTATGAAATTAGAAAATGTTGACAAATTCAATTTAATAAAATCAGTACAGGGATAGTTTCTGGACAATGCACACAAAGTGAGAACACAAACAGTGACAATATAGAATATACAATTTGTATAATCAAACACCAGATGAAACAGATTCATCCAAAGAATAGAAACAATATAAAATTGACTGATTCATCATAAAACGAAGTTAACATGACAATTGAAACAAACATTTGCAGACCAAAACAAAACACTTGTTGCTCACAGTCCGATCCAAAACGGAAAACAAAGTAGGATAAAAGTTGACGAAAAACATGGTAAAGGAAGAACAGAGACATCGATGAAGTAGAGAAGAAATGGACGTGCAGATCAATGTTAGTCAAGATCGATAAAGGATTTAGACAAAAACAGAAACCTATTTCACCTAGATATCCAAAGAATCGAACCCCAACATAACCCGAGACGAAACCTGACCACGAATATCCATCATCAGTGTTGGGATCTGACTTCCCCGGACTCCACCTCGACCACGGTCGACGCTGATTAGAGCGCCTCCTCCTAGCTCGGCAGCTCAACTTCGACCCTTCCCTCAGCGTTGGCCTGTGCGACTCCCGTGACTCCTCCTGTTGGAGTGGCATGCCACGAATCCAACAACTGCCCATGGCCCACTGAAACC
This sequence comes from Viscum album, assembly GCA_963277665.1. Lineage (NCBI taxonomy): Eukaryota > Viridiplantae > Streptophyta > Magnoliopsida > Santalales > Viscaceae > Viscum > Viscum album. The sequence continues at coordinate 255,173,106 of OY728156.1, read as the reverse complement.
CTAAGCGAATACCTCAACGTCGCGATTTCGAACCCCCAAAACACTCGGTCCCCAGCGTGACCGGACTTCCCCCAACCCTTAACCACATTTCCTTTTCTCTTTTTTTATTTCATTATTATTATATATGTGATTTTTATTTAATAAACTTTATAAAAGTTATCATAATATTATAAGTTTAATTTATACATTAAAAGTTATTAAATAATTTTATAACCTAATAATATTTTATATAAAAAATAATATTCATTTTATTAATACATTTTTTAAAAACATTATATTTTTATAATAAAACATTTTATTTTGAATATTCAATATTCAATTACTAAATTATACTATTTAAAGTTTTTAATAGATTGAAAATATTAATAATACATTTTTTTTGTAGTTGGGGTTTGCCTTAGTGGAAAGATCACCGTAATCCTATATGAAAAATGAGGGTTCAAAACCCATTGGGCGCAGGTACTGTAACAGTACTGTTGTGGTACTGTAGTAGCGGCGGCAGGACACTGTAGCAGTAGCGAGTACTATGTGGTGCTGTACCAGGCGGGTACTGTAGCATTACTATTCATAGAGTGGGGATTGGGCCAAAATATTTGGGCCTACGGGCCATGTAATGGGCTATATGCCCACTGGGCCTTCGGGCTATTTAATGGATCTCCCTCTACCCTGTTTAAAGAGAACTTTGTTTTTCTTTAATAATAAAAATGAGCCTTCAGTCCCAACCTTTTAAAAAAAATTAATAATACATTTTTTTGACTTACATTAGATTAAGATAACGCTACTTAAATAACTTTTTCTGTGAAATGATTTTCGAAAATGGGACATACATGATTGTAATCAAGGTGAAAAATTTGGTTCAATAAGATCAAAATAAATTTTTGGTGAATTGTAACTTTACCCGTTGGAGTAGTAATTTTACCTCCATGAATGGTAATTTGACCAATGGAATAGTTACCTCACCTAAGGAAGTATAAATATGTTTTAATCATCTTAAGTGGTAATGTGATATATTTATATCATAGTATAAGTAAATAAATATTTTAGAAATTATTGGTTAAGTATTAGTATTTTATTTATTTAGTTTAATTTAAAATTAAATTTATTTTTATAAAATGGCCTTAATTTTTGAATTCTACATGTCGAAAAATGGTTAGGGTGAATTTTTGAGATTTTTCTAAAATGGTCGATTTTCTCGATGAATAGTAAAAATACAGTTTTGAGTTTTCAGTAAGTTTAATGACACCATAGCTATGTAATAATGATGTAATCATGATGTAATAATGATGTAATAATGATGTAATAATGATGTAATAATGATGTAATCATGATGTAATCGTGATGTAATAATGATGTAATCCTGATGCAATAATGATTTAATCATGATGTAATAATACTATTAGATTCTTAAGGATTAAAATATTATAAGAGGTGTCTCAAGTGGCCATTATCATTGGAAAATACCATGGGTAAGCCTGTGGTTTTGCAAATACCACTAATAGGGTGTCTTTTGAAATTAATAAAATATTCCCTCACTTTTTCTATAAATACCCACCCATAACTTTGTTTACCTTCATTTGAAAATCATTATTTACAAATTTTTGATAGTATTTGTAGCGACTCGGGTTTTTGGCCCTGTCAGACTTTGGAATATTTCTACGAATAATTCCAGAGCTAGGCGCGAAGATGGCGTGCGATTCCGAGGCCCGGTGTGCCCGGAATTAAATTTTATAAAAATGTTAAGTATTTTTATACTATGCACGTGGCAGGGGTGTGATATCTCCTAAACGGTAGCTCAGAACAGGAATCTGAGGGCACAGTTGCGTCCGGAACGTGCCGTTTACCCTAGGCAGGGTGTAAACTTTGCGGGCGCGGGCCTGCGGTGAAAAACGCCACCAGGGGCGTTTCCGTAAATAAGTGGCAAGTTTGTGTGCGAGCGTCGGCTCAAATAACTTCTGAACGGAGTCTCGGATGGAAAATCTGAGACCGCCGTTGCGTTCAGAACGGCATGTTTACCCTAGGGGTGACCTTACTTTTGTTCGCATCAGGCGTCGGGTCCGAGGCGGGTTTGGCGCCGGCGGGCCGCAGATATAAATATCAGCGCCCCCCCCTTTTATCGTTCTTCGTCGTTCTTCGCCGTTCTTCACCGCCACTCCTCCGAATCGAGCAAACAGAGCGCCCACGAGCTCAGAATTCGACGGCGGACGTTCCAGGAGTGCGCAACGGAAGCTCGGGAGCGCGGATCTGAGGCAGAACGTCGGCGTTTCGCCCGCGAGGTAGGCGGTTTGAGTTTTACAATCCTGGATCCCGTTTTTGTGTTGTTTTTCTTCAAATTTTCATATGGGTTGTATAGTTCGGGTCCCGAGCTTTCCAAAACATGTTTCGGATCTGATTTTGGAGCACCGGGGTGCTCCCGGGGGTTCCCGGAAGTTTTCCGGCGGAAATCCCGGATTCCGGCGGCGGCCATGGCGGAATCCGGCGAGGCAGGGCGGTGGCGCGGCGGCGGAACGGCGGTTTCCGGCGACGGCGGCGGCGGCTCGGCGGAATCCGGCGGCGGCGCGGTGGTTTCCGGCGAGGCTGGCGGTGGTCCGGCCAGGGTTTTCCAGGGGTTCTTTAAACCCCCGTAACTCGCAAACCATAACTCCGATTTGCGAGCCGTTTGCGGCGACGCGCTCCTTGCGTCGAGACGGACCTTTTGAACTTACTTTGAAGGTTTAAGGGTTCAGGATCGTGGCCCTGGAGTTAGAAACGTCGTATAAAATAATATTATTTTATTATTTTACGACTTCGGGCCGTTGTAACTTCTACTCGGAGCGTCCGTTTGACGTGCCGTCAGTGGCGTTGAGACCCTGATGGTACGACGGACTTTTTGAGATAGTTTCCGGGTGTTGGGTCTGCGAATGGGGTACGGGCCCCACGAGGCCGGGTTTTGGCGTTTGCGGAGAAACACAGCTTTTGCACCAGGAGTCCGATTTTGACGGATGAATAGTCGATCCTGTGTGTTTTTCCGAGAGGATCGCAATGGTGCGATCCGTTCGTTGAGATTCGGAATCCAGGCGTGGGCCCCACCCGAGCTGGCCTTCAGTGAATAGTACCTTTTTCACCGGGAGTCCGTTTTGGGCGAACGAGTAGTCGATTCCGCTTGTTTTTCCGAGGGGATCGCCGTGGTGCGATCCGCTCGATGGGTTTCGGGATCGTAACGTGGGCCCCGCGCGAGCTAGCTACGGTGAATAGTGCCTTTTTCACCGGTGCTCCGTTACGGGCGAGTAAACAGCCTATCTTGCGTGTTTTTCCGCGTGGAACGCGATGGTGGCCTCGGTTTTGGACTAGGAGGTGCGCAGAGTGGCGTTGAGGCGGGTCGCTCGGGTTAGCGACGTTTGGACCAGCAGTAGTTGAGGGTTCTCCCTTGGTTCGTTCCCACGAGGGTTCGTGTGGCATCACAACCTTCGTATGGGTTTCTGATCCTCTCGATGGGATGTTTAAACTGTTAGAGTTGTGGTATCCCTCCGGTGGGTCCGGAGTGGATCCTCTAGCATCTTTACCCTAGATCGGGTTCTTGGTATCGATGTGACCTCTTATTCACGGGCAGCGATCCCCTATCTAGCAGGTTAACCCCGTAGGGTTTGTGGCATCATCGGGAATATGATCCCCTACGCGGTGGGTCGTGCATAGTAGGGTTGTGGCATCGTCGGGTTTACGATCCCCTACTCAGCATGATGTTTATAGTAAGGTTGCGGCATCGTTGGTTATACGATCCCCTACTCAGCGCTTGGTTTCGGTAGGGTCGCGGTATCGTTGGTTATGCGATCCCCTACTCAGCGCGTGGTTTCGGTAGGGTTGCGGCATCGTCAGTTCGATCCCCTACATCGCGAGTTATACTAGATAGGGTTCCGGTATCGTCGTGACCATCTTTATATGGACGATGATCCTCTATCTGAGTGTGCAGCTTCTGTCGAGCGCCAGATCGGGTTGTGGTATCCCCCAGCGGATCCTGGGTGTGATCCCCTATCTGTGAGAACTGCGTATGCCAGATCGGGTCGTGGTATCCCCCAGCGGACCCTGGGAGTAATCCCCTATCTGCCAGCTACGTATACCGGAGTGGGTCTTGGTATCCCCTAGCGGACCCTAGCGGCGATCCCCTCTCCGAGGAGTTTGGTGGTTATGGTGTTTCAATGATGTTTCCTCAGTGATGATATCCGATGATCGTGGTCTCTCGGGTGAGCGTCTGTGATGTTTGCGAGTATCCCGATGGAGTGTATCTCTCGGATGAGTGTCATCTGGTATGACGGTGTTCGTGGTGTACTCTCCTGGTTGTGGACAGTTGCTGGTGATGAGGTCGGTACCTCTTGTGGCTTTGTGGCGTGAGCTGTGTATATCTGGATTGTTCAAGGTGTATGTATGGGCATACACCTGAGCTGAGTTGAGCTGACTAGTTGTGTTTAGCCGAGGATGGTCACGGGATGGAGTTTTTCTCTCGTCTGGGTTCCCTCTGGCTGGGTGAGCGGACTGTTGCCTTTCAGTTGCTCCCTTGGGTTTTGGGTTTTTTGGGGTGCCTACTGAGTATGTTTATACTCACCCCTGCACGGGCTTTGCCCGCACATGTTTGTGTCTTGTGCAGACCACAGGCCTTTTGACGGAGTCCCAGGAGGACCCGGAGCAGGCGGAGCTTTGTGAGTGAGTTGACCGGGGTGTTTACCGGAGCTGTACCGAGTGAGCTTTCCGGCGGGTGTTTGTGGCAGCGTTCCCCTTCTTCAGAGCAGGTTGGACGCGCTTTGTAGTTTTCTTTTGGTGGGCCCTGTTTTGCCCTTGTACTTTTTCTGTTGCACTCTGGTTTGGGATAGATTGTACGCATGCATTTACTTTTCAGATTCTATATCTCTGCACTGTTGCATGGAGGTGTTTGTGGGTGCGTGTGTACAGGTACCTTAGGCTAATGCCTCCCATGTGTGTGATAGCCTACTCGGCGCTGGTCGCCAGCCCCTGGCCTATTGGAGGCGGGCTTGGGGAGTCGTGGCTCGAGCCCCGTTGGGTCGGGTCGTGACAGTATTATCTCCCAAGTAGTCCTTCCAATGTGTCCTCAATCCCCCAAGGTCTCGATCTTAGAGTTTTAGAAGTTACTCTTTAAGGTAAGAGAATTCTCAAACTTCTCTTTTCCTTTCAAGTTCTATTTTATGTGGTATGTCTTTCAAATTTCCATATTATATTCTTATTTAAATTTTATTCTATACCTATACTATATTATGAGTCTTTTATGAATGGGTGACCCATTTCCCTCTCTTTTTAATGTTTTATAAAACTATGTTGCATAGCTGTTATGCTGCAGAATTTTCGTCTCAAAATCTCTCTTTTTCTCAAGAAATTATTTTATTTTATTTATGTGAATACTCAAACCTATTTTATTTCTAGGGGTATTAATAAAGACATAAAAATGATTTATTTGATTCTATAATTAACATATATAAAACTCTCATTCCCTTTCCATGGGTTATAAATGACATAATGATCATGTTTTTGAGCAATTTTTAAAATGCCGTGATTTTGATATGAAACTCATTTCTTTTATTCTCTTTGAGTTATTTATGAAATGTTTGATTATGATTTATGTGGATCACATTAATATAAATACATATTAAGGGTGTGTCCTAATAATTCTCCAATGCACTGGGTAAAGAAATTAATCTCTAGAGATGACAAGTTTTACGATACTGTGGTGAATAACCTTTTTAATTTTTATGAAACCATGGGGATAGAACTTAGTGATATGCTTATTAATGTATAAATTAAATGTTGCAGCCACATTTTCAAGTAAGTATTTATGTTATTTTTATTATGATATCCCTCTTTTTCCATTTCTCCTGTCTTTATGTATTTCATCAAGTTCTTATTGATATCACAAGTAAAGTGTTTCCCTTGTTTACCCTTACTGGGCCTTCTGCTCACCCTTTCCTTTGATGTATGTCCTCAGGTTATGAGATGCAGTAATTGTACATAGGATGAACCTATTATGAAGCCTTACAAGTGGATTAGAATAATGCCTTATGTTTTCATGTATTATGTACCTTATTTCCAAGACATTAAACTTCAAAGATCCTCTATTTGTAAAATGTAATGAAAAGATATGTAATAAAAAGGCGGGATTCCGTAGTTGGTATCAAAGGAGAGTTTAGTTATTTGTGGAAATTAAGATATGAAAATTTAGGAAGAACCCTATATAAAAGTTTAAATAGAGGAAAACTTTCAGATATTTTGATGAAATATTAAGTAATTGGTTTACGAACAAATAAGTCTCTGTTTGGATACGAACAAGTGGATGTGGCTCTCGCACAGATGTACCTAGGAGTAAAACCGAAAAACACCGCTTTGAGCTAGACTCAAACGAGAAATGGTGCACAAAAACAGGCCTTGTTTCACTCCCAGTTTGAGACTCTCGGGGGATATGTTTGTTTAATCATAAGCATATTATGAATGATAATGAAGGATTTATAGAAAATTTAATTGTTGTTAAAGAATAATATTTTATTAAGATTGATTTTTTAAGACATAAAATTACTTTATAATTATAATATTCCTAATAGTAACAATTTTATAATAACAAAAAATTGTGAGGACGCAATTTCTTTAAGGGGGGAAGAATGCAACGACCCAAAAAATGTACTTCTTTTATTTATGGATCTCTTTCCTTCCAATAAATTTTCATTGTGTTTTACAATAGAAGCACATAGAGTGACTTTTAATTTCAGGAGAACATAATACGTCATGCATAACTTTGGATTAGTACAACTATGAAAAATAATGTGATATACATACTTAAGAATAGTTTTTTTAATAAAATATATGTTCAACTAAAGAAAATTTGATAAATAGACTTTTAAGACCCAAATTGTACTCTTCAAAATTGATATAATTATTATAATAAATTAAGGTATTATGAATAATGATTGTTTTAATGAAATAGTGTGATTAAAACACCCCCTTTTAAATGTAAATGATCAAATAATATTTTTTAAGTGTCAGAAATTTCACAATGCAATTTAGCTATTCATTTTCGATTCTCTATTATTTTTAATAATTAAATATTTTTATACATAAAGAGTTAAATTTCTCATAATTAAAGAATTATTATGGTAATATAAACTTCATTTTTTAATTTCAAATGTCAAAATTAATCTAGGCTAAATTTTTAGAAGTTTTCTAAAAAGTTTAAATCTTTTAGTATTTGAGGAATATTGTTTTTTTTATGAATAGTGTTTTTTTGATGAATAGTAAAAAAATATTTTAATATTAAATAAATTTTTCTGTGAAATGATTTTCAAAAATCATACATACGTTGTTGAAATCGGGGTGAAAATGTTGTTCAAAAAGACAAAAAATGGTGAATAGTAACTTTACCCTTTGGAATTTTAATTTTACCCTTATGAATGGTAATTTGATCAATAGAATGGTAACCTCATCTAAGTATAAATTTGTTTTAGTCATCTTAAGTGGTATTACCTCACAAGGAGTCCTCTCAAGGTGTCCTAAATCCCTCAAGGTCCCGATCTTAGAGTTTTAGAAGTTACTCTTCAAGGTAAGAGAATTCTCAAACTTCCCTTTTCCTTTCAAGTTCTCTTTTATGTGGTATGTCTTTAAAATTTCCATACCCTGTTCTTATTTTCATTTTATTCCATCATTATAATGTATTATTAGTCTTTTATGAATGGGTGACCCATTTCCCCTCTCTTTTTAATGTTTTCTAAAACCATGTGGCATATCCATTATGCTGGAGAATTTTCGTCTCAAAATCTCTCTCTTTTTCTGAAAAAATTATTTTATTTTATTTATGTGAATACCCAAAACTATTTCATTATCAAGGGTATTCATCAATTCATAAAATTTATTTATTTGATTTTGGAATTTAAATACATAAAACCCACATTCTCTTTCCATGGGTTATAAATGACATAATGATCATGTTTTTGAACACTTTTTAAAACGTCACGATTTTGATATGAAACCCATATCTTTTAATCCATTTGGGTTATTTATGAAATGATTGATTATGATCTATGTGGTCACATGAATATAAATTCATATTAAGTGTGTTCCCTGATAGCGCTTCAACACATGGGGTAATGAAATTCATCTCTAGAGATAACACATTTTACAATACCTTGGTGAATAATGTTGGTAATTTTAATGATTTCTTGGGGATGAACCATGGTGATATGCTTATGAATGAATAAATTAAATATTGTAGCTACATTTTCAAGTTATGATTCATGTTATTTTTATTATGATATTCCTATTTTTCCATTTCCCATGTATTTATATATTTTATCAAGTTCTTATTGATATCACAAGTAAATTGTTTCCCTTGTTTACCTTTATTGGGTCTTCTACTCACCCTTTCCTTTGATTTATTTCCTGAGTTTATAAGATGCAGTAATTGTACTTAGGATGAACCTATGATGAATAATTACAAATGTATTATAATAATTCTTTATATTTTCATGTATTATGTACCTTTTTTTCAAGACACTAAACTTTAAAGATCCTCTTTTTGTAAAATGTAATGAAAAGTTATGTAATAAAAAGGTGTGATTCCATAGTTGGTATCAAAAGATAGTTTAGTTATTTATGGAATTTATGATATTAAAACATTAGGAAGAACCCTATAGAAAAGTTTAAATATAGGAAAACTTCCTGATATTTTGGGGAAATATTAAGTGGTTTCCGAACAAATAAGTCACTGTCTAGATACGAACAAGTGGACGTGGCTCTCACACAGATGTAACTAGGGGTAAAACCCGAAAACAACGCTTTGATCTAGACTCAAATGGAAACTAGTGCACAACAACATGCCTTGTTGCACTCTTTTTTTGACACTCATGGGGGATATGTTTGTTTAGTCATAATCTTTTTATGAATCATTATGAAGGATTTAAAGAAAATGTAATTTTTGTTAAAGATTAATATTTTTTTAAGATTGATTTTTAAGACATAAAATTACTTTATAATTACAAGATTCCTAATTGTAACAAATTAATAATAAGAGAAAATTGTGAGGACACAATTTCTTTAAGAGAGGAAGAATATAATGACCCGAAAAAATGTATTTCTTTTATTTGTGGATCACTTTCCTCCCAATAAATTTTTATTATGTTTTAAATAGAAGCACCTAGAGTGACTTTTAATTTCTTGAGAATATCAGACATCATGCATAAATTTGGATTAGTACAACTATGAAAAATAATGTGATATACACATTTAATAATAGTTTTACTTAATAAAATATATGTTCAACTGAGGAAAATTTGATAAATAGACATTTTAGACCCAAATTGCACTTTTCAAAAAATGATATAATTATTATAATAAATTAATATATTATGAATAATGATTGTTTTCATGAAATATTGTGATTAAAACACCCCCTTTAAATGTAAATGATAAAATAATTCTATTTTTTTAAGTGTCATAAATTTCAATATGCAATTTAACTATAAATTTTCCCTCTGCTATTATTTTTAATAAGTAAATATTTTTATACATAAAAAGTTAAATTTCTCATACATAGAGAATTATAATGGTAATATAAACTTCATTTTTGAATTTCAAATGTCAAAATTAATATATGCTAAATTTTTAGAAGTTTTCTAAGATGTCACAATTTTTTAGTGTTTGATGAATAGTATTTTATGAATAGTGTTTTTTGATGAATAGTATTTTATGAATAGTAAAAAAAATATTTTATTATCAAATAACTCTTTCTCTGAATTGATTTTCAAAAATCAGACATACATAGTTGTAATCAGGGTGAAAAAATGTAGTTCAATAAGATCAAAATAATTTTTTTTGTGAATAGTAACTTTACCCTTTGGAATAGTAATTTTACCCTTATGAATAGTAATTTGACCAATGGAATAGTAACCTCACCTAAGGAAGTATAAATATGTTTTAGTTACCTTAAGTGGTAATGTGATCTATTTATATCATAGTATAAGTAAATAAATTTTTTAGAAATTATTAGTTATGTATTAGTATTTTATTTATTTAATTTAATTTAAAATTAAATTAAATTTTATAAAATTGAGTTCACTTTTGAATTATACACGTAAAAAAATGTTAGAGTAAATTTTTGGAATTTTTTTGAAACAGTTGATTTTTTTTGTGAATAGTAAAAATACAGTTTTTAGTTTTCAGTAAGTTTAATGACATGATAGCTGTGTAATAATGATGTAATCATGATGTAATTATGTTGGTTGAATATTAAGTATTAAAATATGACATGAGGTGTCCCAATTGGCCACTTCCATGTGCAAAAACCATGAGCAAGCTCATGGTTTTGCAAATACCACTAATGAGGTGTCCTTTGAAATTAATAAAATATCCCCTCACTTTCGCTATAAATACCCACCCATTCCTTCATTTACTTTAATTAAAAAATAATTATCAATAAATTTATGATAATATTACCACCATAGGAGTCCACTCAAGGTGTCCTCAAGCCCTCAAGGTCATGATATTAGAGTTTTAGAAGTTACTCTTCAAGGTAAGAGAATTCTCAAACTCCTCTTTCCCTTTCAAGTTCCCTTTTATGTTATATGTCTTTCAAATCTCCATACCATATTTTTATTTACAATTTTTATTTCCATAAACTATATGTTGATTATTTTATTAATGGGTGACCCTTATCTCCTCTCTTTTTAATGTTTTTTAAAACCATGTTGCATAGCCATTATGCTGCGAAATTTTCGTCTCAAAATATCTCTTTTTCTCAAGAAATTATTTCATTTTATTTATATGAATACCCAAACTTATTTCATTTCCATGGGTATTCATAAATGAATAAAAATTATTTATTTTATTCTATAATTAACATACATAAAACCTTAATTCCCTTTCCATGGGTTATAAATGACACAATGATCATGTTTTTGAGCACTTTTTAAAATGCCATGATTTTGATATGAAACTCATTTCTTTTATTCTCTTTGGGTTATTTATGAAATGTTTGATTATGATATATTTGGATAATATGAATATAAATACATATTAAGGGTTTGAATCAATATCAATCTAATGAATTGGGTGGAGAAATTAATCTCTAGAGATGATAAGTTTTATGATACCTTAGTGAATAACCTTGGTAATTTTTATGACACCTTGGGGATGGATCTTGGTGATATACTTATTAATTTCTAAAATAAATGTTGTAGCCACATTTTCAAGTTATTTTTATTTTGATATTCCACTTTCTCCATTGCTTGTGTATTTATGTATTTCATCAAGTTCTTATTGATATCACAAGTAAACTGTTTCCCTTGTTTACCTTTACTGGGTCTTCTGCTCACCCTTTCCTTTGATATATGTCCCCAGGTTATGATATGCAGTAATTTTACTTAGGATAAACCTATGATGAAGCCTTAAAAAGTGTATTAAAAGAATGACTTATGTTTTCATGTATTAGGTACCATATTTCTAAGACACTAAATTTTAAAGATCCTCTGTTTGTAAAATGTAATGAAAAGATAAGTAATAAAAAGGCGGAATGCCATATTTGGTGTTAAATGATAGTTTAGTTATTTCTGGAAATTATGATATGAAAACTTTAAGAAGAACCCTATAGAAAATTTTAAATATAAGAAAACTTCCTATTATTTTGGTGAAATATTAAGTAAGTGGTTTCCAAACAAATAAGTCCCTGTCTCGATACGAAAAAGTTGATGTGGCTCTGACATAGATGTACCTAGGGGTAAAACCCAAAAACACTACTTTGAGCTATACTTGAACGGGAACTGGTTCACAACAATGGGTCTTACCGCACTCTTGGTTTGACACTCTAAGGGGATATATTTATTTGATAATAAGATTTTTATGAATCATTATGAAGGATTTATATAAAATGTAATTATTGTTAAAGAATAATATTTTTTAAGATTGTTTTTTTATGACTTGAAATTAATTTATAATTATAATATTCCTAATAGTAACAAATTTCTAACAAGAGAAAATTGTGAGGATGCAATTTCTTTAAGAGGGGAAGAATGTAACGACCCAAAAAAGTGTACTTTTATTTATAAATCTCTTTCCTCCCAATATCTTTTTATTATGTTTTACAATAGAAGCATGTGGAGTGACTTTTAATTTCATGGGAACATCATACATCATGCATAAATTTGGATTAGTAAAACTATGGAAAATAATGTGATAAACACATTTAAGAATAGTGTTTATTAATAAAATATATGTTCAATTAAGAGAAATTTTATAAATAGACTTTTCAGACCCAAATTTTACTTTTTAGAAATAATATAATTATTATAATAAATTAAGGTATTATGAAAAATGATTATTTTCATAAAATAATGTGTTTAAAACACCCCCTTTTAAATGTAAATGATAAAATAATTTTATTTTTCTAAGTGTTAGAAATTTCACTATGCAATTTAACTATGAATTTTCCATCTGCTGTTATTTTTAATAACTAAAGATTTTTGTACATAAAAAGTTAAATTTCCCATACTTAGAGAATTTTATGGTAATATAAACTTCATTTTTAAATTTAAAATGTTAAAATTAATCTAGACTGAATTTTTAGTAGTTTTCTCAAAAGTTTCAATTTTTTAGTATTTGATGAATAGTGTTTTTTGATGAATAGTGTTTTTTGATGAATAATAAAAAATTATTATTAAATAACTTTTTCTCTGAAATGATTTTTGAAAATTGGACATACATGGTTGTAATCAGGTTGAAAATGTGGTTTAATAAGATCAAAATAATTTTTTGGTGAATAGTAACTTTATCCTTTAGAATAGTAATTTTATCCTTATGAATGTTAATTTGACCAATGGAATAGAAACCTCACCTCATGAAGTATGAATATATTTTATTCATCTTAAGTGGTAATGTGATATATTTATGTCATAGTATAAGTAAATAAATGTTTTAGAAATTATTAGTTAAGTATCAGTATTTTATTTATTTAATTTAATTTGAAATTAAATTAATTTTTATAAAATGGAGTTCACTTTTGAATTCTAAACATCGAAAAATTATTAGGGTGAATTTTTGGGATTTTTTTGAAATGGTAAAATTTTTCAGTGAATAGTAAAAATACAATTTTGAGTTTTCAGTAAGTTTAACGACATCATAGCTATGTAATAAAGATGCAATCAGGATATAATAATGATGGTCAACTCCTAAGGATTAAAGTATGATATGAGGTATCCCAAGTGGACATTAACATGAGAAAATATCATGAGAAAGCTCATGGTTTTTCAAATACCACTAATGAGATGTCCTTTGAAATTAATAAAATATTCTCTCACTTTTACAATAAATACCCACTCATTCCTTTGTTTCTTTTCATTACAAAATCATTCTCCACAAAGTTATGATAATATTACCTCCCAATGAGTCCTTCCAAGGTGTCTTCAATCCCCCAAAGTTCCGATCTTAGAGTTTTAGAAGTTACTCCTCAAGGTAAGGGAATTCTCAAACTTCTCTTTTCCTTTCAAATTATCTTTTATGTGGTATGTCTTTCAAATTTCCATACCATGTTTTTAAGGACCTGAAATTATTACATACATAATCTTTAATTTAGTCAAGAAAACACTTCCTTTTACATTGATGATATTTTCAAGTTTATAGATTTAGAAAATTGGGACATAATACACTCATAACATTACACATTGTTACAGAGTGGATACCAACAGTTTCCATTTTTTTTTCAAAATTTAAAACATTGAAACTTAAAACATGATTCCTTGAAAATTATTCAACATTTAACATGGATTCCTTCTTTGTCTTTCACATACATTAACCTATGAAAATCATTTAAAACTTGGGATGAGCACAAAAACTCAGCAAGGGATATAAAAAGAAGGAAAGAACACATTAGTCTATGAATACTTATAACGTATGAGATAATTTTCAAAATACATATTATCACCTATATATATACTTACTTTGTGAAAAATGAGATTTCCACAATAACTAAGAACATAAGTATAACCATAAAGGTATCTTGGAGATTACTTACATAACCTTGTAACCTTATCAGTTACCTTATAATTTGTAACCCTCATGGCTACTTACTATTTGTGTAACCATCACAGTTACACTTGGAGTAACCATACGGCCGACTTCCAACTTACACATACCCAATGTATTATAGGGAAATATAGGTCTCACCCTTCATCAAAAATAATTCCCAATAACCAAAACATAATCATACAACATGAATAATTCCATAAAAACATTGCTTTGGAATTTCATAAAACTAGATTTTAAACGAGGTTTTTAAAAAGGAAAGCCACTTATAAATTACATACAATTGAATAGAGGATTAATAGAGTGGATGTAATATGTATATACGTTGTAAATACACATAATTCAACATATTATAAACAAATTTCATCAAAAAAACAATTTTAATATCATGTAACAATGAAGCATAAGGTTAACCCAAAGAATGAAAATCAGGTTAAGAATGTCACGAGCCGACCCTACCCGGGCTCGAGCCATAACTACCCCAAGCCTGCCTCTATAGGCCAGGGGATGGAGACCAACACCGAAGGTACAACAACTCGGGGAGGCCTTTGTCTAAGTACCTATACACACACACACACACACAGCACACTCAATGCAAAAGTGCAGAGTAAAAGAAAAGACAAGCAGAGTAAAGTGAAACTACTATATATAAACCACCAAAAGTGCATCGACCTCTAATCAGTACAAAACAAGAACTAAAAGTAAACTGGAAAGAAAAGGGGAAAAGCACGCGCCCAACCAGAAAAGTGCCACAACCCGGTAACAGGTGAAAAAAAAGTAAACAGCTGGAAGGGTCCCCCGTCTGGAACCCGACTCCGACCACCGCACGCGGTCCACGCTCCTGAACTCCTAAGATCCACTAAAGTCACGACCAACCTGTTATTCATCTGCAAGGGTACACCAAGTGTGGGCAAAGCCCAACCAGGGGTGAGTATAAAAATACTCAGTAGTATGACAACCCTGCTTTTATTACAAACTTAAACATGATTTATTACATAAAACTTCACTTGATATAACAAAGAAGATCGATAGGTTTAGTGTCTTTGGGGAGTAGGATCATTACATAAAAAATTGGAACATGAAAAACAATATCTTTATTGAAAAATTCCTTTACATGACCACTACATTCCTTCGTACCTATCATTGCATGAGATAACCTGAGGACATGCATAAGAAAAGGGTGAGCTATAAAGCCTAATAAGGGAGTACACATGGAATAACATGAGGATTACAATACATGTTAGTCAATAGGCATATCAATAGATCATAAGAGAAACATGAACATAAAGGCATGATAAAGCATGATAATCATAACATAGAAATGTGGCAACAACACTTAACATGGAATTGGCATGAGCCAAGGCCCATTGCACATGGAGCATGAGTAAATCCACATTGCACATAAAGCACGAGTAAACCCTCGTTGCAATTGAATTAGCATGATTCAACACTCATTGCACATGACGTATCATGATACTATACTTTACCCAATGCATTGGAGCGCTATAAGGGCGCACCCTTCTTAAACATTTCATTTCATGCATAAGTGTGCCACATGGATCATAAAACATGGATTCATAAAACATAATCATTTATTCCACGATAAAGTAATGTGGAATTCATTCATGAAACATTATAATCAATAAGTAAATGTGCATAAAGGTGAATACCCTTGATGGAGAAATGAACATGGTATTCACTACACAATGGCATTGTCTTAGAAAATTGGTGCGATTTCAGTAGCGTAACGGCGTGACATAAGAATTCATAAAAACGATTGATGAGAGAGAAAGGGGTTACTCATCATATTTACATGTAATGGAAAGTAAGGAGGTCATATAGATACATGTCCCAACAATTGTAATGGAATTTAGATTCATGATACAAAAGTATCGCTTGAATGTAAATGAGGAGAGAGAAGTTCCTTTCGGAATTTCGGCATAGTAACGGGTGTACATGGGAGGCATTTAATGAGAGAGAAAGGGGTCTCCCATCATTCAAACATAAAAAGGGCAGTATGAGGGAGGTGCGAAACCATACCCCAACATTCATAATTGAAATTAAAAGGGCAAAACAACTTAAAGAAAATTGGAAAAAAAAGAGAAAGGAAGAAAAAACACTTACTTGGAAGTGTGCTTCCAAAGGCTAGAGAGAGGCTTGTGAGAGGCTTCTTGGGAGCTTGGGTGTCACGACCCGACCCTACCTGGGCTTGAGCCGCAGCTACCCTAAGCCTGCCTCCACAGGCCAGGGGCTGGCGACCAGCGCCGAAGGCACAACAACTCGGGGGGGCCTTTGCCTAAGTACATGTACACACACACACATGCAGCACACTCAATGTAAAAGTGAAGAGTAAAAGAAGAGACAAGCAAAGTAAAAGAACAACTGCTATATAAAACCACAAATGTACATCGACCTCTAAACAGTACAAAGTACAAGATGAAAGTAAACTGAAAAGAAAAGGGGCAAAACACACGCCCAACCAGAAAAAGTGCCACAACCCGGCAACAGGTGAACAAAAGAAAACAGCTGGAAGGGTCCCCCATCTGGAACCCGACTACGAACACCGCACGCAGTCCAAGCTCCCGAACTCCTGTGCTCTACTGAAGTCACGACCAACCTGTCCGTCGTCTGCAAGGGCACACCAAGTGCGGGAAAAGCCCAAGCAGGGGCGAGTATAAAAATACTCAGTAGGATACCCCGAAGGCTCGAGGGAGAAAAAAAGGAGGTATCGAAGGGTGAGCAGTAGAGAGAACAGGAAAAGTATTGGAGTACAACTGAAAGGAAGTAAGAGTAACAGTAGAGAATCTATCTCAACCCAATAAGAGAAAGGAGGTAGACTCCTCCAGACACAAGGAGCTGGAAACGGTGAGAAGATAAACTTCTCGTCAAGTCTTTTCTACCTATAGCAGGAGAGTAGACTCGTCCAACCACAAGAATCTAGACACGGAAATCACATGGCATACCCCACGCGTCTTCTCCCCTCCTTGAAGGAGAGTAACCAAAACCAAGAAGTGGGTACTGGAACAAGGTATATACATATCCTTATGCTCAGCAAGAAGCCCGAACAACGTCGTAAGTGGATCTCCATACCGTAGCTCAGCCCAAGAAAAGAGTAGCCAACAGTCCCAGAAGAAAACTCCATCGATGCCCAGCATCCCGCACGTTTGCCCCGAACCGCAAGCCAAGGGTCTCAATCACCACACTTCGACACTATCCGCTTTGGGTGGCATTGACTCGCCCGCATGGTTTTAGATCGCGTCACAAGAACGTGTCTCGGTGGGGAAAGCGCCCCTCGTACTTGAGAGTTCTAGGGAAAGTCAAACCACACCTTGTCACTACCCTACAGTCGAGAGTTATTCTCAAGTCAAAGCCGTCACAACACTGACCCGTATAACCAAGGGTCCCGCTCTGGTAATCATGGAGGAAAGCCACATGCTAGCCTAGTAGAAAGGACTGAGCCTGGAATGCCAACAGGTGTCCCAATGCCCAGCCCTACTAGAGGTGAATTCATAATATGATATTGGGTGACCCACTGCCCATCCCTACTGGAGGGTAAGCCCTAATACATCATCAGGAGACCCACTGTCCAGCCCCGTTGGAGGGTAGACCTTAATACGTCATCATGCAACCCACTGCCCAGCCTTGCCGGAGGGTAGACCCTAAGAGGTTGTCGGGTGACCCACTGCCCAGTCTCTGCTGGAGGGTAGACCCTAAAGGTCGTCGGGTGACCCAATGCCCAGTCTCTGCTGGAGGGTAGACCCTGAGAGGTCGTTGGGTGACCCACTACCCAGTCTCTACTGGAGGGTAGACCCTAATACATCATCAGGAAACCCACTACCCAGCCCCGCTGGAGGGTAGACCTTAATACGTCATCAGGCGACCCATTGCCCAGTTTTACTGGAGGGTAGACCCTAAGAGATCGTCGGGTGACCCACTGCCCAATCTCTGCTGGAGGGTAGACCCTAAAGGTCGTCAGGTGACCCACTGCCCAGTCTCTGCTGGAGGGTAGACCCTGAGAGGTCGTCGGGTGACCCACTGCCTAGTCTCTGCTGGAGGGTAGACCCTAAAGGTCATCGGGTGACCCACTGCCCAGTCTCTGCTGGAGGGTAGACCCTGAGTGCGTCGGGTGACCCACTACCTAGTCTCTGCTGGAGGGTAGACCCTAGAAGTCGATGAGTAACCCACTGCCCAACCTCGCTAGAGGGTAACACTCAAAACTGCTCTGGCCATCTCCACTGGAGGGTACAATACTGGTCAACCGAACACGGAGTGGGTATCGCGCAACCACCCAACTCCAGAATAACTCACCCAAAAGAGGTTCAGTGCCTGCTCCATAACTGTGGGTCACTAGCACCGCTGCCGGCTGATCCATCGAAAACGAAACCAGGGGGAGACCACTCAACCCTGCTGGTCAAACAAACGAGCACAAAGCCATGGGAAAAACTCCACCCTGCTGGTCAAACAAACGAACACAGAGGGACCCTCTACGTCGCGAGAGGTCAAAGTACGTAAAGCAGAACCTGACATGCACATGGGGCCCACACGACATGTGGCCCCAAGTCAACCCTAACCGAACGCACAAACGTTCTCATGTACGAACAACCACATGTACCTCCAAGCATTCCTGTATACTCCCAGAGTATACCACATTCTCAGCCCAAGGGTCATCGTGCACACGACACTCAATGTCAACGTGAAGGCGTGACGTAACATCTGCAACTTTCCGCCTCAACAACTAGGGCACATCCAACCACATCTCTTTAACCACCAACATCACTCTCCCAGGAGTGCACGCGATCACATGCCAAGGGTCCGCTACGAACACGGTAGAGGAACCGCCACCGGGGCACCTTTCATATTTCTACATTTAATAAGATCGCGTATGAGGCTCCGCTTGCCTGAAAATATTACACCGTTGTAATCCTCGCGGAAAAACACGCGAGATCGACTACCTACTCGCCCCAAACGGTCAACCAGTGAAAAAGGTACTATTCACCGTAACCAAACATGGGTGGGTCCCACCACAAGATCCTGAAACTGAACAAACAGATCACGCCACTGCGATCCCCTCAGAAAAACACACGGGATTGAATACTCAACCACCCAAAATGGATACCCGGTGAAAAAGGTACTATTCACCATATTCGGGTTGGGTGGAACCCACACCACGTCCCTGAAAAAAGTCGGGCGAACTGTGCCATCACAATGCTCTCAGAAAAACCTGTCAAAAGCACTACTTGCTTGAGTGTAACGGATGCCCGGAGAAAAAGATTCATTCCAGCTTACCGCGCATGAGCGGTACTACGCGGGACCCGCATCCTGGTCCCGAAACTCAACGGACGGATCACACCGTTGTGATCCTCCCGAAAAAGCACACAAGATGGACTATTTACTTGTTCAAAACGGTCGCCCGGTGATAAAGATGGAAAATCACCGCCGACTCCCAAACGACCCTCGTGGGCCCCGCACCATCGTGCGGAATTAGAGCGGGCGGATTGCGCCATTGCAATCCTCTCAGAAAAACACCCAAAAACGACTGCTCGCACGCCCCGAACGGACGTCCGATGAAAAGGTCGTGAAACGCTGCTCACAGCTCAAAGACGGGTCGCGGGGCCCGCGCCTCAACTTCGGCCTCAACGCCTGAAACTACCCTAGAAAGCCCCGCCTCGGCACCTGGATCCCAACACCACCGACGACGCTCAAAACGGACGTCGGATGCGTCCGCGCCGCCCAAAACAAGAATCTCGGAAAAAACGCTCGTCCACTTAAAGACACATCGCGCCCCCGCGGCCCCTCGTTTTGGGAATTAAAAATTCCCGAAACCATCTCAAAAAGTCCATCTCGATGTCAGGTCCGCGCCGCCGCAGACAACGCGCAAAATGGACGCCCGTAGCTTTCGCTACGGTCGTCGGAAATTTAAAACGGGGAACCCCGTTGGGCCGGACCGGCCCGGTCCGGCCGGTCCGCCCACATCCGGCCCGCGGCCCGCCGCCACCGACCGGCCATCATGGTCGGTCCTTTCTCCCACAGTGACCCACGTTACGCGGGTCGCGGTCGCGCCGCACGGGGTCGCGCGCCTCGCGACCCCCCTGCCCCTACGCCGGTGCCACCGCCCAGGACCTCGCCTCGCCGCCGTACGTGCCAGCAACCTACCGGAGCCACTCCGCCCGGCCACCACACCACCGGGATGCCCCGCGGCCGCCTCCTCCGCTGAACGCCGAGCCGCCGTCCGCCGCCATCGACCCTTGCCGGAAACCGACCTCGTGGCCGGAAAACTTCAGAGGACCACCGGAAATGATCCGGTGGTCGAAAATTCGATCCGGATAGCATTCCAGAAAGCTCAGAACAGGATCTACACAACTATGTGCTTGAATCGAAGATCGGGCAGCAATTTGGCAATGAAAAATTAGGAAGAACATAGTACAGGAAATAAAACGAAACAAAACGACGCCTACCTCGTGGGACTAAGCCCGTCACTTCGACGTCAACCCGCCGGGGTGGCCGCGCCTCACCGGACCGCCTCGCCGGATTCGCCTCGCTGGAGATGGAAGAGGAGCGGGAAGAGGCTTTCCATGGGAGGGGGAAAATGAGAGGGGGGGGGGTGTTAGGTTAATTAAATAAATTGATTAACTTAAACACCCTCCCGCGGTCCCATACCCGAACTCCCGACGGGGTCAGGATTTAGCCTCCCCTAGGCTAAAAACTATGCTCTGAGCACAACGGCGGTCTTGGAATTTTAATCCAAGGCCCCGTTCAAAAGTTATTAGGTTGAACGCCTAAAGCTTCCAAATTACGAAAACGCCCCCGGGGCCATTTTTCACAGACGGCCCGTGCCCGCGAAACTTATACCCCTCCCAGGGTAAATGGCACGTTATGGACTCAACGGTGCCCTCGTTTTTCCAATCCGAGCCACTGTTTAATAGATACTTGAGTTTCATCATTAAACGAATAAATAAATTAATTAATTTATCCGTTTAACGTTCCGAGAGCGAGCGAGGGGTCCAAAAATGCCGTGCCGACATGTTTTATGTCTTTCCTAGGGTAAACACCCCATTACGGACCCATCCGTACACTCAGATCTCTGATTCGGATCACCATTTAGGTGTTATCCCATTTATTTGGTGTTTCTAGTGTGAACGCACTGAAAATTTAATTCCGGCCACTCCGGGGCTCAGAATCGCACGCCGTCTAAAGGCACTGCTCTGGAATAACATCAAGAATATTCCAAAGTCCTCCAAAGAAAAAACCGGATTCTTACATCATTCCCTCCTTCAATATTTTCGTCCCCGAAAAGGAAAACTAGGGGAACAACTCAGGGTACTAAGCCCACACCTGGCTCTGCTATACCCAGAAGAACTCTTGCACAGCTCTGCACCACCACACACAGACCAAAGGATTGATCTGTTCACGCGAGGTCGGCCCTTGCCGATGTCGTGCACCCACTCCAGACTTTGGGGTTAGGTCAAGGCGGTAGGGAAACTCACCATTCCTTCGCACGGTCTCAAACGGCCCGAAGGCTCTCGGGGGTAGCTCACCTCCCCAACAGTACCTCTACGTCGCACGTCGCAACTGGAATCACCGCCCGCACCCAGAACAAGGCCCGGTGATTCCCTCCTTCAGAATATACATGTTGTGAAACACCCAAGGATATCTGGTCACACAAGATTTCACAGTCGATGTCTCGCAACCAAGACTCTCTTACACGCTCGGAAAGCGATGGAGTCGACACTATCAACTAAAGAAAAAGGTCCCACGCCTTTTACTTTACCAACACAGGGTTACACCCGAAGCCCTGCGTCACCCTGGTAACACCTCAAGCAAGGAGCAGGGAGAAAAATAACTTCACACACAGAGTCTAACAAATCTACTGCAAGAAGTAGAAGAGCTGTTGAGCATACCTCTTATCACCTCATGATCTTCAGGATCGTAGACATCCAAAGCTTGCGACTGTCCATGGTCCCAACTGTCAGCTCTCGGATCCTGACATGGACCGCCTAGTGGTGATGGGAAGGCCTTGTAAATCCATCCCCCACTAGTATCTCCTACTGCTCCTCTTCCCGCACCACCTCTTTGGGTACTAATCCGATCACGATGCTGCCTCTATCATAGTGGTGCACCTGCTGCCTGCCCGAAGCTCTCTGCACGCCTGGTCGGGCAGTCCCGTGCCAGGTGACCTCGATCATCACAAGCATAGCACCGACTCTCTACGGGATGCACTAGTGCCCTCCGGTTCCACTGTGGTGTACGACCACGCCCTTGAGTC
This sequence comes from Viscum album, assembly GCA_963277665.1. NCBI lineage: Eukaryota > Viridiplantae > Streptophyta > Magnoliopsida > Santalales > Viscaceae > Viscum > Viscum album. The sequence continues at coordinate 255,150,812 of OY728156.1, read as the reverse complement.
CAGTCATCAGGAAGCCACCTGCATCGAGGTTCTGCTTGCCGATGCCCACTAGCTGTGGCAGACGTCTCGGCTCCAATGTGCCTGCTGCCACCACCAACTCTAGAACGTGATAGGAAGCCCTCTGTCACCAGCACCTACTCTAGAACCCCAGAATATGTGGGAATTCCCAAGGGTACTATGACAGCACGAATCTCTCGGTGGAGACCCTGCTCAAACTTCCGCGCTCAGAGGTTATCGTCATGGACCAAGTCCGGGTAAAAGCGTGCACGGTCTGCAAAACTAGCCGCGTACTCAACCACCGTCATCCCTCCCTGTTGAAACTGTAGGAGATCCTGAATCCGAACGGAGCACAGGAAGTAGGGAAAAACTCCTCATGAAACAATAACTGAAAGTCACCCCACGAAAGTGACAACTCGTCAAGAAACTGAGTCACCTGACTCCACCAATGCCAAGATGCTCCATGAAAAAGGGTGGCTGCCAAATCCACTCTCTGATCTGCCGGCGTCTGCACAAGACTGAGAAGGCGAACCACTACCTCTAGACAAACCTCTGCTGCCTGAGGGTCTGGCTCACCACTGAACCTTAGCGTTCTCTGCCGCCGGAACTCACGGAGCGCGCTCAACCTGCTCTCAAACTCAGACTGCTCTGCTGAAGTTGTCTGCTGCTTAACAGGTGGGGGTGCTACTACCAGCCCACCCGGAGAAAGGGGCGCGCATGATGGGTTCTGGACTGAGGCCTCGTAGCTCATAGGGTCGTTGTCACGCACCCAAGATGGTATCTTGGCTGGCTATCTTCGCGGAGACATCCTGAATATTATCAAGGAGTGCCACGGTCAGATGAGCATATATGTATATACCAATAACAACGATGGGGAGATGACTCAAGAAGGACAGTCAAGACTCAGTCCTATGTGATGCACAAACAAATTTCCCTGCAACAAGTGTCTCAGCATGCCGAGTCGACAAGCGGGTTATCAGGGTCCTGGTGAATGGATACGTCGGCCGCCGCACCATCACTGGACTCCCTGGCCTGAGAGCCGCTCTCGAGACACATTAACACTGTTGCCCTATATCCCAACCAATTCCTTTTTAGGGACGTCCGCACAACTACCCAAGGAACGAACCACCTCTGATACCACTTTGTCATGACCCGAACCTACCCAGGCTCGAGCCGCAACTACCCCAAGCCCGCCTCCATAGGCCAGGGGCTGGCGACCAGCGCCGAAGGCACAACAAATCGGGGAGGCCTTTGCCTAAGTACTTGTACACACACACACACATGCAACACACTCAATGCAAAAGTGCAGAGTAAAAGAAGAGACAAGCATAGTAAAAGAAAAACTGCTATATAAAACCACAAATGTCCATCGACCTCTAAACAGTACAAAGTACAAGCTGAAAGTAAACTGAAAAGAAAAGGGGCAAAACACACGTCCAACCAGAAAAAGTGCCACAACCCGGCAACGGGTGAACAAAAGAAAACAGCTGGAAGGGTCCCCCACCTAGAACCCGACTACGACCACCACACGCGGTCCAAGCTCCTGAACTCCTGTGCTCCACTGAAGTCACGACCAACCTGTCCATCTTCTGCAAGGGCACACCAAGTGTGGGCAAAGCCCAAGTAGGGGTGAGTATAAAAATACTCAGTAGGATACCCCGAAGGCTCGAGGGAGCAACAAAGGAGGCACCGAAGGGTGATCAGTAGAGCGAACAGGAAAAGTAGAGGAGTACAACTGAAAGGCAGTAAGAGTAACAGTAGAGAGTCCAGCTCAACCCAACAAGATAAAGGAGGTAGACTCGTCCAGACACAAGGAGCTGGAAATGGTGAGAAGATGAACTTCTCGTCGAGTCTTTTCTACCTATAGCAGGAGAGTAGACTCGTCCAACCACGAGAAGCTAGACATAGAAAACACGTGGCATACCCCGCGTGTCTTCGTCCCTCCTGGAAGGAGAGTAACCAAACCCAAGAAGTGGGTACTGGAACAAGGTATATACATATCCTTATGCTTAGCAAGAAGCCCGAACAACATGGTAAGGGGATCTACGTCCCATAGCTCAGCCAAAGAAAAGAGTAGCCAACAGTCCCAGAAGAAAACTCCATCGATGCCCAGCATCCCGCACGTCTTCCCCAAACCGCAAGCCAAGGGGCTCAATCACCACACTTCGACACTATCCGCTTTGGGCGACACTGACTCGCCTGCACGGTTTTAGATCGCATCACAAGAATGTGTCTCGGTGGGGAAAGTTCCCCTCGTACTTGAGAGTTCTAGGGAAAGTCAAACCACACCTCGTCACTGCCCTGCAGTCGAGAGGTCTTCTCAAGTCAAAGACGTCACAACACTGACCCGTATAACCAAGGGTCCCACTCCAGTAATCACGGAGGAAATCCACAGGCTAGAATAGTAGAAAGGACTGAGCGTAGAATGCCAACGGGTGTCCCACTGCCCAGCCCTGCTGGAGGTGAATTCATAGTATGATATCAGGTGACCCACTGCCTAGCCCTACTAGAGGGTAAGCCCTAATACATCATCAGGCGACCCACTGCCCAGCCCCGCTGGAGGGTGGACCTTAATACATCATCAGGCGACCCACTGCCCAGCCTTGCTAGAGGGTAGACCCTAAGAGGTCGTCGGGTGACCCACTTCCCAGTCTCTACTGGAGGGTAGACCCTAAAGGTCGTTGGGTGACCCACTGCCCAGTCTCTACTGGAGGGTAGACCCTAAGAGGTCGTCGGGTGAACCACTGCCCAGTCTCTACTGGAGGGTAGACCCTAATACATCATCAGGCGACCCACTGCCCAGCCCCGATGAAGGGTAGACCTTAATACTTCATCAGGCGACCCACTGCCCAACCTTGCTGGAGGGTAGACGCTAAGAGGTCGTCGGGTGACCCACTGCCCAGTCTCTGCTGGAGGGTAGACCCTAAAGGTCGTCGAGTGACCCACTGCCCAGTCTCTGCTGGAGGGTAGACCCTGAGAGGTCGTCGGGTGACCCACTACCCAGTCTCTGCTGGAGGGTAAACCCTGAGTGCATCGGGTGATGCACTGCCCAGTCTCTGCTGGAGGGTAGACCCTAGAAGCCGATGAGTAACCCACTGCCCAGCCTTGCTGGAGGGTAACACTCAAAACTGCTCTGGACATCTCCACTGGAGGGTACAACACTGGCCAACCGAACACGGAGTGGGTATCGCGCAACCACCCAACTCCAGAACAACTCACCCAAAAGAGGTTCAGCGCCTGTTCCATCCCTGGGGGTCACTAGCACCGCTACCAGCCGATCCATCGAAAATGAAACCAGGGGGATACCACTCAACCCTGCTGGTCAAACAAACGAGCACAGAGCTAGGGGAAAAACTCCACCCTGCTGGTCAAACAAACGAGCACAGAGGGACCCTCTACATCGCGAGAGGTCAAAGTACGTAAAGCAGAACCCGACACGCACATGGGGCCCACACGACATGTGGCCCCAAGTCAACCCCAACCGAACGCAAAAATGTTCTCAGGTATGAACAACCACATGTACCTCCAAGCATTCTTGTATACTCCTAGAGTATACCACATTCTCAGCCCAAGGGCCATCGTGCACATGACACCCAATGTCAACGTGAAGGCGTGACGTAACCTCTCCAACTTGCCGCCTCAACGACTAGGGCACAACCAACCACATCTCTTTAACCACCAACATCAATCTCCTAGGAATGCACGTGATCACATGCCAAGGGTCCGCTACGAACACGGTAGAGGAACCACCACCGGGGCACCTTTCATATTTCCACATTTAATAAGATCGTGTATGAGGCTCCGCTCGCCTGAACAGATTACACCATTGTAATCCTCGCGGAAAAACACGTGAGATCGACTACCTACTCGCCCCAAACGGTCAACCAGTGAAAAAGGTACTATTCACTGTAACCAAACCCGGTTGGGGCCCACCCCAAGGTCCCGAAACTGAACAAACGGATCACGCCACTGTGATCCCCTCGGAAAAAAACACGGGATTGAATACTCAACCACCCAAAATGGATACCTGGTGAAAAAGGTACTATTCACCGTATCCGGGTTGGTTGGGACCCACACCACGTCCTCAAAAAAGGTCGGGTGAACTGCGCCATCACAATGATCTCGGAAAAACCTGTCAAAAGCACTACTCGCTTGAGTGGAACGGATGCCCATAGAAAAAGATTCATTCCAGCTTACTGCGCACGAGCGGTACTACGTGGGACCCGCATCTCGGTCCCGAAACTCAACGGACGGATCGCACCTTTGCGATCCTCTCGAAAAAGCACACAAGATGGACTATTCACTTGTCCAAAACGGACGCTCGGTGATAAAGATGGAAAATCACCGTCGACGCACAAACGACCCTTGTGGGCCCCGCACCATCATGCATAATTAGGGCGGGCAGATTACGCCATTACAATCCTCTCGGAAAAACACCCAAAAACGACTGCTCGCACGCCCTGAACGGACGTCCGATGAAAAGGTCGTGAAACGCTGCTCGCAGCTCAAAGACGGGTCGTGGGGTCCGTGCCTCAACTTCGGCCGCAACGCCTGAAACTACCTTGGAAAGCCCCGCCTCGGCACCTGGGTCCCAACGCCACTGACGACGCTCAAAACGGACGCCAGATGCGTCCCCGCCGCCCAAAACAAGAATCTCGGGGAAAACGCTCGTCCACTTAAAGACACGTCGCACCTCCACGGCCCCTCGTTTCGGGAATTAAAAATTCTCGAAACCATCTCAAAAAGTCCGCCTCGATGTCAGGTCTGCGCCGCCGCAGATGGCGCGCAAAACGGACACCCGTAGCGAAAGCTACGGGCGTCGGAAATTTAAAAGGGGGAACCCCCTTGGGCCGGACCGGCCCGGTCCGGCCGGTCCGCCCGCAGCCGGCCCGCGGCCCGGCCGGTCCGCCCGCAGCCGGCCCACGGCCCAGCCGCGAATCCAGTTCACTCCGCTGCGGCCAGCTGGCCGCGGCCCGCCGCCACCGACCGGCCATCGTGGCCGGTCCTTTCTCCCGCAGCGACCCGCGTTAAGCGGGTTGCGGTCGCGCTGCACGGGGTCGCGCGCCTCGCGGCCCCCTGCCCCTACGCCGGCGTCGCCGCCCGGGACCTCGCCACGCCGCCGTCCGCGCCAGCTGCCTACCAGAGCCACTCTGCCTGGCCACCACACCACCACCACGCCCCGCGGCCGCCTCCTCCGCTGAACGCCGAGCCGCCGCCCGCCGCCATCGACCCTTGCCGGAAACCGACCTCGTGGCCGGAAAACTTTAGAGGACCACCGGAAACGATCCGGTGGTCAAAAATTAGATCCGGATAGCATTCCGGAAAGCTCATAACAGGATCTACGCAACTATGGGCTTGGATTGAAGATCGGGCAGCAATTTGGCAATGCAAAATTAGGACGAACATAGTGCGGGAAATAAAACGAAACAAAACGACGCCTACCTCATGGGACTAAGCCCGTCACTTCGCCGTCAACCCGCCGGGGTGGCCGCGCCTCACCGGACCGCCTCGCCGGATTCGCCTCGTCGGAGATGGAGGAGGAGAGGGGAGAGGCTTTCAGGGGAGGGGAAAATGAGGGGGGGGGGTGGGTTAGGTTAATTAAATAAATTAATTAACTTAAACACCCTCTCGCGGTCCCGTACCCAAACTCCCGACGGGGTCGGGATTTAGCCTCCCCTAGGCTAAAAACTATGCTATGAACGCAACGGAGGTCTTATAATTTTAATCTGAGGCCCCATTCAAAAGTTATTAAGTTGAACGCCCAAAGCCGCCAAATTATGAAAACGCCCCCGGGGCCATTTTTCACAGACGGCCCGTGCCCGCGAAACTTATACCCCTCATAGGGTAAAAGGCATGTTTCGGACTCAATGGTACCCTCAGTTTTCCAATCTGAGCCACCTTTTAAGAGATACTTGAGTTTCATCATTAAACGAATAAATTAATTAATTAATTAATCTATTTAACGTTCCGAGAGCGAGCGAGGGGTCCAAAAATCCCGCGATGACATGTTTTATGTCATTCCTAGGGTAAACACCCCATTACGGACCCATCCGTACACTCAGATCTTTGATTCGGATTACTATTTAGGAGTTATCCCATTTATTTGGCGTTTCCAGTGTGAACGCACTGAAAATTTAATTTCGGCCACTCCGGGGCTCGGAATCACATGCCGTCTAAAGGCGCTGTTCCGGAATAACATCAAGAATATTCCAAAGTCCTCCATAGAAAAAACTAGGTTCTTACATTGGGGAAACTTGGGAGGATTCTAGAGAGAGTAGGGTATAGGTTGGACAAACTCCAAAGGCTTTGAGTGAGGAGGAAGTGGGAGCTTGGGTGGGTTTATATAGGAAAGGTGAGAGAATTCTTTATTATTTAGGTTTGGAACCCCTTATATTAAATTAATCCAAACCAGAAACCATCCCAGGGTTTTTGCCCCTGGTTTTTGGAAAAGTAAGCCAAATAAACCCAAAATCACATTATTTTAATGGAAAAACATATATTGGCCGAACATAAATATTATAGTATTTTATTACATCACTGTTGGGTCATTATGATGTCCTAAAACACATTATATATTTAAACGGTATTTAATTTTTACTCAAAAGTTTGACTGTCTCAGAAAATTATGAAAAATCCAATGTTGGATAATTTTGATGTCCTGATTCCAAAAATAACATTTATTTTGTCTAAATAATTTTCTAAATATGTTAATTTTCACTTTTAAAATAAAAACCGACATTTATCGAAAATTCATGGGTTTTGACAAAAATGGCTTTCAAACCTTAATAAAAATTATAATTGCATTCATAAAATTATATAATCATTTATATATAATAAAATTAATCTAATAATAATAATAATAATATTTTATTAAAATATTATTTAATTCAAAAATCCCTTAAATTAATAAAATAGATTTCTTAGTTAAATAATAACTAAAAACACCATCTGTACTTTAAAAAATATTTACAATGTATCAATAATGACAAGAAATTATATTCATTATTATATAAAAAATAATGTACATGGACATAGTACTATCGATTAGTTACATAACCCCTTCAAACAGCTGCATAAGACCTAAGGGTAAGGCGTGCGATGGTGACAGACTCTTGGAGTGGCTTGGATAACATCACTCGAGTGGTAATTTCTATCAACTTCCACTTTTCCCATAGACGGTCCTGTTTGAGCTTGACATGATGAAGCTCAGCTTGGGTTTGGTCAAGAGAGAAGCCCAAGGACGCTAACTCTTTTCCGAGCTCCAACAAATGTGCTTCGTATGGAGCAATTCTACTAGATGAGGCCATCGCTTCTTTTGTCTGAGTAAATTTTGATTTTTTAAGGCCCTATATTTATACTAATCATGTGATCACTGTTCAACGACTATAAAAGTAACGGTCACAATTATTATCATAAAACCAATGAAGTTGACATTTTATAAAAACATTTTATATAAAGAGACATTTAATAAGATCAAGAGGGATTTTCCATTAATGAAACTTTGGGTCATTACAATATTACCCCCTTAAGAAATTTCTCCCCCAAAATTTTCCTTTTCCCACAATAAAACATATATGGGTAACTCAGCTTCATCACTTCCTCTAATTCCCAAGTTGCTTCTTCAAACTTGTGGTTCCTCCATAACACCTTGACGATGGGCATTGTCTTATTTCGTAGAACCTTTTCTCTACAATCTAAGATCTTCACTGGTTACTCCTCATAAGAAAGATCATCTTCCAATTGTACCACCTCAGAAGAGAGTACATGTGAAGGGTCCGGTATGTACTTCCTTAAGAGGGATACATGAAAGACATCATGTAATTTTTCCATAGTAGGTGGAAGTGCTAGTCGATAGGCCACATCCCCGACACGATCAAGAATCTCGAAGGGGCCGATGTACCTTGGACTTAACTTCCCTTTATTTCAAAACCTCATGAACTTCTTCCATGTAGATATGTGTAGAAAAACCATGTCTCTAACTTTAAACTCAAGTTCTCGTCGACGATTATATGCATAACTCTTCTGTCGACTCTGGGATGCCTTGATATGCTGCTGAATGGTTTTCACCTTCTCCACCATTTCCTCGACCATTTCTGGTCCAAGCAGCTTACGTTCACCGACCTCATCCCAACATGCCGGTGTTCTGCACCTTTTCCCATATAGGGCTTCATATGGTGCCATTTGGATGCTTGAGTGGAAACTGTTATTATAAGAGAACTCAACCAGAGGAATATGTTGATCCCATCCTCCTTTAAAGTCCATTGAGCACGCTCTCAACATATCCTCAAGTGTTTGGATAGTCCTCTCAGATTGGCCATCAGTTTGAGGATGATAGGCCGTACTGAAGTTCAGTTCAGTATTCAGAGCATGTTGAAGACTCTTCCAAAACTTAGAGGTGAATCTTGGATCTCGGTAAGACACAATAGATAGTGGTACTCCATGCAACATTACCACTTCCCTGATATATATCTGTGCCAGTTGATCCAATGAGAAATCATCCCGAATATCAATGAAGTGTGCAGTCTTTGTAAGACGATCCACAAAAACCCATATTGCATTGTCGCCTTTGGATGTCCTTGGAAGTCCGGTGACAAAGTCCATGGTGATGTTTTCCCATTTCCATTCTGGTATGGGCAATGGTTGCATCATCCCCTTAGACTTCTGCCTCTCTATCTTCACTTGCTGACACACCAGGCACTTTGATGTATATTCATAAATTTCCTTCTTCATATTATCCCACCAAAAGTTTCCTCAGAGATCTCGATACATATTTGTGCTCCCTGGGTGAATAGAGAAATTTGAACTATGTGCATCATCCAAAAGTTCCTTCTTCAGTTCCGGACTTGATGGAACACGTAGTCTCTTCCCAAACCTCACAATTCCTTCTTCATTAACATTAAACTCTGAGGATTTCCCTTTTTTGATAGCTTCCACTTTTTCTTGAATTCCCACATCATCCTTCTGAGCATCCTTTAACCTTTTCAAAAGAGACGGTTGAACAATCATTTGTGAAAGGATTGATGATGATCCATTCTCTATGATTACCATGTCCATCTTCATCAAGTCTTATAAGATTGAATCCTTCTCAATTCTCATCATTGATAGAATCGCTGGATCCTTTCTACTTAGGGCATCCGCCACCTTGTTCGCTTTCCCAGGGTGGTAATGGATTGAACAGTCATAATCCTTGATGAGCTCTATCCATCTTCTCTGGCGCATATTAAGCTCTTTCTGTGTGAATATATATTTAAGACTCTTGTGGTCAGTATATATCTCACATTTCTCCCCATAGAGATAATGCCACCAGATTTTCAAGGCAAAGATCACTGTCGCCAACTCCAGATCATGCGTTGGATAGTTTCGCTCATGGATTTTCAACTTCCTTGAGGCATAGGATATAACTTTATCATTCTGCATCAACACACATCCTAAGACCTTCTTCTAAGCATCACTGAATACCACAAAAATTTCCCCACTTGTGGGTAAAGTGAGCACAGGCGTAGTGATAAGCCTCCTTTTCAACTCCTTGAAGATTTCTTCGCATTCATCACTCCAAGCAAACTTTACTCTCTTTCGAGTTAGCTTGGTAAGAGGGTTGGACAATCATGAGAAATTTCTCACAAATCATCGATAATATCCAGCTAACCCCAAGAATCTATGGATATCTGTTACCAATGTTGGCCTTGGCCATCCCTCAATTGCATCTGTTTTGGAGGGATCCACAGATATCCCATTTCTTGTGATGATATGGACCAATAATGAGACCTCCTTCAACCAGAACCCACACTTTATGTACTTTGCATAGAGCTTCTCCTTGCGCAAATTCTCTAGTATAGTTCTTAAATGCTCCTCATGATCCTCCTTGGTTTTGGAGTATATTATAATATCATCTATAAAGACTACCACAAATTTTTCTAGGTAATCTCTAAAGACTCTATTCATCAAGTCCATGAAGATTTCCGGATCATTGGTGAGTCTGAAAGGCATTACTATGAATTCATAGTGCCCGTATCATGTACAAAAAGCAGTCTTGGGGACATATTCATTCTTTACCCTTACTTGATAATATCCCGACCACAAATCTACCTTGGAGAAGTATTGTGCTCCACACAGCTGATCGAACAAGTCATCAATTCTTGGGAGAGGATACTTTTTCTTTATTGTGATTTTGTTAAGTTCACGATAATCGATGCAAAGCCACATTAACCCATCCTTGTTCTTGACGAAGAGGACTGGTGCACCACATGGTGAAGCACTTGGGCGTATAAACCCTTTATCCAGATTCTCCTGTAGATGTTTCTTCAGCTCTTCAAGCTCTACAAAACCCATTCTATATGGAGTTTTGGATATTGGTAAAGCACTGGGTATAAGTTCAATTGAGAATTCAACATCTCTTCTAGGAGGAAGACCAGGCAGTTCCTCGGGAAACACTTCAGCAAATTCCCTCACAATAGGCATTTCTTCAAGGATGGTTTCTTCCTTAGACTCAATAATCTGAGCCAGATACACGTGCTCATGTGGCAGTAATATCCACGCTTGAGATGATGGAGCTAAAGGAGATTCATCTTCCTCCTTACACTTGTAAAGAATCTGGGGTCGATTCTCCATATGGAGTGTGATTTCCCTCTCCTGACAATTTATGTTGGATCTATATAAGGAAAGAAAATCTATGCCAAGAATTGTATAAAATTCCACCAGAGGGAGTATGATAAGGTTCGCCAGGAAATTCAATCCACATATTATAACAGGGGAGGACTTATATTCATGGGATGAAATGATTTCCCCATTTTCCGTACTCACCGACATCTTTACTTCCATGATTTGTGGTGGTGCTGGGATTGTTCTACTAAACTTTCGAGATATAAAAGAATGTGTAAAACCTGAATCAAAAAGTACGTTCGCTATTATTGAATGAATAACTAGCGTACTTGTCACCACTTCGTTGTCGGGGTTCACTTCGGCATAAGTGATGGAAAAAGCTCTTCCTTTCTGCCTTAGAGGTTGTTGGTTGTCTCCAAAAACCCTTGGATTAGGGCACTAATTTTCAAAATGACCCGGTTCTTTGCATTTTTAGCATTAAACAACGCGTTGAGGTTCGAACGGAGTGTTCCTCTCCTCTGTCGCAGCCGCGGGTCTTTCTTGCCGATAATTAACAGCTAGGTGCCCTTATCTTCCACACCTGAAGCATTTCCTCGTCCCCTTAAGGAAATTTCCAGGGTGCTTCTTTCTGCACTTTTGGCAAGTGGGGTGCTGGATCTTCTTAGCACCGTTGGATTTATCCATCGGACCGCCAACATTGAATTCTACCTTACACTTCTTGTCCCCATGATACCCCTGTGATTCTTCAATCTCCATTTCGACCCTGAGGGAACATCGGACAATTTACTCATAGCTTTCGAAGTGACGGATCACCAATGCTTTCCGCAGGCTAGGCTTCAGCCCACCAAAGAAGCGGTCAACTTTGCATTCTGGGGTAACGACAAAGCCGGAAGTGTATCGTGCAAGCCTTGTAAAGTTTTCCTCGTACGCTCCAACATATTATTCATCTTTTTTCTTGTGGGAAAGTAAGTCCCTTTCCATCTTAAGCCAGAGGGTGTGCAGAAAATATTTATCAAAAAACATCTTCCGAAAATCCTTCCATTCCAACGCCTCGATCTCCTCTTCAGGCTTCATATTTTTGATCAACGTCCACCATTGATCAGCTTCACCCTCCATACGATAATCCTCTAGGAGAACCTTCTCTTTTTCAGAACATTGAAGGATGGAGAAGATCTTTTCAATGGAGTTGATCCATTGTTCAGTGATTGTGGGATCAGATGATCCACTAAAAGTAGGAGGCCTTTGTCTCATGAAGCTCTCGATAGCGACTTGTTATTTCTTAGGGGGGGTTGAACATTCCTATTGACCCATGTTTATATTCAAAACTTGAGTTATCTGAGAGAGAAGCGTGACAAATTTCACGATTCCCGCTCCCATTGGATTGAGCATCTCATTAGTACAGTCATCATACTGATCTTCACAACGGTTGTTAACCCGAGTCCTCCTATTACCGAACATTGGCTGGAATAAAAGGAAAGTTAGGGGTAACACGTAAAGGGTAATCCAAAGACAAAAGTTGATTACTTATAAATAAACTTTTATTTCTTTTACTAATGAGTCTATAGGCTTCAATCTAGGATTTTCATGATCTACTTTCTAACATATATTCTTAGGGGAATTTTTTAATTCCCTTAATAAGGGCTCATACTAAGCTTGTGAATTTATCAAAACATATCCCCCAGGAGTGTCGTAACTAAGAGTGCAGCAAGGCCCAATGTCGTGCACCAGTTCCCGTTCGAGTCTAGCTCAAAGCGGTGTTTTCGGGTTTTACCCCTAGGATACATCTATGCCAGAGCCGCCTCTACCTGCTCGTATCCAGACAGGGATGTATTTTCTTGATAACCCACTTACTCAATACTCACCAGAACTTAGGGACGTTTTTATTGTACTTAGTCTTGTATCTAAGGCTTTACTAGGGTTTTCTAATCCTAATCCCAAAAATAACCAAACCTATCCTCTGATACCAACTATGACAACCCTGCTTTTATTACAAACCTAAACATGATTTATTACATAAAACTTCACTTGATACAATAAATAAGATCAAGAGTTTTAGTGTATTTGGGGATTAGGATCATTACATAAAAACTTGGAACATGAAAAACAACATCTTTATTGAAAACTTCCTTTACATGACCAATACATTCCTTTGTACCTAGCATTGCGTGGGATAACCTGAGGACATGCATAAGAAAAGGGTAAGCTATAAAGCCCAGTAAGGGAGTACACATGGAATAACATGAGGAGTACAATACATGTCAGGAAATAGGCATATCAATAGAGCATAAGATAAATATTAACATAAAGGCATGATAAAGCATGATAATCATAACATGGAAATGTGGCAACAACACTTAATATGGAATTAGCATGAGCCAAGGCCCATTGCACATGGAGCATGAGTAAATCCTCATTGCACATAAAGCACGAGTAAACCCTCGTTGCACTTGAATTAGCATGAGTCAACACTCATTACACATGACGTATCATGATACTATACTTTACCCAATGCATTGGAGCGCTATAAGGGTGCACCCTTCTTAAACATTTCATTTCATACATAAGTGTGCCACATGGATCATAAAACATGGATTCATAAAACATAATAATTTATTCCATGATAAAGTAATGTGGAATTAATTCATGAAAAATTATAATCAATAAGTAAATGTGCATAAAGGTGAATACCCTTGATGGAGAAATGAGCATGGTATTCACTACACAATGGCATTGTCTTAGAAAATTGGTGTGATTTCGACAGCGTAACGGCGTGACATAAGAATTCATAAAAATGATTGATGAGAGAGAAAGGGGTTACTCATAATATTTACATGTAATGGAAAGTAAGGAGGTCATATAGATACATGTCCCAACAATTGTAATGGAATTTAGATTCATGATACAAAAGTATTGCTTGAATGTAAATGAGGAGAGAGAAGTTCCTTTCGGAATTTCAGCATAGTAACCGGTGTACATGGGAGGCATTTAATGAGAGAGAAAGGGGTCTCCCATCATTCAAACATAAAGAGGGAAGTATGAGGGAGGTGAGAAACCATACCCCAACATTCATAATTGAAATTAAAAGGGCAAAACAACTTAAAGAAAATTGGACAAAAAAAGAGAAAGGAAGAAAAAACCCTTACTTGGAAGTGTGCTTCCAAAGGCTAGAGAGAGGATTGTGAGAGGCTTCTTGGAAGATTGGGGAACCTTTGGAGGATTATAGAGAGAGTATGGAAGAGGTTGGACGAACTCCAAAGGCTTTGAGTGAGGAGGAAGTGGGAGATTGGGTGTGTTTATATAAGAAAGGTGAGGGAATTCTTTATTATTTAGGTTTGGGACCCCTTATATTAAATTAATCCAAACCAGAAACCATCCCATGGTTTTTCCCCTGTTTTTTTAAAAGGGAAGAGGAAAACAATATTTTATAAGGCCAAAGTCCGAAATTCTTAAAATAATTGGGTTGCTTATGTGGAGGTGAGTCACACTCCCATGGAAATTAATTTAAAAAGACAAGGTGTTTAATAAGTCTTGAGGGGTCCATTAATGCTTTAAAAAGTAAGACAAATAAACACAAAATCACATTATTTTAATGGAAAAAATATATTGGCCGAACATAAAGATTATAGTATTTTATTACATCACTATTGGATCATTATGATGTCATAAAACACATTATATATTTAAACGGTATTTAATTTTTACTCAAAAATTTGACTGTCTCAGAAAATTATGAAAAATTTACTGTTGGATAATTTCAATGTCCTGATTCAAAAAATAACATTTATTTTATCTAAATAATTTTCTAAATATGTTAATTTTCACTTTTAAAATAAAAACTGACATTTATCGAAAATTCACGGGTTTTGAAAAAAAATGGATTTCAAACCTTAATAAAAATTATAATTGCATTCATAAAATTATATTATCATTTATATATAATAAAATTAATCTAATAGTGATAATAATAATATTTTATTAAAATATTATTTAATTCAAAAATACATTAATTTAATAAAATATATTTCTTAATTAAATAATAACTAAAAACACCATTTGTACTTTAAAAACTATTTACAATGTATCAATAATGACAAGAAATTATATTCATTATTATATAAAAAAATAATGTACATGAACATAGTACTATCGATTAGTTACATAAACCATTAAAACAGCCGCATAAGACCTAAGGGTAAGGTGTGCGATGGTGACAGACTCTTGGGGTGGCTCGGATAACATCGCTCAAGTGGTAATTTCTATCAACTTCCACTTTTCCCGTAGACGGTCCCGTTCGAGCTTGACATGATGAAGCTCAGCTTGGGCTTGGTCAAGAGCGAATCCCAAGGAAGCCACCTCTTTTTCGAGCTCTGATAAATGGGCTTCGTATGGATCAATTCTACTAGATGAGGCTATCGCTTCTTTTGTCTGAGTAAATTTGGATTTGTTAAGGCCCTATATTTATACTAATCATGTGATCAATGTTCAACGACTATAAAATTAATGGTCACAATTCTTATCATAAAACCAATGAAGTTGACATTTTATAAAAACATTTTATATAAAGATACATTTAATAAGATCAAGAGGGATTTTCCATTAATGAAACTTTGGGTCGTTACAAGTAGGATACCCCAAAGGCTCGAGGGAGAAACAAAAGAGGTACCGAAGGGTGAGCAGTAGATCGAACGGGGAAAGTAGAGAGGTACAACTGAGAGTGCAGTAAAGAGTACAGTAAAGAGTCCAGCTCAACCCAACAAGAGGAAAGAAGGTAGACTCGTTCAGACACAAGGAGCTGGAAACGGTGAGAAGATGAACTTCCCATCAAGTCTTCGCTACCTATACCAAGAGAGTAGACTCGTCCAACCACGAGAAGCTAGACACGGAAAGCACATGGCATACCCCACGCATTTTCATCTCTCCTGGAAGGAGAGTAACCAAACCCAAAAAGTGGGTTCTAGAACAAGGTATATACATATACATATGCTCAACAAGAAGCCCGAACAAGGTCCTAAGGGGATCTCCATCCCGTAGCTCAGCCCAAGAAAGTGAGTTGCCAACAGTCCCAAAAGTAAACATCATTGATGCCCCAGCATCGCATACGTCTTCCCTGAACTACAAGTCAAGGGGCTCAAATCATCGCACCTCCACACTATCCACTTTGGGCGGCACTAACCCGCCCGCACGATTTTAGGTCGTGTATCAAGGATGCGTCTCAGTGGGGAAAGTTCCCCTCGTACTTGAGATTTCCAGGTGAAGTCAAACCACACCTCTTCATTGTCACACAGTCGAGAGGTCTACTCAAAGTCAAAGCTGTCACATCACTGAACCGTACAAACGAGGGTCCCACTCTGGTAGTCATGCAGTGAAGCCATAGACAAGCCTAGTAGAAAAGACTGAGTCTGAAATGTCAACGGGTGACCCACTGCCCAACCCTGCTGGAGGGTAAACCATAATACAACATCAGGCGACCCACTGCCCAGCCCTACTAGAGGGTAGACCTAGAACAAGTCGACAGACGACCCACTGCCCAACCCTTCTGGAGGGTAGATCCAGAACAAGTCGACAGACGACCCACTGCCCAGCCCTATTGGAGGGTAGACCTAGAACAAGACGACGGGCAACCCACTGCCTAACCCTGCTGGAGGGTAGACCCTCAAGAGTCATCGGGTGACCCACCACCCAGTCTCTACTGAAGGGTAAACCCTAAGTGGTCGTCGGGTGACCCACTGCCCAGTCTTTGCTGGAGGGTAAACCCTAGAAGTCAGTGAGCATCCCACTGCCCAGTCTCTACTGAGGGTAAACCCGAAAAAGTTGAGGAGCAACCCACTGCCCAGTATCTACTGGAGGGTAAACCCGGAACTGCTCTGGCAATCCCTACTGGATGGTACAACACTGGTAAACAGAACTCGGAGTGGGTATTGTGCAACCACCCAAATCAAGCACAAAACCAGGGGAAACTACTCAACCCTAATGGTTTAAACTATCATGAACTAGAGGACCCTCTATGTCGTGAGAGGTCAAAGGTACGCAAAGCAGAACACGACACACACATGGGGCCCACACGGCGTATGGCCCCAAGTCAACCTCAACCAAGCGCAGAAACATTCTTAGGTACCAACATCCACATGTACCTCCCAGTGTTCCCGTATACTCCCAGAGTACACCACGTCTCCATCCAAAAGGCTAACGTGCACACGATACCCAACATCAACAAGAAGGCATAACGTAACAACTCCAACCTGCCACCTCAACGGCTGAGGCACAACCAACCACATCTCTTCAAGCATTTACATCACTCACATGGGAGTGCACGCGATCACACGCCAAGGGTCCACTATAAACATAGTAGGATGAACCACCACCGGAGCGCCTTACTTGCTTCCACATTTAATAAGATCGCGGAAGAGGATCCTCTCGCCTGAACAGATTACACCGTTGTAATCCTCGCAGAAAAACACGCGATATCGACTACTTACTGGCCTCCAACGGATATCCGACGGAAAAGTTTCCAACACCGCCTTACACCTGAACGACGTTCAGTGATCCTGAGCCTCGGCCCCGAAAACAGTCGGGCGCAATGCACCATTACGATCCCCTCGGGAAAACATGTCAAAAGGACTACTCACTTGAGTGAAACAGATATCCAGAGAAAAAATTCATTCTGACACACCGCACACGAGCGGTGCTTTGTGGGACCCGCATCCCTTTCCCAAAACACAACGAACGGATCGCACCGTTGCGATCCTCTCGAAAAAGTACACAAGTTTGACTTATCATTTGTCCGAAACGGACACCCGGTAATAAAGCTAGAAATCACCGCCAACTCCCAAAACGGCCCTCGCGGGGCCCGCTCCAGTGTGAGGAATTAGAGCGGGCGGATTATACCATTGCAATGCCCTCGGAAAAAACCCAGAAACGACTGCTCGTACACCTCGAATGGACATCTGATAAAAAAGGTACAAAACACTGCTCACAGCTTAAAAGACGTGGGTCCCATGCCTCAACTCCGGTTCCAACACCCGAAACCACACTGGAAAACTCCAGCTCGACGCAAGGGTCGCAACGCCTCTGACGGCGCTGAAAACGAACGTCGGACGCATCCACGCCGTCCAAAACAAGATCCCCCGGAAAAACGTCACTTCACTTAAAGACGCATCGCAGATCCGAGGCCCCTCGTTTTGGGAATTAAAAATTCCTAAAACCATCTCAAAATGATCGGCTTAACTCAAGGAACGCGTCACCACAGATGGCGCGCGAATCCGACACTCGAGCTACCTTTTAGAGGTGATTTAAATTTTATCAGACCGGAAGGGGGTGGGCCGGGCCGGTTCGGCCGGCCCACCCACTGCCTGAGCCAGCCCGCGGTTCACCGCACGGGCCAGACCGCATCGCCCAGACCGGCTAAGATGGTCCTGCTGTTTCCCCAAGGGACCCGCGAAGAGCGGGTCCCTTGTCTGCTGGCCGGGGTCACGAAGACCCCGAGTCTTCATCCCGCGACGACCGGCCGAAGCCGGTCCTCCTCCTCCCATGTGCTCTGTGAAACTTACACCCCTCCTAGGGTAAACAGCACATTACGGACTCAACGGTGCCCTCATTTTTCCAATCCGAGTCACCGTTTAATAGATACTTGAGTTAATCCATTAAACAAATTAATTAATTAATTAATTTATCCGTTTAACGTTTCGGTAGCGGGCGAGGGGTCCAAACGTCCCACGCCGACATGTTTTATGTCGTTCCTAGGGTAACCACCCCATTCCGGACCCATCCGTATAGTCATATCTCTAATCCAAATCACCGTTTAGGAGTTATCTTATTTATTTTTCGTTTCTAGTGTGAAAACACTGAAAATTTAATTCCGGCCACTCCGGGGCTCAGAATCGCATGCCGTCTGAGGGCACTGCTCTGGAATAATATCAAGAATATTCCAAAGTCTTTCGCAGAAAAAACCGGGTTCTTACATCATTCCCTCCGTCAAGATTTTCTTCCCCAAAAAGCAAAACCAGGGAACAACTTAGGGTACTAAGCCCACACTTGGCTCTCCCATACCCAGAAGAACTCATGCACAGTTATGTGCCACCATACACAGACCAAAGGATTTGATCTATTCACGTGAGGTCTTCCCTTGCCAATGACGTGCATAGAGGCATGCACACATCTTCTTGGGAAAGTCACGTGGGAGACGCCGTGCACTCACTCTAGACTTTGGGGTTAGGTCAAGGTGGTAGGGAACCTCGCCATCCCTTCACACGGTCTCCAACGGCCCAAAGGATCTCGGGGGTAGCTCACCTCCCCGACCGAACCCCTACGTCGCACGCCGCGACTGGAATCACCACCCGTACCTAGAAAAAGGCCCAGTGATTCCCTACTTCAGAATATCCATATGGGGAAACACCCAAGGATATCTGGTCACGCAAGGTTCCACAATCGATGTCCCACAACCAAGGCTCTCTTACACACTCGAAATGTGAAGGAGTCGACACCATCGACTAGAGAAAAAGGTCCCACACCTTTTACCTTACCAACACAGGCTTACACCGACGCCTCGCGCCACCCTGGTAACAAATCAAACAAGGAGTCGGGAGAAAAGCATTTCACAGAAAAAGTCTAACAATTCTACTGCAAGAAGTAGAAGAGCCATAGAGTGTACCTATTATCACCTCATGCTCTGTAGAATCTTAGACATCCAAAGCTCGCGGCTGTCAGTGGTCCTAACTTTCAGCTCTCGAAGCCTGACGTGGACCGCCTAGTGGTGATGAGAAGACCTCGTAAAGCCATCCTCCACTACCATCTCCTCCCGCTCCTCTGCTAGCACCACCCCTCTGGGTGCTACTCCGATCACTGTGCTACGTTTGCCATGGTGGTGCACCTGCTACCTGCTCGATATTCTCAGTGTGCCTGGTCAGGCAGTCCCGTGCCAAGTGACCTCGCTCATCGCAAGAATAACACCGACTCTCTCCGGGCTGCACTGGTGCCCTCCGGCGCCACTGTGGTGTAAGACCACGCCCCTGAGTCCAGTTGTCAGAAAGCCACCTCCGTCGAGGTTCTGCTTGCTGACTCCCACTAGCTGCGGCAGACGTCTCGGCTCTGTCGAGCCTACTGCCACCACCGACTGTAGAATGTGACAGGAATCTTTCTGTCACAAGTGCCTGCTCTAGCACATCGACATATGTGGAAATGTCCAAGGGTACTATGACAGCACAAATCTCTCGACGAAGACCCTTCTCAAACTTCTGTGCTCAGAAGTTACCGTCATGGACCAAGTCCGGGTAAAAGTGTGCAAGGTCTGCAAAACTAGTCGCGTACTCGGCCACCGTCATCCCTCCCTATTGAAACTGCAGGAGCTCCTGAATCCGAATGGAGTGTAAGCAGGAGGGGGAAAACTCCTCATGAAACAACAACTGAAAGTCGCCCCACTAAAGCGAAGAATCGTCAAGAAACTGAGTCACCAGACTCCACCAACACCAAGATGCCCCACAGAAAAGGTTGGCGGGCAAAGCCACCATAAGATCTATCGGCGTCTGCACAAGCTTGAAAATGAGAACCACTGTCTCAAGACAAACCTTTGCTGCTTGAGGGTATGGCTCGCCACTGAACCTTAGTGGTCTCTGTCGCTGGAACTCACGGAGTGCGCTCAACCTGCGCTCAAGCTCAGTCTACTCTGCTGAAGCTGTCTGCTGCTCAACAGGTGGGGGTGCTGCTACCAGCCCACCCAGAGAAAGGGGCTCACATTATGGGTCCTGGACTGAGGCTCATATCTCACAGGTTCGTCGTCACGAACCAAATATGGTATCCTGGATGGCTGTTTTCGCGGAGACATCCTGAATATTATTAAGGAGTGCTGAATTCAGATGAGCATATATGTATATCACAACAACAACAATGATGGGGAGCTGACTCAAGAAGGACAGTCAAAGACTCAATCCTATGTGATGCACAAACCAATTTTCCCTCCAACGAGTGTCTTAGCATTCCGAGTTGATAAGCGGGTTATCAGGGTCCTGGTGAATAGATATGTTGGCCGCCACACCATCACTGGACTCCCTGGCCTGAGAGCCGCTCTCGAGACACGTTAAAACTATTGCCCTAAATTCCAACCAATTCCTTTTTAGGGACGTTCGCACAACGTCCCAAGGAACGAACCACCTCTTATACCACTTTTTCATGACCCGACCCTACCCGGGCTCGAGCCATAACTACCTCAAGCTCACCTACATAGGCCAGGGGCTGGCGACCAGCGCCGAAGGCACAACAACTCGGGGATGCCTTTGCCTAAGTACCTGTACACACACACACACATCACACTCAATGAAAAAGAACAAAGTAAAATAAAAGACAAGGAGAGTAAAGTGAAACTGCTATATATAAACCACAAAAAGTGCATCGACCTCTAATCAGTACAAAACAAGGGCTGAAAGTAAACTGGAAAGAAAAGGGGAAAAACATGCACCCAACCAGAAAAGTGCCACAACCCGACAACAGGTGAACAAAAAGTAAATAGTTGGAAGGGTCCCCCACCTGGAACCCGACTCCAACTACCGCACGTGGTCCACGCTCCTAAACTCCTAAGCTCCACTGAAGTCATGACCAACCTGTTTGTCGTCTGTAAGGGCACACCAAGTGCGGGCAAAGCCTAAGCAGGGGTGAGTATAAAAATACTCAGTAGGATACCCCGAAGGCTTGAGGGATCAACAAAGGAGGTACTGAAGGGTGAGCAGTAGATCGAACGAGGAAAGTAAAGAGGTACAACTGAGAGTGCAGTAAAGAGTACAGTAAAGAGTCCATCTCAACCCAACAAGAGGAAAGAAGGTAGACTCATACAGACACAAGGAGCTGGAAATGGTGAGAATATGAACTTCCCGTCGAGTCTTCTCTACCTATAGCAGGAGAGTAGACTCGTCCAACCACGAGAAGCTAGACACGGAAAGCACATGGCATACCCCGCCAGTCTTCACCTCTCCTGGAAGGAGAGTAACCAAACCCAGGAAGTGGGTACTAGAACAAGGTATATACATATACATATGCTCAACAAGAAGCCCGAACAAGGTCATAAGGGGATCTCCATCCCGTAGCTCATCCCAAGAAAGTGAGTAGCCAATAGTCCCAGAAGTAAACACCATCAATTCCCAAACATCCCATACGTATTCCCTGAACTACAAGTCAAGGGGATCAAATCACCGAACCTTGACACTATCCACTTTGGGCGGCACTGACTCGCCCGCATGGTTTTAGGTCGCATCTCAAGGATGCGTCTCGGTGGGGGAAAGTGCCCCTCATACTTGAGAGTTCTAGGTGAAGTCAAACCACACCTCGTCACTTTCACACAGTCGATTGGTCTGCTCAAAGTCAAATCTATCACATCACTGACCCGTACAAACGAGGGTCCCGTTCCGGTAGTCACAGAGTGAAGCCACAGACTAGCCTAGTAGAAAGGACTGAGTCTGAAATGTCAACGGGTGACCCACTGCCCTACCCTGCTGGAAGGTAGACCCGGAACAAGTCGACATACGACTCACTGCCCAGCCCTGTTAGAGGGTAGACCCGGAACAAGTCAATAGGTGACCCACTGCCCAGCCCTGCTGGAGGGCAGACCCAGAACAAGACGACAGACGACCCACTGCCCAGCTCTGCTAGAGGGTAGACCCTCAAGAGTCATTGGGTGAGCCACTGCCCAGTCTTTGCTGGAGGGTAAACCCTAGAAGTCAGTGAGCAACCCACTGCCCAGTCTCTACTGGAGGGTAAACCCGAAGAAGTCGAGGATCAACCCACTGCCCAGTCTCTACTGGAGGGTAAACCTAGAACTGCTCTAGCCATCCCTACTGGATGGTACAACACTGGTAAATAGAACTCGGAGTGGGTATCGTGCAACCACCCAACTCCAGCACAAAACCAAGGGAAACTACTCAACCCTGTTGGTCTAAACCATCGTGAACCAGAGGACCCTCTATGTCATGAGAGGTCAAAGGTACACAAAGCAGAACATGACACAAACATGGGGCCCACACAGCGTGTGGCCCAAAGTCAACCCCAACCAAGCGCACAAACATTCTCAGGTACCAACATTCACATGTACCTCCCAGCGGTCTCGTATACTCCCAGAGTATACCACGTCTCCATCCAAAAGGCTAACGTGCACACGACACCCAATGTCAATGCGAAGGTGTAATGTAATAACTCTAACCTTCCACCTCAATGGCTGAGGCACAACCAACCACATATCTTCAAGCATTTACATCACTCACATGGGAGTGCACGCGATCACACGCCATGGGTCCGCTACAAAAACAGTAGGACGAACCACCACCGGAGCACCTTACTTGCTTCCACATTTAATAAGATCGCGTAAGAGGATCCTCTCACCTGAAAAGATTATACCATTGTAATCCTCGTGAAAAAATACGTGAGATCAAATACTTACTCACCTCCAATGGATATCCGATAGAAAAGTCGCCAACACTGCCTTACGCCCGAACGACGTTCCGTGATCCCGAGCCTCGGTCCCAAAAACAGTCGGGCGCATTGCACCATTGCGATCCCCTCAGGAAAAAACGTTAAAAGGACTGCTCACTTGAGTGAAAGAGATATCCGGAGAAAAAGATGCATTCCGGTGCACCGCACAGGAGCGGTGCTTCATGGGATCCACATACCGGTCCCAAAACACAATGAACAGATTTCACCATTGTGATCCTCTCAAAAAAGTACACAAGTTTCACTAATCATTTGTCCGAAAAAGACACCCGATGATAAAGCTGGAAATCACCACCAACTCCCGAAACGGCCCTCGCAGAGCCCGCACCAGCGTGCAGAATTAGAGCGGGCAGATTGAACCATTATAATGCCCTCAGAAAAACACCCAAAAACGACTACTCGTACGCCTCGAATGGACGTCCGATGAAAAAGTTACAAAACACTGCTCACAGCCTAAAAGATGGGTCGTGGGGCCCATGTATCAACTCCGATTCCAATGCCCAAAACCACACTGGAAAACTCCAGCTCGACACCAGGGTCATAACGCCTCTGACAGCACTCAAAACGGACATCGGACGCATCTGCGCCGTCCAAAACAAGATCCCCCTGAAAAACGTCAATTCACTTAAAGATGCATCGCGCCTCCGAGGCCCCTCATTTTGGGAATTAAAAATTCCCAAAACCATATCAAAATTCTTGTATTAACTCAAGGAATGCATCGTCATAGATGGCCCAAGAATCTAACACTCGAGCTGCCTTTTAGAGGCGATTTAAATTTTTTCGAACCGAAAGGGGGTGGGCCGGGCCGATTCGGCCGGCCCACCCACTGCCTGAACTGGGCCGCGGTTCACTGCGTGGGCCGGCCCACATTGCCCGGACTAGCTGATCCGGTCCGGCTGTTTCCCCACAGGACCCGCGAAGTGCGGGTCCCTTGTCTGCTGGCCGGGGTCACGAAGACCCCGGGTCTTCGTCCCGCGACGACCTACCAAAGCCGGTCCTCCTCCTCCCCCATGCTCCATGAAACTTACACCCCTCCTAGGATAAACGACATGTTCCGGACTCAACGGTGCCCTCAGTTTTCCAATCCGAGCTGCCGTTTAAGAGGTACTTGAGTTAATCCATTAAACTAATAAATTAAATAATTTATTTATTCGTTTAACGTTCTGGTACCGGGCGAGGGGTCCAAACGTCCCACACCGACATGTTTTATGTCATTCCTAAGGTAAACACCCCATTTAGGACCCATCCGTAGACTCCGATCTCTACTCTAAAGCACCGTTTAGGAGTTATCCCATTTATTTGGCGTTTCCAGTGTAAATGCACTGAAAATTTAATTCCGGCCACTCCGGGGCTCGGAATCGCACGCCGTCTGAGGGCGCTGCTTTGGAATAATATCAAGAATGTTCCAAAGTCTTTTGTAGCAAAAACCGGGTTCTTACAAAGAATTCCCTTACCTCAGGCTTGTCTTACTTAAAACTTGTTTAAACTTCCTATATAATGGTTAAAAGAGTGTTATTAGTATTTTAATGAAATATGTTCATATTTATAACTTCTTATATGATCATTTCATAACCTCATTTCACCCCTTAATTGTTAGAATTTTGTTCCTTGCACTGTTTTGGGTGAGTTCCTTACATGATTTCCATGATCAGTTCATGATGGATGTTCTTTTTGATTGGAAGTGAAACTCCAGAATTGGAATGGAAATGTATTTACATATATCTAGTACCATAATTTATACCATTTATCTTTTTGATGTTTTATATGAGGATGATTCATAAGTTAAAACATTAATGATATCCGTTTAGATCATTTTAGTGGTTCTTTGTTAATAACAACCTCATTTTGTCTTATAAATTAAAACCATGAGTACAAAAGAATTCGATAACTATGGATGAGACATAATACATATATTATAACCTGGTTCAACCATAGAAATGGTTTCATGACCAGACTTGAAAGAGTTAATGAAAATTGAAATCACATCGTCCATGATGTCGGTAATTCAACACATCATGGACAATGTTTTTATTCCTTGAATAAGTGGGAGAGGAGAAGAAGATGATGATGAATTTTCCATGAACATGAGAAAATACAGAATATACATGATTTTTGGATCTTTCATACCTCTTGGGTAATAGGTGATGAGGAAAGAATAATAAAATAAAGGAACTCAAAATAAAAGAATAATTGAAAAATCCCTTACAAAAATTCAACTGCCTAACAACTATGCAACTTGGTTTTAGAAAATATTAAAAAGAGAGGGGACAAGGGTCACCCATCCAGAAATGAATCATAATACAGAATAGATCAAGAATAAAAAGGAAATAAGAACATTTTATGTAAATTTGAAAGTTATACTACATTAAAGAGAACTTGAATGGAAAAAGAAAGAAATTGAGAATTTTCTTACCTTGTAGAGTAACTCTTAGAACTTGAAGGTTGGGACCTTGGGGGCTTTAGGAAACCTTGATAGGGATAATAGGGAGGTAAAGAGGACAAATATTTGTTTTTGAGGAATTTTAAATGATGTTAATGAAGGAATGGGTTGGTATTTATAGCAAAATTGAGGGATTATCTTAATAATTTCCAAGGGACACCTCATTAGTGGTATTTGCAAAACCATGGGCTTGCCCATGGTATTTTCACATGGTATAATCCACTTGGACACATCATAACTTATTTTACTGTACAAAAGTAGACCATATTTATTACTTCATTATTACATTATTAATGATGTCATTAACACACCAAAACTCAAAGCTGTATTTTTTACTATTCACCAAAAAATCAACTATTTCAGAAAAATCCCCAAAATTCACCCTAACCATTTATCGATGTGTAGAATTCAAAAATGAAGTCCATTTTTTAAAAATAATTTTCTAATAATTTTTAATTTAATTTTTAAATAAAATCATACTTAATTCAAAAAAAATTATTTAAAAACTATAACTGCTTTTATATCACATTGAAAAATTAATCAAGATGTCATTATCTTAAAGTCTTAAGAAAATAAAATAATAATACAATTTACTATTCATTAGGGTCATAAACTATTAATATTACTATTCATAAGGGTATGCTACTATTCACAAAAAAAAAGTAGATTTCAATAGAATATAAATAACATTCTGAACACAATTGTAGATGGTCATTTTTCGAAATTCAAAACATAGAAGCAGTAAAATTGTGTTTAAAGGATACTTATAAATATCTACTTTAAAAAAATCAAGCATTTATTTTTAGAAAATCTTGGGGTGTTACAATGTTCTTATTTCCATTTTATTACATACCTCTACTATATTATGAGTATTTTATGAATGGGTGACTCTTGTACCCTCTCTTTTTAATATTTTCTAAAACCATGTTGCATGGTCGTTATACAGCAGAATTTTCCTCTCAAAATCTCTCTCTTTTTCTCAAGAAATTATTTTATTTTATTTATGTGAATACCCAAACCTATTTAATTTCTAGGGGTATTCATCAAGACATAAAAATGATTTATTTGATTCTGGAATTGACATTCATAAAACCCTCATTCCCTTTCCATGGGTTATAAATGACATAATGATCATGTTTTATAGCATTTTTTAAAACGCCATGATTTTGATATGAAACTCATTTCTTTTATTCTCTTTGGGTTATTTATAAAATGTTTTATTATGATCTATGTGGCTCACATGAATATAAAGACATATCAAGGGTGTGCCCTGATAGCATTCCAATGCATTGTGTAAAGAAATTAATCTCTAAAGATGACAAGTTTTATGATACCTTGGTGAATAACCATGGTAATTTTTATGACACCTTGGGGATGGACCTTGGTGATATTCTTATGAATGTATAAATTAAATGTTGTAGCCACATTTGAAAGTTATGATTCATGTTATTTTTATTTTGATATTTCATATAATTTGTAATTCTAACTCAAACTGACAGAATTAATTAAACCCTTATAAAATAAGTCTGAAAATAAATCCCTTACAAAATCTTAAAATTAAAACTTGAAAATAAATAAAGGATGAATTATAAAATAAATTTTAAAATATGATTATATACATAAAGCACATATCATTTTAAATAAATGATCTCATACTAACGATCAAGATTTCCTTAAAACTTTAGCAGTATATTCCTTTACACCAAAACAGATTTAAAAATAATTTTGATAATGTAAATATAAACTTGAAAGATTTAATTGAAGAAATCCCTTACAAAAATCATGGAAAATTCCCCCCTTAAAATTTCTTCTTCCTATTTAAATTGAAATATCCCTCATAAAAACTCCCATAAGTGTAAAATAGAAAATACTGAAACTACTCTCAATGAAAAATTGTGAAACTACTCTCGATGACTCCCCCTTTCCATCCCTCTGCAACAGGCACTGCTTATATAGCTATTTCAAAATAATGCTGATAAAGTAAAAAATATTTATCATACTTATCATATCCCAAATACAGTCATAGAATAAACTGTTTAGAAATTGACAAACCGGACTAAATTCAAAGAATGCAAAGTAGTTCAATTAATAAAACTTGACTTTTTTTTATATACTAGAAAAAAATACCAAAATGAATGCAACTGATAACAACTTGATTGTAGTAGATAGGAAGTTTTAAATAGACTGATAATAGGACCACTGATTCGATTTCAATTGTCAAAATATCTTCAAGACGCATCAGACCAGAGCCACACACATATCAATCCAAAACAAAGTTGTTGACAAAAAAATACGAGTATCAACATTCGATCTTAAGCACCACAAAAACCAAAAAATAAAAACTGAGTGATATCCAGTAAAAAGATAAATCAAATCTAGAATGAGATTCGGTTGTACAAAAAATTAATAAATAAAACCTACTTGTGATACGGGATAGATTTCCAAATCCATGGGTCATTTTCTCCAAAATCTTGTTCGGATCCTCTACACATCGCATATTTGGACTCGGAACTATCTACTACGTGCTCACCCTAAATGATTCAAACCCTCAGCTAGACTCTATCTCAGTGCTCGCCTTCCTCCTATGCTAGCACTGGTCTCATCCTGTAACTCCACCTCACCTCTCAAAAATAAATGAACCAACCCTGAACTCTATTACGGAAGACGAAGATGATCTCAACCTCACTCGACTTGATCCACTCCTCGTTGTCGAAAGTCGAAGTCTCCCAAGACCTGAATCGAAGAAACCCTCATGATGCCTCTTGATTTCACGAACCTCTGAAACCTGAAAAAAAAACCTTCATTTTTTTTAATTTGATTTATCATAATTTTTTTAAACTAATCATTTATTATTATTTTTATCATCTTATATATATAAAATCATTTATAATTCTATTATATAATATTTTCAAGTTAAATTTTAAATGTAAACTATTTTCTATGAATCATAAGTTTGTTTTTTAAGGAATTATATATATATATATATTAAAATAAAATCACATATATATATTTTTATAGTTATCTTAATATCATTTACATTAATGAAGTTACCTTGTAATTAATCTTATATAATAATTACTTTTACATGTTTTAAACATAACTTTATCAATAAATATAAAATATTAATAATACATTTTTTTACTTATATTAGATTAAGATAACACTACTTAAAATATTTGATATTTTTAATATTACCACATATAATACTTTAAAATAATAATTTTAAATTTCATCTATAATCTCAATATCTAATTAAAATAAAATTATAATTTTATAATAGTATTAGTTTTATACTATATTCAAAATTTTATATAATTCAAAACTAATATACATACATACATACAAATATATATATATATATATATATCATATTTTGAAAAAAAAACAAATTAAATATTTTCATATATTAATACAATTATCATTTAAAATATTCTATTAAATAAATTTTTTGATAAAAATAAATTCTATTTAATAAAAATAGTTATTTTTAAATATTCTTTAAACAAAGTAAAATTATATTTTATTTTAAAATAAATTTGAAAAGTATACTTATAATTAAATAAAACAATTAATTTTAATTATTATTTTAAAGAAAATCGTCTTAAAAAATGTGTAAATTATAAATAAATACATTTAATACAACATTTTCATAATAAAACTAGGTTTAGAATTTATGGTCTATTACATTATTCACGACCTGAAAAATCTACTTCTTTTATTTATGGATCTCTTTCCTCTCAATAACTTTTTATTATGTTTTATAATATAAGCACATAGAGTTAATTAATTTCATGAGAAAATCACACATCATGCATAAATTTGGATTAGTTAAACTATGAAAATAATGTGATATACACATTTAAGAATAGTTTTGCTTAATAAAATATATGTTCAACTGAAGAAAATTTGATAAATAGACTTTTTGGACCCAAATTTTACTTTTCAGAAATGATATAATTATTATAATAAATTAAAGTATTATGAATAATGATTGTTTTAATGAAATAGTGTGATTAAAACACCCTCTTTTAAATGTAAATGATAAAATAATTTTATTTTTTTAAATGTGAGAAATTTCACTATGCAATTTACTTTTCATATTCCATCCACTATTATTTTTAACAACGAAATATTTTTATACATAAAAAGTTAAATTTCTCATACTTAAGAGAATAATTATGGTAATATAAACTTCATTTTTGAATTTTAAATGTCAAAATTAATCTTGGCTGAATTTTTAGAAATTTTCTAAGAAGTTTCAATTTTTTAGTATTTTATGAATAGTGGTTTTTTTGAAGAATAGTGTTTTTTGATGAATAGTAAAGAAATATTTTTTTATTATATAACATTTTCTGTGAAATGATTTTCAAAAATCGGACATACATGGTTGTAATCAAGGTGAAAATGTGGTTTAATAAGATCAAAATAAATTTTTAGTGAAAAGTAACTTTACCCTTTGAAATAATATTTTTACCCTAAAAAAGTTATATAATAAAAAAATATTTTTTTACTATTCATCAAAAACACTATTCATCAAATACTAAAAAAATGAAACTTCTTAGAAAACTTCTAAAAATTCATCCTTGGTTAATTTTGACATTTGAAATTCAAAAATGAAGATTATATTACCATAATAATTCTATAAGTATGTGAAATTTAACTTTTTATGTATAAAAATCTTTAGTTATTAAAAATAATAGCAGGAAGAAAATGCATAGTTAAATTGCATTGTGAAATTTCTAACACTTAAAATAATAAAATTATTTTATCATTTACATTTAAAAGGGGGTGTTTTAATCATGTTATTTCAATAAAACAATCATTATTCATAATACCTTAATTGATTATAATAATTATATCTTATTTGAAAAGTATAATTTGGGTACGAAAAGTCTATTTATCAAATTTTCCTCAGTTGAACATATATTTTATTAAGAAAAACTATTCTTAAATGTGTATATCACATTATT
The DNA here is from genome assembly GCA_963277665.1 of Viscum album. Lineage (NCBI taxonomy): Eukaryota > Viridiplantae > Streptophyta > Magnoliopsida > Santalales > Viscaceae > Viscum > Viscum album. Next base: position 255,120,341 of record OY728156.1, on the reverse strand, counting down.
TTTCAAAGTTTTACTAATCCAAATTTATGCATGATGTATGATGTTCTCATGAAATTAAGTCACTCTATGTGATTCTATTCTAAAACATAATAAAAAGTTATTGGGAGGAAAGAGAACCATAAAAAAAAAGTACATTTTTTCAGGTCATTATAGTTACAAAAGAAGTTAGAGGTTGTGAATAATGAAATGTTTCCTGATTTCAATATTGATAAAAAATGTGTACTAAAATTTCATACAAGACTATGTGTTCCATCTATTCTAGAAATAAAGAAAGAACTGGTGGATGAAGCTCAAAGTTCTACATTCTCTATACATCCTGAAAGCACTAAAATTTATAGGGACCTTCATGATCATTATTGGTGGGATAACATGAAAAGAGAGATTGTTGACTACACTACAAGATTCTTGGTGTGTCAACAGGTGAAGGAAAAGCAACAACTTTCTAAATGGGTATTGCAACCACTACTCATACCAACATGGAAGTGGAATAATATCACTATGGATTTTGTCACTGGTCTCCCAAAAAAATCTAAAGGAAACAATATGATAGGTGTGTTATGTTATATTGTACAAAATAAAACCATATCTATTTAAGAATGAAGTTAATATAAAAGGAAATGGGGCCATCTAGATTAGACTGTTATATGATCGTTGGTCAATTATGACCATTGGTCAATATGATCATTGAAAACTATACTCTTGGTAATAATTTTAATGTTATAATTAGTTCTTATAAATAGAAATGACAAAGGATGATTAATGCAGAAAGGAGAAGCAATGACCTCAACCAGTAGAGTCGTGTCGTAAGAAGCTCATTTGTCAAAACTTGGTAGGGAGGTATCATCACTCGGGTTTTCCTTGACCAAGCTCAATTAAATCTTCAATAAGTAAAACTTGGACAAAATTTCCTACAGGAGTAGTTCAAGTTAGTGGAAATAACCAATTGGACAATGTTAGCTGAGTCACTCCATGAATCTATCACTATTGCACACCTTACCCTTAGGTCATATGCAGGTGTTATAAGGGGTAATGTGTCCAGGACATAGTTAATTAAAATGTAATTACATTGTATAAATAAAATTTATATTCCATCAATTTCGTTTTAATAATAGTTTTGCTTAAATATGAAAAATTTGATAAATTAACTTTTCAGACCCAAATTGCACGTTTCAGAAAAGATATAAATTTTTATAATAAACTAAGGTACTATGAATAATAATTATTTTAATGAAATATTATGATAAAAACGCATTTATTTAAATAGAAATGATAAATAATTTTATTATGACCTTGAGAATTTTTAAGTGTCGTAAATTTTACTATACATATTCAACTAGCTATTTTTTTAATAAATAAGGATTTTTTTTAGTTAAAAGTTAAAATTCTAAAATTTTGATAATTATTATGACCAAATAAATATAATTTTTTAAATAAACATGTCAAATTTAGCTTAGGTTGAATTTATGAGGATTTTCTAAAATGTTTTATTTTTTTGTGAATAGTAAAAATACAATTTTGGGTTTTCTGTATGTTTAATGGCTTCATAATTATGTCATAATGATATAGTAATTAGTTAACCACAATCTAAGACTTGAAATGTGTTATTTATTAATATAAAGTATTTAAATAGATTTTAATCTCTTTTCAAACCTTTAAGTTACTTTCCAAAGTCTAAAATGGAAACTTTAATATTAAAAATCTTATTTTGTGAAAACTTTGTTTTTCCTTGCCAAAAGAAGTAATATAATATGTTGTTCGATTATTGTGGACTAAAATACCTTAAAATATGTCCCAAATATCCAAATATATGGGAAAAATCCATGGGATAGCCCATGGTTTTGCATTTTTCATAACCAAGATTTCAAAGGCCTGTATTTGGAAAATTATTAAACAAATCCTCCATTTTTGCTATAAATACCCTCCCATTTATCCATTTTCTTTCACTCACAGTACATCACCCATGAATATATGGTAATTTTACCTCCCAATTAGTCCCCCAAGGTGTCCTCAAGCCCCCCAAATCTCAATCCTCTTGTTTTAGAAGTAAATCTTCAAGGTAAAGGAATTATCCTTCTTTTCTCTTCGATTTAAGAAACTCTTTTCATATATGTATTCTAAATGCTATGGTTACTCTACTCAATTAACCTTCTATCCATACTATTACTGTCAAATTATGCCTTATTAATGTTATACCCTTTTCCCCTTTTATTTTACCCTTTTTCAAAACCACGTTTTATACTCATTTGCCGAATTTACTTTTCAAAATTTCCCTCCTCTCCTCAAGAAATTCTCTTTTAATTTATTTTTGTGAATACCCAAGTCTCTATATTTTCCAAGGGTATTCAACTAAATATCAAAATTATTTATTTGATTCTGGGATTAACATACATGAAACACACATTCCCTTTTCCTAGGAAGAAAATAACTTAATGATCATGTTTTTAAGAACTTTTGAAATTCCATGATTTTGATATGAAACCCGATTCTTTTATTCTCCACAGGTTATTTATAGAATGTTTGATTATGATCTGTTTGGATCATATGAAACTAGTACATATTAATGGCGCACCCTGATAGCGCTTCAATGCATTAGCTAAAAAATTTATTCTCTAGAGATGACATGTTTTACAATACCTTGGTGAATAACATTGGTAATTTTCATTTATGACAAATTGGTGATTAACCTTGGTGATATTCTTATGAATATCTAAATTAAATATTCTACACATTTCCATGTTATGACTCGTGTTCTTTTTATTATGATATGAATCTTTTTTCATTGTTCATGCCACAATGATATTCCTCACGAATATATGTAAATTGTTTCCCTTATTGGGTCATATGATCACCCCTTTCCTTTGATGTATGTACTCAGGTTATGAGATTCAGTAAATGTATTTAGGATGAACCTATGAAGAAGTATTTCAAGAGGATAGAAGAATGTTTTATGTTTTCATGTATTATGTTCCAAATTTCCAAGAAAGTAAACTTTAAAAGAACCTTTATTTTTTACTATGTAATGAAAAATTTACGTAATAAAAAGGTGGGATGTCATAGCGATGGTGGTTGAATCGCAGTACACGGCGGGACAACACCCCGGTGAACAACCGGCGGGATCGGGCCTGGCGGCTATAAGGCACAACTAAGGGTCTCGGCCGGAGGGGTCTATCACGAAGGAGTCGGAGTCAGCGACTGGGGCGTGGGTTGCTCAAAAGAGGGCGGCCAAGGGCAGCAGGCGGTCTTTCAGGGAAGATCCGCAGAGGCTGACAAACAAGGAGACAAAGGGGGGCTTAGTTTTTTTTAAACAAATTAATATTTTGACTAAAAATTTCCACACCCAATAATTTTCCCACTGGTATCTTAGTCCAGCCCACTAACATTCAAAAATATACAGCCTATTGAATAGAATATAGAAAAAATTAATAATAATTATTGTTTAAAAATTATTATTAAAAATCACATTGGTGGAAAAATATTTGGTAGTTGTAATCACTATTCTGACGACCAGAATCCCATCGATGATCAGATTCACCGAAAAAAACTTTGGGTTATAATAACATATATATTAAAATTATATTCTTTTCATAATTAACCAGTAAAAATTGATATCAAACCACATTAAAAAAATTGGATGGTTGTAGACTGACCATCCAGTGTCGGATTGAAACACTGTTTGCGGTGTTGAGACCAGAATGACACCCTATTCAAAATTTAATTCAAATTTAAATTTTTCTTGACTTAAAATCTTCACGTGTCCCTCTGATACCAGTTGAATGTACCGGGGTGCACAACGGAATTCTGTGGGCTAGAGATTTAATATTTTTCACCAATGATCGACTTAACAATGTCATCATCAGTGATACACTACCCCGTTATAAGCCCAAGGATCACTCATAAAAAAAATAATCACAAAAACTTAAACCATAAATACCTGGTTGAAAACAAAACCACACTCGACATCTACTTGTCATCGGAAATCACTGCACAAAGAATCTAAATTTGAATTCATCTAGATCATCTACATGTGCTTCAAAAATCTGTAAGAGCATCGATCGTCGAATTCTAGGTGCTAGCGCAGAGATCCGACGATGCCTTTGATGTTCCAACGATCACTGTATTAACGTACCTTCGATGCATGAGGGATAGCTCGATTTGATCACTTAGATCCATAGTTTATCTATCTAGAAAGTGGGATAACAGAGAGAATATCTCAAGAGCTTTCCATGAATAGTTTTTTCGAGAGTCTCTTCTCACTCTATTTATAATGTGTTATGAAATTACCTGGAAATGGATCCCCAATCCCATAATATTTAACACTATATAAATGATATATTATGACTCTTGTATTGAGTTATAAATATCATTTATATTTTTATCATTTTCTTATAATATAATAAATGTATTATGTGATAAAACCTAATCCATTAACTCGACTTGTCATTCTCACAAATATTAAATAAACCTTGAATATTTTAAATTAATATCTGTTCATATAATTTTTTCCATATATTTACTTTAAAACTTGTAAATACATATAATAAATAAATTCAATGACAATTATTCTTAACTTCAATAATATAAATTTATTTATTCCTTTAGTGGTCATACATTCTTGGAGAAATCTCATACCCCAGTGTTAGGTCCCACCATGTCTTATATACATATTCACCTAAATAGAGAAGATTCTTGAATACGCTATTGTGTGTGACCCTTTAGGCCCTTATCTTGATAACAGTGAATAGTATTCAAAGAACAAAAGTGGATTTGAGAAACCTATAAAAGTCACTAAAGAGATTAGGAGTAGTCATAACAATGAAAACCAACCTACGATACGCATCATGTAATATAATCTATGTCTAAATATATCTCATAAAGCATAACACACATGCATGTCATTGTCTTTTCTTACTTTATTATTTGTTGATCTAACTGGCCATATTTACCTTGAACTACCATGGCCACCGATTTATCAATATACTATCATACTGATCAACCAGGCTCAGGATATATTACTTCCTCAACTCGGAAGCGATAAATTCTTTCTTGATTATTCAACTATTTTCATGCCACCAATGATGCACCCAACACAAGCTACCTCATCATGATTTCATTATCATGGTTTTTGTCTTGAATCAAAGTACGTGATCAAATTACATGATAATAATGATCTCAAGTCAGGAGACCAATACATATGTCTATAGAATGTTTGACATTCCCCAAAGGTTCGCTTGAATCTTATTTCTACCAACGTTCTTGATGATAAATGGTTTATCAGCACTTTTGGTGATTGTCAATGAAATATTTCCAAGGTCTCTTTGATTGTGGCTCGAGGGAAGAAGCAGTCAGGTTTTTAATGGACTAGATATTTTATTTCTTGTGATACTGCTTGTGTTATTGAGTGTAGTATTTTGTTCAAGTTGTGGCATAAGAGGATCATTCACATCAGTGATAAAGGGATTGGTTGTTTGGATAAGATAAATCTTCTTCTAGATTTGAAAGAGTGTCAAATTGGACACATATGATCATTGCATGGCTAGAAAACATAGCAGAGTGAGTTTCAGCATTCATCCTTCACACAGGAAGTCAGAGGTACTTGAATTATTACATTCTAAAATTTGTGGTCCTTTGAAATATAATACCTTTAGTGGTGGTCTTTATTTTGTGACATTTATTGATGACTACTCACAAAAGCTCTGGGATTATGTTTTGAATGCCAAAAGTCAGATGCTCAGTGTTTTTAAGAAATTTCATGTTTCTGCTGAGAGGGAATCATGCAAGAAATTAAAATGTATTTGCACAAAAAATGGGGGAGAGTATTGTGGTCTCTTTGAATAGTATTATAGGCAGGAAGGTATTCAAAATTAGAAGATGTCGCCCAAGACACCTCAGTTGAATGGTGTAGCAGAGCGGATGAACAAGACTTTGTTGGAAAGAGTTCGTTGTTTTCCTTCAGAAGCAAAGTTTCCTGGACATTTTTGGGGTGAGGATTTACTTACTGATGTTTATATTATCAATTTATCATTTGTTCTTTCTTTGCAGATAGACACTCCTGACAAGTTTTGGTATGGCAAATCGATCAGGTATGATCACTTGCATGTTTTTGGTTGTAAGGATTTTGTTCATGTGCCTAGAGATGAGAGATCCAAGGTGGATGTTAAGACACTCTAGTGTATTTTTATTGGGTATAGATATGATGATTTTGGGTATAGGTTATATGATACTTATTTGAATAAACTTGTCTGAAGCTGTGATGCAGTATTTGAGGAGGATCAGACTATTGCAGACATTGATAAGGGAGAAAAATATGCTTCACCAACTTCTGATGGTTTTTTCAGTCTTGAGGCAGGTTCTGATTTACATTTACTTCATATTGTTGATTCTGATGATCATGTTGATGTACAGAATGATTCTCATGGTGAACAGGTTGGAGTTGATGTTTCTGATGCACCTTTTGTTTCTGATGATTTGGTTCCAGGGTTTATTAATGAACCCACAGTTCCACTATAGAGGTCATCTCGACATCGCACCATTTCTACTCGGTATTCACCGGATGAGTATGTGCTCCTCGATGAAAGGGGAGAACCACAATCATTTGATGAGGCAATGAAGAGTGAACAAGACATATGGGTTGCGACAATAAATGATGAGACGACATCATTGCATGACAACCATACTTTTGATCTAGTGAAGTTACCGATAGGGAAGAGAGATTTTCAAAATTGGTGGATTTATCGGATTAAGAATGAAGAATCCAGTTCTGTTCCATGATATAAGGAAAGATTAGTTGTTAAAATCTTCCGTCAAAAGAAATGTTTTGATTTTTCTGAGATATTCTCACCTGTTGTAAAAATTTCTTCCCTTTGGTTCCTTGGTTTGGCTGCTAGTTTGGATCTGCAGATTGAGAAGATGGATGTGAAGACAGCTTTCCTCCATGGAAATTTAAGAGGAGGAGATTTATATGGATCATCCACAGGGTTTTATTGAAACAGGTAAAGAAACTCATGTCTGCAGGTTGAAGAAGAGTTTGTATGGTTTGAAGCAAGCTCTGAGGAAGTGGTATAAGAAATTTGAATCTGTCATTTCTTGTCAGGGTTTCAGGAAGACATCTTCTGATCATTGTGTTTTTATTTAGAGATTTACTGATTATGATTTTATTATATCATTGCTTTATGTTGATGATATTTTCATTGTTGTCCATGATACTTCTAGAATTGACAGATTGAAGAAGGATCTTTGTCATTATTTTGCGATGAAAGACTTGGGGCCAGCACGAAAGATTCTTGGCCTGATGATCTTTCGTGACATAAAGGCCAAGAAATTGTGGTTATCTCAGGAGAGATACATTGAGAAGGTTCTTCAGAGATTTTCTATGGATAGAGGGAAAGTGGTTAGTAATTCTCTTGCTTTACATTTTAATCTCAATACCAGTCAGTCACCTTTTACTGATGAAGAGAAAGATGAGATGTAGCACATACCTTATTCATCTGTCGTTGGATATTTAATGTATGAAATGGTATGTACTAGACCCGATATAGCTCATGCAGTTGGTGTGGTCAGTCATTTTCTATCAAATCCAGGAAAAGAGTATTGGAGAGCAGTGAAGTACACATTTTTATCTTCCTGGTACTCTTGATCTAAGATTGTGTTTTGGAAAAGGGGAACCTATGCTTTGTGCCTTTACAGATTCAGATATGGCATGAGATATTGATTCGAGGAAGTATACCTTAGGCTATTTGATCACTTTTACAGGGGGAGATATATCTTGGAAATCTAGATTGCAGAGATGTGTTGCTTTACCTACCATAGAGTCAGAGTTTATTGCAGCTACTGAGGCGTACAAATAATTGTTGTGGATGAAAACTTTTATTTGAGAGCTCAGTTTAAATCAAGACAGGTATGTTTTATTTTGTGATAGTCAGAGTGCTATTTGTTTGAAAAGAATTTCACTTTTCATGGAAGGTCGAAACATATCGATGTTCGATATCATTGGATCTGAAACGCCCTTGATTCGAGACAGTTAGAGTTTGAGAAGATCCACACTAATGACAACGGGTCAGACAAGTTGACCAAGAGTTTTCTTAGAGGAAAATTTGAGACGTGCTGACTGATTTCACGGTTGGTAGTGATCCACATTTGAGTCGGATGGGGGGTTTGTTGGGTGCCTTCCCTAATTGGTGCACCATGCAATGCCTCCCCAATTGGAGAACCACACAATTTCTCTATTAATGAGGTGTTTTTAATGTAGGTCAAGACCGCATGAATTAATTCACACAATTACACATTGACGCAGGTAATTTGATGGATCTTGTGGGACTGGAAATGATTTTATGTTGAATGTCTAAATAACGCGTCTATTTTATATATTTATTTGCTTAATTTTTTTAAGAAATTAAAATTGTAGTTAAGTTCTAATTTGAAAACATACATAAAAATATGGATTCTAAAACAACATTTAATTTGTTCAATAATTATATATATATATATTTATATATATAATGTGCAACACTGAAATAAATCAACGTTGCTGCCTTTTCGTATCACAACTCAACCTCACGCTCACTTTGTGTTTGACATGTATGTCGCTCTGGTGTACTAGCTACAGGAGCGTGTTCCTCCTCATGTAGTGTCTTGACCTCAACAGAGGACACATACGACTATGGTGTTGATGTTGTTGTGCACTGCTCTGCTGATGCTAGCAGCTCAATATGTTGTGTTAAGGGTGCCTCCCTATATTACTGAGTAGAGGACCAAAAAAAATCATATGTAGAGTCATGTTTCCATGATTGTGGAGGCGTTATAGGATCCCCCAAAGATAATGAAAATGGTATAGAGATATCAAATAAGTCGTCACATGAGGGAGTGTCGTATGGGGTCTGTAGAAGCTGTGATATTAGCCAGGCCCCACGTCATCGGAGGTCCAAAGATGTCAATCGTAGAATCCTCTGTCTAATGCACATGATTTTCTCATAGACGACCGATTCAACATTGGGTTACGCTGTATAAGGATAACATCAAAACTATGTTTGACGATGTAAAATTGATTAAAAATGTTGGGTTGATAAATTGTATGTTAAAAATTAAAATGTAGGGTTCTTCATAAAAGTTAGGTTTCCCATCCTATTGCTTAGTCCAAACGTATTGTTCCAAGAGTATTTTTCTTTAACAAAATTTTGGTTCACAAACCTAACATTTACCTTAAATGTAGGGAGATGAATAGTGATTCCAGACGTCTTCAAAAAATCCAGAATACTCAAGAAAATTAAACTTCACCTGAATTAAAACTTAAATAACTTTCAAAATCCCACGGAAAATAAATATTCCAATAAATATAATCCTGAAATCCACTTACAAAAACTTCATTAGTAAAACAAATAAGGGTATTTGTAGGAATCAAAATCAATGAGAAATTAATGAAATTGTTGGATCAACATTTGCCCAACAATATCCCCCTTTTTGATGATCACAAAACCCATATAATATATTCATAAAAACATAAACACAAAATAGGATTTAATTATTAATTAAATAAATATATATTAAATAAAAAAATTTCTTTATCCAAATTTCTCATTAGAAGGATAAAAAAAATTAATTTTAAGGATTTGAAAAATAGGCGTGGTTATTAAAATTACTTTCAAGAATGGTAAACAAATTCAAATATGCAAGGATTATTAAAATAATAATATAATATTGTGTTTATCCAAAATTTATCCCCCATTTTATGATATAAAAAAGAAAGTATAAAAATAGAATAAAAAACATTCAATATAGCACAAAACTGTAAGTGAATTTTTATGTTTGGCCATAGATAAATGTATCCTAAAATCGAATAGGCTCGGAAATATAAAACTATAATAAATAGTAAATCGAAAAAGAAAGATAAAAGATTAAAAAAAATTTTTTTTAGTTTTTTCAAATTACAAAATTATTCTGGCATAAGGAGTTTGGGTTGGCTAAGGTGCAGGTTGGTAAGAGGGATCAGTGATAGGTTTATCATTAGAAGAGTTTGTGGTTAGGGAATCATGAATAATCTGATGAACTACCTTCATATCCTCTATGAACAACATAAAATTTTGATTCATTAGCCCAAACCATTACTTAATCAACATTTTGGACTCCTGACTAAACATATTTTCTCATCATTTCACCCAACTGATTGACCAAAATCTTAACACTAGGTTCGACAGAAGTTAACCTCTTAACTAAGACTTTTTTATTTTCCAAGAGAGCCTATAGAGGAATACCATCACACTATAATCTTTGAATCATATCATCTATGATTGTAAAAATATCTATAAGAGACTCCAACCTTATTATCATATCTAGAGATATTGTTGTAGTCTAGGTAGAAGCTGTTCCTTGGATTGAAATGACTATAACTGATTCAAAATGAATTCCCAAATACTTTTCAAATCTCCAATATTAGATTTTGAAACTGATTCTCCTATTATTTTTTCAATATAATCAATCATATCCCTCTTAAAAGAACCAAAACCTCTTCTTGAGATTCAAATTTCTTTTAAACATTATAACTCAGCTTGGAGAGATTCAAACTTTTTTCTAGGAATAGAAGAACTTCTTAAGACCTTAACTACCTATTGAGAACTCTAAATTTATATGTTTAATATCACAACTTCATCTTTGACTTCATTAAATTTAGAAATCATGCCCATAGTAAATGAGTGGGTCCTATACTCATAAAAATCATCAAAAGAATATGATGATTCTATTTCAAGTCTTTTGGATGGTTTACTAACTTCAAAGAAATCAAGTGACTGCACTTATATCTCTTCATTATATGGAGATGATAATTCTCCAAGAACTTTAGTCTTTTCATGATCCCCCTCTCCAGTTATCCTTTATAAGGATTCATTAATAAGTGAAATGTATGATCTCTAACCCGCTTAGTTGTTTTAGTTATAGGAGTTCTCACTTGCTCCTCAAAATTATCTTTCTCAATATCATGATCCTCATCATGAGTAACCTACTCATCTTTCTCTTCAAAAACTTCCTCAATTATTATTTCAACTGAAACTACTACACTGACTTCATCTCTTCTTTATTCACAAACCAGAATAACTTCCTCTTGTACTCTTTCTTCACCAAAAAGGGTTGATCTACCTCTCCAACCACAAGATCTATAACCTATTAAATAGGTTCTTCCCTTCTTATTTGCTTGAGAATAAGCACATCACCACTATCTTCACTAGATGGCTCTTTATAGAATTTGGGGAATTAATGAACTCTCCCTACTAGAAATGAAAAACGGGCCCACGACCCATGGGATTTACGAATATGGGGCAAATACAGAGTGGGGTGGGCCAATTTTTTTAACTTTTTAGACTGTGGGCCTATGAGAGCTAATCCGACATGGGTGTGGGCTTAGGCGGGTAAGCCCGTGCAAGAGCGGGCTAGCCCGTGAGCCCATTTTTTAAGTAAAATATTTTACAAGATAATATTTTTTACATATTAATTAACTTAAAAATAAAATTTATTGGTTGCTTTTAAATAACACCAAGGTCCATTAATTAAATGTGATTTTTTAAGATCCACCATCAATATGGGACCATAGTCATATATCTAGTGTTCCTATCTTGAATCATGTGGATCCGTGTGTTTCAACTTTTTTTAAAAAAAATTATACAATTTATTCTTATATATAAATTGCTTGGGAAGGGAAGATGGCTTGGGAATACACAACACATGATGAGTCCCCTCCTCGTCTCTCATGGAACCCACTCACATTATCATGAATTTTAATTTAATTATTCTTTTATTATTATTACAATGTGGAGCAACCTGCCACTATGATGATCAAATTTGATCCACTTTCTTTTCCTCGAACAGTGGAAAGAAACCCAATGAATGCTAAATTCGAAGCAAAAGGTTCGATTCATCAATTTATCTACAGATTCTCTAGGTCCCAACATTGTATTCCCTTCCCCATGTCAACCCTTCATATGATGCAAGGCTTCCACACTTCATCATTTCATTTGCTTGCATCATTTTTTTATTTTTTGATATTTTTATTACATTTTTATCACATATGCACTGTTAGTTTTATTTTTTTCTTCCTATTTTTCTTATAATTGAATCATATATATATATTTCAATATATTATAACATTTCCATTATATTAAAAATTTAAAATAATATATATAATAATAATAAATAATACAGGTTTCCCGTGGGTCTACCTGCATCCATTGTGGGGCGGGGTGAGCTTTATAAATCAACTCACTTAACATGTGGGATTTTGCGATCTCAAGCCCACATGGGATAGACCCGCCCCACCCTAACCCATCCATTTCACATTATTACCCCTACTATATTAGGTATATTTTCATACACCACCTACCTTCTTCTTATACTGATTGGAATGTTGGCCGCACCAACAGACTCAACCTCCAGACCTCTAACTACTTGAGGTAGACCTCTTGATCCTTTAATTATGGATTATCCAACATATTATCCACCAAACCTTATTGAACCATCTAGCTTTAATCTTCTTTTCTCTCCCTGATCATGAGAACCAAATAGTTCTTCATCTTCAGCACCAACGAGCATTAACTTACCCTTGGTTAAGCTTCAGAAAAGGCTAAATTTACTCAGCGTAAGAGAAGATAAAACATTACTATGGTGGAATCTCATGAATTTTTTATATATCAAAGATCATACCTTTATTATAAAGAAAAATAGAAGCTAGTCTTCCATATGGACAGAAGGACATCCTAGTATCCTTATAAAAACAATGATGCATATACCTCATCATAAACCTATCGAAATTAAATTTGATGTCACCCAACATAAAAAACATCAGATACATATCAAGGAAAATAATTTCTTCAACTAAAATATCCTTAGAACTACCAAATTTTGGATGAAATTTACCAAAACCTTCTATACAGCCTCTAAATCCTTTACAAACATTTTTCTAATTTGGGAGGTCCTAAACAAGAATGACATTATATCTTCAGATTTATGAACTGTATCCCCTATATATCTTAAATTGAATTGAAAAATGCATTCATGGGGATCAAAAAAATCTGATCAATTTCTACAATAGGGATTGAAAATTATTTGTTGATTACATTCAATGAAACGACATCCTCCACATCACCAAAATTGAACTATCCATACTCGTAAAACTCTTTTACTTATTTATAAAAGACATACCATGTATTCCTTCCATCAAATATGAACTCTATACCTTGGAATCTGAAGGCGTGTTTTAAGAGTATATTCTTCTAGAATATCCACTTGAAATCAACAATTTTCCAAAAAATAATTTTTCTTTCTGAACTCGAGGTCCTCTGTTACTTCATTCCATTGTGTTTGACTTCACTAGTTCTCTTAGTCTTCACTGTTTTGAGAATCATAAGGTTTGAGGTTTATAAAATTAGGGTTCGTGAGATATATTGAGAGCTCAGTAAGAGGAATGGGTTCAAGTTAGAAGGTGTAAGAGAGAGTGGTAACTCTGATGATTTCAAGTATCATTTCAGTTTCTTGAACTCAAATTACAGAGTAATCATTTGGGTTTTTTAAATTTGAAAAGATAATTTTAAATGAAAAATACACATATAATATTTTTTAATCAAACAATTTTATAAATAGAATAATAAATAAAAACAAAAACAAATAAAGGTTAAAAATAATTTAAATAAAATAGATTTTAAAATTAAGTAGAGATTAATAAGGAAAGTTAAAAGCATTACTTAAAATTAAATAAACCTAACCCTAACTTAATAAAATATAAAATAGTAATGGGGAGTGGTTTAATGAAAATATTATCATGTTGATATTCATAATTAACAAATTTGAAAGATATATCTCATTTTCATACATGATATTTTTAGAAAATAATGTTTTATATCAATATTCTTAGTCCAAGAGTAAATAACAGGATTTTTTGAAATATTAATAACACTAGTATTATCACATAAAATATAATGTTTTTTATACTATAAGAATAGAAAATTACCAATCATACCTTTATAAAACTTATTATCTACTAGTTTTCTAACATCATCTAATTTTTTTTATATTAGTATACATGGAAGTTTCATAATACAAACTATTTTCAAGTCCAAACATTTTCAATAAATCAATAATATATTTACACCAATTCAAAGTATTTCCAAAATCTATTTTGTAAATTCTAAATCCAATAATGAAATTCAATTATTCTATCATACACATTTTAAATTCATTTTGCATAAGTTTTGAGAAATCATTAAAAAGATTTTGAGTAGTGGACAAAAAAATAACATCATCTATATAGATTTGAACTAGAAATATATATGAATAAAATCTTTTCTTGAAAAGGTTAGGATCATATAATCCTACTGAAAACCCATTTTTCAAAAACAAAAGAACTTAATCCTTCATACCAAGAACTTGGTGCTTATTTTAAGCCATAAAGAGTTTTTATTAAGTTTAAAATCAGAATTTGTTAGTTGAGGATTTTGAAAACCTAGATGTTTCGCATCATAAACTTCCTCCACTAAATAAAATTTAAGAAAGAAGATTTGACACCCATTTGGTACAATTTAAATTTCATATGTGATGCATAGGTAGCAAAGTGTAAGGACCGAAACTTCTATAAATAAAATTACCTTCTTAAATAAATAAACGTCTCATTAAAAAATGAAGTTATAGAAAAGACATACTTTGCTTTGGTTATTTTAGACTGTTATAAAACTACTATAAATTTAACTTTTTTGTGTTGGTACTATTAGAGAACACCAAAATCAGTCATGAAAGAGAGTATTAGTAACAACTTTTGGAATCTTCTAATACCAAAAATTAATCCAATAATATTTTTCCCACCTCCAATCATCTTCTTCTTGTTTTCCTACTGCAATATTCCATCACAACACAACATCAATTCTACTGCCACCCTCATCACCCTAGGTGACCCCAACAAGATTAGACCACCCTAGAACTACCCTCAAACACTTTGGGTGACCATCTAGTTTCACCCTGGCGTCTACCCACCATTCCTCAAGCACCCCCGACATAACCCACCTCCCTCTAGCCACTGCACATCTAATATGGCCGGTGAATGAAGCTCATGAAATCCCACTACATCACCCACCGCATCCCCGCTTTTCATCATCCATATCTCACACCCAAAATTGGGTGTTTTTTGTGGAGATCATTATAGACCACCAAAAGTGAACACTATTGTTCATTAGCGATTGAGAAACCATGACTGCCAAAAGCGATCATTTGGAGGCTATTAAAGACCTTAATTCTAGTATTATATCCTGTCATATTTAAAATACTATTAAGAGTCATAACCATTAATAATATAAATGTTTTAAAATGACTATTAATAATGATATATATTAAGGTTTATGATAAAATCTAATTGACATAGATGAAAGAAGTGACGATCTCGACCAGTAGGATCATACCCTATGAATCCCATTTATCAGACTTCCAAGGGAGGTAGCATAACTGGGATTTTTCCTTGACTAATCCCAAGATGATATTAAAAAACTAAAGAATGAATGAAACTATTTATAGGAGAAGTTTAAGCTCATTGAGATCATATCCAAAACCATGTACTCTGAACCACCCCATGAAAGTTTCACCATCACACACCTTACCCTTAAGGTTTTCATTGGTGTAATAAAGAGTTATGTATCTAGACCCTAACAGTATGAATTCTTATATTTCTTATTATAATAAATAATTATATATTTTATTACTATATTATAATGATTAATCAAATTTTGATAATATTTATATTTTGATACAAAGAAAAACAAATTGTATTTTTGAGAGATATATAATTTCAATCAAAACACTCTTTTTATGAATTCAGTAATTTTTGAAATAAATGAAATTTTAATAAAATATTATTATTAAATAATATTCATAAAATATAAATTATAATTTGATTTTACAAAGTCAAATATAATCTTTATATGGTCGGAAAACATTTATTGTCAAAAATCAATATTTTTCAATAAATAAGGATTTTTAATTTAAAAGTATACATTCTCATATTTAGAAAATTATTTTGATAAAATAAATATTTTTTTTGAAATCAGAATCTCAAAATTATCCAATGGTGAAGTTTTTATAAATTTTTAAGATAGTAAATTTTTTTAGTAAAAATTAAATACTATATAATTATACGGTATGTATTATGACATCATAAAATCCTAAAAGTTTTGTAATAAATGATATAAAGAGTAAAAACGACCAAATATATGTTTATCCTTTAAAATAATATGTTTTTATGTTATTTTATTATTTTTATAATCCCTTAATGTATCCTCCAAAACCTATATTATATTTTAAGGTTTTAAAATCAATTCTTTATAAACATGAATCATATCTAGATCACTAAGGGTATTATTTTAGTGAGATTGTTTATTAAAATTGTAAAATAATGAAAAAAATCCGCTTTTGTAGAAACCCTAGGAAAAAAACCATGGGATGGTTTGTTTTTTGGATTACATTATCATACATAGAAAGACCTAGTGAAAGACTTAGGGATAATACTAAAAATAGGAAGAAATCCATAAATTTTGGTAAAGTATAGAGTAAGTGGTTTCCAAGAAAATACAGCCCTATCTGAATAATATAAGTGGGTGTGGCTCTATCAGAGATGTACCTAGGGGTAATAACCCTAAAAAGAGCACATTGAGATTTGAATTAATATTTACCTGGTACATGACAATGATCCTTGATGCCCACTTAGTTTGACACTCTTGGGGGATATGCTATGATAAATTCACAAGCTTATTAAAAACCATCATGAAGGGAACAAAGACGCCCATAAGACTTTCTATTAGGGGCTTCTTCCCACAATTTTTATACATGGGATGATCAGGCTTCCTTCCATCATGGAATTTATTTGTGGTACCACCCACATTAGATTCCATTTTCCACTTCTTATCACAGGGCCCATGATACCACTGACAGTATCCGATCTCCATTTCAACCTTAAGGGAACAACAAAAAATATCCTCATAGCTGTCGAATTCATGAATCTCCAACGATTTTCATAGACTCGGCTTCAGTCTGCTAAATAAACGATCCACCTTACTTTTAGTGTTCATGACAAGGCTAGAGGCGTACCTTAAAATCCTTGTAAAGTTTTCTTCATAGGCCCCGATTGACTAATCTTTCTTCTACTTGAGTTTGACGAACTCTCTTTCCATCTTGAGATGGAGGGTTTGGGGAAAATATTTATTGAAAAAAATTCTCTTGAATTCCTCTCAATCCATGGAATCAATTTCCTCCAGGGGATTTGTATTCTTGATCATTTTCCACCACTAATGAGCTTCCCCATCAAAATTATAGAGCACCAGTACGACTTTCTCTTCTTTAGAGCACTAGAGGACAAATAATATCTTTTTAATGGAGTTAATCCACTATTCCACGAGGAGAGGATCAGAAGATCCACTAAACATGGGAGGTCTTTTCCACATGAATTATTCAATGGAAACATTCTCTTTCCATGGAGGAGGAGGGTTTTCCGCCTGATTCAAGTTATTATTCATAACTTGATCCAACTGAGCAAGTACTGACATGAAGTTTTGATCACCCATTCCCATCATATCATGCATATTGTTAGAGAAATATTCATATTCCCTATCAAATTGATTTTTGAAACGAGTTCTTCTATTTCCCACCGTTAACTAAGAAAAAGAACGTACAATTAGAGGGATTTAATACTTAGATATAGATCTTAAAAAGGAAAATTTGAACATAAGCGGATAAAATTGTAAAGGAGAAGTATATCCTAACTCGTGATTCCCTTGGCTTCAATCTAGGTTATCCTTGATCTATTTCTTAACTTATATTCTTATGGGATCTTTTTTTTATTCCCTTAATAATGGTTTGTACCAATATCTTGAATTTACCAAAGCATATCCTCCATGAGTGTCAAACCAAGAGTGCAGCAAGGACTATTTTCGTGCACCAATTCCCATTAGAGTCTAGCTCAAAGCAGTTTTTTCAAGTATACCCCTAGATACATCTGTGTCAGAGCCACCTCTACCTGTTTGTATCCAGACAGTGGTGTATTTTCTTGATAAACCACTTACTCTATACTTACCAAAATTTAGGGGTGTTTTCTTATAATTAGTATCATCCCTTGGGTTCTTACTAAAGTGCTCTATTCTTAATCTATAAAAATAACTAGACCATCCTATGTTACCAACTATAGCTTTTTACATAAGACATAACATGATTTTAAGCATAATTAAACATCGTAGTACAATCCAAGGATTGTGAAGTCTAGTGTCTTTAAAAACTAGGTACATAAAACATAAAACATGAAAAAAACACTTCTTTATTTAATCTTAATAAAGAGATCCTAACTTACTTTGTGCTCTTACATATGTATAAGGTACCCTGGGGATCACATGAATGAAGGGATAAGCTAAAATCCTAGTAAGGGAAAAAGCATAGTAATAAAACTTTAACACATGGGTTAGAAGGCATGGCATAATGTAAATAAAAGGTATGGAACACATGGAATCATAATGCATAAACATGGGATCATATAAACATGAATTCAGAGTAATGTGGAAGCAACATAAATCATGAATTTATCATGATTCAAGAATCATTTCACATAGAGGATCACAAGTCAAGGTTAACCACCAAGACCGTTGCACATGGTAGTACGAGTCAAGATTAACGACCAAGACCATTGCACATAACATCACATGAGACTAAACTTTACCCAATTAATTGGATCACTATCTGGGCACACCCATCTTAAAATATTCATGAATATGCTTTACACATATAAAATCATACATAAGCAATCATAAACATAATGGCACCTGTGGAAAGAAATAGGTATCATAATCATGTCATAAAGCATAACGAATGGGCGTATCATAAAAGAGTCCATGAAAGAAAGGGATTAGAACATATATGGAATTAATAATGTAAAATAGGTATATAACATGGTAATATATTTCAAAGATAAGTCACAACATGTAAAAAGAGTATTTAATAATTTTTAGCATTAAAAAAATTTAGTGTGGTTTTAAGGAAAATTCTAACAAGCATTTAAAATAGAAAAAAGAATAATATTTTGTAAAAATCCAGAAGAAATACAAGAATGTTTTCATAACAAAAATATTGGTTTCATAAAAATAATTGTTTCCTAAAACAAATTTTAGAGTGAACTTGAAATTGGGTACGAATTTGGGAAGTTCCCCTAAAACGAGTTTGCTTATCGAAAAGTATTGAGGAGAGAATCATTTAAAAACATGTATACCCCCAGAAGATAAAGAGGGGTGGATCTTGAAACATGAATTTGGAGCATATACATAGTATATAGAAGTTTTACATAAAAATAAAATACAAATTCACTTGGATACAAAGAAAGATAGAGCAACCTGAAGGAATATAGGAGGTTCGGGTAGAATCCCTTACAAAATATCATCATGGTACTAGGTGTAATTAGAAAAGATTAATGAGAGATAAATAGGTATCTCTTATTTTATACATCATTATAGAATTATGGGGGAGGTGATAATCATACCCTGTCATTCGTAATTATGCATAAAAAGACATAACATGGAGGTGATTCTTTAATAAATGTGAGAAAGAGAGGATCCCTTAGCTTAAGCATGATGGTGTTCTTTGATTGATCTTAATGACCTGAATAATAAAATTAGGTTAATTAATTAATAATTAAATCACCTAAAATAAATTTTATTAACTTATTATAGCCTTTTAAGTTCATTAATAACCTTTTTTATTGGTTACGAGGTTCAATTTCATAATTCGGGTTTGTTTGTTTCATGTTCGGTTTACTTATATACATGAATGGATAATCATGTAAAATGAGGATGGTTGTCCAGAATTGGAGTTATATTTTATTATTAAACATCTATAAGGTTACATGGTTGGAAATTTAATTTGGATATTTAGATTTAAGTTGAATCATTATATAAATCATTAATGAAAAACGCCTGGATTAATTTGGTGATTTTGCTCACAGTTAACTTGTTTTGTATTATTATTTTACATCATGTGTGAAAAAGGATTAAAAAAAAAAACATAAGATAAAATACATATTTAATAGTCTTTTTCAACCATCTAAATGGTTTCATGACCATAATTGAAGATGGAAATATAAATTGATAACCCGTCGTCCTTGAATGTGATAAATTAGCAGATCTCGAACGATGTTTTCATTTCTTTCATATAAAAGGAGAGAAAAGGAGATATGAGAATAAATTATCTCATTAGCATAACAAAATTAAAATAAATTTATGGTACTAGTTTTTCCTACCATTTGGATGAGGAGATTTTAGGAGAGAAAATAGAACAAAGGAACATTAAAAGAAAATGAAAGAAATGAAAAGAGGAATTTACCTCTTGATTTAATCTTCCTTGAGAGCCTCTTAACGGGAGAGGATTTGGTATTTTGGGGTGACTAAGGGCTGATAGACATGGGGTAGAATCTTGGGGAGATATTTGGGAATAATTTAGGTAATTCACGAGACTTGAGAGGAGTAAAGAGAAGAGGAGAGTGTGGGTGGGTTTTATAGTGGAGGGGAGGAGGGTTTTCTTAATATTTTAATCATTAGTTTGTTATTTTCCATAAGACAATCAATAGTGACGATTCCTTGAAAAAAATATTAATAAGTGAATTTTAATTCTAACTAAGGTTTCTTACATCAGCCATGATGCTAGGAATAGTCCATTTAGATTATAATGTATATATACGGTAAATTTTCGTATTTCACTATTCATAAAAAATTCAAGTATTTCAGAAAACTCCCAAAAATTCACCCTAACCATTTTTTGATATGTAGAATCCAAAAAATAACTCCATTTTTCAACAATAATTTTATAAATATGATTAATTTAATTTTTAATCAAAATCACAATTCCCTTGAAAAATATGGATTTTAAAACTGTAACTGATTTTATAATGATTTTAAAAATTACATAAGGTCTTATAAAATTATCTAAAAACCAGAAGACATAAAATTGTTAATTTATAAACACCTTTTATAAAAATACATTTTCTTCTAAATTAATTAATTAATTTTAATTAATTATTTATGACTTATAAAAATACCAATACTTTTACTATGGTCATATTATCACATATAAAATGCCTAAAATTTATTTATACATTCATGGGTGACTTTACTATTATTTTGGACAATTTACTATTCATAAGGGTCACATTACTATTCCTAATTGTAGAATTACTATTCATAAGGGCCAGTTACTATTCACCAAAAAATAAGTTTCTCTTATTGGACTCCAAACATCCTACTGATCGCAACCATGTATGTCAGATTTTCGAATTTCAAATCAAAAAGGTGAAAATATTATGTTTAAAGGTCGTATAGTACTTAATAGTTCATTGTGTTGTGATTTCATGTGATTACATGACATAATTATAAGAAGGAATTACATTGATAAAACATTGGTTCGTTACAACCTGCACTTCCTAAGGTGCCTTAACAAGTATTGGGGACACTAGCACCTTAAATTTCTGATATCATAGTATTATGCGCAAGTACCTAAACTACACTTATAATATCATGCCAGTGTGGAAATTTACTTTGTACATTAGTATCACAGTGTTTCTGGTGGAATTACATGTGTTTTCCTACAAAAATAAATCTAGCATATTAGTACTTTTATCTTGATTAGCAATTTAGACATTATTGATTAATTAATTATCATTAAATTTCTTCCACTGTTTTATTGAATTCTAGGAACCTTCTGTACTGGAATTGGAATACTTTGTCTCTTGAATATTCTAGTGAAAAGGATCCTTGAACATCTCCTCATAGTCTACATGATTTGGCTACGCCACTAGTTGGAGAGTTCAAGGTAGGTGTTTGACTGGTCAACCGTATTAACTTGTGGTTCCTTGATCTCTTGAGTGAAGTCTCATCTTCTAAAATCATAAACTTGATTTACTCAATTGTTGTCTCTAAAGTTGCAGAAAGATAGCTTTGAAAGATTCTTTGTTTCCAACTTCAATTAATTCAACCTATAACTCTCATAAGAACTCCCTAATAGTAATAGGCACCCTCAACTTTGGCTGACAAACTCCCCGAACACCCAGTTTCATTCAAATTAAAATGATGGAAGACGTTTGCGACTTAATATTTCTTTGAGGGGGTTTTTATATTATTACATGACAAAATGAAATAATTTTCTATCTCATAAACACGTACTATGTGATCACACTCACAACTGACCATGAAATAAAAAGAAAATATTCATCGTGTCATGTGCTTATTTTATCTGTGTATGCTTGTTTATTACTTTATGTGATCACGCGTAAACTACACATACATAAAATAATAAAACATGCATAAATAAAATGACAACATGATCATGAGCTGATACTAATGGTTGATCCATTGAGTGAATAATGGATCAACCTGGACCCTAGGGGAGCCTCCTTGAGTCGTGTCGCCTGCGACTAATGTTGCAGTGCTTGCTCATCCAATGCATCCAACTCCTGTCGGGTGCATCGCCATAACTCGGTGCGAAGTACGCTGCTGCTCATCTTCATCATTATGAAATAATACTCACATGCAGGCAAGGGGGTCTAGGAGTACAAAATACAAGTAATAAATTAGAAAAGAAAACCCTTTTACATATAATGGCGCATGGACAACACTTAGATTTCACTTATTAAACTAATTATTACAAAACAATCATAATAATAATTTAATAAATAAATAAAAATGCACCAGACATTCAATGATCGGTATATGGCTCATGATCAGTCAATATGCATTAAAATCACGTATTTAAATTAAATTCATAAATAAAATTAAACGTGCATTAAATTATTTCTCAAGGAATTTTATTGAATTAAAAACACTCTTATTTTTAATTAATTTAATTTAACCCCGTTATTAAATTAATTAATTTTTTTATTTTTTTATTATATAAAAATACTCAAGGCCCTAAAACCCCAAGAAAGGTCGGTGTAGGTCGAGTCAAACCCACGCAGGCCCAGTTCGGGCCATGCAAAGCCAGTGTATGGCTGTTATTGGATAGGAAGGTCCGCCAACACTCATAACTGGTTGGGAAGATCCTCTCGAGACCGTTGCAGGTCAGGTCAGATCAAACTGGACCCACATAGCTTGGTGATACATTGATGAGGGCATTGGTTACCTATGGGTCCCCAGAAGAAGAACCGGCAACGCACTGCAAAACTAATGAGGCTAGCTGAACCGTTAAATATGGTCACAAGAGAGCACAGTAGGGGTCCTCTAGCCAGGGTGCAGTGCTTTGGATCCTAATCTACCCAAATCCAGGGTGACGGGAAGCTTCAAAGTCACTAGCATGGAGGATCTCAGCGATCTCAGCTCGTAGTGGTGGCGCCTCGTCCTAACGGTGGCATCCACACCAGCAGCCGAGGAAGAGACGGATCTGGACTCGGCTATAAGGAAATGGCATCCAGAAATAGGCCGCTGCTCTATGCTGAGGGAGGTGCGGAGGTCCATTTCCAATATGAGAGATGGTTTTGAGCTCGATGGTGACCAGGTACGGGGCGTGACTATAACGAGCCATAATTTTTGAATCATAACTGTTTTCTGAAAATGTGTGTTATATTATATTATACAGAATAAAACCATATCTCTTTAATTATGAAGTGAATATAAAGAAAAATGTGACCATTTGAATTCGGTTATGACCATTGTTCAATATGATCTACAAAAACTATACTATTGGTAATAATTTTAACGTTATAACTAGTGATTATAAGTATAAATGACACAGGATAATTAATTCAGAAAGAAGAAGCAATGGCGTCAACTAGTAGATTCATCTCATATGAAGTCTATTTTTCAGAACTTGGGAGGGTGGTAGCATCACTGGGGTTCTCCCTTGACCAAGCTCTATCTAAGATTCAACAATTAAAGTTTGAACGAAATCGCCTACGGTAAAAGTTCAATTTAGTGGAAATTACCACTCCTAAATTTGGTCCATCCAAAAGTGGAATTTTGAGAGCTTAGCATATAACTGATGCTCTCTCAGTGTACTCAAAATGATCTCAAGATGTGTGTCATGGTCGTGTCAAGTGTGATAGTACACCAAGATATCATCCATGAAGACTACCACAAAAGAATCCAAGTATGGATGGAACACTCGGTTCATCGCCATGAAAACCGAAAGCGCGTTCATGAGACCGAACGACATAACAACATACTCGTATAGACCATAAATGATATGAAAGGCTGTAAGAGGTATATCATATGGTCTAAAGCGCAACTGATGATAACCATATCTCAAGTCAATCTTAGAGAACACTCGGGCTCCTCGAAGCTGATCAAAGATATTTTCAATCCTAGATAAGGGATATCGGTTCTTAACCGTCAACTGGTTCAACCTCTGAAAATCCACACAAAGTATGAGGGTATTGTTTGCCTTCTTTACAAACAGGACAGAAAAAACCCCAGGATAAGTACTGGGTCAGATGAAACCTCTAGCCTGTAACTCCTCTGATGGCTTCTTGAGCTCCTGTAACTCTGGTGTAGCCATCCTATAAGTAGGAATGGACACTGGTGCCACTCCTGGAACGATCTCAATAGAAAATTCTACCTCTTGATCTAGAGGCAAACCTGAAAATTCCTTTGGAAAGACATCTATGAAATGATCCACCACTGGGGGAAAGTCCATCTGTGAATTCTCATGGTCATACAGATTTAGACTAGCAATCTCGGTTGTAACTCCTCCCAACCCATGATGCTCGGGTCCCACTCTGCTCACCTGGAAATCTCATTCGCCCTTGTGTAAAAACAAACAATCCTTTAGTGATGTGAAACTCACCCTATGGTAATAACAGTCGACAACTGCCTGAAAGGGAACAAATTAGTCCATCCCGAGAATAAAATCATAGATCGTTATCTCTAAGACATAGAGGCCCCATAAGAAGTGACACCCACCAACCTCTAGGGGGCACTCCTTTCACTATCATACACTATCCGTTATTGTCCCCAATGAAGTTTCCAGCATTAAGACATCAGCAGAAGAAAAGATACATAGCCTAAGACTCTCCACAACAGCAACAAATATAAAAAAAATGGGAAGCCCCTATATCGAAAATTACAAAAGATAAAACTGAGTTGACTAGGATCATACCTAGAACTGTAGAGGGTCTAAGATCCTGCTGTTGCTGGGTCTGCTCTATTGTAAAAGTCTGGCCTGTACCGCAACCATGTGACCCTACCTGACCTCCCTGATCTGGTCCACCCTGTTGTCGCTGTATGCCTACTGACTGGCTACCACATCCATGACCTCCACCTTAGCCTGAATGGCTGGAAGAACTCCATTTCCCATACTAATGAGAAACTGATGGTGCTACTCCTAAATACGGGTCATAAAATAACCTTTGTCACCATTTTCTGGTGAGAAAAAAACTGACTGAACTGCTGAAGATGGCCCATCTTTCCAAAAGATCGGCACTCCACTGGGTCTCTTCGGAAATGCAGCCATGTATGCCTACTCTTCCTGCACTGGTAGCACACCACCTGGCTACCAGAAGAAGTATCATATCTACTACGATATCTGTGTGTAGACTCCCTACGGCGCTTCCTGCTGTCCGTCTGAGGGGTACCAACTCCGGATGCCGAACTGCCCTGGATCACAGCTCCAAAATCCCTCAGATTACGCTCTATGATCAACGCCTGGTTGACTATAGAGGTGATGGAATTCAAATTGAAGATGTTCACTTGAGATCGGATGTCGTTATTGAGATCATCCTCAAAATTCCTCCCCAGGAATAACTCATCTCCCCCTAGAATGGGTTTGAAGCAATGCAGGTCTGTAAAGCGAGAAGAGTACTCAATGACGGAAAGAGTACCCTGTTCCAGACTCATGAACTCTCGAGCCCGATCAGCCCTCAAATTCTCTAGGTAGAAGTAATCGTAGAAGGGATGCTTAAACTCCTCCCAAGCCATACCCTGCTAGAGTCCTGCCTGTGAGATCACATCCCATGATCTCTTGGCGGAATCTCGAAAAATATAAGAAGAAATCTTGACCGTCCTCTCTGGAATCATTTCCAGATGCTCGAAGATCATTAGCATGGATTCTATCCATGACTCTGCACCCTGGGGTCCTCCATCCCTAGAGAAAGTGGGAGGATGCTGCTGCTGAAAGACCCGCTTCAATTCTACCATCGATGGGGCAGGAGGTGGTGCTCCTTGGAAGGTCCGCATCATCCTCATAAAGCCCTCTCAGAACTGTACATCAGCAATTATATCCGAGATAAAGGCTGGTGCCAAGACGGGCATGACTGGAGGATCTGTTGGTGGTCCCTAATCATCCATATCATGTATCTGATCACTACCCTGTAACTGGTGTACAACTGGAGGACGTCTTGGTGGCATGACTCTGTAAGGTCAAGCGCACCCTTAGTTCAAGATTATCAAGGACTGAAACTTAGAATTTCAAGAAAGGAATAGGAGAAATAAAATCATTCAAGTTATTAAAAACATGGATACACGGCGTGTATATCCTCTACACAGCATGTTCCTTTTAGCCTTCACATGGTCGTGTAATCCTGCCAACCCTAGTTGTGTAGCACCCCATACACACGGCATGTTGTCCTAACACATGTCCTGTACTTAAATCCTCTTCCTCTGCCTACACTACTTAACCAACACTGTTCTCCAAGAGAAAGAATACACAACATGTTTTTTCTGGACATGGTGTGTACTAAAAGAACTTCACTGACCTGTTTTATTAGTCACACGGCTGGTTACACAGCTGACTCTACACGACATGTTTGTTCCGGAAACAGCGTGTACTAACTACCCATCATCCACCTATGTCATTAGTCACACGATCAGATACATAGTCTCTACAACATGGTGTGTACATCTGGTTCATGGAGTGTCCCGCAAAAGATTTCCCAACCCCATGTTTCTTCCCACACAGCCCTATGCCACGATTAGAGACTACATGGAATGTACATATATCACATGACATATACTCAACAAAAATAGTTCCTTCCCGAACAGAGGGATACATGGTGTATATTTATCATTACATGTCATGTATTCTGGGTTTTTCCGGATACTAAGCCTCATAAACTACTCCGGAATCTAGAAAAACACTGTAACGAACATTAAAGTGCCAAATTCCGATCTGTGGGGGCCCATACTCCCCACAAATCAAAGATTGGGATCTTATACATGTCATATTCAAGCATAACAGTGCAATAATCCACCAAATTCCAATCCATGAGGGCCCATAACACCTCAAGGACCAAAGTTTGGCGTTTATTCGAAAGAAACCTTAAACATTAGCAATACCCTATAAAAGAGCAGGTATTATATCAAGGCATCTATCACAACATCATGCATATCTAGTAGAACATCTATCACAACAACATTAAATCAGTAATGCACCCTAAATGGAATGGAAAGAATGCATGACATGTGATTTCTAGCAAGTGACTATATGATGCATGAGATGACATACCCTCATCTCATCGAGTTGCAACAGAAATAGAACCTCAATAATATCAATGTTAACAACAAAAAACATGTGAGTCACCCATTGGTTAAATCAAATCAACTATAATAATTGCAAAACCATAAAAATCGCAATATACGAGGTAAATTGGATTTTCCCAGTACACGGGTTAGCTACTCCCAGGCACAACTTTTTACCAAGTAATTATTCTGTCTTATCCCTGACTATATGCTCCAAAAAGTATGTCAAGAAGAAAATAATTCCTCTGATACCAATTTTTAACGTCCTAGTTCTGGAAGCCTCCCAAAGGTGTCCCGTACCCGGTTGGTCACATGGCCTTAAGCGCATTTCCCCAAATGCTAGAGGGTGCTGACTAGCAGTGAGGGTCTTGTGTGTGATAGTAGGGAAAACCATGCCCTCATCAGTAGATTAACGCAGCAGAAATAAACAGATAATAATAATGGAAACATTGATAATACCATACAACAGTAAACAGTGGAAGACTGGAGAAATAAACAACTGGAGCACATATATAATTGATTCATGATACATATGTTTAGGAAAGTAGCCAAACAAGTCACAATGCTGAAAAACTGTACTAAACCAAAGTACAAAGAAAATAAATAAAATCCAACAACATCGCAAAAACATCATCTTGGTCCCATGCTCTCCACCTCTACAACAATCAAGTACCTGAAGTAGAAGGGTGGTTTCCCTTATATAGACCTGCAACAATATAATATTTTTGGGCCCAAAAGCATGACACAAATAGGGTGTGAGACAAATCCTAATAGGCAACCACCCAAAGATTTTTACCTAATAGTTATTGAATATATATATGGCAGACAATGAGTAAAATGAAGTAATAAACAAGGGATTACTCAAAGTAAATGGTCCTACAGTTTCAATTACATCATTTACATTTAACAATTTAACCAAACTATTACAAATACAAGCAACCCTATGGGTAGTTCTCATAACCGAACCGCTCTGGTTCAAATTACAATAAGGATATATCGAAGACTCTCTGAGGAAGCACTCACCAACAATTCCCCTTGTGTTCTCATGTAAATTAAAGACTCTCTGAGGAAGCACTCACCATCAATTCCCCCTATATCCCTTTAAAGGTAAACTATAGACACTCTGAGGAAGTACTCAACTTCAATTCCTATTGTGGTCTCATTACGTATCTATGGAAACTCTGAGGGAGCACTCAAAGTCAATCCCCCCTATGGTCTCGCAGCGTGATAATTATAACAGACTCTCTAGGAAAGCCCTTAACGTCAATTTCCCTTATGGTCTCACTACACCAGGTTCCCGCATCCTCGTGTAAATAAATCATGCACAAGGATAATCAGCAGCCAAAGTAAACTTTGAGGTACTACTTGGCTAATTATCTACAAGGCATATAACATCATATCAGATAAAATAATCACTCCATCCCAACAACACTAGGAATGGAAACAAAAAGCCTACTGGCAAAGCCAGACCAAATGATCAAAATCAAACAAACATGGGAAAACACATACATAGCATTTCAATTAACCATATTCACAATCAACAATATGCATTTAAACATACAAGGCATAACATATATTAATAGGGTTAAGATCCCTAAACATGAAATACCCCTAATGATGGTATTAGGCACTTTTTCACATATAAATCAAAGACTAACTACGGAAAGGCACAAACCACCTACCTCAATGTTGTATGATCGATATACGTGAGCCTCGGGCCTTGAATCTCCCTAGACTGTAGATACACAAAAATATCTAAAACGTTAAACCGATTATATCTCACAAGAGAGAAGAAATCAAGAGATGAGGCTCTAGAAGAAGGAAGAGCTTACCGTGGAAATTCCAACTCAATTTACGGTAGTCAATTCGGAGAACGGACGGCGAGTCGGGGGCTCAGAGAAGAATCAGTGGTCTCATTCGCTCCTGGAAGAGACGAACCTAGAATAAGATCTTTTTGTGAATGAGACACGACCCCAGTCCGTTTAATGAAATAAAAAGAAAGTACACAATGTGTTCTTCAAGGGTACACAACATGTACTTTCTTTAACTGGCATCCACCTTAGGCAGTCTCTAGGTCACCCCACACATCCATGTGTTCGGCCATTACATGGTCAGCACATAGCTACCCGTAGCAACCGAGTACACAGTGTGTACTCCAAAGTACACGGTGTGTACTCCTAAAATTTTCAAATTCTCTTCTTTTCCTAAAAAACATCCAGAAATGAAATTCATGCCTAAAAAGAAGATTCAAGTTCTTAAAAATCATTCTATATAACAATTGTTTTTCATGTCGATATATATATATACATATGTAATTTTATTCCACATTCATAATTTTATCTCATATTCTTACATGTTTTTCTTGCACAACCAAAACATGTAACGATTGTTTAGTATATTGATTTGTATATATATATATATTATTAAATAACATAAAGTCGGAAATTAATAAATCCCTTATATATTTATAAACAATAAATTTATATTCTAGGTTAAAGAAAAGTTTTCCATAATTCATGTATATATATAAAAATGACAAGGAATTTGTATTACACAATATCGCAGAATAAAATTCATGTTATTCAAGACTTTGATAAAAATATAAGTTTCTAACATGAATCAAAACTTAGTTTTGATAAACATAAAATAAGTTTTCCAAAAGAACACAATTCATTTTATCACACCGCTCTGTTTAAGATCATGATTTGATAAATAAAAATATTAAATTTGAACATATAATTGGATAATTAAAATTATTAAAATACCACAATTTATAGAAGTAGAAAAATAAATCCTCAATGACAGAAAATTTCATAGCGAAGCCCAATACTAAAGAAAATATGTGTTGTATAAGATTTAACATAATTTTCATAAAACATAAATTATGTACATAAATGAATAAACTAATGTAATATTTATGAATTTGAACATAATTATGTATGTAAATCCCCTTAATTAGATTTTCAAAAACACAAAATATAAATCATATAAACAAAAGTATCCCTTACAGATCATAATAAAAAAAATAGCAAAGAAAATAATTTGTAAAATGACTTTAAATTCACCCTTACACAACTTAAATTAAAATTTGAAATTAAATATTCATAGATAAAATCTGTTCAATAAATTATATAATCTCCTTATTTGATTTTCAGTAGAAAAATATAAGCAAACCATTTACCTTACCTCAGAGAAATGACCGAACATCACTTATTCCAATTTGAACACACAAGAACACAAACATAAAAATAAAGAAATCATCACACTACTGAGACATGTGTGCAATAGGTAGTGTAGAACTCAGAAAAGGAAAAAGTAGAGAAGCAGAATGGGTCTTCCATTTATAGACTCAATTCATAGAGCTTGCAGTGCAATATTGAGTTTAAAATATATCAATTCATTTATGAAATTAGAAAATGTGGACAGATTCAATTTAATAAAAGTAGTATAGGGATAGTTTCTGGAAAACGCACACAAATTGAGAACACAAACAATTCCAATATAGAATATACAATTTGTATAATCAAACACCAGATAAAACATATTCATCCAAAGAATAAAAACAATACAAAATTGACCGATTCATCATAAAATGAAGTTAACATGACAGTCAAAACAAAAATTTGTAGACCAAAACAAAACACTTGTTTCTCACAGTCTAATCTAAAACAGAAAACAAAGTAGGATGAAAGGTGACGAAAAATCTGGTAAATGAAGAACAGATATATAGATGAAGTAGAGAAGAAATGGACGTGCAGATTGATCGTGCTGTCATGACACGTCAAATTGGTTATGATTTGAATATAAATTTATAGTCTAGGATAGACCCTAGGTCGTCTCTCAAGGAGCGTTGGTGGGTTTGGAGTGTGCATTTTTAATAAGAAGTACTTTAAATATGGGGTGGTTTTGAAAATAGTTTTAGGATGAAATGAATTAATTAAAAAGTTTAATAGTTGGAAAGAAAAGGTGGTTTTAATTAATTATGATATAAAAGGGGTTCATTTTGAGTTCACTGCACACAATTAAATCTCATTGTTCTTGGAGATTAATTAAGGTTTGATGTAAGTCTTGGGTTGAAATCAATCAGAATCCTGATTACTTTCCAAGAACTTATATCAAAGCACATTAAGCCAAACCTTGACATAACAATCCTATAGACAAGGTCCAGATCAAATGAATGGTATAATATCTTCCAAAACAAATTAAAATCTCAAATAAGTGTGGAATAAAATGATTCTTGTGTTGTCCAATCGGAACAACACAAGTCACACACTCAAAACTTCGCACCGATCGGTTAAAAGTAAAGAGCATTTCATTCGGTTAAATCAAAAAAAGATAAATCAAAGTAAGATACTTCTAAATGAAATGTTTCCAACCCAAAATAAATCAAACCAGTTGTAGTACAAGTGTCAGAACTCCCTTTATACGTGTGTATCTCCCTCACAATGAATTCTCACCATTTAGCTCGAAATCGGGAGGAGGAGGAAGCTCGAGTGGAACTCCTTCTTCATTATTGACCCCCCTATGCGGATAGGGGCCTTCAGAACTTCTAGGATGAGGAGGAGACTCCTCTAGGACTCCAAAATGTCAGAGCTTCACTTCTTGGCCGAACTTTCAAATGGGGAGCCCAAGGTTCCATTTTATAAGAAAATGGGAAGGTGGTTTTGAGCACACCGAATTCTTAAAACCTCTATTCACATGTGTTTCGACCTCTAGACAGCCTTATCTTGATTTGGAAAAAATAAAAAAGTCATATCCCCACCTCTTGGATGTCTACACCGAAGTTTTGTCATAATTTAGACAACTATATCACGAGATATGAACAGATCACAACACACCACTTTTGACTTCGTGTAGATTCGGTGTGCTGGACAGATCAGATCAGTTGGGCCACTAGATGGATGAATGAGTCTTGGGTTCCTTCATAATAAATGTATCCTAATAAAATTTTTACAAGCCCAAAAAATATCATCCCAATTGGATTCATGGTCTAGAAGAAGTGTGCGTATTAACCCACTAGTGTGCTTGGATCCTGCGCAGTTTGGCCCATTTTTCTTGGACTTCATCATGGGTCCTCTAAATCACCTTCACCTTCAATGAAATTGTCAAAACAAGTAACATTGGAATTTTCAACAGTGATAAACAAAAAATAAATGATTTATACATGGAATAAAATTTGTTTTTATTTTTATAATTTTCAATATAAAATAAGTTTAGCATAGTGGTGTAAGGGTGAAAATGAAACAGTGAATCGCGGTGCGATCACACCCCCACACCTAAACATTTTCACTCCTAGGAAAAGTCACAGATCCAAATAAAATGATGCATATATATATTCCCAAAAACATGAATATTTAACATTTGAGGGAATTTTAATTCATTAAAGTAATGTGATCAATGCACGAACCACACTAAGGAGTTCTTCCTAGTGAAAATGAAAAAAAGATGTCTCATAAATAATATCACAATGAAATTCAAAGAGATTCGTGACACGAACATGAGCAAGAAATTAAAAAGTAAACCATTCCACTAACTCTACATGTGTGTGTGTGTGAAAACCATTCCATGATATTCTATCCACTTTCTATCCAATAAATATTGGTTATTTTAACATTATTCAGCTTTTATTGATTTTTTTTCACTGAACATGTCCTATATCCTTTGCAATCATATTTAAAGACCCACTCACTTAAGCATTCCCAGAAGTCAAACCATAAGCTTCCGACCTAGATGTCCCATATGTTGTACATTTCATCACTCCCCTCATTTATTATTTTTTTAGAAGTTTCATTTGGAACAAATATCACACTCATCTTTCAACCCTTGTTTGATCTCCTCACGACACTAATTGCAATAGTTATAATAAGATCGAAGGTTTAGGAGAAGTGGGTTTTGACTTTCCCAAGACACAACCCAATTTTTTTAAGGTGTGCAACAGTCAGATATCAGGCACACACGCATAGGTAAATCTGGTACAGTAATGAAATAGATTGGATAAGGAACAAACATTTGGAAATATCATTTAAAGCTGAAAAATATTAACCTAAAATATATTTACCTTCTAGTAAGTAAGAAATATTCACACTTTGTGGTTTGTTGAAAAAATGTATGGAGATATTAGTGACACAGTTTTCCCAAAAACTACTCACACAAGGGGCACCAATCATCTCAAATGTTTCATAGTGATACAACCATTTATATCATTGACAGAAAACCAATCCACTAAAAATCACTCCATGATGTTAACTTCATACAAATATTCTTTTTCGCCATTCTTTATGGTATTTTTACTTTCTCCCCCTTATGGTCACCAAATCATGGAATTTTGAAATTTTTTATGGGGGAAAAATGAAAATACAATAAAGAAGGCGAGAAAGAGAAGAAAGAAGAAAGATAATAAAAATCCTAATGAACTCAACAAGATGAGGAAAAGTAAAAATACTATAAATATGGTTAAAAAGAGAAGAAATAAAAAAATGATGAAAATTCCTATCTAACCCAGGAATGTACCCATCCCCCCACACCTATAATGTGCAGTGTCCTCACTATAATAATTGAGAAGGTGAGAAGGAAGGATAAAACCTGGTGTGTTTCACTGGTATATTGCTTCTTGAACACGGAGTTCCTCCATTGGGAACTCTGGAAGGGCTTCGTGGAAGTGCTTCAACCGCTGCCCATTGATAGTGAAGGTTTGCTTGGTTTCTTCATTTTGAACATGAACAACACCAAATAGAGATACATTAATAACAGTGTATGGGTCAAACCAGTGGGAATGAAGATTACCAAGATGCAAATTAATCCTTGCATTATAAAGTAGGACCTTCTTCCCAATGTGGAATTGGCGATGAACTATAAGACAGTCGTGGGCAGCCTTGGTTCTCTCCTTATAAATCCTGGAGTTTTCATATGCATCTCTTCTCATTTCCTCCAACTCCTGAATCTGCAAATTCCTTTGAGAACCTGCACCATAAAGATTAGAATTGCATTGTTTGATGGCCCAGTAGGCCTGGTGCTCAATCTCAACAGGCAGGTGACAACTCTTTCCAAACACAAGACGATATGGTGACATTCCAATGGGAGTTTTGAAAGCAGTATGGTAGGCCCATAATGAATCATCAAGTTGAATACTCCAATCTTTTCTATTGGGTTGAACTATTTTCTCACAAATCTATTTTATCTATCTATTTGAACCCTCGGTTTGACCATTGGTGTGTGGATGATATGCAGTAGACACTCTATGACCGACCACATACCAACGTAGAAGTGATTGCATTGTTCAGTTGCAGAAATGAGAACCCTGGTCACTAATGATGAACCTAGGTAAGCCAAACCTATAGAAGATTTGGGTTCTCAAAAATTTTACAACTACCTTAGAATCATCATTCCTTGTAGCTCATGCCTCTACCCATTTTTACACGTAATCAACTGCCATAAGAATATACAAGTTTCCAAGAATTGGGAAATGGACCCATAAAGTCAATGCCCCAAATATCAAAAATGTCATGAAAGAGCAACGGTTGTTGTGGCATTTCATTTCTTTTAGAGACATTCCCCATTCTTTGACAATGAGGACAAGATTTGAAAAAAACATGGTTATCTCGAAAAAGTGTTGGCCAAAAGAGGTCAGAATCAAGGACCTTGAAAGCAATCCATTGGGGACCAAAGTGCCCCCCACAATCAAGAGTGTGGCAGAATCTAAGGACAGACTGAAAATCGCTATCAGGAACATGCCTAAGGACTTGATTGCCACATGTGTTCCAGAGGTAGGGGTCATCCAAAATGTACCAATGAGACTCATGTTTTAGATGACTAGCTTGGTTTTTATTGAAATCAGTAGGAATGAAAGATGCTAGCAAATAATTTACAATTTCAGCATACTAAGGAATAACATCTTGCACTCGGTACAATTGCTCATCGGGAAACATATCATTTGCAGGAATACAGGGCGATGAGTCAATGTATGAGGATGGTGGAATCCTACTGATATGGTCAGCCACCACATTCTCTGGTCCTTTTTTATCTCTAATTTCTAGATTAAATTCTTGAAGGAGGAGCATCCAGTGAATGAGATGTGGCTTGGCTTCCGGTTTCTTAAAGAGATACCGGAGGGCTGCATGGTCTGAGAACACAATGACTTTGGACCACAAAAGGTATGACCTAAATTTTTCCAAGGAAAATACATTGGCAAGAAATTATTTTTCAGTTGTGGTGTAGTTTTCTTGGTCAGGTTCCAAAGTATGTGAGGCATAGGCAATGACATGTGGAGCTGGATCGACCCTTTGTGACAAGACTGCCCCAACTGCATAGTTAGAGGCATTACACATGAGCTCAAATGGTAAATCCCACCGAGGTGGTTGGATTAGTGGGGGTGACATGAGACTCCATTTTAACTTATTAAAAGATTCCTCACATTCTTTATCAAAAACAAATTTCTTTTCTTTTTGGAGTAATCGGGAGAGGGGGAGTGCAATTTTACTAAAGTCACGAATGAAACAATGGTAAAATACAGAATGACCTAGGAAAGACCACACATCCCATACATTTTTTGGGAATGGTAGGGAAGAAATGAAATCCACTTTTGATTTATCTATTTAGATACCATCCTCAGAAATGACATGTCCCAAAACTATACCTTGTCGCACCATGAAATGGAATTTCTCATAATTTAATGCAAGATTATTTTCAATACATCGACGTAGGACTGAACCAAGACTAATCAAACATACATCAAAAGAATATCCATAAAAAGTGAAATCATCCATGAATACTTCCATGAAATTCTCCAGGTAATTGAAAAAAAATACTAACCATGCATTGTTGGAAAGTACCCAGAGAATTGCACAGACCAAATGACATCCTTCTATAGGCAAATGTGCCAAAGGGTCAAGTGAAGGTTGTCTTTTCCTGGTCCTCAGGGAAAATATGGATCTAAAAGTATCCAAAATATCCATCAAGGAAACAATAGTGGGACTTACCTGCTAGCCTCTCTAGAATTTGGTCAATGAATGGAAAAGGGAAATGGTCCTTTCTAGTGTGTTGGTTTAGTCGGCGATAGTCTATACAGACACGCCAACTATTCTACACACGAGTTGGAACCAATTCATTGTTTTTATTTTTGATTACTATAAGGCTAGTTTTTTTGGGAAATACTTGAATGGGACTGACCCATTGGCTGTCAGAGATGGGGTAAATGATTCCAGCAGCCAATAATTTTGTTACCTCATTTTTCAAAACTTCTAGGAGGTTTTGGTTCAGTCGACATTGTGTCTTCCTCACTGGGTTATCCTCATCATTTAATAAAATATAATGTATACAAATTGATAGTCTAATACCAGGAATGCGAACAAGTGTCCATCCCAAATCTTGTTTATACTCCCTCAAAAGTCCAAGAAGCCGCAATTCATGCTCAGGAGGGAGTGAACTAGCAATGATGATGAGCAACTTGTTTCCATTCTCAAGATATGAATATTTTAAATCTTGAGGTAGTTTTTTAAGTTCCAATTTAGATGGATTTTGGATTGATGGGAGTGTGTGTGAAAGTGAGAGATCACTAATCTCATCTAACTGCTCAATGGTATCATCCTCAATAGAGGAATGAGATTTTACAAGCTTAATAGTATCATCGATGGTCAGTGGATCCTCAGTGTTCAAGAAATTGTCAATTAATAAACATGCATGACACTTTTATATACCACTAAAACAATTGATGCTTGATTCATTACCTAGAATTTCAATTAATGAAGAAAACTCAGAAAGGGGATCAGGGGAATGAAATGAAGTTTTTTTCAATAGAAGGGAGTACATCTATAGAATTAACAGAGAGAGAAGAATCCTCTTCTGAGGGGTGCTTCATAGCATAAATGATGTTGAAATGGACTATGTCACCACCAAATTCCATAGATAATGTACCATTGTGGACATTAATTATGGTTTTGGCGGTTTTCAAGAAGTCTCTCCCCAATATAATCAGGGAATGTTTATTCATCCTATCATCCTCCATTTTAAGCACATAAAATTCAGTAGGAAAAATTAAATTTTGAACCCTCACAAGAACATCCTCTAACACACCAGAGGGGTGTACGGTACTTCGGTTGGCCAGTTGAACAATAATTCCAGTGGGTTTTAGTTTCCCGGCCTACAATGTAGAGTAAATGGAGTGCAACATCACATTTATAGAGGCACCTAAATCAAGAATAGAATTTGAAAAAGATTACTCCCCTATGGTGCATGGAATTGAGAATGTTCCAGGATCATTGCACTTGGTGGGAAGTGATGGCTCTATCGATGGTGAAACATTCCTCCCTAATCTCACTTTCTCATCACCTCAAAGTCGCCTTCAGTTTGTACACATCTCCTTTAGAAACTTGGCGTGTCGTGGAATTTTCTTCACAGTATCAATCAATGGGATGTTAACCTGAACTTTCTTGAAAATTTCCAATATTTCCTTATCAAGTTCAGTTTCCTTTTGTTTTATTGGTTGGGTGTCCCTTTGAGGAAATGGAAGAGGAATTGTTGGGGTAGGTGACTCAACAATATACACACTCTTTCCTTTGAAAGGGCTTCTCTCAGGACAAGGTTCTACAACATTTTTAATGGTTGGGATGGAGGTGTCCTCTGGAGGGGGTGACTCTAATAGAGGATTCGTTTTAATTTCTAGTTGTTTTCCACTCCTAAGGGTGATGGCACTAACATTTCCTTTATCCCTAGGGTTAACTACTGGTTGAGAGGGAAGTTTACATGAACTGTGACTTTGAATTTCACCCACTGAGTTAGCTAGTTGGCCTAATTGGGTTTTTAGGTCTTGTATGGTTGCATGGGGGTTTGTTGGAATTGGAGATTGTTGGCAGCCATTTGTTTCATCATATCTTCTAGGCTAGGATCAAGTTTTGAAGGGGGTGGTTGGAAAGTCCTTTGGGGTGGCTGAGGATTTCTGGGTGGTGGTGGTGGATGACTACTCTGCCCCGGTTGGTTCTATTTTTGTTGAGGTTGGTTTGAATGTCCCCTTGCCTACAGGCTTGGTTCTCCTTCCACCTAGGGTTGTATGGATAGTAAGGTTCTTGCCTAAAGGGTCGGTTATAGGGGAGTCTTGGAAATATTTCCTCACAAATCTCAGATGTTTCCCTCAATTGAGGACATTGGTCAGATTAGTTGGTGTTAGAAAAACATATACCACAATGGGTGGGAGGAGGAGATTGGGATTTCCTTTGGGAAAGAACAAGTTGTCGAAGAAGGGAACTTACCTCTTTGAACTTTGTGTCCACCTTCTTCTCGAATTCAGTACTTTGTACCTCATGGACACATCGAATCGGTACATTAGACCTTGAAACAAATTGTTTTGTGTTTTGCACCATGTTCTCAATCAGGTTTCTTGTAGCAATTAGGGTCTTATCAACTAGCACACCACCTACAGCAACATCGATCATATTTCGATCAATAGGGATTAAACCTTCATAAAAATATTGAATTAAAATTCGATCACTTATTTGGTGGTGTGGGAAACTTGAACATAACCTTTTAAAGTATTCCCAATATTCATGTAATGTTTCCCCTTGAGATTGTATTATCCCACAAATTTCTTTACTTATTGTTGCAGTTCGAGAGGCTGGGAAATATTTTTCAAGAAAAAGGTGTTTCATGTTCGCTCATCCTCTTATCGGGGAATTAACATAATATAACCAATCTTTTGCTGTGTCTTCTAATGAAAAAGGAAATTCCCTTAACTTTACTTGTTCTTCATCCACATTTGCAGGTTCTAATTTAGAACACACAATGTGAAATTCTTTTAAATGATTGTGTGGATCCTCTCCATGAAGTCCATGGAATCTTGGTAATAGATGAATTAAGCCAAATTTTATTTCAAAATTGGGTGCTTCGCCTTGTAATTGAATATAGGTGGGCTGGATATCAACATCAGGCAAGGTTAGTTATTTTAGTTTTCAATTATTTTCCACCATGTTATTAACATTAATTTCAGTTTTAATGTGGGTTCCTGAATAAGAAGAAAAAGGATCAAGATGAGTGTTGATGTTTTGTGCGTCCTCCTTTACAGGTTCCTCTTGTGTATCTTGGGGTCACTAATGTAGGATCCTCTCTGGTTCGGGTTCAAAAGGTTGTAAGTCTTCCGGAGTAGAACGAATCATGAAAAGATCCTACACAAGAAATGAATTAGAACAAAGAAATAAATATAAAGTTAGAAGATAAAACAAACAAACTTTCACAAAATTTACTAAAAAAATTATCAAAACACACACTAAAACCAAAGCGCACCCCAACAACGATGCCAAAATTTGACCGTGCTGTCATGACACGTCAAATTGGTTATGATTTGAAGATAAATTTATAGTCTAGGGCAGACCCTAGGTCGTCTCTCAAGGATAATTGGTGGGTTTAGAGTGTGTGTGTTTAATAAGAAGTACTTTAAATAGGGGTGGTTTTGAAAATAGTTTTAGGATGAAATGACTTAATTAAAGAGTTTAATAGCTGGAAAGAAAATGTGGTGTTAATTAATTATGTGATAAAAGGGGTTGATTTTGAGTTCACTAAACACATTTAAAGCTCATTTTCCTTGGAGATTAATTAAGTTTTGATGTAAGTCTTTGGTTAAAATCAATCGAAATCCCGATTACTTTCCAAGCTCTTATATCAAAGCACGTTGAGCCAAACCTTGACATAAAAATCATATAGACAAGGTCTAGATCACATGAATGTTATAATATCTTCCAAAAAAATTGAAATCTCAAATAAGTGGGGAAGAAAATTATTCTTGTGCTATCCAATCAGAACAACACAAGTCACGCACTCAAAACTTCGCACCGATCAGTTAAAAGTAAAGAGCATTTCATTCGGTAAAATCAAACAAAGATAAATCGAAGTAAGATAATTCTAAATGAAATGTTTCCAAACCCAAAATAAATAAAACCAATAGTAGTAAAAGTTCCAGAACTCCCTTTACATGTGTGTATCTCTCTCACAATGAACGCCCACCGTTTAGCTCGACATCGGGAGGAGGAGGAAGCTCAGGTGGAACTCCTTCTTCATTCTTGATCCCCCTATGAGGATAGGGGCCTCCAAAAATTATAGGATGAGGAGGATACTCCTCTAAGAATCAAAAATGGCAAATATTCACTTCTTGTCCGAACTTGCAAATGGGGAGCCCAAGGTGCCATTTTGTAGGAAAATGGGAAGGTGGTTTTGAGCAGACAGAATTCTTAAAACCGCTTGTCACGTGTGTTTCGGCCTCTAGACAGCCTTATCTCGATTTGGAGAAAATAAAAAAATTGTAGACTCATCTCTTGGATGTCTCCACCAAAAGTTTGGCATAATCTGGACACCTATAGTATGAGATATGGACAGATCACAACACACCACTTTTGACTTCGTACAGATTCGGTGTGCTGGACAGATTAGGTGGGTTGGCCCACTATATGGCCGAATGAGTCTTGGATTCCTTCATAATAAATGTATCCTAATAAAATTTCGAGCATCCCACAAAATATCATCCCAATTGGATACATGGTCTAGTAGTAGTGTGCGGATTAATCCACTGGTATGCTTGGATCCTGCGCAGTTTGGCCCATTTTTCTTGGACTTCATCATGGGTCCTCCAAATCACTTTCACCTTCAATGAAATTGTCAAAACAAGTAACATTGTCATTTTCAACGATGATAAATAAAAAATAAATGATTCATACATGGAATTATTTTTTTTGTTATTTTTATAATTTTCAATTTAAAACAAGTTTAGCATAGTGGTGTAAGGGTGAAAATGAAACAGTGAATCGCAGTGCGACCACATATCAATGTTAGTCGAGATTGATAAAGGATTTAGACAAAAACAGAAACCTACTTCACCTAGATATCCAAAGAACTGAACCCCAACATAACCCAAGATGAACCCTAACCACGAATATCTATCATTGGTGTTGGGATCTGACTTACCCGAACTCCACCTCGACTACAGTTGATGCTGCTTAGAGTGCCTCCTCCTAGCTCGGCAGCTCGACTTTGACCCTTCCCTCAGCGTTGGCCTGTGCGACTCACGTGACTCCTCTTGTTGAAGTGGCACGTCACGACTCAAACAACTACCCGTGGCCCACTAAAACCCTAATGGTGAACACCTCACCGCAGCGATTTCGAACCCCCGAAAACCCTCGATCCCTAGTGTGACCAGACTTCCCCCCACCCGTAACCACATTTCCTTTTCTCTATTTTTTATTTCAATATTATTATATATGTAATTTTTTTTAATAAACTTCATAAAAGTTATCATAATATTATAAGTTTAATTTACACATTAAATGTTATAAAATAATTTTATAACCTAATAATATTTTATATAAAAAATAATATTCATTTTATTAATACATTTACTAAAAACATTATATTTTCATAATAAAACATTTTATTTTGAATATTCAATATTCATTTACTAAATTATACTATTTTAAATTTTTAATAGATTGAAAATATTAATAATACATTTTTTGTAGTTGGGGTTTGGCTTAGTGGTAAGCTCCCTGTAATCCTACATGAAAAATGGGGGTTCAAAACCCATTGGGCGCAGGTACTGTAGAAGTACTGTAGCAGCGAAGACACTGTAGCGGTGACAGGACATTGTAGCAGTAGCAGGAACTATGTGGTACTGTAGTAGGCAGGTACGCTAGCATTACTATTCATAGAATGGGGCTTGGGCCAAAATATTTGGGCCTACGGGCCATGTAATGGGCTATATTCCCACTGGGCCTTCAGGCTATTTAATGGGTCTCCCTCTACTATGTTTAAAGAGGACTTTGCTTTTCTTTAATAATAAAAATGTGGCTTCAGCCCCAACCTTTTAAAAAAAATTAATAATACATTTTTTTGACTTACATTAGATTAAGATAATGCTACTTAAATAACTTTTTCTGTGAAATGATTTTTGAAAATCGGGCATACATGGTTGTAATTAGGGTGAAAAATGTGGTTCAATAAGATCAAAATAATTTTTTGATGAATAGTAACTTTACCCTTTGGAATAGTAATTTTACCTCGATGAATGGTAACTTGACCAATGGAATACTTCCCTCACCTAAGGAAGTATAAATATGTTTTAGTCATCTTAAGTGGTAATATGATATATCTATATCATAGTATAAGTAAATAAATATTTTAGAAATTATTAGTTAAGTGTTAATATTTTATTTATTTTATTTAATTTAAAATTAAATTTATTTTTATAAAATGGCCTTCATTTTTGAATTCTACATGTCGAAAAATGGTTAGGGTGAATTTTTAAGATTTTTCTAGAAAGGTGGATTTTTTCAGTGAATAGTAAAAATACAGTTTTGAGTTTTCTGTAAGTTTAATGACATCATAGCTATGTAATAATGATGTAATCATGATGTAATGATGATTTAATCATGATGTAATCGTGATGTAATCCTGATGTAATCGTGATGTAATAGTGATGTAATCGTGATGTAATCGTGATGTAATCATGATGTAATTATGATGTAATCATGATGTCATCGTGATGTAATCGTGATGTAATCGTGATGTAAAAATGATGTAATCATGATGTAATAATGATGTAATCCTAATGTAATAATGTTTTTAGACTCTTAAGGATTAAAATATGATATGAGGTGTCTCAAGTGGCCATTACCATTGGAAAATATCATGGGTAAGCCTGTGGTTTTGCAAATTACACTAATAGGGTGCCTTTGGAAATTAATAAAATATTCCCTCACTTTTTCTATAAATATCCACACATTCCTTTATTTCCCTTCATTCCAAAATCATTCTACACAAATTTTTTATTGTATTACCTCCCAAAGATTCCTTCAAATGTGTCCTCAATCCCCGAAGGTCTCGATCTTAGAGTTTTAGAAGTTACTCTTTAAGGTAAGAGAATTCTCAAACTTTTATTTTCCTTTCAAGTTCTATTTTATGTGGTATGTCTTTCAAATTTCCATATTATGTTCTTATTTCCATTTTATTCTATCTCTCAACTATATTATGAGTCTTTTATGAATGGGTGACCCATTTCCTTCTCTTTTTAATGTTTTTTAAAACTATGTTGCATAGCCGTTATGCTACAGAATTTTCGTCTCAAAATCTCTATTTTTCTCAAGAAATTATTTTATTTTATTTATGTGAATACTCAAACCTATTTCATTTCTAGGGGTATTCATCAAGACATAAAAATTATTTATTTGATTCTATAATTAACATACATAAAAATCTTATTCTCTTTCCATGGCTTATAAATGACATAATGATCATGTTTTTGAGGAATTTTTAAAATGCTGTGATTTTGATATGAAACTCATTTCTTTTATTCTCTTTGGGTTATTTATGAAATGTTTGATTATGCTCTATGTGGATCACATGAATATAAATAAATATTAAGGGTGTGTCCTAATAGCTCTCCAATTCACTGGGTAAATAAATTAATCCCTAGAGATGACAAGTTTTATGATACCTTGGTAAATAACCTCGGTAAATTTTATGAAACCTTGGGGATGGACCTTGGTGATATGCTTATTAATGTCTAAATTAAATGTTGGAGCCACATTTTCAAGTTATGATTCATGTTATTTTTATTATGATATTCCTCTTTTTTCATTGCTCTTGTATTTATGTATTTCATCAAGTTCTAATTGATATCATAAGTAAATGGTTTCCCTTATTTACCCTTATTGGGCCTTCTACTCATCCTCTCCTTTGATGTATGTCCTCAGG
This sequence comes from Viscum album, assembly GCA_963277665.1. Lineage (NCBI taxonomy): Eukaryota > Viridiplantae > Streptophyta > Magnoliopsida > Santalales > Viscaceae > Viscum > Viscum album. The sequence continues at coordinate 255,076,140 of OY728156.1, read as the reverse complement.
TTATGAGATGTAGTAATTGTACATAGGATGAACCTATTATGAATCCTTACAATTAGATTAGAAGAATGACTTATGTTTTCATGTATTATGCACCTTATTTCCAAGACTTTAAACTTTAAAGATCCTCTGTTTGTAAAATGTAATGAAAAGATATATAATAAAAATGCGACATTCCATAGTTGGTATCAAAGTATAGTTTAGTTATTTGGGAAAATTAGGATATGAAAACTTTAGGAAGAACCCTACAAAAGTTTAAATATAGGAAAAATTCCTGATATTTTTATGAAATATTTAGTAAGTGGTTTCCGAACAAATAAGTCTATGTATGGATACGAACAAGTGGATGTGGCTCTCGCACAGTTGTACCTAGGAGTAAAACAGGAAAACACTACTTTGAGCTAGACCCGAAGGAGAACTGGTGCACAACAACGGGCCTTGTTTCACTCCTAGTTTGAGAATCTCGGTGTAAGAAACCTGTTTTTGGCTACAAAGGACTTTGGAATATTCTTGATGTTATTCCATAGCAGTGCCCTCAAACGACGTGCGGTTCCGAGCCCTGGTGTGGCCGGAATTAAACTTTCAGTGCGTTCACACTGTAAACGCCAAATAAATGGGTTAACTACTAAACAGTGTTTCGGATTAGAGATCTGAGTGTACGGATGGGTCCAGAATGGGGTGTTTACCCTAGGAAAGACATAAAACATGTCGGCACATCACGTTTGGACCCCTCGCTCGCTTCCAGAACGTTAAACGGGTAAATTAATTAATTAATTAATTCGTTTAATGGATAAACTCAAGTATCTCTTAAACGGTGGCTTGGATTGGAAAACCAAGGGAACCGTTGAGTTCGGAGCATGTCGTTTACCCTAGGAGGGGTGTAAGTTTCGCGGGCGCGGGTCGTCTGTGAAAAATGACCCTAGGGGCATTTTCGTAATTTAGAGGCCTCAGACGTTGAGTTTAATAACTTTTGAATGGGGTATCAGATTAAAACTCCGAGACCGCCGTTGTGCTCAGGAGGCGGTGTTTACCATAGGAATGGCCTAAATTCGACTGCGTTTGGGGTTTCGGATGCGGATTTAATTTGGGATGAGTTTTTAATTAAGGGATTAATTAATTTCCCTTATTTAACCCATCTCTCCCCCCCCCCCTTCTTCCTCCCCTCTCCACTTCCCTAGAAGAATCTCTCAAGGAGGAACTCCTCCTCTCCTCCACCTCTCCGGCGAGGTGCGACAGCTCCGGCGAGGCGCGGCAGCTCCGGCGGATCGTCGCGAAGCGTCGGGCTACACCCCTGTAGGATCGTGTGTTTATTATTTTAAACTCCAGCACATTCTTTGAACCCATTTATATGTTTCGAATTTCTGTTTAATTTCTGAGAAAATCCTATGGTTGCGTAGTACTTTTTATGATCTTTCTGACACTTGTTTCGGGTTGAATTTCTGAGTCCCGAGCTGCCCGCAGCGGTCCGGTGAAGTTTGCAGGTTTTCCGGTGGTTTGAAGTTTTCCGGCCGGTTTTGAGGGTTCCAGCGGTTCGGCAGTAGCGTGAGGCATCGGCTTTAGGCGGTGAGGCCGAGCGCGGCGGAGTGAGCTCCCTTCAGCGGAGGCAGCCGCAGGCTTCGAAGGCTCGGCGAGCAGGGTCGCCGGCTGGAGACGGCGAGCGGGCTGCGGGAGCGCGAGCAAGCTGGGGGCGACGGTGGCTCACGGTCTAGGGGGATGCTGAGGGCGTCGACGCGTGTGGGTGAGTGAGGCGGTCTGGGGGGCGTGTTGCGGAGGAGCGGCTGGCCGGGTGGCCGACCGGTTCTGGAGTCGCCAGACCACCAGGGACCCTGGTGGAAGAGGAGACCCGCTATTGCGGGTCTCTGCTGGAGCTGACCTGCAAAAGCAGGTTAACAAAAAAAGAGAAAAAAAAACGGAGAAAAGAAACGCGTGGGAGAAATCTCCCTTAATTGGAGAGAGAATCGCCATATATATATATATATATATATATATATATATATATTGATTTTAATAATTATAAAAATGTTATAATTATTAAAACGCTGAATCGAGCGTAACTTCCCCGTGCGTCGTCCAAATCATGCGCCGTCAGTGGAAGTGTGCCTCTGTTTTCAATACGGTCTGTTTAAGACCAACTTTGGGTATCTTTCAGTGAATCGTGGAGCGGGTCAATAAAACACCCAAGAAATAATATTATTATTATTGTTAATATTTGGTTTTTCTGAGATAAAACCCCCATACAGTGTCTGTATGACACATCGTCTATGGTTGCGTAGTCCCGACAATGAGACGGTCTTTTTGGGTCAAATATTAGATACTTAATTCGGAGATGAGGCGTTGCCCGCATGGGCCTCCGTTCGAGCTGTACACAGCTTTTTACAAATTTTTCATCGGACGTCCATTCGGGGCGTGCGAGTAGTCATTTCTGGGTGTTTTTCCGAGGTAATTGCAATGGCGCAATCCGACCGCTTTAATTCCGCACGGTGGTGCGGGCCCCACGAGGGTCGTTTGAGCGTCGACGGTGATTTTTCCATCTTTATCATTGGGCGACCGTTTTGGACAAGTGATTAGTCCATCTTGGGTGCTTTTTCGAGAGGACCGCAACGGTGCGATCTGTTTGTTGTGTTTCGGGATCGGGAAGCGGGTCCCACGTAGCACCGCTTGTGTGCGGTGCGCCGAAATGCCCCTTTTTCTCCGGATATGTGATGCACGCATGTGAGTAGTGCTTTTGACGTGTTTTCACAAGGGGATCGCAATGGTGCGATGCACTTGACTGTTTTCGGGGCCGAGGCTCGGGATCATGGGACGTCGTTCGGGCGTGAGGCGGTGTTGGTGACTTGTCCGTCGGATATCCGTTTGAGGCGATTGAGTAGTCTATCTCGCATGTTTTTCCGCGAGGATTACAACGGTGTGATCCGTTTGGTTATGTGGAGCCTCATACGCGATCTTATTAAATATGGAAATGTGAAGGTGCCCTAGGGGCGGTTCTTCTACTGTGTTTGTAGCAGACCCTTGGCGTGTGATCACGTGCACTCCCATGTGAGTGAAGTAATGCTTGAATAGATGTGGGGGGTCGTTCCCCAGTCGTTGAGGTGGAAAGTTGGTAATGTTATGTCACGCCTTCGCGTTGACATTGGGTGTCATGTGCATGATAGCCCTTGGGCTGAAAATAAGGTATACTTTGGGAGTACACGAGAACGCTTGGAGGTATGTGCAGTTTGTACCTGAGACTGTTTGTGCGCTTGGTTGGGGATTGAATTGGGGCCACTCGTCGTGTGGGCCCCAGGTGCATTTCGTGCTCTGCTTTGCGTGCTTTGACCTCTCGCGACGTAGAGGGTCCCTCTGTGCTCGTTTGTTTGACCAGTAGGGTGGAGTTTTTCCCCTGGCTCGGTGCTCGTTGGTTTGAACAGCAGGGTTGAGTGGTCTCCCCCTAGCTTCATTCTCGATGGATCAGCCGATAGCGATGCTAGTGACACCCAGTGATGGAGCAGGCGCTGAACCTCTTTTGGGTGAGTTGTTCTGGAGTTGGGTGGTTGCGCGATACCCACTCCGTGTTCGGTTGGACAGTGTTGTACCCTCCAGTGGAGATGGCCAGAGCAGTTCTGAGTTTTACCCTTCAGTGGGGCTGGGCAGTGGGTTACTCATTGGCTTCTAGGGTCTACCCTCCAGCAGCGACTGGGAAGTGGGTCACCCGACACTCTTAGGGTCTACCCTCCTGCAGAGACTGGGTACTGGGTCACCCAATGCACATAGGGTCTACCCTCCAGTAGAGACTGGGCAGTGGGTCATCCGACGACCTCTTAGGTTCTACCCTCCAGCAGAGACTGGGCAGTGGGTCACCCGATGCACATAGGGTCTACCCTCTAATAGAGACTGGGTAGTGGGTCACCCGACGACCTCTTAGGGTCTACCCTCGAGCGAGGCTGGGAAGTGGGTTTCCCGTAGTCTAGTTCCAGGTCTACCCTCCAGCAATGCTGGGCAGTGGGTCGCCTGTCGACTTATTCTAGGTCTACCCTCCAGCGGGGCTGGGTAGTGGGTCTCCTGATGATGTATTAAGGTCTACCCTCCAGCGGGGCTGGGCAGTGGGTCTCCTGATGATGTATTAAGGTCTACCCTCTAGTGGGGTTGGGCAGTGGGTCACCGGATGATGTATTATGGTTTACCCTCCAGCAGGGCCGGACAGTGGGTCACCCGATATCATATTATGAATCACCCTCTAGTAGGGCTGAGCAGTGGGACACCCGTTGATATTCAAGACTCAGTCCTTTATACTAGGTTAGTCTGTGGCTTTTCTAAATGATTACCAGAGCGGGACCCTTGGTTGTACGGGTCAGTGATGGAACAACTTTGACTTTGAGAAGACCTCTTGACTGCAGGGCAGTGACGAGGTGTGGTTTGACTTTCCCTAGAACTCTCAAGTATGATGGGCGCTTTCCCCACCGAGACGCGTTCTTGTGATGCGATTTAAAATTGTGCGGGCGAGTCAGTGCCGCCCAAAGCGGATAGTGTCGAAGTGCGGTGATTGAGCCCGTTGGCTTGCGGTTTGGGGCAGATGTGTGGGATGCTGGGCATCAATGGAGTTTACTTCTGGGGCTATTGGCTACTCATTTTATTGGGATGAGCTACGGTATGGAGATCCCCTTACGAGTTTTTTCGGGCTTCTTGTAGAGCATATATATGTGTATATACCTTGTTCGAGTACCCACTTCTTGGGCTTGGTTACTCTCCCTCCAGGAGAGGCGAAGACGCGCGGGGTATGCCACGTGCTTTCCGTGTCTAGCTTCTCATGGTTGGATGAGTCTACTCTCCTGCTATAGGTAGCGAAGACTCGATGGGAAGTTCATCTTCTCACCGTTTCCAGCTCCTTGTGCCTGGATGAGTCTACTTCTTTTCTCTTGTTGGGTTGAGCTGGACTCCTTACTGCACTCTCTGTTGTACTCATTTACTTTTTCTGTTCGCTCTACTGCTCACCCTTCGGTACCTCCTTTGTTGCTCCCTCGAGCCTTCGGGGTATCCTACTGAGTATTTTTATACTCACCCCTACTTGGGATTTGCCCGCACTTGGTGTGCCCTTACAGATGACGGACAGGTTGGTTGTGACGTCAGAGGACCTTAGGAGCCGGGAGATTGGACCGCGTGTGGTGGTCGTTGATGGGTTCTAGGTGTGGGACCCTCCCAGCTGTTTGCTATTGTTTTACCTGTTGCCGGGTTGTGGCATTTTTGGTTGGGCGCGTGTTTTTCCCCTTTTATTTTGAGTTTACTTTCAGCTTGTACTTTGTACTGTTTAGAGGTCGATGCACATCTTTGGTTTATTTATAGCAGTTTCCCTTTACTTTACTTGGATTTTCTTTTTACTCTGCACTATTGCATTGAGTGTGATGCGTGTGTGTGTACAGGTTCTTAGGAAAAGGCCTCCCTGAGTTATTGTGCCTTCGACGCTGGTCTCCATCCCCTGGACTATGGAGGCGGGCTTTGGGTAGTTGCGGCTCGATCCCGGGTAGGGTCGAGTCGTGACAAAGTGGTATCAGAGGTGGTTTATTCCTTGGGATGTTGTGCTGACGTCCCTAAAAGAGGAATTGGTTGGGATCTAGGGAAACAACATTAACGTGTCTCGAGAGCGGCTCTCAGGCCAGGGAGTCCAATGATGGTGCGGGGGTTGACGTATCCATTCACCAGGACCTTGATAAACCGCTTGTCGACTCAGCATGCTGAGACACTTGTTGAAGGGAAAATTGGTTTGTGCATCACATAGGATTGAGTCTTTGGCTATCCTTCTTGAGTCAGATCCCCATCCTTGTTATTGGTATATACATATATGCTCATCTGACCGCAGCACTCCATGATAATATTCAGGATGTCTCCGCAAAGACAGCCAACCAAGATACCAGCTTTGGTTCGTGACGATAACCCTGTGAGCTACAAGGCCACGGTCTAGGACCCATCATGCGAGCCCCTTTCTCCAGGTGGGCTGGTAGAAGCACCCCCACTAGTTGAGCAGCAGACAGCTTCAGCAGAGCAGGCTGAGCATGAGCGCAGGTTTAGCCTACTTCGTGAGTTCCAGCAGCAGGGACCGCTGAGGTTCAGTGGTGAGCCAGACCCTCAGGCAGCAGAGGGTTGGCTAGAGACATTGGTTCACCTTTTCAGGCTTGTGCAGATGCCGACAGATCAAAGAGTGGCTTTGGCAGCCGACCCTTTTTCGTGGAGCAGATTGGCGTTGGTGGAGTCTGGTGACTCGGTTTCTTGACAAGTCGTCGCTTTCGTGGGGTGACTTTCGGTTGTTGTTCTGTGAGGAGTTTTTCCCCTCCTACTTGCGCTCCGTTCGGATTCAGGAGCTCCTGCATTTTCAGTAGGGAGGGATGACGGTGGCCGAGTACGCGGCTAGTTTCGCAGACCGTGCACGCTTTTACCCTGACTTGGTCCATGACGACAACTTCCGAGCATGAAAGTTTGAGCAGGGTCTCCGTCGAGAGATTCGTGCTGTCATAGTACCCTTGGGAATTTCCACATATGCCCGGGTGCTAGAGCAGGCAATGGTGACAGAGAGCTTCATGTCACGTTCTAGAGTTGGTGGTGGCAGCAGGCACATTGGAGCCGAGACGTCTGCCGCAGCTTGCGGGTGTCGGCAAGCAGAACCTCGACACAGGTGGCTTTCTGACAACCGAACTCAAGGGCGTGGTCATACACCACAGTGGCACCAGAAGGCATCGGTGCAGCCCAGAGAGATTCGGTGCTATGCTTGCGATGGGCGAGGTCACTTGGCACGGGACTTCCCGACCAGGCATGCAGAGAGCCTCGGGTAGGAAACAGGTGCACCACCACGATGGAGGCAGCGTCGTGATCGGAGTATCGCCCAGAGAGGTGGTTCTAGCAGAGGAGTGGGAGGAACTGGTAGTGCAGGACGACCTTACGGGGTCTTCCCATCACCTCTAGGTGGTCCACGTCAGGCTCCGGGAGCTGACAGTTGGGACCGCGGATAGCCGCGAGCTTTAGATGTCTACGATCCTGGAGAACATGATGTGGTAAGAGGTACACTCTACAGATATTCTACTTTTTTAGTAGAATTTTTAGACTCAGTGTGTGGAATGCTTTCCTCCCTGCTCCTTGCTTGAGGTGTTACCAGGGTGACGCAGGGCGTCGGGTGTAACCCTATGTTGGTAATGAAAAAGGTGTGGGACCTTTTTCTCTAGTCGATGGTGTCGACTCCTTCGCCTTTTGAGCGTGTAAGAGATCCTTGGTTGTGGGACATCGACTGTGGAACCTTGCATGACCAGATATCCTTAGGTGTTTTAACATATGGATATTCTGAAGAAGGGAATCACCGGGCCTTGTTCCAGGTGCGGGCGGTGATTCCAGTCGCGGCATGCGACGTAGAGGTTTGGTCGGGGACGTGAGCTACCCCCCGAGGACCTTCGGACTGTTTGAGACCGTGTAGATGGATGACGATGTTCTCTACCACCTTGCCCTAACCCCAAAGGCTGGTTTGAGTGCATGATGTCTCCCACTTGACTCACCCGAGAAGAGGTGTGCGTGCTCCTATGCACGACATCGGTGAGGCCAGACATCGCATGAACAGATCAAATCCTTTGGTCTGTGTGCGGTGGCGCAGAGCTGTGCATCAGTTCTTCTGGGTACAGGAGAGCCTGGTGCGGGCATAATACCCTGAGTTGTTCCCTGGTTTGGCTTTTCAGGAAGAAAATCTTGAAGGAGGGAATGATGTAAGAACCCTGTTTTTTGCTACAAAGGACTTTGGAATATTCTTGATGTTATTCCAGAGCAGTGCCCTCAGACGGCGTGCGGTTCTGAGCCCCAGTGTGGACGGAATTAAACTTTCAGTGTGTTCACACTGGAAACGCCAAATAAATGGGTTAACTCCTAAACAGTGTTTCGGATCAGAGATCTGAGTGTACAGATGGGTCCGGAATGGGGTGTTTACCCTAGGAAAGACATAAAACATGTCAGCACAGGACGTTTGGACCCCTCGCTCGCTTCCGGAACGTTAAACGGGTAAATTTATTTATTTATTTATTCATTTAATGGATAAACTCAAGTATCTCTTAAACAGTGGCTCGGATTGAATACCAATGGCACCATTGAGTTCGGAGCGTTCCGTTTACCCTAGGAGGGGTGCAAGTTTCACGGGCACGGGCCGTCTGTGAAAAATGGCCCTAGGGGCGTTTTCGTAATTTAGAGGCCTCGGGCGTTGAGTTTAATAACTTTTGAACGGGGTCTCAGATTAAAACTTCGAGACCGCCGTTGTGCTTGGGAGGCAGTGTTTACCCTAGGAATGGCCTAAATTCGACTATGTTTGAGGTTTCAGATGTGGATTTAATTTGAGATGAGTTTTTAATTAAGGGGTTAATTAATTTCCCTAATTTAACCCATCTCCCCCCCCTTCTTCCTCCCCTCTCCACTTACCTGGCAGGATCTCTCAAGGAGGAACTCCTCCTCTCCTCCACCTCTCCGGTGAGGTGCGACAGCTCCGGCGAGGCGTGACAGCTCCGGCGAGGCGCGGCAGCTCATGCGAGGCGCGGCAGCTCCGGCGGATCGTCGCGAAGCGTTGGGCTACGCCCCTGTAGGATCGTGCATTTATTATTTTTAACTCCAGCACCTTCTTTGAACCCATTTATATGTGTCAAATTTCTGTTTAATTTCTGAGAAAATCCCATGGTTGCGTAGTACTTTTTATGATCTTTCTGATGCTTGTTTCGGGTTGAATTTCCGAGCCCCGAGCTGCCCGCAGCGGTCCGGCGAAGTTTGTGGGTTTTCCGGTGGTTTGAAGTTTTCCGGCCGGTTTTGAGGGTTCTGGCGGTTCGGAAGCAGCGGGAGGCATCGGCTCCAGGCGGTGAGGCCGAGCACGGCGGAGCGGCCTCCCTTCAGCGGAGGTAGCCGCAGGCTTCGAAGGCTCGGTGAGTAGGGTCGCCGGCTGGAGACGGCGAGCGGGCTGTGGGAGCGCGAGCAAGCTGGGGGCGACGGTGGCTCTCGGTCTGGGGGGCTGCTGAGGGCGTCGACGCGTGCGGGTGAGCGAGGCGGTCTGGGGGGCGTGTTGCGGAGGAGCGGCTGGCCGGGTGGCCGACCGGTGCTGGAGTCGCCGGACCACCAGGGACCCTGGTGGAAGAGGAAACCCGCTGTTGCGGGTCTCTGCTGGAGCTGACCTGCAAAAGCAGGTTAACAAAAAAAACGAGAAAAAAAAACTGAGCAAAGAAACGCTTGGGAGAAATGTCCCTTAATTGGTGAGAGAATTACCCTAAATATATATATTTATATATATATATATATAATTGATTTTAATAATTATAATAATGTTATAATTATTAAAATGCTGAATCGGGCGTAACTTCCCCATGCGTCGTCCAAATCATGCGCCGTCAGTGGCAGTGTGCCTCAGTTTTCAATACGGTCTATTTAAGACCAACTTTGGGTATCTTTCGGTGAATCGTGGAGCGGGTCAATAAAACACCCAAGAAATAATATTATTATTATTGTTAATAATTTGTTTTTCTGAGATAAAACCCCCATACAGTGTCTGTATGACACGTCGTCTATGGCTGCATAGTCCCGACAATGAGACGGTCTTTTTGAGTCAAATATTGGATACTTAATTCGGAGTTCAGGTGTGGCCCGCACGGGCCTCCGTTCGAGCTGTACACAGCTTTTTACAACTTTTTCATCGGACGTCCGTTCGGGGTGGGCGAGTAGTCATTTCTGGGTGTTTTGCCGAGGGCATTGCAATGGCGCAATCGGCCTGCTTTAATTCCGCACGGTGGTGCGGGCCGCATGAGGGTCGTTTGGGCGTCGACTGTGATTTTTCCATCTTTATCACCGGGCGACCGTTTTGGACAAGTGATTAGTCCATCTTGGGTGATTTTTCGAGAGGACCGCAACGGTGCGATCCATTTGTTGTGTTTCGGGATCAGGAAGTGGGTCCCACATAGCACCGCTTGTGTGCGGTGCGCTGAAATGCACCTTTTTCTCCAGATATCCATTGCACGCATGTGAGTAGTGCTTTTGACGTGTTTTCCTGAGGGGATCGCAATGGTGCGATGCACCCGACTGTTTTCGGGGCCGAGGCTCAGGATCACGGGACGTCGTTCGGGCATGAGGCGGTGTTGGTGACTTTTCCGTCGGATATCCCTTTGAGGCAAGTGAGTAGTCTATCTCGCGTGTTTTTCCGTGAGGATTACAACGGTGCGATCCATTTGGTTGCGTGGACCCTCATATGCGATATTATTAAATGTGGAAATGTGAAGGTGCCCCGGGGGCGGTTCTTCTACTGTGTTTGTAGTGGACCCTTGGCGTGTGATCGCGTGCACTCCTGTGTGAGTGAAGTAATGATTGAATAGATGTGGTGGGCCGTGTCCTAGTCGTTGAGGTGGAAAGTTGGTAATGTTACATCATTCCTTAGCATTGACGATGGGTGTTGTGTGCACGATAGCCCTTGGGATGAAAATGAGGTATACTCTGGGAGTACACGGGAGCGCTTGGAGGTACATGCAATTTGTACCTGAGACTATTTGTGTGCTTGGTTGGGGATTGAATTGGGACCACATGTCGTGTGGGCCCCAGGTGAATGTCGTGCTCTGATTTGCGTACTTTGACCGCTCGCAACGTAGAGGGTCCCTCTGTGCTCGTTTGTTTGACCAGCAGGGTGGAGTTTTTCCCCTGGCTCGGTGCTCGTTGGTTTGACCAGTAGGGTTGAGTGGTCTCCCCCTAGCTTCGTTCTCGATGGATCGGCCAGTAGCGGTGCTAGTGACACCCAGTGATGGAGCAGGCGTTGAACCTCTTTTGGGTGAGTTGTTCTGGAGTTGGGTGGTTGCGCGATACCCACTCCGTGTTCGGTTGGCCAGTGTTGTACCCTCCAGTGGAGATGGCCAGAGCAGTTCTAAGTTTTACCCTTCAGCGGGGCTGGGCAGTGGGTTACTCATCGGCTTCTAGGGTCTACCCTCCAGAAGAGACTGGGTAGTGGGTCACCTGACACTCTTAGGGTCTACCCTCCAGCAGAGACTGGGCACTGGGTCACCCGACGCACATAGGGTCTACCCTCCAGCAGAGAATGAGCATTGGTTCATCCGATGACCTCTTAGGGTCTACCCTCCAGCAGAGACTGGGCAGTGGGTCACCCGACGCACATAGGGTCTACCCTCTAGTAGAGACTAGGCAGTGGGTCACCCGACGACCTCTTCGGGTCTACCCTTTAGCGAGATTGGTCAGTGGGTTGCCCGTCGTCTAGTTCCAGGTCTACCCTCCATCAAGGCTGGGCAGTGGGTCGCATGTCGACTTATTCCAGGTCTACCCTCCAGCGGGGCTGGGTAGTGGGTCACCTGATGATGTATTAAGGTCTACCATCCAGCGGGGCTAGGCAGTGGGTCGCCTGATGATGTATTAATGTCTACCCTTCAGTGGGGCTGGGCAGTGGGTCGCCGGATGATGTATTATGGTTTACCCTCCAGCAGGGCTGGAAAGTGGGTCACCCGATATCATATTATGAATTACCCTCGAGCAGGGCTGGGTAGTGGGACACCCGTTGATATTCCAGACTCAGTCCTTTCTAATAGTCTAGTATGTGGCTTTTCTCCATGATTACCGGAGCGGGACCCTTGGTTGTACTGGTCAGTGATGGAATGACTTTGACTTTGAGAAGATCTCTCGACTGGAGGTCAGTGATGAGGTGTGGTTTTACTTTCCCTAGAACTCTCAAGTACGAGGGCTGCTTTCCCCACTGAGACGTGTTCTTGTGACGTGATTTAAAACCCTACGGGCGAGTCAGTGCTGCCCAAAGAGGATAGTGTCGAAGTGCGGTGATTGAGCCCCTTGGCTTGCGGTTCGGGGCAGATGTGCAGGATTCTAGGCATCGATGGAGTTTACTTTTGGGGTTGTTGGCTACTCGTTTTCTTGGGCTGAGCTACGGGATGGAGATCCCCTTATGAGTTTTTTAGGTCTTCTTGTAGAGCATATATATATGTATATACCTTGTTCGAGTACCCACTTCTTGGGCTTGGTTAATCTACCTCCAGGAGAGGTGAAGACGCACGGGGTATGCCACGTGCTTTCCGTGTCTAGATTCTCGTGGTTGGATGAGTCTACTCTCCGGCTATAGGTAGCGAAGACTCGACGGGAAGTTCATCTTCTCACCGTTTCCAGCTCCTTGTGCCTGGACGAGTCTACTTCCTTTCTCTTGTTGGGTTGAGCTGGACTCCTTACTGCACTCTCTGTTGTACTCCTTTACTTTTTCTGTTCGCTTTACTACTCACCCTTCGGTACCTCCTTTGTTTCTCCCTCGAGCCTTTGTGGTATCCTACTGAGTATTTTTATACTCACCCCTACTTGGGCTTTTCCCACACTTGGTGTGCCCTTACAGATGACGAACATGTTGGTCGTGACGTCAGAGGAGCTTAGGAGCCGGGAGCTTGGACCGCGTGCGGTGGTCGTTGATGGGTTCTAGGTGTGGGACCCTCCTAGCTATTTTCTGTTGTTTTACCTATTGCCGAGTTGTGGAATTTTTGGTTGGGCGCGTGTTTTTTCCCTTTTCTTTTTAGTTTACTTTTGGATTGTACTTTGTACTGTTTAGAGGTCGATGCACATCTGTGGTTTATTTATAGCAGTTCCCCTTTACTTTACTTGGCTTTTCTTTTTACTCTGCACTATTGCATTGAGTGTTCTGCGTGTGTGTGTATAGATTGTTAGGCAAAGGCCTCCCCGAGTTATTGTGCCTTTGGCGCTGGTCTCCAGCCCCTGGCCTATGGAGTCGGGCTTGGGGTAGTTGCGGCTCGAGCCCGGGTAGGGTCGGGTCGTGACACTGGGGGGATATGTTTGTTTAATCCTAATATTTTTATGAAGCATTATGAAGGATTTATAGAAAATTTAATTGCTGTAAAAGAATAATATTTTTTTAAGATTGATTTTTTAAGACATAAAATTACTTTATAATTATAATATTCTTAATAGTAACAAATTTGTAATAACATAAAATTGTGAGGACGCGATTTCGTTAAGGGGGGAAGAATGTAACGACCCAAAAAATGTACTTCTTTTATTTATGGATCTCTTTACTTCCAATAAATTTTTATTATGTTTTACAATAGAAGCACATATAGTGACTTTTAATTTCATGAGAACATCATACGTCATGCATAAGTTTGGATTAGTACGACTATGAAAAATAATGTGATATACACATTTAAGAATAGTTTTCTTAATAAAATATTTGTTCAACTGAAGAAAATTTGATAAATAGACTATTAAGACCCAAATTGTACTTTTCAGAAATGATATAATTATTATAATAAATTAAGGTATTATGAATAATGATTGTTTTAATGAAATATTGTTATTAAAACACCCCCTTTTAAATTTAAATGATTAAATAATTTTATTTTTTTAAGTGTCAGAAATTTCACAATGCAATTTAACGATGCATTTTCGATTCGCTATTATTTTTAATAACTAAATATTTTTATACATAAAAAGTTAAATTTCTTGTACTTAAATAATTATTATGGTAATATAAACTTAATTTTTTAATTTCAAATGTCAAAATTAATCTTGGCTAAATTTTTAGAAGTTTTCTAAAAAGTTTCAATCTTTTGGTATTTGAGGAATAGTTTTTTTATGAATAGTATTTGATGAATAGTATTTTTTATGAATAGTAAAAAAGTATTTTAATATTAAATAAATTTTTTTGTGAAATGATTTTCGAAAATCAGACATACATTGTTGAAATTAGGGTGAAAATGTTTTTTAAAAAGATAAAAAAATGGTGAATAGTAACTTTACCCTTTGGAATTTTAATTTTTCCCTTATGAATGGTAATTTGATCAATGGAATGGTAACATCATCTAAGTATAAATATGTTTTAGTCATATTAAGTGGTAATATGATATATTTATATAATAATATAAGTAAATAAATGCTTTAGAAATTATTAGTTAAGAATTATTATTTTTTTATTTAATTTATTTTAAAATTAAATTAATTTTTATAAAATGGAGTTCACTTTTGAATTATAAACATTGAAAATTGGTTAGGGTGATTTTTTGGGATTTTTTTGAAACAGTTGATTTTTTCAGTGAATCGTAAAAATTTAGTTTTGAGTTTTCGGTAAGTTTAATGACAACATAGATGTGTAATAATGATGTAATCATGATGTAATAATTTTTTTCGACTCTTAAGGATTAAAATATGATATCAGGTGTCTCAAGTGGTGATTACCATGGGAAAATATCATGGGAAAGCTCGTGGTTTTGCAAATACCGCTAATGAGGTGTCCTTTGAAATTAATAAAATATTCCCTCACTTTTGCTATAAATATCCACCCATTAATTTGTTTCCTATCATTAAAAAAACATTATACATGAAGTTATGATAGTATTACCTCACAAGGAGTCCTCTCAAGGTGTCCTAAATCCCCCAAGGTCTCGATATTAGAGTTTTAGAAGTTACTCTTCAAGTTAATAGAATTCTCAAACTTCTCTTTTCCTTTCATGTTCTCTTTTATGTGGTATGTCTTTCAAATTTCAATACCAAGTTCTTATTTTCATTTTATTATATCCCTATATTTTATTATGAGTCTTTTATGAATGGTTAACTCATGTCCCCTCTCTTTTTAATGTTTTTTAAAACCATGTTGCATAGTTGTTATGCTGGAGAATTTTCATCTCAAAATATCTCTTTTTATGAAGAAATTCTTTTATTTTATTTATGTGAATACCCAAACCTATTTCATTAGCAAGGGTATTAATTAATACATAAAATTATTTATTTGATTTTGGAATTGACATACATAAAACCAACATTCTCTTTCCATGGGTTATAAATGACATAATGATCATGTTTTTGAGCACTTTTTAAAACGTCATGATTTTGATATGAAACTCATATCTTTTAATCCATTTGGGTTATTTATGAAATGATTGATTATGATCTATGTGGCCACAAGAATATAAATTCATATTAAGTGTGTGCCCTGATAGCGCTTCAACACATGGGGTAATGAAATTCATCTCTAGAGATGACACGTTTTACGATACCTTGGTGAATAACCTTGGTAATTTTAATGATTTCTTAGGGATGGAACATGGTGATATGTTTATGAATGAATAAATTAAATATTGTAGCCACATTTTAAAGTTATGATTCATGTTATTTTTATTATGATATGAAACTTTTTCCATTTCTCATGTCTTTATATATTTTATCAAGTTCTTATTGATATTACAAGTAAATCATTTCCCTTGTTTACCCTTATTGGGCCTTCTGCTCACCCTTTCCTTTGATGTATGTACCGAGATTATAAGATGCAGTAATTGTACTTATGGTGAACCTATTATGAAGCCTTAAAAATGTATTAGAATAATTCCTTATATTTTCATGTATTATGTACCTTATTTTCAAGACACTAAATTTTAAAGATCCTCTGTTTGTAAAATGTAATGAAAAGATTTGTAATAAAAAGGTGGGATGCCATAGTTGGTATCAAAGGATAGTTTAGTTATTTATAGAATTTATGATATTAAAAAATTAGGAATAACCCTATATAAAAGTTTAAATATAGGAAAACTTCCTGATATTTTGGTGAAATATTAAGTAAGTGGTTTCCGAACAAATAAGTCACTGTCTAGATACGAACAAATAGATGTGGCTCTCGCACAGATGTAACTAGGGGTAAAACTTGAAAACACCGCTTTTATCTAGACTCTAATGGAAACTAGTGAACAACAACAGGCCTTGCTGCAGTCTTGTTTTGACACTCCCATAGGATATGTTTTTTTAATCATAATCTTTTTATGAATCATTATGAAGGATTTAAAGAAAATGTAATTTTTGTTAAAGATTAATATTTTTTTAAGATTGATTTTTTAAGACATAAAATTACTTTATAATTATAATATTCCTAATTGTAACAAATTAATAATAAGAGAAAATTGTGAGGACACGATTTCTTTAAGAGCAGAAGAATATAACGACCCGAAAAAATGTACTTCTTTTATTTGTGGATCTCTTTCCTCCCAATAACTTTTTATTATGCTTTACAATGGAAGCACATATAGTGACTTTTAATTTCATGAGAATATCATACATCATGAATAAATTTGGATTAGTACAACTATGAAAAATAATGTGATATACACATTTTAGAATAGTTTTTCTTAATAAAATATATGTTCAACTGAGGAAATTATCATACATCATGCATAAAAATGTAAATTTCTCATACATAGAAAATTATTATGGTAATATAAACTTCATTTTTGAATTTAAATGTCCTAATTAATATAGTTTGAATTTTTAGAAGTTTTCTAAGAAGTCACAATTTTTTAGTGTTTTATGAATAGTATTTATGAATAGTGTTTTTGATGAATAGTATTTGATGAATAGTAAAAAAATATTTTATTATTAAATAACTTTTTCTCCGAATTGATTTTCAAAAATCAGACATACATGGTAGTAATAAGAGTGAAAATATGGTTCAATAAGATCAAAATAATTTTTTTGTGAATAGTAACTTTACCCTTTTTAATAGTAATTTTACCCTTATGAATAGTAATTTAACCAATGGAATAGTAACCTCACCTAATGAAGTATAAATATATTTTAGTTACCTTAAGTGGAAATGTGATCATTTTATAAGTAAATAAATGTTTTAGAAATTATTAGTTATGTAACACCCCAAGCTTCCAGGATACGCTTCTCTTTCAATAATGCAGTAGCTTGCATTGTACGCAAGTTTGAGATTCTAACACACCGCGACCAATCAAAGTAGCCGTTATGAATATTAATACCCACATTTTGAAATTATATAAATTTTATATTTCAAAATGGACTTCATTTTTGGATTCGGATTCTCGAAATTAGCCTAAGTTGAATTTTTGGTATTTTTCTAAGAACATCCAATTTTCGATGAATAGTGAAAAATACTTAAAAACAACATTTTTAATCAAAATAATTTATAGTGATAAATTATACTATTGAGTGGTTTTAAAGTATAATTAGAATATAATTTTACCATTCTATCCAATGGTAGTCATTAGAATTAATTTCACTTTGAAATTGGACATAAACAATTGTCGATCTTTTGATTGATATTGTTTCTTAAAAACATGCTATTTGTTTTGACAATGGGAATTAATTATAAAATTAATTAATGCAACTTATATGTTTGGAATTTTGTAAAATAGACATCATTTTTTAATTCGGAATATCAATTATATCTTAAGGTGAATTTTTGGTATTGTTCTGAGAAACTTCAATTTTTGATGAATAGTGAAACCACTAAGTGGTAGTTAAAAAACTAATTTTTCGTTTAAATGAAACTTTACCACTTCTGTGAATTGAATTTCAAAAATCTGACATACATGGTTGTCATTAGTAAGTAAAATTTGGTTCAATGAGATGAAAATAATTTTTGATGAATATTAACTTTTAAGTTTTATTAATCACGATTAAAGGTAATTAGTGTAATTTAAGGTAAATATAATGTTATAATAATATTAAATTACCTTTACACTTGTCCTAACCTTATTGTATGAGTCATGGACGACCAAGAAAATCCACGGGTCAACTTTGGGACACCATTGAGCCACTTGGGTAAGAAAATGACATTAATAACTTTTTATTTAAACTAAAAATAAAATTGTCACAAACATGTGTTTTTTTACTAAAACAATTATTACATGAGATTATATAAGTTAACTTTTAGACTATAAATATTCATTGGAAAACTAAAAATATTTCCTACATCATGGTAATTTTTTTATAATTTTTATGCATTAAATAAATAAATTTATTTATGACACCATGATGATGCAGCGATTACCTCATTAATGAACAATTTAAATAAAATGAAAAGATAAGGTAAAATCTAAGACTTACACTTGTATAAAACATATTTTATGGGTATATTTAGAACCCTTATCACATTATCCTATAAATATATCATTTTGGGACCTTTAAAATCCGAAAAGCATTTCATAATAATGTAACATTTCATGACTTTCCAAGAGTGCCCCTCCTCTCCTCTTATAAAAGGCCCCCACCTCTACCACCTTATTCACACCTTCAAAGCCATTTGGCTCGGCCAACCTCTACCCAAATACTCTCTCAACTTCCCTATCTTACTCCTAGAAGCCTCACTTTGGGCAGAAGTCTTCCCAAGGAAGCCTTTGGCTCAAATCAAAAAGAGTTACCTGATTTTAAGGTATTGTCTTCTCTTATGTTCTTTTGTTTTATTTTTCTTCTTCAACCCCTTAAACTCTTTTTATTCCTTTATTTTGTAACAACACCAGTATATTCAATATACTAGGATGTTTTTATGAGAAGTATTTTATTTACACTTACACACACCTTCGTCTAATGGTTAAAGAACATACTGTTTCTGTGGGTGGCGAATTAATGCCTCACAAAACGATGATTGTTCAATATTCTTTTAACACCTCTCATGGTGGCCATTAAGATGTAACTATATTTATATATGATATATATTATGTTCATGTTTTCCTTATACTTCTGTATTTTTCATTTATGGCATACCTTTACGATTTCCATTATGGGTAAATGCGATAATTTCATTTTAGGAAGTGTGGACTACCGCCCCCTCAAAGTGATTTGAATCGTTAATGCCATATGTGGGATGTATAAAGGATGGAGTAAATGATATTATATATGATATTATACTGGAATTATAATATACCTTTATATCATTATGATTTCATTCCATTAAATACGAAATAGAAATGAAAGTAGCGTTCATGCGTACGTAAGACTTACCGTCTCCATGAATGGTGCATTTCATTTCTTACCTCTAAGTGTTATGTAATATTATAAATGAATGTATATACTGGATATATATGATATATATGATATCTAAATCATGAATATAATTCTGGATATAATGGATATTTTACCACATGAAAAACTTGTAATTATAAGAAGTTTATTTTTGACTCAAGTATCAAAGAACGACAAAACGACCGTTATTAACTTAAATAATTACATAATGTTCATAACATGGTAATAAGTGATATAAAAGGAATAATGAATTTGAAAAAGGTTCTTAAGCAAGTAGAAATTAACTCTAGTTTATTATTCAGGAGTTTAAAGAACGATCGAGTCAAGTCAGACATGAGGTAAGGGACTTTGTCTCAATCTCCTTTCATTGAGGCATATTTTGTTTTATAGACAACTTTCTTTTATACGGTGTATCCCTTTGACTTTTACATTTATTCAAAATGAATCTTTTTATACGAAGTGTTTTACTAAATGAAAAAAGGAATGTTTTTTTTGTCGTACGTATGCGGCAACAACGACTTCTCCACCGCCATGACCATTATTTGAGTTTCGGCTTCCTCTACAAGACATAACTTTTTTTAAATGAAAAATAAATACCAAGTTTTAATTTTTTTTTATTTTGGTATTGAAAATGGTTTTGATAATGTTTTTTATTATATCAATGTGTTGTATTGATATCTTGTGATTGAAATGTGGAAATGTTATGTTTCCTTTATGCATGTTTTATGTGATACGATTATGTTATGGTTTATGATATGTTTAAACCTGTTCATATGAGGAATGTATTGGACTTAATAAGTGACGGGTGGAGCCCGCTATAGCTCATCGATGCATCGGTAGGTCTCATGAGACAAACTAGTGTCTTGGCACGAGGCCTTGACAAAATCTTATTTGTAGTCTTGGCATAATGTCTTGACTATGTGGTTATGATAGTCTGGCATTATGCATTCCATCATTATGAAAGTGGTTATTGATATTGCATGTGATTATTCGACTAGTGGAATATCCATGTGAATAAGTAAATGGCATTATTTCATTTTATTTTTTCAATATTATGCTGAAGTTCAAGTTTAAAAGGATTTTGTTTTAGTTATAAATTACCTTAAATGTTTATGTTTATTTATGAAAGTTTCTTTTATATTGTTATCCTTACTGAGCACCTGACCTTACCCCTTTCTATGTTTTATTTTTCCCAGGATGTGAAAAAAAATTTATGACTGACCTGTAGGGATAGTCTAAAGGGAATATGAGTGTGGACTATGGAGACCATGTTATTGTAGTTTTTCACTTTATGATGTAATGTAACATTTATAAATGTATCTAGTGTTTCCAAGGCTATTAAACTAATCGGTCTTTCGAGACTTGGTCTTTTGTGATCATGTCAATGTTACGTAATAATGCACCGACTCTGGGTAACTGGGGTCGGGGCGTTACAAGTTAAGTATTAGTATTTTATTTATTTAATTTAATTTAAAATTAAATTAATTTTTATAAAATGGAGTTCACTTTTGAATTCTACGCGTCGATAAATGTTAGGGTGAATTTTTTGAATTTTTCTGAAACACTTGATTTTTTTTGTGAATGGTAAAAATACAATTTTGAGTTTTTGGTAAGTTTAATGACATGATAGCTGTGTAATAATGATGTAATCATGATGTAATAATGTTGCTCGAATCTTAAGGATTAAAATATGATATGAGGTGTCCCAATTGGACACTTCCATGATCAAATACCATGGTCAAGCTCATGGTTTTTCAAATACCACTAATTAGGTGTCCTTTGAAATTAATAAAATATCCCCTCACTTTCGCTATAAATACCCACCCATTCCTTCATTTCCTTTCATTCCAAAATCATTATCCATTAATTTATGATAGTATTACCTCCTGAGAAGTCCTATCAAGGTGTCCTCAAGCCCCCAAGTTCACGATCTGTAAGAACCCGGTTTTTGCTGAGAAAGACTTTGGAATATTCTTGATGATATTCCAGAGGAGCGCCTTCAGACGGCGTGCGATTCCGAGCCCCAGAGTGGCCGAAATTAAATTTTCAGTGCGTTCACACTGGAAACGCTAAATAAATGGGATAACTCCTAAACGGAGTTCCGGATCAGAGATCCGAGTGTACGGATGGGTCTAGAATGGGGTGTTTACCCTAGGAACGACATAAAACTTGTCAGCGCGGGATGTTTGGACCCCTCGCCCGCTTCTGGAACGTTAAATGGATTAAATAAATTAATTAATTCGTTTAATGGAGAAACTCTAGTATCTTTTAAACGGTGGCTCAGATTAGAAAACTGAGGGCACCGTTGAGTTCGGAATGTGCCGTTTACCCTAGGAGGCGTATAAGTTTCACGGGCGCAGGCCGTTTGTGAAAAATGGCCCCAGGGGCGTTTTCGTAATTTAGCAGCTTTGGACGCTAAATTTTATAACTTTTGAACGGCGTCTCGGAATAAAATTACAAGACCTCCATTACGCTCAAAGCGTGGTTCTTAGCCTAGGGGAGGCTAAATCCCGACCCCGTCGGGAGTTCGGGTTCGGGGCTGTCGGGCGGGTGTTTAAGTGATTTGTACTTAAACACCCTCCCCCCTCCTTCACCTTCGGCGAGGTGAGCTCTGGCGAGGCGACTCCGGCAAGGTGCGGTGGTGCCGGCGGGTTGACGGCGAAGCGACGGGCATCGCCCAAGAGGTAGGAGTTTATCGTTTGCGTTTTCCTTTCTCACACCTCCTTTGAACCTAATTTATACCCCAGAATTGTTGTTTGATCTTCGAACAAAACCCATGAATGCGTAGTAGAGTTAATTCCCTTTTCAACGCATCTTTCGGATTCAAATTCCGAGCTCCGTGGCATCCACAATGATCCGCCGAACTTTGCGGGTTTTCGGGTTCCGGCGAGTTCAAGCGGCGGCGCGGCTCGGTGGAAGCGGCGGCGCGGCTCGGCGGAGGCGGCGGCGCGGCTCGGTGGAAGCGGTTGGCGGCGCGGGTGCTCGGTGGAGGGTCGGCCGAGCGTGAGGCGCTGGGCACCGGCGCGAGGAGAAGCCGGCCGCGCGAGGCGGCGGCTGCAGGCGGCGAGGTCGAGCCGCCGGGGCGTGGCGACCCCGCGGTCGCGGCACGCGACCCCAGCGCGGGGACAAGACCCGCGCGACGCGGGTCTTCGCGCGGACCAAGTGACCGCCCAGAGGCCAGTCGGTGCGCGGTCCGCTGGCCAGCGGCTGGACCGCGGCCCGGGCCAGAACGGCCGGACCGGCCGGTTTAGGCCGATCCGGCCCAACGGGCCCTGCCTTCAGGGTTCGGACGCCCGTATTTTCTGTTACGGACGTCCGTTTTGAATGTCGTTTGTGGAGGCGCGGACCTGACGTCGATGCAGACTTTTTGAGACGGTTTCGGGAATTTTTAATTCCCGAAACGAGGGGCCTCGGTGGCGCGACACGTATGTCGAGGGGTTTGTCGGTTCGTCGGCGGATCTTGTTTTGGACGGCGCGGACGCGTCCGATGTCCGTTTTGAGCGTCGTCAGTGGGGTTGGGACCCTGGCATCGAGGCGGAGCTTTCCAGGGTGGTTTCAGGCATTGAGGCTGAAGTTGAGGCGCGGGCCCCACGGCCCGTCTTTTGAGCTGCGTGCAGCTAGTCGCGACTTTTTCCTCGGACGTCTGTTCGGGGCGTGCGAGCAGTCGATGTTGGGTGTTTTTCCGAGGGCATCGCGTTGGCGCAGTCTGCCCGCTGTGATTCCGCACGATGGTGCAGGCCCCGCGAAGGCCGTTTCGGGAGTTGGCGGTGATTTCCATCTTTATCACCGAGCGACCGTTTTGGACAAGTGAATGGTCCATTTCGTGTACTTTTTCGAGAGGATCGCAACGGTGCGATCCGTTCTTTGTGTTTCGGGACCGGGATGCGGGTCCCACGTGGCACCGCTCGTGTGCGGTGCGCCAGGATGCACCTTTTTCTCCGGATATCCGTGGCACTCAAGTGAGTAGTGCTTTTTACGTGTTTTCCCGAGGGGATCGCAAAGGTGTGATGCGCCCGACTATTTTCGGGGCCGAGGCTCGGGATCACGGGATGCCATTCGGGCATGAGGCGGTGTTGGTGACTTTTTCGTCGGATATCCGTTGGAGGTGAATAAGTAGTCGATCTCGCGTGTTTTTCTGCGAGGATTACAACAGTGCAATCCGTTTGGTTGTGCAAAGCCTCTTGCACGATCTTGTTAAATGTGGAGGTGCCCCGGTGGTGGTCCCTCTACCCTGTTTGTAGCGGACCTCTGGCGAGTGATCGCATGCACTCCTGTGCGAGTAAAGTAAATGCTTGAAGTGATGTGGTTGGCTGTGCCTCAGCCGATGAGGTGGCAGGTTGGAGTTGTTATGTCACGCCTTCGCGTTGACGTTGGTTGCTGTGTGCACGATTGCCTATGGGCTGGAATGAGGTATACTATGGGAGTATACGGGAGCGCTTGGAGGTACGTGTGGTTTGTACCTGAGATGTTCATGCGCTTGGTTGGGGTTGACTTGGGGCCACACGTCGTGTGGGCCCCATGTGCATGCCGTGTTCTGCCTTACGTACTTTGACCTCTTGTGGCGTAGAGGGTCCCTCTCTGTGTTTGTTTGACCAGCAGGGTGGAGCTCTTCCCCTGGCTCTGTGCTCATTTGTTGACCAGCAGGGTTGGGTGGTCTCCCCCTGGTTTCGTTCTTGATGGATTGGCCGGTAGCGGTGCTAGTGACACCCAGTGCTGGGGTAGACGCTGCACCTCTTTTGGGAGAGCTGTTCTGAAGTTGGGTGGTTTCGCGACACCCACTCCGTGTTCAGTCGGCCAGTGTTGTACCCTCCTATAGAGATGGCAGAGCGGTTCTGAGTTTTACCCTCCAGCAGGGCTGGGCAGTGGGTTACTCATCGACTTCCTCGGGCTTACCCTCCAGCAGGGCTGGGCAGTGGGTTTCTCACTGACTTCTAGGGTTTACCCTCCAGCAGGGACTGGGCAGTGAGTCACCCGACGCTATTAGGGTCTACCCTCCAGCAGGGACTGGGCAGTGGGTCACCCGACGCTATTAGGGTCTACCCTCCAGCAGAGACTGGGCAGTGGGTCACCCGACGACCACTTAGGGACTACCCTCCAGCAGGGCTGGGCAGTGGGTCACCCATCGTCTAGTTCCAGGTCTACCCTCCAGCAAGGCTGGGCAGTGGGTCGCCTATCGACTTATTCCAGGTCTACCCTCCAGCGGGGCTGGGCAGTGGGTCATCAGATGATGTGTTATGGTTTACCCTCTAGCAGGGCTGGGCAGTGGGTCAACCAGTATCTTATTATGGTTTACCCTCCAGCGGGGCTGGGCAGCGGGTCACCTGATGATGTATTAGGGTTTACCCTCCAGCAGGGCTGGGCAGTGGGTCACCCGATATTTGGTTATGAATTACCATCCAGCAGGGCTGGGTAGTGGGTCATTTGTTGGCATTCCAGACTCAGTCCTTAGTACTAGGCTAGTCTGTGGATTTCCTCCGTGGTTACCGGAGTTGGACCCTTGGTTATACGGGTCAGTGTTGTGACAGTTTGACTTTGGGGAGACCTCTCGACTGTGGGGCAGTGACGAGGTGTGGTTTGACTTTCCCTAGAACTCTCAAGTACGAGGGGCGCTTTCCCCACCAAGATGCGTTCTTGTGACGCGATCTAAAACCGTGCGGGCGAGTCAGTGCCACCCAAAGCGGATAGTGTCGAAGTGCGGTGATTGAGCCCCTTGGCTTGCGATTCGGGGCAGACGTGCGGGATTCTGGGCATCGATGGGGTTACTTTTGGGACTTTTGGCGACTCGTTTTCTTGGGCTGAGCTATGGGACGGAGATCCCCTTACGACGTTGTTCGGGCTTCTTGACAGAGCATATGGATATGTATATACCTTGTTCTAGTACCCACTTCTTGGGTTTGGTTACTCTCCTTCCAGGAGAGGCGAAGACGCGCGGGGTATGCCACGTGCTTTCCGTGTCTAGCTTCTCATGGTTGGATGAGTCTACTCTCCTGCTATAGGTAGAAAAGACTCGACGGGAAGTTCATCTTCTCACCGTTTCCAGCTCCTTATGTCTGGACGAGTCCACCTTCTTTCCTCCTGTTGGGTTGAGCTGGACTCTTACTGCACTTTCAGTTGTACTCCTCTACTTTTATGTTCGCTCTACTGCTCACCCTTCAGTAACTCCTTTTGTTGCTCCCTCGAGCCTTCGGGGGATCCTACTGAGTATTTTTATACTCACCCCTGCTTGGGTTTTGCCCGCACTTGGTGTGCCCTTGCAGATGACGGACAGGTGGGGCGTGACTTCGATGGAGTGTAGGAGCTTGGGAGCTTGGACCACGTGCAGTGGTCGTGGCCGGGTTCCAGGTGGGAGACCCGTCAGCTGTTTCTTTTTGTTTACCTGTTGCCGGGTTGTGGCACTTTTTGGTTGGGCGTGTGTTTTTCCCCTTTTCCTTATAGCTTGTACTTTGTACTTGTAGAGGATGATGCACTTTGTGGTATGTATATAGCAGTTTCCCTTTTCTTTTCTTTGCTTGTCTGTTCTTTTACTCTGCACTTTTGCATTGAGTTTGCTGCGTGTGCGTGTGTACAGGTGCTTAGGCAAAGGCCTCCCCGAGTTGTTGTGCCTTCGGTGCTAGTCGCCAGCCCCTGGCCTATGGAGGCGGGCCTGGGGTAGTTGCGGCTCCAGCCCGAGTAGGTTCGGGTCGTGACACGATCTTAGAGTTTTAGAAGTTACTCTTCAAGGTAAAGAAATTCTCAAACTCCTCTTTTCCTTTCAAGTTCCCTTTTATGTGGTATGTATTTCAAATTTCCATACCATATTTTTATTTACATTTTATTCTGTCCATATACTATATTATGATTCTTTTATGAATGGGTGACCCTTATCCCCTCTTTTTAATGTTTTTTAAAACCATGCTTCATAGTCGTTATGTTGTAGAATTTTCATCTCAAAATCTCTCTTTTTCTCAAGAAATTCTTTCATTTTATTTATGTGAATACCCAAACTTATTTCATTTCCAGGGGTATTTATCAATACATAAAAATTATTTATTTGATTCTAGAATTAACATACATAAAACCTTAATTCCCTTTCCATGGGTTATAAATGACATAATGATCATGTTTTTTAGAACTTTTTAAAACGCCATGATTTTGATATAAAACTCGTTTCTTTTATTCTCTTTGAGTTATTTATGAAATGTTTCATTATGATCTATGTGGATCATATGAATATAAAGACATATTAATGGTTTTCTCGGATAGCACTCTAATTAATTGGGTAAATAAATAAATTTCTAGAGATGATAAGTTTTACGATACCTTGGTGAATAACCTTGGTAATTTTTATGACACCTTGGGGATGAATCTTGGTGATATGCTTATTAATGTCTAAATTAAATGTTGTAGCCACATTTTAAAGTTATGATTCATGTTATTTTTATTATTATATGCCAATTTTTCCATTTCTCGTGTATTTATGTATTTCATCAAGTTCTTATTGATATCACAAGTAAATTGTTTCCCTTGTTTACCCTTATTGGGTCTTCTGCTCACCCTTTCCTTTGATATATGTCCCCAGGTTATGATATGCAGTAATTGTACTTAGGATGAACCTATGATGAACTCTTACAACTGGATTAGAATAATGACTTATGTTTTCATGTATTAGGTACCATATTTTCAAGACACTAAACTTTAAAGATCCTCTGTTTGTAAAATGTAATGAAAAGATAAGTAATAAAAAGGCGAAATGTCATATTTGGTGTCAAATGATAGTTTAGTTATTTGTGGAAATTAGGATATGAAAACTTTAAGAATAACCCTATAGAAAAGTTTAAATATAGGAAAACCTCTTGTTATTTTGGTGAAATATTAAGTAAGTAGTTTCTGAACAAATAAGTCATTGTCTCGATATGAACAAGTGGATGTGGCTCTGACACAGATGTATTTAGGGGTAAAACCCAAAAATGCCTCTTTGAGCTATACTCGAATGGGAACTGGTGCACAACAATGATTCTTATTGCACTCTTGGTTTGACACTCTCGGGGGATATATTTATTTAATCATAAGCTTTTTATGAATCATTATGAAGGATTTATAGAAAATGTAATTATTGTTAAAGAATAATATTTTTTAAGATTGATTTTTTACGACATGAAATTACTTTATAATTATAATATTCCTAATAGTAACAAATTTCTAATAAGAGAAAATAACGAGGATGCAATTTCTTTAAGAGGGGAAGAATGTAACGACCCAAAAAAATGTACTTTTATTTATGAATTTTTTTCCTCCCAATAGCTTTTTATTATGTTTTACAATAGAAGCACATGCAATGACTTTTAATTTCATGAGAACATCATACATCATGTATAAATTTGGATTAGTACAACTATGAAAAATAATGTGATATACACATTTAAGAACAGTGTTTCTTAATAAAATATATGTTCAACTCAGAAAAATTTGATAAATAGACTTTTCGGACCCAAATTGTACTTTTCAGAAATAATATAATTATTATAATAAATTAAGGAATTATGAATAATGATTATTTTAATAAAATAATGTGATTAAAACACCCCCTTTTAAATGTAAATGATAAAATAATTTTATTTTTTTAAGTGTCATAAATTTCACTGTGCAATTTAACTATGAATTTTTCATCCGCTGTTATTTTTAATAACTAAATATTTTGTACATAAAAAGTTAAACTTCTCATACTTAGAGAATTTTAGGGTAATATAAACTACATTTTTAAATTTTAAATGTCAAAATAAATCTAGACTGAGTTTTTAGAAGTTTTCAATTTTTTCGTATTTATTGAATAGTGTTTTTTGATGAATAGTAAAAAATATTATTAAATAACTTTTTCTCTAAAATGATTTTCAAAAATCGGATATACATGGTTGTAATTAGGGTGAAAATGTGGTTTAATAAGATCAAAATAATTTTTTGGTGAATAGTAACTATACCCTTTGGAATAGTAATTTTATCCTTATGAATGGTAATTTGACCAAAAAAATAGTAACCACACCTCATGAAGTATGAATATATTTTATTCATCTTAAGTGGTAATGTGATATATTTATATCATAGTATAAGTAATTAAATGTTTTAGAAATTATTAGTTAAGTATTAGTATTTTATTTATTTAATTTAATTTAAAATTAAATTCATTTTTATAAAATGGAGTTCACTTTTGAAATTATTAGGTAAGGGAATTCTCAAACTTCCCTTTTCCTTTCAAATTCTCTTTTATGTGGTATGTCTTTCAAATTTCCATACCGTGTTTATAAGGACCCATCCTTATTACATACATAATCTTGAATTTAGTCAAGAAAATGCTTCCTTTTACATTGACGATCTTTACAAGTTTAGAGCTTTAGAGAATTGGGACATAATACATTCATAACATTATACATTGTTACAGAGTGGATACCATAAAAACAGTTTCCATTTTTTTCAAAATTTAAAACATTAAAACTTAAAACATGATTCCTTGAAAAGTATTCAACATTTAACATGGATTCCTTCTTTTTCTTACACATCCATTGACCTGTGAAAATCATTTAAAACTTGGGATGAGCACAAAAACTCAGTAAGGGATATAAAAAGAAGGAAAGAACACATTAGTCCATGAATACTTGTAACGTATGAAATCATTTTTCAAAAAACATACTTATCACCTGTATATATATACTTACTTTGTGAAACATGAGATTTCCAAAATACCTAAGAACATAAGTAGAACCATAAAGGTATCTTGGAGCATTACTTACAAAACCTTGTAACCCTCTCGGCTACCTTAAAATTTGTAACCCTCATGTCTACCTTACTATTTGTGTAACCATCATAGTTACACTTGGAGTAACCATACGGCCGACCTCCAACTTACACATACTCAATGCATTGGAGGGAAATATAGGTCTCACCATTCATCATACAACATGAATAATTCCATAAAAACATTGCTTTGGAATTTCGTAAAATCGGAATTTAAAAGAGTTTTTAAAAAGGAAAGCCACTTATAAATTACATACAATTAAAGAGATACTTAATAGAGTGGATGTAATATGTATATACACTGTAAATACACATAATTCAACATAGTATAAACAAAGTTCATCAAACAAACAATTTTAATACCATGTAACAATGAAGTAGAAGGTTAACCCAAAGAATGGAAATCGGGTTAAGAATTCTCTTACCTCAGGCTTGTCTTCTTCAAACTTGTTTAAACTTCCTGTATAATGGTTAAAAGAGTGTTATTAGTATATTAAAAAAACATGTTCATGTTTATAACATCTTATATGATCATTTCATAACCTCATTTCACCCATTAATTGTTAGTATTTTGTTCCTTGCACTGTTTTGGGTGAGTTCCTTACATGATTTCCATGATCGGTTCATGATGGATGTTCTTGTTGATTGGAATTGAAACTCCAGAATTGGAATGGAAAGGTATTTACATATTTCCAGTACCATAATTTATATCATTTATCATTTTGATGTTTTATATGAGGATGATTCAAAAGTTAAAACATTAATGATGTTCGTTTAGATCATTTTAGTGGCTCTTTGTTAATAACAACCCCATTTTGTCTTATAAATTAAAACCATGTGTACAAAAGAATTCCAGAACCATGGATGAGACATAATACATATATTATAACCTGGTTCAACCATAGAAATGGTTTCATGACCAGATTTGAAAGTGTTAATGAAAATTGAAATCACATCGTCCACGATCTTGGTAATTCGACACATCACGAACAATGTTTTTATTCCTTGAATAAGTGGGAGAGGAGAAGAAGAATGATGATGAATTTTCCATGAACATGAGAACATCCAGAATATACATGATTTCTGGAGCTTTCATGCCTCTTGGGTAAGAGGTGATGAGGAAAGAATAATAAAATAAAGGAACTCAAAATAAAAGAATAATTGAAAAATCCCTTACAAAAATTCAACAGCCTAACAACTATGAAACATGGTTTTAGAAAATATTAAAAAGAGAGGGTACAAGGGTCACCCATCCAGAAATGAATCATAATACAGAATAGATCAAGAATAAGAAGGAAATAAGAACAAGGTATGGAAATTTGAAAGTTATACCACATAAAATAGAACTTGAATGGAAAAAAGAAAGAAATTGAGAATTTTCTTACCTTATAGAGTAACTCCTAGAACTTGAAGGTTAGGACCTTAGGGGTTTGAGGAAACCTTGGGAGGGATACTAGGGAGGTAAGGAGGCCAGAGCTTTGTTGATGAGGAATTTGAAATGAAGTTAATGAAGGAATGAGTTTGTATTTATAGCAAAAGTGGGGGATTATTTTAATAATTTCCAAGGGACACCTCGTTAGTGGTATTTGCAAAACCATGGGCTTGCCCATGGTATTTTCCCATGGTATAAGCCACTTGGGACACCTCATAACTTATTTTACTATACAAAAGTCGACCAGATTTATTACATCAATATTACATCATTAAGGATATCATTAACACACCAAAACTCAAAACTGTATTTTTTTCTATTCACAAAAAAAAATCAACTGTTTCAGAAAAATCAATTGTTTCAGAAAAATCCCCAAAATTCTACCTAACCATTTATTGACGTTTAGAATTCAAAAATGAAGTCCCTTTTTTGAAAATAATTTTCTAATTATTTTTAATTTAATTTTTAAATAAAATCATACTTAATTCAAAAAATAATTATTGAAAAACTATATCTGCTTTTATATCACATTGAAAAATTAATCAAGATGTCATTACCTTAAAGCCTTAAGAAAATAAAATAATAATACAATTTATTATTCATTAGGGTCATAAACTATTCATATTACTATTCATAAGGGTTTGTTACTATTCACTAAAAAAAACAAGTTGGCTTCAATAGAATCTAAATAACATTCTGAACACAATTGTAGATGATCATTTTTTGAAATTCAAAACATAAAAGAAGTAAAATTGTGTTTAAAGGCTACTTATAAATATCTACTTTAAACGAAATTTCAAGCATTTATTTTAAGATAACCTTGGGGTGTTACAATGTTCTTATTTCCATTTTATTTTGTCCCTCTACTATATTATGAGTCTTTTATGAATGGGTGACTCTTGTCCCCTCTCTTTTTAATATTTTCTAAAACCATGTTGCATGGTCGTTATACAGCAAAATTTTCCTCTCAAAATCTCACTCTTTTTCTCAAGACATAAAAATGATTTATTTGATTCTGGAATTGACATACATAAAACCCTCATTCCCTTTCCATGGGTTATAAATGACATAATGATCATGTTTTTTAGCATTTTTTTAAATGTCATGATTTTGATATGAAACTCATGTCTTTTATTCTCTTTGGGTTATTTATAAAATGTTTGATTATGATCTATGTGGCTCAAATGAATATAAAGACATACTAAGGGTGTACCCTAATTGCGTTCCAATGCATTGTGTAAAGAAATTAATCTCTAAAGATGACAAGTTTTACGATACCTTGGTGAATAACTATGGTAATTTTTATGACCCTTTGGGGATGGACCTTGGTGATATGCTTATGAATATCTAAATTAAATGTTGTAGCCACATTTGAAAGTTATGATTCATGTTATTTTTATTATGATATGTCAGATAATTTGTAATTCTAACTCAAACCGACAGAATGAACCCTTATAAAATAAGTTTGAAAATAAATCCCTTACAAAATCTTAAAATTAAAACTTGAAAATAACTAAATGTTGAATTATAAAATAAATTATATAATCTGATTATATACATAAAACACATATCATTTTAAATAAATGATCTCATACTAAAGATCAAGATTGCCTTAAAATTTTAGCAGTATATTCCCTTACACCAAACCGGATTTAAACATAATTTTGATAAAGTAAATATAAACTTGAAAGATTTAATTGAAGAAATCCCTTACAAAAATCATGGCAAACACCCCTTAAAATTTCTTCTTCCTATTGCAATTGAAATAGCCCTCATAAAAACTCCCATAAGTGGAAAATAGAAAATACTAAAACTACTCTCAACGAAAAAGTGTGAAACAACTCTCGATAACTCCCCCTTTCCATCCCTCTACAACAGGCACTGCTTATATATCTATTTCAAAATACTGCTAATAAACTAAAAAATATTTATCATACTTATCATACCCCAAATACAGTCATAGAAAAAACAGTTTAGAAATTGACAAACCAGACTAAATTCAAAGAATGCAAAGTAGTTCAATTAATAAAACTTGTCTTTTGTTATGCGCTAGAAAAAAATAGCAAAATGAATGCAACTGATAACAACTTGATTGTAGTAGAGAGGAAGTTTTAAATAGACTGATAACAGGATTGTCGGCAGATTTTCTTTTGGACGGTGCCACCCCCTTGCATCGTCAAAGGGGGTGGGTTGGGTAGGTGGTGGGTGGCCAAACCCCCACCAAACCTCCAGCGGGTGAAGGAAAGGGGAAGGGGTGAGGAGGCCTATAAAATGAGGTTCTCCCCTCTTCCAAATGGCATCTCATCTATCCTATCATCATCCGATTTATCTCATCCGGTTCTATTTGCGGTATTAGTGAGGTGGTTTCCCCATTTATTCAAGAGAGATATTTACGAGGGATTTCTCCTTGTAATAGTGAGGGAGTGTGTACCCACTTTTACCCCATAGTGATCCTTCTATCTTCCCGTGGTTTTTTACCCCTTTCATTTTGGGGGTTTTTCCACGTTACATCCGGTGTCCCATTTATTTCCGCATTTGCATTTTATTTTTTTATCTCGTGATTATTGCTGTATCGTGGGTCAATCATTTACGGTCCTAACAAGTGGTATCAGAGGCAAGGTTCTGGCCCAATGTTGTTCACGTTTTCGGGTATTAATAATTCTCGTAAATTTTAGTATGCTCTGTGATTGTGACTCTGGTTGATCTTTCACATCAGAAAAAATTTATTGAGATTATTAAATACACCGTTGTGAAACAGAGGAGGTTTTGGACTGACAGCATGTCCAGATGGCGGCAAAATTCGAGATCAAAAAATTCAACGGGAATAATTTTTTGTTGTGGAAAATGAAGATGCAGGCAGTGCTGCGGAAGGATAATTGCCTACTGGCAATTGGCGAAAAGCCAGCAGGTGTGACAGAGGAGAAATGGAACGATATGGACGAAAATGCTATTGCCAACATCCATTTGGCTTTGGCAGACGGGGTCCTATCGGGCATTGCGGAGAAAAAGACGGCAAAGGAAATATGGGATACTCTGACGAAGCTTTACGAGGCCAAGTCACTCCACAACAAAATTTTCCTGAAGAGAAAATTGTACACTCTTCGGATGGCGGAGTCATCTTCGGTGACCGACCACATCAACAACCTCAATACTCTGTTCGCTCAACTCACAGCGTTGGGCTATAAAATTGTAGATACTGAACGTGCGGAGATTCTACTCCAGAGTTTGCCAGATTCGTATGACCAACTCATCATCAACCTCACCAATAATATCCTGACAGATATGCTGCTCTTTAATGATGTTGCAGCCGCGGTTCTTGAAGAAGAAAGTCGGCGCAAGAACAAGGAGGAAAGACAGACAACTTCACACCAAGCAGAAGCTCTGTCAATAGAGAGAGGAAGGATGATGGAGCATGGTTCCAGTGGGAGCCAAAATCATGGCAGGTCCAAATCAAGGAGTAAGAAGAAGAATGTCACATGTTTCAATTGTGGAAAGAAGGGGCACATCAAGAAGGATTGTTGGAATAAGAAGAGTGGTGAAAAGGGCTCTCAGGGGAATGTGGTGAGTACTTATGGAAGTGGAGATATACTAGTCAGTGAAGCGGCGATGACTACTGGAAGCAGGCAGCATCTCGATGATGCATGGATTATCGACTCAGGAGCAACATGGCATATGACGTCTCGACGGGAATGGTTTGACCAATATGAAACCATCCCGAAAGGACCTGTGTACATGGGGAATGATCACACTCTGAAGATCATTGGAATTGGTACCATCAAACTAAAGATGCATGATGGCATAGTACAGACCATCCAAGGAGTACGTCATGTGAAGGGCCTGAAGAAGAACATATTGTCTTTGGGACAATTTGATGACATCGGATGCAAGACTCGCACTGAGAAGGGAATGATGAGAATCGTGAAGGGTGCGCTTGTGGTAATGAAGGCGGAGAAGATCTCAAAGAACCTGTACGTGCTTATAGGTGAAACGTACAAGGAGGCGGATATAGTTGTTGCATCAACTACCTCGACGGAAGCGTTGACGACGTTATGGCATCAGAAGCTTGGTCATATGTCAGAACGAGGCCTGAAGATTCTTGCAGATCAGAAGTTGTTGCCTGGGATGACAAAGGTATCCTTACCATTTTGTGAGCATTGTGTTTTGAGCAAGCAACACAGGTTAAAGTTCGGGACGTCAACAACAAGAAGTCAGGAGATCTTGGAGTTGATCCATTCTGATGTTTGGCAAGCACCGGTTATATCCCTGGGAGGAGCGAAGTACTTTGTATCATTCATTGATGATTATTCCAGGAGATGTTGGGTGTACCCAATCAGGAGGAAGGCAGATGTTTTTGAAGTCTTCAAAACATTCAAAGCGCGAAAGGATCTTGACTCAGGAAAGAAGATCAAGTGTCTGAGGACAGACAATGGTGGAGAATATACAAGCGAGGAGTTTGATACTTTTTGTCAACAGGAAGGGATCAAGAGGCAATTCACGGTGGCGTACACTCCTCAGCGGAATGGAGTGGCAGAGCGGATGAACAGAACCCTGTTGGATAGAATAAGGGCGATACTGAAGACTGCAGGTATTGCCAAAACTTTTTGGACAGAAGCAGTGAATACCGCCTGTTATGTGATCAACCGATCTCCTTCAATGGTGATTGAGTTGAAGACACCGATGGAGATGTGGACTAGTAAACCCGCTGACTATTCTCGGTTACATACTTTTGGAAGTCCTGTATATGCAATGTTTAATGACCAGGAAAGATCGAAGTTGGATTCGAGATCCAGGAAATGTATCTTCTTGGGGTACGCTGATGGTGTGAATGGGTATCGTTTGTGGGATCCCACTGCCCACAAATTTATCATCAGCAAAGATGTCATTTTTGCAGAAGACAAGGTGCAAATGACAACTGATCAAGACATGGAGAAGAAGAATACAGAAACTACAACAGTCGAAGTAGGGGACAAGTCCAAGGAAGAACCAGTTTCCTCTGAGGCATTACCAGAGCATGATGATCAAGTACCAGTTGAGTCTGGACCACGACGGTCAACTCGGGAGAAAAGAGCACCAGTATGACACTCAGACTATGTCATTGAGAGCAATATTGCATATTGCTTATTGACAGAGGATGGAGAACCATCTTCTTTTTTGGAGGCGACCCAGAGTCCAGATGTATCCTCATGGATGGAGGCGATGCAGGAGGAACTTGAAGCCCTGCATAGGAACAAGACTTGGGATCTTGTTCCATTACCTTGTGGAAGGAAGGCTATCAGAAACAAATGGGTCTTTAAGATCAAGCGGGATGGAAATGACCAGGTGGAAAGATATCGTGCAAGATTGGTGGTCAAAGGATTTGCTCAGAAGGAAGGTATTGATTTCAATGAAATATTTTCTCCTGTTGTTAGACTGACGACTGTTCGGATAGTTCTGGCGATGTGTGCTACATACAGCTTACATCTAGAGCAGCTGGATGTGAAGACTGCGTTTCTCCATGGTGATCTTGATGAAGAGATATATATGCTCCAACCAGAAGGGTTTGCAGAAGAAGGTAAAGAGAACTCGGTTTGCAGGTTGAACAAATCTCTGTACGGTCTCAAACAGGCGCCGAAGTGTTGGTACAAGAGATTTGATTCTTATATCATGAGCCTTGGATACGACAGACTTCATTCAAATCCTTGTGCATATTTCAAGGGTTTATATGGTAATGATTTCATCATTCTTTTGTTGTATGTGGATGACATGTTGGTTGCAGGCCCCAACAATGATCAGATCTAGGAGAAGAAGGCACAGTTGGCTAGGGAGTTTGATATGAAGGACTTGGGACCAGCAAACAAGATTCTTGGGATGCAGATTTACCAAGACATAAATAATGGGAAGATTTGGCTATCACAGAAGAGTTACTTACAGAGAGTCTTGAAACGCTTCAACATGCAAGACTGTAAGCCAATCTCTACCCCTCTTTCCATTAATTTCAAGTTATCCTCCACGATGAGTCCTAGCAGTGAAGCAGAGAGGATGGAAATGTCTCGAGTACCGTATGCATTGGCAGTGGGTAGTCTAATGTTCATTATGGTTTGTACTAGACCAGACATTGCACATGCAGTGGGAGCAGTTAGTCGGTACATGGCGAATCCAGGACGGGAGCATTGGAACACAGTGAAGAGGATCTTGAGATACATCAAGGAGACCTCAGATGCTGCACTATGTTATGGAGGATCAGATTTTACTGTCAGAGGCTATGTTGATTCAGATTTTGCAGGTGATTCTGACCAGAGGAAACCCACTACTGGTTATGTGTTTACTCTTGCAGGAGGAGCTGTGAGCTGGATTTCTAAGTTACAATCAGTTGTAGCTTTATCCACGACAGAGGCAGAGTACATGGCAGCTACACAGGCTTGCAAAGAGGCGATTTGGATGAGAAGGTTGTTGGAGGAGCTTGGGCACAGACAGGAGAAGATTCCATTGTTTTGTGACAGTCAGAGCGTCTTGCACATTGTAAGGAATCCATCTTTTCATTCCAGGACGAAACACATTGGGGTACAATATCACTTTGTCCGAGATGTGGTGGAGGAATGAAGTGTGGACATGCAAAAGATTCATACTAAAGAAAATATGGCAGATTTCATGACGAAGGCGATTAACTCTGATAAGTTCAGATGGTGCAGATCCTCGAGCGGCCTCGCAGATACGTGAGCAACATGGTTGGGCAGATAGAAAGGATGTGGAGATGTGATTGGTTCTCAATCAAATCTCCAAGTGGGAGATGTGTCGGCAGATTTGCTTTTGGACGGTGCCGCCCCCTTGCTTCGTCAAAGGGGGTGGGCTGGGTAGGTGGTGGGTGGCCAAACCCCCACCAAACCTCCAGCGGGTGAAGGAAAGGGGAAGGGGTGAGGAGGCCTATAAAATGAGGCTCTCCCCTCTTCCAAATGGCATCTCATCTATCCCATCATCATCCGGTTTATCTCATCCAGTTCTATTTTCGGTATTAGTGAGGCGGTTTCCCCATTTATTCAAGAGAGATATTTACGAGGGATTTCTCCTTGTAATAGTGAGGGAGTGTGTACCCACTTTTACCCCATAGTGATCCTTCTATCTTCCCGTGGTTTTTTACCCCTTTCATTTTGGGGGTTTTTCCACGTTACATCTGGTGTCCCATTTATTTCCGCATTTGCATTTTATTTTTTTATCTCGTGATTATTGTTGCACCGTGGATCAATCATTTACGGTCCTAACAAGGATCACTGATTGATTCAAATTGTCAAAATATCTTCAAGACGCATCAGACCACAGCCCCACACATATCAATCCAAAATAAAGTTTTTGACAAAAAATACGAGTATCAACATCCGATCTTAAGCACCACAGAAACCGACGAATAAAAACTAAGCGATATCCAGTAACAAAATAAATCGAATCTAGAATGAGATTCGATTGTACAAAAAATTAATAGAGAAAACCTACTTGCGATACGGGATAGATTTCCAAATCCGCAGGTCATTTTCTCCAAAATCTTGTTCGGATCCTCTACACATCACAGATATGGACTCGGAACTATCTACTACGCGCTCACCCTGAACGATTCAAACCCTCAGCTGGACTCCATCTCAGCGCTCGCCTTCCTCCTATGCTAGCACTGGTCTCAACCTGCAACTCCACCTGGCCTCTCAAAGATAAATGAACCAGCCCTGAACTCTACTACTGAAGACGAAGATGATCTCGGCCTCACTCGACTTGATCCACTCCTCGTTGTCGAAAGCTGAAGTCTCCCAAGACCAGAATTGAAGAAACCCTCTTGACGCCTCTTGATTTCACGAACCTCTGAAACCTGAAAAAAAAAAAACATTCGTTGTTTTTAATTTGATTTATCATCATTTTTTTTAAACTAATTATTTATTATTATTATTATCTTATATATATAAATTCATTTATAATTCTATTATATAATATTTTCAAGTTAAAATTTTAAATGTAAACTATTTTCTATGAATTATAAGTTTGTTTTTTAAGGAATTATATATATATATATATATATTATAATAAACACACACACACATATATATATATATATAGTTATCTTAATATCATTTACATTAATGAAGTTACCTTGTAATTAATCTTATACAATAATTACTTTAACATGTTTTAAACATAACTTTATCAATAGGTATAAAATATTAATAAAAATTATAAATGTTTCATAAAACTAACCGTTAAAGTTACTTATAAAATGTGACATGTATAAATTTGAGTACTTATAATTCTTCTTCATTTTATTTTAAGTGTTGAATTTTAATTCCTTTAATCTATTTATTAAAACAAATGTTCTATAAACAAAATATTATTTCAAGTTAATAATTTAATAATTAATGACACTTAACATATCTTAGTTGTTAACTTGGTGTGTATCTTAATTAACTAATAAAACTTTATTTAATAGTCACTACAACTTTTTCATTAATGTTTAATCGGACCGTAACATAACCCGGGACAAACCCTAACCACAAATATCCATCATCGGCGCTAGGATCCGACTTCACTGGACTCCACCTCGACCGCGGTCGACACTGCTCAGAGCACCTCCTTCTAGCTCGGCGACTCAACTCCAACCCTTCCCTTAGCATCAGCATGTGTGACTCTCGTGACTCCTCTTAGTGGAGTGGCACGTCATGACTCCAACAACTGCTCGCGGGCCGCTGAAACCCTAATGGCACACCCCCAGCACTACGATTTCAAACCCCCAAAACCCTCTATCCCTAGCACAATCGGACTTCCCCCCACCCTTAACCACATTTCCTTTTCTCCTTCTTTTATTTCATTATTATTATATATGTCATTTTTATTTAATAAACTTTATAAAAGTTATCATAGTATTATAAGTTTAATTTCTACATTAAAAGTTAAAAAATAATTTTATAAACTAATAATATTTTATATAAAAAATAATATTCATTTTATTAAAACATTTATTAAAAAAATTATATTTGTATAATAAAACATTTTATTTTGAACATTCAATATTCATTTACTAAATTGTACTATTTTAAAATTTTAATAGATTGAAAATATTAATAATACATTTCTTTACTTATATTGGATTAATATAACGCTACTTCAAATATTTGATATTTTTAATATTACGACATATAATACTTTAAAATAATAATTTTAAATTTCATGTATAATATCAATATCTAATTAAAATAAAAATATAATTTTATAATAGTATTAGTTTTATACTATATTCATAATTTTATATAATTCAAAACTAATATGCATACTTATATATATATATCATATTTTGAAAATAAAAAACAAATTAACTATTTTCACATATTAATATAATTATCATTTAAAATATTCTATTAAATAAAAATTTTGATAAAAATAAATTTTATTTAATAAAAATAGTTATTTTAAAATATTCTTTAAACAAAGTAAAATTATATTTTCTTTTAAAATAAATTTGAAAACAATACTTATAATTAAATAAAACAATTAATTTTAATTATTATTTTAAAGAAAATCGTCTTAAAAATGTTTAAATTATAAATAAATCCATCTAATAAAATATTTTCATAATAAAACTAGGTTTAGAATTTATGGGCTATTACATTATTCACGACCCGAAAAATGTACTTTTATTTATGGATCTCTTTCCTACCAATAATTTTTTATTATGTTTTATAATATAAGCACAGAGTGACTTCATTTCATGAGAACATCATACATCATGCATAAATTTAGATTAGTTCGACTATGAAAATATTGTTATATACACATTTAAGAATAGTTTTGCTTAATAAAATATATGTTCAACAGAATAAAATTTGATAAATAGACTTTTTGGACCCAAATAGTACTTTTCAGAAATAATATAATTATTATAATAAATTAAGGTATTATGAATAATGATTGTTTTAATGAAATAGCGTGATTAAAACACCCCCTTTAAAATGTAAATGAAAAAATAATTTTATTTTTTTAAATGTCAGAAATTTCACTATGTAATTTACTATGCATTTTACATCCACTATTATTTTTAACAAAAGATTTTTATACATAAAAAGTTAAATTTGTCATACTTATTATTATGGTAATATAAACTTCCTTTTTGAATTTCAAATGTCAAAATTAATCTTGGCTATATTTTTATAAGTCTTCTAAGAAATTTCAATTTTTTAGTATTTGATAAATAGTGTTTTTGATGAATAGTGTTTTTTGATGAATAGTAAAAAAATATTTTATTATTATATATA
Organism: Viscum album; assembly: GCA_963277665.1. NCBI lineage: Eukaryota > Viridiplantae > Streptophyta > Magnoliopsida > Santalales > Viscaceae > Viscum > Viscum album. Next base: position 255,035,910 of record OY728156.1, on the reverse strand, counting down.
TTTTTCTGTGAAATGATTTTCAAAAATCGGACATACATTGTTGTAATCAAGATGAAAATGTGGTTCAATAAAATCAAAAATAAATTTTTGATGAATAGTAACTTTACCCTTTAAAATATTATTTTTACCCTAAAAAAAGTTATATAATAAAAAAATATTTTTTTACTATTTATCAAAAAAACAATATTCATCAAAAACACTACTTATCAAATACTAAAAAACGAAACTTCTTAGAAAACTTCTAAAAATTCAGCCTTGGTAAAATTTGACATTTGAAATTCAAAAATGAAGTTTATATTACCATGATAATTCTCTAAGTATGAGAAATTTAACTTTTTTGTATAAAAATCTTTAGTTTTTAAAAATTATTGCAGATGGAAAATGCATAGTTAAATTGCATAGTGAAATTTCTGACACTTAAAATAATAAAATTATTTTATCATAGTTAAATTGTTTTAATGAAATTGCGTGATTAAAACACCCCCTTTTAAATGTAAATGATAAAATAATTTACTTGATTATAATAATTATATCTTTTTTGAAAAGTATAATTTGGGTCCGAAATGTTTATTTATCAAATTTTCCTCAATTGAACATTTATTTTATTAAGCAAAACTATTCTTAAAGGTGTATATCACATTATTTATCAAAGTTCTACTAATCCAAATTTATGCATGATGTATGATGTTCTCATGAAATTAAGTCACTCTATGTGCTTCTATTGTAAAACATAATAAAAAGTTATTGGGAGGAAAGAGATCCATATATAAAAAAGTACATTTTTTCAGGTCGTTATAGTTACAAAAGAAGGCTGTGAATAATGAAATGTTTCCTGAGTTCAATATTGATCAAGAATGTGTACTAAAACTTCATACAAGATTATGTGTTCCATCTATTCTAGAAATAAAGAAAGAACTGGTGGATGAAACTCATAGTTCTACAATCTCTATATCCTGGAAGCACTAAAATTTATAAGGACCTTCAGGATCATTATTGGTGGGATAACATGAAAAGGAAGATTGTTGACTGCACGACAATATTCTTGGTGTGTCAACAAGTGAAGGCAAAGCAAAAACTTTCTAAATGGGTATTACAACCACTACTCATACCAACATGGAAGTGGAAGAATATCACTATGGATTTTGTCATTGGTCTCCCAAAAACATCCAAAAGAAACAATATGATAGGTGTGTTATATTATATTGTGCATAATAAAACCATCTCTCTTTAATAATGAAGTGAATATAAAAGGAAATGTGCCCATCTAGATTAGACTGTTATATGATTGTTGGTCAATTATGACCATTGGTCAATATGAACGTTGAAAACTATACTCTTGGTAATAATTTTAACGTTATAATTAGTTCTTATAAGTAGAAATGACAATGGATGATTAATGCAGAAAGGAGAAGTGATGGCCTCAACTAGTAGAGTCGTGTCGTATGAAGCTCATTTGTCAGAACTTGGTAGGGAGGTATCATCACTCGGGTTTGCCTTGACCAAGCTCAAATCGAGCTTCAATAAGTAAAACTTGGATGAAATTGGCTACAAGAGAAGTTCAAGTTAGTGGAAATTACCAATCGGACAATGTTAGCTGAGTCACTCCATGAATCTATCACTATTGCACACCTTACTCTTAGGTCATACGCGGGTGTTATAAGGGGTAATGTGTCCAGACCTTAGTTACTTAAAATGTAATTCCATTGTATAAATAAAATTGATATTCCATCAATTTTGTTTTAATAATAGTTTTGCTTAAATATGAAAATTTTGATAAATTAACTTTTGAGACCCAAATTGCACTTTTAAGAAAAGATATAAATTTTTATAATAAACTAAGGTATTATGAATAATAATTATTTTAATGAAATGGTATGATAAAAACACATTTATTTAAATATAAATGATAAATAATTTTATTATGACCTTGAGAATTTTTAAGTGTCAGAAATTTTACTATACATATTCAACTAGCTATTTTTTTAATAAATAAGGATTTTTTTTAGTTAAAAGTTAAAATTCTCATATTTTGATAATTAATATGATCAAATAAATATAATTTTTGAAATCAACTTGTCAAATTTAGGTTAGGTTGAATTTATGAGGATTTTCTAAAATATTTTATTTTTTCATAAATAATAAAAATACAATTTTTGGTTTTGTGTATGTTTAATGGATTCATAATTATGTCATAATGATGTAATAATTAGTTAACCACAATCCACAACATGAAATGTGTTATTTATTAATATAAAGTATTTAAATAGATTTTAATCGATTTTCAAACCTATAAGTTACTTTCCAAAGTCTAAAATGGAAACTTTAATATTAAAAATCTTATTTTGTGAAAACTTTGTTTTTCCTTCCCAAAAGAAGTAATATAATATGTCGTTCAATTATTATGGACTAAAATAACATAAAATATGCCCCAAATATCCAAATCCATGGGCAAAATCCATGGGATAGCCCATGGTTTTGCATTTTTCATAACCAAGATTTCAAAGGCTTCTATTTGGAAAATCATTAAACAAATTCTCCACTTTTGCTATAAATACCCACCCATTTCTCCATTTCCTTTCACTCACAGTCCATTACCCACGAAGATCTGGTAGTTTTACCTCCCAATTAGTCCCCCCAAGGTGTTCTCAAGCCCCCAAAATCTCAATCCTCGTGTTTTAGAAGTAACTCTTCAAGGTAAAGAAATTATCCTTCTTTTCCCTTCGATTCAAGAAACTCTTTTCATATATGTCTTCTAAATGTTATGGTTACTCTCCTCTATGACCCTTCTATTCAAACTCTTACTGTCAAATTATGTTTTATGAATGGTAGACCCTTGTCCCCTTTTATTTTACCCTTTTTCAAAACCACATTTTATACTCATTTGCTGAATTTACTTTTCAAAAATTCCCTCTTCTCCTCAAGAAATTCTCTTTTAATTTATTTTTGTGAATACCCAAGTCTCTATCTTTTCCAAGGGTATTCACCTAAATGTCAAAATGATTTATTTAATTTTGGGATTAACATACATGAAACACGCATTCCCTTTTCCTAGGCTGAAAATGACATAATGATCATGTTTTTAAGCACTTTTGAAATGTCATGATTTTGAAATGAAACCTGATTCTTTTATTCTCCACATGTTATTTATAAAATGTTTGATTATGATCTATGTGGCTCATATGAAACTAGGACATATTAAGGGTGCACCCTGATAGCGCTTTAATGCATTAGCTCAAGAATTTTTTCTCTAAAGATGACATGTTTTACAATACCTTGGTGAATAACATTGGTAATTTTCATTTATGAAAAATTGGTGATTAACCTTGGTGATATTCTTATGAATATCTAAATTAAATATTCTACACATTTCCATGTTATGACTCGTGTTCTTTTTATTATGATATGACTCTTTTTTCATTGTTCATGCCACTATGATATTCCTCACGAATATATGTAAATTGTTTCCCTTACTGGGTCATATGCTCACCTCTTTCTTTTGATGTATGTCCTTAGGTTATGAGATGCAGTAAATGTATTTAGGATGAACCTATGAAGAAGACTTTCAAAGGGATAGAAGAATGTTTTATATTTATTATGTTCCCAATTTCCAAGAAACTAAACTTTAAAAGATCCTCTATTTTGTACTATGTAATGAAAAATGTATGTAATAAAAAAGTGGGATGTCATGGCGATGGTGGTCGAATCACGGTGCATGGCGGGACGACACCCCGGTGAACAACCGGTGGGATCGGGCCTGGCGGCCACAGGGCACGGCGAAGGGTCTCAGCCGGAGGGATCTGTCGCGGAGGAGTCGACGTCAGCGACTGGGGCACGGGTCGCTCAAGAGAGGGCGGCCAAGGGCAGCAGGCGGTCTTCCAAGGAGGATCCGCACAGGTGGAAAAAACAAGGGGACAAAGGGGGGCTTGGTTTTTTTAAAACAAATTAAGCTTTTGACTAAAAATTTCCACACCCAACAATTTTCCCGCTGGTATCTTAGTCCAACCCACCCACATTCAAAAATCTATAGCCTATTGAATAGTCTGTAGGAAAACTAAAAATTATTATTGTTTAAAAATTATTATTAAAAAGCACACTGGTGGAAAAAATATTTGGTGGTCGTAATCACTATTCCGATGACCAGAATCCCATCAATGATCAGATTCACCGAAAAAAACTTCAGGTTATAATAACATATATATATTAAAATTATATGTTCTTCATAATTAACCCGTAAAAATTGATATCAAACCGCATTAAAAAAATTGGATGGTCGCAGACTAACCATCCAGTGTCGGATTGAAACACTTTTTGCGGTGTTGAGACCAGAATGACACCCTATTCAAAATTTAAATCAAATCTAAATTTTTCTTGACTTAAAATCTTCACGTGTCCCTCTGATACCAATTGAATGTACCGGGGTGCACAGCGGGAGTCGGTGGGCCAGAGATTTAATATTTTTCACCAATGATCGACTTAACAACGTCATCATCAGTGACGCACTACCCCGGTATAAGCCCAAGGATCACACGTAAAAAAATAAGCACAAAAACTTAAACCATAAATACCTGGTTCAAAACGAAGCCACGCTCGACATCTACTTGTCGTCGGCAATCACTGCACAAAGAATCTTAAGTCGAATTCATCTAGATCATCCACACGTACTTCAAAAATCTGCAAGAGCATCGATCGTCGAATTCTAGGTGCTAGCGTGGATATCCGACAATGCATTTGACGTTCCAACGATCACTGCATTAACGTACCTTCGATGCATGAGGGATAGCTCGATCTGATCACTTAGATCAATAGCTTCTCTCTCTAGAAAGCGGGATAAGAGAGAGAAGCTCTCAAGAGCTTGCCATGAATAGTTTTTGCGAGTCTCTTCTCACTCTATTTATAATGTGTTATGAAATTATCCAGAAATGGCTCCCCAACCCCCAAATATTTAACACTACATAAATGATATATTATGAATCTTGTATTGAGTTATAAATATCATTTATATTTTTATCATTTTCTTATAATATAATAAATGTATTGTGTGATAAAACCCGATCCATTAACTCGACTCGTCATTCCCACAAATATTAAATGAACCTTGAATATTTAAAATTAATATTCGTTCATATAATGTTTTCCATGTATTTACTTTAAAACTTGTAAATACATATAATAAATAAATTCAATGACAATTATTCTTAACTTGAATAATATAAATTTATTTATTCCTTTAGTGGTCATACATTCTTGGACAAATCTCATACCCCAGTGGCAGGTCCCACCATGTATTATGTACATATTCACCTAAATAGAGCAGATTCTTGAATACGCTATTGTGTGTGACCCTCTAAGCCCTTATCTTGATAGCAGTGAATAGTATTCACAGAACAAAAGTGGAGTTGAGAAACCCATCAAAGTCCCTAAAGAGATTAGGAGTAGTCATAGCAATGAAAACCAACCTACGACACACATCGTGTAATATAATCTCTGTCTAGAGATATCTCATAAAGCAGAACACACACGCATGTCATTGTTCTTTCTTACTTTATTATTTGTTCATCTAACTAGACAGATTTACCATGAACTACCATGGCCACAGATTTATCAATATACTATCATACTGATCAACCAGGCTCAGGATATATTACTTCCTCAACTCAAAAGCGAAAAATTCTTTCTTGATTATTCAACCATTTTCATGTCACCAATGACGCACCCAACACATGCTACCTCATCATGATTTCATTATCATGGTTTTTGTCTTGCATCAAAGTATATGATCAAATGACATACTAATAATGATCTCAAGTCAGGAGACCAATACATGTCTGTAGATAGAAATAACCAATGATACTCGAAACATGTGGTGTTCCAATTAGCGGGTTTGTCCTCGTGATCTCAACTACTAGAGATCATCAAGTGCGAACTTCATGAGAAAAGTATCAATGCTTATGAGCCCCCAACATCTAATAGTCAGACATCATCTTTGTCCAGTCATAATTATGTATCTAGACCATAAGACATATATTTAAGATTAATGTCATAGTATCTTGAGGTTCTCATTATAGCTTGGGATCTGCTATAGCCTTTTGATACGACAATTAATCTATGGACATTACCATTTAATAGTGGGTCCAGAAATGTATACACTATAATGGTAAGTAAACATCATGCATATCTCACTGTATACATGATATGGTAATCAAAAGTGCTATTCAAGTTGGGTCTAGGGAACTCACTATTACAACACAAGGCACCGCATAAACAAAACCTCTTTGCACAGTTTGGCAGCACGTTTTTCTAACTGTGCGCCTACCATGAAAAACAACACTGGAAGTCCTCCACAACATCTCACATGATTTTTCTACAATTGTGTGCAAGTCGTGCATCCTGGACCTTAGAGCCACTCACCCCACACAATCTGCTCAAGAATCTACACGGTTTGATCTTAACCGTGCGCAAGCCATGCAAACCAAACCATACAAGAACAAAAGGAACTAAAAATGCCCCGAGCTTCAAAGGGTCACACGATTTTCACTAAGTTGTGTACACCAAACTGTGCACTAGGCCAAAAACAACCCAAAAACTCCAACTCGCACTTGAAGCTTCTGAGCTTCATCCTATTGGGCGCCTTCCCTAATTGGTACACCGCGCAACGCCTCCTCAATTGGAGCACCACACAGTTTCTCTATTAATGAGGTGTTTTTAATGCGGGCCAAGACCGCGAGAATTAATTCATGCGGTGACACGTTTTTGACACGGGGACATTATTTGACGCAGATTCTTTTTCAGCAACAAGGCATTTCAACACACCGGCACCAACAACACTGAGAGAAAATCTCATTTGGTGATTGTCTTTCTTCGACGATCATCTTTCTTGCTCTCCCTCTTTGATTCGCTACTTTTTATTCTTGAGTATTACTTTTGAAATCTCTTCCATTTTTGGAGAGTCTCTACCGTGTACCTCTTGATTTTAGTGGATCCCTCTTTCTGGACTAAGTCTCGTGGTTTTTCCCTTTTTGGGTTTTCCACTTAAAAAATTCTGGTTTCAACTTTATTTTCTCCACATTTAATTTCAGGTCGTTGCGCGTCCATTTTTATTTGGAGGGAAAGATTTTTTCTCTGTTACGCATTCGCTTTTCGGTTGTTTGCGTGTTCGTCGCTTTGCCTTCTTTCCGAACATCTGGTATCAGAGGGTTTGGTTTTTTTTTCATATTTATTATGGAGGCTAATTACAGTCGGATGATTTTGCTGAATGGTACCAACTACCATATGTGGCGACTTAAAATGAAGGATCTGCTTTTTTTTTCAAGCGAATGCATCTTCCAGTGTTTAGTACCCAGAAGCCAAAAAAGATGTCAGATTAAGAATGGACGTTCGAGCATGAGATGGTTTGTGACTTCATTTTCCAATTGGGTCGAAGACAACGTGATGAACCACATTGTCAACATCTCTCACACCAGAACTTTGTGGGAGAATCTTGAGACGACCTACGCTTCCAAGACGGGAAACAATAAATTATTTCTTCTCAAACAAAAAATGAATTTGAGGTACAAAGAAGGCACATCTATTTCTAACTACTTAAGTGAATATCAGGGATGTTTTGATCAGTTGTCTGACATAGGTGTCAATTTTAAAAATGAGGTTTTAGCTCTTTTGTTGCTTATCATGGGAGAATATACGTGTTACTCTAACCGGTTCTGCTCCTAATGGTGTTGTGACATTTAGTTTTGTCAAGTCTGGTGTTTTAAATGAAGAGGTCAGGAGACGCGCTCAGTAGAAATCTTTTTCAGAGCTTTTAGTCACAGAGAACAAGGGGAGAAGCCAGGACCAGAGATAGAGCAGTCGAGGTAAAAGCAGATGTAGAAGCAAATCCAGATCGAAGCAGAGAGATTTTGAATGTCATCATTGTGCTAAGAAGGGGCATGTTAAGAAGTTTTGTTATCAGCTGAAAATAGATAATAGAATGAAGGAAAATCCACAGAAGAAAAATGGCAATGGAGATGATCATGTCATCGTCACTACTGGGGGTGATCTTGTTATTGTTTATGACTCTGTTAATGTTGCTTCTGATGATTTTTGAGGGGTTGTTGATAGTGGTGCATGTTTTCACGTGATATCGAAGGAGTTCTTTACATCTTACAGCCTAGGTAATTTTGGGATTATGAAGATGGGCAATGATGGTTATGCTGACATTGTAGGTATAAAGCCTTTAGCATGGCAAAACCCCTTTCAGCTTTCTACCTACACGGACTGATTGGATTAGGACAAGAATTCTTATCAATGTCGTCGATCTCCCACTTGAAGTAAGGGACGAGCATACGACAATCCTTACTGATAACTAATGGTGAAATAAAGAGATTTGAAGGGAATTTCCATCATTAAGAAAGCAAACAAGCATCGATCTATTGTTTGAGCCCTTCCACCAAGCCTTAAGTGCTAGATGAGAGTACAACTAAGCCCACCTTAGGCAAGGTAATTTGTGCTTCTTCTCCCCGTAGTCTCAGTCAGCCCTTCCTATATCCTATAGTTATAATAGTTGGTGTCAAGTATTATTAGCTTAGGTGAGTAGCGAAGACTAACTTTCTGTCTCACCATTCTTGATGTTAGGGAAAGAAAGAAACTTATTGTTTTTGTCTTCTTCAATGAAATCTAGTCAAATATTCATACTCAAGGTAATAAAGCTGGGAGTTCTAAAGGAAGATCGGGAGCAACCCACCGATTTTTCCAACATCCTAAGAATGAGTTTTTCATTTCCTTTTACACTATAGTGTGATGAATGTCCGAATGACTTATCTATTCTACCGTAGATTTAATATTAAATATCAATAAAAGCAAGTAGATCAAAATGTATTTCTTTCCTTTTCGGCGTGGGAGTGAACTAATGGGATGCCTAGTGTGCTTGCCTTGTCTTCTTTGCTTCGGTTAATAGAATAGGAACTAACACAGCTTGATTGCAATAAGGATCACTCCTAAATGAAACTTTTTTCTTATATACAAGACCACCAAATTCAATTTCCTTCGGAATGGAAACCCTGATCGGGTGGGCAAAAACAGTGGCATTCTGTTGCAGAGCTTGTCGGTGTGAAAAAAGACATTGAATCGAAAGCGGGCATACTGCTCACTGGTTAGATTGGATTGTCTCTACCTTTACACTTGTAAGGAAGCTTGAAAGAGGTCTTGAATGAGTAAAAAAGAGTAGTCGTTGGTGTAACAACTGTTGAATACGCAGTCTTAGCAATAGAAATTATTGTTGGAGTTGAAATAAAATTTCATGGGTTCATAATCGGTCCTTGTCCAATTGAATAAGATGTGGAACCTTTTATTTCAATAGATGGGGGGCATAATATCGAATAAGCTCTTAGGACAAAGATATAACTTGTGCACATGAATCGGACTCAGAATGCGCAGTGTGAAGGGCTAACCTTTGAAGGGAAACCAGTGAAGATGTCGATAATCCTTTGTACCTAAGGTCTAGATAGACAAATGGATTCTTATCCTTCTTTATTGGACCAAGTTGATGCAGAAAAAGGATTGGCATCTCTATAACAGAAAAGAATTTCTCTTTAAAACTTGAAAGGAAAGCCTACTCTTAGATCAAAAAGAAGTGATTGTTTACAAGAAAAAAAAGGGTTAGCGGCTTATCATCACTTGCCCTAAGGCAGTTAAATAAGCACAGGTTACTGATTCGACTATCCACACTGGCTGGACTGTACGACATACATGTGTCAGAAGAATGACTAGTTTAAACTTGTTAAACTACATACTTTAGGTATGAGCAACAAAAAGTGAAGGGATAAGCTATAAAAGCAAAGGAGGAGTTTAATTCTTTTCTTTATCACTATAAATGAAATGTAAATGAAATTCATTCCACCTTACACGGACTTCAAAGAGTACTAAGGTGTATTAAATTCTCTTATATATATTATAACACTCAGAAGAAAGCCTTTATGTCCTAGTAGAACAAGCATGCGACCTAAAGACTAGTGGTAGACTTTACTATCAAGAACTCTTAAGGTGACCTTATTTTCTTCTATTTTATTCCTCATTGGCATGCACCTGATTCAATAGCAGCTCTAATGTCAGGGCTTATAATTAAGCATCTTTACCTTCCTAGACTAGCTTCTCATCCGTGAATGAAAAAGCAATCTCCATAACAAACAGCTGGCATCAGTAAAGGGATTAACCCCCAAAAGCACTGGGAGGGATTCCCCTGATTTCCTTAAGGCATGACATCAGACCTTGAATTAGTTATTGGCATGTCTGGTTTTTCTTCTCTGCCCCCCACCATCATTAAACCTTTTGGAACTGTAAACAAAAAGTCGTTTAAAGACCCTTTCAAAGACCACTTTGTAAAGGGGCATTATGCCCTAACTCTAATGAACAAAGGCATAATAAATAAGGTGCAACCTCCCTAAACTAAAAGTGAGCCGCCGATCACTGTTGCAACGCGGACTACTATTCAGAACAGTAGACCGTCTTCTTCATATGTAGCCCATTTCGGGCTAGGGTTTTGTTGTTGGAAATCCTCTATAATTTTTGTGCTCCCGAATCATAGTGAAAATCTGCCTCTCCCGTGGACGTAGGGATTTTTCCCGAACCACGTAAATCGTCGTGTTCTTTGTTGCTTTTTCTTTCTTTCATTTTCTCGTTTTCTATCGTTCTGTCTCCCGGTGATTCCGCAACAAAGATGTGTTACCATACCAAGTCTCGGTCCATCACAATCATCTAAGATAAGGATGGTATATTAGATGTCTGAGTAGACATAAGTGGGACATAAACCTCTCCTGACTATGCAAGATTCTCAGTGTGTTGTGTAGGATCATCACTCTGCGATTCAGCAGCATCTGCAAGAACCTCTCTCAGATATCGCTCTCTGTATCCTCGCCTCTGCCCTCACCGATGTCCTCCGACTAGCGGTGGCGGTGTTTCGTCCTCAGCAGACAAAGCAGGGACTCATCATCCCCAGATGCCTCAACCGGAGCATGTGGATCGGGATATAATTGTGCTGCCTCATCATATACTCGCGTATGAAATTGAGAGGTTATTTGAGAGTCGTCAAATCTGAATGAAATGCATCCCGACTAATAAATTCCCCTTGATGATCTGTAATATGTACAAGTCGATCAAGGTTCAAATGAAATAACATTCAAATTAATACAAAACATGAGTTAAACAAATATAATAAATCTTAATAAATATATCAACTACTAAATGTCCATCACATAACACGTAAGGTACAAGATCATGTGTCGTCGGTACCAATTTGCATAATCTCTCTGATCGTCTAACCGAAAGCGTGTTATGGGATATCTGAGCTGAAAGATACAATATTGGGCACATGTGTCCCAATACTCGATATAATGTGCATGAAACTGCAATCAGTCTGTCTGTCTACCTATAATCATAATAGAATGTAACTCATATCCTATCGTCGTGCAATGAGAATATGCTATATATATCCAAAATTGTTACATGACTCGGTCTGGTCGATGTAACTCAATGATGTGGAAGTAGATGAGTGGCACCACTGCATCACGGTCTCCAACCATAATTGTGCACTATGGTGAAAACCACGCCTACAAATCTTGTATACAGAGTCCATGAAACCTGAAATGTCAAATAAAATCATATATTAACACAATAATGTGACTAAGATAACATTGAAATATCTTCAGAAGGTAATAATAAAATTAATTTGTCTACAAAATGTGTGGTCCATTTACCGTTTACTAGGCGTTGACATTGTACCACGTCTCACAAGGTTCCCGCTTAAGCATGGGGTGTTTTGATAATCATTTCACCGTAATTCATGATGATGTGAATGGGGAGATACTTATTTGGCACGCACATGCATGTATTATGCGACTAATCAAAGGCATGTTATGTGTGGACCACTCCACCACCTTGGTACACATGATGTAATTGGGGGTCCATTGTAGAATCACATATGCACATGATGTAATTGGGGGTCCATTGTAGAATCACATATGTATAGATGTCACTGTATCAAAAGTCGAGGTGATGCGCAACAGATTGTAAGGTGTATAGCTTTGGTACAAATGTGCGCCTGAGAGCGTTTTCCACACATCGCTCCTACAATTGTCGCACAACTTCCACAAAACCTATTTCACAACTGTTCTCGGGAACGCTGGTATGTTTACATCATTAAAACTCGATTTTTGCCTTGTAAGACTTTAAAATATTTATATATATATTTACAGAGTTAGGCGCTAAGACAACATGTCGTGATTACAAGACCCAATGTGCCCGGAATTAATTTTATAAAAATATTAAATAAATTTTATATTACGCATATGTGGTTCTTAAAAAAAATAGGATAACTCTTAAGCGGAAACTCGAATACGACCGAGTCTATTACGTTGTGTTTACCCTATGCACGACCTAAAATTGATCGATGTGGGACGTTCTGATCCCTCGCTCATTGACGATACATTCAGTGAAATAATTAATTAATTAATTGTAACATTTTAACACAGATTTATTCTATAAGAATACTCCTATGATGAATTGGTCAAGGTTAGCTTCATAATCCTGGAATCGCCAACGATGTTCTCCTTTCTCCTCCTGTTGGCGAATCTCATCGAATGATGACGAAACATCAAATTGGATCGGATCGGGACGCAGCAAACACAACAACTTCTCTCAATTATTGGCGGACGCATTCTTCATCAACGAACGATCCAAAAACCAGATAAGGCTCATCAATTGATAATTTACGCCCTTTGATATCAATTTGTCATGACCCGACCCGACCCAAACCGAAGCTCGAGTCACAACTACCTCAAGCTCATCTCTATAGGTCAGGGGCTGACGACCAATGTCGAAGGCATAACAAACACGAGGAGGCCTTTACCTAAGTACTTGTACGCACACACACAACCATCTAGATGCAGAAATGCAGAGGAAGTAAAAGTAAAAGAAGAAAAAACTGAGGGAACAATCATTCATGTAAAACCCCATGCATCCTTGCCACTCATGGAAAGAGAATAATCAAATCCAAGGGAATGGATACCGAAGAAAATATAAATATATGTTCAATCAAAGAAACTCAAATGAGATAGAGAATATCTCCATCTCACGGCTCAACCCAAGAAGAAGAGTAGCCCACGGTTCCAAAAGTCCATCAACGATACCCAGCAACTCATGTGTTTGCTCATAGGTAATCGTCCAAGTCCAACTTCACCTCGTCACAGTATCGCACAACCGAGGGGGCACAAACTCGAGGAAGGGAACTCATGCCCTTGTACAAGAGTGGGGTCTCACACTGATAGTCGTCGAGGAACTTCATTGTCCATCCCTCCTGGAGGGTACTGCTTGATAATCAAGGAAATCCACTGCCCGGCCCTGCTAGAGGGTAACGCTCAATAAGGTCGTCAAGGAACTCCACTGCCCAACAGATAGCAAAGGTCATGATGAATGGATACATCGGTCACCCGCACCATCACTACATTCCCTAACCTGAGAGCCGCACTCGAGACACTTTAACATTGTTGCACTAATCCCAACTAAACCCTTGTAAGGAGATTAGTCTGAACAACATCTCAAGGATCGAACCACCTCTGATACCAGTTCTGAATCGCAACGAAGATCTGATAAGCGACAAGACATTAGTTCAGGGTTCATCATGCAACCCCCTTCTTCCAAGTGGACGTATAACAACACCTCCACATGTCGAGCAGCAAATAGTTCTTGTAAAGCAGACTGGGGATGTGTGCAGGCTTAACGCACTCGGTGAGTTCCAGCACCAGAGACAACCGAGGTTCCATGACGAGCCAGATCCTCAGGCAAAGGATTGGCTAGAGTCGGTGGTCCATATCATCAAGCTTATTCGAACCCTGACGGATCATGTGGTTGCACTGACAGATAGCCTCTTCCAAAGAGCCATTGGGCGTCGAGGGAGTCTCGTTACGTAGATGCATGATGAGTCGACACCTTTCTTGTTTGACTTCCAGCAGTTGTTCCATGAAGAGTATCACCCCTTCTACTTACGCTCAATTCGAATCCAAGAGTTTCTGGAGCTGTATCGTAGAGAGATGACAGTGATAAGTACGCAGCGAGATTCACAAACCTCACACGGTACTCCCTTGAAATGATCTACGATGGCTATTTCCGAGCACAGAAGTTTGAGCAGGGACTCCACAGAGAGATTTGTGCTAACATACTGCCCTAGTACATCCTCACCTATGTCGGGGTGCTGGAGTGGACACTGGTGACAAAGAACTTTCTGTCAGAGGGATGTCAGGTAGTTGGGGCTGACAATAGGTGGCACAGAGTTGAGTCGACTGTGACAATTAGGAGGCGCAAGTCGGTGGGATCTCAGCCCAGGAAACCCTTTCGCGAGCAGACTCGGGCGATCTTACTGTACAGAGGCAAAACAGAGCACCAGGGCAACTAGAAGAGTGGTGGTGCTTCGCTTGTGACGGGCTAAGTAAAATAGTGTGTGACGACCCGACCAGACGTGTCAAGGAGTGCAGGCATATAGCTGATGGACCATCACGATAGAGGCAGTGTCGTGATAAGGGATCTCTCGGACGAAAACAAAGTGGTCCCCCTAGAGGCAAAGGCGGTAAAGAAGCAAGAGCTATGGGTGGTGGACGACGCTATGAGAACATTACCCCAACACCATCAAGCGACCCACCTCAGGCTCAGGGAGCTGACGGTCAAGGTCGGGGTTAGCTGTAGGGTCTGAAGACTTGTGACTCTTCGGTGCACGAGATGATTAAAGCTACAATTTATGCTTATTCTGCTCTTGCTTCAATATTAGTAAACACGGGTATCAGCCAATCTTTTATCTCTACTTCTGACATGAGTCACTTAGTGGTGGTGGTGGTGGGGGGGGGATGTCGTAGCATCGTCCACCACACATAGCTCCTGCTCATCTTCCAGCTCTACCTCGTTAAGGGCCACATTATCCTGGCCTGGGAGATACATGATCACGATGTTGCCTCTGTCATAGCGATTCATTAGCTACCTACCTGCACGTGAAAGGGTTTCATGTGCCGAGGTCCCCCCAACAAGCGTCTGCTCATCTTCCACCACACATAGCTCCTGCTCATCTTCCAGCTCTGCCTCGTTAAGGGCCACATTATCCTGGCCTGGGAGATACATGATCACGATGTTGCCTCTGTCATAGCGATTCATTAGCTACCTACCTGCACGTGAAAGGGTTTCATGTGCCGAGGTCCCCCTAACGAGCGCCTGCTAAATGTCGCAAACGACTCAGCTCTATGACGCCCACTGCCAACCTCGATTGTCCGGTGTCCCTCTAACAAAAAACTCTATCATCAACGCCCGCTCCAATACCCCGACATAGGTGGGGATGCACAAAGGCACTACGTTAGAACAAATCCCTGCAACCTCTACTCAAACTTCTGCATTCAAAAGTAGTCATCGAGGATCATGAAAGGGAGTACCATGTGAGGTTTATGAACCTCATTGCTTACACTAAGTCAATGTCATCCCTCCCTACTGCTCCAAAAGCTCATGAACCCGAAATGAGCACAAACAGAAGAGGTAGTACTCACAAAACTGCTGGAAGTCAGACCACGTGTAGACTCATCATGCATCTGCGTAACGAGGCACCACCAACACTCAGTGGCTCCATGAAAGAGGGTGCTTCCAATGCAACCACATGATCCATCGATAGTGATGCAAAACGGGCCCACGACCCACGAGCTTTGCGGGTATGGGGCGGATACGGAGTGGGGTGGGCCTAAAAATTTTGACCGCTAAGAGCGCAGACCAATACAGGTTGAGCACACGCGGGTGCGGGCCAAAGCGGGTTCAGCCCGCGCGGGTGTGGGCTGACTCGCGGACCTAATTTAATTTTTTTTTACAATATATTCTTCTTTGGCATTTTAGTTTTTTTTAACACATGATTGAACCATAACATATGATTTCTCACCGTAATGATCATACAAATTCACCATTCATTTACATGTGAATTTTAAATATATCAATATTTATTATTTTAATATGATATTATAATATTTATATAGTAATTATTAACCATATTCACATAGTGTGTCATCGCACCTCTCAAAAAATGAAACTCGTCTCTCATACACTTGGTTTCAATTCTAAAAGAGTTGTTAGAATTATAATATTTTTTTGGACCGATTTAATTTTGTTATTAAGAAAACATGAAGAGACCTCATGAGACCCTAATAGCCTCCTTTAAAGCCAATCATTGCTTAAAGTGTTGTCATTCATTTATAGGTCTAGTCATTCGCATCACCACACAATCAACATCATCATTTTTCAACCCTCATTGATTACTCACCTACTTTGCATTGCAACAGTTCACCACCACATCGACGTCGTCACATGACATCATTAACCTATAGAAAAATGTTTCATCACATCTCTTAAAACTCTAGTGTAAATTCATACTTCTCCCAACAACTAAAATTGAAAATGAGAAAAAAAAATACAATATTTAAATGATTGTAAATAATTTTTTTTTTCTAATACGGCAACCAATAGGCAACCCGCGCAGACTTATTCGGGGCGGGTCGGGTCGGGCTTCAATTCTTTAGTTCGCATTATATGCGGGTTTTTTGCAGACAAACCCGCACGGGCTTGGCCCACCCCGCCCCGACCCACCCGTATCGCATTACTATCCGTTGAGGTCTGAACAAGCCTGAAGATACAAACCACTAACCAATCCTCAACTGCCTGTGATCCGGCTCATTGCGAAACCTCAATGGCCTCTGGCGTTGGAACTCACAGAGTGCGCTAAATCAACGCAAGTCCTCAGCCTGCTCTTCTATAACGATCTACTGCTAGATAAGTGGATAAAACCTTAGCTATCTCTTGGGCAATGAAGTTCCTCAACGACTATCAAAGTGGAACCCTCTTGCTATATCAAGGCATGAATTCCCAACCTAGAGTTTGTATCCCCTCAATTGCGTGGATAGTTACTTTTAAACAGACACGTGAAATGTTGGGCATCATTCATCGACTTTTGAAACTGTTCGTTACTCTTCTTGGGCTCAGTCGTGAGATGAATATCTCTTTTCGCACTCATTTGGATTTCTTTGACTGAGCATATATATCTTTATATTATTGTTGTCCATCTCCACCTTTCGAAGCGTCCTACTGAATATGTAAAGACTCGCCCTACATGGGTTTTACCTGCACACATTCTCTTATACATACAACACGTCAATGGTTACTTCAAAAGAACTCAGAGATAAAAGTACTTTGTACCACATACAGTAATAACAGCTTGGGACTTGGAAACTGGGCTCTCGACAATTTATTTTTCCAATTCTATCAAGTTGAAACAAATTTATGATTTGGAGTGTATTTTACCTCGTTAATTTTTAGTTTACACCACCCTTGTACTGTCTAAAGGTTTTAGATGCATAGTTGTTCCCTTAAATTTCGCTCTTTACTTTATTCAACAATTGGTATATATACCAAGATCAATTATATTTGTTTAATTAATATTTCGTATTAATTTGAAACTTTAATTGACTTGTACATATCACAGATCCTCAATTTATTAGACAGGATTTAACTCGCCCAAAACTAATGGCTCCCAAAGATCCTCATCATTTCATAATAGTCAAAGTTATAGCCCAATCCACAAGCGGCACCAGTCATGTGACAAATTGACTACATAGAACATCATTACACGACAAATTGATAAGTTGCATTCCATTATAATTAAAAATTGATAAATTTTGTTCCATTATAATTACAACTAGACAAACAATATGAAAAGTAGTTTCGTGCATAACGCACAATCATGTACCTTACACGTCATGAACATTCAGTAGTTTTTATATTTATTAAGATTTAACATATTTAAATGTCATTTGCAATCAAATTGTCTAGATAAATACACATCACAATACCTCAAGATGAGGAATTTATTAATCAAGCACATCCAGAGGAATTGTATATGATTAAAAGTAATAGTTATATCCCAATCTATATACATAACTTAGGCATCGAGGGATAATGAAGTCTATTTTTCATTTATTTATTTATTTTTACTAAATTCTTTATTTTAATAATTTATTTATATGCAACTGAAATATATTAAAAATAAGATTTTAAATATATAATTACATATCTAAATGTATATTTCATTTGTATAATTTATATAGTTCATAAATAATAATATAATTAATATTTAATAATATAATTACAATAATTAAAGAATTCTAAATTTGTATTTATAAATTTCATTATAAATAAATATACATATATTAAAAAAATATGTTAAAAAAATAAGAAAAACATTTTTATGTAAACATATGACAATTTTACAAATTATACAAAAAAAAACAAATGAATTTACACCCATTTCCCAAATTAATAAAAACCCAACCCCATCTAAATAAAAAATAAAAACCCCCACATCTCAAAATTTGCAAATTTGAAAGAGAGAAGAAAACAAAATACATTGAATTACCTAACCAATAACACCCTCACTGAAATCCCCATTGTCACTGTAAAAGATGGGGCAGCATGACGGTGAAAGATACCCCTACTTCCCAAAAGTGAAATCCCCATTATCAACCTCCAGAACAACGGAAGCATTGTATGAACCAAGGGATCAAAGATTGTGATTATACAAACGAGAAGGCCCTTGGAATCATTTTTATGATTCAAATCACTTAAAGATAAATTTAGAATAAACTTCAGAGAATCCGTTTGAAACCAGTAAAAAGTCAAGCAACCAGAAATGCAAGTCTACTATTGCAGCCACTGAGAAACAATATCAAAAAAAATTAAGATCGATTAGAAACTGAAATAGCACTCCGAGCATACAGCAAGACAGTATTTGCGTACCTTGGAAGCGACGTAGATATAATTTGCTGAATGGTCTTTCGATTATATAAAAATTAGTCCGTGTAGCCAGTGCTGAGTAGAATCGTAGATCTAAAACAAAGACATCGATATAAGTGGGAGGAAAACACGGGGAGGACGCAGAGCAACACGGGCGGGGAGAGCCGGAATAAAGATCCCGTGCCATCTCCCCCAAACACCAAAAGATAATTTTATTTCAGTTGTTTGACCTGCCATACAAGCGCACCTGATATGGCAAAGGCCAGGGACAATTACAGTCAAGCCTCATACCAGCCTTCTCCTAGTTCCCTCGGCTTTCATCGGCCAGTCATGGATATCAACTTGAAATCATAATACAACAATCCCATATCCATGCCCTAACTTCCTACCGATGGTCACAATGCTCGAGCTTTCGATCTCATGACAATTCACTGGGTTATCCACAGCGGATGAAACGATGAGATGATCTTATCTGCAGCAACAATTATAAATGAAATCAAAACATCAACTTCAAAAAGCAAGGTTAAGGTGACAGAGGTGAGGAAAGAAAGATCACGGCGAAACACCGCGTAAGCATAGTCTCGGGCACCACGCCTACGCCGTTGTTTTCATGGAATTTTATTGTTCGATTTCATGACAACAGTAGTGTCAAAAGCCCTTCATCTGCTCACGGATAGCCGGATTCACAGACCGGTAGCGGAGCATCCAACAACAACACAATAGATCACCGAATAAGCTTCGAAAGAACCGAAACCGAATAAGCTTCGAAAGAACCGATCGTATCGTTCTGAGTTCCATGGGTCACGATAATAGATCTGGAAGAAAAAATTGATAGAAACGATAATACAAAAACAGCTTCAAAATAACAAAAGATATCAATCAGAACTGATCGAGATCTGATAAAAGGTCAGCAAATATCAAAGGCGGGATGGAATTGAAGACGACAGATCCATCTAAAAAAATCAAAAGTTCGCTGAACAACCTCTGTATTGATTGAAGCGTTGAAGTTTACAGATATAATAACAGAAAGAAAAAGAGAAGGAGGCGAATAGAAAATAATGGACGGTCCGATATGCACCAGGTGGAAGAAGAATAATCGTGAGTTTTTTCCCATCTTTCTTATCGACCCGATGAGCGGGGCCGGCCTTCCGCAAAATTTTTAAAATGTGATTTTTTTTATTTTATTTTTTATTTTTTATTCTTTTTAATTAATTGGGTGTCCAATTGATTTGGGGTATGTACAGCCGGATTGCGTCAAGTGTTTTAGCCATCTTGCCCTGATTTTTTTAATTTTATAAATATGTATTTAGAATTATATAACATCATAAATATAATATATTTGTGTAAATATGTTTAAAAGTATGTTTGTATGATATAAATATAATTATAGATACGTTAATATTATATTTATATAATTATATTTATAAAATTGTATTTATATAAGTATAAATATATTTATATTCATATTTATATGAATATAAATATAATCACAATTATATTTGAACCCGAACCCGATTATAAATATAATATAATATATTTATATAAATATATTTAAACAAGTTTAGGTTTTAAATAGGCATTGTGTTTCAGGTTCGGGTTCGGATTTGGGTATTGTTAAATAGGTATTAATCAAGCTCCAGTATTTTATTTGTTAATCGGGTTCGGGTTCAGGTTCGAATGTAATTCAGTGAAAATGATTTAAATAATTATAAATATAATTATATAGATATGTTTATATTATATTTATATAATTATATAAATAATGATAAATGTATATTTATAAAAAATATATAAATATGCGGCACTCAGTCGCACGACACTTATTTTATAGAAGTTACTCATTGGTTGTACATGTGTATCTTGAGTTCTCGAAATTTTTCACCAATGATTCATTTCCCAAAAAAATATCATTTTATAATTTTAATATTGATATTGTGGTAGGGGAACATCAAATGTAATGTACATAATAGGTGATGAAAATACCTAAACCTTGATGCTGGTAATTTGATGGATCTTGTGGTATGGGAAATGATGTTATGTTGAATGTCTAAACGATGCGTCTATTTGATATATTGATTTGTTTAATTTTATCAAGCATTTAAAATTGTTGTTAAGTTCTAATTTGAAACCATATATAGAAATATGGACTCTAAAACAACATTTAATTTGTTCAATAATTATATATATTTTATATATATAATGTGCAGCACTAAAATAAATCAACGTTGACGCCTTTTGGTATCACAACTCAACCTCACGCTCACTTTGTGTTTGATGTGTACGTCCCTCCAGTGTACTAGCTACGTGAGCATGTTCCTCCTCATGCAGTGTCTGGACCTCAACAGAGGACACATACAGCTGTGGTGTTGATGTCGTTGTGCACTGCTCTGCTGATGCAAGCATCTCAATATGTTGTGTTAAGGGTGGACAAAATTGGTTAAAGGGGGTTTTTTATTTTTTATTTTAATTTTATGGGTTAACTCTTTTTTATTTAAGAAACTAGGTTTCTTGAGTGCCAATTGAATTGGCGCTCTTACATAAACCCTAGAGCGCCAATTGAATTGGCGCTCAACCCTTTTTTTAGATTTCCCCACACCACCCCTCCCCAACCCCCTTTATATATATAAATATCTTATATATTTATTTATATAATTGTAATTATATAATTGTTATAATTATATAATTATTATATTTATAATTCTATATTTATTATAATTATATATTTATTATTATTATTATATTTATAATTATATATTTTCTATAAATATACAATTATTATAATTACATAATTATCATATTTATAATTATATATTTATTATATTTATAATTATGTATTTATTATAATTGTATATTTATTATAATTGTATATTTATTATAATTATTATTATATAAATATTATAATTATATATTTATGGTAATTTTATATTTATTATAATTATATAATTATTATATTTATAATTATATATTTATTATAATTATATAATTGTTATAATTAAATATTTATTATATTTATCATTATATGATTATTGTAATTATAATTGTATATTTATTATAATTATATAATTATTATATTTATAATTATATATTGATTATAAATATATATTTATTATTATTATTATTATATTTATAATTATATTTTTATTATAAATATACAATTATTATAATTATATATTTATTATATTTATAATTATATAATTATTGCAATTATATATTTATTGTATTTATATAATTATGATAATTATATTCGTTATTATTATATCTTTATTATAAATATATAATTGTACTGAATATAATAAATATAATTATAAATTTATTATATTTATTTTAGTGATTATATTTATTATAAATATTTTTATTATAATTATAATTATAATTATATATATATATATAATATATTTATATATATAGGTGGTTGGAGAGGGGTGGCGTGGGGAAATCTCAAAAAAAAAGGGTTGAGCGCCAATTCAATTGGTGCTCTAGAGTTTTTGTAAGAGCGCCAATTCAATTGGTGCTCAAGAAACCCAGTTTCTTAAATAAAAAAAAGTTAACCCATAAAATAAAAAATAAAAAATAAAAAAACCCCTTTAGCCGAAAAAACCGTTAAGGGTGCCTCCCTATATTATGAGTAGAGGACCAAGCAACATCATGTGTAGAGTCATGTTTCCATGATTGTGGAGGTGTGATAGGATCCCCCAAAGATAATGAAAATGGTATAGAGATATCAAATAAGTCGTCGTAGGAGGGAGTGTCGTATGGGGTCTATAGAAGTTGTGATATTAGCCAGGCCCAACGTCATCGGAGGTCCAAAGATGTCGATCGCAGAATCCTCTGTCTGATGCACACGATTTTCTCTCTACTGTGAAAGATCCTCTATTAGTTGTGCATGATCCTATCTTTGTGGTTCATGAGCCTGTCTTGGTCATCACTCTCCATGTCATCGTCTCTGCCCTCACCTCTGTCATCGTCTTTATCATTTCGTCAAAGGTGGCGGTGCATCATCCTCAACGAGCACGACAAGCACATCATCATGCTTAGGTGACTCGGTCGAAGCATGTGGATTGAGATACAATTGTGTCTTCTCATCATAAACACTCTCACGTGGGAAACATAAAAGATCTCTAAGAGCTATTCGAACAGGATAAACCGCATCCCGCCTGATAAATTCCTCATCCGGAGAATCAGTGATATGTATAATCCACTCTGGTTTGTCTAACCACAAATCAAATAACATTCAAATTAAAATAAAACATGGCATGAAAAGATATAATAAAAGTTTAAATGTACCAATTGTTGAACACCAATCTTACGACACGTAAAGTACATGATAGTGTATCGTTGGTATCAACATGCGTAATCCCATTGATCAACTAACTAGAGGCGTGTTGCGGGATATCCATGTTGAAATATATTATATTGGGCACGTGTGTCCCAACACTCAATGCAACGTGAATGACAGTGTGACCAATCCATCACCCGCCTACCTATAAGCATAACAACATGTAATGCATCAACCTGTTATGGTGCAATGAAGATTTTTTGCATATAACCAAACTATTGCATAACATGGTATGGCTGGTGCCACTCAATGACGCAGAAGTGGATGAGTGACACCACTGCTCCACAATATCTGATCATAACTGTGTAGTATGATGGAAGCGAAGCGTAGATAAATCCAGTATACGGTGTCAATGAAACCTGAAATGCCAACTCATAAAAGAATTAATAAATTACCACAACAATTTTACTAAGTTATCATCGCAATATCTCATAAAATTAATAACAAAATTAATTTTTCTATAAACAAATTTAATGTTTAACTTACAACAACGATTTGTATAACATAAAAAATCCGTTGAAATCTATGCACACTATGCCTTGGGGTATGTACATAATGCTATGTCTGACTTTATATGGTTAAAAAAGCAATATACGATAAGTTTATAAATGATATTAATAAATTTACAAAACAAATCAAACTAATGATGTAAATATACCAACGTCCTCAAGGACAGTCCTGAAAAAGGTTTCAGGAAGGCGGTGTTATAACTCTAAGAGTGATGCGTGAAAAACACTCCCAGACCCATATCCGTAACAGAGCCATATATCCTACAATCTGTTGTGCCTATGCATGATATTTCGTACAAATACATCTATACACATGTGATAATACAATGGACCCTCAACTGTATGTACCTGTCTGGTCAAAATCCTCAAGTAATGATAGGTATATAATGTGTACCAAGGTGGTAGAGTAGTATACACACAACATGCCTCCGATTAGCCACATAATAATACACACATGTGCATCAAGTTAGCATATCCTCATCAACATTATATGGAATCATGGAGAAATGCTCATCAAGACAACCCATGCATAATCGGGAACCCTGGAAGACATGTGGTACCCCGACAATGTCAATGCCTAGTAGACAATGTATAACCTCACACCAATCGAGAATAGTCGCACCCGTAACTGCCTACCCATGGATAGGTAGACCAAGCATATAAGCTTCGTCCTCTAAAGTAATCATCATCTCCCTCTCAGGAAGATGTATTGTGTGTGTCTCTAATTGTCATCTCTTAATTGGCAAAACAATTAAATAATGATCAATAATCTTGAAGTTACATACGATGACTCCATAAAAGCTAGCATGTCTGAGGTATGGAATAATGGTTGTCATAGGGGCATCATGGTAAACATGTTATGCTCTCTAGATAGAAAGATTTCTAACAAGCCATTGCGCCAACACATCACGTGACACATGAGATCGTTGGTCAATTAAGTGAGCCTCCTCTATCTAAATGTTTGAATAGTAAGACATTAGTAGTGACTATGGTTTAATTATAATAATATATTTTATTATAAATAAAAAATGATCGTATGATAAGAGAGAATCAAGGAATCCAATTAGCTCTCTAACCCAGAGAGAACTGTAACATTCCAACCAACCTCATTGGGGCTCAAGATGCATTCAATGATGGTATGACAAGGGGTGTCAACCAAAATCTATAATGAAGATGATTATCCCTCAACAAATAATTTTGAGGAGTTATAGTACACACAGACAACGTCACACATGCATTAAAAGGTCAAGATGACTTCAACATTCACTTTCAATCTCTTTGAACAATCCAACAAGAAGGAGAACCTTTCCATGTAGGTAGGAGTAGGATAAAGTGGAAAGAGGGTGGGTTACACTTTAAAAAACAAAGAAATAATTAAATTCTTGAATATTAAAAATCACTTTTTAAAAGTTTGAGGATAATAAAAACATTTTGAAGACTTTAAAAAGAATAATTGATACATGTAAAACAAAAGAGAATGCGTAATAGAATAACTATATATATGTTTATAAAAGCATAATCTTATAAGAATGAGTGATTCATAAATTAAATGATTAAACATATGAAATTATGATCACAACATTATTAAAAGATAAAATGAGAAAGCATAAAATAAAAAAACATGATTTGATAAAGGAGTTCGACTAAAGTTCTTTGATGAACCCCTACGTCTCCCACCCAAATTGTTTAAGGGTTTATTGTATTAGTCTCTTGGATTTAATGGTATCCAAGATTCAAAAACTCCCTTTATTTCTAATTGGTTATAACAAGAAACCAAAATACAGTCAACCTTAGATTTTTAATGGCTGTAGCTAGAAACCTCAAAGAGAAGTAATCCCTTTCTTTTTATTCATTTTTGAAAGAAACTCGAGTACCCTCACTTTAAAAGGTAGTGAGCACCAAAAATAGAAGAGATAAGAAAAGGGAGAAGATTGCTAAAAGCAATCTTGTTTTGGCACGATCCAAGTTCTCTCAAATAGATAAGAAGAATCACTATGAGAGAATGAGAAAAATATATAACTAAGAATAATTTTATAATATGACCACACTCTTGATTGAAAGAAGAGATCACTTTGGAGATGTTAGGTGATAATTATATGAATACACAAAAGGGGTGAATTGTGTCCTTTAAAAAACACTTGTATATTTAAAACTTAATCCCTCTTTATGATTTCGAAAGAAATGTAGCGTTCTCTTCTTCAAACAGATTATGCAACAGAAATATAAAGATAAAAATGCAACAATTTTTATAGTGGTTCATGACACAAAGATCCCCTAGTCCATTCCACCAAAACTCTCTCGACGAGCTTGGTATTTCTCACTAGACATGTACTCTTATCCAGAGACCTCAACAATTGAGTGTAGACAGATGACACTTTATAACAAGTTTGGTTCTTTTACAGGGAACCTTGATAGCCACAACTTAGTATGGAAAGTTGACACTCCACCACGACTAAGTATAAGCAGTCAACACTTTAGAATAAAGAGATAAGACACAGATTGTTGAAACAACTTTGAAACATAGTTATAGCAACAAATAACAACAAATTAGATCTCCAAAGGTAAATAAAAATGATCTTTAAAGAACTTTCCTTCTGAATAATCTTTGATCTTTCCATTGATAAAATATTATGAAACACACAACAACCACAAAAAGAACCTCTTAACAGTAGTATAACGAATGCTCAATTCTTGATAAACATGTATGTCTCCAAAGTGTAGTATCGAAAATAACTTACAAAAAAAATAGTAACAAATAGATATAACAGTAGAAACCCAATGAACAAACAATAATAGATCAAAACATGTTTGTCACAAAAGTGTAGTCCTTTAGAGAATCAGAGACATCGCCACCTCAATATATTTTTTAGATCCAACACTTAGTATTTAACAAAAAACTTGATTTTATTCAGGTTAAACAAATATAGAAATATTTCCAGATAAAATGCGATCTTTAAAACACTTAATGTGTTTGAAATTTGAATCTAACCACCTTCTAAAAATCATAACTTCCCTTAGAAATAATAAAAATTTAATATGTTGTTTAAGGATCTTTGAATTAGTATTTAAATGAATTTTAATGAGATAAATTATCTGATGAGATCGTTGTATAAATCATGGGGAATATTCAAAATTCAAATCTCATAGACGAACGATTCAACATAGGGTTACGCTGCGTAAGGATAACATCAAAACTATGGTTGACTATGTAAAATTGATTCAAAATTTTGGGTTGATAAATTTTATGTTAAAAATTAAAATGTAGGGTTCTTCATAAAAGTTAGGTTTCCCATCCTATTGCTTAGTCCAAACGTATTGTTCCAAAGGTATTGTTCTTTAACAAAATTTTGGTTCACAAACCTAACATTTTCATAAATCTAGGGTGATGAATAGTGATTCCAGGCTTCTTCAAAAGATCTAAAATACTCAAGAAAATTAAACTTCACCCGAATTAAAACTTAAAGAACTTTCAAAATTCCAAGGAAAATAAATATTCCAATAAATATAATCCTGAAATCCACTTACAAAAACTTCATTAGTAAAACAAATGAGGGTATTTGTAGGCATCAAAATCAATGAGAAATTAATGAAATTGTTGGATCAACATATACCCAACAATCTCCCCCTTTTTGATGATCACAAAACCCATTCATAGAAACATAAACACAAAATAGGTTTTAATTATTAATTAAATAAATAGATATCAAATAAAAAAAATTATTTATCCAAATTTCTCATAGGAAGGATAAAAAAATTAATTTTAAGGATTTGAAAAATAGGTGTGGTTATTAAAATTACTTTCTAGAATGGTAAAAAAATTCAATTATGAAAGTATTATTAAAATAATAATATAATCTTGTGTTTATCCAAAAGTTATCCCTCATTTTATGATATAAAAAATAAATTATAAAAATAGAATAAAAAACATTCAATATAGCACAAAATTGTAAGTGGATGTTTATGTTTGGCCATAGATAAATGTATCCTGAAATTGAATAGGCTCTAAAATATAAAACTATAATAAACAGTAAATCTAAAAATAAAGATAACAGATAAAAAAAAGTTTTTTTATTAGTTTTTTCAAATTAAAAAATTATTCTGGCACAAGGAGTTTGGGTAGGCTAAGGTGTAGGTTGGGAAGAGGGATGAGTGATAGGTTTATCATTAGAAGAGTCTATGGTTAGGGAATCCTGAATAATCTAATGCACTACCTTCATATCCTCTATCAACAACATAAAATTTTGATTCATTAGCCTGAACCATTACTTCATCAACATTTTGGACTCCTGACTAAACATATTTGCTCATCATTTCACCCAACTGATTAAACAAAATCTTAACACTAGGTTCAACAGAAGTTAACCTCTTAACTAAGATTTTTTGATTTTCCAAGAGATCCTATAGTGGAATACCATAACACTATAATATTTGAATCATATCATCTATGATTGTAAAAATAGCTATAAGAGACTCCAACCTTATTATCAGATCTAGAGATATTGTTGTAGTCGAGGTAGAAGTTGTTCCTTAGCTTGAAATGGCTATAACTGATTCAAAATGACTTCCCAAATACTTTTCAAATCTCCAATATTAGATTTTGAAACTGATTCTCCTCTTATTTGTCTAATCTAATCAATCATATCCATCCTAAAAGCACCAAACCTCTTCTTGATATCGAACTTATATTTCAAATATTATAACTCATCCTGGAGAGATTCAAACTTTTTTCTAGGAATAGAAGAACTTATTAAGACTTTAACTACCTATTGAGAACTCTAAAGTTATTTGTTTAATATCATAACTTCATCTTTGACTTTATTAAATTTAGAAATCATGCCCATAGTAAATGAGTGGGTCCTCTACTCATAAAAATCAACAAAAGAATTTGATGATTCTGTTTCGGGTCTTCTTGAGGGTTCACTAACTTCAACTTAAGGTGCAGGTGTATTAAAAATGTGGTTTGAAGGAATAATGTGTTATTTTGGCTTGTTGAATTTGTGCGCTTTTGAATTTAAATTTTTAAATAGTTTAGAGTAACGGAAAAACATGTTTTGGTATGGTTGTGTTGTGTGTTCAGTTTTAAAGTGGCGTTTTTAGGTGAGATCAAGTTCATTTTTGGTGTAAAATCTCTGGTGCTAATTTTTAAGTGTTTCATAAGTTGTTTTATTGATTTGTTAAATTATATGTGTAGTGCGTTGGGCCTTGCTTCGTTGGTTTTGGGCCGCGCGTGTTGAGACATCCTACATGTACATGCATAGGGTACAACATATATATATATATATGTGTGATCTCTTTGTACATATTCCCTCATAGGGCGGGGAATATATGTAATGCAGCTAGGGGTGTGTATATATATATGTATAAATGCATGTGCATGTGGGCACCAAGTGTCGGTTCGAGTGGCCATCGACAGATAGCGACAAGTTTGAGGTAGGTCCTCTATGCCTATGCCTTTAATTTGAGATTCATAATTGCATTCTTGTTTTAAAAATATATTTTACACTATTCCTTATACACATGCTATGGAATCTAATTGCGGTTTCTAGAAACTATTATGCCTTTGTTTTGGAAATTGAAATGTATTTCAAACGCCGTTGTTCTTAAGTGACTTTTCTTGAAAAATTGATTTCTTAAGTGGTTTTGAATTGGTAAAGTGTATTTCTAAAGGTGTTTGACCTTTTGGACGGTTTCTTGTAAAAAGTGTTCCCTTTATGTAATTATGCCCGTTTGGCATATTAAGAATGTTTTATGAAAAATAAAAACCTCTCTTGAGGCACGCCCCCTTGGTTTTAGAAAAATGTTTTTTTTAAGTTGAATGTGTTATCATGTGCCTAATTTGATGCTTATGCACTGTGTGACGTGAAAGAGGGGGAATTCTCTCAAGGAGGGAGAGTAGTGGTGAGATGTTGAATGAGTTTTAGAAAAATAGATTGTTATGTACATATATGTTTGCTTGATAAAGAAAACTCACCACCTCTTGAAATAGAGCATAATGGGAAACCCAGGTATCTAGGTGGGTGACCAAGACTAGTACGCTAGATGACACGGTAGGGGTTCGTCCCAATTTGTCTAGCAGGATTGACGCAACAACACTAACTAAACATATGAATTTCTGAGGGTCATGGTCTTCTAAGCCATGTTTTCTGAGGGTCGTTGCCTTATAAGCCACGTTTCACCGTGGTACGAGGTCTCTAGGTTCCCACTTGTTCTAGCTACCTATAGGGATTACCCATAGTGCTCATTTGTGACATGCTTCTTGTGATGTAACTTTATTTTCAGTTGTTTCATACCTGGTGTCTTGTTTTTAAAAAAAACATTTTATTCCAAACTGGTTTCTTTTCATTTTGAAATGTTAATGCATGCTTGGAACATATTTTGAAAATGTAGTAAGAGTGAAATTATTTATTTGAAAATGAAAAACTCATTACTTGAATTTTGAAAAGAAGGGGAAACATTATTTTATTATATATTATTTTCAAACCGGCATAGTTGGATTTCTTAATAAAGGCGGAGGCATAGGACGTGGTTATATTTTGCCTTTGTTACTGAGCATCTCGGTGCTCACGCCTACTTTACTTTTCAGTTGCAGGTTTCAGTCTTGGATCGCTTTTGGGAGCGAGTGTGGTTGTCTTACCATGGTGATCCACGGGGTCACCTGAGGTATGTCACGTTTATTTGTTTATTCCTTTTTCCGTTTCCACGTTGTTCAGTTTATTTTCCTTTATTTATCTGCTTGTTCAGTTTATGTTTATTTATCTTTGTCATGGGCCAAACTGTTCCCAATTGGTTTGTTTTGATGCCCGACACTAGTTGCCAGCCTGTGGGAATCGGGAACGCCCTTCGGGCCAAGTCGCGGACTGGGTCGGGCGCCGGGTCGGATGATGAACCGACCTGGTTCTTGAAAAAATGGTATCAGAGGAGGACCTTGTTATTTGGGGTGTCAAGTAGCTTGGTGATTAAGTGTGTCAGGACTTGAGGGGTATGTGCGGGAAGGATGTCATGAACCCTTTCCCGTCCCGAGACTCGAGTTGCCAAGGGTTGTATGGGATTTGAGTTTTTCTTTTGCTTATTCTGTGTGGATGAGGAATGACAAGGGAAGTGATCCGGTGTTACGCGACGAGCCTGCATGGAGTAGTGACCAATGTACAACCCGAGTTCATGGTTCAAGATACTTCTTGTGGTGGATGCCCGCTCGGAGCATGGTCTACTAAGCCATGTTTTCGGGTTGACATAGCCACTAGTCCCTTATTTTTGGAAATTTTGATGTGAGTTATGTTTGGCCTTCATTTTGGTTGGTGTGAGTAGATCTCAAAAATGAAAATGGATTTTTGTGAAGGTGTTTTCAAATGGGAATGTGGTGTTAGAGTGGAAAAGTGATTTTGAAATGGAAATTGTTTTCTGTTAACGAATGTGTGGCTTCAAAAAGGGAAAATGGGAGGTGTTTTGGAAGTTGTTTTGGGATCTCAGTAACACTTTTTGGAATGTGAATTGGAAAGTGTTTTGGAAATTGGAAATGTATTGCTTTAATGATAAGTTACTTTCACAAAATTGGTTGGGAATTTGTGCTTTGTGCGGGATGGTCTGTTTGGGAAATGATAAGTGTTTGGAATTGACCCTTGGTATTCCTATGAGTGATCACATACATTGAGGTGCGCATGTGTCAAGTGGAGAAATTGGTGATGTGAGTGGATGGGTGCTTGAGCTAGCACAGGGATATGTATGTGTGAGACTTCATGGGAAACCAATGGTGGATATTTAAGTTGATTTGTTTGCTGAAAAAAGGGTTTTCTAAAAGGTAATTTAAATGTTTTGAAAATGAGTGAGTAATTGTTTAGCGTTCTCTTTTCGTGTTGGGTGTTCTTTTTTCGTGGGTTCTTGGTTTTGACATATTGAATTGTGGTTGGAATAGTGATTTGAGTTTCAGCTTTTGTTTGTGATTGAGGTGTGGAATTTTGATTTATGATGAGTTTTGATTCGGAATTGTGCCTCTTGTTTTTGAGTATGCTGCCCAGAAAAGTCCCAAAAGTTTCTAGTGAACCTCTTTTAGTTGTTGGTTCTACCCAGACTCTTAGCAGAGTGGTGGAATTAAATTCTTTTCGATTTTTGTCCCGCTACCATGGTGATCGTGATCTATCGATGGTATCAGACTAGCTTGGTGAAATCGTTTGTGTTTTCATATTATTGGAAACTCCCAAATCTATGAGAGTCTGTGCTGGTTCGAGTTCATTTGATGGTTCAACTTTGGATTGATGTAAGAGAAAATCCCAGCGTCGTTGCCTGATGGGATGTCTTGAAAGGTGTTTAAGACCACTTTTGTCTGATGGTTTATACCCGAGGAGGTGAAAGCGGGGGAAGTGGCAGAGCCAGTGGGTGTCGAGTAAGGCCAACGAGCAGTGAAGGCCTACATGGGGCATTCCAAGGGGTTGATTCCATTTTCTCCAGAGGTAGTGTCTTGGAATCAGTTAAAGTTACTCTTGTGTGGGGTCTTCGTCCAGGGTTCCAGGACCGTTTCTTTCTGGTGTTCGGGAAGGTTTCCCATCCGGTGACGAGAGCGAATCAGAGGAACCTGTCTCAGACAAGTCTTCTTGTCAATTCCATCTTTTATTAGTTAGTCCACCCCCTTGTTTGCTTCTAGAGTGCTCGGTTTGGGTACTTTAAGTCGCCTTGTCATCATCCTCCGAAGTCTTGTCGTCAGTATGGCCATTTGGGAAAATTGGAGAGGTTCCTCTAGCGTCATTGTCAGCAAGAGTGTCGACCGAAGGATGTCAGCTCTTGACTACGGGGCAGCAGATGCTTCAAGACATCAGAGCTCCAGCCACAGGTCTCGGAGTGAAGCTCTTCACGCAGTCAGGAATCGTTGGGTGTGGGGAACCTTGGTTTAATTTTTGTCTCCAATGCTAAAATGGGGACGGTATGAATTTCCTTGTTGCAACTCTCCCATCTTTTAAGGTTCTGTTTTGTTATAAGAGACATAGAGGCCTCGCTGCCTCGTTGCGGTCCTTATTCCTTTAATACCCCACTTTGGCAGTAAGGGGGTGTGGTGGTATCTTTTTCTTGTAATTTTAGTAGTTTTTCCTTCTCAAATGTGAGTATTGAAGGTTGTATCTTTGTGGCTATGAGTCTTGGGATGGTTGTCTCTCTTGTGTGGATAGCTCCAGTGGTGACCCGTTCTTGTTTTAGGATGTGCTCGTCTTGGAGACACATCCGTCTTGGGAAATCATGAATAGGGGTTTAGTCTGTTAATTCGGGTTTGAGGTCTTTCATCGAGGACCCATGTAGTGGGGGTCTAGTTTATGCGAAGAGTTCATGGGTCGGTTTGTGATGGGTTTCTCGTATTGGTCTGTGCTAATTGGCTTAAGCTGGTCAGTTCTTAAATGGTGGGGGGACCCCCTATGAATCTTCCTGTGCCTTCTTTGAGGTTTGGTCTGTGTGGCGGTTCCCTCTTGGATCAAGTTAGCAGTTCCAGAGTTATCCCATGCTAAGAGTCTCAATATCGGTTGTGCTAGTCGGGTTCTTGTGATGGGGAGAACCCTCCTCGTTTCCTAGTGGTTCTTCTCCTTTCAGTTCCCTCAGAGTTGGTCGGGTGTGACTGATGGAGTGAAAAGTCATACCGAATTCATGATTTTGTGGGTCTTGTTCCACTTCAAACTCAAGTTTGATTCCTCGTTCGGCTGGGTGACTTTCTGGGGGTAGAAAGTTTTTGTGGTGGGGAGAATTATCACACCCCGATTTCAAGGATTTAATTATTCTAATTATTTTAACTATTTCAATCCTCATTTTGATTGCGATCTGAGCCTGAGTTGAAATTTATGCGCTTTTTCTGATAAGCGATCGTTTTTTGGCTTTGCAATGTCCGACGCACGGGCAGGGCACAGACAAATCCATGTGGCTTCGCCAGACCACCATGTGGCCTGCCTGATTAGCAGTTAGTTAATCAACCGAATGAATAATAAAGTTAACGCAAAAGAAAAATAAAATTTATTTAGAACTATTTTAATAATGACAAAAAAAGATTATTATTATTATTATTATTATTATGTTTTGTTAATATTTTAATTAGTTTTTTTTATTTTATTAAGCCTTTGACATTTTTATAAAATTATTAACGTTATAATTTTTTTATAGTTGATAAGTGTTATTATTATTTTTAAGTTTAAGTTTTTTTAGGTTTTATTTTATTATCATTTACTTTTTCTTTTCTCCCCCCCCCTTTGTTCTTCCTCACTGTACGCCGCGCACAGCGCCGACCCTCCTCCTTCCCCTGGTTTCGTCGCGCCTCACCCCTTGCAGCCAACGCTCTCCCACCCTGCTCCCTTCCTTCCGGTGACACATCGGACCGACGCCCCACTCCCCTCCTCGCACCGCCTCGCACCGTCGTCCGCCCTACATTGAACCCCCAGCGCGCCTCCCTCTTCCGTCGGCTGTCCCTTGGCCGCACCCCCCCTTTTAGCAAGCCCTTTGGCCGGCGCCTCCTCCCCCACTCCCTCTGGAGAGCAGCGCTCCATCAGGCGATCGAACTTCTTCCGGCCAAACCCTTCTCATTCCCTTCGGTATCCCCCTTTTTCTTCTTATCTAGGGTTTTAGTCCATTTTCATTTGGATTTTGATTTCTTTGTTTTTTTGTGTGTTTGGTTTCTTGATTTAGGGTTATTTGATGTTGTTTGCGATGCGTTTGGTGCGCGATTGGAGTTTCGCTTCGAAATTTGGGGCTTTCGACACCAATGATAGGTGAATTCATCTATAAATGCTGTTTGATGAAGGATTTGTCTGGATTAATTTATTTAGATTGTTCTTTAATTATTTTGGGTGGTGCAAAATGTGTTCTGTGAATATTTTGACATGCATGTGTGATGGAATTGAGTTTTCTTTTAGAATTGGTTATGTTTTCATATTGGTCATGTTGTGGGAATTCTTGGAAATGCTCAATTAATTATTTTACATGGGAAAATTATGTTTCGGTAATAATTTAATATGTGGTTGTGTTAGAAATGATTTTTTCCTCCAAAGAAATTGATTTGTGTCATGTGTATCATGTTGTAGTGTTTCTTGAAAATAGTATCAGGCCTTGTTTTGGAGAGTGCAAAATTTTTTCTAAAGAAATTAAGGTTCAGGTGTATTAAAAATGTGGTTTGAAGGAAAAATGTGTTATTTTGTCTTGTTGAATTTGTGTGCTTTTGAATTTAAATTTTTAAATAGTTTAGATTAACGGAAAAACATGTTTTGGTATGGTTGTGTTGTGTGTTCGGTTTTAAAGTGGTATTTTTAGGTGAGATCAAGTGCGTTTTTGGTGTAAACTCTCTGGTTCTAATTTTTAAGTGTTTCATAAGTTGTTTTATTGATTTATTAAATTATATGTGTAGTGCGTTGGGCCTTGCTTCGTTGGTTTTGGGCCGCGTGTGTCGAGACATCCTACATGTACATGCATAGGGTAAGACATATATAATATGTGCTCTCTTTGTACATATTCCCTCATAGCGCGGGGAATATGTGCAATGTAGCTTGGGGTGTGTATATATATATGTATAAATGCATTTTCGTGCACGCGCCAAGTGTCGGTTCGAGTGGCCATCGATAGATAGCGATAAGTTTGAGGTAGGTCCTCTATGCCTATGCCTTTAATTTGAGATTCATAATTGCCTGCTTGTTTTAAAAATATATTTTACACTATGCCATATACACACGCTATGGAATCTGATTGCGGTTGCTAGAAACTATTATGCCTTTGTTTTGGAAATTGAAATGTATTTCAAACACCATTGGTCTTAAGTGAATTTTCTTGAAAAATTGATTTCTTAAGTGGTTTTGAATTGGTAAAGTGTATTTATAAAGGTGTTTGACCTTTTGGTCGGTTGCTTGTAAAAAGTGTTCCCTTTATGTAATTATGCCCGTTTGGCATCTTAAGAATGTTTTATGAAAAATAAAAACATCTCTTGAGGCACGCCCCCTTGGTGTTAGAAAAATGTTTGTTTTAAGTTGAATGTGTTATCATGTGCCTAATTTGATGCTTATGCATTGTGTGACGTGAAAGAGGGGGAATGCGCTCAAGGAGGGAGAGCGGTGGTGATATGTTGAATGAGTTTTAGAAAAAGAGGGTGTTATGTACATATATGTTTGCTTGATAAAGAAAACTCACCACCACTTGAAATAGAGCATAATGGGAAACTCGGGTATCTAGGTGGATGACCAGGACTAGTACGCTAGATGACACGACAGGGGTTCGTCCCGGTTTGTCTAGCAGGATTGACGCAACAACACTAACTAAACATATGAATTTCTGAGGGTCATGGTCTTCTAAGCCATGTTTTCCGAGGTTCGTGGCCTTCTAAGCCACGTTTTCTGAGGTTCGTGGTCTTCTAAGCCACGTTTCACCGAGGTACGAGGTATCTAGGTTCCCACTTGTTATAGCTACCTATAGGGATTACCGATAGTGCTCATTTGTGACATGCTGCTTGTGATGTAAATTTCTTTTTAGTTGTTTCATACCTGGTGTCTTGTTTGTAAAAAAAACATTTTATTCCAAACTGGTTTCTTTTCATTTTGAAATGTTAATGCATGATTGGAACCTATTTTGAAAATGTATTAAGAGTGAAATGATTTATTTTAAAATTCAAAACTAATTACTTGAATTTGAAAAGAAGGGAAAACATTATTTTATTATATCTTATTTTCAAACTGGCATAGTTGGATTTCTTAAATAAGGCGGAGGCATAGGACGTGGTTATATTTTGGCTTTCCTACTAAGCATCTTGGTGCTCACGCCTACTTTACTTTTTAGTTGCAGGTTTTAGTCTTGGATCGCTTTTGGGAGCAAGTGTGGTTGTCGTACCGTGGTGATCCACGGGGTCACCTGAGGTATGCCACGTTTCTTTGTTTATTCCTTTTTCCACTGCCACATTTTTCAGTTTATTTTCCTTTATTTATCTGCTAGTTCAGTTTATGTTTATTTATCTTTGTCATGGGCCAAACCATTCCCAACTGGTTTGTTTTGATGCCCGTCACTAGTTGCCAGCCCGTGGGGATCGGGAACGCCCTTCGGGCCATGTCTCGGACCGGGTCGGGCGCCGGGTCGGATGACGACCCGTCCTGGTTCGTGACATTTTGGATATAACAAAGATAGAAAAATAGTTCCATTTAAATATCTAAAAATTATTTTAACAAAAGTTATATGGGACCCCTTTGGGTTTTATTGAATCTTACAAAAAGGAAAAAATATAATGTTTTTTATACTAGCAGAATAGAAAATTACCAATCATACATTTACAAAACTTATTATCTACTAGTTTTCCAACATCATATATATTTTTTATATTAATACACATGGAAGTTTCATAATACAAACTATTTTCATGTCCAAACATTTTCAATAAATCAATAATATATTTACACCAATTCAAAGTATTTCCAAAATATTTTTTATAAATTTTAAATCCAAGAATGAAATTCAACTATGCTATTATACACATTTTAAATTCATTTTGCATAAGTTTTGAGAAATCATTACAAAGATTTTGATTAGTCGACACAAAAATAACATCATCTACATAGATTTGAACCTGTAATATATAAGAATAAAAACTTTTCTTGAAA
This sequence comes from Viscum album, assembly GCA_963277665.1. NCBI lineage: Eukaryota > Viridiplantae > Streptophyta > Magnoliopsida > Santalales > Viscaceae > Viscum > Viscum album. Next base: position 254,998,654 of record OY728156.1, on the reverse strand, counting down.
AGGTTAGGATCATATAATCCTACTAAAAACCCATTTTTCAAAAAGAAAAGAACGTAATCCTTCATACCAAGACCTTGGTGCTTATTTAAGGCCATAAAGAGTTTTTATTAAGTTTAAAACTAGAATTTGTTAGTTGAGGATTTTAAAAACCTAGAGGTTTCTCATCACAAACTTCCTCCATGAAATAAAATTTAAGAAAAAAGATTTTACATCCATTTAGTATAATTTAAAATTCATATGTGATGCATAGGAAACAAAGTGTAATGACAAAAACTTCCATAAATGAAATTCCCTTATTAAATGAATAAACATATCATTAAAAAATGTAGTTATAGAAAACACATACTCTACTTTGGGGTTATTTTAGACTGTTATAACACTACTATAAATTTGACTTTTTTGTGTTGGTACTATTAGCGAACGCCAAAAGCAGTCATAAAAGAGAGTATTAGAAACCACTTTTGGCGTCCACTAATGTAGGGACCCAACCCCAGTTGCCCAGATCCGATGCCTTATTTGATTAAGTTGGCATACATACAAGGAATACGAATCCAAAAAGACCAAGTAGTTTAGTATTACTAGAAACAAGTTACATACATAAGATTAACATTACAACATGAAGGGAATCAAAACACTATTTTAATCCACTAGAAACATCACGTCTCCTAGATTATGCTTGCAAATCATTCATAAATTACTTCTTAATGTCCTAAGAAATGAAACATAATAAAGGGGTGAGCTCAAACGCTCAGTAAGAGTAAGAAATATAGCAGAAGAGAATATAAATATTAGACATGGTAAATAATTGAAAATACATGCCTTTAATAATAAACTTGAAACACATTATGGCAGGAATATGAGCTGAGTAAATAATGCCATAATAAAACATAATCATGGGTATTATATTAGTCAAATAACCACATGAAATTTAAATTACTAGCTTCATAACGAGGGAAGTGCATATTTCGAACATTCTGAATCATTTTTTCATGGCCTCTGCCAAGACATATAGTGATTAAGGCCTCAGCCAAAATCCATATCACATTGGGAAAGGCCTCGACCAATTCCACGTCTATTTGTCTCATGAGACCTATCGATGCATCGAGGGGCTATACCAGGCCCACCCATAACATAATAAGTCCAATTCATTTCTAATATGAGCGGGGATCAACATAAACAATATATACATTCATATTGAAACTATCATATGAAATGTAACTAACTTTCCCCAATCATTAAACATAAAACACTAACCATTCCGAGTAATATGGTGAATGGTTTTAGGATAGATCATCCACAATAGAGTTAGTCATAAACCATTAAATAAAATATAGTAGATTACTTCACAAATTATTATACCCAATAATACAATGGAATCAACAAGAGTATTTGAATCAAACAGAAATACTCTTATAAAATCATTAAGCAATTTTGAGATAAATACTCTTTTATTTTGAAAAGAAGAGTTCTTTTGGAAAACTCTTTGTATAAAAACATAAGTGAAGTAAGATAGTATCTTCATAATAAAATAAGTGATTTTATAAAGATAATATTTTCCAAAAATAGATTATATAGTGCCCTTGAAAATAGGTAAGAATTTGAGAAATTCCCTTGAATCGGGCTTGTATTTTTGAAACAATTTTGAAAGTTCCTTTTAAAACATGTAACTATCCATAAAATAAGGAAGGGTTATGGTTTGTAAACATATATATGATACTCACACAGAATATATGATGAGTACATAATAATACATAATAATTTAATTGAGGTAATTAGACAATGAAAGTAACCCGAATGAAAATGGAAGTTCGGATGAAAAAACACTTACCTTAACTCCAAACGTGTTCTGATCTTGTAATTAAGCTCCTGTAATATGAAATTATAATTGTTAATAACTTATTTCAGAACCTATTAGACATTTATTTAGTTACCATAATTCTGGTTAGTTCATTTATGTCTTTATTGATAAGTTATTGTATTGAATTTCGTCGTTCTGGAGTGTTTGTTTCCTTTATTTTCATACTCGGTTCACTTGTTTTTAAGTAATGAAGTGGAATGGATGTAAATCTCCAGAATTGAAATTAAATATTATTTATGAACATAAATAATTTTTAGTGGTCATTTCTATCATTTGGTTACATGGAATGAGGATGAATCATTAGATGACCACCACTTCAATTATTCGGCGGTATTTGAAATATTATGAACTAGTTTTATCATATAACTTAATTATATGTACATATTATGGTTCCTGAATATTAATTAAGTTATAAAACATATATTATAGTATGGTTCAACCATGAATATGGTTTCATGACCAGTAATGAAGAAGAAATTGAAGAACGAAACTTTGTTGTCCACGAAGGTTATAAATCGGAACCTCATGGACGTTGATTTCATTTATAAAAATCAAAGGGAGGGAGTAAGAATATTTATGATGGTTCTTCCATTAACATGATATAATTACATTATATATATGATACTGGAGTTATCATGATCATTTGGACAGAGTAGGTGACGAGAGAATAAGAATAGATATGATCTTGAAAATAAGAGAAAAGGTGAGAGATCCCTTATATAAATTCAGCAGCCTAACGACGTCGCTTAATATTTCATAAAATGAAATGATGAGATAAAAAGGGTACCTCACCATATTTAAATAAAAAGTTTTGTAAGAAGAATACATAAAATCAAACCCCAACATAATATAATGGAAATTCAAAGAGATAACATAAAAGAAGTGTTGACTTAAAGAAGAGAATGAAGGATTCCCTTACCTTGTAGAATAACTCCTTGAAGGTTGGAACCTTGGGGGATTAAGGACACCTTGGGAGGACTCTTAGAGAGGTAAAACCACCAGAGCTTCAAAGATGAGAGATTTTAGGACTCTTAGAGAGGTAAAACCACCAGATCTTCGAATATGAGGGATTTGGAATGAAAGAAAACGAATGGATGAGTAGGTATTTATAGAAAAAGAGGTAATTTTTTTAATAATTTCAAAGGGACACCTCATTAGTGGTTTTTTCCAAACCATGGGCTTCCCCATGGTTTAAGCCACTTGAGACACCTCATGTCATAAGTTACTATACACAAGTTGACCATACTTTTATATTTAATTATTACATCATTATGATGTCATTAAACTACCGAAAACTCAAAACTGTATTTTTTACTATTCATGAAAAATTCATGTATTTTAGAAAAATCACAAAAATTAACCCCTAACATTTTTCGACGTGTAGAATTCAAAAGTGAATTCCATTTTTGAAAAATAATTTTCTAAATATTATTAATTTATTTTTTAAATAAAAGCATACTAAATTAAAAAATTAACAGTTCTAATTCTACAACTACTTCTTTATCACAATGAAAAATTAACCAAGATATTATTATCTTCTAGCCTTAAGAAAATAAAATAATAATAATATTTACTATTCATAAGGTTATATTACTATTCATATTACTATTCATAAGGGTATGTTACTATTCACCAAAAATCAAGTTTGTTCTATGGGACTCCAAATGACTTACTGAACACGACTCTAGATGACCATTTTTCTAAATTCAAAACAGAGAAGAGTCAAAGTTATGTTTAAGGGATAGATTATAAAATCGAATTCTATATTTATTTTCACAACCTTGAGGTGTTACATTCTCCCCTCCTTACAAAATTTTTTTCCTTGAAATTCACAGAATATTACCTAAAAAGATTCGGGTATGTCTTTAACATAAGCTCCTCAGGCTCCCATGTTGGTTCCTCCATCTTATGGTTCCTCCACAGAACCTTTACCAGTTGAGTCGTTCAATTTCTCAATACTTGTTCTCTAGTATCAAAAATCTTGATAGGCTCTTCACAGTAAGATAGATTGGGATCAAGTTCTACTTCTTCATAAGTGAGTACATGTGTTGGGTCTGGCATGTACTTTTTTAACATTGACACATGGAACACATTGTGAACCTTAGAGAGACTTGGTGGAATTTCCAAACGGTAATCTACGACTCTAATTCGGTCCATAATTTTAAAAGTTCCGATGTACCTGGGACTTAATTTTCCCTTCTTACCAAATCGTATAATACCCTTCCATGGAGATACCTTTAAGAAAACGTAATCACCTTCTGGAAATTCCAATTCCTTCCTTCGGTTATCAGCATAGCTCTTTTGCCTACTTTGAGCTATTTTGATATGGTTCTGGATAATCTTAACCTTTTCCATTGTTTCTTCAACAAGTTCTAGACCCACAAGCTTTCTTTCACCAACATCATCCCAGCATGTTAGTGTACGACATCGCCTCCCATATAATGTTTCATAGGGTGCCATCTGTATACTTGAATGGAATCTATTGTTGTAGGAAAATTCTACGAGAGGTAAATACTGATCCCACATGCCTTGAAAATCAAGTTAACAAGACCTAAACATGTCTTCCAATGTTTGAATAGTCTGTTCTGATTGTCCATCAGTTTGTGGGTGGTAGGCAGTACTCAAACGAAGATCATCATCTAGGGCCTTCCTGAAGAAATTTCCAGAATCTTGATGTAAAACGTGGATCACGATCAGAAACAATCGATAGGGGTACTCCATGAAGTCTCACAACTTCATTAATATATAGTCTTGCTAGACGTTCAAGCGGTAGATCTTATCTTATATCAAGAAAATATGCAGACTTGGTAAGGCGATCAACAATGACCCATATTGTATTGTTCCTTCTAGGAGTCTTTGGTAGTCCCATGAAAAAGTCCATCGCGATATTATCCCATTTCCACTCAGGTATGGGAAGAGGTTTCAATACTCCTCCAGGCTGTTGCCTTCTAGCTTTCACTTGTTGACAAACCATACATCTTGACACAAAATCAGCAATCTCCCTCTTCATGTTGTCCCACCAAAAATTTTCCTTAAAATCTCTATACATCTTAGTGCTACTAGGGTGTATAGAGAAATTAGAACTATGAGCATCATCCAACAATTCCCTTTTTAGATCAGGTATATTGGGAACACAAATTCTCTTCCCAAATTTCAAAATTCCCTCTTCATATACGAAGTCACTCAATCTCCCATCATTCACAGATTTAATCTTCTTTTGAAACTCATCATCATCATCCTGAGAACTTTTTATCATTTCTAGTAAAGATGGTTTGGAAACCATTTGAAAAAGCATTGATGTTTCACCTTCCATGGTTATTCCCATATCCATCTTTACTAGATCCATGAAAATAGGATCCCTTTCAACTCTCATCTTGTTCAAAACTCCATGATCCTTTCTATTCAAACCATCTGCCACCTTATTTGCCTTCCCCGGGTGGTAGTGTATCGTGCAATCATAATCCTTGAGGAGTTCAAGCCATCTCCTTTGCCTCATGTTGAGTTCTTTCTGTGAGAAAATATACTTCAAACTCTTGTGATCAGTATAAATCTCACATTTTTCACCATAGAGATAATATCTACATATCTTCAAAGCAAATATTACAACATCTAACTCAAGATCATGAGTAGGATAGTTTTGATCATAAATTTTTAGTTTTCATGATGCATAAGCAATAACCCTATCATTTTTCATAAGGACACAACCAAGTCCTTTCTTTGAAGCATCACTATAAATAACAAACCCATCATTCCCCGATGGTAGAGTCAATATAGGAGAATTGACTAATCTTCTCTTCAATTCTTCAAAATATTCTTCACAATCTTTTGTCCAAACAAATTTAACCCCTTTACGTGTGAGCTTCATTAGCGGGTTAGCCAGTCGGGCAAAATTCTGCACGAAACGCTGATAATAACCTGCTAATCCAATAAAACTGTGTACCTCAGTTATGTTTGTTGGCGTGGGCCAATATTGGATTACCTTTGTCTTTGCAGGATCAACTAGGATTCCATCCTTAGAGACAATATGGCCAAGAAAAGAAATCTCCTGAATCCAGAATCAACACTTGTTAAACTTCCCATATAAGTCATGTCTTCTAAGAGTCTTCAGGATAATGTGCAAGTGATTTTCATGATCTTCGCAGATTTTGGAGTATACCAAGATATCATCAATAAATACCACTAAAAAATCATCGAGATATTCCTTGAAAACTCTGTTCATTAGATCCATGAAGACAGAGGGTGTATTAGTCAATCCAAAAGGCATCACTGTAAACTCGCAATGCTCATACCTGGTTCGAAATGCTGTTTTCAGAATGTTTTCCTTCTTCACACACAAATGATGATATCCAGATCGAAGGTCAATATTTGAAAAGTATTGAGCTCCATGCATTTGTTAAAATAAATCATCAATGTGAGGTAGAAGATACTTGTTCTTTATTATTATAACATTGATCTCCCTGTAGTCAATACATAACCTCATAGATCCATCTTTCCTCTTAACAAAAAGGATAGGGGATCCCCATGGAGAAACACTAGGGCGAATAAATCATTTATTACTCAATTCCTCTAGTTTTTTCTTTAGTTCCACTAATTCCACAATGGCCATTCTATAAGGGGTCTTCAATATGGGCCTTGAACCAGGAATTAAATCAATGGAAAAATCAATTTCTCGTTCTGGAGGATGTCTCGATAAATCTTCTGGAAACAAATCAACATATTCTCTTACAATAGGTACATCCTCTATTTGAACATTTCTTTCCTCATCCACAGTTATTTCATTATCTTTCTCCCCAATAATTGAATTTAGTTGAGCTACTGGGGGTGGATCTAGATAAGAATCAGGTGATAATGTTTCTGATCTAAAGATAAGGTATTCTTTATCATCGTCATAAAAAATTGTAATCTCCTTCTTCTTACAATAAAATTTGGCATCATGGTCCGAAATCCAATCCATACTGAGGATTATATCAAATTCAATCATGGGTATGACGATGATATCAGCAGATAAAGAACATTTATATGCCCTAATGGGAACTGATTGATAGAACTTTGTAGTAATGATACTTCCCTTAAGAGTTTTGACTGACAACTCCCTTGTTAAATCAAATTGGAAATATCTAATTTTCTTAGAAAACTAGGAAGATATGAAATGATGCGATGATCTATAATCAAATAAAGTATTGTCTAAACTTGAGGAAACAATTAAAGTACATGCCACCGTGTCATTAGGAACTTCAACCTCTGCAGTTGTGATTGCATAAGCTTGTCCCTGATCCCTTGGCCTTCTCTGTTGCATATTTCCTTGATGTTTTGGACAATCATTAGCATAGTGTCCCATCTCCCAACAACTATATCATTGAACATCATTGGATTCCTTCTTCCCTTTGTAATCTCCAGCAATATGGCCTTTCTGACCACATTTGTAGCATACTCCTTTTCCTTTTAAGCATACACCAGAGTTTTTCTTTCCACAATTGTCACATGGTGGAAATTCAACTCTTCCCTTCTTCCCCATTTCCTTATTTCCTTTACCAGGGTTTTTAGCAGCCCTCTTGTTTTCTTGCTTTCCCTTAAATTCATAAGACTTAGAGAATTCTTTTTCTGTCTTTATGGCACACAAAACTATATCCTCATATGATGAAAAACTTTGGGAGACCAGTGCCCGATGGAGGAATGGCTTTAGGTCATCAAAGAATCGATCAATTTTTCTCCTTGGATTTCATATGTAGTCTACAACATGTCTTTCTAATCTTGTGAAGTTAGCTTCATACCTTGCAACATTCTCATCTTCCTTTTGCCTCAAATTCAAGAATTTTCTCTCCATATCTGCTCGCTGCTCACAAGGGAAATATTTTTCTAAGAATATTTCCTTAAAATCCCTCCATTATATCTCTCCTATATCTTTCTCCTATTTTGTGTTTTGGATTAATTAACACCACTGATCCACATCTCCCGATAGATGATATACTTCCATGACAACCTTCTCTCTTTCATTACATCCCAAAGAGAGAAATATCTTTTTAAGGGAACATATCCACTGCTCTGCTATGAATGAGTTTGTAGTCCTGTTGAATGATGGAGGCTGTTGTCTCATAAAGCAATCTAGCATGGCTCCTCCACGTGGTGGATCCAGATGCTATATACGGGTAAGGTTATTATTCATAACCTGAGTAAGTTGTCCCAGTATAGTTATGAGTTACTCAGCACCAGTCACAGCACCAAAGCCAACATCATTATCTTGCGTCGGAGGAAAATCCCTACAGGGGACACATGCATTCGTGTGATTTCCATTGCGTCCACCAGGCACCATATCTAGATAATGGCATACACTATATTAGGTTATGAATCATAATGTATAATCTTAACTTAAAAATACTCAAAAAATTGAGATCCTACGCATGGCTAATCCCATATTCACAAAAATGGTTTCTTTAAGGAATATTTACATTAAACTCCTTCATAATGGCTTGTAAAGAAAATGTGAATTATCCTAAGCATATCCCCCAGGAGTGTTTTAACCAATAGTGAAGTAAGGCCCGTTGTTGTGCACCAGTTTTCATTCGAGTCTAGCTCAAAGCGGTGTTTTCGGGTTTTACCCCTAGATACATCTGTGCCAGAGCTGCCTCTACCTGCTCGTATCTAGATAGGGATATATTTCTTGAAAGATCCACATAATCTATTCCTTACCAAAACACCAAGACATTATTTTATGTATATCCTCAAAGACTAACTTAGGTACTCTTCCCTAATTCTACGTTTTCTAAATCTAGTTTCCAAGTATTCTACTAAACTTCCTCTGATACCAACTGTAAGGACCCAACCCCAGTTGCCCAGAGTCGGTGCCTTATTTGATTAAGTTGGCATACATACAAGGAATACAAATCCCGAATGACCGAGTAGTTTAGTATTATTGGAAAGAAGTTACATACATAAGATTAACATTACAACATGAATGGAATCAAAACACTATTTTAATCCACTAGAAACATCACGTCTCTTAGATTATTCTTGCAAGTCATTCATAAATTACTTCTTCATGTCTTGAGAAAATGAAACATAAGAAAGGGGTTAGCTCAAACACTCAGTAAGAGTAAGAAATACAGTGGAAGATAATATAAACATTAGACATGGTGAATAATTGAAAACACATGCCTTTAATAATAAACTTGAAACACATTATGGCAGGAATATGAGCTGAGTAAATAATGCCATAATAAAACATAATCAGGGGTATTCTACTAGTCGAATAACCACATGAACTTTAAATTACTAGATTCATAATGAGGGAAGTGCATATTCTGGACATTCTGAATCATTTTTTCATGGCCTCGTCCAGGACATCTAGTGATTAAGGCCTCGGCCAAAATCCATATCATATTGGGAAATGCCTCGGCCAATTCCACGTCTATTTATCTCATGAGACCTACCGATGCATCGAGGGGCTATAGCGGGACACACCCATCACATAATAAGTCCAATTCATTCCTCATATGAGTGGGGATCAACATAAACAACATATATATTCATATTGAAACTATCATATGAAATGTAACTAACTTTCCCCAATCATTAAACATAAAACACTAACCATTCCGAGTAATATGGTGAATGGTTTTAGGATAGATCATCCACAATAGAGTTAGTCATAAAACATTAAATAAAATATGGTATATGAATTCATAAATGATTAAACCTAATAATACAATGTAATCAAAAAGAGTATTTGAATCAAACAGAAATATTCTTATAAAATCATTAAGCAATTTTGAGATAAATACTCTTTTATTTTGAAAAGAAGAGTTCTTTTGGAAAACTCTTTGTATAAAACCAGAAGTGAAGTAAGATATTATCTTCATAATAAAATGAGTGATTTTATAAAGATAATGGTTTCCAAAAATAGATTATAGAGTGCCCTTGAAAATAGGTAAGAATTTGAGAAATTCCCTTGAATCGGGCTTGTATTTTTTGAAACAAATATTAAAGTTCCTTTTAAAATGTGTAACTATCCATAAAATAAGGAAGGGTTATGGTTTGTAAACATATATATGATACTCAAAAAGAATATATGATGAGTACATAACAATACATAATAATTTTATTGAGGTAATTAGACAATGAAAGTAACCCGAATGAAAATGGAAGTTCGAGTGAAAAAACCCTTACCTTAACTCCAAACGTGATCCTATATTATACTTAAGCTCCTGGAATATGAAATTATACTTGTTAATAACTTATTTCAGAACCTATTAGACATTTATTTAGTTACCATAATTCTGGTTAGTTCATTTATGTGTCTATTGATAAGTTATTGTATTAAATTTCGTCGTTCTAGAGTGTTCGTTTCCTTTATTTTCATATTCGGTTCACTTATTTTTAAGTAATGAAGTGGAATGGAATTAAATCTCCAGAATTGAAATTAAATATTATTTATGAACATAAATAATTGGTAGTGGTCATTTATATAATTTGGTTACATGTAATGAGGATGAATCATTAGATGACCGCCACTTCGATTATTCGGCGGTATTTGAAATATTATGAACTAGTTTTGTCATATAACTTAATTATATGTACATATTCTGGTTTCTGAATATTAATTAGGTTATAAAACATATATTATAGTCTAGTTCAACCATGAATATGGTTTCATGACCAGTAATGAAGAATAAATTTAAGAACGAAACTTCGTCGTCCACGAAGGTTATAAATCGGAACCTCATGGACGTTGATTTCATTTATAAAAATCAAAGGGAGGGAGTAAGAATATTTATGATGGTTCTTCCATTAACATGATATAATTACAGTATATATAAGATACTATAGTTATCATGATCATTTGGACAGAGGAGGTTATGAGAGAAAAATAATATAGATGATCTTGAAAATAAGAGAAAAGGTGAGAGATCCCTTATGAAAATTCGGAAGCCTAACGACATCGCTTAATATTTCATAAAATGAAATGATGAGATCAAAAGGGTACCTCACCATATTTAAATAAAAATGAAATTAATAAGAATACATAAAATCAAACCCCAACATAATATAATGGAAATTCAAAGAGATAACATAAAATAAGTGTCGACTTAAAGAAGAGAATGAAGGATTCCCTTACCTTGTAGAATAACTCCTAGATCTTGAAGGTTGGAACCTTGGGGGATTAAGGACACCTTGGGAGGACTCTTAGAGAGGTAAAACCACCATATCTTCAAGGATGAGGGATTTGGAATGAAGAAAAACGAATGGATGAGTGGGTATTTATAGAAAAAGAGAGGTAATTTTTTTAATAATTTCAAAGGGACACCTCATTAGTGGTTTTTGCCAAACCATGGGATTGCCCATGGTATTTGACCATGGTTTAAGCCACTTGGGACACATCATGTCATAAGTTACTATACACAAGTTGAACATACTTTTATATTTAATTATTACATTATTATGATGTCATTAAACTACCGAAAACTCAAAACTGTATTTTTACTATTCATAAAAAATTCATGTATTTTAGAAAAATCCCAAAAATTCACCCCTACCATTTTTCGACGTGTATAATTCAAAAATGAAGTCCATTTTTGAAAAATAATTTTCTAAATATTATTAATTTAACTTTAAAATAAAAGCATACTTAATTCAAAAATCAACAGTTCTAATTCTACAACTACTTCTTTATCACAATGAAAAATTAACCAAGATGTTATTGTCTTCCAGCCTTAAGAAAATAAAATAATAATAATATTTACTATTCATAAGGTTATATTACTATTCATAAGGGTATTTTACTATTCACCAAAAATCAATTTTGTTCTATCGGACTCCAAATGACTTACTGAACACGACTCTAGATGACCATTTTTCTAAATTCAAAACATAGAAGAGTCAAAGTTATGTTTAAGGAATAGATTATAAAATTGAATTATATATTTATTTTCAAAACCTTGGGGTGTTACAGCTAATACCAAAAATTAATCCAATGAGATTTTTCCCACCTCCAATCATCTTCTTCATGTTTTCCAACTGATATTCCATCACAACACACCATCAATTCTACTGCCACCCTCATCACCCTAGGTGACCCCAACATGATTAGAACACCCTATACCTACCCTCAAACACTTTGGGTGACCCTATGGTTGCACCCTGGCATCTACCCACCATTCCTCAAGCACCCCCGACATAACCCGTCTCCCTCCAGCCACTGGACATCTAATATGGATGGTGAATGAAGCTCATGAAATCCCACTACATCACCCCCCACATCCCCACTTTTAATCATCCATATCTCACACCCAAAATTGGGTGTTTTTTATGGAGATCATTATAGACCACCAAAACTGGTCACTATTGTTCAATAGTGACTGAGCAACCATGACCATCAAAAACGATCATTTGGAGGCTACTAAAGACCTTAATTCTAGTAGTTTAGCCTGTCAGATTTAAAATACTATTAAGAATCATAACCATTAATAACATAAAGGTTTTAAAATGACTATTAAGATTGATATATATTAAGTTTTATGATAAAGTGAAATTGACATAGATGAAATAAGTGACGATCTCAACCAGTAGGATCATACCCTATGAATCCCATTTATCAGAACTTCCAAGGGAGGTAGCATAACTATGATTTTTCTTTGACCAACCCCAAGATGATATTAAAAAACTAAAGCGTAAATGAAACTATTTATAGGATAAGTTTAAGCTCATTGAGATCATAACCAAAACCATGTACTCTGAACCACCCCATGAAAGTTTCACCATCACACACCTTACCCTTAAGGTGTTCATTGGTGTAATAAAGGGTTATGTATCTAGACCCTAATAGTATGAATTTTTATATTTCTTAGTATAATAAATAATTATATATTTTATTATTACATTATAATTATTAATCAAATTTTGATAATAATTAAATTTTGATACAAAGAAACACAAACTGTTATTGTCAAGAAAATCAGTATTTTTCAATAAATGAGGATTTTTAATTTAAAAGTAGAAATTCTCATATTTAGAAAATTATTTCGATAAAATAAATATTGTTTTTGAAATCATCATCTCAAAATTATCCAATGGTGAAGTTTTTATAAATTTTTAAGACAGTCAAATTTTTGTGTAAAAATTAAATACGATATAATTATACGGTATGTATTATAACATCATAAAAGCCTAAAAGTTATGTAATAAATTATATAAAGAGTAAAAACGACCAAATATATGTTTATCCTTTAAAATAATGTGTTTTTAGGTTATTTTATTATTTTTATAATCCCTTAATGAATCCTCCAAAACCTATATTATATTTTAAGGTTTTAAAATCAATTATTTATAAACATGAATCACATCCAGATCACCAAGGGTATTATTTTAGTGAGATTGTTTCTTAAAATTGTAAAATAATGAAAAAACTCCAATTTTTTAGAAACCCTAGGAAAAAAACCATGGGATGGTTTGTTTTTTGGATTACATTATCATACAGAGTCCAAAACCTAAGTTTGGAAATTAATAAAGAATCCTCCCCTGTTTTGCTATATAAAACCCCTCAAAATCCATTTCATATTCATTAAAAATACTTAGATCACTAAATTAATCTAACATTACCTCTCTATATCCATCCCAAGGTATCCCAAGCTCTCAAAAAGATCCTCCAAATCTTTTATAAGTTCCTTATAAAGGTAATGGATCTTCTCCTTCTCCTTACTCAAGAACTTTCTTTATATTATGCCATTTTATTTCCAATCCTCCATGTTGTTATATGTTATTAAACATCCCTATTACATTATTTATAATTTAAAATCAATTATATACCCCTTAAACTCTCATTAACCCCTTCTACCTTCCTCTATGTACCCTAGTCATGCTACTAAAATTATCATATGATTTTCCATGCGAAAATTTTGGTTAGTGAATACCCATCCCCACTTCCACTCAAGGGAGTTCACCTAGACAATTGTCATTAATTGATTGGAGATTTAAATAAATTTAACCCACACTTATTGATCATGGATATAAAATTATTGAAAGATATTTTTATGTTGTATGATCTATGTGACACACTTATACATGTACATGATATGAATGTGATGGGTGGGCCCAAAATTATACAGTCCTCCAATGCATTGGGTAATTTTTTAATCTCATGAGATGTTATGTATAGCGAAACAATGGTTATACTAAGCACATTATGTTATTTTTACTTGGAGGTTATCCTTAACTTATGCTTATAATGTCACGTTTTATATTGTTTCAACATTCCCATGTTGCCTTTATGCCATCATGTTATATCATGCCTCACTGTTCAAGATTATAATTCTCACCCCTATTATGTTACCATAATATGCCTATTGGATCACATTTATTGATTCATATTATAATATTATTTTTTATTCCCTTACTAGTCTTTATATATCACCCCTTTTTTATGTAAGTCCTTAGGTTATCCCATGAATATTTAGAAGGAAAATGGAATTTTAGAAGCATGTTAAGAAATTTTTCAATAATGTTATTGCATCCTATGTTAAATTTATTATTCTATGTACTTAATTATCCAAATAAAATAGGATTCATAATCTTCTGGGTTGTATTAAGTGTGATTTTATGTAATAAATTACAAAATAAAGTTTATTAAAGATAAGAGTTGTTATAGTTGGTATATGAGGAAAGTCTAGTTATTTTTGGGGTTAGAATTAGAAAAACCTAGTGAAAGACTTAGGGATAAGACTAAACATAGGAATAAATCCTTAAATTTTGCTAAAGTATAGAGTAAGTGGTTTCCAAGAAAATACATCCCTATATAAATAATATAAGTGGATGTGGCTCTATCAGAGATGTACCTAGGGGTAATAACCCAAAAAAGATCACATTGAGCTTTGAATTAATAATTACCTGGTACATTACAATGATCCTTGATGTACACTTAGTTTTACACTCTTGGGGGATATGCTATGATAAATTCACAAGATTATTAAAAACCATCATGAAGGGAACAAATATGCCCATAAGACTTTCTTTTAGGGGATTCTTCACACAATATTTACACATAGGATGATCAGGCTTCCTTCCATCATAGAATTTATTTGTGGGACCACCCACATTAGATTCCATTTTCCTCTTCTTATCATCGGGCCCATGATACAACTGATAGTATTCGATCTCCATTTCAACCTTAAGGGCACAACAAAAAATATCCTCATAGTTTTCGAAGTCTTGAATCTCCAATGCTTTTCGTAGACTCAGCTTCAGTATGCTAAAGAAGCGATCCAAATTTCTTTTAGTGTTCATGAAAAGGCTAGAGGCATACCTTGAAATCCTTGTAAATTTTTCTTCATAGGCCTTAATTGACTCCTCTTTCTTCTTCTTGAGTCTGAGGAACTCTCTTTCCATTTTGAGATGGAGGGTTCAGGGAAAATATTTATTGAAAAACATTCTCTTGAATTCCTCTCAATCCATAGAATCAATTTCCTCCTAGGGATTTTTATTCTTGATCATTTTCCACCACTTATTAGCTTCCCCATCAAAACAATAGACCACCAATATATATTTCTCTTCTTCTGAGCACTAGAGGACAAAGAATATCTTTTTAATAGAGTTAATCCATTGTTCCATGAGGAGGGGATCAGAAGATCCACTAAACATGGGAGGCCTTTTCCACATGAAGTATTCAATGGAAACTTTCTCTTTCCTCAGATGAGGAGGGTGTTCCACATGATTCAAGTTATTATTCATAACTTGAGCCAGCTCAACAAGTACTGACATGAAGTTTTGAGCACCTGTTCCCATCATATCAGGCATATCATTAGAGAAATATTCACATTCCCTATCACATTGATTTTTGGAACGAGTTCTTCTAATTCCCACCGTTAACTAAGAAAAATAACGTACAATTAGAGGGATTTAATACTTAGATATTGAGCATAAAAAGGAAAATTTGAACATAAAAGGATAAACTTGTAAAGGAGAAGTATATCCTAACTCATGATTCCCTAGGATTTAATCTAGGTTATCCTTTATCTATTTCTTAACTTATATTCTTATGGGATCTTTTTTCATTAACTTAATAATGGTTTGTACCAAGCTCATGAATTTACCAAAACATATCCCCCATGAGTGTCAAACCAAGAGTACAATAAGGACTGTTTTCGTACACCGATTCCCATTCAAGTCTAGCTCAAAGAAGTTTCATTGAGTTTTACCCCTAGATACATCTGTGCCAGAGCCACCTCTACCCATTTGTATCCAGACAGTGATGTATTTTTTTGATAAACCACTTACTCTATACTTACCAAAATTTAGGGGTGTTTTATTATAATTAGTCTCATCCCTAGGGTTCTTACTAAAGTGCTCTATTTATAATCTACAAAAATAACTATACCATCCTCTGGTACCAAATATAGAGACCCTAGATTTTTACACACGAAATTACATGATTTTAAGCATAATTAAACATCATAGTACAAGCCAAGGATCGTGAAGTCTAGTGTCTTTGAAAACTAGGTACATAAAACATAAAACATGGAACAAAAAAACACTTCTTTATTTAATCTTCATAAAGATATCATAACTTACTTTGAGCTCTTACATCTGCATAAGGTACCCTAGGGATCAAATTAATGAAGGGATGAGCTAAAATCCTAGTAATGG
Source organism: Viscum album (assembly GCA_963277665.1). Lineage (NCBI taxonomy): Eukaryota > Viridiplantae > Streptophyta > Magnoliopsida > Santalales > Viscaceae > Viscum > Viscum album. The sequence goes on along the minus strand of OY728156.1, from coordinate 254,982,165 downwards.
AAAAAGCATAGTAATAAAACTTTAAGAGATGGGTTAGAAGGCATGGAATAATGAAAATAAAACGCATGGAACACATTGAATCATAATGCATAAACATGGGATCATATAAACATGAATTCAGAGTAATGTGGAAGCAACATAAATCATGACTTTATCATGATTCAATACTCATTGCACATAGAGGAGCACAAGTCAAGGTTAACCACCAAGACTGTTGCACATGGTAGCACGAGTCAAGATTAACCGCCAAGACCATTGCACATAACATCTCATGAGACTAAAATTTACCCAATAAATTGGAGAACTATCTAGGAACACCCATCTTAACAAGTTCATGAATACTCTTTCCACATATAAAATCATACATAAGAAATCATAAACATAAGGGCGCCCGTGGAAAGAAATAGGTATCATAATCACGTCATAAAGCATAACGAATGAGAATATCATAAAAGAGTCCATGAAAGAAAGGAATTAGAACATAAATGTAAATTAATAAGGTAAAATAGTAATATAAAATGGTAATCTATTTCAAATAGAAGTCACAACATGTAAAAAGAGTATTTAATAATTTTTAGCATTAAAAATTTTTAGTGTGGTTTTAAGGAAAATACTAACAAGCATTTAAAATAGAAAAGGGAATAATATTTTGTAAAAAACCAGAAGAAATACAAGAAGGTTTTAATAATAAAAATATCAGTTTTATAAAAATAATGGTGTCTTAAAACATATGGTAGAGTGAACTTGAAATTGGGTACAAATTCGGGAAGTTCCCCTAAAACGGGTTTGATTATCGAAAAGTATTGAGGAGAGAATCATTTAAAAACATGTATACCCCCAGAAGAGAAAGAGGCCTGGATCTTGAAACATGAATTTGGATAATATACATAGTATGTATAAGTTTTACATAAAAATAAAATACAACTTCATTTGGATACAAATAAATATAGAGCAACCTGAAGGAATGTAGGAGGTTCAGGTAGAATCCCTTACGGAATATCATCATGGTACCGGGTGTAATTAGGAGGGATTAATGAGAGATAAAAAGGTTTCTATTCTTTTATAAATCATGAGAGAATTATAGGTGAGGTTATGCTGTCATTTGTAATTATGCATAAAAGGACATAACATAGAGAAGATTCTTGAATAAATGTGAGAAAGAGAGGATCCCTTAGCTTAAGCCTGATGGTGTTCTTCGCTTGATCTTAATGACCTAAATAATCAAATTAGGTTCATTAATTAATAATTATATAACCTACACTAAATTTTATTGATTTATTATAGCCTTTTTAAGTTAATTCATAACCTTTTTGATTGGTTATGAGGTTCAATTTCATTATTCAGGTCTGTTTGTTTCATGTTCGGTTTACTTATATACATGAATGGATAATCATGTAAAATGAGGATGGTTGTCCAGTTTTGGTTTTTTTTATTAAAAATATATAAGTTTATATGGTTGTAAATTTAATTTGGTTACTTGGATTTATGTTGAATCATTATATAAAACATTAATGAAAAACGCTTGGATTAATTTGGCGATTTTGCTCACAATTACCTTGTTTTGTATTATTATTTTACATCATGTCTGAAAAAGGATTCCAAAACAAAAAATAAGATAAAATACATATTTAATAGTCTTGATCAACCATATAAATGGTTTCATGACCATAATTTAATATGGAAATATAAATTGATAACCTGTCGTCCTTGAATATGATAAATTAGCACATCTCGGACGGTGTTTTCATTTCTTTCGTATAAAAGGAGGGGAAAGGAGATATGATAATAAATTATCTCATTAGCATAAAAAAATTACAATACATGTATGGTACTAGGTTTTCCTACCATTAGTATGAGGAGAGTTTAGGAAATAAAAGAGAACAATGGAACATGAAAAGAAAATGAAAGAAACGAAAAGAGGAGTTTACCTCTTGATTTAATCTTCCTTGAGAGCCTCTTAAGGGGAGAGGATTTGGTATTTTGGGGTGACTACGGGCTGCTGGAAATGGGGTAGAATATTGGGGAGAGATTTGGGAAGAATTTAGGGAAGTCACAATACTTGAGAGGAGTGAAGATAAGAGGGGAGTGTGGGTGGTTTTTATAGTGGAGGGGAGGATGATTTTCTTAATATTTTAATCATTAGTTTGTTATTTTTCCATAAGACAATCAATTGTGATGATTCCATGAAAAAATATAGCAATAAGTGAATTTGAATTTGAACTAAGGTTTCTTACATTGACCATGATGCTAGGAACAGTCCATTTATCTTATAATGTATATATACGATAAATTGTCGTATTTCACTATTCATAAAAAATTCAAGTATTTCTGAAAAATCCCAAAAATTCACCCTAACCATTATTGGATGTGTAGAATCTAAAAAAGAACTCCATTTTTTAAAAATAATTTTATAAATACGATTAATTTAATTTTTAATTAAAATCATAATTTCCTTGAAAAATGTGGATTTTAAAACTATAACTGATTTTATAATGATTTTAAAAATTACATAAGGTCTTATAAAATTATCTTAAAACCAAAAGACATAAAATTGTTAATTTATGAACACATTTTATGAAAATACATTTAATTTTAAATTAATTAATTAATTTTAATTAATTATTTATGACTTATAAAAATACCAATACTTTTACTATGGTCATATTATCACTTATAAGATGCCTAAATTTTATTTATACATTCATGGGTGAGGTTACTATTCTTTTGGAAAATATACTATTCATAAGAGTCATTACTATTCATAAGGGCCAATTACTATTCACCAAAAATTAAGTTTGTCTTATTGGACTCCAAACATCTTAATGATCGCAACCATGTATGTCAGATTTTTGAATTTCAAAACACAAAGGTGAAAATATTATGTTTAAAGGTCATATATTACTTAGCAGTTCATTGTGTTGTGATTTCATGTGATTATATGACATAATTATAAGAAGGTAATTACATTGATAAAACATTGGTTTGTTACAACCCTCACTTCTTAAGGTGCCTTAACAAGTATTGGGGACACTGGCACCTTAAATTTATGATATCGTAGTATTATGCGCAAGCACCTATACTACTCTTAGAATATCATGCTAGTGTGGAAATTTACTTTTTCCATTAGTATCGCAGTGTTTCCGGTGGTATTACTCATGTTTTTCTACAAAAATAAATCTAGAATATTAGTACTTTTATCTTGATTAGAAATTTAGACATTATTGATTAATTAATTATCATTAAATGTCTCCCACTATTTTATTAAATTCTAGGAACCTTCTGTACTAGAATCGTAATACTTTGTCTCTTGAGTATTCTAGTGACAAGTATCCTTGAACCTCTACTCATAGTCTACATTCTTTGGCTATGCCACTATTTGGAGAGTTCAAGGTAGGTGTTTGACTGGTCAACCGTATTAACTTACGGTTCCTTGATCTCTTGAGTGAAGTGTCATCTTCTAAAATAATAAACTTGATTTACTCAATTCTTATCTCTAAAGTTGCAACAAGCTAGATTTGACTTCTTCTTTGTTGCCAACTTCAATTAAGTCAACCTATCACTTTTAGAAGAACTCCCTGGTAGTAATAGGCACCCTCAACTTTGGCTGATAAACACCCCGAACACCCGATTTCATTCAAATTCAAATGATGGAAGATGTTTGTGACTTAATATTTCTTTGTTGTGGTTTTCATATTATTACATGACAAAATGAAATCATTTTCTATCTCATAAACATGTATTATGTGATCTCACTCACAACTGACCATGCAATAAATTGAAAATATTCATCGTGTCATGTGATTATTTTATCTGTGTATGCTTGTTTATTACTTTATGTCACTATTGGAAATATGATCTATACTAATTGTTTTGGGAAAACCATTGGTATAGTTCACTAATTTGGACCTATACCAATGGTTTGGCCAAAACCGTTGGTATAGGTCACTTATATGGACCTATACCAACGGTTTTGGCCAAATCGTTGGTATAGGGGGGACTTATACCAACGGTTTAGCCAAAACCATTCGTATAGGTCCATTAAAGAGAACTTATACCAACGGTTTGGCCAAACTATTGGTATAGGTCCCCCTTATACCAACGGTTTGGCCAAAACTATTGGTATAGGTCCAAAAATCAAATAACCTATACCAACGGTTCTCAAAACTGTTAGTATAGGTACATGTATTTTTAATGGAATATTTTTATGGATAACATTAAATAAATCAAAATTTAAAATATTTATGATAATACATATATATATTTATGAAATTATGTTCACAAAAATCATGTTAGGTTAGTTTTTAGGTCGTTTAATCATAAACTTTAGGTCTTGGGATCAAATCCCACTGAATGTTTCTTTTTTCGAAATACACATACCAATGGTTTTATGGAACCATTGGTATAGATTTTCATATTATTTATACCAACGGTTTTTGAAAACCATTGGTATAGACCTATCCTCATGACTTACTTGGCCACGGTTCTCCAAACCATTGGGATAGGCTATACCAATGGTTTGGAGTCCTATACCAACGGTTCCAAACCGTTGGTATAGGGTATTTTTCTAGTAGTGTGTGATCACGCGTAAACTACACATACATAAAATAATAAAATGTGTATAAATAAAATGACAACATGATTATGATCCAATGCTAATGGTTGATTCATTGAGTGAATAATGGATCAACATGGACCCTAGGGGTGCCTCCTTGAGTCATGTCGCTTGCAACTAAAGTTGCAGTGCTTGCTCATCCAATGCATCCAACTCCTGTCGGGTGCATCGCCATAACTCTGTGCGAAGTACGTCACTGATCATCTTCTTCATTATGCAATAATACTCACATTCAGGCGAGAGGGTCTAAGAGTACAAAATACAAGTAATAAATTATAAAAGAAGACCCTTTTACATATAATGGCGCATAGCCAACACATATATTTTCACTTATTAAAATAATTATTACAAAAAAATCATAATAATAATTTAATAAATAAATAAACATGAACCAGATATGAAATGATCAGTATATGGCTCATGATCAGTCAATACGCATTAAAACCGCGTATTTAAATTAAATTCATAAATAAAATTAAACGTGCATTAAATTATTTCTCAAGGTGTTTTATTGAATTAAAAACAATCTTATTTTTAATTAATTATTTACATCATTTGGTCTCATTAATTAATTTAATTTAACACCTAAATTAAATTTATTAAATTTATTAATTTTTTATTATATAAAAATACTCAAGGCCTAAAAACCCCAGACAAGGCCTGTGCAGGTCAGGTCAAACCCACGCAGGCCCAGTTAGGGCCATACAATGCCTGTGTATGGCTGTTATTGGCTAGGCACGTCCACCCAAACTCGTACCTGGTTGGGCAGATCCTCCCGAGCCCGTTGAGGGGAAGGTCGGATCAAACTGGACCCGCATAACTTGGTGCTACAAGGATGAGGGCATGGGTTACCTATGGGTCCCCAGAAGAAGAACCGACAATGCATTACAAAACTAATGAGGCTGGCAGTACCATTAAATCTGGTCAAAAGAGAGCACAGTAGGGGTCCTCTGGCTAGGGTGCGATGTTTGGGATCAAGATCGACTCAAATCCCGGGTGACAGGCAGCTTCTAAGTCACCGGCTTAGAGGATCTCAGCGGTCTCAGCTCGCAGTGGTGGCACCTCATCCTAACGGTGGAGGCCACGCCGGAAGCTGAGGAAGAGACAGATATGGACTCAGCTGTGAGGAAATGGAATCCAGCGACAGGCCTCTGGTCTAAGCTGAGGTAGGTGCGGAGGTCCCTTTCCAAAACGGGAGATGGTGTTGAGCTCGATGGCGACCAGGTACGGGGCGTGACTGTAACAACCCATAATTTTTGAATCATAACTGTTTTATGAAAATGCGTGATATATTATATTGTACACAATAAAACAATATCTCTTTAATTATGAAGTGAATATAAAGAAAAATGTTTCCATTTGAATTCGGTCATGACCATTGGTCAATATGATCATTATAAACTATACTCTTGGTAATAATTTTAATGTTATAATTAGTGCATATAAGTATAAATGACATAGGATAATTAATGCAGAAAGGAGAAGCGATGACATCAACTAGTAGAGTCATCTCATATGAAGTCCATTTTTCAGAACATGGGAGTGTAGTAGTATCACTAGGGTTCTCCCTTGACCAAGCTCTAGTCGAGATTCAACAAGTAAAGTTTGAACAAAATCAGCTATGGGAAAAGTTCAATTTAGTGGAAATTACCACTCGTGCAATTTTAGTCGAGCCACCCCATGAATCTATCACTATTTCATACCTTACCTTTAGGTAGTATGTGGGTGTTATAAGGGGTTATTTTTTTATACCTTAGTTACTTAAAATGTAATTCCACTGTATAAATAAATTTTTTATTCCATCAATTTCGTTTTAACAATAGTTTTTCTTAAATATGACAAATTTGATAAATTGACTTTTCAAACCCAAATTATACTTTTTAGAAAATATAAAAAATAAATCATAATAAACTAAGGTATTATGAATAATGCTCATTTTAATGAAATAGTATGATAAAAACACTTTTATTTAAATATGAATGATAAAATAATTTTATTATGGCCTTAAAAAATCTTAAGTGTGAGAAATTTTACTATGCATATTCAACCTGCTATTTTTTTAATAAATATTTTTATAGTTAAAAGTTAAAATTCTCATTTTTATATAATTATTATGATAAAATAAACAAAATTTTTAAAATTAAAATTTCGAATTTAGGTTAGAGTGAATTTATGAGAATTTTCTAAAATATTTTGTTTTACCGTGAATAGTTAAAATATAAATTTGGGTTTTCAGTATGTTTAATGACTTCATAATTATATCATAGTTATATTTTAATAATTATTTATCCATAATCCAAAACTTAAAATATATATTTTTATTAATATCAAGTATTTTAACATATTTTAATCAATTTCCAAACCTATAAGTTACTTTCCAAATTATAAAATGGAAAATTTAACATTAAAAAACTTATTTTGTGAAAAAATTACTTTTCCTTGCTAAAATTAGTAATATAATATGTTATTTAGTTCTTATGGGTTAAAATAACATATAAATATTTCCCAAATGTCCAATACCATGAGCAAAAACCATGTCCAAGTCCAAGGTTTTTCATTTTCCATAACCTAAATTTCCAAGACCTATATTTGGAAATTATTAAACAAATCCTCCACTTTTGCTATAAATAATCACTAATTTATCCGTTTATTTTCACTAAAAATCCATTCTCCACAAACCTTTGGTAATTTTACCTCCTAGGAATCCCCCCCAAGGTGTCCTCAATCCCCCAATGTCTCAATCCTCAAGTTTTAGGAGTAACTCTTCAAGGTAAGGGAATTATCCTTCTTTTCTATTTGATCCAAGAAACTATTTTCATATATATATTCTAAATGTTATGGTTACTCTCTTATATTACTCTTTTATTCATACCATTACTTCCAACTTATGTTTTATGAATGGTTTACCCTTGTCCACTCTCATTTTACCTTATTTCAAAACCATGTGTTATGCCTATTATGTTTCCGAATTTACTTCTCAAAATTTCCCTCTTCTGCTCAAGAAATGCTCTTTTAATTTCTTCTTATGAATACCCAAGCCTCTATATTTTCTAAGGGTATTCACCTATATTTCAAAATTATTTATTTTATTATTGGATTAATATACATGAAACCTTTATTTCCTTTTTGTGGGCTGAAAATGACATAATGATCATATTTTTAAGCACTTTTGAAACGCCATGATTTTGATATGAAACTCAATTATTTTATTCTCCATGGGTTATTTATCAAATGCTTAATTATGATCTATGTGGATCACATAAAATTAATACATATTAAGGGTGGGTCCTCATAACGCTCCAATGCATTGGGTAAAGAATTTATCTCTATAGATGACATGTATTACTATACCTTGGTGAATAACCTTGGTAATTTTCATTTACGACACATTTGTGATTAACCTTGGTGACATGATTATGAATGTATAAATTAAATGTTTTATTAACTTTTCCATGTTATGACTCGTGTTATTTTTATTATGATATGCCTCTTTTTCTATTACTCGTGCCACTATGATATTCCTCATGTTCTTATTGATATTCCTCACGAATATAAGTAAATTGTTTCCCTTACTGGGCCTTATGCTCACCCCTTTCCTTTGATGTACGTCCCAAGGTTATGAGATACAGTAAATGTACTTAGGATGAACCTATGAAGAATCCTTTCAAGGGGATTGGATAACATTTTATATTTTCATGTATTATGTTCCCGATTTCTAAGAAACTAAACTTTAAAAAAATCCTCGGTTTTGTACCATGTAATGAAAATTTTATGTAATAAAAAGACGGGATGTCATATTTGGTATCAAAGGATGGTTTAACTATTTATGAAAATTAAGATTTGAAAACTTTATGAAGAACCCTATATAAATGTTTAAAAATAGGAAAACATCCTAGTATTTTGGTGAAATATTAAGTGGTTTTCAAGCAACGAAATTCTTGCCTGTATACAAACAAGTGGATGTGGATCTGGAATAGATATATCGAGGGATAACACCCAAAAACAACACTTTTATCTAGACTTGAATGGAAACTAGTGCACGACAACAGGCCTTGCTGCACTCCTAGTTTGACACTCCATGGGGATGTGTTTGGTTAATCACAAGTTTTTTATGAACCATTATGAAGGATTTATAGAAAATTTATTTGTTTTTAAGAATAACATATTTAAGTATGATATTTTAAGACATAAAATTACTTTAGAATTATAATATTCTTAAAAGAAACATGTTCTCACTAAGGTTTTCTTCTTTTAGAAAATGGTGGGAAATAGAAGGAACCGTGTAAACAATGAATGCAACAGACCATGCGTTGATGGAACTCCGATGGAATCTAGAATGGAAAACTTCATGAGAATGATGAATCAACTAACTCAAGTTAAAAAAAATAACTTGAATAAATCTGATAGGCTGGATTCACCCTAAAAGGAACAACTTTTCATTGAGTCCTTTATGCGTCAACAACCACTTTCTTTTAGTGGATCTACCGACCCATTGATTGCTGAACAATGGATAATCTCTATAGAAAAGATCTTTTTTGTACTTCATTTTTCAGAATAAGAGAAAGTCACCCTAGCTATTTACCGCTTCAAGGGATAAGCTGATTAGTGGTGGACATTTATTAAAAACACAAAGCTAAGAAGGAAGATTGATTGTAGTATCCCGTTACCTTGATCGAGCATGTTTTTCCTTCTCTTCGAGTTCCCTTTTTGGCATGGAGTTTTAGATATTGATTTCTGGATTTTCTGTAGGTTGTAGGATATTTACACGATGTGTAAATAGGTTACACAACATGTAATGGTTATTGGGTGCATGTTGTGATAATGATTCTTGATATGAAAGGTTACACGATGTGATGAGTTTTTAGATGTCTTGAGTTAATTAAATATCAGATTTTAATATGTAATGACTGGTTTTTCAGCATATTTGGACATCATGTATTTCACAAAATGTAAAGGCATTACACGTCATGTAATTCTCCAATTAGGTATTTTTAGGGCATCGTACGAGATTTGAGTGTCCATTCGATTTTCAGTTCTCCTTTTCTCTTGACCAAGGGTTCCTCTCTGGTGATTTTGGGAGACCTTCATTCCTTCCAGATTGATCCGTTCGACATTCAATCTTTGTTATAGTTGTGGCGTGTCTCTTAGAGTGAGTGACCTTTCTGCTTCTTCATTTCCATTGATCGTTGTAGTGCTCTTGGGTTGTGATATCGGATTCATTGGTCTGAAATGGTGTTTCCTCTTTTCTTTTTCCAGATCTGTTGTGCGATCTCATTCTGAATGTCATTCCTGTGTTGGTTATGGTGTGGTGGGTGTTCGTTATTGAGGTATGTGGTATTTCCTCTTCTCCACCAACCATTTTTCTCAATTGGATCAATTCTGAGATTTTGTGGACTAGATTCTAGGGCCTTTGTTGATGTCATTGAGTTTTCATTGTTGGTGGATCCTGTTGCGGGTGTGTGCAACCTGATTTTCAAGGTAGGTGGTTCCGTCTCTAGCCTATGTTTGATAAATTGTATTATTCCATTTTTATAAATTGATTTATAAATAAATTGGTATGAAATTTTCATGATTTTCTGTGCGTGTTAAAAATTTATTTTGAAGAAAAGTGGGTTTTCCTTGGTTTTTGATAAATGGAAAGAAAATGGGTATTTTCAAAGCATTGAATGATTTGTAAAATGAGCACATGGATTACCTTGGGTACTTAGGCGGAAGGATTATCTTGATCTCATCATCCATTTTTCGTGATTATCAGGAGGTTTTCTCATGGGACTTTCCTCTGTTTTCTAGGTTTGTTGTTATAGGGGAATGATATTGACATTTTTAGGGGGGTTGCTCATTGGGAATTCCTCTACTTCTTAGGCATGTGTTCTAGGAACTGGATTGTGCACTTTATTGTTTGTGGTATGAGTAGTATTCTAGCCTGAATTGTTGTATTCCTTGGTGTTGATACATGTGTTGCTACTATTGTTTTGTAATGCATGGATTTGATGTTTTACCCTTGATATGCATGTCTATGCTTGTGATAAAAGAAATGAAAATTATGATTTGAAATTGATATACCTGCTTTTTTTAGAAATGTGAAAAGGGGAAATGTTTACTACATTTTCTATAAAATTGTTTTACTTATTATCATGCCATGTTTTATTTGAAATGATCATACATGAATTTTTATACATAGACTTGCATGGAACACTTGGGTGGGATCCTATTGAGCTTGTTATCTCACACCCTGATCACCCCTTCGACGGTGCGTAGACCTTTGTATTTCCTACAATACAAGGAAAGTCAAGGCATCGTGGTGAGGCGGTGAGGTTTCATGTCAGTTGAGTTGGGTAGCTGGCGGTGAGATGGTGGGAGTTCGTCCACGCTATCACATGGAGTAGCATTTTGGTTTTGGTCCTTTGTAGTTGGACTTGTCTCTTGGATTTTTTTGATAATTTTAGAGTTGTTTTGTTTTCTCTTTCTTCTTACAGCTATGGCATATAATTATTATATTTTTGTTCTTCCTTCCTTCTCCGTGTATATATATATCACGCATTTGTTTATGTTGGACGAAATCATTCCCTTTGGTTTGTTGTTTGATGCCCAGGTGCTTGTCACCAGCCCGTGGGGATTGGGAATGCCCTTTGGATATGTGACAGAATGAGTTGGGTGCCAGGTTTGAGGGCAACCCAGGTTAGTTTGTTACATTGATGCTATGGAATGGGAAGGTTTCATGGGATCTTTTTTCAATAAATATTTCCCTTGTTCGATGCGAACAAAAACAGAGAAGGACTTCCTAGATCTGAAGGAGAAGAAAAATGAATCTATGGGAAGCTATGAGATGAAATTTACAAGACTTTATCATTACACCTCTAGCTTTGTTATGGATCATAATGGATAGGTTGATATATTCTTCAATGGACTAAGACCCCATCTATAAAGGAATCTATCCAATCGAGACTATGAGAACTATGAGGAGATAGTGAGGAGTTCTATGAAGGTTGAAATGGAGTTTGAAGAGACACAATGGTCACATAAATCAAATGAAAAGAAGAGATCTTTATATCCAAACTTAGGGAGGAACTTTGATCATAGAAGAGGAGGAAATCAAGTGCAACATCCCACATGAAACAAATGTAGGAAGAAGCATTCGGGGAACTGCTTTCTTAGAAGTGGAAAATGGTATAAGTGTGGAAGAGATGGTCATATAGGTCAGAACTATCATAGTGATGTGAAGCCTCAACTTATCAACACTAACGACAAAGGGGTGATCGTGCAGGCCCAACCTGAATTCCAATGCTATAAGTGTGAAAAACTTGGGAACTTTTCCAATCACTGTTCAAATCAGAAGGTAATAGAGGGGAATCACCATCAACCTTAGCTTAGGCCAAGGGAGTAAGGTCGGGCTTTTTCTATCACAACAGCTGATGTAGAGACTCTAAATGATGTGGTGCCAGGTACTCTCATTGTTCTCTCAAAGCTAGTAAGTACTTTGATTCTGGTTCTATGCATTTTTTTATTTCCTCCAAGTTTAGAAATATAGAATCAATCCCTGAACTTCTAGAAGTAGAGTTATCATTCAATACTCCTAGAGGGATTATCCAAACATCAACACTATATAAAAACTCTAGTATTGACTTTGGCGAGCACAATCTCATCACAAATCTAGTGGTCATTTCTATGGTGGAATTCGACATTATACTAGGGATAGACTAGTTCTCAAATTATAATGTTAAGATCAACTACATAATAAAGGAAATCTCATAAGTCTTGAATGGAAAAACTACAGTTATTTTCAAAGGAGAGATATTGCGACCTAAGATTTGTCAAGAAGCACCTCACATAGCCTTCTTTATGGAGATGATTGGTGAGGAGGAAGAAGCAAATGAAAGTATAAAAATATAAAATGTACCCATTGTTCAGGAATAAACTGAAGTATTTCGTAAAGAGTTACATGGACCTCCCCCAGAAAGAGATGTAGATTTCTCCATTGAACTCATATCTGGATCCAAACTGATTACAAAGATCCTATATATAATGGAAAATGTGGAGTTGGATGAATTAAAGAAACAACTTCAAGATATTTTGGAAAAGGGATTTATCCAACCAAGTGTGCCTCCTTAGGGAGAACCTATTCTCTTTGTGAAGAAGAAGGATAGTTCAATGCATATATCCATTGATTATAGAGAACTTAATGGGATCACAATGAAGAAAAAGTACCATCTCCCAAGGATTGATGATTTATTTGACCAGCTTCGTGGGGCTCAATTTTTCTCCAAGATTGATCTTTGAGCTAGTTATCAACAATTGAGGGTAAAGAAATTAGATATTCCAAAGATTGTATTCTGATCAAGATACGGGCATTATGAGTTTGTTGTTATACCCTTCACACAGACTAATGTTCTTGCTTTATTTCTGGATTTGATTAATAGAGACTTTAAGAAATACCTTGATAAATTTGAAGTAGTTTTTATTGATAATATTCTGGTATATTCCAAAAGCCGATAGGAGCATGAGGATCATTTAAGGGTTATATTGAAAACTAAGGAGAGACTATTTGTAAATTTTAGAAAATTTTAATTTTGGTTACAACAAGTTGCTTTCTTGAGGCACATTATAACCAATAAAGGAATCTCAGTTGACCCTGTCAAGATAAAGGTTGTCGAGGAGTGTCCTCATCCTACAACAGTAACTGAGATTTGTATTTTTCTTGGTTTAGCAGGATATTATAGGAGTTTTTTGAAAAATGTTTCTTGAATTTCAAATCCACTAACCAAGTTAACTCGAAAAGGATCTAATTTCATTTAGACAAAGGAGTGTGAATAAATTTTTCAAGAGCCGAAGGAGAGATTGGTTACTGCACCTGTGTTAACTCTACCCTCGATCAAAGAAGGATTCTTTATTTTTTGTGATGCATCACTTAAAAGGATTGGATGTTTCCTCATGCAGGATGATAAGGTGATTTCTTGTGCATCTCGACAGTTAAAGCCTCATGAGTATAATTATCCAACATATGACCCGGAGCTAGCTGCGGTTATTTTTTCTCTTGAGATATGAAGGCACTATCTTTATGGGGAGAAATGTGATATATACACAAACCACCAAAGTTTGAAGTATATTTTCACTCAAAAGGAATTAAACATGAGATAGAGGTGATGGTTGGAACTTCTAAAAGACTGTGATTGTTTAATTCATTATTACCTCGGAAGAGCAAACAAAGTCACTTATGTATTAAGTAGGAAAGACCCTATTATTCTGGAAATGATGAGGATGAAAGGAAAATCATTGATCAAGGACCTAGTAAGGTTGGACATGGGAATCATGAGGGAAGGGACATCATCAATCCTATCACAAATGATTTCTCAACCATCATTACTAGAGAAGAATATGAAAGCTCAAAGAGAAGATCATTTGTTACTATAAAGACCCGAGCCAGAGCAACTGGACTCAACCCTTATAAATGTTGTGTATATTTTTTTATATAAAAAGAAATTGAAACAATACACAACATTTATTACAACAGAGGGCCTTTTACCATTCTAAGTTCTGGAGGATTAGATACAAACTTCTTACTTTTATCAAAGTTTCAACAAGAATAAAATAAAACAATAAGCCTTTTATGCTTCTGTGCGTGCTAACACCAAAAACAATGATGTCCAACTTAGGAGTTCAAAGTGACCTATGAAAATAATTTTAAACAAGGGGTGAGAATTTAATACGCACAGTAAGGGTTTAAAAAAATCATCAATAAATAGTTTTAAAACATTTCTTTAAAATAAACATACATACATAAAAACAGATTTACACAATACTTGGATATATTTGGAAAACTAGTATCTCACAAAATAATTATAACTAAAAATTGTTGGGAATGCTCCTTCAAAAGTAATAATTTTCAAGTGGGTCATTCATGAAGTTTGGAAGTCCATATTAAAAACCATAACGTAGGGCCACTGGTCATAACTAAGACTTATTAGTTCACCCCCCATAACGTCACATATTTCACTAGTGCCAATTTTTGAAAATATTTTCCCATGGGCATGCCTCTCTCATTTCTTACCCAAAACATTTCTAAATGCATACATAGTATTATTTTCTTTAAAATAAAATTAATTTTATCATAATATGTCATAAACATTTTCTTTAGAGTTTTCTAAAAACCAATTTTCAGAGAATCCCAAACTTGAAATAAACATATTTACTCATAAATCATAAAAAATGTCTAATGAGGTCATGCACATTTGATTTGAAAACACATATATAATTTTTTCTTCTTCAAGTAATGATAAATAATAAATAATTATGTGACTCGCATGAAATTATTAAAGAAGCGTGTAACATCCCGGTTCCGGAAGCCGCCCAGAGGTGCCCCGTACCCGGTTGGTCACATGGCCTCAAGCGCATTTCCCCAAAAGCCAGAGGCTTCCGACTAGCAGTGAGGGCCTTGGGTGTGATAGTGGGAAAACTATGCCCTCATTGGCAGAGTAACATAGCAGAAATAAACAGATAACAATAATGTAAACAGTGATAATACCATACAATAGTAAACAGTGGAAGACTGAAGAAATAAACAACTGGAGCACATATATAAATGATGCATGATACATATGTCTAGGAAATCAGGCAAACAAGTCACAATGCTGGAATATAGTACTAAACCAAAGTACAAAGAAAACAAATAAACTCAAAAAACATCGCAAGCCTCAGCTTGGTCTCATGCTCTCCAGCTCTACAATAATCAAGTACCTGAAGTAGAAGGGTGCTTTCCCTTATCTAGACCTGCAACAATATAATCTGTTTGGGCCCAAAAGCATAACCCAAATAGGGTGTGAGACGAATCCAAGTAGGAAACCACCCAAAGATCTATGCCTAACAGTCAGTGAATATATATATGGCAGGAAATAAGTAAAATGAAACAATAAACAAGGAATTACTCAAAGTAAACCGTCCTACAGTTTCAATTACATCATTTACATTTAACAATTTAACCAAATAATTATAAATACAAGAAACCATTTGGGTAGTTCTCACTAACTAACCCCTCTGGTTCAAATTACAATAAGGATATAATGAAGACTCTCTGAGGAAGAACTCACCATCAATTCCCCTTGTAGTCTCATGTAAATCAAAGACTCTCTGAGGAAACGCTCACCGTCAATTCCCCTTATAGCCTTTTAACAGTAAACTACAGACACTCTGAGGAAGAACTCAACGTTAATTCATCATGTGGTCTCGTAACGTATCTATAGGCACTCTGAGGGTGCACTCAACATCAATCCCCCTTATGGTCTCACAAAGTGATAATTATAACAGACTCTCTAGGAAAGCCATCAACATCAATTTCCCCTATGGTCTCACTACACTAGGTTTCCGCAGCCTCGTGTAAAGAAATCATGCACAAGGATAATCAGCAGCTAAAGTAAACCTCAAAGTACTACTTGGCTAATTAGCTGCAAGGAATAACACAACATATCAGACAAAATAATCACTCCATCCCAGCAGCACTATGAATGGAAACAAAAAGCCTACTGGAAAATCTAGACCAAACAGTCAAAATAAAACAAGCATGGGAAATCACATCCATAGCATTTAAATTAACCCTATTCACAATCAATAGCCTTTATTAAAACATACAAGGCATAGAAGGCATTAACAGGGTTAAAATCTCTAAACACACATTACCCCGAACGAGGGTATTGGGCACTTTTGCACATATAACTCAAAGACTAACTACGGAAAGGCACAAACCACCTACCTCGAAATTGTAAGATCGATATATGTGATCCTCAAGCCTTAAATCGCCTTAGAACTCCATAGATCTACAAAAATGTATAAAACGTTCAATAGAGTATATCTTACAAGAGATAATAAATCAAGAGATGAGGCTCTAGAAGAAGGAAAAGCTGACCATGGTGATTCCAACGCAATCGATGACGGTCGATTCGGAGAACAGATGATGAGTTGGGGGCTCAGAGAATAATTGGTGGTCTCGTTCTCTTATGGACAAGACGGACCTAGAATAAGATCATTTTGTGAACGAGACACAACCTCGGTCCGTTTAATGAAATAAAAATAAAGTACACGGTGTGTTCTTTATGGGTAAACGACGTGTACTTGATTTAACCAACCCCCACTTTAGGCGGTCTCTAGGTCACCCCACATGACCATGTGTTTGACCGTTACATGACCAACACATGGTTCTCGCAGCAACCGAGTACATGAAGTGTACTCCCAAGTACACGGTGTGTAATCCTTAAATTTCCAGATTCTCCTCTTTTCCTAAAAAAGAACCATAAATGAAAGACACACCTAAAATAAAGATCCAGGTTCTTACAAACTTCCCCCTTTAAAGAAATTTATCCCTGGATTTCCCTAAGAAGGTGGCATAGAAGAAGAATCCCCGAACAGCTCCGGCCACTGCGATCGTACATCGGCCTCCCTCTCCCAAGTCTCGTCTTGTACTCGCCTGTGCTATCATAACACTCATACAAGAGGAACAGACCGACCATAGAGAACCTTCGTACTGTGATCAAAAATCCAGATAGGATGCTTCTTGAATTATGCGTCCATATCCAGCTCAACCTCCTCAGGTTAAAAAATATGAGACGGGTCTGAGAAGTAACATCATAGCTGAGAAATATGGAAGACGTCGTGCATAGCACAATACCTCTGTGGTAACTGCAATCGGTAGGCAACCAGCCCGACTTTCTCCAAAACCTCAAATAGTCCAACATATCTCAGTGAAAGTTTTCCCTGTCTCCCCATTCTCCTATGTCCCAACCTCGGTGTGACACACAAGAAAACCTCATCTCCGACCTCAAACTCCAGGGGTCATTGTTGTCGATCAACATAAGACTTCTGTTGTGACTATGAATGTAGAGACCCAAAGCTTGATGTACATGGACATTACATTAATTCTGTGGAATAGTTAATACATAACAAAAACAAACACCGAAGGACTGTAATAGTTTAGTGTCTTTGGAAACTCGAAATATAATCTTCTAATCACGGTGAAAGATCTTCAACATCTCCCATAAAGATCTTCCCTTTTTTTTCTTACCTAAGACCTTTCTTTATATCCTGGGGAAAAGAAAATATAAAAAGGGTGAGCTCAAATGCCCAGTAAGGGTAAACATGGAGATCATAAAACAACCCATAAACATTTGAATGTAAAAACATGAACATGACATAAATTTTAGCAGTACATAAGGTATAGATCATAAAGGAACATCAATCATGATAAAATAGCATGGGAATAAAACATGTAATTATGGGAAACCATTAATCACATGATATTATTTCCATAGTAGACAAGGCATTGTTGTCAAGACCATCTTAGTGGACAAAGTTTCTTTCTGAATCGAGTTCACTCCTCGTTCCAGTCTTGTATCACTGAACCAGATTAACTTACCATTCCAGTCATGTCTATATCATGAGATATAAATCTTTACCCAATGTATTCGAGGGAGATATAGGTCTCACCCATCTCATAATGAAATCATTCTTACTTGTGACACAACATAAACATAAATCATTCATCATAACCCAGAGAATAAAAATGGGTTTCATAAACATCATCCCATCATAACATAATCCATATAAAACAAATGAATATAATTTCATCATAAGAAAAGTAAAGCCATGTAAATAATAGAGATATTATACTTGAAACATACACGTATGAAATAATATCATATTAGATGGAAAATGGTTTTGATAAAACACTTGCAAAGAATTCTTGATGAAAATATCCTTTCTTCTTAAAAATCATTTTCTTTTAACAAAATGTCACGCAATTTTAAAAGAAAAGGATTTTATTGAAAATAACCATGAAATCTTGTAGAGTAAACTTCATAAAAATAAGGAGTTATGAAACTGTAAAAATCCATTCATGCCGTATATGTTAAAAAAACATTGTCCTCATACTTTTAACAGAAAAGTCAAAAAGTACCACATATGGCAAACAAAAGAAAGATTCCTTCCATAACAAAAAGTAAAAATCAAATAGGGGTAAACATGACTTTAAAAATACATGTAAGAATATTAAACACTTTATGAAAAACATTTTTTATAGACATGGATGAAAAATATAACCCTAGTAAATACTTATGAATAAACAATCTCGGATAAGAACGAGATTGGAATAGTTATCCCTTACCTTAGGTACGATATGCTTCGTACGTATCCGAACCTCCTGTATTATGATTTAAATAATGTCATTGACTTATTACAGAATCATATTCATTGTTATTATATTATATATGGTTCACTTATGACTTTATATTACCCGTTCTTTTGTAAATTCCATGTTAAAGCAACGTTTTGGGTAAAATCGTTTTATTTATCGTACGTGTTTGGACTTGTTGTTCTTGATATTATTATTACTTATATCATGATTTACATACTTCCAGAATGTAAATCATGATTTATATATCATATATATTCAGTATATATATATATATATATATATATATAATAGATAGATAAATGAAATGAAATACACCGTTCATAGAGACGATAGGCCGTACGTACGCATGAACGCTGTTTTCCTTTCCTTATTGACTTGAATTGAAGTAAGTAGACGACATATATATATATACATAAATATAGTAGCTTTATCATATAATATATTTCATTATTATTCATTATATATACTTTATAATCATTCTTGAATGGTTAACATGGAGAATGAATCTCATCGCGTCGTGGAGACGGTAATCCGTACGTACGCACGAGCGATGACATCGTTCTCATAATTATTTAATTGAATTAAAGTGAATGATATAATATCTCAGAATCAGTATGATATTATAATAACTATATATAGTTATTCTTTACACCATTATACCCATCCAAGTAAGGTGGTTGTGGAAAAATAGATTACACCACGACGTGGAGACGGTATTCTGTACGTACGCACGCGCGGTGATTTCATTTTCCGTAGGATGGATAGAAGGTGAAATGGGGTTGTTTCATATTTATAATAACATATTAGTATATTAGTGATACTGATGTTATTAATTTATAATGAAACAACTAAAGAAGAAGAAGTTGAAGAAGAAAGAAACTTGAAAGAATCGGTAGAAGAGATTACATCTTCTTCGACGCACCTCTTTTAAGCTTCCTCTTAAGGCACTAGAGTTGGTCTTTTAAGGAGAACAGAACCTCTATAATGTTTATAGGGAAGTTGAGAAGGGAAATGGGCAGAGGTTGGTCAATCTTGAAGGCTCAAAATTGTGTAAATAGAAGAGGGAGGAGGTGCCCTTTTATAAGGGAGGAGAGGGGCACCTTAGGAAAAACTTAAAATATTATTTTATAATAAATTCATATTCGGTTTATAATAGCTCCAAATTGATTTATTTTGAAGCTAAAGTGGGGATGGGTCTAAATAATCTCAACCAATAGGATTTAGACAATTTTAGATTACAATTTTAACCTTATCATTTAGATTTAACTCTAAGTTAAATAATTTAACTTTAACCATATCTTCTTGTTTTCTTACACTATATGGTTAATAAACTTACTATAACAAAACAAAAGAATCACAAGTGGTTCATTATTAATATATATAACCTTATCTAAGTAATTTTGCCGAACCTTATATTTTTAGGAATAGAATAACAATTAATAATATAATATTTGTTTTAAAAACTATTTTATGTCAATTTTGACACTATTTGGTAATTGATTTTTGTGAGAATCATAACAGCATTATTAGTTCGAAAAAAATTAATTAAATCAATACTAACATGTCACATTAACCTAGAAAATTAGTGTAATTTATAAAAAGTTTCAAATTACATTTATTTGGGTATTTATAACATCAATTATGTTAATATTACATTAATAAGGTAATTACTGCATCACCATTGTGTCATAAATAAATTAAATTATTTAATGTCTAAAAAATATAAATAAAATACCATTATTTAGGAAATATTTTTAGCTTTATAATGAATATTTATAGTCAAATTTATCTTATGTATAACCCTATATTAAAAAAAATTAGTTATTAAACTTTGATTTAACTCTTTTAAGTCTTCTTTGAATTAAATAATAATAAATGTCCTAATCTAATCCAAGTGGACCTAAATGATAATATTATATTACTAAGGTTGTTTTTGGTCGAATTATACTTATCCAATATAATTAGGACATGTTTTAGGGTAATAATAATATCATTTTTACCCTTAATTACCCTATTTACTTTTAACCGTGGTAAATAAAAGTAAAAAGTTATTATTCACCAAAAATTATTTTTATCTTATTAAACCAAATTTTACTCCTTGATATTAACTGTGTCTCTCGGATTTTCGAAATTCCACTCACAGAAGCGGTAAAATTAAGATTTATGTAAATTTGCAAATGGTTCTAGGAGGTGGGTAAAAGACGGTAAAAATTCAATAAATTTTTTATATATCTAAAACTATTATAAAATGACTCCAATGAATTACATTGAACTTATATAGTTATCATGTATCTATTTTGACCTAAAATAAATTTAAATAAAATAAATTATCATTTAAATAAAAAGTCGGTTTTAACCAATAACTCGGTGTTTTTCACTATTCATCAAAAATTGAAAGTTTTTAGAAAAATACCAAAAATTTACCCTACGCTAATTTCGATATTCCGAATCCAAAAATGAAGTCCATTTTGAAAAATAAAATTTTTAAAATTTCAAAAAGTGGGTATTACTATTCATAACGACTATTTTATATAATATTTTAATAACATATCTTTGTTTAGTGAAACTCGGTATTGCGTACAACACACGCTATCGTGGAAGGTCGCGATTGCGTGTAATGCAAGCCAAGTCAGAGTTGCATGTAGTGAAAGATTCCTTTGTTATTGCGTATAATATAATCTAACCATATTTCATTTACACATTGAATATATATATATATACACACACACACACACACACACACTCAATGTTGCGTAGAATAACTTCTATCAAACGAACTTGAAATTGCATGTAACACGATCCAAGATTAGTGTTGCGTATACTGCAAGCTAATACGGTGTTGTGTATAGCGCAAAATAATCTTGGTGTAGTGTACAACACAAGACATCAAATAAATTAAAAAGAATACTTCTCATAAAATCTTGGGGTGTTACAGTGCAGTAGTCATCCTCTTTCAAATCAATTATATCTGTTCCGTGGTCTCCTAAACAAGATGAGATCCCAGCATAGCTGCCTCTCCTGCTTCCAGCCAACATATGGGTGATCAGCATGGCCTACCGTACAAAGCCTCATAAGGTGCCATCTGAATAGTTGCTTGAAAACTATTATTGTAGGCAAACTCCACAAGAGGTATGTGCTTCTCCCAAGAACCTCCAAAATCTAGGATATATGCTTGAAGCATGTCCTCCAGCATCTGAATCATACGCTCAGACTGAACATCTGTCTGGGGGTGGTAAATTGTACTCAAAAGTACCTATGTACCCAAAGCCTTTTATAGTCCCTACCGGATCTGAGAAGTAAAATGGGCATCCATGTCTAAAACAATGGAGTGTGGAACCCCATGTAGACGTACAATCTCCCGGATGTACAACCTTCCCATCTCATCTACACTAAAATTTTCCTTGATCGGCAAGAAGTGAGCAACCTTTATGAGTCTGTTAATGACAACCCAAACTGCATCATTCCTTCAAGGCGATCTCGGTAAACCTGTCACGAAATCCATCGCAACATCGTTCCACTTCCACTCGGGAATGGATAACTGCTGTAAAAGCTCTATTAGTCGTTGATGCTCTTCCTTCACCTACTGACAGGTGGAACACCTCATGAGAAAACTAGCAACATCTCTCTTCATACCTGGCCACCAATACTGACGATGTAGATTACGATACATCTTGGTAACACTAGGATGAACTGCCCAAACTGAGGAATGAAAGTCCTGCATCAGCTCCTCGTGTACGTCTAATGACACCCATACGCACCCCTAGAAATGTAAGATCTCATCCTCACCTACGGTCCATCCTAGAATAGGGTTCTCCCCTTATAGACTCTCCCATAAGACTAGGCCTTCAGAATCTGATAGTTGCCTCATTCGCACTCGATCAAGTAGAGTAGAGGTAACAACTACATAAGAATGAAACGTCTCCCTCTATCTGTCGTGCACCTCCAAATGCATCCCACAGAAGAGAGTCATAAGCTTCCACTCACTACTGGCCTCCTAAACTACCTGTATTTGAGTCCTCCTGCTCAACGCATCAGCTACTGCATTGTATTTCCCAGGCATGTAGGTAAACTCAAAGTCAAAGGACTAAAGGTACTCAACCCACCTTCACTGTCTCAGATTCAGATCGTGCTGAGTGAAGATATACTTGAAAATTTTGTGGTCGGTGAAAACCACAAAATGCTCTCCCAATAGATAATGTCTCCAACAGCGTAAGGCATGAACAACTGCAGCCAATTTGAGATCGTGCATCAGGTAATTCCTCTTATGTGGCCTCAACTGTTGAGACCCGTACGCAATGACTCATTTCCCCTGCATAAGTACTGCTCCCAGCCCGATACCTAATGTATCACAATAAACTATATAACTCTTTCCCGACTCTAGAAATACTTGTATTGGTGCTGACGTCAACCTCCCTTTAAGCTCTTGAAAGGCTGACTCACAATAATCTGTCCACAAGTACTTCGTACCCTTCTTAGTCAGGTCCGTCAGTGGAACTGCTAAGCGTGAAAAGTCCTGTATAAAATGTCTGTAGTATCCAGCCAACCCTAAAAAACTTCGTACCTCAAAGAAGTTCTTCGGCTGCTCCCAGAAAACTACTACTCTCACTTTCTCTAGGTCTACTGACACTCCTGTCTCTGAGATAACATGACCCAAGAAGTGAATTTGGTCCATCCAAAAGTGGCATTTTGAGAGGTTAGCATGTAACTGATGCTCTCTAAGTGTACTCAAAACGATCTCAAGATGTGTAGCATGGTTGTGTCGAGTGTGATAGTACACCAAGATATCATCCATGAAGACTACCACGAAAGAATCCAGGTATGGATGGAAAACTCTGTTCATCAGTGCCATGAAAACCGCAGGCGCGTTCGTGAGACCGAACGACATAACAACATACTCGTATAGACCATACATGCTCCGAAAGGCTGTAAGAGGTATATCAGATGGTCTAACATGCAACTGATGATAACCGGATCTCAAGTCAATCTTCAAGAACACCCGGGATCCTAAAATGAAGCAATAAACAAGGAATTACTCAAAGTAAACAGTCCTACAGTTTCAATTACATCATTTACATTTAACAATTTAACCAAACAATTACAAATACAAGCAACCCTCTGGGTAGTTCTCACAACCTAACCCCTCTAGTTCAAATTATAATGAGGATATAATGAATACTCTATAAAAAAGCACTCACCAACAATTCCCCTTGTGGTCTCATGTAAATCAAATACTCTCTGAGGAAGCACTCACCGTCAATTCCCCCCATAGCCTTTTACCGGTAAACTACAGACACTATGAGGAAGCACTCAACTTCAATTCCTCTTGTGGTCTCGTTACGCATCTATAGACACTTTGAGGGAGCACTCAACGTCAATCTCCCCTATGGTCTTGCAGCGTGATAATTATAACAAACTCTCTGGGAAAGCCCTCAACCTCAATTTTCCTTATGGTCTCACTACACCAGGTTCCCGCAGCCCCGTGTAAAGCAATCATGCACAAGGATAATCAGCAGCCAAAGTAAACCTCAAAGTACTACTTGGCTAATTAGCTACAAGGCATAACACAACATATCATATAAAATAATCACTTCATCCCAACAACACTAGGAATGGAAACAAAAAGCCTACTGGCAAAGCTAGACCAAATGGTCAAAATTAGACAAACATGGGCAAACACATCCATATCATTGCAATTAACCCTATTCACAATCAACAACCTGTATTTAAACATACAAGGCATAACAGGCATTAACATGGTTAAAATCCCTAAACATGTAATACCCTGAATGAGGGTATTAGGCACTTTTTCACATATAACTCAAAGTATAACTATGGAAAGGAACAAACCACCTACTTCAGCATTGTATGATCAATATATGTGAGCCTCATTCCTTGAATCACCATAAACCGTAGATCTACAAAAACATATAAAACGTTCAACCAATGATATCTCACGAGAGAAAAGAAATCAAGAGATGAGGCTCTAGAAGAAGGAAGAGCTTATCGTGGTGATTCCAACACAATCGACGGCAGTCGATTCAGAGAACGGACGACGAGTCGGGGGCTCAGAGAAGAATCAGTGGTCTCATTCGCTGTTGGACGAGACAGACCTAGAAGAATATATTTTTGTGAACGAGACACGACCCTGATCTGTTTAATGAAATAAAAATAAAGTACACGGTTTGTTCTTCAAAGGTACATGGAGTGTACTTGCTTTAACCGGCCTCCGCTTTAGGCGATCTCCAGGTCACCCCACACGGCTAGGTGTTCGACTGTTACACGGCCAACACACTGCTACCCGCAGCAACTGAGTACACAGTGTGTACTCCAAAGTACACGGCATGTACTCCTTAAATTTTCATATTCTCTTCTTTTCCTAAAAAACAACCAAAAATGAAAGACATACCTGAAAAAAAGATCTGAGTTATTACAAATCATTCTATATAACAATTGTTTTGCATGTCAATATATATATATACATATGTAATTTTATTCCATATTAATAATTTTATCTCATATTCTTACATGTTTTTCTTGCACAACCAAAACATGTAACAATTGTTTTGTATGTCGATATATATATATATATATTATTAAATAACATAAAGTCAGAAATTAATAAATCACTTATATATTTATAAACAATAAATTTATATTCTAGGTTAAAAAAAGTTTTCCATAATTCATGTATATATATATAAACATAACAAGGAATTCGTATTACACAATATCGCAGAATAAAATTCATGTTATTCAAGACTTTGATAAAAATATAAGTTTCTAACAAGAATCAAAACTTGGTTTTGATAAACATAAAATAACTTTTTCAAAAGAACACAATTGATCTTATCACACCGCACTGTTTAAGATCATGATTTGATAAATAAAAATATTAAATATTAAATTTAACATATGATTGGATAATTAAAATTATTAAAATACCACAATTTATATAATTAGTAAATTAAATCATCAATGGTATAGAGAATTTCATAGTGAAGCGCAATACTAAAGCAAATATGTGTTGCAGCAGATTTAACATAATTTTCATAAAACATAAATTATGTACATAAATGAATAAACTAATGGAATATTTATGAATTTGAACATATTTATGTATGTAAATCCCCTTCATCATATTTTCAAAAACACAAAATATAAATCATATAAACAAAATTATCCCTTACAGATCATAATAAAAAAAGAATATCAAGGAAAAGAATTCTGAAAATGACTTTAACTTCACCCTTGCACAACTTAAAATAAAATTTGACATTAAATCTTCATAAATAAAATCTGTTCAATAAATTACATAATCTCCTTATTTGATTTGCAGTAGAAAAAGAGAAGCAAAAGATTTCCCTTACCTCAAAGAAATGACCCAACATCACTTATGCCAATTTGAACACACAAGAACACGAACAGAAAAATGAAGAAATCATCACACTACTGAGACATGTGTGCGATAGGTAGTGTAGAACTCAGAAAAAGAAAAAGTAGAGAAGCATAATGGGTCTTCCATTTATAGACTCAATTCATAGATCTTGCGGTGCAATCTTGAGTTTAAAATATATCAATTCATTTATGAAATTATAAAATGTTGACAAATTCAATTTAATAAAATCAGTACAGGGATAGTTTCTGGACAATGCACACAAAGTGAGAACACAAACAGTGACAATATAGAATATACAATTTGTATAATCAAACACCAGATGAAACAGATTCATCCAAAGAATAGAAACAATATAAAATTGACTGATTCATCATAAAACGAAGTTAACATGACAATTGAAACAAACATTTGCAGACCAAAACAAAACACTTGTTGCTCACAGTCCGATCCAAAACGGAAAACAAAGTAGGATAAAAGTTGACGAAAAACATGGTAAAGGAAGAACAGAGACATCGATGAAGTAGAGAAGAAATGGACGTGCAGATCAATGTTAGTCAAGATCGATAAAGGATTTAGACAAAAACAGAAACCTATTTCACCTAGATATCCAAAGAATCGAACCCCAACATAACCCGAGACGAAACCTGACCACGAATATCCATCATCAGTGTTGGGATCTGACTTCCCCGGACTCCACCTCGACCACGGTCGACGCTGATTAGAGCGCCTCCTCCTAGCTCGGCAGCTCAACTTCGACCCTTCCCTCAGCGTTGGCCTGTGCGACTCCCGTGACTCCTCCTGTTGGAGTGGCATGCCACGAATCGAACAACTGCCCATGGCCCACTGAAACCCTAAGCGAATACCTCAACGTCGCGATTTCGAACCCCCAAAACACTCGGTCCCCAGCGTGACCGGACTTCCCCCAACCCTTAACCGCATTTCCTTTTCTCTTTTTTTATTTCATTATTATTATATATGTGATTTTTATTTAATAAACTTTATAAAAGTTATCATAATATTATAAGTTTAATTTATACATTAAAAGTTATTAAATAATTTTATAACCTAATAATATTTTATATAAAAAATAATATTCATTTTATTAATACATTTTTTAAAAACATTATATTTTTATAATAAAACATTTTATTTTGAATATTCAATATTCAATTACTAAATTATACTATTTAAAGTTTTTAATAGATTGAAAATATTAATAATACATTTTTTTTGTAGTTGGGGTTTGCCTTAGTGGAAAGATCACCGTAATCCTATATGAAAAATGGGGGTTCAAAACCCATTGGGCGCAGGTACTGTAACAGTACTGTTGTGGTACTGTAGTAGTGGCGGCAGGACACTGTAGCAGTAGCGGGTACTATGTGGTACTGTACCAGGCGGTACTGTAGCATTACTATTCATAGAATGGGGATTGGGCCAAAATATTTGGGCCTACGGGCCATGTAATGGGCTATATGCCCACTGGGCCTTCAGGCTATTTAATGGGTCTCCCTCTACCCTGTTTAAAGAGGACTTTGTTTTTCTTTAATAATAAAAATGAGGTTTCAGTCCCAACCTTTTTAAAAAAATTAATAATACATTTTTTTTGACTTACATTAGATTAAGATAACGCTACTTAAATAACTTTTGCTGTGAAATGATTTTCAAAAATGTGACATACATGATTGTAATCAAGGTGAAAAATTTGGTTCAATAAGATCAAAATAAATTTTTGGTGAATTGTAACTTTACCCGTTGGAGTAGTAATTTTACCTCCATGAATGGTAATTTGACCAATGGAATAGTTACCTCACCTAAGGAAGTATAAATATGTTTTAATCATCTTAAGTGGTAATGTGATATATTTATATCATAGTATAAGTAAATAAATATTTTAGAAATTATTGGTTAAGTATTAGTATTTTATTTATTTAGTTTAATTTAAAATTAAATTTATTTTTATAAAATGGCCTTAATTTTTGAATTCTACATGTCAAAAAATGGTTAGGGTGAATTTTTGAGATTTTTCTAAAATGGTTGATTTTCTCGATGAATAGTAAAAATACAGTTTTGAGTTTTCAGTAAGTTTAATGACATCATAGCTATGTAATAATGATGTAATCATGATGTAATAATGATGTAATAATGATGTAATAATGATGTAATAATGATGTAATCATGATGTAATCGTGATGTAATAATGATGTAATCCTGATGCAATAATGATTTAATCATGATGTAATAATACTGTTAGATTCTTAAGGATTAAAATATTATAAGAGGTGTCTCAAGTGGCCATTATCATTGGAAAATATCATGGGTAAGCCTGTGGTTTTGCAAATACCACTAATAGGGTGTCTTTTGAAATTAATAAAATATTCTCTCACTTTTTCTATAAATACCCACCCATAACTTTGTTTACCTTCATTTGAAAATCATTATTTACAAATTTTTGATAGTATTATCTCCCAAGTAGTCCTTCCAATGTGTCCTCAATCCCCCAAGGTCTCGATCTTAGAGTTTTAGAAGTTACTCTTTAAGGTAAGAGAATTCTCAAACTTCTCTTTTCCTTTCAAGTTCTATTTTATGTGGTATGTCTTTCAAATTTCCATATTATATTCTTATTTAAATTTTATTCTATACCTATACTATATTATGAGTCTTTTATGAATGAGTGACCCATTTCCCTCTCTTTTTAATGTTTTATAAAACTATGTTGCATAGCTGTTATGCTGCAGAATTTTCGTCTCAAAATCTCTCTTTTTCTCAAGAAATTATTTTATTTTATTTATGTGAATACTCAAACCTATTTTATTTCTAGGGGTATTAATAAAGACATAAAAATGATTTATTTGATTCTATAATTAACATATATAAAACTCTCATTCCCTTTCCATGGGTTATAAATGACATAATGATCATGTTTTTGAGCAATTTTTAAAACGCCGTGATTTTGATATGAAACTCATTTCTTTTATTCTCTTTGAGTTATTTATGAAATGTTTGATTATGATTTATGTGGATCACATTAATATAAATACATATTAAGGGTGTGTCCTAATAATGCTCCAATGCACTGGGTAAAGAAATTAATCTCTAGAGATGACAAGTTTTACGATACTGTGGTGAATAACCTTTTTAATTTTTATGAAACCATGGGGATATAACTTAGTGATATGCTTATTAATGTATAAATTAAATGTTGCAGCCACATTTTCAAGTAAGTATTTATGTTATTTTTATTATGATATCCCTCTTTTTCCATTTCTCCTGTCTTTATGTATTTCATCAAGTTCTTATTGATATCACAAGTAAAGTGTTTCCCTTGTTTACCCTTACTGGGCCTTCTGCTCACCCTTTCCTTTAATGTATGTCCTCAGGTTATGAGATGCAGTAATTGTACATAGGATGAACCTATTATGAAGCCTTACAAGTGGATTAGAATAATGCCTTATGTTTTCATGTATTATGTACCTTATTTCCAAGACATTAAATTTCAAAGATCCTCTATTTGTAAAATGTAATGAAAAGATATGTAATAAAAAGGCGGGATTCCGTAGTTGGTATCAAAGGAGAGTTTAGTTATTTGTGGAAATTAAGATATGAAAATTTAGGAAGAACCCTATATAAAAGTTTAAATAGAGGAAAACTTTCAGATATTTTGATGAAATATTAAGTAAGTGGTTTACGAACAAGTAAGTCTCTGTTTGGATACGAACAAGTGGATGTGGCTCTTGCACAGATGTACCTAGGAGTAAAACCGAAAAACACCGCTTT
Source organism: Viscum album (assembly GCA_963277665.1). NCBI lineage: Eukaryota > Viridiplantae > Streptophyta > Magnoliopsida > Santalales > Viscaceae > Viscum > Viscum album. The sequence goes on along the minus strand of OY728156.1, from coordinate 254,952,210 downwards.
GAGCTAGACTCAAACGAGAAATGGTGCACAAAAACAGGCCTTGTTTCACTCCCAGTTTGAGACTCTTGGGGGATATGTTTGTTTAATCATAAGCATATTATGAATGATTATGAAGGATTTATAGAAAATTTAATTATTGTTAAAGAATAATATTTTATTAAGATTGATTTTTTAAGACATAAAATTACTTTATAATTATAATATTCCTAATAGTAACAATTTTATAATAACAAAAAATTGTGAGGACGCAATTTCTTTAAGGGGGGAAGAATGCAACGACCCAAAAAATGTACTTCTTTTATTTATGGATCTCTTTCCTTCCAATAAATTTTCATTGTGTTTTACAATAGAAGCACATAGAGTGACTTTTAATTTCAGGAGAACATAATACATCATGCATAACTTTGGATTAGTACAACTATGAAAAATAATGTGATATACATACTTAAGAATAGTTTTCTTAATAAAATATATGTTCAACTAAAGAAAATTTGATAAATAGACTTTTAAGACCCAAATTGTACACTTCAAAATTGATATAATTATTATAATAAATTAAGGTATTATGAATAATGATTGTTTTAATGAAATAGTGTGATTAAAACACCCCCTTTTAAATGTAAATGATCAAATAATATTTTTTAAGTGTCAGAAATTTCACAATGCAATTTAGCTATTCATTTTCGATTCTCTATTATTTTTAATAATTAAATATTTTTATACATAAAGAGTTAAATTTCTCATAATTAAAGAATTATTATGGTAATATAAACTTCATTTTTTAATTTCAAATGTCAAAATTAATCTAGGCTAAATTTTTAGAAGTTTTCTAAAAAGTTTAAATCTTTTAGTATTTGAGGAATATTGTTTTTTTTATGAAGTGTTTTTTTGATGAATAGTAAAAAAATATTTTAATATTAAATAAATTTTTCTGTGAAATGATTTTCAAAAATCATACATACGTTGTTGAAATCGGGGTGAAACTGTTGTTCAAAAAGACAAAAAAATGGTGAATAGTAACTTTACCCTTTGGAATTTTAATTTTACCCTTATGAATGGTAATTTGACCAATAGAATGGTAACCTCATCTAAGTATACATTTGTTTTAGTCATCTTAAGTGGTATTACCTCACAAGGAGTCCTCTCAAGGTGTCCTAAATCCCTCAAGGTCCCGATCTTAGAATTTTAGAAGTTACTCTTCAAGGTAAGAGAATTCTCAAACTTCCCTTTTCCTTTCAAGTTCTCTTTTATGTGGTATGTCTTTAAAATTTCCATACCCTGTTCTTATTTTCATTTTATTCCATAATTATAATGTATTATTAGTCTTTTATGAATGGGTGACCCATTTCCCCTCTCTTTTTAATGTTTTCTAAAACCATGTGGCATAGCCATTATGCTGGAGAATTTTCGTCTCAAAATCTCTCTCTTTTTCTGAAAAAATTATTTTATTTTATTTATGTGAATACCCAAAACTATTTCATTATCAAGGGTATTCATCAATTCATAAAATTTATTTATTTTATTTTGGAATTTATATACATAAAACCCACATTCTCTTTCCATGGGTTATAAATGACATAATGATCATGTTTTTGAACACTTTTTAAAACGTCGCGATTTTGATATGAAACCCATATCTTTTAATCCATTTGGGTTATTTATGAAATGATTGATTATGATCTATGTGGTCACATGAATATAAATTCATATTAAGTGTGTTCCCTGATAGTGCTTCAACACATGGGGTAATGAAATTCATCTCTAGAGATAACACGTTTTACAATACCTTGGTGAATAATGTTGGTAATTTTAATGATTTCTTGGGGATGAACCATGCTGATATGCTTATGAATGAATAAATTAAATATTGTAGCTACATTTTCAAGTTATGATTCATGTTATTTTTATTATGATATTCCTATTTTTCCATTTCCCATGTATTTATATATTTTATCAAGTTCTTATTGATATCACAAGTAAATTGTTTCCCTTGTTTACCTTTATTGGGTCTTCTACTCACCCTTTCCTTTGATTTATTTCCTGAGTTTATAAGATGCAGTAATTGTACTTAGGATGAACCTATGATGAATAATTACAAATGTATTAGAATAATTCTTTATATTTTCATGTATTATGTACCTTTTTTTCAAGACACTAAACTTTAAAGATCCTCTTTTTGTAAAATGTAATGAAAAGTTATGTAATAAAAAGGTGTGATTCCATAGTTGGTATTAAAAGATAGTTTAGTTATTTATGGAATTTATGATATTAAAACATTAGGAAGAACCCTAGAGAAAAGTTTAAATATAGGAAAACTTCCTGATATTTTGGGGAAATATTAAGTGGTTTCCGAACAAATAAGTCACTGTCTAGATACGAACAAGTGGACGTGGCTCTCGCACAGATGTAACTAGGGGTAAAACCCGAAAACAACGCTTTGATCTAGACTCGAATGGAAACTAGTGCACAACAACATGCCTTGTTGCACTCTTGTTTTGACACTCATGGGGGATATGTTTGTTTAGTCATAATCTTTTTATGAATCATTATGAAGGATTTAAAGAAAATGTAATTTTTGTTAAAGATTAATATTTTTTTAAGATTGATTTTTAAGACATAAAATTACTTTATAATTACAAGATTCCTAATTGTAACAAATTAATAATAAGAGAAAATTGTGAGGACACAATTTCTTTAAGAGAGGAAGAATATAATGACCCGAAAAAATGTATTTCTTTTATTTGTGGATCTCTTTCCTCCCAATAAATTTTTATTATGTTTTAAATAGAAGCACCTAGAGTGACTTTTAATTTCTTGAGAATATCAGACATCATGCATAAATTTGGATTAGTACAACTATGAAAAATAATGTGATATACACATTTAATAATAGTTTTACTTAATAAAATATATGTTCAACTGAGGAAAATTTGATAAATAGACATTTTAGACCCAAATTGCACTTTTCAAAAAATGATATAATTATTATAATAAATTAAGATATTATGAATAATGATTGTTTTCATGAAATAGTGTGATTAAAACACCCCCTTTAAATGTAAATGATAAAATAATTCTATTTTTTTAAGTGTCATAAATTTCAATATGCAATTTAACTATAAATTTTCCCTCTGCTGTTATTTTTAATAAGTAAATATTTTTATACATAAAAAGTTAAATTTCTCATACATAGAGAATTATAATGGTAATATAAACTTCATTTTTGAATTTCAAATGTCAAAATTAATATATGCTAAATTTTTAGAAGTTTTCTAAGATGTCACAATTTTTTAGTGTTTGATGAATAGTATTTTATGAATAGTGTTTTTTGATGAATAGTATTTTATGAATAGTAAAAAAATATTTTATTATCAAATAACTCTTTCTCTGAATTGATTTTCGAAAATCAGACATACATAGTTGTAATCAGGGTGAAAAAATGTAGTTCAATAAGATCAAAATAATTTTTTTTGTGAATAGTAACTTTACCCTTTGGAATAGTAATTTTACCCTTATGAATAGTAATTTGACCAATGGAATAGTAACCTCACCTAAGGAAGTATAAATATGTTTTAGTTACCTTAAGTGGTAATGTGATCTATTTATATCATAGTATAAGTAAATAAATGTTTTAGAAATTATTAGTTATGTATTAGTATTTTATTTATTTAATTTAATTTAAAATTAAATTAAATTTTATAAAATTGAGTTCACTTTTGAATTATACACGTAAAAAAATGTTAGAGTAAATTTTTGGAATTTTTTTGAAACAGTTGATTTTTTTTGTGAATAGTAAAAATACAGTTTTTAGTTTTCAGTAAGTTTAATGACATGATAGCTGTGTAATAATGATGTAATCATGATGTAATTATGTTGGTTGAATATTAAGTATTAAAATATGACATGAGGTGTCCCAATTGGCCACTTCCATGTGCAAAAACCATGAGCAAGCTCATGGTTTTGCAAATACCACTAATGAGGTGTCCTTTGAAATTAATAAAATATCCCCTCACTTTCGCTATAAATACCCACCCATTCCTTCATTTACTTTAATTAAAAAATAATTATCAACAAATTTATGATAATATTACCACCATAGGAGTCCACTCAAGGTGTCCTCAATCCCTCAAGGTCATGATATTAGAGTTTTAGAAGTTACTCTTCAAGGTAAGAGAATTCTCAAACTCCTCTTTCCCTTTCAAGTTCCCTTTTATGTGATATGTCTTTCAAATCTCCATACCATATTTTTATTTACAATTTTTATTTCCATAAACTATATGTTGATTATTTTATTAATGGGTGACCCTTATCTCCTATCTTTTTAATGTTTTTTAAAACCATGTTGCATAGCCATTATGCTGCGGAATTTTCGTCTCAAAATATCTCTTTTTCTCAAGAAATTATTTCATTTTATTTATATGAATACCCAAACTTATTTCATTTCCATGGGTATTCATAAATGAATAAAAATTATTTATTTTATTCTATAATTAACATACATAAAACCTTCATTCCCTTTCCATGGGTTATAAATGACACAATGATCATGTTTTTGAGCACTTTTTAAAATGCCATGATTTTGATATGAAACTCGTTTCTTTTATTCTCTTTGGGTTATTTATGAAATGTTTGATTATGATATATGTGGATAATATGAATATAAATACATATTAAGGGTTTGAATCAATATCAATCTAATGAATTGGGTGGAGAAATTAATCTCTAGAGATGATAAGTTTTATGATACCTTAGTGAATAACCTTGGTAATTTTTATGACACCTTGGGGATGGATCTTGGTGATATACTTATTAATTTCTAAAATAAATGTTGTAGCCACATTTTCAAGTTATTTTTATTTTGATATTCCACTTTCTCCATTGCTTGTGTATTTATGTATTTCATCAAGTTCTTATTGATATCACAAGTAAACTGTTTCCCTTGTTTACCTTTACTGGGTCTTCTGCTCACCCTTTCCTTTGATATATGTCCCCAGGTTATGATATGCAGTAATTTTACTTAGGATAAACCTATTATGAAGCCTTAAAAAGTTTATTAAAAGAATGACTTATGTTTTCATGTATTAGGTACCATATTTCTAAGACACTAAATTTTAAAGATCCTCTGTTTGTAAAATGTAATGAAAAGATAAGTAATAAAAAGGCGGAATGCCATATTTGGTGTTAAATGATAGTTTAGTTATTTGTGGAAATTATGATATGAAAACATTAAGAAGAACCCTATAGAAAATTTTAAATATAAGAAAACTTCCTGTTATTTTGGTGAAATATTAAGTAAGTGGTTTCCAAACAAATAAGTCCCTGTCTCGATACGAACAAGTTGATGTGGCTCTGACATAGATGTACCTAGGGGTAAAACCCAAAAACACTACTTTGAGCTATACTTGAACGGGAACTGGTTCACAACAATGGGTCTTACCGCACTCTTGGTTTGACACTCTAAGGGGATATATTTATTTAATAATAAGATTTTTATGAATCATTATGAAGGATTTATATAAAATGTAATTATTGTTAAAGAATAATATTTTTTAAGATTGATTTTTTATGACTTGAAATTAATTTATAATTATAATATTCCTAATAGTAACAAATTTCTAACAAGAGAAAATTGTGAGGATGCAATTTCTTTAAGAGGGGAAGAATGTAACGACCCAAAAAAGTGTACTTTTATTTATGAATCTCTTTCCTCCCAATATCTTTTTATTATGTTTTACAATAGAAGCACGTGGAGTGACTTTTAATTTCATGGGAACATCATACATCATGCATAAATTTGGATTAGTAAAACTATGGAAAATAATGTGATAAACACATTTAAGAATAGTGTTTATTAATAAAATATATGTTCAATTAAGAGAAATTTGATAAATAGACTTTTCAGACCCAAATTTTACTTTTTAGAAATAATATAATTATTATAATAAATTAAGGTATTATGAAAAATGATTATTTTCATAAAATAATGTGTTTAAAACACCCCCTTTTAAATGTAAATGATAAAATAATTTTATTTTTCTAAGTGTTAGAAATTTCACTATGCAATTTAACTATGAATTTTCCATCTGCTGTTATTTTTAATAACTAAAGATTTTTGTACATAAAAAGTTAAATTTCCCATACTTAGAGAATTTTATGGTAATATAAACTTCATTTTTAAATTTAAAATGTTAAAATTAATCTATACTGAATTTTTAGTAGTTTTCTCAAAAGTTTCAATTTTTTAGTATTTGATGAATAATGTTTTTTGATGAATAGTGTTTTTTGATGAATAATAAAAAATTATTATTAAATAACTTTTTCTCTGAAATGATTTTTGAAAATTGGACATACATGGTTGTAATCAGGTTGAAAATGTGGTTTAATAAGATCAAAATAATTTTTTGGTGAATAGTAACTTTACCCTTTAGAATAGTAATTTTATCCTTATGAATGTTAATTTGACCAATGGAATAGAAACCTCACCTCATGAAGTATGGATATATTTTATTCATCTTAAGTGGTAATGTGATATATTTATATCATAGTATAAGTAAATAAATGTTTTAGAAATTATTAGTTAAGTATCAGTATTTTATTTATTTAATTTAATTTAAAATTAAATTAATTTTTATAAAATGGAGTTCACTTTTGAATTCTAAACATCGAAAAATTATTAGGGTGAATTTTTGGGATTTTTTTGAAATGGTAAAATTTTTCAGTGAATAGTAAAAATATAGTTTTGAGTTTTCAGTAAGTTTAACGACATCATAGCTATGTAATAAAGATGCAATCAGGATATAATAATGATGGTCAACTCCTAAGGATTAAAGTATGATATGAGGTATCCCAAGTGGCCATTAACATGAGAAAATACCATGAGAAATCTCATGGTTTTTCAAATACCACTAATGAGATGTCCTTTGAAATTAATAAAATATTCTCTCACTTTTACAATAAATACCCACTCATTCCTTTGTTTCTTTTCATTACAAAATCATTCTCCACAAAGTTATGATAATATTACCTCCCAATGAGTCCTTCCAAGGTGTCTTCAATCCCCCAAAGTTCCGATCTTAGAGTTTTAGAAGTTACTTCTCAAGGTAAGGGAATTCTCAAACTTCTCTTTTCCTTTCAAATTATCTTTTATGTGGTATGTCTTTCAAATTTCCATACCATGTTTTTAAGTACCTGAAATTATTACATACATAATCTTTAATTTAGTCAATAAAACACTTCCTTTTACATTGATGATATTTTCAAGTTTATAGATTTAGAAAATTGGGACATAATACACTCATAACATTACACATTGTTACAGAGTGGATACCAACAGTTTCCATTTTTTTTTCAAAATTTAAAACATTGAAACTTAAAACATGATTCCTTGAAAATTATTCAACATTTAACATGGCTTCCTTCTTTGTCTTTCACATACATTAACCTATGAAAATCATTTAAAACTTGGGATGAGCACAAAAACTCAGCAAGGGATATAAAAAGAAGGAAAGAACACATTAGTCTATGAATACTTATAACGTATGAAATAATTTTCAAAATACATATTATCACCTATATATATACTTACTTTGTGAAACATGAGATTTCCACAATAACTAAGAACATAAGTATAACCATAAAGGTATCTTGGATATTACTTACATAACCTTGTAACCTTATCAGTTACCTTATAATTTGTAACCCTCATGGCTACTTACTATTTGTGTAACCATCACAGTTACACTTGGAGTAACCATACGGCCGACTTCCAACTTACACATACCCAATGCATTATAGGGAAATATAGGTCTCACCCTTCATCAAAAATAATTCCCAATAACCAAAACATAATCATACAACATGAATAATTCCATAAAAACATTGCTTTGGAATTTCGTAAAACTAGATTTTAAACGAGGTTTTTAAAAAGGAAAGCCACTTATAAATTACATACAATTGAAGAGAGGATTAATAGAGTGGATGTAATATGTATATACGTTGTAAATACACATAATTCAACATATTATAAGCAAATTTCATCAAAAAAACAATTTTAATATCATGTAACAATGAAGCATAAGGTTAACCCAAAGAATGAAAATCGGGTTAAGAATGTCACGAGCCGACCCTACCCGGGCTCGAGCCGTAACTACCCCAAGCCTGCCTCTATAGGCCAGGGGCTGGCGACCAACACCGAAGGTATAATAACTCAGGGAGGCCTTTTTCTAAGTACCTATACACACACACACACACACACACATCACACTCAATGCAAAAGTGCAGAGTAAAAGAAAAGACAAGCAGAGTAAAGTGAAACTACTATATATAAACCACCAAAAGTGCATAGACCTCTAATCAGTACAAAACAAGAACTAAAAGTAAACTGGAAAGAAAAGGGGAAAAACACGCGCCCAATCAGAAAAGTGCCACAACCCGATAACAGGTGAACAAAAAGTAAACAGCTGGAAGGGTCCCCCGTCTGGAACCCGACTCCGACAACCGCACGCGGTCCACACTCCTGAACTCCTAAGATCCACTAAAGTCACGACCAACCTGTTATTCATCTGCAAGGGTACACCAAGTGCGGGCAAATCCCAACCAGGGGTGAGTATAAAAATACTCAGTAGTATGACAACCCTGCTTTTATTACAAACTTAAACATGATTTATTACATAAAACTTCACTTGATATAACAAAGAAGATCGATAGGTTTAGTGTCTTTGGGGAGTAGGATCATTACATAAAAACTTGGAACATGAAAAACAACATCTTTATTGAAAAATTCCTTTACATGACCACTACATTCCTTCGTACCTAGCATTGCATGAGATAACCTGAGGACATGCATAAGAAAAGGGTGAGCTATAAAGCCTAATAAGGGAGTACACATGGAATAACATGAGGAGTACAATACATGTTAGTCAATAGGCATATTAATAGATCATAAGAGAAACATGAACATAAAGGCATGATAAAGCATGATAATCATAACATAGAAATGTGGCAAAAACACTTAACATGGAATTGGCATGAGCCAAGGCCCATTGCACATGGAGCATGAGTAAATCCTCATTGCACATAAAGCACGAGTAAACCCTCGTTGCAATTGAATTAGCATGAGTCAACACTCATTGCACATGACGTATCATGATACTATACTTTACCCAATACATTGGAGCTCTATAAGGGCGCACCCTTCTTAAACATTTCATTTCATGCATAAGTGTGCCACATGGATCATAAAACATGGATTCATAAAACATAATCATTTATTCCACGATAAAGTAATGTGGAATTCATTCATGAAACATTATAATCAATAAGTAAATGTGCATAAAGCTGAATACCCTTGATGGAGAAATGAGCATGGTATTCACTACACAATGGCATTGTCTTAGAAAATTGGTGCGATTTCGGTAGCGTAACGACGTGACATAAGAATTCATAAAAACGATTGATGAGAGAGAAAGGGGTTACTCGTCATATTTACATGTAATGGACAGTAAGGAGGTCATATAGATACATGTCCCAACAATTGTAATGGAATTTAGATTCATTATACAAAAGTATTGCTTGAATGTAAATGAGGAGAGAGAAGTTCCTTTCAGAATTTCGGCATAGTAACAGGTGTACATGGGAGGCATTTAATGAGAGAGAAAGGGGTCTCCCATCATTCAAACATAAAAAGGGCAGTATGAGGGAGGTGCGAAACCATACCCCAACATTCATAATTGAAATTAAAAGGGCAAAACAACTTAAAGAAAATTGGAAAAAAAAGAGAAAGGAAGAAAAAACACTTACTTGGAAGTATGCTTCCAAAGGCTAGAGAGAGGCTTGTGAGAGGCTTCTTGGGAGCTTGGGTGTCACGACCCGACCCTACCCGGGCTTGAGCCGCAGCTACCCCAAGCCCGCCTCCATAGGCCAGGGGCTGGCGACCAGCGCCGAAGGCACAACAACTCGGGGGGGCCTTTGCCTAAGTACCTGTACACACACACACACATGCAGCACACTCAATGTAAAAGTGAAGAGTAAAAGAAGAGACAAGCAGAGTAAAAGAACAACTGCTATATAAAACCACAAATGTACATCGACCTCTAAACAGTACAAAGTACAAGATGAAAGTAAACTGAAAAGAAAAGGGGCAAAACACACGCCCAACCAGAAAATGTGCCACAACCCGGCAACAGGTGAACAAAAGAAAACAGCCGGAAGGGTCCCCCACCTGGAACCCGACTACGAACACCGCACGCGGTCCAAGCTCCCGAACTCCTGTGCTCCACTGAAGTCACGACCAACCTGTCCGTCGTCTGCAAGGGCACACCAAGTGAGGGCAAAGCCCAAGCAGGGGCGAGTATAAAAATACTCAGTAGGATACCCCGAAGGCTCGAGGGAGAAAAAAAGGAGGTATCGAAGGGTGAGAAGTAGAGCGAACAGGAAAAGTATTGGAGTACAACTGAAAGGAAGTAAGAGTAACAATAGAGAATCTATCTCAACCCAATAAGATAAAGGAGGTAGACTCCTCTAGACACAAGGAGCTGGAAACGGTGAGAAGATGAACTTCTCGTCAAGTCTTCGCTACCTATAGCAGGAGAGTAGACTCGTCCAACCACAAGAAGCTAGACACGGAAATCACGTGGCATACCCCACGCGTCTTCTCCCCTCCTTGAAGGAGAGTAACCAAAACCAAGAAGTGGGTACTGGAACAAGGTATATACATATCCTTATGCTCAGCAAGAAGCCCTAACAACGTCGTAAGTGGATCTCCATACCGTAGCTCTGCCCAAGAAAAGAGTAGCCAACAGTCCCAGAAGAAAACTCCATCGATGCCTAGCATCCCGCATGTCTGCCCCGAACCGCAAGCCAAGGGTCTCAATCACCACACTTCGACACTATCCGCTTTGGGCGGCACTGACTCGCCCGCATGGTTTTAGATCACGTCACAAGAACATGTCTCGGTGGGGAAAGCGCCCCTCGTACTTGAGAGTTCTAGGGAAAGTCAAACCACACCTTGTCACTACCCTAAAGTAGAGAGTTCTTCTCAAGTCAAAGCCGTCACAACACTGACCCGTATAACCAAGGGTCCCGCTCTGGTAATCATGGAGGAAAGCCACATGCTATCCTAGTAGAAAGGACTGAGCCTGGAATGCCAACAGGTGTCCCAATGCCCAGCCCTACTGGAGGTGAATTCATAATATGATATCGGGTGACCCACTTCCGATCCCTACTGGAGGGTAAGCCCTAATGCATCATCAGGAGACCCACTGTCCAGCCCCGCTGGAGGGTAGACCTTAATACGTCATCAGGCGACCCACTGCCCAGCCTTGCCGGAGGGTAGACCCTAAGAGGTTGTCGGGTGACCCACTGCCCAGTCTCTGCTGGAGGGTAGACCCTAAAGGTCGTCGGGTGACCCAATGCCCAGTCTCTGCTGGAGGGTAGACCCTGAGAGGTCGTTGGGTGACCCACTACCCAGTCTCTACTGGAGGGTAGACCCTAATACATCATCAGGCAACCCACTGCCCAGCCCCGCTGGAGGGTAGACCTTAATACGTCATCAGGCGACCCACTGCCCAGTTTTACTGGAGGGTAGACCCTAAGAGATCGTCGGGTGACCCACTGCCTAATCTCTACTGGAGGGTAGACCCTAAAGGTCGTCAGGTGACCCACTGCCCAGTCTCTGCTGGAGGGTAGACCCTGAGAGGTCGTCGGGTGACCCACTGCCTAGTCTCTGCTGGAGGGTAGACCCTAAAGGTCATCGGGTGACCCACTGCCCAGTCTCTGCTGGAGGGTAGACCCTAAGTGCGTCGGGTGACCCACTGCCTAGTCTCTGCTGGAGGGTAGACCCTAGAAGTCGATGAGTATCCCACTGCCCAACCTCGCTAGAGGGTAACACTCAAAACTGCTCTGGCCATCTCCACTGGAGGGTACAATACTGTTCAACCGAACACGGAGTGGGTATCGCGCAACCACCCAACTCCAGAATAACTCACCCAAAAGAGGTTCAGTGCCTGCTCCATAACTGTGGGTCACTAGCACCGCTACCGGCTGATCCATCGAAAACGAAACCAGGGGGAGACCACTCAACCCTGCTGGTCAAACAAACGAGCACAAAGCCATGGGAAAAACTCCACCCTGCTGGTCAAACAAACGAGCACAGAGGGACCCTCTACGTCGCGAGAGGTCAAAGTACGTAAAGCAGAACCTGACATGCACATGGGGCCCACACGACATGTGGCCCCAAGTCAACCCTAACCGAACGCACAAACGTTCTCATGTACGAACAACCACATGTACCTCCAAGCATTCCTGTATACTCCCAGAGTATACCACATTCTCAGCCCAAGGGTCACCGTGCACACGACACTCAATGTCAACGTGAAGGCGTGACGTAACATCTGCAAATTTCCGCCTCAACAACTAGGGCACATCCAACCACATCTCTTTAACCACAAACATCACTCTCCCAGGAGTGCACGCGATCACATACCAAGGGTCCGCTACGAACACGGTAGAGGAACCGCCACCAGGGCACCTTTCATATTTCTACATTTAATAAGATCGCGTATGAGGCTCCGCTCGCCAGAAAAGATTACACCGTTGTAATCCTCACGGAAAAACACGCGAGATTGACTACCTACTCGCCCCAAACGGTCAACCAGTGAAAAAGGTACTATTCACCGTAACCAAACCTGGGTGGGGCCCACCACAAGATCCTGAAACTGAGCAAACAGATCACGCCACTGCGATCCCCTCAGAAAAACACACGAGATTGAATACTCAACCACCCAAAATGGATACCTGGTGAAAAAGGTACTATTCACCATATTCGGGTTGGGTGGAACCCACACCACGTCCCTGAAAAAAGTCGGGCGAACTGTGCCATCGCAATGCTCTCGGAAAAACCTGTCAAAAGCACTACTTGCTTGAGTGTAACGGATGCCCAGAGAAAAAGATTCATTCCAGCTTACCGCGCATGAGCGGTACTACATGGGACCCGCATCCCGGTCCCGAAACTCAACGGACGGATCACACCGTTGCGATCCTCCCGAAAAAGCACACAAGATGGACTATTTACTTGTTCAAAACGGTCGCCCGGTGATAAAGATGGAAAATCACCGCCGACTCCCAAACGACCCTCGTGGGCCCCGCACCATCGTGCGGAATTAGAGCGGGCGGATTGCGCCATTGCAATCCTCTCAGAAAAACACCCAAAAATGACTGCTCGCACGCCCCGAACGGACGTCCGATGAAAATGTCGTGAAACGCTGCTCACAGCTCAAAGACGGGTCGCGGGGCCCGCGCCTCAACTTCGGCCTCAACGCCTGAAACTACCCTGGAAAGCCCCGCCTCGGCACCTGGATCCCAACACCACCGACGACGCTCAAAACGGACGTCGGATGCGTCCGCGCCGCCCAAAACAAGAATCTCGGAAAAAACGCTCGTCCACTTAAAGACACATCGCGCCTCCTCGGCCCCTCGTTTTGGGAATTAAAAATTCCCGAAACCATCTCAAAAAGTCCATCTCGATGTCAGGTCCGCGCCGCCGCAGACGACGCGCAAAACGGACGCCCGTAGCTTTCGCTACGGGCGTCGGAAATTTAAAATGGGGAACCCCGTTGGGCCGGACCGGCCCGGTCCGGCCGGTCCGCCCACATCCGGCCCGCGGCCCGCCGCCACCGACCGGCCATCATGGTCGGTCCTTTCTCCCACAGCGACCCACGTTACGCGGGTCGCGGTCACGCCGCACGGGGTCGCGCGCCTCGCGGCCCCCCTGCCCCTACGCCGGTGCCACCGCCCGGGACCTCGCCTCGCCGCTGTACGCGCCAGCTACCTACCGGAGCCACTCCGCCCGGCCACCACACCACCGGGATGCCCCGCGGCCGCCTCCTCCGCTGAACGCCGAGCCGCCGTCCGCCGCCATCGACCCTTGTCAGAAACCGTCCTCGTGGCCGGAAAACTTCAGAGGACCACCGGAAATGATCCGGTGGTCGAAAATTCGATCCGGATAGCATTCCAGAAAGCTCAGAACAGGATCTACACAACTATGTGCTTGAATCAAAGATCGGGCAGCAATTTGGCAATGAAAAATTAGGAAGAACATAGTACGAGAAATAAAACGAAACAAAACGACGCCTACCTCGTGGGACTAAGCCCGTCACTTCGACGTCAACCCGCCGGGGTGGCCGCGCCTCACCGGACCGCCTCGCCGGATTCGCCTCGCTGGAGATGGAGGAGGAGCGGGGAGAGGCTTTCCAGGGGAGGGGGAAAATGAGAGGGGGGGGGGTGTTAGGTTAATTAAATAAATTGATTAACTTAAACACCCTCCCGCGGTCCCATACCCGAACTCCCGACAGGGTCGGGATTTAGCCTCCCCTAGGCTAAAAACTATGCTCTGAGCACAACGGCGGTCTTGGAATTTTAATCCAAGGCCCCGTTCAAAAGTTATTAAGTTGAACGCCTAAAGCTTCCAAATTACGAAAACGCCCCCGGGGCCATTTTTCACAGACGGCCCGCGCCCGCGAAACTTATACCCCTCCCAGGGTAAATGGCACGTTATGGACTCAACGGTGCCCTCGTTTTTCCAATCCGAGCCACTGTTTAAGAGATACTTGAGTTTTATCATTAAACGAATAAAATAATTAATTAATTTATCCGTTTAACGTTCCGAGAGCGAGCGAGGGGTCCAAAAATCCCGTGCCGACATGTTTTATGTCTTTCCTAGGGTAAACACCCTATTACGGACCCATCCGTACACTCAGATCTCTGATTCAGATCTCCATTTAGGTGTTATCCCATTTATTTGGCGTTTCCAGTGTGAACGCACTGAAAATTTAATTCCGGCCACTCCGGGGCTCGGAATCGCACGCCGTCTAAAGGCACTGCTCTGGAATAACATCAAGAATATTCCAAAGTCCTCCAAAGAAAAAGCTGGATTCTTACATCATTCCCTCCTTCAATATTTTCATCCCCGAAAAGGAAAACTAGGGGAACAACTCAGGGTACTAAGCCCACACCTGGCTCTCCTGTACCCAGAAGAACTCGTGCACAGCTCTGCACCACCACACACAGACCAAAGGATTGATCTGTTCACGCGAGGTCGACCCTTGCCGATGTCATGCACCCACTCCAGACTTTGGGGTTAGGTCAAGGCGGTAGGGAAACTCACCATTCCTTCGCACGGTCTCAAACGGCCCGAAGGCTCTCGGGGGTAGCTCACCTCCCCAACAGAACCTCTACGTCGCACGTCGCAACTGGAATCACCGCCCGCACCCAGAACAAGGCCCGGTGATTCCCTCCTTCAGAATATACATGTGGTGAAACACCCAAGGATATCTGGTCACACAAGATTTCACAGTCGATGTCTCGCAACCAAGACTCTCTTACACGCTCGGAAAGCGATGGAGTCGACACCATCAACTAAAGAAAAAGGTCCCACGCCTTTTACTTTACCAACACAGGGTTACACCCGAAGCCCTGCGTCACCCTGGTAACACCTCAAGCAAGGAGCAGGGAGAAAAATAACTTCACACACAGAGTCTAACAAATCTACTGCAAGAAGTAGAAGAGCTGTTTAGCATACCTCTTATCACCTCATGATCTGCAGGATCGTAGACATCCAAAGCTTGCGACTGTCCATGGTCCCAACTGTCAGCTCTCGGAGCCTGACATGGACCGCCTAGTGGTGATGGGAAGGCCTCGTAAATCCGTCCCCCACTACTATCTCCTCCCGCTCCTCTTCCCGCACCACCTCTTTGGGTACTACTCCGATCACGATGCTGCCTCTATCATGGTGGTGCACCTGCTGCCTGCCCGAAGCTCTCTGCATGCCTGGTCGGGCAGTCCCGTGCCAGGTGACCTCGATCATCACAAGCTTAGCACCGACTCTCTATGGGATGCACTAGTGCCCTCCGGTTCCACTGTGGTGTACGACCACGCCCTTGAGTCCAGTCATCAGGAAGCCACCTGCATCGAGGTTCTGCTTGCCGATGCCCACTAGCTGTGGCAGACGTCTCGGCTCCAATGTGCCTGCTGCCACCACCAACTCTAGAACGTGATAGGAAGCCCTCTGTCACCAGCACCTACTCTAGAACCCCGAAATATGTGGGAATTCCCAAGGGTACTATGACAGCACGAATCTCTCGGTGGAGACCCTGCTCAAACTTCCGCGCTCAGAGGTTATCGTCATGGACTAAGTCCGGGTAAAAGCGTGCACGGTCTGCAAAACTAGCCGCGTACTCAACCACCGTCATCCCTCCCTGTTGAAACTGTAGGAGATCCTGAATCTGAATGGAGCACAGGAAGGAGGGAAAAACTCCTCATGAAACAATAACTGAAAGTCACCCCACGAAAGTGACAACTCGTCAAGAAACTGAGTCACCCAACTCCACCAATGCCAAGCTGCTCCACGAAAAAGGGTGGCTGCCAAATCCTCTCCCTGATCTGCCGGCATCTGCACAAGACTGAGAAGGCGAACCACTACCTCTAGACAAACCTCTGCTGCCTGAGGGTCTAGCTCACCACTGAACCTCAGCGTTCTCTGCCGCCGGAACTCACGGAGCGCGCTCAACCTGCGCTCAAACTCAGACTGCTCTGCTGAAGTTGTCTGCTGCTCAAAAGGTGGGGGTCATGCTACCAGCCCACCCGGAGAAAGGGGCGCGCATGATGGGTTCTGGACTGAGGCCTCGTAGCTCATAGGGTCGTTGTCACGCACCCAAGATGGTATCTTGGCTGGCTATCTTCGCGGAGACATCCTGAATATTATCAAGGAGTGCCGCGGTCAGATGAGCATATATGTATATACCAATAAAAATGATGGGGAGATGACTCAAGAAGGACAGTCAAGACTCAGTCCTATGTGATGCACAAACAAATTTCCCTGCAACAAGTGTCTCAGCATGCCGAGTCGACAAGCGGGTTATCAGGGTCCTGGTGAATGGATACGTCGGCCGCCGCACCATCACTGGACTCCCTAGCCTGAGAGCTGCTGTCGAGACACATTAACACTATTGCCCTATATCCCAACCAATTCCTTTTTAGGGACATCTGCACAACTACCCAAGGAACGAACCACCTCTGATACCACTTTGTCATGACCCGACCCTACCCGGGCTCGAGCCGCAACTACCCCAAGCCCGCCTCCATAGGCCAGGGGCTGGCGACCAGCGCCGAAGGCACAACAAATCGGGGAGGCCTTTTCCTAAGTACCTGTACACACACACACACATGCAACACACTCAATGCAAAAGTGCAGAGTAAAATAAGAGACAAGCATAGTAAAAGAAAAACTGCTATATAAAACCACAAATGTCCATCGACCTCTAAACAGTACAAAGTACAAGCTGAAAGTAAACTGAAAAGAAAAGGGGCAAAACACACGTCCAACCAGAAAAAGTGCCACAACCCGGCAACAGGTGAACAAAAGAAAACAGCTGGAAGGGTCCCCCACCTGGAACCCGACTACGACCACCACACGCAGTCCAAGCTCCTGAACTCCTGTGCTCCACTGAAGTCACGACCAACCTGTCCATCTTCTGCAAGGGCACACCAAGTGCGGGCAAAGCCCAAGTAGGGGTGAGTATAAAAATACTCAGTAGGATACCCCGAAGGCTCGATGGAGCAACAAAGGAGGCACTGAAGGGTGATCAGTAGAGTGAACAGGAAAAGTAGAGGAGTACAACTGAAAGGCAGTAAGAGTAACAGTAGAGAGTCCAGCTCAACCCAACAAGATAAAGGAGGTAGACTCGTCCAGACACAAGGAGCTGGAAATGGTGAGAAGATGAACTTCTCGTCGAGTCTTCGCTACCTATAGTAGGAGAGTAGACTCGTCCAACCACGAGAATCTAGACACAGAAAACACGTGGCATACCCCGCGCGTCTTCGCCCCTCCTGGAAGGAGAGTAACCAAACCCAAGAAGTGGGTACTGGAACAAGGTATATACATATCCTTATGCTTAGCAAGAAGCCCGAACAACATGGTAAGGGGATCTACGTCCCATAGCTCAGCCAAAGAAAAGAGTAGCCAACAGTCCCAGAAGAAAACTCCATCGATGCCCAGCATCCCGCACGTCTGCCCCGAACCGCAAGCCAAGGGGCTCAATCACCACACTTCGACACTATCCGCTTTGGGCGACACTGACTCGCCTGCACGGTTTTAGATCACATCACAAGAATGCGTCTCAGTGGGGAAAGTGCCCCTCGTACTTGAGAGTTATAGGGAAAGTCAAACCACACCTCGTCACTGCCCTGTAGTCGAGAGGTCTTCTCAAGTCAAAGCCGTCACAACACTGACCCGTATAACCAAGGGTCCCACTCCAGTAATCACGGAGGAAATCCACAGGCTAGAATAGTAGAAAGGACTGAGCGTAGAATGCCAATGGGTGTCCCACTGGCCAGCCCTACTGGAGGTGAATTCATAGTATGATATCAGGTGACCCACTGCCCAGCCCTACTAGAGGGTAAGCCCTAATACATCATCAGGCGACCCACTGCCCAGCCCCGCTGAAGGGTGGACCTTAATACATCATCAGGTGACCCACTGCCCAGCCTTGCTAGAGGGTAGACCCTAAGAGGTCGTCGGGTGACCCACTTCCCAGTCTCTGCTGGAGGGTAGACCCTAAAGGTCGTCGGGTGACCCACTGCCCAGTCTCTGCTGGAGGGTAGACCCTAAAAGGTCGCCGGGTGACCCACTGCCCAGTCTCTACTGGAGGATAGACCCTAATACATCATCAGGCGACCCACTGCCCAGCCCCGATGAAGGGTAGACCTTAATACTTCATCAGGAGACCCACTGCCCAACCTTGCTGGAGGGTAGACGCTAAGAGGTCGTCGGGTGAACCACTGCCCAGTCTCTGCTGGAGGGTAGACCCTAAAGGTCGTCGAGTGACCCACTGCCCAGTCTCTGCTGGAGGGTAGACCCTGAGAGGTCGTCGGGTGGCCCACTACCCAGTCTCTGCTGGAGGGTAAACCCTGAGTGCATCGGGTGACGCACTGCCCAGTCTCTGCTGGAGGGTAGACCCTAGAAGCCGATGAGTAACCCACTGCCCAGCCTTGCTGGAGGGTAACACTCAAAACTGCTCTGGACATCTCCACTGGAGGGTACAACACTGGCCAACCGAACACGGAGTGGGTATCGCGCAACCACCCAACTCCAGAACAACTCACCCAAAAGAGGTTCAGCGCCTGTTCCATCCCTGGGGGTCACTTGCACCGCTACCGGCCGATCCATCGAAAACGAAACCAGGGGGATACCACTCAACCCTGCTGGTCAAACAAATGAGCACAGAGCTAGGGGAAAAACTCCACCCTGCTGGTCAAACAAACGAGCACAGAGGGACCCTCTACGTCGCGAGAGGTCAAAGTACGTAAAGTAGAACCCGACACGCACATGGGGCCCACACGACATGTGGCCCCAAGTCAACCCCAACCGAACGCAAAAATGTTCTCAAGTATGAACAACCACATGTACCTCCAAGCATTCCTGTATACTCCTAGAGTATACCACATTCTCAGCCCAAGGGCCATCGTGCACATGACACCCAACGTCAACATGAAGGCGTGACGTAACCTCTCCAACTTGCCGCCTCAACGACTAGGGCACAACCAACCACATCTCTTTAACCACCAACATCAATCTCCTAGGAATGCACGTGATCACATGCCAAGGGTCCGCTACGAACACGGTAGAGGAACCGCCACCGGGGCACCTTTCATATTTCCACATTTAATAAGATCGCGTATGAGGCTCCGCTCGCCTGAACAGATTACACCATTGTAATCCTCGCGGAAAAACACATGAGATCGACTACCTACTCGCCCCAAACGGTCAACCAGTGAAAAAGGTACTATTCACTGTAACCAAACCCGGTTGGGGCCCACCCCAAGGTCCCGAAACTGAACAAACGGATCACGCCACTGTGATCCCCTCGGAAAAAAACACGGGATTGAATACTCAACCACCCAAAATGGATACCTGGTGAAAAAGGTACTATTCACCGTATCCGGGTTGGTTGGGACCCACACCACGTCCTCAAAAAAGGTCGGGTGAACTACGCTATCACAATGATCTCGGAAAAACCCGTCAAAAGCACTACTCGCTTGAGTGGAACGGATGCCCATAGAAAAAGATTCATTCCAGCTTACCGCGCATGAGCGGTACTACGCGGGACCCGCATCTCGGTCCCGAAACTCAACGGACGGATCACACCTTTGCGATCCTCTCGAAAAAGCACACAAGATGGACTATTCACTTGTCCAAAACGGACGCCCGGTGATAAAGATGGAAAATCACCATCGACGCACAAACAACCCTTGTGGGCCCCGCACCATCATGCAGAATTAGAGCGGGCAGATTGCGCCATTACAATCCTCTCGGAAAAACACCCAAAAACGACTGCTCGCACGCCCTGAACGGACGTCCGATAAAAAGGTCGTGAAACGCTGCTCGCAGCTCAAAGACGGGTTGTGGGGCCCGTGCCTCAACTTCGGCCACAATGCCTGAAACTACCTTGGAAAGCCCCGCCTCGGCACCTGGGTCCCAACGCCACTGACGACGCTCAAAACGGACGCCGGAGGCGTCCGCGCCGCCCAAAACAAGAATCTCGGGGAAAACGCTCGTCCACTTAAAGACACGTCGCACCTCCACGGCCCCTCGTTTCGGGAATTAAAAATTCTCGAAACCATCTCAAAAAGTCCGCCTCGATGTCAGGTCTGCGCCGCCGCAGATGGCGCGCAAAACGGACGCCCGTAGCGAAAGCTACGGGCGTCGGAAATTTAAAAGGGGGAACCCCCTTGGGCCGGACCGGCCCGCGGCCCGGCCGCGAATCCAGTTCACTCCGCCGCGGCCAGCTGGCCGCGGCCCGCCTCCACCGACCGGCCATCGTGGCCGGTCCTTTCTCCCGCAGCGACCCGCGTTAAGCGGGTTGCGGTCGCGCTGCACGGGGTCGCGCGCCTCGCGGCCCCCCTGCCCCTACGCCGGCGCCGCCGCCCGGGACCTCGCCACGCCGCCGTCCGCGCCAGCTACCTACCAGAGCCACTCTGCCTGGCCACCGCACCACCACGACGCCCCGCGGCCGCCTCCTCCTCTGAACGCCGAGCCGCCGCCCGCCGCCATCGACCCTTGCCGGAAACCGACCTCGTGGCCGGAAAACATTAGAGGACCACCGGAAACGATCCGGTGGTCGAAAATTAGATCCGGATAGCATTCCGGAAAGCTCATAACAGGATCTACGCAACTATGGGCTTGGATCGAAGATCGGGCAGCAATTTGGCAATGCAAAATTAGGACGAACATAGTGCGGGAAATAAAACGAAACAAAACGACGCCTACCTCATGGGACTAAGCCCGTCACTTCGCCGTCAACCCGCCGGGGTGGCCGCGCCTCACCGGACCGCCTCGCCGGATTCGCCTCGTCGGAGATGGAGGAGGAGAGGGGAGAGGCTTTCAGGGGAGGGGAAAATGAGAGAGGGGGGGGGGTGGGTGGGTTAGGTTAATTAAATAAATTAATTAACTTAAACACCCTCTCGCGGTCCCGTACCCAAACTCCCGAAGGGGTCGGGATTTAGCCTCCCCTAGGCTATAAACTATTCTATGAGCGCAACAGAGGTCTTATAATTTTAATCTGAGGCCCCATTCAAAAGTTATTAAGTTGAACGCCCAAAGCCGCCAAATTACGAAAACGCCCCCGGGGCCATTTTTCACAGACGGCCCGCGCCCGCGAAACTTATACCCCTCATAGGGTAAAAGGCATGTTTCGGACTCAATGGTACCCTCAGTTTTCCAATCTGAGCCACCTTTTAAGAGATACTTGAGTTTCATCATTAAACAAATAAATTAATTAATTAATTAATCTATTTAACGTTCCGAGAGCGAGCGAGGGGTCCAAAAATCCCGCGATGACATGTTTTATGTCGTTCCTAGGGTAAACACCCCATTACGGACCCATCCGTACACTCAGATATTTGATCCGGATCACTATTTAGGAGTTATCCCATTTATTTGGCGTTTCCAGTGTGAACGCACTGAAAATTTAATTTCGGCCACTCCGGGGCTCGGAATCACATGCCGTCTGAAGGCACTGTTCCGGAATAACATCAAGAATATTCCAAAGTCCTCCACAGCAAAAACTAGGTTCTTACGTTGGGGAAACTTGGGTGGATTCTAGAGAGAGTAGGGTATAGGTTGGACGAACTCCAAAGGCTTTAAGTGAGGAGGAAGTGGGAGCTTGGGTGGGTTTATATAGGAAAGGTGAGAGAATTCTTTATTATTTAGGTTTGGAACCCCTTATATTAAATTAATCCAAACCAGAAACCATCCCAGGGTTTTTGCCCCTGGATTTTGGAAAAGGGAAGAGAAAAACAATATTTTATAAGGCCAAAGTCTGAACTTCTTAAAATAATAGGGTTGCTTATGTGGAGGTGAGTCACACTCCCATGGAAATTAATTTAAAAAGACAAGGTGTTTAATAAGTCTTGAGGGGTCAATTAATGCTTTGAAAAGTAAGCCAAATAAACCCAAAATCACATTATTTTAATGGAAAAACATATATTGGCCGAACATAAATATTATAGTATTTTATTACATCACTGTTGGGTCATTATGATGTCCTAAAACACATTATATATTTAAACGGTATTTAATTTTTACTCAAAAGTTTGACTGTCTCAGAAAATTATGAAAAATCCAATGTTGGATAATTTCGATGCCCTGATTCCAAAAATAACATTTATTTTGTCTAAATAATTTTCTAAATATGTTAATTTTCACTTTTAAAATAAAAACCGACATTTATCAAAAATTCATGGGTTTTGACAAAAATGGCTTTCAAACCTTAATAAAAATTATAATTGCATTCATAAAATTATATAATCATTTATATATAATAAAATTAATCTAATAATAATAATAATAATAATATTTTATTAAAATATTATTTATTTCAAAAATCCATTAAATTAATAAAATAGATTTCTTAGTTAAATAATAACTAAAAACACCATCTGTACTTTAAAAACTATTTACAATGTATCAATAATGACAAGAAATTATATTCATTATTATATAAAAAATAATGTACATGAACATAGTACTATCGATTAGTTACATAACCCCTTCAAACAGCCGCATAAGACCTAAGGGTAAGGTGTGCAATGGTGACAGACTCTTGGAGTGGCTCGGATAACATCACTCGAGTGGTAATTTCTATCAACTTCCACTTTTCCCATAGACGGTCCTGTTTGAGCTTGACATGATGAAGCTCAGCTTGAGTTTGGTCAAGAGAGAAGCCCAAGGACGCCAACTCTTTTCCGAGCTCCGACAAATGTGCTTCGTATGGAGCAATTCTACTAGATGAGGCCATCGCTTCTTTTGTCTGAGTAAATTTTGATTTTTTAAGGCCCTATATTTATACTAATCACGTGATCACTGTTCAACGACTATAAAAGTAACGGTCACAATTATTATCATAAAACCAATGAAGTTAACATTTTATAAAAACATTTTATATAAAGAGACATTTAATAAGATCAAGAGGGATTTTCCATTAATGAAACTTTGGGTCGTTACAATATTACCCCCTTGAGAAATTTCTCCCTCAAAATTTTCCTTTTCCCACAATAAAACAGATATGGGTAACTCAGCTTCATCACTTCCTCTAATTCCCAAGTTGCTTCTTCAAACTTGTGGTTCCTCCATAAAACCTTGACGATGGGCATTGTCTTATTTCGTAGAACCTTTTCTCTACAATCTAAGATCTTCACTAGTTACTCCTCATAAGAAAGATCATCTTCCAATTGTACCACCTCAGAAGAGAGTACATGTGAAGGGTCTGGTATGTACTTCCTTAATAGGGATACATGAAAGACATCATGTAATTTTTCCATAGTAGGTGGAAGTGCTAGTCGATAGGCCACATCCCTGACACGATCAAGAATCTCGAAGGGGCCGATGTACCTTGGACTTAACTTCCCTTTATTTCCAAACCTCATGAACTTCTTTCATGTAGATATGTGTAGAAAAACCATATCTCCAACTTTAAACTCAAGTTCTCATCGACGATTATATGCATAACTCTTCTGTCGACTCTGGGCTGCCTTGATATGCTGCTGAATGGTTTTCACCTTCTCCACCATTTCCTCGACCATTTCTGGTCCAAGAAGCTTACGTTCACCGACCTCATCCCAACATGTCGGTGTTCTGCACCTTTTCCCATATAGGGCTTCATATGGTGCCATTTGGATGCTTGAGTGGAAACTTTTATTATAAGAGAACTCAACCAGAGGAAGATGTTGATCCCATCCTCCTTTAAAGTCCATTGAGCACGCTCTCAACATATCCTCAAGTGTTTGGATAGTCCTCTCAGATTGGCCATCAGTTTGAGGATGATAGGCCGTACTAAAGTTCAGTTCAGTATTCAGAGCATGTTGAAGACTCTTCCAAAACATAGAGGTGAATCTTGGATCTCGGTCAGACACAATAGATAGTGGTACTCCATGCAACCTTACCACTTCCCTGATATATATCTGTGCCAGTTGATCCAATGAGAAATCATCCCGAATATCAATGAAGTGTGCAGTCTTTGTAAGACGATCCACAAAAACCCATATTGCATTGTCGCCTTTGGATGTACTTGGAAGTTCGGTGACAAAGTCCATGGTGATGTTTTCCCATTTCCATTCTGGTATGGGCAATGGTTGCATCATCCCCTTAGACTTATGCCTCTCTATCTTAACTTTCTGACACACCAGGCACTTTGATGTATATTCATAAATCTCCTTCTTCATATTATCCCACCAAAAGTTTCCTCAGAGATCTCGATACATATTTGTGCTCCCTGGGTGAATAGAGAAATTTGAACTATGTGCATCATCCAAAAGTTCCTTCTTCAGTTCCAGACTTGATGGAACACGTAGTCTCTTCCCAAACCTCACAATTCCTTCTTCATTAACATT
The DNA here is from genome assembly GCA_963277665.1 of Viscum album. NCBI lineage: Eukaryota > Viridiplantae > Streptophyta > Magnoliopsida > Santalales > Viscaceae > Viscum > Viscum album. Next base: position 254,927,271 of record OY728156.1, on the reverse strand, counting down.
AAACTCTAAGGATTTCCCTTTTTTGATAGCTTCCACTTTTTCTTGAATTCCCACATCATCCTTCTGAGCATCCTTTAACCTTTTCAAAAGAGACGGTTGAACAATCATTTGTGAAAGGATTGATGATGATCCATTCTCTATGATTACCATGTCCATCTTCATCAAGTCTTATAAGATTGAATCCTTCTCAATTCTCATCATTGATAGAATCGCTGGATCCTTTCTACTTAGGGCATCTGCCACCTTGTTCGCTTTCCCAGGGTGGTAATGGATTGAACAGTCAAAATCCTTGATGATCTCTATCCATCTTCTCTGGCGCATATTAAGCTCTTTCTGTGTGAATATTTATTTAAGACTCTTGTGGTCAGTATATATCTCACATTTCTCCCCATAGAGATAATGCCACCAGATTTTCAAGGAAAAGATCATTGTCGCCAACTCCAGATCATGCGTTGGATAGTTTCGCTCATGGATTTTCAACTTCCTTAAGGCATAGGATATAACTTTATCATTCTGCATCAACAGACATCCTAAGACCTTCTTCTAAGCATCACTGAATACCACAAAAATTTCCCCACTTGTGGGTAAAGTGAGCACAGGCGTAGTGATAAGCCTCCTTTTCAACTCCTTGAAGATTTTTCGCATTCATCACTCCAAGAAAACTTTACTCCCTTTCGAGTTAGCTTGGTAAGAGGGTTGGAAAATCATGAGAAATTTCTCAAAAATCATCGATAATATCCAGCCAACCCCAAGAATCTATGGATATCTGTTACCAATGTTGGCCTTGGCCATCCCTCAATTGCATCTGTTTTGGAGGTATCCATAGATATCCCATTACTTGTGATGATATGGACCAAGAATGAGACCTCCTTCAACCAGAACCCACACTTTATGTACTTTGCATAGAGCTTCTCCTTGCGCAAAGTCTCTAGTATAGTTCTTAAATTCTCCTCATGATCCTCCTTGGTTTTGGAGTATATTATAATATCATCTATAAAGACTACCACAAATTTTTCTAGGTAATCTCTAAAGACTCTATTCATCGAGTCCATGAAGATTGCCAGATCATTGGTGAGTCTGAAAGGCATTACTATGAATTCATAGTGCCCGTATCATGTACGAAAAGCAGTCTTGGGGACATATTCATTCTTTACCCTTACTTGATAATATCCCGACCGCAAATCTACCTTGGAGAAGTATTGTGCTCCACACAGTTGATCAAACAAGTCATCAATTCTTGGGAGAGGATACTTTTTCTTTATTGTGATTTTGTTAAGTTCACGATAATCGATGCAAAGCCACATTGACCCATCCTTGTTCTTGACGAAGAGGACTGGTGCACCACATGGTGAAGCACTTGGGCGTATAAACCCTTTATCTAGATTCTCCTGTAGATGTTTCTTCAGCTCTTCAAGCTCTACAAAAACCATTCTATATGGAGTTTTGGATATTGGTAAAGCACCAGGTATAAGTTCAATTGAGAATTCAACATCTCTTCTAGGAGGAAGACCAGGCAGTTCCTCGGGAAACACTTCAGCAAATTCCCTCACAATAGGCATTTCTTCAAGGATGGTTTCTTCCTTAGACTCAATCATCTGAGCCAGATACACGTGCTCATGTGGTAGTAATATCCACGCTTGAGATGATAGAGCTAAAGGAGATTCATCTTCCTCCTTACACTTGTAAAGAATCTGGGGTCGATTCTCCATATGGAGTGTGATTTCCCTCTCCTGACAATTTATGTTGGATCTATATAAGGAAAGAAAATCTATGCCAAGAATTGTATAAAATTCCACCAGAGGGAGTATGATAAGGTTCGCCGGGAAATTCAATCCACATATTATAACAGGGGAGGACTTATATTCATGGGATGAAATGATTGCCCCATTTTCCGTACTCACCGACATCTTTACTTCCATGATTTGTGGTGGTGCTGGGATTGTTCTACTAAACTTTAGAGATATAAAAGAATGCGTAGAACCTGAATCAAAAAGTACGTTCGCTATTATTGAATTAATAACTAGTGTACTTGTCACCACTTCTTTGTCGGGGTTCACTTCGGCATAAGTGATGGAAAAATCTCTTCCTTTCTGCCTTAGAGGTTGTTGGTTGTCTCCAAAAACCCTTGGATTAGGGCACTAATTTGCAAAATGACCCGGTTCTTTGCATTTTTAGCATTGAACAACGCGTTGAGGTTCGAACGGAGTGTTCCTCTCCTCTTTCGCAGCCGTGGGTCTTTCTTGCCGATAATTAACAGCTAGGTGCCCTTATCTTCCACACCTGAAGCATTTCCTCGTCCCCTTAAGGAAATTTCCAGGGTGCTTCTTTCCGCACTTTTGGCAAGTGGGGTGCTGGATCTTCTTAGCACCGTTGGATTTATCCATCGGACCGCCAACATTGAATTCTACCTTACGCTTCTTGTCCCCATGATACCCCTATGATTCTTCAATCTCCATTTCGACCCTGAGGGCACACCGGACAATTTACTCATAGCTTTCGAAGTGACGGATCACCAATGCTTTTCGCAGGCTAGGCTTCATCCCACCAAAGAAGCGGTCAACTTTGCATTCTGGGGTAACGACAAAGCCGGAAGCATATCGTGCAAGCCTTGTAAAGTTTTCCTCGTACGCTCCAACAGATTATTCATCTTTTTTCTTGTGGGAAAGTAAGTCCCTTTCCATCTTAATCCAGAGGGTGTGCAGAAAATATTTATCAAAAAATATCTTCCGAAAATCCTTCCATTCCAACGCCTCAATCTCCTCTTCAGGCTTCGTATTTTTGATCAACGTCCACCATTGATCAGCTTCACCCTCCATACGATAATCCTCTAGGAGAACCTTCTCTTTTTCAGAACATTGAAGGATGGAGAAGATCTTTTCAATGGAGTTGATCCATTGTTCAGCGATTGTGGGATCAGATGATCCACTAAAAGTAGGAGGCCTTTGTCTCATGAAGCTCTTGATAATGACTTGTTATTTCTTAGGGGGGGTTGAACGTTCCTATTGACCCGTGTTTATATTCAAAACTTGAGTTAGCTGAGAGAGAAGCGTGACAAATTTCACGATTCCCGCTCCCATTGGATTGAGCATCTCATTAGTACAGTCATCATACTGATCTTCACAACGGTTGTTAACCTGAGTCCTCCTATTACCGACCATTGGCTGGAATAAAAGGAAAGTTAGGGGTAACACGTAAAGGGTAATCCAAAGACAAAAGTTGATTACTTATAAATAAACTTTTATTTCTTTTACTCATGAGTCTATAGGCTTCAATCTAGGATTTTCATGATCTACTTTCTAACATATATTCTTAGGGGAATTTTTTAATTCCCTTAATAAGGGTTCATACTAAGCTTGTAAATTTATCAAAACATATCCCCCAGGAGTGTCGTAACTAAGAGTGCAGCAAGGCCCATTGTCGTGCACCAGTTCCCGTTCGAGTCTAGCTCAAAGCGGTGTTTTCAGGTTTTACCCCTAGGATACATCTATACCAGAGCCACCTCTACCTGCTCGTATCCAGACAGGGATGTATTTTCTTGATAACTCACTTACTCAATACTCACCAAAACTTAGGGACGTTTTTATTGTACTTAGTCTTGTATCTAAGGCTTTACTAGGTTTTTCTAATCCTAATCCCAAAAATAACCAAACCTATCCTCTGATACGAACTATGACAACCCTGCTTTTATTACAAACCTAAACATGATTTATTACATAAAACTTCACTTGATACAATAAATAAGATCAAGAGTTTTAGTGTATTTGGGGATTAGGATCATTACATAAAAACTTGGAACATGAAAAACAACATCTTTATTGAAAACTTCCTTTACATGACCAATACATTCCTTCGTACCTAGCATTGCATGGGATAACCTGAGGACATGCATAAGAAAAGGGTGAGCTATAAAGCCCAGTAAGGGAGTACACATGGAATAACATGAGGAGTACAATACATGTCAGGAAATAGGCATATCAATAGAGCATAAGATAAATATTAACATAAAGGCATGATAAAGCATGATAATCATAACATGGAAATGTGGCAACAACACTTAATATGGAATTAGCATGAGCCAAGGCCCATTGCACATGAAGCATGAGTAAATCCTCATTGCACATAAAGCACGAGTAAACCCTAGTTGCACTTGAATTAGCATGAGTCAACACTCATTACACATGACGTATCATGATACTATACTTTACCCAATGCATTGGAGCGCTATAAGGGTGCACCCTTCTTAAACATTTCATTTCATACATAAGTGTGCCACATGGATCATAAAACATGGATTCATAAAACATAATAATTTATTCCATGATAAAGTAATGTGGAATTCATTCATGAAAAATTATAATCAATAAGTAAATGTGCATAAAGGTGAATACCCTTGATAGAGAAATGAGCATGGTATTCACTACACAATGGCATTGGCTTAGAAAATTGGTGTGATTTCGGCAGCATAACGGCGTGACATAAGAATTCATAAAAATGATTGATGAGAGAGAAAGGGGTTACTCATAATATTTACATGTAATGGAAAGTAAGGAGGTCATATAGATACATTTCCCAACAATTGTAATGGAATTTAGATTCATGATACAAAAGTATTGCTTGAATGTAAATGAGGAGAGAGAAGTTCCTTTCGGAATTTCAGCATAGTAACTGGTGTACATGGGAGGCATTTAATGAGAGAGAAAGGGGTCTCCCATCATTCAAACATAAAGAGGGAAGTATTAGGGAGGTGAGAAACCATACCCCAACATTCATAATTGAAATTAAAAGGGCAAAACAACTTAAAGAAAATTGGACAAAAAAAGAGAAAGGAAGAAAAAACCCTTACTTGGAAGTGTGCTTCCAAAGGCTAGAGAGAGGATTGTGAGAGGCTTCTTGGAAGCTTGGGGAACCTTTGGAGGATTATAGAGAGATTAGGGAAGAGGTTGGACAAACTCCAAAGGCTTTGAGTGAGGAGGATGTGGGAGATTGGGTGTGTTTATATAAGAAAGGTGAGGGAATTCTTTATTATTTAGGTTTGGGACCCCTTATATTAAATTAATCCAAACCAAAAACCATCCCATGGTTTTTCCCCTGTTTTTTTAGAAGGGAAGAGGAAAAAAATATTTTATAAGGCCAAAGTCCGAAATTCTTAAAATAATTGGGTTGCTTATGTGGAGGTGAGTCACACTCCCATGAAAATTAATTTAAAAAGACAAGGTGTTTAATAAGTCTTGAGGGGTCCATTAATGCTTTGAAAAGTAAGCCAAATAAACACAAAATCACATTATTTTAATGGAAAAAAATATATTGGCCGAACATAAAGATTATAGTATTTTATTACATCACTATTGGATCATTATGATGTCATAAAACACATTATATATTTAAACGGTATTTAATTTTTACTCAAAAATTTGACTGTCTCAGAAAATTATGAAAAATTCACTATTGGATAATTTCAATGTCCTGATTCCAAAAATAACATTTATTTTATCTAAATAATTTTCTAAATATGTTAATTTTCACTTTTAAAATAAAAACTGACATTTATCGAAAATTCACGGGTTTTGAAAAAAATGGATTTCAAACCTTAATAAAAATTATAATTGCATTCATAAAATTATATGATCATTTATATATAATAAAATTAATCTAATAGTGATAATAATAATATTTTATTAAAATATTATTTAATTCAAAAATACATTAATTTAATAAAATATATTTCTTAATTAAATAATAACTAAAAACACCATTTGTACTTTAAAAACTATTTACAATGTATCAATAATGACAAGAAATTATATTCATTATTATATAAAAAAATAATGTACATGAACATAGTACTATAGATTAGTTACATAACCCCTTAAAACAGCCGCATAAGACCTAAGGGTAAGGTGTGCGATGGTGACAGACTCTTGGGGTGGCTCGGATAACATCGCTCGAGTGGTAATTTCTATCAACTTCCACTTTTCCCGTAGACGGTCCCGTTCGAGCTTGACATGATGAAGCTCAGTTTGGGCTTGGTCAAGAGCGAATCCCAAGGAAGCCACCTCTTTTTCGAGCTCTGACAAATGGGCTTCGTATGGAGCAATTCTACTAGATGAGGCCATCGCTTCTTTTGTCTGAGTAAATTTGGATTTGTTAAGGCCCTATATTTATACTAATCATGTGATCACTTTTCAACGACTATAAAAGTAATGGTCACAATTCTTATCATAAAACCAATGAAGTTGACATTTTATAAAAACATTTTATATAAAGATACATTTAATAAGATCAAGAGGGATTTTCTATTAATGAAACTTTGGGTCATTACAAGTAGGATACCCCAAAGGCTCGAGGGAGAAACAAAGGAGGTACCGAAGGGTGAGCAGTAGATCGAACGGGGAAAGTAGAGAGGTACAATTGAGAGTGCAGTAAAGAGTACAGTAAAGAGTCCAGCTCAACCCAACAAGAGGAAAGAAGGTAGACTCGTTCAGACACAAGGAGCTGGAAACGGTGAGAAGATGAACTTCCCGTCAAGTCTTCGCTACCTATACCAGGAGAGTAGACTCGTCCAACCACGAGAAGCTAGACACGGAAAGCACATGGCATACCCCACGCATCTTCATCTCTCCTGGAAGGAGAGTAACCAAACCCAAAAATTGGGTACTAGAACAAGGTATATACATATACATATGCTCAACAAGAAGCCCGAACAAGGTCCTAAGGGGATCTCCATCCCGTAGCTCAGCCCAAGAAAGTGAGTTGCCAACAGTCCCAAAAGTAAACACCATCGATGCCCCAGCATCCCATACGTCTTCCCTGAACTACAAGTCAAGGGGCTCAAATCATCGCACCTCCACACTATCTACTTTGGGCGGCACTAACCCGCCCGCACGGTTTTAGGTCGTGTATCAAGGACGCGTCTCAGTGGGGAAAGTTCCCCTCGTACTTGATATTTCCAGGTGAAGTCAAACCACACCTCTTCACTGTCACACAGTCGAGAGGTCTGCTCAAAGTCAAAGTTGTCACATCACTGAACCGTACAAACGAGGGTCCCGCTCTGGTAGTCATGCAGTGAAGCCATAGACAAGCCTAGTAGAAAAGACTGAGTCTGAAATGTCAACGGGTGACCCACTGCCCAACCCTGCTGGAGGGTAAACCATAATACAACATCAGGCGACCCACTGCCCAGCCCTACTAGAGGGTAGACCTAGAACAAGTCGACAGACGACCCACTGCCCAGCCCTTCTGGAGGGTAGATCCAGAACAAGTCGACAGACGACCCGCTGCCCAGCCCTACTGGAGGGTAGACCTAGAACAAGATGACATGCAACCCACTGCCCAACCCTGCTGGAGGGTAGACCCTCAAGAGTCATAGGGTGACCCACCACCCAGTCTCTACTGAAGGGTAAACCCTAAGTGGCCGTCGGGTGACCCACTGCCCAGTCTCTGCTGGAGGGTAAACCCTAGAAGTCAGTGAGCATCCCACTGCCCAGTCTCTACTGGAGGGTAAACCCGAAAAAGTCGAGGAGCAACCCACTGCCCAGTATCTGCTGGAGGGTAAACCCGGAACTTCTCTGGAAATCCCTATTGGATGGTACAACACTGGTAAACAGAACTCGGAGTGGGTATTGTGCAACCACCCAAATCAAGCACAAAACCAGGGGAAACTACTCAACCCTAATGGTCTAAACTATCATGAACCATAGGAACCTCTATGTCGTGAGAGGTCAAAGGTACGCAAAGAAGAACACGACACACACATGGGGCCCACACGGCGTATGGCCCCAAGTCAACCTCAACCAAGCGCAGAAACATTCTCAGGTACCAACATCCACATGTACCTCCCAGTGTTCCCGTATACTCCCAGAGTACACCACGTCTCCATCCAAAAGGCTAACATGCACACGATACCCAACATCAACATGAAGGCATAACGTAACAACTCCAACCTGCCACCTCAACGGCTGAGGCACAACCAACCACATCTCTTCAAGCATTTACATGACTCACACGGGAGTGCACGTGATCACAAGCCAAGGGTCCACTATAAACACAGTAGGATGAACCACCACCAGAGCGCCTTACTTGCTTCCACATTTAATAAGATTGCGGAAGAGGCTCCTCTCGCCTGAACAGATTACACCGTTGTAATCCTCGCAGAAAAACACGCGATATCGACTACTTACTGGCCTCCAACGGATATCCGATGGAAAAGTTTCCAACACCGACTTACACCTGAACGATGTTCAGTGATCCTGAGCCTCGGCCCCGAAAACAGTCGGGCGCAATGCACCATTACGATCCCCTCGGGAAAACATGTCAAAAGGACTACTCACTTGAGTGAAACAGATATCCAGAGAAAAAATTCATTCTGACAAACCGCACACGAGCGGTGCTTTGTGGGACCCGCATCCCTTTCCCAAAACACAATGAACGGATCGCACCGTTGAGATCCTCTCGAAAAAGTACACAAGTTTGACTTATCATTTGTCCGAAACGGACACCCGGTAATAAAGCTAGAAATCACCTCCAACTCCCAAAACGGCCCTCGCGGGGCCCGCTCCAGTGTGCGGAATTAGAGCGGGTGGATTATACCATTGCAATGCCCTCGGAAAAAACCCAGAAACGACTGCTCGTACGCCTCGAATGGACATCCGATAAAAAAGGTACAAAACGCTGCTCACAGCTTAAAAGACGTGGGTCCCATGCCTCAACTCCAGTTCCAACACCCGAAACCACACTGGAAAACTCCAGCTCGACGCAAGGGTTGCAACGCCTCTGACGGCGCTGAAAACGGACGCCGGACGCATCCACGCCGTCCAAAACAAGATCCCCCGGAAAAACGTCAATTCACTTAAAGACGCATCGCGGATCCGAGGCCCCTCGTTTTGGGAATTAAAAATTCCTGAAACCATCTCAAAATGATCGGCTTAACTCAAGGAACACTTCACCATAGATGGCACGCGAATCCGACACTCGAGCTGCCTTTTAGAGGTGATTTAAATTTTATCGGACCGGAAGGGGGTGGGCCGGGCCGGTTCGGCCGGCCCACCCACTGCCTGAGCCAGCCCGCGGTTCACCGCACGGGCCAGACCGCATCGCCCAGACCGGCTAAGATGGTCCTGCTGTTTCCCCAAGGGACCCGCGAAGAGCGGGTCCCTTGTCTGCTGGCCGGGGTCACGAAGACCCCGAGTCTTCATCCCGCGACGACCGGCCGAAGCCGGTCCTCCTCCTCCCCTGTGCTCTGTGAAACTTACACCCCTCCTAGGGTAAACGGCACATTATAGACTCAACGGTGCCCTCATTTTTCCAATCCGAGTCACCGTTTAAGAGATACTTGAGTTAATCCATTAAACGAATTAATTAATTAATTTATCCGTTTAACGTTTCGGTAGCGGGCGAGGGGTCCAAACGTCCCACGCCGACATGTTTTATGTCGTTCCTAGGGTAACCACCCCATTCCAGACCCATCCGTATAGTCAGATCTCTAATCCAAATCACTGTTTAGGAGTTATCCCATTTATTTGGCGTTTCTAGTGTGAACACACTGAAAATTTAATTCCGGCCACTCCGGGGCTCAGAATCGCACGCCGTCTGAGGGCACTGCTCTGGAATAATATCAAGAATATTCCAAAGTCTTTCGCAGAAAAAACCAGGTTCTTACATCATTCCCTCCGTCAAGATTTTCTTCCCCGAAAAGCAAAACCAGGGAACAACTTAGGGTACTAAGCCCACACTTGGCTCTCCCATACCCAGAAGAACTCATGCACAGTTCTGTGCCACCATACACAGACCAAAGGATTTGATCTATTCACGTGAGGTCTTCCCTTGCCAATGACGTGCATAGAGGCATGCACACATCTTCTTGGGAAAGTCACGTGGGAGACACCGTGCACCCACTCTAGACGTTGGGGTTAGGGCAAGGTGGTAGGGAACCTCGCCATCCCTTCACACGGTCTCCAACGGCCCAAAGGCTCTCGGGGGTAGCTCACCTCCCCGACCGAACCCCTACGTCGCACGCCGCGACTGGAATCACCACCCATACCTGAAACAAGGACCGGTGATTCCCTCCTTCATAATATCCATATGGGGAAACACCCAAGGATATCTGGTCACGCAAGGTTCCACAATCGATGTCCCACAACCAAGGCTCTATTACACACTCGAAATGTGAAGGAGTCGACACCATCGACTAGAGAAAAAGGTCCCACACCTTTTACCTTACCAACACAGGCTTACACCGACGCCTCGCGCCACCCTGGTAACAAATCAAACAAGGAGTCGGGAGAAAAGCATTTCACAGACAAAGTCTAACAATTCTACTGCAAGAAGTAGAAGAGCCATAGAGTGTACCTCTTATCACCTCATGCTCTGCAGAATCTTAGACATCCAAAGCTCGCGGCTGTCAGCGGTCCCAACTTTCAGCTCTCGAATCCTGACGTGGACCGCCTAGTGGTGATGAGAAGACCTCGTAAAGCCATCCTCCACTACCATCTCCTCCCGCTCCTCTGCTAGCACCACCCCTCTGGGTGCTACTCCGATCACTGTGCTACGTTTTCCATGGTGGTGCACCTGCTGCCTGCTCGATATTCTCAGTGTGCCTGGTCAGGCAGTCCCGTGCCAAGTGACCTCGCTCATCGCAAGAATAACACCGACTCTCTCCAGGCTGCACTGGTGCCCTCTGGCGCCACTGTGGTGTAAGACCACGCCCCTGAGTCCAGTTGTCAGAAAGCCACCTACGTCGAGGTTCTGCTTGCCGACTCCCACTAGCTGCGGCAGACGTCTCGGCTCTGTCGAGCCTACTGCCACCACCGACTGTAGAATGTGACAGGAAGCTTTCTGTCACAAGTGCCTGCTCTAGCACATCGGCATATGTGGAAATGTACAAGGGTACTATGACAGCACGAATCTCTCTACGAAGACCCTTCTCGAACTTCTGTGCTCAGAAGTTACCGTCATGGACCAAGTCCGGGTAAAAGTGTGCAAGGTCTGCAAAACTAGCCGCGTACTCGGCCACCGTCATCCCTCCCTACTGAAACTGCAGGAGCTCCTGAATCCGAACGGAGTGTAAGCAGGAGGGGGAAAACTCTTCATGAAACAACAACTGAAAGTCGCCCCACTAAAGCGAAGAATCGTCAAGAAACTGAGTCACCAGACTCCACCAACACCAAGATGCCCCACAGAAAAGGTTGGCGGGCAAATCCACCATAAGATCTATCGGCGTCTGCACAAGCTTGAAAAGAAGAACCACTGTCTCAAGCCAAACCTTTGCTGCTTGAGGGTATGGCTCACCACTGAACCTCAGTGGTCTCTGTCGCTGGAACTCACGGAGTGCGCTCAACCTGCGCTCAAGCTCAGTCTACTCTGCTAAATCTTTCTGCTGCTCAACAGGTGGGGGTGCTGCTACCAGCCCACCCAGAGAAGGGGGCTCACATGATGGGTCCTGGACTGAGGCTCATATCTCACAGGGTCGTCGTCACGAACCAAATATGGTATCCTGGATGGCTGTTTTCGTGGAGACATCCTGAATATTATCAAGGAGTGCCGAAGTCAGATGAGCATATATGTATATCACAACAACAACAATGATGGGGAGATGACTCAAGAAGGACAGTCAAAGACTCAATCCTATGTGATGCACAAACCAATTTTCCTTGCAACGAGTGTCTCAGCATTCCGAGTCGATAAGCGGGTTATCAGGGTCCTGGTGAATAGATATGTCGGCCTCCACACCATCACTGGACTCCCTGGCCTGAGAGCCGCTCTCGAGAAACGTTAAAACTGTTGCCCTAAATCCCAACCAATTCCTTTTTAGGGACGTTCGCAAAACGTCCCAAGGAACGAACCACCTCTTATACCACTTTGTCATGACCCGACTCTACCCGGGCTCGAGCCGTAACTACCCCAAGCTCACCTCCATAGGCCAGGGGCTGGCGACCAGCGCCGAAGGCACAACAACTCGGGGAGGCCTTTGCCTAAGTACCTGTACACACACACACGCATCACACTCAATGCAAAAGAACAAAGTAAAATAAAATACAAGGAGAGTAAAGTGAAACTGCTATATATAAACCACAAAAAGTGCATCGACCTCTAATCAGTACAAAACAAGGGCTGAAAGTAAACTGGAAAGAAAAGGGGAAAAACATGCACCCAACCAGAAAAGTGCCACAACCCGACAACAGGTGAACAAAAAGTAAATAGCTGGAAGGGTCCCCCACCTGGAACCCGACTCCAACTACCGCACGTGGTCCATGCTCCTAAACTCCTAAGCTCCACTGAAGTCACGACCAACCTGTTCGTCGTCTGCAAGGGCACACCAAGTGCGGGCAAAGCCTAAGCAGGGGTGAGTATAAAAATACTCAGTAGGATACCCCGAAGGCTTGAGGGATCAACAAAGGAGGTACTGAAGGGTGAGCAGTAGATCGAACGGGGAAAGTAAAGAGGTACAACTGAGAGTGCAGTAAAGAGTACAGTAAAGAGTCCATCTCAACCCAACAAGAGGAAAGAAGGTAGACTCATACAGACACAAGGAGCTGGAAATGGTGAGAATATGAACTTCCCGTCGAGTCTTCTCTACCTATAGCAGGAGAGTAGACTCGTCCAACCACGAGAAGCTAGACACGGAAAGCACATGGAATACCCCGCGAGTCTTCACCTCTCCTGGAAGGAGAGTAACCAAACCCAGGAAGTGGGTACTAGAACAAGGTATATACATATACATATGCTCAATAAGAAGCCCGAAGAAGGTCATAAGGGGATCTCCATCCCGTAGCTCATCCCAAGAAAGTGAGTAGCCAATAGTCCCAGAAGTAAACACCATCAATGCCCCAACATCCCATACGTCTTCCCTGAACTACAAGTCAAGGGGATCAAATCACCGAACCTTGACACTATCCGCTTTGGGCGACACTGACTCGCCCGCACGGTGTAGAGACCCTAAGCCTGACTTACATTGACATTACATTACATTTGCGGAATACTTAGTACATAACAAAAACACACACACAAGGACCGTAATAGTTTAGTGTCTTTGGAAACTCAGAACGTAATCTTCTAATCCTGGTGAAAGATCTTCAAAATCTCCCATAAAGATCTTCCTTTTTTTTTACCTAAAACCTTTCTTTATATCCTGGGGAAAATAAAACATAAAAGGGTGAGCTCAAATGCTCAGTAAGGGTAAACAAAAGAAATATCAATCACATAATTTTCATAAGAACATAACATTTTTGGAAATCTTAACCTGCAAAAGAGAGCATAATTTCATAACATGGGATAAATCATAGTAGTGAAAATGAAACCATAACTTAAAACATTACTCATTGTGGCATACACACATAATCATAGAGAATCATTTCTTGTTAGTCAAGACTCATTGCCAATACTATCTTAGTGGACAAAGTCCCTTTCTGAATCGAGTAATCCTCGTTTCAGTCCTGTTTCACTGAACCGGTATAACCTACCATTCCAGCCATGTCTATCTCATGAGATATGAAATCTTTACCCAATGCATTGGAGGGAGATATAGGTCCCACCCATCTCTTAATGAATCCTTTCTTATGTGTGCCACAAAATCATAAATCATACATCATTGCATAACCCATGTAATAAAAATGGGATTCTTAAACAACATGACATCATAAAACCATTCATATAAGATAAAGGAATTCATAAACATAATTCCATCACAACATAGTCAAATCAATGTAAAAATATGGATAGAAACAGAACCCTTTATTATCTTATATGGAAAATAATTTTGATAAAACACTTGAATTGAATTCTTGAGGAAAATATCCTTTCCTCTTCAAAATCAATTTCTTTTCTCAAAACATCATGCAATTTTAAAAGAAAGAGATTTTATTGAAAATAGTCATGAAATCTTTTAGAGGAAGCTTCATGAAAATAAGGCTTTATAAAACAGTATAAATCCGTTCGTGCCGTATAAGTTAAAAAAAACATTCTTCGTACTTTTGTCGGAAAAGTCAAAAAGTACCTCGTACGAAAAATGAAAAAAGATTCCTTTCATATCCTTTACTAAAAACTCATAGAAGGGTAAAATTGGATTTAAACAATTGTAGGTGGATGGAAATAATATTACATATTGAGGTAACATGGATGTGGATGATAAAATACACCCCAGTAAATACTTACGAATAAACAATCTCGGATAAAAATGAGATTGTGATATTTCCCTTACCTTAGGTCCGACTTGCTTTGTAAGTGTCCGAACCTCCTGTATAATGATTTAAATCATGTTATTGACTTATTACAGAATCATATTCATTGTTATGATATCATATATGGTTCACTTATGACATTATATTACCCGTTCTTTTGTAAATTCCATGTTAAAGAAGCGTTTTGGGTAAAATCGTTTCATTTATCGTAGGTGTTTTGACTTGTTGTTCTTGACATCATTATTTCTTATATCATGATTTACTTACTTCAAGAATATAAAATATGATTTATATATCATATATATTCAGTATATATATATATAATAGGTAGATAAATAAAATGAAAAACACCGTTCATGGAGACGGTAGTCCGTACGTACGCATGAACGCTGTTTTCCTTTCCTTATTGTCTTGAAATGGAAGTAAGTAGATGACATACATATGTATATATATACATAAATCCAGTAGCTTTATAATGTCATATATTTCATTATTATTTCTTATATATACATTATAATCATTCTTAAATGGTTAACATGGAGAATGAATCTCATCGCGTCGTGGAGACGGTATTCCGTACGTACGCACGAGCGATGATATCATTTCTATAAATATTGAATTGAATTGGAGTGGATTATACAATATATCAGAATCAATATGATGTTGTAATAACTATGTATAGTTATTCTTTACACCATTATACCCATCCATGTAAGGTGGTGGTGGAAAATAGATTACACCACGGCGTGGAGACGGTATTCCGTACGTACGCACGCGCGGTGATTTCTTTTTCCGTAGGATGGATAGATGGTGAAATAGGGTTGTTTCATACTTATAATAACATATCAGTATATGAGTGATACTGATGTTATTACTTCATAATGAAACAACCTAAGAAGAAGAAGTGGAAGAAGAAATAAAGATGAAAGAATTGGTAACGGTAATTACCTCTTCTTTGAAGTGCCTCTTTGAGACCTCCTCTTAGGGCACTAAAATTGGTCTTTGAGGAAGACCAGAACCTCTAGGATGTTGCTAGGGAAGTGGAGAGGAGAAATTTGCAGGGGTTGGCCGAGCTTGAGTGCTCAAATTGGTGTGAGGAGGAGGGGGAGGAGGTGTCCTTTTATAGGGGAGGAGAGGGGCACCTTAGGAATATCTCAAAATATTATTTTATATTAAAGTCAAAATCAGTTTATAATGGTTCCAAAGGGTCTTATTTCGAAGCTAAAGTGGGGATGGGTCTAAATCCTATCAACCAATAGGATTTAGACAAGTTTAGTTTATTAGTTTAACCTTATCAATTAGATTTAACTCTAAGTTAAATAATTTAACTTTTACCGTGTCTTTTTGTTTTCTTTCACTATATGGTTAATACACTTACTATAACATGCCAAACGAACCCCAAATTGTATATTATAAATAAATATATCCTTATCTAAGTCATTTGGCCGAACCATAGATTTTTAGGAATAAAATAACAATTAATAATATAATATTTGATTTAAAAACTATTTTGTGTCAATTTTGACACTATTTGATATATGATTTTTGTGAAAGTCATAACAGAATTATATGTTCGAACCAAGTTGATTAAATAAACACTAATATATCATAGTAACCTAGAAAATTAGTTTAATTCATAAAAAGTCTCAAATTACATTTATTTGGGTGTTTATAACATCAATTATGTCAATATTTCATTAACAAGATAATTACTGCATCATCTTTGTGTCATAAATAAATTAAATTATTTGATGTCTAAAAATTACAAATAAAATACCATCATGTAGTAAATCTTTTTATCTTTCTAGTGAATATTTACAATCGAATTTATCTTATGTATAACCCCATATTAGAAATGATTTACTTATTAAACTTTGATTTTAACTATTTTAACCCTTCTTTAAATAAATTAATAATAAATGTCCTAATCTAATCCAAGTGGGCCTAAATGGTCATATTTTATTCCTAAGTTTGTTTTTGGTCGAATTACACTTGTCCAATAGAATTAGGACATGTGTTAGGGTAATATTAATATCATATTTACCCTTAGTTACCCTATTTACTATTAACCGTGGTAAAAAAAAGTAAAAAGTTACTATTCACCAAAAAATTATTTTCATCTCATTGAACCACATTTTAGTCCTTGATATTAACCGTGTCTCTCGGATTTTCGAAATTCCATTCACAGAAGCGGTAAAATTAAGTTTTATGCAAAATTCAGTTTTTAACCTACCACTTAGTAGTTTCACTATTCATCAAAAATTGATGTTTTTCAGAACAATGCCAAAATTTCATCCTAAGCTATATTTCATATTCCGAATTCAAAAATGAAGTCTATTTTACCAAATTCATATCATATAAGTTGCATTAATTAATTTTATAATTAAATCCCGCTGTTAAAACAAGGAGCGTGTTTTTAAGAAACAATATCTATCAAAAGATTGACACTTGTTTATGTCTAGTTTAAATGTGAAATTATATCCAATGACCAAAATTGTATTAAATTGTAAAAATATATTCTAAATATACTTTAAAACCACTCAAATTAATAATTTATCAATATTAATTATTTCGATTGAAAAAGTTTTTTTTAACTAAAATTTAGTAATTTTCACTATTCATCAAAATATGAAAGTTATCCGAAAATCACCAAAATTTCACCTTAGGCTAAATTTGATACTCCGAATCCAAAAATAAAGTCCATTTTGAGAGCTAAAATTTCTAAAATTTTAAAAGGTGGTTATTACTATTCATAACTGCTAGTTATAATAATATTTTAATAGCATATCGTTGTTTAGTGAAACTCGGTATTGCGTACTACACACGCTATCGAGGAAGGTCGCGATTGCGTGTAATGCAAGGCAAGTCAAGGATGTGTGTTGTGCAAGCTCCTTTTGGTGTAGCGTATAACACAAGACATTAGTAAAATAAAAAAGAATATTTTTCATAAAATCTCGGGCTGTTACATTCTACCCCCCTTAAAATGAATTTCGCCCTCGAAATTCGTCGGGGTTATAAATAGTTTACTATTCGAAAGTTTCTTTAATAGAAACCCACATCGTAAAAAGGAATACCAAAACCAATCTTTAAAAACAAAAGTATGAAACGTAACGGTTACCCAAATAAACCAATCACTGGGTTTCCACATAGGTGAAAATATGGATATGGAAGAGAAATCTAACCATCATGTTCTGATGGAGAGTGGTAGAGAACATGGCTATGGAAAAGCCAGTAATCACAAATCCATAGATTTGTGATGATATAAGGTACCATCTGATTCATCAGGTATAAGATCACTAGGACAACATTTTTGGCTTTCAAGATCATTTCCCTAAAGTTGAAAATTTGAATTAGAATAAATACTTACTTTATTTTGGTACAATATCACTGTTGTTCGTGCCTTGAACAATTTCCACTTCATCTCTTAAATAAATGAAGTTGAATTTGTTATTCGTGAAGTGTTAGCAGATCATGTGATAGAACGACGGGTCATTCCATCTGTCTCAAACAAAAGGTTAGCAAAAATTATATACATAAGTCGATCTATAGTGAGATTAATCATATATGGTTCCTAAAATGGACTTATACCTCATATATCATACTGCTTAATATAATAAAACTAGTTTCTACTAAACAGGGACTTCCTGTAGGCCAGTGGTAGGCGATAAAGGCCAGTCGCACTTCGGTTGTGGGTTCGATTCCTACAGCCTTGTCCGAAGCGATGGGCTGTCGCCCGTCCTGCAGGTTGTCCTTTTTCTAAAACTACATTACTATAACATCCCATCAATAATATCGAAAAAACTTCTATCCTTAAACAATACTAATTTATGTCCAACATAATCCATTTCAATCTTTAGGCTTATCCATAATACTTTAGTCCACTCTCATAACATAGTGAAAACGATTACCAGAGATTTAATACTGTCGTTGATCCCCATATATCATAAGATATGTCTTGTTGGTCACATTCTAAACATTCAAAGGCCTTAATCTTGTACTCTCTTGAATACCCATTGAACCTTATTGAAAATATGAATTCTATTAAAAGTTTACTCTTTCCACATACCAAAATCCTCAAAATTCTATATACTCAAACCATGATATCACTTAGTCCTTATATCAATCATGAGCTCATGAATACTGTCAAACATTTCATTTTCTCTTTATCACTTCATTATGCGCATATCATCCACTTTCCAAAAAAAATATCTGAATAACCTTTCATTGTTACTCATACCATTCATCATAAACTTTCAAAACTTAAGGAAAGACAATAGTGTAACAATCCTTAGATGTCTTTTTATTCTATAGTACAACATTACACTTGATAAACATGTAATCATTCCACTACCTTCTTAAACCATTGACCGAGCTTCAACAATTCTTTCATCTTACATATCATTTGTAGTCTCTTCATCATCATCCACATAAATACTACCCATATGACCATACTGATTCTCTTCATGAGTCTTTCCCTTAGGGCATTTGTTTGCATAATGCCCATACATTCCACATTTAAAACACTTAACCATTTTTGATGTCGTAGCAATACCATTATCCTCATCCATGGTGTTAACCGACCCTTTTCCTTTGCACTTACTTGCTTTGTGTCCTTCTTTTCCACACCCAAAGCATCTTCCAGTTCCCTTGAAACATTCTCCTTGATGCCTTTTCCCACATGATTTACATAGGGGAAATTGAACTTTCTTTCCTCTATGATCATCATGGAACTCCATCTTTCTCTTATTAGTCGAGTCAGGAAACTTACCAAATTTTACTTTATTGATCATGTTGTGAGATTGCTGATTCGGCATAATAATGATGTTTGGAATTCCAAATCCCATTTCATTTGGTTGCTCATAAAGAATATCATTCCATTGTCCATCATATCCTCCATTATCGTGAATCATCTTGTTTCCAGCCATATTCTAAAACCCAAAAAAGAATAGTGTGAGAGGCAAAAATCATAATAAAGGGGGAGTAACTTAAATATCTATCATCTTTGGTTTAATCTAATATCGTTACCATAGTTCTAGAACTATATCCTATACGTATACTTATCCTTAGGGACATCCCTAGACATACCGTAGAAATATCTCTAGGGATCTTACTAACGTTTTCGCGTCCTAGTTTCCAAAGGTTGACTAAACCTTTCCTCTGATACCAACTGTAGAGACCCTAAGTCTGACTTACATTGACATTACATTACATTTGCGGAATACTTAGTACATAACAAAAACACACACACAAGGACCGTAATAGTTTAGTGTCTTTGGAAACTCAGAACGTAATCTTCTAATCCTGGTGAAAGATCTTCAAAATCTCCCATAAAGATCTTCCTTTTTTTTTACCTAAAACCTTTCTTTATATCCTGGGGAAAAGAAAACATAAATGGGTGAGCTCAAATGCTCAGTAAGGGTAAACAAAAGAAATATCAATCACATAATTTTCATAAGAACATAACATTTTTGGAAATCTTAACCTGCAAAAGAGAGCATAATTTCATAACATGGGATAAATCATAGTAGTGAAAATGAAACCATAACTTAAAACATTACTCATTGTGGCATACACACATAATCATAGAGAATCATTTCTTGTTAGTCAAGACTCATTGCCAAGACTATCTTAGTGGACAAAGTCCCTTTCTGAATCGAGTAATCCTCGTTTCAGTCCTGTTTCACTGAACCGGTATAACCTACCATTCCAGCCATGTCTATCTCATGAGATATGAAATCTTTACCCAATGTATTGGAGGGAGATATAGGTCCCACCCATCTCTTAATGAATCCTTTCTTATGTGTGCCACAAAATCATAAATCATACATCATTGCATAACCCATGTAATAAAAATGGGATTCTTAAACAACATGACATCATAAAACCATTCATATAAGATAAAGGAATTCATAAACATAATTCCATCACAACATAGTCAAATCAATGTAAAAATATGGATAGAAACAGAACCCTTTATTATCTTATATGGAAAATAATTTTGATAAAACACTTGAATTGAATTCTTGAGGAAAATATCCTTTCTTCTTCAAAATCAATTTCTTTTCTCAAAACATCATGAAATTTTAAAAGAAAGAGATTTTATTGAAAATAGTCATGAAATCTTTTAGAGGAAGCTTCATGAAAATAAGGCTTTATAAAACAGTATAAATCCGTTCGTTCCGTATAAGTTAAAAAAAACATTCTTCGTACTTTTGTCGGAAAAGTCAAAAAGTACCTCGTACGAAAAACGAAAAAAGATTCCTTTCATATCCTTTACTAAAAACTCATAGAAGGGTAAAATTGGATTTAAACAATTGTAGGTGGATGGAAATAATATTACATATTGAGGGAACATGGATGTGGATGATAAAATACACCCCAGTAAATACTTACGAATAAACAATCTCGGATAAAAATGAGATTGTGATATTTCCCTTACCTTAGGTCCGACTTGCTTTGTAAGTGTCCGAACCTCCTGTATAATGATTTAAATCATGTTATTGACTTATTACAGAATCATATTCATTGTTATGATATCATATATGGTTCACTTATGACATTATATTACCCGTTCTTTTGTAAATTCCATGTTAAAGAAGCGTTTTGGGTAAAATCGTTTCATTTATCGTAGGTGTTTTGACTTGTTGTTCTTGACATCATTATTTCTTATATCATGATTTACTTACTTCCAGAATATAAAATATGATTTATATATCATATATATTCAGTATATATATATATATAATAGGTAGATAAATAAAATGAAAAACACCGTTCATGGAGACGGTAGTCCGTACGTACGCATGAACGCTGTTTTCCTTTCCTTATTGTCTTGAAATGGAAGTAAGTAGATGACATACATATGTATATATATACATAAATCCAGTAGCTTTATAATGTCATATATTTCATTATTATTTCTTATATATACATTATAATCATTCTTAAATGGTTAACATGGAGAATGAATCTCATCGCGTCGTGGAGACGGTATTCCGTATGTACGCACGAGCGATGATATCATTTCTATAAATATTGAATTGAATTGGAGTGGATTATACAATATATCAGAATCAATATGATGTTGTAATAACTATGTATAGTTATTCTTTACACCATTATACCCATCCATGTAAGGTGGTGGTGGAAAATAGATTACACCACGGCGTGGAGACGGTATTCCGTACGTACGCACGCGCGGTGATTTCTTTTTCCGTAGGATGGATAGATGGTGAAATAGGGTTGTTTCATACTTATAATAACATATCAGTATATGAGTGATACTGATGTTATTACTTCATAATGAAACAACCTAAGAAGAAGAAGTGGAAGAAGAAATAAAGATGAAAGAATTGGTAACGGTAATTACCTCTTCTTTGAAGTGCCTCTTTGAGACCTCCTCTTAGGGCACTAAAATTGGTCTTTGAGGAAGACCAGAACCTATAGGATGTTTCTAGGGAAGTGGAGAGGAGAAATTTGCAGGGGTTGGCCGAGCTTGAGTGCTCAAATTGGTGTGAGGAGGAGGGGGAGGAGGTGTCCTTTTATAGGGGAGGAGAGGGGCACCTTAGGAATATCTCAAAATATTATTTTATATTAAAGTCAAAATCAGTTTATAATGGTTCCAAAGGGTCTTATTTCGAAGCTAAAGTGGGGATGGGTCGAAATCCTATCAACCAATAGGATTTATACAAGTTTAGTTTATTAGTTTAACCTTATCAATTAGATTTAACTCTAAGTTAAATAATTTAACTTTTACCGTGTCTTTTTGTTTTCTTTCACTATATGGTTAATACACTTACTATAACATGCCAAACGAACCCCAAATTGTATATTATAAATAAATATATCCTTAGCTAAGTCATTTGGCCGAACCATAGATTTTTAGGAATAAAATAACAATTAATAATATAATATTTGATTTAAAAACTATTTTGTGTCAATTTTGACACTATTTGATATATGATTTTTGTGAAAGTCATAACAGAATTATATGTTCGAACCAAGTTGATTAAATAAACACTAATATATCATAGTAACCTAGAAAATTAGTTTAATTCATAAAAAGTCTCAAATTACATTTATTTGGGTGTTTATAACATCAATTATGTCAATATTTCATTAACAAGATAATTACTGCATCATCTTTGTGTCATAAATAAATTAAATTATTTGATGTCTAAAAATTACAAATAAAATACCATCATGTAGTAAATCTTTTTATCTTTCTAGTGAATATTTACAATCGAATTTATCTTATGTATAACCCCATATTAGAAATGATTTACTTATTAAACTTTGATTTTAACTATTTTAACCCTTCTTTAAATAAATTAATAATAAATGTCCTAATCTAATCCAAGTGGGCCTAAATGGTCATATTTTATTCCTAAGTTTGTTTTTGGTCGAATTACACTTGTCCAATAGAATTAGGACATGTGTTAGGGTAATATTAATATCATATTTACCCTTAGTTACCCTATTTACTATTAACCGTGGTAAAAAAAAGTAAAAAGTTACTATTCACCAAAAAATTATTTTCATCTCATTGAACCACATTTTAGTCCTTGATATTAACCGTGTCTCTCGGATTTTCGAAATTCCATTCACAGAAGCGGTAAAATTAAGTTTTATGCAAAATTCAGTTTTTAACCTACCACTTAGTAGTTTCACTATTCATCAAAAATTGATGTTTTTCAGAACAATGCCAAAATTTCATCCTAAGCTATATTTCATATTCCGAATTCAAAAATGAAGTCTATTTTACCAAATTCATATCATAGAAGTTGCATTAATTAATTTTATAATTAAATCCCGCTGTTAAAACAAGGAGCGTGTTTTTAAGAAACAATATCTATCAAAAGATTGACACTTGTTTATGTCTAGTTTAAATGTGAAATTATATCCAATGACCAAAATTGTATTAAATTGTAAAAATATATTCTAAATATACTTTAAAACCACTCAAATTAATAATTTATCAATATTAATTATTTCGATTGAAAAAGTTTTTTTTAACTAAAATTTAGTAATTTTCACTATTCATCAAAATATGAAAGTTATCCGAAAATCACCAAAATTTCACCTTAGGCTAAATTTGATACTCCGAATCCAAAAATAAAGTCCATTTTGAGAGCTAAAATTTCTAAAATTTTAAAAGGTGGTTATTACTATTCATAACTGCTAGTTATAATAATATTTTAATAGCATATCGTTGTTTAGTGAAACTCGGTATTGCGTACTACACACGCTATCGAGGAAGGTCGCGATTGCGTGTAATGCAAGGCAAGTCAAGGATGTGTGTTGTGCAAGCTCCTTTTGGTGTAGCGTATAAGACAAGACATTAGTAAAATAAAAAAGAATATTTTTCATAAAATCTCGGGCTGTTACACACGGTTTTAGGTCGCATCTCAAGGACGCGTCTCGGTGGGGAAAGTGCCCCTCATACTTGAGAGTTCTAGGTGAAGTCAAACCACACCTCGTCACTTTCACACAGTCGAGAGGTCTGCTCAAAGTCAAATCTATCACATCACTGACCCGTACAAACGAGGGTCCCGCTCTGGTAGTCACGGAGTGAAGCCACAGACTAGCCTAGTAGAAAGGACTGAGTCTGAAATGTCAACGGGTGACCCACTGCCCAACCCTGCTAGAGGGTAGACCCGGAACAAGTCGACATACGACTCACTGCCCAGCCCTGTTAGAGGGTAGACCCGGAACAAGTCAACAGGTGACCCACTGCCCAGCCCTGCTGAAGGGCAGACCCAGAACAAGATGACAGACGACCCACTGCCCAGCTCTGCTAGAGGGTAGACCCTCAAGATTCATTGGGTGAGCCACTGCCCAGTCTCTGCTGGAGGGTAAACCCTAGAAGTCAGTGAGCAACCCACTGCCCAGTCTCTACTGGAGGGTAAACCCGAAGAAGTCGAGGATCAACCCACTGCCCAGTCTCTACTGGAGGGTAAACCTAGAACTGCTCTAGCCATCCCTACTGGATGGTACAACACTGGTAAATAGAACTTGGAGTGGGTATCGTGCAACCACCCAACTCCAGCACAAAACCAAGGGAAACTACTCAACCCTGTTGGTCTAAACCATCGTGAACCAGAGGACCCTCTATGTCATGAGAGGTCAAAGGTACACAAAGCAGAACACGACACACACATGGGGCCCACACGGCATGTGGCCCCAAGTCAACCCCAACCAAGCGCACAAACATTCTCAGGTACCAACATTCACATGTACCTCCCAGTGGTCCCGTATACTCCCAGAGTATACCACGTCTCCATCCAAAAGGCTAACGTGCACACGACACCCAACGTCAATGCGAAGGTGTAATGTAACAACTCTAACCTTCCACCTCAATGGCTAAGGCACAACCAACCACATATCTTCAAGCATTTACATCACTCACATGGGAGTGCATGCGATCACACGCCATGGGTCCGCTACAAAAACAGTAGGACGAACCACCACCGGAGCACCTTACTTGCTTCCACATTTAATAAGATCGCGTAAGAGGATCCTCTCACCTGAAAAGATTATACCATTGTAATCCTCGTGAAAAAATACGTGAGATAAAATACTTACTCACCTCCAATGGATATCCGACAGAAAAGTCACCAACACCGCCTTACGCCCGAACGACGTTCCGTGATACCGAGCCTCGGTCCCAAAAACAGTCGGGCGCATTGCACTATTGCGATCCCCTCAGGAAAACACATCAAAAGGACTGCTCACTTGAGTGAAAGAGATATCCGGAGAAAAAGATGTATTCCGGTGCACCGCACAGGAGCGGTGCTTCATGGGATCCACATCCCAGTCCCAAAACACAATGAACAGATTTCACCATTGTGATCCTCTCAAAAAAGTACACAAGTTTCACTAATCATTTGTCCGAAAAAGACACCTGATGATAAAGCTGGAAATCACCACCAACTCCCAAAACGGCCCTCGCAGAGCCCGCACCAGCGTGCAGAATTAGAGCAGGCAGATTGAACCATTATAATTCCCTCGGAAAAATACCCAAAAACGACTACTCGTACGCCTCGAACGGACGTCCGATGAAAAAGTTACAAAACACTGCTCACAGCCTAAAAGATGGGTCGTGGGGCCCATGCATCAACTCCGATTCCAATGCCCAAAACCACACTGGAAAACTCCAGCTCGACACCAGGGTCGTAACGCCTCTGACGGCACTCAAAACGGACGTCGGACGCATCTGCGCCGTCCAAAACAAGATCCCCCTGAAAAACGTCAATTCACTTAAAGATGCATCGCGCCTCCGAGGCCCCTCGTTTCGGGAATTAAAAATTCCCAAAACCATATCAAAATTATTGTATTAACTCAAGGAATGCATCGTCATAGACGGCCCAAGAATCTAACACTCGAGCTGCCTTTTAGAGGCGATTTAAATTTTATCGAACCGAAAGGGGGTGGGCCGGGCCGGTTCAGCCGGCCCACCCACTGCCTGAACTGGGCCGCGGTTCACTACGTGGGCCGGCCCACATTGCCCAGACTGGCTGATCCGGTCCGGCTGTTTCCCCACGGGACCCGCGAAGTGCGGGTCCCTTGTCTGTTGTCCGGGGTCACGAAGACCCCGGGTCTTCGTCCCGCGACGACCGGCCAAAGCCGGTCCTCCTCCTCCCCCATGCTCCATGAAACTTACACCCCTCCTAGGATAAACGACATGTTCCGGACTCAACGGTGCCCTCAGTTTTCCAATCCGAGCTGCCATTTAAGAGGTACTTGAGTTAATCCATTAAACTAATAAATTAAATAATTTATTTATTCGTTTAACGTTCTGGTACCAGGCG
This sequence comes from Viscum album, assembly GCA_963277665.1. NCBI lineage: Eukaryota > Viridiplantae > Streptophyta > Magnoliopsida > Santalales > Viscaceae > Viscum > Viscum album. The sequence continues at coordinate 254,901,290 of OY728156.1, read as the reverse complement.
AGGGGTCCAAACGTCCCACACCGACATGTTTTATGTCATTCCTAAGGTAAACACCCCATTTAGGACCCATCCGTAGACTCCGATCTCTACTCTGAAGCACCGTTTAGGAGTTATCCCATTTATTTGGCGTTTCCAGTGTAAATGCACTGAAAATTTAATTTCGGCCACTCCGGGGCTCGGAATCGCACGCCGTCTGAGGGCGCTGCTTTGGAATAATATCAAGAATGTTCCAAAGTCTTTTGTAGCAAAAACCGGGTTCTTACAAAGAATTCCCTTACCTCAGGCTTGTCTTACTTAAAACTTGTTTAAACTTCCTATATAATGGTTAAAAGAGTGTTATTAGTATTTTAATGAAATATGTTCATATTTATAACTTCTTATATGATCATTTCATAACCTCATTTCACCCCTTAATTGTTAGAATTTTGTTCCTTGCACTGTTTTGGGTGAGTTCCTTACATGATTTCCATGATCAGTTCATGATGGATGTTCTTTTTGATTGGAAGTGAAACTCCAGAATTGGAATGGAAATGTATTTACATATATCTGGTACCATAATTTATACCATTTATCTTTTTGATGTTTTATATGAGGATGATTCATAAGTTAAAACATTAATGATATTCGTTTAGATCATTTTAGTGGTTCTTTGTTAATAACAACCTCATTTTGTCTTATAAATTAAAACCATGAGTACAAAAGAATTAGATAACTATGGATGAGACATAATACATATATTATAACCTGGTTCAACCATAGAAATGGTTTCATGACTAGACTTGAAAGAGTTAATGAAAATTGAAATCACATCGTCCACGATGTTGGTAATTAAACACATCATGGACAATGTTTTTATTCCTTGAATAAGTGGGAGAGGAGAATAAGATGATGATGAATTTTCCATGAACATGAGAAAATACAGAATATACATGATTTTTGGAGCTTTCATACCTCTTGGGTAATAGGTGATGAGGAAAGAATAATAAAATAAAGGAACTCAAAATAAAAGAATAATTGAAAAATCCCTTACAAAAATTCAACTGCCTAACAACTATGCAACTTGGTTTTAGAAAATATTAAAAAGAGAGGGGACAAGGGTCACCCATCCAGAAATGAATCATAATACAGAATAGATCAAGAATAAGAATGAAATAAGAACATTGTATGTAAATTTGAAAGTTATACTACATTAAAGAGAACTTGAATGGAAAAAGAAAGAAATTGAGAATTTTCTTACCTTGTAGAGTAACTCTTAGAACTTGAAGGTTGGGACCTTGGGGGCTTTAGGAAACCTTGAGAGGGATAATAGGGAGGTAAAGAGGCCAGATATTTGTTTATGAGTAATTTTAAATGATGTTAATGAAGGAATGGGTTGGTATTTATAGCAAAATTGAGGGATTATCTTAATAATTTCCAAGGGACACCTCATTAGTGGTATTTGCAAAACCATGGGCTTGCCCATGGTATTTTCCCATGGTATAATCCACTTGGACACATCATAACTTATTTTACTGTACACAAGTAGACCATATTTATTACTTCATTATTACATTATTAATGATGTCATTAACACACCAAAACTCAAAGCTGTATTTTTTACTATTCACCAAAAAATCAACTATTTCAGAAAAATCCCCAAAATTCACCCTAACCATTTATCGATGTGTAGAATTGAAAAATGAAGTCCATTTTTTAAAAATAATTTTCTAATTATTTTTAATTTATTTTTTAAATAAAATCATACTTAATTCAAAAAAAATTATTTAAAAACTATAACTGCTTTTATATCACATTGAAAAATTAATCAAGATGTCATTATCTTAAAGTCTTAAGAAAATAAAATAATAATACAATTTACTATTCATTAGGGTCATAAACTATTAATATTACTATTCATAAGGGTATGCTACTATTCACAAAAAAAAAGTAGATTTCAATAGAATATAAATAACATTCTGAACACAATTGTAGATGATCATTTTTCAAAATTCAAAACATAGAAGCAGTAAAATTGTGTTTAAAGGATACTTATAAATATCTACTTTAAAAAAATCAAGCATTTATTTTTAGAAAATCTTGGGGTGTTACAATGTTCTTATTTCCATTTTATTACATCCCTCTACTATATTATGAGTATTTTATGAATGGGTGACTCTTGTACCCTCTCTTTTTAATATTTTCTAAAACCATGTTGCATGGTCGTTATACAACAGAATTTTCCTCTCAAAATCTCTCTCTTTTTCTCAAGAAATTCTTTTATTTTATTTATGTGAATACCCAAACCTATTTAATTTCTAGGGGTATTCATCAAGACATAAAAATGATTTATTTGATTCTGGAATTGACATTCATAAAACCCTCATTCCCTTTCCATGGGTTATAAATGACATAATGATCATGTTTTATAGCATTTTTTAAAACGCCATGATTTTGATATGAAACTCATTTCTTTTATTCTCTTTGGGTTATTTATAAAATGTTTTATTATGATCTATGTGGCTCACATGAATATAAAGACATATCAAGGGTGTGCCCTGATAGCATTCCAATGCATTGTGTAAAGAAATTAATCTCTAAAGATGACAAGTTTTATGATACCTTGGTGAATAACCATGGTAATTTTTATGACACCTTGGGGATGGAACTTGGTGATATTCTTATGAATGTATAAATTAAATGTTGTAGCCACTTTTGAAATTTATGATTCATGTTATTTTTATTTTGATATTTCATATAATTTGTAATTCTAACTCAAACTGACAGAATTAATTAAACCCTTATAAAATAAGTCTGAAAATAAATCCCTTACAAAATCTTAAAATTGAAACTTGAAAATAAATAAAGGATGAATTATAAAATAAATTTTAAAATATGATTATATACATAAAACACATATCATTTTAAATAAATGATCTCATACTAAAGATCAAGATTTCCTTAAAACTTTAGTAGTATATTCCTTTACACCAAAACAGATTTAAAAATAATTTTGATAATGTAAATATAAACTTGAAAGATTTAATTGAAGAAATCCCTTACAAAAATCATGGAAAATGCCCCCTTAAAATTTCTTCTTCCTATTTAAATTGAAATATCCCTCATAAAAACTCCCATAAGTGTAAAATAGAAAATACTGAAACTACTCTCAACGAAAAATTGTGAAACTACTCTCGATGACTCCCCCTTTCCATCCCTCTGCAACAGGCACTGCTTATATAGCTATTTCAAAATAATGCTGATAAAGTAAAAAATATTTATCATACTTATCATATCCCAAATACAGTCATAGAATAAACTGTTTAGAAATTGACAAACCGGACTAAATTCAAAGAATGCAAAGTAGTTCAATTAATAAAACTTGTCTTTTTTTTATGTACTAGAAAAAAATACCAAAATGAATGCAACTGATAACAACTTGATTGTAGTAGATATGAAGTTTTAAACAGACTGATTATAGGACCACTGATTCGATTTCAATTGTCAAAATATCTTCAAGACGCATCAGACCAGAGCCACACACATATCAATCCAAAACAAAGTTGTTGACAAAAAAAATACGAGTATCAACATTCGATCTTAAGCACCACAAAAACCAAAAAATAAAAACTGAGTGATATCCAGTAAAAAGATAAATCGAATCTAGAATGAGATTCGGTTGTACAAAAAATTAATAAATAAAACCTACTTGTGATACGGGATAGATTTCCAAATCCATGGGTCATTTTCTCCAAAATCTTGTTCGGATCCTCTACACATCGCATATTTGGACTCGGAACTATCTACTACGTGCTCACCCTAAATGATTCAAACCCTCAGCTAGACTCTATCTCAGTGCTCGCCTTCCTCCTATGCTAGCACTGGTCTCATCCTGTAACTCCACCTCACCTCTCAAAAATAAACGAACCAACCCTGAACTCTATTACTGAAGACGAAGATGATCTCAACCTCACTCGACCTGATCCACTCCTCGTTGTTGAAAGTCGAAGTCTCCCAAGACCTGAATCGAAGAAACCCTCATGATGCCTCTTGATTTCACGAACCTCTGAAACCTGAAAAAAAAACCTTCATTTTTTTTTAAATTTGATTTATCATATTTTTTTTAAACTAATCATTTATTATTATTTTTATCATCTTATATATATAAAATCATTTATAATTCTATTATATAATATTTTCAAGTTAAATTTAAAATGTAAACTATTTTCTATGAATCATAAGTTTGTTTTTAAGGAATTATATATATATATATATATTAAAATAAAATCACATATATATATTTTTATAGTTATCTTAATATCATCTACATTAATGAAGTTACCTTGTAATTAATCTTATATAATAATTACTTTTACATGTTTTAAACATAACTTTATCAATAGATATAAAATATTAATAATACATTTTTTTACTTATATTAGATTAAGATAACACTACTTAAAATATTTGATATTTTTAATATTACCACATATAATACTTTAAAATAATAATTTTAAATTTCATCTATAATCTCAATATCTAATTAAAATAAAATTATAATTTTATAATAGTATTAGTTTTATACTATATTCATAATTTTATATAATTCAAAACTAATATACATACATACATACAAATATATATATATATATATATATATATCATATTTTGAAAAAAAAAAAATTAAATATTTTCATATATTAATACAATTATCATTTAAAATATTCTATTAAATAAATTTTTTGATAAAAATAAATTATATTTAATAAAAATAGTTATTTTTAAATATTCTTTAAACAAAGTAAAATTATATTTTATTTTAAAATAAATTTGAAAAGTATACTTATAATTAAATAAAACAATTAATTTTAATTATTATTTTAAAGAAAATCGTCTTAAAAAATGTTTAAATTATAAATAAATACATTTAATACAACATTTTCATAATAAAACTAGGTTTAGAATTTATGGTCTATTACATTATTCACGACCTGAAAAATCTACTTCTTTTATTTATGGATCTCTTTCCTCTCAATAACTTTTTATTATGTTTTATAATATAAGCACATAGAGTTAATTAATTTCATGAGAAAATCACACATCATGCATAAATTTGGATTAGTTAAACTATGAAAATAATGTGATATACACATTTAAGAATAGTTTTGCTTAATAAAATATATGTTCAACTGAAGAAAATTTGATAAATAGACTTTTTGGACCCAAATTTTACTTTTCAGAAATGATATAATTATTATAATAAATTAAAGTATTGTGAATAATGATTGTTTTAATGAAATAGTGTGATTAAAACACCCTCTTTTAAATGTAAATGATAAAATAATTTTATTTTTTTAAATGTGAGAAATTTCACTATGCAATTTACTTTTCATATTCCATCCACTATTATTTTTAACAACGAAATATTTTTATACATAAAAAGTTAAATTTCTCATACTTAGAGAATAATTATGGTAATATAAACTTCATTTTTGAATTTTAAATGTCAAAATTAATCTTGGCTGAATTTTTAGAATTTTTCTAAGAAGTTTCAATTTTTTAGTATTTTATGAATAGTGTTTTTTTTTAAGAATAGTGTTTTTTGATGAATAGTAAAGAAATATTTTTTTATTATATAACATTTTCTGTGAAATGATTTTCAAAAATCGGACATACATGGTTGTAATCAAGGTGAAAATGTGGTTTAATAAGATCAAAATAAATTTTTAGTGAAAAGTAACTTTACCCTTTGAAATAATATTTTTACCCTAAAAAAGTTATATAATAAAAAAATATTTTTTTTACTATTCATCAAAAACACTATTCATCAAATACTAAAAAAATGAAACTTCTTAGAAAACTTCTAAAAATTCATCCTTAGTTAATTTTGACATTTGAAATTCAAAAATGAAGATTATATTACCATAATAATTCTATAAGTATGTGAAATTTAACTTTTTATGTATAAAAATCTTTAGTTATTAAAAATAATAGCAGGAAGAAAATGCATAGTTAAATTGCATTGTGAAATTTCTAACACTTAAAATAATAAAATTATTTTATCATTTACATTTAAAAGGGGGTGTTTTAATCATGTTATTTCATTAAAACAATCATTATTCATAATACCTTAATTGATTATAATAATTATATCTTATTTGAAAAGTATAATTTGGGTACGAAAAGTCTATTTATCAAATTTTCCTCATTTGAACATGTATTTTATTAAGAAAAACTATTCTTAAATGTGTATATCACATTATTTTTCAAAGTTTTACTAATCCAAATTTATGCATGATATATGATGTTCTCATGAAATTAAGTCACTCTATGTGATTCTATTCTAAAACATAATAAAAAGTTATTGGGAGGAAAGAGAACCATAAAAAAAAGTACATTTTTTCAGGTCATTATAGTTACAAAAGAAGTTAGAGGTTGTGAATAACGAAATGTTTCCTGAGTTCAATATTGATAAAAAATGTGTACTAAAATTTCATACAAGACTATGTGTTCCATCTATTCTAGAAATAAAGAAAGAACTGGTGGATGAAGCTCAAAGTTCTACATTCTCTATACATCCTGGAAGCACTAAAATTTATAGGGACCTTCATGATCATTATTGGTGGGATAACATGAAAAGAGAGATTGTTGACTACACTACAAGATTCTTGGTGTGTCAACAGGTAAAGGCAAAGCAACAACTTTCTAAATGGGTATTGCAACCACTACTCATACCAACATGGAAGTGGAATAATATCACTATGGATTTTGTCACTGGTCTCCCAAAAACATCTAAAGGAAACAATATGATAGGTGTGTTATGTTATATTGTACAAAATAAAACCATATCTATTTAAGAATGAAGTTAATATAAAAGGAAATGGGGCCATCTAGATTAGACTGTTATATGATCGTTGGTCAATTATGAACATTGGTCAATATGATCATTGAAAACTATACTCTTGGTAATAATTTTAATGTTATAATTAGTTCTTATAAATAGAAATGACAAAGGATGATTAATGCAGAAAGGAGAAGCAATGACCTCAACCAGTAGAGTCGTGTCGTAAGAAGCTCATTTGTCAAAACTTGGTAGGGAGGTATCATCACTCGGGTTTTCCTTGACCAAGCTCAATTAAATCTTCAATAAGTAAAACTTGGACAAAATTTCCTACAGGAGTAGTTCAAGTTAGTGGAAATTACCAATCAGACAATGTTAGCTGAGTCACTCCATGAATCTATCACTATTGCACACCTTACCCTTAGGTCATATGCAGGTGTTATAAGGGGTAATGTGTCCAGTCCATAGTTAATTAAAATGTAATTCCATTGTATAAATAAAATTTATATTCCATCAATTTCGTTTTAATAATAGTTTTTCTTAAATATGAAAATTTGATAAATTAACTTTTCAGACCCAAATTGCACGTTTTAGAAAAGATATAAATTTTTATAATAAACTAAGGTACTATGAATAATAATTATTTTAATGAAATATTATGATAAAAACGCATTTATTTAAATATAAATGATAAATAATTTTATTATGACCTTGAGAATTTTTAAGTGTCGTAAATTTTACTATACATATTCAACTAGCTATTTTTTTAATAAATAAGGATTTTTTTAGTTAAAAGTTAAAATTCTCAAATTTTGATAATTATTATGACCAAATAAATATAATTTTTTAAATAAACATGTCAAATTTAGCTTAGGTTGAATTTATGAGGATTTTCTAAAATGTTTTATTTTTTCGTGAATAGTAAAAATACAATTTTGGGTTTTCTGTATGTTTAATGGCTTCATAATTATGTCATAATGATATAGTAATTAGTTAACCACAATCTAAGACTTGAAATGTGTTATTTATTAATATAAAGTATTTAAATAGATTTTAATCTCTTTTCAAACCTTTAAGTTACTTTCCAAAGTCTAAAATGGAAACTTTAATATTAAAAATCTTATTTTGTGAAAACTTTGTTTTTCCTTGCCAAAAGAAGTAATATAATATGTTGTTCGATTATTGTGGACTAAAATACCTTAAAATATGTCCCAAATATCCAAATCTATGGCAAAAATCCATGGGATATCCCATGGTTTTTCATTTTTCATAACCAAGATTTCAAAGGCCTGTATTTGGAAAATTATTAAACAAATCATCCATTTTTGCTATAAATACCCTCCCATTTCTCCATTTTCTTTCACTCACAGTACATCACCCATGAATATATGGTATTTTTACCTCCCAATTAGTCCCCCAAGGTGTCCTAAAGCCCCCCAAATCTCAATCCTCTTGTTTTAGAAGTAAATCTTCAAGGTAAAGTAATTATCCTTCTTTTCTCTTCGATTCAAGAAACTCTTTTCATATATGTATTCTAAATGCTATGGTTAATCTACTCAATTAACCTTCTATCCATACTATTACTGTCAAATTATGCCTTATTAATGTTATACCCTTTTCCCCTTTTATTTTACCCGTTTTCAAAACCACGTTTTATACTCATTTGCCGAATTTACTTTTCAAAATTTCCCTCCTCTCCTCAAGAAATTCTCTTTTAATTTATTTTTGTGAATACCCAAGTCTCTATATTTTCCAAGGGTATTCAACTAAATATCAAAATTATTTATTTGATTCTGGGATTAACATACATGAAACACACATTCCCTTTTCCTAGGAAGAAAATAACTTAATGATCATGTTTTTAAGAACTTTTGAAATTCCATGATTTTGATATGAAACCTGATTCTTTTATTCTCCACAGGTTATTTATAAAATGTTTGATTATGATCTATTTGGCTCATATGAAACTAGTACATATTAAGGGTGCACCCTGATAGCACTTCAATGCATTAGCTAAAAATTTTATTCTCTAGAGATGACATGTTTTACAATACCTTGGTGAATAACATTGGTAATTTTCATTTATGACAAATTGGTGATTAACCTTGGTGATATTCTTATGAATATCTAAATTAAATATTCTACACATTTCCATGTTATGACTCGTGTTCTTTTTATTATGATATGAATCTTTTTTCATTGTTCATTCCACAATGATATTCCTCACGAATATATGTAAATTGTTTCCCTTATTGGGTCATATGATCACCCCTTTCCTTTGATGTATGTACTCAGGTTATGAGATTCAGTAAATGTATTTAGGATGAACCTATGAAGAAGTATTTCAAGAGGATAGAAGAATGTTTTATGTTTTCATGTATTATGTTCCAAATTTCCAAGAAAGTAAACTTTAAAAGAACCTTTATTTTTTATTATGTAATGAAAAATTTACGTAATAAAAAGGTGGGATGTCATAGCGATGGTGGTTGAATCGCAGTACACGGCGGGACAACACCCCGGTGAACAACAGGAGGGATCGGGCCTGGCGGCTATAAGGCACAACGGAGGGTCTCGGCCGGAGGGGTCTATCACGAAGGAGTCGGGGTCAGCGACTGGGGCGTGGGTTGCTCAAAAGAGGGCGGCCAAGGGCAGCAGGCGGTCTTTCAGGGAAGATCCGCAGAGGCCGACAAACAAGGGGACAAAGGGGGGATTAGTTTTTTTTAAAACAAATTAAGATTTTGACTAAAAATTTCCACACCCAATAATTTTCCCACTGGTATCTTAGTCCAGCCCACCAACATTCAAAAATATACAGCCTATTGAATAGAATATAGAAAAAATTAATAATAATTATTGTTTAAAATTTATTATTAAAAATCACACTGGTGGAAAAATATTTGGTAGTTGTAATCACTATTTTGACGACCAGAATCCCATCGATGATCAGATTCACCGAAAAAAACTTCGGGTTATGATAACATATATATTAAAATTATATTCTTTTCATAATTAACCAGTAAAAATTGTTATCAAACCACATTAAAAAAATTGGATGGTTGTAGACTGACCATCCAATGTCGGATTGAAACACTGTTTGCGGTGTTGAGACCAGAATGACACCCTATTCAAAATTTAATTCAAATTTAAATTTTTCTTGACTTAAAATATTCACATGTCCCTCTGATACCAGTTGAATGTACCGGGGTGCACAACGGAATTCTGTGGGCTAGAGATTTAATATTTTTCACCAATGATCGACTTAACAATGTCATCATCAGTGATACACTACCCCGTTATAAGCCCAAGGATCACTCATAAGAAAAATAATCACAAAAACTTAAACCATAAATACCTGGTTCAAAACAAAGCCACACTCGACATCTACTTGTCATCGACAATCACTGCACAAAGAATCTAAATTCGAATTCATCTAGATCATCTACATGTGCTTTAAAAATCTGTAAGAGCATCGATCGTTGAATTCTAGGTGCTAGCGCAGAGATCTGACGATGCCTTTGATATTCCAACGATCACTGTATTAACGTACCTTCGATGCATGAGGGATAGCTCGATTTGATCACTTAGATCCATAGTTTATCTATCTAGAAAGTGGGATAATAGAGAGAATATCTCAAGAGCTTTCCATGAATAGTTTTTGCGAGAGTCTCTTCTCACTCTATTTATAATGTGTTATGAAATTACCTGGAAATGGATCCCCAATCCCATAATATTTAACACTATATAAATGATATATTATGACTCTTGTATTGAGTTATAAATATCATTTATATTTTTATCATTTTCTTATAATATAATAAATGTATTATGTGATAAAACCTAATCCATTAACTCGACTTGTCATTCTCACAAATATTAAATAAACCTTGAATATTTTAAATTAATATCTGTTCATATAATTTTTTCCATGTATTTACTTTAAAACTTGTAAATACATATAATAAATAAATTCAATGACAATTATTCTTAACTTCAATAATATAAATTTATTTATTCCTTTAGTGGTCATACATTCTTGGAGAAATCTCATACCCCAGTGTTAGGTCCCACCATGTCTTATATACATATTCACCTAAATAGAGAAGATTCTTGAATACGCTATTGTGTGTGACCCTTTAGGCCCTTATCTTGATAGCAGTGAATAGTATTCAAAGAACAAAAGTGGATTTGAGAAACCTATAAAAGTCACTAAAGAGATTAGGAGTAGTCATAGAAATGAAAACCAACCTACGATACGCATCATGTAATATAATCTATGTCTAGAGATATCTCATAAAGCATAACACACACGCATGTCATTGTCTTTTCTTACTTTATTATTTGTTGATCTAACTGGACATATTTACCTTGAACTACCATGGCCACTAATTTATCAATATACTATCATACTGATCAACCAGACTCAGGATATATTACTTCCTCAACTCGGAAGTGATAAATTCTTTCTTGATTATTCAACCATTTTCATGACACCAATGATGCACCCAACACAAGCTACCTCATCATGATTTCATTATCATGGTTTTTGTCTTGAATCAAAGTACGTGATCAAATTACATGATAATAATGATCTCAAGTCAGGAGACCAATACATATGTCTATAGAATGTTTGACATTCCCCAAAGGTTCGCTTGAATCTTATTTCTACCAAAGTTCTTGATGATAAAGGGTTTATCAGCACTTTTGGTGATTGTCAATGAAATATTTCCAAGGGCTCTTTGATTATGGCTCGAGGGAAGAAGCAGTCAGGTTTTTAATGGACTAGATATTTTATTTCTTGTGATACTGCTTGTGTTATTGAGTGTAGTATTTTGTTCAAGTTGTGGCATAAGAGGATCATTCACATTAGTGATAAAGGGATTGGTTGTTTGGATAAGATAAATCTTCTTCTAGATTTGAAAGAGTGTCAAATTGGACACATATGATCATTGCATGGCTAGAAAACATAGCAGAGTGAGTTTCAGCATTCATCCTTCACACAGGAAGTCATAAGTACTTGAATTATTACATTCTAAAATTTGTGGTCCTTTGAAATATAATACCTTTAGTGGTGGTCTTTATTTTGTGACATTTATTGATGACTACTCACAAAAGATATGGGATTATGTTTTGAATGCCAAAAGTCAGATGCTCAGTGTTTTTAAGAAATTTCATGTTTCTGCTGAGAGGGAATCATGCAAGAAATTAAAATGTATTTGCACTAAAAATGGGGGAGAGTATTGCGGTCTCTTTGAATAGTATTATAGGCAAGAAGGTATTCGACATTAGAAGATGTCGCCCAAGACACCTCAGTTGAATGGTGTAGCAGAGCGGATGAACAAGACTTTGTTGGAAAGAGTTCGTTGTTTTCCTTCAGAAGCAAAGTTTCCTGGACATTTTTGGGGTGAGGATTTACTTAATGATGTTTATATTATCAATTTATCATTTGTGATTTCTTTGCAGATAGAAACTCCTGACAAGTTTTGGTATGGCAAATCGATCAGGTATGATCACTTGCATGTTTTTGGTTGCAAGGATTTTGTTCATGTGCCTAGAGATGAGAGATCCAAGGTGGATGTTAAGACACTCTAGTGTATTTTTATTGGGTATAGACATGATGATTTTGGGTATAGGTTATATGATACTTATTTGAATAAACTTGTCTGAAGCTGTGATGCAGTGTTTGAGGAGGATCAGACTATTGCAGACATTGATAAGGGAGAAAAATATGCTTTGCCAACTTCTGATGGTTTTGTCAGTCTTGAGGCAGGTTCTGATTTACATTTACTTCATATTGTTGATTCTGATGATCATGTTGATGTACAGAATGATTCTCAAGGTGAACAGGTTGGATTTGATGTTTCTGATGCACCTTTTGTTTCGGATGATTTGGTTCCAGGGGTTATTAATGAACCCACAGTTCCACTATAGAGGTCATCTCGACATCGCACCATTTCTACTCGGTATTCAACGGATGAGTATGTGCTCCTCGATGAAAGGGGAGAACCACAATCATTTGATGAGGCAATGAAGAGTGAACAAGACATATGGGTTGCGACAATAAATGATGAGACGACATCATTGCATGACAACCATACTTTTGATCTGGTGAAGTTACCGATAGGGAAGAGAGATTTTCAAAATTGGTGGATTTATCAGATTAAGAATGAAGAATCCAGTTCTGTTCCATGATATAAGGAAAGATTAGTTGTTAAAATCTTCCATCAAAAGAAATGTTTTGATTTTTCTGAGATATTCTCACCTGTTGTAAATTTTTTTTCCCTTTGGTTCCTTGGTTTGGCTGCTAGTTTGGATCTGCAGATTGAGAAGATGGATGTTAAGACAGCTTTCCTCCATGGAAATTTAAGAGGAGGAGATTTATATGGAGCATCCATAGGGTTTTATTGAAATAGGTAAAGAAACTCATGTCTGCAGGTTGAAGAAGAGTTTGTATGGTTTGAAGCAAGCTCTGAGGAAGTGGTATAAGAAATTTGAATCTGTCATTTCTTGTCAGGGTTTCAGGAAGACATCTTCTGATCATTGTGTTTTTATTTAGAGATTTACTGATTATGATTTTATTATATCATTGCTTTATGTTGATGATATTTTCATTGTTGTCCATGATACTTCTAGAATTGACAGATTGAAGAAGGATCTTTGTCATTATTTTGCAATGAAAGACTTGGGGCCAGCACGAAAGATTCTTGGCCTGATGATCTTTCGTGACATAAAGGCCAAGAAATTGTAGTTATCTTAGGAGAGATACATTGAGAAGGTTCTTCAGAGATTTTCTATGGATAGAGGGAAAGTGGTTAGTAATTCTCTTGCTTTACATTTTAATCTCAATACCAGTCAGTCACCTTTTACTGATGAAGAGAAAGATGAGATGTAGCACATACCTTATTCATCTGTCGTTGGCTATTTAATGTATGAAATGGTATGTACTAGACCCGATATAGCTCATGCAGTTGGTGTGGTCAGTCATTTTCTATCAAATCCAGGCAAAGAGTATTGGAGAGCAGTGAAGTACACATTTTTATCTTCCTGGTACTCTTGATCTGAGATTGTGTTTTGGAAAAGGGGAACCTATGCTTTGTGCCTTTACAGATTCAGATATGGAATGAGATATTGATTCGAGGAAGTATACTTTAGGCTATTTGATCACTTTTGCAGGGGGAGATATATCTTGGAAGTCTAGATTGCAGAGATGTGTTGTTTTACCAACCATAGAGTCAGAGTTTATTGCAGCTACTGAGGCGTACAAAGAATTGTTGTGGATGAAAACTTTTATTTGAGAGCTCAGTTTAAATCAAGACAGGTATGTTTTATTTTGTGATAGTCAGAGTGCTATTTGTTTGAAAAGAATTTCACTTTTCATGGAAGGTCGAAATATATCGATGTTCGATATCATTGGATCTGAAACGCCCTTGATTCGAGACAGTTAGAGTTTGAGAAGATCCACACTAATGAAAACGGGTCAGACAAGTTGACCAAGAGTTTTCTTAGAGGAAAATTTGAGACGTGCTGACTGATTTCACGGTTGGTAGTGATCCACATTTGAGTCGGATGGGGGGTTTGTTGGGTGCCTTCCCTAATTGGTGCACCGTGCAATGCCTCCCCAATTGGAGAACCACATGATTTCTCTATTAATGAGGTGTTTTTAATGTAGGTCAAGACCGCATGAATTAATTCACACAATGACACATTGATGTAGGTAATTTGATGGATCTTGTGGGACTGGAAATGATTTTATGTTGAATGTCTAAATAATGCGTCTATTTTATATATTTATTTTCTTAATTTTTTTAAGAAATTAAAATTGTAGTTAAGTTCTAATTTGAAAACATACATAAAAATATGGATTCTAAAACAACATTTAATTTGTTCAATAATTGTATATATATATATATATTTATATATATAATGTGAAACACTGAAATAAATCAACGTTGCTGCCTTTTCGTATCACAACTCAACCTCACGCTCACTTTGTGTTTGACATGTATGTCGCTCTGGTGTACTAGCTACAGGAGCGTGTTCCTCCTCATATAGTGTCTTGACCTCAACAGAGGACACATACGACTATGGTGTTGATGTTGTTGTGCACTGCTCTGCTAATGCTAGCAGCTCAATATGTTGTGTTAAGGGTGCCTCCCTATATTACTGAGTAGAGGACCAAACAAAATCATATGTAGAGTCATGTTTCCATGATTGTGGAGGCGTTATAGGATCCCCCAAAGATAATGAAAATGGTATAGAGATATCAAATAAGTCGTCACATGAGGGAGTGTCGTATGGGGTCTGTAGAAGCTGTGATATTAGCCAGGCCCCACGTCATCGGAGGTCCAAAGATGTCGATCGTAGAATCCTCTGTCTAATGCACATGATTTTCTCATAGACGACCGATTCAACATTGGGTTACGCTGTATAAGGATAACATCAAAACTATGTTTGACGATGTAAAATTGATTAAAAATGTTGGGTTGATAAATTGTATGTTAAAAATTAAAATGTAGGGTTCTTCATAAAAGTTAGGTTTCCCATCCTATTGCTTAGTCCAAACGTATTGTTCCAAGAGTATTTTTCTTTAACAAAATTTTGGTTCACAAACCTAACATTTACCTTAAATGTAGGGAGATGAATAGTGATTCCAGACGTCTTCAAAACATCCAGAATACTCAAGAAAATTAAACTTCACCTGAATTAAAACTTAAATAACTTTCAAAATTCCACGGAAAATAAATATTCCAATAAATATAATCCTAAAATCCACTTACAAAAACTTCATTAGTAAAACAAATAAGGGTATTTGTAGGAATCAAAATCAATGAGAAATTAATGAAATTGTTGGATCAACATTTTCCCAACAATATCCCCCTTTTTGATGATCACAAAACCCATATAATATATTCATAAAAACATAAACACAAAATAGGATTTAATTATTAATTAAATAAATATATATTAAATAAAAAAATTTCTTTATCCAAATTTCTCATTAGAAGGATAAAAAAAATTAATTTTAAGGATTTGAAAAATAGGTGTGGTTATTAAAATCACTTTCAAGAATGGTAAACAAATTCAAATATGCAAGGATTATTAAAATAATAAGATAATATTGTGTTTATCCAAAATTTATCCCCCATTTTATGATATAAAAAAGTAAGTATAAAAATAGAATAAAAAACATTCAATATAGCACAAAACTGTAAGTGAATTTTTATGTTTGGCCATAGATAAATGTATCCTAAAATCGAATAGGCTCGGAAATATAAAACTATAATAAATAGTAAATCGAAAAAGAAAGATAAAAGATTAAAAAAAAAATTAGTTTTTTCAAATTACAAAATTATTCTGGCATAAGGAGTTTGGGTAGGCTAAGGTGCAGGTTGGTAAGAGGGATCAGTGATAGGTTTATCATTAGAAGAGTTTGTGGTTAGGGAATCATGAATAATCTGATGAACTACCTTCATATCCTCTATGAACAACATAAAATTTTGATTCATTAGCCCGAACCATTACTTAATCAACATTTTGGACTCCTGACTAAACATATTTTCTCATCATTTCACCCAACTGATTGACCAAAATCTTAACACTAGGTTCAACAGAAGTTAACCTCTTAACTAAGACTTTTTTATTTTCCAAGAGATCCTATAGAGGAATACCATCACACTATAATCTTTGAATCATATCATCTATGATTGTAAAAATATCTATAAGAGACTCCAACCTTATTATCATATCTAGAGATATTGTTGTAGTCCAGGTAGAAGCTGTTCCTTGGATTGAAATGACTATAACTGATTCAAAATGAATTCCCAAATACTTTTCAAATCTCCAATATTAGATTTTGAAACTGATTCTCCTATTATTTTTTCAATATAATCAATCATATCCCTCTTAAAATAACCAAAACCTCTTCTTGAGATTCAAATTTCTTTTAAACATTATAACTCAGCTTGGAGAGATTCAAACTTTTTTCTAGGAATAGAAGAACTTCTTAAGACCTTAACTACCTATTGAGAACTCTAAATTTATATGTTTAATATCATAACTTCATATTTGACTTCATTAAATTTAGAAATCATGCCCATAGTAAATGAGTGGGTCCTCTACTCATAAAAATCATCAAAAGAATATGATGATTCTATTTCAAGTCTTTTAGATGGTTTACTAACTTCAAAGAAATCAAGTGACTGCACTTATATCTCTTCATTATATGGAGATGATAATTCTCCAAGAACTTTAGTCTTTTCATGATCCCCCTCTCCAGTTATCCTTTCTAAGGATTCATTAATAAGTGAAATGTATGATCTCTAACCCACTTAGTTGTTTTAGTTATAGGAGTTCTCACTTGCTCCTCAAAATTATCTTTCTCAATATCAGGATCCTCATCATGAGTAACCTACTCATCTTTCTCTTCAAAAACTTCCTCAATTATTATTTCAACTGAAACTACTACACTGACTTCATCTCTTCTTTATTCACAAACCAGAATAACTTCCTCTTGTACTCTTTCTTCACCAAAAAGGGTTGATCTACCTCTCCAACCACAAGATCTATAACATATTCAATAGGTTCTTCCCTTCTTATTGGCTTGAGAATAAGCACATCACCACTATCTTCACTAGATGGCTCTTTATAGAATTTGGGGAATTAATGAACTCTCCCTACTAGAAATGAAAAACGGGCCCACGACCCATGGGATTTACGAATATGGGGCAGATATAGAGTGGGGTGGGCCAATTTTTTTAACTTTTTAGACTGTGGGCCTATGAGAGCTAATCCGACATGGGTGTGGGCTTAGGCGGGTAAGCCCGTGCAAGAGCGGGCTAGCCCGTGAGCCCATTTTTTAAGTAAAATATTTTACAAGATAATATTTTTTACAAATTAATTAACTTAAATAAAATTTATTGGTTGCTTTTAAATAACACCAAGGTCCATTAATTCAATGTGATTTTTTTAAGATCCACCATCAATATGGGACCATAGTCATTTATCTAGTGTTCCTATCTTGAATCATGTGGATCCGTGTGTTTCAACTTTTTTTTAAAAAAATTATACAATTTATTCTTATATATAAATTGCTTGGGAAGGGAAGATGGCTTGGGAATACACAACACATGATGAGTCCCCTCCTCGTCTCTCATGGAACCCACTCACATTATCATGAATTTTAATTTAATTATTCTTTTATTATTATTACAATGTGGAGCACCCTGCCACTATGATGATCAAATTTGATCCACTTTCTTTTCCTCGAACAGTGGAAAGAAACCCAATGAATGCTAAATTCGAAGCAAAAGGTTCGATTCATCAATTTATCTACAGATTCTCTAGGTCCCAACATCGTATTCCCTTCCCCATGTCAACCCTTCATATGATGCAAGGCTTACACACTTCATCATTTCATTTGCTTGCATCATTTTTTTATTTTTTGATATTTTTATTACATTTTTATCACATATGCACTGTTAGTTTTATTTTTTTCTTCCTATTTTTCTTATAATTGAATCATATATATATATTTCGATATATTATAACATTTCCATTATATTAAAAATTTAAAATAATATATATAATAATAATAAATAATACGGGTTTCCCGTGGGTCTATCTGCATCCATTGTGGGGCGGGGCGAGCTTTATAAATCAACTCACTTAACATGTGGGATTTTGCGATCTCAAGCCCACATGGGATAGACCCGCCCCACCCTAACCCATCCATTTCACATTATTACCCCTACTATATTAGGTATATTTTCATACACCACCTACCTTCTACATATACTGATTGGAATGTTGGCCGCACCAACAGACTCAACCTCCAGACCTCTAGCTACTTGAGGTAGACCTCTTGATCCTTTAATTATGGATTCTCCAACATATTATCCACCAAACCTTATTGAACTATCTATCTTTAATCTTCTTTTCTCTCCCTGATCATGAGAACCAAATAGTTCTTCATCTTCAGCACCAACGAGCATTAACTTACCCTTGGTTAAGCTTCAGAAAAGGCTAAATTTACTCAGCGTAAGAGAAGATAAAACATTACTATGGTGGAATCTCATGAATTTTTTATATATCAAAGATCATACCTTTATTATAAAGAAAAATAGAAGCTAGTCTTCCATATGGACAGAAGGACATCCTAGTATCCTTATAAAAACAATGATGCATATACCTCATCATAAACCTATCGAAATTAAATTTGATGTCACCCAACATAAAAAACATCAGATACATATCAAGGAAAATAATTTCTTCAACTAAAATATCCTTAGAACTACCAAATTTTGGATGAAATTTACCAAAAGCTTCTATACAGCCTCTAAATCCTTTACAAACATTTTTCTAATTTGGGAGGTCCTAAACAAGAATGACATTATATCTTCAGATTTATGAACTGTATCCCCTATATATCTTAAATTGAATTGAAAAATGCATTCATGGGGCTAAAAAAAATCTGATCAATTTCTACAGTAGGGATTGAAAATTATTTGTTGATTACATTCAATGAAACGACATCCTCCACATCACCAAAATTGAACTAGCCATACTCGTAAAACTCTTTTACTTATTTATAAAAGACATACCATGTATTCCTTCCATCAAATATGAACTCTATACCTTGGAATCTGAAGGCGTGTTTTAAGAGTAGATTCTTCTAGAAGATCCACTTGAAATCAACAATTTTCCAATAAATAATTTTTCTTTCTGAACTCGAGGTCCTCTGTTACTTCATTCCATTGCGTTTGACTTCACTAGTTCTCTTAGTCTTCACTGTTTTGAGAATCATAAGGTTTGAGGTTTATAAAATTAGGGTTCGTGAGATATATTGAGAGCTCAGTAAGAGGAATGGGTGCAAGTTAGAAGGTGTAAGAGAGAGTGGTAACTCTGATGATTTCAAGTATCATTTCAGTTTCTTGAACTCAAATTACAGAGTAATCATTTGGGTTTTTTAAATTTGAAAAGATAATTTTAAATGAAAAATACACATATAATATTTTTTAATCGAACAATTTTATAAATAGAATAATAAATAAAAACAAAAACAAATAAAGGTTAAAAATAATTTAAATAAAATAGATTTTAAAATTAAGTAGAGATTAATAAGGAAAGTTAAAAGCATTACTTAAAATTAAATAAACCTAACCCTAACTTAATAAAATATAAAATAGTAATGGGGAGTGGTTTAATGAAAATATTATCATGTTGATATTCATAATTAACAAATTTGAAAGATATATCTCATTTTCATACATGATATTTTTATAAAATAATGTTTTATATCAATATTCTTAGTCCAAGAGTAAATAACAGGATTTTTTGAAATATTAATAACACTAGTATTATCACATAAAATATAATGTTTTTTATACTATAAGAATAGAAAATTACCAATCATACCTTTATAAAACTTATTATCTACTAGTTTTCTAACATCATCTAATTTTTTTTATATTAGTATACATGGAAGTTTCATAATACAAACTATTTTCAAGTCCAAACATTTTCAATAAATCAATAATATATTTACACCAATTCAAAGTATTTCCAAAATCTATTTTGTAAATTCTAAATCCAATAATGAAATTCAATTATTCTATCATACACATTTTAAATTCATTTTGCATAAGTTTTGAGAAATCATTAAAAAGATTTTGAGTAGTGGACAAAAAAATAACATCATCTATATAGATTTGAACTAGAAATATATAAGAATAAAAATCTTTTCTTGAAAAGGTTAGGATCATATAATCCTACTGAAAACCCATTTTTCAAAAACAAAAGAACTTAATCCTTCATACCAAGAACTTGGTGCTTATTTTAAGCCATAAAGAGTTTTTATTAAGTTTAAAATCAGAATTTGTTAGTTGAGGATTTTAAAAACCTAGATGTTTCGCATCATAAACTTCCTCCACTAAATAAAATTTAAGAAAGAAGATTTGACACCCATTTGGTACAATTTAAATTTCATATGTGATGCATAGGCAACAAAGTGTAAGGACCGAAACTTCCATAAATAAAATTACCTTCTTAAATAAATAAACGTCTCATTAAAAAATGAAGTTATAGAAAAGACATACTTTGCTTTGGTTATTTTAGACTGTTATAAAACTACTATAAATTTAACTTTTTTGTGTTGGTACTATTAGAGAACACCAAAATCAGTCATGAAAGAGAGTATTAGTAACCACTTTTGGCATCTTCTAATACCAAAAATTAATCCAATGATATTTTTCCCACCTCCAATCATCTTCTTCATGTTTTCCTACTACAATATTCCATCACAACACAACATCAATTCTACTGCCACCCTCATCACCCTAGGTGACCCCAACAAGATTAGACCACCCTAGAACTACCCTCAAACACTTTGGGTGACCATCTAGTTTCACCCCGGCGTCTACCCACCATTCCTCAAGCACCCCTGACATAACCCACCTCCCTCTAGCCACTGCACATCTAATATGGCCGGTGAATGAAGCTCATGAAATACCACTACATCACCCACCGCATCCCCGCTTTTCATCATCCATATCTCACACCCAAAATTGGGTGTTTTTTGTGGAGATCATTATAGACCACCAAAAGTGAACACTATTGTTCATTAGCGATTGAGAAACCATGACTGCCAAAAGCGATCATTTGGAGGCTATTAAAGACCTTAATTCTAGTATTATAGCCTGTTAGATTTAAAATACTATTAAGAGTCATAACCATTAATAATATAAATGTTTTAAAATGACTATTAATAATGATATATATTAAGGTTTATGATAAAATCTAATTGACATAGATGAAAGAAGTGACGATCTCGACCAGTAGGATCATACCCTATGAAGCCCATTTATCAGAGCTTCCAAGGGAGGTAGCATAACTAGGATTTTTCCTTGACTAATCCCAAGATGATATTAAAAAACTAAAGAATGAATGAAACTATTTATAGGAGAAGTTTAAGCTCATTGAGATCATATCCAAAACCATGTACTCTGAACCACCCCATGAAAGTTTCACCATCACACACCTTACCCTTAAGGTTTTCATTGGTGTAATAAAGAGTTATGTATCTAGACCCTAACAGTATGAATTCTTATATTTCTTATTATAATAAATAATTATATATTTTATTACTATATTATAATGATTAATCAAATTTTGATAATATTTATATTTTGATACAAAGAAAAACAAATTGTATTTTTGGGAGATATATAATTTCAATCAAAACACTCTTTTTATGAATTCAGTAATTTTTGAAATAAATGAAATTTTAATAAAATATTATTATTAAATAATATTCATAAAATATAAATTATAATTTGATTTTACAAAGTCAAATATAATCTTTATATGGTCGAAAAACATTTATTGTCAAAAATCAATATTTTTCAATAAATAAGGATTTTTAATTTAAAAGTATACATTCTCATATTTAGAAAATTATTTTGATAAAATAAATATTTTTTTTGAAATCAGAATCTCAAAATTATCCAATGGTGAAGTTTTTATAAATTTTTAAGACAGTAAAATTTTTTAGTAAAAATTAAATACTATATAATTATACGGTATGTATTATGACATCATAAAATCCTAAAAGTTTTGTAATAAATGATATAAAGAGTAAAAACGACCAAATATATGTTTATCCTTTAAAATAATATGTTTTTATGTTATTTTATTATTTTTATAATCCCTTAATGTATCCTCCAAAACCTATATTATATTTTAAGGTTTTAAAATCAATTCTTTATAAACATGAATCATATCTAGATCACTAAGGGTATTATTTTAGTGAGATTGTTTCTTAAAATTGTAAAATAATGAAAAAAATCTGCTTTTGTAGAAACCCTAGGAAAAAAACCATGGGATGGTTTGTTTTTTGGATTACATTATCATACATAGAAAGGCCTAGTGAAAGACTTAGGGATAATACTAAAAATAGGAAGAAATCCATAAATTTTGGTAAAGTATAGAGTAAGTGGTTTCCAAGAAAATACAGCCCTATCTGAATAGTATAAGTGGATGTGGCTCTATCAGAGATGTACCTAGGGGTAATAACCCTAAAAAGAGAACATTGAGATTTGAATTAATATTTACCTGGTACATGACAATGATCCTTGATGCCCACTTAGTTTTACACTCTTGGGGGATATGCTATGATAAATTCACAAGCTTATTAAAAACCATCATGAAGGGAACAAAGACGCCCATAAGACTTTCTATTAGGGGCTTCTTCCCAAAATTTTTATACATGGGATGATCAGGCTTCCTTCCATCATGGAATTTATTTGTGGTACCACCCACATTAGATTCCATTTTCCACTTCTTATCACAGGGCCCATGATACCACTGACAGTATCCGATCTCCATTTCAACCTTAAGGGAACAACAAAAAATATCCTCATAGCTGTCGAATTCATGAATCTCCAACGCTTTTCATAGACTCGGCTTCAGTCTGCTAAATAAACGATCCACCTTGCTTTTAGTGTTCATGACAAGGCAAGAGGCATACCTTAAAACCCTTGCAAAGTTTTCTTCATAGGCCCCGATTGACTAATCTTTCTTCTACTTGAGTTTGACGAACTCTCTTTCCATCTTGAGATGGAGGGTTTGGGGAAAATATTTATTGAAAAAAATTCTATTGAATTCCTCTCAATCCATGGAATCAATTTTCTCCAGGGGATTTTTATTATTGATCATTTTCCACCACTAATGAGCTTCCCCATCAAAATTATAGAGCGCCAGTACGACTTTCTCTTCTTTAGAGCACTAGAGGACAAATAATATCTTTTTAATGGAGTTAATCCACTATTCCACGAGGAGAGGATCAGAAGATCCACTAAACATGGGAGGTCTTTTCCACATGAATTATTCAATGGAAACATTCTCTTTCCATGGAGGAGGAGGGTTTTCCGCCTGATTCAAGTTATTATTCATAACTTGATCCAACTGAGCAAGTACTGACATGAAGTTTTGAGCACCCATTCCCATCATATCATGCATATTGTTAGAGAAATATTCATATTCCCTATCAAATTGATTTTTGAAACGAGTTCTTCTATTTCCCACCGTTAACTAAGAAAAAGAACGTACAATTAGAGGGATTTAATACTTAGATATAGATCTTAAAAAGGAAAAATTGAACATAAGCGGATAAAATTGTAAAGGAGAAGTATATCCTAACTCGTGATTCCCTTGGCTTCAATCTAGGTTATCCTTGATCTATTTCTTAACTTATATTCTTATGGGATCTTTTTTTTATTCCCTTAATAATGGTTTGTACCAATATCTTGAATTTACCAAAGCATATCCTCCATGAGTGTCAAACCAAGAGTGCAGCAAGGACTATTTTCGTGCACCAATTCCCATTAGAGTCTAGCTCAAAGCAGTTTTTTCAAGTATACCCCTAGATACATCTGTGTCAGATCCACCTCTACCTGTTTGTATCCAGACAGTGGTGTATTTTCTTGATAAACCACTTACTCTATACTTACCAAAATTTAGGGGTGTTTTCTTATAATTAGTATCATCCCTTGGGTTCTTACTAAAGTGCTCTATTCTTAATCTATAAAAATAACTAGACCATCCTATGTTACCAACTATAGAGACCCTAGCTTTTTACATAAGACATAACATGATTTTAAGCATAATTAAACATCGTAGTACAATCCAAGGATTGTGAAGTCTAGTGTCTTTAAAAACTAGGTACATAAAACATAAAACATGAAAAAAAAACACTTCTTTATTTAATCTTCATAAAGAGATCCTAACTTACTTTTTGCTCTTACATATGTATAAGGTACCCTGGGGATCACATGAATGAAGGGATAAGCTAAAATCCTAGTAAGGGAAAAAGCATAGTAATAAAACTTTAACACATGGGTTAGAAGGCATGGCATAATGTAAATAAAAGGTATGGAACACATGGAATCATAATGTATAAACATGGGATCACATAAACATGAATTCAGAGTAATGTGGAAGCAACATAAATCATGAATTTATCATGATTCAAGAATCATTTCACATAGAGGATCACAAGTCAAGGTTAACCACCAAGACCGTTGCACATGGTAGTACGAGTCAAGATTAACGACCAAGACCATTGCACATAACATCACATGAGACTAAACTTTACCCAATGAATTGGATCACTATCTGGGCACACCCATATTAAAATATTCATGAATATGCTTTACACATATAAAATCATACATAAGCAATCATAAACATAATGGCACCTGTGGAAAGAAATAGGTATCATAATCATGTCATAAAGCATAACGAATGGGAGTATCATAAAAGAGTCCATGAAAGAAAAGGATTAGAACCTATATGGAATTAATAATGTAAAATAGGTATATAACATGGTAATATATTTCAAATATAAGTCACAACATGTAAAAAGAGTATTTAATAATTTTTAGCATTAAAAAAATTTAGTGTGGTTTTAAGGAAAATTCTAACAAGCATTTAAAATAGAAAAAAGAATAATATTTTGTAAAAATCCAGAAGAAATACAAGAATGTTTTCATAACAAAAATATTGGTTTCATAAAAATAATGGTTTCCTAAAACAAATTTTAGAGTGAACTTGAAATTGGGTACGAATTTGGGAAGTTCCCCTAAAACGAGTTTGCTTATCGAAAAGTATTGAGGAGAGAATCATTTAAAAACATGTATAACCTCAGAAGAGAAAGAGGGTGGATCTTGAAACATGAATTTGGAGCATATAAATAGTATATAGAAGTTTTACATAAAAATAAAATACAAATTCACTTGGATACAAAGAAAGATAGAGCAACCTGAAGGAATGTAGGAGGTTCGGGTAGAATCCCTTACAAAATATCATCATGATACTAGGTGTAATTAGAAAAGATTAATGAGAGATAAAGAGGTATCTCTTATTTTATACATCATTAGAGAATTATGGGGGAGGTTATAATCATACCATGTCATTCGTAATTATGCATAAAAAGACATAACATAGAGGAGATTTTTTAATAAATGTGAGAAAGAGAGGATCCCTTAGCTTAAGCATGATGGTGTTCTTTGATTGATCCTAATGACCTGAATAATAAAATTAGGTTAATTAATTAATAATTAAATCACCTAAAATAAATTTTATTGACTTATTATATCCTTTTAAGTTCATTAATAACCTTTTTTATTGGTTACGAGGTTCAATTTCATAATTCGGGTTTGTTTGTTTCATGTTCGGTTTACCTATATACATGAATGGATAATCATGTAAAATGAGGATGGTTGTCCAGAATTGGAGTTATATTTTATTATTAAACATATATAAGGTTACATGGTTGGAAATTTAATTTGGTTATTTAGATTTAAGTTGAATCATTATATAAATCATTAATGAAAAACGCCTGGATTAATTTGGTGATTTTGCTCACAGATAACTTGTTTTGTATTATTATTTTACATCATGTGTGAAAAAGGATTAAAAAACAAAACATAAGATAAAATACATATTTAATAGTCTTTTTCAACCATCTAAATGGTTTCATGACCATAATTGAAGATGGAAATATAAATTGATAACCCGTCGTCCTTGAATGTGATAAATTAGCAGATCTCGAACGATGTTTTCATTTCTTTCATATAAAAGGAGAGAAAAGGAGATATGATAATAAATTATCTCATTAGCATAAAAAAATTAAAATAAATTTATGGTACTAGTTTTTCCTACCATTTGGATGAGGAGATTTTAGGAGAGAAAATAGAACAAAGGAACATTAAAAGAAAATGAAAGAAATGAAAAGAGGAATTTACCTCTTGATTTAATCTTCCTTGAGAGCCTCTTAACGGGAGAGGATTTGGTATTTTGGGGTGACTAAGGGCTGATAGACATGGGGTAGAATCTTGGGGAGAGATTTGGGAAGAATTTAGGTAATTCACGAGACTTGAGAGGAGTAAAGAGAAGAGGAGAGTGTGGGTGGGTTTTATAGTGGAGGGGAGGAGGGTTTTCTTAATATTTTAATCATTAGTTTGTTATTTTCCATAAGACAATCAATAGTGACGATTCCTTGAAAAAAATATTAATAAGTGAATTTTAATTCTAACTAAGGTTTCTTACATCAGCCATGATTCTAGGAATAGTCCATTTAGATTATAATGTATATATACGGTAAATTTTCGTATTTCACTATTCATAAAAAATTCAAGTATTTCAGAAAACTCCCAAAAATTCACCCTAACCATTTTTTAATATGTAGAATCCAAAAAATAACTCCATTTTTCATCAATAATTTTATAAATATGATTAATTTAATTTTTAATCAAAATCACAATTCCCTTGAAAAATATGGATTTTAAAACTATAACTGATTTTATAATGATTTTAAAAATTACATAAGGTCTTATAAAATTATCTAAAAACCAGAAGACATAAAATTGTTAATTTATAAACACATTTTATAAAAATACATTTTCTTCTAAATTAATTATTTATGACTTATAAAAATACCAATACTTTTACTATGGTCATATTATCACATATAAAATGCCTAAAATTTATTTATACATTCATGGGTGACTTTACTATTATTTTGGACAATTTACTATTCATAAGGGTCACATTACTATTCCTAATTGTAGAATTACTATTCATAAGGGCCAGTTACTATTCACCAAAAAATAAGTTTCTCTTATTGGACTCCAAACATCCTACTGATCGCAACCATGTATGTCAGATTTTCGAATTTCAAATCACAAAGGTGAAAATATTATGTTTAAAGGTCGTATAGTACTTAATAGTTCATTGTGTTGTGATTTCATGTGATTACATGACATAATTATAAGAAGGAATTACATTGATAAAACATTGGTTCGTTACAACCTGCACTTCCTAAGGTGCCTTAACAAGTATTGGGGACACTAGCACCTTAAATTTTTGATATCATAGTATTATGCGCAAGTACCTAAACTACACTTAGAATATCATGCCAGTGTGGACATTTACTTTGTCCATTAGTATCACAGTGTTTCTGGTGTAATTACTTGTGTTTTCCTACAAAAATAAATCTAGCATATTAGTACTTTTATCTTGATTAGCAATTTATACATTATTGATTAATTAATTATCATTAAATTTCTTGCACTGTTTTATTGAATTCTAGGAACCTTCTGTACTGGAATTGGAATACTTTGTCTCTTGAATATTCTAGTGAAAAAGATCCTTGAACATCTCCTCATAGTCTACATGATTTGGCTACGCCACTAGTTGGAGAGTTCAAGGTAGGTGTTTGACTGGTCAACCGTATTAACTTGCGGTTCCTTGATCTCTTGAGTGAAGTCTCATCTTCTAAAATCATAAACTTGATTTACTCAATTCTTGTCTCTAAAGTTGCAGAAAGATAGCTTTGAAAGATTCTTTGTTTCCAACTTCAATTAATTAAACCTATAACTCTCATAAGAACTCCCTAATAGTAATAGGCACCCTCAACTTTGGCTGACAAACTCCCCGAACACCCGGTTTCATTCAAATTAAAATGATGGAAGATGTTTGCGACTTAATATTTCTTTGAGGGGGTTTTTATATTATTACATGACAAAATGAAATAATTTTCTATCTCATAAACACGTACTATGTGATCACACTCACAACTAACCATGAAATAAAAAGAAAATATTCATCGTGTCATGTGTTTATTTTATCTGTGTATGCTTGTTTATTACTTTATGTGATCACGCGTAAACTACACATACATAAAATAATAAAACATGCATAAATAAAATGACAACATGATCATGAGCTGATACTAATGGTTGATCCATTGAGTGAATAATGGATCAACCTGGACCCTAGGGGAGCCTCCTTGAGTCGTGTCGCTTGCGACTAATGTTGCAGTGCTTGCTCATCCAATGCATCCAACTCCTGTCGGGTGCATCGCCATAACTCGGTGCGAAGTACGCTGCTGCTCATCTTCATCATTATGAAATAATACTCACATGTAGGCAAGGGGGTCTAGGAGTACAAAATACAAGTAATAAATTAGAAAAGAAAACCCTTTTACATATAATGGCGCATGGACAACACTTAGATTTCACTTATTAAACTAATTATTACAAAACAATCATAATAATAATTTAATAAATAAATAAAAATGCACCAGACATTCAATGATCGGTATATGGCTCATGATCAGTCAATATGCATTAAAATCACGTATTTAAATTAAATTCATAAATAAAATTAAACGTGCATTAAATTATTTCTCAAGGCATTTTATTGAATTAAAAACACTCTTATTTTTAATTAATTTAATTTAACCCCTTTATTAAATTAATTAATTTTATTATTTTTTTATTATATAAAAATACTCAAGGCCCTAAAACCCCAAGAAAGGTCGGTGCAGGTCGAGTCAAACCCACGCAGGCCCAGTTCGGGCCATGCAAAGCCAGTGTATGGCTGTTATTGGATAAGAAGGTCCGCCAACACTCATAACTGGTTGGGAAGATCCTCTTGAGACCGTTGCAGGTCAGGTCAGATCAAACTGGACCCACATAGCTTGGTGATACATTGATGAGGGCATTGGTTACCTATGGGTCCCCAGAAGAAGAACCGGCAACGCACTGCAAAACTAATGAGGCTAGCTGAACCTTTAAATATGGTCACAAGAGAGCACAGTAGGGGTCCTCTATCCAGGGTGCAGTGCTTTGGATCCTGATATACCCAAATCCAGGGTGACGGGAAGCTTCAAAGTCACTAGCATGGAGGATCTCAGCGATCTCAGCTCACAGTGGTGGCGCCTCGTCCTAACGGTGGCATCCACACCAGCAGCCGAGGAAGAGACGGATCTGGACTCGGCTATAAGGAAATGGCATCCAGAAACAGGCCGCTGCTCTATGCTGAGGGAGGTGCGGAGGTCCCTTTCCAATATGAGAGATGGTTTTGAGCTCGATGGTGACCAGGTACGGGGCGTGACTATAACGAGCCATAATTTTTGAATCATAACTGTTTTCTGAAAATGTGTGTTATATTATATTATACAGAATAAAACCATATCTCTTTAATTATGAAGTGAATATAAAGAAAAATGTGACCATTTGAATTCGGTTATGACCATTGTTCAATATGATCTACAAAAACTATACTATTGGTAATAATTTTAACGTTATAACTAGTGATTATAAGTATAAATGACACAGGATAATTAATTCATAAAGAAGAAGCAATGGCGTCAACTAGTAGAGTCATCTCATATGAAGTCTATTTTTCAGAACTTGGGAGGGTGGTAGCATCACTGGGGTTCTCCGTTGACCAAGCTCTATCTAAGATTCAACAATTAAAGTTTGAACGAAATCGCCTACGGTAAAAGTTCAATTTAGTGGAAATTACCACTCCTAAATTTGGTCCATCCAAAAGTGGAATTTTGAGAGCTTAGCATATAACTGATGCTCTCTCAGTGTACTCAAAATGATCTCAAGATGTGTTTCATGGTCATGTCAAGTGTGATAGTACACCAAGATGTCATCCATGAAGACTACCAAAAAAGAATCCAAGTATGGATGGAACACTCGGTTCATCACCATGAAAACCGAAAGCGCGTTCATGAGACCGAACGACATAACAACATACTTGTATAGACCATAAATGATATGAAAGGCTGTAAGAGGTATATCATATGGTCTAAAGCGCAACTGATGATAACCATATCTCAAGTCAATCTTAGAGAACACTCGGGCTCCTCGAAGCTGATCAAAGATATTTTCAATCCTCGATAAGGGATATCGGTTCTTAACCATCAACTGGTTCAACCTCTGAAAATCCACACAAAGTATGAGGGTATTGTTTTCCTTCTTTACAAACAGGACAGGAAAAACCCCAGGATAAGTACTGGGTCAGATGAAACCTCTAGCCTGTAACTCCTCTGATGGCTTCTTGAGCTCCTGTAACTCTGGTGTAGCCATCCTATAAGTAGGAATGGACACTGGTGCCACTCCTGGAACGATCTCAATAGAAAATTCTACCTCTTGATCTAGAGGCAAACCTGAAAATTCCTTTGGAAAGACATCTATGAAATGATCCACCACTGGGGGAAAGTCCATCTGTGAATTCTCATGGTCATACAGATTTAGACTAGCAGTCTCGGTTGTAACTCCTCCCAACCCATGATGCTCGGGTCCCACTCTGCTCACCTGGAAATCTCATTCGCCCTTGTGTAAAAACAAACAATCCTTTAGTGATGTGAAACTCACCCTATGGTAATAACAGTCGACAACTACCTGAAAGGGAACAAATTAGTCCATCCCGAGAATGAAATCATAGATCGTTGTCTCTAAGACATAGAGGCCCCATAAGAAGTGACACCCACCAACCTCTAGGGGGAACTCCTTTCACTGTCATACACTATCCGTTATTGTCCCCAATGAAGTTTCCAGCATTAATACATCAGCAGAAAAAAAGATACATAGCCTAAGACTCTCCACAACAGCAACAAATATAAAAAAAATGGGAAGCCCCTATATCGAAAATTACAAAAGATAAAACTGAGTTGACTAGGATCATACCTAGAACTGTAGAGGGTCTAAGATCCTGCTGTTGCTGGGTCTGCTCTATTGTAAAAGTCTGGCCAGTACCGCAACCATGTGACCCTACCTGACCTCCCTGATCTGGTCCACCCTGTTGTCGATGTATGCCTGCTGACTGGCTACCACATCCATGACCTCCACCTTAGCCTGAATGGCTGGAAGAACTCCATTTCCCATACTAATGAGAAACTGGTGGTGCTACTCCTAAATACGGGGTCATAAAAGAACCTTTGTCACCATTTTCTGGTGAGAAAAAAACTGACTGAACTGCTGAAGATGGCCCATCTTTCCAAAAGATCGGCACTCCACTGGGTCTCTTCGGAAATGCAGCCATGTATGCCTACTCTTCCTGCACTGGTAGCACACCACCTGGATACCAGAAGAAGTATCATATCTACTACGATATCTGTGTGTAGACTCCCTACGGTGCTTCCTGCTGTCCGTCTGAGGGGTACCAACTCCGGATGCCGAACTGCCCTGGATCACAGCTCCAGAATCCCTCAGATTACGCTCTATGATCAACGCCTGGTTGACTATAGAGGCGATGGAATTCAAATTGAAGATGTTCACTTGAGATCGGATGTCGTTATTGAGATCATCCTCAAAATTCCTCCCCAGGAATAACTCATCTCCCCCTAGAATGGGTTTGAAGCACTGCAGGTCTGTAAAGCGAGAAGAGTACTCAATGACGGAAAGAGTACCCTGTTCCAGACTCATGAACTCTCGAGCCCGATCAGCCCTCAAATTCTCTAGGTAGAAGTAATCGTAGAAGGGATGCTTAAAATCCTCCAAAGCCATACCCTGCTAGAGTCCTACCTGTGAGATCACATCCCATGATCTCTTGGCAGAATCTCGAAAAATATAAGAAGAAATCTTGACCGTCCTCTCTGGAATCATTTCCAGATGCTCGAAGATCATTAGCATGGATTCTATCCATGACTCTGCACCCTGGGGTCCTCCATCCCTAGAGAAAGTGGGAGGATGCTGCTGCTGAAAGTCCTGCTTCAATTCTACCATCGATGGGGCAGGAGGTGGTGCTCCTTGGAAGGTCCGCATCATCCTCATAAAGCCCTCTCAGAACTGTACATCAGCAATTATATCCGAGATAAAGGCTGGTGCCAAGACGGGCATGACTGGAGGATCTGTTGGTGGTCCCTGATCAGCCATATCCTGTGTCTGATCACTACCCTGTAACTGGTGTACAACTGGAGGACGTCTTGGTGGCATGACTCTGTAAGGTCAAGCGCACCCTTAGTTCAAGATTATCAAGGACTAAAACTTAGAATTTCAAGAAAGGAATAGGAGAAATAAAATCATTCAAGTTATTCAAAACATGGATACACGGCGTGTATATCCTCTACACAGCATGTTCCTTTTAGCCTTCACATGGTCGTGTAATCCTGCCAACCCTAGTTGTGTAGCACCCCATACACATGGCATGTTGTCCTAACACATGTCCTGTACTTAAATCCTCTTCCTCTGCCTACACTACTTAACCAACACAGTTCTCCAAGAGAAAGAATACACGACGTGTTTTTTCTGGACATGGTGTGTACTAAAAGAACTTCACTGACCTGTTTTATTAGTCACACGGCTGGTTACACAGCTGACTCTACACGACGTGTTTGTTCCGGAAACAGTGTGTACTAACTACCCATCATCCACCTATGTCATTAGTTACACGATCAGATACATAGTCTCTACAACATGGTGTGTACATCTGGTTCATGGAGTGTCCCGCAAAAGATTTCCCAACCCCGTGTTTCTTCCCACACAGCCCTATGCCACGGTTAGAGACTACATGGCATGTACATATATCACATGACATATACTCAACAAAAATAGTTCCTTCCCGAACAGAGGGATACATGGTGTGTATTTATCATTACATGTCATGTATTCTGGGTTTTTCCGGATACTAAGCCTCAGAAACTACTCCGGAATCTATAAAAACACTGTAACGAACATTAAAGTACCAAATTCCGATCCGTGGGGTCCCATACTCCCCGCAAATCAAAGATTGGGATCTTATACATGTCATATTCAAGCATAACAGTGCAATAATCCACCAAATTCCAATCCATGAAGGCCCATAACACCTCAAGGACCAAAGTTTGGCGTTTATTTGAAAGAAAGCTTAAACATTAGCAATACCCTATAAAAGAGCAGGTATTATATCAAGGCATCTGTCACAACATCATGCATATCTAGTAGAACATCTATCACAACAACATGAAATCAGTAATGCACCCTAAATGGAATGGAAAGAATACATGACATGTGATTTCTAGCAAGTGACTATATGATGCATGAGATGACATACCCTCATCTCATCGAGTTGCAACAGAAATAGAACCTCAATAATATCAATGTTAACAGCAAAAAACATGTGAATCACCCATTGGTTAAATCAAATCAACTATAATAATTGCAAAACCATAAAAATCGCAATATACGAGGTAAATTGGACTTTCCCAGTACACGGGTTAGCTACTCCCAGGCACAAATTTTTACCAAGTAATTATTCTGTCTTATCCCTTACTATATGCTCCAAACAGTATGTCAAGAAGAAAATAATTCCTCTGATACCAATTTTTAACGTCCCAGTTCTGGAAGCCTCCCAAAGGTGTCCTGTACCCGGTTGGTCACATGGCCTTAAGCGCATTTCCCCAAATGCCAGAGGGTGCCGACTAGCAGTGAGGGTCTTGTGTGTGATAGTAGGGAAAACCATGCCCTCATCAGTAGATTAACGTAGCCGAAATAAACAAATAATAATAATGGAAACATTGATAATACCATACAACAGTAAACAGTGGAATACTGGAGAAATAAACAACTGGAGCACATATATAATTGATTCATGATACATATGTTTAGGAAAGTAGCCAAACAAGTCACAATGCTGAAAAACTGTACTAAACCAAAGTACAAAGAAAATAAATAAAATCCAACAACATCGCAAACATCATCTTGTTCCCATGCTCTCCACCTCTACAACAATCAAGTACCTGAAGTAGAAGGGTGGTTTCCCTTATCTAGACCTGCAACAATATAATATTTTTGGGCCCAAAAGCATGACACAAATAGGGTGTGAGACAAATCCTAATAGGCAACCACCCAAATATTTTTACCTAACAGTTATTGAATATATATATGGCAGACAATGAGTAAAATGAAGTAATAAACAAGGGATTACTCAAAGTAAATGGTCCTACAGTTTCAATTACATCATTTACATTTAACAATTTAACCAAACTATTACAAATACAAGCAACCCTATGGGTAGTTCTCATAACCTAACCCCTTTGGTTCAAATTACAATAAGGATATATCGAAGACTCTCTGAGGAAGCACTCACCAAAAATTCCCCTTGTGTTCTCATGTAAATTAAAGACTCTCTGAAGAAGCACTCACCGCCAATTCCCCTTATATCCCTTTAAAGGTAAACTATAGACACTCTGAGGAAGTACTCAACTTCAATTCCTATTGTGGTCTCATTACGTATCTATGGAAACTCTGAGGGAGCACTCAAAGTCAATCCCCCCTATGGTCTCACAGCGTGATAATTATAACAGACTCTCTAGGAAAGCCCTCAACGTCAATTTCCCTTATGGTCTCACTACACCAGGTTCCCGCATCCCCGTGTAAAGAAATCATGCACAGGGATAATTAGCAGCCAAAGTAAACTTTGAGGTACTACTTGGCTAATTAGCTACAAGGCATAGAACATCATATCAGATAAAATAATCACTCCATCCCAACAACACTAGGAATGGAAACAAAAAGCCTACTGGCAAAGCCAGACTAAATGATCAAAATCCAACAAACATGGGCAAACACATACATAGCATTTCAATTAACCATATTCACAATCAACAATATGTATTTAAACATACAAGGCATAACATACATTAATAGGGTTAAGATCCCTAAACATGAAATACCCCTAATGATGGTATTAGGCACTTTTTCACATATAAATCAAAGACTAACTACGGAAAGGCACAAACCACCTACCTCAATGTTGTATGATCGATATACGTGAGCCTCGGGCCTTGAATCTCCCTAGACTGTAGATACACAAAAATATCTAAAACGTTAAACCGATTATATCTCACAAGAGAGAAGAAATCAAGAGATGAGGCTCTAGAAGAAGGAAGAGCTTACCGTGGAAATTCCAACTCAATTTACGTTAGTCAATTCGGAGAACGGACGGCGAGTCGGGGGCTCAGAGAAGAATCAGTGGTCTCATTCGCTCCTGGAAGAGACGAACCTAGAAGAAGATCTTTTTGTGAACGAGACACGACCCCAGTCCGTTTAATGAAATAAAAAGAAAGTACACAATGTGTTCTTCAAGGGTACACAACATGTACTTTCTTTAACTGGCATCCACCTTAGGCAGTCTCTAGGTCACCCCACACAGCCATGTGTTCGGCCATTACATGGTCAGCACATAGCTACCCGTAGCAACCGAGTACACAGTGTGTACTCCAAAGTACACGGTGTGTACTCCTTAAATTTTCAAATTCTCTTCTTTTCCTAAAAAACATCCAGAAATGAAATTCATGCCTAAAAAGAAGATTCAAGTTCTTACAAATCATTCTATATAACAATTGTTTTGCATGTTGATATATATATATATACATATGTAATTTTATTCCACATTCATAATTTTATCTCATATTCTTACATGTTTTTCTTGCACAACCAAAACATGTAACGATTGTTTAGTATATTGATTTGTATATATATATATATATTATTAAATAACATAAAGTCGGAAATTAATAAATCCCTTATATATTTATAAACAATAAATTTATATTCTAGTTTAAAGAAAAGTTTTCCATAATTCATGTATATATATAAACATGACAAGGAATTTGTATTACACAATATCGCAGAATAAAATTCATGTTATTCAAGACTTTGATAAAAATATAAGTTTCTAACATGAATCAAAACTTAGTTTTGATAAACATAAAATAAGTTTTCCAAAAGAACACAATTCATCTTATCACACCGCTCTGTTTAAGATCATGATTTGATAAATAAAAATATTAAATTTGAACATATAATTGGATAATTAAAATTATTAAAATACCACAATTTATAGAAGTAGAAAAATAAATCCTCAATGACAGAAAATTTCATAGCGAAGCCCAATACTAAAGAAAATATGTGTTGCAGAAGATTTAACATAATTTTCATAAAACATAAATTATGTACATAAATGAATAAACTAATGGAATATTTATGAATTTGAACATAATTATGTATGTAAATCCCCTTAATTAGATTTTCAAAAACACAAAATATAAATCATATAAACAAAATTATCCCTTACAGATCATAATAAAAAAAATAGCAAAGAAAATAATTTGTAAAATGACTTTAAATTCACCCTTACACAACTTAAATTAAAATTTGAAATTAAATATTCATAAATAAAATCTGTTCAATAAATTATATAATCTCCTTATTTGATTTTCAGTAGAAAAAGATAAGCAAACCATTTACCTTACCTCAGAGAAATGACCGAACATCACTTATTTCAATTTGAACACACAAGAACACAAACATAAAAATAAAGAAATCATCACACTACTGAGACATGTGTGCAATAGGTAGTGTAGAACTCAGAAAAGGAAAAAGTAGAGAAGCAGAATGGGTCTTCCATTTATAGACTCAATTCATAGAGCTTGCAGTGCAATCTTGAGTTTAAAATATATCAATTCATTTATGAAATTAGAAAATGTGGACAGATTCAATTTAATAAAAGTAGTATAGGGATAGTTTCTGGAAAACGCACACAAATTGAGAACACAAACAATGCCAATATAGAATATACAATTTGTATAATCAAACACCAGATAAAACCTATTCATCCAAAGAATAAAAACAATACAAAATTGACCGATTCATCATAAAATGAAGTTAACATGACAGTCAAAACAAAAATTTGTAGACCAAAACAAAACACTTGTTTCTCACAGTCTAATCTAAAACAGAAAACAAAGTAGGATGAAAGGTGACGAAAAATCTGGTAAATGAAGAACAGATATATAGATGAAGTAGAGAAGAAATGGACGTGCAGATTGACCGTGCTGTCATGACACGTCAAATTGGTTA
Organism: Viscum album; assembly: GCA_963277665.1. Classification (NCBI taxonomy): domain Eukaryota; kingdom Viridiplantae; phylum Streptophyta; class Magnoliopsida; order Santalales; family Viscaceae; genus Viscum; species Viscum album. The sequence continues at coordinate 254,863,784 of OY728156.1, read as the reverse complement.
TGATTTGAATATAAATTTATAGTCTAGGATAGACCCTAGGTCGTCTCTCAAGGAGAGTTGGTGGGTTTAGAGTGTGCATTTTTAATAATAATTACTTTAAATATGGGGTGGTTTTGAAAATAGTTTTAGGATGAAATGACTTAATTAAAAAGTTTAATAGTTGGAAAGAAAAGGTGGTTTTAATTAATTATGATATAAAAGGGGTTCATTTTGAGTTCACTGCACATAATTAAAGCTCATTTTTCTTGGAGATTAATTAAGGTTTGATGTAAGTCTTTGGTTAAAATCAATCAGAATCCTGATTACTTTCCAAGCACTTATATCAAAGCACATTGAGCCAAACCTTGAAATAACAATCCTATAGACAAGGTCCAGATCACATGAATGGTATAATATCTTCCAAAACAAATTAAAATCTCAAATAAGTGGGGAATAAAATGATTCTTGTGTTGTCCAATTGGAACAACACAAGTCACACACTCAAAACTTCGCACCGATCGGTTAAAAGTAAAGAGCATTTCATTCGGTTAAATCAAAAAAAGATAAATCAAAGTAAGATACTTCTAAATGAAATGTTTCCAACCTAAAATAAATCAAACCAGTTGTAGTACAAGTTTTAGAACTCCCTTTATACGTGTGTATCTCCCTTACAATGAATTCTCACCATTTAGCTCGAAATCGAGAGGAGGAGGAAGCTCGAGTGGAACTCCTTCTTCATTATTGACCCCCCTATGCGGATAGGGGCCTTCAGAACTTCTAGGATGAGGAGGAGACTCCTCTAGGACTCCAAAATGGTAGAGCTTCACTTCTTGGCCGAACTTTCAAATGGGGAGCCCAAGGTTCCATTTTATAAGAAAATGGGAAGGTGGTTTTGAGCACACCGAATTCTTAAAACCTCTATTCACATGTGTTTTGACCTCTAGACAACCTTATCTTGATTTGGAAAAAATAAAAAAGTCATAGCCCCACCTCTTGGATGTCTACACCGAAGTTTTGTCATAATTTAGACACCTATATCACGAGATATGAACAGATCACAACACACCACTTTTGACTTCGTGTAGATTCGGTGTGCTGGACAGATCAGATCAGTTGGGCCACTAGATGGATGAATGAGTCTTGGGTTCCTTCATAATAAATGTATCCTAATAAAATTTGTACAAGCCCAAAAAATATCATCCCAATTGGATTCATGGTCTAGAAGAAGTGTGCGTATTAACCCACTAGTGTGCTTGGATCCTGCGCAGTTTGGCCCATTTTTCTTGGACTTCATCATGGGTCCTCTAAATCACCTTCACCTTCAATGAAATTGTCAAAACAAGTAACATTGGAATTTTCAACAGTGATAAACAAAAAATAAATGATTTATACATGGAATAAAATTTGTTTTTATTTTTATAATTTTCAATATAAAACAAGTTTAGCATAGTGGTGTAAGGGTGAAAATGAAACAGTGAATCGCGGTGCGATCACACCCCCACACCTAAACATTTGCACTCCTGGGAAAAGTCACAGATCCAAATAAAATGATGCACATATATATTCCCAAAAACATGAATATTTAACATTTGAGGGAATTTTAATTCATTAAAGTAATGTGATCAATGCACGAACCACACTAAGGAGTTCTTCCAAGTGAAAATGAAAAAAAGATGTCTCATAAATAATATCACAATGAAATTCAAAGAGATTCATGACACCAACATGAGCAAGAAATTAAAAAGTAAACCATTCCACTAACTCTACATGTGTGTGTGTGTGAAAACCATTCCATGATATTCTATCCACTTTCTATCCAATAAATATTGGTTATTTTAACATTATTCAACTTTTATTGATTTTTTTTCACTGAACATGTCCTATATCCTTTGCAATCATATTTAAAGACCCACTCACTTAAGCATTCCCAGAAGTCAAACCATAAGCTTCCGACCTAGATGTCCCATATGTTGTACATTTCATCACTCCCCTCATTTATTATTTTTTTAGAAGTTTCATTTGGAATAAATCTCACACTCATCTTTCAACCCTTGTTTGATCTCCTCACGACAGTAATTGCAATAGTTATAACAAGATCGAAGGTTTAGGAGAAGTGGGTTTTGACTTTCCCAAGACACAACCCAATTTTTTTAAGGTGTGCAACAGTCAGATATCAGGCACACACGCATAGGTAAATCTGGTACAGTAATGAAATAGATTGGATAAGGAACAAACATTTGGAAATATCATTTAAAGCTGAAAAATATTAACCTAAAATATATTTACCTTCTAGTAAGTAAGAAATATTCACACTTTGTGGTTTGTTGAAAAAATGTATGGAGATATTAGTGACACAGTTTTCCCAAAAACTACTCACACAAGGGGCACCAATCATCTCAAATGTTTCATAGTGATACAACCATTTATATCATTGACAGAAAACCAATCCACTAAAAATCACTCCATGATGTTAACTTCATACAAATATTCTTTTTCGCCATTCTTTATGGTATTTTTACTTTCTCCCCCTTATGGTCACCAAATCATGGAATTTTGAATTTTTTTATGGGGGAAAAATGAAAATAAAATAAAGAAGGCGAGAAAGAGAAGAAAGAAGAAAGATAATAAAAATCCTAATGAACTCAACAAGATGAGGAAAAGTAAAAATACTATAAAGATGGTTAAAAAGAGAATAAATAAAAAAATGATGAAAATTCCTATCTAACCCAGGAATGTACCCATCCCCCCACACTTATAATGTGCAGTTTCCTCACTATAATAATTGAGAAGGTGAGAAGGAAGGATAAAACCTGGTGTGTTTCACTGGTATATTGCTTCTTGAACACAGAGTTCCTCCATCGGGAACTCTGGAAGGGCTTCGTGGAAGTGCTTCAACCGCTGCCCATTGATAGTGAAGGTTTGCTTGGTTTCTTCATTTTGAACATGAACAACACCAAATAGAGATACATTAATAACAGTGTATGGGTCAAACCAGTGGGAATGAAGATTACCAAGATGCAAATTAATCCTTTCATTATAAAGTAGGACCTTCTTCCCAATGTGGAATTGGCGATGAACTATAAGACAGTCGTGGGAAGCCTTGGTTCTCTCCTTATAAATCCTGGAGTTTTCATATGCATCTCTTCTCATTTCCTCCAACTCCTGAATCTGCAAATTCCTTTGAGAACCTGCACCATAAAGATTAGAATTGCATTGTTTGATGGCCCAGTAGGCCTGGTGCTCAATCTCAACAGGCAGGTGACAAATCTTTCCAAACACAAGACGATATGGTGACATTCCAATGGGAGTTTTGAAAGCAGTATGGTAGTCCCATAATGAATCATCAAGTTGAAGACTCCAATCTTTTCTATTGGGTTGAACTGTTTTATCACAAATCTGTTTTATCTATCTATTTGAACCCTCGGTTTGACCATTGGTGTGTGGATTATATGCAGTAGACACTCTATGACCGACCACATACCAACGTAGAAGTGATTGCATTGTTCGGTTGCAGAAATGAGAACCCTGGTCACTAATGATGAACCTAGGTAAGCCAAACCTATAGAAGATTTGGGTTCTCAAAAATTCTACAACTACCTTAGAATCATCATTCCTTGTAGCTCATGCCTCTACCCATTTTTACACGTAATCAACTGCCATAATAATGTACAAGTTTCCAAGAATTGGGAAATGGACCCATAAAGTCAATGCCCCAAATATCAAAAATGTCATGAAAGGGCAACAGTTGTTGTGGCATTTCATTTCTTTTAGAGACATTCCCCATTCTTTGACAATGAGGACAAGATTTGAAAAAAACATGGTTATCTCGAAAAAGTGTTGGCCAAAAGAGGTCAGAATCAAGGACCTTGCAAGCAATCCATTGGGGACCAAAGTGCCCCCCACAATCAAGAGTGTGGCAGAATCTAAGGACAGACTGAAAATCGCTATCAGGAACATGCCTAAGGACTTGATTGCCACATGTGTGCCAGAGGTAGGGGTCATCCAAAATGTACCAATGAGACTCATGTTTTAGATGACTAGCTTGGTTTTTATTGAAATCAGTAGGAATGAAAGATGCTAGCAAATAATTTACAATTTCAGCATACTAAGGAATAACATCTTGCACTCGGTACAATTGCTCATCGAGAAACATATCATTTGCAGGAATACAGGGCGATGAGTCAATGTATGAGGATGGTGGAATCCTACTGATATGGTCAGCCACCACATTCTCTGGTCCTTTTTTATCTCTAATTTCTAGATTAAATTCTTGAAGGAGGAGCATCCAGTGAATGAGATGTGGCTTGGCTTCCGGTTTCTTAAAGAGATACCGGAGGGCTGCATGGTCTGAGAACACAATGACTTTGGACCCCAAAAGGTATGACCTGAATTTTTCCAAGGAAAATACATGGGCAAGAAATTATTTTTCAGTTGTGGTTTAGTTTTCTTGGTCAGGTTCCAAAGTATGTGAGGCATAGGCAATGACATGTGGAGCTGGATCGACCCTTTGTGACAAGACTGCCCCAACTGCATAGTTAGAGGCATTACACATGAGCTCAAATGGTAAATCCCACCGAGGTGGTTGAATTAGTGGGGGTGACGTGAGACTCCATTTTAACTTATTAAAAGATTCCTCACATTATTTATCAAAAACAAATTTCTTTTCTTTTTGGAGTAATCGGGAGAGGGGGAGTGCAATTTTACTAAAGTCACGAATGAAACAATGGTAAAATACAGAATGACCTAGGAAAGACCACACATCCCATACATTTTTTGGGAATGGTAGGGAAGAAATGAAATCCACTTTTGATTTATCTACTTAGATACCATCCTCAGAAATGACATGTCCCAAAACTATACCTTGTCGCACCATGAAATGGAATTTCTCATAATTTAATGCAAGATTATTTTCAATACATCGACGTAGGACTGAACCAAGACTAATCAAACATACATCAAAAGAATATCCATAAACAGTGAAATCATCCATGAATACTTCCATGAAATTCTCCAGGTAATCGAAAAAAAAATACTAACCATGCATTGTTGGAAAGTACCCAGAGAATTGCACAGACCAAATGACATCCTTCTATAGGCAAATGTGCCAAAGGGTCAAGTGAAGGTTGTCTTTTCCTGGTCCTCAGGGAAAATATGGATCTAAAAGTATCCATAATATCCATCGAGGAAACAATAGTGGGACTTACCTGCTAGCCTCTCTAGCATTTGGTCAATGAATGGAAAAGGGAAATGGTCCTTTCTAGTGTGTTGGTTTAGTCGGTGATAGTCTATACAGACACACCAACTATTCTACACACGAGTTGGAACCAATTCATTGTTTTTATTTTTGATTACTATAAGGCTAGTTTTTTTGGGAAATACTTGAATGGGACTGACCCATTGGCTGTCAGAGATGGGGTAAATGATTCCAGCAGCCAATAATTTTGTTACCTCATTTTTCACAACTTATAGGAGGTTTTGGTTCAGTCGACATTGTGTCTTCCTCACTGGGTTATCCTCATCATTTAATAAAATATAATGTATACAAATTGATAGGCTAATACCAGGAATGCGAACAAGTGTCCATCCCAAATCTTGTTTATACTCCCTCAAAAGTCCAAGCAGCCGCAATTCATGCTCAGGAGGGAGTGAACTAGCAATGATGATGAGCAACTTGTTTCCATTCTCAAGATATGAATATTTTAAATCTTGAGGTAGTTTTTTAATTTCAAATTTAGGTGGATTTTGGATTGATGGGAGTGTGTGTGAAAGTGAGAGATCACTAATCTCATCTAACTGCTCAATGGTATCATCCTCAATAGAGGAATGAGATTTTACAAGCTTAGTAGTATCATCGATGGTCAGTGGATCCTCAGTGTTCAAGAAATTATCAATTAATAAACATGCATGACACTTTTATATACCACTACAACAATTGATGCTTGATTCATTACCTAGAATTTCAATTAATGAAGAAAACTCAGAAAGGGGATCAGGGGAATGAAATGAAGTTTTTTTCAATAGAAGGGAGTACATCTATAGAATTAACAGAGAGAGAAGAATGCTCTTATAAGGGGTGCTTCATAGCATAAATGATGTTGAAATGGACTATGTCACCACCAAATTCCATAGATAATGTACCATTGTGGACATTAATTATGGTTTTGGTGGTTTTCAAGAAGGCTCTCCCCAATATAATCAGGGAATGTTTATTCATCCTATCATCCTCTATTTTAAGCACATAAAATTCAGTAGGAAAAATTAAATTTTGAACCCTCACAAGAACATCCTCTAACACACCAGAGGGGTGTGCGGTACTTCGGTTGGCCAGTTGAACAATAATTCCAGTGGGTTTTAGTTTCCCGGCCTACAATGTAGAGTAAATGGAGTGCAACATCACATTTATAGAGGCACCTAAATCAAGAATAGAATTTGAAAAAGATTACTCCCCTATGGTGCATGGAATTGAGAATGTTCCAGGATCATTGCACTTGGTGGGAAGTGATGGCTCTATCGATGGTGAAACATTCCTCCCTAATCTCACTTTCTCATCACCTCAAAGTCGCCTTCAGTTTGTACACATCTCCTTTAGAAACTTGGCGTGTCGTGGAATTTTCTTCACAGTATCAATCAATGGGATGTTAACCTGCACTTTCTTGAAAATTTCCAATATTTCCTTATCAAGTTCAGTTTCCTTTTGTTTTATTGGTTGGGTGTCCCTTTGAGGAAATGGAAGAGTAATGGTTTGGGTAGGTGACTCAACAATATACACACTCTTTCCTTTGAAAGGGCTTCTCTCAGGACAAGGTTATACAACATTTTTAATGGTTGGGATGGAGGTTTCCTCTGGAGGGGGTGACTCTAATAGAGGATTCGTTTTAATTTCTAGTTGTTTTCCACTCCTAAGGGTGATGGCACTAACATTTCCTTTATCCCTAGGGTTAAATACTAGTTGAGAGGGAAGTTTACATGAACTGTGACGTTGAATTTCACCCACTGAGTTAGCTAGTTGGCCTAATTGGGTTTTTAGGTCTTGTATGGTTGCATGGGGGTTTGTTGGAATTGGAGATTGTTGTCAGCCATTTGTTTCATCATATCTTCTAGGCTAGGATCAAGTTTTGAAGGGGGTGGTTGGAAAGTCCTTTGGGGTGGCTGAGGATTTCTGGGTGGTGGTGGTGGATGACTACTCTGCCCCGGTTGGTTCTATTTTTGTTGAGGTTGGTTTGAATGTCCCCTTGCCTATAGGCTTGGTTCTCCTTCCACCTAGGGTTGTATGGATAGTAAGGTTCTTGCCTAAAGGGTCGGTTATAGGGGAGTCTTGGAAATATTTCCTCACAAATCTCAGATGTTTCCCTCAATTGAGGACATTGGTCAGATTAGTTGGTGTTAGAAAAACATATACCACAATGGGTGGGAGGAGGAGATTGGGATTTCCTTTGGGAAAGAACAAGTTGTCGAAGAAGGGTACTTAACTCTTTGAACTTTGTGTCCACCTTCTTCTCGAATTCAGTACTTTGTACCTCATGGACACATTGAATCGGTACATTAGACCTTGAACCAAATTGTTTTGTGTTTTGCACCATGTTCTCAATCAGGGTTCTTGTAGCAATTAGGGTCTTATCAACTAGCACACCACCTATAGCAACATCGATCATATTTCGATCAATAGGGATTAAACCTTCATAAAAATATTGAATTAAAAGTCGATCACTTATTTGGTGATGTGGGAAACTTGAACATAACCTTTTAAAGTATTCCCAATATTCATGTAATGTTTCCCCTTGAGATTGTATTATCCCACAAATTTCTTTACTTATTTTTTCAGTTCGAGAGGCTGGGAAATATTTTTCAAGAAAAAGGTGTTTCATGTCCGCTCATCCTCTTATCGGGGAATTAACATAATATAACCAATCTTTTGCTGTGTCTTCTAATGAAAAAGGAAATTCCCTTAACTTTACTTGTTCTTCATCCACATTTGCAGGTTCTAATTTAGAACACACAATGTGAAATTATTTTAAATGCTTGTGTGGATCCTCTCCATGAAGTCCATGGAATCTTGGTAATAGATGAATTAAGCCAGATTTTATTTCAAAATTGGGTGCTTCGCCTTGTAATTGAATATAGGTGGGCTGGATATCAACATCAGGCAAGGTTAGTTATTTTAGTTTTCAATTATTTTCCACCATGTTATTAACATTAATTTCAGTTTTAATGTGGGTTCCTGAAGAAGAAGAAAAAGGATCAAGATGAGTGTTGATGTTTTGTGCGTCCTCCTTTACAGGTTCCTCTTGTGTATCTTGGGGTCACTAATGTAGGATCCTCTCTGGTTCGGGTTCAAAAGGTTGTAAGTCTTCCAGAGTAGAACGAATCATGAAAAGATCCTACACAAGAAATGAATTAGAACAAAGAAATAAATATAAAGTTAGAAGATAAAACAAACAAACTTTCACAAAATTTACTAAAAAAATTATCAAAACACACACTAAAACCAAAGCGCACCCCGACAACGGTGCCAAAATTTGACCGTGCTGTCATGACACGTCAAATTGGTTATGATTTGAAGATAAATTTATAGTCTAGGGCAGACCCTAGGTCATCTCTCAAGGATAATTGGTGGGTTTAGAGTGTGTGTGTTTAATAAGAAGTACTTTAAATAGGGGTGGTTTTGAAAATAGTTTTAGGATGAAATGACTTAATTAAAGAGTTTAATAGCTGGAAAGAAAATTTGGTGTTAATTAATTATGAGATAAAAGGGGTTGATTTTGAGTTCACTACACACATTTAAAGATCATTTTCCTTGGAGATTAATTAAGTTTTGATGTAAGTCTTTGGTTAAAATCAATCGAAATCCCGATTACTTTCCAAGCTCTTATATCAAATCACGTTGAGCCAAACCTTGACATAAAAATCATATAGACAAGGTCTAGATCACATGAATGGTATAATATCTTCCAAAAAAAATTGAAATCTCAAATAAGTGGGGAAGAAAAGTATTCTTGTGCTATCCAATCAGAACAACACAAGTCACGCACTCAAAACTTCGCACCGATCAGTTAAAAGTAAAGAGCATTTCATTCGGTAAAATCAAACAAAGATAAATCGAAGTAAGATAATTCTAAATGAAATGTTTCCAAACCCAAAATAAATAAAACCAATAGTAGTAAAAGTTCCAGAACTCCCTTTACATGTGTGTATCTCTCTCACAATGAACTCCCACCGTTTAGCTCGACATCGGGAGGAGGAGGAAGCTCAGGTGGAACTCATTCTTCATTCTTGATCCCCCTATGAGGATAGGGGCCTCCAAAAATTATAGGATGAGGAGGATACTCCTCTAGGAATCAAAAATGGAAAAGATTCACTTCTTGTCCGAACTTGCAAATGGGGAGCCCAAGGTGCCATTTTGTAGGAAAATGGGAAGGTGGTTTTGAGCAGACAGAATTCTTAAAACCGCTTGTCACGTGTGTTTCGGCCTCTAGACAGCCTTATCTCAATTTGGAGAAAATAAAAAAGTTGTAGACTCATCTCTTGGATGTCTCCACCAAAATTTTGGCATAATCTGGACACCTATAGTATAAGATATGGACAGATCACAACACACCACTTTTGACTTCGTACAGATTCGGTGTGCTGGAAAGATTAGGTGGGTTGGGCCACTATATGCCCGAATGAGCCTTGGATTCCTTCACAATAAATGTATCCTAATAAAATTTAGAGCATCCCACAAAATATCATCCCAATTGGATGCATGGTCTAGTAGCAGTGTGCGGATTAATCCACTGGTATGCTTGGATCCTGCGCAGTTTGGCCCATTTTTCTTGGACTTCATCATGGGTCCTCCAAATCACTTTCACCTTCAATGAAATTGTCAAAACAAGTAACATTGTCATTTTCAACGATGATAAATAAAAAATAAATGATTCATACATGGAATTATTTTTTTTGTTATTTTTATAATTTTCAATTTAAAACAAGTTTAGCATAGTGGTGTAAGGGTGAAAATGAAACAGTGAATCGCAGTGCGATCACATATCAATGTTAGTCGAGATTGATAAAGGATTTAGACAAAAACAGAAACCTACTTCACCTAGATATCCAAAGAACCGAACCCCAACATAACCCAAGATGAACCCTAACCACGAATATCTATCATTGGTGTTGGGATCTGACTTACCCGAACTCCACCTCGACTACAGTTGATGCTGCTTAGAGTGCCTCCTCCTAGCTCGGCAGCTCGACTTTGACCCTTCCCTCAGCATTGGCCTGTGCGACTCACATGACTCCTCTTGTTGAAGTGGCACGTCACGACTCAAACAACTACCCGTGGCCCACTAAAACCCTAATGGTGAACACCTCACCGCAACGATTTCGAACCCCCGAAAACCCTCGATCCCCAGTGTGACCAGACTTCCCCCCACCCGTAACCACATTTCCTTTTCTCTATTTTTTATTTCAATATTATTATATATGTAATTTTTTTTAATAAACTTCATAAAAGTTATCATAATATTATAAGTTTAATTTACACATTAAATGTTATAAAATAATTTTATAACCTAATAATATTTTATATAAAAAATAATATTCATTTTATTAATACATTTATTAAAAACATTATATTTTCATAATAAAACATTTTATTTTGAATATTCAATATTCATTTACTAAATTATACGATTTTAAATTTTTAATAGATTGAAAATGTTAATAATACATTTTTTGTAGTTGGGGTTTGGCTTAGTGGTAAGCTCCTTGTAATCCTACATGAAAAATGGGGGTTCAAAACCCATTGGGCGCAGGTACTGTAGAAGTACTGTAGCAGCGACGAAACTGTAGCGGTGACAGGACATTGTAGCAGTAGCAGGAACTATGTGGTACTGTAGTAGGCAGGTACGCTAGCATTACTATTCATAGAATGGGGCTTGGGCCAAAATATTTGGGCCTACGGGCCATGCAATGGTCTATATTCCCACTGGGCCTTCAGGCTATTTAATGGGTCTCCCTCTACTATGTTTAAAGAGGACTTTGCTTTTCTTTAATAATAAAAATGTGGCTTCAGCCCCAACCTTTAAAAAAAATTAATAATACATTTTTTTGACTTACATTAGATTAAGATAACGCTACTTAAATAACTTTTTCTGTGAAATGATTTTTGAAAATCGGGCATACATGGTTGTAATTAGGGTGAAAAATGTGGTTCAATAAGATCAAAATAATTTTTTTGGTGAATAGTAACTTTACCCTTTGGAATAGTAATTTTACCTCGATGAATGGTAACTTGACCAATGGAATACTTACCTCACCTAAGGAAGTATAAATATGTTTTAGTCATCTTAAGTGGTAATATGATATATCTATATCATAGTATAAGTAAATAAATATTTTAGAAATTTTTAGTTAAGTGTTAATATTTTATTTATTTAATTTAATTTAAAATTAAATTTATTTTTATAAAATGGCCTTCATTTTTGAATTCTACATGTCGAAAAATGGTTAGGGTGAATTTTTAAGATTTTTCTAGAAAGGTGGATTTTTTCAGTGAATAGTAAAAATACAGTTTTGAGTTTTCTGTAAGTTTAATGACATCATAGCTATGTAATAATGATGTAATCATGATGTAATGATGATTTAATCGTGATGTAATCGTGATGTAATCCTGATGTAATCGTGATGTAATCGTGATGTAATAGTGATGTAATCATGATGTAATCGTGATGTAATCATGATGTAATTATGATGTAATCATGATGTCATCGTGATGTAATCGTGATGTAATCGTGATGTAAAAATGATGTAATCATGATGTAATAATGATGTAATCCTAATGTAATAATGTTGTTAGACTCTTAAGGATTAAAATATGATATGAGGTGTCTCAAGTGGCCATTACCATTGGAAAATATCATGGGTAAGCCTGTGGTTTTGCAAATACCACTAATAGGGTGCCTTTGGAAATTAATAAAATATTCCCTCACTTTTTCTATAAATATCCACACATTCCTTTGTTTCCCTTCATTCCAAAATCATTATACACAAATCTTTTATAGTATTACCTCCCAAGGATTCCTTCCAATGTCTCCTCAATCCCCCAAGGTCTCGATCTTAGAGTTTTAGAAGTTACTCTTTAAGGTAAGAGAATTCTCAAACTTTTATTTTCCTTTCAAGTTCTATTTTATGTGGTATGTCTTTCAAATTTCCATATTATGTTCTTATTTCCATTTTATTCTATCTCTCAACTATATTATCAGTCTTTTATGAATGGGTGACCCATTTCCCTCTCTTTTTAATGTTTTTTAAAACTATGTTGCATAGCCGTTATGCTACAGAATTTTCGTCTCAAAATCTCTATTTTTCTCAAGAAATTATTTTATTTTATTTATGTGAATACTCAAACCTATTTCATTTCTAGGGGTATTCATAAAGACATAAAAATTATTTATTTGATTCTATAATTAACATACATAAAAATCTTATTCTCTTTCCATGGCTTATAAATGACATAATGATCATGTTTTGAGGAATTTTTAAAATGCTGTGATTTTGATATGAAACTCATTTCTTTTATTCTCTTTGGGTTATTTATGAAATGTTTGATTAAGCTCTATGTGGATCACATGAATATAAGTAAATATTAAGGGTGTGTCCTAATAGCTCTCCAATGCACTGGGTAAATAAATTAATCCCTAGAGATGACAAGTTTTATGATACCTTGGTAAATAACCTCGGTAAATTTTATGAAACCTTGGGGATGGACCTTGGTGATATGCTTATTAATGTCTAAATTAAATGTTGGAGCCACATTTTCAAGTTATTATTCATGTTATTTTTATTATGATATTCCTCTTTTTTCATTGCTCTTTTATTTATGTATTTCATCAAGTTCTTATTGATATCATAAGTAAATGGTTTCCCTTATTTACCCTTATTAGGCCTTCTACTCATCCTCTCCTTTGATGTATGTCCTCAGGTTATGAGATGTAGTAATTGTACATAGGATGAACCTATTATGAATCCTTACAATTAGATTAGAAGAATGACTTATGTTTTCATGTATTATGCACCTTATTTCCAAGACTTTAAACTTTAAAGATCCTCTGTTTGTAAAATGTAATGAAAAGATATATAATAAAAATGCGACATTCCATAGTTGGTATCAAAGGATAGTTTAGTTATTTGTGAAAATTAGGATATGAAAACTTTAGGAAGAACCCTACAAAAGTTTAAATATAGGAAAAATTCCTGATATTTTTATGAAATATTAAGTAAGTGGTTTCCGTACAAATAAGTCTATGTATGGATACGAACAAGTGGATGTGGCTCTCGCACAGATGTACCTAGGAGTAAAACAGGAAAACACTACTTTGAGATAGACCCGAAGGAGAACTGGTGCACAACAACGGGCCTTGTTTCACTCCTAGTTTGATAATATCGGTGTAAGAACCCTTTTTTTTGCTACAAAGGACTTTGGAATATTCTTGATGTTATTCCATAGCAGCGCCCTCAGACGGCGTGCGGTTCCGAGCCCTGGTGTGGCCGGAATTAAACTTTCAGTGCGTTCACACTGTAAACACCAAATAAATGGGTTAACTCCTAAACAGTGTTTCGAATTAGAGATCTGAGTGTACGGATGGGTCCAGAATGGGGTGTTTACCCTAGGAAAGACATAAAACATGTCGGCATAGCACGTTTGGACCCCTCGCTCGCTTCCAGAACGTTAAACGGGTAAATTAATTAATTAATTAATTCGTTTAATGGATAAACTCAAGCATCTCTTAAACGGTGGCTCGGATTGGAAAACCAAGGGAACCGTTGAGTTCGGAGCGTGCCGTTTACCCTAGGAGGGGTGTAAGTTTCGCGGGCGCGGGCCGTCTGTGAAAAATGGACCTAGGGGCATTTTCGTAATTTAGAGGCCTCAGGCGTTGAGTTTAATAACTTTTGAACGGGGTCTCAGATTAAAACTCCAAGACCGCCGTTGTGCTCAGGAGGCGGTGTTTACCATAGGAATGGCCTAAATTCGACTGCGTTTGGGGTTTCGGATGCAGATTTAATTTGGGATGAGTTTTTAATTAAGGGATTAATTAATTTCCCTTATTTAACCCATCTCTCTCCCCCCCCCCCTTCTTCCTCCCCTCTCCACTTCCCTAGAAGAATCTCTCAAGGAGGAACTCCTCCTCTCCTCCACCTCTCTGGTGAGGTGCGACAGCTCCGGCGAGGCGCGGCAGCTCCGGCGGATCGTCGCGAAGCGTCGGGCTACACCCCTATAGGATCATGTGTTTATTATTTTAAACTCCAGCACATTCTTTGAACCCATTTATATGTTTCGAATTTCTATTTAATTTCTGAGAAAAGCCTATGGTTGCGTAGTACTTTTTATGATCTTTCTGACACTTGTTTCGGGTTGAATTTCTGAGTCCCGAGCTGCCCGCAGCGGTCCGGTGAAGTTTGCAGGTTTTCCGGTGGTTTGAAGTTTTCCGGCCGGTTTTGAGGGTTCCGGAGGTTCGGCAGTAGCGTGAGGCATCGGCTTTAGGCGGTGAGGCCGAGCGCGGCGGAGCGGGCTCCCTTCAGCGGAGGCAGCCGCAGGCTTCGAAGGCTCGGCGAGCAGGGTCGCCGGCTGGAGACGGCGAGCGGGCTGCGGGAGCGCGAGCAAGCTGGGGGCGACGGTGGCTCGCGGTCTGGGGGGATGTTGAGGGCGTCGACGTGTATGGGTGAGTGAGGCGGTCTGGGGGGCGTGTTGCGGAGGAGCGGCTGGACGGGTGGCCAGCCGGTTCTGGAGTCGCCAGACCACCAGGGACCCTGGTGGAAGAGGAGACCCGCTGTTGCGGGTCTCTGCTGGAGCTGACCTGCAAAAGCAGGTTAACAAAAAAAAAGAGAAAAAAAACGGAGAAAAGAAACGCGTGGGAGAAATCTCCCTTAATTGGAGAGAGAATCGCCATATATATATATATATATTGATTTTAATAATTATAGTAATGTTATAATTATTAAAACGCTGAATCGAGCGTAACTTCCCCGTGCGTCATCCAAATCATGCGCCGTCAGTGGAAGTGTGCCTCAGTTTTCAATACGGTCTGTTTAAGACCAACTTTGGGTATCTTTCGGTGAATCGTGGAGCGGGTCAATAAAACACCCAAGAAATAATATTATTATTATTGTTAATAATTGGTTTTTCTGAGATAAAACCCCCATACAGTGTCTGTATGACACATCGTCTATGGTTGCGTAGTCCCGACAATGAGACGGTCTTTTTGAGTCAAATATTAGATACTTAATTCGGAGTTGAGGTGTTGCCCGCATGGGCCACTGTTCGAGCTGTACACAGCTTTTTACAAATTTTTCATCGGACGTCCATTCGGGGCGTGCGAGTAGTCATTTCTGGGTGTTTTTCCGAGGTCATTGCAATGGCGCAATCCGACTGCTTTAATTCCGCACGGTGGTGCGGGCCCCACGAGGGTCGTTTGAGCGTCGACGGTGATTTTTCCATCTTTATCATTGGGCGACCGTTTTGGACAAGTGATTAGTCCATCTTGGGTGCTTTTTCGAGAGGACCGCAACGGTGCGATCTGTTTGTTGTGTTTCGGGATCGGGAAGCGGGTCCCACGTAGCACCGCTTGTGTGCGGTGCGCCGAAATGCCCCTTTTTCTCCGGATATCTGATGCACGCATGTGATTAGTGATTTTGACGTGTTTTCACAAGGGGATCGCAATGGTGCGATGCACTTGACAGTTTTCGGGGCCGAGGCTCGGGATCATGGGACGTCGTTCGGGCGTGAGGCGGTGTTGGTGACTTGTCCGTCGGATATCCGTTTGAGGCGATTGAGTAGTCTATCTCGCATGTTTTTCCACGAGGATTACAACGGTGTGATCCGTTTGGTTATGTGGAGCCTCATACGTGATCTTATTAAATATGGAAATGTGAAGGTGCCCCAGGGGCGGTTCTTCTACTGTGTTTGTAGCGGACCCTTGGCGTGTGATCACGTGCACTCCCATGTGAGTGAAGTAATGCTTGAATAGATGTGGTGGGTCATTCCCCAGTCGTTGAGGTGGCAAGTTGGTAATTTTATGTCACGCCTTCGCGTTGACATTGGGTGTCATGTGCATGATAGCCCTTGGGCTGAAAATAAGGTATACTTTGGGAGTACACGGGAACGCTTGGAGGTATGTGCAGTTTGTACCTGAGACTGTTTGTGCGCTTGGTTGGGGATTGAATTGGGGCCACTCGTCGTGTGGGCCCCAGGTGCATTTCGTGCTCTGCTTTGCGTGCTTTGACCTCTCGCGACGTAGAGGGTCCCTCTGTGCTCGTTTGTTTGACCAGTAGGGTGGAGTTTTTCCCTTGGCTCGGTGCTCGTTGGTTTGACCAGCAGGGTTGAGTGGTCTCCCCCTAGCTTCATTCTCGATGGATCAGCCGATAGCGATGCTAGTGACACCCAGTGATGGAGCAGGCGCTGAACCTCTTTTGGGTGAGTTGTTCTGGAGTTGGGTGGTTGCGCGATACCCACTCCGTGTTCGGTTGGACAGTGTTGTACCCTCCAGTGGAGATGGCCAGAGCAGTTCTGAGTTTTACCCTTCAGTGGGGCTGGGCAGTGGGTTACTCATTGGCTTCTAGGGTCTACCCTCCAGCAGTGACTGGGAAGTGGGTCACCCGACACTCTTAGGGTCTACCCTCCAGCAGAGACTGGGTACTGGGTCACCCGACGCACATAGGGTCTACCCTCCAGCAGAGACTGGGCAGTGGGTCATCCGACGACCTCTTAGGTTCTACCCTCCAGCAGAGACTGGGCAGTGGGTCACCCGATGCACATAGGGTCTACCCTCTAATAGAGACTGGGCAGTGGGTCACCCGACGACCTCTTAGGGTCTACCCTCGAGCGAGGCTGGGAAGTGGGTTGCCCGTAGTCTAGTTCCAGGTCTACCCTCCAGCAATGCTGGGCAGTGGGTCGCCTGTCGACTTATTCCAGGTCTACCCTCCAGCGGGGCTGGGCAGTGGGTCGCCTGATGATGTATTAAGGTCTACCCTCCAGCGGGGCTGGGCAGTGGGTCTCCTGATGATGTATTAAGGTCTACCCTCCAGTGGGGTTGGGCAGTGGGTCACAGGATGATGTATTATGGTTTACCCTCCAGCAGGGCTGGACAGTGGGTCACCCGATATCATATTATGAATCACCCTCTAGTAGGGCTGAGCAGTGGGACACCCGTTGATATTCAAGACTTAGTCCTTTATACTAGGCTAGTCTGTGGATTTTCTCCATGATTACCGGAGCGGGACCCTTGGTTGTATGGTTCAGTGATGGAACAAATTTGACTTTGAGAAGACCTCTTGACTGCAGGGCAGTGACGAGGTGTGGTTTGACTTTCCCTAGAACTCTCAAGTACGATGGGCGCTTTCCCCACCGAGACGCGTTCTTGTGATGCGATTTAAAATTGTGCAGGTGAGTCAGTGCCGCCCAAAGCGAATAGTGTCGAAGTGCGGTGATTGAGCCCCTTGGCTTGTGGTTTGGGGCAGATGTGTGGGATGTTGGGCATCAATGGAGTTTACTTCTGGGGCTATTGGATACTAATTTTCTTGGGATGAGCTACGGTATTGAGATCCCCTTACGAGTTTTTTCGGGCTTCTTGTAGAGCATATATATGTGTATATACCTTGTTCGAGTACCCACTTCTTGGGCTTGGTTACTCTCCCTCCAGGAGAGGCGAAGACGCGCGGGGTATGCCACGTGCTTTCCGTGTCTAGATTCTCATGGTTGGATGAGTCTACTCTCCTACTATAGGTAGCGAAGACTCGATGGGAAGTTCATATTCTCACCGTTTCCAGCTCCTTGTGCCTGGATGAGTCTACTTCTTTTCTCTTGTTAGGTTGAGCTGGACTCCTTACTGCACTCTCTGTTGTACTCATTTAATTTTTCTGTTCTCTCTACTGCTCACCCTTCGGTACCTCCTTTGTTTCTCCCTCGAGCCTTCGGGGTATCCTACTGAGTATTTTTATACTCACCCCTACTTGGGCTTTGCCCGCACTTGGTGTTCCCTTACAGATGACGGACAGGTTGGTTGTGACGTCAGAGGATCTTAGGAGCCGGGAGCTTGGACCGCGTGCGGTGGTCATCGATGGGTTCTAGGTGTGGGACCCTCCCAGCTGTTTGCTATTGTTTTACCTGTTGCCGGGTTGTGGCATTTTTGGTTGGGCGCGTGTTTTTCCCCTTTTATTTTCAGTTTAATTTCAGCTTGTACTTTGTACTGTTTAGAGGTCGATGCACATCTTTGGTTTATTTATAGCAGTTTCCCTTTACTTTACTTGGATTTTCTTTTTACTCTGCACTATTGCATTGAGTGTGATGCGTGTGTGTGTACAGGTTCTTAGGAAAAGGCCTCCCCGAGTTATTGTGCCTTCGACGCTGGTCGCCAGCCCCTGGACTATGGAGGCGGGCTTTGGGTAGTTGCGGCTCGATCCCGGGTAGGGTCGAGTCGTGACAAAGTGGTATCAGAGGTGGTTCATTCCTTGGGATGTTGTGCTGACGTCCCTAAAAGAGGAATTGGTTGGGATCTAGGGAAACAATATTAACGTGTCTCGAGAGCAGCTCTCAGGCCAGGGAGTCCAATGATGGTGTGGCGGTCGACGTATCCATTCACCAGGACCTTGATAACCCGCTTGTCGACTCAGCATGCTGAGACACTTGTTGCAGGGAAAATTGGTTTGTGCATCACATAGGATTGAGTATTTGGCTCTCCTTCTTGAGTCAGATCCCCATCCTTGTTATTGGTATATACATATGTGCTCATCTGACCGCAGCACTCCATGATAATATTCAGGATGTCTCCGCAAAGACAGCCAACCAAGATACCAGCTTTGGTTCGTGACGATAACCCTGTGAGCTACGAGGCTACGGTCCAGGACCCATCATGCGAGCCCCTTTCTCCAGGTGGGCTAGTAGCAGCACCCCCACCAGTTGAGCAACAGACAGCTTCAGCAGAGCAGGCTGAGCATGAGCGCAGGTTTAGCCTGCTTCGTGAGTTCCAGCAGCAGGGACCGCTGAGGTTCAGTGGTGAGCCAGACCCTCAGGCAGTAGAGGGTTGGCTAGAGACATTGGTTCACCTTTTCAGGCTTGTGCAGACACCGACAGATCAAAGAGTGGCTTTGGCAGCTGACCCTTTTTCGTGGAGCAGATTGGCGTTGGTGGAGTCTGGTGACTCGGTTTCTTGACAAGTCGTCGGTTTCGTGGGGTGACTTTCGGTTGTTGTTCTGTGAGGAGTTTTGCCCCTCCTACTTGCGCTCCGTTCGGATTCAGGAGCTCCTGCAGTTTCAGTAGGGAGGGATGACGGTGGCCGAGTACGCGGCTAGTTTCACAGACCGTGCACGCTTTTACCCTGACTTGGTCCATGACGACAACTTCCGAGCATGAAAGTTTGAGCAGGGTCTCCGTCGAGAGATTCGTGCTGTCATAGTACCCTTGGTAATTTCCACATATGCCCGGGTGCTAGAGCAGGCAATGGTGACAGAGAGCTTCATGTCACGTTCTAGAGTTGGTGGTGGCAGCAGGCACATTGGAGCCGAGACGTCTGCCGCAGCTTGCGGGTGTCGGCAAGAAGAACCTCGACATAGGTGGATTTCTGACAACTGAACTCAAGGGCGTGGTCGTACACCACAGTGGCACCGGAAGGCACCGGTGCAGCCCAGAGAGAGTCGGTGCTATGCTTGCGATGGGCGAGGTCACTTGGCACGGGACTTCCCGACCAGGCATGCAGAGAGCCTCGGGTAGGCAACAGGTGCACCACCACGATGGAGGCAGCGTCGTGATCGGAGTATCGCCCAGAGAGGTGGTGCTAGCAGAGGAGTGGGAGGAACTGGTAGTGCAGGACGACCTTACGGGGTCTTCCCATCACCACTAGGCGGTCCACGTCAGGCTCCGGGAGCTGACAGTTGGGACCGCGGATAGTCGCGAGCTTTAGATGTCTACGATCCTGGAGAACATGATGTGGTAAGAGGTACACTCTACAGATATTCTACTTTTGTAGTAGAATTTTTAGACTCTGTGTGTGGAATTCTTTCCTCCCTGCTCCTTGCTTGAGGTGTTACCAGGGTGACGCAGGGCGTCGGGTGTAACCCTATGTTGGTAATGAAAAAGGTGTGGGACCTTTTTCTCTAGTCGATGGTGTCGACTCCTTCACATTTTGAGCGTGTAAGAGATCCTTGGTTGTGGGACATCGACTGTGGAACCTTGCATGACCAGATATCCTTGGGTGTTTTACAATATGGATATTCTGAAGGAGGGAATCACCAGGCCTTGTTCCAGGTGCGGGCGGTGATTCCAGTCGCGGCATGCGACGTAGAGGTTTGGTCGGGGACGTGAGCTACCCCCGAGGACCTTTGGACTGTTTGAGACCGTGTAGAGGGATGACGAGGTTCTCTACCACCTTGCCCTAACCCCAAAGGCTGGTTTGAGTGCATGATGTATCCCACATGACTCACTCGAGAAGAGGTGTGCGTGCTCCTATGCACGACATCGACGAGGGCAGACATCGCATGAACAGATCAAATCCTTTGGTCTGTGTGCGGTGGCGCAGAGCTGTGCATCAGTTCTTCTAGGTACAGGAGAGCCTGGTGCGGGCATAGTACCCTGAGTTGTTCCCTGGTTTGGATTTTTGGGAAGAAAATCTTGAAGGAGGGAATGATGTAAGAACCCTGTTTTTTTCTACAAAGGACTTTGGAATATTCTTGATGTTATTCCAGAGCAGTGCCCTCAGACGGTGTGCGGTTCTGAGCCCCAGTGTGGACGGAATTAAACTTTCAGTGCGTTCACACTGGAAACGCCAAATAAATGGGTTAACTCCTAAATAGTGTTTCGGATCAGAGATCTGAGTGTACGTATGGGTCCGGAATGGGGTGTTTACCCTAGGAAAGACATAAAACATGTCAGCACAGGACGTTTGGACCCCTCACTCGCTTCCGGAACGTTAAACGGGTAAATTAATTAATTTATTTATTCATTTAATGGATAAACTCAAGTATCTCTTAAACGGTGGCTCGGATTGAATACCAATGGCACCATTGAGTTCGGAGCGTTCCGTTTACCCTAGGAGGGGTGTAAGTTTCACGGGCGCGGGCCGTCTGTGAAAAATGGCCCTAGGGGCGTTTTCGTAATTTAGAGGCCTCGGGCGTTGAGTTTAATAACTTTTGAACGGGGTCTCAGATTAAAACTTCGAGACCTCCATTGTGCTTGGGAGGCAGTGTTTACCCTAGGAATGGCCTAAATTCGACTATGTTTGAGGTTTCAGATGCAGATTTAATTTGAGATGAGTTTTTAATTAAGGGGTTAATTAATTTCCCTTATTTAACCCATCTCCCCCCCCCTTCTTCCTCCCCTCTCCACTTACCTGGCAGGATCTCTCAAGGAGGAACTCCTCCTCTCCTCCACCTCTCCGGTGAGGTGCGACAGCTCCGGCGAGGCGCGACACCTCCGGCGAGGCGCGGCAGCTCCGGCGGATCGTCGTGAAGCGTCGGGCTACGCCCCTGTAGGATCGTGCATTTATTATTTTAAACTCCAGCACCTTATTTGAACCCATTTATATGTGTCAAATTTCTGTTTAATTTCTGAGAAAATCCCATGGTTGCGTAGTACTTTTTATGATCTTTCTGATGCTTGTTTCGGGTTGAATTTCCGAGCCCCGAGCTGCCCGCAGCGGTCCGGCGAAGTTTGCGGGTTTTCCGGTGGTTTGAAGTTTTCCGGCCGGTTTTCAGGGTTCTGGCGGTTCGGCAGCAGCGGGAGGCATCGGCTCCAGGCGGTGAGGCCGAGCGCGGCGGAGCGGCCTCCCTTCAGCGGAGGCAGCCGCAGGCTTCGAAGGCTCGGTGAGCAGGGTCGCCGGCTGGAGACGGCGAGCGGGCTGCGGGAGCGCGAGCAAGCTGGGGGCAACGGTGGCTCTCGGTCTGGGGGGATACTGAGGGTGTCGACGCGTGCGGGTGAGCGAGGCGGTCTGGGGGGCGTGTTGCGGAGGAGCGGCTGGCCGGGTGGCCGACCGGTGCTGGAGTCGCCGGACCACCAGGGACCCTGGTGGAAGAGGAGACCCGCTGTTGCGGGTCTCTGCTGGAGCTGACCTGCAAAAGCAGGTTAACAAAAAAAACGAGAAAAAAAAACTGAGCAAAGAAACGCGTGGGAGAAATGTCCCTTAATTGGAGAGAGAATTACCCTAAATATATATATATATATAATTGATTTTAATAATTATAATAATGTTATAATTATTAAAATGCTGAATCGGGCGTAACTTCCCCATGCGTCGTCCAAATCATGCGCCGTCAGTGGCAATGTGCCTCAGTTTTCAATACGGTCTATTTAAGACCAACTTTGGGTATCTTTCGGTGAATTGTGGAGCGGGTCAATAAAACACCCAAGAAATAATATTATTATTATTGTTAATAATTTGTTTTTCTGAGATAAAACCCCCATACAGTGTCTGTATGACACGTCGTCTATGGCTGCATAGTCCCGACAATGAGACGGTCTTTTTGAGTCAAATATTGGATACTTAATTCGGAGTTGAGGCGTGGCCCGCACGGGCCTCCGTTCGAGCTGTACACAGCTTTTTACAACTTTTTCATCGGACGTCCGTTCGGGGTGTGCGAGTAGTCATTTCTGGGTGTTTTTCCGAGGGCATTGCAATGGCGCAATCCGCCTGCTTTAATTCCGCACGGTGGTGCGGGCCCCATGAGGGTCGTTTGGGCGTCGACTGTGATTTTTCCATCTTTATCACCGGGCGACCGTTTTGGACAAGTGATTAGTCCATCTTGGGTGATTTTTCGAGAGGACCGCAACGGTGCGATCCGTTTGTTGTGTTTCGAGATCAGGAAGCGGGTCCCACATAGCACAACTTGTGTGCGGTGCGCTGAAATGCACCTTTTTCTCCAGATATCCATTGCACGCATGTGAGTAGTGCTTTTGACATGTTTTCCTGAGGGGATCGCAATGGTGCGATGCACCCGACTGTTTTCGGGGCCGAGGCTCGGGATCACGGGACGTCGTTCGGGCATGAGGCGGTGTTGGTGAATTTTCCGTCGGATATCCCTTTGAGGCAAGTGAGTAGTCTATGTCGCGTGTTTTTCCGTGAGGATTACAACGGTGCGATCCATTTGGTTGCGTGGACCCTCATATGCGATCTTATTAAATGTGGAAATGTGAAGGTGCCCCGGGGGCGGTTCTTCTACTGTGTTTGTAGTGGACCCTTGGCGTGTGATCGCGTGCACTCCCCTGTGAGTGAAGTAATGATTGAATAGATGTGGTGTGCCATGCCCTAGTCGTTGAGGTGGAAAGTTGGTAATGTTACATCATTCCTTAGCGTTGACGATGGGTGTTGTGTGCACGATAGCCCTTGGGCTGAAAATGAGGTATACTCTGGGAGTACACGGGAGCGCTTGGAGGTACATGCAATTTGTACCTGAGACTATTTGTACGCTTGGTTGGGGATTGAATTGGGACCACATGTCGTGTGGGCCCCATGTGAATGTCGTGCTCTGATTTGCGTACTTTGACTGCTCGCAACGTAGAGGGTCCCTCTGTGCTCGTTTGTTTGACCAGCAGGGTGGAGTTTTTCCCCTGGCTCGGTGCTCGTTGGTTTGACCAGTAGGGTTGAGTGGTCTCCCCCTGGCTTCGTTCTCGATGGATCGGCCGGTAGCGGTGCTAGTGACACCCAGTGATGGAGCAGGCGTTGAACCTCTTTTGGGTGAGTTGTTCTGGAGTTGGGTGGTTGCGCGATACCCACTCCGTGTTCGGTTGGCCAGTGTTGTACCCTCCAGTGGAGATGGCCAGAGCAGTTCTGAGTTTTACCCTTCAGCGGGGCTGGGTAGTGGGTTACTCATCGGCTTCTAGGGTCTACCCTCCAGCAGAGACTGGGTAGTGGGTCACCTGACACTCTTAGGGTCTACCCTCCAGCAGAGACTAGGCACTGGGTCACCCGACGCACATAGGGTCTACCCTCCAGCAGAGAATGGGCATTGGTTAATCCGATGACCTCTTAGGGTCTACCCTCCAGCAGAGACTGGGCAGTGGGTCACCCGACGCACATAGGGTCTACCCTCTAGTAGAGACTGGGCAGTGGGTCACCCGACGACCTCTTCGGGTCTACCCTTTAGAGAGATTGGTCAGTGGGTTTCCCGTCGTCTAGTTCCAGGTTTACCCTCCATCAAGGCTGGGTAGTGGGTCGCATGTCGACTTATTCCAGGTCTACCCTCCAGCGGGGCTGGGTAGTGGGTCACCTGATGATGTATTAAGGTCTACCCTCCAGCGGGGCTGGGCAGTGGGTCGCCTGATGATGTATTAATGTCTACCCTTCAGTGGGGCTGGGCAGTGGGTCGCCGGATGATGTATTATGGTTTACCCTCCAGCAGGGCTGGACAGTGGGTCACCCGATATCATATTATGAATTACCCTCGAGCAGGGCTGGGCAGTGGGACACCCGTTGATATTCCAGACTCAGTCCTTTCTACTAGGCTAGTATGTGGCTTTTCTCCATGATTACCAGAGCGGGACCCCTGGTTGTACTGGTCAGTGATGGAACGACTTTGACTTTGAGAAGATCTCTCTACTGGAGGTCAGTGATGAGGTGTGGTTTTACTTTCCCTAGAACTCTCAAGTACGAGGGGTGCTTTCCCCACTGAGACGCGTTCTTGTGACGCGATTTAAAACCCTACGGGCGAGTCAGTGCTGCCCAAAGAGGATAGTGTCGAAGTGCGGTGATTGAGCCCCTTGGCTTGCGGTTCGGGGCAGATGTGCAGGATTCTGGGCATCGATGGAGTTTACTTTTGGGGTTGTTGGCTACTCGTTTTCTTGGGCTGAGCTACGGGATGGAGATCCCCTTATGAGTTTTTTAGGTCTTCTTGTAGAGCATATATATATGTATATACCTTGTTCGAGTACCCACTTCTTGGGCTTGGTTAATCTACCTCCAGGAGAGGTGAAGACGCACGGGGTATGCCACGTGCTTTCCGTGTCTAGCTTCTCGTGGTTGGATGAGTCTACTCTCCTGCTATAGGTAGCAAAGACTCGACGGGAAGTTCATCTTCTCACCGTTTCCAGCTCCTTGTGCCAGGACGAGTCTACTTCCTTTCTCTTGTTGGGTTGAGCTAGACTCCTTACTGCACTCTCTTTTGTACTCCTTTACTTTTTCTGTTCGCTTTACTACTCACCCTTCGGTACCTCCTTTGTTGCTCCCTCGAGCCTTTGGGGTATCCTACTGAGTATTTTTATACTCACGCCTACTTGGGCTTTGCCCGCACTTGGTGTGACCTTACAGATGACGAACAAGTTGGTCGTGACGTCAGAGGAGCTTAGGAGCCGGGAGCTTGGACCGCGTGCGGTGGTCGTTGATGGGTTCTAGGTGTGGGACCCTCCCAGCTATTTTCTGTTGTTTTACCTATTGCTGGGTTGTGGCATTTTTGGTTGGGCGTGTGTTTTTTGCCTTTTCTTTTTAGTTTACTTTTGGATTGTACTTTGTACTGTTTAGAGGTCGATGCACATCTGTGGTTTATTTATAGCAGTTTCCCTTTACTTTACTTGTCTTTTCTTTTTACTCTGCACTATTGCATTGAGTGTGCTGCGTGTGTGTGTATAGATTGTTAGGCAAAGGCCTCCCCGAGTTATTGTGCCTTCGGTGCTGGTCTCCAGCCCCTGGCCTATGGAGGCGGGCTTGGGGTAGTTGCGGCTCGAGACCGGGTAGGGTCGGGTCGTGACACTCGGGGGATATGTTTGTTTAATCCTAATATTTTTATGAAGCATTATGAAGGATTTATAGAAAATTTAATTGCTGTAAAAGAATAATATTTTTTTAAGATTGATTTTTTAAGACATAAAATTACTTTATAATTATAATATTCTTAATAGTAACAAATTTGTAATAACATAAAATTGTGAGGACGTGATTTCGTTAAGGGGGGAAGAATGTAACGACCCAAAAAATGTACTTCTTTTATTTATGGATCTCTTTCCTTCCAATAAATTTTTATTATGTTTTACAATAGAAGCACATAGAGTGACTTTTAATTTCATGAGAACATCATACGTCATGCATAAGTTTGGATTAGTACGACTATGAAAAATAATGTGATATACACATTTAAGAATAGTTTTCTTAATAAAATATATGTTCAACTGAAGAAAATTTGATAAATTGACTATTAAGACCCAAATTGTACTTTTCAGAAATGATATAATTATTATAATAAATTAAGGTATTATGAATAATGATTGTTTTAATGAAATATTGTTATTAAAACACCCCCTTTTAAATTTAAATGATTAAATAATTTTATTTTTTTAAGTGTCAGAAATTTCACAATGCAATTTAACGATGCATTTTCGATTCGCTATTATTTTTAATAACTAAATATTTTTATACATAAAAAGTTAAATTTCTTGTACTTAAATAATTATTATGGTAATATAAACTTAATTTTTTAATTTCAAATGTCAAAATTAATCTTGGCTAAATTTTTAGAAGTTTTCTAAAAAGTTTCAATCTTTTGGTATTTGAGGAATAGTTTTTTTATGAATAGTATTTGATGAATAGTGTTTTTTTTATGAATAGTAAAAAAGTATTTTAATATTAAATAAATTTTTTTGTGAAATGATTTTCGAAAATCAGACATACATTGCTGAAATTAGGGTGAAAATGTTTTTTAAAAAGATAAAAAAATGGTGAATAGTAACTTTACCCTTTGGAATTTTAATTTTGCCCTTATGAATGGTAATTTGATCAATGGAATGGTAACATCATCTAATTATAAATATGTTTTAGTCATATTAAGTGGTAATATGATATATTTATATCATAATATAAGTAAATAAATGCTTTAGAAATTATTAGTTAAGAATTATTATTTTTTTATTTAATTTATTTTAAAATTAAATTAATTTTTATAAAATGGAGTTCACTTTTGAATTATAAACATTGAAAATTGGTTAGGGTGATTTTTTGGGATTTTTTTGAAACAGTTGATTTTTTCAGTGAATCGTAAAAATTTAGTTTTGAGTTTTCGGTAAGTTTAATGACAACATAGATGTGTAATAATGATGTAATCATGATGTAATAATTTTTTTCGACTCTTAAGGATTAAAATATGATATCAGGTGTCTCAAGTGGTGATTACCATGGGAAAATATCATGGGAAAGCTCGTGGTTTTGCAAATACCGCTAATGAGGTGTCCTTTGAAATTAATAAAATATTCCCTCACTTTTGCTATAAATATCCACCCATTAATTTGTTTCCTATCATTAAAAAAACATTATACATGATGTTATGATAGTATTACCTCACAAGGAGTCCTCTCAAGGTGTCCTAAATCCCCCAAGGTCCCGATATTAGAGTTTTAGAAGTTACTCTTCAAGTTAATAGAATTCTCAAACTTCTCTTTTCCTTTCATGTTCTCTTTTATGTGGTATGTCTTTCAAATTTCAATACCAAGTTCTTATTTTCATTTTATTATATCCCTATATTATATTATGAGTCTTTTATGAATGGTTAACTTATGTCCCCTCTCTTTTTAATGTTTTTTAAAACCATGTTGCATAGCCGTTATGCTGGAGAATTTTCATCTCAAAATATCTCTTTTTATGAAGAAATTCTTTTATTTTATTTATGTGAATACCCAAACCTATTTCATTAGCAAGGGTATTAATTAATACATAAAATTATTTATTTGATTTTGGAATTGACATACATAAAACCAACATTCTCTTTCCATGGGTTATAAATGACATAATGATCATGTTTTTGAGCACTTTTTAAAACGTCATGATTTTGATATGAAACTCATATCTTTTAATCCATTTGGGTTATTTATGAAATGATTGATTATGATCTATGTGGCCACAAGAATATAAATTCATATTAAGTGTGTGCCCTGATAGCGCTTCAACACATGGGGTAATGAAATTCATCTCTAGAGATGACACGTTTTACGATACCTTGGTGAATAACCTTGGTAATTTTAATGATTTCTTAGGGATGGACCATGGTGATATGTTTATGAATGAATAAATTAAATATTGTAGCCACATTTTAAAGTTATGATTCATGTTATTTTTATTATGATATGAAACTTTTTCCATTTCTCATGTCTTTATATATTTTATCAAGTTCTTATTGATATTACAAGTAAATCATTTCCCTTGTTTACCCTTATTGGGCCTTCTGCTCACCCTTTCCTTTGATGTATGTACCGAGGTTATAAGATGCAGTAATTGTACTTATGGTGAACCTATTATGAAGCCTTAAAAATGTATTAGAATAATTCCTTATATTTTCATGTATTATGTACCTTATTTTCAAGACACCAAATTTTAAAGATCCTCTGTTTGTAAAATGTAATGAAAAGATATGTAATAAAAAGGCGGGATTCCATAGTTGGTATCAAAGGATAGTTTAGTTATTTATAGAATTTATGATATTAAAAAATTAGGAAGAACCCTATAGAAAAGTTTAAATATAGGAAAACTTCCTGATATTTTGGTGAAATATTAAGTAAGTGGTTTCCGAACAAATAAGTCACTGTCTAGATACGAACAAATAGATGTGGCTCTCGCACAGATGTAACTAGGGGTAAAACTCGAAAACACCGCTTTTATCTAGAATCTAATGGAAACTATTGAACAACAACAGGCCTTGCTGCAGTCTTGTTTTGACACTCCCATAGGATATGTTTTTTTAATCATAATCTTTTTATAAATCATTATGAAGGATTTAAAGAAAATGTAATTTTTGTTAAAGATTAATATTTTTTTAAGATTGATTTTTTAAGACATAAAATTACTTTATAATTATAATATTCCTAATTGTAACAAATTAATAATAAGAGAAAATTGTGAGGACACGATTTCTTTAAGAGCAGAAGAATATAACGACCCGAAAAAATGTACTTCTTTTATTTGTGGATCTCTTTCCTCCCAATAACTTTTTATTATGCTTTACAATGGAAGCACATATAGTGACTTTTAATTTCATGAGAATATCATACATCATGCATAAATTTGGATTAGTACAACTATGAAAAATAATGTGATATACACATTTTAGAATAGTTTTTCTTAATAAAATATATGTTCAACTGAGGAAATTATCATACATCATGCATAAAAATGTAAATTTCTCATACATAGAGAATTATTATGGTAATATAAACTTCATTTTTGAATTTAAATGTCCTAATTAATATAGTTTGAATTTTTAGAAGTTTTCTAAGTCAAAATTTTTTAGTGTTTTATGAATAGTATTTATGAATAGTGTTTTTGATGAATAGTATTTGATGAATAGTAAAAAAATATTTTATTATTAAATAACTTTTTCTCTGAATTGATTTTCAAAAATCAGACATACATGTTAGTAATAAGAGTGAAAAATATGGTTCAATAAGATCAAAATAAATTTTTTGTGAATAGTAACTTTACCCTTTTTAATAGTAATTTTACCCTTATGAATAGTAATTTAACCAATGGAATAGTAACCTCACCTAAGGAAGTATAAATATATTTTAGTTACCTTAAGTGGAAATGTGATCATTTTATAAGTAAATAAATGTTTTAGAAATTATTAGTTATGTAACACCCCAAGCTTCCACGATACGCTTCTCTTTCAATAATGCAGTAGCTTGCATTGTACGCAAGTTTGAGATTCTAACACACCGCGACCAATCAAAGTAGCCGTTATGAATATTAATACCCACATTTTGAAATTATATAAATTTTATATTTCAAAATGGACTTCATTTTTGGATTCGGAATCTCGAAATTAGCCTAAGTTGAATTTTTGGTATTTTTCTAAGAACATCCAATTTTCGATGAATAGTGAAAAATACTTAAAAACAACATTTTTAATCAAAATAATTTATAGTGATAAATTATACTATTGAGTGGTTTTAAAGTATAATTAGAATATAATTTTACCATTCTATCCAATGGTAGTCATTAGAATTAATTTCACTTTGAAATTGGACATAAACAATTGTCGATCTTTTGATTGATATTGTTTCTTAAAAACACGCTATTTGTTTTGACAATGGGAATTAATTATAAAATTAATTAATGCAACTTATATGTTTGGAATTTTGTAAAATATACATCATTTTTTAATTCGGAATATCAATTATATCTTAAGGTGAATTTTTGGTATTGTTCTGAGAAACTTCAATTTTTGATGAATAGTGAAACCACTAAGTGGTAGTTAAAAAACTAATTTTTCGTTTAAATGAAACTTTACCACTTCTGTGAATTGAATTTTAAAAATCTGACATACATGGTTGTCATTAGTAAGTAAAATGTGGTTCAATGAGATGAAAATAATTTTTGATGAATATTAACTTTTAAGTTTTATTAATCACGATTAAAGGTAATTAGTGTAATTTAAGGTAAATATAATGTTATAATAATATTAAATTACCTTTACACTTATCCTAACCTTATTGTATGAGTCATGGACGACCAAGAAAATCCACGGGTCAACTTTGGGACACCATTGAGCCACTTGGGTAAGAAAATGACATTAATAACTTTTTATTTAAAGTAAAAATAAAATTGTCACAAACATGTGTTGTTTTACTAAAACAATTATTACATGAGATTATATAAGTTAACTTTTAGACTATAAATATTAATTGGAAAACTAAAAATATTTCCTACATCATGGTAATTTTTTTATAATTTTTATGCATGAAATAAATAAATTTACTTATGACACCATGATGATGCAGCGATTACCTCATTAATGAACAATTTAAATAAAATGAAAAGATAAGGTAAAATCTAAGACTTACACTTTTATAAAACCTATTTTATGGGTATATTTAGAACCCTTATCACCTTATCCTATAAATATATCATTTTGGGACCTTTAAAATCCGAAAATCATTTCATAATAATGTAACATTTCATGACTTTCCAAGAGTGCCCCTCCTCTCCTCTTATAAAAGGCCCCCACCTCTACCACCTTATTCACACCTTCAAAGCCATTTGGCTCGGCCAACCTCTACCCAAATACTCTCTCAACTTCCCTCTATTACTCCTAGAAGCCTCACTTTGGGCAGAAGTCTTCCCAAGGAAGCCTTTGGCTCAAATCAAAAAGAGTTACCTGATTTTAAGGTATTGTCTTCTCTTATGTTCTTTTGTTTTATTTTTCTTCTTCAACCCCTTAAACTCTTTTTATTCCTTTATTTTGTAACAACACCAGTATATTCAATATACTAGGATGTTTTTATGAGAATTATTTTATTTACACTTACACACACCTTCGTCTAATGGTTAAAGAACATACTGTTTCTGTGGGTGGCGAATTAATGCCTCACAAAACGATGATTGTTCAATATTCTTTTAACACCTCTCATGGTGGCCATTAAGATGTAACTATATTTATATATGATATATATTATGTTCATGTTTTCCTTATGCTTCTGTATTTTTCATTTATGGCATACCTTTACGATTTCCATTATGGGTAAATGCGATAATTTCATTTTAGGAAGTGTGGACTACCGCCCCCTCAAAGTGATTTGAATCTTTAATGCCATATGTTGGATGTATAAAGGATGGAGTAAATGATATTATATATGATATTATACTGGAATTATAATATACCTTTATATCATTATGATTTCATTCCATTAAATACGAAATAGAAATGAAAGTAGCGTTCATGCGTACGTAAGACTTATCGTCTCCATGAACGGTGCATTTCATTTCTTACCTCTAAGTGTTATGTAATATTATAAATGAATGTATATACTGGATATATATGATATATATGATATCTACATCATGAATATAATTCTGGATATAATGGATATTTTACCACATGAACAACTTGTAATTATAAGAAGTTTATTTTTGACTCAAGTATCAAAGAACGACAAAACGACCGTTATTAACTTAAATAATTACATAATGTTCATAACATGGTAATAAGTGATATAAAAGGAATAATGAATTTGAAAAAGGTTCTTAAGCAAGTAGAAATTAACTCTAGTTTATTATTCAGGAGTTTAAAGAACGATCGAGTCAAGTCAGACATGAGGTAAGGGACTTTGTCTCAATCTCCTTTCATTGAGGCATATTTTGTTTTATAGACAACTTTCTTTTATACGGTGTATAAACCCCTTTGACTTTTACATTTATTCAAAATGAATCTTTTTATACGAAGTGTTTTACTAAATGAAAAAAGGAATGTTTTTTTTGTCGTAAGTATGCGGCAACAACGACTTCTCCGCCGCCATGACCATTATTTGAGTTCCGTCTTCCTCTACAAGACATAACTTTTTTTAAATGAAAAATAAATACCAAGTTTTAATTTTTTTTTATTTTGGTATTGAAAATGGTTTTAATAATGTTTTTATTATATCAATGTGTTGTATTGATATCTTGTGATTGAAATGTGGAAATGTTATGTTTCCTTTATGCATGTTTTATGTGATACGATTATGTTATGGTTTATGATATGTTTAAACCTGTTCATATGAGGAATGCATTGGACTTAATAAGTGACGGGTGGAGCCCGGTATAGCTCCTCGATGCATCGGTAGGTCTCATGAGACAAACTAGTGTCTTGGCACGAGGCCTTGACAAAATCTTATTTGTAGTCTTGACATAATGCCTTGACTATGTGGTTATGATAGTCTGGCATTATGCATTCCATCATTATGAAAGTGGTTATTGATATTGCATGTGATTATTCGACTAGTGGAATATCCATGTGAATAAGTAAATGGCATTATTTCATTTTATTTTTTCCATATTATGCTGAAGTTCAAGTTTAAAAGGATTTTGTTTTAGTTATACATTACCTTAAATGTTTATGTTTATTTATGAAAGTTTCTTCTATATTGTTATCCTTACTGAGCATCTGACCTTACCCCTTTCTATGTTTTATTTTTCCCAGGATGTGAAAAAAAAATTATGACTGACCTGTAGGGATAGTCTAAAGGGAATATGAGTGTGGACTATGGAGACCATGTTATTGTAGTTTTTCACTTTATGATGTAATGTAACATTTATAAATGTATCTAGTGTTTTCAAGGCTATTAAACTAATCGGTCTTTCGAGACTTGGTCTTTTGTGATCATGTCAATGTTACGTAATAATGCACCGACTCTGGGTAACTGGGGTCGGGGCGTTACAAGTTAAGTATTAGTATTTTATTTATTTAATTTAATTTAAAATTAAATTAATTTTTATAAAATGGAGTTCACTTTTGAATTCTACGCGTCGATAAATGTTAGGGTGAATTTTTTGAATTTTTCTGAAACACTTGATTTTTTTTGTGAATGGTAAAAATACAATTTTGAGTTTTTGGTAAGTTTAATGACATGATAGCTGTGTAATAATGATGTAATCATGATGTAATAATGTTGCTCGAATCTTAAGGATTAAAATATGATATGAGGTGTCCCAATTGGACACTTCCATGATCAAATACCATGGTCAAGCTCATGGTTTTTCAAATACCACTAATTAGGTGTCCTTTGAAATTAATAAAATATCCCCTCACTTTCGCTATAAATACCCACCCATTCCTTCATTTCCTTTCATTCCAAAATCATTATCCATTAATTTATGATAGTATTACCTCCCGAGAAGTCCTATCAAGGTTTCCTCAATCCCCCAAGTTCACGATCTGTAAGAACCCGGTTTTTGCTGAGAAAGACTTTGGAATATTCTTGATGATATTCCAGAGTAGCGCCTTCAGACGGCGTGCGATTCCGAGCCCCAGAGTGGCCGAAATTAAATTTTCAGTGCGTTCACACTGGAAACGCTAAATAAATGGGATAACTCCTAAACGGAGTTCCGGATCAGATATCTGAGTGTACGGATGGGTCTAGAATGGGGTGTTTACCCTAGGAACGACATAAAACTTGTCGGCGCGGGATGTTTGGACTCCTCGCCCGCTTCTGGAACGTTAAACGGATTAAATAAATTAATTAATTCGTGTAATGGCGAAACTCTAGTATCTTTTAAACGGTGGCTCAGATTAGAAAACTGAGGGCACCGTTGAGTTCGGAATGTGTCGTTTACCCTAGGAGGGGTATAAGTTTCACGGGCGCAGGCCGTTTGTGAAAAATGGCCCCAGGGGCGTTTTCGTAATTTAGAAGCTTTGGACGCTAAATTTTAGAACTTTTGAATGGCATCTCGGAATAAAATTCCAAGACCGCCATTACGCTCAGATCGTGGTTCTTTGCCTAGGGGAGGCTAAATCCCGACCCCATCGGGAGTTCGGGTTCGGGGCTGTCGGGCGGGTGTTTAAGTGATTTGTACTTAAACACCCTCCCCCCTCTTCTTCTTCTTCTTCTTCCTCAAACCCTCCTCCCCCCTCCTTCACCTTCGACGAGGTGAGCTCCGGCGAGGCGACTCCGGCAAGGTGCGGTGGTGCCGGCGGGTTGACGGCGAAGCGACGGGCATCGCCCAAGAGGTAGGAGTTTATCATTTGCGTTTTTCTTTCTCGCACCTCCTTTGAACCTAATTTATACCCCAGAATTGTAGTTTGATCTTCGAACAAAACCCATGAATGCGTAGTAGAGTTAATTCCCTTTTCAACGCATCTTTCGGATTCAAATTCCGAGCTCCTTGGCATCTGCAATGATCCGCCGAACTTTGCGGTTTTCGGGTTCCGGCGAGTTCAAGCGGCGGCGCGGCTCGGTAGAAGCGGCGGCGCGGCTCGGCGGAGGCGGCGGCGCGACTCGGTGGAAGCGGTCGGCGGCGCGAGTGCTCGGCGGAGGGTCGGCCGAGCGCGAGGCGCTGGGCGCCGGCGCGAGGAGAAGCCGGCCGCGCGAGGCGGCGGCTCCAGGCGGCGAGGTCGAGCCGCCGGGGCGTGGCGACCCCGCGGTCGCGACACGCGACCCCAGCGCGGGGACAAGACCCGCGCGATGCGGGTCTTCGCGCGGACCAAGTGACCGGCCAGGGGCCAGTCGGTGCGCGGTCCGCTGGCCAGCAGCTGGACCGCGGCCCGGGCCAGAACGGCCGGACCGGCCGGTTTAGGCCGGTCCGGCCCAACGGGCCCTGCCTTCAGGGTTCGGACGCCCGTATTTTCTGTTACGGACGTCCGTTTTGAATGCCGTTTGCGGAGGCGCGGACCTGACGTCGATGCAGACTTTTTGAGACAGTTTCGGGAATTTTTAATTCCCGAAACGAGGGGCCTCGGTGGCGCGACACGTATGTCGAGGGGTTTGTCGGTTCGTCGGCGGATCTTGTTTTGGACGGCGCGGACGCGTCCGATGTCCGTTTTGAGCGCCGTCAGTGGGGTTGGGACCCTGGCATCGAGGCGAAGCTTTCCAGGGTGGTTTCAGGCATTGAGGCTGAAGTTGAGGCACGGGCCCCACGGCCCGTCTTTTGAGCTGCGTGCAGCTAGTCGCGACTTTTTCCTCGGACGTCCGTTCGGGGCGTGCGAGCAGTCGATGTTGGGTGTTTTTCCGAGGGCATCGCGTTGGCGCAGTCTGCCCGCTGTGATTCCGCACGATGGTGCAGGCCCCGCGAGGGCCGTTTCGGGAGTTGGCGGTGATTTCCATCTTTATCACCGAGCGACCGTTTTGGACAAGTTAATGGTCCATTTCGTGTACTT
Organism: Viscum album; assembly: GCA_963277665.1. Taxonomy (NCBI): domain Eukaryota; kingdom Viridiplantae; phylum Streptophyta; class Magnoliopsida; order Santalales; family Viscaceae; genus Viscum; species Viscum album. The sequence goes on along the minus strand of OY728156.1, from coordinate 254,828,243 downwards.
TTTCGAGAGGATCGCAACGGTGCGATCCGTTCGTTGTGTTTCGGGACCGGGATGCGGGTCCCATGTGGCACCGCTTGTGTGCGGTGCGCCAGGATGCACCTTTTTCTCCGGATATCCGTGGAACTCAAGTGAGTAGTGCTTTTTATGTGTTTTCCCGAGGGGATCGCAAAGGTGTGATGCGCCCGACTGTTTTCGGGGCCGAGGCTTGGGATCACGGGACGTCGTTCGGGCGTGAGGCGGTGTTGGTGACTTTTTCGTCGGATATCCGTTGGAGGTGAATAATTAGTCGATCTCGCGTGTTTTTCTGCGAGGATTACAACAGTGCAATCCGTTTGGTTGTGCGAAGCCTCTTGCACGATCTTGTTAAATGTGGAGGTGCCCCGGTGGTGGTCCCTCTACCCTGTTTGTAGCGGACCTCTGGCGAGTGATCGCATGCACTCCCGTGCGAGTAAAGTAAATGCTTGAAGTGATGTGGTTGGCTGTGCCTCAGCCGATGAGGTGGCAGGTTGGAGTTGTTATGTCACGCCTTCGCGTTGACGTTGGTTGCTGTGTGCACGATAGCCTATGGGCTGGAACGAGGTATACTCTGGGAGTATACGGGAGCGCTTGGAGGTACGTGTGGTTTGTACCTGAGATGTTCATGCGCTTGGTTGGGGTTGACTTGGGGCCACACGTCGTGTGGGCCCCATGTGCGTGCCGTGTTCTGCCTTACGTACTTTGACCTCTCGCGGCGTAGAGGGTCCCTCTGTGTGTTTGTTTGACCAGCAGGGTGGAGCTCTTCCCCTGGCTCTGTGCTCATTTGTTGACCAGCAGGGTTGGGTGGTCTCCCCCTGGTTTCGTTTTTGATGGATTGGCCGGTAGCGGTGCTAGTGACACCCAGTGTTGGGGCAGATGCTGCACCTCTTTTGGGAGAGCTGTTCTGAAGTTGGGTGGTTGCGCGACACTCACTCCGTGTTCGGTCGGCCAGTGTTGTACCCTCCTATAGAGATGGCAGAGCGGTTCTGAGTTTTACCCTCCAGCAGGGCTGGGCAGTGGGTTACTCATCGACTTCCTCGGGCTTACCCTCCAGCAGGGCTGGGCAGTGGGTTTCTCACTGACTTCTAGGGTTTACCCTCTAGCAGGGACTGGGCAACGAGTCACCCGACGCTATTAGGGTCTACCCTCCAGCAGGGACTGGGCAGTGGGTCACCCGACGCTATTAGGGTCTACCCTCCAGCAGCGACTAGGCAGTGGGTCACCCGACGACCACTTAGAGACTACCCTCCAGCAGGGCTGGGCAGTGGGTCACCCATCGTCTAGTTCCAGGTCTACCCTCCAGCAAGGCTGGGCAGTGGGTCGTCTGTCGACTTATTCCAGGTCTACCCTCCAGCGGGGCTGGGCAGTGGGTCATCAGATGATGTGTTATGGTTTACCCTCTAGCAGGGCTGGGCAGTGGGTCAACCAGTATCTTATTATGGTTTACCCTCCAGCGGGGCTGGGCAGCGGGTCACCTGATGATGTATTAGGGTTTACCCTCCAACAGGGCTGGGCAGTGGGTCACCCGATATTTGGTTATGAATTACCATCCAGCAGGGCTGGGTAGTGAGTCATTTGTTGGCATTCCAGACTCAGTCCTTAGTACTAGGCTAGTCTGTGGATTTCCTCTGTGGTTACCGGAGTTGGACCCTTGGTTATACGGGTCAGTGTTGTGAAGGTTTGACTTTGGGGAGACCTCTCGACTGTGGGGCAGTGACGAGGTGTGGTTTGACTTTCCCTAGAACTCTCAAGTACGAGGGGCTCTTTCCCCACCGAGATGCGTTCTTGTGACGCGATCTAAAACCGTGCGGGCGAGTCAGTGCCACCCAAAGCGGATAGTGTCGAAGTGCGGTGATTGAGCCCCTTGGCTTGCGATTCGGGGCAGACGTGCGGGATGCTGGGCATCGATGGGGTTACTTATGGGACTTTTGGCGACTCATTTTCTTGGGCTGAGCTACGGGACGGAGATCCCCTTACGACATTGTTCGGGCTTCTTGACAGAGCATATGGATATGTATATACCTTGTTCTAGTACCCACTTCTTGGGTTTGGTTACTCTCCTTCCAGGAGAGGCGAAGACGCGCGGGGTATGCCACATGCTTTCCGTGTCTAGCTTCTCATGGTTGGATGAGTCTACTCTCCTGCTATAGGTAGCAAAGACTCGACGGGAAGTTCATCTTCTCACCGTTTCCAACTCCTTATGTCTGGACGAGTCTACCTTTTTTCCTCCTGTTGGGTTGTGCTGGACTCTTACTGCACTTTCAGTTGTACTCCTCTACTTTTATGTTCGCTCTACTGCTCACCCTTCAGTAACTCCTTTTGTTGCTCCCTCGAGCCTTCGGGGGATCCTACTGAGTATTTTTATACTCACCCCTGCTTGGGTTTTGCCCGCACTTGGTGTGCCCTTGCAGACGACGGACAGGTGGGGCGTGACTTCGATGGAGCATAGGAGCTTGGGAGCTTGGACCGCGTGCAGTGGTCGTGGCCAGGTTCCAGGTGGGAGACTCGTCAGCTGTTTCTTTTTGTTTACCTGTTGACGGGTTGTGGCACTTTTTGGTTGGGTGTGTGTTTTTTCCCTTTTCCTTATAGCTTGTACTTTGTACTTGTAGAGGATGATGCACTTTGTGGTATGTATATAGCAGTTTCCCTTTTCTTTTCTTTGCTTGTCTGTTCTTTTACTCTGCACTTTTGCATTGAGTTTGCTGCGTGTGCGTGTGTACAGGTGCTTAGGCAAAGGCCTCCCCGAGTTGTTGTGCCTTCGGCGCTAGTCGCCAGCCCCTGGCCTATGGAGGCGGGCCTGGGGTAGTTGCGGCTCCAGCCCGAGTAGGTTCGGGTCGTGACACGATCTTAGAGTTTTAGAAGTTACTCTTCAAGGTAAAGAAATTCTCAAACTCCTCTTTTCCTTTCAAGTTCCCTTTTATGTGGTATGTATTTCAAATTTCCATACCATATTTTTATTTACATTTTATTCTGTCATTATACTATATTATGATTCTTTTATGAATGGGTTACCCTTATCCCCTCTTTTTAATGTTTTTTAAAACCATGCTTCATAGTCGTTATGTTGTAGAATGTTCATCTCAAAATCTCTCTTTTTCTCAAGAAATTCTTTCATTTTATTTATGTGAATACCCAAACTTATTTCATTTCCAGGGGTATTTATCAATACATAAAAATTATTTATTTTATTCTAGAATTAACATACATAAAACCTGCATTCCCTTTCCATGGGTTATAAATGACATAATGATCATGTTTTTTAGAACTTTTTAAAACGCCATGATTTTGATATAAAACTCGTTTCTTTTATTCTCTTTGGGTTATTTATGAAATGTTTCATTATGATCTATGTGGATCATATGAATATAAAGACATATTAATGGTTTTCCTGGATAGCACTCTAATTAATTGGGTAAATAAATAAATTTCTAGAGATGATAAGTTTTACGATACCTTGGTGAATAACCTTGGTAATTTTTATGACACCTTGGGGATGAATCTTGGTGATATGCTTATTAATGTCTAAATTAAATGTTGTAGCCACATTTTAAAGTTATGATTCATGTTATTTTTATTATTATATGCCAATTTTTCCATTTATCGTGTATTTATGTATTTCATCAAGTTCTTATTGATATCACAAGTAAATTGTTTCCCTTGTTTACCCTTATTGGGTCTTCTGCTCACCCTTTCCTTTGATATATGTCCCTAGGTTATGATATGCAGTAATTGTACTTAGGATGAACCTATGATGAACTCTTACAACTGGATTAGAATAATGACTTATGTTTTCATGTATTAGGTACCATATTTTCAAGACACTAAACTTTAAAGATCCTCTGTTTGTAAAATGTAATGAAAAGATAAGTAATAAAAAGGCGAAATGTCATATTTGGTGTCAAATGATAGTTTAGTTATTTGTGGAAATTAGGATATGAAAACTTTAAGAATAACCCTATAGAAAAGTTTAAATATAGGAAAACCTCTTGTTATTTTGGTGAAATATTAAGTAAGTAGTTTCTGAACAAATAAGTCATTGTCTCGATATGAACAAGTGGATGTGGCTCTGACACAGATGTATTTAGGGGTAAAACCCAAAAATGCCTCTTTGAGCTATACTCGAATGGGAACTGGTGCACAATAATGATTCTTATTGCACTCTTGGTTTGACACTCTCGAGGGATATATTTATTTAATCATAAGCTTTTTATGAATCATTATGAAGGATTTATAGAAAATGTAATTATTGTTAAAGAATAATATTTTTTAAGATTGATTTCTTATGACATGAAATTACTTTATAATTATAATATTCCTAATAGTAAAAAATTTCTAATAAGAGAAAATAACAAGGATGCAATTTCTTTAAGAGGGGAAGAATGTAACGACCCAAAAAAATGTACTTTTATTTATGAATTTTTTTCCTCCCAATATCTTTTTATTATGTTTTACAATAGAAGCACATGCAATGACTTTTAATTTCATGAGAACATCATACATCATGCATAAATTTGGATTAGTACAACTATGAAAAATAATGTGATATACACATTTAAGAACAGTGTTTCTTAATAAAATATATGTTCAACTCAGAAAAATTTGATAAATAGACTTTTCGGACCCAAATTGTACTTTTCAGAAATAATATAATTATTATAATAAATTAAGGAATTATGAATAATGATTATTTTAATAAAATAATGTGATTAAAACACCCCCTTTTAAATGTAAATGATAAAATAATTTTATTTTTTTAAGTGTCATAAATTTCACTATGCAATTTAACTATAAATTTTTCATCCGCTGTTATTTTTAATAACTAAATATTTTGTACATAAAAAGTTAAACTTCTCATACTTAGAGAATTTTAGGGTAATATAAACTACATTTTTAAATTTTAAATGTCAAAATAAATCTAGACTGAGTTTTTAGAAGTTTTCAATTTTTTCGTATTTATTGAATAGTGTTTTTTGATGAATAGTAAAAAAATATTATTAAATAACTTTTTCTCTAAAATGATTTTCAAAAATCGGATATACATGGTTGTAATTAGGGTGAAAATGTGGTTTAATAAGATCAAACTAATTTTTTGGTGAATAGTAACTATACCCTTTGGAATAGTAATTTTATCCTTATGAATGGTAATTTGACCAATAAAATAGTAACCACACCTCATGAAGTATGAATATATTTTATTCATCTTAAGTGGTAATGTGATATATTTATATCATAGTATAAGTAATTAAATGTTTTAGAAATTATTAGATAAGTATTAGTATTTTATTTATTTAATTTAATTTAAAATTAAATTCATTTTTATAAAATGGAGTTCACTTTTGAAATTATTAGGTAAGGGAATTCTCAAACTTCCCCTTTCCTTTCAAATTCTCTTTTATGTGGTATGTCTTTCAAATTTCCATACCGTGTTTATAAGGACCCATCCTTATTACATACATAATCTTGAATTTAGTCAAGAAAATACTTCCTTTTACATTGACGATCTTTACAAGTTTAGAGCTTTAGAGAATTGGGACATAATACATTCATAACATTATACATTGTTACAGAGTGGATACCATAAAAACAGTTTCCATTTTTTTCAAAATTTAAAACATTAAAACTTAAAACATGATTCCTTGAAAAGTATTCAACATTTAACATGGATTCCTTCTTTGTCTTACACATCCATTGACCTGTGAAAATCATTTAAAACTTGGGATGAGCACAAAAACTCAGTAAGGGATATAAAAAGAAGGAAAGAACACATTAGTCCATGAATACTTGTAACGTATGAAATCATTTTTCAAAAGACATAATTATCACCTGTATATATATACTTACTTTGTGAAACATGAGATTTCCAAAATACCTAAGAACATAAGTAGAACCATAAAGGTATCTTGGAGCATTACTTACAAAACCTTGTAACCCTCTCGGCTACCTTAAAATTTGTAACCCTCATGTCTACCTTACTATTTGTGTAACCATCATAGTTACACTTGGAGTAACCATACGGCCGACCTCCAACTTACACATACTCAATGCATTGGAGGGAAATATAGGTCTCACCCTTCATCATACAACATGAATAATTCCATAAAAACATTGCTTTGGAATTTCGTAAAATCGGAATTTAAAAGAGTTTTTAAAAAGGAAAGCCACTTATAAATTACATACAATTAAAGAGATACTTAATAGAGTGGATGTAATATGTATATACACTGTAAATACACATAATTCAACATAGTATAATCAAAATTCATCAAACAAACAATTTTAATACCATGTAACAATGAAGTAGAAGGTTAACCCAAAGAATGGAAATCGGGTTAAGAATTCTCTTACCTCAGGCTTGTCTTCTTCAAACTTGTTTAAACTTCCTGTATAATGGTTAAAAGAGTGTTATTAGTATATTAAAAAAACATGTTCGTGTTTATAACATCTTATATGATCATTTCATAACCTCATTTCACCCATTAATTGTTAGTATTTTGTTCCTTGCACTGTTTTGGGTGAGTTCCTTACATGATTTCCATGATCGGTTCATGATGGATGTTCTTGTTGATTGGAATTGAAACTCCAGAATTGGAATGGAAAGGTATTTACATATTTCCAGTACCATAATTTATATCATTTATCATTTTGATGTTTTATATGAGGATGATTCAAAAGTTAAAACATTAATGATGTTCGTTTAGATCATTTTAGTGGCTCTTTGTTAATAACAACCCCATTTTGTCTTATAAATTAAAACCATGTGTACAAAAGAATTCCAGAACCATGGATGAGACATAATACATATATTATAACCTGGTTCAACCATAGAAATGGTTTCATGACCAGATTTGAAAGAGTTAATGAAAATTGAAATCACATCGTCCACGATCTCGGTAATTCGACACATCACGAACAATGTTTTTATTCCTTGAATAAGTGGGAGAGGAGAAGAAGAATGATGATGAATTTTCCATGAACATGAGAACATCCAGAATATACATGATTTCTGGAGCTTTCATGCCTCTTGGGTAAGAGGTGATGAGGAAAGAATAATAAAATAAAGGAACTCAAAATAAAAGAATAATTGAAAAATCCCTTACAAAAATTCAACAGCCTAACAACTATGAAACATGATTTTAGAAAATATTAAAAAGAGAGGGTACAAGGGTCACCCATCCAGAAATGAATCATAATACAGAATAGATCAAGAATAAGAAGGAAATAAGAACAAGGTATGGAAATTTGAAAGTTATACCACATAAAATAGAACTTGAATGGAAAAAAGAAAGAAATTGAGAATTTTCTTACCTTATAGAGTAACTCCTAGAACTTGAAGGTTAGGACCTTAGGGGTTTGAGGAAACCTTGGGAGGGATACTAGGGAGGTAAGGAGGCCAGAGCTTTGTTGATGAGGAATTTGAAATGAAGTTAATGAAGGAATGAGTTTGTATTTATAGCAAAAGTGGGGGATTATTTTAATAATTTCCAAGGGACACCTCGTTAGTGGTATTTGCAAAACCATGGGCTTGACCATGGTATTTTCCCATGGTATAAGCCACTTGGGACACCTCATAACTTATTTTACTATACACAAGTCGACCAGATTTATAACATCAATATTACATCATTAAGGATATCATTAACACACCAAAACTCAAAACTGTATTTTTTTTCTATTCACAAAAAAAATCAACTGTTTCAGAAAAATCAATTGTTTCAGAAAAATCCCCAAAATTCACCCTAACCATTTATTGACGTTTAGAATTCAAAAATGAAGTCCCTTTTTTGAAAATAATTTTCTAATTATTTTTAATTTAATTTTTAAATAAAATCATACTTAATTCAAAAAATAATTATTGAAAAACTATATCTGCTTTTATATCACATTGAAAAATTAATCAAGATGTCATTACCTTAAAGCCTTAAGAAAATAAAATAATAATACAATTTATTATTCATTAGGGTCATAAACTATTCATATTACTATTCATAAGGGTATGTTACTATTCACTAAAAAAACAAGTTGGCTTCAATAGAATCTAAATAACATTCTGAACACAATTGTAGATGATCATTTTTTGAAATTCAAAACATAAAAGAAGTAAAATTGTGTTTAAAGGCTACTTATAAATATCTACTTTAAACGAAATTTCAAGAATTTATTTTAAGATAACCTTGGGGTGTTACAATGTTCTTATTTCCATTTTATTTTGTCCCTCTACTATATTATGAGTCTTTTATGAATGGGTGACTCTTGTCCCCTCTCTTTTTAATATTTTCTAAAACCATGTTGCATGGTCGTTATACAGCAAAATTTTCCTCTCAAAATCTCACTCTTTTTCTCAAGACATAAAAATGATTTATTTGATTCTTGAATTGACATACATAAAACCCTCATTCCCTTTCCATGGGTTATAAATGACATAATGATCATGTTTTTTAGCATTTTTTTAAATGTCATGATTTTGATATGAAACTCCTGTCTTTTATTCTCTTTGGGTTATTTATAAAATGTTTGATTATGATCTATGTGGCTCAAATGAATATAAAGACATACTAAGGGTGTACCCTAATTGCGTTCCAATGCATTGTGTAAAGAAATTAATCTCTAAAGATGACAAGTTTTACGATACCTTGGTGAATAACTATGGTAATTTTTATGACCCTTTGGGGATGGACCTTGGTGATATGCTTATGAATATCTAAATTAAATGTTGTAGCCACATTTGAAAGTTATGATTCATGTTATTTTTATTATGATATGTCAGATAATTTGTAATTCTAACTCAAACCGACAGAATGAACCCTTATAAAATAAGTTTGAAAATAAATCCCTTACAAAATCTTAAAATTAAAACTTGAAAATAACTAAATGTTGAATTATAAAATAAATTATATAATCTGATTATATACATAAAACACATATCATTTTAAATAAATGATCTCATACTAAAGATCAAGATTGCCTTAAAATTTTAGCAGTATATTCACTTACACCAAACCAGATTTAAACATAATTTTGATAAAGTAAATATAAACTTGAAAGATTTAATTGAAGAAATCCCTTACAAAAATCATGGCAAACACCCCTTAAAATTTCTTCTTCCTATTGCAATTGAAATAGCCCTCATAAAAACTCCCATAAGTGGAAAATAGAAAATACTGAAACTACTCTCAATGAAAAAGTGTGAAACTACTCTCGATAACTCCCCCTTTCCATCCCTCTACAACAGGCACTGCTTATATATCTATTTCAAAATACTGCTAATAAACTAAAAAATATTTATCATACTTATCATACCCCAAATACAGTCATAGAAAAAACAGTTTAGAAATTGACAAACCAGACTAAATTCAAAGAATGCAAAGTAGTTCAATTAATAAAACTTGTCTTTTGTTATGCGCTAGAAAAAAATACCAAAATGAATGCAACTGATAACAAATTGATTGTAGTAGAGAGGAAGTTTTAAATAGACTGATAACAGGATTGTCGGCAGATTTTCTTTTGGACGGTGCCACCCCCTTGCATCGTCAAAGGGGGTGGGTTGGGTAGGTGGTGGGTGGCCAAACCCCCACCAAACCTCCAGCGGGTGAAGGAAAGGGGAAGGGGTGAGGAGGCCTATAAAATGAGGTTCTCCCCTCTTCCAAATGGCATCTCATCTATCCTATCATCATCCGATTTATCTCATCCGGTTCTATTTGCGGTATTAGTGAGGTGGTTTCCCCATTTATTCAAGAGAGATATTTACGAGAGATTTCTCCTTGTAATAGTGAGGGAGTGTGTACCCACTTTTACCCCATAGTGATCCTTCTATCTTCCCGTGGTTTTTTACCCCTTTCATTTTGGGGGTTTTTCCACGTTACATCTGGTGTCCCATTTATTTCCGCATTTGCATTTTATTTTTTTATCTCGTGATTATTGTTGTACCGTGGGTCAATCATTTACGGTCCTAACAAGTGGTATCAGAGGCAAGGTTCTGGCCCAATGTTGTTCACGTTTTCAGGTATTAATAATTCTCGTAAATTTTAGTATGCTCTGTGATTGTGACTCCGGTTGATCTTTCACATCAGAAAAATTTTATTGAGATTATTAAATACACCGTTGTGAAACAGAGGAGGTTTTGGACTGACAGCGTGTCCAGATGGCGGCAAAATTCGAGATCAAAAAATTCAACGGGAATAATTTTTTGTTGTGGAAAATGAAGATGCAGGCAGTGCTGCGGAAGGATAATTGCCTACTGGCAATTGGTGAAAAGCCAGCAGGTGTGACAGAGGAGAAATGGAACGATATGGACGAAAATGCTATTGCCAGCATCCATTTGGCTTTGGCAGACGGGGTCCTATCGGGCATTGCGGAGAAAAAGACGGCAAAGGAAATATGGGATACTCTGACGAAGCTTTACGAGGCCAAGTCACTCCACAACAAAATTTTCCTGAAGAGAAAATTGTACACTCTTCGGATGGCGGAGTCATCTTCGGTGACCGACCACATCAACAACCTCAATACTCTGTTCGCTCAACTCACAGCGTTGGGCTATAAAATTGTAGATACTGAACGTGCGGAGATTCTACTCCAGAGTTTTCTAGATTCGTATGACCAACTCATCATCAACCTCACCAATAATATCCTGACGGATATGCTGCTCTTTAATGATGTTGCATCCGCGGTTCTTGAAGAAGAAAGTCGGCGCAAGAACAAGGAGGAAAGACAGACAACTTCACACCAAGCATAAGCTCTGTCAATAGAGAGAGGAAGGATGATGGAGCATGGTTCCAGTGGGAGCCAAAATCATGGCAGGTCCAAATCAAGGAGTAAGAAGAAGAATGTCACATGTTTCAATTGTGGAAAGAAGGGGCACATCAAGAAGGATTGTTGGAATAAGACGAGTGGTGAAAAGGGCTCTCAGGGGAATGTGGTGAGTACTTATGGAAGTGGAGATATACTAGTCAGTGAAGCGGCGATGACTACTGGAAGCAGGCAGCATCTCGATGATGCATGGATTATCGACTCAGGAGCAACATGGAATATGACGTCTCGACGGGAATGGTTTGACCAATATGAAACCATCCCGAAAGGACCTGTGTACATGGGGAATGATCACACTCTGAAGATCATTGGAATCGGTACCATCAAACTAAAGATGCATGATGGCATAGTACAGACCATCCAAGGAGTACGTCATGTGAAGGGCCTGAAGAAGAACATATTGTCTTTGGGACAATTTGATGACATCGGATGCAAGACTCGCACCGAGAAGGGAATGATGAGAATCGTGAAGGGTGCGCTTGTGGTAATGAAGGCGGAGAAGATCTCAAAGAACCTGTACGTGCTTATAGGTGAAACGTACAAGGAGGCGGATATAGTTGTTGCATCAACTACCTCGACGGAAGCGTTGACGACGTTATGGCATCGGAAGCTTGGTCATATGTCAGAACGAGGCCTGAAGATTCTTGCAGATCAGAAGTTGTTGCCTGGGCTGACAAAGGTATCCTTACCATTTTGTGAGCATTGTGTTTTGAGCAAGCAACACAGGTTAAAGTTCGGGACGTCAACAACAAGAAGTCAGGAGATCTTGGAGTTGATCCATTCTGATGTTTGGCAAGCACCGGTTATATCCCTGGGAGGAGCGAGGTACTTTGTATCATTCATTGATGATTATTCCAGGAGATGTTGGGTGTACCCAATCAGGAGGAAGGCAGATGTTTTTGAAGTCTTCAAAACATTCAAAGCGCGGAAGGATCTTGACTCAGGAAAGAAGATCAAGTGTCTGAGGACAGACAATGGTGGAGAATATACAAGCGAGGAGTTTGATACTTTTTGTCAACAGGAAGGGATCAAGAGGCAGTTCACGGTGGCGTACACTCCTCAGCGGAATGGAGTGGCAGAGCGGATGAACAGAACCCTGTTGGATAGAATAAGGGCGATGCTGAAGACTGCAGGTATTGCCAAAACTTTTTGGGCAGAAGCAGTGAATACCGCCTGTTATGTGATCAACCGATCTCCTTCAATGGTGATTGAGTTGAAGACACCGATGGAGATGTGGACTGGTAAACCCGCTGACTATTCTCGGTTACATACTTTTGGAAGTCCTGTATATGCAATGTTTAATGACCAGGAAAGATCGAAGTTGGATTCGAGATCCAGGAAATGTATCTTCTTGGGGTACGCTGATGGTGTGAATGGGTATCGTTTGTGGGATCCCACTGCCCACAAATTTATCATCAGCAAAGATGTCATTTTTGCAGAAGACAAGGTGCAAATGACAACTGATCAAGACATGGAGAAGAAGAATACAGAAACTACAACAGTCGAAGTAGGGGACAAGTCCAAGGAAGAACCAGTTTCCTCTGAGGCATTACCAGAGCATGATGATCAAGTACCGGTTGAGTCTGGACCACGACGGTCAACTCGGGAGAAAAGAGCACCAGTATGACACTCAGACTATGTCACTGAGAGCAATATTGCGTATTGCTTATTGACAGAGGATGGAGAACCATCTTCTTTTTTGGAGGCGACCCAGAGTCCAGATGTATCCTCATGGATGGAGGCGATGCAGGAGGAACTTGAAGCCCTGCATAGGAACAAGACTTGGGATCTTGTTCCATTACCTTGTGGAAGGAAGGCTATCAGAAACAAATGGGTCTTTAAGATCAAGAGGGATGGAAATGACCAGGTGGAAAGATATCGTGCAAGATTGGTGGTCAAAGGATTTGCTCAGAAGGAATGTATTGATTTCAATGAAATATTTTCTCCTGTTGTTAGACTGACGACTGTTCGGATAGTTCTGGCGATGTGTGCTACATACAGCTTACATCTAGAGCAGCTGGATGTGAAGACTGCATTTCTCCATGGTGATCTTGATGAAGAGATATATATGCTCCAACCAGAAGGGTTTGCAGAAGAAGGTAAAGAGAACTTGGTTTGCAGGTTGAACAAATCTCTGTACGGTCTCAAACAGGCGCCGAAGTGTTGGTATAAGAGATTTGATTCTTATATCATGAGCCTTGGATACGACAGACTTCATTCAAATCCTTGTGCATATTTCAAGGGTTTAGATGGTAATGATTTCGTCATTCTTTTGTTGTATGTGGATGACATGTTGGTTGCAGGCCCCAACAATGATCAGATCTAGGAGAAGAAGGCACAGTTGGCTAGGGAGTTTGATATGAAGGACTTGGGACCAGCAAACAAGATTCTTGGGATGCAGATTTACCAAGACATAAATAATGGGAAGATTTGGCTATCACAGAAGAGTTACTTACAGAGAGTCTTGAAACGCTTCAACATGCAAGACTGTAAGCCAATCTCTACCCCTCTTTCCATTAATTTCAAGTTATCCTCCACGATGAGTCCTAGCAGTGAAGCAGAGAGGATGGAAATGTCTCGAGTACCGTATGCATCGGCAGTGGGTAGTCTAATGTTCACTATGGTTTGTACTAGACCAGACATTGCACATGCAGTGGGAGCAGTTAGTCGGTACATGGCGAATCCAGGACGGGAGCATTGGAACACAGTGAAGAGGATCCTGAGATACATCAAGAAGACCTCAGATGCTGCATTATGTTATGGAGGATCAGATTTTACTGTCAGATGCTATGTTGATTTAGATTTTGCAGGTGATTCTGACCAGAGGAAACCCACTACTGGTTATGTGATTACTCTTGCAGGAGGAGCTGTGAGCTGGATTTCTAAGTTACAATCAGTTGTAGCTTTATCCACGACAGAGGCAAAGTACATGGCAGCTACACAGGCTTGCAAAGAGGCGATTTGGATGAGAAGGTTGTTGGAGGAGCTTGGGCACAGACAGGAGAAGATTCCATTGTTTTGTGACAGTCAGAGCGCCTTGCACATTGCAAGGAATCCATCTTTTCATTCCAGGACGAAGCACATTGGGGTACAATATCACTTTGTCTGAGATGTGGTGGAGGAAGGAAGTGTGGACATGCAAAAGATTCATACTAAAGAAAATATGACAGATTTCATGACGAAGGCGATTAACTCTGATAAGTTCAGATGGTGCAGATTCTCGAGCGGCCTCGCAGATACGTGAGCAACATGGTTGGGCAGATAGAAAGGATGTGGAGATGTGATTGGTTCTCAATCAAATCTCCAAGTGGGAGATGTGTCGGCAGATTTGCTTTTGGACGGTGCCGCCCCCTTGCTTCGTCAAAGGGGGTGGGCTGGGTAGGTGGTGGGTGGCCAAACCCCCACCAAACCTCCAGCGGGTGAAGGAAAGGGGAAGGGGTGAGGAGGCCTATAAAATGAGGCTCTCCCCTCTTCCAAATGGCATCTCATCTATCCCATCATCATCCAGTTTATCTCATCCAGTTCTATTTTCGGTATTAGTGAGGCGGTTTCCCCATTTATTCAAGAGAGATATTTACGAGGGATTTCTCCTTGTAATAGTGAGGGAGTGTGTACCCACTTTTACCCCATAGTGATCCTTCTATCTTCCCGTGGTTTTTTGCCCCTTTCATTTTGGGGGTTTTTCCACGTTACATCTGGTGTCCCATTTATTTCCGCATTTGCATTTTATTTTTTTATCTCGTGATTATTGTTGCACCGTGGGTCAATCATTTACGGTCCTAACAAGGATCACTGATTGATTCAAATTGTCAAAATATCTTCAAGACGCATCAGACCACAGCCCCACACATATCAATCCAAAATAAAGTTTTTGACAAAAAATACGAGTATCAACATCCGATCTTAAGCACCACAGAAACCGACGAATAAAAACTAAGCGATATCCAGTAACAAAATAAATCGAATCTAGAATGACAGATATGGACTCAGAACTATCTACTACGCGCTCACCCTAAACGATTCAAAACCTCAGCTGGACTCCATCTCAGCGCTCGCCTTCCTCCTATGCTAGCACTGGTCTCAACCTGCAACTCCACCTGGCCTCTCAAAGATAAATGAACCAGCCCTGAACTCTATTACTGAAGACGAAGATGATCTCGGCCTCACTCGACTTGATCCACTCCTCGTTGTCGAAAGCTGAAGTCTCCCAAGACCAGAATTGAAGAAACCCTCTTGACGCCTCTTGATTTCACGAACCTCTGAAACCTGAAAAAAAACATTCGTTGTTTTTAATTTGATTTATCATCATTTTTTAAACTAATTATTTATTATTATTATTATCTTATATATATAAATTCATTTATAATTCTATTATATAATATTTTCAAGTTAAAATTTTAAATGTAAACTATTTTCTATGAATTATAAGTTTGTTTTTTAAGGAATTATATATATATATATATATATATATATATATTATAATAAACACACATATATATATATATATTTATAGTTATCTTAATATCATTTACATTAATGAAGTTACCTTGTAATTAATCTTATACAATAATTACTTTAACATGTTTTAAACATAACTTTATCAATAGGTATAAAATATTAATAAAAATTATAAATGTTTCATAAAACTAACTGTTAAAGTTACTTATAAAATGTGACATGTATAAATTTGAGTACTTATAATTCTTCTTCATTTTATTTTAAGTGTTGAATTTTAATTCCTTTAATCTATTTATTAAAACAAATGTTCTATAAACAAAATATTATTTCAAGTTAATAATTTAATAATTAATGACACTTAACATATCTTAGTTGTTAACTTGGTGTGTATCTTAATTAACTAATAAAACTTTATTTAATAGTCACTACAACTTTTTCATTAATGTTTAATCGGACCGTAACATAACCCGGGACAAACCCTAACCACAAATATCCATCATCGACGCTAGGATCCGACTTCACTGGACTCCACCTCGACCGCGGTCGACACTGCTCAGAGCACCTCCTTCTAGCTCGGCAACTCAACTCCGACCCTTCCCTTAGCATCAGCATGTGTGACTCTCGTGACTCCTCTTAGTGGAGTGGCACGTCATGACTCCAACAACTGCTCGCGGGCCGCTGAAACCCTAATGGCACACCCCCAGCACTACGATTTCAAACCCCCAAAACCCTCTGTCCCAAGCACAATCGGACTTCCCCCCACCCTTAACCACATTTCCTTTTCTCCTTCTTTTATTTCATTATTATTATATATGTCATTTTTATTTAATAAACTTTATAAAAGTTATCATAGTATTATAAGTTTAATTTCTACATTAAAAGTTAAAAAATAATTTTATAAACTAATAATATTTTATATAAAAAATAATATTCATTTTATTAAAACATTTATTAAAAAAATTATATTTGTATAATAAAACATTTTATTTTGAATATTCAATATTCATTTACTAAATTGTACTATTTTAAAATTTTAATAGATTGAAAATATTAATAATACATTTCTTTACTTATATTGGATTAATATAACGCTACTTCAAATATTTGATATTTTTAATATTACGACATATAATACTTTAAAATAATAATTTTAAATTTCATGTATAATATCAATATCTAATTAAAATAAAATTATAATTTTATAATAGTATTAGTTTTATACTATATTCATAATTTTATATAATTCAAAACTAATATGCATACTTATATATATATATCATATTTTGAAAATAAAAAACAAATTAACTATTTTCACATATTAATATAATTATCATTTAAAATATTCTATTAAATAAAAATTTTGATAAAAATAAATTTTATTTAATAAAAATAGTTATTTTAAAATATTCTTTAAACAAAGTAAAATTATATTTTCTTTTAAAATAAATTTGAAAACAATACTTATAATTAAATAAAACAATTAATTTTAATTATTATTTTAAAGAAAATCGTCTTAAAAATGTTTAAATTATAAATAAATCCATCTAATAAAATATTTTCATAATAAAACTAGGTTTAGAATTTATGGGCTATTACATTATTCACGACCCGAAAAATGTACTTTTATTTATGGATCTCTTTCCTACCAATAATTTTTTATTATGTTTTATAATATAAGCACAGAGTGACTTCATTTCATGAGAACATCATACATCATGCATAAATTTAGATTAGTTCGACTATGAAAATATTGTTATATACACATTTAAGAATAGTTTTGCTTAATAAAATATATGTTCAACAGAATAAAATTTGATAAATAGACTTTTTGGACCCAAATAGTACTTTTCAGAAATAATATAATTATTATAATAAATTAAGGTATTATGAATAATGATTGTTTTAATGAAATAGCGTGATTAAAACACCCCCTTTAAAATGTAAATGATAAAATAATTTTATTTTTTTAAATGTCAGAAATTTCACTATGTAATTTACTATGCATTTTACATCCACTATTATTTTTAACGAAATATTTTTATACATAAAAAGTTAAATTTGTCATACTTATTATTATGGTAATATAAACTTCCTTTTTGAATTTCAAATGTCAAAATTAATCTTGGCTATATTTTTATAAGTCTTCTAAGAAATTTCAATTTTTTAGTATTTGATAAATAGTGTTTTTGATGAATAGTGTTTTTTGATGAATAGTAAAAAAATATTTTATTATTATATATATTTTTCTGTGAAATGATTTTCAAAAATCGGACATACATTGTTGTAATCAAGATGAAAATGTGGTTCAATAAAATCAAAAATAAATTTTTGATGAATAGTAACTTTACCCTTTGGAATATTATTTTTACCCTAAAAAAAGTTATATAATAAAAAAATATTTTTTACTATTCATCAAAAAAACAATATTCATCAAAAACACTACTTGTCAAATACTAAAAAACGAAACTTCTTAGAAAACTTCTAAAAATTCAGCCTTGGTAAAATTTGACATTTGAAATTCAAAAATGAAGTTTATATTACCATGATAATTCTCTAAGTATGAGAAATTTAACTTTTTTGTATAAAAATCTTTAGTTATTAAAAATTATGGAAAATGCATAGTTAAATTGCATAGTGAAATTTCTGACACTTAAAATAATAAAATTATTTTATCATAGTTAAATTGTTTTAATGAAATTGCGTGATTAAAACACCCCCTTTTAAATGTAAATGATAAAATAATTTACTTGATTATAATAATTATATCTTTTTTGAAAAGTATAATTTGGGTCCGAAATGTTTATTTATCAAATTTTCCTCAATTGAACATTTATTTTATTAAGCAAAACTATTCTTAAAGGTGTATATCACATTATTTATCAAAGTTCTATTAATCCAAATTTATGCATGATGTATGATGTTCTCATGAAATTAAGTCACTCTATGTGCTTCTATTGTAAAACATAATAAAAAGTTATTGGGAGGAAAGAGATCCATATATAAAAAAGTACATTTTTTCAGGTCGTTATAGTTACAAAAGAAGGCTGTGAATAATGAAATGTTTCCTGAGTTCAATATTGATCAAGAATGTGTACTAAAACTTCATACAAGATTATGTGTTCCATCTATTCTAGAAATAAAGAAAGAACTGGTGGATGAAACTCATAGTTCTACAATCTCTATATCCTGGAAGCACTAAAATTTATAAGGACCTTCAGAATCATTATTGGTGGGATAACATGAAAAGGGAGATTGTTGACTGCACGACAATATTCTTGGTGTGTCAACAAGTGAAGGCAAAGCAACAACTTTCTAAATGGGTATTACAACCACTACTCATACCAACATGGAAGTGGAAGAATATCATTATGGATTTTGTCATTGGTCTCCCAAAAACATCCAAAGGAAACAATATGATAGGTGTGTTATATTATATTGTGCATAATAAAACCATCTCTCTTTAATAATGAAGTGAATATAAAAGGAAATGTTCCCATCTAGATTAGACTGTTATATGATTGTTGGTCAATTATGACCATTGGTCAATATGAACGTTGAAAACTATACTCTTGGTAATAATTTTAACGTTATAATTAGTTCTTATAAGTAGAAATGACAATGGATGATTAATGCAGAAAGGAGAAGTGATGGCCTCAACTAGTAGAGTCGTGTCGTATGAAGCTCATTTGTCAGAACTTGGTAGGGAGGTATCATCACTCGGGTTTGCCTTGACCAAGCTCAAATCGAGCTTCAATAAGTAAAACTTGGATGAAATTGGCTACAAGAGAAGTTCAAGTTAGTGGAAATTACCAATCATACAATGTTAGCTGAGTCACTCCATGAATCTATCACTATTGCACACCTTACTCTTAGGTCATACGCGGGTGTTATAAGGGGTAATGTGTCCAGACCTTAGTTACTTAAAATGTAATTCCATTGTATAAATAAAATTGATATTCCATCAATTTTGTTTTAATAATAGTTTTGCTTAAATATGAAAATTTTGATAAATTAACTTTTGAGACCCAAATTGCACTTTTAAGAAAATATATAAATTTTTATAATAAACTAAGGTATTATGAATAATAATTATTTTAATGAAATGGTATGATGAAAACACATTTATTTAAATATAAATGATAAATAATTTTATTATGACCTTGAGAATTTTTAAGTGTCAGAAATTTTACTATACATATTCAACTAGCTATTTTTTTAATAAATAAGGATTTTTTTAGTTAAAAGTTAAAATTCTCATATTTTGATAATTAATATAATCAAATAAATATAATTATTGAAATCAACATGTCAAATTTAGGTTAGGTTGAATTTATGAGGATTTTCTAAAATATTTTATTTTTTCATAAATAATAAAAATACAATTTTTGGTTTTGTGTATGTTTAATGGATTCATAATTATGTCATAATGATTTAATAATTAGTTAACCACAATCCACAACATGAAATGTGTTATTTATTAATATAAAGTATTTAAATAGATTTTAATCGATTTTCAAACCTATAAGTTACTTTCCAAAGTCTAAAATGGAAACGTTAATATTAAAAAACTTATTTTGTGAAAACTTTGTTTTTCCTTCCCAAAAGAAGTAATATAATATGTCGTTCAATTATTATGGACTAAAATAACATAAAATATGCCCCAAATATCCAAATCCATGGGCAAAATCCATGGGATAGCCCATGGTTTTGCATTTTTCATAACCAAGATTTCAAAGGCTTGTATTTGGAAAATCATTAAACAAATTCTCCAGTTTTGCTATAAATACCCACCCATTTCTCCATTTCCTTTCACTCACAGTCCATTACCCACGAAGATCTGGTAGTTTTACCTCCCAATGAGGCCCCCCAAGGTGTTCTCAAGCCCCCAAAATCTCAATCCTCGTGTTTTAGAAGTAACTCTTCAAGGTAAAGAAATTATCCTTCTTTTCCCTTCGATTCAAGAAACTCTTTTCATATATGTCTTCTAAATGTTATGGTTACTCTCCTCTATGACCCTTCTATTCAAACTCTTACTGTCAAATTATGTTTTATGAATGGTAGACCCTTGTCCCCTTTTATTTTACCCTTTTTCAAAACCACATTTTATACTCATTTGCTGAATTTACTTTTCAAAAATTCCCTCTTCTCCTCAAGAAATTCTCTTTTAATTTATTTTTGTGAATACCCAAGTCTCTATCTTTTCCAAGGGTATTCACCTAAATGTCAAAATGATTTATTTAATTTTGGGATTAACATACATGAAACACGCATTCCCTTTTCCTAGGCTGAAAATGACATAATGATCATGTTTTTAAGCACTTTTGAAATGTCATGATTTTGATATGAAACCTGATTCTTTTATTCTCCACATGTTATTTATAAAATGTTTGATTATGATCTATGTGGCTCATATGAAACTAGGACATATTAAGGGTGCACCCTGATAGCGCTTTAATGCATTAGCTCAATAATTTCTTCTCTAAAGATGACATGTTTTACAATACCTTGGTGAATAACATTGGTAATTTTCATTTATGACAAATTGGTGATTAACCTTGGTGATATTCTTATGAATATCTAAATTAAATATTCTACACATTTCCATGTTATGACTCGTGTTCTTTTTATTATGATATGACTCTTTTTTCATTGTTCATGCCACTATGATATTCCTCACGAATATATGTAAATTGTTTCCCTTACTGGGTCATATGCTCACCTCTTTCTTTTGATGTATGTCCTTAGGTTATGAGATGCAGTAAATGTATTTAGGATGAACCTATGAAGAAGACTTTCAAAGGGATAGAAGAATGTTTTATATTTATTATGTTCCCAATTTCCAAGAAACTAAACTTTAAAAGATCCTCTATTTTGTACTATGTAATGAAAAATGTATGTAATAAAAAAGTGGGATGTCATGGCGATGGTGGTCGAATCGCGGTGCATGGCGGGACGACACCCCGGTGAACAACCGGTGGGATCGGGCCTGGCGGCCACAGGGCACGGCGAAGGGTCTCGGCCGGAGGGATCTGTCGCGGAGGAGTCGACGTCAGCGACTGGGGCACGGGTCGCTCAAGAGAGGGCGGCCAAGGGCAGCAGGCGGTCTTCCAAGGAGGATCCGCACAGGCGGAAAAACAAGGGGACAAAGGGGGGCTTGGTTTTTTAAAACAAATTAAGCTTTTGACTAAAAATTTCCACACCCAACAATTTTCCCGCTGGTATCTTAGTCCAACCCACCCACATTCAAAAATCTATAGCCTATTGAATAGTCTGCAGGAAAACTAAAAATTATTATTGTTTAAAAATTATTATTAAAAAGCACACTGGTGGAAAAAATATTTGGTGGTCGTAATCACTATTCCGATGACCAGAATCCCATCAATGATCAGATTCACCGAAAAAAACTTCAGGTTATAATAACATATATATATTAAAATTATATGTTCTTCATAATTAACCCGTAAAAATTGATATCAAACCGCATTAAAAAATTGGATGGTCGCAGACTAACCATCCAGTGTCGGATTGAAACACTTTTTGCGGTGTTGAGACCAGAATGACACCCTATTCAAAATTTAAATCAAATCTAAATTTTTCTTGACTTAAAATCTTCACGTGTCCCTCTGATACCAATTGAATGTACCGGGGTGCACAGCGGGAGTCGGTGGGCCAGAGATTTAATATTTTTCACCAATGATCGACTTAACAACATCATCATCAGTGATGCACTACCCCGGTATAAGCCCAAGGATCACACGTAAAAAAATAAGCACAAAAACTTAAACCATAAATACCTGGTTCAAAACAAAGTCACGCTCGACATCTACTTGTCGTCGGCAATCACTGCACGAAGAATCTAAAGTCGAATTCATCTAGATCATCCACACGTACTTCAAAAATCTGCAAGAGCATCGATCGTCGAATTCTAGGTGCTAGCGTGGATATCCGACAATGCATTTGACGTTCCAACGATCACTGCATTAACGTACCTTCAATGCATGAGGGATAGCTCGATCTGATCACTTAGATCAATAGCTTCTCTCTCTAGAAAGCGGGATAAGAGAGAGAAGCTCTCAAGAGCTTGCCATGAATAGTTTTTGTGAGTCTCTTCTCACTCTATTTATAATGTGTTATGAAATTATCCAGAAATTGCTCCCCAACCCCCAAATATTTAACACTATATAAATGATATATTATGAATCTTGTATTGAGTTATAAATATCATTTATATTTTTATCATTTTATTATAATATAATAAATGTATTGTGTGATAAAACTCGATCCATTAACTCGACTCGTCATTCCCACAAATATTAAATGAACCTTGAATATTTAAAATTAATATTTGTTCATATAATGTTTTCCATGTATTTACTTTAAAACTTGTAAATACATATAATAAATAAATTCAATGACAATTATTCTTAACTTGAATAATATAAATTTATTTATTCCTTTAGTGGTCATACATTCTTGGACAAATCTCATACCCCAGTGGTAGGTCCCACCATGTATTATGTACATATTCACCTAAATAGAGCAGATTCTTGAATACGCTATTGTGTGTGACCCTCTAAGCCCTTATCTTGATAGCAGTGAATAGTATTCACAGAACAAAAGTGGAGTTGAGAAACCCATCAAAGTCCCTAAAGAGATTAGGAGTAGTCATAGCAATGAAAACCAACCTACGACACACATCGTGTAATATAATCTCTGTCTAGAGATATCTCATAAAGAAGAACACAAACGCATGTCATTGTTTTTTCTTACTTTATTATTTGTTCATCTAACTAGACAGATTTACCATGAACTACCATGGCCACAGATTTATCAATATACTATCATACTGATCAACCAGGCTCATGATATATTACTTCCTCAACTCAAAAGCAAAAAATTCTTTCTTGATTATTCAACCATTTTCATGTCACCAATGACGCACCCAACACATGCTACCTCATCATGATTTCATTATCATGGTTTTTGTCTTGCATCAAAGTATATGATCAAATGACATACTAATAATGATCTCAAGTCAGGAGACCAATACATGTCTGTAGATAGAAATAACCAATGATACTCGAAACATGTGGTGTTCCAATTAGCGAGTTTGTCCTCGTGATCTCAACTACTAGAGATCATCAAGTGCGAACTTCATGAGAAAAGTATCAATGCTTATGAGCCCCCAACATCTAATAGTCAGACATCATCTTTGTCCAGTTATAATTATGTATCTAGACCATAAGACATATATTTAAGATTAATGTCATAGTATCTTGAGGTTCTCATTATAGCTTGGGATCTGCTATAGCCTTTTGATATGACAATTAATCTATGGACATTACCATTTAATAGTGGGTCCAGAAATGTATACACTATAATGGTAAGTAAACATCATGCATATCTCATTGTATACATGATATGGTAATCAAAAGTGCTATTCAAGTTGGGTCTAGGGAACTCACTATTACAACACAAGGCACCGCATAAACAAAACCTCTTTGCACAGTTTGGCAGCACATTTTTCTAACTGTGCGCCTACCATGAAAAACAACACTGGAAGTCCTCCACAACATCTCACATGATTTTTCTACAATTGTGTGCAAGTCGTGCATCCTGGACCTTAGAGCCACTCACCCCACACAATCTGCTCAAGAATCTACACGGTTTGATCTTAACCGTGCGCAAGCCATGCAAACCAAACCATGCAAGAACAAAAGGAACTAAAAATGCCCCGAGCTTCAAAGGGTCGCACGATTTTCACTAAGTTGTGTACACCAAACTGTGCACTAGGCCAAAAACAACCCAAAAACTCCAACTCGCACTTGAAGCTTCTGAGCTTCATCCTATTGGGCGCCTTCCCTAATTGGTACACCGCGCAACGCCTCCTCAATTGGAGCACCACGCAGTTTCTCTATTAATGAGGTGTTTTTAATGCGGGCCAAGACCGCGAGAATTAATTCATGCGGTGACACGTTTTTGACACGGGGACATTATTTGACGCAGATTCTTTTTCAGCAACAAGGCATTTCAACACACCGGCACCAACAACACTGAGAGAAAATCTCATTTGGTGATTGTCTTTCTTTGACGATCATCTTTCTTGCTCTCCCTCTTTGATTCGCTACTTTTTATTCTTGAGTATTACTTTTGAAATCTCTTCCATTTTTGGAGAGTCTCTAGCGTGTACCTCTTGATTTTAGTGGATCCCTCTTTCTGGACTAAGTCTCGTGGTTTTTCCTTTTTTGGGTTTTCCACTTAAAAAATTCTGGTGTCAACTTTATTTTCTCCACATTTAATTTCAGGTCGTTGCGCGTCCATTTTTATTTGGAGGGAAAGATTTTTTCTCTGTTACGCATTCGCTTTTCGGTTGTTTGCGCGTTCGTCGCTTTGCCTTCTTTCCGAACATCTGGTATCAGAGGGTTTGGTTTTTTTTCATATTTATTATGGAGGCTAATTACAGTCGGATGATTTTGCTGAATGGTACCAACTACCATATGTGGCGACTTAAAATGAAGGATCTGCTTTTTTTTTCAAGCGAATGCATCTTCCAGTGTTTAGTACCCAGAAGCCAAAAAAGATGTCAGATTAAGAATGGACGTTCGAGCATGAGATGGTTTGTGACTTCATTTTCCAATTGGGTCGAAGACAACGTGATGAACCACATTGTCAACATCTCTCACACCAGAACTTTGTGGGAGAATCTTGAGACGACCTACGCTTCCAAGACGGGAAACAATAAATTATTTCTTCTCAAACAAAAAATGAATTTGAGGTACAAAGAAGTCACATCTATTTCTAACTACTTAAGTGAATATCAGGGATGTTTTGATCAGTTGTCTGACATAGGTGTCAATTTTAAAAATGAGATTTTAGCTCTTTTGTTGCTTATCATGGGAGAATATACGTGTTACTCTAACCGGTTCTGCTCCTAATGGTGTTGTGACATTTAGTTTTGTCAAGTCTGGTGTTTTAAATGAAGAGGTCAGGAGACGCGCTCAGTAGAAATCTTTTTCAGAGCTTTTAGTCACAGAGAACAAGGGGAGAAGCCAGGACCAGAGATAGAGCAGTCGAGGTAAAAGCAGATGTATAAGCAAATCCAGATCGAAGCAGAGATATTTTGAATGTCATCATTGTGCTAAGAAGGGGCATGTTAAGAAGTTTTGTTATCAGCTAAAAATAGATAATAGAATGAAGGAAAATCCACAGAAGAAAAATGGCAATGGAGATGATCATGTCATCGTCACTACAGGGGGTGATCTTATTGTTTATGACTCTGTTAATGTTGCTTCTGATGATTCTTGCGGGGTTGTTGATAGTGGTGCATGTTTTCACGTGATATCGAAGGAGTTCTTTACATCTTACAGCCTAGGTAATTTTGGGATTATGAAGATGGGCAATGATGGTTATGCTGACATTGTAGGTATAAAGCCTTTAGCATGGCAAAACCCCTTTCAGCTTTCTACCTACACGGACTGATTGGATTAGGACAAGAATTCTTATCAATGTCGTCGATCTCCCACTTGAAGTAAGGGACGAGCATACGACAATCCTTACTGATAACTAATGGTGAAATAAAGAGATTTGAAGGGAATTTCCATCATTAAGAAAGCAAACAAGCATCGATCTATTGTTTGATCCCTTCCACCAAGCCTTAAGTGCTAGATGAGAGTACAACTAAGCCCACCTTAGGCAAGGTAATTTGTGCTTCTTCTCCCCGTAGTCTCAGTCAGCCCTTCCTATATCCTATAGTTATAATAGTTGGTGTCAAGTATTATTAGCTTAGGTGAGTAGCGAAGACTAACTTTCTGTCTCACCATTCTTGATGTTAGGGAAAGAAAGAAACTTATTGTTTTTGTCTTCTTCAATGAAATCTAGTCGAATATTCATACTCAAGGTAATAAAGCTGGGAGTTCTAAAGGAAGATCGGGAGCAACCCACCGATTTTTCCAACATCCTAAGAATGAGTTTTTCATTTCCTTTTACACTATAGTGTGATGAATGTCCGAACGACTTATCTATTCTACCGTAGATTTAATATTAAATATTGATAAAAGCAAGTAGATCAAAATGTATTTCTTTCCTTTTCGGCGTGGGAGTGAACTAATGGGATGCCTAGTGTGCTTGCCTTGTCTTCTTTGCTTCGGTTAATAGAATAGGAACTAAAACAGCTTGATTGCAATAAGGATCACTCCTAAATGAAACTTTTTTCTTATATACAAGACCACCAAATTCAATTTCCTTCGGAATGGAAACCCTGATCGGGTGGGCAAAAACAGTGGCATTCTGTTGCAGAGTTTGTCGGTGTGAAAAAAGACATTGAATCGAAAGCGGGCATACTGCTCACTGGTTAGATTGGATTGTCTCTACCTTTACACTTGTAAGGAAGCTTGAAAGAGGTCTTGAATGAGTAAAAAAGAGTAGTCGTTGGTGTAACAACTGTTGAATACGCAGTCTTAGAAATAGAAATTATTGTTGGAGTTGAAATAAAATTTCATGGGTTCATAATCGGTCCTTGTCCAATTGAATAAGATGTGGAACCTTTTATTTCAATAGATGGGGGGCATAATATCGAATAAGCTCTTAGGACAAAGATATAACTTGTGCACATGAATCGGACTCAGAATGCGCAGTGTGAAGGGCTAACCTTTGAAGGGAAACCAGTGAAGATGTCGATAATCCTTTGTACCTAAGGTCTAGATAGACAAATGGATTCTTATCCTTCTTTATTGGACCAAGTTGATGCAGAAAAAGGATTGGCATCTCTATAACAGAAAAGACTTTCTCTTTAAAACTTGAAAGGAAAGCCTACTCTTAGATAAAAAAGAAGTGATTGTTTACAAGAAAAAAAAGGGTTAGCGGCTTATCATCACTTGCCCTAAGGCAGTTAAATAAGCACAGGTTACTGATTCGACTATCCACACTGGCTGGACTGTACGACATACATGTGTCAGAAGAATGACTAGTTTAAACTTGTTAAACTACATACTTTAGGTATGAGCAAAAAAAAGTGAAGGGATAAGCTATAAAAGCAAAGGAGGAGTTTAATTCTTTTCTTTATCACTATAAATGAAATGTAAATGAAATTCATTCCACCTTACACGGACTTCAAAGAGTACTAAGGTGTATTAAATTCTCTTATATATATTATAACACTCAGAAGAAAGCCTTTATGTCCTAGTAGAACAAGCATGCGACCTAAAGACTAGTGGTAGACTTTACTATCAAGAACTCTTAAGGTGACCTTCTTTTCTTCTATTTTATTCCTCGTTGGCATGCAGCTGATTCAATAGCAGCTCTAATGTCAGGGCTTATAATTAAGCATCTTTACCTTCCTAGACTAGCTTCTCATCCGTGAATGAAAAAGCAATCTCCATAACAAACAGCTGGCATCAGTAAAGGGATTAACCCCCAAAAGCACTGGGAGGGATTCCCCTGATTTCCTTAAGGCATGACATCAGACCTTGAATTAGTTATTGGCATGTCTGGTTTTTCTTCTCTGCCCACCACCATCATTAAACCTTTTGGAACTATAAACGAAAAGTCGTTTAAAGACCCTTTCAAAGACCACTTTGTAAAGGGGCATTATGCCCTAACTCTAATGAACAAAGGAATAATAAATAAGGTGCAACCTCCCTAAACTAAAATATCTATAATCTAGGAGGCGGACAAAGAGTCGGTTAGTCTGTTAGTCTATCCAGTACAGGAAGTAACTTCTTAAGAAGGTTAATAACCAAATTAAAAGATAGAAAACAAGATGTCTAATGGTTGATTGTTTAGGATGCTTTAATTAAATGGCTTCCAGATATTCTTTAGTTTCCTCATGTCTATAAGAGTAGACGAAGTAGTTTTTTCTTTTTATGGACTATCCTAACTCCTTTATAAGATTGCTACTAAATGCCACCCCCCAAGCCCAGTCTTTAGAAGGAACAGATTTCTTAGTTCATGAAATGTCTCCCTAGGTGTAGACTTTTTAAGGTCTAATCTGTAAGGAACATTTTGGGTTGACAAGTCCCATGTTGGAAGAAGGAAATCTACCCATTACTAATGGATTGAAACCTTCAATATACAACATATGATGTGACTGTGCCACAAGCATCAACCAAGAAGAAGTTTCTTTTTGAGATCTATGTTTCTTTCTCCTCCTGTTTACTCCCTTTCTTAGTATGTCGGCCCGGGTTTCCATGGGGAACTCTGGACCTACGCCTGATAGAAGATAAAACAACTTGAGGTTTATATATAGCTTTTTATTACCATAATTGATGTTTGAGGAAGCACTAAATAGAAGGATAAATATGAGAGATGGCATAAAAGAAGTAGTGTCGGCTTTTACAGGTACTGCTGTGAGGGAGGAAAGATCAAATGTCACGTAAAAAGTTGTAGATAGTCTCGCTATTAGAAAAGTACTGAGCCACAGTCCCTTGTGAAAGAAGAACCTATGGAAGAAAGAGAAGGATTCGAGCAGTTTCATTCTAGTTCACTGAGGGTTAATCTAGAAAGGTAGTTTTGGGAGTTCGGTTTTTCAGTTGGAATCGAAGGAGAAGAAGATATAGATGATTCAGACCCATCCATGGTAATACCCAACATAAGACCTCTTTTGGTAAGAACGAATGTATACTTTAGGATGCCCATAAACCTTAGGTGGCTACTTATGTTAGGTAGTCATACCATACCTTTTTATTTCTACCTTTCACGACAAATACTGCTGATTCAGATAGCGTTAGAGCAAGCGACGGATCAAAAGACCCTCATTTCTAGTCATAGCACGTTGAAACGTTAATCCAATAGCACGACAAACAATTTAAGGATAAGGAGCAGCAGACGTTGAAGTGGCGTAGGGAAGATTCCAAGTATGCTAAAAGGATATATGAGTTCACAGGCACAATTGTGTATCCCCATCTTCATTGAGATTCGATTTGTGTTTAGTCAGCCAGGAAAGCGACTCTTCTTTTTCACCGAGTGTGGCAATCTGATCCCAGTTGATTAATCTCGACTTTACCAGCTCATGAATGGCATTCGTCAGACTTGAGTAGTAGGTTTCAACTCGGTCAGCTGTTGTGATGAAGATTGACTTCAGCCAAAAAGAGAATAAATTGAATTAAGGTTCGCACCCTCGATCTGATCAATGAAAATCAATCTTGAAATTACATATATAAACGAGAATCCCCACAGTTGACATTTTCGATTGAGAAAGCGGCAGGCCCAAAGAGCTCTATAGTAGTGTCTTGCGAGGTCGTAGAGCCCACCTAAATATTGTGGAAACTTCGGGAGTTGCAACGACAAAATAAGTGTGCAGATGAAGAAAAGAAAGAAGAAACAATCACACATGACACAAAGATTTCTGGTTCGGGAATAATCCATACATCTACGGAGAGATAGAATCACTTCATTATGAAATCTGGGAGCACAAATTACAAAGTATCTCGAAGTTTCTAACACGAAGTCTGCATCACTACAGTGTCGCGGCCCAACATCATCCAGATGGTTCAGGCTACACCAATCCAACACTAAGATCGAAAAAAAGGTTTGTGGTTGAGAATAAAGAATGCTAGCTATATGTTTCACGCATGCAAATTGAAGGTTGCGAGACCATACGAAAGTTCACTTTACGAAGTAGAGTTGTGTCACTCTAGAAGGTTGAGTGCTAATGATGGCCATGAATCACGTGGATACAAAAACGAAAGGGCTAACTGACTAACCTTTCTTCGTAGACTGGGCTCCAAGGACTTCTTAAGGAATAAGAAGATAGGGAGACAGAGACGACCCTACTTTCTTATTCCTTTTTATGGCCTTACTACGCGCAGGCTTTTAGGAATCCTTTCAAGCACAGATGGAAACAGAGAAACTATAAATGCATGTCAAAAACGAAAGGGCTAACCGACTAACCTTCCTTAGCAAACTGGGCTCCCAAGGACTTCTTACAAGGATTGGGAAGATAGGGAGACAGAGACAATCCTACTTTCTTATTTCTTTTTATGGCCTTACTACGCGCAGGCTTTTAGGAATCCCTTCAAGCACAGACGAAAACGGAGAAATTAGACATCAATGCATGTCACAAGCAGGATTCGAACCAGCGCCTATGGGCAAAGTCCATAGAGACATATACCCAGCGAACTACCTTTTATTCGACTTGTGACTTTGGTGACCCAATTCGCTGAAAAGGCTACATCCAGGTGAGAGAGGGGGTTCCTCTCACTAGGTCCCTTCGTGCGCTCATTCTGAATTTCTTTGTACATCTTTATCCCACGATTTTTGTTGGTCAACAACCAAAAGTAAACTCTAGTTTTTCACTAGCCCTAAGGACAAACTTTCTCTTTCTTATGGCAAGTTCTTAAGTTTATCTTTCTTTCAATTTTTCTGGTATGCCTCTCTGCAAAGCAAGGAGCGTTCAAAGCAAGTGGGTTGTGGTGATGTTGGATGCTTTTTTTATCAATATAAGAGGAAGATGAGTCCGCCAAAAACAAGGAAAAAATGCTTCTTCATTCAAATTTATTCTTTTCTTTTCTTTTCTTTTCATTACTATCGCATTTCTACGTGGTTTTTTTTATGCTTCTCAGTACTTTTTGTTTTGTACTATAGCTTGGAGTATCTTTTTATGGACGAACTGTAACAGGTGGTGGCGTAATTCTATCCTTCCACATTGGGAGGAATATAAGGTTCTAATGTACCGTCAAGACTTTCGGTTGATTCTTTGTTAGTGTCGATTTCTGATCCAAATGCAAACGAAAAGCAAGATCAACCTGGATCTTCAACTTCTCAAATAGAGAATCCCCGAGATTATACAAAGAAATTTAACAATATTGCATAATTGTGAAAGGATCAATACCCTAATTTGAGCTATCACAATGCCTTAATAAATCAAGGAAGCATTATTGTAGAGATGAAAAAGTCACTTTCATCAAATATATCAGATAATGATATAAGAAGTGGAGTAGACATTTATTTAACCAACCTCATGGAACTCTCAAATCCCAAATATCGTAATAGAAAACAATCTCTGATTCTACGAGATTTGATTGCACATGGGTCAGCAAGTCCCTATTTTAATCCAATAGTAAAAAAAGAAATAAAAGATTTGGGGGATTTCACATTCATAGTTCAAATGTTTTCTAATGGGCTTTCTGTTCTATTATTCTACTATGCGCATGGTCCACCGAAAAAGTTATTGCATTGTATTCCCTAATGATGGTCTTACCGGTCTTATTTTCATTTCACTCACGGGCTACTCCCCGAACATGCTCGTTCGTTTGAAGTTGGAGCCAATAATCTTTCTATGAAAGAAATGAGGCAAAAAAAAGGATGAAACAAAACTAAAAGGGCGCAAATAGAATCAGTCACTAAGAAGACAGCAGGAAGTCAGATGTTGATATGCCGACATTTTCTACATTCTTTAGTACTAATTCCAGACTTCACTAAAGCTACCTTACTTCTGAGTCGCCCAACAGAAACTACAATCCCACTAGCTTTAATTTTTTCTGCTGGAAAAAAAATATTGTTCCCAGCTAAGCATAAATAAAGTTCAGAGTCAACAAAAGCCATCACAACAACCGATTCTTCCACTACTACTAGCACTGCTAGTGCTACTGATGCTCTGTCTACTTGGTCTCGCCTAGCCTAAAGGTTTATATCTGATTCCTATTGCCAAGGTCAAGGCTAAGTTTAGTCAAATTTTCACCATGTCGCCCCAGGGTTCCTTCAATATGGTTACCATGATGGGGATGGATGGGATATTCTCACAAGAGCAGAGGAAATGGTTCATATTCACCGAAGCTAATTCCTTTCTTTATAGAACCGTGGCTAATGGCTCACTGAACTATCTTCCCTTTTACCTTTCGCCACTTGCTTACTTTAAGCTTGACATCCAATGTTCAAAGATATGTAGTTTTGATAGCAATTTCTCTTCGTTTACATGCTACCCTCACCTCACTCTTAGCATTAGTACCAAAGACAGCTAAAAAGGGAATGAAAGAAGCAACAACTCGCTTATCTTTTACAAATACACCAGGTCTAGGGGATAAATCCATATACTGATGTTGGGTAATACACTTGGACTTATCATGGCTATCAACTATTGATCCAATGTTTTTAATGATACGAATACTACCATGTGAGCAATAACTTGGAGAAATATATGATATTAGGACAAATTTCAAGCTTGCCTCTTAGATTTCTTAATAAAGAAGTATTGGAAATGGCTTTATTGAGATGATGCATTGTATTTGGTGGTTTCTTTCTCTTAAGACCTCACCAGTTTCCCCAACCTGGCCACCTCAATAGTGGGTTTTTCACTTTTTTTTCTTTTCCTGATACCGCGAGGGCAGAAAGTGGCATGATAAGGAGACAACACCTCATGTTATTATGGTTTTAATTATTTAATGTTATTTTTGGGTAATTTAACTTGGGCTTTAGATTTTGATTTCAAAGGGGCTTTCTTCAGTTGCACCGTTTAGGATGCACGATTTAGACTCAACCATACAGAGAACCTTTTGCAGGGAGATTTCCAATTTCTTTTATATGTGCATGGTTTAGTGTGTGTGTGTGTAACACAAGGGTAGCACATGGTTTGCAACGAATCATGAGGGTCTAGGTGAAAACCATGCAGGGTCTTGTTTGCAATATGTGGCGCACCGCTTGCGCATGGTAAGAAGAAACCATACGACAAACATGCAAGGGTATTTCAGATGATTGCAGAGCTATTTTGCACAATGGGCACACCTTTAGTTAATTATGTGACCAAACCGTGTGTGTAATGAGTCTTTAATGAAACCCACATGTTATATCAAATTGTATCATCTAAACGCGCGAAATCAAATTTTTATAAAACATGAAATTTCAAATGCCCTTAATGATTTTAAGGGGTTTTGAAGGGGGTTCTTCAAATTTTCAAACAAAAACCCTGAAAGCCCTCTCTTATCCTGTTTAGATTGTATTTATACTTTATAATTTATACGTTTTCAAAGTCACCTACATCAAATATAATAATGTGACAAATATGTGATTTTGAAAGTCCATATATTATAAAATATAAATACAATCTAAATGAAAATTATCATGGCTAAACATATAAAAAATTATTAAAATAAAAAAGAATTTCACAAAAAAAATAATGAAAAATAATTTTAGTGACAAAATATCATTATTTCAAACTATAACAATTTGTGCTTGTAATTTCTTTGTATATTCATTTCAATAGACAAAATGAAACCTATAGCAACAGAATAAATCAACGATGAAGGTATAGATCTCATTTTCAGTAATGAAACGAATGTCGTACAAATGTTATGTTACGAATGTTATATAAGTGAAACTTAAAATTGTTGAGTTTATTGTTATTAATAGTTCACGTAAATTGGTTTTTGTTTACTGTATTTTTGAATTTCTTTTCATTTTTCTAAAACATAGGTTTTTAAATATATACAATGCAGCACCAGAATAAATCAACATTGGTGCCCCTCGATACCACAAACCAGCGTAGGAACTTCACGTCCACTCCACTTCTAACGTTGTTGTCACTTCGATGTCCCAGCTATAGGTGCAGGTTCCTCCTTTTGTAGTGTTGCAGGTGCCTCATCATGTTGTTATGTAGAGGAATACACAACATCAAATGTGAAGTCATATGACCCTGAAGTTCCTAAATATGGCGGAAGTGTGATATCAAAAAGTCATCGTCAGCGAAAGTGGGATGGTATATTAGATGTTTGAGTAGACATAAGTGGGACATAAACCTCTCCTGACTATGCAAGATTCTCAGTGTGTTGTGTAGGATCATCACTCTGCGATTCAGCAGCATCTGCAAGAACCTCTCTCAAATATCGCTCTCTGTATCCTCGCCTCTGCCCTCACCGATGTCCTCCGACTAGCGGTGGCGGTGTTTCGTCCTCAGCAGACAAAGCAGGGACTCATCATCCCCAGATGCCTCAACCGGAGCATGTGGATCGGGATATAATTGTGCTGCCTCATCATATACTCGCGTATGAAATTGAGAGGTTATTTGAGAGCCGTCAAATCTGAATGAAATGCATCCCGACTAATAAATTCCCCTTGATGATCTGTAATATGTACAAGTCGATCAAGGTTCAAATGAAATAACATTCAAATTAATACAAAACATGAGTTAAACAAATATAATAAATCTTAATAAATATATCAACTACTAAATGTCCATCACATAACACGTAAGGTACAAGATCATGTGTCGTCGGTACCAATTTGCATAATCTCTCTGATCGTCTAACCGAAAGCGTGTTATGGGATATCTGAGCTGAAAGATACAATATTGGGCACATGTGTCCCAATACTCGATATAATGTGCATGAAACTGCAATCAGTCTGTCTGTCTACCTATAATCATAATAGAATGTAACTCATATCCTATCGTCGTGCAATGAGGATATGCTCTATATATCCAAAATTATTACATGACTCGGTCCGGTCGATGTAACTCAATGATGTGGAAGTAGATGAGTGGCACCACTGCATCACGGTCTCCAACCATAATTGTGCACTATGGTGAAAACCACGCCTACAAATCTTGTATACAGAGTCCATGAAACCTGAAATGTCAAATAAAAACATATATTAACACAATAATGTGACTAAGATAACATTGAAATATCTTCAGAAGGTAATAATAAAATTAATTTGTCTACAAAATGTGTGGTCCATTTACCGTTTACTAGGCGTTGACATTGTACCACGTCTCACAAGGTTCCCGCTTAAGCATGGGGTGTTTTGATAATCATTTCACCGTAATTCATGATGATGTGAATGCGCAGATACTTATTTGGCACGCACATGCATGTATTATGCGACTAATCAAAGGCATGTTATGTGTGGACCACTCCACCACCTTGGTACACATCATGTAATTGGGGGTCCATTGTAGAATCACATATGCACATGATGTAATTGGGGGTCCATTGTAGAATCACATATGTATAGATGTCACTGTATCAAAAGTCGAGGTGATGCGCAACAGATTGTAAGGTGTATAGCTTTGGTAAAAATGTGCGTCTGAGAGCGTTTTCCACACATCGCTCCTACAATTGTCGCACAACTTCCACAAAACCTATTTCACAACTGTTCTCGAGAACGCTGGTATGTTTACATCATTAAAACTCGATTTTTGCCTTGTAATACTTTAAAATATTTATATATATATTTACAGAGTTAGGCGCTAAGACAACATGTCGTGATTACAAGACCCAATGTGCCCGGAATTAATTTTATAAAAATATTAAATAAATTTTATATTACGCATATGTGGTTCTTAAAAAAAATAGGATAACTCTTAAGCGGAAACTCGAATACGACCGAGTCTATTACGTTGTGTTTACCCTATGCACGACCTAAAATTGATCGATGTGGGACGTTCTGATCCCTCGCTCATTGACGATACATTCAGTGAAATAATTAATTAATTAATTGTAACATTTTAACACAGATTTATTCTATAAGAATACTCCTATGATGAATTGGTCAAGGTTAGCTTCATAATCCTGGAATCGCCAACGATGTTCTCCTTTCTCCTCCTGTCGGCGAATCTCATCGAATGATGACGAAACATCAAATTGGATCGGATCGGGACGCAGCAAACACAACAACTTCTCTCAATTATTGGCGGACGCATTCTTCATCAACGAACGATCCAAAAACCAGATAAGGCTCATCAATTGATAATTTACGCCCTTTGATATCAATTTGTCATGACCCGACCCGACCCAAACCGAAGCTCGAGTCACAACTACCTCAAGCTCGTCTCTATAGGTCAGGGGCTGACGACCAATGTCGAAGGCATAACAAACACGAGGAGGCCTTTACCTAAGTACTTGTACGCACACACACAACCCTCTAGATGCAGAAATGCAGAGGAAGTAAAAGTAAAAGAAGCAAAAACTGAGGAAACAATCATTCATGTAAAACCCCATGCATCGTTGCCACTCATGGAAAGAGAGTAATCAAATCCAAGGGAATGGATACCGAAGAAAATATAAATATATGTTCAATCAAAGAAACTCAAATGAGAGAGAATATCTCCATCTCACGGCTCAACCCAAGAAGAAGAGTAGCCCACGGTTCCAAAAGTCCATCAACGATACCCAGCAACTCACGTGTTTGCTCATAGGTAATCGTCTAAGTCCAACTTCACCTCGTCACAGTATCGCACAACCGAGGGGGCACAAACTCGAGGAAGGGAACTCATGCCCTTGTACAAGAGTAGGGTCTCACACTGATAGTCGTCGAGGAACTTCATTGTCCATCCCTCCTGGAGGGTACTGCTTGATAATCAAGGAAATCCACTGCCCGGCCCTGCTAGAGGGTAACGCTCAATAAGGTCGTCAAGGAACTCCACTGCCCAACAGATAGCAAAGGTCATGATGAATGGATACATCGGCCACCCGCACCATCACTGCATTCCCTAACCCGAGAGCCGCACTCGAGACACTTTAACATTGTTGCACTAATCCCAACTAAACCCTTGTAAGGAGATTAGTCTGAACAACATCTCAAGGATCGAACCACCTCTGATACCAGTTCTGAATCGCAACGAAGATCTCATAAGCGACAAGGCATTAGTTCAGGGTTCATCATGCAACCCCCTTCTTCCAAGTGGACGTATAACAACACCTCCACATGTCGAGCAGCAAATAGTTCTTGTAAAGCAGACTGGGGATGTGTGCAGGCTTAACGCACTCGGTGAGTTCCAGCACTAGAGACAACCGAGGTTCCATGACGAGCCAGATCCTCAGGCAAAGGATTGGCTAGAGTCGGTGGTCCATATCATCAAGCTTATTCGAACCCTGACAGATCATGTGGTTGCACTGACAGATAGCCTCTTCCAAAGAGCCATTGGGCGTCGAGGGAGTCTCGTTACGTAGATGCATGATGAGTCGACACCTTTCTTGTTTGACTTCCAGCAGTTGTTCCATGAAGAGTATCACTCCTTCTACTTACGCTCAATTCGAATCCAAGAGTTTCTGGAGCTGTATCGTAGAGAGATGACAATGATAAGTACGCAGCGAGATTCACAAACCTCACACGGTACTCCCTTGAAATGATCTACGATGGCTATTTCCGAGCACGGAAGTTTGAGCAGGGACTCCACAGAGAGATTTGTGCTAACATACTGCCCTAGTACATCCTCACCTATGTCGGGGTGCTGGAGTGGACACTGGTGACAAAGAACTTTCTGTCAGAGGGATGTCAGGTAGTTGGGGCTGACAATAGGTGGCACAGAGTTGAGTCGATTGTGACAATTAGGAGGCGCAAGTCGGTGGAATCTCAGCCCAGGAAACCCTTTCGCGAGCAGACTCGAGCGATCTTACTGTACAGAGGCAAAACAGAGCACCAGGGCAACTAGAAGAGTGGTGGTGCTTCGCTTGTGACGGGCTAAGTAAAATAGTGTGTGACGACCCGACCAGACGTGTCAAGGAGTGCAGGCATATAGCTGATGGACCATCACGATAGAGGCAGTGTCGTGATAAGGGATCTCTCGGACGAAAACAAAGTGGTCCCCCTAGAGGTAAAGGCGGTAAAGAAGCAAGAGCTATGGGTGGTGGACGACGCTATGAGAACATTCCCCCAACACCATCAAGCGACCCACCTCAGGCTCAGGGAGCTGACGGTCAAGGTCGGGGTTAGCTGTAGGGTTTGAAGACTTGTGACTCTTCGATGCACGAGATGATTAAAGCTACAATTTATGCTTATTCTGCTCTTGCTTCAATATTAGTAAACACGGGTATCAGCCAATCTTTTATCTCTACTTCTGACATGAGTCACTTAGTGGTGGTGGTGGTGGTGGCGGGGGGGGATGTCGTAGCATCGTCCACCACACATAGCTCCTGCTCATCTTCCAGCTCTACCTCGTTAAGGGCCACATTATCCTGGCCTGGGAGATACATGATCACGATGTTGCCTCTGTCATAGCGATTCATTAGCTACCTACCTGCACGTGAAAGGGTTTCATGTGCCGAGGTCCCCCCAACAAGCGCCTGCTCATCTTCCACCACACATAGCTCCTGCTCATCTTCCAGCTCTGCCTCGTTAAGGGCCACATTATCCTGGCCTGGGAGATACATGATCACGATGTTGCCTCTGTCATAGCGATTCATTAGCTACCTACCTGCACGTGAAAGGGTTTCATGTGCCGAGGTCCCCCCAACGAGCGCCTGCTAAATGTCGCAAACGACTCAGCTCTATGACGCCCACTGCCAACCTCGATTGTCCGGTGTCCCTCTAACAAAAAACTCTATCATCAACGCCCGCTCCAATACCCCGACATAGGTGGGGATGCACAAAGGCACTACGTTAGAACAAATCCCTGCAACCTCTACTCAAACTTCTGCATTCAAAAGTAGTCATCGAGGATCATGAAAGGGAGTACCATGTGAGGTTTATGAACCTCATTGCTTACACTAAGTCAATGTCACCCCTCCCTACTGCTCCAAAAGCTCATGAACCCGAAATGAGCACAAACAGAAGAGGTAGTACTCACAAAACTGCTGGAAGTCAGACCACGAGTGTAGACTCATCATGCATATGCGTAACGAGGCACCACCAACACTCAGTGGCTCCATGAAAGAGGGTGCTTCCAATGCAACCACATGATCCATCGATAGTGATGCAAAACGGGCCCACGACCCACGAGCTTTGCGGGTATGGGGCGGATACGGAGTGGGGTGGGCCTAAAAATTTTGACCGCTAAGAGCGCAGGCCAATACAGGTTGAGCACGCGCGGGTGCGGGCCAAAGCGGGTTCAGCCCGCGCGGGTGTGGGCTGACTCGCGGACCTAATTTAATTTTTTTTTACAATATATTCTTCTTTGGCATTTTAGTTTTTTTTAACACATGATTGAACCATAACATATGATTTCTCACCGTAATGATCATACAAATTCACCATTCATTTACATGTGAATTTTAAATATATCAATATTTATTATTTTAATATGATATTATAATATTTATATAGTAATTATTAACCATATTCACAGTGTGTCATCGCACCTCTCAAAAAATGAAACTCGTCTCTCATACACTTGGTTTCAATTCTAAAAGAGTTGTTAGAATTATAATATTTTTTTGGACCGATTTAATTTTGTTATTAAGAAAACATGAAGAGACCTCATGAGACCCTAATAGCCTCCTTTAAAGCCAGTCATTGCTTAAAGTGTCGTCATTCATTTATAGGTCTAGTCATTCGCATCACCACACAATCAACATCATCATTTTTCAACCCTCATTGATTACTCACCTACTTTGCATTGCAACAGTTCACCACCGCATCGACGTAGTCACATGACATCATTAACCTATAGAAAAATGTTTCATCACATCTCTTAAAACTCTAGTGTAAATTCATACTTCTCCCAACAACTAAAATTGAAAATGAGAAAAAAAATACAATATTTAAATGATTGTAAATAATATTTTTTTTTCTAATACGGCAACCAATAGGCAACCCGTGCAGACTTATTCGGGGCGTGTCGGGTCGGGCTTCAATTATTTAGTTCGCATTATATGCGGGTTTTTGCAGACAAATCCGCACGGGCTTGGCCCACCCCGCCCCGACCCACCCGTATCGCATTACTATCCGTTGAGGTCTGAACAAGCCTGAAGATACAAACCACTAACCAATCCTCAACTGCCTGAGATCTGGCTCATTGCGAAACCTCAATGGCCTCTGGCGTTGGAACTCACAGAGTGCGCTAAATCAACGCAAGTCCTCAGCCTGCTCTTCTATAACGATCTACTGCTAGATAAGTGGATAAAACCTTAGCTATCTCTTGGGCAATGAAGTTCCTCAACGACTATCAAAGTGGAACCCTCTTACTATATCAAGGCATGAATTCCCAACCTAGAGTTTGTATCCCCTCAATTGCGTGGATAGTTACTTTTAAACAGACACGTGAAATGTTGGGCATCATTCATCGACTTTTGGAACTGTTCGTTACTCTTCTTGGGCTCAGTCGTGAGATGAATATCTCTTTTCACACTCATTTGGATTTCTTTGACTGAGCATATATATCTTTATATTATTGTTGTCCATCTCCACCTTTCGAAGCGTCCTACTGAATATGTAAAGACTCACCCTACATGGGTTTTACCTGCACACATTCTCTTATACATACAACACGTCAATGGTTACTTCAAAAGAACTCAGAGATAAAAGTACTTTGTACCACATACAGTAATAACAGCTTGAGACTTGGAAACTGGGCTCTCGACAGTTTATTTTTCCAATTCTATCAAGTTGAAACATATTTATGATTTGGAGTGTATTTTACCTCGTTAATTTTTAGTTTACACCACCCTTGTACTGTCTAAAGGTTTTAGATGCATAGTTGTTCCCTTAAATTTCGCTCTTTACTTTATTCAACAATTGGTATATATACCAAGATCAATTATATTTGTTTAATTAATATTTCGTATTAATTTGAAACTTTAATTGACTTGTACATATCACAGATCCTCAATTTATTAGATAGGATTTAACTCACCCAAAACTAATGGCTCCCAAAGATCCTCATCATTTCATAATAGTCAAAGTTATAGCCCAATCCACAAGCGGCACCAGTCATGTGACAATTTGACTACATAGAACATCATTACACGACAAATTGATAAGTTGCATTCCATTATAATTACAAATTGATAAGTTTTGTTCCATTATAATTACAACTAGACAAACAATATGAAAAGTAGTTTCGTGCATAACGCACAATCATGTACCTTACACGTCATGAACATTCAGTAGTTTTTATATTTATTAAGATTTAACATATTTAAATGTCATTTGCAATCAAATTGTCTAGATAAATACACATCACAATACCTCAAGATGAGGAATTTATTAATCAAGCACATCCAGAGGAATTGTATATGATGAAAAGTAATAGTTATATCCCAATCTATATACATAACTTAGGCATCGAGGGATAATGAAGTCTATTTTTCATTTATTTATTTATTTTTACTAAATTCTTTATTTTAATAATTTATTTATATGCAACTGAAATATATTAAAAATAAGATTTTAAATATATAATTACATATCTAAATGTATATTTCATTTGTATAATTTATATAGTTCATAAATAATAATATAATTAATATTTAATAATATAATTACAATAATTAAAGAATTCTAAATTTGTATTTATAAATTTCATTATAAATAAATATACATATATTAAAAAAATATGTTAAAAAAATAAGAAAAACATTTTTATGTAAACATATGACAATATTACAAATTATACAAAAAAAAACAAATGAATTTACACCCATTTCCCAAATTAATAAAAACCCAACCCCATCTAAATAAAAAATAAAAACCCCCACATCTCAAAATTTGCAAATTTGAAAGAGAGAAGAAAACAAAATACATTGAATTACCTAACCAATAACACCCTCACTGAAATCCCCATTGTCACTGTAAAAGATGGGGCAGCATGACGGTGAAAGATACCCCTACTTCCCAAAAGTGAAATCCCCATTATCAACCTCCAGAACAACGGAAGCATTGTATGAACCAAGGGATCAAAGATTGTGATTATACAAACGAGAAGGCCCTTGGAATCATTTTTATGATTCAAATCACTTAAAGATAAATTTAGAATAAACTTCAGAGAATCCGTTTGAAACCAGTAAAAAGTCAAGCAACCAGAAATGCAAGTCTACTATTGCAGCCACTGAGAAACAATATCAAAAAAAATTAAGATCGATTAGAAACTGAAATAGCACTCCGAGCATACAGCAAGACAGTATTTGCGTACCTTGGAAGCGACGTAGATAT
Organism: Viscum album; assembly: GCA_963277665.1. Lineage (NCBI taxonomy): Eukaryota > Viridiplantae > Streptophyta > Magnoliopsida > Santalales > Viscaceae > Viscum > Viscum album. The sequence goes on along the minus strand of OY728156.1, from coordinate 254,786,171 downwards.
AATTTGCTGAATGGTCTTTCGATTATATAAAAATTAGTCCGTGTAGCCAGTGCTGAGTAGAATCGTAGATCTAAAACAAAGACATCGATATAAGTGGGAGGAAAACACGGGGAGGACGCAGAGCAACACGGGCGGGGAGAGCCGGAATAAAGATCCCGTGCCATCTCCCCCAAACACCAAAAGATAATTTTATTTCAGTTGTTTGACCTGCCATACAAGCGCACCTGATATGGCAAAGGCCAGGGACAATTACAGTCAAGCCTCATACCAGCCTTCTCCTAGTTCCCTCGGCTTTCATCGGCCAGTCATGGATATCAACTTGAAATCATAATACAACAATCCCATATCCATGCCCTAACTTCCTACCGATGGTCACAATGCTCGAGCTTTCGATCTCATGACAATTCACTGGGTTATCCACAGCGGATGAAACGATGAGATGATCTTATCTGCAGCAACAATTATAAATGAAATCAAAACATCAACTTCAAAAAGCAAGGTTAAGGTGACAGAGGTGAGGAAAGAAAGATCACGGCGAAACACCGCGTAAGCATAGTCTCGGGCACCACGCCTACGCCGTTGTTTTCATGGAATTTTATTGTTCGATTTCATGACAACAGTAGTGTCAAAAGCCCTTCATCTGCTCACGGATAGCCGGATTCACAGACCGGTAGCGGAGCATCCAACAACAACACAATAGATCACCGAATAAGCTTCGAAAGAACCGAAACCGAATAAGCTTCGAAAGAACCGATCGTATCGTTCTGAGTTCCATGGGTCACGATAATAGATCTGGAAGAAAAAATTGATAGAAACGATAATACAAAAACAGCTTCAAAATAACAAAAGATATCAATCAGAACTGATCGAGATCTGATAAAAGGTCAGCAAATATCAAAGGCGGGATGGAATTGAAGACGACAGATCCATCTAAAAAAATCAAAAGTTCGCTGAACAACCTCTGTATTGATTGAAGCGTTGAAGTTTACAGATATAATAACAGAAAGAAAAAGAGAAGGAGGCGAATAGAAAATAATGGACGGTCCGATATGCACCAGGTGGAAGAAGAATAATCGTGAGTTTTTTCCCATCTTTCTTATCGACCCGATGAGCGGGGCCGGCCTTCCGCAAAATTTTTAAAATGTGATTTTTTTTATTTTATTTTTTATTTTTTATTCTTTTTAATTAATTGGGTGTCCAATTGATTTGGGGTATGTACAGCCGGATTGCGTCAAGTGTTTTAGCCATCTTGCCCTGATTTTTTTAATTTTATAAATATGTATTTAGAATTATATAACATCATAAATATAATATATTTGTGTAAATATGTTTAAAAGTATGTTTGTATGATATAAATATAATTATAGATACGTTAATATTATATTTATATAATTATATTTATAAAATTGTATTTATATAAGTATAAATATATTTATATTCATATTTATATGAATATAAATATAATCACAATTATATTTGAACCCGAACCCGATTATAAATATAATATAATATATTTATATAAATATATTTAAACAAGTTTAGGTTTTAAATAGGCATTGTGTTTCAGGTTCGGGTTCGGATTTGGGTATTGTTAAATAGGTATTAATCAAGCTCCAGTATTTTATTTGTTAATCGGGTTCGGGTTCAGGTTCGAATGTAATTCAGTGAAAATGATTTAAATAATTATAAATATAATTATATAGATATGTTTATATTATATTTATATAATTATATAAATAATGATAAATGTATATTTATAAAAAATATATAAATATGCGGCACTCAGTCGCACGACACTTATTTTATAGAAGTTACTCATTGGTTGTACATGTGTATCTTGAGTTCTCGAAATTTTTCACCAATGATTCATTTCCCAAAAAAATATCATTTTATAATTTTAATATTGATATTGTGGTAGGGGAACATCAAATGTAATGTACATAATAGGTGATGAAAATACCTAAACCTTGATGCTGGTAATTTGATGGATCTTGTGGTATGGGAAATGATGTTATGTTGAATGTCTAAACGATGCGTCTATTTGATATATTGATTTGTTTAATTTTATCAAGCATTTAAAATTGTTGTTAAGTTCTAATTTGAAACCATATATAGAAATATGGACTCTAAAACAACATTTAATTTGTTCAATAATTATATATATTTTATATATATAATGTGCAGCACTAAAATAAATCAACGTTGACGCCTTTTGGTATCACAACTCAACCTCACGCTCACTTTGTGTTTGATGTGTACGTCCCTCCAGTGTACTAGCTACGTGAGCATGTTCCTCCTCATGCAGTGTCTGGACCTCAACAGAGGACACATACAGCTGTGGTGTTGATGTCGTTGTGCACTGCTCTGCTGATGCAAGCATCTCAATATGTTGTGTTAAGGGTGGACAAAATTGGTTAAAGGGGGTTTTTTATTTTTTATTTTAATTTTATGGGTTAACTCTTTTTTATTTAAGAAACTAGGTTTCTTGAGTGCCAATTGAATTGGCGCTCTTACATAAACCCTAGAGCGCCAATTGAATTGGCGCTCAACCCTTTTTTTAGATTTCCCCACACCACCCCTCCCCAACCCCCTTTATATATATAAATATCTTATATATTTATTTATATAATTGTAATTATATAATTGTTATAATTATATAATTATTATATTTATAATTCTATATTTATTATAATTATATATTTATTATTATTATTATATTTATAATTATATATTTTCTATAAATATACAATTATTATAATTACATAATTATCATATTTATAATTATATATTTATTATATTTATAATTATGTATTTATTATAATTGTATATTTATTATAATTGTATATTTATTATAATTATTATTATATAAATATTATAATTATATATTTATGGTAATTTTATATTTATTATAATTATATAATTATTATATTTATAATTATATATTTATTATAATTATATAATTGTTATAATTAAATATTTATTATATTTATCATTATATGATTATTGTAATTATAATTGTATATTTATTATAATTATATAATTATTATATTTATAATTATATATTGATTATAAATATATATTTATTATTATTATTATTATATTTATAATTATATTTTTATTATAAATATACAATTATTATAATTATATATTTATTATATTTATAATTATATAATTATTGCAATTATATATTTATTGTATTTATATAATTATGATAATTATATTCGTTATTATTATATCTTTATTATAAATATATAATTGTACTGAATATAATAAATATAATTATAAATTTATTATATTTATTTTAGTGATTATATTTATTATAAATATTTTTATTATAATTATAATTATAATTATATATATATATATAATATATTTATATATATAGGTGGTTGGAGAGGGGTGGCGTGGGGAAATCTCAAAAAAAAAGGGTTGAGCGCCAATTCAATTGGTGCTCTAGAGTTTTTGTAAGAGCGCCAATTCAATTGGTGCTCAAGAAACCCAGTTTCTTAAATAAAAAAAAAGTTAACCCATAAAATAAAAAATAAAAAATAAAAAAACCCCTTTAGCCGAAAAAACCGTTAAGGGTGCCTCCCTATATTATGAGTAGAGGACCAAGCAACATCATGTGTAGAGTCATGTTTCCATGATTGTGGAGGTGTGATAGGATCCCCCAAAGATAATGAAAATGGTATAGAGATATCAAATAAGTCGTCGTAGGAGGGAGTGTCGTATGGGGTCTATAGAAGTTGTGATATTAGCCAGGCCCAACGTCATCGGAGGTCCAAAGATGTCGATCGCAGAATCCTCTGTCTGATGCACACGATTTTCTCTCTACTGTGAAAGATCCTCTATTAGTTGTGCATGATCCTATCTTTGTGGTTCATGAGCCTGTCTTGGTCATCACTCTCCATGTCATCGTCTCTGCCCTCACCTCTGTCATCGTCTTTATCATTTCGTCAAAGGTGGCGGTGCATCATCCTCAACGAGCACGACAAGCACATCATCATGCTTAGGTGACTCGGTCGAAGCATGTGGATTGAGATACAATTGTGTCTTCTCATCATAAACACTCTCACGTGGGAAACATAAAAGATCTCTAAGAGCTATTCGAACAGGATAAACCGCATCCCGCCTGATAAATTCCTCATCCTGAGAATCAGTGATATGTATAATCCACTCTGGTTTGTCTAACCACAAATCAAATAACATTCAAATTAAAATAAAACATGGCATGAAAAGATATAATAAAAGTTTAAATGTACCAATTGTTGAACACCAATCTTACGACACGTAAAGTACATGATAGTGTATCGTTGGTATCAACATGCGTAATCCCATTGATCAACTAACTAGAGGCGTGTTGCGGGATATCCATGTTGAAATATATTATATTGGGCACGTGTGTCCCAACACTCAATGCAACGTGAATGACAGTGTGACCAATCCATCACCCGCCTACCTATAAGCATAACAACATGTAATGCATCAACCTGTTATGGTGCAATGAAGATTTTTTGCATATAACCAAACTATTGCATAACATGGTATGGCTGGTGCCACTCAATGACGCAGAAGTGGATGAGTGACACCACTGCTCCACAATATCTGATCATAACTGTGTAGTATGATGGAAGCGAAGCGTAGATAAATCCAGTATACGGTGTCAATGAAACCTGAAATGCCAACTCATAAAAGAATTAATAAATTACCACAACAATTTTACTAAGTTATCATCGCAATATCTCATAAAATTAATAACAAAATTAATTTTTCTATAAACAAATTTAATGTTTAACTTACAACAACGATTTGTATAACATAAAAAATCCGTTGAAATCTATGCACACTATGCCTTGGGGTATGTACATAATGCTATGTCTGACTTTATATGGTTAAAAAAGCAATATACGATAAGTTTATAAATGATATTAATAAATTTACAAAACAAATCAAACTAATGATGTAAATATACCAACGTCCTCAAGGACAGTCCTGAAAAAGGTTTCAGGAAGGCGGTGTTATAACTCTAAGAGTGATGCGTGAAAAACACTCCCAGACCCATATCCGTAACAGAGCCATATATCCTACAATCTGTTGTGCCTATGCATGATATTTCGTACAAATACATCTATACACATGTGATAATACAATGGACCCTCAACTGTATGTACCTGTCTGGTCAAAATCCTCAAGTAATGATAGGTATATAATGTGTACCAAGGTGGTAGAGTAGTATACACACAACATGCCTCCGATTAGCCACATAATAATACACACATGTGCATCAAGTTAGCATATCCTCATCAACATTATATGGAATCATGGAGAAATGCTCATCAAGACAACCCATGCATAATCGGGAACCCTGGAAGACATGTGGTACCCCGACAATGTCAATGCCTAGTAGACAATGTATAACCTCACACCAATCGAGAATAGTCGCACCCGTAACTGCCTACCCATGGATAGGTAGACCAAGCATATAAGCTTCGTCCTCTAAAGTAATCATCATCTCCCTCTCAGGAAGATGTATTGTGTGTGTCTCTAATTGTCATCTCTTAATTGGCAAAACAATTAAATAATGATCAATAATCTTGAAGTTACATACGATGACTCCATAAAAGCTAGCATGTCTGAGGTATGGAATAATGGTTGTCATAGGGGCATCATGGTAAACATGTTATGCTCTCTAGATAGAAAGATTTCTAACAAGCCATTGCGCCAACACATCACGTGACACATGAGATCGTTGGTCAATTAAGTGAGCCTCCTCTATCTAAATGTTTGAATAGTAAGACATTAGTAGTGACTATGGTTTAATTATAATAATATATTTTATTATAAATAAAAAATGATCGTATGATAAGAGAGAATCAAGGAATCCAATTAGCTCTCTAACCCAGAGAGAACTGTAACATTCCAACCAACCTCATTGGGGCTCAAGATGCATTCAATGATGGTATGACAAGGGGTGTCAACCAAAATCTATAATGAAGATGATTATCCCTCAACAAATAATTTTGAGGAGTTATAGTACACACAGACAACGTCACACATGCATTAAAAGGTCAAGATGACTTCAACATTCACTTTCAATCTCTTTGAACAATCCAACAAGAAGGAGAACCTTTCCATGTAGGTAGGAGTAGGATAAAGTGGAAAGAGGGTGGGTTACACTTTAAAAAACAAAGAAATAATTAAATTCTTGAATATTAAAAATCACTTTTTAAAAGTTTGAGGATAATAAAAACATTTTGAAGACTTTAAAAAGAATAATTGATACATGTAAAACAAAAGAGAATGCGTAATAGAATAACTATATATATGTTTATAAAAGCATAATCTTATAAGAATGAGTGATTCATAAATTAAATGATTAAACATATGAAATTATGATCACAACATTATTAAAAGATAAAATGAGAAAGCATAAAATAAAAAAACATGATTTGATAAAGGAGTTCGACTAAAGTTCTTTGATGAACCCCTACGTCTCCCACCCAAATTGTTTAAGGGTTTATTGTATTAGTCTCTTGGATTTAATGGTATCCAAGATTCAAAAACTCCCTTTATTTCTAATTGGTTATAACAAGAAACCAAAATACAGTCAACCTTAGATTTTTAATGGCTGTAGCTAGAAACCTCAAAGAGAAGTAATCCCTTTCTTTTTATTCATTTTTGAAAGAAACTCGAGTACCCTCACTTTAAAAGGTAGTGAGCACCAAAAATAGAAGAGATAAGAAAAGGGAGAAGATTGCTAAAAGCAATCTTGTTTTGGCACGATCCAAGTTCTCTCAAATAGATAAGAAGAATCACTATGAGAGAATGAGAAAAATATATAACTAAGAATAATTTTATAATATGACCACACTCTTGATTGAAAGAAGAGATCACTTTGGAGATGTTAGGTGATAATTATATGAATACACAAAAGGGGTGAATTGTGTCCTTTAAAAAACACTTGTATATTTAAAACTTAATCCCTCTTTATGATTTCGAAAGAAATGTAGCGTTCTCTTCTTCAAACAGATTATGCAACAGAAATATAAAGATAAAAATGCAACAATTTTTATAGTGGTTCATGACACAAAGATCCCCTAGTCCATTCCACCAAAACTCTCTCGACGAGCTTGGTATTTCTCACTAGACATGTACTCTTATCCAGAGACCTCAACAATTGAGTGTAGACAGATGACACTTTATAACAAGTTTGGTTCTTTTACAGGGAACCTTGATAGCCACAACTTAGTATGGAAAGTTGACACTCCACCACGACTAAGTATAAGCAGTCAACACTTTAGAATAAAGAGATAAGACACAGATTGTTGAAACAACTTTGAAACATAGTTATAGCAACAAATAACAACAAATTAGATCTCCAAAGGTAAATAAAAATGATCTTTAAAGAACTTTCCTTCTGAATAATCTTTGATCTTTCCATTGATAAAATATTATGAAACACACAACAACCACAAAAAGAACCTCTTAACAGTAGTATAACGAATGCTCAATTCTTGATAAACATGTATGTCTCCAAAGTGTAGTATCGAAAATAACTTACAAAAAAAATAGTAACAAATAGATATAACAGTAGAAACCCAATGAACAAACAATAATAGATCAAAACATGTTTGTCACAAAAGTGTAGTCCTTTAGAGAATCAGAGACATCGCCACCTCAATATATTTTTTAGATCCAACACTTAGTATTTAACAAAAAACTTGATTTTATTCAGGTTAAACAAATATAGAAATATTTCCAGATAAAATGCGATCTTTAAAACACTTAATGTGTTTGAAATTTGAATCTAACCACCTTCTAAAAATCATAACTTCCCTTAGAAATAATAAAAATTTAATATGTTGTTTAAGGATCTTTGAATTAGTATTTAAATGAATTTTAATGAGATAAATTATCTGATGAGATCGTTGTATAAATCATGGGGAATATTCAAAATTCAAATCTCATAGACGAACGATTCAACATAGGGTTACGCTGCGTAAGGATAACATCAAAACTATGGTTGACTATGTAAAATTGATTCAAAATTTTGGGTTGATAAATTTTATGTTAAAAATTAAAATGTAGGGTTCTTCATAAAAGTTAGGTTTCCCATCCTATTGCTTAGTCCAAACGTATTGTTCCAAAGGTATTGTTCTTTAACAAAATTTTGGTTCACAAACCTAACATTTTCATAAATCTAGGGTGATGAATAGTGATTCCAGGCTTCTTCAAAAGATCTAAAATACTCAAGAAAATTAAACTTCACCCGAATTAAAACTTAAAGAACTTTCAAAATTCCAAGGAAAATAAATATTCCAATAAATATAATCCTGAAATCCACTTACAAAAACTTCATTAGTAAAACAAATGAGGGTATTTGTAGGCATCAAAATCAATGAGAAATTAATGAAATTGTTGGATCAACATATACCCAACAATCTCCCCCTTTTTGATGATCACAAAACCCATTCATAGAAACATAAACACAAAATAGGTTTTAATTATTAATTAAATAAATAGATATCAAATAAAAAAAATTATTTATCCAAATTTCTCATAGGAAGGATAAAAAAATTAATTTTAAGGATTTGAAAAATAGGTGTGGTTATTAAAATTACTTTCTAGAATGGTAAAAAAATTCAATTATGAAAGTATTATTAAAATAATAATATAATCTTGTGTTTATCCAAAAGTTATCCCTCATTTTATGATATAAAAAATAAATTATAAAAATAGAATAAAAAACATTCAATATAGCACAAAATTGTAAGTGGATGTTTATGTTTGGCCATAGATAAATGTATCCTGAAATTGAATAGGCTCTAAAATATAAAACTATAATAAACAGTAAATCTAAAAATAAAGATAACAGATAAAAAAAAGTTTTTTTATTAGTTTTTTCAAATTAAAAAATTATTCTGGCACAAGGAGTTTGGGTAGGCTAAGGTGTAGGTTGGGAAGAGGGATGAGTGATAGGTTTATCATTAGAAGAGTCTATGGTTAGGGAATCCTGAATAATCTAATGCACTACCTTCATATCCTCTATCAACAACATAAAATTTTGATTCATTAGCCTGAACCATTACTTCATCAACATTTTGGACTCCTGACTAAACATATTTGCTCATCATTTCACCCAACTGATTAAACAAAATCTTAACACTAGGTTCAACAGAAGTTAACCTCTTAACTAAGATTTTTTGATTTTCCAAGAGATCCTATAGTGGAATACCATAACACTATAATATTTGAATCATATCATCTATGATTGTAAAAATAGCTATAAGAGACTCCAACCTTATTATCAGATCTAGAGATATTGTTGTAGTCGAGGTAGAAGTTGTTCCTTAGCTTGAAATGGCTATAACTGATTCAAAATGACTTCCCAAATACTTTTCAAATCTCCAATATTAGATTTTGAAACTGATTCTCCTCTTATTTGTCTAATCTAATCAATCATATCCATCCTAAAAGCACCAAACCTCTTCTTGATATCGAACTTATATTTCAAATATTATAACTCATCCTGGAGAGATTCAAACTTTTTTCTAGGAATAGAAGAACTTATTAAGACTTTAACTACCTATTGAGAACTCTAAAGTTATTTGTTTAATATCATAACTTCATCTTTGACTTTATTAAATTTAGAAATCATGCCCATAGTAAATGAGTGGGTCCTCTACTCATAAAAATCAACAAAAGAATTTGATGATTCTGTTTCGGGTCTTCTTGAGGGTTCACTAACTTCAAACAACTGAAGTGACTCCACTTATATCTCTTCACTGGATGGAGATGATAATTCTCTAATAACTTTAGTCTTTTCATGATCCCCCTCTTCAGTTATCCTTTCCAAGGATTCATTAATAAGAGAAATGTATGATCTCTAATCAGCTTAGTTGTTTTAGTTATAGGATTTCTCACTTGCTCCTCAAAATCATCTTTCTCAATATCATGCTCCTCATCATGAGTAACCTACTCATCTTGCTCAGAAAAAACTTCCTCAATTATTTTTTCAACTGAAACTACTACACTGACTTCATCTCTTCTTTATTCTCAAACTAGAATAACTTCCTCTTATACTCTTTCTTCACCAAAAAAGGGTTGATATACCTCTCCAACCACAAGATCTATAACCTATTCAATAGGTTCTTCTCTTCTTATTGGATTGAGAATAAGCACATCGCCACTATCTTCACTATATTTCTCTTTATAGAATTTGGGGGATTAATGAACTCCCCCTACTAGAAATGAAAAACGGGCCCACGGCCCATGGGATTTACGAATATGGGGTAGATACAGGGTGGGGTGGGCCAATTTTTTTTAACTGTTTAGACTGTGATCCAATGCGAGCTAAGACCACATGGGTGTGGGCTTAGGAAAGTAAGCCCATGCAGGAGCGGGCTAGCCCGCGAGCCCATTTTTTAAGTAAAATATTTTACAAGATAATATTTTTTACATATTAATTAACTTAAATAAAATTTATTGGTTTCTTTGAAATAACACCAAGGACCATTAATTCAATGTGATTTTTTTAAGATCCACCATCAATATGGGATCGTAGTTATTTATCTAGTGTGCCTATCTCGAATCATGTGGCTCCATGTGTTTCAACTTTTTTTTAAAAAAATTATACAATTTATTCTTATATATTAATTGCATGGGAAGGGAAGCTGGCTTGGGAATACACAACACATGATGGGTCCCCTCCTCATCTCTCATGAAACCCACTCACATTATCATGAATTTTAATTTATTTATTCTTTTATTATTATTACAATGTGGAGCACCCCGCCACTATGATGATCAAATTCGACCCACTTGCTTTTCCTCGAATAGTGGAAAAAACCCCATGAATGCTAAATCCGAAGCAAACGGCTGGATTCATCAATTTATATGTAGATTCATTGAGTCCCAACATCGTCTTCTCTTACCCATGTCAAACCTTCATACGATGCAAGGCTTCCACACTTCATCGTTTCATTTGCTTGCATCGTTTTTTTTATTTTTTTCATATGTTTCTTACATTTTTATCACATATGCACTGTTAGTTTTATTTTTTCTTCTTCTTATTTTTCTTATATTTGAATCATATATATACATGTCAATATATCATAACATTTCCATTATATTAAAAATTTAAAATAATATATATAATAATAATAATAAATAATACGGGTTGCCCATGGGTCTGCCCACATCCACTGTGGGGAGGGGAAAGCTTTATAAATCAACTCACTTAATATGCAAGCTTTTGCGATCTCAAGACCGCGTGAGCTAGGACCACCCCACCACAACCCATCCATTTCACATTACTACCCCTACCATATCTGGGATATTTTCATACACCACCTGCCTTCTTCTTATACTGATTGGAATGTTGGCCGCACCAACAGACTCAACCTCCAGAACTCTAGCTACTTGAGCTAGAACTCCTGGTCCTTCAATTATGGATTCTCCAACATATTCTACACCAAACCGTATTGAACCAGCTGGATTTAAACTTATTTTCTCCCCCTGATCATGAGCTCCAAATTGTTCTTCATCTTCAGCACCAACGAGCATCAACTTACCCTTGGTTAAGCTTCAGAAATGGCTAAATTTCCTTAGCGTTCGAGAAGATAAAACATTTATATGGTGGAATCTCATGCCTTTATGTATATCACATATCATACCTTTATTATAATGAAAAAGAGAAACTAGTCTTCCAAATGGATAGAAGGACATCCTAGTATCCTTATGAAAACAATGATGCATATACCTCATCATAAACCTATTGAAATTAAATTTGATGTCACCCAATATAAAAAACATCAGATACATATCAAGGAAAATAATTTCTTCAACTCAAATATCCTTAGAACTACCACATTTTGGATGAACTTGACCAACACCTTCTAGCCAACCTCTAAATCCTTTACAAACATTTTTCTAATTTGGGAGGTCCTAAATAAGAATGACATTATATCTTCAGATTTATGAACTGCATCCCCGATTCTTTTTCGATTACATTCAATGAAACAACATCCTCCACATCACCAAAATTGAACTAGCTATACACAAAAAACTCTTTTACTTATTTATAAAAGACATACCATGTATTCCTTCCATCAAATATGAACTCTAGACCTTGGAATCTCAAGGTGTGTTTTAACCATAGATTCGTCTAGAAGAGCCACTTGAAATCAACAATTTTACCATAAATAATTTTTCTTTCTGAACTCGAGGTCCTCTTTCACTTCATTCCATTGAATTTGACTACACTAGTTCTCTTAGTCTTTACCGTTTTGATAATCATAAGGTTTAAGGTTTATAAAATTAAGGTTTGTGGGAGATATTGAGAGCTCAGTAGGAGGAATGGTTGCAAGTTAGAAGGTGGGAGAGAGAGTGGTAACTCTGATGATTTCAAGCATCATTTCAGTTTCTTGAACTCAAATTACAGAGTAATAATTTGGGTTTTTTTTTAATTTGAAAAGATAATTTTAAATAAAAAATACAAATATAATATTTTTTAATCGAACAATTTTATAAACCGAATAATAAATAATAATAAAAACAAATAAATATTAAAAATAATTTAAATAAAATAGATTTTAAAATTAAGTAGAGATTAATAAGGAAAGTTAAAAGCTTTACTTAAAATTAAATAAACCTAACCCTAACTTAATAAAATCTAAACTAGTAATGGGTAGTGGTTTACTGAAAATATTATCATGTTGATATTCATAATTAACAAATTTGAAAGATATATCTCATTTTCGCACATGATCTATTAGAAAATAGTGTTTTATATCAATATTCTTAGTCCAAGAGTAAATAACATGATTTTTTGAAATATTAATAACACTAGTATTATCACATAAAATAGGAATATGATTAAAATTTAGTCTAAAGTACAGAAGAGTGTTTTTCATCCACAACACTTGCACATAAAAACTTCAAGCAAAAATATATTATGCCTCAGCTGTTGGTATTGTGACTGAATGTTTCTTTTTTACTAGACCATGAAACCAAGGATTTTTGTAAAAAGTTACAAGTACCCGAGGCACTTTCTTTATCTAACCTACACCATCCAAAAGCAGTATCTGAATATGAAATTAAATTAAAAGTAGAAGTTTTTGGATATAACAAAGATATAAAAATAGTTCCATTTAAATATCTAAAAATTCTTTTAACAAAAGTTATATGGGACCCCTTTGGGTTTTATTGAATCTTAAAAAAAGGAAAAAATATAATGTTTTTTATACTAGTAGAATAGAAAATTACCAATAATACATTTTTAAAACTTATTATCTACTAGTTTTCCAACATCATCTATTTTTTTATATTAGTACACATGGAAGTTTCATAATACAAACTATTTTCAAGTCCAAACACTTTCAATAAATCAATAATATATATACACCAATTCAAATTATTTCCAAAATATTTTTTATAAATTTTAAATCCAAGAATGAAATTCAATTATGATATCATACACATTTTAAATTCATTTTGCATAAGTTTTGAGAAATCATTACAAAAATTTTGATTAATTGACACAAAAATAAAATCATCTACATAGATTTGAACTAGTAATATATAAGAATAAAAACTTTTCTTGAAAAGGTTAGGATCATATAATCCTACTGAAAACCCATTTTTCAAAAATAAAAGAACTTAATCCTTCATACCAAGACCTTGGTGCTTATTTAAGGCCATAAAGAGTTTTTATTAAGTTTAAAATTAGAATTTGTTAGTTGAGGATTTTAAAAACCTAGAGGTTTCTCTTAATAAACTTCCTCTACTAAATAAAATTTTAGAAAGAAGATTTGAAATCCATTTGGTATAATTTAAAATTCATATGTTATGCATAGTCAACAAAGTGTAATGACAAAAACTTCCATAAATTAAATTCCCTTCTAAAATGAATAAACATCTCATTAAAAAATGTAGTTATAGAAAACACATACTCTACTTGGGTTATTTTAGACTGTTATAACACTAATATAAATTTGACTTTCTTTGTGTTGGTACTATTAGAGAACGCCAAAATCAGTCATAAAAGAGAGTATTAGAAACCACTTCTGGCGTCCGCTAATACCAAAAATTAATCCAATGATATTTTCCCACCTCCAATCATCTTCTTCATGTTTTCCTACTGCAATATTCCATCACAACTCACCGTCAATTATACTGCCACCCTCATCACCCTAGGTGACCCCAACATGATTAGAACACCCTAGACCTACCCTCAAACACTTTGGGTGACCCTCTGGTTGCACCCTGGCGTCTACCCACCATTCCTCAAGCATCCCCGACATAACCCGTCTCCCTCCAGCCACTGGACCTCTAATATGGCCGGTGAATGAAGCTCATGAAATCCCACTACATCACCCCCGCATCCCCACTTTTCATCATCCATATCTCACACCCAAAATTGTTTGTTTTTATGGAGATCATTATAGACCGCCAAAAGTGGTCACTATTGTTCATTAGCGACTGAGCAACAATGATCACCAAAAACGATCATTTGGAGGCTACTAAAGACCTTAATTCTAGTAGTGTAGCCTCTCAGATTTAAAATACTATTAAGAATCATAACCATTAATAATATAGAGGTTTTAAAATGACTATTAATATTGATATATATTAAGGTTTATGATAAAGTCCAATTGACATAGATGAAAGAAGTGATGATCTTGACCACTAGGATCATACCCTATGAAGCCCATTTATCAGAGCTTCTAAGGGAGGTAGCATAACTAGAATTTTTATTTGACCTAGACCAAAATGATATTAAAAAACTAAAGCATGAATGAAACTATTTATAGGAGAAGTTTAAGCTCATTGAGATCATAGCCAAAACCATGTACTCAGAACCACCCCATGAAAGTTTCACCATCACACACCTTACCCTTAAGGTGTTCATTGGTGTAATAAAGGGTTATGTATCTAGACCCCAACAATATGAATTTTTATATTTCTTAGTATAATAAATAATTATATATTTTATTATTACATTATAATGATTAATCAAATTTTGATAATAATTAGATTTTGATACAAAGAAACACAAATTGTATTTTTGGGAGATATATAATTTCAATCAAAACACTCTTTTTATGAATTCAATAATTTTTGAAATAAATGAAATTTTAATAAAATATTATTATTAAGTAATATTCATAAAATATAATTGATAATATGATTTTACAAAGTCAAATATAATTTTTATAAGGTCGAAAAACTATTATTGTCAAAAAAATCAACAGTTTTCAATAAATGAGGATTTTTAATTTAAAAGTATACATTATCATATTTAGAAAATTATTTTGATAAAATAAATATTGTTTTTGAAATCAGCATCTCAAAATTATCCAATGGTGAAGTTTTTATAAATTTTTAAGATAGTCAAATTTTTGAGTAAAAATTAAATACGATATAATTATACGGTATGTATTATGACATCATAAAGCCTAAAAGTTATGTAATAAATGATGTAAAGAGTAAAAACGAACAAATATATGTTTATACTTTAAAATAATGTGTTTTTAGGTTTTTTTTATTATTTTTATAATCCCTTAACGAATCCTCCAAAACCTATATTATATTTTAAGGTTTTAAAATCAATTATTTATAAACATTAATCACATCCAGATCACCAAGGGTATTATTTTAGTGAGATTGTTTCTTAAAATTGTAAAATAATGAAAAACTCCACTTTTGTAGAAACCCTAGGAAAAAAACCATGGTATGGTTTGTTTTTTGGATTAAATTATCATACAGAGTCCAAAACCTAAGTTTGGAAATTAATAAAGAATCCTCCCCTATTTTGCTATATAAAACCACTCAAAATCCATTTCATATTCACTAAAAATACTTGGATCATTAAATTACTCTAACATTACCTCTCTATATCCATCCCAAGGTATCCTAATCTCTTAAAGAGATCCTCCAAATCTTTTAGAAGTTCCCTATAAAGGTAAGGGATCCTCTCCTTCTCCTCCTTATTCAAGCACTTTCTTTATATTATGCCTTTTTATTTCCAATCCTACATGTTGTTATATGTTATTAAACATCCCTATTACATTCCTTATAATGTAAAATCAATGATATACCCCTTAAAATCTCATTAATACCTTCTAAATTCCTCTATGTACCCAAGCCATGCTACTGAAATTATCATAAGATTTTCCATGCGAAAATTTTGTTTAGTGAATACCCACCCCCACTTACACTCAAGGGAGTTCACCTAGATAATTATAATTAATTGATTGGAGATTTAAATTCATGTAACCCAAACTTATTGATCATGGGTTTAAAATTAATTAAAGAAAATTTTTATGTTGTATGATCTATGTGGCACACTTATGCATGTACATGATATGAATGTGACGGGTGAGCCCAAAATTATACAGTCCTTCAATGCATTGGGTAATGTTTTAATCTCATGAGATGTCATGTATAGTGGAAAATTGTTTATCCTAAGCACATTATATTATGTTTACTTGGAGTTTATCCTTGACTTATGCTTATGATTTCACATTTTATATTGTTTAAACATTCCCATGTTGCCTTTATGCCATCATTTTATATCATGCCTCACTGTTCAAGATTATAATTCTCACCCCTATTATGTTACCATAATATGCCTCTTGGATCAAATTTATTGCTTCATATTAAAATATTATTTTTTATTCCCTTACCAGGCTTTATAGATCACCCCTTTCTTATGTAAGTCCTCAGGTTATCCCATGAAGTTTTAGAAGGAAAATTAAATTTTAGAAGCATGTTAAGAAAGTTTTCAATAATGTTATTTCACTATATGTCAAATTTATTATTCTATGTACTTAATTACCCAAATAAACTAGGATTCATAATATTCCGGGTTGTATTAAGTGTGATTTTATGTAATAAATCACAAAATAAAGTTTATTAATGATAAGAGTTGTTATAGTTGGTATATGAGGAAAGTCTAGTTATTTTTGGGGTTAGAATTAGAAAAACCTAGTGAAAGACCTAGAGATAAGACTAAACATAGGAATAAATCCCTAAATTTTTGTAAAGTATAGAGTAAGTGGTTTCCAAGAAAATACATCCCTATATAAATACTATAAGTGGATGTGGCTCTATCAGAGATGTACCTAGGGGTAATAACCCTAAAAAGAGAACATTGAGATTTGAATTAATAATTACCTGGTACATGACAATGATCCTTGATGAACACTTAGTTTGACACTCTTAGGGGATATTCTATGATAAATTCACAAGCTTATTAAAAACCATCATGAAGGGAACAAAGATGCCCATAAGACTTTCAGTTAGGGGCTTCTTCCCACAATTTTTTACACATGGGATGATCAAGATTCCTTCCATCATGGAATTTATTTATGGGACAAACCACATTAGATTCCATTTTCCTCTTATTGTCACCAAGCCCATGATACCACTGACAGTTTCCGATCTCTATTTCAACCTTAAGAGCACAAGAGAAAATATCCTCATAGCTATTGAAGTCTTGAATCTCCAATGATTTTCATAGACTCGACTTCAGTCCTCTAAAGAAGCGACCCACCTTGCTTTTAGTGTTCATGACAAGGCTAGAGGCATACCTTGAAAGACTTGTAAAGTTTTCTTCATAGGCCTTGATTGAATCCTCTTTCTTCTGCTTGAGTCTGAGGAACTCTCTTTCCATTTTGAGATGGAGGGTTTGGGGAAAATATTTATTGAAAAACATTCTCTTGAATTCCTCTCAATCCATAGAATCAATTTACTCCTAGGGATTTGTATTCTTGATCATTTCCACCACTTATCAGCTTCCCCATAAAAACAATAGACCGCCAATACAGAATTCTCTTTTTCTAAGCACTAAAGGACAAAGAATATCTTTTTAATGGAGTTAATCCACTGTTCCACGAGGAGGGGATCAGAAGATCCACTAAACATGGGAGGCCTTTTCCACATGAAGTATTCAATGGAAACATTCTCTTTACATGGAGGAGGAGGTTGTTCCGAATGATTCAAGTTATTATTCATAATTTGATCCAGCTGAGAAAGTACTGACATGAAGTTTTGAGCACCTGTTTCGATCATATCAGGCATATTGTTAGAGAAATATTCACATTCCCTATCAAATTGATTTTTGGCTCGAGTTATTCTACTTCCCACCATTAACTAATAAAAATAACGCACAATTAGAGAGATTTAATACTTATATATTGATCATAAAAAAGGAAAATTTGAACATAATAGGATAAACCTATAAAGGAGAAGTATATCCTAACTTGTGATTTCCTAGGATTCAATCTAGGTTATCCTTGATCTATTTCTTAACTTATATTCTCATGGGATATTTTTTTATTCCCTTAATAATGGTTTGTACCAAGCTCATGAATTTACCAAAGCATATCCCCCATGAGTGTCAAACCAAGAGTGCAGTAAGGACTGTTGTCGTGCACCAGTTCCTATTCAAGTCTAGCTCAAAGTGGTTTTTTCGAGTTTTACCCCTAGATACATCTGTTCCAGAGGCACCTATACCTGTTTTTATCCAGACAGTGATGTGTTTTTTTGATAAACCACTTAATCTATACTTACCAAAATTTAGGGGTGTTTTCTTATAATTAGTCTCATCCCTAGGGTTCTTACTAAAGTGATCTATTCCCAATCTACAAAAATAACTAGACCATCCTCTGGTACCAAATATAGAGACCCCATCTTTTTACACACGACATTATATGATTTTAATCATAATTAAACATTATAGTACAAGCCAAGGATCGTGAAGTCTAGTGTCTTTGAAAACTAGGTACATAAAACATAAAACATGGAACAAAAAAACACTTCTTTATTTAATCTTCATAAATAGATCCTAGATTACTTTGAGATATTACATCTGAATAAGTTACCTTGGGTATCACATAAATGAAGGGATGAGCTAAAATCCTAGTAATGTAAAAATCATAGTAAAAAAACTTTAACACATGGGTTAGAAGGCATGGCATAATGAAAATAAAAGGTCTGGAACACATTGAATCATAATGCATAAACATGGGATCACATAAACATGAATTCAGAGTAATGTGGAATCAACAATAAATCATGACTTTATCATGATTCAAGACTCATTGCTCATAGAGTAGCACAAGTCAAGGTTAACCACCAAGACCGTTGCACATGGTAGCACGATTCAAGATTAACCGCCAAGACCATTGCACATAATATCTCATGAGACTAAAATTCATCCAATAAATTGGAGAACTATCTAGGAACAACCATCTTAACATGTTCATGAATATTCTTTCCACATATAAAATCATACATAAGAAATCATAATCATAAGGGTGCCCGTGGAAAGAAATAGGTATCATAATCATGCCATAAAGCACAACGAATGGGAGTATCATAAAAGAGTCCATGAAATAAATGAATTAGAACATAAATGGAAATTAATAAGGTAAAATAGTCATATAACATGGTAATCTATGTCAAATAGAAGTCACAACATGTAAAAAGAGTATTTAATAATTTTTAGCATTAAAAAATTTTAGTGTGGTTTTAAGGAAAATACTAACAAGCATTTAAAATAGAAAAGGAAATAATATTTTGTAAAAAAGAATAATAAATACAAGAAAATTTTCATAATAAAAATATTGGATTTATAAAAACAATGGTTTCTTAAAACATATGGTAGAGTGAACTTTAAATTGGGTACGAATTCAGGAAGTTCCCCTAAAACAGGTTTGCTTATCAAAAAGTATTGAGGAGAGAATCATTTAAAAACATGTATACCCCCTGAAGAGAAAGAGGTGTGGATATTGAAACATGAATTTGGAGTATATACATAGTATGTATAAGTTTTACATAAAAAGAAAATACAACTTCACTTGGATACAAAGAAAGATAGAGCAACCTTAAGGAATATAGGAGGTTCGGGTAGAATCCCTTATGGACTATCATCATGGTACCAGGTGTAATTAAGGGGGATTAATAAGAGATAAAGAGGTTTATATTATTTTATAAATCATGAGATAATTATGGGGGAGGTGCTAAATCATATGCTGTCATTTTTAATTATGCATAAAAGGACATAACATAGAGATGATTCTTGAATAAATGTGAGAAAGAGAGGATCCCTTAGCTTAAGCCTGATGATGTTCTTCACCTGATCTTAATGACCTGAATAATCAAGTTAGGTTCATTAATTAATAATTCCATAACCTAAACTAAATTTTATTGATTTATTATAGCCTTTTAAGTTCATTCATAACCTTTTTGATTGGTTATGAGGTTCAATTTCATTGTTCGGGTCCGTTTGTTTCATGTTCGGTTTACTTATATACATGAATGGATAATCATGTAAAATGAGGATAGTTGTCCAGAATTGGAGTTATATTTTATTATTAAACATCTATAGGGTTACATGGTTGTAAATTTAATTTTGTTACTTGGATTTATTTTGAATCATTATGTAAAACATTAATGAAAAACGCTTGGATTAATTTGGCGATTTTTCTCACAATTAACTTGTATTGTATTATTATTTTACATCATGTGTGAAAAAGGATTCTAGAATAAAAAATAAGATAAAGTACATATTTAGTATTCTTTATCAAACATATTAATGGTTTCATGACCATAATTTAAGATGGAAATATAAATTGATAACCCATCATCCTTGAATATGATAAATTAGCATATCTCGGACGGTGTTTTCATTTCTTTCGTATAAAAGGAGGGGAAAGGAGATATGATAATAAATTATCTAATTAGTATAGAAAAATTCCAATAAATGTATGGTACTAGGTTTTCCTACCATTTTTATGAGGAGAGTTTAAGAAATAAAAGATAACAAAGGAACATGAAAAGAAAATGAAAGAAATGAAAAGTGGAATTTACCTCTTGATTTACTCTTCCTTGAGAGCCTCTTAAGGGGAGAGGATTTTTTCTTTTGGGGTGACTAAGGGCTGCTGGAAATGGGGTAGGATCTTGGGGAGAGATTTGGGAAGAATTTAGGGAAGTATCAAGACTTTAGAGGAGTGAAGAGAAGAGGGGAGTGTGGGTGGTTTTTATAGTGGAGGGGAGGAGGGTTTTCTTAATATTTTAATCATTTTTTATTTTTCCATAAGACAATCAATAGTGATGATTACATGAAAAAATAGTAATAAGTGAATTTTAATTTGAACTAAGGTTTCTTACATCAGCCATGATTCTATGAATAGTCCATTTAGCTTATAATGTATATATACAGAAAATTATCGTATTTCACTATTCATAAAAAATTCACGTATTTCAGAAAAATCCAAAAAATTCACCCTAACCATTTTTTGATGTGTAGAATCCAAAAAAAAACTACATTTTCAAAAATAATTTTATAAATATGATTAATTTAATTTTTAGTGAAAATCATAATTTCCTTGAAAAATATGGATTTTAAAACTATAACTGATTTTATAATGATTTTAAAAATTACATAAGGTCTTATAAAATTATCTTAAAACCAGAAGATATAAAATTGTTAATTTATGAACACCTTTTATAAAAATACATTTTCTTTTAAATTAATTAATTAATTTTAATTAATTATTTATGACTTATAAAAATACCAATACTTTTACTATGGCCATATTATCACTTATAAGATGCCTAAATTTTATTTATACATTCATGGGTGAGGCTAATATTATTTTGGAAAATTTACTATTCATAAGAGTCATATTACTATTCATAAGGGTAACATTACTGTTAATAAGCGCCAGTTACTATTCACCAAAAATTAAGTTTGACTTATTGGACTCCAAACATCTTACTGATCGCAACCGTGCATATCAGATTTATGAATTTC
Organism: Viscum album; assembly: GCA_963277665.1. Taxonomy (NCBI): domain Eukaryota; kingdom Viridiplantae; phylum Streptophyta; class Magnoliopsida; order Santalales; family Viscaceae; genus Viscum; species Viscum album. The sequence continues at coordinate 254,764,348 of OY728156.1, read as the reverse complement.
AAATCACAAAGGTGAAAATATTATGTTTAAAGGTCATATAGTACTTAGTAGTTCATTGGTTTGTGATTTCATGTGATTATATGACATAATTATAAGAATGGAATTACATTGATAAAACATTGGTTCGTTATAACCCTCACTTCTTAAGGTGACTTAACAAGTTTTGGGGACACCGACACCTTAGATTTATGATATCATAGTATTATGCGCAAGCGCCTATACTACTCTTAGAATATCATGTTAGTGTGGACATTTACTTTTTCCATTAGTATCGTAGTTTTTTTGGTGGTATTACTCGTTTTTTTCTACAAAAATAAATCTAGAATATTAATACTTTTATCTTGATTAGTAATTTAGACATTATTGATTAATTAATTATCATTAAATGTCTCCCACTGTTTTATTGAATTCTAGGAACCTTCTGCACTAGAATTAGAATACTTTATCGCTTGAGTATTCTAGTGACAAGGATCCTTGAACCTCTCCTCATAGTCTACATACTTTGGCTACGCCACTAGTTGGAGAGTTCAAGGTAGGTGTTTGACTGGTCAACCGTATTAACTTGCGGTTCCTTGATCTCTTGAGTGAAGTCTCATATTCTAAAATCATAAACTTGATTTAATCAATTCTTATCTCTAAAGTTGCACCAAGCTAGATTTGACTGATTCTGTGTTGCCAACTATAATTAAGTCAACCTATCACTTTCAGAAGAACTCCCTGGTAGTAATAGGCACCCTCAACTTTGGCTAACAAACATCCTGAACACCCGGTTTCATTCAAATTCAAATGATGGAAGATGTTTCAGACTTAATATTTCTTTGAGGTGGTTTTCATATTATTTCGTAACAAAATGAAATCATTTTATATCTCATAAACATGTACTTTGTGGTCACACTCACAACTGACCATGCAATAAATTGAAAATATTCATTGTGTCATGTGGTTATTTTATCTGTGTATGCTTGTTTATTACTTTATGTGATCACGCGTAAACTACACATACATAAAATAATAAATCGTTCATAAATAAAATGACAACATGATCATGAGCCGATACTAATGGTTGATCCATTGAGTGAATAATGGATTAAACTGGACCCAAGAGGCGCCTCCTTGAGTCGTGTTGCTTGCGACTAAAGTTGCAGTGCTTGCTCATCCAATGCATCCAACTCATGTCGGGTGAGTCGCCATAACTCTGTGTGAAGTACGTCACTACTCATCTTTGTCATTATGAAATAATACTCACATGTAGGCGAGGGGGTCTGGGAGTACAAAATACAAGTAGTAAATTAGAAAAAGACCCTTTTACATATAATAGCGCATGGACAACACTTAGATTTTTACTTATTAAAATAATTAATACAAAACAATCATAATAATAATTTAATAAATAAATAAACATGCACTAGACATGCAATGATCGGTATATGTCTCATGATCAGTCAATACGCATTAAAATCGTGTATTTAAATTAAAAGCATAAACAAAATTAAACGTGCATTAAATTATTTCTCAAGGCGTTTTATTGAATTAAAAACACTCTTATTTTTAATTAATTATTCACGTCATTTGGTATCATTAATTAATTTAATTTAACACCTAAATTAAATTAATTAATTTTATTAATTTTTTATTATATAAAAATACTCAAGGCCCGAAAACCCCAGGAAAGGCTTGTGTAGGTCGAGTCAAACCCACGCAGGCCCAGTTTGGGCCATGCAAAGCCCGTGTATGGCTGTTATTGGCTAGGCACGTCCGCCCAGACCCATACCTGGTTGGGCGGATCCTCCTGAGCCCGTTGCAGGGCAGTTCAGATCAAAATAGACCCCGATAGCTTGGTGCTACATCGATGAGGGCATGGCTTACCTACGGGTCCCCAGAAGAAGAACTGGCAACGCACTGCAAAACTAATGAGGCTGGCAGTACCATTAAATCTGGTCATAAGTGAGAACAGTAGGGGTCCTCCGGCCAGGGTGTGATGCTTGGGATCTCGATCAACCCAAATCCAGGGTGACAGGCAGCTTTGAAGTCACCAGCGTGGAGGAGCTCGGCGGTCTCAGCTCGCAGTGGTGGCGATTTGTCCTAACGGTGGAGGCCACGCCATCAGTCGAGGAAGAGACGGATCTGGACTCAATTGTGAGGAAATGGAATCCAGTGACAGGCTGCTGGTCTAAGCCGAGGCAGGTGAGGAGGTCCCTTTCTAATACGGGATATGGTGTCGAGCTTGATGGCGACCAGGTACGGGGCGTGACTGTAACGACCCATAATTTTTGAATCATAACTGTTTTATGAAAATGTGTGTAATATTATATTGTACACAATAAAACCATATATCTTTAATTATGAAGTGAATATAAATAAAAATGTGACCATTTAAATTCGGTTATGACCATTGGTCAATATGATCATTAGAAACTATACTCTTGGTAATAATTTTAACGTTATAATTAGTGCTTATAAGTATAAATGACACAGGATAATTAATCCAGAAAGGAGAAGTGATGACATCAACTAGTAGAGTCATCTCATATGAAGTCCATTTTTCAAAACTTGGGAGGGTAGTAGCATCACTGGGGTTCTCCCTTGACCAATCTCTAGCGGAGATTCAACAAGTAAAGTTTGAACGAAATCGCCTACGGGAAAAGTTCAATTTAGTGGAAATTACCACCTTTTCAATTTTAGTCGAGCCACCCCATGAATCTATCACTATTTCATACCGTACCCTTAGGTAGTATGTGGGTGTTATAAGTGGTTATGTGTTTATACCTTAGTTACTTAAACTGTAATTCCATTCTATAAATAAATTTTTTATTCCATCAATTTCATTTTAACAACAGTTTTTCTTAAATACGACAAATTTGATAAATTGACTTTTCAAACCCAAATTATACTTTTCAGAAAAGATAAAAAATAAATTATAATAAACTAAGGTATTATGAATAATACTTATTTTAATGAAATATTATGATAAAAACACTTTTATTTAAATATAAATGATAAAATAATTTTATTATGGCCATAAAAAATTTTAAGTGTGAGAAATTTTACTATGCATATTCAACCCGATATTTTTTAATAAATATTTTTATAGTTAAAAGTTAAAATTCTTATTTTTATATAATTATTATGATAAAATAAACATAATTTTTAAAATTAGAACGTCGAATTTAGGTTAGAGTGAATTTATGAGAATTTTCTAAAATATTTTGTTTTACCGTGAATAGTCAAAATATAAATTTGGGTTTTCAGTATGTTTAATGACTTCATAATTATATCATAATGATATTGTAATAATTATTTAGCCATAATCGAAAACTTGAAATATTTTATTTTATTAATATCAAGTATTTTAATAAATTTTAATCAATTTCCAAACCTATAAGTTACTTTCCAAAGTATAAAATGGAAACTTTAACATCAAAAAACTTATTTTGTGAAAACTTTTCTTTTCCTTGACAAAATAAGTAATATAATATGCTATTAAGTTCTTATGGGTTAAAATAACATATAACTATGTCCCAAATGTCCAATACCATGAGCAAAAACCATTTCCAAGCCCAAGGTTTTTCATTTTCCACAACCTAGATTTCCAAGACCTATATTTGGAAATTATTAAACAAATCCTACACTTTTGCTATAAATAATCACTAATTTATCCATTTCCTTTCAATCAAAATACATTATACACAAACCTTTGCTAATTTTATCTCCTAGGGAGCCCCCCAAGGTGTCCTCAATCCCCCAATGTCTTAATCCTCAAGTTTTAGGAGTAATTCTTCAAGGTAAGGGAATTATCCTCTTTTCTCTTCGATTCAAGAAACTATTTTCATATATATCTTCTAAATGTTATGGTTACTCTCTTATATTACTCTTTTATTCACACCCTTACTTGCAACTTATGTTTTATGAATGGTTTACCCTTGTCCCCTCTTGTTTTACCTTTTTTCAAAACCATGTGTTATGCCTATTATGCTGCCGAATTTACTTCTCAAAATTTCCCTCTTCTGCTCAAGAAATGATCTTTTAATTTCTTCTTATGAATACCAAAGCCTCTATAATTTCCAAGGGAATTCACCTATATGTCAAAATTATTTATTTTATTATTGAATTAATATACATGAAACCTTTATTCCCTTTTCGTGGGCAGAAAATGACATAATGATCACATTTTTAAGCACTTTTGAAACGCCATGATTTTGATATGAAACTCAATTCTTCTATTATCCACGGGATATTTATCAAATTATTAATTATGATCTATGTGGATCAAATAAAATTAATACATATTAATGGTGGTTCCTCATAATGATCCAATGCATTGGGTAAAGAATTTATCTCTATAGATAACATGTGTTACTATACCATGGTGAATAACCTTGGTAATTTTCATTTACGACACATTTGTGATTAACCTTGGAGACATTCTTATGAATGTATAAATTAAATATTTTATTCACTTTTCCATTTTATGACTCATGTTCTTTTTATTATGATATGCCTCTTTTTCCATTACTCGTGCCACAATGATATTCCTCATGTTCTTATTGATATTCCTCACGAATATATGTAAATTGTTTCCCTTACTGGGCCTTATGCTCACCCCTTTCCTTTGATGTATGTCCCAAGGTTATGATATAAAATAAATGTACTTAGGATGAACCTATTAAGAATACTTTCAAGGGGATTGGATAACATTTTATATTTTCATGTATTATGTTCCCGATTTCTAACAAACTAAAATAGAAAAAATCCTCTGTTTTGTACCATGTAATGAAAATTTTATGTAATAAAAAGATTGGATGTCATAGTTGGTATCAAAGGATGGTTTAACTATTTGTGAAAATTAAGATTTGAAAACTTTGTGAAGAACCCTATATAAATGTTTAAAAATATGAAAACATCCTAGTATTTTGGTGAAATATTAAGTGGTTTTCAAGCAACGAAATTCTTTCCTCTATACAAACAAGTGGATGTGGATCTGACATAGATATATCTAGTGATAACACCCAAAAACACCACTTTGATCTGGACTCGAACATAAACTAGTGCACGATAACGGGCCCTGCTGCACTCCTAGTTTGACACTCCCTGTTGATGTGTTTGGTTAATCATAAGATTTTATGAACTATTATGAAGGATTTATAGAAAATTTATTTGTTGTTAAGAATAACATATTTAATTATGATATTTTAAGACATAAAATTACTTTAGAATTATAAGATTATTAAAATAAATATGTTCTCACTAAGGTTTTATTATTTTAGAAAATGGAGGGAAATGGGAGGAACCGTGTAAACAATGAACACAACAGACCATGAACTGTTGGAACTCCGATGGAATCTAGAATGGAAAACTTCATGAGAATGATTAATCAACTAACTAAAGTTACAAACAATAACTTGAATAAATATGAGAGGCTAGATTCACCCTAAAGGGAACAACTTTTCGTTGAGTCCTTTATACATCAAGGACCACCTTCTTTTAGTGGATCTACTGACCCATTGATTGCTGAACAATGGATAAGCTCTATAGAAAATATATTTTTTATACTTCATTTTTTAGAACAAGATAAAGTCACCCTAGCCATTTATCGCTTCAAGGGAGAAGCTAATCAGTGGTGGACACTGATTAAAAACACAAAGCTAAGAAGGAAGATTTATTGTAGCATCCCATTACCTTGATCGAGTACGTTTTCCCCTCTCTTTGAGTTCCCTTTTTTGTATGGAGTTTTAGATGTTGATTTATGGATTTTCTGTAGGTTGTAGAAGATTTACACGATGTGTAAATAGGTTACACGACATGTAATGGTTGTTGGGTGCATGCTGTGAGAATGATTCATGATGTGAAAGGTTACATGATGTAATGAGTTTTTAGATGTATTGAGTTAATTAAATATCATATTTTAATCTGTAACGACTTGTTTTTCAGCATATTTGGACATCGTGTATTTCATAACATGTAAAGGAATTAAATGTCATGTAATTATTCAATTAGGTATTTTTAAGGCATCGTATGGGATTTGAGTGTCCATTCTATTTCCAGTTCTCCTTTTCTCTTGACCAAGGGTTCCTCTCTGGAGATTTTGGGAGACCTTCATTCCTTCCAGATCGATCCGTTCGACATTCAATATTTGTTATAGTTGTGTTGTGTATCTTCGAGTGAGTGAACTTTCTGCTTCTTCATTTCCATTGATCGTTGTAGCTCTCTTGGGTTGTGATATCAGATTCATTGGTCTGAAATGGTGTTTCCTCTTTTCTTCTTCCAGATCTGTTGTGCGATCTCATTCTGAAGGTCATTCCTGTGTTGGTTGTGGTGTGGTGGGTGTTCGTTCTTGAGGTATGTGGTATTTCCTCTTCTCTACCAACCATTTTTCTCAATTGGATCAATTCTGAGATTTTGTAGACTAGATTCTAGGGCCTTTTTTGACGTCGTTGAGTTTTCCTTGTTGGTGGATCCTGTTGCGGGTGTGTGCAACCTGATTTTCGAGGTAGGTGGTTCCGTCTCTTGCCTATATTTGATAAATTCTATTATTCCATTTTTATAAATTTATTTATAAATAAATGGGTATGAAATTTTCATGATTGTCTGTGCATGTTGAAAATGGATTTTGAAGGAAAGTGGGTTTTCCTTGGTTTTTGATAAATGGAAAGAAAAGGGGTATTTTCAAAGCATTGAATGATTTGTAAAATGAGCACTGGGATTACCTTGGGTACTTAGGTGGAAGGATTATCTTGATCTCATCATCCATTTTTTGTGATTATCAGGAGGTTTTCTCATGGGAATTTCCTCTATTTTCTAGGCTTGTTGTTCTAGGGGAATGATATTGACATTGTTAGGGGGGTTGCTCATTGGGTATTCCTCTACTTCCAAGGCATGTGTTCTAGGAACTGGATTGTGCACTTTATTGTTTGTGGTATGAGTAGTCTTCTAGCCTGAATTTTTGTATTCCTTGGTGTTTATACATGTGTTGCTACTGTTTTTTTGTAATGCACGGCTTTGATGTTTTAGCCTTGATATGCATGTCTATGCTTGTGATAAAATAAATGAAAATTATGCTTTGAAATTGATATATCTGCTTTTTTTAAAAATGTAAAAAGGGGAAATGTTTACTATTTTTTCTATAAAATTGTTTTACTTTTTATCATGCCATGTTTTATTTGAAATGAGCATACATGAATTTTTATATAGAGACTTGCATGGAACACTTGGGTGGGATCCTATTGAGCCTGTTATCTCACACCCTGCTCACCCCTTCGGCAATGCGTAGACCTTTGTATTTCTTAAAATACAGGGAAAGGCAAGGTGCCGCGGTGAGGCGGTGAGGTTTCATGTCTGTTGAGTTGGGTAGCTGGCGGTGAGATGGTGGGAGTTCGTCCACGCTATCACATGGAGTAGCATTTTGGTTTTGGTCCTTTGTAGTTGGACTTGTCTCTTGGATTTTTTGGATACTTTTAGAGTTCTTTTGTTTCCTCTTTATTATTACATCTATGGAATATAATTATTATATTTTTGTTGTTCCTTCTTGCTCCGTGTATATATATATCATGCGTTTGTAAATGTTGGAAAAAATCATTCCCTTTGGTCTGTTGTTCGATGCCCGGGTGCTTGTCACTAGCCTGTGGGGATTGGGAATGCCCTTGAGGTATGTGACATAATGAGTTGGGTGCCAGGTTCGAGGGTAACCCAGGTCAGTTTGTTACATTGATTCTATGGAGTGGGAAGGGTTCATGGGATCCTTTTTCAATAAATATTTCCCTTGTTCGATGCGAGCAAAAATAGAGAAGGAATTCCTAGAGATGAAGGAGAAGAAAAATGAATCTATGGGAGGCTATGAGATTAAATTTACAAGACTTTCTCATTACACCTCTAGATTTGTTATGGATCATAATGGACATGTTGATAGATTCTTCAATGGAATAAGACCCCATCTACAGAGGAATCTATCCAATTGAGACTATGACAGCTATGAGGAGATAGCGAGGAGTGCTATGAAGGTTGAACTGGAGTTCGAAGAGACATAATGGTCACACAAATCAAATTAAAAGAAGGGATCTTTAGATCCAAACTTAGGGAGTAACTTTGATCATAGAAGAGGATGAAATCAAGTGAAACTTCCCACATGAAACAAATGTAGGAAGAAGCATTCGGGGAACTGTTTTATCAGGAGTGGAAAATGGTACAAGTGTGTAATAGATGGTCATATAGCTCAGAACTATCATAGTGATGTGAAGCCTCAACTTATCAATACTAACGACAAAGGGGTGATGGTGCAGGCCCGACCTGAATTCCAATGCTATAAGTGTGGACAACTTGGGAACTTTTCCAATCACTGTTCAAATTAGAAGGTGATAGAGGGGAATCACCATCAAACTTAGCTTAGTACAAGGGAGTAAAGTCAGGATTTTTCCATTACAACGGCATATGTAGAGACTCTAAATTATGTGGTGGCAGGTACTCTCACTATTCTCTCAAAGCTAGTAAGTACTTTGATTCTGGTTCTATGAATTTCTTTATTTCGTCCAAGTTTAAGAACATAGAATCAATCCCTAAACTTCTAGAAGTAGATTTATCATTCAAGACTCCTAGAGGGATTATCCAAGAATCAACACTGTATAGAAACTCTAGTATTGACTTTGGAAAGCACAATCTCATCACAAATCTAGTGGTAATTTCTATGGTGGAATTCAACATTATACTAGGGATGGACTGGATCTCAAATTATAATGTTAAGATCAACTACAGAAGAAAATAAATCTCATAAGTATTGAATGGAAAACCTACATTTATTTTCAAAGGAGAGATATTGCGACCTGAGCTTTGTCAAGAAACACCTCCCATAGCCTTCTTTATGGAGATGATTGGTGAGGAGGAAGAAAGAAATAAAAGTATAAAAATATAAAATGTACCCATTGTTCAGGAATAAACTGAAGTATTTCTTAAAGAGTTACATGGACCTCCCCAAGAAAGAGATGTAGATTTCTCCATTGAACTCTTATCTGGATCCAAACTGATATCAAAGATCCTATATATAATGGAAAATGTGGAGCTGGATGAATTAAAGAAACAACTTCAATATCTTTTGGAAAAGGGATTTATCCAAACAAGTGTGCCTCCTTGGGGAGAACCTATTCTCTTTGTGAATAAGAAGGATAGTTCAATGCATATATCCCTTGATTATAGAGAACTTAATGGGATCAAAATAAAGAAAAAGTACCCTCTCCCAAGGATTGACGATTTATTTGACCAGCTTCATGGGGATCAATTTTTCTCCAAGATTGATCTTTGATCTGGTTATCAACAATTGAGGGTGAAGAAAGAAGATATTCCAAATACTGTATTCCGATCAAGATATGGTAATTATGAGTTTATTGTTATACCCTTCACACAGACTAATGTTCTTGCTTTATTTCTGGATTTGATTAATAGAGTCTTTAAGAAATACCTTGATAAATTTGTGGTAGTTTTTATTGATAATATTCTGATATATTCCAAAAGTCGATAGGAGCATGAGGATCATTTAAGGGTTATATTGCAAACTAAGGAGATGCTATTTGGAAAGTTTAGAAAATGTGAATTTTGGTTACAAAAAGTTGCTTTCTTGAGGCACATTGTAACCAATAAAGGAATATCATTTGACCCTGTCAAGACAAAGGTTGTCGAGGAGTGTCCTCATCCTACAACAGTAAATGAGATTTGTATTTTTCTTGGTTTGGTGGGATATTATAGGAGGTTTTTGAAAAATGTTTCTTGACTTTCAAATCCACTAACCAAGTTAACTCGAAAAGGATCTAAGTTCATCTAGACAAAGGAGTGTGAATAAATTTTTCAAGAGCTAAAGAAGAGATTGGATACTGCACCTGTGTTAACTCTACCCTCGATCAAAGAAGGATTCTTTATTTTTAGTGATGCATCAATGAAAAGGGTTGAGTGTTTCCTCATGCAGGATGATAAGGTGATAGCTTATGCATCTCGAAAATTAAAGCCTCATGAGTAGAATTATCCAATGTATGACCCGGAGCTAGCTGCAGTTATTTTTTCTCTTAAGATATGTAGACACTATCTTTATGGGGAGAAATGTGATATATACACAAACCACCAAAGTTTGAAGAATATTTTCACTAAAAAGGAATTAAACATGAGACAGAGGTGTTTGTTGGAACTTTTAAAAGACTGTGATTGTTCAATTCATTATTACCCCAAAATAGAAAACAAAGTCACTTATGTATTAAGTAGGAAAGACCCTATTGTTCTGGAAATGATGAGGATGAAAGGAAATTCATTGATCAAGGACCTAGTAAGGTTGGACATGAGAATAATGAGGGAAGGGACATCATAAATCCTATCCCAAATGATTTCTCAACCATCATTACTAGATAAGAATAGGAAAGCTCAAAGAGAAGATCCTTTGTTACTATAAAGACCCGAGCCAGAGAAACCAGACTCAACCCTTATAAATGTTGTGTATATTTTTTTATATAAAAAGAAACTGAAATAATACACAACATTTATTACAATGGAGGAACTTTTACCAATCTAAGTTCTGGAGGATTAGATACAAACTTCTTACTTTTATCAAAGTTTTAACAAGAATAAAATAAAACAATAAGCCTTTTATGCTTCCGTGCGCGCTAACACAAAAAACAATGATGTCCAACTTATGACTTCAAAGTGACCTGTGAAAATAATTTTAAACAAGGGGCAAGCATTTAACACGCATAGTAAGGGTTTAAAAAAAGCTTCAATAAATAGTTTTAAAGAAATTATTTAAAATAAACATACATACATAAAAATGGATTTACACAATACTTGGATATATTTGGAAAACTAGTATCTCACAAAATAATTGTAATTAAAAATTGTTTGGAATTATCCTTCAAAAGTAATAATTTTTGGGTGGTTCATTCATGAAGTTTGTAAGTCCATATTAAAAACCATAACATAGAGCCACTGGTCATAACTAAGACTTATGAGTTCACTCCCCATAACGTCACATATTTCACTAGTGCCAATTTTTGAAAATATTTTCCCTTGGGCATGCCTCTCTCATTTCTTACCCAAAAAATTTCTAAATACATACATAGTATTATTTTATTTAAAATAAAATTAATTTTATCATAATATCTCATAAACATTTTCTTGATAGTTTTCTAAAAACCAGTTTTCAGAGAATCCCAAACTTGAAATAAATATCTTTACTCATAAATCATAAAACAATGTCTAATGAGGTCATGCACATTTGATTTTAAAACACATATATAATTTTTTCTTCTTCAAATAATTATAAATAAGAAATAATTATGCGACTCACGTGAAATTATTAAAGAAGCATGTAACATCCCGATTCCGAAAGCCGCCCAGAGGTGCCCCGTACCTGGTTGGTCACATGGCCTCAAGTGCATTTCACCAAAAGCCAGAGGCTGCAGACTAGCAGTGAGAGCCTTTGGTGTGATAGTGGGAAAACTATGCCCTCATTGGCAGAGTAACGCAGCGGAAATAAACAAATAACAATAACGTAAATAGTGATAATACCATACAAGAGTAGACAACGGAAGACTGAAGAAATAAACAACTGGAGAACATATATAAATGATGCATGATACATATGTCTAGGAAAGCAGCCAAAAAAGTCACAATGCTGGAATAAAGTACTAAAACAAAGTACAAAGAAAAAAAATAAACTCCAAAAACATCGCAAGCCTCAGCTTGGTACCATTCTCTCCAGCTCCACAATAATCAAGTACCTGAAATAGAAGGGTGTTTTCCCTTATCTAGACCTGTAGCATTATAATCTGTTTGAGCCCAAAAGCATAACCCAAACAGGGTGTGAGACAAATCCGAGTAGGAAACCACCCAAATATTTGTGCTGAACAGTTAGTGAATATATATATGGCAGGAAATAAGTAAAATGAAATAATAAACAAGGAATTACTCAAAGTAAATCGTCATATAGTTTCAATTACATCATTTACATTTAACAATTTAACCAAATAATTACAAATAAAAGAAACTCTTTGTGTAGTTCTCACAGCCTAACCCCTTTGGTTCAAATTATAATAAGGATATAACAAAGACTCTCTGAGGAAGCACTCACTATCAATTCCCCCTGTGGTCTCATGTAAATCAAAGACTCTCTGAGGAAACAATCATCGTCAATTCCCCTTATATCCTTTTAACAGTAAACTGCAGACACTCTGAGGAAGCACTCAACGTCAATTTCTCCTGTGGTCTTGTAACGTATCTATAGTGTAACGAACTCGGTGGGCCTAAATCCCAACGAACTCGGCCATGCCCAAGCCCAGCCCTCTGGGAGATAGTAGACCCCCACCCCACATGCAGATAACAAGCCCCCACATCAGACCGGCCCTAAAAACACGTGGCAGGAACTGTCCCCTGCCTGACGAGGATTTAATATGCCTACCTTGCAACTCGAACCCATGACCACGGGCTTGAAGGCCAACCAAGAAGTGTTACGAGTACCAAATAACACTTTACGGTTGGCCTTTAAGCTCATGGTCACGGGTTTGAGTTGCAGGGGAGGCATATTAAATCCTCGCCAGGCAAGGGACAGTTCCTGCCACGTGTTATCTGGGCCGGTCTGAGGTGGGGGCCTGTTATCTGCCTGAGGGTGGGGGTCTTCTATCTGTCAGAGGGATGGGCTTGGGAATGGATGATTTTGTTGGGCTTTAGGCCCACTGGGTTCATTACATATAGACACTCTAAGGGAGCACTCAATGTCAATCCCCCCTATGGTCTCACAACGTGATAATTATAACAGACTCTCTGGGAAAGCCATCAACATCAATTTACACTATGGTCACACTACACCAGGTTTCCACAGCCTCGTGTAAAGCAATCATGCACAAGAATAATCAGCAGCTAAAGTAAACCTCAAAGTAATACTTGGCTAATTAGATTCAAGGAATAGCACAAAATATCAGATAAAATAATCAATCCATCCTAACATCACTAGGAATGAAAAAAAAGCATACTGGAAAATCTAGACCAAACGGTCAAAATAAAACAAGCATGGGAAAACACATCCATAACATTGCAATTAACCCTATTCATAATCAACAACCTCTATTCAAACATAAAAGGCATAGAAGGCATTAACAGGGTTAAAATCTCTAAATACGCATTACCCCGAATGAGGGTATTGGGCACTTTTGCACATATAACTCAAAGAATAACTATGGAAAGGCACAAACCACCTACCTCGATGTTGTAAGATCGATATATGTGAGCCTCAAGCCTTGAATCTCCTTAAAACTCCATAGATCTAAAAAAATGTCTAAAACGTTCAACAGAGTTTATCTCACAAGAGAGAATAAATCAAGAGACGAGGCTCTAGAAGAAAGAAGAGCTTACCGTGGGGATTCCAACACAATCAATGGCTGTCGATTCAGAGAACGGATGATGAGTTGGGGGCTCAGAGAAGAATTTGTGGTCTTGTTCTCTCTTGGATGAGATGGACCTAGAAGAAGATATTTTTGTGAATGAGACGCAACCTCGGTCCGTTTAATGAAATAAAAATAAACTACATGGCATGTTATTCAAGGGTAAATGATGTGTACTTACTTTAACCAACCTACAATTTAGGCAGTCTCTAGGTCACCCCACATGACCATGTGTTCGGCCGTTACACGTCTAGCACATGGTTACCCATGGAAACTGAGTACACGACGTGTACTCCAAAGTACACGGCCTGTACTCCTTAAATTTCCAGATTGTCCTCTTTTCCTAAAAAATAACCAGAAATGAAAGACATACCTAAAATGAAGATCCAGGTTCTTACAAACTTCCCCCTTTAAAGAGAATTTTCCCTGGATTTCCCTAAGAAGGTGGCGTAGAAGAAGAATCCTTGAACAACTCCAGCCACTGCGATCGTACATTGGCCTCCCTCTCCCAAGTCTCGTCTTGTACTCACCCGTGCTGCCATAACACTCGTACAAGAGGAATAGACCTTCCATGGAGAACCTCTATACTGCGATCAACAATCCAGATAGGATGCTCCTAGAATGATGCTTCCATATCCAGCTCAACCTCCTCTGGTTGTTAAACATGAGACGAGTCTAAGAAGTAACGTCATAGCTGAGAAATATGGAAGATGTCGTGCATAGACTAATACCTCTGCGGTAACTACAAATGATAGGCAACCAGACTGACTTTCTCCAAAACCTAAAACAGTCCAACATATCTTAGAAAAAGTTTTCCCTATCTTCTCATTCTCCTATGTCCCAACCTCGGTGTGACATGAAAGAAAACCTCATCTCCGACCTCAAACTCCAGGGGTCGTCGTTATCGATCAGCATAAGACTTATGTTATGACTGTGCAGTAGCCATCCTCTTCTGAATCAACTATATCTATTCCGTGGTCTCCTAAATAAGATGAGATCCCAGCATAGCTGCCTCTCCTGCTTCCAGCCAACATATGGGTGATCGGCATGGCCTACCGTACAAAGCCTCATAAGGTGCCATATGAATAGTTGCTTGAAAACTATTATTATATGAAAACTCCACAAGAGGTATGTTCTTCTCCCAAGAACCTCCAAAATCTAGGATACATACTCAAAGCATGTCCTCCAGCAGCTGAATCATACGCTTGGACCGACCATCTTTCTGGGGGTGGTAAGTTGTACTCAAAAGTACCTATGTACCTAAAGCCTTTTGTAGTCCCTACCATATCTGAGAAGTAAAATGGGAATCCCTATCTGAAACAATGGAGTGTGGAACCCCATGTAGACGTACAATCTCTCGGATGTCCAACCTTCCTAGGTCATCTACACTGAAGGTCTCCTTGACCGGTAAGAAGTGAGTAACCTTCATGAGTCTGTTAATTACAACCCAAACTGCATCATTCCCTCAAGGAAACCTCGGTAAACCTGTCACTAAATCCATAGTGACATCGTTCCACTTCCACTCGGGAATGGGTAACTACTGAAAAAGCTCTGTTGGTCGCTGATTCTCTTCCTTCACCAACTGACAGGTGGAACACCTCATGAAAAAACCACCAACATCTCTCTTAATACTTGGCCACTAATACTAACGATGTAGATCATGATACATCTTGGTAACACTAGGATGAACTGCCCAAACTGAGGAATTAAAGTCCTGCATCATCTCCTCACGTACATCTACTGACACCCATACGCACCCCTGGAAATGTAGGATCTCATCCTCTCCTACGGTCCATCCCAGAATAGGGTCCTCCCCTGACAGACTCTCTCATAAGACAAGGCCTTCATAATATGATAGTTACCTCATTCGCACTCGATCAAGTAGAGTAGAGGTAACAACTATATAATAATGGAACATCTACCTCTATTTGTAGTGCACCTCCAAATGCATCCCACAGAAGAGAGCCATAAGCTTCTACTCACTGTTGGCCTCCTGAACTACCTATATTTGAGTCCTCCTTCTCAACGCATCATCTAATGTGTTGTCTTTACCAGGTGTGTAGGTAATCTCAAAGTCAAAGGACTAAAGGTACTCAACCATCCTTCACTGTCTCAGATTCAGATCACGCTGAGTGAAGATATACTTCAGAATTTTGTGGTCGGTGAAAACCACAAAATGCTCTCCCAATAGATAATGTCTTCAACAGCATAAGGCATGAAAAACTGTAGCCAACTCGAGATCGTGTGTCAGGTAATTTCTCTTATGTGGCCTCAACTGCCGAGACCCACATGCAACGACTCATTCCCCCTGCATAAGAACTGTTCCCAGCACGATACCTGATGCATCACAGTAAACTGTATAACTCTTTCCCGGATCTGGAAATAATAGTATCAGTGTTGACATCAACCTCACTTTAAGCTCCTGAAATGCTGACTCACAAGAATCTATCCATAAGTACTTCGTACCCTTCTTAGTCAGACCTGTCAGTGGAGCTGCTAAGCGTGAAAAGTCCTACATAAAATGTCTATAGTATCCAGCCTGCCCTAAAAAAATTCGTACCTAAAAGAAGTTCTTCGGCCACTCCCATGAAACTACTGCTCTCACTTTCTCTAGGTCTACTGACACTCCAATATCTGAGATAACATGACCCAAGAAGTGAATTTGGTCCATCCAAAAGTGGCATTTTGAGAGCTTAACATATAACTGATGCTCTCTCAGTGTACTCAAAACGATCTCAAGATGTGTGGCATAGTTGTTTCGAGTGTGATAGTACACCAAGATATCATCCATGAAGACTACCATGAAAGAATCCAAGTATGTATAGAAAACTCGGTTCATCAGTTCCATGAGAACCGTAGGCACGTTCATGAGACCAAAAGACATAACAACATACTCGTATAGACCATACATGCTCTGAAAGGCTGTAAGAGGTATATCAGATGGTCTAATGTGCAAATGATGATAACCAGATCTTAAGTCAATCTTCAATAACACTCGGGATCCTTGAAGCTGATCAAAGATATCATCAATCCTCAACAAGGGATATCAGTTCTTGACTGTCAACTGGTTCAACCTCAGATAATCCACACAAAGTCTGAGGGTACTGTCCGCCTTCTTCACAAAAAGGACAGGTGAACCCCAAGGAGAAGTACTGGGTTGGATTAAACCCTTAGCATGTAACTCCTCTAACTTCTTCTTGAGCTCCTGTAACTCTGGTGTAGCCATCCTATAAGGAGGAATAGACACTGGTGCTACTCCTGTAACGAGATCAATAGAAAAGTATACCTCTCACTCTGGAGGAAAACCTAAAAATTTCTATGGAAAGACATCTATGAAATGATCCACCACTAGGGGAGAATCCATCTGTGAAGTCTCATGGTCATCCAGAAATAGACTAGAAATCTCAACTATAACTCCTCCCAACCCACGATGCTCGGGTCCTACTCTCCTTGCCTGGATATCTCATTCTCCCTTGTGTAAAAAAAACCACCCTTTAGTGATGTGAAACTCACCCTACGATGATAAAATTTGATAACTTCCTGAAATTGAACTAATCAGTCCATCCCGAGAATGACATCATAGTTCGTCATCTCTAAGACATAGAGGTCCCATATGAAGTGACACCCACAAACCTCTAGGGGTACTCCTTGCACTGTCATACACTAGAAAAAGATATGAAACTATGGGAAGCCCCTATATCAAAAAGTATAAAAGCTAAAACTGGGGCAACTGGTATCATACCTTGAACTGTAGAGGGTCTGAGATCCTGCTCTTGCTGGGTCTGCTCCACTGCAAAAGTCTGGCCTGTACCACGGCCTTGTGACCCTGCCTGACCACCCTAAGCTGGTCCACCCTATTGTCTATCTATTCCTGCTGACTGGATACCACAACCATGACCTCCACCTCATCCTGAATGGCCAGAAGAACTCCAGTTCCCATACTGATGAGAAACTGGTGGTGCTGCTCCTAAACGTGGGGTCATAAAAGAACCTCTGTCACCATCTGCTGGAGAGAAAAAATGACTGAATTGCTGAAGATGGCCTGTCTTGCCGCAAGATCAGCACTCCACTGGGTCTCTCCAACAATGTGGCCTCGTATGTATGATCTTCTTTCACTGGTAGCACACCACCTGGATACCAGAAGAAGTATCCTGTCTATAACGATCTCTGTGTGTAAACTCCCTGCGGTGCTTCCTGCTATCCTTCTGAGGGGTACGAACTCCAGATGTTGAACCACCCTGGCTCACAGCTCTATAATCCCTCATATTGCATGCCATGATCAATGTATGGTTGAATATAGAGGTGATGGAAGTCAACCTGAAGATGTTCACCTGAGATCAGATGTCGTGCTTGAGATCATCCTCAAACTTCCTCTCTAGGAATAAATCATCTCCTCCTAGAATGAGTGTAAAGCGCTGTAGCTCTATAAAGTGAGAAAAGTACTTCATGATGGAAAGAGTACCATGTTCCAGACTCATGAAATCTTGGGCTTGATCAACCCTCAAAGTCTCCAGGTAGAAGTAATCATAGAAGGGATGCTAAAACTCCTCCCAAGACATACCCTGCTGGAATCCTGCCTGTGAGATCACATCCCACCATCTCTTGGTGGAATCCTGAAACATATACGAAGCAAGCTTGACCCTCCTCTCTGGAGGTGTCTCCAGATGTTCAAATATCATTATCATGGATTTTAGCCATGAATCTACAGCCTGAGGTCCTCCATCCCCTGAGAAAGTGGGAGGATGCTGCTGCTGAAAGAAATGCTTCAATTCTATCATCGACAAGGCATGAGGCGGTACTCCCTAGAAGGTCTACATCATCCTCATAAAGCCCTCTCAGAACTGTGCATGGGCACCTATATCCAAGATAACAGCTAGTGCCAAGACGGGCACGACTGGAGGATCTGCTGGTGGTCCCTGATCAGCCATATCTGGTGTCTGATTACTGCCCTGTAACTAGTGTACAACTGGAGGACGTCTTGGTGGCATGACTCTACAAGGTCAAGAGAACCCTTAGTTAAAGATTATCAAGGACTAAAACCTAGAAGTGCAAGAAAGTAATAGGAGAAATGAAAGCATTCAAGTTATTCAAAACATGGATACACGACGTGTATATCCTCGACACAACATGTTTCTTTAAGCCTTCACATGGGTGTGTACTCCTACCAACCCTGGTTGTGTAACACCCCATACACACGATGTGTTGTCCTAACACACGACATGTACTTAAATCCTCTTCCTCTACCTGAGTTCTTCTACATGACTTAACCCACACGGTTCTCCTAGAGAAAGACTACATGGCATGTTTTTTTCGGACATGACATTTACTAAAATAACTTCACCGACCTGTGTTATTAGTCACATGACAGGTTACACGGTTGACATTACATGACATGTTTGTTCTGAACATGGTGTGTACTAACTACCCATCATCCATTTGTGTCATTATTCACAGGATTGGAAATATAGTCTCTACAACATGGCGTGTACATCTGGTGCATGGCGTGTCCCGCCAAAGATTTCCCAACCCCGTGTTTCTGCCCACACAGCCCTATGACATAGTTATAGACTACACAATGTGTACATATATTACACGGAATATACTTAAGAAAAACAGTTCCTTCCTGAACAGAAGGATACATGGTGTGTATTTATCATTACACGTTGTGTATTCTGGGTTTTTCCGGACAGTAAGCCTCAGAAACTACTCCAAAACCCATAAAATCACTGTAATAAACATTAAAGTGCCAAATTCTGATCTGTGGGGTCCTATAATAGGATCTTATACATGTCATATTCAAGCATAACAGTGCAATGATCCACCATATTCTGATCCACGAGGGCCCATAACACCTCAAGGACCAAAGTTCGACGTTCATTCAAACGAAACCTTAAAAATTAGCAATACCCTATCAAAAAATAGATATTCTATCAAGGAATCTATCACAACAGCATGCATATCTAGAAAAATATCTATCACAACAACATGAAATCAGTAATGCACCCTAAATGGCATGGAAAGAATGCATGACATGTGATTTCTAGAAAGTGCCTATATGATGCATGAGATGACATACCCTCATCTCATCAGGCTGCAACAGAAATAGAACCTCAATAATATCAATGTTAACAACAAAAAACATGTGAATCACCCAGTGGTTAAATCAAATCAACTGTAATAATTTCAAAACCTGAAAAATCACAATATAGGAGGTAAATTGGATTTTTCCTGTACACGGGTTAGCCACTCCCGGGAACAGCTTATTACCAAGTACTTCTTTTTTCCTATCCTTGAATATATGTTACAAACAGTAAGTCAAGAAGAAACGAATTCCTCTGATACCACTTTATAACGTCCTGGTTCCAGAAGCCACCCAGAGGCACCCCTTACCCGATTGGTCATATGGGCTCAAGCGCATTTCCCCAAATGCTAGAGGATGCCGACTAGCAGCGAGGGTCTTGAGTGTGATAGTGGGGAAAACTATGCCCTCATTAGAAGAGTAACGTAGCGAAAATAAACAGATAATAATAATGGGAACAATGATAATACCATAAAAAAGTAAACGATGGGAGACTAAAGAAATAAACAACTGGAGCACATATATAAATGATTCATGATATATATGTCTAGAAAATCAGCCAAACAAGTCACAATGCTAGAATATATAATTAAAACAATGTACAAAGAAAACAAATAAAATCCAACAGCATTGCAAACCACAACTTGGTCCCATGCTCTCCAGCTCCACAACAATCAAGTACCTGAAGTAGAAGGGCGTTTTCCCTTATCTAGACCTACAGCAGTATAATATTTTTGGTCCCAAAAGCATGACCCAAATTGGTTGTGAGACGAATTCTAGTAGGCAACCACCCAAAGATCTATGCCTAACAATTAGTGAATATATATATGGAAGAAAATATGTAAGATGAAGCAATAAACGAGGAATTACTCAAAGTAAACGGTCCTACAGTTTCAATTACATCATTTTCATTTAACAATTTAACCAAACAATTACAAATACAAGCAACCCTCTGTGTAGTTCTCACAGCCTAACCCCTCTGGTTCAGTTTACAATAAGGATATAACTAAGACTCTCTGAGGAAGCACTAACCAACAATTCCCCTTGTGGTCTCATGTAAATCAAAGACTCTCTCAGAAAGCACTCACTGTCAATTCACCCTATAGCCTTTTAACGGTAAACTACAGACACTCTGAGGAAGCACTCAACTTCAATTCCTCCTGTGGTCTCAGTAAATATCTATAGATACTCTAAGGGAGAACTCAAAGTCAATCTCCCCTATGGTCTCACAGCATGATAATTATAACAGACTCTCTGGGAAATCCCTCAACATCAATTTCCCTTATGGTCTCACTACACCAGGTTCCCGCTGCCCCATGTAAATCAATCATGCACAAGGATAATCAGCAGCCAAAGTAAACCTCAAAGTACTACTTGGCTAATTAGCTACAAGGAATAGCACAACACATAATATAAAATAATCACTCCATCCCAACAACACTAGGAATGGAAACAAAAAGCCTAATGGCAAAGCTAGACCAAACGGCGTGTACTCCTTAAATTTTCAGATTCTCTTCTTTTCCTCAAAAACAACTAAAAATGAAAGACATACCTGAAAATAAGATCCAAGTTCTTACAAATAATTCTATGTAAAAATTGTTTTTCATGTCGATATATATATATATATATATATATATAAATATGTAATTTTATTCCATATTCATAATTTTATCTCATATTCTTACATATTTTTCTTGCATAACCAAAACATGTAATGATTTTTTAGTATATCGATTTTTGTATATATATATATATATTATTAAATAACATAAAGACATAAATTAATAAATCAATTATATATTTATAAACAATACATTTATATTCTAGGTTAAAGAAAAGTTTTCCATAATTCATGTATATATATATAAACACGACGATGAATTCGTATTACACAATATTGTAGAATAAAATTCATGTTATTCAAGACATTGATAAAAATATAAGTTTCTAACAAGAATCAAAACTTAGTTTTGATAAACATAAAATAACTTTTTCAAAAGAACACAATAGATCTTATCACACCGCTCTGTTTAAGATCATGATTTGATAAATCAAAATATTAAATATTAAATTTCAACATATAATTGGATAATTAAAATTATTAAAATACCAAAATTTATAGAATTAGAAAATTAAATCCTCAATGACATTGAGAATTTCACAGTGAAGCGAAATACTAAAGCAAATATGTGTTGCAACACATTTAACATAATTTTCATAAAATATAAATTATGTACATAAATGAATATACTAATGTAATATTTAGGAATTTTAACATAGTTATGTATGTAAATCCCCATCACCATATTTTCAAAAACACAACATATAAATCATATAAACAAAATTATCCCTTACAAATCATAATAAAAAAAGAATAGCAAGGAAAATAATTCTGAAAATGACTTTAACTTCATCCTCGCACAACTTAAATTAAAATTTGACATTAAATATTCATAAATAAAATCTCTTCAATAAATTATATAATCTCCTTATTTGATTTCTAGTAGAAAAAGAGAAGCAAGCCATTTCCCTTACCTCAGAGAAATGACCCAACATCACTTATGCCAATTTGAACACACAAGAACACGAACAGAAAAATAAAGAAATCATCACACTACTGAGACATGTGTGCAATAGGTAGTGTAAAACTCAGAAAAGGAAAAAGTAGAGAAGAAGAATGGGTCTTCCATTTATAGACTCAATTCATAGACCTTTCGGTGCAATCTTGAGTTAAAATATATCAATTCATTTATGAAATTAGAAAATATTGACAGATACAATTTAATAAAAGCAGTACAGGGATAGTTTCTAGAAAACGAACACAAAGTGAGAACACAAGTAGTGACAATACAGAATATAAAATTTGTATAATCGAACACCAGATGAAATAGATTCATCCAAAGAATAGAAACAATAAAAAATTGACTGATTCATCATAAAAGAAGTTAACATGACAGTTGAAATAAACATTTTCAGACCAAAACAAAACACTTGTTTCTCACAGTCTGATCCAAAACAGAAAACAAAGTAGGATAAAAGGTGACGAAAAACCTGGTAAAGGAAGAACAGAGACATCGATGAAGTAGAGAAGAATTGGACGTGCAAATCAATGTTAGTCGAGATTGATAAAGTATTTAGACAAAAACAGAAACCTATTTCACCTAGATATCCAAAGAATCAAACCCCAAAGTAACCCGAGATGAACCCTGACCATGAATATCCATCATCAGTGCTAGGATCTGACTTCTGCAGACTCCACCTCGACCGCGATTGACGCTTCTTAGAGCGCCTCCTCCTATCTCGGCAGCTCGACTTTGACCCTTCCCTCAGCGTTGGCCTGTGTGACTCCTGTGACTCCTCCTGTTGGAGTGGCACGCCACAACTCCAACAACTGCCCGTGGCCCACTGAAACCCTAATGGAAAACACCTCAGCACCGCGATTTCGAACCCCCAAAACCCTCGGTCCCCAGCGTGACCGGACTTCCCCCCACCCTTAACCACATTTCCTTTTCTCTTTTTTTATTTCATTATTATTATATATGTACTTTTTATTTAATAAACTTTATAAAATTTATCATAATATTATAAGTTTAATTTATACATTAAAAGTTACAAAATAATTTTATAACCTAATAATATTTTATATAAAAAATAATATTCATTTTATTAATACATTTATTAAAAACATTATATTTTTATAATAAAACATTTTATTTTGAATATTGAATATTCAATTACTAAATTATACTATTTTAAATTTTTAATAGATTGAAAATATTAATAATACATTTTTTTGTAGTTGGGGTTTGGGTTAGTGGTAAGATCACCGTAATCCTACATGAAAAATGGAGGTTCAAAACCCATTGGGTGCAGGTACTGTAGCAGTACTGTTGTGGTACTGTAGTAGTGGCAGCAGGACACTTTAGCAGCAGTGGGTACTATGTGGTACTGTAGCAGTTGGGTACTGTAGCATTACTATTCATAGAATGGGGCTTGGGCCGAAATATTTGGGCCTACGGGCCATGTGATGGGTTATATGCCCACTAGGCCTTCAAGCTATTAATGGGTCTCCCTCTACCCTATTTAAAGAGGACTTTTCTTTTTCTTTAATAATAAAAATGGGGCTTCAGCCCCAACCTTTAAAAAAAATTAATAATACATTTTTTTGACTTACATTATATTAAGATAACGCTACTTAAATAACTTTTTCTTTGAAATGATTTTCAAAAATTGGACATACATGGTTGTAATCAGGGTGAAAAATGTGGTTCAATAAGATCAAAATAAATTTTTGGTGAATAGTAACTTTACCCGTTAGAATAGTAATTTTACCTCTATGAATAGTAATTTGACCAATGGAATAGTTACCTCACCTAAGTAAGTATAAATATGTTTTAGTCATCTTAAGTGGTAATGTGATATATTTATATCATAGTATAAGTAAATAAATATTTTAGAAATTATTAGTTAAGTATTAGTTTTTTTTTTAATTTAAAATTAAATTTATTTTTATAAAATGGCCTTAATTTTTGAATTCTATATGTCGAAAAATGGTTAGGGTGAATTTTTGGGATTTTTCTAAAACAGTTGATTTTTTCGGTGAATAATAAAAATACAGTTTTGAGTTTTCAGTAAGTTTAATGACATCATAGCAATGTAATAATGATGTAATAATGATGTAATAATGATGTAATAATGATGTAATCATTATGTAATCATGATGTAATCATGATGTAATAATGATGTAATTGTGATGTAATAATGATGTAATCGTGATGTAATAATGATGCAATCCTGATGTAATAATGATGTAATCATGATGTAAAAATGCTGTTAGATTCTTAAGGATTAAAATATGATATGAGGTGTCTCAAGTGGCCATTATTATTGGAAAATACCATGGGTAATCCTGTGGTTTTTCAAATACCACTAATAGGGTGTCTTTTGAAATTAATAAAATATTCCCTCACTTTTTCTATAAATACCCACCCATTCCTTTGTTTACCTTCATTCCAAAATCATTATCTACAAATTTTTGATATTATTACCTCCTAATGAGTCCTTACAATTTATCCTCAATCCCCCAAGGTCTCAATCTTAGAGTTTTAGAAGTTACTCTTTATGTTAAGAGAATTCTCAAACTTCTCTTTTCCTTTCAAGTTCTATTTTATGTGGTATGTCTTTAAAATTTCCATATTATGTTCTTATTTAAATTTTATTCTATACGAATACTATATTATGATTCTTATATGAATGGGTGACCCATTTCCCTCTCTTTTTAATGTTTTATAAAACTATGTTGCATAGCCGTTATGCTGCAGAATTTTGGTCTCAAAATCTCTCTTTTTCTCAAGAAATTATTTTATTTTATTTATGTGAATACTCAAACCTATTTCATTTATAGAGGTATTCATAAATAAATAAAAATTATTTATTTGATTCTATAATTAACATATATAAAAATATCATTCCCTTTCCACGGGTTATAAATGACATAATGATCATGTTTTTGAGTAATTTTTAAAACGTTGTGATTTTAATATGAAACTCATTTCTTTTATTCTATTTGGGTTATTTATGAAATGTTTGATTATGATCTATGTGGATCAAATTAATATAAATAAATATTAATGGTGTGTCCTAATAGTGCTCCAATGCACTAGGTAAAGAAATTAATCTCTAGAGATGACAAGTTTTACAATACCTTGGTGAATAACCTTTTTAATTTTTATGAAACCATGGGGATGGACCTTCATGATATGATCATTAATGTATAAATTAAATGTTACATACAAATTTTCAAGTTATTATTCATGTTATTTTTATTATGATATTCCTCTTTTTC
This sequence comes from Viscum album, assembly GCA_963277665.1. NCBI lineage: Eukaryota > Viridiplantae > Streptophyta > Magnoliopsida > Santalales > Viscaceae > Viscum > Viscum album. Next base: position 254,739,027 of record OY728156.1, on the reverse strand, counting down.
CATTGCTCATATCTTTATGTATTTCATCAAGTTCTTATTGATATCACAAGTAAACTGTTTCCCTTGTTTACCCTTAGTGGGGCTTATGCTCACCCTTTCCTTTGATGTATGTCCTCAGGTTATGAGATGCATTAATTGTACATAGAATGAACCTATTATGAAGCCTTACAAGTGGATTAGAATAATGCCTTATGTTTTCATGTATTATGTACCTTATTTCCAAGACATTAAACTTTAACGATCCTTTATTTGTAAAATGTAATGAAAAGATATGTAATAAAAAGGTAGGATTCCGTAGTTGGTATCAAAGGATAGTTTAGTTATTTTTGGAAATTGGGATATGAAAATTTAGGAAGAACACTATAAAAAAGTTTAAATATAGAAAAACATCTGGATATTATGATGAAATATTAAGTAAGCGGTTTCTGAACAAATAAGTCTCTGTCTGGATACGAACAAGTAGATGTGGCTCTCACATAGATGTACCTAGGAGTAAAACCGAAAAACACTGCATTGAGATAGACTCGAATGAAAACTAGTGCACAACAACGGGCCTTGTTTCAACTCTCGGGGGATATGTTTGTTTAATCATAATCTTTTTATGAATCATTATGAAGGATTTATAGAAAATTTAATTGTTGTTAAAGAATAATATTTTTTTAAGATTGATTTTTTAAGGAAAAAATTACTTTATAATTATAATATTCCTAAAAGTAACAATTTTATAATAATAGAAAATTGTGAGGATGCAATTTCTTTAAGGGGGGAAGAATGTAACGACCCAAAAAATGTACTTCTTTTATTTATGGATCTATTTCCTTCCAATAAATTTTCATTATGTTTTACAATAGAAGCACATAGAGTGAATTTTAATTTCAAGAGAACATCATACGTCATGCATAAATTTGGATTAGTACAACTATGAAAAATAATGTGATATACACATTTAAGAATAGTTTTCTTAATAAAATATATGTTCAACTGAATAAAATTTGATAAATTGACTTTTAAGACCCAAATTGTACTCTTCAAAAATGATATAATTATTATAATAAATTAAGGTATTATGAATAATGATTGTTTTAATGAAATAGTGTGATTAAAACACCCCCTTTTAAATGTAAATGATCAAATAATTTTTTTTAAGTGTTAGAAATTTCACAATGCAATTTAACTATACATTTTTGATTCGTTATTATTTTTTATAACTAAATATTTTTATCCATAAAAAGTTAAATTTCTCATGCTTAAAGAATTATTATGGTAATATAAACTTCATTTTTTAATTTCAAATGTCAAAATTAATCTAGTCCGAATTTTTGGAAGTTTTCTAAAAAGTTTCAATCTTTTAGTATTTGAGGAATAGTGTTTTTATGAATAGTATTTGATGAATAGTGGTTTATTGATGAATAGTAAAAAAATATTTAAATATTAAATAATTTTTTCTGTGAAATGATTTTCAAAAATCAGACATACATTTTTGAAATCAGGGCGAAAAATGTTGTTAAAAAAGATAAAAAATGGTGAATAGTAACTTTACCCTTTGTAATTTTAATTTTACCCTTATGAATGGTAATTTGACCAATAGAATGGTAACCTCATCTAAGTATAAATATGTTTCAGTCATCTTAAGTGGTAATATGATATATTTATATCATTATATAAGTAAATAAATGCTTAAGAAATTATTAGTTAAGTATTAGTATTTTATTTATTTAATTTAATTTAAAATTAAATTAATTTTTATAAAATGGAGTTCACTTTTTAATTCTACACATCGAAAATTGGTTAGGGTGATTTTTTGGGATTGTTTTGAAACAGTTGATTTTTCGATGAATAGTAAAACTATAGTTTTGAGTTTTCGGTAAGTTTAATGACATCATAGATTTGTAATAATGATGTAATCATGATGTAATAATGTTGGTAGACTCTTAAATATTAAAATCTGATATGAGGTGTCTCCAATGGCCATTACCATGGGCAAATGTCATGGGCAAGCCTATGGTTTTCAAATTCCGCTAACGAGGTGTCCTTTGAAATTAATAAAATATTCCCTCACTTTTTCTATAAATACCCACCCATTACTTTGTTTTTGTTCATTAAAAAAACATTATTCATGAATTTATGATAGTATTACCTCACAAGTATTCCTCTCAAGGTGTCCTAAATCCCCCAAGGTTCCGATCTTAGAGTTTTAGAAGTTACTCTTCAAGGTAAGAGAATTCTCAAACTTCCCTTTTCCTTTCAAGTTCTCTTTTATGTGGTATGTCTTTTAAATTTGTATACCATGTTTTTATTTTCATTTTATTCTATCCCTCTACTATATTATGATTATTTTATGAATGGGTGACCCATGTACCATCACTTTTGAATGTTTTCTAAAACCATGTTGCATAGCCGTTATGCTGGAGAATTTTCAAATCAAAATCTATCTCTTTTTTCGAAGAAATTATTTTATTTTATTTATGTGATTAACCAAACCTATTTCATTATCAAGGGTATTCATCAATACATAAAAATAATTTATTTGATTTTGGAATTGACATACATAAAACCCACATTCTCTTTCCATGGGTTATAAATGACATAATGATCATGCTTTTGAGCACTTTTTAAAACGTCATGATTTTGATATGAAACCCATATCTTTTAATCCATTTGGGTTATTTATGAAATGATTGATTATGATATATGTGGTCACATGAAGATAAATTCATATTAAGTGTGTGCCCTGATAGCGCTTCAACACATGGGGTAATGAAATTCATCTCTAGAGATAACACGTTTTACAATACCTTGGTGAATAACCTTGGTAATTTTAATGATTTATTGGGGATGGACCATGGTGATATGCTTATGAATGAATAAATTAAATATTGTAGCCGAATTTTCAAGTTATGATTCATGTTATTTTTATTATGATATGCCTATTTTTCCATTTCCTATGTCTATATATTTTATCAAGTTCTTATTGATATCACAAGTAAATCGTTTCCCTTGTTTACCCTTATTGGGTCTTCTGCTCACCCTTTCCTTTGATTTATTTCCTGAGGTTATAAGATGCATAAATTGTACTTAGGATGAAACTATGATGAAGAATTACAAATGTATTAGAATAATTCCTCATATTTTCATGTATTATGTACCTTATTTTCAAGACACTAAACTTTAAAGATCCTCTGTTTGTAAAATATAATGAAAAGATTTGTAATAAAAAGGCGGGATTCCATAGTTGGTATCAAAGGACAGTTTAGTTATTTATGGAATTTATGATATTAAAACATTAGGAAGAACCATATATAAAAGTTTAAATATAGGAAAAATTCATGATATTTTGGGGAAATATTAAGTAAGTGGTTTTCGAACAAAAAAGTCACTGTCTAGATACGAACAAGTGGATGTGGCTCTCGCACAGATGTAACTAGGGGTAAAACCTGAAAACACCACTTTGATCTAGACTCTAATGGAAACTAGTGCACAACAACAGACCTTGTTTCACTCTTGTTTTTACACTCCCGGGGGATATGTTTGTTTATTCATAATCTTTTTATGAATCATTATGAAGGATTTAAAGAAAGTGTAATTTTTGTTAAAGATTAATATTTTTTTTAAGATTGATTTTTTAAGAAATAAAATTACTTTATAATTACAAGATTCCTAATTGTAACAAATTAATAATAAGATAAAATTGTGAGGACCCAATTTCTTTAAGAGCGGAAGAATATAACGACCCGAAAAAATGTACTTCTTTTATTTGTGGATCTCTTTCCTCCCAATAACTTTTTATTATGTTTTAAAATAGAATCACATAGAGTGACTTTTAATTTCATGAGAATATCACATATACTGCATAAATTTGTATTAGTACAACTATGAAAAATAATGTGATATACACATTTAATAATAGTTTTGCTTAATAAAATATATATTCAACTGAGGAAAATTTGATAAATAGACATTTCAGACCCAAATTTCACTTTTCAGAAAATGATATAATTATTATAATAAATTAATAAATTTTGAATAATGGTTGTTTTCATGAAATAGTGTGATGAAAACACCCCCTTTTAAATGTAAATTATAAAATAATTCTATTTTTTTAAGTGTCAGAAATTTCAATATGCAATTTAACTATGAATTTTCCCTCCGCTGTTATTTCTAATAATTAAATATTTTTATACATAAAATGTTAAATTTCTCATACATAGAGAATTATTATGGTAATATAAACTTCATTTTTGAATTTCAAATGTCAAAATTAATATAGGATGAATTTTTATAATTTTTCTAAGAAGTCACAATTTTTTAGTGTTTGATGAATAGTATTTTACGAATAGTGTTTTTTGATGAATAATATTTGATGAATAGTAAAAAATGTTTTATTATTAAATAATTTTTTCTCTAAATTGATTTTTGAAAATCAGACATACATAGTTGTAATCAGGGTGAAAAAATGTGGTTCATTAAATCAAAATAATTTTTTTTCTGAATAGTAACTTTTCCCTTTGGAATAGTAATTTTACCCTTATGAATAGTAATTTGACCAATGTAATAGTAACCTCACCTAAGGAAGTATAAATATGTTTTAGTTACCTTAAGTGGTAATGTGATCTATTTATATCATAGTATAAGTAAATAAATGTTTTATAAATTATTAGTTAAGTATTAGTATTTTATTTATTTAATTTAATTTAAAATTAAATTAAATTTTATAAAATGAAGTTCACTTTTTAATTATACACGTCAAAAAATGTTAGGGTGAATTTTTGGAATTTTTCTGAAATAGTTGATTTTTTTTTTGTGAATGGTAAAAATACAGTTTTTAGTTTTCAGTAAGTTTAATGACATGATAACTGTGTAATAATGATGTAATCATGATATAATAATGTTGTTCGAATCTTAAGGATTAAAATATGACATGATATTTCCCAATTGGCCACTTCCATGAGCATATACCATGAGCAAGCTCATGGTTTTGCAAATACCACTAATGAGGTGTCCTTTGAAATTAACAAAATATCCCCTCACTTTCGCTATAAATACCCACCCATTACTTTATTTAATTTAATTCAAAAATCATTATAAATTAATTTATGATAGTATTACCTCCCTAGGAGTCATATCAAGACATCCTAAATCCCCCAAGGTCACGATATTAGAGTTTTAGAGGTTACTCTTCAAGGTAAGAGAATTCTCAAACTCCTCTTTCACTTTCAAGTTCCCTTTTATGTGATATGTCTTTCAAATTTCCATAAAATATTTTTATTTACATTTTATTCTGTCCATATACTATATTTTTATTATTTTATGAATGGGTGACCCTTATAACCTCTCTTTTTAGTGTTTTTTAAAACCATGTTGCATAGCCATTATGCTGTGGAATTTTCGTCTCAAAATCTCTCTCTTTTTCTCAAGAAATTATTTCATTTTATTTATGTGAATACCCAAACTTATTTCATTTCCTTGGGTATTCATAAATACATAAAAATTATTTATTTTATTCTATAATTAACATATATAAAACCTTCATTCCCTTTCCATGGGTTATAATTGACACAATGATCATGTTTTTGAGCAATTTTTAAAACGCCATGATTTTGATATGAAACTCATTTCTTTTATTCTCTTTGGGTTATTTATGAAATGTTTGATTATTATATGTGTGGATAATATTAATATAAATACATATTAAGGGTGTGCCTAGATATAAATCTAATTCATTGGGTAAAGAAATTAATCTCTAGAGATGATAAATTTTACGATACCTTGGTGAATAACCTTGGTAATTTTTATGACACCTTGGGGATGGATCTTGGTGATATGCTTATTAATGTCTAAATTAAATGTTTTAACCACATTTTAAAGTTATGATTCATGTCATTTTTATTATTATACTCCAATTTTTCCATTGCTCGTGTATTTATGTATTTCATCAAGTTCTTATTGATATCACAAGTAAATTGTTTCCCTTATTTACCCTTACTGGGTCTTCTGCTCACCCTTTCCTTTGATATATGTCCCTAGGTTATGATATGTAGTAATTGTACTTAGGATGAACCTATTATGAATCCTTACAAGTGGATTAAAATAATTACTTATGTTTTCATGTATTAGGTACCATATTTCCAAGACACTAAACTTTAAAGATTCTTTGTTTGTAAAATGTAATGAAAAGATAAGTAATAAAAAGGTGGAATGCCATATTTGGTGTTAAATGATAGTTTAGTTATTTGTGGAAATTAGGATATGAAAACTTTAATAAGAACTCTATATAAAAGTTTAAATATAAGAAAACTTCCTGTTATTTTGGTGAAATATTAAATAAGTGGTTTCCGAACAAATAAGTCCCTGTCTCGATACGAACAAGTTGATATGGCTCTGACATAGATGTACCTAGGGGTAAAACCCAAAAACACTGCTTTAAGCTATACTCGAATGGAAACTAGTTCACAACAATGGGTCTTACTTCACTCTTGGTTTGACACTCTCAGAGGATATATTTATTTAATCATAATATTTTTATGAATCATTATGAAGGATTTATAGAAAATGAAATTATTGTTAAAGAATAATATTTTTTTAAGATTGATTTTTATGACATGAAATTACTTTATAATTATAATATTGCTAATAGTAACAAATTTCTAACAATAGAAAATTATGAGGACATAATTTCTTTAATAGGGGAAGAATGTAACAACCCAATAAAGTGCACTTTTTATTTATGAATCTCTTTCCTCCAAATAGCTTTTTATTATGTTTTACAATAGAAGCACATGTAGTGAATTTTAATTTCATGAGAACATCATACATCATGCATAAATTTGGATTAGTAAAACTATGAAAAATAATGTGATATACACATTTAAGAATAGTGTTTCTTAATATAATATATGTTCAACTAAGAAAATTTTGATAAAAAGACTTTTCGGACCCAAATTTTACTTTTCAGAAATAATATAATTATTATAATAAATTAAGGTATTATGAATAATGATTATTTTCATAAAATAATGTTATTAAAACACCCCCTTTTAAATTTAATGATAAAATAATTTTATTTTTTTAAGTGTCAGAAATTTCACTATACAATTTAACTATGAATTTTCCATCTGTTGTTATTTTTAATAACTAAATATTTTTGTACATAAAAAGTTAAATTTCTAATACTTAGAGAATTTTATGGTAATATAAACTTCATTTTTAAATTTCAAATTTTAAAATTTATCTACACTGAATTTTTAGAAGTTTTCTAAGAAGTTTCAATTTTTTAGTATTTGATGAATAGTTTTTTTTGATAAATAGTAAAAAATTTATTATTAAATAATTTTTTCTCTGAAATTATTTATGAAAATTGGACATACATGGTTGTGATCACGGTGAAAATGTGGTTTAATAAGATCAAAATATTTTTTTTGGTGAACAGTAACTTTACCCATTGGAATAGTAATTTTATCCTTATGAATGGTAATTTGACCAATGGAATAGTAACATCACCTCGTGAAGTATGAATATATTTTATTCATCTTAAGTGGTAATGTGATATATTTATATCATAGTATAAGTAAATAATTTTTTTAGAAATTATTAGTTAAGTATTAGTATTTTATTTATTTAATTTAATTTAAAATTAAATTAATTTTTATAAAATGAAGTTCACTTTTGAATTCTAAATATCGAAAAATGATTAGGGTGAATTTTTGGGATTTTTTTGAAATGGTTTATTTTTTTGGTGAATAGTAAAAATACTGTTTTGAGTTTTCAGTAAGTTTAATGACACCATAGCAATGTAATAAAGAAGAAATCATGATGTAAAAATGATGGTCTACTCCTAAGGATTAAAGTATGATATGAGGTATCCCAAGTGTCCATTACCATGGAAAAATACCATGAGAAAGCTCATGGTTTTGCAAATACCACTAATAAGATGTCCTTTGAAATTAATAAAATATTCTCTCACTTTTGCAATAAATACCCACTTATTCCTTTGTTTATTTTCATTCTAAAATCATTCTATACAAAGTTATGATAATATTACCTCCCAATGAGTCCTTCCAAGGTTTCTTCAATCCCCCAAAATCCCGATCTTAGAGTTTTAGGAGTTACTCCTCAAGGTAAGGGAATTCTCAAACTTCTCTTTTCCTTTCAAATTATCTTTTATGTGGTATGTCTTTCAAATTTCCATAACATGTTTATAAGGACTAGGCCTTATTGCATACATAATCTTGAATTTATTCAATAAAACACTTCCTTTTACATTGAGGATATTTTTATGTTTAGAGCTTTAGAGAATTGGGACATAATACATTCATAACATTACACATTGTTACAGAGTGGATACCAACAGTTTCCATTTTTTAAAAAATTTAAAACATTAAAACTTAAAACATGATTCCTTGACAATTCTTCAACATTTAACATGGATTAGTTCTTTGTCTTACACATACATTAACCTTTGAAAATCATTTAAAACTTGGGATGAGAACAAAAACTAGTAAGGGATATAAAATAAAGGAAAGAACACATTAGTCCTTGAATACTTGTAACATATGAAATCATTTTCAAAAGACATACTTATCACCTGTATATATATACTTACTTTGTGAAACATGAGATTTACTTAATACCTAAGAACATAAGTAGAACCATAAAGGTATCTTGGGGTATTACTTACATAACCTTGTAACCCTGTCAGCTACCTTATAATTTGTAACCCTCATGGATACCTTACTATTTGTGTAACCATCGCAGTTACACTTGGAGTAACCATACAGCCGACCTCCAACTTACACATACCCAATGTATTATAGGAAAATATAGGTTTCACCCTTCATCATAAATAATGCCCAATAACCAAAACATAATCATACAACATGAATAATTCCATAAAAACATTGCTTTGGAATTTTGTAAAATCAGATTTTAAAAGAGGTTTTTAAAAAGGAAAGCCACTTATAAATTACATACAATTGAAGAGAGGATTAATAGAGTGGATTTAATATGTATATAAACTGTAAATACACATAATTCAAAATATTATAAACAAATTTAATCAAATAAACAATTTTAATACCATGTAACAATGAAGTAGAAGGTTAACCCAAAGAATGGAAATCGGGTTAAGAATTCCCTTATCTCAGGATTGTCTTACTTAAAACTTGTTTAAACTTCCTATATAATGGTTAAAAGAGTGTTATTAGTATTTTACAGAAACATTTTCATATTTATAACTTCTTATATGATCAGTTCATAACCTCATTTCACCCCTTAATTATTAGTATTTTGTTCCTTGCACTATTTTGGGTGAGTTCTTTACATGATTTCCATGACCGGTTCATGATGGATGTTCTTATTGATTGGAAGTGAAACTCAAAAATTGGAATGTAAATGTTTTTACATATATCCAGTACCATAATTTATACCATTTATCATTTTGATGTTTTATATGAGGATGATTCATAAGTTAAAAAATTAATGATGTTCGTTTAGATCATTTTAGTGGTTCTTTGTTAATAACAACCTCATTTTGTCTTATAAATTAAAACCACGAGTACAAAATAATTCTAGAACTACATATGCGACATAATACACATATTATAACCTGGTTCAACCATATAAATGGTTTCATGACCAGACTTGAAAGAGTTAATGAAAATTGAAATCACATCGTCCACGATGTCGATAATTCAACACATCCCGAACAATGTTTTTATTCCTTGAATAAGTGGGAGAGGAGAAGAATAATGATGATGAATTTTCCATGAACATGAGAACATCCAGAATATACATGATTTCTGGATCTTTCCTATCTCTTGGGTAAGATGTGATGAGGAAAGAATAAGAAAAGAAAGAAAGTCAAAATAAAAGAATAATTGAAAAATCCCTTACAAAAATTCGACAGCCTAACGACTATGCAACATGGTTTTATAAAATATTAAAAAGAGAATGGACAAGGGTCACCCATCCAGAAATGAATTATAATACAGAATAGATCAAGAATAATAAGAAAATAATAACATGGTATGTGAATTTGAAAGTTATACCACATAAAAGTGAACTTGAATAGAAAAAGAAAGAAATTGAGCATTTTCTTACCTTGTAGAGTAACTCCTAGAACTTGAAGGTTGGGACCTTGAGGGATTTAAGAAACCTTGGGAGGGATAATATAGAGGTAAGTAGGCCATAGATTCGTTGATGAGGAATTTGAAATGAAGTTAATAAAGGAATGGGTTGGTATTTATAGCAAAAGTGAGGGATTATCTTAATAATTTTCAAAGGACACCTCATTAGTGGTATTTGCAAAACCATGGGCTTGCCCATGGTATTTTCCCATGGTATAATCCACCTGGACACCCCATAACTTATTATAATGTACACAATTTGACCAGATTTATTGTCACAACCCGACCCAACGGGGCTCAAGCTGCGACTCCCCAAGTCCGCATCCAATAGGCCAAGGGCTGGCGTCTAGCACTGAGTTGGCTATCACACACATGAGAGGCATTAGACTAAGGTACCTGTACACACACCCCCACATACACCTCCATGAAAAAGTGTAGAGATATATAAAACTGGAAGAAAATGCATGCATACATCTATCCCAAACCAGAGTACATCAAAAGTACAAAAGAGTAAAACAGGTCCCACCAAATGAAAACTGCAAAAGCGTCCAACCTGCTCAGAAGAAGGGGGGTACACTGCCAAAAGCACCACCGAAAATCTCCTCAGCACAGCTCCGGTAAGACTCCACAGTCAGTCCCACTCACTCAGCTCCACCTACTCCGGGTCCTCTTAGGACTCTGTCGAAAGGCATGTGGTCTGCAGAAGACACAAACATGTGTGGACAAAGCCCGTGCAGGGGTGAGTATAACAATACTCAGTAGGAACCCCAAAAACCCAAAAAAAAAAGAGAGAAACTGAAAGGCAATAGTCAGCACATCCCAGCCAGAGGGAACCCAGACGAGAGAGAAACTTCATCTCATGACCATCCTTGGCTAAACACCACTAGTCAGCTCAATCTAGGTGAATGATCATACATACACCTTGAACATCTAGATATACTCAGCTCATACACCAAGCCACATGAGGTACCGACCTCATCACCAGCAACGGTTTACAGCCAGGAGAGCATACTCCACGATCATGGTCATCCCATATGACACTCGTCCGAGAGATACACTCCATCAAGTCCCACACAAACATCTCTGACGCTCACCTGAGAGGTCACGCTCGTCGGATGTCGTCACTGAGGAAAGTCACGCTGAAACAAAAAAAACACCAAACTCCACGGATAGGGGATCGCTCCTAGGGTCCGCTAGGGGATACTATAACCCACACCGGTACATGAAGATCTCACAGATATGGGATCACTCCTAGGGTCCACTGGGGGATACCGCAACCCGATCTGGCATTCGTAGATCTCACAGATAGGGGATCACTCCCAGGATCCGCTGGGGGATACCACAACTTGATCTGGTGCTCGACAGAAACACGTCACTTAGATAGAGGATCGTCGCTCGCGTAAAGGTGGTCACGACGATATAGGAACCATATTTGGTACATCTTGCGCGGTAGGGGATCGAACTGACGATGTTGCAACCCTAACAACACAACGCGCTGAGTAGGGGATCGTAAAACCAACGATACTGCAACCCTACTATAATCCTCATGCTGTGTAGGGGATCGTATACCCGATGATGCCACAACCCTACTGAGAATGGCCCACTACGTAGGGGATCATATTCCCGATGATGCCACAAACCCTACGGGGTTATCTTGCTAGATAGGGGATCGCCGCCCATGGATGGGCGGTCACAGTGATACCAAGAAACTGATCTAGGGAAATGATGCTAGAGGATCCCTCTCCGGGCCCACCAAAGGGATGCTATAACTCTAACAGATTAAACATCCCATCACGAGGATCACAAACCTATACGAAGGTTCTGATGCCGCGTGAACCCTCGTAGGAATGAACCAAGGAAGTACCCTCAACCACTATTGGTCCAAACGTCTCTAACCTGAGCGACCCACCACAACACCACACTGCGCACATCCAAGGCCGATACCGAGGCCACCATCGCGATCCATGTAAAAAAACACGCAGGATATGTCACGAACCAGGCTGGGTCATCATCCGACCCAGCGCCCGACCCGGTCCGCAACATGGCCCGAATGGCGTTCCCGATCCCCACGGGCTGGAAACTAGTGCCGGGCGTCAAAACAAACTAGTTGGGAACGGTTTGGCCCATGACCAAGATAAATAAACATAAACTGAACAAGCAGATAAATAAAGGAAAATAAACTGAACAACGTGGCAGTAGAAAAAGGAATAAACAAAGAAACCTGACATACCTCAGGTGACCCCGTGGATCACCACAGTACGACAACCACACTCGCTCCCAAAAGCGATCCAAGACTAAAAACTGCAACTGAAAAGTAAAGTAGGCGTGAGCACCGAAATGCTCAGTAGGAAAGCCAAAATATAACCACGTCCTATGCCTCCGCCTTTATTAAGAAATCCAACTATTCCAGTTTGAAAATAAGATATAATAAAATAATGGTTTCCCTTATTTTCAAATTCAAGTAATGAGTTTTCATTTTCAAATAAATCATTTCACTCTTACTACATTTTCAAAATAGGTTCCAAGAATGCATTAACATTTCAAAATGAAAAGAAACCAGTTTGGAATAAAATGTTCTTTTTACAAACAAGACACCAGGTATGAAACAACTGAAAAGAAAGTTACATCACAAGCAGCATGTCACAAATGAGCACTATGGGTAATCCCTATAGGTAGCTAGAACGAGTGGGAACCTAGAGACCTCGTACCTCGGTGAAACGTGGCTTAGAAGACCATGAACCTCAGAAAACGTGGATTAGAAGGCCAAGACCCTCAGAAAACGTGGCTTAGAAGACCATGACCCTCAGAGATTCATCTGTTTAGTTAGTGTTGTTGCGTCAATCCAGTTAGACAAACCGGGATGAACCCCTGCCGTTTCATCTAGCGTACTAGTCCTGGTCACCCACCTAGATACCCGGGTTTCCCATTGTGCTCTATTTCAAGTGGTGGTGAGTTTTTCTTTATCATGCAAACATATATGAACATAACATTTTCTTTATCAAAAACTCATTCAACCTCTCACCACCGTTCTACTTTCTTAAGCGCATTCCCCCTCTTTCACGTCACACAATGCATAAACTTCAACATTAGGCACATCATAACAATTTCAACATACAAATCATTTTCTAAAACCAAGGGGGTGTGCCTCAAGAGAGGTTTTTATTTTTCATAAAACATTCTTAAGGTTCCAAACAGGATTTATTACATAATGGGAATACTTTTTACAATTAACCAGCCAAAAAGGCCAAACACCTTTGGAAATACACATTACTAATTCAAAACCACTTAGGGAATCAATTTTTCAAGAAAAGGTCACTTAAGACCTATAGCATTTGAAATACACTTCAATTTTCAAAACAAATGCATAATAATTTCTAGCAACCATAACCTGATTTCATAGCATGTGTATATAGCGTAAATGTAAAACATATTTTTAAAACAAGCAAGAAATTATGAATCTCAAATTAAAGGCATAGTCATAGAGGACCTACCTCAAATATGTCGTTATTTGTCGACGACCACTCGAACCCACGTTTGACGCATACACGCACATGCATTTATACATATATATATCTATACCCCTAGCTGCATTGCACATATTCCCCGCTCTATGAGGGAATATGTACAAAGAGGGCATATATATATGTATACGCCTTACCCTGTGCATGTACATGTAGGATACCTCGAACCCGCGGCCCCAAACCATCGTAGCGAGGCCCAACACACTACACAAATAATTTAATAAAAACAATTTCAACACTTAAACCATCTATAAAACATTTCCAATTTTCCCAACAAGGATTTACCCTCCAAACATACTCAAATTCCTCCCTTTAACATCAAACACACATTAAAACATTTTCAAAACATGGTCACACCTCTTTTTTTTATAATTGAATAAACCATTTAAAAAGTTTATAAAACGATTTCAATAACACTCCAAATATTTTCACCAAAATGAATTCAAAACCATCGTTAAAAACCAACCGCACACCAACCATACCAAAACATGATTTTCACCTCATACATAACTTAATAAACCCATTGCGTGATTTAACAAAGCACTATTTAGTGATATAATATGGGTTTTCCTCAAAAACACATCATATCTCATATTAATATATCACTTTAAAATCAACCGTATAATAAATTGTCCTAAAAATATTTTTTTTCTCTTTTTTTTTCTCCACATAAACAATTTAAATAAATTAAAGAAACACTTACTAAAAAAATTTCAAGGTGTGTTTCAAAGTTTTACCACAAAACTACACTAAAATAATTTTGTTTGAAATTCAACGCACATGACTCCATATAAAAATACACTCTGCACCACCTGTACATATTAATAAGCTAACTGCGACATTTATTAAATCACTAACAACAGATTAAATGTTAGTTTTTAGCAAGAACACACTTATAACATATAAACATGCTACCAAACAATTAAACACATATCAAACTTCAATGAAAACTAAATTCACACCACATAAATTAACTGAATAATATGCTAAATTAATCAAACTTTAAATTTAATTCATAAAATAATAATTATATGTGAAACCACTTACCTCGGTGTAGGCCAGCTTCACCAATTTGGTGCACAAAGTCCACCGCACCTCAATCACACTCAAAAAAACTCAAATAAACCCTAAAATAAAATCATGAAACTATATATAATCAAAATAGAAATAAGGAAACACAAAACCCTAACCCGGAAAAACCAAACCCTAATGAATGTTGAATAAATTTTACCCAGATGAAGAGCGTGAGGTGGCGGGACGGCGTGCGAGGTCGCGGTCACCGGAGGAGGCCGACGATGGCAAGGCGGCGGGCCGTCACGTCAGAAGGGAGGGAGGCGGCTGGGGTCTGGTTGGTGCGAGGCGAGGCTAGAAGAGAGGAAGGACGTCAGCGGTGGCTCGGTGTGTCGGAGGAGGGTAGCGACAACGTGCGCGGGTAGAGGGGAGAGCTGGCGGTTAGGGTTAAGGGAGGAGGGATCCGACGCGATGGGGGGGGGGGGGGGAGGGGGTTGTGTGACCCAAAGGGGAGGAAGAAGGGGCTATGTGATGTGGAGAGGAAAGGGAGAAAGAGGAAGGGAAAAGAAAAGTGGGGGAAAAAAATAAAGAAATGAAAAATAAAATAAAATAAATTAGATTGAATTAAATTAAACTTTAACAAATAATAATAATAATAATAATAATAATGTTAACAATTTTATAAATATGTCAATAATTTAATATTATAAGCCTAATTAAAATATTAACTAAAATAATAATAATAAAATTATTAACTGAGAGCGGACACCGCGCATGGTCTCACGCGTGGGGTCACGCGCATGGTTGCGTGTCTCAAAAACAACACATTCGATAACAAACAATCCCTTAACAAAAATTAGGAACTGTGCAGGGAGCGCATACGCTCACACATTCGTATAAAAACGATATTTTCTTTTAATTTAAAACCGGTTCAAAACGCAGTTCAAAAACGAGACCCAAAATAATTAAAATAAAATAAAGCAGCGGGTCGGGGTGTGACAATTCTCCCCACCATAAAAACTTTCTGCCCCCAGAAAGTCACCCAGCCAAATGAGGAATCAAACTCGAGTTTGAAATTGAACGAGGCCAACAAAATCACGAACTTGGTATGGCTTTTCACTCCATCAGTCACACCTGACTAACTCTGAGGGAAACTGAGAAGAGAAGAACCATCAGGAAAAGAGGAGGGTTCTCCCCACCACAAGAACCTGACTAGCACAACCGACATTGAGACTCTTAGCATGAACTAACTCTGGAACTGCTAACTTGATCCACGAGGGAACCTCCACACAAAACAAACCTCGAAAAAGGCATGACAAGATTCATGGTGAGTCTCCCCACCATTTAAGAACTGACTAGCTTAAACCCACCAGTATAAACCGACATGAGAACTTCCAACCCAAACCAGAAACCACTGCGACATGAGAAAACCCACAGAAGAATTCTACCAAATAATGAACTTAACCATGACTCATCATTTTCACAAGAGATGAGCATCTATAAAACGAGTATATACTAAAACAAAACGAGTCACATTTGAGGAGGCACAACTACTGGAATTACAAGAAAACAAGATAACCATGCCTTTTTACAACCACAGTGGGGTATTCAAAGAGCAAAGACCACAATGAGAAAAAGAGACCTTTGCGCCTCTTACAGAAAAACAGAACCTTCAAAGACGAGGAAGCTTGAACCGAGAAATTAAAACCGTCCCTATTTTAGCACTGGAGACAAAAGTTAGACCAATGTGACCCACACCCAACGATTCCTGACTGTGTGAAAGGCTTCACTCCGAGACCTGTGGCTGGAGATCTGATGTCTTGAAGCATCTACTGCCCCACAGTCAGGAGCTAACATCTGTCAGTCGATACTCTTTATGACGTTACCGCTAGCAAAACCTCTCTAAGTTCCCCAAACAGCCACACCGACTGGAAGTCTTCAATGGATGACGATGAGGAGACTTAAAGTACCCAAACTGGCCACACAATAAGCGAACAAGAGAGTGGCCCGACTAATAGAAGATGGAATTGACTAGAAAACTTGTCTGAGATGGGTTCCTCCAGCTCGCTCTCACAGAATGGGGAACCATCCCAAACACCAAAGGGAATCGGTCCTTGAATAATAGACGAAGACCCCACACAAGAGAAACTTTAACTGATTCTGTGACATTATCTTTGGAGAAAATGGAACCAACTTCTTGAGATTCCCAACGTAGGCCTTCACTATTCGTTGGCATTGCTGGTCACTCACGAGCCTTGTCGCTTCCATCACCTTCGCTTCCACAAATATAAACCATCAAATGAGAGTGGTCCTAAACACCTTCCAAGACATTCCATCATGCAACGACGCTGGGATTATCTCCTCCACCAATCCCAAGTTGCACCTTCAAACGGACCTGAACCAACACAGACTCTCTTAGCTTTTGGAGTTCCCAATAACCTGAAAACACCAACGACTTTACCAATCTAGTTCGCTACCTTCAATAGATCATGATCGCCACAGAAGCTAGACAATGACTGAAAAGAATTCAATTCCACCGCCCCGCTAAGGGTCTAGGTAGAACCAACAACTAGAAGAGTCTCACTAGAAACTTCTGGGACTTTTCTGGGCAACATACTCAAAAACAAGAAGCACAAATTCGAATCAAAACTCATCATAAATCAAAATTCCACACCTCAATCACGAATGAAAGATCAAATTCAAATCACTATTCCAACCACAATTCAGTATGTCAAAACCAAGAACCCACGAAAAATAATACTTAACATGAAAAGAGAACGCTAAACAATTTCTCACTCACTTTTCAAAACATTTAAAATAAACTTTTTTGAAAGACATTTTTTTTCAGCAAACAAAACAACTTCAATATCCACCATTGGTATTCCATGAAGTCACACACATACATATCCATGTTCTAGCTCAAGCACTCATCCACTCACATCACCAATTTCTCCACTTTCCACATGCGCACCCCAATGTGTGTGATCACTCATATGAATACCAAGGGTCAATTCAAGACACTTCTCATTTTCAAAACAGATCATTAAACATAAAACACAAATTCCCAACCAATTTGAAAAAAATAACTTATCATCAAAGCAATAAATTTCCAATTTCCAAAAAATTTTCCAATTCACATTCCAAAAAGTGTTACTGAGATTCCAAAACAACTTCCAAAACACCTCCCATTTTCCCTTTTGAAACCACACATTCGTTAAAAGAAAACAATTTCCATTTCAAAACCACTTTTCCACTCTAACACCACATTCCCATTTGAAACCACCTTCACAAAAATCCATTTTCATTATTGAGATGTACTCACACCAACCAAAATGAAGGTTAAACATAACTCACATTAAAACATCCAAAAATAAGGGACTAGTGGTTATACCAACCCGGTAACATGGCTTAGCAGGACATGTTCCAAGCGAGCATCAACCACAAGAAGCATCTTGAACCATGCGCTTGGGATGTACATGGGTCGCTACTCCATGAAAGTCCGCTGCGTAACACTGGCTCACTTCCTTGGTCATTCCTCATCCACACATACCAATCCAAAGAAGAAAATTCAAATCCCGAACTACCCCTGACAACTTGAGTCTCGGGACGGGCAAGGGTTCATGACGTCCTTCCCGCACCTACCTCTCGAGTCCCGACACACCTAATCACTAAGATACTTGACACCCCAAATAACAAGGGCCTCCTCTGATACCATTTTGTCACGAACCAGGCCGGGTCGTCATCCGACCCAGCGCCCGACCCGGTCTGCGACATGGCCCGAAGGGCGTTCCCGATCCCCACAGGCTGGCAACTAGTGCCGGGCAACAAAACAAACCAGTTGGGAATGGTTTGTCCCATGACCAAGATAAATAAACATAAACTGAACAAGAAGATAAATAAAGGAAAATAAACCAAACAACGTGGTAGTAGAAAAAGGAATAAACAAAGAAACGTGACTTACCTCAGGTGACCTCGTGGATCACCACGGTACGACAACCACACTCGCTCCCAAAAGCGATCCAAGACTGAAACCTGCAACTGAAAAGTAAAGTAGGCGTGAGCACTGAGATGCTCAGTAGGAAATCCAAAATATAACCACGTCCTATGCCTCCGCCTTTATTAAGAAATCCAACTATGCTAGTTTGAAAATAAGATATAATAAAATAATGGTTTCCCTTCTTTTAAAATTCAAGTAATGAGTTTGAATTTTCAAATAAATCATTTCACTCTTACTACATTTTCAAAATAGGTTCCAAGCATGCATTAACATTTCAAAATGAAAAGAAACCAGTTTGGAATAAAATGTGATTTTTACAAACAAGACACCAGGTATGAAACAACTGAAAAGAAAGTTACATCACAAGCATCATGTCACAAATGATCACTATGGGTAATCCCTATAGGTAGCTAGAACGAGTGGGAACCTAAAGACCTCGTACCTCGGTGAAACGTGGCTTAGAAGACCACAACCCTCAGAAAACGTGGCTTAGAAGGCCACAACCCTCAGAAAACGTGGCTTAGAAGACCACGACCCTCATAGATTCATCTGTTTAGTTAGTGTTGTTGCATCAATCCTGCTAGACAAACCGGGATGAACCCCTGCCGTGTCATCTAGCGTACTAGTCCTGGTCACCCACCTAGATACCCGGGTTTCCCATTGTGCTCTATTTCAAGTGGTGGTGAGTTTTTCTTTATCATGCAAACATATATGAACATAACATTTTCTTTATCAAAAACTCATTCAACCTCTCACCACCGTTCTCCTTCCTTAAGCGCATTCCCCCTATTTCACGTCACACAATGCATCAACTTCAACGTTAGGCACATCATAACACTTTCAACATACAAATCATTTTCTAAAACCAAGGTGGCGTGCCTCAAGAGAGGTTTTTATTTTTCATAAAACATTCTTAAGGTTCCAAACGGGCTTTATTACATAATGAGAATAATTTTTACAATTAACCGGCCAAAAAGGCCAAACACCTTTGGAAATACACATTACCAATTCAAAACCACTTAGGGAATCAATTTTTCAAGAAAAGGTCACTTAAGACCGATAGCATTTGAAATGCACTTCAATTTTCAAAACAAATGCATAATCATTTCTAGCAACTGTAACCTGATTTCATAGCATGTGTATATAGCGTAAATGTAAAACATATTTTTAAAACAAGCAAGCAATTACGAATCTCAAATTAAAGGCATAGTCATAGAGGACCTACCTCAAACATGTCGTTATTTTTCGACGACCACTCGAACCCACGTTTGACGCATACATGCACATGCATTTATACATATATATATATATATCTATACCCCTAGCTGCATTGCACATATTCCCCATGCCATGAGGGAACATGTACAAAGAGGGCATATATATATATATGCCTTACCCTGTGCATGTACATGTAGGATACCTCGAACCCACGGCCCCAAACCATCGTAGCGAGGCCCAACGCACTACACAAATAATTTAATAAAAACAATTTCAACACTTAAACCATCTATAAAACATTTCCAAGTTTCCCAACAAGGCTTTACCCTCCAAACATACTCAAATTCCTCCCTTTAACATCAAACACACATTAAAACATTTTCAAAACATGGTCACACCTCTTTTTTTTATAATTGAATAAACCATTTAAAAAGTTTATAAAACGATTTCAATAACACTCCAAATATTTTCACCAAAATGCATTCAAAACCATCGTTAAAAACCAGCTGCACACCAACCATACCAAAACATGATTTGCACCACATAAATAACTTAATAAACCCATTGCGTGATTTAAGAAAGCACTATTTAGTGATATAATACGGGTTTTCCTAAAAAACACATCATATCTCATATTAAGATATCACTTTAAAATCAACCGTATTATAAATTTTCCTAAAACTATTTTTTTCTCTTTTTTTTCTCCACATAAACAATTTAAATAAATTAAAGAAACACTTACTAAAACATTTTCAAGGTGTGTTTCAAAGTTTTACCACAAAACTACACTAAAATAATTTTGTTTTAAATCCAACGCACACGACTCCATATAAAAATACACTCTGCACCACCTGCACATATTAATAAGCTAACTGCGAAATTTATTAAATCACTAACAGCAGATTAAATGTTAGTTTATAGCAAGAACACACTTATAACATATAAACATGCTACCAAACAATTAAACACATATCAAAATTCAATGAAAACTAAATTCTCACCACATAAATTAACTGAATAATATGCTAAATTAATCAAAATTTAAATTTAATTCATCAAATAATAATTATATGTGAAACCACAAACCTCGGTGTAGGCCAGCTTCACCAATTTGGTGCGCAAAGTCCACCGCACCTCAATCACACTCAAAACAACTCAAATAAACCCTAAAATAAAATCATGAAACTATTTATAATCAAAATTGAAACAAGGAAACACAGAACCCTAACCCGGAAAAACCAAACCCTAATGAATGTTGAAGAAATTTTACCCAGACGAAGAGCGTGAGGTAGCGGGATGGCGTGCGGGGTCGCGGTCACCGGAGGAGGCCGACGATGGCAAGGCGAAGGACCGTCGCGTCAGAAGGGAGGGAGGCAGCTGGGGTCTGGTTGGTGCGAGGCAAGGCCGGAAGGGAGGAGGGACGTCGGCGGCGGCTCGGTGTGTTGGAGGAGGGCAGCGACAACGTGCGCGGGTAGAGGGGAGAGCTGGCGGTTAGGGTTAAGGGAGGAGGGATCCGACGCAATGGGGGGGTAGGGGGTTGCGCGACCCAAAGGGGAGGAATAAGGGGCTGCGTGATGTGGGGAGGAAAGGGAGAAAGAGGGAGGGAAAAGAAAAGTGGGGGAAAAAATAAAGAAATGAAAAATAAAATAAAATAAATTAGATTGAATTAAATTAAACTTTAACAAATAATAATAATAATAATAATAATGTTAGAAATTTTATAAATATGTCAATAATTTAATATTCTAAGCCTAATTAAAATATTAACTAAAATAATAATAATAAAATTATTAACTGAGAGCGGACACCGCGCACAGTCTCACGCGCGGGGTCGCGTGCATGGTTGCGTGTCTCAAAAACAACACATTCGACAACAAACGATCCCTTAACAAAAATTAGGAACTGTGTAGGGTGCGCATATGCTCGCACGTTCGTATAAAAATGAGATTTTCTTTTAATTTAAAACCGGTTCAAAATGCAGTTCAAAAATGAGACCCAAAATAATTAAAATAAAATAAAGCATTGGGTCGGGGTGTGACAGGATAGGCTATTTACTTGCCCAAAACGGACATCCGGTGAAAAAGGCACTATTCACCATAGCTATCCTATGCAGGGCCCTCACAACGATCCTGAAACTCATCAAGCGGATCATACCACTGTGATACCCTCATAAAAACACACGAGATCCACTACTTGTTCATCCCAAACAGACCCCTGGTGAAAAAGGTACTATTCACCAAATCCAGCTCGGGTGGGGCCCACGCCTCAATCCCTAAACCCATCAAATGGATCGCACCATTGCGATCCTCTCGGAAAAACACATAGGATCGACTATTCATCCTCCAAAATCGGACTTCTGGTGAGAAAGTTGTGTTTCTCCGAAAACGCCAAAACCCGTCCTTGTGGGTCCTGCACCCCAAACTCATCCCCAACACCCGAAAACCAATAAGAAAAGTCCGTCATACCATCAGGGCCTCAACGACACTGACGGTACATTCGGACGCTCCAGGTAGAAGATACAACGGCCCGAAGTCGAATAATAATAAAATATTATTATTTTCTTCAACGTTTCAAACTCCCAGGTCACGATCCCAAAACTCAAAACTCCCGAACTCACACCGAAAGGTTCGCCTCATCGCCAGGGTCACGTCGCCGTAGATGACATGTGAATCCGATCCCTGGATTTCAAGAAACATGGGTTTTAAAATCCTCATGTATTAAAAAGGGATCGGACCGGCTTGGGCCGGCCCCCGCCGCCGCCGGCCCGCCCTGGCCGGCGGCCCTCCGCCGTGATGCGGCCCACGCCGGCCACAGGATCATGGCCTCCGTCACGCTGGGCGGCGCTCCACCGCGCCTCAGGCGGCCGCCACCGCACTTCTGCGCCGGCCCGCCGTGGCCGGTCACCCCCCGCCGGTGCCGGTGCCGCGCCAGCGAGGCTTCCGCGGACCGCCGGGACCACCCCGGTGGTCTGTTTTTTGATTCGAAGGTACCTGCGTGACCCTCGGGACTCAATCTTCCCAGCTACGACAACAAAATGAAGCAATTCGAAGCATAAATGAGATCGGGGAATTAAAACTCAAACCGCCTACGTCGCGGGCGAAACGCCGAAGCTTCGGGTGCAGAACGACGCCCTGAAGCTTGATCTGCCGATGATCTGCTCAGAAAACGAACAATTTCGGCTCGATCCGACGAAGAAACGGATAAGGGAGGGGGTGGGTTCATCACATCCTGCGCGTACGTGGGGGAGAAGGGTGGGGGAGAAGAGATGGTTTTTTTATTTATATTTTTTAAAAACAAACAACACACACACGACCCCACCTCAGACCAAACCCCCCGGCGCGTAGGAAAAGAGGTCACCCCTAGTGTAAACGCACCATTCTAAACGCAATGGGGGACTTGTATTTTCGATCCGAGACTCCATTCAGAAGTTATTCGAGCTGACGCTCATAAATAAATTTTTTCATTTATTTACGAAAACAACCCTGGTGGCTTTTCTCACAGCAGGCCCACGTCCGTGAAGTTCACACCCCGCCTAGGGTAAACGGCACATTTCGGACACAACCGTGCCCTCATATTCGTGTTCCGAGCTACCTTTTAGAAGATATCACACCCCCTCTACCTGCATTGTATAAAAATACTTAATATTTTTATAAAATTAATTCCGGGCACACCGGGCCCCTGAATCGCACGCCGTCTTCGCGCCTAACTCTAGAATTAGTCATAGAAATATTAAAAATTATGACAGGGCCAAAACCCAAGTTGCTATATTTATTACATCATTATTACATCATTAATTATGTCATTAACACACCGAAACTCAAAACTGTATTTTTTACTATTCATCGAAAAATAAACTATTTCAGAAAAATCCCAAAATTCACCATAACCGTTTATTGATGTTTAGAATTAAAAAATGAAGTCCATATTTTAAAAATAATTTTATAAATAATTTTAATTTATTTTTTAAATAAAATCATACTTAATTCAAGAAATAAATATTTAAAAACTATAACTATTTTTATATCACAATGAAAAATTAATCAAGATGTCATTATCTTAAAGCATTAATAAAATAAAATAATAATACAATTTACTATTTATTAGGGTCATAAACTATTAATATTACTATTCATAAGGGTATGTTACTATTCAACAAAAAACAAGTAGGTTTTAATAGAATATAAATAACATTCTGAACACAATTGTAGATGATCATTTTTTGAAATTCAAAACATAGAAGCAGTAAAATTGTGTTTAAAGGATACTTATAAATATCTACTTTAAACAAAATTTCAAGCATTTATTTTTAGAAAACCATGTGGTGTTACAATGTTATTATTTCCATTTTATTCTGTCCCACTACTATATTATGTGTCTTTTATGAATGGGTGACTCTTTTCCCCTCTCTTTTTAATATTTTCTAAAACCATGTTGCATGGTCGTTATACAACATAATTTTCCTCTCAAAATATCTCTCTTTTTGTCAAGAAATTCTTTTATTTTATTTATGTGAATACCCAAACCTATTCAATTTATAGGGGTATTCATCAATAAATAAAAATTATTTATTTGATTCTAGAATTGACATATATAAAACCCTCTTTCCCTTTCCATGGGTTATAAATGACATAATGATCATGTTTCTGAGCATTTTTTAAAATGCCATGATTTTGATATGAAACTCATTTGTTTAATTCTATTTGGGTTATTTATAAAATGTTTTATTATGATCTATGTGGCTCACATGAATATAAATACATATGATGGGTGTGCCCTAATAGAGTTTCAATGCATTGTGTAAAGAAATTAATCTCTAATGATGACAAGTTTTACGATACCTTGGTGAATAACCGTGGTAATTTTTATGACACCTTGGGGATGGACCTTAATGATATGCTTATGAATGTCTAAATTAAATGTTGTATCCACATTTTCAAGTTATGATTCATGTTATTTTTACTATGATATGTCATATAATTTGTAATTCTAACTCAAACCAACATAATGAATTAAACCCTTATAAAATAAATTTGAAAATAAATCCCTTACAAAATCTTAAAATTAAAACTTGAAAATAACTAAAGGCCGAATTATAAAATAAATTATATAATCTGATTATATACATAAAGCACATATCATTTTAAATAAATGATCTCATACAAAAGATCAAGATTTCCTTAAAACTTTAGCATTATATTCCCTTACACCAAACCAGATTTAATAATAATTTTGATAAATTAAATATAAACTTGAAAGATTTAATTGAAGAAATCCCTTACAAAAATCATGGCACACGCCCCCTTAAAATTTCTTCTTCCTATTTCAATTGAAATAGCCCTCATAAAAACTCCCATAAGTAGAAAATAGAAAATAATGAAACTACTCTCAACAAAAAAGTGTGAAACTACTCTCGACGACTCCCCCTTTCCATCCCTCTCCAACAAGCACTGATTATATAGCTATTTCAAAATAATTCTGATAAACTAAAAATTATTTATCATACTTATCATACCCCAAATACATTCATAGAATAAACTGTTTAGAAATTGACAAACCAGACTAAATTCAAAGAATGAAAAGTAGTTCAATTAATAAAACTTGTCTTTTGTTATGCGCTAGAAAAAAATACCAAAATGAATGCAACTGATAACAACTTGATTGTATTAGAGAGGAAGTTTTAAACAGACTGATAATAGGACCACTGATTTGATTCAAATTCTCAAAATATCTTCAAGATGAATCAGACCATAGCCACACACATATCAATCCAAAACAAAGTTGTTGAAAAAAAATGAGTATCAACATCCAATATTAAGCACCAGAGAAACCGACAAATAAAAACTGAGTCATATCCAGTAACAAGATAAATCGAATCTAGAATGAGATTTGGTTGCACACAAAATTAATAAAGAAAACCTACTTGCTATATGGGATAGATTTCCAAATCCACGGGTCATTTTCTCCAAAATCTTGTTCGGATCCTCTACGCATCTCAGATCTGAACTCGGAACTATCTACTATGCGCTCACCCTGAATGATTCAAACCCTCAGCTGGACTCCATCTCAGCGCTCGCCTTCCTCCCATGCTAGTACTGGTCTCATCCTGCAACTCCACCTCGCCTCTCAAAGATAAACGAACCAGCCCTGAACTCTATTACCGAAGACGAAGATGATCTCGACCTCACTCGACTTGATCCACTCCTCGTTGTCGAAAGCCAAAGTCTCCCAAGACCTGAATCGAAGAAACCCTCGTGGTACGTCTTGATTTCAGGAACCTTTAAAACCTGAAAAAAAACCTTCGTTTTTTTAATTTGATTTATCATCATTTTTTTAAACTAATCATTTATTATTATTATTATCATCTTATATATATAAATTAATTTATAATTCTATTATATAATATTTTAAACTTAAAATTTTAAATTTAAACTATTTTCTATGAATTATAAGTTTGTTTTTTAAGGAATTATATATATATATAGATTATAATAAACTCACATATATATATTTTTATAGTTATCTTAATATCATTTACATTAATGAAGTTACCTTGTAATTAATCTTATACAATAATTAATTTTACATGTTTTAAACATAACTTTATCAATAGGTATAAAATATTAATAAAAATTATAAATGTTTTATAAAACTAACTGTTAAAGTTACTTATAAAATGTGACATGTATAAATTTGAGTACTTTTAATTCTTATTCATATTATTTTAAGTGTTGAATTTTAATTCCTTTAATGTATTTATTAAAACAAATTTTTTATAAACAAAATATTATTTCAAGTTAATAATTTAATAATTAATGACACTTAACATATCTTAGTTGTTAACTTGTTGTGTATCTTAATTAACTAATAAAAATTTATTTAATAGTCACTGCAACTTTTCATTAATGTTTAATCGGACCATAACATAACCTGGGATGAACCCTAACCACAGATATCCATCATCAATACTAGGATCCGACTTCATCAGACTCCACCTCGACCGCAGTCGACACTGCTCAGAGCGCCTCCTCCTAGCTCAACGGCTCGACTCCGACCCTTCCCTTAGCATCAGCCTATGTGACTCCCGTGACTCCTCTTAGTGGAGTGGCACATCATGACTCCAACAACTACTCACGGCCCGCTGAAACCCTAATGGCACACCCCCAGCACTGCGATTTCGAACCCACGAAACCCTATGTCCCTAGTGTGATCAGACTTCCCCGCACCCTTAACCACATTTCCTTTTCTCTTTTTTTATTTCATTATTATATATGTAATTTTTATTTAATAAACTTTATAAAAGTTATCATAATATTATAAGTTTAATTTCTACATTAAATGTTATAAAATAATTTTATAACCTAATAATATTTTATTCTATGATGGTATAAGTTTAATTTCTATACATCTTGGAAGCACTAAAATTTATAGGGACCTTCATGATCATTATTGGTGGGATAACATGAAAAGAGAGATTGTTGACTGCACTACAAGATTCTTTGTGTGTCAAGAAGTAAAGGCGAAGCAACAACTTTCTAAATGGGTATTGAAACCTCTACTCATACCAACATGGAAGTGGAATAATATCACTATGGATTTTGTCACTGGTCTCCCAAAAACATCCAAAGGAAGCAATATGATATGTGTCTTATATTATATTGTACATAATAAAATCATATCTATTTAATAATGAAGTGAATATAAAAGGAAATGTGACCATCTAGATTAGACTGTTATATGATCGTTGGTCAATTACGACCAATGGTCAATATGACCATTGAAAACTATACTCTTGTTAATAATTTTAACATTATAATTAGTTCTTATAAATAGAAATGACAAAGGATGATTAATGCAGAAAGGAGAAGCGATGACCTCAACCAGTAGAGTCATGTCGTATGAAGATCATTTGTCAGAACTTGGTGGGGAGGTATCATCACTCGGGTTTTCCTTGACCAAGCTCAAGTCAATCTTCAATAAGTAAAACTTGGACGAAATTTCCTACAGGAGAAGTTCAAGTTATTGGAAATTACCAATAAAAAAATTGGTGGATTTATCAGATTAAGAATGAAGAATCCAGTTTTGTTCCACGATATAAGGAAAGATTAGTAGTTAAAAGCTTCCTTCAAAAGAAATGTATTGATTTTGATGATATTTTATCACCTGTTATAAAAATTTCTGCCATTCAGGTTCTTGGTTTGGATACTAGTTTGGATCTGCAGATTGAACAGATGAATGTGAAGATAGATTTCCTCCATGGAGATTTAAGAGGAGGAGATTTATATAGAGAATCCATAGGTTTTTATTGAAACAAGTAAAAAAAATCATGTCTTCAGGTTGAAGAAGAGTTTGTATGGTTTGAAGCAAGATCTGAGGTAGTGGTATAAGAAATTTGAATCTATCATTTATCATCAGGGTTTTAGGAAGACATATTATGATCATTGTGTTTTTATTCAAAGATTTAATGATGATGATTTTATTATACCTTTGGTTTATGTTGATGATATACTCATTGTTGGCCATGATACTTCTAGAATTGATAGATTGAAGAAGGATCTTTGTTATTCTTTTGCGATGAAAGACTTGCGGCCAGCATAAAAGATTCGTGGCATGACAATCTTTCATAACAGGAAGGCCAAGAAATTGTGGTTATCTCAAGAGAGATACATTGAGATGGTTCTTCAGAGATTTTCTATGGATAGAGCTAAAGTGGTTAGTACTTATCTTGCCTAACATTTTAAGCTCAATACCAATCAGTCACCTTTTACTGATAAAGAGAAATATGAGATAAAACACATACCTTATTCATCTGTCATTGGCTATTTGATGTATGCAATGGTATGTACTAGACCTGATATAGCTCATGCAGTTGGTGTGGTCAGTCGTTTTCTGTCAAATCCAGGCAGTGAGTATTGGAGAGCAGTGAAGTACATTTTTCGTTATCTTTGTGGTACTTTTGATCTGAGATTGTGTTTTGTCAAAGGGGGGCCAATGCTTTTTGGCTTTACAGATTCAAATATGGCATGAGATATCAATTCTAGGGAGTCTACTTTAGGCTATTTGATCACTTTTGCAGGGGGAGCTATATCTTGGCAGTCTGGATTGCAGAGATGTGTTGCTTTACCTACCATAGAGTCAAAGTTTATTGCAGCTACTAAGGCGTACAAATAATTGTTATGGATGAAAACTTTTATTCGAGAGATTAGTTTAAATCAAGACATGTATGTTTTATTTTATGATAGTCAGAGTGTTATTTTTTTGGAAATAATTTCACTTTTCATGGAAGGTTAAAACATATCGATGTTCGATATCATTGGATCTGCAATGACCTTGATTCGAGATAGTTAGAGCTTGAGAAGATCCACACTGATGACAACGGGTCAGACATGTTGACCAAGAGTTTTCCCAGAGGAAAATTTGAGACTTGCTAACTGATTGCAGGGTTGGTAGTGATCCCCACTTGAGTCGGAGGGGGGGGGGGTTGTTGGGCGCCTTCCCTAATTGGCGCACCGTGAAATGCCTCCTCAATTGGAGCACCACACAGTTTCTCTATTAATGGGGTGTTTTTAATGCGGGTCAAGACTGCGTGAATTAATTCATACAGTGACACGTTGACGTAGGTAATTTGATGGATCTTCTGGGACTAGAAATGATGTTATGTTGAATGTCTAAACGATGCGTCTATTTGATATATTGATTTGTTTAATTTTATCAAGCAATTAAAATTGTAGTTAAGTTCTAATTTGAAAACATACATAGAAATATGGATTCTAAAACAACATTTAATCTGTTCAATAATTATATATATATTTATATATATAATGTGAAACACTGAAATAAATCAACATTGACGCCTTTTGGTATCACAACTCAACCTCACGCTCACTTTGTGTTTGACGTGTACATCGCTCCGGTGTACTAGCTATATGAGCATGTTCCTCCTCATGCAGTGTGTTGACCTCAATAGAGGACACATACGTCTGTGGTGTTGATGTCGTTGTGCACTGCTCTGCTGATGCTAGCAGCTCAATATGTCGTGTTAAGGGTGCCTCCCTATATTACTGAGTAGAGGACCAGAAAACATCATATGTAGAGTCATGTTTCCAAGATTTTGGAGGCGTGATAGGATCCCCCAAAGATAATGAAAATTGTATAAGATATCAAATAAGTTGTCGTAGGAGGGAGTGTCGTATGAGGTCTGTAGAAGCTATGATATTAGCTAGGCCCCACGTCATCAGAGGTCCAAATATGTCGATCGCAGAATCCTCTGTCTAATGCACATGATTTTCTATCTACTGTAAAAGATCCTCTATTAGTTGTTCATGATCTTATCTTTGTGGTTCATGAGCCTATCTTGGTCATCACTCTCCATGTCATCATCTCTGCCCTCACCTCTGTCATCGTCTTTATCATTTGGTCAGTGGTGGCGGTGCATCATCCTCAATGAGCACAACAAGCACATCATCATGTTTAGGTGACTCGGTCGAAGCATGTGTATTGAGATATAATTGTGTCTTCTCATCATAAACACTCTCACGTTCAAAACATAAAAGATCTATAAGATCTATCCGAACAAGATAAACTGCATCCCGCCTGATAAATTCCTCATCCTGAGAATCAGTGATATGTATAATTAACTATGGTTTGTCTAACCACAAATCAAATAACATTCAAATTAAAATAAAACATTCCATAAAAAGATATAATAAAAGTTATAAACATACCAATTGTTGAACACCAATCTTACGACATGTAAAATACATGATAGTGTATCGTTGGTATCAACATGCATAATCCCATTGATCAGCTAACTAGAGGCGTGTTGCGGGATATCCATGTTGAATTATATTATATTGGCCACGTGTGTCCCAACACTCAATGCAACGTGAATGACAGTGTGACCAATCCATCGCCCGCCTACCTATAAGCATAATAACATGAAATGCATCAACCTGTCATGGTGAAATGGGGATATGTTGTATATAACCAAACAATTGAATAAATTGGTATGGCTGGTACCACTCAATGATGCAGAAGTGGATAAGTGACACCACTGCTCCACAATATCCGATCATAACTGTGTAGTATGATGGAAGCGAAGCATAGAAAAATCCAGCATACGGTGTTAATAAAACCTGAAATTCCAACTCATAAAAGAATTTAAAAATCACCGCAACAATGTTACTAAGTCATCATTTCAATATATCATAAAATTAATAACAAAATTAATTTTTCTATAAACAAATTTAATTTTTAACTTACATCAATGAGTTGTATAACATAAAAAATCTGTTGAAATCTATGCACACTATGCCTTGGGGTATGTACATAATGTTATGTCTGACTTTATCTGGTTAAAAAAGTAATATACGGTATGTTTATAAATGATATTAATAAATTTACAAAACAAATAAAACTAATGATGTAAATATACCAACGTCCTCGAGGAATGGGTGTTGTTCTCTTCTCTTATGAATGAATAGTAAGGATAGTGTTCTTTAGGCTGGCTGAAGAAAAACCTAGATTAGGTGAGTGCTTGTTACCTATACATATGCTTGTAGTTTTTTTGTTTCTTATTCGCACCCCACCCAAGTTGAGCACTTAGTTCCAAACACCCCCATTTCATGGGGGAGGGTGTTTTTCCCAACACTTCTATTAGTGGCTGGTTATTAGCTCATTTATGCTCCCTTTCCCGGATAGCCCAAGTATCTTTGGGCAGGCTGTGATGGCTTGAGGTCCATTATTAGCCCTAGAATCTTTGGGCGGGGTGGTTACGGTGGTTGGACCAGGTGTTTACGGGCAGGTGGTTTCCCAAGTATCTTCAGGATGAGTCCTAGGTGTCTTCAGGCGTAGTAGTAGTTCTTCTAGCCCAGGTGTCTTCGGTCGTGGCAGTGGTTGTTCTGGCCTAGGTGTTTGCAGGTGTGGTTGTGTGTGGTGGTTGTGGCCCAGGTGTCTGCGAGTGGGATAGTGGTTATGGCCCAGGTGTCTGCGGGCGGGGTTTGGTAGTGGGACCGTGGTGAGGTTGTGGCCCAGGTGTGTGCGGGCGGGGTATGGTAGTGGGACTGCGATGAGAATGACATGATTGGTCCGATGCGTAGGATGTCTTCAATAACCAGTGGGAAAGTGGCGCAGGGTACCCAAACATCGATGTGTTATTACTATACATTACTTGACTTGAGTTATTTGGGGAGCGTGCCTTGGTGAGGCTTGGGTGATTAGTTCCCTTGCTAGGTGCTTGGTTATCTCTTTTCTCACAGGGCATTAGTATGCCTCCCCACTTGTGCATGAGAGTCTTTGGTTTTTCCCTACTGAGTATACTTGTATGCTCACCCTATGTATATAAAACTATTTTCAGGTTTCCAGGAGGAATTTGGGGATCGTGTTGGGCCATACTAGCTCAGACCTTGTGGTAGATCATTGTAGTTGCTGTTGTTCTTTCTTTTGGCACTTTTCCTTGTAGTCTCCTTATACATTGTGGATTTTACTTTTGTAACATGCATTGGGAATGGTTATTGTCTTTACTTTTACTTTCAGTTTTGGTGTTGTGGGATTCACTATCTTATCTCCCTATCCTATTAAAATAAAAAGGGTAATTCCTTCCATTTAGTGTGTGATTTCATTCCCTTGGTGCTGGTCGCCTCTCCGGGACCTATTGAAGGCGGGTTTCGGGGGTCATTATCTCTCCTTCAACTTAAAGAAGGAAGGGTCTGGCAATCTGCTGACCCTTCCCTCCTTTTGGTGAAGGTGGGTCGTGACATCACAAAACCCATATAATATATTCATATAAACGTAAACAAAAAATATGTTTTAATTATTAATTAAATAAATAGAGATCAAATAAAAAAATTTCTTTATCTAAATTTCTCATAGGAAGGATAAAAAAATCAATTTTAAGGATTTGAAAAATAGGTTTGGTTATTAAAATTACTTTCTAGAATGGTAAACAAATTCAAATATTCAAGGATTATTAAAATAATAATATAATCTTGTGTTTATCCAAAATTTATCCCCCATTTTATGATATAAAAAAAATTATAAAAATAGAATAAAAAACATTCAATATAGCACAAAACTGTAAGTGACTGTTTATGTTTGTCCATAGATAAATGTATCTTGAAATTGAATAGGCTCTGAAAAATAAAACTATAAAAAACAGTAAATTGAAAAAAAGATAATAGATGACAAAAAAGTTTTTTTATTAGTTTTTTCAAAATAAAAAAATTATTCTCGCACAAGAATTTTGGGTAGGCTAAGGTGCAGGTTGGGAAGAGGGATCAATGATAGGTTTATCATTAGAAGAGTTTGTGGTTAGGAAATCGTGAATAATCCGATGCACTACCTTCATATCCTCCATCAACAACATATAATTTTGATTCATTGTCCTGAACCATTACTTCATCAACATTTTGGACTCCTGACTAAACATATTTTCTCATCATTTCACCCAACTCATCGACCAAAATCTTAACACTAGGTTCAACAGAAGTTAACCTCTTAACTAAGACTTTTTGATTTTCCAAGAGAGCCTATAGCGGAATACCATCACACTATAATCTTTGAATCATATCATCTATGATTGTAAAAATAGATATATGAGACTCCAACCTTATTATCAGATTTAGAGATATTATTATAGTCGAGGTAGAAGTTGTTCCTTGGCTTGAAATGACTATAACTGATTCAAAATGAATTCCCAAATACTTTTCAAATCTCCAATATTACATTTTGAAACTCATTCTCCTCTTATTTGTACAATATAATCGATCATATCCCTCCTAAAAGCACCAAAACCTATTCTTGAGAATGAACTTTCTTTCAAACATTATAACTCAGTCTGGAGAGATTCAAACTTTTTTCAAGGACTAGAATAACTTCTTAATACTTTAACTACCTATTGATAACTCTAAAGTTATATGTTTAATATCATAACTTCATCTTTGACTTCATTAAATTTAGAAATCATTCCCATAGTAAATGAGTGGGTCATTTACTCATAAAAATCATCAAAAGAATATGATGATTCTGTTTCAAGTCTTTTGGAGGGTTCACTAACTTCAAACAACTGAAGTGACTGCACTTATATCTCTTCACTGGATGGAGATGATAATTCTCCAAGAAATTTAGTATTTTCATGATCCCCCTCTCCAGTTATCCTTTCAAAGGATTCATTAATAATAGAAATGTATGATCTCTAACCAACTTAGATGTTTTAGTTATAGGAGTTCTCACTTGCTCCTCAAAATTATCTTTCTCAATATCATGCTCCTCAACATGGGTAACATACTCATCTTGCTCAGAAAAAATGTCCTCAATTATTATTTCAACTGAAACTACTACACCGACTTCAACTCTTCTTTATTCACAAACCATAATAACTTCCTCTTATACTCTTTCTTCACCAAAAAAGGGTTGATCTACCTCTCCAACCACAGGATATATAACCTATTAAATAGGTTCTTCCCTTATTCTTGGCTTGAGAATAATCACGTCGCCACTATCTTCACTAGATGTCTCTTTATAGAATTTGGGGAATTAATGAACTCCCCCTACTAGAAATGAAAAACGGCCCCCCGACCCATGGGCTTTACGAATATGGGGAAGATACAGGGTGGGGTAGGCCAATTTTTTAACTGTTTAGACTGTGATCCTATGCGAGCTAAGCCCACATGGGTGTGGGCTTAGGTGGGTAAGCCCGCGCAGAAGCGGGATAGCCCGTGAGCCCATTTTTAAGTAAATTATTTTACAAGATAATATTTTTTATATATTAATTAACTTAAATAAAATTTATTGGTTTCTTTTAAATAACACCAAGGCTCATTAATTCAATGTGATTTTTTAAGATCCACCGTCAATATGGGACCGTAGTCATTTATCTAGTGTGCCTATCTTGAATCAGGTGGATCCATGTGTTTCAAATTCTTTTTAAAAAAAATATACAATTTATTCTAATATATTAATTGCATGGGAAGGGAAGCTGGCTTGGGAATACAAAACACATGATGGGTCCCCTCCTCGTATCTCAAGAAACCCACTCACATTATCATGAATTTTAATTTAATTATTCTTTTATTATTATTACAATGTGGAGCACCCCACCACTATGATAATCAAATTTGAACCACTTGCTTTTCCTCAAACAGTGGAAAGAAACCCGGTGAATGCTAAATCCGAAGAAAAAGGATGGATTCATCAATTTATCTACAGATTCGCTGAGTCCCAACATCGTATTCCCTTCCCCATGTCAACTCTTCATATGATGTGAGGCTTCCACACTTCACCGTTTCATTTTCTTGCATCATTTTTTTTATTTTTTGATATTTTTCTTACATTTTTATCACATATGAACTGTTAGTTTTATTTTTTCTTCTTTTTATTTTTCTTATATTTGAATCATATATATACATTTCAATATATTATAACATTTCGATTATATTAAAATTTTAAAATAATATATATAATAATAATAAATAATACGGGTTGCCCGTGGGTCTGCCTGCATCCACTGTGGGGTGGGGTGAGCTTTATAAATAAACTCACTTAACATGCGGGCTTTTACGATCTCAAGCCCGCGTGGGCTAGACCCACCCCACCCCACCCCATCCATTTCACATTACTGCCCCTACTATATTAGGGATATTTTCATACACCACCTGCCTTCTTATACTGATTGGAATGTTGGCTGCACCAACAGACTCAACCTCCAGACCTCTAGCTACTTGAGCTAGACCTCCTAATCCTTCAATTATGGATTCTACAACATATTATCCACCAAACCTTATTGAACCAACTGGCTTTAAACTTATTTTCTCCCCCTGATCATGAGCTCCAAATAGTTCTTCATCTTCAGCACCAACGAGCATCAACTTACCATTGGTTAAGCATCAGAAAAGGCTAAATTTCTTTAGCGTTCGAGAAGATAAAACATTACTATGGTGGAATCTCATGACTTTATGTATACCATAGATCATACCTTTATTATAAAGAAAAAGTGAAACTAGTCTTCCATATGGATAGAAGGATATCCTAGTATCCTTATAAAAACAATGATGCATATACCTCATCATAAACCTGTTGAAATTAAATTTGATGTCACCCAACATAAAAAACATCAGATACATATCAAGGAAAATAATTTCTTCAACTCAAATATCCTTATAACTACCACCTTTAGGATGAACTTTACCAACACCTTCTAGCCAACCTCTAAATCCTTTAAGAACATTTTTCTAATTTGGGAGGTCGTAAACAAGAATGACATTATATCTTTAGATTTATGAACTACATCCCCTATATATCTTAAATTGAAGTAAAAAATGCATTCATGGGGCTCAAAAAAATCTGATCAATTTCTATAGTTGAGATTGAAAATTCTTTTTTGATTACATTCAATTAAAGGACATCCTCTATATCACCAAAATTGAACTAGCCATACTCATAAAACTCTTTTACTTATTTATAGAAGACATACCCTATATTCCTTCCATCAAATATGAACTCCAAACCTTGGAACTTCAAGGCGTGTTTTAATAGTAGATTCTTCTAGAAGATCCACTTGAAAACAAAAATTTTCAAATAAATAATTTTTCTTTCTGAACTTGAGGTCCTCTGTCATTTCATTCCATTGAGTTTGACTTCACTAGTTCTCTTAGTCTCCACCGTTTTGAGAATCATAAGGTTTGAGGTTTATAAAATTTGGGTTCGTGAGAGATATTTAGAGCTCAGTAGGAGGAATGGGTGCAAGTTAGAAGGTGGGAGAGAGAGTGGTAACTCTGATGATTTCAAGCATCATTTCAGTTTCTTGAACTCAAATTACAGAGTAATCATTTGGGTTTTTTAAATTTGAAAAGATAATCTTAAATGAAAAATACACATATAACATTTTTTAATCGAACAATTTTATAAACCAAATAATAAATAAAAATAAAAACAAATAAAGCTTAAAAATAATTTAAATAAAATAGATTTTAAAATTAAGTAGAGATTAATAAGGAAAGTTAAAATCTTTAATTAAAATTAAATAAACCTAACCCTAACTTAATAAAATATAAACTAGTAATGGGGAGTGGTTTACTGAAAATATTATCATGTTGATAGTCATAATTAAGAAATTCGAAAGATATATCTCATTTTCGTACATGATCTATTAGAAAATAATGTTTTATATCAATATTCTTAGTCCAAGAGTAAATAACAGAATTTTTTGAAATATTAATAACACTAGTATTATCACATAAAATATAATGTTTTTTATACTAGAAGAATAGAAAATTTCCAATCATGACTTTATAAAACTTATTATCTACTATTTTTCCAACATCATCTAATTTTTTTTATATTAGTACACAGTGAAGCTTCATAATACAAACTATTTTCAAGTCCAAACATTTTCAATAAATCAATAATATATTTACACCAATTCAAAGTATTTCCAAAATCTTTTTTATAAATTTTAAATCCAAGAATGAAATTCAATTATGCTATCATACACATTTTAAATTAATTTTGCATAAGTTTTGAGAAATAATTACAAAGATTTTGAGTAGTTGACACAAAAATAACATCATCTACATAGATTTGAACTAGCAATATATATGAATAAACACTTTTCTTGAAAAGGTTCAGATCATATAATCCTACTAAAAGCCCATTTTTCAAAAAGAAAAGAACTTAATCCTTCATACCAAGACCTTGGTGCTTGTTTAAGGCCATAAAGAGTTTTTATTAAGTTTAAAATTAGAATTTGTTAGATGAGGATTTTAAAAACCTAGAGGTTTCTCATCATAAACTTTATCCACTAAATAAAATTTAGGAAAGAAGATTTGACATCCATTTAGTATAATTTAAAATTCATATGTGATGCATAGGCAAAAAAGTGTAACAACTGAAACTTCCATAAATGAAATTCCCTTCTTAAATGAATAAACGTCTCATTAAAAAATGTATTTATAAAAAAAACATACTCTAGTTTCGTTATTTTAGACTGTTATAAAACTACTATAAATTTGACTTTTTTGTGTTGGTACTATTAGAGAATGCCAAAATAAGTCATAAAAGAGAGTATTGGCAACCACTTTTGGCATCTGCTAATACAAAAAATTAATCCAATGAGATTTTCCCACCTCCAATAATCTTCTTCATGTTTTCCTACTGCAATATTCCATCACAAAACACCATCAATTCTACTGCCACTCTCATCACCCTAGGTGACCCCCAACATGATTATACCACCCTAGACCTACCCTCAAACACTTTGGGTGACCATCTGGTTGCACCCCGGTGTCTACCCAACATTCCTTAAGAACCCCCGACATAACCCGCCTCCCTCCAGCCACTGCACATCTAATATGGCCGGTGAATGAAGCTCATGAAATCCAACTACATCACCCCCCGCATCCCCGCTTTTCATCATCCACATCTCACACCCAAAATTATTTTTTTGGAGATCATTATAGATCACCAAAAGTGGTCACTATTGTTCATTAGCGACTGAGCAACCATGAACGCCAAAAGCGATCATTTGGAGGCTACTAAAGACCTTAATTCTAGTAGTCCAGCCTGTCAGATTTAAAATACTATTAAGAATCATAACCATTAATAATATAAAGGTATTAAAATGAATATTAAGATTGATATATATTAAGTTTTATGATAAAGTCTAATTGACATAGATGAAAGAAGTGACGATCTCGACCAGTATGATCATACCCTATGAAGCCCATTTATCAGAGCTTCCAAGGGAGGTACCAGAACTAGGATTTTTCCTTGACCAAGAACAAGATGATATTAAAAAACTAAATCATGAATGAAACTATTTATAGGATAAGTTTAAGCTCATTTAGATCATAGCCAAAACCATGTACTCTGAACCACCCCATGAAAGTTTCACCATCAAACACCTTACCCTTAAGGTGTTCATTAGTGTAATAAAGGGTTATGTATCTAGACCCTAACACTATGAATTCTTATATTACTTATTATAATAAATAATTATATATTTTATTATTACATTATAATGATTAATCAAATTTTGATAATAATTAGATTTTGATACAAAGAAACACAAATTGTATTTTTGGGAGATATATAATTTTAATCAAAACACACTTTTTATGAATTCAGTAATTTTTGAAATAAATTAAATTTTAATAAAATATTATTATTAAATAATATTCATAAAATATAAATGATAATATGATTTTACAAATTCAAATATAATTTTTATAAGGTCGGAAAACTGTTATTGTCAAAAAAACAGTATTTTTCAATAAATGAGGATTTTTAATTTAAAAGTATACATTCTCATATTTAGAAAATTATTTAGATAAAATAAATATTGTTCTTGAAATCATCATCTCAAAATTATCCAATGGTGAAGTTTTTATAAATTTTTAAGACAGTCAAATTTTTGAGTAAAAATTAAATACGATATAATTATATGGTATATATTATGACATCATAAAAGCCTAAAAATAGGAAGAAATCCCAAAATTTTGGTAAAGTATAGAGTAAGTGGTTTCCAAGAAAATGCATCCCTATCTAAATACTATTAGTGGATGTGGCTCTATCAGAGATGTACCTAGGGGTAATAACCCTAAAAAGAGCAAATCGATCTTTGAATTAATAATTACCTAGTACATGACAATGATCCTTGATGCACACTTAGTTTGAAACTCTTAGGGGATATGCTATGGTAAATTAACAAGCATATTAAAAACCATCATGAAGGGAAAAAAGATGCACATAAGACTTTCTGTTAGGGGCTTCTTCCCACAAGTTTTACACATGGGATGATCAGGTTTCCTTCCATCATAGAATTTATTTGTGGGACTACCCACATTAGATTCCATTTTCCTCTTCTTCTCATCGGGCCCATGATACTACTGATAGTCTCTGATCTCTATTTCAACCTTAATAGTACAACAGAAAATATCCTCATAGCTGTCGAGGTCTTGAATCTCAAAATATTTTCGTAGACTCGGCTTCAGTCTACTAAAGAAGCGATCCACCTTGCTTTTAGTGTTCATGACAAGGATAGAGGCGTACCTTGCAAGCCTTGTAAAGTTTTCTTCATAGGCCTCGATTGACTCATCTTTCTTATGCTTGAGTCTGAGGAACTCTCTTTCCATCTTGAGATGGAGGGTTTGGGGAAAATATTTATTGAAAAATATTCTCTTGAATTCATTTCAATCCATGGAATCAATTTCCTTATGGGGATTTGTATTCTTGATCATTTTCCACCACTGATCAGATTCCCCATCAAAATGGTAGACCGCCAGTATGGCTTTCTCTTCTTCAGAGCACCAGAGGACAAAGAATATCTTTTTAATGGAGTTAATCCACTGTTCCACGAGGAGGGGATCAGAAGATCCACTAAACATGGGAGGCCTTTTCCACATGAAGTATTCAATGGAAACTTTCTCTTTCCTTGGAGGATGAGGGTGTTCCGCATGATTCAAGTTATTATTCATAACTTGATCCAGCTGAGCAAGTACTGACATGAAGTTTTGAGCACCTGTTCCCATCATATCAGGCATATTGTTAGAGAAATATTCACATTCCCTATAAAATTGATTTTTGGCACGAGTTCTTCTATTTCCCACCATTAACTAAGAAAAATAACATACAATTAGAGGGATTTAATACTTAGATATTGATCTTAAAAAGGAAAATTTGAACATAAGAGGATAAAATTGTAAAGGAGAAGTATATCCTAACTCGTTATTCCCTAGGCTTCAATATAAGTTATCCTTGATCTATTTCTTAACTTATATTCTTATGGGATCTTTCTTTTAATCCCTTAATAATGGTTTGTGCCAAGCTCTTGAAATTACCAAAGTATATCCCCCATGAGTTTAAAACAAAGAGTGCAACAAGGACTATATTGTTTTGTACCAATTCCAATTAGAGTCTAGCTCAAAGTGTTTTTTTAAGTTTTACCCCTAGATACATCTTTTCCAGAGCCACCTCTACCTGTTTGTATCCATATAGTGATGTATTTTCTTGATAAACTACTTACTCTATACTTACCAAAATTTAGGGGTGTTTTCTTATAATTAGTCTCATCCATAGTGTTCTTACTAAAGTGATCTATTCTTAATCTACAAAAATAACTAGACCATCCTCTAGTACCAACTATAGAGACACTAGATTTTTACACAATATATTACATGATTTTAATCATAATTAAACATCATAGTACAATCCAAGGATCGTGAAGTCTAGTGTCTTTGAAAACTAGGTACATAAAACATAAAACATGGAACAAAAAAACACTTCTTTATTTAATCTTCATAAAGAGATCCTAACTTACTTTGTTCTCTTACATCTGCATAAGGTACCCTGGGGATCACATGAATGAAGGGATGAGCTAAAATCCTAGTAAGGGAAAAATCATAGTAATAAAACTTTAACACATGGGTTAGAAGGCATGTCATAATGAAAATAAAAGGCATGGAACACATGGAATCATAATGCATTAAAATGGGATCATATAAACATGAATTCAGAGTAATGTGGAAGAAACATAAATCATGACTTTATCATGATTCAAGAATCACTACACATAGAGGATCACAAGTAAAGGTTAACCACCAAGACCGTTGTACATGGTAGTACGAGTCAAGATTAACCGCCAAGACCATTTCACATAACATCTCATGAGACTAAACTTTACCCAATTAATTGGAGAACTATATGGGCACACCCATCTTAAAATGTTCATGAATATGCTTTCCAAATATAAAATCATACATAATCAATCATAAATATAAGGGCACCCATGGAAAGAAATAGGTATCATAATCATGTCATAAAGCATAACGAATGGGCGTATCATAAAAGAGTCCATGAAAGAAAGGAATTAG
Source organism: Viscum album (assembly GCA_963277665.1). Classification (NCBI taxonomy): domain Eukaryota; kingdom Viridiplantae; phylum Streptophyta; class Magnoliopsida; order Santalales; family Viscaceae; genus Viscum; species Viscum album. The sequence continues at coordinate 254,697,299 of OY728156.1, read as the reverse complement.
AACATATATGGAAATTAAAAAGTTAAAATAGGCATATAACATGGTAAGATATTTCAAATAGAATTCAAAATAAGTAAAAAGAGTATTTAATAATTTTTAGCATTAAAAAATTTTAGTGTGGTTTTAAGAAAAATACTAACAAGCATTTAAAATATAAAAGGGAATAATTTTTTGTAAAAATACAGAAGAAATAAAATAAGGGTTTCATAATAAAAATATTGGTTTTATAAAAACAATGGTTTCCTAAAAAAAATGGTAGAGTGAACTTGATATTGGGTACGGATTCGGGAAGTTCCCTTAAAACGGGTTTGCTTATTGAAAAGTATTGAGGAGAGAATCATTTAAAAAAATTTATACCCCCAGAAGAGAAAGAGGTGTGGATCTTGAAACATGAATTTCGAGAATATACATAGTATGTAGAAGTTTTACATAAAAATAAAATACAACTACACTTGGATACAAAGAAAGATAGAGCAACCTGAAGGAATGTAGGAGGTACGGGTAGAATCCCTTACGGAATATCATCATAATATTGGGTGTAATTAGAAGAGATTAATGAGAGATAGAAATGTTTCTATTATTTTATAAATCATGATAGAATTATGTGGGAGGTGAGAAATCATACCCTATCATTTGTAATTATTCATAAAAGGACATAACATAGAGGATATTCTTGAATAAATGTGAGAAAGAGAGGATCTCTTAGCTTAAGCCTGATGGTGTTCTTCGCTTGATCTTAATGAACTGAATAATCAAATTAGGTTCATTAATTAATAATTAAATCACCTACACTAAATTTTATTGATTTATTATAGCCTTTTTAAGTTCATTAATTGCCTTTTTGATTGGTTATGAGGTTCAATTTCATTGTTCTGGTCTGTTTGTTTCATGCTCGATTTACTTATATACATGAATGGATAATCATATAAAATGATGATGGTTGTACAGAATTGGAGTTATATTTTATTATTAAACATATATAAGTTTACATGGTTGTAAATTTAATTTGGTTACTTGGATTTAAGTTTAATCATTATATAAAACATTAATGAAAAACGCCTGGATTAATTTGGCGATTTTTCTCACAATTAACTTGTTTTGTATTATTATTTTACATCATGTGTGAAAAAGGATTACAGAAAAAAATAAGATAAAATATATATTTAATAATCTTGTTCAACCATATAAATGGTTTCATGACCATAATTTAATATTTAAATATAAATTGATAACCCGTCGTCCTTGAATGTGACAAATTAGCACATCTCGAACAGTGTTTTCATTTCTTTCATATAAAAGGAGGGGAAAGGAGATATGATAATAAATTATCTCATTAGAATAAAAAAATTACAATAAATTTATGGTACTAGTTTGTCCTAAAATTTGGATGAGGAGAGTTTAGGAGAGAAAAAATAAAAAAGGAACATGAAAAGAAAATGAAAGAAATGAAAAGAGGAATTTACCTCTTGATTTAATCTTCCTTGAGAGCCTCTTAATAGGAGAGGATTTAGTCTTTTGGGGTAAATAAGGGCTTCTGGACATGGTGTAGGATCTTTGGGAGATATTTGGAAAGAATTTAGGCAATTCAAAATACCTGAGAGGAGTAAAGAGAAGAGGGGATTGTGGGTGGTTTTTATAGTGGAGGGGAGGAGGTTTTTCTTAATATTTTAATCATTAGTTTGTTATTTTTTCATAAGACAATCAATAGTGACGATTCCATGAAAAAAAATATTAATAAGTGAATTTTAATTCAAACTAAGGTTTCTTACATCATCCATGATTCTAGGAATAGTCCATTTAGCTTATAATGTATATATACGGTAAATTATCATATTTCACTATTCATCAAAAATTCAAGTATTTCAGAAAAATTCCAAAAATTCACCCTAACCATTTTTTGATACGTATAATCCAAAAAAGAACTCCATTTTTCAAAAATAATTTTATAAATATGATTAATTTAATTTTTAATTAAAATCATAATTTCCTAGAAAAATATGGATTTTAAAACTATAACTGTTTTTATAATGATTTAAAAATTACATAAGGTCTTATAAAATTATCTTAAAACCAGAAGACATAAAATTGTTAATTTATGAACACCTTTTATAAAAATACATTTTCTTATAAATTAATTAATTAATTTTAATTAATTATTTATGACTTATACAAATACTAATACTTTTACCATGGTCATATTATCACATATAAAATGCCTAAATTTTATTTATACATTCATGGGTGAGGTTACTATTATTTTGGAAAATTTAATATTCCTAAGGGTCATATTACTATTCCTAATGGTATCATTACTATTCATAAAGGCCAGTTACTACTCACCAAAAAATAAGTTTGTCTTATTGGACTCCAAACATCTTACTGATCACAACCCTGTATGTCAGATTTTCGAATTTCAAATCACAAAGGTGAAAATATTATTTTTAAAGGTTATATAGTACTTATTAGTTCATTGTGTTGTGATTTAATGTGATTATATGAAATAATTATAAGAAGGAATTACATTGATAAAACATTTCTTTGTTACAACCCTCACTTCCTAAGGTGCCTTAACAAGTATTAGGGACACTGTCACCTTAAATTTCTGATATCGTAGTATTATGCGAAATCGCCTATACTACTCTTAGAATATCATGCCAGTGTGGACATTTACTTTGTCCATTAGTATCACAGTGTTTTTGGTGGTATTAATCGTGTTTTTCAAAAAAAAATCTAGCATATTAGTACTTTTATCTTGATTGGCAATTTAGACATTATTGATTAATTAATTATCATTAAATGTCTCACACTGTTTTATTGAATTCTAGGAACCTTTTGTACTATAATCGGAATACTTTGTCGCCTGAGTATTCTAGTGACAAGGATCCTTAAACCTCTCCTCATTGTCTACATGCTTTGGATACACCACTAGTTGGAGAGTTCAAGGTAGGTGTTTGACTGGTCAACCATATTAACTTACAGTTCCTTGATCTCTTGAGTGAAGTCTCATCTTCTAAAATCATAAACATGATTTACTCAATTCTTATCTCTAAAGATGCATTAATCTAGCTTTGACTACTTCTTTGTTTCCAACTACAATTAAGTCAACCTATCACTCTCAGAAGAACTCCCTAATAGAAATAGACACCCTCAAATTTGGCTGACAAACACCCCGAACACCCTGTTTCATTCAAATTCAAATGATGGAAGAGGTTTGCGAATTAATATTTCTCTGAGGGGGTTTTTATATTATTAAATGAAAAAATTAAATAATTTTCTATCTCATAAACATGTACTATGTGATCGCACTCAAAACTAACCATGCAATAAATAGAAAATATTCATCATGTCATGTGCTTATTTTATATGTGTATGCTTGTTTATTACTTTATGTGATCATGTGTAAACTACACATACATAAAAAAATGAAATGTGCATAAATAAAATGACAACATGATCATGAGCAGATACTAATAGTTGATCCATTGAGTGAATAATGGATCAACCTGGACCCTAGGGGTGCCTCCTTGAGTCATGTCGCTTGCGACTAATGTTGCAGTGCTTGCTTGTCCAATGCATCGAAATCCTGTCGGGTGCATCGCCATAACTTGGTGCGAAGTACGCCACTGCTCATCTTCGTCATTATTCAATAATACTCACATGTAGGCGAGGGGGTCTGGGAGTACAAAATACAAGTAATAAATTAGAAAATAAAACTCTTTTACATATAATGGTGAATGGACAACACTTAGATTTTCACTTATTAAACTAATTATTACAAAACAATCATAATAATAATTTAATAAATAAATAAACATGCACCAGACATGAAATGATCAATATATGGCTCATGATCAGTCAATATGCATTAAAATCCCGTATTTAAATTAAATACATAAATAAAATTAAACGTGCATTAAATTATTTCTCAAGGCATTTTATTAAATTAGAAACACTCTTATTTTTAATTAATTTAATTTAACACCTAAATTAAATTTATTAATTTTATTAATTTTTTATTATATAAAAATTCTGATGGCCTAAAAACCCCAGGCAAGGCCTGTGCAGGTCGGGTCAAACCCACGCAGGCCCAGTTCATTCCATGCAAAGCCCATGTATGGATGTTATTGGCTAGGCAGGTCCGCCCACACCCGTACCTGGTTGGGCAGATCCTCCCGAGCCCGTTGCAGCGCATGTTAGATCAAACTCGACCGACATAGCTTGGTGCTACATGGATGAGGGCATGGGTTACCTACGGGTCCCCAAAAGAAGAACCGGCAACACACTACACAACTAATGAGTCTAGAAGTACCGTTAAATCTGGTCACAAGAGAGCACAATAGGGGTCCTATGACTAGGGTGCAGTGCTTGGGATCCTGATCGGCCCAAATCCAGGGTGGCGGGTAGCTTCGAAGTCACTAGCGTGGAGGAGCTCGGCAATCTCAGCTCGCAGTGGTGGCACCTTGTCCTAAAAGTGGCGGCCACACAAGCAGCCGAGGAAGAGACATATCTGCACTCGGATGTGAGGAAAAGGAATCCAGCGACAGGCCACTGGTCTATGCCGAGGGAGGTGCGGAGGTCACTTTCCAATATGGGAGATGGTGTCGAGCTCGATGGCGACCAGGTACGGGGCGTGACTGTAACGACCCATAATTTTTGAATCATAACTGTTTTCTAAAAATGTGTGCTATATTATATTATACACAATAAAACCATATCTATTTAATTATGAAGTGAATATAAAGAAAAATGTGACCATTTGAATTCGGTTATGACCATTGGTCAATATGATCATTAGAAACTATACTCTTGGTAATAATTTTAACGTTATAATTTGTGCTTATAAGTATAAATGAAACCAGATAATTAATGCAGAAAGGAAAAGTGATGGAATCAACTAGTAGAGTCATCTCATATGAAGTCCATTTTTCAGAACATGGGAGGGTGGTAGCGTCAATGGGGTTCTCCCTTGACCAAGCTCTAGCTGAGATTCAACAGGTAAAGTTTGAACGAAATCACCTACGGGAAAATTTCAATTTAGTGGAAATTACCACTCGTGAATTTAGTCCATCCAAAAGTGGAATTTTGAGAGCTTAGCATATAACTGATGCTCTCTCAGTGTACTCAAAACGATCTCAAGATGTGTGGCATGTTCGTGTAGAGTGTGATAGTACACCAAGTTATCATCCATGAAGACTACCACGAAAGAATCCAAGTATGGATGGAACACTCAGTTCATCAGTTCCATGAAAACCGCAAGCATGTTCGTGAGACCGAATGGCATAACAACATACTTGTATAGACCATACATGCTCTGAAAGGCTGTAAGAGGTATATCAGATGGTCCAACACGCAACTGATGATAACTGGATCTCAAGTAAATCTTTGAGAACACTTGGGATCCTCAAAACTAATCAAATATATCGTCAATCCTCGATAAGGGATATCGGTTCTTGACCGTCAACTGGTTCAACCTCCGAAAATCCACACAAAGTCTGAGGGTACTATCCGCCTTCTTCGCAAACAGGACAGGCGAACCCCAAGGATAAGTACTGAGTTGGATGAAACCCTTAGCCTTTAACTCCTCTAACTTCTTCTTGAGCTCCTGTAACTCTGGTGTAGCCATCCTATAAGGAGGAATGGACAATGGTGCCGCTCCTGGGATGAGGTCAATAGAAAATTCTACATATCGCTCCAGACGCAAACCTGAAAAGTCCTCTAAAAATACATCTATGAAACGATCCACCACTGGGGGAAAATATATCTGTGAATTCTCATGGTCATCCAGATATAGACTAGCAATATCTGCTTTAACTCCTCCCAACCCATGATGCTCAGGTCCTACTCTGCTCTCCTGGATATCTCATTCTCCCTTGTGTAAAAACAAACCGCCCTTTGGTGATGTGAAACTCACCCTACGACGATAACAGTCAACAACTTTCTGAAAGGGAACTAATCAGTCCATCCCGAGAATGACATCATATCCTGTTATCTCTAAGACATAGAGGTCCCATAAGAAGTGACACCCACCAACCTCTAGGGGGAACTCCTTACACTATCATACACTAGCCGTTATTGTCCCCAACAGAGTGTGCAGTGTCAAGACATCAATAGAAGAAAAGATACAGAGCCTAAGACTCTCCACAAAAACAAAAAATATGAAACTATAGGAAGCCCCTATATCGAAAAGTACAAAAGCTAAAACTGAGGTGACTAGGATCATACTTCAAACTGTAGAGGGTCTGAGATCCTGCTCTTGACGGGTCTGCTCTATTGCAAAAGTCTGACCTGTACCGCGGCCCTGTAGCGATGCAAAGCGGGCTCGCAGCCCATGGGATTTGCGGGTATGGGGCGGATGTGGGGCGGGGTGGGCCTAAATTTTTTGACTGTTTAGAGTGCGGGCCAATGCTTGTTGAGCCCACGTGGGTGTGGGCCAATGTGGGTTGAGCCCGTGCGGGTACGGGCTTGCCCGCGGGCCTGATTTAAGAATATATATATTATTTTTACAATATATGTTTCTTTACCATTTTAGTTTTTTTAATAAAAAATTCATGGTTAAACGGTGACATATGATTTCTCACCGTAATGGTCATATTAATTCACCATTTATTCACATGTTAATTTTAAATAGGCATATATTTATTGTTTTAATATGATATTATATTATTTATATAGTAATTATTAACCATATTCACATGGTGTGTCAACCCATCTCTCAAAAAATGGAACTCATCACCTCTGTGCATGGTTTCAATTCTATAAGAGTTGTTATAATCATAATATTTTTTAGGTTGATTTAATTTCGTTATTATTTAATTTAATTTTTTTATTAAGAGAATTGTATAGAACCTCGTGAAAACACTAATAGCTTCCTCTGAAACTAATTGTTACCTGGAGAGACTTCATTCATTCATAGGTTTGATTGTTCACATCACCACACAACCAACATTATCATTCATCACTCATCACCGATCACTCACCTACTTTCTATCGCAACAGTTCGCCACCACATCGGCATTACTGCATGCCACCATTAACCCACAAAAAAAATGTTCCATCACATTCTTTAAAATTATAGTTATTGTTAATTCATACTTCTCCCCACAAATACCTTTAAGAATGATAAAAAATACAGTATTTAAATGATTAAAAATAGTATTTTTTTGTAAAGGTGGGTAAGCCCGTGGGCAACCCGCGGGCAACCCGCAAGTTTATGCGGGGCGGGACAGGCTTGAAATTTTTTGTTCGCATTATATGCGGGCTTTTGCGGACAAATCCGCACGGGCTCAAACCCATGCGGGCTTGGATTTCCCCACCCCGACCCGCCCGTTTTGCATTACTATGACCCTGTGACCCTACCTGATCACCCTGATCTAGTCCACCCTGTTGTCGCTGTATGTCTTCTAACTGGCTACCATAGCCACAACCTCCACCTCATCCTAAATGGCCGAAAGAACTCCAGTTCCCATAATGATGAGAAACTAGTGGTGCTGCTCCTGAACGCGGGGTCATAAAAGAATTTTTGTCACCATCTGATGGTGAAAAAAACTGACTGAACTGTTGAAGATGGCCCATCTTGCCGCAAGATCGGCACTCCACTGGGTCTCTCCGGCAATGTGGCCTCATATATCTTCTCTTCCTGAACTGGTAGAACACCACCTGGCTACCATAAGAAGTATTATATCTACTACGATCTTCACGTGTAGACTCCCTACGGTGCTTCCTGCTGTCCATCTGAGGGGTACCAACTCCAGATGTCGAACTACCCTGGCTCACAGCTCCAGAATCCCTCAAATTGTGCTTCGTGATCAATGCCTGGTTGACTATAGAGGTGATGGAATTCAACCTAAAGATGTTCACCTGAGATCAGATGTCATGCTTGAGATCATCCTCAAATTTCCTCCCCAGGAATAACTTATCTCCTCCTAGAATGGGTGTGAAGCGCTGCAGCTCTGTAAATCGAGAACAATACTTAATGACAGAAATATTACCCTGTTCGAGACTCATGAACTCTCGGGCCTGATCGGCCCTCAAATTCTCTAGGTAGAAGTAATCATATAAGGGATGATGAAACTCCTCTCAAGCCATACCCTGTTAGCGTCCTGCCTGTGAAATCACATCCCACGATCTCTTGGAGGAATCCCGAAACATATACGAAGCAAGCTTGACCGTACTTTCTAGCGGCATTTCCAAATGTTCTAAGTTCATTATCATGGATTCTAGCCATGACTCTGCAACTTGGGGTCCCCCATCCCCTGAGAAAGTGGGAGGATTCTACTGCTGAAAGACCCACTTTAATTTTTCCATTGACGAGGCAGGAGGTGGTGCTCCCTGGAAGGTATGCATCATCCTCATAAAGCCCTCTCAGAACTGTGCATCGACACCTATATCTGAGATAACGGCTGGTGCCAAGACAACATGGTGTGTACATATATTACACGACATGTACTCAAGAAAAAGAGTTCCTTCCCGAACAAAAGAATACATGGTGTGTATTTATCATTACACATCATGTATTCTGGGTTTTTCCGGATAGTAAGCCTCAGAAACTACTCCCGAACCCAGAAAAACACCGTAATAAACATTAAAGTTCCAAATTCCGATCTGTGGGGGCCCATACTCCCCACAAATCAAATCTTGGGATCTTATACATGTTATATTCAAGCATAATAGTCCAATGATCCACCAAATTCTAATCCACGAGGGCCCATAACACCTCCAGGACCAAAGTTTGGTGTTCATTCAAATGAAACCTTAAACATTAGCAATACCCTATCAAATATCAGGTATTCTATCAAGGCATCTATCACAACAACATTCATATCTAGCAAAACATCTATCACAACAACATGAAATCAGTAATGCACCCTAAATGGCATGGAAAGAATGCATGACATGTGATTTCTAGAAAGTTCCTATATGATGCATGAGATGACATACCCTCATCTCATCGGATTGAAACAGAAATAGAACCTCAATAATATCAATGTTAATAGCACAAAACATATGAATCACCCAGTGGTTAAATCAAATCAACTGTAATAATTGAAAAACCATAAAAATTGCAATATAGGAGGTAAATTGGTTTTTCCCAGCACACAGGTTAGCTACTCCCGGTCACAAATTATTACCAAGTACTTATTCTATCATATCCCTAACTATATGCTCCAAACAGTATGTCAAGAAGAAAAGAATTCCTTTGATACCACTTTTTAACATCCTAGTTCCAGAAGCTGCCCAGAGGTGCCCCGTTCCTGGTTAGTCACATGGCCTCAAGTGCATTTCTTCAAATGCCAGAGGGTGCCGACTAGCAGCGAGGGACTTGGGTGTGATAGAGGGTAAAACTATGCCCTCATTAGCAGAGTAACACAGCAGAAATAAACAGATAATAATAATGGAAATAGGGATAATACCTTACAATAGAAAACAGTGGAAGACTAAAGAAATAAACAACTGGAGCACATATATAAATGATTCATGATACATATGTCTAGGAAAGCATCAAAACAAGTCACAATGGTGGAATACAGTACTAAACCAAAGTACAAAGAAAACAAATAAAATACAAAAGCATAAAAAACCTCAGCTTGGTCTCATGCTCTCCAACTTTATAATAATCAAATACCTGAAGTAGAAGGGCATTTACCCCTATCTAGACCTGCAGCAATATAATATTTTTGGGCCCAAAAGCATGACCCAAATAGGGTGTGAGACGAATCCTAGTAGGCAACCACCCAAAGATTTGTGTCTAACAGTTAGTGAATATATATATGGCAGAAAATAAGTAAAATTAAGCAATAAACAAGGAATTAATCAAAGTAAATGGTCCTACAGTTTCAATTACATCATTTACATTTAACAATTTAACCAAACAATTAAAAATACAAGCAACCCTCTGGGTAATTCTCAGAGCCTAACCCCTATGGTTCAAATTACAATAAGGATATAATGAAGACTCTCTGAGGAAGCACTCACCAACAATTCCCCTTGTGGTCTCATGTAAATCAAAGACTCTCTGAGGAAGCACTCACTGTCAATCCTCCCTATAGCCTTTTAACGGTAAACTATAGACACTATGAGGAAGTACTCAACTTCAATTCCTATTATGGTCTTGTTACATATCTATAGACACTCTGAGGGAGCACTCAACATCAATCCCTCATATGGTCTCGTAGCGTGACAATTATAACAGACTTTCTGGGAAATCCCTCAATGTCAATTTGCCTTATGGTCTCACTACAATAGGTTCCCGCAACCCCGTGTAAAGAAATCATGCACAAGGATAATCAGAAGCCAGAGTAAACATCAAATTACTACTTGGATAATTAGCTACAAGGCATAGCACAACATATAGGATAAAATAATCACTCCATCCCAACAACACTAGGAATGGAAACAAAAAGCCTACTGAAAAAGCTAGACCAAACGGTCAAAATCAAACAAACATGGGAAAACACATCCATATCATTTCAATTAACCCTATTCACAATCAACAACCTATATTTAAACATACAAGGCATAGCAGACGTTAAGAGGGTTAAAATCCCTAAACATGCAATACCCCAAATGAGGGTATTAGGAACTTTTGCACATATAACTCAAAGAATAACTACGGAAAGGAAAAAACCACCTACCTCGACGTTGTATGATCGATATACGTGAACCTCGGGCCTTGGATCACCCTAGACCGTAGATCTAAAAAAATTTATAAAATGTTCAACTGATGATATCTCATGAAGAGAAGAAATCAAGAGATGGGGCTCTAGAAGAAGGAAGAGCTTACCATATCGATTCCAACACAATCGACGGCAGTCAATTCGAAGGACGGACGGTGAGTCGGGGGCTCAGAGAAGAATCAGTGGTCTCGTTCGCTCCTAGACAAGATGGACCTAGAAGAAGATCTTCTTGTGAATGAGACACAACCCCAGTCCATTTAATAAAATAAAAATAAAGTACACAACGTGTTCTTCAAGTGTACACGACGTGTACTTTCTTTAACCGGCCTCCGCTTTAGGCGGTCTCCAGGTCACCCCATAGAGCCATGTGTTCGGCCGTTACACGGCCAACACATGGCTACCCGCATCAACCGAGTACACAGTTTCTACTCCAAAGTACACAGTGTGTACTCCTTAAATTTTCAGATTCTCTTATTTTCCTCAAAAACAACTAGAAATGAAAGTCATACCTAAAAAGAAGATCCTAGTTCTTACAAATCATTCTATGTAACAATTGTTTTTCATGTCGATATATATATATATATATATACATATGTAATTTTATTCCATATTCATAATTCATAATTTTATCTAATATTCTTACATGTTTTTCTTGCACAAAAAAAACATGAAACGATTGTTTAGTATATTGATTTGTGTGTATATATATATATATTATTAAATAACATAAAGTCAGAAATTAATAAATCACTTATATATTTATAAACAATAAATTTATATTCTAGGTTAAATAAAAGTTTTCCATAATTCACGTATATATATATATAAACACTATAAGGAATTCATATTACACAATATCATAGAATAAAATTCATGTTATTCAAGACTTTGATAAAAATATAAGTTTCTAACAAGAATGAAAAATTAGTTTTGATAAACATAAAATAACATTTTCAAAAGAACACAATTGATCTTATCACACCGCTCTATTTAAGATCATGATTTGATAAATAAAAATATTAAATATTAAATTTGAACAAATAATTGGATAATTAAAATTATTAAAATACCGCAATTTATAGATGTAGAAAATTAAATCCTTAATGACATAGAGAATTTCATAGGGAATCCCAATACTAAAGCAAATATGTGTTGCAGCAGATTTAACAAAATTTTCATAAAACATAAATTATGTACATAAATGAATAAACTAATGGAATATTTATGAATTTGAACATAATTATGTAAGTAAATCCCCTTCATCATATTTTCAAAAACACAAAATATAAATCATATAAACAAAATTATCCCTTTCAGATCATAATAAAAAAATAATAGCACGGAAAAGTATTCGGAAAATGACTTTAACTTCACCCTTGCACAACTTAAATTAAAATTTAAAATTAAATCTTCATAAATAAAATCTTTTCAATAAATTATATAATCTCCGTATTTGATTTTTAGTTATAAAAATAGAAGCAAAACATTTCCCTTACCTCAGAGAAATGACCCAACATCACTTATGACAATTTGAACACACAAGAACACGAACATAAAAATGAAGAAATCATCACACTACTGAGACATGTGTGCGATAGGTAGTGTAGAACTCAGAAAAGGAAAAAGTAGAGAAGCAGAATGGGTCTTCCATTTATTGACTCAATTCATAGAGCTTGTGGTGCAATCTTGAGTTTAAAATGTATCAATTCATTTATGAAATTAGAAAATGTTGACAGATTCAATTTAATAAAAGCAGTATAGGGAAAATTTATGGACAATGCACACAAAGTGAGAACACAAACAGTGACAATATAGAATTTACAACTTGTATAATCAAACACTAGATGAAACAAATTCATCCAAAGAATAGAAACAATACAAAATTGACCGATTCATCATAAAACTAAGTTAACATAATAGTTGAAACAAACATTTGCAGACCAAAACAAAACACTTGTTGCTCACAGTCTGATCTAAAGTGGAAAACAAAGTAGGATGAAAGGTGACGAAAAATCTGGTAAACGAAGAACAGAGACATCGATTAAGTAGAGAAGAAATGGACGTACAGATTGACCGTGATGTCATGACACGCCAAATTGGTTATGATTTGAATATAAATTTATACTCTAGGGAAGACCCTAGGTCGTCTCTCAAGGAGCGTTGGTGGGTTTAGAGTGTGTGTTTTTAATAAGAAGTTCTTTAAATAGGGGGTGGTTTTGAAAATAGTTTTAGGATGAAATGACTTAATTAAAGAGTTTAATAGTTGGAAAGAAAAGGTGGTGTTAATTAATTATGAGATAAAAGGGGTTAATTTTGAGTTCACTACACACATTTAAAGATCATTGTTCTTGGATATTAATTAAGGTTTGATGTAAGTCTTTGGTTGAAATCAATCGGAATCCTGATTACTTTCCAAGCTCTTAAATCAAAGCACGTTGAGTCAAAACTTGACATAACAATCGTATAGACAAGGTCCAGATCACATGAATGGTATAATATCTTCCAAAATAAATTGAAATCTCAAATAAGTGGGGAAGAAAATGATTCTTGTGCTGTCCAATCAAAACAACACAAGTCACACACTCAAAACTTCGCACCGATTGGTTAAAAGTAAAGAGCATTTCATTCGGTTAAATCAAACAAGGATAAATCAAAGTAAGATACTTATAAATTAAATGTTTCCAAACCCAAAATAAATTAAACCAGTAGTATAACAAGTGTAGTAACTCCCTTTACATGTGTTTAACTCTCTCACAATGAACGCCTACCATTTAGCTCGACATCGGGAGGAGGAGGAAACTCGGGTGGAACTCCTTCTTCATTATTGATCCCCCTATGCGGATAGGGGACTCCAGAACTTCTAGGAGGAGGATAATCCTCTAGGAATCCAAAATGGAAAAGCTTCACTTCTTGGCCGAACTTGCAAATGGGGAGCCAAGGTGCCATTTTATAAAAAAAATGGAAAGGTGGTTTTGAGCACACAGAATTCTTAAAACCGCTTGTCACATGTGTTTCGAACTCTATAAAGCCCTATATCGATTTGGATAAAATAAAAAAGTTGTAGCCCCACCTCTTGGTTGTCTCCACCCAAAGTTTAGCATAATTTAGACACGTATATCCCGAGATATGAACATATCACAGCACACCACTTTTGACTTTGTGAAGATTCGGTGTGCTGGACAGATCCGGTCGTTTGGGCCACTATATGGATGAATGATTCTTTGGTTCCTTCATAAGAAATGTAGACTATTAAAATTTGGACTATCACACAAAATACCATACCAATTGGATGCATGGTTTAGTATAAGTGTGCGGATTAAACCACTAGTGTGCTTGGATCCTGTGCAGTTTGACCCATTTTTCTTGGACTTCATCATGGGTCCTCCAAATCACCTTCACCTTCAATGAAATTGTCAAAACAAGTAACATTGGAATTTCCAACAGTGATAAACACAAAATAAATGATTCATACATAGAATGAAATTTGTTGTTATTTTTATAATTTTCAATATAAAACAATTTTAGCATAGTGGTGTAAGGGTGAAAATGAAACAGTGAATCGTGGTGCGATCACACCCTCACACCTAAACATTTTCACTCCTGGGAAAAGAAACATATCCAAATAAAATGATGTGTATATATATTCCCAAAATCATGAAGATTTAACATTTGACGGAATTTTAATTCATTAAAGTAATGTGATCAATGCACGAACCACACTAAGGAGTTCTTCCTAGTGAAAATTAAAAAAAGATGTCTCAAAAATCATATCATAATGAAATTCAAAGAGATTCATGTCACCAACATGAGAAAGGAATTAAAAAGTCAACCATTACCCTAACTCTCCATGTGTGTGTGTAAAAACCATTCCATGTTATTCTTTACACTTTCTATCCAATAAATATTGGTTATTTTATTATTATTCAGCTTTAAATGATTTTTTTGCACTGAAAGTGTCCTACATCTTTTGAAATCATATTTCAAGACTCACTCACTTAAGTATTCCCAGAAGTAAAACCATAATATCCCAACCTAGATATCCCCATATGTTGTACATTTCATCACTCCCCTCATTTATTATTTTTTTATAAGTTGCATTTGGAACAAATCTCACACTCATCTTTCAACCCTTGTTTGATATCCTCACGACACTAATTGCAATAGTTACACCAAGATCAAATGTTGAGGAGGAGTGGTTTTTGACCTACCCAAGACAGAACCCAATTTTTTTTTAGGGCGTGCAATAGTCGGATATCAGGTACACACACATAGGTCAATCTGGTACAGTAATGAAATAGATTGGATAAGGAACGAACGTATGGAAATATCATTTAAAGCTGAAAAATATTAACCTAACATATATTTACCTTCAAGTAAGTAATAAATATTCACACTTTTTGGTTTGGTGCAAAAATTTATGGAGATATTAGTGACACAGTTTTCCCAAAAAATACTCACACAAGGGGCATCAATCATCTCAAATGTTTCATAGTGATACAACCATTTATATCATTGACAGAAAACCAATTCACTAAAAATTACTCCCTAATGTTAACTTCATACAAATATTCTTTTTTTTCAATTATTTATGGTATTTTTACTTTCTCCCCCTTATGGTCACCAAATCATGGAACTTTGAAATTTTTGATGGGGGAAAAAATGAAAATACCATAAAGAAGGCGAGAAAGAGAAGAAATAAGAAAGACAATGAAAATACTAATGAACTCAACAAGACGAGGAAAAGTGAAAATACTATAAAGAAGGTGAAAAAGAGAAGAAAGAAAAAAAATGATGAAAATTCCTATCTAACCCAGGAATGTACCCACCCCCCACACCTAGAATGTGTAGTGTCCTCACTATAATAATTAAGAAGGTGAGAAGGAAGGATAAAACCAGGTGTGTTTCACTGGTATGTTGCTTCTTGAACATGGAGTTCCTCCATCGAGAACTCTGGAAGGGCTTCATGGAAGTACTTCAGCCGCTGCCCATTAACAATGAAGGTTTTCTTGGTTTCTTCATTTTGAACATGAACAACACCAAATAGAGATACATTAATAACAGTGTATGGGCCAAACCAGTGGGAACGAAGCTTACCTGGATGAAAATTAAGCCTTGCATTATAAAGTAGGACCTTCTGCCCAATGTGGAACTGACAATGAAGTATAATACGGTCGTGGGAATCCTTGTTTCTCTCCTTATAAATCCTGGAGTTTTCATATGCATCTCTTCTCATTTCCTCCAACTCATGAATCTGTAACTTCCTTTGAGAACATGCAACATAAAGATTATAATTGCATTGTTTGATGGCCTAGTAGGCCCAATGCTCAATCTCAACAGGCAGGTGAAAACTCTTTCCAAACACAAGACGATATGGTGACATTCCAATGGGAAATTTGAAAGCAGTACGGTAGACCCATAATGAATCATCAAGTCAAAGACTCTAATTTTTTCTATTGGGTTGAACCGTTTTTTCAAGAATACATTTTATCTCTCTATTTGAAACCTTGGATTGAACATTGGTCTGTAGATGATATGCAGTAGACACTCTATGACCGACCTCATACCGACGCAAAAGTGAATTCATTGTTCGGTTGTAGAAATGTGAACCCTGGTTACTGATGATGAACCTAGGTAAGCCAAACCTACAGAAGATTTGGGTTCTCAAAAATTCTATAACTGCCTTAGAATCATTAGTCCTTATAGCTCGTGCCTCTACCCATTTTGACACGTAATCAACTGCCAGAAAAATGTACAAGTTTCCAAAGGAATTGGGAAATGGAACCATAAAGTCAATGCCCCAAATATAAAAAATGTCATGAAAGAGCAACGGTTGTTGTGGCATTTCATTTCTTTTAATGACATTCCCCATTCTTTGAAAACGAGGAAAATATTTGCAAAAATCACGAGCATCTTGAAAAAGTGTTGGCCAAAAGAGGCCAGAATCAAGGACCTTGCGAGCAGTCCATTGGGGACCAAAGTGCCCCCCATAAGCAAGAGTGTGGCAAAATCTAAGGACAGACTGAAACTCGTTATCGAGAACACAACACCTAAGGAATTGATTGCTACATGTGCTCCAGAGTGAGGGGTCATCCCAAATGTACCAACGAGACTCATGTTTTAGATGCCTATCTTGGTTTTTATTGAAATCAGTAGGAATGCAAGATGCTACCAAATAATTTACAATTTCAGCATACCAAGAAATAAAATCTTTCACTCGATACAATTGCTCATCGGGAAACATATCATTTACAGGAATACAGGGGGATGATTCAATGTCCGATGATGGTGGAATCCTACTGATATGGTCAGCCACCACATTCTCTGCTCCTTTTTTATCTCTAATTTCTAGATTAAATTCTTGAAGGAGGAGCATCCAGCGAATGAGACGTGGCTTGGCTTCCGGTTTCTTAAGGAGATACCGGAGGGCGGCTGCATGATCAGAGAACACAATGACTTTGGACCCCAAAAGGTAAGACCTGAATTTTTCCAAGGCAAATACAATGGCAAGGAATTCTTTTTCAGTAGTGGTGTAGTTTTCTTGGGCAGGTTCCAAAGTAAGTGAGGCATAGGCAATGACATGTGGAGCTCGATTGACCCTCTGTGACAAGAGTTCCCCAACTGCATAGTTAGAGGCATCACACATGATCTCAAATGGTAAATCCCACCGAGGTGGTTGGATTATTGGGGGGTGATGTGAGACTTCATTTTAAATTATTAAAAGATTCCTCCCATTCTTTATCAAAAACAAATTTCTTTTCTTTTTGGAGTAATCGGGAGAGGGGAAGTGAAATTTTACTAAAGTCATGAATGAAACGAAGGTAAAATTCAGCATGATCTAGGAAATACCACACATCCCATACATTTTTGGGTAATTGTAGAGAATAAATGACATCCACTTTGGATTTATCTACTTAGATACCATATGCAGAAATGACATGTCCCAAAACTACACCTTGTCGCACCATGAAATGGAATTTCTTATAATTTAATACAAGATTATTTTTAATACATAGACATAGGACTGAACCAAGACTACTCAAACATTCATCAAAAGAAGATCAATAAACAGTGAAATCATCCATGAATACTTCCATGCAATTCTCCAGGTAATCCAAAAAAATACTAACCACGCATCGTTGGAAAGTACTCGAAGCATTGCATAGTCTAAATGGCATCCTTCTATAGGAAAATGTGCCAAAGGGGCAAGTGAAAGTTGTCTTTTTCTGGTCCTTGGGGAAAATATGAATCTGAAAGTATCCAGAATACCCATCAAGGAAATAGTAGTGGGACTTACCCGCTAGCTGATCGTACCACGATTCACTGTGTCATTTTCACCCTTACACCATTATATTAAACTGAATTTGTATTGTAAATTAAAAAAATAATAACAAATTTAATTCCATGTTGGAATCAGTTATCTTGTGTTTATCCCTATTAAAAATTCCAATGTTACTTGTCTTGAAAATTTCATTGAAGGTGAAGGTGATTTGGAGGGCCCATGATGATGTCCAAGAAAAATGGGCCAAACTGCGCAGGATCCACGAAGACAAGTGGATTAATCCGCACACTTCTACTAGACCGTGCATCCAATTGGGCTGAAATTTTGTTATCTAGTCCAAAACTCATTTTTATAAATTTCATATGTAGAAAACCAAGACTCATTCGGCCATATTATGGCCTTTCTTACCTGATCTGTCCAGCACACCAAATCTGCATGGATTCAAAAGTGGTGTGTGGTGATCTGTCCATATCTCGGGCTATAGGTGTCCAAATTGTGCCAAAATTTCGGTGGAGACATCCAAGAGGTGGGTATACAACTTTTTTATTTTCTGAAAATCTAGATAAGGCTTGTTTGAGGTTGAAACACCTTTTACAAGTGGTTTTAATAATTATGTATGCTCAAAACCACCTTCTTATTTTCCTATAAAATGGAACCTTGGGATCCTCATTTGCAAGTTAGACCAGGAGGCAAAGCTCTGGTATTTTGGAGACCCAAAGGATTTATCTCCTCATAATTGAAGTTCTGGAGGCCCCTATCATCATAGTGGGATCAACAATGAAGAATGAGTTTCACATGAGCCTTCTCCTCCTCTCAATGGAGAGCTAAACGGTGGACAATCATTTCGAGGGAGCTACACATACTTGGGAGGGAGTTCCGACACTTGATACTCTACTGGTTTTGTGTAATTTGTGTGTGGATTATTTCACTTATGTTTTATCTAAACATGTTTCTCCTCTGAGTTCATTTTTTGGGTTTAATTTAGTGAACCGCTTTTCATTTCAACACCGATTGGGTTGAAATTTAAAATGGGAAACTTGAGTTGTTCTGATTGGGCAACACAAGGATCCTCTTTCTCTCACACATACAAAATATTTTAGTATGCTTTGGAAACCTTTAATCTATTCTTGAAGTCCAAACCTTGACAAAACGATTGTTGTGTCACGGGTTGGTACTTTGTGCAACGTTTAGAGAGGCAAGAGGGGAATCAAGATCTTGACTGTAACACCCCGAGATTTTATGAAAAATATTCTTTTTAATTTCATTAATGTATTGTGTTATATGCTACACCAAAAGGAGCTTTAACAACACACATCTCTGACCTGGCTTGAATTACATGCAATCGCGACCTTCCATGATAGCGTGTGTTGTACGCAACACCAAGTTTCGCTAAACAACGATATGCTATTAAGATATTATTAAAACTAGCCGTTATGAATAGTAATAACCACTTTTTGAAATTTTGTAAATTTTATTTTTCAAAATGGACTTCATTTATGGATTCTGAGTATCGAATTTAGCCTAAGGTGAAATTTTGGTACTTTTCAGATAACTTTCATATTCTGATGAATAGTGAAAATTACTAAATTTTAATTAAAAACAACTTTTTTAATAGAAATAATTAATAGTGATAAATTATTAATTTGAGTGGTTTTAAAGTATATTTAGAATATATTTTTACAAATCAATACAATGTTGGTCATTGGATGTAATTTCACATTTACACCAGACATAAACAAGTGTTAATCTTTTGATAGTTATTATCTCTTAAAAACACGCTATTTGTTGTGACAGCGGAAATTAATTATAAAATTAATTAATACAACTTATATGTTGGTAATTTTGTAAAATAGAAATCATTTTTGAATTCGGAATATCAATTATAGCTTAGGGTGAAATTTTGGAATTTTTCTGAAAAACTTCAATTTTTGATGAATAGTGAAACCACTAAGAGGTAGGTTAAAAACTGAATTTTGCATAAAACTTAATTTTACCGCTTCTGTGAATGGAATTTCGAAAATCCGAGAGACACGGTTAATATCAAGGACTAAAATGTGGTTCAATGAGATGAAAATAATTTTTGGTGAATAGTAACTTTTTACTTTTATTTACCACGATTAAAAGTAAATAGGGTAATTAAGGGTAAAAATGATATTATTATTACCATAAAACATGTACAAATTCTATTGGATAAGTGTAATTCGACCAAAAACAAGATTAGGAATAAAATATGACCATTTAGGCCCACTTGGATTAGATTAGGACATTTATTATTATTTAATTCAAAGAAGAGTTAAAAGAGTTAAAATCAAAGTTTATTTACTAAAACATTTTTAATATGGGGTTATAAATAAGATAAATTCAACTATAAATATTAATTAGAAAGATAAAAAGATTTCCTACATAATGGTATTTTATTTGTAATTTTTAGACATTAAATAATTTAATTTATTTATGACACAATTATGATGCAGTAATTATCTTATTAATGAAATATTGACATAATTGATGTTATAAACACCAAAATAAATGTAATTGGAGACTTTTTATGAATTCCACTAATTTTCTAGGTTACTATGATATATTAGTGTTGATTTAATCAACTTGGTTCGAACATATAATTCTGTTATGACTTTCACAAAAATCATATATCAAATAGTGTCAAAATTGACACAAAATAGTTTTTAAATAAAATATTATATTATTAATTGTTATTTTATTCCTAAAAATCTAAGGTTCGGCCAAATGACTTATATAAGGATATATATATTAATAATAAATAATTTGGGGTTTGTTTGGCATGTTATAGTAAGTGTATTAACCATATAGTGTAAGAAAACAAAAAGACACGGTAAAAGTTAAATTATTTAAATTAGAGTTAAATCTAATTGATAAGGTTAAAATAATAACCTAAACTTGTCTAAATCCTATTGGTTGATAGGATTTCGACCCATCCCCACTTTATCTTCGAAATAAGACCCTTTGGAACCATTATAAACCGATTTTGACTTTAATATAAAATAATATTTTGAGATATTCCTAAGGTGCCCCTCTCCTCCCTTATAAAAGGACACCTCCTTCCCCTCCTCCTCACACCAATTTGAGCACTCAAGCTCGGCCAAACCCTACCAAAATCCCTTCTCCACTTCCCTAGAATAATCCTAGAGGTCCTGGTCTTCTTCAAAGACCAATCTTAGTTCCCTAAGTGGAGGATTCAAAGAGGCGTTTCAAAGAAGAGGTAATATCCATTACCGATCTTTTCAATTTCTTTCTTCTTCAACTTCTTCTTCTTTAGTTGTTTCATGACAAAGTAATAACATCAGTATTACTTACATACTGATATTTTATTATAAATATGAAACAACCCTAATTCACCTTCTATCCATCCTACAAAAAAATGAAATCACCGCGCGTGCGTACGTACGGAATACCGTCTCCACGCCGTGGTGTAATCTATTTTCCACCACCACCTTAATAGGATGGGTATAATGGTGTAATGAGTAACTATATATGATTATTATAAAGTGATATTGATACTTAAATAATCTACATACACTTCAACACAATTCCACGACCATGGGAACGATATCATCGCTCGTGCGTACGTACGGACTACCGTCTCCACGATGCGATGAGATTCATTCTCAATGATTAACCATTCATGAATGATTATAAAGTATATATAATAAGTACTCATGAAATATATGACATAATAATGATACTGGATTTATGTAAATTTATATGTATGTCATCGACTTAATTCCATTCACTTCAATAAGGAAACGAAAACAGCGTTCATGCGTACGTACGGACTACCGTCTCCATGAACGGTGTATTTCATTCCATTTATCGATATTATATATATATATATATATTCTGAATATATATTATATATAAATCATGTTTTAACTTCTGGATATAAGTAACCATGATCCAAGTAATCATATTAATAATTACAAGTTAAAAACACGAACGACAAATGGGACGATTTTACCCAAAACGCTACTTTAACATGAATTTACAAAAGAACAGGTAATATAAAGTCATAAGTGGACCATATATGATATAATAACAATGAATATGATTCTGGAATAAGTCAATAACATGATTTAAATCATTATACAGGAGGTTCGGACACTTACAAAGCAAGTCAGACCTAAGGTAAGGGAAATATCACAATCTCATTTTTATCCGAGATTGTTTATTCGTAAGTATTTACTGGGGTGTATTTTATCATCCACATCCATGTTTCATCAATATGTAATATTATTTCCATCCACCTACAATTGTTTAAATCCATTTTTACCCTTCGGTGAGTTTTTAGTAGTATGTATGAAAGGAATCTTTTGTCGTTTTTCGTACGAGGTACTTTTTTGACTTTTCCGACAAAAGTACGAAGAATGTTGTTTTTAACTTATACGGCATGAATGGATTTTTAAAAAATTATTTCCAAGAAACTTCCTTTACAAGTTTTCAAGTTTATTTTTAATCAACTTATTTTATTTTAAAGTCGTATGACATGTTATGAAAGGAAAAATGTTTTTGAAGTAGAAAGGATATTTTCCTCAAGAATGGAGTTCAAGTATTTTATCAAAATTATTTTCCATCTAAGATAATAAAAGGGTTCTGTTTTTATCCCTATTATTACATTGGATTGATTATGTTGTGATGGAAATATTTTTATGAATTCCTTTATCTTATATGAATTGTTTTATGATGTCATGTTGTTTAAGAATTCCATTTTTATTACATGGGTTACGCTATGATGTATGGTTTATGATTATGTGGCACACATAAGAAAGGATTCATTATAAGATGGGTGGGACCTATATCTCCCTCCAATGCATTGGGTAAAGATTTTATATCTCATGAGATAGACATGGCTGGAATGGTAGGTTATACCGGTTCAGTGAAACAGGACTGAAACGAGGGTTACTCGATTCAGAAAGGGACTTTGTCCACTAAGATAGTCTTGGAAATGGGTCTTGACTAACAAGAAATGATTATCTATGATTATGTGTGAATTACACAAAGTTTCATGTTTTAAGTTATAATTATTGTGATTACATTTCACTGCCATGATTTATCCCATGTTATGAAATTATGCTCTCTTTTGCAGGTTAAGATTTCCAAAAGTTATGTTCTTATGAATATGATGTGATTGATTTTTCTTTTGTTTACCCTTACTGAGCATTTGAGCTCACCCTTTTATGTTTTATTTTCCCCAGGATATAAAGAAAGGTTTTAGGTAAAAAAAAGAAAGGGAAGATCTTTATGGGAGATATTGAAGATCTTTCACCACGATTAGAAGATTACGTTCCGAGTTTCCAAAGACACTAAACTATTACGATCCTTGTGTGTGTGTTTTTGTTATGTACTAAGTATTCCGCAAATGTAATGTAATGTCCATGTACGTCAGGCTTCGGGTCTCTACAGTTGGTATCAGAGGAAAGGTTTAGTCAACCTTTGGAAACTAGGATGTGAGAACGTTAGTGAGATCCCTAGAGATATTTCTAAGGTATGTCTAGGGATGTTCCTAAGGTTAAGTATACGTATAGGTTATAGTACTAGAATTACGCTAACGATCATAGAATTAAACCTAAGCTATTAGATATTGAAGGTACTCCCCCTTTATTATGTTGTTTTCCCCTAGCATGATTTTTGCCTCTCACACTATTCTTTTTGGGTTTTAGAAAATGGCTGGAAACAAGATGATTCACGATAATGGAGAATATGATGGACAATGGAATGATATTCTTCATAATGAAATGGGATTTGGAAGTCCAAACATTATTATTATGCCGAATCAGCAATCTCATAATATGATCAATAAAGTAAAATTTTGTAAGTTTCCTGACTCGGCTAATAAGAGAAAGATGGAGTTTCATGAAGATCATAGAGGAAAGAAAGTTCAATTTCCCCAATGTAAATCATGTGGGAAGAGGCATCAAGGAGAATGTTTCAAAGGAACTGGAAGATTCTTTGGGTGTGGAAAAGAAGGACACAAAGCAAGTAAGTGCAAAGGAAAAGGTTCAGTTAACACCATGGATGAGGATAATGGTATTGCTATGACATCAACAATGGTTAAATGTTTTAAATGTGGAATGTACGGGCATTATGAAAACCAATGCCCTAAGGGAAAGTCTCATAAAGAGAATCAGTATGGTCGTATGGGTAGTATTTATGTGGATGATGATGAAGAGACTACAAATGATATGTGATATGAACGAATTGTTGAAGCTCGTTCAATGGTTTAAGAATGTAGTGGAATGATTACATGTTTATCATGTGTAATGTTGTATAAGTAATCTCATGGTACTATGGAATAAAGAGACATCTAAGGATTGTTACACTGTTGTCTTTCCTTGAGTTTTGAAAGTGTATGATTAATGGTACCAGTATCCATGAAAGGTTATTCAGATATTTCTGGAATGTAGATGATATGTTCATAATGAAGGGATAAGACGATAATGAGATGTTTGATTGTATTCATGAGCTCATGATTGATATAAGGACTAAGTGATATCATGGTTTGAGTATATAGAATTTTGAGGATTTTGGTATGTGGAAGGTGTAAACTTTTAACTGCATTCATGTTTTCACTAAGGTTCAATGGGTATTCAAGAGAATACATGATTAAGGACTTTGAATGTTTGGAATGTGACCAACAAAACATATCTTACTATATATGGGGATCAACGATGGTATTAAATCTCTGGTAATCGTTTTCACTATGTTATGAGATTGGACTACAGTATTATGGATAAGCCTAAAGATTGGAATGGATTATGTTGGACATAAGTTAGTATTGTTTAAGGATAGATGTTTTTTTTGATATTATTGATGGGATGTTATAGTAATATATTTTTAGAAAAAGGACAACCTGCAGGACGGGCGACAGCCCATCGCGTCGGACAAGGCTGTGGGAATCGAACCCACAACCGAAGTGCGACTGGCCTTTATCGCCTACCATTGGCCTACAGGAAGTCCCTTTTTAGTAGAAACTAGTTTTATTATATTAAGCAGTATGATATATGAAGTATAAGTCCATTTTAGGAACCATATATGATTAATCTCACTATAGAATGAATTATGTATATTTAATAACTTTTGCTAACCTTTTGTTTGAGACAGATGGAATGACCCGTCATTCTATCACATGATCTGCTAATACTTCACGAATAACAAATTCAATTTCATTTATTTAAGAGATGAAGTGGAAATTGTTCAAGGCACGAATAACAGTGAGATTGTACCAAAATAAAGTAAGTATTTATTCTAATTCAAATTCTTCAACTTTTGGGAAACGATTTTGAAAACCAAAAATGTTGTCCTAGTGCTCTTATATCTGATTAATCAGATGGTACCTTAGATCGTCACAAATTTATGGATTTGTGATTGCTATCTTTTCCATAGCCATGTTCTCTACCACTCTCCATCAGAACATGATGGTTAGATTTCTCTTCCATATCCATATTTTTACCTATGTGGAAACCCAGTGATTAGTTTATTTGGGTAACCGTTATGTTTCATACTTTTGTTTTTAAAGATTGGTTTTTGTATTCTTTTTTACGATGTGGGTTTCGATTAAAGAAACTTTCGAATAGTAAACCATTTATAACCCCGACGAATTTCGAGGGCGAAATTCATTTTAAGTGGGGTAGAATGTAACACCCCGAGATTTTATGAAAAATATTCTTTTTAATTTAATTAATGTCTTGTGTTATATGCTACACCAAAAGGAGCTTTCACAACACACATCTTTGACCTGGCTTGAATTACACGCAATCGCGACCTTCCATGATAGCGTGTGTTGTACGCAACACCAAGTTTCGCTAAACAACGATATGCTATTAAGATATTATTAAAACTAGCCGTTATGAATAGTAATAACCACTTTTTGAAATTTTGTAAATTTTATTTTTCAAAATGGACTTCATTTATGGATTCTGAGTATCGAATTTATCCTAAGGTGAAATTTTGGTACTTTTCAGATAACTTTCATATTCTGATGAATAGTGAAAATTACTAAATTTTAATTAAAAACAACTTTTTTAATAGAAATAATTAATAGTGATAAATTATTAATTTGAGTGGTTTTAAAGTATATTTAGAATATATTTTTACAAATCAATACAATGTTGGTCATTGGATGTAATTTCACATTTACACCAGACATAAACAAGTGTTAATCTTTTGATAGTTATTATCTCTTAAAAACACGCTATTTGTTGTGACAGCGGAAATTAATTATAAAATTAATTAATACAACTTATATGTTGGTAATTTTGTAAAATAGAAATCATTTTTGACTTTGGAATATCAATTATAGCTTAGGGTGAAATTTTGGAATTTTTCTGAAAAACTTCAATTTTTGATGAATAGTGAAACCACTAAGAGGTAAGTTAAAAACTGAATTTTGCATAAAACTTAATTTTACCGCTTCTGTGAATGGAATTTCGAAAATCCGAGAGACACGGTTAATATCAAGGACTAAAATGTGGTTCAATGAGATGAAAATAATTTTTGGTGAATAGTAACTTTTTACTTTTATTTACCACGATTAAAAGTAAATAGGGTAATTAAGGGTAAAAATGATATTATTATTACCATAAAACATGTCCAAATTCTATTGGATAAGTGTAATTCGACCAAAAACAAGATTAGGAATAAAATATGACCATTTAGGCCCACTTGGATTAGATTAGGACATTTATTATTATTTAATTCAAAGAAGAGTTAAAAGAGTTAAAATCAAAGTTTATTTACTAAAACATTTTTAATATGGGGTTATAAATAAGATAAATTCGACTATAAATATTAATTAGAAAGATAAAAAGATTTCCTACATAATGGTATTTTATTTGTAATTTTTAGACATTAAATAATTTAATTTATTTATGACACAATTATGATGCAGTAATTATCTTATTAATGAAATATTGACATAATTGATGTTATAAACACCAAAATAAATGTAATTGGAGACTTTTTATGAATTCCACTAATTTTCTAGGTTACTATGATATATTAGTGTTGATTTAATCAACTTGGTTTGAACATATAATTCTGTTATGACTTTCACAAAAATCATATATCAAATAGTGTCAAAATTGACACAAAATAGTTTTTAAATAAAATATTATATTATTAATTGTTATTTTATTCCTAAAAATCTAAGGTTCGGCCAAATGACTTATATAAGGATATATATATTAATAATAAATAATTTGGGGTTTGTTTGGCATGTTATAGTAAGTGTATTAACCATATAGTGTAAGAAAACAAAAAGACACGGTAAAAGTTAAATTATTTAAATTAGAGTTAAATCTAATTGATAAGGTTAAAATAATAACCTAAACTTGTCTAAATCCTATTGGTTGATAGGATTTAGACCCATCCCCACTTTATCTTCGAAATAAGACCCTTTGGAACCATTATAAACCGATTTTTACTTTAATATAAAATAATATTTTGAGATATTCCTAAGGTGCCCCTCTCCTCCCTTATAAAAGGACACCTCCTCCCCCTCCTCCTCACACCAATTTGAGCACTCAAGCTCGGCCAAACCCTGCCAAAATCCCTTCTCCACTTCCCTAGAATAATCCTAGAGGTCCTGGTCTTCTTCAAAGACCAATCTTAGTTCCCTAAGTGGAGGATTCAAAGAGGCGTTTCAAAGAAGAGGTAATATCCATTACCGATCTTTTCAATTTCTTTCTTCTTCAACTTCTTCTTCTTTAGTTGTTTCATGACAAAGTAATAACATCAGTATTACTTACATACTGATATTTTATTATAAATATGAAACAACCCTAATTCACCTTCTATCCATCCTACAAAAAAATGAAATCACCGCGCGTGCGTACGTACGGAATACCGTCTCCACGCCGTGGTGTAATCTATTTTCCACCACCACCTTAATAGGATGGTTATAATGGTGTAATGAGTAACTATATATGATTATTATAAAGTGATATTGATACTTAAATAGTCTACATACACTTCAACACAATTCCACGACCATGGGAACGATATCATCGCTCGTGCGTACGTACGGACTACCGTCTCCACGATGCGATGAGATTCATTCTCAATGATTAACCATTCATGAATGATTATAAAGTATATATAATAAGTACTAATGAAATATATGACATAATAATGATACTGGATTTATGTAAATTTATATATATGTCATCTACTTAATTCCATTCACTTCAATAAGGAAACGAAAACAACGTTCATGCGTACGTACGGACTACCGTCTCCATGAACGGTGTATTTCATTCCATTTATCGATATTATATATATATATATATTCTGAATATATATTATATATAAATCATGTTTTACATTCTGGATATAATTAATCATGATCCAAGTAATCATATTAATAATTACAAGTTAAAAACACGAACGACAAATGAGACGATTTTACCCAAAACGCTACTTTAACATGAATTTACAAAAGAACAGGTAATATAAAGTCATAAGTGGACCATATATGATATAATAACAATGAATATGATTCTGGAATAAGTCAATAACATGATTTAAATCATTATACAGGAGGTTCGGACACTTACAAAGCAAGTCAGACCTAAGGTAAGGGAAATATCACAATCTCATTTTTATCCGAGATTGTTTATTCGTAAGTATTTACTGGGGTGTATTTTATCATCCACATCCATGTTTCATCAATATGTAATATTATTTCCATCCACCTACAATTGTTTAAATCCATTTTTACCCTTCGGTGAGTTTTTAATAGTATGTATGAAAGGAATCTTTTGTCGTTTTTCGTACGAGGTACTTTTTTGACTTTTCCGACAAAAGTACGAAGAATGTTTTTTTTAACTTATACGGCATGAATGGATTTTTAAAAAATTATTTCCAAGAAACTTCCTTTACAAGTTTTCAAGTTTATTTTTAATCAACTTATTTTATTTTAAAGTCGTATGACATGTTATGAAAGGAAAAATGTTTTTGAAGTAGAAAGGATATTTTCCTCAAGAATGGAGTTCAAGTATTTTATCAAAATTATTTTCCATCTAAGATAATAAAAGGGTTCTGTTTTTATCCCTATTATTACATTGGATTGATTATGTTGTGATGGAAATATTTTTATGAATTCCTTTATCTTATATGAATTGTTTTATGATGTCATGTTGTTTAAGAATTCCATTTTTATTACATGGGTTACGCTATGATGTATGGTTTATGATTATGTGGCACACATAAGAAAGGATTCATTATAAGATGGGTGGGACCTATATTTCCCTCCAATGAATTGGGTAAAGATTTTATATCTCATGAGATAGACATGGCTGGAATGGTAGGTTATACCGGTTCAGTGAAACAGGACTGAAACGAGGGTTACTCGATTCAGAAAGGGACTTTGTCCACTAAGATAGTCTTGGCAATGAGTCTTGACTAACAAGAAATGATTATCTATGATTATGTGTGAATTCCACAAAGTTTCATGTTTTAAGTTATGATTATTGTGATTACATTTCACTGCCATGATTTATCCCATGTTATGAAATTATGCTCTCTTTTGCAGGTTAAGATTTCCAAAAGTTATGTTCTTATGAATATGATGTGATTGATTTTTCTTTTGTTTACCCTTACTGAGAATTTGAGCTCACCCTTTTATGTTTTATTTTCCCCAGGATATAAAGAAAGGTTTTAGGTAAAAAAAAGAAAGGGAAGATCTTTATGAGAGATATTGAAGATCTTTCACCACGATTAGAAGATTACGTTCCGAGTTTCCAAAGACACTAAACTATTACGATCCTTGTGTGTGTGTTTTTGTTATGTACTAAGTATTCCGCAAATGTAATGTAATGTCCATGTACGTCAGGCTTCGGGTCTCTACATTGACAACCCCCAACCAAAGAATTAAACAAAACCATGTGAAATTTTTAGAACAATGAACTATAAAAGATGTGTAGTGAACTTGAATTGATCTCCTTATCTCATAATTCTTAAACCACCACCTTATTCTATCAACTATTAAACTCTTTAAGTTCAATTATTTTCTTAAAATTGTTTTCAAAATCACCCCCCTCTTTTAGTAATCTTTATTAAAAATACATACTCAAAACCTATAAACTCTCCTCGAGAGATTACCTAGGGTCTTCCCTAGACTATAAATTAACCTTAAAAACATTATCAATTTGACGTGTCATGACAGCGCGGTCACTAGCCTCTCTAGCATTTGTTCAATGAATGGAAAAGGGAAATGGTCCTTTCTAGTGTGTTGGTTTAGTCGGCGATAGTCTATAAAGACACACCAACTATT
Organism: Viscum album; assembly: GCA_963277665.1. Classification (NCBI taxonomy): domain Eukaryota; kingdom Viridiplantae; phylum Streptophyta; class Magnoliopsida; order Santalales; family Viscaceae; genus Viscum; species Viscum album. The sequence goes on along the minus strand of OY728156.1, from coordinate 254,667,043 downwards.
CTACAATGAGTTGGATCCAATTCATTGTTTTAATTTTTGATTATTGTAAGGCTAATCTTTTTAGGAACTACTTGAACGGGACTGACCCATTGGATGTCAGAGATGGGGTAAATGATTCCACCGACCAATAATTTTGTTACCTCATTTTTCACAACTTCTATGAGGTTTGGGTTCAGTCGACGTTGTGACTGCCTCACTGGGTTAGCCTCATCATTTAATAAAATTAAATATGTAAAAATTGATAGGCTAATACCAGGAATGCCAGCAAGTTTCCATCCCAAAGCTTTTTTTTACTCCCTCAAAAGTTCAATCAACCTCAATTCATGCTCAGGAGGGAGTGAACTAACAATGATGACGAGAAACTTGTTTCCATTCTCAAGATATGAATATTTTAAATCTTGAGTCAGTTTTTTAAGTTCCAATTTAGGTGGATTTTGGATTGATGGGAGTGTGTGTGAAAGTGAGAGATCACTAATCTCATCTAACCGCTCAATAGTATCATCCTCAATAGAGGAATGAGATTTTAGAAGCTTAGCAGTATCATCGATGGTCAGTGGATCCTCAGTGTTCAAGAAATTATCAATTAATAAACATGCATGACACTTTTCTAGACCACTAAAACAATCGATGCATGATTCATTACCTAGAATTTCAATTAATGAAGAAAACTCAGAAAGGGGATCAGGGGAATGAAATGAAGTTTTTTCAAGGGAAGGGAGTACATCTATATAATTAACAGAGAGAGGAATGCTCTTCTGAGGGGTGCTTCATAGCATCAAGGATGTTGAAATGGACTATGTCACCACCAAATTTCATAGATAATGTACCATTGTAGACATTAATTATGGTTTTTGTGGTTTTCAAGAAGGGTCTCCCCAATATAATCGGAGAACGTCCATTCATCCTATCATCATCCATTTTAAGCACATAAAAGTCAGTAGGAAAAATTAAATTCTGAACCCTCACAAGAACATCCTCTAACACACCAGAGGGGTGTGCGGTACTTCGGTTGACCAGTTGAACAACAATTCCAGTGGTCTTCAGTTCCCCAACCAGTAATGTAGAGTAAATGGAGTGCGGGATCACATTTATAGAGGCACCTAAATCAAGCATAGTTATAGAAAAAGAATACTCCCCTATAGTGCACGGAATTGAGAATTTTCCAGGATCACTGCACTTGGTGGGAATTTATGGCTCTATCAATGCTGAAACATTCCTCCCCATGATCACTTTCTCATCACCTTGAAGTCACCTTCGGTGTGTACACATCTCTTTTAGAAACTTGGTGTGCCGTAGAATTTGCTTCACACCATCAATCAATGGGATGTTAACCTGTACTTTCTTGAAAATTTCTAATATTTCCTTATCAAGTTTAGTTTCCTTTTGTTTTCTTGGTTGGGTGGCCCTTTGAGAAAATGGAAGAGGAATGGTTGGGTTAGGTGGCTCATCAATATACACTCTTTTCTTTGGAAGGGCTTCTCTCAGGACAAGGTTATTCAACATTTGTAACATTTTGAATGGTTGGGATGGAGGTTTCCTCAGGAGGAGGTGACTCTAATGGAGGATTAGTTTTACTTTCTAGTTGTTTTCCACTCCAAAGGGTGATGGCACTAACATTTTCTTTATCCCTAGGGTTAACTACTGGTTGATAGGGAAGTTTACATGAACCGTGACTTTGAATTTCACCCACTGAGTTAGCTAGTTGGCCTAATTGGGTTTTTAAGTCTTGTATGGCTGCTTGGGTGGTTTGTTGGAATTGGAGATTGTTGGCAGCCATTTGTTTCATCATATATTCTAGGCTAGGCTCATGTTTTGTAGGGGGTGGTTGGAGAGGCCTTTGGGGTGGTTGAGGATTTCTGGGTGGTGGTGGTGGATGACTACTCTGCCCTGGTTGGTTCCATTGTTGTTAAGGTTGGTTTGAATACCCCCTTGCCTATAGTGATGTAATCTTGATGTAATCATGATGTAATCGTGATGTAATAATGATGTAATCGTGATGTAATTGTCACGAACCGACCCAACGGGGCTCGATCCGTGACACCCCAAGCCCGCCTCCAATAGGCTAGGGGCTGGCGTCTAGTGTCGAGTAGGCTATCACACACATGAGAGACATTAGCCTAAGTTACCTGTACACAGGCACCCACATACACCTCCATGCAACAGTGCAGAGATATATAAAACTGAAAAGAAAATGCATGCATACAACTATCCCAACCAGAGTGCAACAATAATACAAAAAGGAAAAAACAGGGCCCACCAAAAGAAAACTACAAAGAACGTCCAACCTACTCCAAAGAAGGGGAACACTGCCACAAACACCCACCAGAAATCTCCCTCAGCACCGCACCAGTAAACACCCCGTTCAGTCTCGCTGACTCAGCTCCGCCTACTCCAAGTCCTCCTAGGACTCCGTCGAAAGGCCTGTGGTCTGCACAAGACACAAACATGTGTGGGAAAATCCCGTGCAGGGGTGAGTATAAACATACTCAGTAGACACCCCAAAAACCCAAAACAAAAGTGAGCAACTGAAAGGCAACAGTCCTCTAATCCCAGCCAGAGGGAACCCAGATGAGAGAGAAACTTCATCTCGTGACCATCCTTGGCTAAACACAACTAGCCAGCTCAGCTCGGGAGCATGCCCATACATACACCTTGAACAATCCAGATATACTTAGCTCACACAACAAGCCACCTGAGGTACCGACCTCATAACCAGCAACGGTTCACAACCAGGTGAACACACTCCACAATCACTGTTATCCCAGATGACACATTCCTGAGAGATACACTCCATCGGGTCCCAAGTAAACATCTCAGACGCTCACCCAGGAGACCACGCTCGTCGGATTCTATCACTGAGGAAAACCCCTCTAAAACAACATAACCACCAAACTCCTCGGATAGGGGATCGCTCCTAGGGTCTGCTAGGGGATACCAGAACCCACTCAGGTATACGAAGCTCACAGATAGGGGATCGCTCCCAGGGTCTGCTGGGGGATACCACGACCCGATCTGGCATACGTAGTTCTCACAGATAGGGGATCACACTCTGGATCCACTGGGGGATACCACAACCCGATCTGACACTCGATAGAAGCACTTCACTTAGATAGAGGATCATCTCCCATATAAAGTTGGTCACGACATTACCGAAACCCTATCTGGTATAACTCGCGATGTAGGGGATCAAACTTACGATACCGCAACCCTACAAAAACCACACGCTGATTAGGGGATCACATAACCAATGATACCGCAACCCTACAATAAACCTGATGTTGAGTAGGGGATCGTATACCCGACGATGCCACAACCCTACTGAGCACAGCCCACTGCTTAGGGAATCATATTCCCAATGATGCCACAAACCCTACGGGGTTAACCTACTAGATAGGGGATCGACCCCTGTGGATAAGCGGTCACAACGATACCAAGAACCCGATCTAGAGAAAAAACGATACTAGAGGATCCCACTCCAGGCCCACCAAAGGGATGCCACAACTCTAATAGAATAAACATCCCATCGAGAGGATCAAAAGCATATACTAGGGTTGTAATGCCGCGTGAGCCCTCATAGGAATGAACCAAGGGAGTACCCTCAACAACTTCTGGTCCATACATCGCTAACCCGAGCGACCTGCAACAACACCACACTGCGTAGCACCAAGGCTAATACTGAGGCCACCATCACGATCTACGCGAAAAAACACGCAGGATAGGATGTTTACTCGCCCGAAACGGACAATCGGTGAAAAATGCACTATTCACCATAGGTTGCCCATGCGGGGCCCACACAACGATCCCGAAACTCATCAAGAGGATCATACCACAGCAATCCCCTCAGAAAAAACACATGGAATTGACTACTCGTACGTTCGAAACGAACACCCGGTGAAAAAGGAACTATTCACCAGAGCCAGCCCGGGTGGGGCCCATGCCTCAATCCTGAAACTCATCGAACGGATTGCACCATTGCGATCCTCTCGTAAAAACACACAAGATCGACTATTCATCCGCCAAAATCGGACTCCTGGTGCGAAAGCTGCATTTCTCCGCAAACACCAAAACCCGGCCTCATAGGGCCCATACCCCGTTCTCAGTCCCAACACCAAAAGACCATCTCAAAAAGTCCGACGTACCATCAGGGTCTCAACGCCACTGACAACACGTCATTCGGATGCTCCGGGTAGAAGTTACAACAGCCCGAAGTCGTAAAATAATAAAATATTATTATTTTATACGACGTTTCTAACTCCCAGGCCACAATCCTGAACCTTTTAACCCTCGAACCCACACCGGAGGGTTTGCCCCGTCGTCAGGGTCGCGTCGTCGCAGACGACACTCGAATTCGACTTACGGATTACAAGAAATGGGGGTTTAAAAACCCCCGTGTGAGAAAAAGTGGTTGGACCAGCTTGAACCGGCCGGGACCAGCCCTCCGCCGCATTCCGGCGGCTAGGCCGGCGCGCCGCCGCGTTCCGGCGGCTGGGCCGGTTCGCCGCCGTGGACCGTAACGGGCCACCCCTACCGACGCCGCTGCCGGCCTCTGCCAGAGCCGCCGCGCCGGTGTCGCGCCGGCGAACCATCTATGGTCCGCCGGAGGCACCTCGGGGGTACAAACGCAGATCCGGAAGCATTTGCACGCCCCTCGGGACCCGATCTACCCATCTGTAGGTTCAAAATAGAGAAAAACGCATAAATTTGGGATCCAGGATTTTCAAAACGTAAAACGCCTACCTGTTGGCGGATCGCCGATGCTTTGGGTGCAGAACGGCGCCCGCGACGCCCTGAAGCTGGATCTGCCGATGATTGGCGCAGAAAACGAATGATTCTGGCTCGATTTGGTGAAGAAACGGATGATGGGAGGAGGGGCGTTCATCAGACGCTGCGTGTGGGTGGGAGAGGGAGGAGAAGTGAAAAAAAATAATTTCCTTTTTTTAATTTAAAAACCTCCAGTTAAAGCAACGCCCCCGACTCCGCGCCCGACGCAGACAAAGTTAAGGTCACCCCTAGGGTAAACGTTCCATTCTGAACGCAACGGCGGACTCGGATTTGCGATCCGATAATCCGTTCAGAAGTTATTCGATCCGACGCTCATAAACCAACTTTTCCACTTATTTACAAAAACGCCCCTGGTGGCGTTTTCCATAGCATGCCCGCACCCGTGAAGTTTACACCTCTCCTAGGGTAAACAGCACATTCTGGACGCAATAGTTCCCTCAGATTCCCTTTTTGAGCTGCCGTTTTGGAGATATCACACCCCCGCCACGTTAATAGTATAAAAATACTTAATATTTTTATAAAATTAATTCCGGGCACACCGGGTCTCAGAATCGCACGCCGTCTACACACCTAGCTCTGGAATTATTCGTAGAAATAATCCAAAGTCAAACAGGGCAAAAACCCGAGTCGCTACAATAATAATGATGTAATCCTGAAGTAATAATGATGTAATAATGATGTAATAATTCTATTATACTCTTAAGGATTAAAATATGATATGAGGTGTCTCAAGTGGTTTTTACCATGGGAAAATATCAAGGGTAAGTCTGTGGTTTTGAAAATACCACTAATAGGGTGTCTTTTGAAATTAATAAAATATTCCCTCACTTTTTCTATAAATACCCACACATTTCTTTATTTACCATAATTCCAAAATAATTATCCACAAATTTTTTATAGTATTACCTCCCAAGGAGTCCTTCCAATGTGTCATCAATCCCCCAAGGCCTCGATCTTAGAGTTTTAGAAGTTACTCTTTAAGGTAAGAGAATTCTCAAACTTCTCTTTTCCTTTCAAGTTCTATTTTATGTGGTATGTCTTTAAAATTTCCATATTATGTTCTTATTTCCATTTTATTATATACCTCTACTTTATTATGAGTCTTTTATGAATGGGTGACCCATTTCCCTCTCTTTTTAATGTTTTATAAAACTATGTTGCATAACCGTTATGCTACAGAATTTTCATCTCAAAATCTCTATTTTTCTCAAGAAATTATTTTATTTTATTTATGTGAATACTCAAACCTATTTCATTTCTAGGTTTATTCATCAAGACATAAAAATGGTTTATTTTATTCTAGAATTAACATACATGAAACTCTCATTCTCTTTCCATGAGTTATAAATGACATAATGATCATGTTTCTGAGCAATTTTTAAAATGCCGTGATTTTGATATGAAAATCATTTATTTTATTCTATTTGGGTTATTTATGAAATATTTGATTACGCTCTATGTGGATCACATTAATATAAATAAATATAAAGGGTGTGTCCTAATAGCTCTCCAATGCACTGGGTAAAGAAATTAATCCCTAGAGATGACAAGTTTTACGATACCTTGGTAAATAACCTTGGTAATTTTTATGAAACCTTGGGGATGGACCTTGGTGATATGATTTTTAATGTCTAAATTAAATGTTGTAGCCACATTTTAAAGTTATTATTCGTGTTATTTTTATTATTATATTCCACTTTTTCCACTGCTCCTGTCTTTATGTATTTCATCAAGTTCTTATTGATATCATAAGTAAACTGTTTCCCTTATTTACCCTTACTGGGTCTTCTGCTCACCCTCTCCTTCGATGTATGTCCTCAGGTTATGAGATGTAGTAATTGTACATATGACGAATCTATTATGAAGCCTTGCACGTGGATTAGAATAATGCCTTATGTTTTCATGTATTATGTACCTTATTTCCAAGACATTAAACTTTAAAAATCCTCTATTTGTAAAATGTAATGAAAAGATATATAATAAAAATGCGGCATTCCATAGTTAGTATCAAATGATAGTTTAGTTATTTGTGGAAATTGGGATATGAAAACTTTAGTAATAACCCTATACAAAAGTTTAAATATAGGAAAACTTCATGATATTTTGATGAAATATTAAGTGGTCTCCGAAAAATTAAGTCTCTGTCTAGATACAAACAAGTGGATTTGGCTCTCGCACAGATGTACCTAGGAGTAAAGCCGGAAAACACCGCTTAGAGCTAGACTCGAAGGAGAACTGGTGTACAACAACATGCCTTATTTCACTCTTGGTTTGAGACTCTCAGGGGATATGTTTGTTTAATCATAATATTTTTATGAATCATTATTAATGATTTATAGAAAATTTAATTGTTGTTAAAGAATAATATTTTTTTAAGATTGATTTTTTAAGACATAAAATTACTTTACAATTATAAGATTCCTAATAGTAACAAATTTATAATAATAGAAAATTGTGAGGACGCAATTTCTTTAAGGGAGGAAGAATGTAACGACCCAAAAAAATGTACTTTTTTATGGATCTCTTTCCTTTCAATAAATTTTTATTATGTTTTACAATAGAAGCACATAGAGTGACATTTAATTTCATAAGAACATCATACATCATGCATAAGTTTGGATTAGTACAACTATGAAAAATAATGTGATATATACATTTAAGAATAGATTTCTTAATAAAATATATCTTCAACTGAAGAAAATTTGATAAATAGACTTTAAAGACCCAAATTGTACTTTTTAGAAATGATATACTTATTATAATAAATTATGGTGTTATGAATAATGATTTTTTTAATGAAATAGTGTGATTAAAACACCCCCTTTTAAATGTAAATGATTAAATAGTTTTATTTTTTTAAGTGTCAGAAATTTCACAATGCAATTTAACTATGCATTTTCGATTCGCTATTATTTTTAATAACTAAAAATTTTTATACATAAAAAGTTAAATTTCTCGTACTTAAAGAATTATTATGGTAATATAAACTTCATTTTTTAATTTCAAATGTCAAAATTAATCTTGGCTAAATTTTTAGAAGTTTTCTAAAAAGTTTCAATCTTTTATATTTGAGGAATAGTGTTTTTTATGAATAGTATTTGACGAATAGTGTTTTTTAGATGAACAGTAAAAAATTATTTTAATATTAAATAAATTTTTCTGTGAAATGATTTTTGAAAATCAGATATACATTGTTGAAATCAAGGCGAAAAATGTTGTTCCAAAAGATAAAAAAATGGTGAATAGTAACATTAACCTTTGGAATTTTAATTTTACCCTTATGAATGGTAATTTGATCAATGGAATAGTAACCTCATCTAAGTATAAATATTTTTTAGTCATCTTAAGTGGTAATATGATATATTTATATCATAATATAAGTAAATAAATGCTTTAGAAATTATTAGTTAAGCATTAGTATTTTTTATTTAATTTAATTTAAAATTAAATTAATTTTTATAAAATGGAGTTCACTTTTGAATTCTACACATCAAAAATTGGTTAGGTTGATTTTTTGGGATTTTTTTAAATGGTTGATTTTTTCGGTGAATCGTAAAAATATAGTTTTGAGTTTTCGGTAAGTTTAATGACATCATAGATGTGTAATAATGATGTAATCATGATGTAATAATGTTGGTCGGTTCTTAAGGATTAAAATATGATATGAGGTGTCTCAAGTGGCCATTACCATGGGCAAATATCATGGGCAAGCCCGTGGTTTTTCAAGTACCGCTAATGAGGTGTCCTTTGAAATTAATAAAATATTCCCTCACTTTTTCTATAAATACCCACCCATTATATTGTTTCCTTTCATTAAAAAAACATTATCCATGATTTTATGATAGTATTATCTCATAAGGAGTCCTCTCAAGGTAACCTAAATCCCCCAGGGTCCTGATCTTAGAGTTTTAGAAGTTACTCTTCAAGTTAAGAGAATTCTCAAACTTCTCTTTTCCTTTCAAGTTCTCTTTTATGTGGTATGTCTTTCAAATTTCCATACCAAGTTATTATTTTCATTTTATTATATCCCTATACTATATTATTAGTCTTTTATTAATGGTTGACCCATGTGCCATCTCTTTTTAATGTTTTCTAAAACCATGTTGCATAGCCGTTATGTTGGAGAATTTTCGTCTCAAAAACTCTCTCTTTTTATGAAGAAATTATTTTATTTTATTTATGTGAATACCCAAACCTATTTCATTACCAAGGGTATTCACCAATATATAAAATGATTTATTTTATTTTGTAATTGACATACATAAAACCCTCATTCTCTTTCCATGGTTTATAAATGACATAATGATCATGTTTTTGAGCACTTTTTAAAACGTCATGATTTTGATATGAAACTCATATCTTTTAATCTATTTGGGTTATTTATGAAATGATTGATTATGATCTATGTGGTCACATGAATATAAATTTATATTAAGTGTGTGCCCTGATAGTGCTTCAACACATGGGGTAATGAAATTCATCTCTAGAGATGACACGTTTTACGATACCTTGGTGAATAACCTTGGTAATTTTAATGATTTCTTGGGGATGGACCATGGTGATATGCTTATGAATGAAAAAATTAAATATTTTAGCCACATTTTAAAGTTAGGATTCATGTTATTTTTATTATGATATGCCTCCTTTTCTATTTATCATGTCTTATATATATTTTATCATGTTCTTAGTGATATCACAAGTAAATCGTTTCCCTTGTTTACCCTTATTGGGTCTTCTGGTCACCCTTTCCTTTGATGTGTGTCCCGAGGTTATAAGATGCAGTAATTATACTTAGGATGAACCTATTATGAAGCCTTACAAATGGATTAGAATAATTCCTTATATTTTCATGTTTTATGTACTTTATTTTCAAGACACTAAACTTTAAAGATCCTCTGTTTGTAAAATGTAATGAAAAGATATGTAATAAAAAGGTAGGATTCCATAGTTGGTATCAAAGGATAGTTTAGTTATTTATAGAATTTATGATATTAAAACATTAGGAAGAAACCTATAAAAGAGTTTAAATATATGAAAACTTCCTGATATTTTGATGAAATATTAAATAAGTGGTTTCCGAAAAAATAAGTCACTATCTAGATACGAACAAATGGATGTGACTCTCGCACAGATGTAAATAGGGGTAAAAATCAAAAACACTGCTTTTATCTAGACTCCAATGGAAACTAGTTCCCAACAACAAGTCTTGTTGCACTCTTGTTTTAACACTCCTGTGGGATATGTTTGTTTAATCTTAATCTTTTTGTGAATCATTATAAAGGATTTAAAGCAAATGTAATTTTTGTTAAAGAATAATATTTTTTTAAGATTGATTTTTTAAGACATAAAATTAATTTATAATTATAAGATTCTTAATTGTAACAAATTAATAATAAGGGAAAATTGTGAGGACCCAATTTCTTTAAGAGCGGAAGAATATAAAGACCCAAAAAATGTACTTTTATTTGTGGATCTCTTTCCTCCCAATAACTTTTTATTATGTTTTACAATATAAGCACATAGAGTGACTTTTAATTTCATGAGAATATCATACATCATGCATAAATTTGGATTAATACAACTATGAAAAATAATGTGATATACAGTGTCACAAACAAACCTGGGTCGACCCTGAACCGGTCACCTGAGCCGGTCCGCGACATGGCCCGAGAGGCGTTCCCGATCCTCCCAGGCTGGCGACAAGCGTTAGGGAATCAACAGAGGCTTTGGGAACAATTTCACCCAGTATAAATAAATAAATAAAGCGGCTGAAATAAAACAGAGCAGCACAAAATAAATAAACAAAGTAAATTAACTAAACAAGAACAAAAGAAAAAGAAACTAATCGAAAGAGACAACAACTATCTCTGTGTGACCTCACGGGTCACTATCCAACTCACGACTAAACGTCGCCTAAGGCGAACGCACCCAAGTTGTAGCCTACACAAACACTAAAAACAGAAAAAAAAAATTATAGGTGTGAGTATTAAAACTCAGTAGGCTAGCCCGATATCTACTCCCAATGTACTACCTTTAAATAAAGAAATTTACTAATTTTAGGTTTGAACTAAATTATATAAAATATTAGTTTCCACACACACTTTCATTTTTAAAACAAATATCAGTCCATTGACCTTTTTAATTTAAAAACAAGTTTAACGTTTGAAAGGAATGGGTATATTTTTCTTTTTAAAACATTTTCTTCGAACCATTTAGAAATCCAAACTTCAGTTATTATCCAAAAAGTAGAAACCACACATAATACACGACACACACCAAGGGCAATGAAAAAAGTGGCACACATGGGCTAGCAATCGAACTAGACCTCTCAATCATCCAGCACATACAAATAAACACTAAAGGAAACATGGGTCGAACCTAGAAGATCGTGAACAATCCAAAACATACTATACATGTGACTCATCCTGAAGGCATGCCCTAACTCGATGACGTCATAACACACTAATGCTCGGTATATCCCTACATGGCCTAACCAAGGGGCTCAATCCCCATAGCAGCAATAACTTAGTATTCCCCTACTATGGGGCCACTGTCCAGTGTGTAATCTAAACTAGAACAACAATCATTCTCAGAAGATTCACTCACTATGCCAGGTTCCCATTTCAACACATGTAATAAAAAGGGGTGCATCCACAATGTAAATCAATCAGTCATGAGGCACAAATATCACACACAACTCACGCAATCGACGCACACCAACGATCACCCCTGAGTAACTCCAAAGTGAGTTTTTCCAAAATAATTTATTTTATTAAAGTGCCAAATGGGCCTTCACCAACTTTAAAGAAAAACATCATTTATCAAGAAAACCCAAAACACTTATTCAGAAGAAATCATTTATCATTTAAACCAAAACTACATTTTAAATTCCTTGAATTATTTTTAAAATCCAAACGAGCATTCTTTTACTACTGGGTGTTTGTTCATCAAGAAAATATTCCAAGTGTCGTGTATAAAATAAACGGCTCTTTTTACACCAAATAATCATATAAAAATTAATTATCTTATATCATTTCTCATTTATAAAAATTAATAAAAACATCAAGAAATTAATAAAATCTAAATTTAAAGGTGAATGCAGTGGGGAACCTACCTCGAGGTCAGAGCGCGACAATGGCGCAAGCTCGGAAACAAGGTGCGGCAATGGCGCTCACTCGGAAACACCCCACGCGGGTCCTAAAAAGTCAAACCGACCCAAATAATATTTAATTAATAAAAATTCTAATCAAAATAGGGTAATATATATACACACACACCCAGATATATATATATGTATATATGAATCAAATAAAAAAATATTAAAGGAATGTAAAATAAAATGGTATACCAAAGGGGAGAAAACGCGCCGGCAGAGGCTAGTTGGTAGGGGAAACGCCAGCCGGTGCGGGCGTCGAAACGAGGCAACGCCAGCAAGGCAGTTGTTGTGCACACGGGTAGGCCGCTGGGGTTGTTCACGCATCGGAATGGAGGTCACTGTGACGGGAGGAGGTGGGTCGGCGGCGACTGACCTCAGGCGAAGGCACCAGGTGTGCTGCAAGGGAGAGATGAGGGTCAGCGCTGGCTAGGTGAGGCCAACGAGGATCCGCGACTGGGCGACCGACGAGTGGTGGCGGCCAAGACTGCTCGGCGTCGGTGAAAGAGGGAGGCAGCGGGGTTGCCGCACAGGCTGGGTACAACAGCGGAGAGGGAGACAGGCGCTAGGCTACTGTGCGGTGACGGACTGCGGAGGAGGGAGCCGAGGCCGACTATCGGTAAGAGGTAAGGGTGTCGCGCAACTACGGAAAGGAGATGAGGGAACCGGGGTGACGGCTGCTGCAGCGGCGAACAGGGAGGTAGTCGAGCGGCTTGCTGGGTGCAGCGGGTGCTGGAGGGTCTGGCCAACAAGAGGGGGGGGGGGTGCACCGTCTACTAGAGGAGTGGATGGTCGGGGCGCGCGACAGAGGCAACCAACCAAGAGGATCCTCTGGGGCTGGTGTGCGCAAGGCAGGAGGGAGGCACCGGAGGCAGCCGGGGGGAATGACGTCGCTGTAGCAGGCAGGCGCAGGGGCTGCTGGCGGAGGTGGGTCGGCTGCATGAGGGGTGGAGGCGGAAGCCTGGACCGGGTGGCAGGACATCGCTGCGGATTGGACGAAGAGGAGGGTGAGAAGGAATCCAGAGAGGGTGCTGCTGCAGGTGAGGTCAGCAGAAGGGAGGGCGTCCGGTAGCAAGAGGAGAGGAGCGAGCAGGGAGGGCGGCTGGCGGAGCGGGCAGGCTGCAAGCGCGGAGGCCGGGACACGGGGGAGGCAGGCTGTGTGGGCTACTCAGGAAGAAGAAGGCTATGCAGGTGAAGAGGGAAACCAGATCCGGATGGGGGGGGGGAGATGTCACGTGGGAGAGAAAAAGAGAGAAGAAAAAAAGAAAAGAGAAGAAGAAAGAGAAAGAAAGAGAAAGAAAGAATAAAAAATAAAAATAAAATAAAAGTAAAAGATAATAATAATAATAATAATAATAATTACAATAATAATAATAATAATAATAATCCAACAATAATAAAAACAATAATAATAATAATAATAATAATAACAACAACAATAATAACAATAATAATAATAATAACAATAATAATAATAACAACAATATATAAATTATTGTTATTATTATTATTAAACATTTTATAAAATTCTTTTCAATTTAATTTATTCATTTAATTTTATTAAACTAAACATGTGGGCAACCCCACACTCACCAGGTCCGAACGCATGATCATACCGAATGCGCGGTGACCGCGCACCCATCCGGACTGAATGTGCGGTGACCTCTAGTAGTGCAGTGACTGCGCACTGGCCTGAGACCCACAAAAAACATCAAAGCTTCAAAAATTCAAACCTGGACCCAAACCCAACTCTACCCAGAGTCACGAAACTGAGAAAAGAATAAAAACATGGGCGTGTGACATACACATTTTAGAATAGTTTTTCTATATGTCGTCAGGTTATGATATGCAGTAATTGTACTTAGGATGAACCTATGATGAAGCCTTACAAGTGGATTAGAAGAATGGCTTATGTTTTCATGTATTAGGTACCATATTTCCAAGACACTAAACTTTAAATATCCTCTGTTTGTAAAATGTAATGAAAAGATAAGTAATAAAAAGGCGAAATGCCATATTTGGTGTCAAATTATAGTTTAGTTATTTGTGGAAATTAGGATTTGAAAACTTTAAGAATAACCCTATAGAAAAGTTTAAATATAGGAAAACTTCCTGTTATTTTGGTGAAATAATAAGTAAGTGGTTTCCGAACAAATAAATCTTTGTCTCGATATGAACAAGTGGATGTGGCTCTGACAGAGATGTACTTAGGGGTAAAACCCAAAAACACCGCATTGAGCTATACTCGAATGGGAACTGGTGCACAACAACGGGTCTTATTGCACTCTTGGTTTGACACTCTCAGGGGATATATTTATTTAATCATAAGCTTTTTATGAATCATTATGAAGGATTTATAGAAAATGTAATTATTGTTAAAGAATAGTATTTTTTTAAGATTGAATTTTTAAGACATGAAATTACTTTATAATTATAATATTACTAATAGTAAAAAATTTCTAATAAGAGAAAATTGTGAGGATGCAATTTCTTTAAGAGGGGAAGAATGGAACGACCCAAAAAAATGTACTTTTATTTATGAATTTCTTTCCTCCCAATAGCTTTTTTTATGTTTTACAATAGAAGCACATGCAGTGAATTTTAATTTCATGAGAACATCATACATCATGCATAAATTTGGATTAGTACAACTATGAAAAATAATGTGGTATACACATTTAAGAATAGTGTTTCTTAATAAAATATATGTTCAACTAAGAAAAATTTGATAAATAGACTTTTCAGACCCAAATTGTACTTTTCAGACATAATATAATTATTATAATAAATTAGGGTATTATGAATAATGATTATTTTCATAAAATAATGTGATTAAAACACCCCTTTTAAATGTAAATGATAAAATAATTTTATTTTTTTAAGTGTCAGAAATTTCACTATGCAATTTAACTATGAATTTTCCATCTTCTGTTATTTTTAATAACTAAATATTTTTGTACATAAAATGTTAAATTTCTCATACTTAGAGAGTTTTATGGTAATATAAACTTCATTTTTAAATTTCAAATTTCAAAATTAATCTAGAATGAATTTTTAGAAGTTTTCTAAGAAGTTTCAATTTTTTAGTATTTGATGAATAGTGTTTTTTTGATGAATAGTGTTTTTGATGAATAGTAAAAAAATTATTATAAAATAACTTTTTCTCTGAAATGATTTTCAAAAATCAGACATACATGGTTGTAATCAGGGTGAAAATGTGGTTTAATAAGATCAAAATAATTTTTTGGTGAATAGTAACTATACACTTTCGAATAGTAAATTTATCCTTATGAATGGTAATTTGACCAATAGAATAGTAACCTCACCTCATCAAGTATGAATATATTTTATTCATCTTAAGCGGTAATGTGATATATTTATATCATAGTATAAGTAAATAAATGTTTTAGAAATTATTAGTTAAGTATTAGTATTTTATTTATTTAATTTAATTTAAAATTAAATTAATTTTTATAAAATGGAGTTCATTTTTGAAATTATTAGGTAAGGGAATTCTCAAACTTCTCTTTTCCTTTCAAATTATCTTTTATGTGGTATGTCTTTCAAATTTACATACCATGTTTATAAGGACCTGGCCTTATTACATACATAATCTTGAATTTAGTCAAGAAAACACTTCCTTTTACATTGAGGATCTTTTCAAGTTTAGAACTTTAGAGAATTGGGACATAATACATTCATGACATTACACCTTATTACAGATTGGATACCATAAAAATAGTTTCCATTTTTTTCAAAATTTGAAACATTAAAACTTAAAACATGATTTCTTGACAATTCTTAAACATTTAACATGGCTTCCTTCTTTGTCTTACACATCCATTAACATGTTAAAATCATTTAAAACTTGGGATGAGTACAAAAGCCCAGTAAAGGATATAAAAAGAAGGAAAGAACACATTAGTCCAGGAATACTTGTAACGTATGAAATCATTTTCAAAAGACATACTTATCACCTGTATATATATACTTACTTCGTGAAACATGATATTTCCAAAATACCTAAGAACATAAGTAAAACCATAAAGGTATCTTGAGGCATTACTTACATAACCTTGGAACCCACTCGACTACCTTATAATTTTTAACCCTCACGGCTACCTTACTATTTGTGTAACCATCGTAGTTACATTTGGAGTAACCATATGGACAACCTCCAACTTACACATACCCAATGCATTGGAGGGAAATATAGGTCTCACCCTTCATCATAAAAAATTCCCAAGAACCAAAACATAATCATACAACATGAATAATTCCATAAAAACATTGCTTTGGAATTTCATAAAACCGGATTTTAAAAGACGTTTTAAAAAAGGAAAGCCACTTATAAATTACATACAATTGAATAGAGTCTTAAGATAGTGGATGTAATATGTATATACACTATAAATACACATAATTCAACATAGTATAATCAAAGTTAATCAAACAAACAATTTTAATACCATGTAACAATGAAGTAGAAGGTTAACCCAAAGAATGGAAATCGGGTTAATAATTCCCTTACCTGAGGATTGTCTTCTTCACACTTGTTTAAACTTCCTGTATAATGGTTAAAAGAGTGTTATTAGTATTTTATAGAAACATGTTCATGTTTATAACATCTTATATGATCATTTCATAACCTCATTTTACCCCTTAATTGTTAGTATTTTGTTCATTGCACTGTTTTGGGTGAGTTCCTTACATGATTTCCATGATCGGTTCATGATGGATGTTCTTGTTGATTGGAAGTGAAACTCCAGAATTGGAATGAAAAGGTATTTACATATTTCCAGTACCATAATTTATACCATTTATCATTTTTGTGTTTTCTATGAGGATGATTCATAAGTTGAAACATTAATGATGTTCGTTTAGATCATTTTAGTGGTTCTTTGTTAATAACAACCTCATTTTGTCTTATAAATTAAAACCATGAGTACAAAAGAATTTCAGAACCATGGATGAGACATAATACATATATTATAACCTGGTTAAACCATAGAAATGGTTTCATGACCAGGCTTGAAAGAGTTAATGAAAATTGAAATCACATCGTCCGCGATCTCGGTAATTCGACACATCACAGACAATGATTTTATTCCTTGAATAAGTGGGAGAGGAGAAGAAGAATGATGATGAATTTTCCATGAACATGAGAACATCCAGAATATAAATGATTTCTAGAGATTTCATGCCTCTTGGGTAAGAGGTTATGAGGAAAGAATTAGAAAAGAAAGGAACTCAAAATAAAAGAATAATTGAAAAATCCCTTACAAAAATTCGACAGCCTAACAACTATGCAACATGGTTTTAGAAAATATTAAAAAGAGAGAGGAAAAGGGTCACCCATCTAGAAATGAATTATAATACATAATAGATCAAAATAAGAAGGAAATAAGAACATGGTATGGAAATTTTAAAGTTATACCACATAAAAGAGAACTTGAATGGAAAAAGAAAGAAATTGAGAATTTTCTTACCTTGTAGAGTAACTCCTAGAACTTGAAGGTTAGGACCTTGGGGGTTTGAGGAAACCTTGAGAGGGATACTAGGGAGGTAAGGAGGCCAGAGCTTCGTTCATGATGAATTTTAAATGAGGTTAATGAAGGAATGGGTTGGTATTTATAGCAAAAGTGAGGGATTATTTTAATAATTTCCAAGGGACACCTCGTTAGTGGTATTTGCAAAACCATGGGATTTCCCATGTTATTTGCCCAGGGTATAAGCCATTTGGGACACCTCATAACTTATTTTATTGTATAATAGTCTACCAGATTTATTACATCATTATTACATCATTAATGATGGCATTAACACACCAAAACTCAAAACTGTATTTTTTACTATTCACAGAAAAATCAACTGTTTCAGAAAAATCCTCAAAATTCACCCTAACCATTTATCGATGTGTAGAATTCAAAAATGAAGTCCATTTTTTGAAAATAATTTTCTAATTATTTTTAATTTAATTTTTAAATAAAATCACACTTAATTCAAAAAATAATTATTTAAAAACTATAACTGTTTTTATATCACATTGAAAAATTAATCAAGATGTCATTAACTTAAGGCCTTAAGAAAATAAAATAATACTACAATTTACTATTCATAAGGGTCATAAACTATTCATATTACTATGCATAAGGGTATGTTACTATTCATCAGAGAAACAAGTTGGTTTCAGTAGAATCTAAATAACATTCTAAACACAATTGTAGATGATCATTTTTTAAAATTCAAAATATAGAAGCAGTAAAATTTTATTTAAAGGCTACTTATAAATATCTACTTTAAACAAAATTTCAAGCATTTATTTTTAGAAAACCTTGGGATGTTACAATGTTCTTATTTCCATTTTATTTTGTCCATCTACTATATTATGAGTCTTTTGAATGGGTGACTTTTGTCTTCTCTTTTTAATATTTTCTAAAACCATGTTGCATGGTCGTTATACAACAGAATTTTCCTTCAAAATCTCTATTTTTCTCAAGAAATACTTTTATTTTATTTATGTGAATACCCAAACTTATTTAATTTCTAGGGGTATTCATCAAGACATAAAATTGATTTATTTTATTCTGTAATTGACATACATAAAACCATCATTTCCTTTCCATGGGTTATAAATGACATAATGATCATGGTTTTGAGCATTTTTTAAAACGCCATGATTTTGATATGAAACTCATGTCTTTTATTCTCTTTGGGTTATTTGGAAAATGTTTGATTATGATTTATGTGGCTCACATGAATATAAAGACATATTAAGGGTGTGCCCTGATAGCATTTCAATTCATTGTGTAAAGAAATTAATCTCTAAAGATGACAAGTTTTACGATACATTGATGAATAACCATGGTAATTTCTATGACACCTTGGGGATAGACCTTGGTGATATGCTTATGAATGTATAAATTAAATGTTGTAGCCACATTTACAAGTTATGATTCATGTTATTTTTATTATGGTATGTCATATAATTTTTAATTCTAACTCCAACTGATAGAATGAATTAAACCCTTATAAAATAAGTTTGAAAATAAATCCCTTACAAAATCTTAAAATTAAAACTTGAAAATAACTAAAGGCTGAATTATAAAATAAATTATATAATCTAATTATATACATAAAACACATATCATTTCAAATAAATGATCTCATACTAAAGATCAATATTGCCTTAATACTTTATCAGTATATTCCCTTATACCAAACCAGATTTAAACATAATTTTGATAAAGTAAATATAAAATTGAAAGATTTAATTGAAGAAATACCTTACAAAAATCATGGCAGACGCCCCCTTAAAATTTCTTCTTCCTATTGCAATTGAAATAGACCTCATAAAAACTCCCATAAGTGGAAAATAGAAAATACTGAAACTACTCTCAACGAAAAAGTGTGAAACTACTCTCGATGACTCCCCCTTTCCATCCCTCTGCAATAGGCACTGCTTAAATTTTCAGATTCTCTTCTTTTCCTAAAATACAACAAAAAATGAAAGACATACCTGAAAAGAAGATCCGAGTTCTTACAAATCATTCTATGTAAAAAAAAATTTCATGTCGATAAATATATATATATATATATATATATATATATATATACATATGTAATTTTATTCCATATTCATAATTTTATCTCATATTCTTACATATTTTTCCTGCACAACCAAAAAATGTAACGATTGTTTAGTATATCTATTTGTGTATATATATATATTATTAAATAACATAAAGACAGAAATTAATAAATCAATTATATATTTATAAACAAAAAATTTATATTCTAGGTTAAAGAAAAGTTTTCCACAATTAATGTATATATATAAACACGACAAGGAATTTGTATTACACAATATCGCAGAATAAAATTCATGTTATTCAAGACTTTGATAAAAATATAAGTTTATAACAAGAATCAAAACTTAGTTTTGATAAACATAAAATAACTTTTTCAAAATAAAACAATAGATCTTATCACACCGCTCTGTTTAAGATCATGATTTGATAAATAAAAATATTAAATATTAAATTTGAACATATAATTGGATAATTAAAATTATTAAAATACCACAGTTTATAGAATTAGAAAATTAAATCCTCAATGACATTGAGAATTTCACAGTGAAGCGCAATACTAAAGCAAATATTTGTTGCAGCACATTTAACATAATTTTCATAAAATATAAATTATGTATATAAATGAATAAACTAATGTAATATTTAGGAATTTGAACATAGTTATGTATGTAAATCCCCATCACCATATTTTCAAAAACACAACATATAAATCATATAAACAAAATTATCCCTTACAAATCATAATAAAAAAAGAATAGCAAGGAAAAGAATTCTGAAAATGACTTTAACTTCACCCTTGCACAACTTAAATTAAAATTTGACATTAAATCTTCATAAATAAAATCTCTTCAATAAATTATATAATCTCCTTATTTGATTTCCAGTAGAAAAAGAGAAGAAAACCATTTCCCTTACCTCATAGAAATGACCCAACATCACTTATTCCAATTTGAACACACAAGAACACGAACAGAAAAATGAAGAAATCATCACACTACTGAGACATGTGTGCAATAGGTAGTGTAGAACTTAGAAAAGGAAAAAGTAGAGAAGAAGAATGGGTCTTCCATTTATAGACTCAATTCATAGAGCTTTCGGTGCTATCTTGAGTTTTAAATATATCAATTCATTTATGAAATTAGAAAATATTGACAGATACAATTTAATAAAAGCAGTATAGGGATAGTTTATGGACAATGCACACAAAGTGAGAACACAAATAGTGACAATATAGAATATAAAATTTGTATAATCGAACACCAGATGAAACAGATTCATCCAAAGAATAGAAAAAATATAAAATTGACTGATTCATCATAAAATGAATTTAACATGACAGTTGAAACAAACATTTTCAGACCAAAACAAAACACTTGTTTCTCACAGTCTGATCCAAAACAGAAAACAAAGTAGGATAAAAGGTGACGAAAAACCTGGTAAAGGAATAACAGAGACATCGATGAAGTAAAGAAGAAATGGACGTGCAAATCAATGTTAGTCAAGATTGATAAAGTATTTAGACAAAAACAGAAACCTATTTCACCTAGATATCCAAAGAATAAAACCCCTACATAACCCAAGACAAACCCTGACCACGAATATCCATCATCAGTGCTGGGATCTGACTTCTCCAGACTCCACCTCGACCACGGTCGACGCTTCTTAGAGCGCCTCCTCCTAGCTCGGCAGCTTGACTTCAACCCTTCCTTCAGCGTTGGCCTATGCGACTCCTGTGACTCTTCCTGTCGGAGTCACACGCCACGACTCCAACAACTGCCCATGGCCCACTGAAACCTTAATGGCAAACACCTCAGCACCGCGATTTCGAACCCCCCAAACCCTCGGTCCCCAATGTGACCGGACTTCCCCCCACCCTTAACAACATTTCCTTTTCTCTTTTTTTATTTCATTATTATTATATATGTAATTTTTATTTAATAAACTTTATAAAATTTATCATAATATTATAAGTTTAATTTATACATTAAAAGTTACAAAAAAATTTTATAACAAAATAATATTTTATATAAAAAATAATATTCATTTTATTAATACATTTATTAAAAACATTATATTTTTATAATAAAACATTTTATTTTGAATATTCAATATTCAATTACTAAATTATACTATTTTAAATTTTTAATAGATTGAAAATATTAATAATACATTTTTTGTAGTTGGGGTTTGGGTTAGTGGTAAAATCACCGTAATCCTACATGAAAAATGGGGGTTCAAAACCCATTGGGTGCAGGTACTGTAGCAGTACTATTGTGGTACTGTAGTAATGGCAGCAGGACACTGTAGTAGCAGTGGGTACTATGCGGTACTATAGCAGGTGGGTACTGTAGAATTACTATTCATAGAATGGGGCTTGGGCTGAAATATTTGGGCCTACGGGCCATGTGATGGGCTATATGCCCACTAGGCCTTCAATCTATTGATGGGTCTCCCTCTACCCTATTTAAAGAGGAATTTTCTTTTTCTTTAATAATAAAAATGGGGCTTCAGCCCCAACCTTTAAAAAAAATTAATAATACATTTTTTTGACTTACATTATATTAAGATAACGCTACTTAAATAACTTTTTCTGTGAAATGATTTTCGAAAATTGGACATACATGGTTGTAATCAGGGTGAAAAATGTGGTTCAATAAGATCAAAATAAATTTTTGGTGAATAGTAACTTTACCCGTTAGAATAGTAATTTTACCTTTATGAATGGTAATTTGACCAATGGAATAATTACCTCACCTAAGGAAGTATAAATATGTTTTAGTCATCTTAAGTGGTAATGTGATATATTTATATCATAGTATAAGTAAATAAATATTTTAGAAATTATTTTTTAAGTATTAATATTTTATTTATTTAGTTTAATTTAAAATTAAATTTATTTTTATAAAATGGCCTTAATTTTTGAATTCTACATGTCAAAAAATGGTTAGGGTGAATTTTTGGGATTTTTCTAAAACAGTTGATTTTTTCGGTGAATAATAAAAATACAGTTTTGAGTTTTCGGTAAGTTTAATGACATCATAGCTATGTAATAATGATGTAATCATGATGTAATAATGATGTAATAATGATGTAATAATTATGTAATCATTATGTAATCATGATGTAATAATGATGTAACCGTGATGTAATAATGATGTAATCGTGATGTAATAATGATGCGATCCTGATGTAATAATGATGTGAAAATGCTGTTAGATTATTAAGGATTAAAATATGATATGAGGTGTCTCAAGTGGCCATTAACATTGGAAAATACCATGGGTAAGCCTGTGGTTTTGCAAATACCACTAATAGAGTGTCTTTTGAAATTAATAAAATATTCCCTCACTTTTTCTATAAATACCCACCCATTCGTTTTTTTACCTTCATTCCAAAATCATTATCTACAAATTCTTGATATTATTACCTCCCAATGAGTCCTTCCAATGTATCCTCAATCCACCAAGGTCTCAATCTTAGAGTTTTAGAAGTTACTCTTTAAGGTAAGAGAATTCTCAAACTTCTCTTTTCCTTTCAAGTTCTATTTTATGTGGTATGTCTTTCAAATTTCCATATTATGTTCTTATTTACATTTTATTCTATTCCAATACTATATTATGATTCTTAAATGAATGGGTGACCCATTTCCCCCTCTTTTTAATGTGTTATAAAACTATGTTGCATAGCCGTTATGCTGCAGAATTTTCGTCTCAAAATCTCTCTTTTTCTCAAGAAATTCTATTATTTTATTTATGTGAATACTCAAACCTATTTCATTTCTAGAGGTATTAATCAATAAATAAAAATTATTTATTTTATTCTATAATTAACATATATAAAAATCTCATTCCCTTTCCACAGGTTATAAATGACATAATGATCATGTTTTTGAGCAATTTTTAAAACGCCGTGATTTTGATATGAAACTCATTTATTTTATTCTCTTTGGGTTATTTATGAAATGTTTGATTATGATCTATGTGGATCAAATTAATATAAATAAATATTAAGGGTGTGTCCTAATAGTGCTCCAATGCACTAGGTAAAGAAATTAATCTCCAGAGATGACAAGTTTTATGATACCTTGGTGAATAACCTTTTTAATTTTTATGAAACCATGGGGATGGACCTTCGTGATATGATCATTAATGTATAAATTAAATGTTACAGCCACATTTTCAAGTTATTATTCATTTTATTTTTATTATGATATTCCTCTTTTTCCATTGCTCCTGTCTTTATGCATTTCATCAATTTCTTATTGATATCACAAGTAAACTGTTTCCCTTGTTTACCCTTACTGGGGATTCTGCTCACCCTTTCATTTGATGTATGTCCTCAGGTTATGAGATGCATTAATTGTACATAGAATGAACCTATTATGAAGCCTTACAAGTGGATTATAATAATGCCTTATGTTTTAATGTATTATGTACCTTATTTCCAAGACATTAAACTTTAATGATCCTTTATTTGTAAAATATAATGAAAAGATATGTAATAAAAAGGTGGGATTTCGTAGTTGGTATCAAAGGATAGTTTAGTTATTTGTGGAAATTGGGATATGAAAATTTAGGAAGAACCCTATACAAAAGTTTAAATATAGAAAAACTTCCGTATATTATGATGAAATATTAAGTAAGTGGTTTCCGAACAAATAAGTCTCTGTCTGGATACGAACAAGTATATGTGGCTCTCGCACAGATGTACCTAGGAGTAAAACCTAAAAAAACCGCTTTGAGATAGACTCGAATGAAAACTAGTGCACAAAAACGGGCTTTGTTTCACTCCTGGTTTGAGACTCTCGGGGGATATGTTTGTTTAATCATAATCTTTTTATGAATCATTATGAAGGATTTATAGAAAATTTAATTGTTGTTAAAGAATAATATTTTTTTAAGATTTATTTTTTAAGACAAAAATTACTTTATAATTATAATATTCCTAAAAGTAACAATTTTATAATAAAATAAAATTGTGAGGATGCAATTTCTTTAAGGGGGGAAGAATGTAACGACCCAAAAAATGTACTTCTTTTATTTATGGATCTATTTCCTTCCAATAAATTTTCATTATGTTTTACAATAGAAGCAAATAGAGTGAATTTTAATTTCAAGAGAACATCATACGTCATGCATAAATTTGGATTAGTACAACTATGAAAAATAATGTGATATACACATTTAAGAATAGTTTTCTTAATAAAATATATGTTCAACTGAATAAAATTTGATAAATAGACTTTTAATACCCAAATTGTACTCTTCAAAAATGATATAATTATTATAATAAATTAAGGTATTATGAATAATGATTGTTTTAATGAAATAGTGAGATTAAAACACCCCTTTTTAAATGTAAATGATCAAATAATTTTTTTAAGTGTTAGAAATTTCACAATGCAATTTAACTATGCATTTTCGATTCGATATTATTTTTTATAACTAAATATTTTTATATATAAAAAGTTAAATTTCTCATGCTTAAAGAATTATTATGGTAATATAAACTTCATTTTTTAATTTCAAATGTCAAAATTAATCTAGTCTAAATTTTTAGAAGTTTTCTAAAAAGTTTCAATATTTTAGTATTTGAGGAATAGTGTTTTTTATGAATAGTATTTGATGAATAGTGGTTTATTGATAAATAGTAAAAAATATTTAAATATTAAATAATTTTTTCTGTGAAATGATTTTCAAAAATCAGACATACATTGTTGAAATCAGGGAGAAAAATGTTGTTAAAAAAGATAAAAAAATGGTGAATAGTAACTTTACCCTTTGGAATTTTAATTTTACCCTTATGAATGGTAATTTGACCAATAGAATGGTAACCTCATCTAAGTATAAATATGTCTCAATCATCTTAAGTGGTAATATGATATATTTATATCATTGTATAAGTAAATAAATGCTTAAGAAATTATTAGTTAAGTATTAGTATTTTATTTATTTAATTTAATTTAAAATTAAATTAATTTTTATAAAATGGAGTTCACTTTTGAATTCTACACATAAAAAATTGGTTAGGGTGATTTTTTTGGATTTTTTTGAAACAGTTGATTTTTTGGTGAATAGTAAAACTATAGTTTTGAGTTTTCGGTAAGTTTAATGACATCATAGATTTGTAATAATGATGTAATCGTGATTTAATAATGTTGGTAGACTCTTAAGGATTAAAATATGATATGAGGTGTCTCAAATGGTCATTACCATGGGCAAATGTCATGGGCAAGCCTATGGTTTTCAAATACCGCTAATGAGGTGTCCTTTGAAATTAATAAAATATTCCCTCACTTTTGCTATAAATACCCACCCATTACTTTGTTTCAGTTCATTCAAAAAACATTATACATGAAGTTATGATAGTATTACCTCACAAGTATTCCTCTCAAGGTGTAATAAATCCCCAAGGTTCCGATCTTCGAGTTTTAGAAGTTACTCTTCAAGGTAAGAGAATTCTCAAACTTCCCTTTTCCTTTCAAGTTCTCTTTTATGTGGTATGTCTTTTAAATTTATATACCATTTTTTTATTTTCATTTTATTATATCCCTATACTATATTATGAGTATTTTATGAATGTGTGACCCATGTACCATCACTTTTTAATGTTTTCTAAAACCATGTTTTATAGCCGTTATGCTGGAGAATTTTCATCTCAAAATCTATCTCTTTTTTCGAAGAAATTATTTTATTTTATTTATGTGAATACCCAAACCTATTTCATTATCAAGGGTATTCATAAATACATAAAAATGTTTTATTTGATTTTGGAATTGACATACATAAAACCCACATTCTCTTTCCATGGGTTATAAATGACATAATGATCATGCTTTTGAGCACTTTTTAAAACGTCATGATTTTGATATGAAACCCATATCTTTTAATCCATTTGGGTTATTTATGAAATGATTGATTATGATATATGTGGCCACATGAAGATAAATTCATATTAAGTGTGTGCCCTGATAGCGCTTCAACACATGGGGTAATGAAATTCATCTCTAGAGATAACACGTTTTATAATACCTTGGTGAATAACCTTGGTAATTTTAATGATTTATTGGGGATGGACCATGGTGATATGCTTATGAATGAATAAATTAAATATTGTAGCCAAATTTTCAAGTTATGATTCATGTTATTTTTATTATGATATGCCTATTTTTCCATTTCCTATGTCTATATATCTTATCAAGTTCTTATTGATATCACAAGTAAATCGTTTCCCTTGTTTACCCTTATTGGGTCTTCTGCTCACCCTTTCCTTTGATTTATTTCCTAAGGTTATAAGATGCAGAAATTGTACTTAGGATGAAACTATGATGAATACTTACAAATGTATTATAATAATTCCTTATATTTTCATGTATTATGTACCTTATTTTCAAGACACTAAACTTTAAAGATCCTCTGTTTGTAAAATATAATGAAAACATATGTAATAAAAAGGCGGGATTCCATAGTTGGTATCAAAGGATAGTTTAGTTATTTATGGAATTTATGATATTAAAACATTAGGAAGAACCATATAGAAAATTTTAAATATAGGAAAAATTCATGATATTTTGGGGAAATATTAAGTAAGTGGTTTTCGAAAAAATAAGTCACTGTCTAGATACGAACAAGTGGATGTGGCTCTCGCACAGATGTAACTAGGGGTAAAACCTGAAAACACCACTTTGATCTAGACTCGAATGGAAACTAGTGCACAACAACAGGCCTTGTTGCACTCTTGTTTTGAAACTCCTGGGGGATATGTTTGTTTATTCATAATCTTTTTATGAATCATTATGAAAGATTTAAAGAAAATGTAATTTTTGTTAAAGATTAATATTTTTTTTAAGATTGATTTTTTAAGACATAAAATTACTTTATAATTACAAGATTCTTAATTGTAACAAATTAATAATAAGATAAAATTGTGAGGACCCAATTTATTTAAGAACGGAAGAATATAACGACCCGAAAAAATGTACTTCTTTTATTTGTGGATCTCTTTCCTCCCAATAACTTTTTATTATGTTTTAAAATAGAAGCACATAGAGTGACTTTTAATTTCATGAGAATATCACATATCATGCATAAATTTGGATTAGTACAACTATGAAAAATAATGTGATATACACATTTAAGAATATTTTTTCTTAATAAAATATATGTTCAACTGAGGAAAATTTGATAAATAGACATTTCAGACCCAAATTGTACTTTT
Organism: Viscum album; assembly: GCA_963277665.1. NCBI lineage: Eukaryota > Viridiplantae > Streptophyta > Magnoliopsida > Santalales > Viscaceae > Viscum > Viscum album. The sequence continues at coordinate 254,639,299 of OY728156.1, read as the reverse complement.
CAGAAAATGATATAATTATTATAATAAATTAATAAATTATGAATAATGGTTGTTTTCATGAAATAGTGTGATTAAAACACCCCCTTTTAAATTTAAATGATAAAATAATTCTATTTTTTTAAGTGTCAGAAATTTCAATATGCAATTTAACTATGAATTTTCCCTCCGCTGTTATTTTTAATAACTTAATATTTTTATACATAAAATGTTAAATTTCTCATACATATAGAATTATTATGGTAATATAAACTTCATTTTTGAATTTCAAATGTGAAAATTAATATAGGATGAATTTTTAGAAGTTTTCTATGAAGTCTCAATTTTTTAGTGTTTGATGAATAGTATTTTATGAATAGTGTTTTTTGGTGAATAATATTTGATGAATAGTAAAAAATGTTTTATTATTAAATAAATTTTTCTCTAAATTGATTTTTGAAAATCAGACATACATAGTTGTAATCAGGGTGAAAAAATGTGGTTCATTAAGATCAAAATAATTTTTTTGTGAATAGTAACTTTACCCTTTGAAATAGTAATTTTACCCTTATGAATAGTAATTTGACCAATGGAATAGTAACCTCACTTAAAGAAGTATAAATATGTTTTAGTTACCTTAAGTGGTAATGTGATCTATTTATATCATAGTATAAGTAAATAAATGTTTTATAAATTATTAGTTAAGTATTAGTATTTTATTTATTTAATTTAATTTAAAATTAAATTAAATTTTATAAAATGAAGTTCACTTTTTAATTATACACGTCAAAAAATGTTAGGGTGAATTTTTGGAATTTTTCTGAAATAGTTGATTTTTTTGGGAATGGTAAAAATACAGTTTTTAGTTTTCAGTAAGTTTAATCACATGATAACTGTGTAATAATGATGTAATCATGATATAATAATGTTGGTCGAATCTTAAGGATTAAAATATGACATGAGATTTCCCAATTGGCCACTTCCATGAGCATATACCATGAGCAAGCTCATGGTTTTTCAAATACCACTAATGAGGTGTCCTTTGAAATTAACAAAATATCCCCTCACTTTCGCTATAAATACCCACCCATTACTTCATTTAATTTAATTCAAAAATCATTATAAATTAATTTATGATAGTATTACCTCCCGAGGAGTCATCTCAAGACATCCTCAAGCCCCCAAGGTCACGATATTAGAGTTTTAGAGGTTACTCTTCAAGGTAAGAGAATTCTCAAACTCCTCTTTCACTTTCAAGTTCCCTTCTATGTGATATGTCTTTTAAATTTCCATACAATATTTTTATTTACATTTTATTCTGTCCATATACTATATTTTGAGTATTTTATGAATGGGGGACCCTTATACCCTCTCTTTTTAATGTTTTTTTAAAACCATGTTGCATAGCCATTATGCTGTGGAATTTTCGTCTCAAAATCTCTCTCTTTTTCTCAAGAAATTCTTTCATACTATTTATGTGAATACCCAAACTTATTTCATTTAATGGGGTATTCATAAATACATAAAAATTATTTATTTTATTCTATAATTAACATATATAAAACCTTCATTCCCTTTCCATGGGTTATAAATGACACAATGATCATGTTTTTTAGCACTTTTTAAAACACCATGATTTTGATATGAAACTCATTTCTTTTATTCTCTTTGGGTTATTTATGAAATGTTTTATTATTATATGTGTGGATAATATTAATATAAAGATATATTAAGGGTGTTCCTAGATAGAAATCTAATGCATTGGGTAAAGAAATTAATCTCTAGAGATGATAAATTTTACGATACCTTGGTGAATAACCTTGGTAATTTTTATGACACCTTGGGGATGGATCTTGGTGATATGCTTATTAATGTCTAAATTAAATGTTTTAACCACATTTTCAAGTTATGATTCATGTCATTTTTATTATTATACTCCACCTTTTCCATTTCTCGTGTATTTATGTATTTCATCAAGTTCTTATTGATACCACAAGTAAATTGTTTCCCTTATTTACCCTTACTGGGTCTTCTGCTAATCCTTTCCTTTGATATATGTCCCCAGGTTATGATATGCAGTAATTGTACTTAGGATGAACCTATGATGAATCCTTACAAGTGGATTAAAATAATGACTTATGTTTTCATGTATTAGGTACCATATTTTCAAGACACTAAACTTTAAAGATTCTTTGTTTGAAAAATGTAATGAAAAGATAAGTAATAAAAAGGCGAAATGCCATATTTGGTGTTAAATGATAGTTTAGTTATTTGTGGAAATTAGGATATGAAAATTTTAAGAAGAACCATATATAAAAGTTTAAATATAAGAAGTCTTCCTATTATTTTGGTGAAATATTAAATAAGTGGTTTCTGAACAAATAAGTCCCTGTCTCGATACGAACAAGTTGATATGGCTCTGACACAGATGTACCTAGGGGTAAAACCCAAAAACACCGCTTTGAGCTATACTCGAACGGGAACTGGTTCACAACAATGGGTCTTAATTAACTCTTCGTTTGACACTCTAAGGGGATATATTTATTTAATCCTATGATTTTTATGAATCATTATGAAGGATTTATAGAAAATGTAATTATTGTTAAAGAATAATATTTTTTTAAGATTGATTTTTATGACATGAAATTACTTTATAATTATAATATTGCTAATATTAAAAAATTTCTAACAAGAGAAAACTGTGAGGACATAATTTCTTTAATAGGGGAAGAATGTAACAACCCAATAAAGTGCACTTTTATTTATGAATCTCTTTCCTCCCAATAGCTTTTTATTATGTTTTACAATAGAAGCACATGTAGTGAATTTTAATTTCATGAGAACATCATACATAATGCATAAATTAGGATTAGTAAAACTATGAAAAATAATGTGATATACACATTTAAGAATAGTGTTTCTTAATAAAATATATGTTCAACTAAGAAAAATTTGATAAAAATACTTTTCAGACCCAAATTTTACTTTTCAGAAATAATATAATTATTATAATAAATTAAGGTATTATGAATAATGATTATTTTCATAAAATAATGTGATTAAAACACCCCCTTTTAAATTTAATGATAAAATAATTTTATTTTTTTAAGTGTCAGAAATTTCACTATGCAATTTAACTATGAATTTTCCATCTGTTGTTATTTTTAATAACTAAATTTTTTTGTACATAAAAAGTTAAATTTCTAATACTTAGAGAATTTTATGGTAATATAAACTTCATTTTTAAATTTCAAATTTCAAAATTAATCTACACTGAATTTTTAGAAGTTTTCTAAGAAGTTTCAATTTTTTAGTATTTGATGAATAGTGTTTTTGATAAATAGTAAAAAAAATTATTATTAAATAATTTTTTCTCTGAAATGATTTACGAAAATTGGACATACATGGTTGTGATCACGGTGAAAATGTGGTTTAATAAGATCAAAATATTTTTTTTGGTGAATAGTAACTTTACCCATTGGAATATTAATTTTATCCTTATGAATGGTAATTTGACCAATGGAATAGTAACATCACCTCATGAAGTATGAATATATTTTATTCATCTTAAGTGGTAATGTGATATATTTATATCATAGTATAAGTAAATAAATGTTTTAGAAATTATTAGTTAAGTATTAGTATTTTATTTATTTAATTTAATTTAAAATTAAATTAATTTTTATAAAATGAATTTCACTTTTGAATTATAAATATCGAAAAATGATTAGGGTGAATTTTTGGGATTTTTTTGAAATGGTTTATTTTTTCGGTGAATAGTAAAAATACAGTTTTGAGTTTTCAGTAAGTTTAATGACATCATATCAATGTAATAAAGATGAAATCATGATGTAAAAATGATGGTCAACTCCTAAGGATTAAAGTATGAAATGAGGTATCCCAAGTGTCCATTACCATGGGAAAATACCATGAGCAAGCTCATGGTTTTGCAAATACCACTAATGGGATGTCCTTTGAAATTAATAAAATATTCTCTCACTTTTGCAATAAATACCCACTTATTCCTTTGTTTTTTTTTCATTATAAAATCATTCTCCACAAAGTTATGATAATATTACCTCCCAATGAGTCCTTCCAAGGTGTCTTCAATCCCCCAAAATCCCGATCTTAGAGTTTTAGGAGTTACTCCTCAAGGTAAGGGAATTCTCAAACTTCTCTTTTCCTTTCAAATTATCTTTTATGTGGTATGTCTTTCAAATTTACATACCATGTTTATAAGGACCCGGCCTTATTGCATACATAATCTTGAATTTAGTCAATAAAACAATTCCTTTTACATTGAGGATATTTTTATGTTTAGAGATTTAGAGAATTGGGACATAATACATTCATAACATTACACATTGTTACAGAGTGGATACAAACAGTTTCAATTTTTTTTTTAAAATTTAAAACATTAAAACTTAAAACATGATTCCTTGAAAATTCTTCAACATTTAAAATGGCTTACTTATTTGTCTTACACATACATTAACCTTTGAAAATCATTTAAAACTTGGGATGAGCACAAAAACTCAGTAAGGGATATAAAATAAAGGAAAGAACACATTAGTCCTTGAATACTTGTAACATATGAAATCATTTTAAAAAGACATACTTATCACCTGTATATATATACTTACTTTGTGAAACATGAGATTTACTCAATACCTAAGAACATAAGTAGAACTAGAAAGGTATCTTGGGGTATTACTTACATAACCTTGTAACCCTATCAGCTACCTTATAATTTGTAACCCTCATGGATACCGTACTATTTGTGTAACCATCGCAGTTACACTTGGAGTAACCATACGGGCGACCTACAACTTACACATACCCAATGTATTGGAGGAAAATATAGGTTTCACCCTTCATAATAAATAATTCCCAATAACCAAAACATAATCATACAACATGAATAATTCCATAAAAACATTGCTTTGGAATTTTGTAAAATCGGATTTTAAAAGAGGTTTTTAAAAAGGAAAGCCACTTATAAATTACATAAAATTGAAGAGAGGATTAATAGAGTGGATGTAATATGTATATACATTGTAAATACACATAATTCAAAATATTATAAACAAAATTAATCAAAAAAACAATTTTAATACCATGTAACAATGAAGTAGAAGGTTAACCCAAAGAATGGAAATCAGGTTAAGAATTCCCTTAACTCTGGATTGTCTTACTTAAAACTTGTTTAAACTTCCTATATAATGGTTAAAAGAGTGTTATTAGTATTTTACAGAAACATTTTCATATTTATAACTTCTTATATGATCATTTTATAACCTCATTTCACCCCTTAATTGTTAGTATTTTGTTCCTTGCACTGTTTTGGGTGAGTTCCTTACATGATTTCCATGACCGGTTCATGATGGATGTTCTTATTGATTGGAAGTGAAACTCCAAAATTGGAATGGAAATGTTTTTACATATATCTAGTACCATAATTTATACCATTTATCATTTTGATGTTTTATATGAGGATGATTCATAAGTTAAAACATTAATGATGTTCGTTTAGATCATTTTAGTGGTTCTTTGTTAATAACAACCTCATTTTGTCTTATAAATTAAAAAAATGAGTAAAAAATAATTATAGAACTATATATGAGACATAATACACATATTATAACCCGGTTCAACCATATAAATGGTTTCATGACCAGACTTGAAAGAGTTAATGAAAATTGAAATCACATCGTCCACGATGTCGATAATTCAACACACCCCGAACAATGTTTTTATTACTTGAATAAGTGGGAGAGGAGAAGAAGAATGATGATGAATTTTCCATGAACATTAGAACATCCAGAATATACATGATTTATGGAGCTTTCCTACCTCTTGGGTAAGAGGTGATGATGAAATAATAAGAAAAGAAAGAAACTCGGAATAAAAGAATAATTGAAAAATCCCTTACAAAAATTCGACAGCCTAACGACTATGCAACATGGTTTTAGAAAATATTAAAAAGAGAATGGACAAGGTTCACCCATCCAGAAATGAATCATAATACAGAATAGATCAAGAATAAGAATAAAATAATAACATGGTATGTGAATTTGAAAGTTATACCACATAAAAGAGAACTTGAATGGAAAAAGAAAGAAATTGAGAATTTTCTTACCTTGTAGAGTAACTCCTAGAACTTGAAGGTTGGGACCTTGGGGGCTTTAAGAAACCTTGGGAGGGATAATATAGAGGTAAGTAGGCTATAGATTCGTTGATGAGGAATTTGAAATGAAGTTAATGAAGGAATGGGTTGGTATTTATAGCAAAAGTGAGGGATTGTCTTAATAATTTCCAAAGGACACCTCATTAGTGGTATTTGCAAAACCATGGGCTTGCCCATGGTATAATCCACTTGGACACCTCATAACTTATTTTACTAGACACAAGTTGACCAGATTTATTGTCACGACCCGACCCAACGGGGCTCAAGTCGCGACTCCCGAAGCCCGCCTTCAATAGGCCAAGGGCTGGCGTCTAGTGCCGAGTAAGCTATCACACACATGAGAGGCATTAGACTAAGGTACCTATACACACGCACCCACATACACCTCCATGAAAAAGTGAAGAGATATATAAAACTGAAAGAAAATTCATGCATACATCTATCCCAAACCAAAGTACATCAAAAGTACAAAAGGGTAAAACAGGTCCCACCAAACAAAAACTGCAAAAGCGTCCAACATGCTCAGAAGAAGGGGGGTATGCTGCCAAAAGCACCACCGAAAAGCTCCTCAGCACAGCTCCAGTAAGACTCCACGTTTAGTCCCGCTCACTCAGCTCCGCCTGCTCTGGGTCCTTCTAGGACTCCGTCGAAAGACATGTCGTCTGCACAAGACACAAACATGTGTGGACAAAGCCCGTGGAGGGGTGAGTATAACAATACTCAGTAGTCACCCCAAAAACCCAAAAAAAAAGAGAGAAAATGAAAGGCAATAGTCAACAAATCCCAGCCAGAGGGAACCCAAGCGAGAGAGAAACTTCATCTCGTGACCATCCTCAGCTAAACACCACTAGTTAGCTCAATCTAGGTGAATGCTCATACATACACCTTGAACCTCTAGATATTCTCAGCTCACGCACCAAGCCACATGAGGTACCGACCTCATCACCAGCAACGGTTCACAGCCAGGAGAGCACACTCCATGATCACGGTCATCCCAGATGACACTCGTCCGAGAGATACACTCCATCAGGTCCCACACAAACATCTATGACGCTCACCTGAGAGGTCACGCTCGTTGGATGTCGTCAATGAGGAAAGTCACGTTGAAACAACAAAAACACCAAACTCCACAGATAGGGGATCGCTCCTAGGGTCCGCTAGGGGATACTAGAACCCACACCAGTATATGAAGATCTCACTGATAGGGGATCACTCCCAGGGTCCACTTGGGGATACCGCAACCCGATCTAGCATTCGTAGATCTCACAGATAGGGGATCACTCCCAGGATCCGCTGGGGGATACCACAACCCGATGTGGCGCTCGACAGAAACACGTCACTCAGATAGAGGATCTTCGCTCGCTTAAAGGTGGTCACGACAATACAGGAACCATATTTGGTACATCTTTTTCAGTAGGGGATCAAACTGACGATGTTGCAACCCTAACAACACAACACGCTAAGTTGGGAATCGTATAACCAACGATACTACAACCCTACTATAATTCTCATGTTATGTAGGGGATCATATACCCGATGATGCCACAACCCTACTGAGAATGGACCACTGCGTAGGGGATCATATTCCCGATGATTCCACAAACCCTACGGGGTTAACCTACTAGATAGGGGATCACCGCCCTTGGATGGGCGGTCACAGTGATACCAAGAACCCGATCTAGGGAAACGATGCTAGAGGATCCCTCTCCGGGCCCACCAAAGGGCTGATACAACTCTAACAGATTAAACATCCCATCGAGAGGATCACAAACCTATACAAAGGTTGTGATTCCGCGTGAACCCTCTTAGGAATGAACCAAGGAAGTACTCTCAACCACTGCTGGTCCAAACGTCGCTAACCCGAGCGACCCACCACAATGCCAGATTCCGCACACCCAAGGCTGATACCGAGGCCACCATCGCGATCCATGCGAAAAAACACGCATGATTGGCTATTTACTTGCCCAAAATGGACAACTGGTGAAAAATGAACTATTCACCGTAGCTAGCCCGTGCGGGGTCCTCACAACGATCCCGAAACTCATCAAGCAGTTTATACCACTACGATCCCCTCATAAAAACACATGGGATCCACTACTCGTTCATCCCAAACAGACCCCTGGTGAAAAAGATACTATTCACCAAAGCCAGCTCGGGTGGGGCCCACGCCTCAATCCCGAAACGCATCGAATGGATCGCACCATTGTGATCCTCTCAGAAAAACACAAAGGATCGACTATTCATCCGCCAAAATCGGACTCCTGGTGAGAAAGTTGCGTTACTCTGAAAATGCCAAAAACCGTCCTTATGGGGCCTGCACCCCAAACTCATCCCCGACACCCGAAAACCAACAAGAAAAGTCCTCCGCACCATCAGGGCCTCAACGACACTGACGGTACATCATTCAGACGCTCCAGGTAGAAGATACAACAACCCGAAGTCGAATAATAATAAAATATTATTATTTTCTTCAACGTTTCAAGCTCCCAGGTCACGATCCCGAAACTCATAACTCCCGAACCCACACCGAAAGGTTCTTCTTGTCTCCAGGGTCACGTCGCCGTAGACGTCATGTGAATCCGATCCTTGGATTGCAAGAAACAGGGGTTTTAAAATCCTCATGTATTAAAAAGGGATCGGACCGGCATGGGCCGGCCCCCGCCGTCGCCGGCCCCCGCCGCCGCCGGCCTGCCCTGGTTGGCGGCCCTCCGTCGCGCTGCGACCCACGCAGGCCCTAGGATCGCGGCCTCCTCCATGTTGGGCGGCGCTCCACCGTGCCTCAGGCGGCCGCCGCCGCGCTACTGCGCCGGCCCGCCGTGGCCGGTCGCCCCCCGCCGGTTCCGGTGCCGCGCCAGCGAGGCTCCCGCGGACCGCCGGGACCACCCCGGTGGTCTGTTTTTCGATACAAAGGTACCTGCGCGACCCTCAGAACTCGATCTTCCTAGCTACGACAACAAAATGAAGCAATTCAAAGCAGAAATGAGATCGGGGAATTAAAACTCAAACCGCCTACCTCGCGAGCGAAACGCCGAAGCTTCGGGTGTAGAACGACGCTCTGAAACATGATCTGACGACGATCTGCGCAGAAAACGAACAATTTCGGCTCGATCCGATGAAGAAACGGAGAAGGGAGGGGGTGGGTTCATCACCTCCTACGTGTACGTGGGGGAGAAGGGTGGGGGAGAAGAGATGGTTTTTTTATTTATATTTTTTAAAAACAAACAACACACACACGACCCCGCCTCAAACCAAACCTCCCGCCGCGTAGGAAAAGAGGTCGCCCCTAGGGTAAACACACCATTCTGAACGCAATGGGGGACTTTGATTTTTGATCCGAGACTCCGTTCGGAAGTTATTCGAGCTGACGCTCATAAATAAATTTTTTCATTTATTTATGAAAACGACCCTCGTGGCTTTTCTCACAGCAGGCCCGTGTCCGTGAAGTTCACACCCCGCATAGGGTAAACGACACGTTCTGGACACAACTGTGCCCTCATATTCACGTTACGAGATATCATTTAGAAGATATCACACCCCCTCTATTTTTATTGTATAAAAATACTTAATATTTTTATAAAATTAGTTCCGGGCACATCGGGCCCCTGAATCGCACGCCGTCTTCGCGCCTAGCTCTGGATTTATTCATAGAAATATTCCAAAGTCTGACAGGGCCAAAACCCGAGTTTCTAAATTTATTACATAATTTTTACATCTTTAATGATGTCATTAACACACCGAAACTCAAAACTGTATTTTTTACTATTCACCGAAAAATCAACTATTTCCGAAAAATCCCCAAAATTCACCATAACCATTTATCGATGTGTAGAATTCAAAAATGAAGCCTATCTTTTGAAAATAATTTTATAAATAATTTTAATTTATTTTTTAAATAAAATAATACTTAATTCAAAAAATAAATATTTAAAAACTATAACTATTTTTATATCACAATGAAAAATTAATCAAGATGTCATTATCTTAAAGCCTTAAGAAAATAAAATAATAATACAATTTACTATTCATTAGGGTCATAAACTATTAATATTAATATTCATAAGGGTATGTTACTATTCAACAAAAAAACAAGTAGGTTTCAATAGAATATAAATAACATTCTGAACACAATTGTAGATGATCATTTTTTGAAATTCAAAACATAGAAGTAGTAAAATTGTGTTTAAAGGATACTTATAAATATCTACTTTAAACAAAATTTCAAACATTTATTTTTAGAAAACCTTGTGCTGTTACAATGTTATTATTTCTATTTTATTATGTCCCTCTACTATATTATGCATCTTTTATGAATGGGTGACTCTTTTCCCCTCTCTTTTTAATATTTTCTAAAACCACGTTGCATGGTCGTTATACAACAAAATTTTCCTCTCAAAATATCTCTCTTTTTGTCAAGAAATTCTTTTATTTTATTTATGTGAATACCCAAACCTATTCAATTTCTAGGGGTATTCATCGAGAAATAAAAATGATTTATTTGATTCGGGAATTGACATATATAAAACCCTATTTCCCTTTCCATGGGTTATAAATGAAATAATGATCATGTTTTTGAGCATTTTTTAAAATGCCATGATTTTGATATGAAACTCATTTGTTTAATTCTCTTTGGGTTATTTATAAAATGTTTGATTATGATCTATGTGGCTCACATGAATATAAAGACATATTATGGGTGTGCCCTAATAGAGTTTCAATGCATTGTGTAAAGAAATTAATCTCTAATGATGATAAGTTTTACGATACCTTAGTGAATAACCATGGTAATTTGTATGACACCTTGGGGATGGAACTTTGTGATATGCTTATGAATGTCTAAATTAAATGTTGTAGCCACATTTTCAAGTTATGATTCATGTTATTTTTATTATTTTATGTCATATAATTTGTAATTCTAACTCAAACCAACATAATGAATTAAACCCTTATAAAATAAGTTTGAAAATAAATCCCTTACAAAATCTTAAAATTAAAACTTGAAAATAACTAAAGGCCGAATTATAAAATAAATTATATAATCTGATTATATACATAAAACACATATCATTTTAAATAAATGATCTCATACAAAAGATCAAGATTGCCTTAAAACTTTAACATTATATTCCCTTACACCAAACTAGATTTAATAATAATTTTGATAAAGTAAATATAAACTTGAAAGATTTAATTGAAGAAATCCCTTACAAAAATCATGGCACACGCCCCCTTAAAATTTCTTCTTCCTATTTCAATTGAAATATCCCTCATAAAAACTCCCATAAGTGGAAAATAGAAAATAATGAAACTAATCTCAACAAAAAAGTGTGAAACTACTCTCGACGACTCCCCCTTTCCATCCCTCTCTAACAAGAACTGCTTATATAGCTATTTCAAAATAATGCTGATAAACTAAAAATTATTTATCATACTTATCATACCCCAAATACAGTCATAGAATAAACTGTTTAGAAATTGACAAACGAGACTAAATTCAAAGAATGAAAAGTAGTTCAATTAATAAAACTTGTCTTTTGTTATGCGCTATAAAAAAATACCAAAATGAATGCAACTGATAACAACTCGATTGTAGTAGAGAGGAAGTTTTAAACAGACTGATAATATGACCACTAGTTCGATTCAAATTGTCAAAATATCTTCAAGATGCATCAGACCATAGCCACACACATATCAATCCAAAACAAAGTTGTTGAAAAAAATGAGTATCAACATCCGATCTTAAGCACCAGAGAAAACAACAAATAAAAACTGAGTGATATCCAGTAACAAGATAAATCGAATCTAGAATGATATTCGGTTGTACAAAAAATTAATAAAGAAAACCTACTTGCTATATGGGATAGATTTCCAAATCCATGGGTCATTTTCTCCAAAATATTGTTCGTATCCTCTACACATCGCAGATCTGGACTCAGAACTATCTACTATGTGCTCACCCTGAATGATTCAAACCCTCAGCTGGACTCCATCTCGGCGCTTTCCTTCCTCCCATGCTAGTACTGGTCTCATCCTGCAACTCCACCTCACCTCTCAAAGATAAACGAACCAGCCCTGAACTCTATTACTGAAGACGAAGATGATCTCGGCCTCACTCGACTTGATCCACTCCTCGTTGTCAAAAGCCAAAGTCTCCCAAGACCTGAATCAAAGAAACCCTCGTGGTGCGTCTTGATTTCATGAACCTTTAAAACCTGAAAAAAAAACCTTCATTTTTTTAATTTGATTTATCATCATTTTTTAAACTAATCATTTATTATTATTATTATCATCTTATATATATAAATTAATTTATAATTCTATTATATAATATTTTAAACTTAAAATTTTAAATGTAAACTATTTTCTATAAATTATAAGTTTGTTTTTTAAGAAATTATATATATATATATTATAATAAACTCACATATATATATTTTTATAGTTATCTTAATATCATTTACATTAATGAAGTTACCTTGTAATTAATCTTATACAATAATTACTTTTACATGTTTTAAACATAACTTTATCAATAGGTATAAAATATTAATAAAAATTATAAATGTTTTATAAAACTAACTGTTAAAGTTACTTATAAAATGTGACATGTATAAATTTGAGTACTTATAATTCTTCTTCATATTATTTTAAGTGTTGAATTTTAATTCCTTTAATGTATTTATTAAAACAAATGTTCTGTAAACAAAATATTATTTCAAGTTAATAATTTAATAATTAATGACACTTAACATATCTTAGTTATTAACTTGTTGTGTATCTTAATTAACTAATAAAAATTTATTTAATAGTCGCTGCAACTTTTTCATTAATGTTTAATCGGACCGTAACATAACCCGGGATGAACCCTAAACACAGATATCCATCATCGGTACTAGGATCTGACTTCATCGGACTCCACCTCGACCACAGTCGACACTGCTCAGAGCGCCTCCTCCTAGATCGACGGCTCGACTCCGACCCTTCCCTTAGCATCGGCCTGTGTGACTCCTGTGACTCCTCTTAGTGGAGTGGCACATCATGAATCCAACAACTACTCACGACCTACTGAAACCCTAACGGCACACCCCCAACACTGCGATTTCGAACCCCCGAAACCCTCTGTCCCTAGTGTGATTGGACTTCCCCCCACCCTTAACCACATTTCCTTTTCTCTTTTTTTTATTTCATTATTATATATGTAATTTTTATTTAATAAACTTTATAAAAGTTATCATAATATTATAAGTTTAATTTATACATTAAATGTTATAAAATAATTTTATAACCTAATAATATTTTATTCTATGATAGTATAAGTTTAATTTCTATACATCTTGGAAGCACTAAAATTTATAGGGACCTTCATGATCATTATTGGTGGGATAACATGAAAAGAGAGATTGTTGAATGCACTACAAGATTCTTGGTGTGTCAAGAAGTGAAGGCGAAGCAACAACTTTCTAAATGGGTATTGCAACCTCTACTCATACCAACATGGAAGTGGAATAATATCACTATGGATTTTGTCACTGGTCTCCCAAAAACATCCAAAGGAAGCAATATGATATGTGTCTTATATTATATTGTACACAATAAAATCATATCTCTTTAATAATGAAGTGAATATAAAAGGAAATGTGACCATCTAGATTAGACAGTTATATGATCGTTGGTCAATTACGACCAATGGTCAATATGACCATTGAAAACTATACTCTTGGTAATAATTTTAATGTTATAATTAGTTCTTATAAATAGAAATGACAAAGGATGATTAATGTAGAATGGAGAAGCGATGACCTCAACCAGTAGAGTCATGTCGTATGAATCTCATTTGTCAGAACTTGGTAGGGAGGTATCATCACTCGGGTTTTCCTTGACCAAGCTCAAGTCGATCTTCAATAAGTAAAACTTGGATGAAATTTCCTACAGGAGAAGTTCAAGTTATTGGAAATTACCAATCAGACAATGTTAGCTGAGTGACTTCATGAATCTATCACTATCGCACACCTTATCCTTTGGTCATACGCGAGTGTTGTAAGGGGTAATGTGTCCAGGCCTTAGTTAATTAAAATGTAATTCCATTGTATAAATAAAATTGATATTCCATCAATTTTGTTTTAATAATACTTTTGCTTAAATATGAATTTTTTTGATAAATTAACTTCAAGGTAAAGGAATTATCCTTCTTTTCTCTTCGATTCAAGAAACTATTTACATATATGTCTTCTAAATGTTATGGTTACTCTCCTCTATTACCCTTCTATTCATAATCTTACTGTCTAATTATGTTTTATGAATGGTAGACCCTCATCCCCTTTTATTTTACCCTTTTTCAAAACCACGTTTTATACTCATTTGCCAAATTTACTTTTCAAAAGTTCCCTCTTCTCCTCAAGAAATTATCTTTGAATTTATTTTTGTGAATACCCAAGTCTCTCTCTTTTCCTAGGGTATTCACCTAAATGTAAAAATGATTTATTTGATTCTGGTATTAACATACATGAAACACGCATTCCCTTTTCCTAGGCTGAAAATGACATAATGATCATGTTTTTAAGCACTTTTGAAATTTCATGATTTTGATATGAAACCCGATTCGGTTATTCTCCATAGGTTATTTATAAAATGTTTGATTATGATATATATTGCCCATATGAAACTAGTACATATTAAGGGTGCACCCTGATAGCGCTTCAATGCATTAGCTAAATAATTTCTTCTCTAGAGATGACATGTTTTACAATACCTTGGTGAATAACATTGGTAATTCTCATTTACGACAAATTGGTGATTAACCTTAGTGATATGATTATGAATATATAAATTAAATATTCTACACATTTCCATGTTATGAATCGTGTTCTTTTTATTATGATATGACTCTTTTTTCATTGTTCATGCCACTATGATATTCCTCACGTATATATGTAAATTGTTTCCCTTACTAGGTCATATGCTCACCCCTTTCTTTTGATGTATGTCCTCGGGTTATGAGATGCATTAAATGTATTTAGGATGAACCTATGAAGAATTATTTTAAGGGGATAGAAGAACGTTTTATATTTCCATGTATCATGTTCCCAATTTCTAAGAAACTAAACTTTAAAAGATCCTCAATTTTGTACTATGTAATGAAAAATTTAGGTAATAAAAAGGCGGGATGTCATAACTATGGTGGTCGAACCACGGTTCATGGTGGGAAGACACCCCAGTGAACAACCGGAGGGATCGTGCCTGGCGGCCAGAGGGCACGACGGAGGGTTTCGGCTGGAGGAATCTATCGCGGAGGAGTCGGGATCAGCGGCTGGGGTGCGGGTCGCTAAAGAGAGGGCGGCCAAGGGTGGAAGGCGGTCTTCCAGGGAGGATCCGCATAGGCTGACAAACAAGGGGACAAAGGGGGGATTGGTTTTTTTTAAACAAATTAAGATTTTGACTAAAAATTTCCACACCCAACAAATTTCCCATTGGTATCTTAGTCCATCCCACCAACATTCAAAAATCTACAGCCTGTTGAATAGTCTATAGACAAAATCAATAATAATTATTGTTTAAAAATTATTATTAAAAATCACACTGGTGGAAAAATATTTGGTGGTCGTAATCACTATTCTGACGACCAGAATCCCATCGATGATCAGATTCACCGAAAAAAACTTCAGGTTATAATAACATATATATTTAAATAACATGTTCTTCATAATTAACCCATAAAAATTGTTATCAAACCGCATTAACAAATTGGATGGTCACAGAATGACCATCCAGTGTCGGATTGAAACACCGTTTGCGGTGTTGAGACCATAATGACACCCTATTCAAAATTTAATTCAAATTTAAATTTTTCTTGACTTAAAATCTTCACGTGTCCCTCTGTTACCAATTGAATGTATTGGGGCACACAGCGGAAGTCAGCGGGCCATAGATTTAATATTTTTCACCAATGATTGACTTAACAACGTTATCATCAATGATGCACTACCCTGGTATAAGCCCAAGGATCACACGTAAAAAAATAAGATCAAAAAATTAAACCATAAATACCTAGTTCAAAATGAAGCCATGCTCGACATCTACTTATCGTCAGCAATCACTACATAAAGAATATAAAGTCGAATTCATCTAGATCATCCACACGTGCTTCAAAAATCTACAAGAGCATCGATCGTTGAATTCCAGGGGCTAGCGCGGAGATATGACGATGTCTTCGACGTTCCAACGATCACTGCATTAACGTACCTTCGATGCATGGGGGATAGCTCAATCTGATCACTTAGATCCATAGCTTCTCTCTCTAGAAAGCAGGATAAGAGAGAGAATCTCTCAAGAGCTTACCATGAATAGTTTTTGCGAGAGTCTCTTCTCACTCTATTTATAATGTGTTATGAAATTACCCGGAAATGGCTCCCCAACCCCCTGAATATTTAACACTATATAAATGATATATTATAACTCTTGTATTGATTTTTAAATGTTATTTATATTTTTATCATTTTTTGTAATATAATAAATGTATTACGTGATAAAACCTGATCCTTTAACTCAACTCATCATTCTCGCAAATATTAAATGAACCTTGAATATTTTAAATTAATATTCATTCATATAATGTTTTCCATGTATTTACTTTAAAACTTTTAAATACATATAATAAATAAATTCAATGCAAATTATTCTTAACTTGAATAATATAAATTTATTTATTCCTTTAGTGGTCATACATTCTTGGATAAATTTCATACCCCAGTGGTAGGTCCCACCATGTCCTATATACATATTCACCTAAATTGAGCAGATTCTTGAATATGCTATTGTGTGTGACCCTCTAGGCCCTTATCTTGATATAAGTGAATAGTATTCACAGAAAAAAAGTGGAGTTGAGAAACCCATCAAAGTCCCTAAATAGATTAGGAGTAGTCATAACAATGAAAACCAACCTATGACACACATCATGTAATATAATCTTTGTCTAGAGATATCTCATAAAGCGGAACACACACGCATGTCATTGTCTTTTCTTACTTTATTATTTGTTGATCTAACTGAACATATTTACCTTAAACTACCATGGCCATGGAGTTATCAATATACTATCATACTGATAAACCAGGATCAGGATATATTACTTCCTCAACTCGGAAGAGACAAATTCTTTCTTGATTATTCAACCATTTTCATGACACCAATGACGCACCCAACACAAGATACCTCATCATGATTTCATTATCATGGTTTTTGTCTTGCGTCAAAGTATGTGATCAAATAACATGCTAATAATGATCTGAAGTCCAAAGACCAATACATATGTCTGTAGAATGTTTGACATTCACCAGAGGTTTTCTTGAATCTTATTTCTACCAACGTTCTTGATGATGAAGCATTTATCAGTACTTTTGGTGATTGTAAATGGAAGCTTTCCAAGGGATCTTTGATTGTGGAT
Organism: Viscum album; assembly: GCA_963277665.1. Lineage (NCBI taxonomy): Eukaryota > Viridiplantae > Streptophyta > Magnoliopsida > Santalales > Viscaceae > Viscum > Viscum album. Next base: position 254,621,699 of record OY728156.1, on the reverse strand, counting down.
CGAGGGAAGAATCAGCCAGGTTTGTATTGGACTAGATATTTTATTTCATGTGATACTGCTTGTTTTGTTGAGTACAATGTTTTGTTTAAGTTGTGGCATAAGAGGATCAGTCACATCAGTGAGAAAGGGATTGGTTGTTTGGACAAGAGAAATCTTCTTTTAGATTTGAAAGAGTGTCAAATTGGATAGATATGATCATTGCATAGATGGAAAAAAATAGCAGAGTGAGTTTCTGTAGTCATTCTCCACACAGGAAGTCACATGTACTTGAATTAGTACATTCTGATATTTTTGGTCCTTTGAAATCTAAGACCTTTAGTGGTGGTCTTTATTTTGTGAAATGTTTTTATGACTACTCATGAAAGCTATGGTTTTATGTTTTGAATGCCAAAAGTCAGATGCTCAGTGTTTTTAAGAAATTTCATGTTTCTGCTAAGAGGGAATCATGCAATAAATTAAAATGTATTCACATTGAAAATGGGGAAGAGTATTGTGGTCTCTTTGATCAGTATTTTAGGTAGGAAGGTATTCGACATCAGAAGATGTTTCCCAAGACACCTCAGCTGAATGGTGTAGCTGAGCAAATGAACATGACTTTGTTGGAAAGAGTTCATTGTTTGTTTTCGGAAGCAAAGTTGCCTAGACATTTTTGGGGTGAGGCTTTACTTACTGATGCTTATATTATCAATTTATCATCTATGGTTGCTTTTCAGACAGACACTCCCGAAAATTTTTGGTATGGAAAAGAGATTAGGTACGATCACTTGGGTGTTTTTGGTTGCAAGGCTTTTGTTCATGTGCCTAGAGATGAGAGATCCAAGGTGGATGGTAAGACACGCCAGTGTATTTTTATTGGATATGGACATGATGAGGCAATGAAGAGTGAATAGAAGGACATATGGGTTACGGAAATAAATGATGAGATGACATCATTTCATGACAACCATACTTTTGAGCTGGTGAAGTTACCGATAGAGAAGAGAGCTTTGCAAAATTGGTGGATTTATCAGAATAAGAATGAAGAATCCAGTTTTGTTCCACGATATAAGGTAATATTAGTAGTTAAAAGCTTCCTTCAAAAGAAATGTATTGATTTTGATGAGATTTTATCACCTGTTATAAAAATTTCTTCCATTCGGGTTCTTGGTTTGGCTGCTAGTTTGGATCTGCAGATTGAGCAGATGGATGTGAAGGCAACTTTCCTCCATGGAGATTTAAGAGGAGGAGATTTATATAGAGAATCCATAGGTTTTTATTGAAACAAGTAAAAAAATCATGTTTGCAGGTTGAAGAAGAGTTTTTATGGTTTGAAGCAAGATCTGAGGTAGTGGTATAAGAAATTTGAATCTGTCATTTATCATCAGGGTTTCAGGAAGACATCTTATGATCATTGTGTTTTTATTCAAAGATTTAATGATGATGATTTTATTATACCTTGGGTTTATGTTGATGATATACTCATTGTTGGCCATGATACTTCTAGAATTGACAGATTGAAGAAGGATCTTTGTTATTCTTTTGCAATGAAAGACTTGCGGCCAACACAAAAGATTCTTGGCACGAAAATCTTTAATGATAGGAAGGCCAAGAAATTGTGGTTATCTCAAGAGAGATACATTGAGAAGGTTCTTCAGATATTTTCTATGGATAGAGCTAAAGTGGTTAGTACTTCTCTTGCATAACATTTTAAGCTCATTACCAGTCAGTCACGTTTTACTGATGAAGAGAAAGATGATATGCAACATATACCTTATTCATCTGTCATTGGATATTTGATGTATGTAATGGTATGTACTAGACCTGATATAGCTCATGCAGTTGGTGTGGTCAGTTGTTTTTTGTCAAATCCAGGCAGTGAGTATTGGAGAGCAGTGAAGTACATTTTTCGTTATCTTTGTGGTACTTTTGATCTGAGATTGTGTTTTGTCAAAGGGGGGCCTATGCTTTGTGTCTTTATAGATTCAGATATAGCATGATATATCGATTTGTGGAAGTCTACTTTGGGATATTTGATCACTTTTGCAGGGGGATCTATATCTTGGCAGTCTGGATTGCAGAGATGTGTTGCTTTACCTACCACAGATTCAGAGTTTATTGCAGCTACTAAGGCGTACAAAGAATTGTTATGGATAAAAACTTTTATTCGAGAGATTAGTTTAAATCAAGACAGGTATGTTTTATTTTGTGATAGTCAAAGTGCTATTTGTTTGGAAATAATTTCACTTTTCATGGAAGGTTAAAACATATCGATGTTTGATATCATTGGATCTGCAATGACCTTGATTCAAGACATTTAGAGCTTGAGAAGATCCACACTGATGACAACAGGTCAAACATGTTGACCAAGAGTTTTCCCAGAGGAAAATTTGAGACTTTCTGACTGATTGCAGGGTTGGTAGTGATCCCCAATTGAGTCGAAGGGGGGGGGGGGGGGGTTGTTGGGCGCCTTCCCTAATTGGCGCACCGTGCAATGCCTCCTCAATTGGAGCACCATGTATTTTCTCTATTAATGGGGTGTTTTTAATGCAGGTCAAGACCGTGTGAATTAATTCATATAGTGAAACGTTGACGTAGGTAATTTGATGGATCTTCTGGGACTGGAAATGATGTTATGTTGAATGTATAAATGATGCACTATTTGATATATTGATTTGTTTAATTTTATCAAGCAATTAAAATTGTAGTTAAGTTCTAATTTGAAAACATACCTAGAAATATGGATTCTAAAAAAACATTTAATTTGTTCAATAATTATATATATATTTATATATATAATGTGCAACACTGAAATAAATCAACATTGATGCCTTTTGGTATCACAACTCAACCTCACACTCACTTTGTGTTTGACGTGTACATCGCTTCGGTGTACTAGCTACATGAGCATTTTCCTCCTCATGCAGTGTCTTGACCTCAATATAGGACACATACGTCTGTGTTGTTGATGTCGTTGTGCACTCCTCTGCTGATGCTAGCAGCTCAATATGTTGTGTTAAGGGTGCCTCCCTATATTACTGAGTAGGGGACCAGAAAAAATCATATGTAGAGTCATGTTTCGAAGATTGTGGAGGCGTGATAGGATCCCCTAAAGATAATGAAAATGGTATAGAGATATCAAATAAGTTGTCGCGGGAGGGAGTGTCGTATGGGGTCTGTAGAAGCTGTGATATTAGCCAGGCCCCACATCATTGGAGGTCCAAAGATGTCGATCATAGAATCCTCTGTCTGATGCACATGATTTTCTCTCTACTGTGAAAGATCCTCTATCAGTTGTTCATGATCCTATCTTTGTGGTTCATGAGCCTATCTTGGTCATCACTCTCCATGTCATCGTCTCAGCCCTCACCTCTGTCATCGTCTTTATCATTTGGTCAGCGGTGGCGGTGCATCATCCTCAACGAGCACAACAAGCACATCATCATGCTTAGGTGACTCGGTCGAAGCATGTAGATTGAGATATAATTGTGTCTTCTCATCATAAACACTCCCACGTGCGAAACATAAAAGATCTCTAAGAGCTATCCGAATAAGATAAACTGCATCCCGCCTGATAAATTCCTCATCCTGAGAATCAGTGATATGTATAATTCACTATGGTTTGTCTAACCACAAATCAAATAAAATTAAAATTAAAATAAAACATGGCATAAAATGATATAATAAAAGTTATAAACATACCAATTGTTGAACACCAATCTTACGACATGTAAAATACATGATAGTGTATTGTTGGTATCAACATGCATAATCCCATTGATCAGCTCACTAGAGACGTGTTGCGGGATATACATGTTGAAATATATTATATTGGCCATGTGTGTCCCAACACTCAATGCAACGTGAATGACAGTGTGACCAATCCATCGCCCACCTACCTATAAGCATAATAACATGAAATGCATCAACCAGTCATGGTGCAATGGGGATATGCTGCATATAACCAAACATTTGAATAAATCGGTATGGCTGGTACTACTCAATGACGCAGAAGTGGATAAGTGACACCACTGCTCCACAATATCCAATCTTAACTGTGTAGTATGATGGAAGTGAAGCGTAGAAAAATCCAGCATATGGTGTTAATAAAACCTGAAATTCCAACTCATAAAAGAATTTATAAATCACTGCAACAATGTTACTAAGTTATCATTGCAATATCTCATAAAATTAATAACAAAATTAATTTTTCTATAAACAAATTTAATGTTTAACTTACATCAATGAGTTGTACAACATAAAAAATCTGTTGAAATCTATGCACACTATGCCTTGGGGTATGTACATAATGCTATGTCTGACTTTATCTGGTTAAAAAAGTAATATATGGTATGTTTATAAATGATATTAATAAATTTACAAAAAAAATCAAACTAATGATGTAAATATACCAACGTCCTTGAGGAAAGTCCTGAAAAAGGTGTCAGGAAGGCAGTGTTATAACTCCAAGAGCGATGCGTGAAAAATGCCCCCAGACCCATATCCGTAATAGAGCCATATATCCTACAATCTGTTGTGCCTATGCATGATATGTCGTGCAAAGACATCTATACACATGTGATAATACAATGGACCCTCAAATATATGTACCTGTCTGGTCAAAATCCTCAAGTAATGATAGGTACATCATGTATACCAAGGTGGTAGAGTAGTGTACGCACAACATGCCTCCGATTAGCCACATAATAATATACACATTTGCATCAAGTTAGCATATCCTCATCAACATTATATGTAATCATGGAGAAATTCTCATCAATCCAACCCAAGCATAATCGGGAACCCTGAAAGACATGTGGTACACCGACAATGTCAATGCCTAGTAGACGATGTATAACCTCACACCAATCGAGAATAGTCGCACCCGTAACTGCCTACCCATGGATAGGTAGACCAAGCATATAGGCTTTATCCTCTAAAGTAATTTTCATCTCCCCCTCAGGGAGATGCATTGTGTGTGTCTCTAGTTGTCATCTCTTAATTAGTGAAACAATTAAATAATGATCAATAATCTTGAAGTTGCATACGACGACTCCATAAGAGCTAGCATGTTTGAGGTATGGAATAATGGTTGTTAGAGGTGCATCATGGTAAGAATGTTGTGCTCTCCAGATAATAAGATGTCTAACAGGTCATTGCGCCAACACGTCACGTGACACAAGAGACCGTGGGGCAGTTAAGTGAGTTTCCTCTTTCTAAATGTTTGAATAATAAGACATCAGTAGTGAAAATTGTTTAATTATAATAATATATTTTATTATAAATAAAAAATGATCATACGACGAGAGAGAATCAAGGAATCCAATTATCTCTCCAACCCAGAGAGAACTGTAACATTCCAACCAACCTCATTGGGACTCAAGACGCATTCAATGATGGTATGAGGAGGGGTGTCAACCAAAATCGATAATGAAGATGATTATCCCTCAAAAAATAATTTTGAGGAGTTATAGTACACATATACAACCTCACATATGCATTAGAAGGTCAAGATGACTTCAACATTCACTTTCAAGCTCTTTGAACAATCCAACAAGAAGGATAACCTTTCCATGTAGGTAGGAGTAGGATAAAGTGGAAAGAGGGTGGGTTACACTTTAAAAAAAAGAAATAATTAAATTATTGAAGATTAAAAACTAATTTTTAAAAGTTTGAGGATAATAAAAACATTTTGAAGACTTTAAAAAGAATAATTGATACATGTAAAACAAAAGAGAATGCGTAATAGAATAACTATATATGTTTATAAAAGAGGAAGCATATAAGAACGAGTGATTCATAAATTAAATGATTAAACAATCTCCTCCTTTTTGATGATCACATGTAATGGCATGGGGTTTTGGGGTCCATTACTTGGTGAAAATCTGATGTTGGGTGTTCTGGGTAGTCTGGGAAAGTTATCGAGGCTTCTTAAGACCCCTACCGGTAGACTTAGGCTACCGGTGACCTTGGGGTACCGGTAGCTCTCGGCTACTGATAGCTGTCGCCAACCGGTAGCTCTCGGCTACCGGTATCTCTCGCCAACTGGTAGCTCTCGGCTACCGGTAGCTCTCGGTTACCAGTAGTTGTCGCTAACCGGTAGTTCTCGGATACAGGTAGTTGTCGCCAACCGGTAGCTCTCGCCAACTGGTAGCTCTCACCTACCGGTAGCTCTCGGCTACCAGTAGCTCTCAGCTACCAGTAGCTGTTGCGAACCGGTAGTTATCGCCTACCGGTATCTCTCGCCTACCGGTAGCTCTTGCCTACCCCCACGGGTTTTCCAGTAGCGCTTCCTTTTTGCGCAAATTGGCTTTTGACCCGTGTTTTGACCCCCTTTAAAGCCATTAATGGGTTTTAAATAAATGATTGGTGAGGTAACCTAGTGTGCATCGTTTTAAACTGTCCCGAATGGTGGGGACTCTTTAATGATGTGTGGGGTGTCCCAGCCGCGTGGTCAACCCATGATCCCGCTCCTTACGCGGTTTTGAGTTTTTCTCTCTGTATCTTAACCGTTCTGGGCGTGCTGTATCTCATCCCTTCTTTATAACCTAAAGGCTTCTCCCTACATTTCTTTTTCTTGATCACCCTGCCGTCGGAGTACCCTTCCTCCCGACGAGTTGTAACCCGGTGAAGTTTTCCTTGATCGTGTTCCATGGAGCTCTTGCTACCCTATTTCCAGTTTCCACGGGAGGACATAAACGGCGATCCTTGATCAATCAGGTAGGGGTTTCACCTTTGTCTCTCCTTTCTGTGTATCTTGCGGGGTGGGTATGCTACTGCTTCTATAGAATTGGATGAACCAAACTTTAATGAAGATAATAAAAAGATTCTAAGGAATGAAGGGGAGGGGTGTGATCGATGATGTTGCTATGTTTTTCTCCTCTTTCATGATTAATGATTTCTGAATTGTGAGGGATTACGCCTACTGAAAATCATGGCTGTTAGTGGTCTTTCTCTGTGCACTAATAAACCCTTACCCCTTGTGATGTTTAAATGGATTGTATTTTGATTGTGAACCTTTTGCTGTGTAAAGGAAATTGGTTAATTACGTATATTTGGCTAAATAATTTGGAAGCACCATGATCAACTCCTTTTCTATGATAACCCCGGTTTAAGCCTAGTGGAATTGAAATCATGGAGTGTGTTAAATCTTTTAAATCTGAAAATACTTGTTGAGTCTTCCTCGTGTTGGTAGTATTAGTTTGGTTGTTTCCTCCATGGGCCGAGTAAGGGTGACCTTATGGTTTTCTTGGATAGGGGCTTAGATTGCAGGGGTGATGTGGGTGAGGATGGGATCCTCTGTTTGTATCACGAATTGGGGTGGGATCCTCTTCTATTGTGAAACCTTCTTATTCATAGTTCTGGGAACTTGGGACTGTATCTCACTTTGACCTATTTTGGTTCCAATACTTGGAGGGGTCTCACTTGATGTGCTTTTACAAGAGAACCGGGTGTGAATGTTTAAATTGCTATTGGGGGCAATATTTCCTTGGCTTGTGTTTATGCTTACTAGTTTCCCAAGTAGGAGAAGAAACTTTTTTAAACATTATTACTGGACACGAAAACAAGGATGGGACAAATGGGGATTTAGTTTGGTGTGAGTTGTGACTTGGGCATGGGTGTTGTTCTCTTCTCTTACGAATGAATAGTAAGGATAGTGTTCTTTAGGCTGGCTAAAGAAAAACCTAGATTGGGTGAGTGCTTGTTACCTATACATATACTTGTAGTTTTTGTTTTTCTTATTCGCGCCCCACCCAAGTTGAGCACTTAGTTCCAAACACCCCCATTTCATGGGGGAGGGTGTTTTTCCCAACACTTCTATTAGTGGCTGGTTATTAGCTCCTTTATGATCCCTTTCCCAGATAGCCCAAGTATCTTCGGGCAGGCTGTGATGGCCTGAGATCCATTATTAGCCCTAGAATCTTTGGTCGGGGTGGTTGCGGTGGTTTGCCTAGGTGTTTACGGGCAGGTGGTTTCCCAAGTATCTTCGGGATGAGGCCTAGGTGTCTTCGGGCGTAGCAGTAGTTCTTCTTGCCCAGGTGTCTTCGGGCGTGGCAGTGGTTGTTTCGGCCTAGGTGTTTGCAGGCGTGGTTGTGTGTGGTGGTTGTGGCACAGGTGTCTGCGGGCGGGATAGTGGTTATGGCCCAGGTGTGTGCGGGCGGGGTTTGGCAGTGGGACCGCAGTGAGGTTGTGGCCCAGGTGTGTGCGGGTGGGGTATGGAAGTGGGACTGCGATGAGAATGGAAGGATTAGTCCGATGCGTAGGATGTCTTCAATAACCAGTGGGAAAGTGGTGCAGGGTACCCAAACATCGATGTGTTATAACTATACATTACTTAACTTGAGTTATTTGGGGAGTGTGCCTTGGTGAGGCTTGGGTGATTAGTTCCCTTTCTAGGTTCTTGGTTATCTCTTTTCTCACAGGGAATTAGTATGTCTCCCCACTTGTGCATGAGAGTCTTTGGTTTTTTCCAACTGAGTATACTTGTATGCTCACCCTACGTATATAAAACTGTTTTCAGGTTTCCAGGAGGACTTCGGGGATCGTGATGGGTCGTACTAGCTCAGACCTTGTGGCATATCATTGCAATTTCTTTTGTTCTTCCTTTTGGTACTTTTACTTGTAGTCTCCTTATACATTGTGGATTTTACTTTTGTAACATGCATTGGGAATGGTTCTTGGATTACTTTTACTTTCAGTTTTGGTTTTGTGGGATTCACTATCTTATCTCCCGATCCTATAAAAATAAAAAGGGTAATGCCTTTCATTTAGTGTGTGATTTCATGCCCTTGGTGCCGGTCGCCACTCCGAGACCTATGGAAGGCGGGTTTCAGGGGTCATTATCTCTCCTTCAACTTAAAGAAGGAAGGGTCTGGCAATCTGCTGACCCTTCCCTCCTTTTGTTGAAGGTGGGTTGTGACATCACAAAACCCATATAATATATTCATATAAAAAAACACAAAATATGTTTTAATTATTAATTAAATAAATAGAGATCAAATAAAAAAAATTCTTTATCTAAATTTCTCATAGGAAGGATAAAAAAATTAATTTTAAGGATTTTAAAAATAGGTTTGGTTATTAAAATTACTTTCTATAATGGTAAATAAATTTAAATATGCAAGGATTATTAAAATAATAATATAATCTTGTGTTTATCCAAAATTTATCCCCCATTTTATGACATAAAAAAAAGTATAAAAATAGAATAAAAAACATTCAATATAGCACAAAACTGTAAGTGAATGTTTATGTTTGGCCATAGATAAATGTATCTTGAAATTGAATAGGCTCTGAAATATAAAACTATAAAAAACAGTAAATTGAAAAAAAGATAATAGATGACAAAAAAGTTTTTTTATTAGTTTTTTCAAATTACAAAATTATTCTCGCACAAGAAGTTTGGGTAGGCTAAGGTGCAGGTTGGGAAGAGGGATCAGTGATAGGTTTATCATTAGAAGAGTTTGTGGTTAGGGAATCATGAATAATCTGATGCACTACCTTCATATCCTCCATCAACAACATATAATTTTGATTCATTGTCCTGAACCATTACTTCATCAACATTTTGGACTCCTGACTAAACATATTTTCTCTTCATTTCACCCAACTCATCGACCAAAATATTAACACTAGGTTCAATAGAAGTTAACCTCTTAACTAAGACTTTTTGATTTTCCAAGATAGCCTATAACGGAATACCATCACACTGTAATCTTTGAATCATATCATCTATGATTGTAAAAATAGCTATAAGAGACTCAAACCTTATTATCAGATTTAGAGATATTGTTGTAGTCGAGGTAGAAGTTGTTCCTTGGCTTGAAATGACTATAACTGATTCAAAATGAATTCCCAAATACTTTTCAAATCTCCAATATTAGATTTTGAAACTCATTCTCCTCTTATTTTTCCAATATAATCAATCATATCCCTCCTAAAAGCACCAAAACCTCTTCTTGATAATGAACTTTCTTTCAAACATTATAAATCAGTCTGGAGAGATTCAAACTTTTTTCAAGGACTAGAAGAACTTCTTAATACTTTAACTACCTATTGAGAACTCTAAAGTTATATGTTTAATATCATAACTTCATCTTTGACTTCATTAAATTTAGAAATCATGCCCATAGTAAATGAGTGGGTCCTCTACTCATAAAAATCATCAAAAGAATATGATGATTCTGTTTCAAGTCTTCTGGAGGGTTCACTAACTTCAACCAACTGAAGTGACTGCACTTATATCTCTTCACTGGATGGAGATGATAATTCTCCAAGAACTTTAGTCTTTTCATGATCCCCCTCTCCAGTTATCCTTTCAAAGGATTCATTAATAATAGAAATGTATGATCTCTAACCAACTTAGATGTTTTAGTTATAGGAGTTCTCACTTGCTCCTAAAAATTATCTTTCTCAATATCATGCTCCTCAGCATGAGTAACCTACTCATCTTTCTCAGAAAAAACTTCCTCAATTATTATTTCAACTGAAACTGCTACACCAACTTCAACTCTTCTTTATTCACAAACCAGAATAACTTCCTCTTATACACTTTCTTCACCAAAAAGGGTTGATCTACCTCTCCAACCGTAGGATCTATAACCCATTCAATAGGTTCTTCCCTTATTCTTGTCTTGAGAATAAGCACGTCGCCACTATCTTCACTAGATGTCTCTTTATAGAATTTGGGGAATTAATGAACTCCCCCTACTAGAAATGAAAAACGGACCCCCGACCCATGGGCTTTACGAATATGGGGAAGATACAGGGTGGGGTAGGCCAATTTTTTTAACTATTTAGACTGTGATCCTATGCGAGCTAAGACCACATGGGTGTGGTCTTAGGCGGGTAAGCCCGCACAGGAGCGGGATAGCCCGTGAGCCCATTTTTAAGTAAAATATTTTACAAGATAATATTTTTTATATATTAATTAACTTAAATAAAATTTATTGGTTTCTTTTAAATAACACCAAGGCCCATTAATTCAATGTGATTTTTTTAAGATCCACCATCAATATGGGACCATAGTCATTTATCTAGTGTGCCTATCTCGAATCAGTTGGATCCATGTGTTTCAACTTTTTTTTAAAAAAAATATACAATTTATTCTAATATATTAATTGCATGGGAAGGGAAGATGGCTTGGGAATACACAACACATGATGGGTCCCCTCCTCATCTCTCAAGCAACCCACTCACATTATCATGAATTTTAATTTAATTATTCTTTTATTATTATTACAATGTGGATCACCCCGCCACTATGATGATCAAATTTGAACCACTTGCTTTTCCTCGAACAGTGGAAAGAAACTCGGTGAATGCTAAATCCGAAGCAAAAGGTTGGATTAATCAATTTATATACAGATTCGCTGAGTCCCAACATCATATTCCCTTCCCCATGTCAACTCTTCATATGATGTGAGGCTTCCACACTTCACCGTTTCATTTTCTTGCATCATTTTTTTATTTTTTGATATTTTTCTTACATTTTTATCACATATGCACTGTTAGTTTTATTTTTTCTTCTTCTTATTTTTCTTATATTTGAATCATATATATACATTTCAATATATTATAACATTTCCATTATATTAAAAATTTAAAATAATATATATAATAATAATAAATAATACGGGTTGCCCGTGGGTCTGCATGCATCCACTGTGGGGCGGGGTGAGCTTTATAAATCAACTCACTTAACATGCGGGCTTTTACGATCTCAAGCCCGCATGGGCTAGACCCACCCCACCCCAACCCATCCATTTCACATTACTGCCCCTACTATATCAAGGATATTTTCATACACCACTTGCCTTCTTATACTGATTGGAATGTTGGCTGCACCAACAGACTCAACCTCCAGACCTCTAGCTACTTGAGCTAGACCTCCTACTCCTTCAATTATGGATTCTACAACATATTCTCCAACAAACCTTATTGAACCAACTGGCTTTAAACTTATTTTCTCCCCCTGATCATGATCTCCAAATAGTTCTTCATCTTCAGCACCAACGAGAATCAACTTACCATTGGTTAATCTTCAGAAAAGGCTAAATTTCCTTAGCGTTTGAGAAGATAAAACATTACTATGTTGGAATCTCATGACTTTCTGTATACCACAGATCATACCTTTATTATAAAGAAAAAGTGAAACTAGTCTTCCATATGGATAGAAGGATATCTTAGTATCCTTATAAAAACAATGATGCATATACCGCCTCATAAACCTATTGAAATTAAATTTGATGTCACCCAACATAAAAAACATCAGATACATATCAAGGAAAATAATTTCTTCAACTCAAATATCCTTAGAACTACCACCTTTAGGATGAACTTTACCAACACCTTCTAGCCAACCTCTAAATCCTTTAAGAACATTTTTCTAATTTGGGAGGTCGTAAACAAGAATGACATTATATCTTTAGATTTATGAACTTTATCCCCTATATATCTTAAATTGAAGTGAAAAATTCATTCATGGGGCTCAAAAAATCTGATCAATTTCTACAGTTGAGATTGAAAATTCTTTGTCAATTACATTCAATGAAAGGACATCCTCTATATCACCAAAATTGAACTATCCATACTCATCAAACTCTTTTACTTATTTATAAAAGACATACCCTATATTCATTCCATCAAATATGAACTCCATACCTTGTAATCTCAAGGCGTGTTTTAAAAGTAGATTCTTCTAGAAGAGCCACTTGAAAACAACAATTTTCAAATAAATAATTTTTCTTTCTGAACTCGAGGTCCTTTGTCACTTCATTCATTGAGTTTGACTTCACTAGTTCTCTTAGTCTCCACCGTTTTGAGAATCATAAGGTTTGAGGTTTATAAAATTTGGGTTCGTGAGAGATATTTAGAGCTCAGTAGGAGGAATGGGTGAAAGTTAGAAGGTGGGAGAGAGAGTGGTAACTCTGATGATTTCAAGCATCATTTCAGTTTCTTGAACTCAAATTACAGAGTAATCATTTGGGTTTTTTAAATTTGAAAAGATAATTTTAAATGAAAAATACACATATAATATTTTTTAATCGAACAATTTTATGAACCAAATAATAAATAAAAACAAAAACAAATAAAGCTTAAAAATAATTTAAATAAAATAGATTTTAAAATTAAGTAGAGATTAATAAGGAAAGTTAAAATATTTAATTAAAATTAAATAAACCAAACCCTAACTTAATAAAATATAAACTAGTAATGGGGAGTGGTTTACTGAAAATATTATCATGTTGATATTCATAATTAACAAATTCGAAAGATATATCTCATTTTCGTACATGATCTATTAGGAAATAATGTTTTATATCAATATTCTTAGTCCAAGAGTAAATAACAGAATTTTTTGAAATATTAATAACACTAGTATTATCACATAAAATATAATGTTTTTTATACTAGAAGAATAGAAAATTTCTAATCATGACTTTATAAAACTTATTATCTACTATTTTTCCAACATCATATAATTTTTTTTATATTAGTACATAGTGAAGCTTCATAAAACAAACTATTTTCAAGTCCAAACATTTTCAATAAATCAATAATATATTTACACCAATTCAAAGTATTTCCAAAATCTTTTTTATAAATTTTAAATCCAAGAATGAAATTCAATTATGCTATTATACACATTTTAAATTCATTTTGCATAAGTTTTGAGAAATCATTACAAAGATTTTGAGTAGTTGACACAAAAATAACATCATCTACATAGATTTGAACTAGCAATATATAAGAATAAACACTTTTCTTGAAAAGGTTAGGATCATATAATCCTACTGAAAGCCCATTTTTCAAAAAGAAAATAACGTAATCCTTCATACTAAGACCTTGGTGCTTATTTAAGGCCATAAAGAGTTTTTATTAAGTTTAAAATTAGAATTTGTTAGATGAGGATTTTAAAAACCTAGAGGTTTCTCATCATAAACTTTCTCCACTAAATAAAATTTAAGAAAGAAGATTTGACATCCATTTGGTATAATTTAAAATTCATATGTGATGCATAGGCAACAAAGTGTAACGACCAAAACTTCCATAAATGAAATTCCCTTCTTAAATGAATAAACGTCTCATTAAAAAATGTAGTTATAGAAAAAACATATTCTACTTTTGTTATTTTAGATTGTTATAAAACTACTTTAAATTTGACTTTTTTGTGTTAGTACTATTAGAGAATGCCAAAATCAGTCATAAAAGAGAGTATTGGCCACCACTTTTGGCATCCACTAATACAAAAAATTAATCCAATGAGATTTTCCCACCTCCAATCATCTTCTTCATGTTTTCCTACTGCAATATTCCATCACAACACACCATCAATTCTACCGCCACCCTCATCACCCTAGGTGACCCCCAACACGATTATACCACCCTAGACCTACCCTCAAACACTTTGGGTGACCATCTGGTTGCACCCCGGTGTCTACCCAACATTCCTTAAGAACCCCCGACATAACCCGCCTCCCTCTAGCCACTGCAAATCTAATATGGCCGGTGAATGAAGCTCATGAAATCCCACTACATCACCCCCCGCATCCCCGCTTTTCATCATCCACATCTCAAACCCAAAATTGTTTTTTTGAGATCATTATAGATCACAAAAAGTGGTCACTATTGTTCATTAGCGATTGAGCAACAATGAATGCCAAAAGCGATCATTTGGAGGCTACTAAAGACCTTAATTCTAGTAGTCCAGCCTGTCGGATTTAAAATACTATTAAGAATCATAACCATTAATAATATAAAGGTATTAAAATGAATATTAATATTGATATATATTAAGGTTTATGATAAAGTCCAATTGACATAGATGAAAGAAGTGACGATCTCAACCAGTATGATCATACCCTATGAAGCCCATTTATCAGAGCTTCCAAGGGAGGTAGCAGAACTAGGATTTTTCCTTGAACAAGCCCAAGATGATATTAAAAAACTAAATCATGAATGAAACTATTTATAGGATAAGTTTAAGCTCATTGAGATCATAGCCAAAACCATGTACTCTAAACCACCCCATGAAAGTTTCACCATCAAACACCTTACCCTTAAGGTGTTCATTGGTGTAATAAAGAGTTATGTATCTAGACCCTAACACTATGAATTCTTATATTACTTATTATAATAAATAATTATATATTTTATTATTACATTATAATGATTAATCAAATTTTGATAATAATTAGATTTTGATACAAAGAAACGCAAATTGTATTTTTGGGAGATATATAATTTCAATCAAAACACACTTTTTATAAATTCAGTAATTTTTGAAATAAATGAAATTTTAATAAAATATTATTATTAAATAATATTCATAAAATATAAATGATAATATGATTTTACAAAGTCAAATATAATTTTTATAAGGTCGGAAAACTGTTATTGTCAAAAAAATCAGTATTTTTCAATAAATGAGGATTTTTAATTTCAAAGTATACATTCTCATATTTAGAAAATTATTTTGATAAAATAAATATTGTTTTTGAAATCAGCATCTAAAAAATATCCAATGGTGAAGTTTTTATAAATTTTTAAGACACTCAAATTTTTGAGTAAAAATTAAATAAGATATAATTATACAGTATGTATTATGACATCATAAAAGCCTAAAAGTTTTGTAATAAATGATATAAATAGTAAAAACGACCAAATATATGTTTATCCTTTAAAATAATGTGTTTTTAGGTTATTTTATTATTTTTATAATCCCTTAATGTATCCTCCAAAACCTATATTATATTTTAAGGTTTTAAAATCAATTCTTTATAAACATGAATCACATTCAGATCACCAAGGGTATTGTTTTAGTGAGATTGTTTCTTAAAATTGTAAAATAAAAAAAAACTACACTTTTTTAGAAACACTAGTAAAAAAACCATGGGTTTGTCTTTTGGATTACATTATCATACAAAGTCCAAAACCTAAGTTTGGAAAATTAATAAAGAATCCTCCCCTATTTTTCTATATAAAACCACTCAAAATCCATTTCATATTCACTAAAAATACTTGGATCAATAAATTACTCTAAAATTACCTCTCTATATCCATCCCAAGGTATCCCAAGATCTCAAAAAGATCCTCCAAATCTTTTAGAAGTTCCCTATAAATGTAAGGGATCCTTTCCTTCTCCTCCTTATTCAAGCACTTTCTTTATATTATGCCTATTTATTTCCAATCCTCCATGTTGTTATATGTTATTAAAAATCCCTATTACATTCCTTATAATTTAAAATCAATGATATACCCCTTAAACTCTCATTAACCCTTTCTACATTCTTCTATGTGCCCTAGTAATGCTACTGAAATTATCCTATGATTTTCCATATGAAAATTTTGTTTAGTGAATACCCATCCCAACTTCCACTCAAGGGAGTTAACCTAGATAATTATCCTTAATTGATTAGATATTTACATGCATGTATCCCACACTTCTTGATCATGGGTTTAAAATTAATGAAAGAAATTTTTATGTTGTATGATCTATGTGGCACACTTATTCCTGTACATGATATGAATGTGATGGGTGGGCCCAAAATTATACAGTCCTCTAATGCATTGGGTAATGTTTTAATCTCATGAGATGTCATGTATAGTGGAAGGGTGGTTATCCTAAGCACATTATGTAATGTTTACTAGGATTTTATCCTTGACTTATGCTTATGATGTCGCATTTTATATTGTTTCAACATTCCCACATTGCCTTTATGCCATCATGTTATATCATGCCTCATTGTTCAAGATTATAATTCTCACCCCTATTATGTTACCATAATATGCCTCTTGGATCACATTTATTGCTTCATATTATAATATGATTTTTTATTCCCTTACTAGGCTTTATATATCACACCTTTCTTGTGTAAGTCCTTAGGTTATCCCATGAAGTTTTACAAGGAAAATGGAATTTTAGAAGCATGTTAAGAAAATTTTCAATAATGTTATTGCATCCTATGTGAAATTTATTATTATATGTACTTAATTACCCAAATAAACTAGTATTCATAATCTTCCAGGTTGTATTAAGTGTGATTTTATGTAATAAATTACAAAATAAAGTTTATTAAATATAAGAGTTGTCAGAGTTGGTATATGAGGAAAGTCTAGTTATTTTTGGGGTTATAATTAGAAAAACCTAGTGAAATACTTAGGTATAAGACTAAAAATAGGAATAAATCCCAAAATTTTGGTAAAGTATAGAGTAAGTGGTTTCCAAGAAAATGCATCCCTATCTAAATACTATTAGTGGATGTGGCTCTATCAGAGATGTACCTAGTGGTAATAACCCTAAAAAGAGCACATTGAGCTTTGAATTAATAATTACCTAGTACATTACAATGATCCTTGATGCACACTTAGTTTGACACTCTTGGGGGATATGCTATGATAAATTAACAAGAGTATTAAAAACCATCATGAAGGGAACAAAGATGCACATAAGACTTTCTGTTAGGGGCTTCTTCCCACAAGTTTTACACATGGGATGATCAGGATTCCTTCCATCATTGAATTTATTTATGGGACCATCCACATTAGATTCCATTTTCCTCTTCTTCTCACCGGGCCCATGATACCACTGACAGTCTCTAATCTCCATTTCAACCTTAAAGGCACAACAGAAAATATCCTCATAGCTGTCGAAGTCTTGAATCTCAAAATATTTTCATAGACTCGGCTTCAGTCTACTAAATAAGTGATCCACCTTGATTTTAGTGTTCATGACAAGGCTAGAGGCGTACCTTACAAGCCTTGTAAAGTTTTCTTCATAGGCCTCGATTGAATCATCTTTCTTCTGCTTGAGTCTGAGGAACTCTCTTTCCATATTGAGATGGAGGGTTTGGGGAAAATATTTATTGAAAAACATTCTCTTGAATTCATTTCAATCCATGGAATCAATTTCCTCATGGGGATTTGTATTCTTGATCATTTTCCACCACTGATCAGCTTCCCCATCAAAATGATAGACCACCAGTATGGCTTTCTCTTCTTTAGAGCACTAGAGGAAAAAGAACATCTTTTTAATGAAGTTAATCCACTGTTCCACGAGGATGAGATCAGAAGATCCACTAAACATGGGAGACCTTTTCCACATGAAGTATTCAATGGAAGCTTTCTCTTTCCTTGGAGGATGAGGTTGTTCTGCATGATTCAAGTTATTATTCAAAACTTGAGCCAGCTGAGCAAGTATTGACATGAAGTTTTGAGCACTCGTTCCCATCATATCAGGCATATTGTTAGAGAAATATTCACATTCCCTATCAAATTGATTTTTGGAATGAGTTCTTCTATTTCCCACCATTAACTAAGAAAAATAACGTACAATTATAG
This sequence comes from Viscum album, assembly GCA_963277665.1. NCBI lineage: Eukaryota > Viridiplantae > Streptophyta > Magnoliopsida > Santalales > Viscaceae > Viscum > Viscum album. Next base: position 254,603,381 of record OY728156.1, on the reverse strand, counting down.
AGATTTAATACTTAGATATTGAGCTTAAAAAGGAAAATTTGAACATAAGAGGATAAAATTGTAAAGGAGAAGTATATCCTAACTCGTTATTCCCTAGGCTTCAATCTAAGTTATCCTTGATCTATTTCTTAACTTATATTCTTATGGGATATTTCTTTTAATCCCTTAATAATGGTTTGTGCCAAGCTCTTGAAATTACCAAAGTATATCCCCCATGAGTGTCAAACCAAGAGTGCAACAAGGACTATATTTTTGTGCACCAATTCCAATTAGAGTCTATCTCAAAGCGGTTTTTTCTAGTTTTACCCCTAGACACATCTTTTCCAGAGCCACCTCTACCTGTTTGTATCCAGATAGTGATGTATTTTCTTGATAAACTACTTACTCTATACTTACCAAAATTTAGGGGTGTTTTCTTACAATTAGTCTCATCCCTAGTGTTCTTACTAAAGTGCTCTATTCTTAATCTACAAAAATAACTAGCTCATCCTCTGGTACCAACTATAGAGACACTAGATTTTTACACAAGATATTACATGATTTTAATCATAATTAAACATCATAGTACAATCCAAGGATCGTGAAGTCTAGTATCTTTGAAAACTAGGTACATAAAACATAAAACATGGAACAAAAAAACACTTCTTTATTTAATCTTCATAAAGAGATCCTAACATACTTTTTTCTCTTACATCTGCATAAGGTACCCTGGGGATCACATGAATAAAGGGATGAGCTAAAATCCTAGTAAGGGAAAAATCATAGTAATAAAACTTTAACACATGGGTTAGAAGGCATGGAATAGTGAAAATAAAAGGCATGGAACACATGGAATCATAATGCATAAACATGGGATCATATAAACATGAATTCAGAGTAATGTGGAAGCAACATAAATCATGACTTTATCATGATTCAAGAATCACTGCACATAGAGGATCACAAGTAAAGGTTAACCACCAAGACCGTTGCACACGGTAGTACGAGTCAAGATTAACCTCCAAGACCATTTCACATAACATCTCATGAGACTAAACTTTACCCAATGAATTGGAGCACTATATGGGCGCACCCATCTTAAAATGTTCATGAATATGCTTTCCAAATATAAAATCATACATAAGCAATCATAAATATAAGGGAACCCAAGGAAAGAAATAGGTATCAAAATCATGTCATAAAGCATAACGAATGGGCGTATCATAAAAGAGTCCATGAAAGAAAGGAATTAGAACATATATGGAAATTAAAAAGGTAAAAAAGGCATATAACATGGTAAGATATTTCAAATAGAAGTCAAAACAAGTAAAAAGAGTATTTAATAATTTTTAGCATTAAAAAATTTTAGTGTGGTTTTAAGGAAAATACTAACAAGCATTTAAAATATAAAAGGGAATAATTTTTTTGTAAAAATACAGAAGAAATACAAGAAGGGTTTCATAATAAAAATATTGGTTTTATAAAAACAATGGTGTCCTAAAACAAATGGAAGAGTGAACTTGATATTGGGTATGAATTCGGGAAGTTCCCTTAAAACGGGTTTGCTTATTGAAAAGTATTAAGGAGAGAATCATTTAAAAAAATTTATACCCCCAGAAGAGAAAGAGGTGTGGATCTTGAAACATGAATTTGGAGCATATACATAGTATGTAGAAGTTGTACATAAAAATAAAATACAAATACACTTGGATACAAATAAAGATAGAGCAACCTGAAGGAATGTAGGAGGTACGGGTAGAATCCCTTACGAAATATCATCATGGTATTGGGTGTAATTATAAGTGATTAATGAGAGATAAAAAGGTTTCTCTTATTTTATACATCATGAGAGAATTATTGGGGAGGTGAGAAATCATACGCTGTCATTCGTAATTATGCATAAAAGGACATAACATAGAGGATATTCTTGAATAAATGTGAGAAAGAGAGGATCTCTTAGCTTAAGCCGGATGGTGTTCTTCGCTTGAACTTAATGACCTGAATAATCAAATTAGGTTCATTAGTTAATAATTACATCACCTACACTAAATTTTATTGATTTATTATAGCCTTTTTAAGTTCATTAATTACCTTTTTGATTGGTTGTGAGGTTCAATTTCATTGTTCTGTTCTGTTTGTTTCATGTTCGGTTTACTTATATACATGAATGGATAATCATATAAAATGATGATGGTTGTACAGAATTGGAGTTATATTTTATTATTAAACATCTATAAGGTTACATGGTTGTAAATTTAATTTTTTTACTTGTATTTAAGTTTAATCATTATATAAAACATTAATGAAAAACGCCTAGATTAATTTGGCGATTTTGCTCACAATTAACTTGTTTTGTATTATTATTTTACATCATGTGTGAAAAAGGATCACATAACAAAACATAAGATAAAATATATATTTAATAATCTTGTTCAACCATATAAATGGTTTCATGACCATAATTGAATATTGAAATATAAATTGATAACTCGTCGTCCTTGAATGTGATAAATTAGCACATCTCGAACAGTGTTTTCAGTTCTTTAGTATAAAAGGAGGGGAAAGGAGATATGATAATAAATTATCTCATTAGCATAAAAAAATTCCAATACATTTATGGTACTAGGTTTTCCTAACATTTGGATGAGGAGAGTTTAGGAGAGAAAAAATAAAAAAGGAACATGAAAAGAAAATGAAAGAAATGAAAAGAGGAATTTACCTCTTGATTTAATCTTCCTTGAGAGCCTCTTAATAGGAGAGGATTTAGTCTTTGGGGGTAAATAAGGGCTTTTGGACATGGTGTAGGATCTTTGGGAGAGATTTGGAAATAATTTAGGCAATTCACAATACGTGAGAGGAGTAAAGAGAAGAGGGGAGTGTGGGTGGTTTTTATAGTGGAGGGGAGGAGGTTTTTCTTAATATTTTAATCATTAGTTTGTTATTTTCCATAAGAGAATCAATAGTGATGATTCCATGAAAAAATATATTAATAAGTGAATTCAAATTCAAACTAAGGTTTCTTACATCATCCATGATTCTAGGAATAGTCCATTTAGCTTATAATGTATATATACGGTAAATTATCATATTTCACTATTCATCAAAAATTCAAGTATTTCAGAAAAATCCTAAAAATTCACCTGAACCATTTTTTGATACGTAGAATCCAAAAAAGAACTCCATTTTTCAAAAATAATTTTATAAATATGATTAATTTATTTTTTAATTAAAATCATTATTTCCTAGAAAAATATGGATTTTAAAACTATAACTGATTTTATAATGATTTAAAAATTACAAAAGGTCTTATAAAATTATCTTAAAACCAGAAGACATAAAATTGTTAATTTATGAACACATTTTATAAAAATACATTTTCTTATAAATAAATTAATTAATTTTAATTAATTATTTATGACTTATAAAAATACCAATACTTTTACCATGGTCATATTATCACATATAAAATGCCTAAATTTTATTTATACATTCATGGGTGAGTTTACTATTCTTTTAGACAATTTACTATTCATAAGGGTCATATTACTATTCCTAATGGTAGCATTACTATTCATAAATGCCAGTTACTATTCACCAAAAAATAAGTTTGTCTTATTGGACTCCAAACATCTTACTGATCACAACCGTGTATGTCAGATTTTCGAATTTCAAATCACAAAGGTGAAAATATTATGTTTAAAGGTTATATAGTACTTAGTAGTTCATTGTGTTGTGATTTCATTTGATTATATGACATAACTATAAGAAGGAATTACATTGATAAAACATTGCTTCCTTACAACCCTCACTTCCTAAGGTGCCTTAACAAGTATTAGGGACACTGGCACCTTAAATTTATGATATCGTAGTATTATGCGCAAGTGTCTATACTACTCTTAGAATATCATGCCAGTGTGGACATTTACTTTGTCCATTAGTATCACAGTGTTTCTGGTGGTATTACTCGTGTTTTTCAAAAAAAAATCTAGCATATTAGTACTTTTATCTTGATTAGAAATTTATACATTATTGATTAATTAATTATCATTAAATGTCTCGCACTATTTTATTGAATTCTAGGAACCTTTTGTAATAGAATTGGAATACTTTGTCACCTGAGTATTCTAGTGACAAGGATCCTTGAACCTCTCCTCATTGTCTACATGCTTTGGCTACGCCACTAGTTGGAGAGTTCAAGGTAGGTGTTTGACTGGTCAACCGTATTAAATTACGGTTCCTTGATCTCTTGAGTGAAGTCTCATCTTCTAAAATCAGAAACATGATTTACTCAATTCTTATCTCTAAAGTTGCAGCAAGCTAGCTTTGACTGCTTATTTGTTTCCAACTACAACTAAGTCAACCTATCACTCTCAGAAGAACTCCCTAATAGAAATAGGCACCCTCTACTTTGGCTGACAAACACCCCGAACACCCTGTTTCATTCAAATTGAAATGATGGAAGAGGTTTGCGAATTAATATTTCTCTGAGGGGGTTTTCATATTATTAAATGACAAAATGAAATCATTTTCTATCTCATAAACATGTACTATGTGATCGCACTCACAACTAACCATGCAATAAATAGAAAATATTCATCATGTCATGTGCTTATTTTATATGTGTATGCTTGTTTATTACTTTATGTGATCATGTGTAAACTACACATACATAAAAAAATAAAATGTGCATAAATAAAATGAAAACATGATCATGAGCAGATAATAATGGTTGATCCATTGAGTGAATAATGGATCAACCTAGACCCTAGGGGTGCCTCATTGAGTCGTGTCGCTTGCGACTAATGTTGCAGTGCTTTCTCGTCCAATGCATCCAAATCCTGTCCGGTGCGTCGCCATAACTCGTTGCGAAGTACGCCGCTGCTCATCTTTGTCATTATTCAATAATACTCACATGCAGGCGAGGGGGTCTGGGAGTACAAAATACAAGTAATAAATTAGAAAATAAAACTCTTTTACATATAATGGTGCATGGACAACACTTAGATTTTCACTTATTAAACTAATTATTAAAAAACAATCATAATAATAATTTAATAAATAAACAAACATGCACCAGACATGCAATGATCGGTATATGGATCATGATCAGTCAATATGCATTAAAATCCCATATTTAAATTAAATGCATAAATAAAATTAAACGTGCATTAAATTATTTCTCAAGGCATTTTATTAAATTAGAAACACTCTTATTTTTAATTAATTTAATTTAACACCTAAATAAAATTAATTAATTTTATTAATTTTTTATTATATAAAAATTCTAAAGGCCTGAAAACCCCAGGCAAGGCCTGTGCAGGTCAGGTCAAACCCACGCAGGCCCAGTTTAGGCCATGCAAAGCCCATGTATGGCTGTTATTGGCTAGGAAGGTTCGCCGACACCCATACCTGGTTGGGCAGATCCTCCCGAGCCCGTTTCAGGGCAGGTTAGATCAAACTCGACCGGCATAGCTTGGTGCTACATGGATGAGGGCATGGGTTACCTACGGGTCCCCAGAAGAAGAACCGACAATGCACTGCACAACTAATGAGGATGGAAGTACCGTTAAATCTGGTCACAAGAGAGCATAATAGGGGTCCTATGGCTAGGGTGCAGTACTTGGGATCCTGATCGGCCCAAATCCAGGGTGACGGGCAGCTTCGAAGTCACTAGCGTGGAGGATCTCGGCAATCTCAGCTCACAGTGGTGGCACCTCTTCCTAACGGTGGCAGCCACACAAGAAGCCAAGGAAGAGACATATCTGGACTCAGCTGTGAAGAAAAGGCATCCAGCGACAGGCCGCTGGTCTATGCCGAGGGAGGTGCGGAGGTCACTTTCCAATACGGGAGATGGTGTTGAGCTCGATGGCGACCAGGTACGGGGCGTGACTATAACAACCCATAATTTTTGAATCATAACTATTTTCTAAAAATGTGTGCTATATTATATTATACACAATAAAACCATATCTATTTAATTATGAAGTGAATATAAAGAAAAATGTGACCATTTGAATTCGGTTATGACCATTGGTCAATATGATCATTAGAAACTATACTCTTGGTAATAATTTTAACGTTATAATTTGTGCTTATAAGTATAAATGACGCAGGATAATTAATGTAGAAAGCAAAAGTGATGGAATCAACTAGTAGAGTCATCTCATATGAAGTCCATTTTTTCGAACTTGGGAGGGTGGTAGCGTCTCTGGGGTTCTCCCTTGACCAAGCTCTAGTCGAGATTCAACAAGTAAAGTTTGAACGAAATCACCTATGGGAAAATTTCAATTTATTGGAAATTACCACTCGTGAATTTGGTCCATCCAAAAGTGGAATTTTGAGAGCTTATCATATAACTAATGCTCTCTCAGTGTACTCAAAATGATCTCAAGATGTGTGGCATGGTCGTGTCAAGTGTGATAGTACACCAAGTTATCATCCATGAAGACTACCATGAAAGAATCCAAGTATGGATGGAACACTCGGTTCATCAGTTCCATGAAAACCGCAAGCGCGTTCGTGATACCGAACGACATAACAACATACTTGTATAGACCATACATGCTCTGAAAGGCTGTAAGAGGTATATCAGATGGTCTAACATGAAAATGATGATAACCGGATCTCAAGTCAATCTTAGAGAACACTTGGGCTCCTCGAAGCTGATCAAAGATATCATCAATCCTCGATAAGGGATATCGGTTCTTGACCGTTAACTGGTTCAACCTCCGAAAATCCACACAAAGTCTGAGGGTACTATCCGCCTTCTTCGCAAACAGGACAGGCGAACCCCAAGGACTGAAGCGGATGAAACCCTTATCCTCTAACTCCTCTAACTGCTTCTTGAGCTCCTGTAACTCTAGTGTAGCCATCCTATAAGGAGGAATAGACACCGGTGCCACTCCTGGCATGATCTCAATAGAATATTCTATATATCGCTCTAGAGGAAAACCTGAAAATTCCTCTGAAAAGACATCTATGAAATGATCCACCACTGGGGGAAAATCTATCTGTGAATTCTCATGGTCATCCAGATATAGACTAGCAATCTCTGCTTTAAATCCTCCCAACCCATGATGCTCGGGTCCTACTCTACTCGCCTGGATATCTCATTCTCCCTTGTGTAAAAACAAACCGCCCTTTGGTGATGTGAAACTCACCCTACGACGATAACAGTCAATAACTGCCTGAAAGGGAACTAATCAGTCCATCCTGAGAATGAAATCATAGCCTGTTATCTCTAAGACATAGAGGTCCCATAAGAAGTGACACCCACCAACCTCTAGGGGGAACTCCTTACACTGTCATACACTAGCCGTTATTGTCCCCAACGGAGTGTCCAGTGTCAAGACATCAGTAGAATACAAGATACAGAGTCTAAGACTCTCCACAACAACAACAAATATAAAACTATAGGAAGCCCCTGTATCAAAAAGTAAAAAAGCTAAAACTAAGGTGACTAGGATCGTACCTCAAACTGTAGAGGGTCTGAGATCCTGCACTTGCTGGGTCTGCTCTATTGCAAAAGTATGACCTGTACCGCGGCCCTGTAGCGATGCAAAGCGGGCTCGCGGCCCATGGGCTTTGCGGGTATGGGGCAGATGTGGGGCGGGGCGGGCCTAAAAATTTTGACCGTTTAGAGTGCGGGCCAATGCGGGTTGAGCCCGTGCGGGTACGGGCTTGCCCGCGGGCCTGATTTAAAAATATATATATTATTTTTACAATATATGTTTCTTTAACATTTTAGTTTTTTTAATAAAAAAATCATGGTTAAACAGTGACATATGATTTCTCACCGTAATGGTCATATTAATTCACCATTTATTCACATGTTAATTTTAAATAGGCATATATTTATTGTTTTAATATGATATTATATTAATTATATAGTAATTATTAACCATATTCACATGGTGTGTCAATTCATCTCTCAAAAAATGGAACTCATCGCCTATGCACATGGTTTTAATTCTATAAGAGTTGTTATAATCATAATATTTTTTAGGTTGATTTAATTTCGTTATTATTTAATTTAATTTTGTTATTAAGAGAATTGGATAGAACCTCGTGAAAACACTAATAGCTTCCTCTGAAACTAATTATTACCTGGAGAGACTTCATTCATTCACAGGTTTAATTGTTCACATCACCACACAACCAACATTATCATTCATCTCTCATCACCGATCACTCACCTACTTTCTACCGCAACAGTTCGCCACCACATTGGCATTACTGCATTCCACCATTAACCCACAAAAAAATGTTCCATCACATTCTTTAAAACTCTAGTTATTGTTAATTCATACTTCTCCCCACAAATACTTTTAAGAATGATAAAAAATACAGTATTTAAATGATTATAAATAGTATTTTTTTGTAAAGGTGGGTAAGCCCGTGGGCAACCCGCGGGTTTATGCGGGGCGGGGCGGGCTTGAAATTTTTTGTTCGCATTATATGCGGGCTTTTGCGGACAAACCTGTGCGGGCTCAAACCCGTGCAGGCTTGGCCTGCCCCGCCCCGACCCACCCGTTTCACATTACTACGACCCTGTGACCCTGCCTGATCACCCTGATCTAGTCCACCATGTTGTCGTTGTATGTCTGTTGACTGGATACCATAGCCACAACCTCCACCTCAACCTGAATGGCCGAAAGAACTCCAGTTCCCATAATGATGAGAAACTGGTGGTGCTACTCCTGAACGCGGGGTCATAAAAGAACCTTTGTCACCATCTGATGGTGAAAAAAACTGACCGAACTGCTGAAGATGGCCCATCTTGCCGCAAGATCGGCACTCCACTAGGTCTCTCCGGCAATGTGGCCTCATATATCTTCTCTTCTTGCACTGGTATCACACCACCTGGCTACCAGAAGAAGTATTATATCTACTACGATCTTCACGTGTAGACTCCCTACGGCGCTTCCTGCTGTCCATCTGAGGGGTACCAACTCCGGATGTCGAACTACCCTGGCTCACAGCTCCAGAATCCCTCATATTGTGCTTCGTGATCAATGCCCAGCTGACTATAGAGGTGATGGAAGTCAACCTAAATATGTTCACCTGATATCGGATGTCATGCTTCAGATCATCCTCAAATTTCCTCCCCAGGAATAACTCATCTCCCCCTATAATGGGTGTGAATCACTGCAGCTCTGTAAAGCGAGAACAATACTTAATGACGGAAAGATTACCCTGTTCCAGACTCATGAACTCTCGGGCCCGATCGGCCCACAAAGTCTCTAGGTAGAAGTAATCATAGAAGGGATGTTGAAACTCCTCTCAATCCATACCCTATTAGCGTCCCGCCTGTGAAATCACATCCCACGATCTCTTGGAGGAATCCTGAAACATATATGAAGCAAGCTTGACCGTACTTTATAGAGGAGTTTCCAAATGTTCTAAGTTCATTAGCATGGATTCTAGCCATGACTCTGCAACCTGGGGTCCTCCATCCCCTGAGAAAGCGGGAGGATGCTGCTGCTGAAAGACCCGCTTCAATTTTGCCATCGACGGGGCAGGAGGTGGTTCTCCCTGGAAGGTATGCATCATCCTCATAAAGCCCTCTCAGAACTGTGCATCGACACCTATATCTGAGATAATGGCTGGTGCCAAGACTACATGGTGTGTACGTATATTACACAACATGTACTCAAGAAAAACAGTCCCTTCCCGAACAAAATAATACATGGTGTGTATTTATCATTACACATCATGTATTCTGGGTTTTTCCGGATAGTAAGCCTCAGAAACTACTCCCGAACCCAGAAAAACACCGTAACAAACATTAAAGTTCCAAATTCCGATCTATGGGGGCCCATACTCCCCACAAATCAAATCTTGGGATCTTATACATGTCATATTCAAGCATAACAATGCAATGATCCACCAAATTCCGATCCACAAGGGCCCATAACACCTCCAGGACCAAATTTTGGTGTTCATTCAAACGAAACCTTAAACATTATCAATACCCTATCAAATAGCAGGTATTATATCAAGAAATCTATCACAACAGCATTCATATCTAGAAAAATATCTATCACAACAACATGAAATCAGTAATTCACCCAAAATGGCATGGAAATAATGCATGACATGTGATTTCTAGAAAGTGCCTATATGATGCATGAGATGACATACCTTCATCTCATCGGATTGCAACAGAAATAGAACCCCAATAATATCAATGTTAACAGCACAAAACATGTGAATCACCCAGTGGTTAAATCAAATCAACTGTAATAATTGCAAAACCATAAAAATCGAAATATAGGAGGTAAATTGGTTTTTCCCAGCACACAGGTTAGCTACTCTCGGGCACACCTTATTACCAAGTACTTATTCTATCATATCCCTGACTATATGCTCCGAACAGTATGTCAAGAAGAAAAGAATTCCTTTGATACCACTTTGTAACATCCTAGTTCCAGAAGCCTCCCAGAGGTGCCCCATTCCTGGTTGGTCACATGGCCTCAAGCGCATTTCCCCAAACGCCAGAGGGTGCTGACTAGCAGCGAGGGACTTGGGTGTGATAATGGGGAAAACTATGCCCTCATTTGTAGAGTAACACAGCGAAAATAAATAGATAATAATAATCGAAATAGTGATAATACCTTACAACAAAAAACAGTGGAAGACTAAAGAAATAAACAACTGGAGCACATATATAAATGATTCATCATACATATGTCTAGGAAAGCAGCCAAACAAGTCACAATGGTGGAATACAGTACTAAACCAAAGTACAAAGAAAACAAATAAAATCCAAAAGAATCGAAAACCTCAGCTTGGTCTCATGCTCTCCAACTCTATAATAATCAAATACCTGAAGTAGAAGGGCATTTGCCCTTATCTAGACCTACAGCAATATAATATTTTTGGGCCCAAAAGCATAACCTAAATAGGGTGTGAGACGAATCCTAGTAGGCAACCACCCAAAGATTTGTGTCTAACAGTTAGTGAATATATATATGGCAGACAATAAGTAAAATGAAGCAATAAACAAGTAATTACTCAAAGTAAATGGTCCTACAGTTTCAATTACATCATTTACATTTAACAATTTAACCAAACAATTACAAATACAAGCAACCCTCTGGGTAATTCTCAGGGCCTAACCCCTCTGGTTCAAATTAAAATAAGGATATAACGAAGACTCTCTGAGGAAGCACTCACCAACAATTCCCCTTGTGGTCTCATGTAAATCAAAGACTCTCTGAGGAAGCACTCACTGTCAATCCTCCCTATAGCCTTTTAACGGTAAACTATGGACACTCTGAGGAAGTACTCAACTTAAATTCCTCTTGTGGTCTCGTTACGTATCTATAGACACTCTGAGGGAGCACTCAACGTCAATCCCTCATATGGTCTCGTAGCGTGATAATTATAACAGACTTTCTGGGAAATCCCTCAATGTCAATTTCCCTTATGGTCTCACTATAATAGGTTCCCGCAGCCCCGTGTAAAGAAATCGTGCACAAGGATAATCAGCAGCTAAAGTAAACTTCAAAGTACTACTTGGATAATTAGCTACAAGGCATAGCACAACATATCAGATAAAATAATCACTCCATCCCAACAACACTAGGAATGGAAACAAAAAGCCTACTGAAAAAGCTAGACCAAACGGTCAAAATCAAACAAACATGGGAAAACACATCCATAGCATTTCAATTTACCCTATTCACAATCAACAACTTGTATTTAAACATAAAAGGCATAGCAGACATTAAGAGGGTTAAAATCCCTAAACATGCAATACCCCGAATGAGGGTATTAAGAACTTTTGCACATATAACTCAAAGACTAACTACAGAAAGGCACAAACCACCTACCTCGACGTTGTATGATCGATATACGTAAACCTCGAGCCTTGAATCACCCTAGACCGTAGATCTACCAAAATTTATAAAACGTTCAATTGATGATATCTCATGAAGAGAAGAAATCAAGAGATGGGGCTCTAGAAGAAGGAAGAGCTTACCATAGCGATTCCAACACAATCGACGACAGTCGATTCGAAGGACAGACAGTGAGTCAAGGGCTCAGAGAAGAATCAGTGGTCTTGTTCGCTCCTAGACGAGATGGACCTAGAAGAAGATATTTTTGTGAACGAGACACGACCTCGGTCTGTTTAATAAAATAAAAAGAAAGTACACAACGTGTTCTTCAAGGGTACACGACGTGTAATTTCTTTAACCGGCCTCCGCTTTAGGCGGTCTCCAGGTCACCCCACACACCCATGTGTTCGGTCGTACATAGCCAGCACACAGCTACCCGCATCAACTGAGTACACAACTTCTACTCCAAAGTACACGGTGTGTACTCCTTAAATTTTCAGATTCTCTTCTTTTCCTCAAAAACAACTAGAAATGAAAGTCATACCTGAAAAGAAGATCCGAGTTCTTATAAATCACTCTATGTAACAATTGTTTCTCATGTCGATATATATATATATATATATACGTATGTAATTTTATTCCATATTCATAATTCATAATTTTATCTCATATTCTTACATGTTTTTCTTGCACAAAAAAAACATGAAACGATTTTTCAGTATATTGATTTGTGTATATATATATATATATATATTATTAAATAACATAAAGTCAGAAATTAATAAATAAATTATATATTTATAAACAATAAATTTATATTCTAGGTTAAAGAAAAGTTTTCCATAATTCATGTATATATATATATAAACACGATAAAAAATTTGTATTACACAATATCACAGAATAAAATTCATGTTATTCAAGACTTTGATAAAAATATAAGTTTCTAACAAGAATGAAAACTTAGTTTTGATAAACATAAAATAACTTTTTCAAAAGAACACAATTGATCTTATCACACCACTCTATTTAAGATCATGATTTGATAAATAAAAATATTAAATATTAAATTTGAACATATAATTGGATAATTAAAATTATTAAAATACTGCAATTTATAGACGTAGAAAATTAAATCCTCAATGACATAGAGAATTTCATAGGGAAGTCCAATACTAAAGCAAATATGTGTTGCAACAAATTTAACATAATTTTCATAAAACATAAATTATGTACATAAATGAATAAACTAATGGAATATTTATGAATTTGAACATAATTATGTAAGTAAATCCCCTTCATCATATTTTCAAAAACACAAAATATAAATCATATAAACAAAATTATCCCTTTCAGATCATAATAAAAAAATAATAGCACGGAAAAGTATTCGGAAAATGACTTTAACTTCACCCTTGCACAACTTAAATTAAAATTTAAAATTAAATCTTCATAAATAAAATCTTTTCAATAAATTATATAATCTCCGTATTTGATTTTTAGTTATAAAAATAGAAGCAAAACATTTCCCTTACCTCAGAGAAATGACCCAACATCACTTATGACAATTTGAACACACAAGAACACGAACATAAAAATGAAGAAATCATCACACTACTGAGACATGTGTGCGATAGGTAGTGTAGAACTCAGAAAAGGAAAAAGTAGAGAAGCAGAATGGGTCTTCCATTTATTGACTCAATTCATAGAGCTTGTGGTGCAATCTTGAGTTTAAAATGTATCAATTCATTTATGAAATTAGAAAATGTTGACAGATTCAATTTAATAAAAGCAGTATAGGGAAAATTTATGGACAATGCACACAAAGTGAGAACACAAACAGTGACAATATAGAATTTACAACTTGTATAATCAAACACTAGATGAAACAAATTCATCCAAAGAATAGAAACAATACAAAATTGACCGATTCATCATAAAACTAAGTTAACATAATAGTTGAAACAAACATTTGCAGACCAAAACAAAACACTTGTTGCTCACAGTCTGATCTAAAGTGGAAAACAAAGTAGGATGAAAGGTGACGAAAAATCTGGTAAACGAAGAACAGAGACATCGATTAAGTAGAGAAGAAATGGACGTACAGATTGACCGTGATGTCATGACACGCCAAATTGGTTATGATTTGAATATAAATTTATACTCTAGGGAAGACCCTAGGTCGTCTCTCAAGGAGCGTTGGTGGGTTTAGAGTGTGTGTTTTTAATAAGAAGTGCTTTAAATAGGGGGTGGTTTTGAAAATAGTTTTAGGATGAAATGACTTAATTAAAGAGTTTAATAGTTGGAAAGAAAAGGTGGTGTTAATTAATTATGAGATAAAAGGGGTTAATTTTGAGTTCACTACACACATTTAAAGATCATTGTTCTTGGATATTAATTAAGGTTTGATGTAAGTCTTTGGTTGAAATCAATCGGAATCCTGATTACTTTCCAAGCTCTTAAATCAAAGCACGTTGAGTCAAAACTTGACATAACAATCGTATAGACAAGGTCCAGATCACATGAATGGTATAATATCTTCCAAAATAAATTGAAATCTCAAATAAGTGGGGAAGAAAATGATTCTTGTGCTGTCCAATCAAAACAACACAAGTCACACACTCAAAACTTCGCACTGATTGGTTAAAAGTAAAGAGCATTTCATTCGGTTAAATCAAACAAGGATAAATCAAAGTAAGATACTTATAAATTAAATGTTTCCAAACCCAAAATAAATTAAACCAGTAGTAGAACAAGTGTAGCAACTCCCTTTACATGTGTTTAACTCTCTCACAATGAACGCCTACCGTTTAGCTCGACATCGGGAGGAGGAGGAAACTCGGGTGGAACTCCTTCTTCATTATTGATCCCCCTATGCGGATAGGGGACTCCAGAACTTCTAGGAGGAGGATAATCCTCTAGGAATCCAAAATGGAAAAGCTTCACTTCTTGGCTGAACTTGCAAATGGGGAGCCAAGGTGCCATTTTATAAAAAAAATGGAAAGGTGGTTTTGAGCACACAGAATTCTTAAAACCGCTTGTCACATGTGTTTCGAACTCTATAAAGCCCTATATCGATTTGGATAAAATAAAAAAGTTGTAGCCCCACCTCTTGGTTGTCTCCACCCAAAGTTTAGCATAATTTAGACACGTATATCCCGAGATATGAACATATCACAGCACACCACTTTTGACTTTGTGAAGATTCGGTGTGCTGGACAGATCAGGTCGTTTGGGCCACTATATGGATGAATGATTCTTTGGTTCCTTCATAAGAAATGTAGACTATTAAAATTTGGACTATCACACAAAATACCATACCAATTGGATGCATGGTTTAGTATAAGTGTGCGGATTAAACCACTAGTGTGCTTGGATCCTGTGCAGTTTGACCCATTTTTCTTGGACTTCATCATGGGTCCTCCAAATCACCTTCACCTTCAATGAAATTGTCAAAACAAGTAACATTGGAATTTCCAACAGTGATAAACACAAAATAAATGATTCATACATAGAATGAAATTTGTTGTTATTTTTATAATTTTCAATATAAAACAATTTTAGCATAGTGGTGTAAGGGTGAAAATGAAACAGTGAATCGTGGTGCGATCACACCCTCACACCTAAACATTTTCACTCCTGGGCAAAGAAACATATCCAAATAAAATGATGTGTATATATATTCCCAAAATCATGAAGATTTAACATTTGACGGAATTTTAATTCATTAAAGTAATGTGATCAATGCACGAACCACACTAAGGAGTTCTTCCTAGTGAAAATTAAAAAAAGATGTCTCAAAAATCATATCATAATGAAATTCAAAGAGATTCATGTCACCAACATGAGAAAGGAATTAAAAAGTCAACCATTACCCTAACTCTCCATGTGTGTGTGTAAAAACCATTCCATGTTATTCTTTCCACTTTCTATCCAATAAATATTGGTTATTTTATTATTATTCAGCTTTAAATGATTTTTTTGCACTGAAAGTGTCCTACATCTTTTGAAATCATATTTCAAGACTCACTCACTTAAGTATTCCCAGAAGTCAAACCATAATATCCCAACCTAGATATCCCCATATGTTGTACATTTCATCACTCCCCTCATTTATTATTTTTTTATAAGTTGCATTTGGAACAAATCTCACACTCATCTTTCAACCCTTGTTTGATATCCTCACGACACTAATTGCAATAGTTACACCAAGATCAAATGTTGAGGAGGAGTGGTTTTTGACCTACCCAAGACAGAACCCAATTTTTTTTGAGGGCGTGCAATAGTCGGATATCAGGTACACACACATAGGTCAATCTGGTACAGTAATGAAATAGATTGGATAAGGAACGAACGTATGGAAATATCATTTAAAGCTGAAAAATATTAACCTAACATATATTTACCTTCAAGTAAGTAATAAATATTCACACTTTGTGGTTTGGTGCAAAAATTTATGGAGATATTAGTGACACAATTTTCCCAAAAAATACTCACACAAGGGGCATCAATCATCTCAAATGTTTCTTAGTGATACAACCATTTATATCATTGACAGAAAACCAATTCACTAAAAATCACTCCTTAATGTTAACTTCATACAAATATTCTTTTTTTCCATTCTTTATGGTATTTTTACTTTCTCCCCCTTATGGTCACCAAATCATGGAACTTTGAAATTTTTGATGGGGGAAAATGAAAATACCATAAAGAAGGCAAGAAATAGAAGAAAGAAGAAAGACAATGAAAATCCTAATGAACTCAACAAGATGAGGAAAAGTGAAAATACTATAAAGAAGGTGAAAAAGAGAAGAAAGAAAAAAAATGATGAAAATTCCTATCTAACCCAGGAATGTACCCACCCCCACACCTAGAATGTGCAGTGTCCTTACTATAATAATTGAGAAGGTGAGAAGGAAGGATAAAAACAGGTGTGCTTCACTGGTATGTTGCTTCTTGAACATGGAGTTTCTCTATCTAGAACTCTGAAAGGGCTTCGTGGAAGTGATTCAGCTGCTGCCCATTGACAATGAAGGTTTGCTTGGTTTCTTCATTTTGAACATGAACAACACCAAATGGAGATACATTAATAACAGTGTATGGATCAAACCAGTGGGAACGAAGCTTACCTGGATGCAACTTAAGCCTTGCATTATAAAGTAGGACCTTCTGCCCAATGTGGAACTGACAATGAAGTATAAGACGGTTGTTGGCAGCCTTCTTTATCTCCTTATAAATCCTGGAGTTTTCATATGCATCTCTTCTCATTTCCTCCAACTCCTGAATCTGTAACTTTCTTTGAGAACATGCACCATAAAGATTAGAATTGCATTGTTTGATGGCCCAGTAGGCCCGGTTCTCAATCTCAACAGGCAGGTGACAACTCTTTCCAAACACAAGATGATATGGTGACATTCCAATGGGAGTTTTAAAAGCAGTACGGTAGACCCATAATGAATCATCAAGTCGAAGAATCCAATTTTTTCTATTGGGTTGAACCGTTTTTTCAAGAATCTGTTTTATATCTCTATTTGAAAACTTGGATTGACCATTGGTCTGTGGATGATATGCAGTAGACACTCTATGGCCGACCTCATACCGACGCAAAAGTGAATGCATTGTTCAGTTGCTGAAATGAGAACCCTGGTCACTGATGATGAACCTAGGTAAGCCAAACCTACAGAAGATTTGGGTTCTCAAAAATTCTACAACTGCCTTAGAATCATCAGTCCTTGTAGCTTGTGTCTCTACCCATTTTGACACGTAATCAACTGCCAGAAAAATGTACAAGTTTCCAAAGGAATTGGGAAATGGACCCATAGAGTCAATGCCCCAAATATAAAAAATGTCATGAAAGAGCAACGGTTGTTGTGGCATTTCATTTCTTTTAAAGAAATTCCCCATTCTTTGAAAATGAGGAAAAGATTTGCAAAAATCATGGGCATCTTGAAAAAGTGTTGGCCAAAAGAGGCCATAATCAAGGACCTTGCGAGCAGTCCATTGGGGACCAAAGTGCCCCCCACAAGCAAGAGTGTGGAAGAATCTAAGGACAGACTGAAACTCACTATCAGGAACACAACGCCTAAGGACTTGATTTCTACATGTGCGCCAGAGGTAGGGGTCATCCCAAATGTACCAACGAGACTCATGTTTTAGATGACTAGCTTGGTTTTTATTGAAATTAGTAGGAATGCAAGATGCTACCAAATAATTTACAATTTCAGCATACCAAGGAATAACATCTTACACTCGATACAATTGCTCATTGGGAAACATATCATTTACAGGAATACAGGGGGATGAGTCAATGTCCGGTTATGGTGGAATCCTACTGAAATGGTCAGCCACCACATTCCATGCTCATTTTTTATCTCCAATTTCTAGATTAAATTCTTGAAAGAGGAGCATCCAGCGAATGAGACGTGGCTTGGCTTCCGGTTTCTTAAGGAGATACCGGAGGGCAGCTGCATGATCAGAGAACACAATGACTTTGGACCCCAAAAGGTACGACCCGAATTTGTCCAAGGTAAATACAATGGCAAGGAATTATTTTTCAGTTGTGGTGTAGTTTTCTTGGGCAGTTTCCAAATTAAGTGAGGCATAGACAATGACATGTGGAGCTCGATTGACCCTTTGTGACAAGAGTTCCCCAACTGCATAGTTAGAGGCATCACACATGAGCTCAAACGGTAAATCCCACTGAGGTGATTGGATTATTGAGGGTGATGTGAGACTTCATTTTAACTTATTAAAAGATTCCTCACATTCTTTATCAAAAACAAGTTTCTTTTCTTTTTGGAGTAATCCGGAGAGGGGAAGTGCAATTTTACTAAAGTCACGAATGAAACAACGGTAAAATTCAGCATGA
Source organism: Viscum album (assembly GCA_963277665.1). Taxonomy (NCBI): domain Eukaryota; kingdom Viridiplantae; phylum Streptophyta; class Magnoliopsida; order Santalales; family Viscaceae; genus Viscum; species Viscum album. The sequence goes on along the minus strand of OY728156.1, from coordinate 254,584,691 downwards.
ACTAGGAAAGACCACACATCTCATACATTTTTGGGTAATTTTAGAGAAGAAATGACATCCACTTTGGATTTATTTACTTAGATACCATCTGCAGAAATGACATGTCCCAAAACTACACCTTGTCGCACCATGAAATGGAATTTCTTATAATTTAATACAAGATTCTTTTCAATACATCGACATAGGACTGAACCAAGACTACTAAAAAATTCATCAAAAGAAGATCAATAAATAGTGAAATCATCCATGAATACTTCCATGCAATTCTCCAGGTAATCCAAAAAAATACTAACCACGCATCGTTGGAAAGTACCCGGAGCATTGCACAGTCCAAATGGAATCCTTCTATAGGAAAATGTTCCAAAGGGTCAAGTGAATGTTGACTTTTCCTAGTACTAGGGGACAATATGAATCTAAAAGTATCCAGAATACCCATCAAGGGAATAGTAGTGGGACTTACCCGCTAGCTGATCGTACCACGATTCATTGTGTCATTTTCACCCTTACAACATTGTATTAAACTAAATTTGTATTGTAAATTCCAAAAATAATAACAAATTGAATTCCATGTTTGAATCATTTATTGTGTGTTTATCTCTATTAAAAATTCCAATGTTACTTGTCTTGAAAATTTCATTGAAGGTGAAGGTGATTTGGAGGGCCCATGATGATGTCCAAGAAAAATGGGTCAAACTGCGCAAGATCCACGCACACCAGTGGATTAATCCGCACACTACTACTATAACGTGCATCCAATTGGGCTGAAATGTTGTGAGCTAGTCCAAAACTCATTTTTCTACATTTCATACGTATAAACCCAAGACTCATTCGGCCATATGATGGCCTTTACGACCTGATATGTCCAGAAAACCAAATCTGAACGGACTCAAAAGTGGCGTGCGGTGATCTGTCCATATATTGGGATATAGGTGTCAAAATTGTGCCAAACTTTCGGTGAAGACATCCAAGAGATGGGGATACAAATTTTTTATTTTCTCAAAATCGAGATAAGGCATTTTTGAGGTTGAAACTCCTTTTACAATTGGTTTTAATAATTAAGTATGCTCAAAACCACCTTCTTATTTTCCTATAAAATGGAACCTTGGGCTCCTCATTTGCAAGTTAGACCAGGAGGCAAAGCTCTGGTATTTTGGAGACCCAAAGGAGTTATCTCATCATACTTGAAGTTCTGGAGGCCCCTATCATCATAGTGGGATCAACAATGAAGAATGAGTTTCACATGAGCCTTCTCCTCCTCTTGATGGTGAGCTAAACGGTGGACGATCATTTCGAGGGAGCTACACATACTTGGGAGGGAGTTCAGACACTAGATACTCTACTGGTTTTGTGTAATTTGTGTGTGGATTATTTCACATATGTTTTATCTAAACATGTTTCTCCTCTGAGTTCATTTTTTGGGTTTAATTAAGTGAACCGCTTTTCATTTCAACACCGATTGGGTTGAAATTTGAAATGGGAAACTTGAGTTGTTCCGATTGGGAAACACAAGGATCCTCTTTCTCTCACACATAAAAAATATTTTAGTATGCTTTTGTAACCTTTAATCTGTTCTTGAATTCCAAACCTTGACAACACGATTGTTGTGTCACGGGTTGGTACTTTGTGCAACGTTTAGAGAGGCAAGAGGGGAATCAAGATCTTGACAACCCTCAACCAAAGAATTAAACAAAACCATGTGAAATTTTCAGAACAATGAACTATCCAAGATGTGTAGTGAACTTGAATTGATCTCCTTATCTCATAATTCTTAAACCACCACCTTATTCTATCAACTATTAAACTCTTTAAGTTCAGTTATTTTCTTAAAACTGTTTTCAAAATCACCCCCCTCTTTTAGTAATCTTTATTAAAAATACATACTCAAAACCTATCAAATCTCCTCGAGAGACGACCTAGGGTCTGCCCTAGAATATAAATTAACCTTAAAAACATTATCAATTTGACGTGTCATGACAGTGCGGTCACTAGCCTCTCTAGCATTTGGTCAATGAATGGAAAAGGGAAATGGTTCTTTCTAGTGTGTTGGTTTAGTCGGCGATAGTCTATACAGACACGCCAACTATTCAGCAATGAGTTGGAACCAATTCATTTTTTTCATTTTTGATTATTTTAAGGCCAGTCTTTTTAGGAACTACTTGAATGGGACTGACCCATTGGCTGTCAGAGATGGGGTAAATGATTCCACCAGCCAATAGTTTTGTTACCTCATTTTTCACAACTTCTATGAGGTTTGGGTTCAGTCGACGTTGTAACTGCCTCACTGGGTTAGCCTCATCATTTAATAAAATATAATATGTAAAAATTGATAGGCTAATACCAGGAATGCCAGCAAGTTTCCATCCCAAAGATTGTTTTTACTCCCTCAAAATTTCAAGCAGCCTCAATTCATGCTTAGGAGGGAGTGAACTAACAATGATGACGAGCAACTTGTTTCCATTCTAAAGATATGAATATTTTAAATCTTGAGGTAGTTGTTTAAGTTCCAATTTAGGTGTATTTTGGATTGATGGGAGTGTGTGTGAAAGTGAGAGATCACTAATCTCATCTAACCGCTCAATAATATCATCCTCAATGGAGGAATGAGCTTTTAGAAGCTTAGCAGTATCATCGATGGTCAGTGGATCCTCAGTGTTCAAGAAATTATCAATTAATAAACATGCATGACACTTTTCTAGACCACTACAACAATCGATGCATTATTCATTACCTAGAACTTCAATTAATGAAGAAAACTCAGAAAGAGGATCAGGGGAATGAAATGAAGTTTTTTCAAGGGAAGGGAGTACATCTATATAATTAACAGAGAGAGGAATGCTCTTCTGAGGGGTGCTTCATAGCATCAAGGATGTTGAAATAGACTATGTAACTACCAAATTACATAGATAATGTACCATTATAGAAATTAATTATGGTTTTTGTGGTTTTCAAGAAGGGTCTCCCCAATATAATCGGGGAAGGTCCATTCATCCTATCATCCTCCATTTTAAGCACATAAAAGTCAGCAAGAAAAATTAAATTCTGAACCCTCACAAGAACATCCTCTAACACACCAGAGGGGTGTGCGGTACTTCGGTTGGCCAGTTGAACAACAATTCCAGTGGGCTTCAGTTCCCCAACCAGCAATGTAGAGTAAATGGAGTGCGGAATCACATTTATAGAGGCACATAAATCAAGCATAGCATTAGAAAAATAATACTCCCCTATAGTGCACGGAATTGATAATGTTCCAGGATCATTACACTTGGTGGGAAGTTATAGATCTATCAATGCTGAAACATTCCTCCCCAAGCTCACTTTATCATCACCTTGAAGTCACCTTCGGTGTGTACACATCTCCTTTAGAAACTTGGTGTGCCGTGGAATTTGCTTCACACCATCAATCAATGGGATGTTAACCTGTACTTTCTTGAAAATTTATAATATTTCCTTATCAAGTTCAGTTTCCTTTTGTTTTCTTGGTTGGGTGGCCCTTTAAGGAAATGGAAGAGGAATGGTTGGGCTAGGTGGCTCATCAATATACACTCCTTCCTTTGGAAGGGCTTCTCTTAGGACAAGGTTCTTCAACATTTGGAACATTTTGAATGGTTGGGATGGAGGTTTCTTCAGGAGGGGGTGACTCTAATGGAGGATTAGTTTTACTTTCTAATTGTTTTCCACTCCAAATGGTGATGGCACTAACATTTCCTTTATCCCTAGGGTTAACTACTGGTTGAGAGGGAAGTTTACATGAACCGTGACTTTGAATTTCATCCACTGAGTTAGCTAGTTGTCCTAATTGGGTTTTTAAGTCTTGTATGGATGCTTGGGTGGTTTGTTGGAATTGGAGATTGTTGGTAGCCATTTGTTTCATCATATCTTCTAGGCTAGGCTCAAGTTTTGGAGGGGGTGGTTGGAGAGGCCTTTGGGGTGGTTGGGGATTTCTGGGTGGTGGTGATGGATGACTACTCTGCCCTGGTTGGTTCCATTGTTGTTGAGGTTGGTTTGAATACCCCCTTGCCTATAGTGATGTAATCTTGATGTAATCATGATGTAATCGTGATGTAATAATGATGTAATCGTGATGTAATTGTCACGACCCAACCCAACGGGGCTCGAGCCGCGACACCCCAAGCCCGCCTCCAATAGGCTAGGGGTTGGCATCTAGTACTGAGTAGGCTATCACACACATGAGAGACATTAGCCTAAGGTACTTGTACACACGCACCCACATACACCTCCATGCAATAGTGTAGAGATATATAAAACTGAAAAGAAAATGCATGCACACAACTATCCCAACCAGAGTGCAATAATAATACAAAAAGGGAAAAACAGGGCCCACCAAAAGAAAACTACAAAAGCACGTCCAACCTACTCCGAAGAAGGGGAACACTACCACAAACACCCACCGGAAATCTCCCTTGCCACCGCACCGGTAAACACCCTGGTGATGCCACAAACCCTACGGGGTTAACCTGATATATAGGGGATCTCCCCCCGTGGATAAGCGGTCACAGCGATACCAAGAACCCGATCTAGAGAAAAAACGATCCTAGAGGATCCCGCTCCGGGCCCACCGAAGGGATGCCACAACTCTAACAGAATAAACATCTCATTGAGAGGATCACAAGCCTATACTAGGGTTGTAATGACACGCGAACCCTCGTAGGACTGAACCAAGGGAGTACCCTCAACCACTGTTTGTCCATACGTCGCTAACCCGAGCGACCCACAACAACGCCACACTGTGTAGCACCAAGGCCGATACTGAGGCCACCATCGCGATCTATGCGGAAAAACACGCAAGATAGGATGTTTACTCACCCAAAACGGACAACCGGTGAAAAGCCACTATTCATCGAAGCTTGCCCATGTGGGGCCCACACAATGATCCTAAAACTCATCAAGCGGATCATAACACGGCAATCCCCTCGGAAAAAACACATGGAATCGACTACTCGTACGTCCGAAACTAACACCCAGTGAAAAAGGCATTATTCACAGGAGCCAGCCTAGGTGGGGCCCACGCCTCGATCCCGAAACTCATCGAACGGATCGCACAATAGTGATCCTCACGGAAAAACACACAAGATCGACTATTCATCCGCCAAAATTGGACTCCTGGTGCGAAAGCTGCATTTCTCCGCAAACGCCAAAACCCGGCCTCATAGGGCCCGCACCTCGTTCTCAATCCCAACACCCAAAAACCATATCAAAAATTCTGTCGTACCATCAGGGTCTCAACGCCACTGACGATACGTCATTCGGACGCTCCGGGTAGAAGTTGCAAAGGCCCGAAGTCGTAAAATAATAAAATATTATTATTTTATACGACGTTTCTAACTCCTGGGCCACGATCCTGAACCTTTTAACCCTCAAACCAACACCGGAGGGTTCGGCTCGTCGTCAGGTTCATGTCGCCACAGACTGCACGCGAATCTGACTTCCGGATTGCAATAAACGGGGGTTTAAAAACCCCCGTGTGAGAAAAAGTGGTTGGACCGTCCTGAATCGGCTGGTCCGGCCGGCCTGGACCGACCCTCCACCGCGTTCTGGCGGCTGGGCCGGCGCGCCGCCGCGGACCAACACGGGCCGCCCTTGCCGGCCTCTTCCAGAGCCGCTGCGCCGGTGCCGCGCCGGCGAACCTTCCGAGGTCTGCCGGAGGCACCTCGGGGGTCCAAACGTAGATCCGGAAGCATTTGTGCGCCCCTCGGGACCCGATCTACCCATATGCAGGTTCAAAACAGAGAAAACGCAGAAATTTGGGATCCAGGATTTTCAAAACGTAAAACGCCAACCTGTTGGCGGATCGCCGACGCTTTGGGTGCAGAACGACGACGCCCATGACGCCCTGAAGCTGGATCCGCCGATGATCAGCGCAGAAAATGGACGATTCTGGCTCGATTCGGCGAAGAAACGGATGATGTGAGGAGGGGCATTCGTTAGCCGCTGCGCATGGGTGGGAGAGGGAGGAGAAGTGAAAAAAATATTTTCCTTTTTTTTATTTAAAAACCTCCAGTTAAAGCAACGCCCCCGACTCTGCGCCCGACGCGGACAAAGTTAAGGTCACCCCTAGGGTAAACGCGTCATTCTGAATGCAACGGAGGACTCGGATTTGCGATTCGAGACTCCGTTCAGAAGTTATTGGAGCCTACGCTCGTAAACCAACTTTTCCACTTATTTACGAAAACGCCCTTGATGGCGTTTTCCACAGCAGGCCCGCACCCGCAAAGTTTACACCTCTCCTAGGGTAAACGGCACGTTCCGGACGCAATCGTGCCCTCGGATTCCTGTTTTGGGCTACCGTTTAGGAGATATCACACCCCTGCCACGTGAATAGTATAAAAATACTTAATATTTTTATAAAATTAATTCCAGGCACACCGGGTTTCGGAATCGCACGTCGTTTACGCGCCTAGCTCTGGAATTATTCGTAGAAATAATCCAAAGTCAAACAGGGCCAAAAACCCAAGTCGCTACAATAATAATGATGTAATCCTGATGTAATAATGATGTAATAATGATGTAATAATGCTATTAGACTCTTAAGGATTAAAATATGATATGAGGTGTCTCAAGTGGTCTTTACCATGGGAAAATACCAAGGGTAAGCCTGTGGTTTTTCAAATACCACTAATAGGGTGTCTTTTGAAATTAATAAAATATTCCCTCACTTTTTCTATAAATACCCACACATTCCTTTGTTTCCCATCATTCCAAAATAATTCTCCACAAATTTTTAATAGTATTACCTCCTAAGGAGTCCTTCCAATGTGTCATCAATCCCCCAAGGTCTCGATCTTAGTGTTTTAGAAGTTACTCTTTAAGGTAAGAGAATTCTCAAACTTCTCTTTTCCTTTCAAGTTCGATTTTATGTGGTATGTCTTTAAAATTTCCATATTATGTTCTTATTTCCATTTTATTATATCCCTCTACTTTATTATGTGTCTTTTATGAATGGATGATCAATTTCCCTCTCTTTTTAATTTTTTCTAAAACTATGTTGCATACCCGTTATGCTACAAAATTTTTGTCTCAAAATATCTCTTTTTCTCAAGAAATTATTTTATTTTATTTATGTGAATACTCAAACCTATTTCATTTCTAGGGGTATTCATCAAGACATAAAATGGTTTATTTGATTCTAGAATTAACATACATGAAACTCTCATTCTCTTTCCATGAGTTATAAATGACGTAATGATCATGTTTCTGAGCAATTTTTAAAATGTCATGATTTTGATATGAAAATCATTTATTTTATTCTCTTTGGGTTATTTATGAAATATTTGATTATGCTCTATGTGGATCACATTAATATAAATAAATATAAAGGGTGTGTCCTAATAGCTCTCCAATGCACTGGGTAAATAAATTAATCCCTAGAGATGACAAGTTTTACGATACCTTGGTAAATAACCTGGGTAATTTTTATAAAACCTCGGGGATGGACCTCGGTGATATGCTTATTAATGTCTAAATTAAATGTTGTAGCCACATTTTAAAGTTATGATTCCTGTTATTTTTATTATGATATTCCTCTTTTTCCATTGCTTCTGTCTTTATGTATTTCATCAAGTTCTTATTGATATCATAAGTAAACGGTTTCCCTTATTTACCCTTACTGGGTCTTCTGCTCACCCTCTCCTTCGATGTATGTCCTCAGGTTATGAGATGTAGTAATTGTACATACGATTAACATATTATGAAGCCTTAGAATAATGCCTTATGTTTTCATGTATTATGTACCTTATTTCAAAGACATTAAACTTTAAAAATCCTCTGTAAAATGTAATGAAAAGATATATAATAAAAATGCAGCATTCTATAGTTGGTATCAAATGATAGTTTAGTTATTTGTGGAAATTAGGATATGAAAACTTTAGTAATAACCCTACACAAAAGTTTAAATATAAGAAAACTTCCTGATATTTTGATGAAATATTAAGTGGCCTCTGAACAATTAAGTCTCTGTCTGGATACAAACAAGTGGATGTGGCTCTCGCACAGATGTACCTAGGACTAAAACTGGAAAACACCGCTTAGAGCTAGACTCAAAGGAGAACTGGTGCACAACAACATGCCTTATTTTACTCCTGGTTTGATACCCTCAGGGGATATGTTTGTTTAATCATAATATTTTTATGAATCATTATAAATGATTTATAGAAAATTTAATTGTTGTTAAAGAATGATATTTTTTTAATATTAATTTTTTAAGACATAAAATTACTTTATAATTATAAGATTCCTAACAGTAAAAAATTTATAATAACAGAAAATTGTGAGGATGCAATTTCTTTAAGGGGGGAAGAATGTAGCGACCCAAAAAATGTACTTTTATTTATGGATCTCTTTCCTTTCAATAAATTTTTATTATGTTTTACAATAGAAGCACATAGAGTGACTTTTAATTTCATGAGAACGTCATACATCATGCATAAGTTTGGATTAGTACAACTATAAAAAATAATGTGATATACACATTTAAGAATAGATTTCTTAATAAAATATATGCTCAACTGAAGAAAATTTGATAAATAGACTTTAAAGACCCAAATTGTACTTTTTAGAAATGATATAAATATTATAATAAATTAAGGTATTATGAATAATGATTGTTTTAATAAAATAGTGTGATTAAAACACCCCCTTTTAAATGTAAATGATCAAATAGTTTTAGTTTTTTTAAGTGTCAGAAATTTGACAATGCAATTTAACTATGCATTTTCGATTCGCTATTATTTTTAATAACTAAATATTTTTATACATAAAAAGTTAAATTTCTCGTACTTAAAGAATTATTATGGTAATATAAACTTCATTTTTTAATTTCAAATGTCAAAATTAATCTTGGCTAAATTTTTAGAAGTTTTTTAAAAAGTTTCAATCTTTTATATTTGAGGAATAGTGTTTTTTATGAATAGTATTTGAAGAATAGTGTTTTTTTTATGAATAGTAAAAAAGTATTTTAATATTAAATAAATTTTTCTGTGAAATGATTTTTGAAAATCAGATATACATTGTTGAAATCAAGGCGAAAAATGGTGTTTAAAAAGATAAAAAAATGGTGAATAGTAACTTTAACCTTTGGAATTTTAATTTTACCCTTATGAATGGTAATTTGATCAATGGAATGGTAACCTCATCTAAGTATAAATATTTTTTAGTCATCTTAAGTGGTAATATGATATATTTATATCATAGTATAAGTAAATAAATGCTTTAGAAATTATTAGTTAAGCATTAGTATTTTTTTTATTTAATTTAATTTAAAATTAAATTAATTTTTATAAAATGGAGTTCACTTTTGAATTCTACACATCGAAAATTGGTTAGGGTTATTTTTTGAGATTTTTTGAAACGGTTGATTTTTTCGGTGAATCGTAAAAATATAGTTTTGAGTTTTCGGTAAGTTTAATGACATCATAGATGTGTAATAATGATGTAATCATGATGTAATAATGTTGGTCGGTTATTAAGGATTAAAATATGATATGAGGTGTCTCAAATGGCCATTACCATGGAAAAATATCATGAGAAAGCCCGTGGTTTTGCAAATACTGCTAATGAGGTGTCCTTTGAAATTAATAAAATATTCCCTCACTTTTTCTATAAATACCCACCCATTACATTGTTTCCTTTCATTCAAAAAAAATTATCCATGAAGTTATGATAGTATTACCTCATAAGGAGTCCTCTCAAGGTGTCCTAAATCCCCCAGGGTTCCGATCTTAGAGTTTTAGAAGTTACTCTTCAAGTTAAGAGGATTCTCAAACTTCTCTTTTCCTTTCAAGTTCTCTTTTATGTGGTATGTCTTTCAAATTTCCATACCAAGTTATTATTTTCATTTTATGATATCCCTATACAATATTATGAGTCTTTTATTAATGGTTGACCCATGTACCCTCTCTTTTTAATGTTTTCTAAAACCATGTTTCATAGCCGTTATGTTGGAGAATTTTCGTCGCAAAAACTCTCTTTTTATGAAGAAATTCTTTTATTTTATTTATGTGAATACCCAAACCTATTTCATTAGCAAGGGTATTCATCAATATATAAAATGATTTATTTGATTTTGGAATTGACATACATAAAACCCTCATTCTCTTTCCATGGGTTATAAATGACATAATGATCATGTTTTTTAGCACTTTTTAAAACGTCATGATTTTGATATGAAACTCATATCTTTTAATCCATTTGGGTTATTTATGAAATTATTGATTATGATCTATGTGGTCACATTAATATAAATTAATATTAAGTGTGTGCCCTGATATCTCTTCAACACATGGGGTAATGAAATTCATCTCTAGAGATGACACATTTTACGATACCTTGATGAATAACCTTGGTAATTTTAATGATTTCTTGGGGATGGACCATGGTGATATGCTTATGAATGAACAAATTAAATATTGTAGCCACATTTTAAAGTTAAGATTCGTGTTATTTTTATTATTATATGCCTCTTTTTCCATTTCTCGTGTCTTTATATATTTTATCATGTTATTATTGATATCACAAGTAAATCGTTTCCCTTGTTTACCTTTATTGGGTCTTCTGCTCACCATTTCCTTTGATGTATGTCCCGAGGTTATAAGATGCATTAATTGTAATTAGGATGAACCTATGATGAAGCCTTACAAATGGATTAGAATAATTCCTTATATTTTCATGTTTTATGTACTTTATTTTCAAGACACTAAACTTTAAAGATCCACTGTTTGTAAAATTTAATGAAAAGATATGTAATAAAAAGGCAGGATGTCATAGTTGGTATCAAATGATAGTTTAGTTATTTATAGAATTTATGATATTAAAACATTAGGAAAAAACCTATAAAAGAGTTTAAATATATGAAAACTTCTTCATATTTTGATGAAATATTAAGTAAGTGGTTTCCGAACAAATAAGTCACTATCTAGATACGGACAAATGGATGTGACTCTCGCACAGATGTAAATAGGGGTAAAACTCGAAAACACCGCTTTTATCTAGACTCGAATGGACACTAGTGCACAACAACAAGTCTTGTTGCACTCTTGTTTTAACACTCCAATGGGATATGTTTGTTTAATCGTAATCTTTTTGTGAATCATTATGAAGGATTTAAAGAAAATGTAATTTTTGTTAAAGAAAAATATTTTTTTAAGATTGATTTTTTAAGATATAAAATTACTTTATAATTATAAGATTATTATTTGTAACAAATTAATAATAAGAGAAAATTATGAGGACACAATTTCTTTAAGAGCGGAAGAATATAAAGACCCGAAAAAATGTACTTTTATTTGTGGATCTCTTTCCTCCCAATAACTTTTTATTATGTTTTACAATAGAAGCACATAGAGTGAATTTTAATTTCATGAGAATATCATACATCATGCATAAATTTGGATTAATACAACTATGAAAAATAATGTGATATACACTGTCACAAACAAACCTGGGTCGACCATGAACCGGTCACCTAAGTCGGTCCGCGACATGGCCCGAGAGGCGTTCCCAATCCTCCCGGGCTGGCGACAAGCGTTAGGGCATCAACAGAGGTTGTGGGAACAATTTCGCCCAGTATAAATAAATAAATAAAGCAGCTGAAATAAAACAGAGAAACGCAAAATAAATAAACAAAGTAAAGTAACTAAACAAGAACAAAATAAGAAGAAACTAACCGAAAGAGACAACAACTATCTCTGTGTGACCTCACGGGTCACTCTCCAACTCACGACCAAATGTCGCCTAAGGAGAACTCACCCAAGCTGTAACCTGCACAACACTAAAAACAGAAGAAGAAAAATTATAGGCGTGAGTATTAAAACTCAGTAGGATAGCCCAATATCTACTCCCAATGCACTACCTTTAAATAAAGAAATTTACTAATTTAAGGTTTGAACTAAATTATATAAAATATTAGTTTCCACACACACTTTCATTTTTAAAACAAATATCAGTCCATTTCCCTTTTTAATTTAAAAACAAGTTTAACATTTGAAAGGAATAGGTATATTTTTCTTTTTAAAACATTTTCTGCGAACCATTTAGAAATCCAAACTTCAGTTATTAGACAAAAAGTAGAAACCACACATAATACACAACACACACCAAGGGCAATGGAAAAAGTGGCACACAGGGGCTAGCAATCGAACTAGTCCTCTCAATCATCCACCGCATACAAATAAACACCCAAGGAAACATGGGTCGAACCTAGGAGATCGTGAACAGTCCAGAACATACTATACATGTGACTCATCCTAAAGGCATGCCCTAAATCGATGACGTCATAACGCCCTAATGCTCGGTATATCCCTACATGGCCTAACCAAGGGGCTCAATCCCCATAGCAGCAATAACTTAGTATTCCCCTGCTATGGGGCCACTATCCAGTGTGTAATCTAAACTAATGCAACAATCGTTCTCAGAAGATTCACTCACTATGCCAGGTTCCCATTTCAACACATGCAATAAAAAGGGGTGCGTCCACAATGTAAATCAATCAGTCACGAGGTACAAATATCACACACAACTCACGCAATCATCACACACCAATGATCACCTCTGAGTAACCCCAAAGTGAGTTTTTCCAAAATAATTTATTTTATTAAAGTGTCAAACTGGCCTTCACCAACTTTAAAGAAAAACATCATTTCTCAAGAAAACTCAAAACACTTATTCAGAAGAAATAATTTATCATTTAAACCAAAACTACATTTTAAATTTCATGAATTATGTTTAAAATCCAAACGGACGTTCTTTTACTACTGGGTGTCTGTTCATCAAGAAAATATTCCAAGTGTCGTGTATAAAATAAACGGCTCTTTTTACACCAAATAATCATATAAAAATTAATTATCTTATATCATTTCTCATTTATAAAAATTCATAAAAACATCAAGAAATTAATAAAATCTAAATTTAAAGGTGAATGCAGTGGGGGACCTACCTTGAGATCAGAGCGCGACAATGGCACAAGCTCGGAAACAAGGTGCGGTGATGGCGCTCACTCGGAAACACCCCGCGCGGGTCCTAAAAAGTCAAACCGACCCAAATAATATTTAATTAATAAAAATTATAATCAAACCAGGGTAATACACACACACACACACACACACACATACATATATATATATATATATCAAATAAAAAAATATTAAAGGAACATAAAATAAAATGGTATACCAAAGGGGAGAAAATGCGCCGGTAGAGGCGGGTTGGTAGGGGAAACGCCGGCCGGTGCAGGCGTCGAAACGAGGCAACGCCAACAAGGCAGTTGTTGTGCACACGGGTAGGCCACTGGGGTTGTTCGCGCATCAGAATGGAGGTCACCGCGATGGGAAGAGGTGGCTCGGCGGCGGCTGACCTAAGGCGAAGGCACCGGGTGCACTGTAAGGGAGAGCCGAGGGTCGGCGCTGGCTGGGTGAGGCCAACGAGGATCCGCGACGGGGCGGCCAGTGAGTGGTGGCGGCCAAGACTGCTCGGCGTCGGTGAAAGAGGGAGGCAGTGGGGTCGCCGCACAGGCTGGGTAAAACAGCAGAGAGGGAGACGGGCGCTAGGCTGTTCTGCGGTGACGGACTACGGAGGAGGGATCTGAGGCCAACTATCGGTAAGAGGGAAGGGTTCAGCACAACTACGGCAAGGAGATGACGGAATCGGGGTGCCGGCTGCTACAGCGGCGAACAGGGAGGAAGTCGAGCGGCTTGCTGGGTGCAGCGGGTGCTGGAGGGTCTGGCCAACAAGATGGGGGGTGCACCGGCTACTGGAGGATAAGATGGTCGGGGCGAGCGACAGAGGCGGCCAACCAAGAGGAGCCACTGGGGATGGTGTGCGCAAGGTAGGAGGGTGGCGCGGGAGGCAGCCGGGGGGAACGGCGTCACTGTAGCAGGCAGGCGCAGGGGCTGCTGGCAGAGGTGGGTCGGCTGCATGAGGGGTGGAGGCGAAAGCTTGGACAGGGAGGCAGGTCATCGCTACGGATTGGATGAAGAGGAGGGTGAGAAGGAAGCCAGACAGGGCACTGCTGCAAGCGAGGTCGGTAGAAGGGAGGGCGTTTGGTAGAAAGAGGAGAGGAGCGAGCAGGGAGGGCGGTTGGCAGAGCGGGCAGGCTGCAAGCGCGGAGGCCTGGACGCGGGGGCGGCAGGCTGTGTGGGCTACTCGGGAAGAATAAGGCTATGCAGGTGAAGAGGGAAACCAGATCCGAATGGGGGGGGGGGGGAGATGTCGCGTGGAAGAGCAAAAGAAAGAAGAAAAAAAAAAGAAAAGAGAAGAAGAAAGAGGAAGAAAGAGAAAGAAAGAATAAAAAATAAAAATAAAAGTAAAAGTAAAAGATAATACTAATTATAATAATTATAACAACAACAACAATAATAATAATAATAATAATAATAATAATAATCCAACAATAATAAAAACAACAACAATAAAAATAATAATAATAATAATAACAACAATAATAACAATAATAATAACAATAACAATAATGATAATAACAACAATATATAAATTATTGTTGTTATTATTATTAAACATTTTATAAAATTATTTTCAATTTAATTTATTCATTTAATTTTATTAAACTAAACATGTGGGCAACCCCGCACTCCCCAGGTCCGAACGCATGATCATACCGAATGCGCGGTGACCGCGCACCCACCCGGACTGAATGTGTGGTGACCTCTAGTAGGGCAGTGACTGCACACTGGCCCGAGACCCACCAAAAACATCAAAGCTTCAAAAATTCAAACCTGGACCCAAACCCAACTCTACCCAGAGTCTCGAAACCGAGAAAAGAATAAAAACATGGGCGTGTGACATACACATTTTAGAATAGTTTTGCTATATGTCCTCAGGTTATGATATGCAGTAATTGTACTTAGGATGAACCTATGATGAAGCCTTACAAGTGGATTAGAAGAATGACTTATGTTTTCATGTATTAGGTACCATATTTCCAAGACACTAAACTTTAAAGATCCTCTTTTTGTAAAATGTAATGAAAAGATAAGTAATAAAAAGGCGAAATGCCATATTTGGTGTCAAATGATAGTTGAGTTATTTGTGGAAATTAGGATATGAAAACTTTAAGAATAACCCTATAGAAAAGTTTAAATATAGGAAAAATTCCTGTTATTTTGGTGAAATAATAAGTGGTTTCCGAATAAATAAATCTTTGTCTCGATACGAACAAGTGGATGTGGCTCTGACAGAGATGTACTTAGGGGTAAAACCCAAAAACACCGCTTTGAGCTATACTCGAATGGGAACTGGTGCACAACAATGAGTCTTATTGCACTCTTGGTTTGACACTCTCAGGGGATATATTTATTTAATCATAAGCTTTTTATGAATCATTATGAAGGATTTATAGAAAATGTAATTATTGTTAAAGAATAGTATTTTTTTAAGATTGAATTTTTAAGACATGAAATTACTTTATAATTATAATATTCCTAATAGTAAAAAATTTCTAATAAGAGAAAATTGCGAGGATGCAATTTCTTTAAGAGGGGAATAATGCAACGACCCAAAAAATGTACTTTTATTTATGAATTTCTTTCCTCCCAATAGCTTTTTATTATGGTTTACAATAGAAGCACATGCACTGACTTTTAATTTCATGAGAACATCATACATCATGCATAAATTTGGATTAGTACAACCATGAAAAATAATGTGATATACACATTTAAGAATAGTGTTTCTTAATAAAATATATGTTCAACTAAGAAAATTTTGATAAATAGACTTTTCAGACCCAAATTGTACTTTTCAGAAATAATATAATTATTATAATAAATTAGGGTATTATGAATAATGATTATTTTCATCAAATAATGTGATTAAAACACCCCCTTTTAAATGTAAATGATAAAATAATTTTATTTTTTTAAGTGTCAGAAAATTCACTATGCAATTTAACTATGAATTTTCCATCTGCTGTTATTTTTAATAACTAAAGATTTTTGTACATAAAATGTTAAATTTCTCATACTTGGAGAGTTTTATGGTAATATAAACTTCATTTTTAAATTTCAAATGTCAAAATTAATCTAGACTGAATTTTTAGAATTTTTATAAGTTTCAAATTTTTAGTATTTGATGAATAGTGTTTTTTGATGAATAGTGTTTTTTGATGAATAGTAAAAAAATTATTATAAAATAACTTTCTCTAAAATGATTTTCAAAAATCGGACATACATGGTTGTAATCAGGGTGAAAATGTGGTTTAATTAGATCAAAATAATTTTTTGGTGAATAGTAACTATACACTTTGGAATAGTAAATTTATCCTTATGAATGGTAATTTGACCAATAGAATAGTAACCTCACCTCATGAAGTGTGAATATATTTTATTCATCTTAAGCGCTAATGTGATATATTTATATCATAGTATAAGTAAATAAATGTTTTAGAAATTATTAGTTAAGTATTAGTATTTTATTTATTTAATTTAATTTAAAAATAAATTAATTTTTATAAAATGGAGTTCGCTTTTGAAATTATTAGGTAAGGGAATTCTCAAACTTCTCTTTTCCTTTCAAATTCTTTTTTATGTGGTATGTCTTTCAAATTTCCATACCATGTTTATAAGGACCTGACCTTATTACATACATAATCTTGAATTTAGTCAAGAAAACACTTCCTTTTACATTGAGGGTCTTTTCAAGTTTAGAACTTTAGATAATTGGGACATAATACATTCATAACATTACACATTATTACAGAGTGGATACCATAAAAATAGTTTCCATTTTTTTCAAAATTTAAAACATTAAAACTTTAAACATGATTTATTGACAATTATTCAACATTTAACATGGCTTCCTTCTTTGTCTTACACATCCATTAACATGTGAAAATCATTTAAAACTTGGGATGAGTACAAAAACTCAGTAAATGATATAAAAAGAAGGAAAGAACACATTAGTCCAGGAATACTTGTAACGTATGAAATCATTTTCAAAAGACATACTTATCACCTGTATATATATACTTACTTTGTGAAACATGATATTTCCACAATACCCAAGAACATAAGTAGAACCATAAAGGTATCTTGAGGCATTACTTACATAACCTTGGAACTCACTCGACTACCTTATAATTTGTAACCCTCACGGCTACCTTACTATTTGTGTAACCATCGCAGTTACATTTAGAGTAACCATATTGAAAACCTCCAACTTACACATACCCAATGCATTGGAGGGAAATATAGGTCTCAACCTTCATCATAAACAATTCCCAAGAACCAAAACATAATCATACAACATAAATAATTCCATAAAAACACTGCTTTGGAATTTCGTAAAACCGGATTTTAAAAGGCATTTTTAAAAAGGAAAGCCACTTATAAATTACATACAATTGAAGAGAGTCTTAATAGAGTGGATGTAATATGTATATACACTATAAATACACATAATTCAACATAATATAATCAAAGTTCATCAAACAAACAATTTTAATACCATGTAATAATGAAGTAGAAGGTTAACCCAAAGAATGGAAATCGGGTTAAGAATTCCCTTACCTCGGGCTTGTCTTCTTCAAACTTGTTTAAACTTCCGGTATAATGGTTAAAAGAGTGTTATTAGTATTTTACAGAAACATGTTCATGTTTATAACATCTTATATAATCATTTCATAACCTCATTTTACCCCTTAATTGTTAGTATTTTGTTCCTTGCACTGTTTTGGGTGAGTTCCTTACATGATTTCCATGATCGGTTCATGATGGATGTTCTTGTTGATTGGAAGTGAAACTCCAGAATTGAAATGAAAAGGTATTTACATATTTCTAGTACCATAATTTATACCATTTATCATTTTGATGTTTTCCATGAGGATGATTCATAAGTTGAAACATTAATGATGTTCGTTTAGATTATTTTAGTGGTTCTTTGTTAATAACAACCTCATTTTGTCTTATAAATTAAAACCATGAGTACAAAAGAATTTCAGAACCATAGATGAGACATAATACATATATTATAACCTGGTTCAACCATATAAATGGTTTCATGACCAGGCTTGAAAGAGTTAATGAAAATTGAAATCACATCGTCCGCGATCTCGGTAATTCGACACATCACGGACAATGATTTTATTCCTTGAATAAGTGGGAGAGGAGAAGAAGAATGATGATGAATTTTCCATGAACATGAGAACATCCAGAATATACATGATTTCTATAGCTTTCATGCCTCTTGGGTAAGAGGTTATGAGGAAAGAATAAGAAAATAAAGGAACTCAAAATAAAAGAATAATTGAAAAATCTCTTACAAAAATTCGACAGTCAAACGACTATGCAACATGGTTTTAGAAAATATTAAAAAGAGAGAGGAAAAGGGTCAACCATCTAGAAATGAATTATAATACAGAATAGATCAAAATAAGAATGAAATAAGAACATAGTATGGAAATTTGAAAGTTATACCACATAAAAGAGAACTTGAATAGAAAAAGAAAGAAATTGAGAATTTTCTTACCTTGTAGAGTAACTCCTAGAACATGAAGGTTGAGAACTTGGGGGTTTTAGGAAACCTTGAGAGGGCTACTAGGGAGGTAAGTAGGCCAGAGCTTCGTTGATGAGGAATTTTAAATGAGGTTAATGAAGGAATGGGTTAGTATTTATAGCAAAAGTGATGGATTATTTTAATAATTTCCAAGGGACACCTTGTTAGTGGTATTTGCAAAACCATGGGATTTCCCATGTTATTTGCCCAGGGTATAAGCCACTTGGGACACTTCATAACTTATTTTACTATATAAAAATCGACTAGATTTATTACATCATTATTACATCATTAATTATGGCATTAACACACCAAAACTCAAAACTGTATTTTTTACTATTCACAGAAAAATCAACTGTT
Organism: Viscum album; assembly: GCA_963277665.1. Classification (NCBI taxonomy): domain Eukaryota; kingdom Viridiplantae; phylum Streptophyta; class Magnoliopsida; order Santalales; family Viscaceae; genus Viscum; species Viscum album. The sequence goes on along the minus strand of OY728156.1, from coordinate 254,565,815 downwards.
TCAGAAAAATCCTCAAAATTCACCCTAACCATTTATCGATGTGTAGAATTCAAAAATGAAGTCCATTTTCTGAAAATAATTTTCTAATTATTTTTAATTTAATTTTAAAATAAAATCATACTTAATTCAAAAAATAATTATTTAAAAACTATAACTGTTTTTATATCACATTGAAAAATTAATCATGATGTCATTAACTTAAAGCCTTAAAAAAATAAAATAATACTACAATTTACTATTCATAAGGGTCATAATATATTCATATTACTATTCATAAGGGTATGTTACTATTCATCAAAGTAACAAGTTGGTTTCAATAAAATCTAAATAACATTCTGAACACAATTATAGATGATCATTTTTTAAAATTCAAAACATAGAAGCAGTAAAATTTTGTTTAAAGGCTACTTATAAATATCTACTTTAAACAAAATTTCAAGCATTTTTTTTAAAAAACCTTGGGGTGTTACAATGTTCTTATTTCCATTTTATTTTGTCCATCTACTATAATATGAGTCTTATGAATGGGTGACTTTTGTCCCCTCTTTTTAATATTTTCTAAAACCATGTTGCATGGTCATTATACAACAGAATTTTCCTTCAAAATCTCTCTTTTTCTCAAGAAATACTTTTATTTTATTTATGTGAATACCCAAACCTATTTAATTTCTAGGGGTATTCATCAAGACATAAAAATGATTTATTTGATTCTGGAATTGACATACATAAAACCATCATTTCCTTTCCATGGGTTATAAATGACATAATGATCATGTTTTTGAGCATTTTTTGAAACGCCGTGATTTTGATATGAAACTCATGTCTTTTATTCTCTTTAGGTTATTTAGAAAATGTTTGATTATTATTTATGTGGCTCAAATGAATATAAAGACATATTAAGGGTGTTCCCTGATAGCATTCCAATTAATTGTGTAAAGAAATTAATCTCTAAAGATGACAAGTTTTACGATACATTGGTGAATAACCATGGTAATTTCTATGACACCTTGGGGATGGACCTTGGTGATATTCTTATGAATGTATAAATTAAATGTTGTAGCCACATTTACAAGTTATGATTCATGTTATTTTTATTATGGTATGTCATATAATTTGTAATTCTAACTCAAACCGACAGAATGAATTAAACCCTTATAAAATAAGTTTGAAAATAAATCCCTTACAAAATCTTAAAATTAAAACTTGAAAATAACTAAAGGCTGAATTATAAAATAAATTATATAATCTAATTATATACATAAAACACATATCATTTCAAATAAATGATCTCATACTAAAGATCAAGATTGCCTTAAAACTTTAGCAGTATATTCCCTTACATCAAACCAGATTTAAACATAATTTTGATAAATTAAATATAAACATGAAAGATTTAATTGAAGAAATCCCTTACAAAAATCATGGCAGACACCCCCTTAAAATTTCTTCTTCCTATTGCAATTGAAATAGCCCTCATAAAAACTCCCATAAGTGGAAAATAGAAAATACTGAAACTACTCTCAATGAAAAAGTGTGAAACTACTCTCGATGACTCCCCCTTTCCATCCCTCTGCAACAGGCACTGGTTATATAGCTATTTCAAAATACTGCTGACAAACTAAAAAATATTTATCATACCAATCATACCCCAAATACAGTCATAGAATAAACTGTTTAGAAATCGACAAACTAGACTAAATTCAAAGAATGAAAAGTAGTTCAATTAATAAAACTTGTCTTTTGTTATGCGCTAGAAAAAAATACCAAAATGAATGCAACTGATAAAAACATGATTGTAGTAGAGGAAGTTTTAAACAGACTAATAACAGGATAAATGATTCGATTCAAATTGTCAAAATATCTTCAAGACGCATCAGACCACAGCCACACACATATCAATCCAAAATAAAGTTGTTGACAAAAAAATACAAGTATCAACATCTGATCTTAAACACCACAGAAACCGACAAATAAAAAATGAGTGATATCTAGTAACAAGATAAATCAAATCTAGAATGAGATTCGGTTGTACAAAAAATTAATAAAGAAAACCTACTTGTGATACGGGATAGATGTCCAAAACTGCAGGCCCTTTTCTCCAAAATCTTTTTCGAATCCTCTACGCATCGCAGATCTGGACTCGGAACTATCTACTACGCGCTCACCCTGAACGATTCAAACCCTCAGCTGGACTCCATCTCAGCACTCGCCTTCCTCCTTTGCTAGCACCGGTCTCATCCTGCAACTTCTCCTCGTCTCTCAAAGATAAACAAACCAGCTTTGAACTCTATTACTGAAGGCGAAGACGATCTCGACCTCACTCGACTTGATCCAGTTGTTGTCGAAATCCGAAGTCTCCCAAGACCTGAATCGAAGAAACCCTCTTAACGCCTCTTGATTTCACGAACCTCGGAAACCTGAAATAAAAACCTTCATTTTTTTTAATTTCATTTATCATCATTTTTTTAAACTAATCATTTATTATTATTATTATCATCTTATATATATAAATTCATTTATAATTCTATTATATAATATTTTCAAGGAAGAATTTTAAATATAAACTATTTTCTATGAATTATAAGTTTGTTTTTTATGGAATTATATATATATATTATAATAAACTCACATATATATATATATATATATATATATATTTTTATAGTTATCTTAAAATCATTTACATTAATGAAGTTACCTTGTAATTAATCTTATACAGTAATTACTTTAACATGTTTTAAACATAACTTTATCAATAGGTATAAAATATTAATAAAAATTATAAATGTTTTATAAAACTAACTGTTAAAGTTACTTATAAAATGTGACATGTATAAATTTTATTAAAACAAATGTTCTATAAACAAAATATTATTTCAAGTTAATAATTTAATAATTAATGACACTTAACATATCTTAGTTGTTAACTTGTTGTGTATCTTAATTAACTAATAAAACTTTATTTAATAGTCACTGCAAATTTTTCATTAATGTTTAATCGGACCGTAACATAACCCGGGATGAACCCTAACCACAAATATCCATCACCGGCGCTAGGATCCGACTTCACCGGACGCCACCTCGACCGCGGTCGACACTGCTCAGAGCGCCTCCTCCTAGCTCGACGGCTCGACTTCGGCCCTTCCCTTAGCATCAGCCTGTGTGACTCTGGTGACTCCTCTTAGTGGAGTGGAACGTCATGACTCCAACAACTGCACGTGGCCTGCTGAAACCCTAATGGCACACCCCCATCAGTGCGATTTCGAACCCCCAAAACCCTCTGTCCCTAGCGCGATCAGACTTCCCCCCACCCTTAACCACATTTCCTTTTCTCTTTCTTTTATTTCATTATTATTATATATGTAATTTTTATTTAATAAACATCATAAAAGTTATCATAATATTATAAATTTAATTTCTACATTAAAAGTTACAAAAAACATTTATAACCTAATAATATTTTATATAAAAAATAATATTCATTGTATTAAAACATTTATTAAAAAATTTATATTTGTATAATAAAACATTTTATTTTGAATATTCGATATTCATTTACTAAATTGTACTATTTTAAAAATTTAATAGATTGAAAATATCAATAATAATTTTTTTTACTTATATTGGATTAAGATAACGCTACTTAAAATATTTGATATTTTTAATATTACGACATAAAATACTTTAAAATAATAATTTTTTTTGAAAATAAAAAAAAATTAAATATTTTCATATATTAATATAATTATCATTTAAAATATTCTATTAAATAAAATTTTTGATAAAAATAAATTCTATTTAATAAAAATAGTTACCTTAAAATATTCTTTAAAATAAGTAAAATTATATTTTTTTTAAAATAAATTTGAAAACTATACTTATAATTAAATAAAACAATTAATTTTAATTATTATTTTAAAGAAAATTGTTTTAAAAAATATTTAAATTATAAATAAATCCAATTAATAAAATATTTTGATAATAAAACTAGGTTTAGAATTTATGGGTTATTACATTATTCACGACCCGAAAAATGTACTTTTATTTATAAATCTCTTTCCTCCCAATAACTTTTTATTATGTTTTATAATATAAGCACATAGTAACTTAATTTCATAATAACGTCATATATCATGCATAAATTTGAATTAGTTCGACTATGAAAATAACGTGATATACACATTTAATAATAGTTTTGCTTAATAAAATATGTGTTCAACTGAAGAAAAATTGATTTTTGGACCCAAATTGTACTTTTCAGAAATGATATAATTATTATAATAAATTATGGTATTATGAATAATGATTGTTTTAATAAAATAACGTGATTAAAACACCCCCTTTTAAATGTAAATGATAAAATAATTTAATTTTTTAAAATTTCAGAAATTTCACTAGGCAATTTACAATGCATTTTCCATCCACTTATTTTTAACAACGAAAGATTTTTATACATAAAAAGTTAAATTTTTTAATACTTATTATTATGGTAATATAAATTTAATTTTTGAATTTCAAATGTCAAAATTAATCTTTGTTGAAGTTTTAGAAGTTTTCTAAGAAATTTCAATATTTTAGTATTTGATGAAAAGTGTTTTTAATGAATAGTGTTTTTGATTAATAGTAAAAAAAATTATTATATTTCTGTGAAATGATTTTCGAAAATCGGATATACATGTTTGTAATCAATGTGAAAATGTGGTTCAATAAGATCAAAATAAATTTTAGGTGATTAGTAACTTTACCATTTGGAATAGTATTTTAACCCTAAAAAAAGTTATATAATAAAAATAATATTTTTTTACTATTCATCAAAAAAACAATATTCATTAAAAACACTATTCATCAAATTCTAAAAAACAAAACTTCTTGGAAAACTTCTAAAAATTCAGCCTTGGTTAATTTTGACATTTGAAATTAAAAAATGAAGTCTATATTACCATAATAATTCTCCAAGTACGAGAAATTTAATTTTTTTGTATACAAATCTTTAGTTATTAAAAATAATAGCATATAGAAAATGCATAGTTAAATTGGATAGTGAGATTTCTAACACTTAAAATAATAAAATTATTTTATCATTTACATTTAAAAGGGGGTGTTTTAATCACGCTATTTCATTAAAACAATCATTATTCATAATACCTTAATTGATTATAATAATTATATCTTTTTTGAAAAGTATAATTTGGGTCTGAAAAGTCTATTTATCAAATTTTCCTCAGTTGAACATATATTTTATTAAGCAAAACTATTCTTAAATGTTTATATCACATTATTTTTCAAAGTTCTAGTAATCCGAATTTATGCATGATGTATGAGGTTCTCATGAAATTAAGTCACTCTATGTGCTATTGTAAAACATAATAAAAAGTTATTGGGAGGAAAGAGATCCATATATAAAAAAAGTACATTTTTTCAGGTCATTACAGTTACAAAAGAAGTTAAGGCTTTGAATAATGAAATGTTTTCTGAGTTCAATATTGATCAAGAATGTGTATTAAAATTTCATACAAGATTATGAGTTCCATCAATTCTGGAAATAAAGAAAGAACTGGTGGATGAAGCGCATAGTTCTACATTCTCTATACATCCTGGAAGCACTAAAATTTATAGGGACCTTCATGATCATTATTGGTGGAATAACATGAAAAGGGAGATTGTTGACTGCACTACAAGATTCTTGGTGTGTCAACAAGTGAAGGCAAAGCAACAACTTTCTAAATGGGTATTCCAACCACTACTCATACCAACATGGGAGTGGAATAATATCACTATGGATTTTGTCACTAGTCTCCCAAAAACATCCAAAGGAAACAATATGATAGGTGTGTTGTATTATATTGTACACAATAAAACCATCTCTTTAATAATGAAGTGAATAGAAAAGAAAATGTGACCATCTAGATTAGACTGTGATATGATCGTTGTTCAATTATAAGCATTGGTCAGTGTGACCTTTGAAAACTATACTCTTGGTAATAATTTTAACGTTATAATTAGTTCTTATAAGTATAAATGACAAAGGATGATTAATGCAAAAAAAAGAGAAGCGATGACCTCAACCAGTAGAGTCGTGTCGTATGAAGCTCATTTGTTAGAACTTGGTAGGGAGGTATCATCACTCGGGTTTGCCTTGACCAAGCTCAAGTTGAGCTTAATAAGTAAAACTTGGATGAAATTGCCTACAAGAGAAGTTCAAGTTAGTGGAAAATAGCAATCGGACAATGTTAGCTGAGTCACTCCATGAATCTATCACTATTGCACACCTTACCATTAGGTCATACGCGGGTGCTATAAGGGGTAATGTGTCCAGGCCTTAGTTACTTAAAATGTAATTCCATTGTATAAATAAAATTGATATTCCATAAATTTCATTTTAATAATAGTTTTTCTTAAATATGAAAAATTTGATAAATTAACTTTTCAGACCCAAATTGCACTTTTCAGAAAAGATATAAATTTTTATAATAAACTAAGGTATTTTGAATAATAATTATTTTAATGAAATAGTATGATAAAACACATTTATTTAAATATAAATGATAAATAATTTTATTATGACCTTGAGAATTTTAAAGTGTCAAAAATTTTACTATACATATTCAACTGGCTATTTTTTTAATAAATAAGGATTTTTTTAGTAAAAAGTTAAATTTTTCATATTTTGATAATTATTATGATCAAATAAATATAATTTTTGAAATCAACATGTCAAATTTAGGTTAGGTTGAATTTATGAGGATTTTCTAAAATATTTTATTTTTTGTGAATAGTAAAAATACAATTTTGGGTTTTTTGTATGTTTAATGGCTTCATAATTATGTCATAATGATGTAATAATTAGTTAACCACAATCCACGACTTGGAATGTGTTATTTATTAATATAAAGTATTTAAATATATTTTAATCGATTTTCAAACCTACAAGTTACTTTCCAAAGTCTAAAATGAAAACTTTAATATTAAATATCTTATTTTGTGAAAACTTTGTTTTTCCTTCCCAAAAGAAGTAATATAATATGTTGTTCGATTATTGTGGACTAAAATAACATAAAATATGCCCCAAATATCCAAATCTATGGGAAAAATCCATGGGATAGCCCATGCTTTTGCATTTTTCATAACCAAGATTTCAAAAGCCTATATTTGGAAAAATCATTAAACAAATCTTCCACTTTTTCTATGAATACCCACTCATTTCTCCATTTCCTTTCACTCTTAGTCCATCACCCACGAAGATCTGGAAGTTTTACCTCCCAATGAGTCCCCCCAAGGCTCAAGCCCCCAAAATCTCAATCCTCGTGTTATAGAAGTAACTCTTCAAGGTAAAGGAATTATCCTTCTTTTTTTCGATTCAAGAAACTATTTTCATATGTCTTCTAAATGTTATGGTTACTATCCTCTATTACCCTTCTATTCATACTCTCACTGTCAAATTATTTTTTATGAATGGTAGACCCTTGTCCCCTTTTATTTTACCCTTTTTCAAAACCACATTTTATACTCGTTTGCCGAATTTACTTTTCAAAATTTCCCTCTTCTCCTCAAGAAATTCTCTTTTAATTTATTTTTGTGAATACCCAAGTCTCTATTTTTTCAAGGGTATTCACCTAAATGTCAAAATGATTTATGTGATTCTGGTATTAACATACATGAAACACACATTCCCTTTTCCGAGGCTGAAAATGACATAATGATCATGTTTTTAAGCACTTTTGAAATGCCATGATTTTGATATGAAACCCGATTCTTTTATTCTCCACATGTTACTTATAAAATTTTTTATTATGATCTATGTGGCTCATATGAAACTAGGACATATTAAGGTTGCACCCTGATAGCGCTTCAATGCATTAGCTAAAAATTTCTTCTCTAGAGATGACATGTTTTACAATACCTTGGTGAATAACATTGGTAATTTTCATTTACGAAAAATTGGTGATTAACCTTAGTGATAAGCTTATGAATATCTAAATTAAATATTATACACATTTACATGTTATGACTCGTGTTCTTTTTATTATGATATGACTTTTTTCATTGTTCATGCCACTATGATATTCCTCACAAATATATGTAAATTATTTCCCTTACTGGGTTATATGCTCACCCCTTTCTTTTGATTATGTCCTCAGGTTATGAGATGTAGTAAATGTATTTAGGATGAACCTATGAAGAAGTCTTTCAAGGGGATAAAAGAATGTTTTATATTTTCATGTATTATGTTCCCAATTTCCAAGAAACTAAACTTTAAAAGATCCTCTATTTTGTACTATGTAATGAAAAATTTATGTAATAAAAAGGCGGGATGTCATAACGATGGTAGTCGAATCGTGGTCCACGGCAGGATGACACCCCGGTGAACAACTGGTGGGATCGGGTCTGGCGGCCACAAGGCACGACGAAGGGTATCGGCCGGAGGGGTCTGTCGCGGAGGAGTCGGGGTCAGCAGCTGGGGTGCGGGTCGCTCAAGAGAGGGCAACTAAGGGCAGCAGGCGGTCTTCCAGGGAGGATCTGCACAGGCCGACAAACAAGGGAACAAAGGGGGGCTTGGTTTTTTTTAAACAAATTAAGCTTTTGACTAAAAATTTCCACACCCAACAATTTTCCCGCTGGTATCTTAGTCCATCCCACCCACATTCAAAAATCTACAGCCCATTGAATATTCTGTAGACAAAATTAATGATAATTATTGTTTAAAAATTATTATCAAAAAGCACACTGGTGGAGAAATATTTGGTGGTTGTAATCACTATTCTGATGACCAGAATCCCATCGATGATCAGATTCACTGAAAAAAACATCGGGTTATAATAACATATATATATATATATATTAAAATTATATGTTCTTCATAATTAACCTATAAAAATTGATATCAAACCGCATTAAAAAAATTGGATGGTCGTAGACTGACCATCCAGTGTCGAATTGAAACACTTTTTGCGGTGTTGAGACCATAATGACACCCTATACAAAATTTAATTCAAATTTAAATTTTTCTTGACTTAAAATCTTCACGTGTCCCTCTAATACCAATTGAATGTACCGGGGTGCACATCGGAAGTCGGTGGGCCAGAGATTTAATATTTTTCGCCAATTATCGACTTAACAATGTCATCATCAGTAATGCACTACCCTAGTATAAACCCCAAGGACCACACGTAAAAAAAATAAGCACAAAAACTTAAACCATAAATACCTGGTTCAAAACGAAGCCACGCTCAACATCTACTTGTCGTCGGAAATCACTTCACAAAGAATCTAAAGTTGAATTCATCTAGATCATCCACACATGCTTCAAAAATCTTCAAGAGCATCGATCGTCGAATTTCAAGTGCTAGTGCGGAGATCCGACGATGCCTTCGACGTTCCAACGATCACTGCATTAACGTACCTTCGATGCATGAGAGATAGCTCGATTTGATCACTTAGATCCATAGCTTCTATCTCTAGAATGTGGGATAAGAGAGAGAAGCTCTCAAGAGCTTCCCATGAATTTTTTTTGTGAGTCTCTTCTCACTCTATTTATAATGTGTTATGAAATTACCCGGAAATGGCTCCCCAACCCCTGAATATTTAACACTATATAAATGATATATTATGACTCTTGTATTTATTTATAAATATAATTTATATTTTTATTATTTTCTTATAATATAATAAATGTATTACATGATAAAACCTGATCCATTAACTCAACTCGTCATTCCCACAAATATTAAATGAACCTTGAACTACCATGGCCATGGATTTATCAATATACTATCATACTGATCAACCAGACTCAAGATATATTACTTCCTCAACTCGGAAGCGACAAATTCTTTCTTGATTATTCAACCATTTTCATGCCACCAATGACGCACCCAACACATGCTAACTCATCATGATTTCATTATCATGGTTTTTGTCTTGCGTCAAAGTACATGATCAAATGACATGTTAATAATGATCTCAAGTCGGGAGACCAATACATATGTCAGTAGATAGAAATAACTAATGACACTCAAAACATATCGTGTTCATATTGGTGGGTTTGTCCACATGATCTCAACTACTAGAGATCACCAAGTGCAAACTTCATGAGAAAAGTATCAATGCTTATGAGCCCCCAACACCTGATAGTCAGACATCATCTGTGTCTAGTAAGAATTATGTATCTAGACCATAAGACATATATTTAAGATTAATGTCATAGTATCTTGAGGTTCTCATTAGAGTTTAGGATCTGCTATAGTCTTTTGATACGACAATTAATCTATGGACATTACTATTTAATAGTGGATCAAGAAATTTCTACTCTATAATGGTAATTAAACATCATGCATATCTCACTGTATACATGATATGGTAATCAAAAGTTCTATTCAAGTTGGGTATAGGGAACTCACTATTACAACACAAGGCATCACATAAACAAAACCTCTCTGCACAGTTTGGCAGCACGTTTTTCTAACTGTGCGCCTACCATGAAAAACAACACTGGAAGTCCTCTGCAACATCTCACATGATTTTTCTACAACTGTGTGCAAGTCGTGCATCTCGAACCTTAGATCCACTCACCCCACACAATCTGCTCAAGAATCTACATGGTTTGATCTTAACCGTGTGCAAGCCATGCAAACCAAACCATGCAAGAACAAAAGGAACTAAAAACGCCCCGAGCTTCAAAGGGTCACACAATTTGCACTAAGTCGTGCACACCAAACCATGCACTAGGCCAAAAACAACCCAAAAACTCCAACTCGCACTTGAAGCTTCTGAGCTTCACCCTGTTGGGCGCCTTCCCTAATTGGTACACCACGCAATGCCTTCTCAATTGGAGCACCACGTAGTTTCTCTATTAATGAGATGTTTTTAATGCGAGTCAAGACCACGTGAATTAATTCACACGGTGACATGTTTTTGACATGGGGACATTATTTAACGTGGATTCTTTTTCTTATATAAGGAGGCAGCAACAAGGCATTTCAACACATCGGCACCAACAGCACTGAGAGCAAATCCCATTTAGTGATTATCTTTATTCGACTTACATATTTTTTGCTCTCCCTCTTTGATTCACTACTTTTTATTATTGAGTATTACTTTTGAGATCTCTTCCATTTTTGGGGAGTCTCTACCGTGTACCTCTTGATTTTAGTGGATCCCTTTTTCTGGACTAAGTCTCGTGGTTTTTCCTTTTTTGGGTTTTCCACGTAAAAATTTCTGGTGTCAACTTTATTTTCTCCACATTTAATTTCAGGTCATTGCACATCAATTTTTATTTATAGGGAAAGATTTTATTTCCGTTACGCGTTCGATTTTCATTTGTTTGCGTGTTCGTCTCTTTTCCATTTTTCCCAACATTTGGTATCAGAGGGTTTGGTTTTTTTCATATTTATTATGGAGGATAATTATAGTTGGATGATTTTGTTGAATGGTACCAACTACCATATGTGACGACTTGAAATGAAGGATCTGCTTTTTTTCAAGCGAATGCATCTTCCAGTGTTTAGTACCCAGAAGACATAAAGGATGTCAGGTGAAGAATGGGCATTCGAGCATGAGATGGTTTGTGGCTTTATTTTCCAATGGATCGAAGACAACATGATGAACCACATTGTCAACATCTCTCATGCCAGAACTTTATGGGAGAATCTTGAGACGACCTACACTTCCAAGACGGGAAACAATAAATTATTTCTTCTCAAACAAATGATGAATTAGAGGTACGAATAAGACACATCTATTTCTAACTGCTTAAGTGACTATCAGGGATGTTTTGATCAGTTTTCTGACATAGGTATTAATTTTAAAGATGAGGTTTTATATCTTTTGTTGCTTATCATGGGAGAATATACGTGATACTCTAACTGGTTCAGCTTCTAATTGTGTTGTGACATCTAGTTTTGTCAAGTCTAATGTTTTAAATGAAGAGGTAAGGAGGCGTGCTTATGAGAAATCTTCTTCAGAGCTTTTAGTCACAGATAACAAGGGGAGAATCCAGGACCAGAGATAGAGCAGTCGAGGTAAAAGCAGAGGCAGAAGCAAATCCAAATCAAAGCAGAGAGTTTTGAATGTCATCATTATGGTAAGAGGGGCATGTTAAGAAGTTTTGTTATCAGCTGAAAATAGATAATAGAATGAAGGAAAATCCACAGAAGAAAAATAGTGATGGAGATGATCATGTCGTCGTCACTACAGGGGGTGATCTTGTTATTGTTTATGACTGTTAATGTTGCTTCTGATGATTCTTGTCGGGTTGTTGATAGTAGTGCATGTTTTCACATGATATCGAAGGAGTTATTTATATCTTACAGCCTAAGTAATTTTGGAATTTTGAAGATGGGCAATGATGGTTATGCTGACATTGTAGGTATCAGGCCTTTTTGTTTAGAGACCAGTACAGGAAGTAAGCTGATTTTGAAGAATGTTTGACATTCTCCGGAGGTTCTCTTGAATCTTATTTCTACCAACGTTCTTGATGATGAAGGGTTTACCAATACTTTTGGTGATTGTCAATGGAATATTTCCAAAAGCTCTTCGATTGTGGCTCGAGGGAAGAAGCAGTCAAGTTTGTACTGGACTACACACGAAAGCTCTGGGTTTATATTTTGAATGCCAAAAGTCTGATGCTCAGTGTTTTTAAGCAATTTCATGTTTCTGCTGAGAGGGAATCATGCAAGAAATTAAAATGTATTTGCACTGATAATGGGAGAGAGTATTGTGGTTTGTTTGATCAATATTGTAGGCAGGAAGGTATTCGGCATCAGAAGATGTCGCCTAAGACACCAAAGCTGAATGGTTTAGCTGAGTGGATGAACACGAATTTGTGGGAAAGAATTCCTTGTTTGATTTCGGAAGCAAAGTTGTCTGGACATTTTTGGGGTGGGGATTTACTTGCTACTGCTTATATTATCAATTTATCATCTGTGATTTCTTTGCAGATAGACACTCCCGACAAGTTTTGGTATGGCAAAGAGATCAGGTACGATCACTTGTGTGTTTTTGGTTGCAAGGCTTTTGTTCATGTGCCTAGAGATGAGAGATCCAAGGTGGATGGTAAGACACGGCAGTGTATTTTTATTGGCTATGGACATGATGAGTTTGGGTACAGGATCTATGATCCTGCTTTGAAAAAACTTTTCAGAAGCCGTCAGTGTTTGAGGAGGATTAGACTATTGCAGACATTGATAAGGGAGAAAATTCTGATTCCCCAACTTCTGATGGTTTTTTCAGTCTTGAGCCAGGTTCTGATTCACATTTACCTCATATTGTTCATTCTGATGATCATGTTGATGTAAAAAATGATGCTCAAGGTGAACAGGATGGAGTTTATGTTTCTGATGCACCTTTTGTTTCTGATGATCCAGTTTCAGGGGTTATTAATGAACCCACAGTTCCACTACAGAGGTCATCTCAGTTCCACTACAGAGGTCATCTCGACATCTCACCATTTATACTCGGTATTCACCGGATGAGTATGTGATCCTCAATGAAACAGGAGAACCAGAATCATTTGATGAGGCAATGGAGAGTGAACATAAGGACATATGGGTTGCGGCAATAGATGACAAGATGACATCATTGCATGACAACCATACTTTTGAGCCGGTGAAGTTACCGACAGGGAAAACAGCTTTGAAAAATTGGTGGATTTATCGAATTAAGAATGAAGAATCCAGTTATGTTCCATGATATAAGGTAAGATTAGTTGTTAAAGGCTTCCGTCAAAATAAATGTATTGATTTTGATGAGATTTTCTCACCTGTTGTAAAAATTTCTTCCATTCGGGTTCTTGGTTTGGCTGCTAGGATCTGCAGATTGAGCAGATGGGTGTGAAGACAACTTTCCTCCATTGAGATTTAAGAGGAGATTTATATGGAACAGCCAAAGGGTTTTATTGAAACGGGTAAAGAAAGTCATGTCTGCAGGTTGAAGAAGAGTTTTTATGGTTTGAAGCAAGCTCTGAGGTAGTGGTATAAGAAATTTGAATCTGTCATTTCTCATCAGGAAGGCCAAGAAATTGTGGTTATCTCAGAAGAGATACATTGAGAAGGTTCTTCAGAGATTTTCTATGGATAGAGCGAAAGTGGTCAGTACTTATTTTTCTTTACATTTTAAGCTCAATACAAGTCAGTCACCTTTTACTGATGAAGAGAAAGATGAGATGCAGCACATACCTTATTCATCTGTCGTTGGATATGTGATGTATGCAATGGTATGTACTAGACCTGATATAGTTCATGTAGTTGGTGTGGTCATCGTTTTCTGTCAAATCCAGGCAGAGAGTATTGGAGAGAAGTGAAGTACATTTTTCGTTATCTTCGTGGTATTTTTGATCTGAGATTGTGTTTTTGCAAAGGGGAACCTATACTCTGTGGCTTTACAGATTCAGATATGATAAGAGATATCGATCTGAGGAAGTCTACTTTAGGTTATTTGATCACTTTTGTAGTGGGAGTTATATCTTGACAGTCTAGATTGCAGAGATGTGTTGTTTTACCAACCACATAGTCAGAGTTTATCGCAGCTACTGAGGCGTGCAAATAATTGTTGTGGATGAAAACTTTTATTTTAGAGCTTATTTAAACCAAGACATGTATGTTTTATTTTGTGATAGTCAGAGTGCTATTTGTTTAGAAATAATTTCACTTTTCATGGAAGGTCGAAACATATTGATGTTCGATATCATTGGATCTGCAACGCCCTTGATTCGAGACAGTTAGAGCTTGAGAAGATCCACACTGATGACAACAGGTCAGACATGTTGACCAAGAGTTTTCCTAAAGGAAAATTTGAGACTTTTCGACTGATTATAGGGTTGGTAGTGATCCCCACTTGAGTCGGAGGGGGGTTTTTTGGGAGCCTTCCCTAATTGGCGCACCGCGCAACGCCTCCTCAATTGGAGCACCATGCGGTTTCTCTATTAATGTGGTGATTTTAATGCGGTTCAAGACCGCGTGAATTAATTCACACGGTGACACATTTTTTACACGGAAACATTATTTGAAGCGGATTCTTTTTCTTATATAAGGAGGCAGTGGAAATTCAATTCAACACACTCATTCGGTGATCACCTTTCTTCGACGATCATTTTTCTTGCTCTCATCTTTGATTCACTGCTTTTTATTCTTGAGTATTACTATTGAGATCCCTTCCATTTTTTGGGGAATCTCTATTGTGTACCTCTTGATTCTAGTGGATCCCTCTTTCTGGACTAAGTCTCGTGGTTTTTCCCTTTTTGGGTTTTCCACGTAAAAATTTTCAATGTCAACTTTAATTTTTGCACATTTAATTTCAGGGCGTTGCGCATCCATTTTTATTTGGAGAGAGATTTTATTTCTGACGTTCGCTTTTCAGTTGTTTGAGAGTTCATCACCTTGTCGTCTTTCCCAACACACCCGACCATCGAATCCACCTTTTGGGCCTCAAACCATGCCTGAAAAACTTCTAAAACGAGGCTTTGACTTTCAAAAATCAAATTTGAATATAAATCCAACAAACGACCCCTGGACAGGTCAAAATTTCAAATTCCCTCTAAATTTTATAACTCATACAACATGGATCATTACAAAATTGTTACAGAGTATGAGGCTAACTTTACAATAATAGCAAGGTGAGGCATGTTGCAGACTAAATATGTAATATGGAAATTTAGATTCACTACCACAAAACTGAGTTTCTGCAGGTGCTGTTAAAAGTTCCGTTTATCAGCGCTTCTTCCAAGCGGTGATAAAGTGTGTATTTAAATATAATATATATTTTCTAAATATGTTTTAAATAAGGATAAATGGAAATCTAAAATTAATGTATAAGATATTTAGTAAAAGAAGCTTATAAAATATTTTAAAAAATATTTTTAATTAATAATTTTCTAATTATCAGTGACTAATAATCATTTAATAACATTTTGAAAACAAAAATATAATAAAAAATAATAAAAGATCTTAAATAAGTTGAAAATGTAACTCAAACTTCAAACGGTTATAATCTGAGTGTCCGTTTGAGCTCTCCAGCATATCAAATCGAAGCCTGTGACAAGTTCTACGTGCTAGTGTTGTATATACATATTTATTTATTTATTTATTTATTTATAAATACACACAAGAAAACATATTTTATAAATGTATTTAAAACTAATCTTATAAATATATATTAATATACAAATATACGGATAAAAAATTATAACTAAAAATATATATATATAGATATAAATATATATATATATTAATATAACTATATATATATATATTAATATAAATATATATATGTCTATATATATATATATATTAATATATGGATATATATATATATATATATATTAATATACAGATATATATATATATATTAATATAACTAAATATACATATATTAATATATATATTTTTATTAATATATATTGATCGTTTCTTTATTGCTTGCTCGAGCAATAGCTTTGGGCACTTGTTCAACTAGAATCCAATCTGGTAGATGAGTCCATACCATAAGGTCAGTGTTGGGTCCCTTCTTGCACCACACACGCAGTAGGATACTGAAGATCCTACTCAGATATGTTCCTATCATATCCTTCTGGAGACTTTGACAAAATTAGCAGGTTACCGAGTATGTGAAATTCCTCAAGCGTCTCCAATTACCTTCATCTAGCATCTAGTTAAGTAACTACCCATGAGATGAGAGCTTGTCGTTGTATTGTGTCACATCGATTACACTTGATGAATCTATCTGTTATCTTTTAGGTTGAGAAAAAAGAAGAAAAACTGACTGATTCGAAAGTATGATCGAATGAGAAAATGGAAGGATGTGTTATCAAATCTGACTTCCAATTATAGTGTTCCTCACAGGCGCTCCTTCCTCAGTGAACACCAGGAAAGGACCAGGCACTCACCGACCAGGGAGCGCCTGGCATACATGAAGTATCTCAGTGTCTATTGCCTATATTATACCAAGAATTAACAAGGATATATCAGGATACCCATCCATTTCACCACCAAGTCGATCGAACGAGTTGAATTGAAACTACTCAGGGAGTTGAACCTTTTCCATATCATTCCACTACCAGCACTGAAGGATACATGCCACTGTACCTTCATTTGAACCTCCATGTTCCACTTTTTTGATATGTTATTTACCAGGCCCAACCCAAGAATGCCAAAGCTTTCATTTTCTTTTCCTTTCGCACCACCAATGAAGAGGTATGCCTCCTGTAGACACACTTTGATGCCCATGGAGTAGGATGGGAACAACCTCTATTTGGTTGTAGAGGTGCATAGACTGTGGTTTTTGAGGTTCGACGGTGTGGTAGGCGGGAGCTTCCACCGAGTTGGAGTTGTCACCGTTTACTACCTATATTATAATGACAGTGAGATCCATCAAGTGAAGGAAACCACCAAACGGAGACCGGACCCCCAATGAAAGTGGTAACATCCCCTGATGCATGAATTTGGAAACCATTCCACAAGCTATCTATGGTTTTTCCTCCGGTGTCCATGGTGCCCTCCTAACTCTTGTGTGTTTGGTGCTGGCGACTAGCACCAAAGGCGTATTCCCTAAAACTGGGAAGTCATTGCCTTTATAACCTATAAACACACGCAACCAAACACACAACAAGGTACGAATGCAAGTCAACTGTATAGTAAACAAGTGAGTACAATAAGTAAAAAGGAGTCAGAATACAAGCTCAACTGGAAAGTACAAGTACAACTGAAATGCAATACAACTGAAGAAAGAGAAAGACAACTATTGGGTCGTCCTCTGGGTTCCTACCTGAAGGGTAGGTACATATCGCCTTCTCAGCACTCCACATCCATCTGTCTCCTCCGCGTATCGACACGCCGTATGGTCCACCTCCGGGCACCATCCAGTCCTGATACTCACGTCCTCGATCAGCGCTCTCCGTCATCTGCATCCAACACAACAAGGTGCGGGCATAGCCCGTGTAGGGGTGAGTATAACGATACTCAGTATGGACCTTGAGACCCTCAAGGTCTCACAAAATCCACCAAGAAGATTAATTAATTATAGTGGGTAGCATAATTAATCAAGAGAAAGGTTGGCATAAATTAATTAAAGGGGGTGGTGGCACCATTAAGTGGGGAGCTTCAGAGGTTTCTCCCCACTTAATAGAGAGTTCAAGAGGTTTTAACCACGGGTGGTCCCCACCACCATAACCTCTCATGGGAGGTTTGGGTCTGGTGGTCCCCACATGAAATATTCACATTGAAGTTAAAAATAAAATAATAAGAAGTTTATTTTATTTTATTACTTCCACAAAAACCCAAAAATTAACTTTCACCCTCGACCAACTGTCGTTGGGATGAAAGTATCCTTAAGCGAATACTGGCGCTGCGAGTTCAACGGTGCCCTTAGATTTCAATTCCGAGCATCGACTCAAAAGTTAGAAAAACATGCTCGTATGTTTACTGAACATACCCGGAAAAAAGTTCAGAAATTGATTTCAGGCACACCGGGCCTCGGAATTACGTGCCGTCAATTTTCGCGGACTCGTAAAATTCCCATATATTTAAAAAAAATTACATAGAAATTTTGGGTTTTTACATTCTCCCCACCTCAGGGCTCTACGTCCCCGTAAGGCACAACTCAAACTAGGTAAACAAGTGGGGGTACTGAGCACGCATCTGAGACTCCCGATCTCATGTGCTCTCATGGAGGTTCTCGTGCTGTCAGCGAACGCGCACCACAGGTATCGACCATCCACGAAGGACCCCCTCCTGTCGATCATCAATCTATACTGGAACCTCCTTAAAAGTCATCCATCATCGACATCTAGCTCATCATACTTGATGATGTGAGAAGGGTCATGTACGTATCTCCTCAGCTGGGATACATAGAATACGTCTCGCACCCATTGCAACTGAGGTGGAAGAGCTAAGCGGTAAGCCACCTCGCCAACTCTATTAATAACCTCAAAGGGTCCGATGAATCTCGTAGATAATTTGCCGCCTCGGCCAAATCTCAATAGACCTCGTCATGGTGAGACTCGTAGAAAGACGTAGTCTCCATCCTCAAACTCTATAAGTCTCCGTCTCCTATCGGCATATGACTTCTGCCTGCTCTGTGCAGTCTTCATCCGCTCCTGGATGATCTGCACCTTCTCTATGGTAGCCCGTGCCATCTTTGGTCCCACTAGTGGTGACTCCCCGGGGTCAATCTAACATAAGGGTGAACCAAGCCTATTGGTACCTAATGCTCCACTGTAAAGACCTATAAAATTCAAGGGGAATTTTTTCTTAATTTTCCTTGGGATTTTACAAGAATGCAGTTTCTGACAGCACTTGATTCCGAGGCCCGGTGTGCCCAGAATCATTTTCCGAAGTTTAGCTCGGGTACGTTCAGTGAACAAACAGCGGGTTTTCCTAACTTTTGAACCGGTGCTCGGAATTGAAATCTGAGGGCACCGATAAACTCGCAGCGCCGGTAATTGCTTAAGAAAACCCCTTTATGGAGTTGCATTTTCTCAGGTTGAGTTGTTTAATTAAAGTGAGGGATAATAATATAATTGTTTTACAATTATATTTTCTTTTCTTGTTAAGTGGATTAAGTGTTGTGTCACAACACTTTTCCTCTCTCTTATGTGGTTATAACCTATGTAAGGGAGTTAGGGGTGGGACTCACTTATTGATAACTACCTTTGAGAGGATTAAGGTGGGGTGGGGCCCACACGAGCCCCACCGTTTCTTTTCTTCTTAAATAACGCACCTGCACCCCCTATTAAACGAAGTCAACTCTTGCGTTTAAACTTTTTAATAAACGCCTCTATTAATTGGGAGGTTTTAAACCCCTCAATTAATTGATCGTTTCTTTTCTTTTTCAATTTTTCAAGCGTTGGTTTGTGTATAAATAAAATAAGACACCACTTATTTTATTTAGTTGGTCTTGTTGCGTTGAGAGGATTTTGGGAAAAATGCTAAGGAGCTTGAAGTTCTTCTTCTTCGACGAAGAACGCAAAGAACGTGAAGAACGGGAAGAACGCCTACCTCCGACGAAGGTCGACAAGAACGCCGAATCCTCGGAGCTCGACTACGCGACGCTGTATACCGCGACGTCAATGACGTTCCTTCTGTGACACTTTCTTCCGCAATGATCCTTCTCTTCCGCGACGATCCTCTTCTTCCGCGACGGTTAATTCCGCGACGAACTCTCGTTCGACGACAACGTTGAGGTAGGGGTTTTTTTTGTGTAAGTCTATATTCTCGTGGTTCCTTCCTTTCAAAAAAAAAGAACTCAGATCAAATTATCCTCAAGTTGATCCGCGAATGATTTCTTTTGCGGGTTGGGAATATTAAATTGCGGGAAAAACTGTTTGGGTTGTTTTCTTTTGTTTGTGAAAAATCCTTGTTGTTCTTCGTCTTTTGGGCCGCTTGATACCAACTTAACGGGAGGAGGTCGGACCGCACGAACATGGCCAACTCTCCTCCCCCTTTGTTATTTTGTTTCGTTGCGGCACGAACAAAGGCGGCACGGTGAAACAGCACCGCGCGGACACGAGAAAGAACGCGGCAAAGAAGCGTGGCGCCATCGCGTGGCGCCATTGAGGCCGAACGAAACTGCGGGCGGAGTCGGGGCCGCGGAGGCGATTCGAACACTCCAATGGTTGGACGTTGAGCGCAGATTGACGGGCGACGACAAACGAGGCCGCAAGGTAATTTTGAAGCCTCCGCAGTGAAGGTCGGGTCCCGAGAGGACCATTGGCGAAGGCAGCGAGCAAAACGGACCACCGAAGCATGTTCGGTGGTCCGCGGAAAATACCGCCAGCGCGTCTCACCGGCACGGCGACGCCGGCGGCGCCCGGCGCGCCGCCGGGGAGGGCCGCTGGTCCCATGACCGCGCGAAACCGGAGAGGCGGGACGCGGCGCTCGGCCGCGTCCGGTGGCAAGGGGCGGCCCCACACGGGGCCGCGGTTAGCGAAGCAAGCAAGGGGCAGCGCCCCCCCCCCCCTCACGTCTCAACGCTCGGCCGGTTCGGCCGAGCCTCCTGGCCGGTGCGCCAGTGCGCCGCGCGGCCGGACCGCCAGGCCGGGCCGCGCCCAGGCCGGGTCGCGCCCAAGCGGGCCGGACCCGTTCGGGCCGACCCAGGGGGTCTCGGACCGGGTCGGCCCGGGCCCGAAACCCCCACTTCCGAACCTCTTTCAGTCTTTTGCCCATAACTTGGGCTACGGACCTCCGATCGGCACACTGTCGGTTGCGTAGCGATCCTTGGATAGAGACGGTCGTTTCGGTATATTACACTCAAGGTTTTGGAGAACTTTGGATTCGTCCGGGTTGGTTCGAATACAAAACCAACCGGGCCCTCGGAGCGTAAACGCTTATATCTTAAGCTCCGGACGTCCGATTGACGTGTCGTTGACTTTGTTGGATTCCTCTTGATGAGACGGAACTTTTGGCTTACTCTGCTCGAGGTTTGGACGCCTTCGGAGTGCGGTCGTGTTGGTTCGCTCACGAAACCAATCGGGCCCCTGGAATGAAAAAGCCAATAACTCACAGACCGGGCGTCTGATTGACGCGCCGTCTGTCTCGTTGAATTCCTCTTGATGAGACGGAACTTTTGGCATACTTCTCCTGAGGTTTGGTTGCAGTTCGATAGTGGCCGGGATGGATTGCACACGAATCCAACCGGGCCCCTGGAACAGAAAAGCTGATAACTTTCAGACCGGGCGTCCGTTTGACGAACCGTCAGCGGTGTTGGTGATCACGTTGAGAAACGGTCCCTATGAGCATACCCTATGAGATTTCGAGATACAGTTGAGATACAGTCGGGTTGGTTCGCTCACGAAACCAACCGGGCCCCTGGGACGAAAAGGCTAGTAACTCACAGACCGGGCGTCCGATTGACGCGTCGTCTATTGCGTTGAGACTCCTATGACGAGGCAGTCCTTTGAGATACTCCTTCGTGGGACTTTGAGATACTTGAAGTATCGGCATGTAGCTCGTGGAGCGGACCCTCCCAGAAGCGAGCGTGTGGAGTACGAAGACCGTGTAGCCGACTGAGACCTGACGACTGCTTGACCGACTCGACTTGGAGTGAGTCGACAGGCCCATTGGACGGAGCACTGCTTTTTTTGGGTGCAGACCCATGGCGGACAGAGCACTACCTGTGTGACAGTGCAGACCCGCGGTACTCGTCCGAAGAGTACCTCTGCAGGCTATTAGGGGATGTGCACTACTGTGTTCGGGTGGCATACCCTGGCGGGAAGCACTACTGTGTTTGGGTGGCTGACCCGCGGTACTCGACAGCAGGAGTACCTCAGCAGTCTTAGGTTAGTGAGCAGTACCTCGAAGTCGTGACAGGATCACTGTACACTCCAGAGACGGGGCTCTTCAGCACTTACGGTTTCGATAATGAAAATCCTGGTTTGAGCTGAGTCTGTGATCTTTGTGTTTCCTCATGATTGAGATGGGTCACTTGATAACTTAGGTATATGTATGGGCATATACATGGGTAGTGGTTATCCGTTGATTTCATAATCTTTGTGTTTCCTCATGATTGAGATGGGTTACTTGATAACTTAGGTATATGTATGGGCATATACCTAAGTAGAGGTTATCTGTTGAAATCTTCTTTGTGGTTATCCTTGTTGGTTTTAGTGAGACCTTGAGGGTCTCGGGGTCCCTACTGAGTATCGTATACTCACCCCTGCACGGGCTATGCCCGCACCTCATTGTGTTGGTTGCAGACGACGGGCAGCGCTGGCAAAGGCCGAGTGTTCAAGGACTGGACGGTACCCGGAAGTGGACCACACGACGAGTCAGTATCCGTGGTGGACGATCCAGGAGCTGCGCTATCTGTACCTACCCTTCAGGTAGGATCCGAGGAGGACGACCCAGGAGCTGCTTCCTTTCTTCCAACTGTTTGTCTTTTTCTGTTGTACTTTCGTTCAGTTGGAGCTGTAATTCAGTTGGGTTTGTATTCTGGACCATTTACTTTTCAGCACTTTCTTTTGTACTTAGTGTTTTACTTCCGCTTGTACTCTATAGTGTTTTGTTTACTTTTATAAAGGTAATGTCTTCCCAGTTATCGGGATTTACGGCTTTGGTGCTAGTCGCCAGCCCCTGGCCTATGGAAGGCGGGCTTGGGGTAGTCACGGCACGGGCCCCGATGACGGGTCGTGAAAAATTGGTATCAAAGGATTCGGTTCTACCGCAGAACTTATAACTCTAATATTTTCTTTCTGTGAAAAGATAGTGTTAAGAGTACCGAGTATGGTTTTTAGTTCAGGGAGTCTAGTGTTTGTGCGGGCGGCTAACGTATCCATACACCAGTACCATGACAACTGATTTCCAACTTTGTGCACGAAAACACTGATTGTGTGTGTGTTTCCATAAGTTTTTAAAAGTCAGCTCAAACCAGGTCAGCTCACCAGGTATAATTGTTTGGCCGTGTCACGTTGTTTCTTTCAGGATGCCATTTTACGGACGACCAGCTAGATCCCAGAGGGATGTGCGTACTGACAGCCAGCCGAGCGACGAGGCTTCGGTATAGGGCTCTCTTGCAGTTGAGGCACCAGCGGTACTACCATACGTTGGGCCACCGATGCCACCAGCCCCAACAGAAGGTGATGCACGCCACTTGAGCGTGCTGCATGCCACTTGAGCGTGCTGCACGCCACTTGAGCGTGCTGCACGAGTTCCAGCGCCAGAAGCCATCCAAGTTCTAGGGAGAGACAGACCCACAGGCGGCTGAGGATTGGCTGGAGGCTGTGGTGAGAGTCTTCAGGCTAGTGGGGACGCCAGCAAACTTCATCGTGATCTTTGTTGCCAGCCTCCTTTAGGCAGCTGCAGGCAGGTGGTGGAGCCGCTTGTTTCAGTTTTGCGATGAGATGACCTTCACATGGGAAGACTTTGAGACCTTCTTCAGGGTGGAGTTTGTGCCAGTAGCTCTATACCCCGAGCGTGTACAGGAGCTGCTGCCTTTGCCGCAGGATTTTTGATCAGTAGCCGAGTCATCTGTGGGCAGTAGACAGATGATGCAGAGATTCAAGAGGACCAGAGCCAGCCGTACGAGGAGCAGGAAGTGTTATGAATGAGGCAGGAAGGGTCACCTAGGACGTGACTGTCCGACCCCCCGCACAGTCGATCCGCAGGCGTTGGAGGAGCCACCGAGTAAGAAGCAGCGGCGGGTGCTTGAGTAACAATTGAGCAGTGGACAAGGCAGTAGAGCTCTGGGAGTAGGTGGACAGGAGTGGAACTAGTAGATACGTCCCTTGTACTTCTAGTTCCATGTTGATGTTGTATTCGTGTCTTTGTACTATGAGCTGCAATAATAAAAAGACATTTATCTTTGTTTGCTTTCTTGTCCTTTTGTTTGGTTGATACTGAGTGGTCCCTGTTAAAACTGTTGAATTGACCCTCACTTTCGAGATTTCTACTGGAGGAGACCCAGTGACCTCACACTGATGCCGACAGTGTGACTCAACCCTTGGAGGCGAGAGTGACAGCTGGATCTCTTGGTAGTTACGTCGAGGCCTTACGGCGTCATCCATGGCATGAATGCATCATTTATGTCAGGATTGACTGTATTAGGCAATGGGCGTGGTTCATCCAGGGGATGAGACTGAGTTTCTCTTTTCGGCTAAGGAGAAATTTTAGCAGCTCTTTCAGATTGTAGGCAAAGAAGGTGCAGGTCATCCAGGAGCGGATGAAGACTGCACAGTGCAGTAAGAAACAGGAAACCGGCGCCAGTCTTAGAGACTCGGGTGTGTTAAATGTTTCAAGAAGGTGAATCTTTAAGGAGAGATGAGTCTGGGAAGCAACAGACGTGGAGGCAGATCTAGGAGAGCAGCATGAGGTGGTGTACTTTTTAACATGCTACAACCACCCGCCTTAGTTATCCCCGCCAGGCTCAGTGAGCTGGAGGGCGGAGGAAGAGTGCGGCTGCATGCGGTCAAGGAGTGTGACCCAATTGCTCTAAAAATGATTCAAGTAACAGTCTGTGTCCACTACTAGCTGCCGTAGTAACAGACGTTGATATGAATCATTCCTTCCTTCCACGAATCTTTTCCCAGACCTAGAGTTTCCGGTAAGCTGTAGACTTGACCCTCACGTCTGGAGATACCTTGGGAGAATACTCGATAATCACACTTACATCGACAGTGTGGTCAGACCCTCGAGGCGAGAGTTTTGGTTGGAATCTCTTGGTGGCAGTGTCGAGGCCTTATGACGTTGGTTTGAGTATGGACTGTGCAATCACAGTTCATACACAAATTGACAGTATTAGGCAAAAAGGTTGTGGTTTAACTACGACGTCGGTATGGGTTTTCCTTGGTTGGAGAAAAGGAAACCTCAGGCAGCACGGGATAAACTCATGCACAGGAGGGTGCGACCGATTACTCTTGAGTCAGTCAACCTTACCCTCGTGGTAGCAGTCATTTTGAGTTTCAGTTCTAACAGGAATTGGAGGACTCTTGAGTTCGAGGATGACGATCATGTCTTTATACGGGTCTCACCTCGACGAGGTTTACGGAGATGTGGTCGAGGTGACAAGTTATCTCTGAGGTTCAATGGACCTTTCTAGGTCCTCAGCAGGATAGGCGAGGTGGTTTACCGCTTGACCCATCCACCTCAGTTGCACCAGGTGCACGACGACTTCCACGTATCTCAACTGAGGAGATACAAGCACGACCCTTCGCATATCATCAACCATGAGGAGATGGACTTTGGCGATGGGGTGACTTTTGCGGGGTTCCAGTAGGAGTTGATGATCGACAGGAGCGGATCCTATGAGGACGGTCGATTCCTCGGGTGCACTTTCTTTGGCAGCACGGGAACCTCCACGTGAGCACATGAGAGCGGAAGGCTTAGATGCGTGCTCAGTACCGCTTTTGTAACCCTAGTTTATGTTAAATCTTTACGAGGATGTAAAGCCCTGAGGTGGGAGTAATGTAAAGACCCGTAAAATTCAAGGGCAATTTTTTCTTAATTTTCCTTGGGATTTTACAAGAACGCAGTTTCTGACGGCGCCTGATTCCGAGGCCCGGTGTGCCCGGAATCATTTTCCGAAGTTTAGCTCAGGTACGTTCAGTGAACGAACGAGCGGGTTTTCCTAACTTTCGAACCGGTGCTCGGAATTGAAATCTGAGGGCACCGATGAACTCGTAGCACCGGTAATTGCTTAAGAAGACCCCTTTCTGGAGTTGCGTTTTCCCGAGTTGAGTTGTTTAATTAAAGTGAGGGATAATAATATGATTGTTTTACAATTATATTTTCTTTTCTTGTTAAGTGGATTAAGTGTTGTGTCACAACACTTTTCCTCTCTCTTATGTGGTTATAACCTATGTAAGGGAGTTAAGGGTGGGACCCACTTGTTGATAACTACCTTTCAGAGGATTAAGGTGGGGTGGGGCCCACACGAGCCCCACCGTTTCTTTTCTTCTTAAATAACGCACCTGAACCCCCTATTAAACAAAGTCAACTGTTGCGTTTAAACTTTTTAATAAACGCCTCTATTAATTGGGCGGTTTTAAACCCCTCAATTAATTGATCGTTTCTTTTCTTTTTGAATTTTTCAAGCGTTGGTTTGTGTGTAAATAAAATAAGACACCACTTATTTTATTTAGTTGGTCTTGTTGCGTTGAGAGGATTTTGGGAGAAAGGCTAAGGGGCTTGAAGTTCTTCTTCTTCGACGAAGAACGCGAAGAACGTGAAGAACGGAAAGAACGGGAAGAACGCTGACCTCCGACAAAGATCGACAAGAACGCCGAATCCTCAGAGATCGACTACGCGACGCCGTATACCGCGATGCCAACGACGTTCCTTCCATGACGCTTTCTTCCGCGACGATCCTTCTCTTCTGCGACGATCCTCTTCTTCCGCAATGGTTAATTCCGCAACGAACTCTCATTTGACGACAACGTTGAGGTAGGGGTTAATTTTATATTCCCGTGGTTCCTTCCTTTTAAAACAAAGAACTCGGATCAACTCATCCTCAAGTTGATCCGCGAATGATTTCTTTTGCGAGTTGGGAATATTAAATTGCGGGAAAAATTGTTTGGGTTGTTTTCATTTGTTCGTGAAAAATCCTTGTTGTTCTACGTCTTTTGGGCCGCTTGATACCAACTTAACAGGAGGAGGTCGAACCGCACGAACACGGTCGACTCTCCTCCCCCTTTGTTGTTTTGATTCATTGCGGAACGAACAAAGGAGGCACGGTGCAACGGCACCGCGCGGAAACGAGAAAGAACGAGGCGAAGAAGCGCGGCGCCGTCGCGCCGCGCCGTAAAGGCCGAACGAAACTGCGGGCGAAGTCGGGGCCGCGGAGGCGATTCGAAGACTCCACTGGTTGGACGTTGAGTGCGGATTGACGGGCGACGACAAAAGAGGTCGCAAGGTAATTTTGAAGCCTCCGCAGTGAAGGTCGGGTCCCGGGAGGACCATTGGCGAAGGCGGTGAGCAAAACAGACCACCGGAGCGCGTCCGATGGTCCGCGGAAAATACCGTCGGCACCGGCCAGCCACCAGGAGGGGGCGGTGCCCGACGCGCCGTCGGGGAGGGCAGTCGCGGCTGAAGCCGCTGGTCCCGCGACCGCGCGAGACCGGAGAGGCGGGACGCGGCACTCGGCCGCGTCCGGTGGCAAGGGGTGGCCCCACGTGGGGTCGCGGTTAGTGAAGCAAGCGGGGGGCAGCGCCCCCCCCCCCCCCCATGTCTCAACGCTCGGCCGGTTCGACCGAGCCTCCTGGCCGGTGCGCAAGCGCGCCGCGCGGCCAAACCGGACCGCCAGGCCGGGCCGCGCCAGCCGAGCCGGGCTGGGACGCGCCCAAGTGGGCCGAACCCGGACCCGGGTCGGGTCGACCCGATTCGGGCCGACCCAGGGGGTCTCAGGCCGGGTCGGCCCGAGCCCGAAACCGCCACTTCCGAACCTCTTTCGGTCTTTTGCCCATAACTTGGGTTACGGACCTCCGATCGACGCACTGTCAGTTGCATAGCGATCCTTGGATCGAGATGGTCGTTTCGGTATATTAAACTCAAGGTTTAGGAGAACTTTGGGTTCGGCCGGGTTGGTTCGGATACGAAACTAACCGGGCCTTCGGAGTGGAAACACTTATATCTTGAGCTCCGGACGTCCGATTGACGTGTCGTCGACTTTGAACGTCGTCGAAGTGCGGTCGGGTTCGTTCGCTCACGAAACCAACCGGGCCCCTGGAACGAAAAAACCAATAACTCACAGACCGGGCGTCCGATTGACGTGTCGTCTGTCTCGTTGAATTCCTCTTGATGAGACGGAACTTTTGGCATACTTCGCCCGAGGTTTGGTTGCAGTTGGATTGCGGCCGGGATGGATTGCACATGAATCCAACCGGGCCCCTGGAACGGAAAAGCTGATAACTTTCAGACCGGACGTCCGTTTGACGAACCGTCAGCGACGTTGGTGATCACATTGAGAAACGGTCCCTATGAGCATACCCTATGAGAGTTCGGGGTATAGTTGAGATACGGCCGGGTTGGTTCGCTCACGAAACCAGCTCGGTCCCTGGGACAAAAAGGCTAGTAACTCACAAACCGGGCGTCTGATTGACGTGTCGTCTGTTGTGTTGAGACCCCTATGACGAGGCGGTCCTTTGAGATACTTCGTGGGACTTTGAGAAACATAGAGTATCGACCTGTAGCTCGTGAAGCAGACCCTCCCAGAGGCGAGCGTGCGGAGTACAGAGACCGTGTAGCCAACTGAGACCTGACGACTGCTTGATCGACTTGACTAGGAGTGAGTCGACTAGCCCAGTGGATGGAGCACTACTTTGTTTGGGTGAAGACCCATGGCGGACGGAGCACTACCTGTGTGACAGTGCAGACCCGCGGTACTCGTCCGAAGAGTACCTCTGCAGGCTATTAGGGGGTGTGCACTACTGTGTTTGGGTGCCATACCCCGGCGGGAAGCACTACTGTGTTTGGGTGGCTGAACCGCGGTACTCGACAGGAGCAGTACCTCGGAGTCGTGACAGGATAACTGTACACTCCAGAGACGGGGCTCTTCAGCAGTTACGGTTTCGATAATAAAAATCCTGGTTTGATCTGAGTCTTTGATCTTTGTCTTTCCTCATGATTAAGATGGGACACTTGATAACTTAAGTATATATATGGGCATATACCTCGGTAGTGGTTATCCGTTGATTTCATAATCTTTGTGTTTCCTCATGATTGAGATGGGTTACTTGATAACTTAGGTATATATATGGGCTATACCTAAGTAGAGGTTATCTGTTGAGATCTTCTTTGTGGTTATCCTTGTTGGTTTTAGTGAGACTTTGAGAGTCTCGAGGTCCCTACTGAGTATTGTATACTCACCCCTACACGGGCTATGCCCGCACCTCGTTGTGTTGGTTGCAAACGACGGGCACCGCTAGAAGAGGCCGAGTGTTCGAGGACTGGACGGTACCCGGAGGTGGATCACACGACGAGTCAGTATCCGTGGTGGACGATCCAGGAGCTGCACTATCTGTACCTACCCTTCAGATAGGATCCGTGGTGGACGATCCAGGAGCTGCGCTATCTGTACCTACCCTTCAGGTAGGATTCGAGGACGACCCAAGAGCTTCTTCCTTTCTTCCAGTTTGTTTTTTTCTGTTGTACTTTCTTTCAGTTGTAGCTGGACTTCAGTTGGGTTTGTATTCTGGACCATTTACTTTTCAGCACTTTCTTTTGTACTTAGTGTTTTACTTTCGCTTGTACTCTATGGTGTTTTGTTTACTTTTATAAAGGCAATGCCCTCCCAGTTATCAGGATTTACGCTTTTGGTGCTAGTCGTCAGCCCCTGATCTATGGAAGGTGGGCTTGGGGTAGTCACGGCACGGGCCCCGAGGACGGGTCGTGACATCCACCTTCACTTGCTGAAAAGTGAGGCACTGAGAAACAAACTCATCTACTTCTTTCTTCATTCCCGGCCACCAGTGCTGTCGTCGGAGATCCTGGTACATCTTTACCACTCCCGGATGTACTGCTAGAGGGGAAGTGTGAAACTCCCTCAACACTTCCTCCTGAAGTGACACTGGTACCATGGTACATCCTCTAAAGAGGATGAAATGCTCCCCACCTTCAGAAAATCCATCAGATGTCTTTCCTGTGGATATCTGAGCACGTCGTGTCTCGTAGTCAGTGTCCCCATGCTACGTCTCCCTGACTCGATGAAAAAATGGGGGAGTGACTATAAGAGACTGTAGAAAGGCTGCTCCGTCTCTATCCACAAAGGATATCTGTAAAGCAGTCAGCTGCTTCATCGCCTCGCCTAGAAGATGTATACCAGAGCTCCTACTGAGTGCATCTACGACAACGTTCCCCTTCCCAGGAGTATAGACTATCTCGAAGTCATAGTCCTGGAGGAACTCAAGCCAACGTCATTGTCTCAGGTTCAGGTCCTTCTGAGAGAAGATATACCTGAGAATATTCTGATCAGAGTACACTGTAAAACGTTCGCTCATCAGGTAGTGTTGCCACATCTTCAAGATGAAGACCACTCTTGCTAACTCCAGGTCATGGGTAGCGTAGTTCTGCTCATGTTGCACGTTTGCTGGCAGCACGAGAACCTCCAGGAGAGCACACGGGAGCGGGAGGCTCATATGTGTGCTCAGTACCCCCACTTGTTTACCAAGTCTGAGTTACGGCTTACAGAGACGTAGAGCCCTGAGGTGGGGAGAATGTAAAGACCCAGAATTTCCATGTAATTTTTTTAAAAAAAATAAATGAAAATTTTATGAGTCCGCAAAAATTGATGGTGCGTGATTCCGAGGTCCAGAGTGCCCGGAGTGAATTTCTGAAGTTTTGTTCGGGTACGTTCAGTAAACGTGCGAGCGGGTTTTTCTAACTTTTGAACCGGTGTTCGGAATTGAAATATGAGGGAACCGTTGAACTCGCAGCATTGGTTTTCATTTAAGGAGACTTTCACCTTGACGGTAGTTGGTCGAGGGTAAAAGTTAGTTTTTGGGTTTTTTTATTGAAATAATAAAATAAAATAAACACATGTTTTATTTTATTTTGTTGTAACCAACCTCCGAGCCGAGCCGCGCCGCCGTCCGCCGAGCCGCGCCGCCGTCCGCCGAGCCGCGCCACTGTCTGAGTCGTGCCGTCGAGCCGAGCCGGAAGAAGTCCCGAGGAAGAAGCTCGAAGTCAAGGTCGGAGTTCTTCATCGGCGAAGCGTTCATATTTTATTATTTCCACAAAAAACCAAAAAACTAACCTTCACCATCGACCAACTGTCGTCGAGGTGAAAGTCTCCTTAAGAGAAAACTGGTGTTGTTAGTTCAACGGTGCCCTCAGATTTCAATTCTGAGCACCAGTTCAAAAGTTAGAAAAACCCGCTCGTAGGTTTACTGAACGTACCCGAACAAAACTTCAAAAATTCACTCTGGGCACTCCGGACCTCGGAATCACGCACCGTCAATTTTCACGGACTTGTAAAATTCCCATTTATTTAAAAAAAATACATGGAAATTCCGAGTCTTTACATTCTCCCCACCTCAGGTCTCTACATCCCCATAAGCCACAACTCAAACTAGTTAAACAAGTGGGGGTACTGAGCACGCATTTCAGCCTCCCACTCTCATGTGCTCTCCTGGAGGTTCTCGTGCTGCGAGCGAACGCGCACCAGAGGTATCGAACGTCCACGAAAGAACTACTCCTATCGATCCTCAATCTCTACTGGAACCTCCGTAAATGTCGCCCCATCATCGACGTCCAGCTCGTCATGGTCGATGATGTGAGAAGGGTCGTGCACGTATCTCCTCAGCTGGGATATGTGGAAGACGTCGTGCACCCGATGCAACTTAGGTGGAAGAGTTAAGAGGTAAGCCACCTCGCTAGCTCGAATGAGAACCTGAAAAGTTCTGATGAACCTCAGAGATAACTTACCGTCTTGGCCAAATCTCCGCAAACCTCGTCGAGGTGAGACCCGTAGAAAGACGTGGTTGTCATCCATGAACTCCAGAAGTCTTCGTCTCCTATCAGCATACGACTTTTTGCTGCTCTGTACAGCCTTCATCCGCTCTTGGATATTTGCACCTTTTCTGTGGTAACCCGAACCATCGATGGTCCCACGAGTGCTAACTCCTCTATGTCAGTCCAGCACAAAGGCGATCCCGTACAACGTCTCGAAAGGTGTCATCCCAATGGTGGAGTGATAGTTGTTGTTTTATGCAAACTCCACCAAAGGCAAGTGATCCTCCCAGCTGTGACTGAAGTCAAGGACACAAGCACGCAAAATGTCCTCGAGGGTCTGAATGGTCTGCTCAGTATGGTCATCCGTCTGAGGATAAAAGGCGGTGCTCAAACGAAGATGTGTTCCGAAAGCCTCCTGCAACCCCTTCCATAGCCAGAAAGTAAAACGTGCATCACGATCGAAGATAATCATTGAAGGTACCCATGTAGCCGCACAATCTCCTGCACATAAAGGCGTCTCAAGCTCTCTACTGAACCCTACTCTCTGATCAGTAGAAAGTGGGCCGACTTGGTGAGTCGGTCGACGATCACCCAGAAAGAGTCATGTCCCCTAGATTTTCGTGGAAGTCCTTTCACGAAGTCCATAGATATATCATTCAACTTACACTCTGGGACCTCTAAAGGTTGAACCAAGTCTGCTGGTACCTGATGCTCCACCTCCTGCTGAGTGCATCTGCTACAACGATCCCCTTCCCAGGAGTATAGACTATCTCTAAGTCATAATACAGAACTGGCACTTCGAGAAGTTACCATAGAGTCGGTGCTCTCAGAGTGTGTCCAGTACTACCCGCAAGTGATAGGCATGCTCCTCCTCAGTAGTCGAGTAGATCAGAATGTCGTCGATGAAGACCACGACAAAGCGATCAAGGTATGGCTGAAATATCCTTTTCACGATTCTCATGAACACTGTTGGAGTGTTGGTTACGCTGAATGGAATAACCAAGAACTCGTAATGGTCGTACCGACACCTAAATGTCATCTTCTGCAAATCCTCATCTCGTACTCTGAGCTGCTAATAGCCTGATCTGAGTTCTATCTTCGAGAACCACCATGCTTCGTTTAGCTGATTAAAAAGGTCATCAATCCTCGGGAGTAGCTACTTGTTCTTCACGATCACCTGGTTCAGGCATCGATCTCAAGCTCCCATCCACCTTCTTGGCGAACAGAATCGGGGCTGCCCAAAAAGAAACACTGGGCTGAATGAATCTCTTCCCCTGTAAGTCCTCTAGCTGTACCCGCAGCTCACGAAGCTCTGCAGGAGCCATCCGATATGCTGGTGTAGATATCGGTGATGTCTCGGTGTACAAGTCATGGTAAAAGTCCACCTCTCTGCGAAGAGGTAGACCCGGAACATCCTCAGGGAAGACATCTGTGTACTGGTCCACCACAACAGGATAGCTCGGACTCTCCACATCAACCGCTCCAAGGGAGTCAGCACTCGTGGGACCAGAGATGGTACGGGCTACCACAGAGAAGGTGTAGATCATCGAGGCGTGGATGAAAACTGCACAGAGCAGGCAGAAGTCATATGCCGACAGGAGACGGAGACCTATGGAGTTCGAGGATGGTGACCACGTCTTTCTACAGGTCTCACCTCGATGAGGTTTGCAGGAATTTGGCCGAGGTGGAAAGTTATCTCCGAGATTCATAGGACCCTTTCAGGTCCTCAGCAGAGTTGGTGAGGCGGCTTACCGCTTAGCTCTTCCACCTCAGTTGCACCGGGTGCACGACGTCTTTCACATATCTCAGATGAGGATATACGTTCACGACCCTTCTCACATCATCGACCATAGAAAGCTTGACGTCGATGATAGGGAAACTTTTACAGAGGTTCCAGTAGAGATTGAGGATCAACAGAAGTGGGTCCTTCGTGGACGGTCGATACCTATGATGCACGTTCGCTGACAACACGGGAACCTTCAGGAGAACATATGAGAGCGGAAGGTTCAGATGCGTGCTCAGTACCTCCACTTGTTTACCTAGTTTGAGTTGTGCCTTACGGGGACGTAGATCCCTGAGGTGAGGAGAATGTAAAGACATAAAATTTCCATGTAATTTTTTTAAAATATATGGGAATTTTACAAGTCCACAAAAATTGACGACACGTGATTCCGAGGCCCGGTGTGCCCGGAATCAATTTATGAACTTTTGTTCGGGTGCGTTAAACGTGCGGCCGGGTTTTTCTAAATTTTGAACCGGTGCTAAGAATTGAAATTTGAGGGCACCGTTAAACTCACAACGCCGGTATTCGCTTAAGGAAACTTTCACCTCAACGACAGTTGGTCGAGGGTGAAAGTTAATTTTTTTGGGGTTTTCGTTGAAATAATAAAATAAAATAAACTTTATTTTATTTTATTTTGAGCTTCCATGTGGATATTTCAGGTGGGGACCACCTGAACTAAACCTCCCATGAGAGGTTATGGTGGTGGGGACCACCTGAACTAACCTTTCATGAGAGGATGTGGTGGTGGGGACCACCCGAGGTTAAAACCT
The DNA here is from genome assembly GCA_963277665.1 of Viscum album. Classification (NCBI taxonomy): domain Eukaryota; kingdom Viridiplantae; phylum Streptophyta; class Magnoliopsida; order Santalales; family Viscaceae; genus Viscum; species Viscum album. Next base: position 254,531,397 of record OY728156.1, on the reverse strand, counting down.
CTTGAACTTCCTATTAAGTGGGGAGAAACCTCTTGAGATCCCCACTTAATGGTGTCACCGCCCCCTTTAATTAATTTTATGTCAACTCCTCCCATAATTTATTATGCCACCCACCTTAGTTAGTTAATCATTTTGAATTCTTTCCAAAAAAATAATAGATGGTTTAATCTATTATTTTAGTGGAATTTGGGGAGAGAATGACTTAGGGAGAAAGCTCTCCAACAAAGAACTTCCTCCACTAAGAATGCTCCTCCAAACGAAGAACACCAATGAGGAACGTCTTGGACTTCTTCCTCGAAAGCACCATGTGGAGGCAACCGACGTGGGACATCTTCAACGACCGACTTCCCTCCTCATCGTCGACAATGAACAATACGAGGAAGAATGATTATTAAATTCGTGAATCTTCTCTATTAATATCCTCGTTCTTGATTCACGATTAAAGTTTAGCCACTTGCTACCGCCATAATGCGGAGAGTGCGGGCCAAACTAACATGGCCCGACCTCTCCTAAATCCTTGTGTTGAATTGAGGTGTTCTTCAAAATGGAGGAAAGCGACGAATGCGGTGAAGGCAACGGCGGCACCACCCGCGCCGCACCCGCGGCGATCTGTACTCCCGGCCTCCTGGCCGCGCACCCTGGCTCTGCGCCCCGATTGGGCCACCCGCGGCCCTCCGCCCTCCCGAGCGAACCGGTCACGCGCCCTGGCTCTGCACCCCGACCAAGCCGCCCTGCGGCGCCCATCGACCCTCCAAGCTGCCCCTGCTCGCACCGCCTGTCGGCCCGCCGAGCGACCCCGGCTCGCGCTGCCCGCTGGACCTTCGAGTCTCCCTAGCTCGCGCTGACCTCCGGCCCACCGAGCCACCCCGCAACCTCGTGCCCTCGTGGAAACCCCCAACTGAGCCGCTCCATGGCCTCATGCCCTCGCGGCCACAAACGGCCCTCGCGGTGGGTCGTGCCGGACCCAGCTGGCTGGACCGAACCCGATGGGCCGGAACGCACTGCGGGCCGGGCCAGAGTCATTGTGTCGGGCCAGGTCAACCCAAACCGGGCCGACCCAGTCCGGGTCGGACCGGAACTAGGCCCACTACGACCCATTTACTACTTTTGGTCATAACTTTGGCACCGAATGTCCGTTTGACGAACCGTCAGCGGCGTTGAAAATCTTAGAGCATGACGGTCCCTTTGGGTGATTCCTCACTGAGTTTTGGATTAAGATGGGGAATGGTTAGGTTGGATCAAGAATGAATCCAATCGGGGCCCCGTGACTACAAGGCTAATAACTCACAAACCGGGCATCTGATTGACGCGCCATCTGTTGTGTTGAGACCCCTATGACGTGGTGGACCTTTGAGATACTTCTTCATGGGACTTCATGGCAGTTAGAGTATCGACCAGTAGCTCGTGCAGCGGATCCTCCCAGAGACGAGTGAGCATAGTGCGAGAACCCAACGGCTGGCTGAGACTTGACGACTGTTGACCGTTTCGACTCGGAGTGACTCGACTGGCCCAGTGGGGAGCACCTTAGTGACGCGGAAGACCCACGGTGGGGAGCTCCTTCGTGACGCGGCAAACTCATGGTACTCGATAGGAGGAGTACCTCAGCAGGCTACGATGGGGAGCGCCTTGGTGACGCGACAGACCCACAGTGGGTAGCACCTTGGTGACGCGACAGATCCACGGTACTCGACATGAGGAGTACCTCAGCAGTCCAAGGTTAGTGGGAAGTGCCTCTGTGTGACGCGGCAGGCCCACTGTACTCGATAGAGGAGTTCTCCAGCAGCCGAGGTGTTTATAATGTTACTTGTTACTACCCCTAGAATAAATCTTGGTTGAGCTGAGTCAAAACCTCTGTGTTTTCCTAATGATTGATATGGATTACTTGATAACTTAGATATATGTATGGGCATATACCTAAGTAAGGTTATTTGTTGTTTTTATACCTTGTGTTTTATCCATGTAGGATTTTGTGAGACCTAGAGGGTATTGGGGTCCCTACTGAGTATCGTTATAATCACCCCTACATGGGCTATGCCTGCACCTTGTTGTGTTTGATGCAGACGACAGACAGCGCTGATCGAGGACATGAGTACCAGGTCTGGACGGTGCCCTGAGGTGGACCATACGGTGTGTCGATACGCAGAGGAAACGGATGTACGTGGAGTGTTGAGGAGGCGATCTGTACCTACCCTTCAGGTAGGAACCCGAAGGACGACCCAGTAGGTGTCTTTCTCTTTCTTCAGTTGTATTGCATTTCAGTTGTCCTTGTACTTTTCAGTTGGGCTTGTATTCTGGACCCTTTTTACTTACTGTACTCACTTGCTTACTATACAGTTGACTTGCATTCATACCTTGCTATGTTTTTGGTTGCGTGTGTTTACAGGTTATAAAGGAAATGTCTTCCCAGTTTTAGGGAATACACCTTTGGTACTAGTCGTCATCCCCTAGCCTATGGAAGGTGGGCTTTGGGTAGTCACGGCACGGGCCCCGGGGGACGGGTCGGGACAACCAAAGTCCAATTTGCCACAGTGCCGCGACCACCAAAGTCCAACATCATCCAAAACGGATCAGGCTACACCAATCCAACAATCTCCCACTTGAAGCATGATCTGCTACGCTGACCTCATTCGAGGTTGGGGACCACGTGTTCTTAAAGGTTTCCCCTCGACATGGGCAGCGGAGGTTTGGCATAGAAAATAAGCTTTCTCCTAAGTTTGTTTGACCCTTTGAGGTGTTGGGGTGAGTTGGCAAGACGGTGTATCGGTTGGTTTTGCCACTGAGGTTGGAGAGGATCCACGACATCTTTCAAATCTCTAAGCTTCTTCGGTATCTTGATGATAACTCTCATGTCATTTACTGGGAAGAGAGGCGATGCGTGGAAAGAACATTTCTTTGGTTCGTGTATTGGGGAGGCATGGTGGTCTGGAAGAGAGTACTTTGGAGCGAGAGACACACATGTGTGCCCAGCACCCAGAGTTGTTTTGAGTATTTGTTTACTTTGTTTTGATTTGTGATTCAGTGTTTGAACCTTGTTTTATGAGATGTGTTGTTTTCCTTGGTTTGTGATGTGTGTGGTGTGATGTGTCATAAAGTCCTGATGTATGAAAAGGGGAGAACCTAATTCCTAATTGAGATGCATTAACTATGATGTGATTAAACCCGTGTGGGTGAGCCTGTGCCACCCAGAGCAAATAGTATCTTGACATGGAAGACAAAATTCTCTGATTCATGTGTTCGAGATGGTGTGGTTCGTTGGTTGTAGCAGTTGTTGGTTTGGGTTGCGTGGAGGTTGAGATAGTTGTGCAGTGGTGATGTGACAATCTGGTTGTGTGAAAGTAGGCGGCTAGTGGTTGTGCAGTGTGTTTTGTGGCCTTTTGGGTTGGCGTATTTAGTCGGTGGTAGCGGTTGAGGTATGACGAGATCCTTGAGAGGTATCTTGTTGGATGGTTGTTCAGACCTCTTTCCTTATGGGCTTGGTTTTGGATTCTCGAGGGAAAGAATCATTTGAGAGGTATCTAATGTAACAATTTGTGCCCTCTCGGTTCGTTACTTTGCCAATTTTGGTTGTTGGGGGTGTTAGGGGGAGGTTTCGGGAGTTTTTGTGGGAGTTGGAGGTGCGACAGAGCTGCTGTAGAAAATACATGTCGTTTAAGTGTATTACACGACATGAAAATCAGTTTCATGGCTTGTCCAGGACACGTTCAGGACGTGTAGATTTTTCAGGTTAAATAATAAAAAGGTGTAGCATTTTTCGACGAAATTGAACCCCGAAGATTACATAATGTGAAAGGGGATTACACGTCATTTAAACCCTCGATCCAATGCAGTTTTAAAATTCTTTTCCAGTGGAATTTTCACTCATTCGGTTGTGGCTTCTTCCCCTCATTTTGGGTGAACCCTATGCGCCCAAAGGAGTTCTTCAAGCCCTCTTCCTCTCTCTTTAATCTGTTGGTCTTGATGGTTGTTCATTGGCAATTTGTGGTTGATCTGTGGTAGGTTCTTCTCCCTTGGTGGTTTTTCTTCCATTCTTCTCCCAGGGATACGTTGCGGCAATGCTGCTTTGGCTTGGGGTGTAAGTTGGGTTGTGTTTGATGGTCTTTGGTTGCAATGTAGGTTGATCCGTAGTTTCTCACGATACGGTTGTGGTTTGCATGCATTCTTCTTCGCCCTGTAGTGTGCAGCGAGTCAATAAACTTCTTTGAGGTAGGGATTCTCTTGTTTCCCCTTATTGTGTATCATGCAGGAGGAGTTTACTTTTTTTTTGTATATGGGTTATGGTTGTGTCGACTTAATCAAAGATAAATAATTGGTTAATTAAATTGAAAGGGGTAAATGGAGTTTAATTCGCATGTTTTTAAAGCTTTATTTGTTATTGTGATATTTTGGATTGTACGGGCATGATGTCCCACTGAAAATTATGGTATTTGGGGGATTTTCTTGCGTTGGATATATGTGTTGTGTTTGCTGCTTTAGTTGTGATTGTTGTGATGTCACCCTAAAATAGAAATTGGTTAATTACTTATATCTGGTTAATAAATTGTTGCCCCAGGATTATGGTTTGTGTGATAATGCCCCTAAAATAAAGTGAAATGTGATAAAAGCTCCTTTATAAATCTGTAAATGGATTTTGATGTGTTGTGATGTGTGGTCGTGCTTTTGGGATGACAATGTGTGGTTGGGGCATATGGGGTTGATAGTTTGTTTTGTCGTGCTTTTGAGACTGTGAGGAGGTGGTTTGTTTAGCCGTGCTTTTGGAGCGGTGAGGAGGGGTTTTGTTGGCCGTGCTTTTGGGGTGGCCAGGAAGTTTTTTGGTCGTGCTTTTAGGGCGGCGAGGTGATAGTACAATGGGGATGATGAGCTACTTGTGGTGTGTGTGGTTGTTTTGTGCGATATGCCCAAGTAGTGAGGGAATAAATTAATAATTGTTTAATAATGATTGAAATGACATGGTTCGGTTTGGTTAATGGGATGAAAATGGTTAATGTATAATTAAATGGTGGGTTGTTTGATTAAACGTGGTTAATGCTAAATAATGAAAAGAATGGGATGATTAAATAAAATTGGTTGGAAATGTGAAATAGGGTTTGTGGCTTGTTGTGAGATGTTATGCATTTAGAGGCAGCACCAAAAGTGACGGTGTTGTGAGTTGGTTCGTTTGTTTGTGAACTCATAGAGCATTATGTGTCGACACCCGCAAAGTCACACGGGGTGTTCTGAGATCCAGTGAGGAGTACGAATGGCAGGGTACCCGCTCTTTCTCGCACTCACTTCCAGGCGAGGTAGGTATTGCACAGGTTGTGATGGTTGGAGGTGTGTTAGTACATTATATGGTCGTTGTGATAGCTCAAGTGTTTGCGGACGAGGTGTGACGGCCCAGGTATTTTCAGGCGACACGTGACCGTCTTTGTGGGGCCCTGGGCCTACTGGAGGCGGGAGTCGGGGGGTCATTATCTCTCTCTTCATTGCGGTATCTTTTGAGAGAGGGGATCATGACAAGGGGTTTCTGTTAGATCAGGGCGGCCTGTGCAGGAGTTTCACGGGACAAGGCTAGGACTTCTTTAGTGCGTCACAAGCGTTTTACGACCATGAGAGGCTTCCGCCTCCTCCCACTTTTATTCTCTTTATTTTATTATATAAAGGTTGGGGAGTCATGCGAGATTACATGAGTAATGTCGAAGACTATTACTCTATTTTTTGATGATGTGTCGTGTGACCAGCAAAGGTCCTATAGGGATGTGCGGGCATTTTGTAGACAAATCCATCTATTTGTCCTTAAGGATCCAAAAGGGGAGCGCGAGGCCGCCTGGACATACCCAAGGACTTTTACGCAATGTGACTGACAAGCCAAAGGGCTTTCGTGAGATGAGGCGGGTATGTCGTTATGGACTCGCGGTGTCATGCGGACCGCTGGGGGCGTGTTGCGTGATATTTACGACCGCGAGTAACTTCCTCCTCCTCCCCTTTTATTTTCTTTGTTTTATTTTACAAAGGTTCTGGGTCATGCGAATTTGTTTGGATGTTGTAAAGGATAATTATCCTTCCCCTCGATGATATGTCCCATGATCATTACAACCGCTATGGGTCTCCGCCTTTTGGACATCTTCCCACTCATTTTCGAAGGATGTTTGATTGTATTGTCAGGTTCTTGTTGTTGACGAACTGTGCGGCCTGGGGGAGCTTACCCAACTACCCTTGTGCAATCACCTATTTTCCGCAGAGCCTTCGTAAGAGCAAGAAGACTTGTTGAAAGGGATTCCACGGGGTCCACTGCAGGTTATACGCTATGTGTGGAGTCCTCACGTAAACTTATGATGGTCATGCGATCGCGAGTCCTCAGAGGGCACATGTGATCTGCAGGTCTCGATCCTTCTTCTTTTTCCTTTTCTTTTTCGAGGAAAATAATACTCATCTTCAGGTATTCTTTCCTTTGTGAATTTTTCAATGCTCGTTTGGCGGGCATCAACAAATGTCCCCCTCAGGAGCGACATCCCCTCCTGGTCCACTGATTGATCGGGTTTCCGCCTAACCTAATAATAAGGATTGAAAGAAAGCTTGGGATCCCGCCCAACTACGATGGTGATGTTCATAAACAAATGGCACTGCCCCGGCATGATCGGGATCGGGCTTTCCCCCACTCTTCATCAAAGAAGCCAAATTTTCCTAACTGTCCACCACCTTCGTATTTCACTCACCGCTCTCAACGATTCTAGTAAAGAAAGGTGTGTTGTCACCAGTTATTGTTGCATATGTCGCTTCTTTTCTTAGCTTTCTGTGAGCGAATTTCATGACTGATGGTAGATGAATCAAAAGAAGAAAATGGGGATAAGTACGAATATCGATTTTTTTTCCATTTCCTTTTCGTTTTCGAAGAATCTCTCATTTGAGACCTTTCACAGCACCCCCCCCCCTATAGGACAGGATGTCTCTCTCAACACGTAAAACGAGCATAGGAACAACAGAAACAACAGACTAGTCATTATGCCAGCCCTTATTCCTTGCATCTACAGCATATCCTGCATATGAAATGGATTACTCCTTTCTTCTAGCCTCGCCTCCTTTATCACTTGTCGTTACCTGCTACTGTCAATCGCAAGATAAAATAGATATTGTTATTGATGAATAATCTGTGTATTTGGTTGGGTCGCTGAAGAGTGAGAGTTCAGAAGTGCGACAAAAAGAAATTTTAGGAGGCCTGAGGAACGAAGTGAATTATAGATTGACCATTGCCCCTTGTTATGATAATGAATCGTTCCCCATGGACAAGATTTCACTTCAAAGAGATGGGGTCGTACTTGCTTTATAACCATAGAACGAAATAGACCTGACACATCACAAGTCATCTAACTTAAATAGAGAGTATGGCATCTCATGCTTGCTTGCTTCAAATCTTGTGCTCTGAACTACACCCATCTTGTGATAAGGGTCAATGTGGAGAAGAGCATCAACTAAACTATCATCGCATGGATTGATTGGATTAGGACTGGAATTCTTGTCAATGTCATTGATCTCCCACTTGAAGTAAGAGACGAGCATACGACAATCCTTGATGATAACTAATAGTGAAATAAAGAGTTTTGAAATGAATTTCCATCATTAAGGAAGCAAACAAGCATCGATCTATTGTTTGAGCCCTTCCACCAAGCCTTAAGTGCTATACGAGAGTACAACTAAGCCCACCTTAGGCAAGGTAATTCGTGCTTCTTCTCCACGTAGTCTCAGGCAACCCTTCTTATATCCTATAGTTATAATAGTTGCGGTCAAGTATTATTAGCTTAGGTGCGTAGCAAAGACCAACTTTCTGTCTCGACATTCTTGATGTTAGGGAAAGAAAGAAAGTTATTTCTTTTGTCTTATTCAATGAAATCTAGCCCAATATTCAGACTCAAGGTAATAAAGCTGGGAGTTCTAAAGGAAGATCCGGAGAAACCCACATATTTGTCCAACAGCCTAAGGAAGAATGAGTATTTCATTTCCTTTTACACTATAATGTGATGAATGTCCGAACGACTTATCTATTCTACCATAGATTTAAGATTAAATCTCGATAAAAGCAAGTAGATCAAAAAGTATTTCTTTCCTTTTCAGTGTGGGAGTGAACTAATGGGATGCCTAACGTGCTTGCCTTGTCTTCTTTGCTTGGGTTAATAGAATAGGAACTGACAGAGCTTGATTTCAATAAGGATCACTCCTAAATGAAACTTTTCTCTTATATATAAGACCACCAAATTAAATTTCCTTCAGAATGGAAACCCTAACCGGGTGGGCCAAAACAGTGGAATTCTATTACAGAGTTTGTCAGTGTGAAGAAAGACATTGAATCGAAAGCGGGCATGCTGCTCACTGGTTAGATGAGACTGTCTCTACCTTTACACCTGTAAGGAAGCTTGAAAGAGGTCTTGAATGAGTAAAAGAGAGTAGTCGTTGGTGTAACAAATGTTTTATACGCAGTTTTACCAGTAGAAATTATTGTTGGAGTTGAAATAAAAAAATTTGGGTTCATAACCGGTCCTGGTCCCCTATTGAATAAGATGTGGAACCTTTTATTTCAATAAATGGGGGGCATAGTATCGAATCATCTCTTAGGACAAAGATATAACTTGTGCACATGAATCAGACTCAGAATACGCAGTGTGAAGGGCTAGCCTTTGAAGGGAAACTAATGAAGATGTCGATAATCCTTTGTACCTAAGGTCTAGATAGACAGATGACTTCTTATCTTCCTTCTTTATTGGAACAAGTTGATGCAAAAAAAGAAGTGATTGTTTACAAGACAAAAAAGGGTTACCATCTTATCATCACATACCCTAAGGCAGTTAAATAACTCCTAGAACAGGTTACTGATTCGACTGCCCACACTGGCTGGACTGTACGGTATACATGTGTTAGAAGAATTACTAGTTTAAACTTGTTAAACTACAGACTTTAGGTATGAGCAACAAAAAGCGAAGGGATAAGCTATAAAAGTAGAGGAGTTTAATTCTTTTCTTTATCACTATAAATAAAAAGTAAATGAAATTCCTTCCACCTTACACGGACTTCAATGAGTACCTAAGGTGTATTGAATTCTCTTATATATATTATAACACTTAGAAGAAAGCATTTATGTCCTAGTAGAACAAGCATGCGACCTAAAGACTAGTGGTAGACTTTACTATCAAGAACTCTTAAGGTGACCTTCTTTTCTTCTATTTTATTCCCCATTGGCCTGGAGCTGATTCAATAAAAGCTCTAATGTCAGAGCTTATAATTAAGCATCTTTACCTTACTAGACCAGCTTCTCATCCGTGAATGAAAAAGCAATCTCCAAAACAAACAGGTGGCATCAGTAAAGGGATTGACCCCCAAAAGCACTCATTATGCAAGCTGAGAGGGATTCCGCCGATTTCCTAAAGGCGTGACATCGAACCTTGAATTAGATGATTCAGACCCATCCATGGTAATACCCAACATAAGACCTCTTTTGTTAAAAACGACTCTATACTTTAGGATGCCCAAAAACCTTAAGTGGCTAATTATGTCAGGTAGTCAAACCATACCTTTTTATTTCTACCTTTCACGACAAATACTGTTGATTCAGATAGCGTTAGAGCAAGTGACCGATCAAAAGACCATCATTTCTAGTCATAGCCCTAAAACACGTTGAAACGTTAATCCAATAGCACGATGAACAATTTAAGGATAAGGAGCAGCAGATGTTGAAGTGGCGTAGCAGGAAAGAAAAGATGTCACGGAATCAGTTGTTTGAGAAAAAGTTGTTTTTTGAACAAAAAGGTTATTCTGTGGAATTGAATCAGAATAAGCGAAAGAAGTAGCGTAGGGAAGATTCCAAGTATGCTAAAAGGATATCTGAGTTCACAGGCGCAGTTGTGTATCCCCATATTCATTGAGATTCTATTTGTGTTTAGTCAGTCAGGAAAGCAACTCTTCTTTTTCACCAAGTATGGCAATCTGATCCCAGTTGATTAATCTCGACTTTACCAGCTCATGAATGGCATTTGTCAGACTTGAGTAGTAGGTTTCAACTCGGTCGGCTATCTTGATGAAGATTTACTTCAGCCAAAGAGAATGAATTGACTTAAGGTGCGCACCCTCGATCTGATCAATGAAAATCAATCTTGAAATTACATATATAAACGAGAATCCTCACAATTGACATTTTCGATTCAGAAAGAGACAGGCCCAAAGAGCTCTATAGTAGTGTCTTGCAAGGTCGTAGAGCCCACCTAAATATTTTGGAAACTTCGGTAGTTGCAACGACAAAATAAGTGTGCAGATGAAGAAAAGACAGAAGAAAGAATCACACATGACACAAAGATTTGTGGTTTGGGAATAATCCATACGTCTACGGAGAGATAGAATCACTTCATTATAAAATCTGGGAGCACAAATTACAGAGAGTATCTCGAAGTTTCTAACACGAAGTCCGCATCACTATAGTTTCGCGGCCCAACATCATCCAAAAGGTTCGAGCTACACCAATCCAACACTAAGATCGAAAAAAATGTTTGTGGTTGAGAATAAGGAATGTTAGCTATATGCTTCACCCATGAAAATCAAAGGTTGCGAGACCATAAGAAAGTTCACTTTACGAAGTAGAGTTGTGTCACTCTAGAAGGTTGAGTGCTAATGATGGCCATGAATCGCGTGTATACAAAAACGAAAGGGCTAACAACTAACCTTCCTTCGCAGGCTGAGCTCCAAGGACTTCTTACAAGGAATGGGAAGATAGGGAGACAGAGACATCCCTACTTTCTTATTCTTTTTTATGGCCTTACTATGCACAGGCTTTTAGGAATCCTTTCAAGCACAGATGGAAACGGAGAAATTCTTAAGGACATCAATCCATGTCAAAAACGAAAAAGCTAACTGACTAACCTTCCTTAGCAAACTGAGCTCCAAGGACTTCTTACAAGGAATGGGAAGATAGGGAGACAGAGACAGTCCTACTTTCTTATTCCTTTTTATGGCCTTACTACGCGCAGGCTTTTAGGAATCCTTTCACGCACAGACAGAAACGGAGAAATTCTTAAGGACATCAATGCATGTCATAAGCGGGATTCAAACCAGCACCTATGGGAAAGTCCATAGAGACATATACCCAGCGAACTACCTTTTATTCGACTTGTGACTTTGGTGACCCAATTCGCTGAAAAGGCTACGTCCGGGTGAGAGAGGGGGTTCCTCTCCCTAGGTTTTTTGGTGAACTCATTCTGAATTTCTTTGTACATCTTTATCCCATGATTTTTGTTGGTCAACAACCAAAAGTAAACTCTAGTTTTTCACTAGCCCTAAGGACTCACTTTCTCTTTCTTATGGAAGGTTCTTAAGTTTATCTTTCTTTCAATTTTTTCAGGTATGCCTCTCTACAAAGTAAGGAGTGTTCAAAGCATGTGGGTTGTGGTGATGTTGGATGCTCTTTTTAACAATATAAGAGGAAGAGGAGTCCGCCAAAACAAGGAAAGAAAATTCTTCTTCATTCAAATTTATTATTTTCTTTTCATTTCTTTTCATTACTATCGCATTTCTACATGGTTTTTTTTACGCTTCTCAATACTTTTTGTTTTGTACTATAGCTTGGAGTATCTTTTTATGGACGAACTGTAACAGGTGGTGGCGTAATTCTATCCTTCCACATTGGGAGGAATATACGGTTCCAATGTACCGTGATTACTTTTGGGTGATTCTTTTTTAGTGTCGATTTGTGATCCAAATGCAAACGAAAACCAAGATCAGTCTGGTTCTTCAACTTCTCAAATAGAGAATCCCTGAGATTATACAAAGAAATTTAACAATATTGCAAAATTGTGAAAGGATAAATACCCCAATTTGAGCTATCACAATGCCTTAATAAATCAAGAAAGCATTATTGTAGAGATGAAAAAGTCTCTTTCATCAAATATATCAGATAATGATATAAGTGGAGTAGACATTTATTTAACCAACCTCATGGAACTCTCAAATCCCAAATATCATAATAGAAAACAATCTATGATTCTACGAGATTTGACTACCCATGGGTCGGCTAGTCCCTATTTTAATCCAATAGTAAAAAGAAATAAAAGATTTGGGGGATTTCGCATTCATAGTTCAAATGTTTTCTAATGGGATTTCTGTTCTATTGTTCTACTATGTGCATGGTCCACCGAAAAAGTTATTGCATTGTTTTCCCTAATAATTGTCCTTACTGGTCTTATTTTCATTTCACTCGCGAGCTACTCCCCGAACATGCTCGTTCGTTTGAAGTTGGGGCCAATAATCTTTCTATGAAAGAAATGAGGCTAAGAAAAGGATGAAACGAAACTAGAAGGGCGCAAACAGAATCAATCACTACGAAGACAGCAGGAAGTCGAATGTTGATATGCCGACATTTTCTACATACTTTAGTACTTCTTCCAGACTTCACTAAAGCTACCTTACTTCCGAGTCGCCCAACGGAAACTACAGTCCCACTAGCTTTAATTTGTTCCGCTGAAAAAAAAATATTATTCCCAGCTACGCATAAATAAAGTTCAAAGTCGATAAAAGCCATCACATCAACCAATTCTTCCACTACTACTAGCGCTACTTATGCTCTGTCTACTTGGTCTCGCCTAGCCTAAAGGTTTATATCCAATTACTATTTCCAAGGTCACGACTATGTTTAGTCAAATTCTCACCATGTCACCCTGTAAGAACCTGGATCTTTGTTCAAGTATGTTTTCCTTTAATCTGGAGTTTTTAAGGAAAATAAATTTTCGAGAAATTTCAGAAGTACACGCCGTGTACTTTCTGAGTACACGCCGTGTACATTTGTCATACCATTGTCCATGTTTCAAATTTCACTCTTATTTTCTACAATTTAAACATCAGGTTATTTTACTACTGTAAATGTATCTAAAAGTATTGTAATATTCATTGTATGTAGTTTGTCATCTATTACTCTATCTTATTTAAGTGCCCACTTTTCAGTTATTATGATCAAAATTGAAAATGAATTCAAATATTCTTCCTCAAAATTTAGAAATTCATATACTATTACCAACATTCTTGATGATGAAGGGTTTATCAGTACTTTTGGTGATTGTCAATGGAAGCTTTCCCAGCGCTCTTTGATTGTGGCTCGAGAGAAGAAGCAGTCAGGTTTGTACTGGATTAGAGCTTTTATTTCTTGTTATACTAAATGTGTTATTGAGTGCAGTGTTTTGTTCAAGTTGTGGCATAAGAGGCTCAGTCGCATCAGTGAGAAAGGGTTTGGTTGTTTGGCTAAGAGAAATCTTCTTCCAGATTTGAAAGTGTCAAATTGGACACATATGATCATTGCATGGCTGGAAAACATAGCATAGTGAGTTTCAACAGTCATTCCCCGCACAGGAAGTCACAGGTACTAGAATTGGTACATTCTGACGTTTGTGGTCCTTTGAAATCTAAGACCTTTAGCGGTGGTCTTTATTTTGTGACATTTATGGATGACTACTCAACAAAGTTCTGGGTTTATGTTTTGAATGCCAAAAGTCAGATGCTCGGTGTTTTTAAGCAATTTCATGTTTCTGCTGAGAGGGAATCATGCAAGAAATTAAAATGTATTTGCACTGACAATGGGAGAGAGTATTGTGGTCTGTTTGATCAGTATTGCAGGCAAGAAGGTATTCGGCAACAGAAGATGTCGCCCAAGACACCTCAGCTAAATGGTGTAGTTGAGCGAATGAACAGGGCTTTGTTGGAAAGAGTTCGTTGTTTGCTTTCACAAGCAAAGTTGTCTGTACATTTTTGGGGTGAGGCTTTACTTGCTACTGCTTATATTATCAATTTATCATATGTGGTTGCTTTGCATACAGACACTCCCGACAAGTTTTGGTGTGGCAAAGAGACCAGGTACGATCACTTGTGTGTTTTTGGTTGCAAGACTTTTGTTCATGTGCCTAGAGATGAGAGATCCAAGGTGGATGGTAAGACATGCCAGTGTATTTTTATTGGTTATGGACACGATAAGTTTGGGTATAGGTTCTATGATCCTGCTTTGAAGAAACTTATCAGAAGCCGTGATGCAGTGTTTGAGGAGGATCAGACTATTGCAGACATTAAGGGAGAAAATTATGATTCACCAACTTCTGGTGGTTTTGTCAGTCTTGAGCCAGGTTCTGATTCACATTTACCTCATATTGTTCATTCTGATGATCATGTTGATGTACAAAATGATGCTCAAGGTGAACAGGTGGGAGTAGATGTTTTCGAGGCACATTTTGTTTCTGATGATCCGGTTCCAAGAGTTATTAATGAACCCGCAGTTCCACTACAGAGGTCATCTCGACATCGCACCGTTTCTACTCGGTATTCACCGGATGAGCATATTGCTCTTGTATTGAATCATTGTATAAAGAATGGTTTGTATGTAGAGGTGGGTGGGGCACACTACAGCCCCTCGATGCATCAGTAGGTCTCAATGCTCAGTAAGGGTTACAAATAGCGGAAGCATGAGTACAATAATAAGTGAATCACAAATAATCTAACATAATCAATATGGCATAGTGAATAAATGAATAACCAATGTCATTAATAAACTGAAAATGAAACTGCATCCATAGATTTTGTCATAGTGAAAATCTCATGGATAATAATAATAACTAATAATGAATAAAGAGAATGCTTATTAATTGGACGTAATGTATCTGACACATGAAACCATAATACCGTAAAAACGGTTTACTGCTGTGGGTAGAAACCCGTCTGATTTTTGAAAACAAACTCGAAAGATTTGTCGCCAAACTGTTTTGTCTCATGATACCTATCGATGCATCGAGGGGCTGTAGTGGGACCCACCCACCTCTTCATCCAAAGCATTCTTTATACAATGATTCAATACAACAGCAATATGCCTTTTCAATATCCGTATAGAGTATAGAATACAGATTCATCAATAGCATCCCAAATATACACCGTATGTGAAATGGTATACGGTTTAGACAATAAACATATCCATGACATGACATTATAGATATTTAATAGAAATATAATTTCAAATGGAAAGTGATCTCAAATGGGCAGTAGGTACACCACATAAGGATCATTAGGTGCACAATACAAAGTTAGTCACAACAAAGGGGATATTCTTGAACAAAAGTGAGAGAGAGGATCATTTACCACAATGTAATCCGTCGAATCATATGACCAACACTTAATGAACATCAAATGAAACATTTAATAACATGAATATAAAGAGAATCAAGTTATTATATATCAAAGTGCAGTACACATACACCACATACAAGGAATAAGTGGCGAACAATGAAAATCTCACAGAAATGAAAGTGAGATGAGAAACTCCTTACAAAGATTGTGTCATTAGAGTGACGATAAATCAATGAAGTACTTATGTGTGACAAATAAAAATCCACAAAATGTAAGTGGATATACAGTATAAAACATGCATAGGTCATTCACACATATTCTTTGAACAATGTAACCAATGAAATAGATGTTTAACTCAAAGAATGAAAATTGAGTTAAGCAATCTCTTACCTTATGTTTGAAGGTGTTCTTGTCTTGTTTTTAAAGACCTAAATAAACAAATTAGGATTATTAATTCATAAGTTCAGAACCTCTTATATTTAATTGATATGGTATAACCTTATTTAGTTCATTAATGGCCTTTTTGATGGATTTAAGAGATTCAATTTTATTATTTTGGAAACATTTTCTTACTTGGTTTCACGCTTCGTTTACTTGTATTCATGAATGGGAGTTGGTTTGAAATATGGTTAAACATCCAGAATTGTTAATATACATTATTAGTGAAATTAAAGACATAAAAGATCTTATAATGATTCTGGTTATATACTATGATGATGACTCATTCGATGAGTTTAAAAATAAACGCTTGAATTTGGCATGCCAGTTTTTGTGCTAAATAAAATTGTTTTGTATTTTTATTCCATATTAGGAATGTGTAAAGATTCCAGAACATTATTCAAGATAAAACACATTTATTCGACGTGTAGAATTCAAAAGTGAAATCCATTTTTCAAAAATAATTTTCTAAATATTATTAATTTAATTTTTAAATAAGCTCATAGTTAATTCGAAAAATAACAATTTTGAAGTGCAATTAGTTTTACGTGACATTAAAAAATTAGTTAAGATCCCATTATCATATTGCCTTAAGAAAATAAAATAATATTATTATTTACTATTCATAAGGGTCATAATACTATTCATATTACTATTCATAAGGGTATGTTACTATTCACCGAAAATTATGTTTTTCTTATCGGACTCCAAATAACTTACTGATCACAACCATGTATGTCAGATTTTTGAAATTCTCATCATTGAAGTTAATATGGTGTTGATAGAGACTTGGTGATTTATGCATTCTATAATAAATATATTTGTAAATTCTTAGGGTGTTACATTATTCCCTCCTTCGAATAATTGCGTCCTCGCAATTCCAAACGGCAAAAGAATGCTCTCAGACGTTCTTACCACGTCTCCCGTCGTAGAGGATCCTCAGGTGCGTTCAGCGGAAAACCCAAATTGTTGCTCAACTCCTCTAGTTCTCTGACCTAGACACACCTCAGACTGAAGGGGCTGAACTCTTGCATCAAACACTCGGGCTTCCAGAGGGAGGCTTGAACAGTGCAAAGTTTGGAAATGTCTGAATGGACCAACATACGAAGAACTCGTCGAACTATGTCTCGACTGAGGACATCTAAGTCATAGATATTGTTGTACAGGCTAAAACTAAGGAGTTGGTGCATGTAAGTTGCACAAATGTTTCCCTCCAAAGTAGCCTCTTGAAAACATAACCTGGCCGTGTAGTTCCGGCCTAGGGTGAAACATAGAAAAAGCCCTTCGTGGTATTTTTCTATTCGTCTGTACTCAGCCAATTGTGACATGGATAAGCGGTAGTAAATGGAAGCATTCCCTTGACAGGTGCGGAGAATGTACGGACTGTTTGTCACTTCATATAGTTGTTTACACGTTTTTTGCAAGTTTGCAAAAGGTAGGTACTCTTCTTCACAGGTTTTGATCGCAATGCTCTTCAGGATCTCCATAGGAAGAGATAACATATGGGTTTGTCCTTCCATCTGAAAATTTATTATAAAATTTCACTTAGTGATACTCATTCAAAAAGATAGTCGATTAAAGGATAACAAAAAGAAGAGACAACATGTTATATTCTTATATCACCACTGGTTCAAAAAATTAAAACTAGGCTAATTGTTTCCTGAGTCCCCCAATACACGAATCCCCAAACTAGTTCAAAGATTTCAATCTCACAACACTAGACACACGTTACTCCCGAAGTCCCTTTACCGGGAACACCACTGATGCTAGGGTGCTGACGACCTCAGGTGAATTCCTAATGTAGTATTCAGCTGCTCGATTTCCTTAGCCCAAACGCACTGCAGACAACTAGGGTCGAATCTGTGCTTAAAGCACTCAGGCTTCCATAAAGAGGCACGAGAAGTGTGGAGGTTAGAAATTTCAGCGTGGACTAAATCCCTATAATTCCCGCGCACCACGTCATTCTTGAAGATATTGATGTCATAAAGTTCTTCGTACATACTAAAACTCAGGATCAGAAATAGGTAGGTCGCTCGATGGTCACCATCCAAAGCAGCTTCCAAAAATTTACCCACAGCTCGGTAGTTATCAGCGAGAGTGAAACATAGAAAAAGAGCTTCATGATACTTCCCTCTTTTCCTATATGCAACAAATTGTTCATATACAATCCGGTAATAGACCAGATTGCTTTCTTGGTAAAGATGGAGAATGTTTGGATGATTCGATACTCGATGGAGTAGTTTACAAGTCAGACGTAAATTGGCATAGGGTTGGTCCTCTTCGGAGCATGTCTTAACAATTAGTCTCTAACAACTCGGTAGGTAGTGATAAAATATTAATTGGTGCACTCATATCCTCTATCTGAAAAGTTTTAGTAAATCAACATTCAGTATGGCAAATCCATTTTAAACCACTTATTGTTTTATATAAAAACATATCAAAACTGAGAATACAGCATCATTCATTTAGACATGATTTATAAAACTCAAGAAATTACACAATCTCTAGCTCTCTTTCACAAAACATTAGTATGGACTTCCTGACGTCCTTGGTGATGTCCCTCTACCTCCACCGCCTAAGGAGGATGGTACTATTCAACTCTACTCCCAGGGCAGAACAAAGCCCGCGGGTCTCATCTTCCCAAATACACTCTCGACAATTTGGATCGTGGTTAAACCCAAGCTCTCGTTTGATACAGGTGGTTTGCCAGAGATAAGCACGAGTAACGTCAAGTTTCGCGACATCCGCTTGGATTTGGTTCCTAAAGATCTTTCAAACCACGTCATATTTGAAGGATTCGATTAAAGATTCAAAATCACAGAGGTCCCCAAGCATGCTGAAACACAGGATTTAGTACATAAAGACTGCGCGAAAGTCCAGCTCCTTTGCGGCTTCTCCGAAAGCCATGAATCCGTATTCTATACTCTATACGGGTATTAAAAAGGCATATTACTCTTGTATTGAATCATTGTATAAAGAATGTTTTGGATGTAGAGGTGGGTGGGACCCACTACAGCCTCTCGATGCATCGGTAGGTCTCATGAGACAAAACAGTTTGGCAACAGACCCTTCGAGTTTGTTTCCAAAAATCAGACGGGTTTCTACCCACAGCAGTAAACCGTTTTTACAGTATTATGGATTCATGTGCCAGATACATGACGTCCAATTAATAAGCATTCTCTTTATTCATTATCAGTTATTATTATTATCCATGAGGTTTTCACTGTGACAAAATCTATGGATGTAGTTTCATTCTCAGTTTATTAATGGAATTAATTGTTCATTTATTCACTATGTCATTTTGATTATGTCAAATTGACTATGACTCACTTATTATATTCATGCTTCCGCTATTTGTAACCCTTAATGAGCATTTGAGCTCACCCCATTCATTGTCTACCTTCGACAGGTGATGAAGAGAATGCCTTTGATTGAGTTCCTGTGGACGCAGATTTTAGTTTTTGTTTTGTATTGTATTTTGTAACTTTTCCCAATGTAATTAGAGTTACATCTATGTATCTAGTTTCTTCAAGACTACTAAACTGATCGTTCCTTCGGGATTTTCATTCCTTCTAACCATGCCAATATCATAAGTAATGCATCGACTCCAGCCTAGAGGGGTCGGGGTGTTAGAGTTGGTATCAGAAGAAGTTTAGTAAAATACTTGAAAACTAGACTAGGAACTTTATAGTAGGGAACAAAGCCCTAAGGTAGTATTTGAGGATAAACTTACAAGAACGTCCTGGTATTTTGGTAAGGAATAGATTATGTGGATCTTTCAAGCAATACATCTTTGTCTAGATACGAGCAGGTAGAGGCGGCTCTGGCACAGATGTATCTAGGGGTAAAACCTGAAAACACCGCTTTGAGCTAGACTCGAACAGGAACCGGTACACGACAACGGGTATTGCTGCACTCTTGGTTACGACACTCCCGGGGGATATGCTTAGGATAATTTTTTTTTACAAGCCATTATAAGGGAGTTAATGTAAATTTTCCTCATAAGATTTGGTTTGAATAAACCCTAAAAACCAGAGTAGAACAATGAAAAATTTTCTTAAACAATACTAAGAGCAATGTTTTCTTAATTTTCAGATGGAAAAGGAAGGTACAAGACTTTTGTCCCTTCCCACGAAAATCCTCGAGACTATAATCGTGAAGTCATGTATGAAAGACTATGAACCCTTTGGAAACCTCTGACTATCCTGCAAGCTTCTTTACAAAGTGTCGAACCACTCAAATGTCCTTCGAATTTTTCGGGAATCGGAAGTTGTGTATAACCAAATGACCAATGCACTGTTCGAGAATTATAAAAAGAAAGGGAAGTACTACGAGGGACTCTTCCTGTGTTTCACCCTGAATAAGAAATGGTAGGCATTCACGGCTTTCGGAGAAGCTGCAAAGGAGCTAGACTTTCGCGCAGTCTATATATACCAAATCATGTGTTTCAGCATGCTTGGGGACCTCTGCGATTTTGAATCTTTCATTGAATCCTTCAAATATGACGTGGTTCGAAAGATCTTTAGGAACCAAATCCAAACGAATGTCGCGGAACTTTATGTTACTCGTGCCTATCTCTGGCAAACCACCTGTATCAAACGAGAGCTTGGGTTTAACCACGATCCAAATTGTCGAGAGTGTATTTGGGAAGATGAGACCCCTGAGCTTTGTTCTGCCCTGGGAGTAGAGTTGAATAGTACCATCCTCCTTAGGCGGTGGAGCTAGAGGGACATCACCAAGGACGTCAGGAAGTCCATACTAATGTTTTGTGAAAAGGAGCAAGAGATTATGTAATTTTTCTTGAGTTTTATAAATCATGTCTAAATGAATGATGTTGTATTCTCAGTTTTGATATGTTTTTATATAAAACAATAAGTGGTTTAAAATGGATTTGTCATATTGAATGTTGATTTACTAAAACTTTTCAGATAGAAGATATGAGTCCAACAACCAATATTTTATCACGACCTACCGAATTGTTAGAGACTATAATTGTCAAGACATGCTCTGAAGAGAACCATCCATATGCCAATTTACGTCTGACTTGTAAACTACTTCATCGAGTATCGAATCATCCAAACATTCTCTATCTTTACCAAGAAAGCAATCTGGTCTATTACCGCATTGCATATGCACAATTTGCTACATATAGGAAAAGAGGGAAGTATCATGAAGCTCTATTTCTATGTTTCACTCTCACTGATAACTCCCGAGTTGTGGGTAAATTTCTGGAAGCTGCTTTGGATGGTGACCATCGAGCGACCTACCTATTTCTGATCCTGAGTTTTAGTATGTACGGAGAACTTTATGACATCAATATCTTCAAGAATGACGTGGTGCGTGGGAATTATAGGGATTTAGTCCACACTGAAATTTCTGACATCCACATTTCTCGTGCCTCTCTATGGAAGCCTAAGTGCTTTAGGCACAAAATTCAACCCTAGCTATCTGCAGTGCGAATGGCTAAGGAAATCGAGCAGCTGAATACTACCTTAGGAATTCACCTGAGGTCGTCAGCACCCTAGCATCGATGGTGTTCCCGATAAAAGGACTTCAGGAGTAACGTGTGTCTAGTGTTGCGAGATTGAAATCTTTGAACTAGTATGGGGATTCATGTATTGGGGGACTTGGAAAACAATTAGCCTAGTTTTGCTTTTTTGAACCAATGGTCATATAAGAATATAACATGTTGTCTCTTCTTTTTGTTATCCTTTCATCGGCTGTACTTTTGAATGAGTATCACTAAGTGAACTTTTATAAAAAAAATCAGATGGAAGGACAAACTCATATGTTATCTCTTCCTGTGGAGATCCTGGAGAGCATTGTGATCAAAACCTGTGAAGAAAAGTACCTACCTCTCGCAAACTTGCGAAAAACGTGCAAACAACTATATGAAGTGACAAACAGTCCGGACATTCTCCGCATATGTCAAGGGAATGCTTCCATTTACTACCGCTTATCCATGGCACAATTGGCTGAGTACAGGCGAAGAGGAAAATACCACGAATGGCTTTTCCTATGTTTCACCCTAGGTCGGAACTACACGGTCAGGTTATGTTTTCAAGAGTCTACTTTGGAGGGAAACCTTTGTGCAGCTTACATTTACCAACTCCTTAGTTTTAGCATGTACAACAATATCTATGACTTAGATGTCCTCAGTCGAGACATAGTTCGGCGAGTTCTTCGTATGTTGGTCTATTCAGACATTTCCAAACTTTGTACTGTTCGAGCCTCCCTCTGAAAGCTCGAGTGTTCGATGCAAGAGTTCAACCCCTTCTGTCTGAGGTGTGTCTCAGTCAGAGAAATAGAGGAGTTGAGCAACAATTTGGGTTTTCCGCTGAACGCACCTGAGGATTCTCTACGACGGGAGATGTGGTAAGAACGTCTGAGAGCATTCTTTTGCGGTTATGAATTGCAAGGACGCAATTCTTCAAATGAGGGAATAATGTAACACCCCAAGAATTTACAAATATATTTATTATAGAATGCATAAATCACTAAGTCTCTATCAACACCACATTGTTACAATCTACCCATGTAAACATAATTTTTTAACTTCAATGATGAGAATTTCAAAAATCTGACATACACGGTTGTGATCAGTAAGTTATTTGAAGTCTGATAAGAAAAACATAATTTTCAGTGAATAGTAACATACCCTTATGAATAGTAATATGACCCATATTAATAATAAATAATATTATTATTTTATTTTCTTAAGGCAATATGATAATGGGATCTTAACTAATTTTTCAATGTCACATAAAACTAACTGCGCTTCAAAATTGTTATTTTTCAAATTAACTATGAGCTTATTTTAAAATTAAATTAATAATATTTAGAAAATTATTTTTGAAAAATGGATTTCACTTTTGAATTCTACACGTCGAAAATTGGTAGGGGTGAATTTTTGAAAATTTTCTGAAATTCAAAAATTTTCGGTGAATAGTGAAATATGATAAAATACCGTATAATCAAATTATCAGTAAAATTCACTATTTATGATATCATAAGTGATGCAAGGCCACTTGGTTCAAATTCACATGATATTATTACTATTTAGGGTCAATTGCATTGAGATTATTCATAGTCTTGATAAAAATATTATAATAATGATTAAAATAATCTAAAATAGCTCTCCTCCTCCACTATAAATACCACTCTCACTCCCCTCTTCCTCCCACACCTCTCAAGCCTTGAGCATTGTCTCAATTCTGCCAAATTCTCTCCTCAATCTTCTTCCCCATATCCCAGAGCTGTTAGTCTCAACAAAAGACCAAAACCAAAGCCTTTAAGAAGGATCTCAGAGAGAAGATATCAAGAGGTAAACAACCTCTTTTATTTTCATTCTTTTCTTTCATTCTATGTTATTCTCAAGGACACTTGGTTGGAACTCACAACCGCGAGGTCGCGGAGCGGCTCGGCCGGGGGTCAACGCGAGAGTACGAGGTTGCGGGTGGCTCGACCGGGGCGCGGAGCCGGGGCGCGTGGCCGGTTCGACCGAGAGGGCGGATCGCCGCGGGGGCGGCGCAGGTCGCGGAGGCCGCGGGTGGCAACGCTTTTGCCTTCTTCGCATTTGTCGCCTTCGTCCATTTTGAAGAGCACACCAAAGAAGAACGGCAGAGGGGTCGGGCCATGTTTATTTGGCTCGCACCCTCCGCGTTTAGTGAGATAGCAAGTGGTTCACAAGAACGAAACATGAACGTGTATGGAAGATATTTTAAAACATCAATTCCCACAACCCTCGTCAATCTCTATTCCCAATCCCGCGAAAGAATTAGAAGGGAGAACATGGGAAGCGATAATCAAATAGGAATAAACCCATACCTCAAGTTGTTCGTTGACGTGAGAAGGAAGTACGGACGTCGATTCGTTGTAGATGAAGACGTCCCACGTCAGTTGCCTCTGCAAGGTGCTTCCGAGGAAGAAGTCGAAGACGTTCCTCACCGGCGTTCTTTGTTTGGACGAGCGCTCTTCGTCGGAGAGCGTTCTCCCTAACCTCTCATGGGAGGTTTAGGTCTGGTGGTCCGCACGAAAAATATCCACATGGAATACCAAAATAAAATAATAAGAAGTTTATTTTATTTTATTATTTCCACGAAAAACCCAAAAATTAACTTTCACCCTCGACCAACTGCCTTTGAGGTGAAAGTCTCCTTAAGCGAATATTGGCGTTGCGAGTTCAACGGTGCCCTTAGATTTCAATTACGGGCATTGGTTCAAAAGTTAGAAAAATCCGCTCAGACGTTTACTGAATGTACCCAAAAAAAGTTCATAAATTGATTTCCAGACACACCGGGTATCGGAATCACGTGCTGTCAATTTTCGCAGACTCGTAAAATTCCCATATATTTAAAAAAAATACATGAAAATTTCCGGTCTTTACATTCTCCCCACCTCAGGGCTCTACGTCCCCATAAGCCACAACTCAAACTAGGTAAACAAGTGGGGGTATTGAGCACGCATCTGAGCCTCCTACTCCCATGTGCTCTCCTGGAGATTCTTGTGCAGTCAGCGAACACGCACCAGAGGTATCGACCTTCCACGAAGGACCCGCTCCTGTCGATCCTCAATCTCTACTGGAACCTCTATAAAAGTCACCCCATCGTCGACATCTAGCTCACCATGGTCGATGATGTTAGAAGGGTCGTGCACGTATCTCCTCAACTGGGATACGTGGAAGACGTCATGCACCCAGTGCAACTGAGGTGGAAGAGCCAAGCGGTAAGTCACCTCGCCCACTCTACTAAGGACCTGGAAGGGTCCGATGAATCTGGGAGATAACTTGCCGCTTCGGCCAAATCTCTGTAGACCGCGTCAGGGTGAGACCCGTAGAAAGACGTGGTCGCCATCCTCGAACTCCAGAGGTCTCCGTCTCCAGTCGCCATACGACTTCTACCTGCTTTGTGCAGTCTTCATCCGCTCCTGGATGATCTGCACCTTCTCTGTGGTAGTCTGTACCATCTCTGATCCCACTAGTGCTGACTCCCCAGGGTCAGTCCAGCATAAGGGTGATCCGCAAGGTCGTCCGTACAACGCCTCAAAAGGTGTCATCTCAATGGTGGAGTGATAACTGTTGTTGTATGAAAACTCCACCAAAGGTAAGTGATCCTCCCGGCTGCGACCGAAGTCGAGGATGCAAGCACGCAGCATGTCCTCGAGAGTCTGTATGGTCCGCTCAGTATGACCATCCGTCTGAGGATGGAAGACAGTGCTCAAACGAAGTTGCCTCCCGAAAGCCTCATGCAACCACTTCCATAATCGGGATGTAAAACGTGCATCACGATCGGAGATAATCGTTGAAGGTACTTAATGTAGTCGCACAATCTCCTGCACATAGAGGCGTCTCAAGCTCTCTACTGAACTCTGCTCTCTGATCAGTAGGAAGTGGGCCAACTTGGTGAGTCAGTCGACGATCACCCAAATCGAGTCATTACCTCTGGATGTACGTGGAAGTCCTATCACGAAGTCCACGGATATCTAATCTCATTTCCACTCTGGGATCTCTAAGGGTTGAACCAAGTATGTCGGTACCTGATGCTCCGCCTTCACTTGTTGAAAAGTGAGGCACCAAGAAACAAACTCTGCTATTGCTCTCTTCATTCCCGACAACCAGTGCTGTCGTCAGAGATCCTGGTACATCTTCACCACTCCTGGATGTACCGCTGGAGAGGAAGTGTGGAACTCCATCAACACTTCCTCCTGAAGTGACACTGGTATCATGGTACGTCCTCTGAAGAGGATGACGTGCTCCCCACCTTCAAAAAATCCAACAGGTGCATGTCCTATGGATATCTGAGCACGTCGTGTCTCGCAGTCAGCGTCCCCACGTTGCGCCTCCCTGACTCACTGAAGAAGTGGGGGAGTGACTGTAAGAGACTGTAGAAAGGTTGCTCCGTCTCTACCACAAAGGATATCCATAAAGCGGTCAGCTGCTCTGTCGCTTCACCTAGCAGTTGTATACCATACCTCCTGGTGAGTGCATCGGCTACAACGTTCCCCTTCCCAGGAGTATAGACTATCTCGAAGTCATAGTCCTGGAGGAACTCAAGCCAACGTCGTTGTCTCAGGTTCAGATCCTTCTGAGAGAAGATATACCATAGACAATTGTGATCAGAGTACACGGTAAAACGTTCTCTCATCAGATAGTGTCGTCACATCTTCAAGGCGAAAACCACTACTACTAACTCCAGGTCATGGGTAGCGTAGTTCTGCTTGTGTTGTCTCAGCTGTCGAGAGTCATATGACATCACTGCTCGCTCCTGCATCAGGACACATCTGAGTCCGGTCTCTGATGTGTCGCAGTAGACTACGTACCCTACGCCCTCCTCTGGAATCCTCAAGATGGGGGGGGCACTAGTCAACCTCTGCCTCAGCTCCTAAAAGCTCTGCTGGCATCACTCCGACCATACAAAGGGTTGCCCCTTCTTCGTCAAGGCTAATAGTGGTGCTGCAACTCTGGAGAATTCTGGCACAAATCTCTAATAGTATCCATCCAAACCCAAGAAACTTTGTACCTCCGTCACACTCCTGGGTGGCTCCTAAGAAAGTACCGCCTCAATCTTCGCTGGATCTACTGCAACTCCAGCCTCCGATATGACATGTCCCAAAAAGTGAAGCTCTCAGATCCAGAACTGGCACTTCAAGAGCTTACCATAGAGCTGGTGCTCTCAAAGTGTGTCCAGTACTACCCGCAAGTGATAGGCATGCTCCTCAGTAGTTGAGTAGATCAGAATGTCGTCGATGAAGACCACTACAAAGCGATCAAGGTATGGCTGAAAGATCCTGTTCATGAGTCTCATGAACACTGTTGGAGCATTGGTTACGCCGAATGGCATAACCAAGAACTCTTAATGGTCGTACCGACACCTGAAAGCTGTCTTCTGCACATCCCTGTCTCATACTCTGAGCTGGTGATAGCCTGATATGAGGTCTATCTTCGAGAATCATCGTGCTCCTTTCAGCTGATCAAAGAGGTCACCAATCCTCGAGAATGGGTACTTGTTCTTCACAGCCACCTGTTTCAGGTGCTGATAGTCAACACAAAGCCTCAAGCTCTCATCCGCCTTCTTGGCGAACAGAATCGGGGCTGCCCAAACAGAAACACTGGGCCGAATGAATCTTTTCCCATGCAAGTCCTCTAGCTGTACTCACAGCTCACGAAACTCTGCATGAGCCATCCGATATAGTAGAGTAGATATCGGTGTTGTCCTGAGGTACAAGTCAATGTAAAAGTCCACCTCTCTGGGAGGAGGTAGACATGAAACATCATCAGAGAAGACATCCGTGTACTGGTCCACCACTACAGGATAGCTTAGACTCTCCAAACTAACCGCTCTGAGGGTAAGGTCAGCCAACTGATTAGTGATCGGCTGCACTCTCCTCCGGATAAGTCCATCATGTGCTGCAAATGCTCCCTTCTCGCCGGTGAAGGTAAACCTGGTCTCATCCATGTGTCCGCACTTTGCGCCTAATATAGTCAATCTGAGCATGGACTGTAGAAAACCAATCCATACCCAAGATGACTTTGTAAGGCATCAACGCCACTACTAGGAGATCCAGGCCAAAGCTCTCACCTCCTAGAGTAAGCTCACACTGTCGGCACCAATGTGTAATCGTCGAATCCGCTCCAGTAGGAGTCTCTAGCCGTAAAGATCGAGCCAACGACTCCGTGGAAATCTCGGAGCTCCGAACGAGGGCAGTGGCAATGAAAAAATGAATGGCACATGTGTCTATAAGTACTGCAGCTATGGTGGAGTAGACACAGATCGTACCTCGTATCATCTTCGGAGCGTCGTGATCGTAGGTCTCAGCTGCCTGGAGCTGAGCTCTCCCATGTCCACCTGCTCCCTGCGGTCGGAGTGGACCTCCTCGTGGTGGTGGCGGTAACATCTTGAATCGTCGCACACCGCTAACTGCACGACCAGCTCCTCTACCACGTCTGTCTGCTCCCTGCGGACCACCTCGATCGAACCTCTGTCTATGCCTGGGCGGTCCTTCGACCGTCTGTTGATCATCCGTACGACGGGTCGGACAGTCACGAGCCATGTGACACTGCCCGCCGCATGAGAAACACTGCTCACTCCTGGCATGTCTGTCTCCGCCTCGGGTGCCCCACACAACCGACTCTGAATCATGAGGTTGCCCACCTGTAGGTCTGGTCCTCTTGGACCTTTACGATGTATGTCTGATGCCAAGAAGACTCCGCTACGTGACGACTGGTGGTGGGTCTCGCTGATGGTGACTGCTCAGCAAAAAAACTCTCCAACAAGTGGGCTCTCCCTAACACCCTTGCCTCCGTCGGGATGCTGAGTGAGACCATCGAAGCTCTAATCTCCCGCATGAGTCCCTGCTCGAAGGTCCGGGCCCTGAAAAATGGGTCTCGCACCATATCAGTGGAGTAGCGTGAAAAGTCAATGAACCTCGATGAGTACTGAGCTACAGTCATGTTGCCCTGCTGCAGAAGAAGTAGCTCCTGAATGCGCACTGCGCGAAGAGTCGCTAGGACAAACTCTGCCCGAAACAGACTCTCGAAGTCTGCCCAGAGAAGCGTCACCTCGTCGTGAACCTGGAGCATCAAGTTCCACCATCTGCCTGCTGCTGCCTGTAGAAGGCTGGCGGCAAGGACCATCATGAGATCGGCTGGTGTCCCTAGCAAACAGAAAACTCTCACCACGGCCTCCAGCCAATCCTCGGCCGCCTGTGGGTCCGTCTCTTCCCTGAACCTGCGTGGTCTCTGGCGCTGGAACTCGCGCCCTGAACCTGCGTGGTCTCTGGCGCTGGAACTCGCGCAACGCGCTCAAGCGGCGTGCACTATCTGATGTTAGGGCTAGTGGCATCGGTGGCCCAACGGGTAATAGCACCGTTGGTGCCTCCGCTAGAAGAGGGTCTTGCACCAAGACCTCGTCGCTTGGTGGGCTATCAATGCGTACAACTCTCAGAACTCTAACTGACTGTCTGCGTGGAGGCATCCTGAAAAGAAACAGGTGCACTACAGGCAAAAGGTTATACCTTGTGAGCTGACTCAAAGAGTTCACAAAGAAGACTCTTGAAAACACACGTAATCAGTGTTTTCGTGCACTGAGTCAGATTTCAGAAGTCAAGGTCCTGCCCCGACGTATCCATACACCAGGACCCAGACTTCTGATTTCCGACTCGCTGCACGAAAACACTAATTGCATGTGTGTTTTCAAAAGTTTTATTTGTGATCTTTTGAGTCACCTCACTAGGTATAACTTTCAACTCACCAGGTATAACATTTTGACAGTGGAGGCATCAGCGGTACCACTCCCTGTTGGGCCACCGATGCCACCAGCCCCAGCAGCAGACGGTACCCACCGGTTGATCGCGTTGCATGAGTTCAAGCGCCAGAGGCCACCCAGGTTCCGGAGAGAGACGGACCGGACCCGCAGACGTCTGAGGATTGGTTGGAGGTTGTGGTGAGAGTCTTCCGACTCGTAGGGACACCAGTCGATCTCATGATGATATTTGCCGCCAGCCTTCTACAGGCAGCAGCAAGCAGATGGTGGAGCTTGATTCTCCAGGTTCACGACGAGGTGACGTTTCTCTGGGCAGACTTCGAGAGTCTGTTTTGGGCAGAGTTTATCTCAGCGACTCTTCACTCAGTGCACATAAATGAGCTACTTCATCTGCAGCAGGGCAGCATGACTGTGGCTCAGTACTCAGCGAGGTTCACTAACCTTTCACGTTACTCCACCGATATGGTGTGGGACCCTTTCTTCAGAGCCCAGACCTTTGAGCATGGGCTCAGGCGGGAGATCAGGGCTTCAGTGATCTCACTCAGCATCCCGACGTAGACGGGGGTGTTAGAGAGAGCCCTCTTGGTGGAGAGTTTCCTTGCTGAGCAGTCACCAGCGGCGAGACCCACTACCAGTTGTCACGTAGCAGAAACTTTTGTAGCTGGCAGCAGACAGACGTCATAGAGGTCCAAGAGAACCAGACCTACAGGTGGACGACTGCATGACTCGGGATCGGTTGTGTGGGGCACCCGAAGCAGAACCAGTTATGTCAAGAGCGGACATTGTTTCTCATGCGACGGGCAGGGTCACATGGCTCGTGACTGTCCGACCAGTCGTACGGATGATCAGCAGACGGTCGAGAGACTGCCCAGGCAGAGACAGAGGTTCGATCGAGGTGGTCCGCAGGGAACAGGCGCACGTGGCAGAGGAGCTGGTCGTGCAGCTGGTGGTGGGCGACGATTCGAGATGTTACCACCACCACCACCAGAAGGTCCACTCCGACCATAGGAAGCAGGTGGACAGAGGAGAGCTCAGCTCCAGGCAGCTGAAGCTTACGATCACGGCGCTCCGGAGATGATACGAGATACGATCTGTGTCGACTCCACCTTAGCTGCAGTACTTATAAACACAGGTGTCAGTCATTCTTTTGTTGTGACTACCCTCGTTCGGAGCTCGAAGATTCTAACGAAGCCATTGGCTCGATCCTTACGGCTAGAGACTCCTACTGGAGCGGATTCGACGATTACGCACCGGTGCCGGCAATGCGAGCTAACTCTAGGAGGCGAGAGCTTCGGCTGAGATCTCCTAGTAGCGACGTCGAGGCCTTACGACATCATCTTAGGTATGGACTGGTTATCTACAGTCCATGCTCAGATAGACTGTATTAGGCGCAAAGTGCGGTGTGTCCGCACAGATGAGACCAAGTTTACCTTCACCGACGAGAAGGGTGTCTTTACAGCACAGGATGGACTTACCTGTAGGAGAGTGCAACCGATCACTCATCAGTTGGCTAGGCTTACCCTCGGATCTGTTGATCTGGAGAGTCTGAGCTATCCTATAGTGGTGGGCCCGTAGGCGGATATCTTCCCTGATGAGGTTCTGGGTCTACCTCCTCGCAGAGATGTGGACTTTTACATTGACTTGTACCCCGAGACGGCACCGATATCTACACTAGCATATCGGATGGCTCCTGCGGAGCTTCGTGAGTTGCGGGTACAACTAGAGGACTTACAGGGGAAGGGATTCATTCGGCGCCTGAACCATGTGACCGTGAAAAATAAGTACCCACTCCTGAGGATTGACGACCTCTTTGATCAGCTGAAGGGAGCACGGTGGTTCTCGAAGATAGACCTCGGATCAGGCTATCACCAGCTCAGAGTACAAGACGAGGATTTGCAGAAGACAGTCTTCAGATATCGGTATGACCATTACGAGTTCTTGGTTATGTCATTCGGCATGACAAACACTCCAGTAGTGTTCATGGGACTCATTAATAGAATCTTTCAGTCATACCTTGATCGCTTTGTAGTAGTCTTCATTGACAACATACTAATCTACTCGACTACTGAGGAGGAGCATGTCTACCATTTGCAGGTAGTACTGAACACACTCCGAGAGCACCAGCTTTATGGTAAGCTCTCGAAGTGCCAGTTTTGAATTCAAGAGGTTCATTTTCTGGGACATGTCATACGAAGGCTGGAGTTGCATTGGATCCAACAAAAATTGAGGCGATACTTGCTTAGGAGCCACCCAGGAGTGTGACGGAGGTACGGAGTTTCCTGGGTTTGGCTGGATATTACCGGAGGTTTGTGCCAGACTTCTCCAGAGTTGCAGCACCACTATCTGCTTTGACGAAGAAGGGGCAACCCTTCCTGTGGTCGGAGAGATGTCAGCAGAGTTTTCAGGAGCTGAGGCAGAGGCTGACTAGTGCCCCCATCTTGAGGCTTCCAGAGGAGGTCATAGGGTACGTAGTCTACTGTGACGCATCAGGGACCGGACTCAGATGTGTCCTGATGCAGGAGCAAGCAATGATCGCATATGGTTCACAACAGCTGAGACAGGATGAGCAGAACTACGCTACCCATGACCTGGAGTTAGCAGCAGTGGTCTTCGCCTTGAAGATGTGACGACACTACCTGATGGGCGAACGTTTTACCGTGTACTCTGATCACTAGAGTCTCAGGCATATCTTCTCCCAGAAGGACCTGAACCTGAGACAGCGATGTTGGTTGGAGTTCCTCCAGGACTATGACTTCGAGATAGTCTATACTCCTGGGAAGAGGAATGTTGCAGCAGATGCACGCAGCAGAAGATCTGGTACACAGCTGCAAGGCGAGGCGACGGAGCAGCTGGCTGCTTTACAGATATCATTTGTGTATATAGATGGAGCAGTTTTTCTTCAGTCTCTTTCAGTCACTCCCCCACTTCTTCAGCGAGTCAGGGAGGCGCAGCGTGGGGACGCTGACTGCGAGACCCGACGTGCTCAGATATCCACAGGACAGGCACCTGATGGATTTTCTGAAGGTGGGGAGCATGTCATCCTCTTCAGAGGACGTACCATGGTACCAGTGTCACTTCAGGAGGAAGTGTTGAGGGAGTTCCACACATCTCCTCTAGCGGTACATCCAGGAGTGGCGAAGATATACCAGGATCTCTGACGACAGCACTGGTGGCCGGAAATAAAGAAAGCAGTACCAGAGTTTGTTTCTTGGTGCTTCACTTGTCAGCAAGTGAAGGCGGAGCATCAGGTTCCAGCTAGCTTGGTTCAGCCTTTAGAGGTCCCAGAGTGAAAGTGGGATGGGATATTCATCGACTTCATAACAAAACTTCCACGTACATCCAGGGGTCATGACTCGATTTGGGTGATCGTCGACCGACTCACCAAGTCGGCTAACTTCCTACTGATCAGAGAACAGGGTTCAGCAGAGAGCTTGGGACACCTCTATGTGCAGGAGATTGTGCGGCTACATGGAGTACCCTCGACGATTATCTTCAATCGTGATGCACATTTTACTTCCCGGCTATGGAAGGGGTTCCAGGAGGCTTTCGGGACGCATCTTCGTTTGAGCACCGCCTTCCATCCTCAGACGGATGGCCAGACTGAGCGGACTATACAGACCCTCGAGGACATGTTGCGTGCTTGTTTCCTCGACTTCGGTCGCAGCTGGGAGGATCACTTGTCTTTGGTGGAGTTTGCATACAACAACAGTTATCACTCCACCATTGGGATGGCACCTTTTGAGTCGTTATACAGGCGACCTTGCAGATCGCTCTTGTGTTGGACTGACCCAGGGGAGTCAGCACTTGTGGGACCAGAGATGGTACGAGCAACGAGAGAAAGGTGCAGATCATCCAGAAGCGGATGAAGACTGCACAAAGCAGGCAGAAGTCGTATGCCGACAGGAGACGGAGACCTCTGGAGTTCGTGGATGGCGACCACGTCTTTCTACGGGTCTCACCTCGACGAGATTTGCGGAAATTTGGCCGAGGCGGCAAGTTATCTCCGAGATTCATAGAACCCTTTCAGGTCCTCAGCAGAGTTGGCGAGATGGCTTACTGATTAGCTCTTCAACCTCAGTTACACCGGGTGCACGACGTCCTCCACGTATCTTAGCTGAGGAGATACGTGCATGACCCTCTCACACCATCGATCATGGCAAGTTGGACGTCGACGATGGGGCGACTTTTACGGAGGTTCCAGTAAAGATTGAGGATTGAGAGAAGCGGGTCCTTCGTGGATGGTCGATATCTCTGGTACGCGTTCGCTGGCAGCATGGGAACCTCCAGGAGAGCACATGGGAGCAGAAGGCTCAGATGCGTGCTCAGTACCCTCACTTGTTTACCTAGTTTGGGTTGCGGCTTACGGGGACGTAGAGCCCTGAGGTGGGGAGAATGTAAAGACCCGAAATTTTCATGTAATATTTTTTTAAATATATGAAAATTTTACGAGTCCGCGAAAATTAACGGCACGTGATTCCGAGGCCCGGTGTGCCCGGAATCAATTTCTGAACTTCTGTTTGGGTACATTCTTCAGGTGGGGACCACCCGAACTAAACCTCCCATGAGAGGTTATGGTGGTGGGGACCACCTCAACTAACCTCCCATGAGAGGAAGTGGTGGTGGGGACCACTCGAGGTTAAACCTCTTGAACTCCCTATTAAATGGGGAGAAACCTCTTGAGCTCCCCACTTAATGTCACCACCCCCTTTAATTAATTTTATGCCAACTCCTTCCATAATTTATTATGCCACCCACCTTAATTAATTAAGTTTTTTGAATTCTTGCCAACAAAATAATAGATGGCTTAATCTATTATTTTGGTGGAATTTGGGGAGAGAATGACTTGGGGAGAAAGCTATCCAACGAAGAACTTCCTCCACGAAGAACGCTCCTCCAAACGAAGAACACCGGCGAGGAACGTCTTCGACTTCTTCCTTGGAAGCACCTTGCGGAGGCAACCGACATGGGACGTCTTCGACGACCAACCTTCCCTCCTCATCGTCGACAAGGAACAATACGAGGTAGGGATGGTTATTAAATACGTGAATCTTCTCGATTAATATCCTCGTTCTTAATTCATGATTAAAGTTTAGCCACTTTCTACCGCCCTAATGCGGAGAGTGCGGGTCAAACTAACATGGCCTGACCTCTCCGAAATCCTTGTGTTGAATTGAGGTGTTCTTCAAAATAGAGGAAGGCAACGAAGGCAACGAAGGCGACGAAGGTGATGAAGGCAACGGTGCCGCCACCCACGGCATCCGCGACCTGCGCCGCCCTCGTGGCACTCCGCCCTCTAGTCAAACCGACCGCGTGCCCCGGCTCTGCGCCCCGGTCGCGAGCGACGGCTCCGCGCCCCGACCGCGTCGCCCAAGGGCGCTCCAGCCGCCCGGCCGAACCGGCCGCGCGCCCCGGCCAAGCCCCCCTCGCTCGCGACCCTCCGAGTCGCCCTGGAGCGCGCCGCCCGTCGGCACTCCGAGCTACCCTGGCTCGCGCCGCCCCGCAGTCTGGTGCCATCGTGGGAACCCCCAACCGAGCCGCTCCGCGACCTCGCGCCCTCGCGGTGGGTCAGGCCGGACCCCTCGGGCCAGACCGAACCCAACGGGTCGGACCGCACTGCAGGCCGAGCCAGACCCAGTGGGTCGGGCCAGGTCGGGTCGAACCGGGCCGACCCAGGCCGGGTCGGTCTGACCGGGTCGGACCGGACCATAGCCCACTACGACCCATTTACTACTTTTGGTCATAACTTTGGCACCGGACGTCCGTTTGACGAACCGTCAGCGGCGCTGGAAATCTTGGAGTGTGACTGTCCCTTTGAGCGATTCCCCACTGAGTTTGGGATTAAGATGGGAAACGGTCAGGTTGGATCGAGCACGAATCCAACCGGGACCTCGGGACTAAAAGGCTAATAAATCACATACCGGGCGTCCGATTGGCGCGCCGTCTGTTGCGTTGAGACCCCTATAATGTGGCAGACCTTTGAGATACTTATTCGTGGGACTTCGTGGCAGTTGGAGTATCGACCAGTAGCTCTTGGAGCGGATCCTCCTGGAGACAAGCGAGCATAGTGCGGGAACCCAGCGGCTGACTGAGACTTGACGACTGCTGACCGTTTTGACTCGGAGTGACTCGACTGGCCCAGTGGGGAGCGCCTTGGTGACGCGGCAGACCCACGGTGAGGAGCGCCTTGGTGACGCGGCAGACCCACGGTACTCGACATGAGTACCTCAGCAGTCCAAGGTTAGTGGGAAGTGACTATGTGTGACGCGACAGGCCCACTGTACTCGATAGAGGAGTTCTCTAGCAATCGAGGTGCTCAGAATGTTACTTGTTACTACCCCTAAAATAAATCATGGTTGAGCTAAGTCAGAACCTCTGTGTTTTCCTCATGATTGAGATGGATTACTTGATAACTTAGATATATGTATGGGCATATACCTAAGTAAGGTTATCAGTTGTTTTCATACCTTGTGTTTTATCCTTGTTAGATTTTGTGAGACCTAAAAGGTCTCAGAGTCCCTACTGAGTATCGTTATACTCACCCCTACACGGGTTATGCCCGCACCTTATTGTGTTGGATGCAGACGACGGACAACGATGATCGATGACGTGAGTACCAGGTCTGGACGGTGCCCGGAGGTGGACCATACGGCGTGTCGATACGCGGAGGAGACGGGCGGACGTGGAGTGCTGAGGAGGCGATCTGTACCTACCCTTTAGGTAAGAACCCGGAGGACGACCCAGTAGATGTCTTTCTCTTTCTTCAGTTGTATTGCATTTCAATTGTACTTGTAATTTCCAATTGAGCTTGTATTCTGACCCCCTTTTACGAATTGTACTCACTTGCTTACTATACAGTTGACTTGCGTTCATACCTTGATGTGTGTTTGGTTGCGTGTGTTTACATGTTATAAAGGCAATGTCTTCCCAGTTTTAGAGAATAGGCCTTCGGTGCTAGTCGTCAACCCCTAGCCTATGGAAGGCGGGCTCGAGGTAGTCACGGCACGGGCCCCGAGGGACGAGTCGTGACAACCAAAGTCCAATTTTCTACAGTGTTGCGACCACCAAAGTCAAACATCATCCAAAACGAATCGTGCTACACCAATCCAACAATCTCCCATTTGAAGCATGATCTGCTACGCTGACCTCCTTCGAGGTTGGGGACCACGTGTGCTTGAAGGTTTCCCCTCAACATGGGCAGCGCAGGTTTGGCATAGGAAATAAACTCTCCCCTAAGTTTGTTTGACCCTTTGAGGTGTTGGGGAGAGTTGGCAAGATGGCGTATCGGTTGGTGTTGCCACTGAGGTTGAAGAGGATCCACGACGTCTTTCACATCTTTAAGCTTATTCGGTATCTTGATGATAAATCTCATGTCATTGACTAGGGAGAGAGGCGATGCGTGGACAGACCATTTCTTTGGTTCGTGTATTGGGGAGGCATGGTGGTCTGGAGGAGAGTACTTGGAAGCGAGAGACACAGATATGTGCCCAGCACCCATAGTTGTTTTGAATTTTTGTTTACTTTGTTTTACTTTGTGATGCGGTGTTTAAACCTTGTTTTATGAGATGTGTTGTTTTCCTTGGTTTGTGATGTGTGTGGTGTGATGTGTGATAAAGTCCTAATGTATGAAAAGGGGAGAACCTAATTCCTAATCGAGATGCATTAACTATGATGCGAATAAACTCGTGTGGGTGAGTCTGTGTCACCCAGAGCGAATAGTATCTTGACATGGAAGATGAAATTCTCTGATTCATGTGTTTGGGATGGTGTGGTTCGCTGGTTGTAGCAGTTGTTGGTTTGGGTTGCGTGGAGGTTGAGATAGTTGTGCAGTGGTGATGTGGCAATCTGGTTGTGTGAAAGAAGGCGGCTTGTGGTTGTGCAGTGTGTTTTGTGGTCGTTTGGGTTGGCGTATTTAGTCGGTGGTAGCGGTTGAGGTATGACAAGATCCTTGAGAGGTATCTTGTGGGATGGTTGTTCAGACCCATTTCCTTATGGGCTTGGTTTTGGATTCTCGAGGGAAAGAATCATTAGACAGGTATCTAATGTAACGATTTGTGCCCTCTCGGTTCGTTACTTTGCCAATTTTGGTTGTTGGAGGTGTTCGGGGGAGGTTTCAGGAGTTTTGTGGGAGTTGGAGGTGCAACAGAGCTGCTGCAGGAAATACATGTCGTGTAAGTGTATTACACGACGTGAAAGTCGGTTTCATGGCTTGTCCAGGGCTCGTTCATGACGTGTAGATTTTTTCGGTTAAATAATAAAAAGGTGAAGCATTTTTCGACAAAACTGAACCCCGAAGATTACATAATGTGAAAGGGGATTACATGTCGTTTAAACCCCCGATCCAATGCAGTTTTAAAATTCTTTTCCAGTGGAATTTTCATTCATTCGGTTGGGGCTTCTTCCTCTCATTTTGGGCGAACCCCATGCGCCCCCATGGAGTTCTTCAAGCCCTTTTCCTCTCTCTTTAATCTGTTGGTCTTGATGGCTGTACGTTGGCAATTTGTGGTTGATATGTGGTAGGTTCTTCTCCCTTGGTGGTTTTTCTTCCATTCTTCTCTCAAGGATTCGTTGCGGCGATGCTGCTTTGGTTTGGGGTGGAAGTTGGGTTGTGTTTGATGGTCTTTGGTTGCAATGTAGGCTGATCTCTAGTTTCTCACGATGTGGTTGTGGTTTGCAGGCATTCTTCTTCGCCCTGCAATGTGCAGGGAGTCAATAAACTTCTTTGAGGTAGGGATTCTCTTGTTTCTCCTTATTGTGTATCATGCGGGAGGGGTTTACTTTTTTTGTCTATGGGTTATGGTTGTGTCGACTTAATCAAAGATAAATAATTGGTTAATTGAATTGAAATGGGTAAATGGGGTTTAATTCGCATGTTTTTACAGCTTTATTTGTTATTGTGATATTGTGGATTGTACGGGCTTAATGTCCCCCTGAAAATTATGGTCTTTGGGGGCTTTGCTTGCGTTGGATATATGTGTTGTGTTTGCTGCTTTAGTTGTGATTGTTGTGATTGTTGTGATGTCACCCTAAAATAGAAATTGGTTAATTACTTATATCTGGTTAATAAATTGTTGCCCCAAGATTATGGTTTGTGTGATAATGCCCCTAAAATAAAATGAAATGTGATAAAAGCTCCTTTATAAATCTGGAAATGGATTTTGATGTGTTGTGGTGTGTGGTCGTGCTTTTAGGACAGCAATGTGTGGTTGGGGAATGTGGGGTTGATAGTTTGTTTTGTCGTGCTTTTGAGGCGGTGAGAAGGTGGTTTGTTTAGTCGTGCTTTTGGGGCGGTGAGGAGGTGGTTTGTTGGCCATGCTTTTGGGGTGGCGAGGCAGTTTTTTGGTCGGGCTTTTAGGGCGGCGAGGTGATGGTACGATGGGGATGATGAGCTGCTTGTGGTGTGTGTGGTTGTTTTGTGCTAGATGGCCGAGTAGTGAGGGAACAAATTAATAATTGTTTAATAATGATTGAAATGACATGGTTCGGTTTGGTTAATGGGATGAAAATGGTTAATGGATAATTAAATGGTGGGTTGTGTGATTAAACGTGGTTAATGCTAAATAATGAAAAGAATGGGATGATTAAATAAAATTGGTTGGAAATGTGAAATGGGGTTTGTGGCTTGTTGTGAGATGTTATGCATTTAGAGGTGGCACAAAAAGTGACGGTGTTGTGAGTTGGTTCATTTGTTTGTGAACTCAGAGCATTATGTGTCGACACCCGCATAGTCACACGGGGTGTTTTCCCTGAGATCCAGTGAGGAGTACGAATGGTTGGGTACTCGCTCTTTCTCGCACTCTCTTCCAGGCGAGGTAGGTATTGCACAGGTTGTGATGGTTGGAGGTGTGTTAGTGCATTATATGATCGTTGTGATAGCTCAGGTGTTTGCGAACAAAGTGTGACAACCCAGGTATTTTCGCGCGACACGTGACCGTGCTTGTGGGGCTCAGGGCCTACTGGAGACGGGACTCGGGGGGTCATTATCTCTCTCTTCATTGTGGTATCTTTTGAGGGAGGGGGTCATGACAGGGGGTTTCTGTGAGATCAGGGCGGCTTATCCAGGAGTCTCGTAAGACCAGGCTACGGACTTCTTTAGCGCGTCGCAAGCGGTTTACGACCATGAGAGGCTTCCGCCTCCTCCCACTTTTATTCTCTTTATTTTATTATATAAAGGTTGGGGAGTCATGCGAGATTACATGAGTAATGTCGAAGACAATTACTCTATTTTTTGATGATGTGACGTGTGACCAGCAAAGGTCCTATAGGGATGTGCGGGCATTTTGTAGACAAATCCATCTATTTGTCCTTAAGGAGCCAAAAGGGGAGCGTGAGGCCGCCTGGACATACCCAAGGACTTTCACGCAATGAGACTGACAAGCCAAAGGGCTTTCGTGAGATGAGGCGGCTATGTCGCTAGGGACTCACAGTGTCTTGCAGACCGCTGGGGGCGTGTTGCGTGATATTTACGACGGCGAGTAACTTCCGCCTCCTCCCCTTTTATTTTCTTCATTTTATTTTACAAAGGTTCGAGGGTCATGTGAATTTGTTTGGATGCTGTAAAGGATAATTATCCTTCCCCTCGGTGATATGTCGCATGATCATTACAGCCGCTAGGGGTCTCCGGCTTTTGGACATCTTCCCTCCCATTTTCGAAGGATGTTTGATTGGATTGTCAGGTGCTTGTTGTTAACGAACTATGCGGCCTGGGAGAGCTTACCCAACTACCGTCGTGCAATCAACTATTGTCCGTAGAGCCTTCACAAGAGCAAGATGACTTGTTGAAAGGGGTTCCAGGGGGTCCCATGCAGGTTATATGCTATGTGTGGAGTCTTGATTGATCGGGTTTCCGCCTACCCGACTACGATGGTGATGTTCCTAAACAAATGGCATTGCCCCTGCGTGATCTGGATCGGGCTTTCCCCCGCTCTTCATCAAAGAAGCCAAATTTTCCTAACTTTCCACCACCTTCGTATTTGACTCACCGCTCTCAACGATTCTAGTAAGGAAAGGTGCGTTGTCACCAGCAATTGTTGCATATGTCGCTTCTTTTCTTAGCTTTCTGTGAGCGAATTTCGTGACTGATGGTAGATGAATCAAAAGAAGCAAATGGGGATAAGTACGAATATCGATTCATTTTCCATTTCCTTTTCATTTTCGAAGAATCTCTCGTTTGAGACCTTTCACAACATCCCCCCTTATAGGACAGGACGTCTCTCTCAACACGTAAAACGAGCATAGGAACAACAGAAACAACAGAAACAACGGACTAGTCACCATGCCAGCCCTTATTCCTTGCATCTACAGCATATCCTGCATATGAGACGGATTGCTCCTTTCTTCTAGCCTCACCTCCTCTATCACTTGTCGTTACCTACTACTGCTAATCGCAAGATAAAAGAGATATTGTTATTGATGAATAATATGTGTATTTGATCGGGTCGCTGAAGAGCGAGAGTTCAGAAGTGCGACAAAAAGAAATTTTAGGAGACCTGAGGAACGAAGTGAACTATAGATTGACCATTGCCCCTTGTTATGATAATGAATCGTTCCCCATGGACAAGATTTCACTCCAAATAGATGGGGGCATACTTGCTTTATAACCATAGAAATGAAACAAACCTGACACGTCACAAGTCATCTAACTTAAAATAGAGAGTATGCCATCTCATGCTTGCTTGCTTCAAATCTTGTGCTCTGAACTACACCCATCTTGTGATAAGGGTCAATGTGGAGAAGAGCATCAACTAAACTATCATTGCATGGATTGACAAGGAGTCATTGTTCAGACAAGAGTCAAAAAGTCAAAATGCCCAGAAATGGAAAAAATAAAGCCTTTAGCATGGCAAAACCCCTTTTAGCTATCTACCTACTCGGACTGATTGGATTAGGAAAGGAATTCTTATCAATGTCGTTGATCTCCCACTTGAAGTAAGGGACGAGCATACGACAATCCTTGCTGATAGCTAATGGTGAAATAAAGAGTTTTGAATGGAATTTCCATCATTAAGGAAGCAAACAAGCATCGATCTATTGTTTGAGCCCTTCCACCAAGCCTTGAGTGCTAGACGAGAGTACAACTAAGCCCACCTTAGGCAAGGTAATTCGTGCTTCTTCTCCTCGAAGTCTCAGTCAGCCCTTCCTATATCCTATAGTTACAATAGTTGGGGTCAAGTATTATTAGCTTAGGTGCGTAGAAAAGACTAACTTTTTGTCTCACCATTCTTGTTGTTCGCGAAAGAAAGAAAGTTATTGCTTTTGTCTTCTTCAATGAAATCTAGCCCAATATTCAGACTCAGGGTAATAAAGCTGGGAGTTCTAAAGGAAGATTGGGAGCAACCCACAGATTTGTCCAACAGTGTCCAACAGCCTAAGGAAGAAGTTTTTCATTTCCTTTTACACTATAGTGTGATGAATGTCCGAACGACTTATCTATTCTACCGTAGATTTAAGATTAAATCTCAATAAAAGCAAGTAGATCAAAAAGTATTTCTTTCCTTTTCGACATGGGAGTGAACTAATGGGATGCCTAACATGCTTGCCTTGTCTTCTTTGCTTGGGTTAATAGAATAGGAACTCACACAGCTTGATTACAATAAGGATCACTCCTAAATGAAACTTTTCTCTTATATACAAGACCACCAAATTCAATTTCCTTCGAAATGGAAACCCTCATCGAGTGGGCAAAAACAGTGGCATTCTGTTGCAGAGTTTGTCGGTGTGAAGAAAGACATTGAATCGAAAGCGGGCATGCTGCTCACTGGTTAGATGGGACTATCTCTACCTTTACTCCTGTAAGGAAGCTTGAAAGAGGTCTTGAATGAGTAAAAGAGAGTAGTCGTTGGTGTAACAGCTGTTGAATACGCAGTCTTAGCAATAGAAATTATTGTTGGAGTTGAAATAAAATTTCTTGGGTTCATAACCGGACATGTGGAACCTTTTATTTCAATAGATGGGGATCGAATCAGCTCTTAGGACAAAGATATAACTTGTGCACATCAATCGGACTCAGAATACACAGTGTGAAGGGCTAACCTTTGAAGGGAAACTAGTGAAGATGTCGATA
This sequence comes from Viscum album, assembly GCA_963277665.1. Lineage (NCBI taxonomy): Eukaryota > Viridiplantae > Streptophyta > Magnoliopsida > Santalales > Viscaceae > Viscum > Viscum album. The sequence goes on along the minus strand of OY728156.1, from coordinate 254,489,535 downwards.
ATCCTTTGTACTTAAGGTCTAGATAGATAGATGGCTTCCTATCTTCCTTCTTTATTGGACCAAGTTGATGCAGAAAAAGGATTGGCATCTCTATAATAGAAAAAACTCTCTTTAAAACTTGAAAGGAAAGCCTACTCTTAGATCGAAAAGAAGTGATTGTTTACAAGACAAAAAAGGGTTACCAGCTTATCATCACTTGCCCTAAGGCAGTTAAATAACTCCTAGCACAGGTTACTGATTCGACTACCCTCACTGGCTGGACTGTACGGCATACATGTGTCAGAAGAATGACTAGTTTAAACTTGTTAAACTACAAACTTTAAGTATGAGCAACAAAAAGCGAAGGGATAGGCTATAAAAGCAAAGGAGTTTAATTCTTTTCTTTATCACTATAAATGAAATGTAAATGAAATTCCTTCCACCTTACACAGACTTCAAAGATTACCTAAGGTGTATTGAATTCTTTTATATATATTATAACACTCAGAAGAAAGCCTTTATGTCCTAGTAGAACAAGCATGCGACCTAAAGACTAGTGGTAGACTTTACTATCAAGAAGTCTTAAGGTGACTTTCTTTTCTTTTATTTTATTCCTCGTTGGCCTGCAGCTGATTCAACAGCAGCTCTAATGTCAGAGCTTATAATTAAGCATCTTTACCTTACTAGACTAGCTTCTCATCCGTGAATGAAAAAGCAATCTCCAGAACAAACAGCTGGCATCAGTAAAGGGATTGACCCCCAAAAGCACTCATTATGCAAGCTGGGAGGGATTCCCCCGATTTCCTTAAGGCATGACATCGAACCTTGAATTAGTTGTTGGTCTGTCTGGTTTTTCTTCTCTGCTCACCATCATTAAACCTTTTGGAACTGTAAACGAAGAGTCGTTTAAAGACCCTTTCAAAGACCACTTTGTAAAGGGGACACTATGCCCTAACTCTAATGAACAAAGGCATAATAAATAAGGTGCAACCTCCCTAAACTAAAATATCTATAAGCTAGGAGGCGGACAAAGAGTCAGTTAGTCTGTTAGTCTATCTAGTAGGAAGTAACTTCTTAAGAAGGTTAATAACCAAATTAAAAGATAGGAAACAAAATGTCTAATGGTTGACTGTTTAGGATGCTTTAATTAAAAGGCTTCCAGCTATTCTTTAGTTTCCTCAGGTCTGTAAGAGTAGACGAAGTAGATTTTTCTTTTTCTGAACTATCCCAGTTCCTTTATAAGATTGCTACTAAATGCCCCCCCCCCAAAGCCCAGTCTTTAGAAGGAACAGATTTCTTAGTTCATGCAATGTCTCCCTAGGTGCAGACTTTTTAAGGTCTAATTTGTAAGGAACATTTTGGGTTGACCAAGTCCCATGTCGGAAGAAGGAAATCTACCCATTACTACTGGAGTGAAACCTTCAATATACAACATATGAGGTGACTGTGCCACAAGCATCAGCCAAGAAGAAGTTTCTTTTTGAGATCTATGTTTCTATCTCCTCCTATTTACTCCCTTTCTTGATATGTCGGCCCGGGTTTCCATGGGGAACTCTGGACCTACGCCTGATAGAAGATAAAGCAACTTGAGGTTTATACATAGCTCTTTCTTACCATAATTGATGTTTGAGGAAGCACTGAATATAAGGATAAATATGAGAGATGGCATAAAATAAGCAGTATCAGCTTTTACAGGTACTGTTGTGAGGGAGGAAAGATCAAATGTCGCGTAAAAAGTTGTAGATGGTCTCACTATTAGAAAAGTACGGGGCCACAGTCCCTTGTGAAAGAAGAACCTATGGAAGAAAGAGAAGGATTCGAGCAAGTTTCATTCTCATTCTCTGAGGGTTCATCCAGAAAGGTAGTTTTGGGAGTTCGGTTTTTCAGTTGGAATCGAAGGAGAAGAAGATATAAATGATTCAGACCCATCCATTGTAATACCCAACATAAGACCTCTTTTGGAAAGAACGACTGTATACTTTAGGATGCCCATAAACCTTAAGTGGCTACTTATGTCAGGTAGTCATACCATACCTTTTTATTTCTACCTTTCACAACAAATACTGCTGAATCAGATAGAGTTAGAGCAAGCGACAGATCAAAAGACCCTCATTTCTAATTGTTGGATTGGTGTTGCTCGATCTGATTGGGCCGAATGCTTGCGGACTTCAGAATCAACTTCACTATAGCACTTTTGACTTCCAGCCGGCAGTCACTATAGCGCTTTTGACAAAGTTGGTCATCGATCATTGTAGCAACGCGGACTTACTATTCGGAACAGTGGACCGTCTTCTTCATATGTAGCCCATTTCGGGCTAGGGTTTTACTACTGAAATCCTCTGTAATTTGTTGCTCCCGACATAGTGAATTCTGCCTCTCCCGTGGACGTAGGGATTTTTCCCGAACCACGTAAATCGTTGTGTCCGTATTTGCTTTCTTTCTTTCGTTTTCTCGATTTTGACGTTGTGTCTCCCGACGATTCCGCAACAACTGGTATCGAAGGGTAAGTTCGAAATTCTCCAATGATGGCTCTGGATGAAGGCAAAGTGAAGATCGGTCGCTTCAATGGAACTAATTTCAGTTTCTGGAGGATGCAGATCGAGGATTATCTTTATCAGAAAAAGATGCACTTGCCGCTTCTGGATGTGAAGCCAACGGACATGGAGAAGTCGGAGTGGGAGCTACTGGATCGATAGGTTCTGGGTGTTGTGCGCCTGACGTTGGCCAAAAACGTGGCGTTCAACATCAGAGAGGAGAAGACGATGGTGGACCTGATGAAAGCACTCACAAACATGTACGAGAAGCCTTCTGCGGCAAAAAGTGAATTTGATACGACGATTGTTCAACCTGAAAATGGTTGAAGGGAGACCTGTTGCAGATCATATCAACGAATTCAATACCATCATAAGTCAGTTGTCATCGATGGACATTGATCTTGGTGATGAGGTATGTGCTCTAGTTTTATTATCTTCGTTACCAAAGAGTTGGGAAGCAACTGTAACAGTTGTGAGCAGCACTTCAGGGAATACGAAGATGGCTCTGAAAGATATACAGGACCTAATCCTTAGTGAGGATGTTCGAAAAAGAGAATCACGCAGATTCTCTGGTTCTGCTTTGAACGTTGAAGGAAGAGGAAGGTACCCACAGCGGGACAATCGCAGAGGACGATCGAAGTCAAGAGGAAAGAGCAGAGACAAGGCAAAGGGGTCTGGTCCTACCTGCTAGACATGCGGGAAAAAAGGACATGTCAAGAATGAGTGCAGAGATAACCGAAAGGAACCTAAAACCAGTGGAGCAAACATTGCAGCTGAAGGAACTGATGATGTGCTGCTGCTGAGCGTGGACAGCCCGATGGAGTCTTGGATTTTAGACTCTGGGGCGTCTTTCCATTCTACATCGAAGAAGGGTTTCCTGAACAATTTTGTTTCTGGAAATTTTGGCAAGGTGCATCTTGCTGATGACGAGCCCTTGCAGATTGTGGGTAAAGGAGATGCACGGATCAAGACTAACAGTGGGAGCTTGCTAGTTCTGAAAAACGTGACGTACATCCCTGGGTTAAGAAGAAATCTCATCTATGTGGGACAGCTTGATGATGCAGGGTTGAGTACCACGTTCACTGGTGGTGCATGGAATATCACCAAAGGAGCTATGGTCATAGCTCGGGGAGCAAAGAATGGCACCCTGTACAACATGACAGAAACTTGCATGGACATGGTTGCATCACTGGAAGCTGTCGGAGGTTCTCAACTGTGGCACTACAGACTCGGTCACATGAGTGAAAAGGTGATGAAGGTGCTGGCAACAAAAGGGTTGCTACCAGAGCTGAAGTCGATGGAAGTAGGCTTATGTGAAGATTGCATCTTTGGAAAGCAGAAGGTGTCCTTTGCAAAAGGAGGCAAAACACCGAAGGCTGGAAAGCTGAACCTGGTGCATACAGATGTTTGGGGGCCTGCACCAATACCATCGCTTGGAGGGTCACAATATTATGTGATATTCATCGATGACTCCATAAGGAAGGTATGGGTTTACTTTCTGAAGAATAAATCTGTTGTGTTTAAGATGTTTCAAAAGTAGAAAGTCATGGTGGAGAATGAGTCAGGAGCAAAGCTGAAATGTTTCAGGTCTGACAATGGTGGAGAGTATGGCAATCAGGAGTTCAGGGAATTTTGTTCTGAAAATGAAATTCGGTGGGAGAAGACAATCCCAGGAACACCACAACAGAATGGTGTGGCAGAGAGGATGAATAGGACACTGAATGAACGTGTCAAGAGCATGAGGTTGCACTCAGGGTTGCCCAAAACCTTCTGGGCTGATGCAGTGAACATGGCAGCGTATCTGATCAATAGGAGTTCATCTGTGCCAATGGGAGAACGCCTACCCAAGGAGCTCTGGTCTGGTAAGGAGGTAAAACTCTCACATTTAAGAGTCTTTGGAAGTTTAGCTTATGTACACATTGATGCTAACTCAAGGGACAAGCTTGATGCTAAGTCCAAGCCATGTTTCTTTATTGGCTATGGTGCTGATGAGTTTGGTTACCGGTTTTGGGATGATCACAAGAAGATGGTCATCAGGAGCTAGAACGTGGTATTCAATGAAGGTGTCATGTACAAAGGTCGTCATGAAGCTGAAGATGAAAATGGGAACATTGAATCAGAGTGCAAAGAGCAAGTGGAGCTTGAAGGTGTGTCTGAGCTTGAGAGAACCAAACCGGTGGAACCTACTACTCCAGTGGAGCTGAGGAGATCATCAAGGGTGAGAAGGTCTGTGCAAAGGTATTCACCATCATTGCATTATCTATTATTGACTGACGGTAGAGAACCAGAATGCTTTGAAGAGGCAATGCAGCTGAAGGAGTCAGGCAAGTGGGAGCTGGTAATGGAGGAGGAGATTTCCTCATTGCATGACAAAAACACTTGGGAGTTGACATCTCTGCCAGCATGAAAGAAAGCATTGCAGAACAAGTGGGTCTACCGGGTAAAGGAAGAGCATGATGGCAAGATGAGGTTCAAGGCAAGGCTGGTGGTGAAAGGCTTCCAACAGAAGGAGGGAGTGGATTTCACGGAAATATTCTCACCAGTAGTGAAGTTTACCACTATCCGAGTGGTTCTCAGCATTGTGGCGTCAGAAGACTTGCATCTTGAGCAGCTTGATGTCAAGACTGCTTTCTTTCATGGAGATCTGGAGGAGGACATCTACATGCAGTAGCCAAAGGGATATGTAGTGTCTGGAAAGGAAGACCTGGTGTGCAAACTCCAGAAGGGCTTATATAGATTGAAGCAGGCACCCAGGCAGTGGAACAAGAAGTTTGATTCATTTATGTCTAAAAATGAATATAAACGATGTGGCATGGATCAGTGTTGTTACATCAAGTCCTTCGGTGATGAATACATTATATTGCTTTTGTATGTGGATGACATGCTCATTGCAGGATCATGTATGCAAAGGATTAATGAGCTAAAAGGGCGGTTGGCTGAAGAGTTTGAAATGAAGGATCTTGGAGAAGCTGGCAAGATTCTGGGAATGAAGATCAAGAGAGACCGCACAGCTGGAACATTAATGTTGTCACAGGCTGATTACATTGGGAAGGCTCTGAGAAGATTCAGCATGCTGGAAGTAAAGGCAGTCTTTATTCCCCTGGCGAGCCACTTCAAACTATCAAAGGAGCAATCACCGAAGACGGCAGAAGAGGTGGAGTACATGGCAAAAGTTTCATACGCATCAGCTGTTGGAAGCCTGATGTATGTCATGGTCTGTACTCGACCTGACATCGCTCATGCAATGGAAGCTGTGAAGTGGATACTGAGGTATTTGAAGGGCAGCAAGGAGGTATCTTTGTGCTTTGGGAAAGGAAATTCATTATAGGGGTATGTGGATGCTGACCTTGGAGGCGATGTCGACAGCAGCAGGAGTACCACGCGTTACGTCTTTACCTGTGGAGGAACTGCGGTAAGTTGGATATCACAATTGCAGAAGGTGGTGGCTTTATCCACCACAGAGGCAAAATACATTGTTGTAACAGAAGCTGAGAAAGAGATGGTTTGGCTAAAGAACTTTGGATGAATTGGGAAGAAATCGAGAGAAAAATGTATTGCACTGTGACAGCCAGAGTGTTATACATCTTGCTAAGAACCCAGTGTTTCATGCCCGGACGAAGCACATTCAGTTGAAGTACCATTTCATCAGAGGTTTGATACAGGATGGGTTGCTGACTTTGCAGAAGATCTGTGAAACCAACAATCCGGCAGACATGTTGACAAAGCCTATAGGATACAGAAGTTGAGGCACCGTTGTGCCTCTGTTGATCTCCATTGATGAACGGAGGATGAGAGGCAAAATGATGGAAGATCTGATGGGAGCACAAGAGGAAAACAGTTTGTATTTCATGAATCTGTGAATGGAAAGCACGCCACTGGTGAGTGAAGAAGAGGAAGGACTTAGATTAAGTTGTCGTCATCAGTTGCATCGAAGCATAGCAGTGCAACGGATCAGGCTACAAGTGGGAGATTGTTGGATTGGTGTTGCCCGATCTGGTTGGGCCGACAGGCACTGTAGCGGTGCGGACTTCGCAGTCAACTTCACTGTAGCACTTTTGACTTCCAGCTGGCAGTCACTGTAGAGCTTTTGACAAAGTTGGTCGCCGATCACTGTAGCAACGCGGACTTACTATTCAGAACAGTGGACCGTCTTCTTCATATGTAGCCCATTTCGGGCTAGGGTTTTACTACTGAAATCCTCTGTAATTTGTTGCTCCCGACATAGTAAATTCTACCTCTCCCGTGGACGTAGGGATTTTTCCTAAACCACGTAAATCGTTGTGTCCTTATTTGCTTTCTTTCTTTCGTTTTCTCGATTCTGTCGTTGTGTCTCCCGACGATTCCGCAACACTAGTCATAGCCCTAAAACACGTTGAAACGTTAATCCAATAGCACGACGAACAATTTAAGGATAAGGAGCAGCAGACGTTGAAGTAGCGTAGGTAGGAAAAAAAAGATGTCGCGGAATCAGTTGTTTGAGAAAAAGTTGTTTTTTGAACAAAAAGGTTATTTTGTGGAATTGAATCAGAATAAGTGAAAGAAGTAGCGTAAGGAAGATTACAAGTATGCTAAAAGGATATTTGAGTTCACAGGCGCAGTTGTGTATCCCCGTCTTCATTGAGATTTGATTTGTGTTTAGTCAGTCAGGAAAGCTACTCTACTTTTTCACCGAGTGTGGCAATCTGATCCCAATTGATTAATCTCGACTTTACCGGCTCATGAATGGCATTCGTCAGACTTGAGTAGTAGGTTTCAACTCGGTCAATTGTCTTGATCTGATCAATGAAAATCAATCTTGAAATTACATATATAAACGAGAATCCTCACAGTTGACATTTTCGATTGAGAAAGCGGCAGGCCCAAAGAGCTCTATAGTAGTGTCTTGTAAGGTTGTAGAGCCCACCTAAATATTGTGGAAACTTTGGGAGTTGCAACGACAAAATAAGTGTGCAGATGAAGAAAAGACAGAAGAAAGAATCACGCATGACACAAAGATTTGTGGTTCGGGAATAATCCATACGTTTACGGAGAGATAGAATCACTTCATTATGAAATCTGGGAGCACAAATTACAGAGTATCTCGAAGTTTCTAACACGAAGTCCGCATCACTACAATGTCGCGGCCCAACATCATCCAAAAGGTTCGGGCTACACCAATCCAACACTAAGATCGAAAAAAAGGTTTGTGGTTGAGAATAAGGAATGCTAGTTATATGCTTCACACATGCAAATTGAAGGTTGTGAGACCATACGAAAGTTCACTTTACGAAGTAGAGTTGTGTCACTCTAGACGGTTGAGTGCTAATGATGGCCATGAATCACGTGTATACAAAAACGAAAGGGCTAACTGACTAACCTTCCTTCGCAGACTAGGCTTCAAGGACTTCTTAAGGCATGGGAAGATAGGGAGACAGAGACAGCCCTACTTTCTTATTCCTTTTTATAGCCTTACTACGCGCAGGCTTTTAGGAATCCTTTCAAGCACACAGATGGAAACGTAGAAATTCTCAAGGACATCAATGCATGTCAAAAACGAAAGGGCTAACTGACTAACCTTCCTTAGCAAACTGGGCTCCCAAGGACTTCTTACAAGGAATGGGAAGATATGGAGACAGAGACAATCCTACTTTCTTATTCCTTTTTATGGCCTTACTACGCACAGGCTTTTATGAATCCTTTCAAGCACAGACGAAAAAGGAGAAATTCTTAAGGACATCAATGCATGTCACAAGCAGGATTCCAACCAGCACCTATGGGCAAAGTCCATAGAGACATATACCCAGCAAACTACCTTTTATTCGACTTGTGACTTTGGTGACCCAATTCGCTGAAAAGGCTACGTTCGGGTTAGAGAGGGGGTTCCTCTCCCTAGGTCCTTTGGTGCACTCATTCTGAATTTCTTTGTACATCTTTATCCCATGATTTTTGTTGGTCAACAACCAAAAGTAAACTCTAGTTTTTCACTAGCCCTAAGGACAAACTTTCTCTTCTTATGGCAAGTTCTTAAGTTTATCTTTGTTTTAATTTTTTCCGGTATGTCTCTCACCAAAGCAAGGAGCATTCAAAGCAAGTGGGTTGTGGTGATGTTGGATGCTTTTTTTATCAATATACGAGGAAGAGGAGTCCGCCAAAAACAAGGAAAGAAAATGCTTCTTCATTCAAATTTATTCTTTTCTTTTCTTTTCATTACTATCGCATTTCCACATGGTTTTTTTACGCTTCTCATTACTTTTTGTTTTGTACTATAGCTTGGAGTATCATTTTATGGACGAACTGTAACAGGTGGTGGCATAATTCTATCCTTCCACATTGGGAGGAATATATGGTTCCAATGTACCGTCAGGACTTTCGGGCGATTCTTTGTTAGTGTCGATTTGTGAACCAAATGCAAATGAAAACCAAGATCAGCCTTGTTCTTCAACTTCTCAAATAGAGAATCCCCGAGATTATACAAAGAAATTTAACAATATTGCAGAATTGTGAAAGGATCAATACCCTAATTTGAGTTATCGCAATGCCTTGATAAATCAAGAAAGCATTATTATAGAGATGAAAAAGTCTCTTTCGTCAAATATATCAGATAATGATATAAGAAGTGGAGTAGACATTTATTTAACCAACCTCATGGAACTCTCAAATCCCAAATATCGTAATATAAAACAATCTCTGATTCTATGAGATTTGACTGCCCATGGGTCGGCTAGTCCCTATTTTAATCCAATAGTAAAAAAGAAATAAAAGATTTGGGGGATTTTGCATTCATAGTTCAAATGTTTTCTAATGGGCTTTTTGTTCTATTGTTCTACTATGTGCATGGTCCACTAAAAAAGTTATTGCATTGTTTTCCCTAATGATGGCCTTACTGGTCTTATTTTCATTTCAATCGCGAGGTACTCCCCGAACATGCTCGTTCATTTGAAGTTGGGGCCAATAATCTTTCTATGAAAGAAATGAGGCGAAGAAAAGGATGAAACGAAACTAAAAGGGCGCAAACAGAATCAGTCACTAAGAAGACAGCAGGAAGTCGGATGTTGATATGCCGACATTTTCTACATACTTTAGTACTTCTTCCAGACTTCACTAAAGCTACCTTACTTCCGAGTCGCCCAACGGAAACTACAGTCCCACTAGCTTTAATTTGTTCTGCTGGAAAAATAATTATTGTTCCCAACTAAGCATAAATAAAGTTCAGAGTCGACAAAAGCCAGCGCAACAACTGATTCTTCCACTACTACTAGCGCTACTGATGCTCTGTCTACTTAGTCTCGCCTAGCCTAAAGGTTTATATCCAATTCCTATTGCCAAGGTCAAGGCTAAGTTCAGTCAAATTCTCACCATATCACCCCAGGGTTCCTTCAATATGGTTACCATGATGGGGATGGATGGGATATTCTCACAAGAGCAGAGGAAATGGTTCCTATTCACCGAAGCTAATTCCTTTCTTTATAAAACCGTGGCTAATGGCTCATTGAACTATCTTCCCTTTTTCCTTTTGTCTCTTGCTTACTTTAAGCTTGGTAGCCAATGTTCGAAGATCTATAGTTTTGATAGCAATTCCTCTTTGTTTGCATGCTACCCTCACCTCACTCTTAGCATTAGTACCAAAGACTGCTGAAAAGGGAATGAAAGAAGCAACAACTCGCTTATCTTTTACAAATACATCAGGTTTGGGGGATAAATCCATATACTGATGTTGGGTAATACACTTAGACTTATCATGGCTATCAACTATTGATCCAATGTTTTTAATGATACGGATGCTACCAAGTGAGCAATAACTTGGAGAAATATATGATATTAGGACAAATTTCAAGCTTGCCTCTTAGATTTCTTAATAAAGAAGTGCTGGAAATGGCTTTATCGAGACGATGCATTATATTTGGTGGTTTCTTTCTCTTAAGACCTCACCAGTTCTTTCCCCAACCTGGCCACCTCAATAGTGGGTTTTTCTCTCTTTTTTCTTTCCCTGATATCGAGAACTTTATAAGGGCAGAAAGTGGCATGATACGGAGCATGTTATTATGGTTTTAATTATTTAATGTCACTTTTGGGTAATTTAATTTTCAAGAGTTTTTGGGCTTTAGATTTTGATTTCGAAGGGGCTTTCTTCAGTTGCACCGTTTAGGATGCACGATTTAGACTAAACCATACAGAGAACCTTTTGCAGGGAGATTTCCAATTTATTTTATATGTGCATGGTTTAGTGTGCGCATGTAACACAATGGTAGCACGTGGTTTGTAACGAATCATAAGGGTCTAGGTGAAAACCATGCAGGGTCTTGTTTGTGAGATGTGGCACACCGCTTGCGCATGGTAAGAAGAAACCATACGACAAACATAAGGGTATTACAGATGATTGCAGAGCTATTTTGCACAATGGGCACACATTTAGTTAATTGTGTGACCAAACCGTGTGTGTAATGAGTCTTTAATGAAACCCACACATGTTATATCAAATTGTGTCGTCTAAACACGCGAAATCAAATTTTTATAAAACATGAAATTTCAAATGCCCTTAATGATTTTAAGGGGTTTTGAATCCCCTATCCTCTCAGAATCGTACAACCCACCAAGGGAGTTCTTCAAATTTTCAAACAAAAACCCCCAGAGCCCTCTTTTATCCTGATTACATTGTATTTATACTTTATAATTTATACGTTTTCAAAGTCACCTACATCAAATATAATAATGTTACAAATATGTGATTTTGAAAGTCCATATATTATAAAATATAAATACAAACTAAATGAAAATTATCATTACTAAACATATAAAAAATTATTAAAATAAAAAAGAATTTCACAAAAAAAATTAATAAAAAATAATAATGACACAAAATATCGTTATTTCAACAATGAAGGTATAGATCTCATTTTCAGTAATGAAGCAAATGTAGTACAAATGTTATGTTACGAATGTTATATAAGTGAAACTTAAAATTGTTGAGAGTTTATTGTTATTAACAGTTCATGTAAATTGGTTTTTGTTTACTGTATTTTTTGAATTTCTTTTCATTTTTCTAAAACATAGAGTTTCAAATATATACAATGCGGACGCATTCTTCATCAAGGAACGATCCAAAAACCAGATAGGGCTCATCAATTGATAATTTACACCCTTTAATATCAATCTATCACGGCCCGACCCGACCCAAACCGGAGCTCGAGTCACGACTACCTCAAGCTCGTCTCCAAAGGTTAGGGGCTAACGACCAATGTCGAAGGCATAACAAACATGGGGAGGCCTTTACCTAAGTACTTATACACACACACACAACCATCTCAATGCAGTAATGCAGAGGAAGTAAAAGTAAAAGTAAAAGCAAAAGCTAAGGGAACAATCATTCATGTAAAACCCCACACGTCCTCACACTCATGGAAAGAGAGTAATCAAATCCAAGGGAATGGATACCAAAGAAAATATAAATATGTTCAATCAAAGAAACTCAAATGAGATAGAGAATATCTCCATCTCACGGCTCAACCCAAGAATAAGAGTAGCCCACGGGTTCTAAAAGTCCATCAACGATACCCAGCATCTCACCTCGTCCAAGTCCAACTTCACCTCGTCACAGTATCACACAACCGAGGGGGCACAAACTCGAGGTAGGGAACTCATGCCCTGGTACAAGAGTAAGGTCTCACTCGAATAGTCGTCGAGGAACTTCATTGTCCATCCCTCCTGGAGGGAGCTTGATAGTCAAGGAAATACACTGCCCGACCCTGCTAGAGGGTAATGCTCGATAAGGTCGTCAAGGAACTCCACTGCCCAACAGATAGCAAAGGTCATGATGAATGGATACATCGACCGCCCGCACCATCACTGCATTCCCTAACCTGAGAGCCGCACTCAAGACACTTTAACATTGTTGCACTAATCCTAACTACATCCTTGTAAGGAGATTAGTCTGAACAACATCTCAAGGATCAAAGCACCTCTGATATCAGTTCTGAATCGCAACAAAAATTTGAGAAGCGACAAAGCATTAGTCCAGGGTTCATCCTGCAACCCCCTTCTTCCAAGTAGACATATAACAACACCTCCACATGCCGAGCAGCAAATAGTTCCTACAAAGCAGACTGAGGACGTGTGTAGGCTTAACGCACTTTGTGAGTTCCAGCACCAGAGACAACTGAGGTTCCTCGACGAGCCAGATCCTCAGGCAAAGGATTGGCTAGAGTCGGTGGTCCATATCTCAAGCTTATTCAAACCCTGACGAATCATGTGGTTGCACTGACAGATAGCCTCTTCCAAAGAGCCATTGAGCGTCGAGGGAGTCTCGTTACGTAGATGCATGATGAGTCGACACCCTTCTGGTTTTACTTCTAGCAGTTGTTCCATGAAGAGTACTACCCCTCCTACTTGCGCTCAATTCAAATCCAAGAGTTTCTGGAGCTGCATCGGAGAGAGATGACAGTGACTGAGTACGCAGCAAGATTCACAAACCTAACACGGTACTCCCTTGACATGATCTACGATGGCTATTTCCAAGCACGGAAGTTTGAGCAGGGACTCCACAGAGAGATTTGTGCTAACGTACTGCCCTTGTACATCCTCACTTATGTCGGGGTGCTGGAGCGGACACTGGTGACAAAGAACTTTCTGTCAAAGGGATGTCAGGTAGTTGGGGCTTACAATAGGTGGCACAGAGTTGAGTCGACTACGACAACTAGGAGGAGCAAGTCGGCGGGACCTCACCCCAGGAAACCCTTTCGCGAGCAGACTCATGCGATCGTACAGTACAAAGGCAAAACAGAGCACCAGGGCAGCTCGAAGAGTGGCGGTGCTTCACTTGGGACGGGCTAAGTAAAATAGTGCATGACGACTCGACCAAACGTGTCAAGGAGCGCAGGCATATAGCTGATGGACCATCACGGCAAAGGCAGAGCCGTGATAAGTGATCTCTCAGACGAAAACAGAGTGGTCCTCTGAGAGGCAAAGGCGGTAAAAAAGCAAGAGCAACAATTTGTGCTTATTCTACTCTTGCTTCAATATTAGTAAACACAAGTATTAGCCATTCTTCTCTCTACTTCTGACATGAGTCACTTGGTGGTGGTGGTGGTGGTGGTGGTGGTGGTGGTGGGGGGGGGGGGGAAGGATGTCGTAGCATCGTCCACCACACATAGCTCCTCCTGCTCATCTTCCAACTCTGCCTCGTAAAGAGACCACCTTGTCCTCACCTGGGAGATACATGATCACGATGTTGCCTCTGTCATAGTGATTCATTAGCTACCTGCCTGCACTTCTCAATACGTCTGGTTGGGCAGTCACGCATCATGTGACCTCATTCGTCACAAGCGAAACACCACCTCTTCAAGTAGCTCTGGTGCTCTACATTGCCTCTATACCGTACGACCACTTGCCTGAGTCTGCACGTGAAAGGGTTTCATGTGCCGAGGTCCCACCCACCACACATAGCTCCTCCTGCTCATCTTCCAGCTCTGCCTCGTAAAGAGACCACCTTGTCCTCACCTGGGAGATACATGATCACGATGTTGCCTCTGTCATAGTGATTCATTAGCAACCTGCTTGCACTTCTCAATACGTCTGGTTGGGCAGTCACGCGTCATGTGACCTCATTCGTCACAAGCGAAACACCACCTCTTCAAGTAGCTCTGGTGCTCTACGTTGCCTCTATACCGTACGACCACGTGCCTGAGTCTGCACGCGAAAGGGTTTCATGTGTCGAGGTCCCACCAACTGGCGCCTGCTAAATGTCGCACACGACTCAGCTCTATAACGCCCACTGCCAACCTCGACTGTCTGGTGTCCCTCTAACAAAAAACTCTATCATCAACGCCCGCTCCAATACTCCGATATAGGTGGGGATGCACAAAGACACTACGCTAGAACAGATCCCTTTGCAACCTCTGCTCAAACTTCTGCATTCAAAAGTAGCGATCAAGGATCATGAAAGGGAGTACCATTTGAGGTTTATAAACCTCATTTCTTACAATGTCATCCCTCCCTACTGCAACTCCAAAAGCTCCTGAAACCCGAAATGAGCACAAACAGAAGAGGTAGTACTCCTCACATAACTGCTGGAAGTCAGACCACAAGTGTAGACTCATCGTGCATCTGCGTAACGAGGCACCACCAACACTCCGCGACTCCATGAAAGAGGCTAGCTTACAATGCAACCACATGATCCATCAATAGTGATGCAAAACGAGCCCGCAGGCTTTACAGGTATGGGGCGGATACGGGGCGGATACGGGGAGGGATGGGCCTAAAAATTTTAACCGCTAAGAACGCGGGCCAATGCGAGTTGAGCACGCACGGGTGCGGGCCAAAGCGGGTTGAGCATGCACGGGTGCGGGCCAAAGCGGGTTGAGCCCACACGGGTGCGGGCCAAAGCGGGTTGAGCCCACACGGGTGCGGGCTAACTCGCGGGCCTAATTTAATTTTTTTTTACAATATATACTACTTTGGCATTTTAGTTTTTTTTTTAAAAACACATGATTAAACCATAACATATGATTTCTCACAGTAATGGTCATACAAATTCACCATTCATTTACATGTGAATTTTAAATATATCAATATTTATTATTTTAATATGATATTATAATATTTATATAGTAATTATTAACCATATTCACATTTATTTTAATATGATATTATAATATTTATATAGTAATTATTAACCATATTCACATGGTGTGTCATCGCACCTCTCAAAAAATGGAACTCCTCTCTCATGCACTTGGTTTCAATTCTAAGAGTTATAATAATAATATTTTTTTGGATCGATTTAATTTTTTTATTACTTAATTTTATTTTGTTATTAAGAAAACATGAAAGGACCTCATGAGACCCTAATAACCTCCTCTGAAGCCAGTCATTGCTTGAAGTGTCCTCATTCATTTATAAGTCTAATCATTCGCATCACCACACAATCAACATCATCATTTTTCAGCCCTCATTGATTACTCACCTACTTCGCATTGCAAAAGTTCATCACCACATCAACGTCGTCACATGATATCATTAAAAAAATATTTCATCACATCTCTTAAAACTCTAGTTTCTCCCAACAACTAAAATTAAAAATGAGAAAAAAAATACAATATTGAAATGATTATAAATAGTTTTTTTTTTAATGCGGGCAACCCGCAGGCAACCCGCGAACTTTTACAGGGCAGGTCGGGCTTGGATTCTTTTGTTCACATTATATACGGGTTTTTGCGGACAAACTCACGCAGGCTCAAACCCGCGCGAGCTTGGCCCGCCCTGACCCGCCCGTATCGCATTAATATCCGTTGAGGTCTGAACAAGCCTGAAGATACAAACCACTAACCAATCCTCAACTGCCTGAGATCTGGCTCATTGCGAAACCTCAGCGGCCTCTAACGTTGGAACTCGCGGAGTGCGCTAAATCAACGCACGTGCTCAGCCTGCTCTTCTATAACGATCTACTGCTAGACAAGTGGATATGTTGCTACTTATCCACCTGGATAAAGGGAGTCGCTGGAAAGACCCTAAACTGAGACATCATCACTCATCAGATCATCATCACGATCCGAAACTATTATCCTAAGTATCAACGCGGAGGCATCCTGAGATTAGTATCAAAAGTGGTTTGATCCTTGGAACATTGTTAAGACTACAAGGATTTGATAGGGTTCAATACAGCGGTGTCAAAATGTCGAGTGCGCCTCTCAAACCAGATAATCCAATGATTGTGTGGGTTGCCGACGTATCCATTCACCAAAAGTGGCTATCAACGCGGAGGCATCCTCAAACCAGACATCATCACTCATCAGATTATCATCACGATCCGAAACTATTATCCTAGGTGGCTATCAACACGGAGGCATCCTGAGATTAGTATCAAAAGTGGTTCGATCCTTTGAACATTGTTAAGACTAGTCTCCTTACAAGGATTTGATAGGGTTCAATACAGCGATGTCAAAATGTCAAGTGCGCCTCTCAAACCAGATAATCCAATGATTGTGTGGGTAGTCGACATATCCATTCACCAAAACCTTAGCTCTCTTGGGCAATGGAGTTCCTCAACGACTATCAAAGTGCAACCCTCTTACTATATCAAGGCATGAATTCCCTACCTAGAGTTTGTAACCTCTCAATTGCACGGACGGTTACTTTTAAGCAGACGCGTGAGATGTTGGACATCATTCATAGACTTTTAGAACTGTTGGTTACTCTTCTTGAGCTGAGTCATGAAATTAAGATCTCTTTTCACTCATTTGGATTTCTTTGACTGAGCATATATATATGTGCTTAGACGAGGTTGATTTCACTCTTGGTTTGGATTGACTTCATTTTTACTATATCTTGTACCTACTATCTTTATATTCCTACTGCATCTCTTATTACTCCACCTTCACTGAGCATATATATGTGCTTGAACGAGGTTGATTTCACTCTTAGTTTGGATTGACTTCATTTTTGTATCTTGTACCTACGAACTTTATATTCCTACTGCTCTCTTATTGCTCCACTTCACCTTTCAAGAGTCATGAGATGAAGATCTCTTACACTCGTTTGGATTTCTTTTAATGAGCATATATATATATATATGTGCTTGGATGAGGTTGATTTCACTCTAGGTTTGGATTGACTTCATTTTTACTATATCTTTTACCTATTATCTTTATATTCATGGTGCTCCCTTATTGCTCCATCTTCACCTTTCGTAGAAGTATGTAGAAAACCTTGGTTTTACCTACACACATTCTCTAATACATACAAACACATCAATGGTTACTTAAAAAGAAACATATTTATGGTTTGGAGTGTATTTTACCTTCTTAATTTTTAGCTCACACCGTACAATTACATCAATGTTTGTTACTACAAACGAAATGCCCCTTGGAATCATTTATATGATACAAAACACTCAAAAAGATAAATTTCGAATAAACTACGAGAAAATTCGTTTCCAACCAGTAAGAAGTATGAACAAGCAACCAGAAATGCAAGTCTACCATTGCAGCCACTGAGAAACAATATCAAAAAAAATTAAGATCGTTTAGAAACTGAAATAGCACTCCGAGCATACAGCAAGACAGTACTTGTGTACCTTAGAAGCGACGTAGATATAATTTGCTGAATGGTCTTGATCCATTATATAAAAATTAGTCCGTGTAGCCAGTGCTGAGTAGAATCGTAGATCTAAAACAAAGAAATCGATATAAGTGGGAGGAAAACACGGGGAGGACGCAGAGCAACACAGGGGCGGGGAGAGCCGGAATAAAAATCCCGTGCCATGTCCCCCAAACACCAAAAAACAATTTTATTTCAGTTGTTTGACCTGCCATACAAGCGCACCTGATATGGCAAAGGCCAGGGACAATTACAGTCAAGCCTCATACCAGCCTTCTCCTAGTTCCCTCGGCTTTAATCGGCCGGTCATGGATATCAACTTGAAATCATAATACAGCAATCCCATATCCATGGCCCTAACTTCCTACCGATGGTCGCAGATGCTCGAGCTTTGGATCTCATGACAATTCACTGGGTTATCCACAGCGGATGAAACGATGAGATGATCTTATCTGCAGCAACAATTATAAATGAAATCAAAACATCAACTTAAAAAAGCAAGGTTAAGGTGACAGAGGTGAGGAAAGAAAGATCACGGCAAAACACCGCGTAAGCATGGTCTCGGGCACCACGCCTACGCCGTTGTTTTCATGGAATTTTATTGTTCGATTTCATGACAACAGTAGTGTCAAAAGCCCTTCATCTGCTCACGGATAGCCGGATTCACAGACCGGTAGCGGAGCATCCAACAACAACACAATAGATCACCGAAATCCGAAACCGAATAAGCTTCGAAAGAAGCGATCGTATCATTATGAGTTCCATGGGTCACGCAACTGACGATGATTCTCAATACCGTAACAGATCTGGAAGAAAAAATTGATAGAAACGATAATACATAAACAGCTTCAAAATAACAAAAGAAATCAATCAGAACTGATCGAGATCTGATAAAAAGTCAGCAAATATCAAAGACGGGATGGAATTGAAGACGACAGATCATCTAAAAAAATCAAAAGTTCGCTGAACAACCTCTGTATTGATAGAAGCGTTGAAGTTAACAGATATAATAACAGAAAGAAAAAGAGAAGGGGGCAAATAGAAAATCAATCCCCTGTGAAATTATAGGCATAAAAATTACGAACTGATCTAAGACGATCAATAGAAAAAGTATTACCGGAAAAGCCTGAAAGCCTATCCAAGCGAAGGACCACCCGAAAACAAAACGCTCAACCACAAAACAGGCAACGAAGTTCTGACAGGCGGGCGGTATTTATCAAGAACCGAGAACGATCGAACGCCTAGAGTGAAGATAATGGACGGTCCGATATGCACCAGGTGGAAGAAGAAGAATCGTGAGTTTTTTCCCGTCTTTCTTATCGACCCGATGAGCGGGGCCGGCCTTCCGCAAATATTTTAAAATGGAATTTTTTTATTTTATTTTTTATTCTTTATTTTTTTTAATTAATTGGGTGTTCAAATGATTTGGGGTATGTACAGCCGGATAGCGTTATGTGTTTTAGCCATCTTGCCCGGATTTTTTTAATTTTATAAATATGTATTTAGAATTATATATCATCATAAATATAATATATTTGTGTAAATATGTTTAAAAGTATGTTTGTATGATATAAATATAATTATAGATATGTTAATATTATATTTATATAATTATATTTATAAAATTGTATTTATATAAGTATAAATATATTTATATTTATATTTATATTTATATGACTATAAATATAATCACAATTATATTTGAACCCGAACCCGATTATAAATATAATATAATATATTTATATAAATATATTTAAACAAGTTTAGGTTTTAAATAGGCATTGTGTTTCAGGTTCAGGTTCGGATTCGGATTTGGGTATTGTTAAATAGGTATTAATCAAGCTCCAGTATTTTATTTGTTAATCGGGTTCGGGTTCAGGTTCGAATGTAATTCAGTGAAAATGATTTAAATAATTATAAATATAATTTTATAGATATGTTTATATTATATTTATATAATATAATAAATAATGATAAATGTATATTTATAAAAAAAATTATAAATATGCGGCACTCGGTCGCGCGACACTTATTTTATGGAAGTTACTCATTGGTTTTACATGTGTATCTTGCGTTCTCGAAATTTTTCACCAATGATTTATTTCCCAAAAAAATATCATTTTATAATTCTAATGTTGATATCACAGTAGGGGGAACATCAAATGTAATGTACATAATAGGTGATGAAAATACCTAAACCTTGACGCATGTAATTTGATGGATCTTGTGGGACTGGAAATGATGTTTTGTTGAATGTCTAAACGATGCTTCTATTTGATATATTGATTTGTTTAATTTTATCAAGCAATTAAAATTGTAGTTAAGTTATAATTTGAAAACATACATAGAAATATGGATTCTAAAACAACAATTAATTTGTTCAATAATTATATATATATTTATATATATAATGCGCAACACTGAAATAAATCAACGTTGACGCCTTTTGGTATCACAACTCAACCTCACGCTCACTTTGTGTTTGACGTGTACGTCGCTCCGGTGTACTAGCTACATGAGCGTGTTCCTCCTCATGCAGTGTCTTGACCTCAACGGATGACACATACGGCTGCGGTGTTGATGTTGTTGTGCATTGCTCTGTTGATGCTAGCAACTCAATATGTTGTGATAAGGGTGCCTCCCTATATTACTGTGTAGAGGAACAGACAACGTCATATGTAGAGTCATGTGTCCATGATTGTGGAGGCGTGATAGGATCCCCCAAAGATAATGAAAAATGGTATAGAGATATCAAATAAGTCGTCGCAGGAGGGAGTGTCGTATGGGGTCTGTAGAAGCTGTGATATTAGCCAGGCCCCACGTCATCGGAGGTCCAAAGATGTCGATCGCAGAATCCTCTGTCTGATGCACATGATTTTCTCTCTATTGTGAAAGATCCTCTATCAGTTGTGCATGATCCTATCTTTGTGGTTCATGAGCATATCTTGGTCATCACTCTCCGTGTCATCGTCTCTGCCCTCACCTCTGTCGTCGTCTTTATCATTTGGTCAGCGGTGGCGGTGCATCATCCTCAACGAGCACAACAAGCGCATCATCATGCTTAGGCGACTCGGTCGAAGCATTTGGATTGAGATATAATTGTGTCTTCTCATCATAAACACTCTCACGTGCGAAACATAAAAGATCTCTAAGAGCTATCTGAACAGGACAAATCGCATCCCGCCTGATAAATTCCTCATCCTGAGAATCAGTGATATGTATAATCCACTCTGGTTTGTCTAACCACAAATCAAATAACATTCAAATTAAAATAAAACATGGCATAAAAAGATATAATAAAAGTTATAAACATACCATTTGTTGAACACCAATCTTACGACACGTAAAATACATGATAGTGTATCGTTGGTATCAACATGCGTAATCCCATTGATCAACTAACTAGAGGCGTGTTGCGGGATATCCACGTTGAAATATATTATATTGGGCACGTGTGTCCCAACACTCAATGCAACGTGAATGACAGTGTGACCAATCCATCGCCCGCCTACCTATAAGCATAAGAACAGGTAATGCATCAACCTATCATGGTGCAATGAGGATATGTTGCATATAACCAAACTATTGCATAACTTGGTATGGCTGGTGCCACTCAATGACGCAGAAGTGGATGAGTGACACCACTGCTCCACAATATCCGATCATAACTGTGTAGTATGATGGAAGCGAAGCGTAGATAAATCCAGTATACGATGTCAATAAAACCTGAAATGCCAATTCATAAAAGAAATTATAAATCACCGCAGCAATGTTACCAAGTTATCATTGCAATATCTCATAAAATTAATAACAAAATTAATTTTTCTATAAACAAATTTAACGTTTAACTTACATCAACGAGTTTTATAACATAAAAAATCTCTTGAAAGCTATGCACACTATGCCTTGGGGTATGTACATAATGCTATGTCTGACTTTATCTGGTTAAAAAAGTAATATACGGTAAGTTTATAAATGATATTAATAAATTTACAAAACAAATCAAACTAATGATGTAAACATACCAACGTCCTCGAGGACAGTCCTGAAAAAGGTGTCAGGAAGGCAGTGTTATAACTCTAAGAGTGATGCGTGAAAAACGCTCCCAGACCCATATTCGTAACAGAGCCATATATCCTACAATCTGTTGTGCCTATTCATGATATGTCGTACAAAGACATCTATACACATGTGATAATACAATGGACCCTCAACTGTATGTATCTGTCTAGTCAAAATCCTCAAGTAATGATAGGTACATCACGTGTACCATGGTGGTAGAGTAGTATACACACAACATGCCTCCGATTAGCCACATAATAATACACACATGTGCATCAAGTTAGCATATCCTCATCAACATTATATGGAATCATGGAGAAATGCTCATCAAGCCAACCCATGCATAATCGGGAACCCTGGAAGACATGTGGTACGCCGACAATGTCAATGCCTAGTAGACGATGTATAACCTCACACCAATCGAGAATAGTTGCACCCATAACTGCCTACCCATAGATAGGTAGACCAAGCACATAGGCTTCCTCCTCTAAAGTAATCGTCATCTCCCCCTTAGGGAGATGTATTGTGTGTCTCTCTAGTTGTCATCTCTTAATTGGCGAAACAATTAAATAATGATCAATAATCTTGAAGTTGCATACGCCGACTCCATAAAAGCTAGCATGTCTGAGTAGAATCGTAGATCTAAAACAAAGACATCGATATAAGTGGGAGGAAAACACGGGGAGGACGCAGAGCAACACAGGGGCGGGGAGAGCCGGAATAAAAATCCCGTGCCATCTCCCCCAAACACCAAAAAATAATTTTATTTCAACTGTTTGACCTGCCATACAAGCGCACCTGATATGGAAAAGGCCAGGGACAATTACAGTCAAGCCTCATACCAGCCTTCTCCTAGTTCCCTCGGCTTTCAGCGGCCAGTCATGGATATCAACTTGAAATCAAAATACAACAATCCCATATCCATGCCCTAACTTCCTACCGATGGTCACAAATGCTCGAGCTTTGGATCTCATGACAATTCACTAGGTTATCCACAGCGGATGAAACGATGATCTGATCTGATCTGCAGCAACAATTATAAATGAAATCAAAACATCAACTTAAAAAAGCAAGGTCAAGGTGACAGAGGTGAGGAAAGAAAGATCACAGCAAAACACCGCGTAAGCATGGTCTCGGGCACCACGCCTACGCCGTTGTTTTCATGGAATTTTATTGTTCGATTTCATGACAACAATAGTGTCAAAAGCCCTTCATCTGCTCACGGATAGCCGGATTCACAGACCGGTAGCGGAGCATCCAACAACAACACAATAGATCACCGAAATCCGAAACCGAATAAGCTTCGAAAGAACCGATCGTATCCTTATGAGTTCCATGGGTCACGCAACTGACGATGATTCTCAATACCATAATAGATCTGGAAGAAAAAATTGATAGAAATGATAATACATAAACAACTTCAAAATAACAAAAGAAATCAATCAGAACTGATCGAGATCTGATAAAAGGTCAGCAAATATCAAAGACGTGATGGAATTGAAGACGACAGATCATCTAGAAAAATCAAAAGTTCGCTGAACAACCTCTGTATTGATTGAAGCGTTGAAGTTTACAGATATAATAACAGAAAGAAAAAGAGAAGGGGGCAAATAGAAAATCGTTCCCTTGTGAAATTATAGGCATAAAAATTAAGAACTGATCTAAGACGATCAATAAAAAAAGTATTACCGGAGAAGCCTGAAAGCCTATCCAAGCGAAGGACCACCCGAAAAACAAAAAGCTCAACCACAAAACCGAAGGCAACAAAGTTATGACAGGCGGGCGATATTTATCAAGAATCGAGAATGATCGAACGCCTGGAGTGAAGATAATGGACAGTCCGATATGCACGAGGTGGAAGAAGAAGAATCGTGAGTTTTTTCCCGTCTTTCTTATCGACCCGATGAGCGGGGCCGGCCTTCCGCAAATATTTTAAAATGGAATTTTTTTATTTTATTTTTTATTCTTTATTATTTTTAATTAATTGGGTTTCCAAATGATTTGGGGGTATGTACAGCCGGATAGCGTTAAGTGTTTTAGCCATTTTGCCCTGATTTTTTTAATTTTATAAATATGTATTTAGAATTATATAACATCATAAATATAATATATTTGTGTAAATATGTTTAAATGTATGTTTGTATGATATAAATATAATTATAAATATGTTAATATTATATTTATATAATTATATTTATAAAATTGTATTTATATAAGTATAAATATAAATATAAATATATTTATATGAATATAAATATAATCACAACTATATTTGAACCCGAACCCGATTATAAATATAATATAATATATTTATATAATTATATTTAAACAAGTTTAGGTTTTAAATAGGCATTGTGTTTCAGGTTCAGGTTCGGATTTGGATTTGGGTATTGTTAAATAGGTATTAATCAAGCTCCGATATTTTATTTTTTAATCGGGTTCGGGTTGAGGTTCGAATGTAATTCAGTGAAAATGATTTAAATAATTATAAATATAATTTTATAGATATGTTTATATTATATTTATATAATTATATAAATAATGATAAATGTATATTTATAAAAAAATTATAAATATGAGGCACTCGGTCGCGCGACACTTATTTTGTGGAAGTTACTCATTGGTTTTACATGTGTATCTTGAGTTCTCAAAATTTTTCACCAATGATTCATTTCCCAAAAAAATACCATTTTATAATTTTAATGTTGATATCACAGTAGGGGGAACATAAAATGTAATGTACACAATAGGTGATGAAAATACCTAAACCTTGACGGAGGTAATTTGATGGATCTTGTGGGACTGGAAATGATGTTTTGTTGAATGTCTAAGCGATGCGTCTATTTGATATATTGATTTGTTTAATTTTATCAAGCAATTAAAATTGTGGTTAAGTTCTAATTTGAAAACATACATAGAAATATGGATTCTAAAACAACATTTAATTTGTTCAATAATTATATATATAATGTGCAACACTGAAATAAATCAACGTTGATGCCTTTTGGTATCACAACTCAACCTCATGCTCACTTTGTGTTTGACGTGTACGTCGCTCCGGTGTACTAGCTACATGAGTGTGTTCCTCCTCATGCAGTGTCTTGACCTCAACGGATGACACATATGGCTGCGATGTTGATGTTGTTGTGCATTGCTCTGTTGATGATAGCAACTCAATATGTTGTGTTAAGGGTGCCTCCCTATATTACTGAGTAGAGGACCAGACAACATCATATGTAGAGTCATGTGTCCATGATTGTGGAGGCGTGATAGGATCCCCCAAAGATAATGAAAAATGGTATAGAGATATCAAATAAGTCATCGCAGGAGGGAGTGTCGTATGGGGTCTGTAGAAGCTGTGATATTAGCCAGGCCCCACCTCATCGGAGGTCCAAAGATGTCGATTGCAGAATCCTCTGTCTGATGCACATGATTTTATCTCTACTGTGAAAGATCCTCTATCAGTTGTGCATGATCCTATCTTTGTGGTTCATGAGCCTATCTTGGTCATCACTCTCCATGTCATCGTCTCTGCCCTCACCTCTGTCATCGTCTTTATCATTTGGTCAGCGGTGGCGGTGCATGTGGATTGAGATATAATTGTGTCTTCTCATCATAAACACTCTCACGTGCGAAACATAAAAGATCTCTAAGAGCTATCCGAACAGGATAAACTGCATCCCACCTGATAAATTCCTCATCCTGAGAATCAGTGATATGTATAATCCACTCTGGTCTGTCTAACCACAAATCAAATAACATTCAAATTAAAATAAAACATGGCATAAAAAGATATAATAAAATTTATAAACATACCAATTGTTGAACACCAATCTTACGACACGTAAAATACAGGATAGTGTATCATTGGTATCAACATGCGTAATCCCATTGATCAGCTAACTAGAGGCGTGTTGCGGGATATCCACGTTGAAATATATTATATTGGGCACGTGTGTCCCAAAACTCAATGCAACGTGAATGATAGTGTGACCAATCCATTGCCCACCTACCTATAAGAATAAGAACATGTAATGCATCAACCTATCATGGTGCAATGAGGATATGTTGCATATAACCAAACTACTGCATAACTTGGTATGGATGGTGCCACTCAATGTCGTAGAAGTGGATGAGTGACACCACTGATCCACAATATCCGATAATAACTGTGTAGTATGATGGAAGCGAAGCGTAGATAAATCCAGTATATGGTGTCAATAAAACCTGAAATGCCAACTCATAAAAGAAATTATAAATCACCGCAACAATGTTACTAAGTTATCATTGCAATATCTCATAAAATTAATAACAAAATTAATTTTTCTATAAACAAATTTAACGTTTAACTTACATCAACGAGTTATATAACATAAAAAATCTCTTGAAATCTATGCGCACTATGCCTTGGGGTATGTACATAATGCTATGTCTCACTTTATCTGGTTAAAAAAGTAATATACGGTAAGTTTATAAATGATATTAATAAATTTACAAAACAAATCAAACTAATAATGTAAATATACCAACATCCTCGAGGACATTCCTGAAAAAGGTGTCAGGAAGGCAGTGTAATAACTCTAAGAGCGATGCGTGAAAAACGCACCCAGACCCATATTCGTAACAGAGCCATATATCCTACAATCTGTTGTGCCTATTCATGATATGTCGTACAAAGACATCTATACACATGTGATAATACAATGGACCCTCAACTGTATGTACCTGTCTGATCAAAATCCTCAAGTAATGATAGGTACATCACGTGTACCAAGGTGGTAGAGTAGTATACACACAACACACCTCCGATTAGCCACATAATAATACACACATGTGCATCAAGTTAGCATATCCTCATCAACATTATATGGAATCATGGAGAAAGGCTCATCAAGCCAACCCATGCATAATCGGGAACCTTGGAAGACATGTGGTAGGCCGACAATGTCAATGCCTAGTAGATGATGTATAACCACACACCAATCAAGAATAGTCGCTCCCGTAACTACCTACCCATGGATAGGTAGACCAAGCACATAGGCTTCCTCCTCTAAAGTAATCGTCATCTCCCCCTTAGGGAGATGTATTGTGTGTGTATCTAGTTGTCATATCTTAATTGGAGAAACAATTAAATAATGATCAATAATCTTGAAGTTGAATACGCCGACTCCATAAAAGCTACCATGTATGAGTAGAATCATAGATCTAAAACAAAGACATCGATATAAGTGGGAGGAAAACATGAGGAGGACGCAGAGAAACACAGGGGAGGGGAGAGCCGGAATAAAAATCCTGTGCCATCTCCCCCGAACACCAAAAAATAATTTTATTTCAGTTGTTTGACCTACCATACAAGCACACCTGATATGGCAAAGGCCAGGGGCAATTACAGTCAAGCCTCATACTAGCCTTCTCCTAGTTCCCCCGACTTTCATAAGCCAATCATGGATATCAACTTGAAATCATAATACATCAATCCCATATCCATGCCCTAACTTCCTATCGATGGTCACAGATGCTCGAGCTTTGGATCTCATGACAATTCACTGGGTTATCCACAACGAATGAAACGATGAGATGATCTGATCTGCAGCAACAATTATAAATGAAATCAAAACATCAACTTAAAAAAGAATGGTTAAGGTGACAGAGGTGAGGAAAGAAAGATCACGAAAAAACACCGCGTAATCATGGTCTCGGGCACCACGCCTACACCGTTTTTTTCATGGAATTTTATTGTTCGATTTCATGACAACATCAGTGTCAAAAGCCCTTCATCTGCTCACGGATAGCTGGATTCACAGACCGGTAGCGGAGCATCCAACAACAACACAATAGATCACCGAAATCCGAAACCGAATAAGCTTCGAAAGAACCGATCGTATCATTATGAGTTCCATGGGTCACACAACAGACAATGATTCTCAATACCGTAACAGATCTAGAAGAAAAAATTGATAGAAATGATAATACATAAACAACTTCAAAATAACAAAAGAAATCAATCAGAACTAATCGAGATCTGATAAAAGGTCAGCAAATATCAAAGACGGGATGGAATTGAAGACGACATATCATCTAAAAAAATCAAAAGTTCGCTGAACAACCTCTGTATTGAATGAAGCGTTGAAGTTTATAGATATAATAACAGAAAGAAAAAGAGAAGGGGGCAAATAGAAAATCGATCCCCTGTGAAATTATAGGCATAAAAATTACGAACTGATCTAAGACGATCAATAAAAAAAGTATTACCGGAGAAGACTGAAAGCATATCCAAGCGAAGGACCACCCGAAAAACAAAAAGCTCAACCACAAAACCGAAGGCAACGAAGTTCTGACAGGTTGGCGGTATTTATCAAGAACCGAGAACGATCGAACGCCTGGAGTGAAGATAATGTACAGTCCGATATGCACTAGGTGGAAGAAGAAGAATCATGAGTTTTTTCCCGTCTTTCTTATCGTCCCGATGAGCGGGGCCGGCCTTCGGCAAATATTTTAAAATGGCATTTTTTTATTTTATTTTTTATTTTTTATTCTTTTTAATTAATTGGGTGTCCAAATGATTTGGGGGTATGTACAGCCGGATAGCGTTAAGTGTTTTAGCCATCTTGCCCTGATTTTTTTAATTTTATAAATACGTATTTAGAATTATATAACATCATAAATATAATATATTTGTGTAAATATGTTTAAAAGTATGTTTGTATGATATAAATATAATTATAGATATGTTAATATTATATTTATATAATTATATTTATAAAATTGTATTTATATAAGTATAAATATAAATATATTTATATTTCTATGACTATAAATATAATCACAATTATATTTGAACCCGAACCCAATTATAAATGTAATATAATATATTTATATAAATATATTTAAACAAGTTTAGGTTTTAAATAGGCATTGTGTTTCAGGTTTAGGTTCGGATTCAGATTTGGGTATTGTTAAATAGGTATTAATCAAGCTCTAGTATTTTATTTGTTAATCGGGTTCGGGTTCAGGTTCAAATGTAATTCAGTGAAAATTATTTAAATAATTATAAATATAATTTTATAGATATGTTTATATTATATTTATATAATTATATAAATAATGATAAATGTATATTTAAAAAAAAAATTATAAATATGCGGCACTCGGTCGCGCGACACTTATTTTGTGGAAGTTACTCATTGGTTTTACATGTGTATCTTGAGTTCTCGAAATTTTTCACCAATGATTCATTTCCCAAAAAATATCATTTTATAATTTTAATGTTGATATCACGGTAGGGGGAACATCAAATGTAATGTACATAATAGGTGATGAAAATACCTAAACCATGACGCAGGTAATTTGATGGATCTTGTGGGACTGGAAATGATGTTTTGTTGAACGTCTAAACGATGCGTCTATTTGATATATTGATTTGTTTAATTTTATCAAGCAATTAAAATTGTAGTTAAGTTCTAATTTGAAAACATACATAGAAATATGGATTCTAAAACAACATTTAATTTGTTCAATAATTATATATATATTTATATATATAATGTGCAACACTGAAATAAATCAACGTTGACGCCTTTTGGTATCACAACTCAACCTCACACTCACTTTGTGTTTGATGTATACGTCGCTCCGATGTACTAGCTACATGAGCGTGTTCCTCCTCATGCAGTGTCTTGACCTCAACGGATGACACATACTGCTGTGGTGTTGATGTTGTTGCGATGCTAGCAACTCAATATGTTGTGTTAAGGGTGCCTCCCTATATTACTGAGTAGAGGACCAGATAACATCATATGTAGATTCATGTGTCCATGATTGTGGAGGCGTGATAGGATCCCCCAAAGATAATGAAAAATGGTATAGAGATATCAAAAAAGTCGTCGCAGGAGGGAGTGTCGTATGGAATCTGTAGAAGCTGTGATATTAGCCAGACCCCACGTCATCGGAGGTCCAAAGATGTTGATCGCAGAATCCTCTGTCTGATGCACATGATTTTCTCTCTACTATGAAAGATCCTCTATTAGTTGTGCATGATCCTATATTTGTGGTTCATGATCCTATCTTGGTCATTACTCTTCATGTCACCGTCTCTGCCCTCACCTTTGTCATCGTCTTTATCATTTGGTTAGCGGTGGCAGTGCATCATCCTCAACGAGCACAACAAGTGCATCATCATGCTTAGACGACTCGGTCGAAGCTTGTAGATTGAGATATAATTGTGTCCTCTCATCATAAACACTCTCACGTGTGAAACATTAAAGATATTTTAGAGCTATCCGAGCAGGATAAACTGCATCCCGCCTGATAAATTCCTCATCCTGAGAATCAGTGATATGTATAATCCACTCTGGTTTGTCTAACCACAAATCAAATAACATTCAAATTAAAATAAAACATGGCATAAAAAGATATAATAAAAGTTATTAACATACTAATTGTTGAACACCAATCTTACGACACGTAAAATACATGGTAGTGTATCGTTGGTATCAACATGCGTAATCCCATTGATAAGCTAACTAGAGGCGTGTTACGGGATATCCACGTTGAAATATATTATATTGGGCACGTGTGTCCCAACACTCAATGCAACGTGAATGACAGTGTGACCAATCCATCGCCCGCCTACCTATAATCATAAGAACACGGAATGCATCAACCTATCATGGTGCAATGAGGATATGTTGCATATAACCAAACTATTGCATAACTTGGTATGGCTGGTGCCACTCAATGACGCAGAAGTGGATGAGTGACACCACTGCTCTAGAATATCAGATCATAACTGTGTAGTATGATGGAAGTGAAGCGTAGATAAATCCAGTATACGGTGTCCATAAAACCTGAAATTCCAACTCATAAAAGAAATTATAAATAACCGCAACAATGTTACTAAGTTATCATTGCAATATCTCATAAAATTAATAACAAAATTAATTTTTCTATAAAAAAATTTAATGTTTAACTTACATCAACGACTTCTATAACATAAAAAATCTCTTGAAAGCTATGCACACTATGCCTTGGGGTATGCACAAAATGCTATGTCTGACTTTATCTGGTTAAAAAAGTAATATACGGTAAGTTTAAAAATGATATTAATAAATTTACAAAACAAATCAAACTAATGATGTAAACATACCAACATCCTCGAGGACAGTCCTGAAAAAGGTGTCAGGAAGGCAGTGTTATAACTCTAAGAGCGATGCATGAAAAACGCTCCCAGACCCATATTCGTAACAGAGCCATATATCCTACAATATGTTGTTCCTATTCATGATATGTCGTACAAAGACATCTATACACATGTGATAATACAATGGACCATCAACTGTATGTACCTGTCTGGTCAAAATCCTCAAGTAATGATAGGTACATCACGTGTACCAAGGTGGTAGAGTAGTATACACACAACATGCCTCCGATTAGCCACATAATGATACACACATGTGCATCAAGTTAGCATATCCTCATCAAAATTATATGGAATCATAGAGAAATGCTCATCAAGCCAGCCCATGCATAATTGGGAACCCTAGAAGACATGTGGTACGCCGACAATGTCAATGCCTAGTAGACGATGTATAACCTCACACCAATCGAGAATAGTCGCACCCGTAACTGCCTACCGATGGATAGGTAGACCAAGCACATAGGCTTCATCCTCTAAAGTAATCGTCATCTCCCCCTTAGGGAGATGTATTGTGTGTGTCCCTAGTTTTCATCTCTTAATTGGCGAAACAATTAAATAATGATCAATAATCTTGAAGTTGCATACGCGGACTCCATAAAAGCTATCATGTCTGAGTAGAATCGTAGATTTAAAACAAAGACATCGATATAAGTGGGAGGAAAAATGGGGAGGACGCAGAGAAACACAGGGGAGGGGAGACCCAGAATAAAAATCATGTGCCATCTCCCCCAAACACCAAAAAATAAGTTTATTTCAGTTTTTGACCTGTTATACAAGTACAACTGATATGGAAAAAGCCAGGGACAATTACAGTCAATCCTCATACCAACCTTCTCCTAGTTCCCTCAGCTTTCATCGGCCAGTTATGGATATCAAATAGAAATCATAATACAACAATCCCATATCCATTCCCTAACTTCCTACCGATGGTCACAGATGCTCGATCTTTGGATCTCATGACAATTCACTGGGTTATCCATAGCAGATGAAATGATGAGATGATATGATCTGTAGCAACAATTATAAATGAAATCAAAACATCAACTTAAAAAAGAAAGGTTAATGTGACAAAGGTGAGGAAAGAAAGATCATGACAAAACACCGCTTAAGCATGGTCTCAGGCACCACGCATACGCCGTTGTTTTCATGGAATTTTATTGTTCGATTTCATGACAATAGTGGTGTCAAAAGCCCTTCATCTGCTCACGAATAGCCAGATTCACAGACCGGTAGCGAAGCATCCAACAACAACACAATAGATCACCGAAATCCGAAACCAAATAAGCTTCGAAAGAACCGATCGTATCATTATGAGTTCCATGGGTCACGCAACTGACGATGATTCTCAATACCGTAACAGATCTGGAAGAAAAAATTGATAGAAATGATAATACATAAACCGCTTCAAAATAACAAAAGAAATCAATCAGAACTGATCGAGATCTGATAAAAGGTCAGTAAATATCAAAGACGGGATGGAATTGAAGACGACATATCATCTAGAAAAATCAAAATTTTTCTGAACAACCTCTGTATTGATTGAAGCATTGAAGTTTATAGATATAATAACATAAAGAAAAAGAGAACGGGGCAAATAGAAAATCAATCCCCTGTGAAATTATAGGCATAAAAATTACGAACTGATCTAAGACGATCAATAAAAAAAGTATTACCGGAGAAGACTGAAAGCCTATCCAAGTGAAGGACCACCCAAAAAAGAAAAATCTCAACCACAAAACTGAAGGCAACGAAGTTCTGACAGGCGGGTGGTATTTATCAAGAACCGAGAATGATCGAACGCCTGGAGTGAAGATAATGGATGGTCCGATATGCACCAGGTGGAACAATAAGAATCGTGTGTTTTTTCTCATCTTTCTTATCGACCCGATGAGCGGGGCCGACCTTCCGCAAATATTTTAAAATGGAATTTTTTTATTTTATTTTTTATTTTTATTCTTTTTAATTAATTGAGTGTCCAAATGATTTGGGGGTATGTATAGCCGTATAGCGTTAAGTGTTTTAGCCATCTTGCCCTGTTTTTTTTTAATTTTATAAATATGTATTTAGAATTATATAACATCATAAATATAACATATTTGTGTAAATATGTTTAAAAGTATGTTTGTATGATATAAATATAATTATAGATATGTTAATATTATATTTATATAATTATATTTATAAAATTGTGTTTATATAAGTATAAATATAAATATATTTATATTTATATGACTATAAATATAATCACAATTATATTTGAACCCAAACCCGATTATAAATATAATATAATATATTTATATAAATATATTTAAACAAGTTTAGGTTTTAAATAGGCATTGTGTTTCAGGTTCAGGTTCAGATTCAGATTTGGGTATTGTTAAATAGGTATTAATCAAGCTCCAGTATTTTATTTGTTAATCAGGTTCGGGTTCAGGTTCGAATGTAATTCAGTGAAAATGATTTAAATAATTATAAATATAATTTTATAGATATGTTTATATTATATTTATATAATTATATAAATAATGATAAATGTATATTTATAAAAAAAATTATAAATATGCGGCACTCGGTCGCGCGACACTTATTTTGTGGAAGTTACTCATTGGTTTTACATGTGTATCTTGAGTTCTCGAAATTTTTCACCAATGATTCATTTCCCAAAAAAATATCATTTTATAATTTTAATGTTGATATCACGATAGGGGGAACATAAAATGTAATGTACATAATAGGTGATGAAAATACCTAAACCTTGAACCAGGTAATTTGATGGATCTTGTGGGACTGGAAATGATGTTTTGTTGAATGTCTAAACGATGCGTCTATTTGATATATTGATTTGTTTAATTTTATCAAGCAATTAAAATTGTAGTTAAGTTCTAATTTGAAAACATAAATAGAAATATGGATTCTAAAACAACATTTAATTTGTTCAATAATTATATATATATTTATATATATAATGTGCTACTCTGAAATAAATCAACGTTGACGCCTTTTGGTATCACAACTCAACCTCACGCTCACTTTGTGTTTGACATGTACGTCGCTCCGGTATACTAGCTACATGAGCGTGTTCCTCCTCATGCAGTGTCTTGACCTCAACGGATGACACATACAGATGTGGTGTTGATGTTGTTGTGCATTGCTCTGTTGATGCTAGCAACTCAATATGTTGTGTTAAGGGTGCCTCCCTATATTACTGAGTAGAGGACTAGACAACATAATATGTAGAGTCATGTGTCCATGATTGTGGAGGCATGATAGGATCCCCCAAAGATAATGAAAAATGGTATAAAGATATCAAATAAGTCGTCACAGGAGGGAGTGTCGTATAGGGTATGTAGAAGCTATGATATTAGCCAGGCCCCACGTCATCAGAGGTCCAATGATGTCGATCGCAGAATCCTCTGTCTGATGCACATGATATTACCTCTACTGTGAAAGATCCTATATCAGTTGTGCATGATCCTATCTTTGTGGTTCATGAGCCTATCTTGGTCATCACTCTCCATGTCATCGTCTTTTCCCTCACCTCTGTCATCGTCTTTATCATTTGGTCAGCGGTGGCGGTGCATCATCCTCAACGAGCACAACAAGCGCATCATCAGGCTTAGGTGACTCGGTCGAATCACGTGGATTGAGATATAATTGTGTCTTCTCATCATAAACACTCTCATGTGAGAAACATAAAAGATATCTAAGAGACATCCGAGCAGGATAAACTACATCCCGCCTGATAAATTCCTCATCCTGAGAATCAGTGATATGTATAATCCACTCTGGTGTGTCTAACCACAAATCAAATAACATTCAAATTAAAATAAAACATGGCATAAAAAGATATAATAAAAGTTATAAACATACAAATTGTTGAACACCAATCTTACGACACGTAAAATACATGATAGTGTATCGTTGGTATCAACATGCGTAATCCCATTGATCAGCTAACTAGAGGCGTGTTGCGGGATATCCACGTTGAAATATATTATATTGGGCACGTGTGTCCCAACACTCAATGCAACGTGAATGACAGTGTGACCAATCCATCGCCCGCCTACCTATAAGCATAAGAACACGGAATGCATCAAACCTGAAATGCCAACTCATAAAAGAAATTATAAATCACCGCAACAATGTTACTAAGTTATCATTGCAATATCTCATAAAATTAATAACAAAATTAATTTTTCTATAAAAAAATTTAACGTTTAACTTACATCAACGAGTTCTATAACATAAAAAATCTCTTGAAAGCTATGCACACTATTCCTTGGGGTATGCACAAAATGCTATGTCTGACTTTATCTGGTTAAAAAAGTAATATATGGTAAGTTTAAAAATGATATTAATAAATTTACAAAACAAATCAAACTAATGATGTAAACATACCAACATCCTCGAGGATAGTCCTGAAAAAGGTGTCAGGAAGGCAGTGTTATAACTCTAAGAGCGAAGCGTGAAAAATGCTCCCAGACCCATATTTGTAATAGATCCATATATCCTACAATCTATTGTTTCTATTCATGATATGTCGTACAAATACATATATACACATGTGATAATACAATGGACCCTCAACTGTATGTACCTGTCTGGTCAAAATCCTCAAGTAATGATAGGTACATCACATGTACCAAGGTGGTAGACTAGTATACACACAACATGCCTCTGAATAGCCACATAATAATACAAACATGTGCATCAAGTTAGCATATCCTCATCAACATTATATGGAATCATGGAGAAATGCTCATCAAGCCAACCCATGCATAATCGGGAACCCTGGAAGACATGTGGTACACCGACAATGTTAATGCCTAGTATATGATGTATAACCTCACACCAATCGAGAATAGTTGCACCCATAACTGCCTACCCATGGATAGGTAGACCAAGCACATAGGCTTCGTCCTCTAAAGTAATCGTCATCTTTCCCTTAGGGAGATGTATTGTGTGTGTCTCTAGTTATCATCTCTTAATTGGAGAAACAATTAAATAATGATCAATAATCTTGAAGTTTCATACACCGACTCCATAAAAGCTAACATGTCTGAGGTATGGAATAATGGTTGTCAGAGGGGCATCATGGTAAAAATTTTGTTCTCTCCAGATAACAAGATGTCTAACAGGTCATTGCACCAACACGTCACGTGACACATGAGACCGTTGGGCAGTTAAGTGAGCTTCCTCTATCTAAATGTTTGAATAATAAGACATCAGTAGTGAAAATTGTTTAATTATAATAATATATTTTATTATAAATAAAAAATGATCGTACGACAAGAGAGAATAAAGGAATCCAATTAGATCTCCAACCTAGAGAGAACTGTAACATTCCAACCAACCTCGTTGGGAATAAAGACGCATTCAATGATGGTATGACAAGGGGTGTCAATGAAAATCGATAATGAAGATGATTATTCCTCAACAAATAATTTTGAGGAGTTATAGTACACATAGACAACCTCACACATGCATTAGAAGGTCAAGATGACTTCAACATTCACTTTCAATCTCTTTGAACAATCCAACAAGAAGGAGAACCTTTCCATGTAGGTAGGAGTAGGATAAAATGGAAAGAGGGTGGGTTACACTTTAAAAAAACAAAGAAATAATTAAATTCTTAAAGATTAAAAACCACTTTTTAAAAGTTTGAGGATAATAAAAACATTTTGAAGACTTTAAAAAGAATAATTGATACATGTAAAACAAAATAGAATGTGTAATAGAATAAATATATATGTTTATAAAAGCGGAAGCATATACGAATGAGTGATTCATAAATTAAATGATTAAACATATGAAAGTATGATCAAAACATTATTAAAAGATAAAATGAGAAAGCATAAAATAAAAAACATGACTTGATAAAGGAGTTCGACTAAAGTTCTTTGATGAACCCCTACATCTCCGACCCAAATTGTTTAAGGGTTTATTGTATTAGTAGCTTGGCTTTAATGGTATCTAAGATTCCAAAACTCCCTTTATTTCTAATTGGTTATAACAAGAAACCAAAATACAATCAAGCTTATATTTTTAATGGTTGTATCTAGAAACCTCAAAGAGAAGTAATCCCTTTCTTTTTAGCCATTTTTGAAAGAAAATCAAGTACCCTCACTTTAAAAGGTAGTGAGCACCAAAAATAGAATAGATAAGAAAAGGGAGAAGATTGCTAAAAGCAATCTTGTTTTGGCACGATCCAAGTTCTCTCAAATAGATAAGAATAATCACTATAAGAGAATGAGAAAAATATATAACTGAGAATAATTTTATAATATGACCACACTCTTGATTGAAAGAAGAGATCACTTTGGAGATGTTAGGTGAGAATTATATAAATACACAAAAGGGGTGAATTGTGTCCTTTAAAAAACACTTGGATATTTAAAACTTATTCCCTCTTTATGATTTGGAAAGTAATGTAGCGTTCTCTTCTTCAAATAGATTATGCAACAGAAATATAAAGAGAAAAACACAACAATTTTTATAGTGGTTCAGGACACAAAGATCCCCTAGTCCACTCCACCAACACTCTCTCAATGAGCTTGGTATTTCTCACTAGACATGTCCTCTTATCTAGAGACCTCAACAACTGAGTGCAGACATATGACACTTTATAACAAGTTAGGTTCTTTTACAAGGAACCTTGATAGCCACAACTTAGTACGAGAAGCTGACACTCCACCACGACTGAGTATAAGTAGTCGGCACTTTAGAAGAAAGAGATAAGGTACAGATTGTTGAAACAACTTTGAAACATAGTTGTAGCAACAACTAACAATAAATTAGATCTCCAAAGGTAAATAAAAATGATCTTTAAAGAACTTTCCTTATGAAGAATCTTTGATCTTGTTGTTGATAAAATATTATGAAACACACAAAAACAACAAAAACAACCTCTTAAGAGTAGTATAACGAACACTCAACAGATGATAAACATGTATGTCTCCAAAGTGTAGTATCGAAAATAACTTCAAAAAACTGCAACAAAAAGAGTAACAAATAGATATAGCAGTTACAACCCAATGAACCAACAATAATAGATCAAAACATGTTTGTCACAAAAGTGTAGTCCTTTAGAGAATCAGATACATCACCACCTCAATATATTTTTTAGATCCAACACTTAGTATTTAACAAAAAACTTGATTTTATTCAGGCTAAAAAAATATAGAAATATTTCCAGATAAAATGCGATTTTAAAACACTTAACGTGTTTGAAATTTTAATCTAACCACCTTCTAAAAATCACAACTTACCTTAGAAATAAGAACAATTTAATATGTTATTTAAGGATCTTTGAATTGGTATTTAAATGAATTTTAATGAGATAAATTATCTGATGAAATCATTGTAGAAATCATGGGGAATATTCAAAATTCAAATCTCATATACGACCGATTCAACATGGGGTTACGCTACGTAAGGATAACATCAAAACTATGATTGACTATATAAAATTGATTCAAAATGTTGGGTTGATAAATTTTATGTTAAAAATTAAAATTTAGGGTTCTTCATAAAAGTTAGGTTTCCCATCCTATTGCTTATTCCAAACATATTGTTCCAAGAGTATTGTTCTTTAATAAAATTTTGGTTCACAAACCTAACATTTACCTTAAATGTAGGGTGATGAATAGTGATTCTAGACTTCTTCAAAACATCCAAAATACTCAAGAAAATTAAACTTCACCCGAAATAAAACTTAAAGAACTTTTAAAATTCCAAGGAAAATAAATATTTCAATAAATATAATCTTGAAATCCACTTACAAAAACTTCATTAGTAAAACAAATGAGGGTATTTGTAGGCATCAAAATCAATGAGAAATTAATGAAATTGTTGGATCAACATATGACCAACAATCTCCCCCTTTTCGATGATAAAAAAACCCATATAATATATTCATGGAAACATAAACACAAAATAGGTTTTAATTATTAATTAAATAAATAGAGATCAAATAAAAAAAATTCTTTATGCAAATCTCTCATAGGAAGGATAAAAACATTAATTTTAAGGATTTGAAAAATAGGTGTGGTTATTAAAATTACTTTATATAATGGTAAACAAATTCAAATATGCAAGGATTATTAAAATAATAATATAATATTGTGTTTATCCAAAATTTATCCCCCATTTTATGATATAAAAAAGAAAGTATAAAAATAGAATAAAAAAACATTCAATATAGCACAAAACTGTAAGTGAATGTTTATGTTTGGACATAGATAAATGTATCCTGAAATTGAATAGGCTCTGAAATATAAAACTATAATAAACAATAAATTGAAAAAGATAGATAACAGATAACAAAAAAGTTTCTTTATTAGTTTTTTCAAATTACAAAAATTATTCTGGTACAAGGAGTTTGGGTTGGCTAAGGTGAAGGTTGGGAAGAGGGATTAGTAATAGGTTTATCATTAGAAGAGTTTGTGGTTAGGGAATCGTGAATAATATAATGCACTACCTTCATATCCTCTATCAACAACATAAAATTTTGATTCATTGACCTGAACCATTACTTCATCAACATTTTGGACTCCTGACTAAACATATTTTCTCATCATTTCACCCAACTCATTGACCAAAATCTTAACACTAGGTTCAATAGAAGTTAACCTCTTAACTAAGACTTTTTGATTTTCCAAGAGATCCTATAGAAGAATACCATCACACTGTAATCTTTGAATCATATCATCTATGATTTTAAAAAAAGTTATAAGAGACTCCAAACTTATTATCAGATCTAGAGATATTGTTGTAGTCGAGGTAGAAGCTGTTCCTTGGCTTGAAATCACTATAAATGATTCAAAATGACTTCCCAAATACTTTTCAAATATCCAATATTAGATTTTGAAACTGATTCTCCTCTTATTTGTCCAATCTAATCAATCATATCTCTCCTAAAAGCACCAAAACATGTTCTTGAGATTGAACTTTCTTTCAAACATTATAACCCAGCCTAGAGAGATTCAAACTTTTTTCTAGGAATAGAAGAACTTCTTAAGACTTTAAATACCTATTGAGAACTCTAAAGTTATATGTTTAATATCATAACTTCATCTTTGACTTCATTAAATTTAGAAATCATGCCCATAGTAAATGAGTGGGTCCTCTACTCATAAAAATCATCAAAAGAATATGATGATTCCGTTTCAGGTCTTCTTGAGGGTTCACTAACTTCAAACAACTGAAGTGACTGCACTTATATCTCTTCACTAGATAGAGATGATAATTCTCCAAGAACTTTAGTCTTTTCATGACCCCCTCTCCAGTTATCCTTTCTAAGGATTCATTAATAAGAGAAATGTACGATCTCTCACCAGCTTAGTTGTTTTAGTTATAGGAGTTCTCACTTGCTCCTCAAAATTATCTTTCTCAATATCATGCTCCTTAGCATGAGTAACCTTCTCATCTTGCTCAGAAAAAACTTCCTCAATTATTATTTCAACTGAAACTACTACACCAACTTCATATCTTCTTTATTCATAAACCCGAATAACTTCCTCTTATACTATTTCTTCACCAAAAAAGGGTTGATCTACCTCTCCAACCGCAATATCTATAACCTATTCAATAGGTTCTTCCCTTATTCTTGGAATGAGAATAAGCACATAGCCACTATATTCACTAGATGACTCTTTATAGAATTTGGGGAATTAATGAACTCCCCCTACTAGAAATGCAAAACAGGCCCGCGACCCATGGGCTTTACGAATATGGGGCAGATACAGGGTGGGGTGGGCCAATTGTTTTTAACTGTTTAGACTGTGACCCTATGCGAGCTAAGACCACATGGGTGTGGGCTTAGGCGGGTAAGCCCACACAGGAGCAAGCTAGCCCACGAGCCCATTTTTTAAGTAAAATATTTTACAAGATAATATTTTTTACATATTAATTAACTTAAATAAAATTTATTGGTTGCTTTTAAATAACACCAAGGGCCATTAATTCAATGTGATTTTTTTAAGATCCACCATCAATATGGGACCATAGTCATTTATCTAGCGTGCGTATCTCAAATCAGGTGGCTCCACGTGTTTCAATTTTTTTTTTAAAAAAATTATACAATTTATTCTTATATATTAATTGCATGGGAAGGGAAGCTGGCTTAGGAATACACAACAAATGATGGGTCCCCTCCTTGTCTCTCATGCAACCCACTCACATTATCATGAATTTTAATTTAATTCTTCTTTTATTATTATTACAATGTGAAGCACCCCGCCACTATGATGATCAAATTTGACCCACTTGATTTTCCTCGAACAGTGGAAAGAAAATTGGTGAATGCTAAATCTGAAGAAAAAGGCTGGATTCATCAATTTATTTGCAGATTCGCTGAGTCCCAACATTGTATTCCCTTCCCCATGTCAACCCTTCATATGATGCGAGGCTTCCAAACTTCATCGTTTCATTTTCTTGCATCATTTTTTTTATTTTTTCATATTTTTCTTACATTTTTATCACATATGCACTGTTAGTTTTATTTTTTCTTCTTCTAATTTTTCTTATATTTGAATCATATATATACATGTCAATATATTATAACATTTACATTATATTAAAATTTAAAAAAAATATATAATAATAATAAATAATACGGGTTGCCCGTGGGTCTGCCCACATCCACTGTGGGGTGGGGTGAGCTTTATAAATCAACTCACTTAACATGCGGGCTTTTGTGATCTCAAACCCGTGTGGGCTAGACCCTCCCCACCCCAACCCATCCATTTCGCATTACTACCCCTACCATATCAGGGATATTTTCATACACCACTTGCCTTCTTCTTATATTGATTAGAATGTTGGCCGCACCAACAGACTCAACCTCCAGACCTCTAGATACTTGAGATAGACCTCCTGCTCCTTCAATTATGGATTCTCCAACATATTATCGACCAAACCTTATTGAACCAGCTGGATTTAAACTTATTTTCTCCCCCTGATCTGAGCTTCAAATTGTTCTTTATCTTCAGCACCAATGAGCATCTACTTACCCTTGGTTAAGCTTTAGAAAAGGCTAAATTTACTTTGTGTCACTACAAAATATTTAACTTTTTCCAATGGAGGTATATCTATTTTAAAAGTGTATTTTATGTTGGTAAAACGTTTTACCAACATATATGTCTCTGTTACTAAAATGTTGGTAAAAAATCTGTCGCTAAATGTTTTTGCGACAGATAAAATAGTTATGTTACAATTATAATAATACCAACAGATAATATATATGTTGGTTAAAGTGTTTAGCAATAGATTCTAATTACAAATTTTTCTGTAGATAATCATATTACCAACATATAATATGTATTTATAAATTATATCTGAATAAAAATTATAAATTTTTTATATCTAGTAAAATTTCATATAATATTTATTAATTTATCATGTCATTAAACAGAAATGATTTTTACACATGTTAAAAAAATTAATTATATCAATAATATGAAATTTAATACAAAAACTTAGGCCCCAAATGGGATCCACACCCCCACACCCCACCACCCCACAGGATCCAACCCCCACCATCCACGACATGCCAATGAGCCAACTCCATACACCAGAGACCATCCAGCAAGTCAGCTCCAGACGCTAGGGATCAGCCAGCAAGTCACCTCTAGCACTCCATGCTCGCGAGCTAGCTCCAGCACCAAGGACCAGCGAGCGAGTCAGCTCTAGCACTCCGAGCCATCTCCAGCCAGCTCCATCACTCCATGCCAACTCCAGGGATCAACCAACAAGTCAGCTCCGACACTCCATTGATGAAGCATGTTCAAATATCTAGAAATATATATGTGTTTGTGTGTGATTTTTTTAAGTTTCTTGAATATAAAACAAAAAATTATAATATCTCAATTTACAAACAAAAATGTAACCACATGATACCGCCATTGTAGTTGTCTGCATGAAAACAAAGAATCACTCTAATAGAATCAGGTTCAACTTTGACTGGAAACAGATGAGTTTTTGGTATAGACTCGTGCACATCTTGATCTACCACTGTAAGTCCCAAGATGTTTCTCATACTCCTCTAGCATCCATCCATGGTCTATCAAAATCATCCCACTTCAGTAATAAATCTGCAGAAAAGGATTACTTCACCAACTTATAATCAAAACAACACAGGAAAAAAAAAACAGAAACTCAAGTAGTACTTCAAGATGTACATTCCAAATAGAAACTCAACCTAACTAAAAAAATAGATACCCAAGATGCATCTCATACTCCTCTAAAATCCATCCATGATCTTCCAACATCAACCTACTTCAATAATCAAGAATGTTATAAATCTACAGAAAAGTAGCACTTCACCAACTTATAATAAAAAAAAAAGAAACTCAAGCAGTACTTCAAGCAGTACATTCCAAACAGAAACTCAAGTTGTACATTCCAA
The DNA here is from genome assembly GCA_963277665.1 of Viscum album. Taxonomy (NCBI): domain Eukaryota; kingdom Viridiplantae; phylum Streptophyta; class Magnoliopsida; order Santalales; family Viscaceae; genus Viscum; species Viscum album. The sequence goes on along the minus strand of OY728156.1, from coordinate 254,446,289 downwards.
ACACAAACTCAAGATGTACGAAATAAAATATAAAATAGAAACCCAAGCTTCTTATCATAATCTCACATCCATCAGGTGTTTGGTCATATCTGGGACCTCATTTCATTCCATGTAATCTCAAGCAATCCCCAGGCATCTTGAGTATTTCATTGAAATCAAGATGTAATTTCAAATTTCAAGCCATGGTATAAGAATGAGATGGGAATAAATAGGTCGATGTGATCACTCAAAAATCAATTAAGCCTCAATATATTACCTTAAACATGAAGGCTTCGACTACTTTGCACACTCCATCACAAACTAATGGAATAAAATGGTGCATTCACAATTCAAGCAATAGTATGAGAATGAGATGTGGTTAGTGTGAACACTCAAATAGTAATTAAGCCTTGATATCTTACCTTAAACATGAAAGCCTTGAATACTCTTCACACTCCATGAACAACTGCTGATGAACCTAAAACTTATGTCTCTTCATGATACACATTATTAAGGATTAAATGGAATATTTCATGTCCAAGTCAATATATTCAATAAAATTATTCTTCTAATCCACAAGAGGCATATGAATCTGTATTCTAAAACAAAATTAATATCATTCCCATGTCATTATTAACATCACCCGACCCATTGAAAAAAAGGATTAACAAAACCAAACTTTTTTTCCACTTCCAGACATTTATCCTCTCATTTTATTGGTAAACATTGAATTGAATTCAATGTGATCATGAGGAGAAATTGTTTTAGTGTCTTTATTTTCTATATATTCTTAGCACATAACAAAGAATGTAATAATCTGACCATATCATCATTATTAAGTTCAAATCATCCATGATTTTTGAGAAACTAAATCTCCCTAAGGCATTGAAAAACAAAAGTGAATATGACAATAAAATAAATTAAAATGGAAAACCAATGAAGCTTTAGAAATAATAATGCATCCCATAAAAATAACAAAAAGATTATATAACCAGCGACCACAACAACGCCTGTTGTTTTTTGTTTAAATTTATCATTTACATTACAAGTGACTAGTAAGTCATTATCAGTTTCCAATGCTTGGTTTTTTTGACAAAGGAAGATGATATATTAACCACGAAGGTTAGCAGTTACACATTCATACAACCAAGAAGGAAAGTGATGAAGCTATAGGTGATTCATGTCGGACGTGCTGAAAGAAGCCAGGTGATGGGCTGCTTCATTTCCATCCCTTTTAATAAAGGAGAAGGAGCAGGTTGTGAAGCTTTTACTGAGAGACTGGATGTTCCTGATAACAGAGCCAAAAGAATGGAGGCTGCCATCATTAATCCCGATAGCATTGATGATGGTGAGGCAATCAGATTCGATGTGAATAGCTTCCCATCCTTGATCTTTTGCGAACATCAACCCGGCAAGGACAACAACGGCTTCAGCAACAACGGGCTCCCAAAGAGCTTGGTTTGATTCATGGTCAAATCCAATGCTTGGTTATTCTGATGAAATTCCCAAAAAAAAACTTCCAGGAACCACATAAGTAAAAAATTCAGTTTTAATTGAGACATATAACATCATCCAGTTAAAAAACCCCAGTAATTGTGATCTATGCATCAAATCAGAGTCTTTGACAGGATAACTAGTGGTTTTAAAGATTTGGTGCATTATTGTTTCTTGGGAGTAGAAGAAAAATAAATACACAGATATCTAGCATCAAATTTTGTAATCTTGTAACACTACTTTTGAATGACAATGACACCTAAATCAATATCTAACAAACCATTCAATGCAATGAGAACCTTAGTCATTCAATGTATTGTTTCAAAGATAATCTTAAAGGACCTTTTCAAATTTTATAAATATTACCAAGGACTTATTGAGGAGGATAGTTAATGGAGATATCGAAGCAACAAACAGCCACGTTAGATAGACCGAGAACTGAGATGTCAAACTAATGAGTCAATTTGCCTCGTAATGAAACTGCGGGAAACACCTCGTGCGATCTAAAAAAAAGTCAATGAATTATAATGAACAACACACATTTCATTTTCTTACACACATATTACATAGATAACACATAGAGGTTACATAGATAACACATATAGAGATTACACAACATATTGATATATTACACACATATTGAATGATAAACATATTGATACATAAACTGCACTTTAACATAAAGTAGAAAAAATGAATATAGTTCAACCAGTTTTTTATAGATAAGAGAAAGAACTTGAATTCACCTTGAATCTTTAAACATTAGTAACCTAGGTACCTTCATGGGATCAGGCATCTTCCTATCAAATTCAGTTGGGAACCGTAAGGCCTCTCAAAGTATTCCACTGGTCATATTTTGATCGTCCCACCAAAATCTCTAGTGAAAACATGAACTAGCTGAACCACCAAATTCATCTTAGTCGTGACCAACAATATTGAACTCAAATAACCTGGACTCTAGCTTCAAAATTCCAAACCTGCAGCATATAAAAATAATGAATTTCATCCACCATTATATCCAACAATCATGAACCCATCCCACACCGTAGCTTCATATAGATCCAGTGTAGCAATGGCTGATAGACCCACTTGATCATTGGATCCTCAGTTTGGTACATACTCATACAAATATTGATATATTACACATATTACATAGCAGATAATAATATATTATATAGATTACACAGGTAACACATGCAGATAAACTTTGAATGAATTGAAATGAATTGTAATCTGTAAATGAATTGTAACATATTGATATATATGTTCTGTATATACATGACATAAAAAATTGGTGTAAAATTTGGATAAATTGGCATATAAATTAGATGCAGGATGCAGAGAAGACAAATGATGGATGCAGGAGTAAAATATTCAACATGCAGGAATATAGGTAAACTATATAAAGAGGATGAATGATTACCTGAGGTATTGGACATGTGAAAAATACAGATGAGTAGTACCAAGATTTCAAAGTCGGCTCCCAGTATCATTGAACATCAGATGTGTTGACCTAGATATGGAGAGAAAATTGTGTTGAGCGACTTGGAGGAATAAGTGGAGAAATGTGATGTCAAATGTGGCTCCAGAAAATCGCGAAGCAGATCGATTCGACTACAGCTAGAAACTCGACTAGGGTTACAGGCGACACCAAAAAATTGTGAAATAGATAGATTTTCCTGGTGATGAAAATTTACCTACTCCTGGATTGATCGCACACAAATGTGGGGAGAGGATGCATCTTTCAGGAGGGTGCTTCAAATCATGATATGCCAGTGGGTTCGGAGAGAGGATGCAAGTTTTGGGGGCGACATATTTTCTCCCACACAGGGCGGCATCGGGAATTCGGGCGTGCGGGGATGGTGTCGATCAAGTGGGGCAAAGGGTGCACAGGGACGGCTGTGATGAGATGGGTGCCGAGAGAGCGGGTCACAGGGACAGAGGCGATTGCGTGGGGCGCAGGGTGCGCAGGGACGGTAGTGATGAGATGGGCCGACGGGCGAGCGGGGAATGGTGGCGATGAGACAGGCCGCCGGGCGAGCGGGGCACAGGGACAACAACAATGACGATGAAGACACAGGGCACTGGGTCGGGACACCCATCGGCTGCGGACACGGGGTGCACGACGATGGGGGGGGGGCTACGGTAGGCAGGCCAGGTATATTTTTGTATTTAAATTTATTAAATATAAAAAAAATCAACATAAATGCAGTAAATTATCAACATAACTTAAAAAAAAAATCATTCATGTATTATTATTTTATTAATAACTATATTTACATATTGAAATATTATTTTAAATTATAGAAAAAAACTAAAAATTGTTAATCCAATTTAAACAATTGATAATTATATTTGAAATTTTTTAAATAATTTAATGGTATTTTTTATTTTATTCATTTGACATTTCCAAAATAAAAAAGTAACTATATAAAAGCTCTTATTAAACCAAACAAGAACCATAAATTGGATACTAACGTGGGTCTTAAAATGATAATAAAAAATTATTTTTCTGAATTGGTTAAAATATCTGTTGGTAATAATTGTTGTTAATGATAGATTCATGTGTTGGTAAAAAAATGTTGTTATTGATACAATAAACTAACAGATTTAAATGTTGGTAAAAGAATTCTTGGTATTGAACAATTATTTTTAACATATATATATGTTGGTAAAAACATTTGTTGATATATTAAATTAATATCAACAAAACATAATATATGTTGGAAATAATCATTTTTACCAATAAACATGTTATCTGTTATTGAATTTCTGTTGGTACAATTCATTTTTTGTAGTGTGTTCTAGAAGATAAAACATTACTATGGTGGCGTCTCATGCCTTTTTGTATATCACAGATCATACCTTCATTATAAACACTACGGAAAAAATCGCTATTTGCGACGGGGAGAAGTGCCCGTCGCAAATAACCAATTATTTACGACGGGATTTCGTTTCCCGTCGCAAATACCCGGCGGCGGTCAATAACTTGTTGCGACGGGATGTCATCCCATCACAAATAGACTGTCGGCAGACACTATTTGCGATGGTACCCATTGCAAATAACCTTTGAACCACCGACTGTAATTAATGCGGGTGAGGGTAATTGCGACGGAACCCGTCGCAAATACCACCATTTGCGACGAGAAGCTCGTCGCAAATAATCTCGGCGCAACTAATCTAACCTATATATACCCCCATCCGTTTTTTCCCAAATCATTCAGATCTTGCTATCTCTCTCTCTTCATTCTTTAGTTTCAAAGAGAAATTTTCTTTTAGTTGAAGCTTTTTATACAAGAGCAATCGGAGGGCGTCAATATCTTCAGAATATCAAAGTTTAAGGTATTTATATTTTATTTTTTTTATATTTTTTTTATGTTAATTTTAATTGTTGTTTATGAGTTCTAATTTAATTAGATTTCAATTAGTAATAATTAGATATAATTAGTAATAATTAGATATAATTAGTAATAATTAGGAATAATTAGTAATAATTATGATTAATTAGGAATAATTAGTAATAATTAGTAATAATTAGCAATAATTAGGAATAATTAGTAATAATTAGTAATAATTAGGAATAATTAGTAATAATTAGGAATAATTAGTAATAATTAGTAATAATTAGATATAATTAGATATAATTAGGAATAATTAGGAATAATTAGTAATAATTAGTAATAATTAGGAATAATTAGGAATAATTAGGAATAATTAGGAATAATTAGGAACAATTAGGAATAATTAGGAATAATTAGGAATAATTAGTAATAATTAGGAATAAGTAGGAATAATTAGGAATAATTAGCTATAATTAGCTATAATTAGCTATAATTAGCTATAATTAGCTACAATTAGCAATAATTTGGAATAATTAGGAATAATTAGGAATAATTAGGAATAATTAGGAATAATTAGGAATAATTAGGAATAATTAGGAATAATTAGAAATAATTAGGAATAATTAGGAATAATTAGGAATAATTAGGAATAATTAGTAATAATTAGGAATAATTAGGAATAATTAGTAATAATTAGGAATAATTAGTAATAATTAGGAATAATTAGGAATAATTAGTAGTAATTAGGACTAATTAGTAGTAATTAGGAATAATTAGTAGTAATTAGGAATAATTAGTAGTAATTAGGAATAATTAGTAGTAATTAGGAATAATTAGTAGTAATTAGGAATAATTAGGAATAATTAGGAATAATTAGGAATAATTAGTAATAATTAGGAATAATTAGTAATAATTAGTAATAATTAGGAATAATTAGTACTAATTAGGAATAATTAGGAATAATTAGGAATAATTAGGAATAATTAGTAATAATTAAGAATAATTAGTAATAATTAGGAATAATTAGGAATAATTAGTAATAATTAAGAATAATTAGGAATAATTAGTAATAATTAGTAATAATTAGTAATAATTAGTATTAATTAGTAATAGTTAGTAATAATTAGTAATAATTAGTAATAATTAGTATTAATTAGGAATAATTAGTAATAATTAGTAATAATTAGTAATAATTAGAAATAATTAGTAATAATTAGGAATAATTAGGAACAATTAGTAATAATTAGGAAGAATTAGTAATAATTAGGAATAATTGGGAATAATTAGGAATAATTAGGAACAATTAGGAATAATTAGGAACAATTAGGAATAATTAGTAATAATTAGTAATAATTAGTAATAATTAGTAATAATTAGTAAGAATTAGGAATAATTAGTAATAATTAGGAATAATTAGGAATAATTAGTAATAATTAGGAATAATTAGGAATAATTAGGAATAATTAGTAATAATTAGGAATAATTAGTAATAATTTGGAATAATTAGGAATAATTAGTAATAATTAATAATAATTAGTAATAATTAGGAATAATTAGTAATAATTAGTAATAATTAGTAATAATTAGTAATAATTAGTAATAATTAGCAATAATTAGCAATAATTAGCAATAATTAGTGACAATTAGCAATACTTTGCAATACTTAGAAAGAGTTAGCAATAATTAGCCAAACTTAGCAAGAGTTAGGAACAGTTAGGAAGAGTCAGGAAGAGTTAGGTATAGTTAGCAACAGTTAGCAATAGTTAGCAACAGTTAGCAACAGTTAGGAACAGTTAGCAATAGTTGACAATAATTAGCAACAATTAGCAACAAAAAAATTATATTATTAATATTTACAAAAAAAATATTAATATTATTAAAATAATAAAAAATTTATAAAATATTAAAATTATAAATATCCGCAATAGACTTTGCTCTATTCTTAACATGTTTAAATCTCAAAGGGTCACCAATTGTCAGGTCATGCGCAATAAAAATTTTGTGTCAGTCATGTCCAATCTAAACTCTATAATTGTCCTTGTGCATGGTTGATCACCTCGTAAGTAGTGTTGCAATCGGATAAATCAAGTCATGCCTTTCTTATCTATAAGAATTATCTCACATAAACCTTTACATAGACCATTCTTCCTTGAAAATTTAAGGGAAAAATAATGATATCCCCTCAAATTTTTAAGGAAGAATGATCTATGTAAAGTGTCATGTGAGATGATTCTTAGAGACGAGAACGTCATTACTTTGGTCGTCCTATTGCAACACTACTTGCGAGGTGATAAAACATGCAAGTAAAATTATAGAGTTTACATTGGACATGACAGACACAAACTTTTTATTGCGCATGACTTGACAATTAATGACCCTTTGAGATTTGAACATGTTAATAATAGAAAAAAGTCTGTTGTGAATATTGATAATTTTAATATTTTATAATTTTTTTATTATTTAAATAATATTAATATTGTTTTTTCGTAAATATTGATAATATAATTTTTTTATTACTAACAATTAGTAAACGAAATCTGCTTGGATAATGAAGGGAAAATTTGTAATCATCTCCACAACGATGATTACCAAATTTCCTTTCATTATTCAAGAAGTTTTCCTTTAGCTAAGTATTGATAAGTATTGCTAAATTAGTAATAATTAGTAATAAATTGTAATAATTAGTAACAATTAGTAATAATTTGTAATAATTAGAAATAATTAGGAATAATTAGGAATAATTAGGAATAATTAGGAATAATTAGGAATAATTAGCAATAATAAGTGTGAGAAAGATGCAATTAAATGAGTTGTCAGACAAAAGAGTAGCCGTCAATCCACTGTAAATTGTGTCGCCCTTAATTAATGATAATTATTAAGTAGTTGTAATTATTTATCTTCTTTTTCAGATAGTGTTTTTATAATTTCAAACTATTCAAAAACAGCAATGATTTTATAATTTATGTAGAAAAATATGGAACAAGGAAGTTGACATAAGTCATTATTATATGATCGAACTTGGATAAATCAGCTCATAAATCCAAATGGTTCTGGTTTAAATCCTGTCTATATTGAGGGTGTTGAAGCTTTCTTATCATTTACATCATGAAAACTAGAATATGTTTCAGAAGGCACAATTAAGTTTCCTTGTAAAAAATGTGCTCTGAGAATGTTTGACACATTTGATAAAGTTGGGGGACATATCTTGCGGTTTGGTTTTCAACCAGATTATATTTTTTGGTATCAACATGGTGAACGCAGTTCTAGAGAATATTCTAATAACTTGATTCCGGATCCATAACGGTTTCAAAATTTAGTACATGATGTTGTAGGTCCATCTGTGCAACAAATAGAAACTCACGATGATATTGATTTAACTCCTGAGTTGGCACCATCCAAATTTTATGATTTTTTGAGGTATGTTAAGGATGCATTATATCTTGGTTGAAAGATAAGAAAATTATAAGCGGTTGAAAAATTTATGGCTATTAAATCAGATAATGCAATGTCAAACAACTATTTTGATCAGATATTTTCTTTAGTTAAAACACTATTACCTGAAGGAAATGTATTTTCTACAAATTACTATGAGAGCAAGAGGCTAATTTGTAATTTGGGTCTTAGTTATTAGAATATTCATGCATGTACAAATGATTGCATCTTATATTCTGGAGAAAATGAGTCATTGGATATTTGTCCCACATGTGGACAATTGAGGTATAAAGAAGCTCAATCAGGAAAGTCTAGATCGATTCCAGTAAAACAGTTGAGATATTTCCCCCTTACACCCAGGTTGCAGTGTTTATTTATGTCTCAGAACACAACATCAATGATGTCATGGCACAAAACCAATATTTCAACTGATAAAAGCTTGAATCATCCATCTGATGGTGATTCATGGAAACATTTTGACCATATGCATCCGTCTTTTGCTATAGAAGTCCGAAACGTGCGATTGGGTCTTTCTACTGACGGTTTTTGTCCGTTTGGTTCTTATGGTAGTCAGTATTCATGTTGGCCTGTCTTTATAACTCTGTTCAATTTGCCTCCATGGATGTTGATGAAGGAGCCTTATATATTTTTGACTCTATTAATCCCAGGACCTCCAAAAAAGAATATTGATGTTTATTTGAAACCATTGATTGATGAGTTAAATGCATTGTGGAGTGATGGTGTTAATACATACGATGGTGCTGCGAAACAAAATTTTAAATTAAAAGATGCATTGATGTGGATGATTAGTGACTTTCTGACATATGGAATGTTATCTGGTTGGAGTACACATGGTCCGAAATCATGTCCTTACTGTATGAAAGAAAACAAAGCCTTTATGCTGGTCAATGGAAAAAAACCTTGCTATTTTGATCGTCACCGTAGATTTATTCCAACCGATCATCCTTTTCGGAGGAAAAAATCTCATTTCAAAAAAGATATAATTGAAAGAGATGAACCTCCAAATATGATCTCAGGTACAGAGTTAAAATCAGTTGTATTTTCATTACCCCCCATCACATTTGGACCAACAGTAAACCAACAAAAAATTCATGGCTTTGGGAAAGAACATAATTGGATAAAACAGAGCATTTTTTGGGATCTTCCGTATTGGTCTGATTTGTTGATCCGACACATGTTGGATGTTATTCATATTGAGAAGAACTATTTTGATAATTTATTTGATACAGTTTTGGATACACCAGGTAAGACCAAAAATACTGTAAAGGCACGATTAGATATTGCCCAAATTTGCAGGCGACCAGAACTTGAATTATTTGAAAATGTCAGATCACAGAGGTTAATGAAGCCAAAAGAAGCTTATACACTGTCCAAAGAGATTCACTTATTATTTTGTCAGTGGATTTGAGATTTGAGATTTCCAGATGGCTATGATTCCAATTTGGGAAGATGCGTTAAGAATGGTTATATTACTGGATTAAAAAGTCATGATTGTCATGTTATAATGGAAAGACTTATGCCGATTGGATTCAGAGGTTTGTTGAATTCTATGATTTGGGATTCGATAACAGACATATCATATTTTTTTCGAGACATTTGTGCAGCGACAATAGACTACGATGTGCTAAGAAAACTGGAAGAAGATGTTGCTGTAATTATATGTAAACTGGAAAAAATCTTTCCGCCAGCTTTCTTTGACTCAATGGAACATATGATATTACATTTTCCACATGAAGCTAAATGTGGAGGTCCAGTATAGTTTTGATGGATGTACCCATTCGAGATATGCATGCAAAAATTGAAGAAAAAAATACGTAACAAAGCATCAGTTGATGGCTCAATTGCTGAAGCTTATTTTCAAGAGGAAATTTCTTTTTTCTGCTTTCATTATTTTGATTCTCAATATCCCTCAAAATAGAATCACATGGGGCGAAATGAGGGGAATTTTAATGACAAAATGGACAATAAATTAACAGTTTTTAATCAACCAAATCTTGGTTTCAGTGGAGTTCATGAACGATGGCTTTCAGATGATGAACATCACAGAGCTCATACATACGTTCTTCTCAACTGTGAAGAAATGACATCATTTGTCCTGTAAGTGCTTCTATCACTTATTATATAAATTTTTTACAGTATTTAAACTTATTTTATTTGTAGGTTATATGATAATCATATCAAGAAACAACTTCCACAAATTACAGCAGCTGCTCTTGAAGAACGCAAACAATTTTTGTTTCCTCACTGGTTTCAAAAACTGGTAACATAAATTATTGATGGTTTAATATCAATTCCGTTTATTATTTATTATATTGATAATTGTTTTACAAATTTTCAGGCGTCTCAATATGCTGATAAAATTGACAAACGATTGTGTATATTGAGTAACCCACCATCCAAAATGGTTAAATCTTATAATGCATATGTGGTGAATGGTTTTTGATTTCATACAATTGTATAAGGGGAATAAAAAAAACAATGAACAGTGGAGTTGGATTGAGAGGATCACATCACAGAGAAACTGAAGTTGACTTTTATGTCATTTTGGATGAAATTATTGAGCTGTGTTATCTAGGACAAAATTACATAAAAATGTTTAAATGTCAGTGGTTAGATACTGAAAGAGGTTTGCGTATTCATCCGACTCATGGAGTCATTGATATTAAATATAAAAGTCTTCTTGCAGTAAATGAACCATTTTTACTAGCTCAACAAGCACATCAAATTTATTATGCAAAGTACTGTGCTACTTCAAGAGACTTAAACAATTGGTGGAGCATAATAAAAATGAAATATCGGGAAAATCAGTTTACTCAAACTGAATGTGGTTCTGCTGAAGTGGAAGTAATTGAAATTTTTCAAGAGAATACTCAAAATCCATCTGATTCACAAAGAGACGTGAATATCGACGATGACACCCCACAATTAAGGATCGATGATGATGAAGATGTTAATGATGTTACAAATGAATTTGAAATGACAAGAGATGATAAAACTGAAACTCATATGGATATTGATGATGCTGAGGAGGAAGATGAAGATATTGACATTGACAGCTATGGAGAAGAGGATGAAGATGCACATTGAAACAGTTAAATTATGGTTATAATCATAACTAAAATATATCTATATATAATAGTTATTTTCAACTATCTGCTAACAATAATCATTTTGTGTTTCAGATGGATGATGATTTATTTCGTGAGTTGCAGGAGGCTGAGCTACCTTTGGATGATGAGGATGTGGGATCATCTGACCCTCAGCCTACTGGTGGTTTAGGAGGTACACGAAGGGGGCGCGGTCTTGCACGACTGATGATTCCTGACCCTATCCCCGAGCGACGTCCACATCTTGGTTTTGATCCACGCACACGGAGGTATGGTAACCTGTATATTTTAGTTAGATTTCATTAATTTATTTACATATATACCAATTGTTTGATTATGTATTCTTTTTTCACAGTTTTCATCATGTAGCTATTAGATATGGGAGCTCTATATTGCACAATTATTTTTCTCAACCATGGATCACATGGGAACAGATTTCCGTTGATGTGTGACACAACATGTTCCATCATTGGATGGTACATAAATAAATAATATTTATTTTGAAATTTATTTTATTAACAACTTGATATTATAAATTATTTGTAGGGTTTATGTAATCCTATTGATGATAGCATGCGCGACGCTATCCACACGACATGGAAGGTTTCTATGTGTGACCGTTTCCGCCAGTTTTTGCACAATTTGAGAAGGACAACCATTAAGAAAGCAGGGGTGACCGAATTTGATGAGTCGTGTAGAGCCCACCGACCAGAGTACATTTCATATCACGTTTGGGATGGATTATGTTTACACTGGTTTGGTGGTAGATTTCAGAGGAGATCTTCAGTGGGACGACAGAACCAGGGGAGACAAGAGGTAACACATCGAGCTGGTAGCCATACATTCAGTTCGCATAAAGAACATCTGGTAAGTATATTTTTAAAATATTTTATATAACTATAAATATAAACAGTTTATTTTATATTTCTGTAGGCAGTTGAGCATCTCGATATTACGGAGTTCGACGTTTATCGGAGGATGTACAGTGATCCAGCCACTGGAGAGATTAGAGGTGATCGCCAGCGTCAGACTGTGGTTAATATTATTTTTTCAGTTTAAAAATTAACTGAATATAATATTTTTAAAATTTTAATTTTAAATTGGAATTTAAGGAGTCATATGAGGCTGTGACCTCTCAGACACAGGCTGATGGTCAGGACAAGACGGCTGAGCAGACCAGTGCTCACCATTTCGATAAGGCGGCATGGATGCAGGTGACTCAGTATGGCTTTGAGAAGGGCAGAGTAGTTGGCATCAGCTCTCATTTGACTCGTGGTACTTATTATGGTACTGCTGTGATGTCGGCGTCTAACTCGAGAGAAGCTTGTGGAGAGGCATCATCTTCTGCTTCACAGTATCAGGAGTAGTTGCGAGCTCAGGCTGAACATATAGAGACTTTGCAGAAGCAGCAAGAAGAGATGTGTCGGCGACAGCAGCAGCAGGAGCAACATTACGAGGAGCAGAGCCGTCGATGGCAGCAACATCATCAGAAGCAGATGGAGTACATGCGCTGTCTGACTCGTAGTTCAGGGATAGAGTTTCCTCCACCAGCTCCTTCAGCTCCTCCACCTCCTCCAGACGACCCTCCAGTGATTTTTTTTATGTTACAAACATTTGAATTAAAATTATAATATGAATTATTTACATTTTCTGTCTTTTATATTGGTGAAAATATTACATAATTTAATTTTTAATATTTTATTATTTTTTTATATTTTTTTGTGAATATTGAGAATTTTAATATTTTTTATTTTTTTATTTTTTTAATAATAATAATATTATTTTTTCATCAATCGTAATATTATTAAATTTTATTTTTTTTAAATTTAATTTATTATTTGTGACGGGGCCTTTTGCGACGGGACCTCGTCGCAAATAGCCTGACTAAATATTTTTAAAAACATATTTGTGACGGGTAAGTAATCTCATCGCAAATAATTTGTTGCGACGGGCCCGTCGCAGAAAGTTATATATATATATATATATATATATTTTGCTCTGGGAAAATATACCGTCGTAAATAGTTTTTGCAACGGGCCCGTCAGGAAAACATTTATGTATATATAATACAAATAATCAGAAGTTTATTTGCGACGAGAAACATTCCCGTCGCAAATAAACATTTTTGCGATGGGCCTGTCACAAATAATTGTATTTGCGACAGAGTTTTATGCAACGATCTATTTGCAACGAGATCCTGTCGCAAATAGTCTATCGCAATTAACAAGAATTCCAGTAGTGAAAGAAAAAGAGAAACTAGTCTTCCATATAGATAGAAGGAAATCCTAGTATCCTTATGAAAACAATGACGCATATACCTCATCATAAACCTATTGAAATTAAATTTTATGTCACCCAAAATAAAAAACATCAGATGCATATCAAGGAAAATAATTTCTTCAACTCAAACATCCTTAGAACTACCACCTTTTGGATGAACTTGACCAACACCTTCTAGCCAACCTATAAATACTTTACAAACATTTTTCTAATTTGGGAGGTCCTAAACAAGAATGAAATTATATCTTTAGATTTATGAACTGCATCCCCTATATATCTTAAATTGAAGTGAAAAATGCATTCATGGGGCTGAAAAAAATCTGATCAATTTCTACAGAAGAGATTGAAAATTCTTTTTCGATTACATTCAAAGAAACGACATCCTCCACATCACCAAAATTGAACTAGCCATACTCATAAAACTCTTTTAATTATTTATAAAAGGCATACCTTGTATTCCTTCAATCAAATATGAACTCTAGACCTTGGAAGCTCAAGGCTTGTTTTAATAGTAGATTCATCTAGAAGAGCCACTTGAAATCGACAATTTTCCCATAAATAATTTTCTTTCTGAACTTGAGGTCCTCCGTCACTTCATTCCATTGAGTTTGACTTCACTAGTTCTCTTAGTCTTCACCATTTTGAGAATCATAAGGTTTGAGGTTTATAAAATTAGGGTTCGTGAGAGATATTGAGAGCTTAGTAGGAGGAATGGGTGAAAGTTAGAAGGTGGGAGAGAGAGTGGTAACTCTGATGATTTCAAGCATCATTTTAGTTTCTTGAACTCAAATTACAGAGTAATAATTTGGGTTTTTTAAGTTTGAAAAGATAATTTTAAATGAAAAATACACATATAATATTTTTTAATTAAACAATTTTATAAACCAAATAATAAATAAGAATAAAAATAAATAAAGCTTAAAAATAATTTAAATAAAATAGATTTTAAAATTAAGTAGAGATTAATAAGGAAAGTTAAAAGCTTTACTTAAAATTAAATAAACCTAACCCTAACTTAATAAAATCAAAACTAGTAATGGGGAGTGGTTTACTGAAAATATTATCATGTTGATATTCATAATTAACAAATTCGAAAGATATATCTCATTTTTGTATGTGATCTATTAGAAAATAATGTTTTATATCAATATTCTTAGTCCAAGAGTAAATAATAGGATTTTTTGAAATATTAATAACACTAGTATTATCACATAAAATAAGAATATGATTAAAATTTAGTCTAAAGTATATAAGAGCGTGTTTCATACACAAGACTTATGCAAAAAAAATTCTAGCAAAAATATATTATGCCTCAACTGTTGGTATTGTGACTGAATGTTTCTTTTTACTAGACCATGAAACCAATGATTTTTGTAAAAAGTTACAAGTACCTGAGGTACTTTCTCTATCTAACCTACACCATCCAAAATCAGTATCTGAATATGAAATTAAATTAAAACTAGAATTTTTTGGATATAATAAAGATAGAAAAATAGTTCCATTTAAATATATAAAAATTCTTTTAACAAAAGTTATATGGGACCCCTTTGGGTTTTATTGAATCTTACAAAAAGGAAAAAAATATAATGTTTTTTATACTAACAGAATAGAAAATTACCAATCATACCTTTATAAAACTTATTGTCTACTAGTTTTCCAACATCATCTAATTTTTTTATATTAGTACACATGGAAGTTTCATAATACAAAATATTTTCAAGTCCAAACATTTTCAATAAATCAATAATATATTTACACCAATTCAAAGTATTTCCAAAATCTTTTTTATAAATTTTAAATCGAAGAATGAAATTCAATTATGTGATCATACACATTTTAAATTCATTTTGCATAAGTTTTGAGAAATCATTACAAAGATTTTGATTAGTTGACACAAGAATAACATCATCTATAAAGATTTGAACAAGTAATATATAAGAATAAAAACTTTTCTTAAAAAGGTTAGGATCATATAGTCCTACTGAAAACCCATTTTTCAAAAATAAAAGAACTCAATCCTTCATACTAAGACCTTGGGATTATTTAAGGCCATAAAGAGTTTTTATTAAGTTTAAAATTAGAATTTTTTAGTTGAGGATTTTAAAAACCTAGAGGTTTCTCATCATAAACTTCGTCCACTAAATAAAATTTAAGAAAGACTATTTGACATCCATTTGGTATAATTTAAAATTCATATGTGATGCATAGGCAATAAAGTAAAATGAACAAAACTTCTATAAATGAAATTCCCTTCTTAAATGAATAAACGTCTCATTAAAAAATGTAGTTATAGAAAACACATACTCTACTTTGGTTATTTTAGACTGTTATAACACTACTATAAATTTGACTTTTTTTGTGTTGGTACTATTAGAAAACGCCAAAATCAGTCATAAAATAGAGTATTAGCGACCACTTTTGGCGTCCGCTAATAAGAAAAATTAATCCAATGATATTTTCCCACCTCCAATCATCTTCTTCATGTTTTCCTATTGTAATATTCCATCACAACACACCATAAATTGTACTGCCACCCTCATCACCCTAGGTGACCCCTAACATGATTAGGCCACCCTAGACCTACCCTCAAACACTTTGGGTGACCCTCTGGTTGCACCCCGGCATCTACCCACCATTCCTCAAGCATCCCCGACATAACCCGCCTCCCTCCAGCCACTACACATCTAATATGGCCGGTGAATGAAGCTCATGAAATCCCACTACATCACCCCCCGTATCCTCACTTTTCATCATCCATATTTCACACCCAAAATTGGGTGTTTTTTGTGGATATCATTATAGACCACCAAAAGTGGTCACTATTGTTCATTAGCGACTGAGCAACCATGACCGCCAAAAGCGATCATTTGGAGGCTACTAAAGACCTTAATTCTAGTAGTGCAGCCTGCCAGATTTAAAATACTATTAAGAATCATAACCGTTAATAATATAAAGGTTTTAAAATGACTATTAATATTGATATATATTAAAGTTTTTGATAAAGTCCAATTGACATAGATGAAAGAAGTGACGATCTAGACCAGTAGGATCATACCCTATGAAGCCCATTTATCAGAGCTTCCAAGGGAGGTAGCATAACTAGGATTTTTCCTTGACCAAGCCCCAGATGATATTAAAAAACTAAAGTATGAATGAAACTATTTATAGGAGAAGTTTAAGCTCATTGATATCATAGCCAAAACCATGTACTCTGAACCACCCCATGAAAGTTTCACCACCACATACCTTACCATTAAGGTGTTCATTGGTGAAATAAAGGGTTGTGTATCTAGACCCTAACAATATGAATTTTTATATTTCTTAGTATAATAAATAATTATATATTTTATTATTACATTATAATGATTAATCAAATTTTGATAATAATTATATTTTGATACAAAGAAACAAAAATTGTATTTTTGGGAGATAGATAATTTCAATCAAAACACTCTTTTTATGAATTCAGTAATTTTTAAAATAAATGAAATTTTAATAAAATATTATTATTAAATAATATTCATAAAATATAAATGATAATATGATTTTACAAAGTCAAATCTAATTTTTATAAGGTCAGAAAATTATTATTGTCAAAAAAATCAGTATTTTTCAATAAATCATGATTTTTAATTTAAAAGTATACATTATCATATTTAGAAAATTATTTTGATAAAATAAATTTTTTTTTTGAAATCAGCATCTCAAAATTATCCAATGGTGAAGTTTTTATAAATTTTTAAGACAATCAAATTTTTGAGTAAAAATTAAATACTATATAATTATACGGTATGTATTATGACATCATAAAAGCCTAAAAGTTATGTAATAAATGATATAAAGAGTAAAAAAGACCAAATATATGTTTATCCTTTAAAATAATGTGTTTTAGGTTATTTTATTATTTTTATAATCCCTTAATGAATCCTCTAAAACCTATATTATATTTTAAGGTTTTAAAATCAATTCTTTATAAACATGAATCACATCTAAATCATAAAGGGTATTATTTTAGTGAGATTGTTTCTTAAAATTGTAAAATAATGAAAAAAACTCAACTTTTGTAGAAACCCTAGGAAAAAAACCATGGGATGGTTTGTTTTTTGGATTACATTATCATACAGAGTCCAAAACCTATGTTTGGAAATTAATAAAGATTCCTCCCCTATTTTGCTATATAAAACCACTCAAAATCCATTTCATATTCACTAAAAATACTTGGATCATTAAGTTATTATACAATTACCTCTCTATATCCATCCCAAGGCATCCCAATCTCTCAAAAAGATCCTCCAAATCTTTTATAAGTTCCCTATAAAGGTAAGGGATCCTCTCCTTCTCCTCTTTATTCAAGCAATTTCTTTATATTATGCCTTTTTATTTCCAATCCACCATGTTGTTATATGTTATTAAACATCCCTATTACATCCCTTATAATGTAAAATCAATGATATACCCCTTAAAATCTCATTAACCCCTTCTACCTTCCTCTATTTACCCTAGTCATGCAGCTGAAATTATCCTATGATTTTCCATGCGAAAATTTTGTTTAGTGAATGCCCACCCCCACTTCCACTCAAGGGAGTTCACATAGATAATTATCCTTAATTTATTGGAGATTTACATGAATGTAACCCAAACTTCTTGTTCATGGGTTTAAAATTAATGAAAGAAATTTTTATGTTGTATGATCTATGTGGCACACTTATGCATGTACATGATATGAATGTGATGGGTGGGCCCAAAATTATACAGTCCTCCAATGCATTGGGTAATGTTTTAATCTCATGATATTTCATGTATAGTGGAAGGGTGGTTATCCTAAGCACATTATGTTATGTTTACTTGGAGGTTATCCTTGACTTATTCTTATGATGTCACGTTTTATATTGTTTCAACATTCCCATGTTGCCTTTATGCCATCATGTTATATCATGCCTCACTGTTCAAGATTATAATTCTCACCCCTATTATGTTACCATAATATGCCTCTTGGATCACATTTATTGCTTCATATTATAATATAATTTTTTTATTCCCTTACTAGGATTTATAGATCAACCCTTTCTTATGTAAGTCCTCAGGTTATCCCATGAAGTTTTAGAAGAAAAATGGAATTTAAAAGCATGTTAAGAAAATTTTCAATAATGTTATTGAATTATATGTTAAATTTATTATTCTATTTACTTAATTACACAAATAAACTAGGATTCATAATCTTCCGAGTTGTATTAAGTGTGATTTTATGTAATAAATCACAAAATAAAGTTTATTAAAGATAAGAGTTTTCATAGTTGTATATGAGGAAAGTCTAGTTATTTTTGGGCTTAGAATTAGAAAAACCTAGTGAAAGACTTAGGGATAAGACTAAACATAAGAAAAAATCCCTAAATTTTGGTAAAGTATAGAGTAAGTGGTTTCCAAGAAAATACATCCCTATCTGAATACTATAAGTGGATGTGGCTCTATCAGAGATGTACTTAGGGGTAATAACACTAAAAAGAGCACATTGAGCTTTGAATTAATAATTATCTGGTACATGACAATGATCCTTGATGCACACTTAGTTTGACACTCTTGGGGGATATGCTATGATAAATTCACAATCTTATTAAAAACCATCATGAAGGGAACAAAGATGCCCATAATACTTTCTGTTAGGAAATAGATCATGGATAACATATATTGAAACCTAAAAATTCATAGGTTATGCAATTCATTTATTAGTTATACAATTAATTCTTATATTTTTTCTTTTATATTTTTAATAGTTTAAAAAATTATCATCCCTAAGTTTATTTTGGTTGAATTAAATGGTTAGAACCAAAATCATATAGAGAAATGTAGGATTATCATCCATTCATGAACTTAAAATGTCTTTTGTGACCATGGTTCTATGCATTATTTCCTATCATGAAAGTTTAATAGAACTATTTAAACCCCATCGGAAAATATGGAAGTAAATATATCTATGAAAATATAAAATGGGATAATTATTTCATCCCAAAAATACAAATCCTACCCTATCAAAATTTGTGGGTTGAACTTCCTAAATAACCTTATGGTACTTCCTTTAGTATAATTTAATGTTATTCTAGGTATTAATTTGATCTCCTTGTATAAATCCAACATAAATTTCCAAGAGAAGGAAACCACCCTCTGTATCACGAATTGACCACCAATTCTATACAAGTGTTAGTAGGAGGATGAATCTTATTTGGTATCATCATCTAAAGCGTGGATATTATTGCCTTATGATCAAGATTATCTAGCTCAAATGATTGAAACTAAAGAAAAAGACCATTCTTGATGACATGCCTATTGTGAGGGAATTCACTGATGTGTTTCCTGAAGAATTTACTGGTCTTCCTCCAAGACGTGAGTTTGATTTCTCAATCAAGCTTATACCCAGAGATTTTCTTATATCCAAGACCCTATATAGAATGGTCATTGATTAAAATTGAGGATATGAATAAGAAACTATAGGATAATATAGACAAAGGTTTTATATGCCCAAGTACTTCATCATGTGGTGCACAAGTACTCTTTATCAAGAAGAAGGATTGGTTAATGTGCCTCTGTATTGATTATCGTGAGCTCAACAAGATCATGATAAAGAAAAAGTATCATTTGAAACAGATCAATGACTTATTCAATAAACTACATGGATCCTAGTATTTCTCCAAGATATATCTTTAGTTGAGATATTATCAAGTACATGTAAAGAAGGAGGGTATCCCTAAAATTGATTTTTGTACAAAGTATGGGAACCACGAGTTCATAATAATCCCATTTGGACTTGTTAATGCTCTAATAATATTCATGGATTTAAGGAATAGAGTCTTTAAGGATTACCATGAAAAATGTATGGTAGTATTTATAGATGATATTCTTATCTACTCCAAAATCATGGAGGAACACGATGACCATTTAAATACTATACTAAAGACTTTATGAAAAGAAAAGATGTATGCAAAGTATAGTAAGTGTGAGTTTTGGTTGGAGAAAGTGTCATTCCTGGGGTATGTTATTACCAACAAATGGATATCTGTAGAACCTTAAAAATATATTCAATTGAAGGATAGGCTAGATCAATATCTGTGACAGAAATATGTATTTTCCTTAGATTAGTTGGGTACTATTGTCGATTTGTGAGAAACTTATCAGGATTTTAAATCCCACTAACCAAGCTTACTTGGAAGAGAATCAAGTTTGTTTGGACTAATTAATATGAGGAGATATTTAAGGAGCTAAATAGGAGGCTAATCACTACACCTATACTCACAATATCCATTGGTGGTGAATGATTTGTGATTTATAGTGATGAATCTAAATGGGTATTGGGTTGTGTACTCATTCAAGATGAAAATGTGGTAGTCTATGCCTCATGCCAATTAAAGATCCATCAACCGAACTACCCAACCCATGATCTTGAATTGGCTGAAGTAATATTCATATTAAATATTTGGTGGCATTATATATACAGGGAGAAGTGTGACATATATACAGATCATAAAATCCTCAAGTATATATTCACACAAAAGGAGTTCAATATATGCCAATGAAGGTGGTTATATTTGATCAAGAATTATGATTATTCAATTCATTACCATCCTAGTAAGGAAAAAAAGTGGAAGATGCTCTGAGTAGAAAGGATCTTGTAATCCTATCCATGATGAGGATTAAAAAGGATCCAATATTCTTGTACATTAAAAGGCTGGACATGGGAATAATAAAATGATCTTCATCTTAAATTTCTCAAATAAATTATCAACCATTGATTATTGAAAGGATAAAGGAATCCCAAAAAGATGACGAGGTGCTACAAAAAAAGGTATCAAATATTCCAGAGCTCAACTCTTCTAAAGATGGATTTGTAAGGTTTGGAACTTGGATATGTGTCCCATCAAAATCAGAACTAAAGAGGGAGCTTCTAGATGATGCACATTTCTCATCCTTCTCTATTAATTTAGGAATCACCAAGATGTATAAATATTTGAAACAAAACTTCCATTGGGATAAAATGAAGAGGGAGATTTCATAATTTGTATCTCAATGCTTGGTATACCAATAAGTCAAGGAAGAATGAAAAAAAGTCTAAGGGTACGGTGAAACCATTTCCCATACCAATATGGAAATGGGAAAATATAATCGTGGATTCTATCATTGGACTCCCCACGACACCTAAAGGAAAGAATTTCATCTAAGTGGTAGTCGATCACCTTAGAAAGTCAGTGAATTTAATTACTATCAGGAAAGATTTATCTATTGACCAACTCACTAAGATACACATAAGCTAAGTGGTAAGACTTCATGGACTGCCACTCTTCATTGTTTGTCATTGAGATCTGAGGTTTCCCTCTAGGTTCTGGAGAAGCCTTCAAAGAGCATTGAATACAGAGACGAGTTTCAGTATTACCTGTCACCCTTAGATGGATAGTAAATCTGAAAGAACTATTCAAACTCTAGATAATATGATGATATCATGTTCAATGGACTTCCAAGGATATTGGTATCGACACCTTACTCTAGTATAGATATCATATAACTATAGTTTTCATTATAGAATTCAAATGGCTCCTTATGAGTCTCTGTATGGGAAGAGGCATCAAACTACAACATGCTGGGATGATGTTGGAGAGAGGAAGTTGATGACACCTATTCTTGTCCAAGAGACGACAAAGAAGGTCTAAACTATTCAACACCATATAAAATCTACATAAAGTCGAAAAAAATCTATGTAAACAATCACCATTGTGATCTAGAGTTTGAGGTTAGAGACAAAGTGTTCCTTCATATATCATCATGGAAGAAATTCATGAGGTTTTTGAAAAAATGAAAGGTTAGTACATGATACATTGACCCCTTTGAGATCATTTATTGCATAAAATCTATGAATTATCGACTAGCACTCCCACCCAACCTATATTAAGTACATGATGTGTTCCACATATCCCTCTTGGTGTAGTACACCCTAGACCCCTCACATGTATAGAATCTATATGTGGTACCCTTATAGAATGATCTTTCATATGAAGAGAAGTTGGTGAATATCTTAGATCATAGATAAAAGTTTCTACAAAATAATACAACTCACCTTATAAAAGTGTTGTGGTAGAACAAAAAATTTGAGGAAGCGGTGTGGGAACCAGAAGAGGAGATGAAACATAAATACCCCAATTTTTTTAGCGTATGAAATGAAAATTTCAAGGGTGAAATTTCTAAATGGGGGAAGAATGTAATGACCCAAACTTTCATAAATGAAATTCCCTTCTTGAATGAATAAATTTATCATTAAGAAATGTAGTTATAGAAAATGCAAGCCCTAATTTAGTTATTCTGGACCGTTATAGCCTATCAGATTTAAAATACTATTAAGCATCATAAATATTGATAATATATCCCTTATACAATGAACATTAAGATTGGTATATATTAATGGTTATGATAAAGTTCAATTGACACAAATGAAATAAGTGATGACCTCGAACAGTAGGATTGTACCCTATGAATCCCATTTATTAGAGATTTTAAGGGAGATAACATCACTATGCTTTGACTTTGACCAATCCCAATACAAGATTCAATTACTAAAGCTTGAACATAATTTTTTACGAGAGAAGTTTAATCTCATTGAGATAACGACCCAAACCATGTACTCTGAACCAACCCATGAAAATCTCTCCATCACATACTTTACCCTTAGGTGTTCACTGGCGTAATAAAGGGTTATGTATTTAGACCCTAACATTATGAATTTGTATATTTATCTATATAATTAATAATTATATATTTTATTATTACTTGATATTGATTACTGAAAAGTTTGATAAAAATTACATTTTGATACAAAGAAATGAAAATTATATTTTTAGAAGATATATAATTTCAATTAAAACA
Organism: Viscum album; assembly: GCA_963277665.1. Lineage (NCBI taxonomy): Eukaryota > Viridiplantae > Streptophyta > Magnoliopsida > Santalales > Viscaceae > Viscum > Viscum album. The sequence goes on along the minus strand of OY728156.1, from coordinate 254,422,735 downwards.
CTCTTTTTTATGAATTATTGAATTTTTGAAATAAATGATATTCTAATAAAATATTATTATTAAATAATATTTATTAAATATAAATTATAATATGATTTTATAAAGATAAATATAATTTTTATAAGGTTGTAAATCTATTATTTAAAAAAAACCTAGTATTTTTCAATAAATAGGGTGTTTTGATTTAAAAGTGTAAATGATAATATTTAGAGAATTATTTTGATAAAATATATTTTTTTGAAATCAGCATGTCGAAATTATCCAATGTTAAATTACTCATAATTATCTGAGATAGTCAAATTTTTGAATAAAAAATAAATACGGTATAATTATACGGCAAGTATTACGATATCATAAAAACCTAAAAGTGATGTAATAAATGATATATATAATATCCAAAAGAAAATATACATTTCCCTTTAAAATAATGCATTTTTAGGTTATTTTAATTTTTTATATACCCTGAATGAATCCTCCAAAACCTATATTATATTTTAAGGTTTTAAAATAAATTCTTTGTAAAAATAACTAACTTCTACACCAATAAGGGTATTATTTTAGTAATATCAGTTCTTAAAAAAGTAAAATAATTAAAATCACTCAACTTTGGTAGAAACCATGGGAAAAACCGTGGTATGGTTTGTGTTTTGGATTACTTTATCATATAGAGTCCAAAACCTCAGTTTTGAAATTAATAAAGAATCCTCCCCTCTTTTGCTTTATAAATCCACAAAAAACTATTTAATCTTCATTAAAAAACTTGTAGAACTAAATTAATCTGCCCTTATATCTCTAGATCCGTACCAAGGTGTCACTATTCTATGACGATGCTCCTCCAAAGCTTTTAGAAGTTCCCTCTCAGGGTAAGGGATCCGATCCTTCTCCTCATTATTCACGCACCTTCTTTATATTATAGCTTTTGATTTCCAATTATCCATATAAAGATATGTTATTATGAATCCATATTACTATGATTATTATAAGTTATTATATACCCCTTACACTCTCATTAACCCCTTACATGATCCTCTATGTTTATCCGTTATGCTGCTAAAATTATTCTGCGATTTTCCTTGCAAAACTTTTTTATAGTGAATACCCATCCCCATTTCCACTCAAGGGTGTTCAACTAGATGTAATTATCCTTAATTTATTGAGTATTTAAATGTGTTTAACCCACACTCCTTGATCATTGGGTTAAAATTTATGAAAGATATTTTTATTTTGTATGATCTATATGACACACTTATGCATGTACATGATATGAATGTAAGGGGTGGATCCAGAATTATATAGTCCTCCAATGAATTGGGTAATGTTTTAATCTCATGAGATTCCATGTATAGTGAAAATGAGGTTACCTTAATCAAATTATGTTGTATTATCTTGGATTATATCCTTGAATTATGCTTATGATTCCATGTTTTAGGTTGTTGCCACATTCTCATATTGCCTTTATGACATCATGCTATATCATGCCTAATTGTTCAAGATTATAATTCTCACCCCTCTTATGTTACCTTGATATGCCTTTTGGATCACATGTACTAATTTAAATTATGCTATTCTTTTTTTATTACCTTATTAGGATTTATAGCTTACCCCTTTCTCATGTACATCCCCAGGTTATCTCGTGCAGTTTTAGAAGGATGATGGAATTTTAGGTGCATGTTAAGGAAGTTTTCAATAATGTTGTTGTATCCCACGTTCAAGTTGTTATACTATATACCTAATTACCCAAATAAACTAGGATTCACACTCTTTTGGGTTTTATAAAGTGTGGTTTTATGTAATAAATCATGAAATAAAGTTTATTAAAGATAAGGTTGTCATAAAAATGATCTTAAAGGCTTCAAGTCTAGAAATCGGGGAAAAGGTTTCCTCATAGTCTACTACCCTTTCCTCCTGGTTATATCCTTTATCTACTAGACTGGTCTTATTCCTGGTAATTATACCTTAATCATCTTAAATATTTCTAAAGACCCATTTAGTTCCTATTACAGGATGGTTCTTGGTCCTACCAACTAATTCCTAAACTTCATTTCTCTTGAACCAGTTTAGTTCCTCCTGCATATCTATCATCCAACTCCCATCTTCAAAGGCCTCTTCTATAGTTTTAGGTTAAAACTAGGATATGAAGACAAAAATTCAATATGGTTTCCTATATTTCTTCTAGTCTTACTATAACAAACCAAGCCATTTACACATATTATTACATGATTTTAAGTATAATTAAACAAAAAATTACAAGCCAAGGATCGTAAAGTCTAGTGTTTTGGAAGACTAGGTACATAAAACTGAAAACATGGAACTAAATAAAACATTTCTTTATTTATTATCCATTATGATCTCCTAAATTCCTTTTATCCCTTGCACCTACATAGGATAATCTGGGATAACATGGACAAAGGGATGAGCTAAAAAGCCTAATAAGAGAATAAATATTAAAATATATCTTAGAAAATGGGTTAGAAGGTATAACATAATGATATTGGCATGGAACATGATTAAACATAATGAATCATAACATGGGATCATATAATCATGGATTCATAGTAATGTGTTAGCAACATAAAACATGAATTTAGCATGAGTCAAGGCTAACCACCAAGACCGTTGCACATAACATATCACGAGAATAAACATTACCCAATGAATTAGAGTGCTATCTGGGAACACCCATCATAACATGTTCATGAATATGTTTTCCACATAAATAATTATACATAAGAAATCAAATATAAACATAAGGGTTACCTATGGAAAGAAATGAGTATCATAATCATGTTAGAGAATAATAAATGGGCGTGTCATAAAAGTTTCCATGAAAGAAATGAATTAAATCATACATGGAAATTCATAAAGATAATTAGTCATAGATCATTATAAGTTATGTCAAACTTAATTGATAACATGTAAAAATAGTACTTAAGAAACTTTATAATTAAAACATTTTAGTGTGGTTTAAGGAAAATATTAAAGAGAATTTAAAAACAGAAAATGGAAGAATCTTTTATATACAACCAGAAGTGAAACAAGAAGGTTTTATAATAAAATGAGTGATTTTATAAAAATAATGGTGGCTTAAAACAGATTATGGATTTCACTAGAAAATGGGTAAGAATTCGTGAAGTTCCTTTAAATCGGGTTTGCATATCGAGAATAATTGCATAGGGAACCTTTTAAAAACATGTATATCCCTAAAAAAGAAGGATGAATGGATCTTGATACATGATTTTGGAAGATATAAATATAATTTATATTATGTATATAAAAATAAAAGAGAATTTCATTTGGTTAAAAATAGATAAAGAGTAACCCAAAAGAATAATGGAGGTTCAGGTAGAATCCCTTACCTTAAGTCTGAAGGTGTTCTTCACTTGATCTTAATGTATTGGGTAATACAATTAGATTCATAAATTAATAAGTACAAAACCATTTCTACATGTATTTTATTTATTAAAATCTTATTAAGTTCATTTATGGCCTTTTTTACAGGTTAAGAGGTTTAATTTCATCATTTAGGAGCATTAGTTTCCTTGGTTTCCATGATCAATTTACTTGTATATGTGTATGGAAAATCATGTAGAATGAGGATAATTGTCAAAAACTTAACTTATATGTTATTAATGAACTTATATAATATTAAAATACCATTTTCCCATAAGCTAGGATGATTCATTAGATAAATCATTAATGATAATCGTTTAGATTAATTTAGCATTTTTTGATCACAATGAACTCATTTTGTTTTATAAATTAATATCATGCGTAAAAAATGATTAAAAAACATTACATACGATATAATACATATATTATAGTCTGGTTAAAACTTAAAATGGGTTCATGGACAGCCTTGTAGACAAAATTTAAAGATGAAAGCACGTCGTCCACAAAGGCGGTAAATCAACACCTCACACATGATGTTTTCATTCTTAAAGTAAAAGAGAGAGGAGAAGAGATTTGATGAAGAATTATTCCATAAAAATGATAACATTACAGTATATATAGGATACTAGAGTTTTCATGCCACCTGGATTAGGGTAGGTGAGGATAGGAAAAGAAAACAAAGGAACTTGAAAAGAAATTGAAAGAAAACGGAAGAGGGTTTTACCTCTTGATTCCTTCTTCTTGAGAACAACCTCCTTAGGGGATTGGTTTTGGTAATTTGTTAAGAAAAAAAGATTATAAACGTGGGTTAGAGGTTTGGGAAGATTAGTGGACATAATTTGGACAAAGATCAAAGCTTGAGAGGTGTGAGGGGAAGAGGTGGTGCAGGGTGATATTTATAGTGGAGGAGAGATGTGTTTTCTCATTATTTTACTCAATATTTTATTATTTTGTTCAAGAAAAGAAATAGTGTTGATTATTGAGACTAAATACAGTAATCAGATCATTTTATTTCAAACCAATTATGCTTAAATCATCTATTACTCAATTAATAGTGTGTTTAACTTATAATGTATATATACCATAAATTACTGTATTTTACTATTCACAAAAAATTCAAGTATTTTAGAAAAATTCCAAAAATTCACCATAACAATTTTTTATGTGTAGAATTTAAAAATGAACTCCATTTTATGAAAATAATATTTTAAATATGTGAAATATAATTTTTAATTAAAATCATTATTTACTTGGAAAGTACAAATTTTAAAATTAAAATTGATTTTCTAACACTTTAAAAAATTAATTAAGGTATCATAAAATTATCTTATAATCTTAAGACATAAAAATATTAATTTATGAATACATTTTATGAAAATAGATTTTCCTTTAAATTATTAAATTAATCAAAAATTGTAATTAAATATTTACGACCTATAAAAATACCAACACTTAACTAATAATTTATAAAATATTTATTTACTTATACTATGATGTAATTATATTACATTTTCACTTATAATATGGATAAATTTTATTCATACTTTCATTGGTGAGGTTCTATTCAATTTTTCGGTTTACTATTCATAAGGGTCACATTACTATTCTAAAGATCAAGTTACTATTTAATCGGTATAGGTTCCTTAACTTCTATAAATGCTTCTTATTTCATTCATTCATCATTTATAAAGCTTGTATTGTGTTCTCTTATGTGTTTATTCCATATGAAATAATTATAAGAAGGGAATTTCCATTGATAAAATTTTAGGTTGTTACATTCTTCCCCCATTATAAAATTTTACCCTCAAAATTTCATTTTACATGCCAAGGTGAAAATAAGTGTGGGTAATTTTCCTTCATTTCTTCCTCTGGCTCCCATGTTGCCTCTTCATACTTGTGGTTCCACCATAATACTTTGACCAGGTGATTAGTCTTGTTGCGTAAAACTTTATCTCTATGATCCAAGATCTTCACTGGCTGCTCCTCATAAGAAAGACCATTCTCCAACTATACCAACTCTGAATTCAACACATGTGAAGGATCCAGTATGTACTTCATTAAGAGGGATACGTGAAATGCATCGTGTAATTGAGACATGGTTGGTGTAAGTGCTAGTAAATAGGTCACAGCTCTGACACACTCAAGGATCTCGAAGGGTCCGATGTAGCTGGGAATTAGCTTCACTTTCTTCCCAAATCTCATGATCCTCTTCCATGGAGATATGTGGAGGAATACCATGTCTCCAACTTTAAACTCAAGGTCCCTTAAATTATTTTCTACATATCTCTTTTGTTGACTTTGGGCTACCTTAATGTGCTGCTAAATGGTTTTCACCTTCTCTACCATTTCTTCAACCATTTCAGGTCCTAGAAGCTTACATTCACTAACTTCATGCTAGCATGCCGATGTTCTGCACCTTTTCCCATAAAGATCTTAATATGGAGCCCTTTGGATGCTCAAGGGGAAAGTATTGTTATGGGAGAATTCTACCAGTAGTAGATGTTGGTACCATCCTCCTTTGAAGTCCATAGAACATGCTCTCAACATGTCTTCCAGTGTATGAATAGTTTGCTCAGATTGGTCATCAGTTTGAGGATGATAGGCCGTACTGAAGTTTAACTCAGTGCTTAGAGCATGTTGGAGAATTTTCCATAACTTCAAGGTAAATATAAGATATCGATCGAATATAATCGATAATATAGCGTCCCTAGCCTTTTACACAAAACATTACGTGATTTTAAGCATAATTATACATCAGAGTACAAGCCAAGGATCGTTAAGTTTAGTGTCTTGTAAGACTAGGTATATAAAACATAAAACATGGGGCCAAAAAAACACTTATTTGTTTAATCTCTATAAAAAGATCCTAACTTCATTTGATCCCTTACATTTTCATAGGGTACCCTGGGGAACACATGAACAAAGGGATGAGCAAAAAAGCTCAGTAAGGGAATGAACATAAGAATAAAGCTTAAGCACATGAGCTAGGAGGCATGACATTAAGATATCAAAATCATGGAACATATGAAATCATAACATATAAACATGAGATTATATAAACATGGAATCATATAAATGTGGTAGAATCATAAAACATTTCTTTAGTATGAGTCAAGGCTAATTTCTAATCTCGTTTCCCATATTAGTACGGGTCAAGGCTAACCGCCAATCCCGTTTCCCATTGTAGTATGGGTCAAGGCTAACCGCCAATCCCATTTCACATCGCATATCAAGAGACTTAACTTTACCCAATACATTGGAGCACTATTTGGGAGCACCCATATCAACATTTTCATGAATATGATTTGCACATAAATAATCATACATAATCAACCATACATAAACACAAGGGTACCCATGGAAAGAATTGGGTACCACAATCATGAAATAAAGCATAACCAATGGGAGTTTAATGAAAGTGTACATGAAATAAAGGGATTAGAACATACATGGATGTTACTAAGGTAAAATAGGCATATAAAATGGTAAGTGACATCAAACAGAAGTGACAACATATAAGAAATGTTTTTGAGAAACATTAGCATTAAAACATTTTTATGCAGTTTTAAGAAAAATACTATAGAGATTTTAAAATATAAAAGAGGAAAATATTTTATATAAAACTAGAATTGAACCAATAAGGTTTTAATAATAAAAAGTCTTATTTTATAAAGACAATTTTTTCTTAAAACAAAGTATAGAGTGCACTTGAAATTGGGTAAGAATTCGGGATGTTCCCTTAAAATAGGTTTGCTTATCGGGAAGAATTAAGGAAAGAATCACTTAAAAACATGTATATACCTGAAATAGAATGAGGGATGGATCTTGAAACATGAGTTTAGAGAATATAAACAGAATTTATAAGTTGGTAATACAAATAAAATACAACTTCTTTTGGGTAAAAATAAAGATAGAGAAACCTGAAGGAATAAAGGTGGTTCAAGTAGAATCCCTTACCTTAAGTCCAATGGTGTTCTCCACTTGATATTAATGATCTGAATAATAAAATTAGGTTCATTAATTAATAATTAAATAATATATTCTATAATAAAATTATTTAGTAAAACATTTTTGAGTTCATTCATAACCTTTTGATTGGTTACGAGGTCCAACTTCATTGTTCGGGTCCGTTTGTTTCCTTGGTTCTAATGATCGGTTCACTTATATTCATGTTCGAAGAATCATGTAAAATGAGGATGGTTTTCCAGAATTGGAGTTATATTTTATTAGTGAAAATAAATGAGTTTAAATGATTTTAAATTCCATTTGGTTACTTGTCATGAAGATGAATCATTATATAAATTATTTAATGATAATCGTTTGGGTTAATTGGCAGTTTTGACCACAAGGAACATGTTTTGTTTTATAAATCAAAACCTTGTGTTCAAAAGGATTCCAGAACCATATATGAGAAATAATACATATATTATGGTCTGGTTCAACCATAAAAATGGTTTCATGAGCAGAATTGAATATGATAACATAAATTGAAAACCCATCGTCCTTGAATGTGGTAAATTAGCACATCTCAGATTATATTTTCATTTTAGTATATAAAAAAAGGAAAAAAGAGATGATGAAGAATTATAACTTTATAATTAAAAAATTATAGTACATGTAAGTTACTGGATTCATCACAAAATTCGGATAAAATGAGGTGGGTAAAGAAAAAGAAAAGAGATGAACTTGAAAATGAAAGAAAATTTTAGAGATCCCTTATGAAAATTCAGCAGCCTAACGACATCACTTAAAATTTCCTAAAATATTTTGAAGAGAGGAAAAAGGGTATATAATCATATGTACATAAAAAGGACAGTAATATGGATACATAAAATCAAACCCCAACATATGAAAATGGAAATTCAAAGAAATAACATAAAAGAAGTGTTGACAAAAAGAGGAGGGTGAAAGGTTCCCTTACCTTGTAGAGTAACTCCTAGAACTTGAAGGTTGGGACCTTGGGGGCTTAAATACACCTTGGGAGGAATCATAGGGAGGTAAAATCACCAGATATACGAGGATGAAGGATTTTAATGAAATTAAATGAATGGATGAGTGGGTATTTATAGTAAAAGAGAGAGAATTTTTTTATTAATTTTAAAAGACACCTCATTAGTGGTTTTTGTAAAACCATGGGATTGCCCATGGTATTAGCCACTTGGAACAACTAATATATTATTTAACTTTAAAAAAATATACCATCATTTTTTATTAATTATTACATCATTATGATGTCATCAAATATACCGAAAACTCAAAATTGTATTTTTACTATTCATAAAAAATTCAAGTATTTTAAAAAAATACCAAAAATTCACCCTAACCATTTTTCAATGTGTAGAATTCAAAAATGAACTCCATTTTTTGAAAATAAATTTCTAAATACTTTTAATTTAATTTTTAAATAAAATCATAATTTATTCAACAAAATCAACATTAAAACTATAACTCATTTTATAACACCTTGAAAAATTAATCAAGGTCCCAGAAAATTATCTTATAACCATAAGACAATAAAGTAATAATTTATGATTAAATTTTATGAAAATAAATTTCCATTTTAAATTATTAAATTAAACATAAAATTGTAAATAAAATATTTTTGACATACAAAATACCAATTCTTATACTATGATCGTTTTTTTCACTTTTAAGATGTCTAAATTGTATTTGTACATTCATGGATGAAGTTTCTATTTTTTTATCCAATTTTATATTCATTACTATTAATAAAGGTATGCTAATATTCATAAGGGTATGTTACTATTCATCAAAAATTATGTTTGTCTTATCAGACTCCAAATCACTTACTGATCACAATTGTAGATGACCGTTTTCAAAATTAAAAACACACAAGTGAAAAAATTATGTTTAAAGGTCACATTGTACTTAGTAGTTCATTGTGTTGTGACTCCATGTTATTATATGACATAATTATAAGAAGGTATTTTCCATTGGTAAAACATTGGGTCATTACATTCTTCCCCACTTAAGAAATTTCACCCTCAAAATTTCATTTTACATTATAGGCCATAAACAGGTGCAGGTAATTTTTCTTCATTGCTTCCTCTAATTCATGTGTTTCCTCTTCGTACTTATGGTTCCGCCATAGTACCTTGACAAGGTGAGTAGTCTTGTTACGTAGAAATTTATCTCTACAATCCAAGATCTTTACCGGCTGCTCCTCATAAGAAAGATCATCCTCCAACTGTACCACCTCTGAAGAGAGTACATGTAAAGGGTATGGTATGTACTTAATAGGGATACATAAAAGACATCATGTACTTTTGACATGATAGGTGGAAGTTCCAGTCGATAGGCCATAGCTCCGACTCGATCAAGTATCTCGAAGGGGGTGATATTCCTAAGACTTAGCTTCCCTTTCTTTCCAAACCTCATGACCTTCTTCCACAAAGATATGCATAGAAATACCATGTCTCACACTTTAAACTCAAGGTCTCATCGATGATTGTCTGCATACCTCTTCTGTCGACTTTGGGCTTCCTTGATATGGTGCTGAATGGTTTTCACGTTCTCCATAATTTCTTCTACCATTTCATTTCCTAGAATCTTACGCTCACCGACTTCATCCCAACAATCTGGTGTTCTGCACCTTTTCCCATAAAGGGCTTGGTATGGTGCCATTTGGATGCTCGAGTGGAAACTATTATTGTATGAGAATTAAACCAATGGAATATGTTGGTCCCATCCTCCTTTGAGGTCTATAGAACACTCTCTCAACATATCTTCCAATGTCTGAATATTTCACTCATATTGGCCATCAGTTTGAGGATGATAGGCCGTACTGAAGTTTAGTTCAGTGCTTAGAGCATGTTGGAGACTTTCCAGAACTTTGAGATGAATCTCGAATCACGATCAGATGTAATAGATTGTGGTACTCCATGAAGCCTTACCACTTCTTTGATATATATCCGTGCAAGTTGATCCAATGAGAAGTCCTCTCTAATTGTGATAAAGTGAGCTGTCTTTGTAAGACGATCCATAATAACCCATATAGAATTATTTCCTCTGGATTTCCTTAGAAGTCTAGTGACAAAGTCCATGGTAATGTTCTCCCACTTACATGTTGGTATGGGTAGTTTTTGTATCATCCCCTTAGAATTTTTCCTCTCAGCATTCACTTGCTATCATACCAGGCATTTTGATGTATATTCAACAATCTCCCTTTTCATATTGTCCCACCAAAAGTTTTCTCAGAGATCTCGATACATCTTTGCGCTCCATGGGTGGACAGAGAATTTTGAGCTATGTGCATCATTCAAAAGATCATTCTTTATATTTGGATCGGATAATACACATAATCATGACCCAAATATTACAAATCATCCCTCTTAAATTTTTAAATTAGAGGATTTACCATTTCTGATAGCTTCCACCCTTTTCTGAATTTCCACATCTTTTCTTTGAGCATCCTTTATTTTCTCCATGAGAGATAGTTGAGCAATAATTTGAGAAAGGATTGATGATGTTCCTACCTTAATGATTCCCATGTAAATCCTCTAAAAATATAATAAGATTAGATCCTTTTCAATTCCCATCATTGATAAAGATACATTATCCTTTATACTTAAAGCGTCTGCCACCTTGTTTGCCTTACCGGGGTGATAGTTGATCGAGCAGTAAGAATCCTTGATGAGCTCTATCTATCTTCGCTGGTGCATATTAATCAATTTCTGTGTGAATATATATTTGTGACTCTTGTGATCAGTATATATCTCATACTTCTCCCCATAGAGATAATGCCACCAAAATTTTAACACAAAGATCACAATTGACAACTCCAGATCATGTGTGGGATAGTTTTTCTCATAGATTTTCAGCTTCCTTGAGGCGTAGGCTATCACTTTCTAATTTTTCATTAGCACACAACCTAATTCCTTCTTTGAAGAATCACTATACACTACAAAGAGTTCTCCACTTATTAGGAGTGTGAGTACTGGCGTAGTGATTAGCCTCTTTTTCAACTCCTTGAAACAATCTTCACATTCCTGAGTCCAGACAAAATTTACTCCCTTCCGTGTCAGCTTGGTCATTGGGTTTGAAAATCATGAAAAGTTAATCACAAATCGTCGATAATACCCAGCTAAACCTAGAAAGATGTGGATCCCCATTGCAGAAGTTGGCCTGGGCCACTCTTCAATTGGCTTTGTCTTGGAAGGGTCCATATATATCCCTTTGCTAGTGATAACATACCCCAAGAATGATACTTACCCATCCAGAACTCACATTTACTGTACTTTTCATAAAAATTATCCCTTTGCGAAGTCTTTAACACAATATTCAAATAATCCTCATGTTCCTCCTTAATCTTGGAGTATATCAGAATATCACCAATAAAGACTACCACAAATTGGTCGAGGTAATCTCTAAAGACTCTATTCATTAAATCCATGAAAATTTCTGGAGCATTAGTGAGTCTGAAAAGAATCAATATGAACTCAAAGTGTCCATACCTTGTTCTAAAGGCAGTCTTGGGAATATCTTCCTTCCTCACCTTTAATTGGTGATATCCTGACCAAAGGTCCACCTTAGAGAAATAATAGGCCTCATGAAGCTGATTGAACAAGTCATATATCCGTGAAAGGGGATACTTGTTCTTTATCGTGATTTTATTGAGCTCACGATAATCAATGCAGAGGCTCATTGATACATCCTTCATCTTGATGAAGAGGACTGACACAACCCATGGTGAAGCACTAGGACATATAAAATCCTTCTCCAGATTCTCCTGTAACTGCTTCTTCAGCTCTTTCAGCTCTACGGTGGTCATTCTGTAAGGTTTCTTTGAGATAGGTTGAGATCCAGGGATAAGTTCAATTGAGAACTCAATCTCTCGGTTAGGAGGAAGACCAGACAACTCTTTATGGAATACATAAGTGTAATCCCTCAATATAGGCATGTCTTCATGCATGATTCTCTCATTTGTCTCAATCATTTAAGCTAGATATGTTTGCTCATAAGGAAACAATATCCACACTTGAGACAATGATTCTAAAAGAGATTCATCTTCCTCCTTACATTTGTAAATAATTGGAGGATTCTTTGGGATGTAAAGAGTGATCTCCCTTTCATGACAGTTGGTGTTTGATTTTTATAAATATAGCCAATCCATGCCCAAGATAGCGTCAAACTCTACTAAAGGAAGTATGAAAAGATTTGTTGGGAGGTTAAATCCACAAACTTTAATCGAGGATGAGTTATAAACCATGGATGTAACGATTTCCCCATTCGATGTTCTCACAGATAACCTTTCCTCCAAATTTTGAGGTGGTGTTTGAATAGTTATACTAAACTTTAAAGATATGAAAGAATGAGTAGAACCAGAATCAAATAGTACGTTCTCTATTCTTGAATGAATAACTAGCATACCTATCACCACATCGTTATCTGGCTCCACCTTAGCAGTAGTGATAACATAAGCCCTTCCTTGTTTCCTTGGAGGTTGTTATTGATTTCTTCCGACAACCCTTGGCTTCAGGAAATTGTTAGCATAATTCCCATGCTCCTTGCAGTTGTAACACTACACCACTGGCTGAGAATTGATCTGAAACTTCCTTTCTTCTTCCACATTAGCAGGATTTTTCATATCCCTTCAACAGTTCTTGGCCAAATGACCAAAATTTTCACATTTGAAGTAATTCTTGGTTCCCTTTAGTCAGTTCCCAGGATTCTTCTTCCCACAACTTTTACAAGGGGAAAAGTCAAGCTTCTTTCCATAATAGGTTTTTTTGTTGAACCACCCATGTTGTTGTCCATTTTTCGCTTCTTTTCACCGGGCCCATGAGACCACTGAGAGTCTCCAATATCCATTTCAACATTGAGGGCACAACGTACAATCTCCTCATAACTTTCAAAGTATTGAATCTCTAACGCTTTTCATAGACTTTACTTTAGTCCGCTAAAGAAGCAATCCAACTTGCTTTCAGTGTTCAAGACAAAGCCAGAGGCATACCTTGCAAGCCTTGTAAAGTTTTCTCCATATGCCTCGATGGACTCATCTTCCTCTTAATTGAGTTTTAGGAACTTTATTTTCATCTTGAGATGGAGGGTTCAAGGAAAATATTTTTTTAAAAACATCCTCTTGAATTCATCCCAATCCATGGAATCAATTTCCTCTTGAGAATTTTTATTCTTGTTCAGTGTCCACCACTAATCAGCTTCCCCATCAAAATTATAGACCGCCAGTATAAATTTCTATTCTTATGAGAACTGGAGGATGAAGAATATATTTTAAATGGAGTTAATCCATTGTTATGCAATGAGGGGATCAGAAGATCAACTAAACATGGGAGGCCTTTTCCACATGAAGTATTCTACAACAACTTGCTCTTTACTTGTAAGAGGAGGGTGTTCCACATGATTCAAGTTATTATTCATAATTTGAGCCAACTGAGCAAGTACTGTTCTGAAGTTTTGACCACCCATTCTCATCATATCAGGCATATAATTAGGGAAATCTTCACATTGCCTATCACATTTATTGTTGGAATATGTTCTTCTATTTACCTCCATTAATTAAAAAAAATAACATAAAATTAGAGGGATTGAATACTTAGATATTGAGCATAAAAATGAAACTTTGAACATAAAAGGATAAACTTGTAAAAGAGAATTATATCCTAACTTGTGATTCCTTATGTTTCAAACCAGGTTATCCTTGATCTATTTCTTATCTTATATTCTTATGGGTTTTTTTAATAATGGTTTGTACCAAGCTCATGAATTACCAAGGCATATCCCCTGGGAGTGTCAATACCAAGACTGCATCAGGGCCCGTTGTCGTGTACTAGGATACCCCGAGTTAAGATCGAAAATCCTTGTCGTAGTTTTCACTCCTAGGTACATTTGTGCTAGAGTTGCCTCTACCTATTTATATCCAGACATGGACATATTTTCTTGATAAACCACTTAATCTATACTTACCAAAATTTAGGGATGTTTTCTTATACTTCGTCTCATCCTTAAGGTTCTCACTAAAGTGATATATTCCTAATCTCCAAAAATAACTAGACCATCCTATGATACCAACTATATCACCCCAATCCTTTTACACAAAACATTACATGATTTTAAGAATAATTATACATCATAGTACAAGCCAAGGATCGTTAAGTCTAGTGTCTTGGAAAACTGGGTACATAAAACTTAAAACATAAAACATGGGGCTAAAAAAAAACTTCTTTATTTAATCTCCATAAAAATATCCTAACTTAATTTGAGCCCTTAGATATGCAGAGGGTACACTAGGGAACACATTAAAAAAGGATGGGCTAAAAATCCAAGTAAGGGAATGAACATAAGAATAAAGCTTAAGCACATGAGCTAGGAGGCATGACATAAAGATATAAAAATCATGGAACATATGAAATCATAACATAAAAACATGGGATCATATAAACATGAAATCATATAAATGTGGTAGAATTATAAAACATGTCTTTATTATGAGTCAAGGCTAACCGCCAATCATGTTTCCCATTGTAGTACCGGTCAAGGCTAACCGCCAATCCCGTTTCACATTGCATATCATGAGACTTAACTTTATCCAATGCATTAGAGTGATATCTGAGAACACCCATCTCAAAATTTTCATGAATATGATCTCCACATAAATAATTATACATAATAAACCATACATAAACATAAGGGTACCCATGGAAATAATTGGGTACCACAATCATGATATAAAGAATAACCAATAGGCGTATCATGAAAGTGTCCATGAAATAAAGGGATTAGAACATACATGGATGTTACTAAGGTAAAATAGGCATATAACATGGTAAGTGATGTCAAATAGAAGTGAAAACATATAATAAATGTTTTTGATAAACATTAGCATTAAAACATTTTTGTGCAGTTTAAGGAAAATACTATAGAGATTTTAAAATAGAAAAAAGGAAAATATTTTATATAAAAATAGAATTGAACCAAGAATGTTTTAATAATAAAAAGACTTATTTTATAAAGAAAATTGTGGCTTAAAATAGTGGATATAATTCACTTGAAATCAGGTAAGAATTTGGGATGTTCCCTTAAAATAGGTTTGCTTATCGTGAAGAATTATGGAGGGAATCACTTAAAAACATGTATATCCCTAAAATAGAATGATGGATGGATATTGAAACATGAGTTTAGAGCATATAAACAGAATTTATAATTTTTTAATAAAAATAAATGACAAATTATTTTGGGTAAAAAGAAAGATGGAGCAACCCAAAGGAATAAAGGTGGTTTGGGTAGAATCCCTTACCTTAAGTCCGATGGAGTTCTCCACTTGATATTAATGACCTAAATAATAAAATTAGGTTCATTAATTAATAATTCCAGAAAATATTCTATAAGAAAATGATTTATTAAAACATTTTTTAGTTCATTCATAAACTTTTGATTGGTTACGAGGTTCAATTTCATTGTTTGGGTCCGTTTGTTTCCTTGGTTCTAATGATCGGTTCACTTATATTCATGTTTAAAGAATCATGTAAAATGGGAATGGTTGTCCAAAATTGAAGTTATATGTTATTAGTGAAAATACAGGAGGTTACATGATTGTAAATTCCATTTTTTTACTTGGCATGAAGATGAATCATTATATAAATTATTTAATGATAACTGTTTGGGTTAATTGGCGGTTTTTGACCACAAGGAACATGTTTTCTTTTATAAATCAAAACCTTGTGTAGAAAAGGATTATATAACCATAGATGAGACATAATACATATATTATGGTCTATTTAAACCATGAAAATGGTTTCATGACCATAATTGAAGATGATAACAGAAATTGAAAACCCATCGTCCTTGAATGTGGTAAATTAACACATCTTGGATGGTATTTTCATTTTAGTATATAAAAAAAGGAAAGGAGAGATGATGAAGAATTATTCCTTTATCATGAAAAAATTACAGTACATGTAAGTTACTAAATTAATCACAACATTCAGATAAAAGGAGGTGGGGAAAGAAAAAGAAAAGAGATGAACTTGAAAATGAAAGAAAAGTTTAGGGATCCCTTATGAAAATTCAGCAGCCTAACGACGTCACTTAAAATTTCATAAAATATTTTGAAGAGAGTAAAAAGGGAATATAATCCTATGTACATAAAAAGGATAGTAATATGGATACATAAAATCAAACCCCAACATATGAAAATGGAAATTCAAAGAAATAACATAAAAGAAGTGTTGACAAAAAGAGGAGGGTGAAAGGTTCCCTTACCTTGTAGAGTAACTCATAGAACTTAAAGGTTGGGACCTTGGGGGATTAAGTACACCTTGGAAGGAATACTAGGGAGGTAAAACCACCATATATTTTAGGATGAGGGTTTTTTAATGAAAGAAAATGAATGGATGAGTGGGTATTTATAGTAAAAGAGAGAGATTTTTTTATTAATTTAAAAAGACACCTCATTAGTGGTTTTTGTAAAACCATGCGCTTTCCTATGGTATTTGCCCATGAAATTAGCCACTTGGGACACATAATATCTTATTTCACTGTACAAAAGTCAAAAATATTTTTTTTATTAATTATTACATCATTATGATGTCATCAAATATACTGAAAACTCAAAATTGTATTTTTACTATTCACAAAAATTCAAGTATTTTAGAAAAATACCAAAAATTCACCCTAATAATTTTCAATGTGTAGAATTCAAAAATTAACTCCATTTTTTGAAAATAAATTTATAAATATTTTTAATTTAATTTTTAAGTAAAATCATAATTTATTCAACAAAATCAACATTAAAACTATAACTCATTTTATAACACCTTGAAAAATTAATCAAGGTCCCAAAAAATTATCTTATAAACATAATAAAATAAAGTAACAATTTATGATTAAATTTTATGAAAATAAATTTCCATTTTAAATTATTAAATTAAACATAAAATTGTAAATAAAATATTTTTAACATACAAAAATACCAATTCTTATACTATGATCATTTTTTTCACTTTTAAGATGTCTAAATTGTATTTGTACATTCATGGGTGAAGTTTTTTATTTTTTTTCAGCCGATTTTCTATTCATTACTATTCATTACTATTTATAAAGGTACTCTACTATTCATAAGGGTATGTTACTATTCATAAAAAATTATGTTTTTCTTATCAGACTCCAAATCACTTACTGATTACAATTGTAGATGACTGTTTTTTAAAATTAAAAACACCCAAGTGATGTACTTATGTTTAAAGGTCACATTGTACTTAGTAGTTCATTGTGTTTTGACTCTATGTTATTATATGACATAATTATAAGAAGAGATCTTCCATTGGTAAAACATTGGGTCGTTACAGATAGTGGTACTCCATGCAACCTTACCACTTATTTGATACATATCCATGTAAGTTTATCCAATGAGAATTCCTCTCAAATTTTAATAAAGTGAGTTGTATTTATAAGACAATCTAAAATAACCCATATAACATTTTTTCTTCTAGATGTCTTTGGAAGTCCAACGACAAATTCCATGGTGATGTTTTCCCATTTCCATGTTGGTATGGGTAATGGATGCATCATATTTTTATAAATTTTCCTTTTAGCCTTCACTTGCTGACATACCAGACACTTTGATGCATATTTAGTGATCTCATTTTTCATATTTCCCACTAAAAGTTCTCCCAAAAATCTCAATACATATTTTTTATCCCTAGGTGAATAGATAAGGTTGGGATATATTAATCATTCAGAAGATCTTTATTTATCTCTGTATTAGATGGTACACATAGTCATGACCCAAATCTTATGACTCCATCCTCACTGATCTTGAACTCATAGGATTTCCCATTTTGGATAGCTTCCACCCTTTTCTGAATTTCCACATCATTTCTTTGAGAATCCTTAATTTTATCCACAAGGGACGGTTGAGCTATCATTTGAAAAAGGATTGATGATGTTCCTTCCTTAACTATTCCCATGTCTATACTTTGTAGATCTACTAAGATTAGATCCTTGTCAATTCTCATCATTGATAAAGATGAGGGATCCTTTCTACTTAAAGCATTTACTACCTTATTTTCTTTATCATGATAGTAGTGGATTGAGTAGTTGTAATCCTTGATGAGCTCTGACCATCTTTTCTAGTGTATATTAATCTCCTTCCATGTGAATATATATTTTAGAATCTTGTGATCAGTATATATCTCACACTTCTCTCCATAGAGATAATGCCACTATATTTTCAACACAAAGATCACATCTAACAACTCCAGATCATGCGTAGGATAGTTTTGCTCATGAATTTTCAACTACCTTGAGGCATAGACTATCACTTTATCATTTTTCATTAGCACACAACCTAATCCTTTCTTTAAAGCATTTATGTACATGACAAATAGTTTTCCACTTGTTAGGAGTGTGAGTACTGGAACAATGATAAGCCTCGTTTTGAGATCCTTAAATCTTTCCTCACATTCTTGGGCCTAGAAAAACTTCACTCCCTTCCATGTCAGCTTGGTTATTGAGTTTGACAAGCATGAGAAGTTCTTCCCAAATCATCGGTAATACTTGACTAGACCAAGAAAGTTGTGGATCTCTGTTACAAATGTTGGCCTGGTACACTCTTCGATTGCCTTTATCTTGGAAGGATCTATAAATATTCCTTTTCTGGTGATAATATTCCCCAAGAATGATAATTCCTCCATCCAGAACTCACATTTACTATACTTTTCATATAGTTTCTCCCTTTACAAAGTCTCAACATAGTATTCAAATACTCCTTGTGTTCCTCCTTAGTCTTGGAGTATATCAGAATATTATCGATAAAGACTACCAAATTTTTTTCAAGTTAATCTCTAAAGAATCTATTCATTAAATATATGAAATTTTTTTGAGCATTATTGAGTCTAAAGGGAATCACTATGAACTCATAGTGTCCATACCCTATTCGAAAGATATTCTTGGGAATATCTTCCTTCATCACTTTTAATTAGTGATGTCCCAACCAAAGGTCCACCTTATAGAAATAATTGGTCCCACATAGCTAATAGAAAAGGTCATCTATCCATGGTAGTATATACTTGTTCTTTATCATGATTTTAATGAGATCACTATAATTGATGTAGACGCGCATTGATCCATCCTTATTCTTGACGAAGAGGACTGACGCACCCCATGGTGAAGCACTCAGGCGTATAAAACCCTTATCTAGATTCTACAATTTCTTTAGTTCTTATAGATAAATGGTGGCCATTATATAAGGTGTATTTGATATAGGAAAAGATCCAGGAATAAGTTCAATTGAGAACTCAACTTATTGATCCGGGGGGATACCAGACAACTCTTCAGGGAGTACATCAATGTAATTCCTCATGATAGGAATATCTTTGAGCATGATCATCTCCTTTGTCTCAATAATTTGTGCAAGATATTCTTGATAATAAGGCAATAATATCCACACTTGAGATGATGATTCTGAAAGATATTCATATTTCTCCTTACACTTGTAAAGAATTGGAGGATTCTTTGGGACATGAAGAGTGATCTCCCTTTCCTGATATTTGATGTTGTCTTTGTATAAATATATCCAATCCATGCCCAAAATAACATAAAACTCCACAAAAGGAAGTAAGAAAATATTTTCTAAGAGGTTGAATCCACAAACATTAACTGGGGATGAGTTATTTATTTTGGATGAAATAATTTCCCCCTTAGCTGTTCTCTCAGATAACTCAACCTCTAAATTTTGAGGTTGTGTTTGAATAGTTCCACTAAACTTGCAAGATATTAAGGAATGCATAGAACTATAATAAAATAGTACATTCACTATTCTTGAATGAATAACCATCGTATCTATCACCACATCATTTTACAGCTCCACATCAGTAATAGTGATAACATAAGCCATTCCTTGTTTCCTTGGAGGTTGTTTTTGATTACCACTAACAACCCCCGACTTAGGAAATTGGTTCGCAAAATGCCCATGTTCCTTGCAGTTGAAACACTAAACTACTCGATGAATGTTTATTTGAACCTTCCATTCTTCTTCCACATTAGGGGAATTCTTCACATCCCTTCAACAGTTCTTAGCCAGATGCCCCATTATTCCACATCTGAAGCATTTCCTAGTTCCCTTTAGATAGTTCCTAGGATGCTTCTTCCCAAAATTTTGACATGTGGGATATTCAGTATTTTTTCCATCATGTGATTTATTTTCTGATCCACCCATATTAGACTCCATTTCCACTTTTTTTCATCAGGCCCAGGAGACCATTGAGAGTCTCTGATCTCTATTTCAATCTTGAGGTCACAATGGAAAATCTCCTCATAACTGTCAAAGTATCGAATCTCCAATGATTTTTATAGACTCAACTTTAGTCTGCTAAATAAGTGACCCACCTTGATTTCAGTGTTCATGATAAAGTCAGAGGTGTATTCTTCAATCCTTGTAAAGTTTGCTTCATATTCCCCAATAGACTTATCATCCTTTTGCTTAAGTTTGAGGAACTCTCTTTACATTTTGAGATGGAGAGTTTGAGGAAAATATTTATTTAATTTTTTTCTTGAATTCCTCCCAATCCATGGAATCAATTTCATCCTTGGACTTCATATTTTTGATTAGTTTCCACCACTCATCATCTTCCCCATCAAAACGATAGACTTCCAGAACAACTTTATCTTCTTCTAAGCACTAGAGGACAGAGAATATCTATTCAATGGAGTTAATCCACTGTTCCGTGAGGAGGGGATCAGAATATCCACTAAACATGGGAGGCCTTTTCTATATGAAGGATTTTATAATAAATTTCTCTCTCTTATGAGAAGGAGAGAGTTACACATGATTCAAGTTATTATTCATAACTTGAGTCAGTTGATCAAGTAATGGCATGAAATTTTGAGCATCCATTTCCATCATATTTGGAATATCATTAGGGAAATCATCACATTGCCTATAAAATTGATTATTGGCATGTGTTCTTCTATTTCTGGCCATTAAATAAGAAAAAATAAAGTGCAATTAGGGGGCTTGAATACTTAGCTAATAAGCATAAAAATGAAAATTTAAACATAAAAGGATAAACTCTTAAAGGAAAAGTATATCCTAACTTGTGATTACTTAGGTTTGAATCTAGGTTATCTAGATTTATTTCCTAACATATATTCTTATTGTAATTTTCTTTATTTATTTAATAATGGGTTGTAATGAGCTTATGAATTTACCAAAGCATATCCCCCAGGAGTGTCAAACCAGGTGCACAGTAAGGCTCGTTGTTGTGTACCAGGTTACCCTGAGTCAGGCCCGAAACATCTTTTCATAGTTGTTACTCCTAAGTACATATATTCTAGAACCACATATAATTGTAGTATCCAGACATGGATTTATTTTCTTGATAAACCACTTAATCTATACTTACCAAAATTTAGGGATGTTTTCTCAGACTTAGTCTTATCCATAAGGTTCTTACTAAAATGCTCTATTCATAGTCTCAAAAAATAACTAAAATTTTCCTTTAATACCAACTATAGTGACCCAATCCTTTTACACATATTATTACATGATTTTAAGAATAATTAAACAACAAATTACAAGCTAAGTATTGTAAATTCTAGTATATTAGAAGACTAGGTAGATAAAACTGAAAACATAGAACTAAATAAAACATTCCTTTATTTATCATCCATTATGAGATCCAAACTTCCTTTGATCCCTTACAGCTACATAGGATAACCTGGGGATAACATGAACAAAGGGATGATCTAAAAAACCCAATAAGGGAATAAACATTAAAATAAATCTTAACACATAGGTTAGAAGACATTATATAATGATATAAAAAGTCATGGAACAGGATTAATCATAAGGAATCATAAAATGGGATCATATAGTCATGGATTCATAGTAATGTGACAGCAACACAAAACTTGAATTTAGCACGAGTCAAGGCTCATTGCACATAGAGGAGCATGATTCAAGGCTAACCACCAAGACCGTTGCACATGGAGCACGAGTCAAGGCTAACCACCAAAACCGTTGCACATAACATCTCATGAGACTAAACATTACCCAATGAATTGGAATGATATATGGGAGAACCCATCATAAAATGTTCATGAATATTTTTTCCACATAAATAATCATACATAAGCAATCAAACATAAACAGAAGGGTTTCTCATGGAAAGAAATGAGTATCATAATCATGTCATAGAGCATAATAAGTGGGTGTATCATAAAAGTATCCACGAAAAAAGGAATTAAATAATACATAGAAATTAATAAAGAGAATTAGTCATATATCATGATAAGTTATGTCAAACTGAAGTGATAACATGTAATAAGAGTACTTAAGAAACTTTAGAATTAAAACATTTTAGTGTGGTTTAAGGAAAATATTAAAGAGAATTAAAAAAAGAAAATGGAATAATATTTTATATACAACCATAAGTGAACCAATAAGATTTTAATAATAAAATGAGTGATTTTATAAAAATAATAGTGGCTTAAAATAGATTATGGATTTCACTTGAAAATGAGTAAGAATTCAGAAATTTCCCATAAATCAGGCTTGTTTATCAGGAAGAATTGAGTGGGGAAACTTTCAAAAACATTTATATCCCTAAAAAATAAGGATGAATGGATATTGGTAAATGATTTTGGAACATATACACACAATTTAGAATATGTACATAAAAATAAAAGAGAATTTCATTTGGGTAAAAAGAGAGGAAGAGTAACCCAAAAGAATAATAGAGGTTTGGGTGAATCCCTTACCTTAAGTCTGAAGGTGTTATTCACTTGATCTTAATGTCCTAGATAATCAAATTAGATTAATTAATTAATAAGTAAATTACCCTTTATATATGTATTTGATTTATTATAACCTTATTAAGTTCATTTATGACCTTTTTGATGGGTTAAGAGGTTCAATTTCATCATTTAGGAGCGTTAGTTTTCTTGGTTTTCATGATCAATTTACATGTATATGTGTATGGAAAATCATTTAGAATGAGGATAGTTGTCCAGAACTGAAATTATATGTTTTTTAAAAGTTTGGGGCTGAAGCCTCATTTTATTATTAAAGTAAAGACCTCTTTTGACTGGGTAGAGGGAGACCCATTACATAGCCCAAAGGCCCAAGGCCAAGTGGCCTGAAAACAAGGCTTGAAACACCATTTTTTTTCTCAAAGGTCCCTTTAGTGAATAGTACTGCTACAATATCCTATCTGCTACAGTACCTACTACAGTACCATCGCTACTACAATTCCTTCTACAGTGCCTCTGCCGCTATAGTTTCACCACTGCTACAGTCCCACCACACTACAGTACTGCTAAAGTGACCTGCTACAGTAAAAACCATTTTGTTTCTATAAGTGAGGATGATTCATTAGAAAAATCATTAATGATAATCATTTATATTAATTTAGCGTTTTTGATCACAACGAACTCATTTTGTTTTATAAATTAATACCACATGTAAAAAATGATTCTAGAACATTAAATAAGATATAATACATATATTATAATCTGTTTCAACCATAAAAATGGTTTCATGACCAGCCTTGAAGATGAAATTGAAAGATGAAAGCACGTCGTCCACAAAGGTGATAAATCGGCACCTCACGGATAATGTTTTCATTCTTAAAGTAAAAGAGAGAGGAGAAGATATTTAATGAAGAATTATTCCATAAAAATGATAAAATTACATTATTTATAGGATACTGGAGTTTTCATGCCACTTGGATGATGGTAGGTGAGTAGAGAAAAATAAATGAGTGGAACTTGAAAAGAAATTGAAAGAAAACGGGAGAGGGTTTTACCACTTGATTCCTTCTTCTTGAGAACCTACTTAGGTGATTGGTTTTGGTATTTTGTTAAGAAAAAAAGCTCTTGGATGTGTGTAAGAGGTTTGGGAAGAGTATTTGGTAGAATTTTTATATGGATCAAGGCTTGATAGGTGTGAGGAGAATAGGTGGTGAGGGGTGGTATTTATAATGGAGGAGATGGGTGTTTTCTCATTATTTTACTCAATATTTTATTATTTTGATCAATACAAGAAATTGTGTTGATTCTTGAGACTAAATAATATAATTATATCATGTGAGTTTGAACCAATTATGCTTACATCATCCATGAATTAATGAAAAGTGTATTTAACTTATAATGTATATATACTGTAAATTACCATATTTTACTATTGACAAAAAATTCAAGTATTTCAGAAAAATCCCAAAAATTAACCCTAACCATTTTTGATGTGTAGAATTAAAAAATTAACTCCATTTTATTAAAATAATTTTCTAAATATGAGAAATATAATTTTTAATTAAAATCAATATTTACTTGGAAAATAAAAATTTTAAAATTAAAAGAGTTTTTATAACACTTTGAAAAATTAATTAAGGTCTCATAAAATTATCTTATAATATTAAGACATCAAAATATTAATTTATGAATCAATTTTATGAAAATATATTTTCTTTTAAATTATTAAATTAATCATAAAAATTTAATTACATATTTATAACCTATAAAAATATCAACACTTAACTAATAATTTTTAAGATATTTATTTACTTATACTATAATATAATTATATCATATTGTCACTTATAAAATGGATAAATTTTATCCATACTTTTATTTGTGAGGTTGTTATTCAATTGGCCAGGTGTCTGTGGGAAAACCTTTGTGGTGCATATAGTGCAGATTGTGGAGCTTAGCCCAGGTGTCTGTGGGAAAGCCTTTGGAGAGAGATGCACCGGAAGTATTTCGTTGGGGTAAAGTGGAAAACTAGTGGGGAAGTAGTAGCGGGGTACCCTTGATATTCTTTACTATATGATATATTCTTGTATGCGTTACTTGGTGAGAGTAGCCATGGTGAGGTTGGGAGCTTAGTCTACCTGTTTAGGTGATGAGTTGGTTTCACTTGTTGTTCACTGAGATTTAACATGCTTTCTTTACTTTTTCACGAGAGACTTCGGGGAGGATACTATTGAGTATACTGTTACACTCACCCTACGCATATATAAACTATTTTTCAGGTCACTTGGAGAAGGTTGGAGATCAAGATGGTTTCTACTATCTTGGGGTTGCAGGAGCTGTTTTGGCTTGTGGTTGCAGTTGTTTTTACTTTCCTTGGGGTACTTTCAGTTTTCCCTTTCAGTTGTAGTACTTTTTCATGACATTACATATGTGCACTTGGGTTTTCTTTTATACTTCAGTTCTGAGTTGGAGTTGGTTGGTGTATATCTTATCTCTCTCTTCCGCATGTGTTCTCTTAGAGGGTAATTCCTCCCATTTGTGTGTTACTATACCCTCGGTGCTAGTCGCCAACCCAGGGCCTATTGGAGGCGGGATTTGGGGGTCATTATCTCCCTTCTCACATTGCTGGCCCAGGAGGGGTACACTTTGTGGGGAGGGGGTCGTGACAGGTTTTTTCCAAATTTCCATGCCAAAACCATTTCAAATATCTCGATTCCTTGGAATCAAGTTTTTATCAATGTAATTGAAAGAAAACTTGAGTAATTTAATTTAAATAAAAAATCGAAATAAATCAAGAAAGTACAATGATAATAAATTTGGCAAGTCAGAACGGAACCACTTACCTCGAAGGTTTTGACCAAAACCACAAAGGTCGAGAACGCTCAAGAAAACCAGGTTTCTTCTTCAAGAACCCGCCTTAGATCTCTTCTCCTAGAAATATCAAGACCAGATCTCATCAAATTTGATAGCACACACTTAGATCTACCCATGATGGGCGTAGATCTAAGAAACTGAGAGAAGAGGAGAAGTAGATCTAAGTATATCTAAGAAACCAATCAAGAACAATAAAGAACGATCACATACCTCAAGAATTCGGCTTCGATTCACCAAGAGGAGCCTTTGGATTGCCTCAGGAACAATGGGAGAACCTTCTTTGACCTTAGGAGAAGAAAAATCCTAAGTTAGGGATTCTTAGGAGGAAAAAAGAGGCACTTAGAGGTAAAACCGAGTAAGATCCACAATTTAAGGATCTCATTTAAGTGGTCGCTCGGTTAGTTCGCATGGTTTGACAAACCGTGCGCTAGCCGTGCATTAGCTTCTGCCTCGACCACCCTTCTCACACAGTTTGGCCGCACGGTTAGACAAACCATGCACTGCTTGTGTGGAAGCTACTGCCTCCAAGACCAACTGCGCACAATTTGGCCGCACGGTTTAGACAACCCGTGCGCTGCCCGTGTGACTTCCCCTTTTCCCCAAAACAACATTTAAAGTTCTCCCGAATCTCCCAAGTCACTACTCCAAAACATAGGTACTTAGAAACATAAAAAGTACCTGAAAACGTAACATGATGTTACAACCTCCACACCATAAGATCTTTCTGTCCCTAGAAAACCTATGAAGAAACCTCCACGTCAAAAAGATGAGGTCACTGCTCTCATTAGTGCTTCCCTTTCCCACGTATCATGAGAATCAGAACCATGCCACCAAAGTACACGGACCAGAGGTATCATTCTCCCATGAAGTACCTTGGTCTCATAATCAACAACCTTGACTGGTCGTTCAGTAATAGATAAATCTGGTTCAATCTCAAGATCACTCCAGCTCACAACATGAGATGGATCAGAGAGATACTTTCGCAACTGCGATATATGGAACACGTTATGTATCGACGTCATCTGTGGTGGTAAAGCTAGACGGTAAGAAACTTTCCCTACAAGACCAACAACCTCAAAAGGTCCTACAAAACGAAGAGCAATCTTCCCTTGCCTCCCAAGCCTTCGATGACCTAATTGGGGTGAAACTTTCAAGAACACCTGGTCACCAATTGAGAACTCTAAAGGTTAACGATGATGACTAGCATAAGACTTGTACCGACTCTGTGCTATCAACATTCTCTGACAAATCAACTGGATCTTAGTTGTCGTCTCTTGGACCAAACTCAGTCATACCAAATAACTTTCACCAATCTCCGACCAACATAAAGGAGATTTACAAGGACATCCATACAATCCCTCGAAAGGATCCATTTTGATTTCAGACTGATAACTGTTGTTATAAGAAAACTCAACTAGCCCCAGATGATCATCCCAAGATCCACCAAAGTCGAGAACACATGCGCGGAGCATATCCTCAAGGATCTGAATAGCTCTCTCTGTCTGGACATCTGACTGTGGATGGTAGGTCGTGCTGAAATGGATCCGAGATCCCAGTGCCTCCTAAAGGCCTATCTAAAAGTGAGAAGTAAACCGAGGATCCCTATCAGAGACTATAGCAGATGGAACTCCGTGAAAACGAACAACTTCTTTCACATAGATATTTCCCAACTCCTCAACTTTGGTTGTATCTCGAATAGGTATAAAGTGAGCCGACTTGGTCAGTTTGTCGATCACAACCCATATCGCGTTCTTCTTTCTCTGGGTTTGAGGTAACCCAACCACAAAGTCCATAGAGATTTTATCCCACTTCCATGTAGGGACTGGAAGTGGTTGAAGCAAACCCAAAGGTTCCTGGTGCTCTACTTTCACCTGCTGGCATGTATAGCAATGAGATACAAACTCAGTAATGCCTTGTCTCATACCTGGCCACCAGAACTATCTCCGCATTTCATAGAACATATTCATGGTTCCTAGGTGTACAACCCACTGAGAGTTATGGAAATACCCTATCACATCCTTCCTTGACACTAACGACACAACGTAACAGTTTTGATAACACAGAACACCCTCTTTGGAGAACAACCACTGAGTATCGGTCTCCCCACCATAAAGAGAGTCCTTAATGCTATGGAATTCATCATCCAGTTGTTGTTCCTGAAGAATTAACTCGAGGAGAGTAGAAGTTAACTGAACACTGGCTAAAGAAACATCATTCCCCTTCCACTGAACTCCAATATGCAACTAAGAAAAAAGATCCATCAAACTCCACTCTTCTGAAGATTCTTTCACATCCTGTGATGGAAGTTTCCTGCTTAACGCATCTACAACTACATTCCCTTTCCCAGGGGTATAGTCAATGTCAAAGTCAAAATATTGCAGGTACTCCGACCAACACCTTTGGCGGAGATTCAAATATTTTTGAGAGAAGATATAACTCAAGCTCTTGTGGTCTAAATACACAATAAACCTTTTTCCATAAAGGTAATGTCTCCAACACTTAAGTGCGTTCATTACAACTGCAAGTTCAAGGTCATGGGTAGGATAGTTCTTCTCATGATTCTTAAGCTGATGAGACCCATAGGAAACAACATGATTACCCTGCATGAGGACACATCCCAAACCTGAACTCGATGCATCACAGAAGACCACAAAACCTATCCCATCCTTAGGAAGAGTCAACACCAGCGCAGTAGTCAAAAGACGCTTTAGCTCAACAAAAGAAATCTGAAATTTATCATTCTAGGAAAACTTCACTCCCTTTTGATTCAGAGCAGTCATTGGAGAAGCTAACTTTGAGAAGTCTTTAACAAACCAGAGATAATATCCTACTAAGCCCAAGAAGCTTCAAATCTCGAAAACATTTTGTGGTTGTTCCCAAGTCACAACAGCCTTCACCTTCTCAGGATCAACTGATATTCCTTGTTCTGACACGACATGAACCAATAATTTCACTTCTCGAATCCATAAATCGCACTTTTAAAGCTTGGCATAAAGTCAATGATTCCTTAGAAGACTCATAACTATTCTCAGATAATGCACAAGATCCTCCTCAGACTTGGAGTAGACAAGAATTTCATCCAAAAAGACTACCACGAAAGTATCTAGATACTCACGGAAAACCTTGTTCATCAAATCCATGAAAACTGCAGGAGAATTTGTTAGGCTGAAGGGAATAACAAGGTACTCATAATGGTCATACCTACTCCGAAAAGCGGTCTTATGAATGTCAAATTCTTTTATCCTCAACTGATGGTAACCTGATCGAAGATCAATTTTTGAAAATCACTTTGCCCCTTTCAATTGATCAAAAAAAATAATCAATTCATGGTAAGGGATATTTTTTATTTATCATAACTTTATTGAGCTTTCGATAATGAACACATAAGCGAAGAGAACCATCAGCCTTCTTAGAGAAGAGAACAGGTGCTGCCCAAGGTGACACACTCGGGCGTATAAAAACTTTCTCAAGAAGATTGTCTAACTGAGACTTCAGTTCTTTTAGTTCAGATCGATCCATTTGGTAAGAGGGAATAGAAACTGGTTGATTACCATGCATTAAGTCAATAGAGAAATCAACCTCACTTACTGGTGGCAAACCAGAGAAGTCAGAAGGAAAAACTTCGGGAAACTCAGCGACGACTTGAGGAAGATCACCACACATTGAATCTGTCTCTAGATCAAAAGCAAACACTAATATAACTTTCCACAACTCTGGATAAGAGGGTCCAGCTCTGCTTGACCTTGGGTCCCATTCTCCTTGAAAAATAAGAGGCACACCACTGGGTGTAGTAAGTTAGACCCGTCGAAGATAACAATCGATTCGGGATTTATTGGCAATGAGCCAATCCATCCCAAATATAACGTCAAAATATTTCATGTCGAGAACCAAGAAACTCCAAGCATGATCAACATCTGATAGAGAGAAGACACAAGCAGGACTAGGGAGACCCATCTCTCTCATTGTACCAAGGGGTGTAGTAATATCCATCGCACAAGATAAAAGTTCAATAGGTAGATTAAGCAGATTAACAAGATGGGTTGAAATAAAAGAGTGAGATGCACCAGTATCAAAAATAGATGTCACTAAAGATGAAGCTATAGTAATGGTAACTCTCACAGTTGCAGGATCTGCATCAGTTACCTCTAGAAACTCTTCCACTGCATGAAGAGGCTTCGTTCCAGATTCATGTGTCTAGAACCCTTTTGTACATCAAACATTTGATTGCCCCACAGTTTCTGGAGGTGCTGATGATACTGTTCTACTACGTGGAGTAGAGAAGTGATGGAATAATCTCTGTAAGTGCCCTAAACATCCACAGGAGCTACAATTCTTGGGTGCCTCAGTGCAAACCCTCTTAGAATGTCCTGGCTTCCCACACTGATAGCAAGTCAAAGAAGCCCCTCCTGGTGCTACCGGAGGTCTGGGATGACTTTGCAGTTGAGAAATACCATGAGAAAAGTCACGCTTCCATTTTCCTTTAAAGGAACCCACACCGCCACTAGGAGGGAAAAGAACCTCCTTCAACCCTGACTTTCCTGCCAAGTCTATCTCAACCATCATCGCCCTATCCAGCACATTAGAATAAGTGGGTAGCTTCAGTAGGAAAACCTGAGAACGGATATCTGATCTAAGTCCCAACTCGAATCATCGAGCCTTCATCCTCTCATTAGATATAATCTTAGTAGCAAATTGTACCAGCTTAGAAAAG
Source organism: Viscum album (assembly GCA_963277665.1). Taxonomy (NCBI): domain Eukaryota; kingdom Viridiplantae; phylum Streptophyta; class Magnoliopsida; order Santalales; family Viscaceae; genus Viscum; species Viscum album. The sequence goes on along the minus strand of OY728156.1, from coordinate 254,392,032 downwards.
CGATTTGAGTACTCAGTCACAGTTTTTTTGGACTGCTCAAGCTTGAAAAATTCCACATCCTTGGCCAAAACCATTGATTCTGGATAGAATTGGTTAGTAAAAAGAACCCTAAAGTATTTCCATTTTAAACCCTCATGTTTCCCAACCGTCACCATTATGTCCCACTATATCCTACTTGGTCCCGCCAGTACCAAGGTGGCACACTTCACATTGATCACATCAGGTGTCTCCAAGAACCCAAACAGACGTTCAATCTTACTCAACCATTCCTCAGCATGTTGAGGGTCATTTGATCCTTTGAAAGCTGGTGGCTTCTGGCATAGGAACTCTTAAGAACGACTTCAGAGAATATCACTATGGGGATCTATAGCTGGAGCCTAAACATAAACTAGAGGTGGTGCATGTCCTAGTGCTTGGACAATGCGAACAATCACCTCAACCAGACTCAGATCCAAAATAGGACTAGCTTGCTGAGATTCAATAGCAACCTCTTTTTGGATCTGATTTCCACATCTTCTTGGAGGCATGATGCTACACAACATAAAAAGACATAGATTAACACCCAAACTGAGTAACAAGGAAAACTATTCTTAAAATAAGGGATAACAAGATTTGAATTCCACTCTATCCAAATCAAAACAGGGAAAATACTAGAACTAATCCAAAAGTTGTATTTCCCTAACCAACCCTAGTGACTTAAGGTTCATTGTGGTGAGAGCTGGCCAGGAACTCAATCACAACTACCTCCTAAGTCCCGACAATAATACTCAAATGCATACTATCATCAAGGAAAGATGCTTAACCTACCCTCTGATACCACTTTGTCACAAACCAGCCCGGGTACCCTGGTAACCCGATAACCGAGCCGACCCTGACATAGCCTGAAGGGCGTTCCCGATCCCCACTGGTCGGAGACTAGCACCTGGCATCACAGAACATGCAAGTGGGAATGATTTTTCTACAAGAATGCGGAAGAAAAAAAACAAGATAGTATGCATAACAAAAAGAAACTCCACTGGGAGTATTGTACCAGAATACAAAGAGGCATAAAAAGCCCAAAGTACTACAACCCAAGTACTAAAAATGAAAAAAACATCCCCAAGGTGACTAAGGACACAACTCACCAAGACCAAAGATCAACAGCTGGATCCACCTCCAAGAGGACCCTTCCCTTTACTCGATCTTGGAAGAAGAAAGTCTACAAACACTCGAAGACAAAAGTAGGGTGTGAGACTAATCCCAGTAGGATACCAGCAAAGATTCCGTAACAGATTCCAAATATATATTATCCAAAGAAACGCTTTTAATTTTCAAATAAATAGGTTTGGCAATTCAAAAGCATATTTTAACAAAACATGCTATACATTTTCAAATGATGGGAAAATCAATTTAAGCAAAGGCTTTACAATGATGGAATATTTCTAAAAAAAATTTCTTAAGAAAAACATTTATATAAAAAAATTATATAAATTCGGCAGGCATGTAAGGCAGTTCAAAAGCATTGGCATACATTTATATCTCACATATAAATAAAAAAGCGAGCAACATGGTCATATGCCAAAAGGTACGATAGTATTAACCAGTTATAGGATTCCACACTCTCTATGTGAACTCAGCAAAATGTGTATACACACATCCCTATGACACTGGCCAAAGGAGACTCGTCACCAACCCGTCGGGGATGTGACCCGCCGCAAGTATGTTTTAGAACGTTGTCGTAGTGTAGAGTGTATCCAAATAACTCACTAACTACCTAAGGATTGCATGTTCTCTTACATGATGGGTGAACTATTTTAAGAATGCTTAAAATACGATCAATATCATTCTTCCATTTCAAAAATGCCAATTTCATTTCATTTGAAACCGAAATAGGTTTTATTCAAAACATGCCTTTTTCACAAGATAAAACCAATGGGTTTCTATCAAATCATTTTAAGCCATTTTCACCAGTTTGAAATCCATTCAAAAACAATTTCATCATTACACAATTTATTCCCACAATTAAATTCAACAATTTAATTAAAATAATTTCCATCAAATCCATAATTTAAATTCAACAATTTTAATCGGCCAATTTCCATAAACACACCCAATTCAATGGAATTGGGGTTTTTTCCAAATTTCCATGACAAAACCATTTCAAAATATCTCGATTCCCTGGAATCGAGTTTTTATCAATGTAATTGAAAGAAAACTTGAGAAATTGAATTTAAATCAAAAATTGAAATAAATCAAGCAAATACAATGATAATAAATTTGGCAAGTCGGAACGGAACCACCTACCTCGAAGGTTTTGACCAAAACCACAATGGTCGAGAACGCTCAAGAAAACCAGGTTAATTCTTCAAGAACCGACCTTAGATCTCTTCTTATAGAAAGATCAAGACCAAATATCATCAAATTTGGTACCACACACTTAGATCTACCCATAACGGGCATAGATCTAAGAAAACGAGAGAAGGGGAGAAGTATATCTAAGTAGATCTAAGAAACCGATCAAGAACGATGAAGAACGATCACATACCTCAAGAATCCGACTTTGATTCACCAAGAGGAGCCTTTAGATCACCTCTAGAATGATGGGAGAACCTTCTATGACCTTAGGAGAAGCCAAATCCCAAGTTAGGGCCGCTTAGGAGAAAAAACAAGGCACTTAGAGGAAAAACTGAGTGAGATCCACAATTTAAGGATCTCATTTAAGTGGTCGCACAGTTAGTTCGCACGGTTTGAAAAACCATGTGCTAGCCGTGTGTTAGCTTCTACCTTGGCCACCCTTCTCACATGGTGTGGTTGCACGGTTAGACAAACCATGCACTGCCCGTGCGAAATCTGCTGCCTCCAAGACCAACTATGCACAGTTTGGCCGCACGGTTTAGACAACCCGTGCGCCGCCCATGCGACTTCCCCTTTGCCCCAAAACAACATTTAAAGTTATCCCGACTCTCCCAAGTCACCACTCAAAAAAGAGGTACTTAGAAACATCAAATGTACCTGAAAATGTAACGTGATGTTACTTGGAGGGGGTGGTTGGAAAGGCCTTTGGGGTGGTTGAGGATTTCTGGGTGGTGGTGGTGGATGACTACTCTACCCCAGTTGGTTCCATTGTTGTTGAGGTTGGTTTGAATACCCATTTGCCTATAGTCTTGGTTCTCCTTCCACCTAGGGTTGGATGGATAGTAAGGTTCTTGCCTAAAGGGTTGGTTATAAGGGAGGCCTGGAAATATTGTCTCACAACTCTCAGATGTTTCCCTCAATTGAGGACATTGGTCAGAGTAGTGGGATTCAAAAGAAAATATACCACAATGGATGGGAGGATGAGATTGAGATTTCTCTTGGGAAGGAACAAGTTGTCGAAGAAGGGTACTCATCTCTTCAAACTTTGTGCCCACTTTCGTCTCGAATTCAGTACTTTGTACCTCATGGACACCTCGAATCGGTAAATTAGACCTTGAACCAAATTGTTGCGTGTTTTTCACCATGTTCTCAATCAGGGTTCTTGCAGCAATTGGGGTCTTATCAACTAGCGCACCACCTGCAGTAGCATCGATCATGTTTCGATCAATAGGGATTAAACCTTCATAAAAATATTGAATTAAAAGTTGATCACTTATTTGGTGGTGTGGGCAACTTGAACATAACCATTTAAAGTGTTCTCAATATTCATGTAATGTTTCCCCTTGAGATTGTCTTAACCCAAAAATTTATTTACTTATTGTTGCAGTTCGAGAGGCTGGGAAATATTTTTCATGAAAAAGGCGTTTCACGTCCGCCCAGCCTCTTATCAGGGAATTAACATAATATAACCAATATTTTGCTGTGTCTTCTAATGAAAAAGGGAATGCCCTTAACTTTACTTGTTCTTCATCCAAATTTATAGGTTTTAATGTATAACACATAGTGTGAAATTCTTTTAAATGCTTGTGTGGATCCTCTCCATGAAGTCCATGGAATCTTGGTAATAGATGAATTAAGGTAGATTTTAGTTCAAAATTGGGTGCCTCGCCGTGTAATTGAATATAGGTGGGTTGGATATCAACATCATGAGAGGTTAGTTCTTTTAGTGTTCGATTGTTTTCAACCATGTTATTAACGTTAATTTCAGTTTTAATGTGGGTTCCCGAAGAAGAAGAAAAAGGATCAAGATGAGTGTTGATGTTTTGTGCATCCTCCTTCATAGGTTCCTCTTGTGTATCTCGGGGTTACTGATGTAGGATCCTCTCTGGTTTGGGTTTGAAAGGTTGTATGTCTTCCAGAGTAGAACGCATCATGCCAATATCATACACAAGAAATGAATTAGAACACAGAAATAAATATGAAGGTATAATATTAAACAAACAAACATTCACAAAATTTACTAAAAAAATTATCAAAATACGCATTAAAACCAAAGCGATCCCCGGGAACGACGCCAAAATTTTACCGTGCTGTCATGATAGTCAAATTAGTTATGATTTGAAGATAAATTTATAGTCTAGGGAAGACTACAGGTCTTCTCTCAAGGAGCGTTGGTGGGTTTAGAGTGTGCGTTTTTAATAAGTACTTTAAATAGGGGTGGTTTTGAAAATAGTTTTAGGATGAAATGAATTAATTAAAGAGTTTAATAGTTGGAAAGAAAAGGTGGTGTTAATTAATTATGATATAAAAGGGGTTAATTTTGAGTTCACTACAAACATTTAAAGCTCATTGTTCTTGGAGATTAATTAAGTTTTCACGTAAGTCTTTGGTTGAAATCAATCGGAATCCCGATTACTTTCCAAGCTCTTATGTCAAAGCACATTGAGCCAAACCTTGACATAACAATCATATAGACAAGGCCCAAATCACATGAATGGTATAATATCTTCCAAAACAAATTGAAATATCAAATAAGTGTGGAAGAAAAGGATTCTTGTGGTGTCCAATCGGAACAACACAAGTCACGCACTCAAAACTTCGCATTGATCAGTTAAAAGTAAAGAACATTTTATTCGGTTAAATCAAAAAAAGATAAATCAAAGTAAAATACTTCTAAATGAAATGTTTCAAAAACCAAAATAAATCAAACCAATAGTATTACAAGTTCTAGAAATCCCTTTACACATGTGTAGCTCTCTCACAATGAATGCCCACCGTTTAGCTCGACATCGGGAGGAGGAGGAAGCTCGGGTGAAACTCCTTCTTCATTCTTGACCCCCCTATGAGGATAGGGGCCTCCATAACTTCTAGGATGAGGAGGAGACTCATCTAGGACTCCAAAATGGTAGAGATTCACTTCTTGGCTGAACTTTGAAATGGGGAGCCCAAGGGACCATTTTTTAGGAAAATGGGAAGGTGGTTTTGAGCACACAAAATTCTTAAAACCACTTGTCACATGTGTTTTGACCTCTATACAACCTTATCTCGATTAGGAGAAAATAAAAAAGTTGTAAAAAAACCTCTTGGGTGTCTCCACCGAAATTTTGGGATAATTTGGACACCTATAGCATGAGATATAGGCAGATCACAACACACCACTTTTGAATTTGTACATATTCGGTGTGTTGGACAGATTAGGTCGGTTGGGCCACTAGATGGCCGAATGAGTCTTGGGTTCCTTCATAATAAATGTGACCTAATAAAATTTGAACCATACCAAAAAATATCATTCCAATTGGATGCATGGTCTAGTAGAAGTGTGCGGATTAATCCACTCGTGTGCTTGGATCCTGCGCAGTTTGGCTCATTTTTCTTGGACTTCATCATGGGTCCTCCAAATCACTTTCACCTTCAATGAAATTTTCAAAACAAGTAACATTGAAATTTTCAACAGTGATAAAAACAAAATAAATGATCCATATATGGAATGAAATTTGTTGTTATTTTTATAATTTTCAATATAAAACAAGTTTAGCATAGTGGTGTAAGGGTGAAAATGAAACAATGAATCACGGTGCGATCACAGATCAATGTTAGTCAAGATCGATAAAGGATTTAGGCAAAAAAAGAAACCTACTTCACCTAGATATCCAAAGAATAGAACCCCAACATAACTCAAGATGATCCCTAACCATGATTATCTATCATCAGTGCTGGGATCTGACTTCCCCGGACTCCACCTCGACTACGGTCGACATTGCTTTGAGTGCCTCCTCCTAGCTCGACAGCTCGACTTCGAACCTTCCCTCAGAGTTGGCATGTGTGACTCCCATGACTCCTCCTATTGGAGTGGCACGTCATGAATCCAATATCTGCCCGTGGCCGATTGAAACCCTAATGGAGAACACCACATCGCCGCAATTTCGAACCCCCGAAACCCTCGATCCCAAGCGTGATCGGACTTCCCCCCACCCTTAACCACATTTCCTTTTCTCTTTTTTTATTTCATTATCATTATATATGTAATTTTTATTTAATAAACTTTATAAAAGTTATCATAATATTATAAGTTTAATTTATACATTAAAATTTATAAAATAATTTTATAACCTAATAATATTTTATATAAAAAATAATATTCATTTTATTAATACATTTATTAAAAATGATATATTTTTATAATAAAACATTTTATTTTGAATATTCAATATTCATTTACTAAATTATACTATTTTAAATTTTTAATAGATTGAAAATATTAATAATACATTTTTTTTGTAGTTGGGGTTTGACTTAGTGTTAAGCTCCCCGTAATCCTGCATGAAAAATGGGGGGTTCAAAACTCATTGGGCGCAGGTATTGTAGCAGTACTGTTGCGGTACTGTAGCAGCAGCGGCACTGTAGCGGCGAAAAGACATTGTAGTAGCGGCGGGTACTATGTGGTACTGTAGCAGGAATGTACGGTAGCATTACTATTCATAGAATGGGTCTTGGGCCAAAATATTTGGGCCTACGTGCCATGTAATCGGCTATATGCCCACTAGGCCTTCAAGTTATTTAATGGGTCTCCCTCTACCCTATTTAAAGAGGATTTTTCTTTTCTTTAAGAATAAAAATGAGGCTTCAACCCCAACCTTTAAAAAAAATTTAATAATACATTTTTTTTGACTTACATTAGATTAAGATAACGCTACTTAAATAACTTTTTCTATGAAATGATTTTCAAAAATCAGACATACATGGTTGTAATCAGGGTGAAAAATGTGGTTCAATAAGATCAAAATAATTTTTTGGTGAATAGTAACTTTACCCTTTGGAATAGTAATTTTACCTCTATGAATGGTAACTTGACCAATGGAATACATACCCCACCTAAGGAAGTGTAAATATGTTTTAGTCATCTTAAGTGGTAATGTGATATATTTACATCATATTATAAGTAAATAAATATTTTAGAAATTATTAGTTAAGTATTAGTATTTTATTTATTTAATTTAATTTAAAATTAAATTTATTTTTATAAAATGGCCTTCATTTTTGAATTCTAAATGTCGAAAAATGGTTAGGGTTAATTTTTGGGATTTTTCTAGAAAGGTTGATTTTTTCGGTGAATAGTAAAAATACAGTTTTGAGTTTTCTGTAAGTTTAATGACATCATAGCTATGTAATAATGATGTAATCATGATGTAATAATGATTTAATCGTGATGTAATCGTGATGTAATCAGGATTACATCATGATGTAATCGTGATGTAATCAGGATGTAATCGTGATGTAATCCTGATGTAATCGGGATGTAATCGTGATGTAATCATGATGTAATCGTGATGTAATCATGATGTAATCGTGATGTAATCATGATGCAATCGTGATGTAATAATGATGTGATAGTGATGTAATAACGATGTAATCGTGATGTAATAATGATGTAATAATGCTATTAGACTCTTAAGGATTAAAATATGATATGACTTGTCTCAAGTGGCCATTACCATGGGAAAATACCATGGGTAATCCTGTGGTTTTGCAAATACCACTAATAGGGTGCCTTTTGAAATTAATAAAATATTCCCTCACTTTTTTTATAAATACCCACACATTCCTTTGTTTCCCTTCATTCCAAAATTATTATAAACAATTTTTTTATAGTATTACCTCCCAAGGAGTCCTTCCAATGTGTCCTCAATCCCCCAAGGTCTCGATCTTAGAGTTTTAGAAGTTGCTCTTTAAGGTAAGAGAATTCTCAAACTTCTCTTTTCCTTTCAAGTTTTATTTTATGTGGTATGTCTTTTAGATTTCCATATTATTTTCTTATTTATATTTTATTCTATCCCTCTACTATATTATGATTCTTTTATGAATGTATAACCCATTTACCTCTCTTTTTAATGTTTTCTAAAACTATGTTGCATAGCCGTTATGATACATAATTTTTGTCTCAAAATCTCTATTTTTCTCAAGAAATTATTTTATTTTATTTATGTGAATACTCAAACCTATTTCATTTCTAGGGGTATTCATCAAGACATAAAAATTATTTATTTGATTCTAGAATTAACATACATAAAACTCTCGTTCTCTTTCCATGGGTTATAAATGACATAATGATCATGTTTTTGAGCTATTTTTAAAACGTCATGATTTTGATATGAAACTCATTTCTTTTATTCTCTTTGGGTTATTTATTAAATGTTTGATTATGATTTATGTGGATCAAATGAATATAAAGAAATATTAAGGGTGTGTCCTAATAGCTCTCCAATGCACTGGGTAAAGAAATTAATCCCCAGAGATGACAAGTTTTACGATACCTTGGTAAATAACCTTGGTAAATTTTATGAAACCTTGGGGATGGACCTTGGTGATATGATTATTAATGTCTAAATTAAATGTTATAGCCTCATTTTCAAGTAATGATTCATGTTATTTTTATTATGATATTCCTCTTTTTCCATTGCTCCTGTATTTATGTATTTCATCAAGTTCTTATTGATATCATAAGTAAACTGTTTCCCCTATTTACCCTTATTGGGCCTTCTGCTCACCATCTCCTTTGATGTATGTCCTCAGGTTATGAGATGCAGTAATTGTACATAGGATGAACCTATTATGAATCCTTACATTGGATTAGAAGAATGCATTATGTTTTCATGTATTATGTAACTTATTTCCAAGACATTAAACTTTAAATATCATCTGTTTGTAAAATGTAATGAAAAGATATATAATAAAAAGTCGACATTCCATAGTTGGTATCAAAGGATAGTTTAGTTATTTCTGGAAATTAGGATACGAAAACTTTAGGAAGAACCCTATACAAAAGTTTAAATATAGGAAAACTTCCTGATATTTAGATGAAATATTAAGTAAGTGGTTTCCGAACAAATAAGTCTATGTATAGATATGAACAAGTGGATGTGGCTCTCACATAGATGTACCTAGGAGTAAAACCAGAAAACACCGCTTTGAACTAGAATCGAAGGAGAACTGGTGCACAACAACAAGCCTTATTTCACTCCTGGTTTGAGACTCTCGGGGGATATATTTGTTTAATCATAAGATTTTTATGAATCATTATGAAGGATTTATAGAAAATTTAATTGTTGTTAAAGAATAATATTTTCTTAAGATTGATTTTTTAAGACATAAAATTACTTTATAATTATAAGATTCCTAATAGTAACAAATTTATAATAACAGAAAATTGTGAGGACACAATTTCTTTAAGGGGGGAAGAATGTAACAACCCAAAAAAATGTACTTCTTTTATTTATGGATCTCCTTCCTTCCAATAAATTTTTATTATGTTTTACAATAGAAGCACAGAGAACTTTTAATTTCATGAGAACATCATACGTCACACATAAGTTTTTATTAGTACAACTATGAAAAATAATGTGATATACACATTTAAGAATACATTTCTTAATAAAATATATGTTCAACTGAAGAAAATTTGATAAATAGACTTTTAAGACCTAAATTGTACTTTTTAGAAATGATATAATTATTATAATAAATTAAGGTATTATGAATAATGATTTTTTAATGAAATAGTGTGATTAAAACACCCCCTTTTAAATGTAAATGATCAAATAATTTTATTTTTTTAAGTGTCAGAAATTTCACAATGCAATTTTACTATGCATTTTCGATTCGCTATTATTTTTAATAACTAAATATTTTTATACATAAAAAGTTAAATCTCTCATACTTAAAGAATTATTATGGTAATATAAACTTCATTTTTTAATTTCAAATGTCAAAATTAATCTTGGCTAAATTTTTAAAAGTTTTCTAAAAAGTTTCAATCTTTTAGTATTTGAGGAATAGTGTTTTTTTATGAATAGTATTTGACGAATAATGTTTTTTTGATGAATAGTAAAAAAGTATTTTAATATTAAATAAATTTTTCTGTGAAATGATTTTCGAAAATCAGACATACATTGTTGAAATCATGGAAAAAAATGTTGTTCAAAAAGATAAAAAAATGGTGAATAATGACTTTACCCTTTGGAATTTTAATTTTACCCATATGAATGGTAATTTGATAAATGGAATGGTAACCTCATCTAAGTATAAATATGTTTTAGTCATCTTAAGTGGTAATATGATATATTTATATCATAGTATAAGTAAATAAATGCTTTAGAAATTATTTGTTAAGCATTAGTATTTTGTTTATATAATTTAATTTAAAATTAAATTAATTTTTATAAAATGGAGTTTAATTTTGAATTCTAAACATAGAAAATTGGTTAGGGTGATTTTTTGGGATTTTTTTGAAATATTTGATTTTTTCGGTGAATCGTAAAAATAGAGTTTTGAGTTTTCGGTAAGTTTAATGACATCATAGATGTGTAATAATGATGTAATCGTGATTTAATATTGTTGTTCGACTTTTAAGGATTAAAATATGATATGAGGTGTCTCAAGTGGCCATTACCATGGGAAAATATCATGGGCAAGCCCGTGGTTTTGCAAATACCGCTAATGAGGTGTCCTTTGAAATTAATAAAATATTCCCTCACTTTTTCTATAAATACCCACCCATTACTTTGTTTTATTTCATTAAAAAAACATTATCCATGAATTTATGATAGTATTACCTAACAAGGAGTCCTCTCAAGGTTTCCTAAATCCCCCAAGGTCCCGATCAAAGAGTTTTAGAAGTTGCTCTTCAAGTTAAGAGAATTCTCAAACTTCACTTTTCCTTTCAAGTTCTCTTTTATGTGGTATGTCTTTAAAATTTCCATACCAAGTTCTTATTTTCATTTTATTCTATCACTATACTATATTATGAGTCTTTTATGAATGGGTGACCCAAGTAACCTCTCTTTTTAATGTTTTCTAAAACCATGTTGCATAGCCGTTATGCTGGAAAATTTTCATCTCAAAATCTCTCTCTTTTTATGAATAAATTCTTTTATTTTATTTATGTGAATACTCAAACCTATTTCATTAACAAGGGTATTCATCAATACATAAAATTATTTATTTGATTTTGGAATTGACATACATAAAACCAACATTCTCTTTCCATGGGTTATAAATGACATAATGATCATGTTTTTAGCACTTTTTAAAACGTCATGATTTTGATATGAAACTCATATCTTTTAATCCATTTGGGTTATTTATGAAATGATTGATTATAATCTATGTGGACACATGAATATAAATTCATATTAAGTGTGTGCCCTGATAGCGCTTCAACACATGGGGTAATGAAATTCATCTCTAGAGATGACATGTTTTACGATACCTTGGTGAATAACCTTGGTAATTTTAATGATTTCTTGGGGATGGACCGTGATGATATGTTTATGAATGAATAAATTAAATATTGTAGCCACATTTTAAAGTTATTATTCATGTTATTTTTATTGTCATATGACTCTTTTTCCATTTCCCATGTCTTTATATATTTTATCAAGTTTTTATTGATATCACAAGTAAATCGTTTCCCTTGTTTACCCTTATTGGGCCTTATGCTCACCCTTTCATTTGATGTATGTCCTGAGGTTATAAGATGCAGTAATTGTACTTTGGATGAACCTATGATGAAGCCTTACAAATGGATTAGAATAATTCCTTATATTTTCATGTATTATGTACCTTATTTTCAAGACACTAAACTTTAAAGATCCTCTGTTTCTAAAATGTAATGAAAAGATATGTAATAAAAAGGCGGGATGCCATAGTTGGTATCAAAGGACAGTTTAGTTATTTATATAATTTATGATATTAAAACATTAGGAATAACCCTATAGAAAAGTTTAAATATAGGAAAACTTACTGATATTTTGGTGAAATATTAAGTGGTTTCCGAACAAATAAGTCACTGTCTAGATATGAACAAATGGATGTGGCTCTCGCACAGATGTAACTAGAGGTAAAACTCGAAAACACTGTTTTTATCTAGAATCGAATGGAAACTAGTGAAAAACAACATGCCTTGATGCAGTCTTGTTTTAACACTCTTGTGGGATATGTTTGTTTAATCATAATCTTTTTATGAATCATTATGAAGGATTTAAAGAAAATGTAATTTTTGTTAAAAATAATATTTTTTTAAGAATGATTTTTTAAGCAATAAAATTAATTTATAATTATAAGATTCATAATTGTAATAAATTAATAATAATAGAAAATTTTTAGGACACAATTTCTTTAAGAACGAAAGAATATAATGACCCGAAAAAATGTACTTCTTTTATTTGTGGATATCTTTCCTTCCAATAACTTTTTATTATGTTTTACAATAGAAGCACATATAGTGACTTTTAATTTCATGAGAATATCATAAATCATGCATAAATTTAGATTAGTACAACTCTAAAAAATAATGTGATATACATATTTTAGAATAGTTTTGCTTAATAAAATATATGTTCAACTGAGGAAATTTTCATACATCATGCATAAAAAGGTAAATTTCTCGTACATAGAGAATTATTATGGTAATATAAATTCATTTTTGAATTTAAATGTCATAATTAATATAGGCTGAATTTTTATAAGTTTTCTAAGTCTCAATTTTTTAGTGTTTGATGAATAGTATTTTATGAATAGTGTTTTGATGAATAATATTTGATGAATAGTAAAAAATATATTTTATTATTAAATAACTTTTTCTCTAAATTGATTTTCAAAAATCAGACATACATGGTTGTAATCAGAGTAAAAAATGTGGTTCAATAAGATCAAAATAATTTTTTTGTGAATTGTAACTTTACCCTTTGGAATAGTAATTTTACCCTTATGAATAGTAATTTGACCAATGGAATATCAACCTCACCTAAGGAAGTATAAATATTTTTTAGTTACCTTAAGTGGAAATGTGATATATTTATATCATTTTATAAGTAAATAAATGTTTTAGAAATTATTAGTTAAGTATTAGTATTTTATTTATTTTATTTAATTTAAAATTAAATTAATTTTTATAAAATGGAGTTCACTTTTGAATTCTACACGTCGATAAATGTTCGGGTGAGTTTTTGAATTTTTTCTGAAATTATTTCATTTCATTTCATTCCAAAATCATTAAACATTAATTTATGATAGTATTACCTCCCTAGGAGTCCTCTCAAGGTGTCCTCAATCCCCCAAGGTCACGATCTTAGAGTTTTAGAAGTTACTCTTTAAGGTAAGGGAATTCTCAAACTCCTCTTTTCCTTTCAAATTTCCTTTTATGTGGTATGTATTTCAAATTTACATACAATTTTTTTTATTTAAATTTTATTCTATCCATATACTATATTATGAGTATTTTATGAATAAATGAACCTTATCCCCTCTCTTTTTAATGTTTTTTAAAACCATGTTTAATAGTCGTTATGCTGCAGAATTTTCGTCTCAAAATCTCTCTTTTTCTCAAGAAATTCTTTCATTTTATTTATGTGAATACCCAAACTTATTTCATTTCCAGGGGTATTCATAAATACATAAAAATTATTTTTTTATTCTAGAATTAACATACATAAAACCTTTATTCCCTTTCCATGGGTTATAAATGACATAATGATCTTGTTTTTGAGCACTTTTTAAAACGCCATGATTTTGATATGAAACTCATTTCTTTTATTCTCTTTGGGTTATTTATGAAATGTTTGATTATGATCTATGTGGCTAATATGAATATAAAGACATATTAAGGGTGTACCCGGATATCACTCTAATGCATTGGGTAAAGAAATAAATTTCTAGAGATGATAAGTTTTACGATACCTTGGTGAATAACCTTGGTAATTTTTATGACACCTTGGAGATGGATCTTGGTGATATGCTTATTAATGTATAAATTAAATGTTGTAGCCACATTTTAAAGTTATGATTCATTTTATTTTTATTATTATATTCCACTTTTTCCATTGCTCGTGTATTTATGTATTTCATCAAGTTCTTATTGATATCACAAGTAAACTGTTTCCCTTATTTACCCTTATTGGGTCTTCTGCTCACCATTTCCTTTGATATATGTCCCCAAGTTATGATATGCAGTAATTGTACATAGGAAGAACCTATTATGGATCCTTACAAGTGTATTAGAATAATGACTTATGTTTTCATGTATTAGGTACCATATTTTCAAGACACTAAACTTTAAAGATCCTCTGTTTTTAAAATGTAATGAAAAGATAATAAAAAGGAAAAATTCCATATTTGGTGTCAAATGATAGTTTAGTTATTTGTGGAAATTAGGATAGGAAACTTTAAGAATAACCCTATAGAAAAGTTTAAATATAGGAAAACTTCCTGTTATTTTGGTGAAATATTAAGTAAGTGGTTTCTGAACAAATAAGTCTTTGTCTCGATACGAACAAATGGATGTGGCTCTGACACAGATGTACTGAGGGGTAAAACCCCAAAACACCGTTTTGAGCTATACTCGAACGGGAACTGGTGGAAAACAATGGGTCTTATTGCACTCTTGGTTTGACACTCTCAGGGGATATATTTATTTAATCATAATCTTTTTTTGAATCATTATGAAGGATTTATAGAAAATGTAATTATTGTAAAAGAATAATATTTTTTTAAGATTGATTTTTTAAGACATGAAATTACTTTATAATTATAATATTCCTAATAGTAAAAAATTTATAATAAGATAAAATTACAAGAATGCAATTTCTTTAAGAGGAGAATAATGTAATGACCCAAAAAAATGTACTTTTATTTATGAATTTCTTTCCTCCCAATAGTTTTTTATTATGTTTTACAATAGAAGCACATGCAGTGACTTTTAATTTCATGAGAACATTATAAATCATGCATAAATTTGTATTAGTACAACTATGAAAAATAATGTGATATACACATTTAAGAATAGTGTTTCTTAATAAAATATATATTCAACTAAGAAAAATTTGATAAATAGACTTTTTAGACCCAAATTATACTTTTCAGAAATAATATAATTATTATAATAAATTGAGGTATTATGAATAATGATTATTTTCATAAAATAATGTGATTAAAACACCCACTTTTAAATGTAAATTATAAAATAATTTTATTTTTTTAAGTGTCAGAAATTTCACCATGCAATTTAACTATGATTTTTCCATGTGCTGTTATTTTTAATAACTAAATATTTTTGTACATAAAAAGTTAAATTTATCATACTTAGAGAATTTTATGGTAATATAAACTTCATTTTTAAATTTCAAATGTCAAAATTAATCTAGACTGAATTTTTAGAAGTTTTCTAAGAATTTTTAATTTTTTAGTATTTGATAAATTGTCTTTTTGATGAATACTAAAAAAATTATTATTAAATAACCTTTTCTATGAAATGATTTTTGAAAATCGGACATACATGGTTGTAATCAGGGTGAAAATGTGGTTTAATAAGATCAAAATAATTTTTTGGTGAATAATAACTATACCATTTGGAATAGTAATTTTATTGTTATGAATGATAATTTGACCAATATAATAGTAACCTCACCTCATGAAGTATGAATATATTTTATTCATCTTAAGTGGAAATGTGATATATTTATATCATAGTATAAGTAAATAAATGTTTAAAAAAATTTAGTTAAGTATTAGTATTTTGTTTTTTAAATTTAATTTAAAATTAAATTAATTTTTATAAAATGGAGTTCACTTTTAGAATTATTAGGTAAGGGAATTCTCAAACATCTCTTTTCCTTTCAAATTCTCTTTTATGTGGTATGTTTTTCAAATTTCCATACTATGTTTATAAGGACCCGACCTTATTACATACATAATCTTGAATTTAGTCAAGAAAACACTTCCTTTTACATTGAGGATCTTTTAAAGTTTAGAGCTTTAGAGGAATTGGACATAATACATTCATAACATTACACATTGTTACAGAGTGGATACCATAAAAACAGTTTCCATTTTTTTTCAAAATTTAAAACATTAAAACTTAAAACATGGTTCCATGACAATTCTTCACCATTCAACATGGATTCCTTATTTGTATTACACATCCATTAACCTGTGAAAATCATTTAAAACTTGGGATGCACACAAAAACTCAGTAAGGGATATAAAAAGAAGGAAAGAACACATTAGTCCATGAATACTTGTAATGTATGAAATCATTTTTAAAAGACATACTTATCACCTGTATATATATATGCTTACTTTTTGAAACATGAGATTTCCAAAATACCTAAGAACATAAGTAGAACCATAAAGGTATCTTGGGGCATTACTTACAATTGGAGTAACCCTCACAGCTACTATACTATTTGTGTAACCATCGTAGTTACACTTGGAGTAACCATATGGTCGATCTCCAACTTACACATACCCAATGCATTGGAGGAAAATATAGGTATCACCATTCATCATAAACAATACCCAATAACCAAAACATAATTATACAATATGAAAAATTCCATAAAAACATTGCTTTGGAATTTCGTAAAACCGGATTTTAAAAGAGGTTTTTAAAAAGAAAAGCCACTTATAAATTACATACAATTAAATAGAGGCTTAATAGAGTGGATGTAATATGTATGTACACTGTAAATAAACATAATTAAATGTAGTATAAACAAATTTCATCAAACAAACAATTTTAATACCATGTAACAATGAAGTAGAAGGTTAACCCAAAGAATGGAAATCGGGTTAAGAATTCTCTTACCTCAGGCTTGTCTTCTTCAAACTTATTTAGAATTCCTGTATAATGGTTAAAAGAGTGTTATAAGTATTTTATAGAAACATGTTCATGTTTATAAAATCTTATATGATCATTTAATAACCTCATTTCACCCCTTAATTGTTAGTATTTTGTTCCTTGCACTGTTTTGGGTGAGTTCCTTACATGATTTCCATGATCGGTTCATGATGGATGTTCTTTTTGATTGGAAGTGAAACTCCAGAATTGGAATGGAAATGTATTTACATATTTCTAGTACCATAATTTATACCATTTATCATTTTGATGTTTTATATGAGGATGATTCATAAGTTAAAACATTAATGATGTTAGTGGTTCTTTGTGAATAACTACCTCATTTTGTCTGATAAATTAAAACCATGAGTACAAAAGAATTCCAGAACCATGTATGAGACATAATACATATATTATAACCTGGTTAAACCATAGAAATGGTTTCATGACCATAATTTAAAGAGTTAATGAAAATTGAAATCACATCGTCCACGATCTCGGTAATTCGACACATCACGGACAATGTTCTTATTCCTTGAATAAGTGGGAGAGGAGAAGAAGAATGATGATGAATTTTACATGAACATGAGAACATCCAGAATATAAATGATTTATGGAGCTTTCATGTCTCTTGGGTAAGAGGTGATGAGGAAAGAATAAGAAGATAAAGGAACTCAAAATAAAAGAATAATTGAAAAATCTCTTACAAAAATTCGACAGCCTAACAACTATGCAACATGGTTTTAGAAAATATTAAAAAGAGAGGGGACAAGGGTCACCCATCCAGAAATGAATCATAATACAGAATAGATCAAGAATAAGAAGGAAATAAGAACATGTTATGGAAATTTGAAAGTTATACCACATAAAAAAGAACTTGAATGGAAAAAGAAAGAAATTTACAATTTTCTTACCTTGTAGAGTAACTCCTAGAACTTGAAGGTTGAGACCTTGGGGATTTGAGGAGACCTTGGGAGGGCTACTAGTCAGGTAAAGAGGCCAGAACTTTATTTATGAGGAATTTTAAATGAAGTTAATGAAGGAATGGGTTGGTATTTATAGCAAAAATGAGGGATTATTTTAATAATTTCAAAGGGACACCTCGTTAGTGGTATTTGCAAAACCATGGGCTTTCCCATGGTATTTTCCCATGGTATAAGCCACTTGGGACACCTAATAACTTATTTTACTATGGATAAGTTGACCAGATTTATTACATCATTATTACGTCATTAATGATGTCATTAACACACCGAAACTCAAAACTGTATTTTTTACTATTCACAGAAAAATCAACTGTTTCAGAAAAATCCCTAAAATTCACCCTAACCATTTATTGATGTGTAGAATTCGAAAATGAAGTCCTTTTTTTGAAAATAATTTTCTAATAAATTTTAATTTAATTTTTAAATAAAATCAAACTTAATTCAAAAAATAATTATTTAAAAACTATAACTACTTTTATATCACATTGAAAAATTAATCAAGATGTCATTATCTTAAATCCTTAAGAAAATAAAATAATAATACAATTTACTATTCATTAGGGTCATAAACTATTCATTTTACTATTCATAAGGGTATGTTACTATTTACTAAAAAAACAAGTTGGCTTCAATAGAATCTAAATAACATTCTGAACACAATTGTAGATGATCATTTTTTGAAATTCAAAACATAGAAGCAATAAAATTGTGTTTAAAGGGTACTTATAAATATCTACTTTAAATAAAATTTCAACCATTTATTTTTAGAAAACTTTGGGGTGTTACAATGTTATTATTTCCATTTTATTCTATCCCTCTACTATATTATGAGTCTTTTATGAATGGGTGACTCTTGTCACCACTCTTTTTAATATTTTCTAAAACCATGTTGTATGGTCGTTGTACAACAGAATTTTCCTCTCAAAATCTCACTCTTTCTCAAGAAATTATTTTATTTTATTTATGTGAATACCCAAAACTATTTAATTTCTAGGGGTATTTATCAAGACATAAAAATGATTTATTTGATTCTGGACTTGACATACACAAAACCCTCATTCCCTTTCCATGGGTTATAAATGACATAATGATCATGTTTTTGAGCATTTTTTAAAACGCCATGATTTTGATATGAAACTCATGTCTTTTATTCTCTTTGGGTTATTTATAAAATGTTTGATTATGATCTATGTGGATCACATGCATATAAAGACATATTAAGGGTGAGCCCTGATAGCGTTCCAATGCATTGTGTAAAGAAATTAATATCTAAAGATGACAAGTTTTACGATACCTTGGTGAATAACCATGGTAATTTTTATGACACCTTGAGGATGGACCTTGGTGATATGATTATGAATGTCTAAATTAAATGTTGTAGACACATTTGAAATTTATGATTCATGTTATTTTTATTATGATATGTCATATAATTTGTAATTCTAACTCAAACCGACAGAATGAATTAAACCCTTATAAAATAAGTTTGAAAATAAATCCCTTACAAAATCTGAAAATTAAATATTGAAAATAACTAAAGGCTGAATTATAAAATAAATTATATAATCTGATTATAAACATAAAACACATATCATTTTAAATAAATGATCTCATACTAAAGATCAAGATTTCCTTAAAACTTTAGCATTATATTCACTTACACCAAACCAAATTTAAACATAATTTTAATAAAGTAAATATAAACTTGAAAGATTTAATTGAAGAAATCCCATACAAAAATAATGACAGACGCCCCCCTTAAAATTTCTACTTCCTATTTCAATTGAAATAGCCCTCATAAAAACTCCCATAAGTGGAAAATAGAAAATACAGAAACTAATCTCAACAAAAAAGTGTGAAACTACTCTCGATGACTCCCCCTTTCCATCCCTCTGCAACAGGAACTGCTTATATAGCTATTTCAAAATACTGCTGATAAAGTAAAAAATATTTCTCATACTTATCATACCCCAAATACAGTCATAGAATAAACTGTTTAGAAATTGACAAACCAGACTAAATTCAAATAATGCAAAATAGTTCAATTAATAAAACTTATCTTTTGTAATGCGCTAGAAAAAAAATACCAAAATGAATGAAACTGATAAAAACTTGATTGTAGTGGAGAGGAAGTTTTAAACAGACTGATAACAGGATCACTGATTCGATTCAAAATGTCAAAACATCTTCAAGGTGCATCAGACCACAGCCACACACATATCAATACAAAATAAAGTTGTTGACAAAAAATACGAGTATCAACATCCGATCTTAAGCACCACAGAAACTGAAGAATAAAAATTGAGTGATATCCAATAACAAGATAAATTGAATCTAGAATGAGATTCGGTTGTACAAAAAATTAATAAAGAAAACCTACTTGCGATATGGGATAGATTTCCAAATCCGCGGGTCATTTTCTCCAAAATCTTGTTTGGATCCTCTACGCATCCTAGATCTGGACTCGGAACTATCTATTACGCGCTCACCCTGAGCGATTCAAACCCTCAGCTAGACTCCATCTCAGCGCTCGCTTTCCACCTATGCTAGCACTGGTCTCATCCTGCAACTCCACTAGGCCTCTCAAAAATAAACGAACCAGCCCTGAACTCTATTACTGAAGACGAAGACGATCTCGGCCTCACTTGACTTGATCCACTCCTCGTTGTCGAAAGCCAAAGTCTCCCAAGACCTGAATCGAAGAAACCCTCTTGATGCCTCTTGATTTCATGAACCTCTGGAACCTGAATTTTTTTTTGTTTTTTTAATTTGATTTATCATCATTTTTTTGAACTAATCATTTATTTTTATTATTATCATCTTATATATATTATAATTCTATTATATAATATTTTCAAGTTAAAAATTTAAATGTAAACTATTTTCTATGAATTATAAGTTTGTTTTTAATGAATTATATATATATATATATATATTATAATAAACTCACATATATATATATATTTATATATTTATAGTTATCTTAATATCATTTACATTAATTAAGTTACCATGTAATTAATCTTATACAATAATTACTTTAACATGTTTTAAACATAAATTTATCAATAGGTATAAAATATTAATACCAATTATAAATGTTTTATAAAACTAACTGTTAAAGTTACTTATAAAATGTGACATGTATAAATTTGAGTACTTATAATTCTTCTTCATTTTATTTTAAGTGTTGAATTTTAATTCCTTTAATATATTTATTAAAACAAATGTTCTATAAACAAAATATTATTTCAAGTTAATAATTTAATAATTAATGACACTTAACATATCTTAGTTGTTAACTTGTTGTGTATCTTAATTAACTAATAAAACTTTATTTAATAGTCACTGCAACTTTTTCATTAATGTTTAATTGGACCGTAACATAACTCAGGACGAACCCTAACCACAGATATTCATCATCGGCGCTAGGATCCGACTTCGCCGGACTCCACCTTGACCGCGGTCGACACTGCTCAGAGCGCCTCCTCCTAGCTCGGCGGCTCAACTCCAGCCCTTCCCTTAGTATCAGCCTATGTGACTCCCGTGACTCCTCTTAGTGGAGAGGCACGTCATGACTCCAACAACTACTCGCGGCCCGCTGAAACCCTAATGGCACAACCCCAACACTGCGATTTCGAACCCCCAAAACCATCTGTCCCTAGCGCGATCGGACTTCCCCCCACCCTTAACCATATTTCCTTTTCTATTTCTTTTATTCCATTATTATTATATATGTAATTTTTATTTAATAAACTTTATAAAAGTTATCATAATATTATAAGTTTAATTTCTACATTAAAAGTTACAAAATAATTTTATAACATAATAATATTTTATATAAAAAATAATATTCATTTTATTAAAACATTTATTAAAAAAATTATATTTGTATAATAAAACATTTTATTTTGAATATTCAATATTCATTTACTAAATTGTACTATTTTAAAATTTTAATAGATTGAAAATATTAATAATACATTTCTTTACTTATATTGGATTAAGATAACACTACTTCAAATATTTGATATTTTTAAATAAAAATTTTGATAAAAAGAAATTCTGTTTAAAAAAATAGTTATTTTAAAATATTCTTTAAACAAAGTAAAATTATATTTTATTTTAAAATAAATTTGAAAACTATACTTATAATTCAATAAAACAGTTAATTTTAATTATTATTTTAAAGAAAATCGTCTTAAAAATGTTTAAATTACAAATAAATCCATCTAATAATATATTTTAATAATAAAACTAGGTTTATAATTTATGGGCTATTACATTATTCACGACCCAAAAAATGTAATTTTATTTATGGATCTCTTTCCTCCCAATAAATTTTTATTATGTTTTACAATATAAGCACATAGAGTGATTTCATTTCATGAGAACATCATACATCATGCATAAATTTGGATTAGTTCAACTATGAAAATAATGTTATATACACATTTAAGAATAGTTTTTCTTAATAAAATATATGTTCAACTGAAGAAAATTTGATAGACTTTTTGGACCCAAATTGTACTTTTCAGAAATGATATAATTATTATAATAAATTAAGGTATTATGAATAATGATTGTTTTAATGAAATAGCGTGATTAAAACATCCCCTTCTAAATGTAAATGATAAAATAATTTTATTTTTTTAAATGTCAGAAATTTCACTATGCAATTTACTATGCATTTTCCATCCACAATTATTTTTAACAACGAAATATTTTTATACATAAAAAGTTAAATTTATCATACTTTTTATTATGGTAATATAAACTTCATTTTTGAATTTCAAATGTCAAAATTAATCTTGGCTGAATTTTTAGAAGTTTTCTAAGAAATTTCATTTTTTTAGTATTTGATGAATAATGTTTTTTTGATGAATAGTGTTTTTTTGATGAATAGTAAAAATTATTTTTTATTATGTATCTTTTTCTATGAAATGATTTTCGAAAATCGGACATACATGGTTGTAATCAAGGTGAAAATGTGATTCAATAAGATCAAAATAAATTTTTGGTGAATATTAACTTTACCCTTTGGAATAGTATTTTTAACCTAAAAAAAGTTATATAATAATAAAAAATATTTTTTTACTATTTATCAAAAAAACACTATTAATCAAAAACACTATTCATCAAATACTAAAAAAACGAAACTTCTTTGAAAACTTCTAAAAATTCAGCCTTGGTTAAATTTGATGTTTGAAATTCAAAAACGAAGTTTATATTACCATAATAATTCTCTAAGTATGAGAAATTTAACTTTTTTGAATAAAAATCTTTAGTTATTAAAAATTATAGCAAATAGAAAATTCATAGTTAAATTTCATAGTGAAATTTATGACACTTAAAATAATAAAATCATTTTATCATTTACATTTAAAAGGGGGTGTTTTGATCACACTATTTCATTAAAACAATCATTATTCATAATGCCTTAATTTATTATAATAATTATCTTTTTTGAAAAGTATAATTTGGGTTTGAAAAGTCTATTTATCAAATTTTCCTCAATTGAACATATATTTTATTAAGCAAAACTATTCTTAAATGTGTTTATCTAATTATTTTTCAAAGTTCTACTAATCCAAATTTATGCATGATGTATGATGTTCTCATGAAATTAAGTCACTCTATGTGATTCTATTGTAAAAAATAATAAAAAGTTATTGGGAGGAAAGACATCCATATATAAAAAAAGTTCATTTTTCAGGTCGTTACAGTTACAAAAGAAGTTAGAGGTTGTGAATAATGAAATGTTTCATGAGTTCAATATTGATCAAGAATGTGTACTAAAATTTCATACAAGATTATGTGTTTCATCTATTCTGGAAATAAAGAAAGAACTGGTGGATGAAGCTCATAGTTCTATATTCTCTATACATCCTGGAAGCACTAAAATTTATAGGGACCTTCATGATATTTATTTTTGGGATAACATGAAAAAGGAGATTGTTGACTACACTACAGGATTCTTGGTGTGTCAACAAGTGAAGGCAAAGCAACAAATTTCTAAATGGGTATTGAAACCACTACTCATACCAACATGGAAGTGGAAGAATATCACTATGGATTTTGTCACTGTTCTCCCAAAAACATCCAAAGGAAAAAATATGATAGGTGTGTTATATTATATTGTACACAACAAAACCATATCTCTTTAATAATGAAGTGAATATAAAAGGAAATGTGAAGATCTATATTAGAATATTATATGATCGTTGGTCAATTATGTCCATTGGTCAATATGACCATTGAAAACTATACCTTTGGAAATAATTTTAACGTTATAATTAGTTCTTATAAGTAGAAATGACAAAGGATGATTAATTCAGAAAGGAGAAGCGATGGCCTCAACCAGTAGAGTCATGTCATATGAAGATCATTTGTCAGAACTTGGTAGGGAGGTATCATTACTCGGGTTTGCCTTGACCAAGCTCAAGTCAAGCTTCAATGAGTAAAACTTGGACGAAACTACCTACAGGAGAAGTTCAAGTTAGTGGAAATTACCAATCGGACAATGTTAGCTAAGTCATTCCATGAATCTATCACTATTCAATACCTTACCCTTAGGTCATATGCGGTTGTTATAAGTGGTAATGTGTCCAGGCCTTAGTTACTTAAAATGTAATTCCGTTGTATAAATAAAATTGATATTCCATCAATTTCGTTTTAATAATAGTTTTGCTTAAATATGAAAATTTTGATAAATTAACTTTTCAGACCCAAATTGCACTTTTCAGAAAAGATATAAAATTTTATAATAAACTAAGGTATTATGAATAATAATAATTTTAATGAAATAGTATGATAAAAACAAATTTATTTAAATATAAATGATAAATAATTTTATTATGACCTTGAGAATTTTTAAGTGTCATAAATTTTACTATACATATTCAACTAGCTATTTTTTTAATAAATAAGGATTTTTTAGTTAAAAGTTAGTTAAAAGTTAAAATTCTCATATATTGATAATTATTATACTCAAATAAATATAATTTTTGAAATCAAAATGTCAAATTTAGGTTAGGTTGAATTTACGAGGATTTTCTAAAATATTTTATTATTTTATGAATAGTAAAAATACAATTTTGGGTTTTCTGTATGTTTAATGGCTTCATAATTATTTCATAATGATGTAAGAATTATTTAAAAAAAATCCATGACTTGAAATGTTTTATTTATTAATATAAAGTATTTAAATAGATTTTAATCGATTTTCAAACCTGTAAGTTACTTTCCAAAGTCTAAAATGGAAACTTTAATACTAAAAATCTTATTTTGTGAAAAATTTGTTTTTCCTTCCCAAAATAAGTAATATAATATGTTGTTAGATTATCTTGGACTAAAATAACATTAAATATACCCCAAATATCCAAATCCATGGGCAAAATCAATGGGATAGCCTATGGTTTTTCATTTTTCACAACCAAGATTTCAAAGGCCTGTATTTGGAAAATCATTAAACTAATTCTCCACTTTTGCTATAAATACCCACCCATTTCTCCATTTCCTTTCACTCACAATCCATCACCCACGAATATCTGGTAGTTTTACCTCCCAATGAGTCCCCCCAAGGTGTTCTCAAGCCCCCATAATCTCAATCCTCGTGTTTTAGAAGTAACTCTTCAAGGTAAAGGAATTATCCTTCTTTTATCTTCGATTCAAGAAACTCTTTTCATATATGTCTTCTAAATGTTATAGTTACTCTTCTCTATTACCCTTCGATTCATACTCTTACTATCAAATTATGTTTTATGAATGGTAGACCCTTGTCCCCTTTTATTTTACCCTTTTTCAAAACCACATTTTATACTCGTTTACCGAATTTACTTTTAAAAAATTCTCTCTTATCCTCAAGAAATTCTATTTTAATTTATTTTTGTGAATAACCAAGTCTCTATATTTTCCAAGGGTATTCAACTAAATGTCAAAATTATTTATTTAATTCTAGGATTAACATACATGAAACACACATTCCCTTTTCCTAGGCTAAAAATGACATAATGATCATGTTTTTAAGCACTTTTGAAATGCCATGATTTTAATATGAAACCCAATTCTTTTATTCTCCACATGTTATTTATAAAATGTTTGATTATGATCTATGTGGCTCATATGAAACTAGGACATATTAAGGGTGCACCCTGATAGCGCTTCAATACATTAGCTCAAGAATTTCTTCTCTAGAGATGACATGTTTTACAATACCTTGGTGAATAACATTGGTAATTTTCATTTATGAAAAATTGGTGATTAACTTTGGTGATATTCTTATGAATATCTAAATTAAATATTCTAGGCATTTCCATGTTATGAATCGTGTTCTTTTTATTATGATATGACTCTTTTTTCATTGTTCATGCCACTATGATATTCCTCACGAATATTTGTAAATTGTTTCCCTTACTGGGTCATATGCTCACCCCTTTCTTTTGATGTATGTCCTTAGGTTATGAGATGTAGTAAATGTATTTAGGATGAACCTATGAAGAAGTATTTCAAGGGAATAGAAGAATGTTATATATTTTCATGAATTATGTTCCCAATTTCAAAGAAACTAAACTTTAAAAGATCCTATATTTTTTACTATGTAATGAGAAATTTATGTAATAAAAAAGGCGGGATGTCATAGCGATGGTGGTAGAATTGTGGTGCACGGTGGGATGACACCCCGGTGAACAACCGGTGGGATCGGGCCTGGCGGCCACAGGGCACGACAGAGGGTCTCGGCCGGAGGGATCTGTCGCGGAGGAGTCGGGGTCAGTGGCTGGGGAGCAGGTCGCTCAAGAGAGGGCGGCCAAGGGCAATAGGCGGTCTTCCAGGGAGGATCCACACTGGCAGACAAATAAGGGGACAAAAGGGGGCTTGGTTTTTTTAAAACAAATTAAGCTTTTGACTAAAAATTTCTACACCCAGCGATTTTCCCACTGGTATCTTAGTCCAACCCACCCACATTCAGAAAGCCATTGGGTTCCCGCACTACGCTCGCTCATCTCCGAAAGGATCCACTCTACAAGCTACTGGTTGATACTCCAACTACCACGAAGTCCCACGAAGAAGTGTCTCAAAGGTCCGCCACGTCTTAGGGGTATCAACGCAATAGACGGTGCGTCAATCGGACGCCCGGTCTGTGAGTTATTAGCCTTTTAGTCCCGGGGGCCCGGTTGGATTCATGCTCGATCCAACTTTACTGTTCCCCATATTAATCCAAAATTTCAGTGTGGTATACTCAAAGGGACCGTCATGCACCAAGATTTCCAGCGCTACTGACAGTTTGTCAAACAGACGTCTGGTGCCAAAGTTATGGCCAAAAGAAAGTAACTGGGTCGTAGTGGGCCCGGGTCCGGTCCGACCCGGTCAGACCGACCCTTCCCGACCCGGGCTAGGCCGACATTGTTCGGGTCAGCCTGGCCTGACCCGCTGGGTCAGGCCCGGCCCGCAGTGCGGCCCAGCCTGTTGGGTTCGGTCTGGCCCATCTGGTCCGGCCCGACCCACCGCGAGGGGCCACGAATGACCGCGAGGGCGCGAGGCCACGGAGCGGCTCGGCCAGGGGTTACTCCCCACTTAATAGGGAGTTCAAGAGGTTTTAACCTTGGGTGGTCCCCACCACCATAACCTCTCATGGGAGGTTAATTCGGGTGGTCCCCACCATCCTAACCTCTTATGGGAGGTTTAGGTCTGGTGGTCCGCACAAAAAATATCCACATGGAAGATCAAAATAAAATAATAAGAAGTTTATTTTATTTTATTTATTCAACGAAAAACCCAAAAATTAACTTTCACCCTCGACCAACTGCCTTTGAGGTGAAAGTCTCCTTAAGCGAATACTGGAGCTACGAGTTCAACAGTGCCCTTATATTTCAATTTCGAGCATCGGTTCAAAAGTTAGAAAAACCCGCTCGGACGTTTTCTGAACGTACCCAAAAAAAAGTTCAGAAATTGATTTCCAGACACACCGGGCCTCGGAATCACGTGTTGTCAATTTTCACGGACTCGTAAAATTCCCATATATTTTAAAAAAAATACATGAAAATTTCCGGTCTTTACATTCTCCCCACCTCAGGGCTCTACGTCCCTGTAAGCCACAACTCAAACTAGGTAAACAAGTGGGGGTATTGAGCACGTATCTGAGCCTCCTTCTCCCATATGATCTCGTGGAGATTCCCGTGCTGCCAGTGAACATGCACCAGAGGTATCAACCTTCCACGAAGGACCCGCTCCTATCAATCCTCAATCTCTACTAGAACCTCTATAAAAGTCACCCCATCGTCGACATCTAGTTCGCCATGGTCGATGATGTTAGAAGGGTCGTGCACGTATCTCCTCAACTGGGATACTTGGAAGACGTCATGCACCCAGTGCAACTGAGGTGGAAGAGCCAAGCGACAATCCACCTCTCCAACTCTACTAAGTACATGGAAGGGTCCAATGAATCTCGGATATAACTTGCTGCTTCGGCCAAATCTCCGTAGACCGCGTCAGGGTGAGACCCGTAGAAAGACGTGGTCGTCATCCTAGAACTCCAGAGGTCTCCATCTTCTGTCGACATACGACTTATGCCTGCTCTGTGCAGTCTTCATCCACTCCTGGATGATCTGAACCTTCTCTGTGGAAGCCCGTACCATCTCTGGTCCCACTAGTGCTGACTCCCCGAGGTCAGTCCAGCATAAGGGTGATCCGCAAGGTCGTCCGTACAACGCCTCAAAAGGTGTCATCTCAATGGTGGTGATTATTTACTGAAAGTGGATAATATTAATTGTTAATATCTTTATATTCATTGTTCCAAAGTCCATAAACATTGTTTTTAGTGCATTACATAAATAGAACTTCATTTCTCATCAAAAATGCAATTCATGTTTAAAATGCAAATTTGGGCCCAATCATTCATTTGTTTGTTGACAATATTATATTGATTTTATGAATTTGAAATTTTGGTATATGATTGATCACTTTGTTTGGAACATTTTATCTTTTAGGTCCGATGGATGAATCCCAAAGGAAGATGGAGAATTTTGCGCCTGAAGCCAGAAACTTGCTGGAAAAAGCATAATGGGCCTAAGGCCCATCAAACAAATGTGGGGCCCAGAAACCAAGCCCAATGAAGCTCAAATTTATACAGTAGAAATATAAAAATATGAGGATCATTTTATTCAACTGTGTCCGGAGCTAATTCTGATGTTTTCATGATGATAAAGGGATATGAAATTAAGATTTAAATGGTGGACCCGACATTAATGCATAGAAATCCATTCCACCATTTCGACCATAACATCCAAACGGCTGAGCCAAATTTCCTGAAAGTTTGAGCACTTCTAGAAGACACATGGACGAAGATATTTTATATTTATGACACCTTCGGATTCGTCCATATGAAGTGTCAAACGTACACGTCAAAATGGAGGACGAATCTGGACAGTTTTCCGGGTCAACTTCGAAACGTCAATTTCCTTTTGATTATTCACCCTACTTTTGACTCTCTTAATTGTTGGGGGGTGAATTTAATGTTGGGGGTGGACATAAGGCTCCTAATATTCCTATATAAGGAGCTGGTGGTGAAGGGAATAATCATCTAACATTTTCCTTTGAATCCATGTTTTTCTTTCAATTGTAATTTCCCGCTTTCATTTTGTAATGGCATCGTCAATTTCTCTAATGTAAGTTTTTCATTCACATTTAGTATTTTAATAAAATTTCTTCTTCTTCTTCACTTTTTATTTTCCTTTTCTTCACACGTTGATACCGTTGAATCATGGTGTGAAATTATTCACACCAGCACTTGTGATTTCAATCACACAACGGTGGAGTGTTCGTTCTTTTAATAATTTTCTTCTTCTTCAATTCCGCCCCCATAAGTCTACATCCCGCTTCCATTGGTATAATAGAATCAATGGAGGGATAACCTATTGAGTGCTAGTACGATCTATTTCCTTTGAGTGCTCATTAAAGTGATCCTCAAAGTGAATTGGTGATTGGCCTTGGAATTGTGTAGGGATTAAATTGGTGAATGATTTGAAATAATTATCTCATTATTTGGATATGTCTTGAATTAATGACATGAAATTTTCTAAGAAAATAAATTCATCCAATCCACCCCAAGAAAAACCCTAAGATCAACCCACCATCAATAATTATTTAGTTCACATAATTTTTATTATATGATTTTTAAACTATATCTTTAGTTATCCAATTAAAATCTACCTCAAAGTTGGCCACTTCATAGCCAATCCATCAACAAATCATAGTGTCTCAAGGTTTCTTCTTCGGTCCCTGTGGATTCGATCCCTACTTGTACTTCAACGACCGCTTTTACCAATAGGGTAAATTTTGGCGCAACCAAATTTTGGCGCCGTTGCCGGGGACCAAGTAAGTTCCTCAGACCAAAAACCTTCTTTTCTTACCCCCATTCTACTTTCTCACCCCAAATTTTCTATTCTCACCCTAATTTCTCTTCTCTTTTCCCCTTTCTATTTCTGTGTGTCCAATGAATCCCAAAAAAAACTTTCAATCAACTCCAATGGATTATCTTTAACAATACCCATTAATATACCAAGGCTATAATCAACTAGAAAATCAATATTTTGAATCACCTCACATAGGGAATTTCATTGACCAATCCTTAATTGAATACACCACACCATATGAGATGTACAATCAATAGAATGCTGAATGTTTACAAGATCAATTTCCATACCTATCAAGAATGATTGAAAAGATAAATAATGAAAAAGTCCATGATGTACAAACATATATCAACCCTAATCCTGAAAAAATTCTTGAACAATTGTGTGAAAAAATGGATAAAATGAATTCAGAAGTTTCATCTTTCAGATTAGAATTACAAAGCTTAAAGACTTTTGAGGAACCCGTTCCCACTCAAGATGTTCTTTCCTCATCATTGATAGATGAATCTTTTTTCCCAAAAACCTCCCATGAATTGAAGAAAGAACTAACCTTTGGATATGGGATAACTGAACAAGATCAAAGAAATGTTGAAGAGTATTTAACTCAGGATGAAATTAATTTTTTGGATTCACAAGGGGAAAATTTGTCTTCATCGATTGAGTGTTCGGAATATTTCTCCAATAACAATTTTTTAGAATCACCGATCATTGAACCATTGGGAGATATAACGAATTTTTTGTCTATACCCAATCATGAAATTCAAATGGAAAATTTTGGGGATGAATCATCTTTTCAAAAGGAACCAATTCATTCAAATGTTTTTAAAGAAGAAACCATTTTTTATTCAAATTATCATTCTTCTTTAGGAAAATTCAATGAAACTGAACTCAACATTATAATCCTTCCTTTCCCACTCAAGAATCCCTCTATTTATGAAAACCTAGACCATTCAATTATCATCCATTTTCATCAAGAATCTCACAAAGTAGGAATGAACCTTGAAATATTAGGAAATACTCAAAATGAAACTCAATCAACCATTACCGAAATTCCTTGGACTTTCACACTCATTGTTAAGCATGGGATTTCACATGAAAAAAATTCTAAAAAAAGGCCTAATCTGAATCTTGTTGAGTTGGATAAAAATGGGGTCCTAAAATTGTTGAAAGTTGGAATTGGATAAGTTGGGGGTTCAAGTCGAGCTAACGACGTTAAACAAAAGTGCTGCATGGGAGGCAACCCATGGTTTTCATGTTTCTAATCATTTTGAATCATTTTTTTCATATAATAAATTACCATAAGCTGTTGAACTGTTCTTCTTTTATGAGTAAGGATAGGTATGAAAGGGGAGCACCATATTCATCCGTGTCACGTGGTGTGATCTCTGAGTAATACCTTACCCAGAAAATATAAAGAAGACAATGTATCATCAGTTTATTTTGTTTTGTTTTATTTTTATATTTTTATAGGTTTAAAAAAAATAAAAGGACATGTCATAAGCCATAAGGAAAATCCATTCACCACCATCCAAGCCACTGAGACTCAAATCCAGGATTGAAGGGAGACTATGGCATGCGCTATCATCATCAACCACCAGGTGACTTCATTCCATGATTATCATTTTAAATTTCTTCTTTGAACTCCTCTCCCACCCCCTTCTAACTTTTCTTTTCTTTAAACACTGGGGACAGTTTTATTCTATGTTGGGGGGAGGTGAAATAAAAAATGATTTTTTTTCAATAAGAACATGCATGGAAAGAAAAAATTCTATTAACCTTGAACATGATAACACACATTGAAAACTCTAAAATTGGATATCAAATAAATTTTGCATGCCTTGATTCTGATTTTAATGCACATTTAAGTTCATGAGCATAGTTTTTGGAAAGTGCGGTTGTCCAATGTGATTTTTCAAAGTTTACATTTTCATCCTCTTAATAAAAATGCCACAATGCACGTCTACTGGATCGTGGGTGTAAATTTGAGTTCTCAGGTCCCTTTCATTATAGCATAGGGTTCTGGGGTCACTTTTAGTTTAATTTGAGTATCAAAAAAAAAAAAAAAAAAAACAAAAAAAAAAACAAAACAAAAAAACAAAAAACAAAAAAATTGACCACATAGAGCAATGTTTTGTCCAAATGTGTGGAGTCCGGCACTTGGGGATCGTGACTCCATAGTTGTCTTGCCCAGATTTAGGCTTTATATCTCTATTGTAGAGCATGAAATTGACAAAATGTGGGGCGTCCGACACTTGGGGATCGTGACTCCATAGTTGTCTTGCCCAGAGTTAGTCTTTTCATATCTATTGTGGTTAA
Source organism: Viscum album (assembly GCA_963277665.1). Taxonomy (NCBI): domain Eukaryota; kingdom Viridiplantae; phylum Streptophyta; class Magnoliopsida; order Santalales; family Viscaceae; genus Viscum; species Viscum album. Next base: position 254,359,318 of record OY728156.1, on the reverse strand, counting down.
AAAAAATAATAAAAAAAATCAAAAAAATTAAAAAAATGGATACTCATCTTAAGGTTTAATGTGATTCCCACCTAGCGCTTCCATTTTTTCCCCTTGAACAATAAAATGAGCCCCATATCTTTTATGATGCACAACACTTTATCATGCTTAATTGGAATTGGATGAAATGTGGTGATGAATTTGAACAAAGGAATGGGCTTGGGCTTGGGATATGATTATGGACCTAGCTTGTTTTAAATTATTTTGATGGGTTTTCATAATTTTTTTTGGTATTAGATATTTGGGTGAGCAATGTGTATTAAAATGTTTTTGGAAAAGGGGATTTGAATTTCATATTTGTAATATATTTTGCTCGGGACTAGCAAAACTCAAGTTGGGGGGTGTGATTATTCACTGAAAGTGGATAATATTAATTTTTAATATCTTTATATTCATTTTTCCAAAGTCCATAAACATTGTTTTTAGTGCATTACATAAATAGAACTTCATTTCTCATCAAAAATGCAATTCATGTTTAAAATGTAAATTTGGGCCCAATCATTCATTTGTTTGTTGACAATATTATATTGATTTTATGAATTTGAAATTTTGGTATATGATTGATCACTTTGTTTGGAACATTTTATCTTTTAGGTTCGATGGATGAATCCCAAAGGAAGATGGAGAATTTTGCGCCTGAAGCCAGAAACTTGCTGAAAAAAGCATAATGGGCCTAAGGCCCATCAAACAAATGTGGGTCCCAGAAACCAAGCCCAATGAAGCTCAAATTTATACAGTAGAAAGATAAAAATATGAGGATAATTTTATTCAACTGTGGCCGGAGCTAATTCTGATTTTTTCATGATGATAAAGGGATATGAAGTTAAGATTTAAATGGTGGACCCGACATTAATGCACAGAAATCCGTTCCACCATTTCGACCATAACATCCAACCGGCTGAGCCAAATTTCCTGAAATTTTTAGCGCTTCTAGAAGACACATGGACGAAGATATTTTTTATTTATGACACCTTCGGATTCGGCCATATGAAGTGTCAAACACACACGTCAAAATGGAGGACGAATCTGGACAGTTTTCCAGGTCAACTTCGAAACGTCAATTTCCTTTTGATTCTTCACCCTACTTTTGACTCTATTAATTGTTGGGGGGTGAATTTAATGTTGGGGGTGGACATAAGGCTCCTAATATGCCTATATAAGGAGCTGGTGGTGAAGGGAATAATCATCTAACATTTTCCTTTGAATCCATGTTTTTCTTTCAATTGTAATTTCCCGCTTTCATTTTGTAATGACATCGTCAATTTCTCTAATGTAAGTTTTTCATTCACATTTAGTATTTTAATAAAATTTCTTCTTCTTCTTCACTTTTTATTTTCCTTTTCTTCACAAGTTGATACCGTTGAATCATGGTGTGAAATTATTCACACCAGCACTTGTGATTTCAATCACACAACGGTGGAGTGTTCGTTCTTTTAATAATTTTCTTCTTCTTCAATTTCTCCCCCATAAGTCTACATCCCGCTTCCATTGGTATAATAACATCAATGGAGGGATAACCTCTTAAGGGTTGATCCAAGGGAGTAGCAAGGTCAGGGATTGAATGTTATTTCATGTACTTAATATTTAAATCTATTCGTTATTTTAGGATTTCCATTTGATGAGTTACATTCTTTCTCATCTTTGCCAACTTTAATGATGACACATTTTGAGTGCTAGTACGATCTATTTCCTTTGAGTGATCATTAAAGTGATCCTCAAAGTGAATTGGTGATTGGCCTTGGAATTGTGTAGGGATTAAATTGGTGAATGATTTGAAAGAATTATCTCATTATTTGGATATGTCTTGAATTAATGACATGAAATTTTCTAAGAAAAGAAATTCATCCAATCCACCCCAAGCAAAACCCTAAGATCAACCCACCATCAATAATTGTTTAGTTCACATAATTTTTATTATATGATTTTTAAACTATATCTTTAGTTATCCAATTAAAATCTACCTCAAAGTTGGCCACTTCATAGCCAATCCATCAACAAATCATAGTGTCTCAAGGTTTCTTCTTCGGTCCCTGTGGATTCGATCCCTACTTGTACTTCAACGACTGCTTTTACCAGTAGGGTAAATTTGGGCGCAACCAGGTGGAATGATAACTTTTGTTGTATGAAAACTCCACAAAGGGTAAGTGATCCTCTCGGCTGCGACCGAAGTGGAGGATGCAAGCACACAACATGTCCTCGAGGGTCTGTATGGTCCGCTCAGTCTGACCATCCGTCTGAGGATGGAAGGAGGTGCTCAAATGAAGTTGCCTCCCGAAAGCCTCCTGCAACCTCTTCCATAGACGAGATGTAAAACGTGCATCACGATCGGAGATAATCATCGATGGTACTCAATGTAGCCGCACAATCTCCTGCACATAAAGGCGTCCCAAGCTCTCTACTAAACTCTACTCACCGATCGATAGGAAGTGGGCCGACTTGGTGAGTCGGTCAACGATCACCCAAATAGAGTCATTACCTCTGGATGTACGTGAAAGTCCTGTCACGAAGTCCATGGATATCTAATCTCACTTCCACTCTGGGACCTCTAAGGGATGAACCAAGTCTGCCGGTACCTGATGCTCCGCCTTCACTTGCTGAAAAGTGAGGCACCAAGAAACAAACTTTGCTACTGCTTTCTTCATTCCCAGCCACCAGTTCTATCGTCAGAGATCCTGGTACATCTTCACCAATCATGGATGTACCACTGGAGGGGAAGTGTGGAACTCCATCAACAATTCCTCCTGAAGTGACACTCGTATCATGGTACATCCTCTTAAGAGGATGACGTGCTCCCCACCTTTAGAAAATCCATTAGGTGCATGTCCTATGGATATCTGAGCACGTCGTGTCTCGTAGTTAGCATCCCCACGCAGCGCCTAACTGAATCACTGAAGAAGTGGGGGAGTGACTGTAAGAGACTGTAGAAAGGTTGCTCTATCTCTATCCAAAGGATATCTGTAAAGCAGTCAGCTGCTCTGTCGCCTCGCTTAGCAGCTGTATATCAGATCTCCTCCTGAGTGCATCTCCAACAATGTTCTCCTTCCTAGGAGTATAGACTATCTCGAAGTCATAGTCCTGGAGGAACTCAAGCCAATGTCGTTGTCTCAGGTTCAGATCCGTCTAAGAGAAGATATACCTGAGACTCTTGTGATCAGAGTACACTGTAAAACGTTCGCCCATCAGGTAGTGTCGCCACATCTTCAAGACGAAGACCACTACTGCTAACTATAGGTCATGGGTAGTGTAGTTTTGCTGATGCTGCACGTTCACTGGCAGCACGGGAACCTCCCGGAGAGCACATGGGAGCGGGAGGCTCAGATGCGTGCTTAGTACCCCCACTTGTTTACAAAGTTTTAGTTGTGGCTTACAGGGATGTAGATCCCTAAGGTGGGGAGAATGTAAAGACTCGTAATTTCTATGTAATTTTTTTTAAAAAATAAATGGGAATTTTATGAGTTCGCGAAAATTGACGGCACGTGATTCCGAGGTCCAGAGTGCCCTGAGTGAATTTCTGAAGTTTTGTTCGGGTAAATTCAGTAAACATACGAGCGGGTTTTTCTAACTTTTGAACCGGTGCTCGGAATTGAAATCTGAGGGAACCGTTGAACTCGCAGTGCCAATTTTCATTTAAGGAGACTTTCACCTCGATGGCAGTTGGTCGAGGGTGAAAGTTAGTTTTTGAGTTTTTTGTGGAAATAATAAAATAAAATAAACACACGTTTTATTTTATTTTGTGGTAACCAACCTCCTTGTGGATGTTGGTGGTGGGGACCACCAGACCTTAACCTCCCATTAGAGGTTATGGTTGTGGGGACCACCCGGGATTAAACCCCCTTGAAACCCCTCTTTTATTGGGAGAAAACCTCAAATCCCTCATAAATGCAGGGAAACCTCTTCAACTCCCTCATTAATGTAGAGGATCCTCTTGAGATTCCTCCACATTAATTGTGACAACCATCCCCCTCTTAATTATGTCAACGCACCACTTAATTGAGCCAATTTAATTAATTCAATTTGGAATTGTGCTAACGATTAAATTGGGGAAACATTTTTTTTATTATATTGGCTCTCTTTTATTTTGGTGGGTTCTTCTTTTGAGAACTTTCGTTGGCAAAGGAGAGAGAACTCTTGGTGGGAGAAAACTCCCCAACAAAGAACGCGTTCTTCCATGAAGAATGCTCTGCCGATGAAGAACGCCGACCTCGACTTCGAGCTTCTTCCTCGGGACTTTTTCCGACGTGGGACGTCTTCATCTACGACGAATTGAGGACCATACTACCTCCTTGCACCAACATCATCAAACGAACGAGGTAGTGGTTTATTTGCGTGATAATTCTTTCCATGTACTCCCTTATTTTCTTGTGCGGGTTGGGAACAAACATTGTGGAAGATTATGGTTTAACGTTCATGCTTCGTTCTTTGTGAACCACTTGCTACCACCCTAAATGCGGAGGGTGTGGGCCAAACAGACATGGCCCGACCCCTCCATCGTTCTTCTTTAATGTGTTCTTTGGAATGGAGGAAGGCGACGAAGATGACAGAGGCAACGGCACCGCCACCCACGGCCTCGCTGCGCCGCCCCGGCAGACCCGCGGTCACACCACGCCGCCCCGGTCGACCCGTCGTCGGAGCCGAGCCACGCCGCTGTTCGCCGAACCATGCTGCCATCCAAGCTGAGTTGTGCCGCCATCTGCCGAGCCGTGCCGCCATCCGAGCCAAGCCGCGTCGCGCCGTTGAGCTGAGCCAAAATAAGTCTCGAGGAAGAAGCGCAAAGTTGAGGTCGGTGTTCTTCGTCGGTGGAGCGTTCTTCGTAGAAGAACGCGTTCTTCGTTGGAGAGTTTTCTCCCACCAAAGCTCTCTCTCCTTTGCCAACTAATGTTCTCAAAAGAAGAACCCACCAAAATAAAAGAGATAGCCAATATAATAAAATGTGTTTCCCCAATTTAATCATTGGCACAATTCAAATTGGAAATTAAATTGGCCCAATTAAGTGGTGTGTTGGCATAATTAAGAGGGGGAGGGTTGACACAATTAATGTGGAGGAAGCTCAAGAGGCTCCTCCACATTAATGAGGGAGTTGAAGAGGTTTCTCTACATTTATGAGGGAGTTGAGGTTTTCTACCAATTAAAGGGGGTTTCAAGGGGGTTTAATCCCGTGTGGTCCCCACCACCATAACCTTTGAGGGGAGGTTAGGCTCACGTGGTCCCCACCACCATAACCACTCATTGGAGGTTAAGGTCTGGTGGTCCCCACCACCAACTTCCACAAGGAGGTTCATTACAACAAAATAAAATAAAATGTGTGTTTATTTTATTTTATTTTATTATTTCCACAAAAAACACAAAAACTAACTTTAACCCTCGACCAACTTTCGTCGATGTGAAAGTCTCCTTAAGCGAAAATCAGCGTTGCGAGTTAAACAGTGCCCTCAGATTTAAATTCCGAGCACCGGTTCAAAAGTTAGAAAAACCCACTTGCACTTTTACTGAACTTACTTGAACAAAACTTCATAAATTCACTCCGGGAACTCCGGACCCTGGAATCATGCACCGTCAATTTTCACGGGCTCGTAAAATTCCCATTTATTTAAAAAAAATTACATGTAATTACGGGTCTTTACATTCTCCCCACCTCAAGGCTCTACGTCCCCGTAAGCCACAACTCAAACTAGGTAAAAAGTGGGGGTACTAAGCACGCATCTGAGCCTCCCTCTCTCATGTGCTCTCCTGGAGGTTCCTGTGCTACTAGAGAACACGCACCAGATGTATCGATCGTCCGTGAAGGACCCGCTACTGTCGATCCTCAATCTCTACTAGAACCTCCGTAAAAGTCTCCCCATGTTCAACGTCCAGCTCGCCATGGTCGATGATGTGATAAGGGTCGTGCACGTATCTCCTCAGCTGGGATACGTGGAAGACATCGTGCACCCGGTGCAACTGAGGTTGAAGAGCTAAGTGGTAAGCCACCTCGCCAACTCTGTTGAGGACCTGAAAAGGTCCGATTAACCTCAGAGATAACTTTCCGCCTCGGCCAAATCTCCACAAACCTTGTCAAGGCGAGACTCGTAGAAAGACGTGGTCGCCATCCTCGAACTCCAGAGGTCTATGTCTCCTATTAGCATACGACTACTGCCTTCTCTGTGCAGTCTTCATCCGCTCCTGGATGATCTTCACCTTTTCTGTAGTAGCTCACACCATCTCTGGTCTCACGAGTGCTAACTCCCCTGGGTCAGTCCAGCACAACGGTGATCTGCAAGGTCGACCATTCAATTTCTCGAAAGGTGTCATCTCAAAGGTGGAGTGATAACTGTTGTTGTATGCAAACTCCAACAAAGGAAAGTGATCCTCCCAACTACGACCAAAGTTGAGGACACAAGCACGCAACATGTCCTCGAGGGTCTGAATGGTCCGCTCAGTCTGGTCATCTGTCTGAGGATGGATAGCCGTGCTCAAACGAAACTACGTCCCGAAAGCCTCCTGCAACCCCTTCCATAGCCGGGAAATAAAACGTGCATCACGATCAGAGATAATCTTCAAAGTTACTCCATGTAGACGTACAATATCCTGCACATATAGGCATCCCAAACTCTCTACTGAACCCTACTCTCTGATCAGTAGAAGTGGGTCTACTTGGTGAGTTGGTCGACGATCACCCAGAAAGAGTCGTGTCCCCTGGATGTACATGGAAGTCCTATCACTAATTCCATGGATATCCCATCCCACTTCCACTCTGTGACCTTTAAAAGATGAGCCAGGTCTGCTGGTACCTGATGCTCCACCTTCACTTGCTGAAAAGTGAGACATCGAGAAACAAACTCTACAACTGCTTTCTTCATTCCCGGCCACCAGTGCTGTCATCGGAGATCCTGGTACATCTTCTCCACTCCTGGATGTACCGCTAGAGGGGATATGTGGAACTCCCTCAACACTTCCTCCTGAAGTGACACTGGTACCATGGTACGTCCTATGAAGAGGATGAAGTGCTCCCCACCTTCTGAAAATCCATCAGGTGCTTGTCCTGTGGATATCTAAGCACGTCGTGTCTTGCAGTCAGCGTCCCCATGATGCGCCTCCCTGACTCGCTAAAGAAGTTGGGGAGTGAATGTAAGATACTGTTGAAAGGTTGTTACATCTCTATCCACAAAGGATATCCATAAAGCGGTCAGCTACTCCGTCGCCTCACCTAGCAGCTGTATACCAGACCTCCTGCTGAGTTCATCTGCTACAACGTTCCCCTTCCCAGGAGTATAGACTATCTAAAAGTCATAGTCCTGGAGGAACTCAATCCAATGCCATTGTCTCAGGTTCCGGTCCTTCTGAGAGAAGATATACCTAAGACTCTTGTGATTAGAGTACACGGTAAAATGTTCACCCCATCAGATAGTGTTATCACATCTTCAAGGTGAAGACCACTCCTTCTAACTCCAAGTCAAGGGTAGCGTAGTTCTACTCATGTTGTCTTAGCTGTCGAGAGTCATATGCTATCACTACTCACTCTTGCATCAGGACACATCTGAGTCTGGTCTCTGATGCGTCGTAGTAGACTACGTACCCTACGCCCTCCTCTGGAATCCTCAAAATGGGGGGCACTAGTCAGCCTCTGCCTCAACTCCTAAAAGATCTGTTGGCATCTCTCCGACCACACAAAGGGTTTCCCCTTCTTCGTCAAGGCTAATAGTGGTGCTGCAAATCTAGAGAAATCTGGCACAAATTTCTGATAGTATCTAGCCAAACCCAAGAAACTATGTACCTCTGTCACACTTCTGGGTGGCTCCCAAGCAAGTACCGCCTCAATCTTCGCTGGATGTACTGCAACTCCAGCCTCCAATATGACATGTCCCAGAAAGTGAAGCTCTCGGATCCAGAACTGGAACTTCAAGAGCTTACTATAGAGCTGGTGCTCTCAGAGTGTGTCCAGTACTACCCGCAAGTGATAGGCATGCTCCTCCTCAGTAGTCGAGTAGATCAGAATGTCGTCGATTAAGACCACTATAAAGCGATCAAGGTATGGCTGAAAGATCCTGTTCATGAGTCCCATGAACACTGTTGGAGCATTGGTTACACCGAATGGCATAACCAAGAACTCCTAATGGTCGCACCAACACCTGAAAGTTGTCTTCTACACATCCTCATCTCGTACTCTGAGCCGGTGATAGCTTGATCTGAGGTCTATCTTCGAGAATCACCGTGCTTCTTTCAGCTGATCAAAGAGGCCTTCAATCCTCTATAGTGGGTACTTGTTCTTCACGGTCACCTGGTTCAGGTGTCGATAGTCAAAACAAAGCCTCAAGCTCCCATCCGCCTTCTTGGCGAAGAGAATCGGGGCTGCCCAAAGAGAAACACTAGGCCGAATGAATCCTTACCCATGAAAGTCCTCTAGCTCTACCCGCAGCTCACGAAACTCTGCATGAGTCATCCGATATGCTGGTGTAGATATCGGTGTTGTCCCCTGGGGTACAAGTCAATATAAAACACTAGGCCGAATGAATCCTTATGCGAGGGTGTTCTAATAAATTAAATGAATTTGATTAAATTAAAATAATTTATTTTTATCGGTTCCATTTGTTTAATTTAATTTTAATTCCAAAAATTAAATTAAATTAAACCATTAATTTAATTATAAACTTAAATTAAATTAATATTTTTCGGATTAAAATAATTTAAACCCCTAAATTAATTCCAATTAATTTAATTTAAAAAAACTAAATTAATTAAAATTAATTCAGTGCGAGGTTACCTCTAGTCAGAGAGGAGTCCGGTGGGAATGCGTACCGCCACGGGATGTTGTCCTGGAACCGCGGCGTGACCGCGGCATGATCGTGGCGTCTGAAGATTCCCGCGACGGCTGCATCTCCCGGCAGCCCGCTACTCCGGTGAAGGTCTGGGGCGGCTGGACGGAGGATCGGGCTGTGCGAAGCAGTCCGGCAGGGGGATCGCCAACGTGGATGGCGGCTGCCGGCAGGAGCCGGTGCGACGCGGACCGTGTCCGGTGAAGAGGAGGTCGCCGCGAGGGTGGTCCGGCGAAGGGGAGGCCGCCACGAGGGCGGTCCGGAGAAGGGGAGGCCGCCGCGAGGGTGGTCCGGCGAAGGGGAGGCCGCCGCGAGGGTGGTCCGGTGAAGGGGAGGCCGATGCGAGGGCGGTCCGGCGAAGGGGAGCCCGACGCGGCAGCCGGCGGCCGACCGGAGGCGGCTCGACATGGGGTCGGGGCGGCCGGTGTGCTCGGGGCGGAAGCGAGGAGGCCGGCCGAGGGCGGTCTGGCGAAGAGGAGGCCGACGCTAGATGGGTGCGCCGTGGAGCTGGACTGGCAGAGGGGGAAGGGAGGCCTAGGGTTTCGGCCTCCCTTGGTGCGTCGTGGGAGAGAAGACCCGTAAGGGTCTTCCTCCTCCCTTTCCCCTTTTTTTTTTATTATTATTGTCTTTTAGACAAAAAAAATCCAGCCACTATTTTTTTAAAAAAAAAGGAGAAGACCCCATTTTGGGGTCTTTTCCACTCCCCCTTTTTTTTAAACAAAAGGAGAAGACCCCATTTTGGGGTCTTTTTCACTCCCCTTTTTTTTATATAAAAGGAGAAGACCCCATTTTGGGGTCTTTTCCACTCCCTTTTTTTTAATTAAAATGTGGAAGACCCCCATTTTGGGGTCTTGGTCTTCTTCCTTATATATATTTTATTATTATAAAATTATAATAAAATATTTATTATAAACATAATAAAATATTTATTATAAAATTTTATAATTAAAAATAATTTTTGATGTTAATTCTCAATTTGAGATAAACATCAAATGAACTGAAAACTTGCGACGTCGATCCGATAAATTTTTTCAAATGATCGCATCTTGATCATTTGAAATTGAAACGACATGCGGTCGAATCCGAATTAACCGTTTTAACACCCCGCAATTAAATTTAATTCATTTTAATGTTTTTGACTCAGAAAAACCTTGCTCTCCCTTTGATACCACTGTTGGGTACTGAGACTGCGCAGCGGAAGCCGGTGGGCCGGGATTTTAAAATTTTTCTACTTCACCGGAGTGACATAACCCTGTCAACTCCGGTGATCTTATCCCGGCTTGGTCCGAGGATCTCGCAAGGTTATTTTGGAGCACAAAAATAAACTCGAACATTTACCTTGTTCAGAATTGACGTGCAGGATGCCTGCGATCGTTGCTCGAAGACTCCGACGTTGAAGCCCTCTAGATCGTCCACACACGCCTCACAAATCTGCTCGTGCACCATTCGTCAAGATCTGGGTGCTAGCGTGGATCTTCGATGCACACTTCGACGCAGCGATGATCACCACAAACTAGCATCTTCGATCCGTGAAGGCGGAACTTGAAGAACTTGCTAGTTTGAGAGAGTCTCTCTCTAGAACTCAGGAGGAGAGAGAGGCTCTCAATTCCAATGGACAAATAGTGTACAGGTGAGAGCCTCTCTCTTACTATATATAGGGAATATCTAACATAAGCAGTAAGGGTTCCCGGCCCTCGTGTATTAAACATTCACTATATATATATATGATAAATAATTATTTATGACAAATTAAATTATGCCATAAATAATATTTATTATTTATCACTGAACTGCAATATATATAATTATATATATACATTACGTGATAAACATGAGTCTAACTCGACCCGCACCTCCTGATAATATTAATCAAACCCCAGATATAAATATATGTCTGATTAATATTTTTCTATGTATTTACTTAATCACTCATAAATACATGTTATAAATAAATTCAGTGAAGTATTCCAAACTTAAATAATAAAAGAATTTATTTATTACTTGGTGATCCGTAGTACTTGGATAATACCCGGACCCCATGGTGGGGCCCACCAAGTCCTATAATCCTATTCATCAGAATAGGGAAGATTCTCAAAGCGCTGTTGTGTGTGACCCTCTAGGCCCTTATATCAATAGCAGTGAATAATATCATCAACCTAGAGCGGGGTCTAGCAACCCATTGAGGCCCCTATAGAGATAAGGAAAAGTCAAAGAAACGACTGCCTTCCTACGAACATGGTCCGTGTAATCTAATCTATTCGTCATCGATATCTCAATAAAGCAGAATGCATACTTAGTTTCATCATTCTTTATTTGATTTATTTTGTTTGTTGATTTGTTCGGATGGTCTTACCTTCCACTACCATGGCCATATATTTAATAAAGGTGAAACCATCCTAATCAACAAGGCCCGAGATATCTCTTCCTAAACTTGGAAGCGACAAATCCTTTCTCGATCATTCAATCAATGTCATGCCATTAATGACGTACCCGATATAAACTACCTCACCACAACTTGTCACCATGGTTTTCGACTTATATAAAATGTATGTAATTAAATGACATTCATTGATAATGATCTCAAGTCAGGAGACCATTACACATGTCCGTAGATAGGAACGACCAATGACACCAGAAACATGTGGTGTTCTTATTAAGTGGGTCTGTCCTCATGATCTCAATAGCTATAGATCATCAAGTGAAAACTTCATGAGATGAAGTCTCAATGCTTATGAGCCCCCAACACCTGATGGTCACACATCATCTGTGTCCTTTCATAATGATGTAACTGGACCATAGGACATTACTTTAAGATTACTGTCATGGCATCTCAAGGTTCTCATTATAGCCTGGGACCTGCTATAACCATCTGATGCGACAGGTAATATAAGGACATTGCCATTAATAAAGTGGATGCAGAAGTATCTACACTATCATGGAAAGGTAAACACATGTATAATAACAAACTGAATACATGTAACAGTAATCAAAGTACAAAACAAGTTGGGTCTAGGGAACCCACTTTCAACAGTTCATGGGACTCATGAACAGAATCTTTCAGTCATACCTTGATCGCTTTGTAATAGTCTTTATTGAAAACATACTAATCTACTCGACTACTGAGGAGGAGCATGTCTATCATTTGTAGGTAGTACTGGACACACTCTGAGAGCACCAACTTTATGGTAAGCTCTCAAAGTTCCAGTTTTAAATTCGAGAGGTTCATTTTCTGGGACATGTCATATCAAAGGCTGGAGTTGCAGTGGATCCAATGAAGATTGAGGCGGCACTTGCTTAGGAGCCACCCAAGAGTGTGATGGAGGTACAGAGTTTCCTGGGTTTGGCTGGATATTACCGGAGGTTTGTGCCAGACTTCTCCAGAGTTGAAACACCACTATCTACCTTGATGAAGAAGTCGCAACCCTTCGTGTGTTTGGAGAGATTCCAGCAGAGTTTTCAGGAGCTGAGGTAGAGGCTGACTAGTACCCCCATCTTGAGGCTTCCAGAGGAGGGCATAGGGTACGTAGTCTACTGTGACGCATCAGGGACCAGACTCGGATGTGTCCTGATACAGGAGTGAGCAGTGATCGCATATGGTTCATGATAGCTGAGACAACATGAGAAGAACTACGCTAACCATGACCTGGAGTTAGCAGCAGTGGTCTTCGCCTTGAATATGTGGCAGCACTACCTGATCGGCGAACGTTTTACCGTGTACTCTGATCACTAGAGTCTCAGGTATATCTTCTCCCAGAAGGACCTGAACCTAAGACACCGACGTTGGTTTGAGTTCCTCCAGGACTATGACTTCGAGATAGTCTATACTCTTGAGACAATGACGTTGGTTTGAGTTCCTCCAGGACTTTGACTTCGAGATAGTCTATACTGCTAGGCAAGGCAACAAAGCAGCTGGCTGCTTTACAAATATCCTTTGTGTATATAGATGGAGCAATTTTTCTTCAGTCTCTTTCAGTCACTCCTCCACTTCTTCAGCGATTCAGGGAGGCGCAGCGTGGGGACGTTGACTGCGAGACACGACATGCTCAGATATCCACAGGATAGGTACCTGATGGATTTTCTAAATATGGGGACCATGTCATCCTATTCAGAGGAAGTATCATGGTACCGGTGTCACTTCAGGAGGAAGTGTTGAGGGACTTACACACACCTCCTCTAGCGGTACATCCAAAAGTGGAAAAGATGTACCAGGATCTCTGACGACATAACTGGTGGTCGGGAATGAAGAAAGCAGTACCAGAGTTTGTTTCTTGGTGCCTCACCTGTCAGCAAGGGAAGGCGGGAGCATCAGGTTCCAGCTGGCTTGGTTCATCCTTTATAGGTCCCAGAGTGGAAGTGGGATGGGATATCCATCGCCTTCATGACATGACTTCCATGTACATCCAGGGGTCATGGATCGATTTGGGTGATCGTCGACCAACTCACCAAGCTGGCTAACTTCCTACCGATCAGAGAGCAGGGTTCAGTAGAGAGCTTGGGACGCCTCTATGTGCAGGAGATTGTGTGGCTATATGGAGTACCCTCAAAGATTATATCCAATAGTGATGCACGTTTTACTTCCCGGCTATGGAAGGGGTTGAAAGAGGCTTTCAGGACGCATCTTCGTTTGAGCACCGCCTTCCATCCTCAGACGGATGGACAGACTGAGCGGACCATTCAGACCCTCGAGGACATGTTGCGTGCTTGTGTCCTCGACTTCAGTCGCAGCTGGGAGAATCACTTGCCTTTGGTGGAGTTTGTATACAACAACAGTTATCACTCCACCATTAGCGTGCCACCTTTTGAGCTGTTTTACAGGTGACCTTGTAGATCGCCCTTGTGCTGGACTGACCCGGGGGAGTTAGCACTTTTGGGACCAGAGATAGTACAAGCTACCACAGAGAAAGGTACAGATCATCCAGGAGAGAATGAAGACTGCACAGAGCAGCCAGAAGTCGTATGCCGATAGGAGACGGAGACCTATGGAGTTCATGGATGGCGACCACGTCTTTCTACGGGTCTCACCTAGACGAGATTTGCGGAAATTTGGCCGAGGCGACAAGTTATCTCCGAGATTCATAGGACCCTTTCAGGTCCTCAGCAAAGTTGGCGAGGTGGCTTACCGATTATCTCTTCAACCTCAGTTGCACTGGGTGCACAACGTCTTCCATGTATCCCAGATGAGGAGATACGTGCACGACCCTTCTCACATCATCGATCATGAAAAGTTGGACGTCGATGATGTGACGACTTTTACGAAGGTTCAAGTAGAGATTGAGGATTGACAAGAGTGGGTCCTTCGTGGATGGTCGATATCTCTGGTGCGTGTTCGCTGGCAGCACGAGAACCTCCAGGAGAGCACATGGGAGCGGGAGGCTCAGATTCGTGCTCATTACCCCCACTTGTTGACCTAGTTTGAGTTGTGGATTACGGGGACATAGAGCCCTGGGGTGGGGAGAATGTAAAGACCCGGAATTTCCATGTATTTTTTTTAAATATATGAGAATTTTACGAGTCCGATAAAATTGACGGCACGTGATTCCGAGGCCCGGTGTTCCCAAAATCAATTTCTGAACTTTTGTTTGGGTATGTTCAGTAAACGTGCGAGCAGGTTTTTCTAACTTTTGAACCGGTGCTCGGAATTGAAATCTGAGGGCACCGTTGAACTCGGACCGCCTGTATTCGCTTAAGGAGACTTTCACCTCGACGACAGTTGGTCTAGGGTGAAAGTTAATTTCTTGGGGAGAGAATGACTTAAGGAGAAAGCTCTCCAACGAAGAACTTCCTCCATGAAGAACACTCCTCCAAACGAAGAACGCCGGTGAGGAACATCTTCGACTTCTTCTTCGGAAGCACATTGTGGAGGCAACCAACGTGGGATGTCTTCGACGACCGACCTTCCCTACTCATCGTCGACAACGAAAAATACGAGGTAGGGATGGTTATTAAATTCGCGAATCTTCTCGATTAATATCCTCATTCTTAATTCATGATTAAAGTTTAGCCGCTTGCGACCGCCCTAATGCGGAGAGTGCGGGCCAAACTAACATGGCTCGACCTCTCCGAAATCCTTATGTTGAATTGAGGTATTCTTTGAAATGGAGGAAGGCGACGAAGGTGATAAAGGCAACGGCGCCGCCACCCACGACATCCGTGACCTGTGCCGCCCCCGTGGCGCTCCGCCCTCTAGCCGAACCAACTGCATGCCCCGACTCTGTGCCCTGGTCGTGCTGCCCCGCGGCGCTCCGCCCTCCCGACCGAAACGGTCGCGCGCGCCGGCTTTGCGCCACGACCGAGCCGCCCCGCGGCGCTCCGGCCGCCCGGCCGAACCGGGCGCACACCCCGGCCGAGCCCCCCTCGCTTGTGGCACTCCAAGTTGCCCCAGCGCGCGCCGCCCGCCGGCCCTCCGAGCCGACCCTGCTCGCGCCGCCCACTGGCCCTCAAAGCCGCCCCGCGGAATCGTGCCCTCGTGGAAACCCCCAACCGAGCCGCTCCGCGACCTCGCGCCCTCGCGGTGGGTCGGGCCAGGTCGACCCGAACCGGGCTGGCTCAGGCCGGGTCGGTCTGACGGGGTCGGACCAGACCAGAGCCCACTACAACCCATTTACTAATTTTGGTCATAACTTTGGCACCAGACGTCCATTTGACGAACCGTCAACGGCGCTGGAAATCTTAGAGCGTGATGGTCCCTTTGAGTGATTCCCCACTGAGTTTCGGATTAATATGGGAAACGGTCAGGTTGGATCGATCACAAATCCAACCGGGACCCTAGGACTAAAAGGCTAATAAATCACATATCGAGCGTCCGATTGGCGCGTCGTCTGTTGCGTTGAGACCCGTATGATGTGACAGACCTTTGAGATACTTATTCGTGGGACTTCGTGGAAGTTGGAGTATTGACCAGTAGCTCGTGGAGCGGATCCTCCTGGAGACAAGCGAGCATAGTGCGGGAACCCAGCGGCTGGCTGAGAATAGACGACAACTGACCATTTCGACTCAGAGTGACTCGACTGGCCCAGTGGGGAGCACCTTGGTGATGCGACAGACCCACAGTGGGGAGTGCCTTGGTGACGCGGCAGACCCACAGTACTCGACAGGAGGAGTACCTCAGCAGTCCAAGGTTAGTGGGAAGCGCCTCTGTGTGACGCGACAGACCCACTGTACTCGATAGAGAAGGAGTTATCCAGCAACTGAGGTGTTCAGAATGTTACTTGTTACTACTCCTAAATAAATCCTGGTTGATCTGATTCAGAACCTCTGTGTTTTCCTCATGATTGAGATGGATTACTTGATAACTTAGGTATATGTATGGGATATACCTAAGTAGGGTTATCTGTTGTTTTCATACCTTGTGTTTTATCCTTGTTGGATTTTGTGAGACCTAGAAGGTCTCAGGGTCCCTACTGAGTGTCCTTATACTCACCCCTACACGGGTTATGCCCGCACCTTGTTGTGTTGGATGCAGACAATGGACAACGCCGATCAATGACGTGAGTACCAGGTCTGGACGGTGCCCGGAGGTGGACCATACGGTGTGTCGATACGCAGAGGAGACGGGCGGACATGGAGTGCTGAGAAGGCGATCTGTACCTACCCTTCAGGTAAGAACCCGAAGGATGACCCAGTAGATGTCTTTCTCTTTCTTCAGTTGTATTGCATTTCATTTGTACTTGTAATTTCCAATTGGGATTGTATTCTGGCCCCCTTTTACGTATTGTACTCACTTGCTTACTATACAGTTGACTTGCGTTCATACCTTCATGTGTGTTTGGTTGCGTGTGTTTACATGTTATAAAGGAAACGTCTTCCCAGTTTTAGAGAATAGGCCTTCGATGCTAGTCGTCAACCCCTAGCCTATGGAAGGCGGGCTCGAGGTAGTCACGGCACGGGCCCTGAGGGACGAGTCATGACAACCAAAGTCCAATTTTCTACAGTGTTGCGACCACCAAAGTCAAACATCATCCAAAATGAATCGGGCTACACCAATCCAACAATCTCCCATTTGAAGCCTGATCTGCTACACTGACCTCCTTCGAGGTTGGGGACCACGTGTGCTTGAAGGTTTTCCCTCAACATGGGCAGTGCAGGTTTGGCATAGGAAATAAGCTTTCCCCTAAGTTTGTTTGACCCTTTGAGGTGTTGGGGTGAGTTGGCAAGATGGCGTATCGGTTGGTGTTGCCACTGAGGTTGAAGAGGATCCACGCCGTCTTTCACATCTCTAAGCTTCTTCGGTATCTTGATGATAAATCTCATGTCATTGAATAGGGAGAGAGGCGATGCGTGGACAAACTATTTCTTTGGTTCGTGTATTGGGGAGGCATGGTGGTCTGGAGGAGAGTACTTGGGATCGAGAGACACAAATGTGTTCCCAGCACCCAGAGTTGTTTTGAATTTTTGTTTACTTTGTTTTGCTTTGTGATGTAGTGTTTGAACCTTGTTTTATGAGATGTGTTGTTTTCCTTGGTTTGTGATGTGTGTGGTGTGATGTGTGATAAAGTCCCGATGTATGAAAAGGGGAGAACCTAATTCCTAGTATAGATGCATTAACTATGATGCGAATAAACTCGTGTGGGTGAGTCTGTGTCACCTAGAGTGAATAGTATCTTAACATGGAAGATGAAATTCTCTGATTCATGTGTTCGGGATGGTGTGGTTCATTGGTTGTAGCAGTTGTTGGTTTGGGTTGCGTGGAGGTTGATATAGTTGTGTAGTGGTGATGTGGCAATTTGGTTGTGTGAAAGGAGGCGGCTTGTGGTTGTGCATTGTGTTTTGTGGTCGTTTGGGTTGGCGTATTTAGTCGGTGGTAGCGGTTGAGGTATGATGAGATCCTTGAGAGGTATCTTGTGGGATGGTTGTTCAGACCCCTTTCCTTACGGGCTTGGTTTTGGATTCTCGAGGGAAATAATCATTAGAGAGGTATCTAATGTAACGATTTGTGCCCTCTCGGTTCATTACTTTTCCAATTTTGGTTGTTGGAGGTGTTCGGGGGAGGTTTCAGGAGTTTTTGTGGGAGTTGGAGGTGCAACAGAGCTGCTGCAGGAAATACACGTTGTGTAAGTGTATTACACGACGTGAAAGTCGGTTTCATGGCTTGTCCAGGGCTTGTTCATGACGTGTAGATTTTTTAGGTTAAATAATAAAAAGGTGAAGCATTTTTCGATGAAACTGAACCCCGAAGATTACATAATATGAAAGGGGATTACATGTCGTTTAAACCCCCAATCCAATGCATTTTTAAAATTATTTTCTAGTGGAATTTTCATTCATTCGGTTGTGGATTATTCCTCTCATTTTGGGAGAACCCCATGCGCCCCATGGAGTTCTTCAAGCCCTCTTCCTCTCTCTTTAATATGTTGGTCTTGATGGTTGTTCATTGGAAATTTGTGGTTGATATGTGGTAGGTTCTTCTCCCTTGGCGGTTTTTCTTCCATTCTTCCCTCAGGGATTCGTTGCGGTGATGCTGCTTTGGTTTGGGGTGTAAGTTGGGTTTTGTTTGATGGTCTTTGGTTACAATGTAGGTTGATCCATAGTTTCTCACGATGTAGTTGTGGTTTGTAGGAATTCTTCTTCGCCATGCAGTGTGCAGGGAGTCAATAAACTTCTTTGAGGTAGGGATTCTCTTGTTTCTCCTTATTGTGTATCATGCGGGAGGGGTTTACTTTTTTTGTCTGTGGTTTATGGTTGTGTCGACTTAATCAAAGATAAATAATTGGTTAATTGAATTGAAAGGGGTAAATGGGGTTTAATTCACATGTTTTTACAGCTTTATTTGTTTTGTGATATTGTGGATTGTACGGGCTTAATGTCCCCATGAAAATTATGGTCTTTGGGGGCTTTGCTTGCGTTGGATATATGTGTTGTGTTTTCTGCTTTAGTTGTGATTGTTGTGATGTCACCATAAAATAGAAATTGATTAATTACTTATATCTGGTTAATAAATTGTTGCCCCAAGATTATGGTTTGTGTGATAATGCCCCTAAAATAAAATGAAATGTGATAAAAGCTCCTTTATAAATCTGTAAATGGATTTTGATGTGTTGTGATGTGTGGTCGTGCTTTTGGGACAACAATGTGTAGTTGGGGCATGTGGGGTTGATAGTTTGTTTTGTCGTGATTTTGAGGCGGTGAGGAGGTGGTTTGTTTAGCCGTGCTTTTGGGGCGGTGAGGAGGTGGTTTGTTGGCCGTTCTTTTGGGGTGGTGAGGTGGTTTTTTGGTCGTGCTTTTAGGGCGGCGAGGTAATGGTACGATGGGGATGATGAGCTGCTTGTGGTGTGTGTGGTTGTTTTGTGCTAGATGCCCGAGTAGTGAGGGAATAAATTAATAATTGTTTAATAATGATTGAAATGACATGGTTCGGTTCGGTTAATGGGATGAAAATGGTTAATGGATAATTAAATGGTGGGTTGTGTGATTAAACGTGGTTAATGCTAAATAATGAAAATAATGGGATGATTAAATAAAATTGGTTGGAAATGTGAAATGGGGTTTGTGACTTGTTGTGAGATGTTATGCATTTAGAGGTGGCACCAAAAGTGATGGTGTTGTGAGTTGGTTTGTGTAACGCCCCGACCCCAGTTACCCAGAGTCGGTGCATTATTTTAATACATTGGCATGATTATAAAGAATAAAGTCCCAAAGGACCGATCAGTTTAATAGTCTTGGAAAATATATTACATACATGAATGTTACATTGCACTTTAAGACATACAAAACAACATAAATAATCTTTATGAACGCCATTATTCCCTTGGATTAACCCTGCATATCAATCACAATACACTTCTTGGAATCCTGGGAAAAATAAAACATAGAAATGGGTGAGCTCAAACGCTCGGTAAGGTTAATCAATACAGTGGAAACTTTCATAAATAATCATAAACATTTAAGGCAATGTATAACTAAAACAAAATCCTTTTAAACTTGAACTTCAGCATAGTATGACAAAAATAAAATGAAATAATGTCATTTACTTATTCACATGGATATTCTACTAGTCGAATAATCACATGAAATATCACTAACCACTTTAATAATGATGGAATGCATAAAGCCGAACTTTAATTTCTGTTTCAAAGCCTCGTGCCAAGACCTATGGGATAACTGTAATCGGAACCCAACCCGGAGAGCCTCTGTAACCGGACTCCATTCCGGAGAGCCTATGTAACCGGACTCCAACCTGGAGGGCCTCTAATAACCGGACACAAACCCGGAGTGCCTTTAATAACCGGACACCAACCCGAAGTGCCTCTAATAACAGGACACCAACCCGGAGGGTCTGCTGTAACCGAACCCCAACCCGGAGGGCTTACTTTTACCGGTCCCCAACCCGGAACATACTAGTACAACACATTAATCTTAAGAATAGGATGAAATATAACATAAACATTCGTATTAAAACTAGCATACGAAATGTCAATACATTACCCATAAACCATGAATGGTATAAAAATAACACATCCCCAGTCAAACATATCACAAAACCTTCAACACAATATGGAAGATTTGTATCATGATAAATCAACTTCAAAACAAGTTTAAAATACATTAAAGAATTTTGACATAGATGAAAATGATTTGTAAAACTCTTTGAGAGAAATACCCTTTTTTAATAAAAACATTTAAAAGTCAAACAATTTAGAAAACAAGTCATTTAAAGACATTTTTGAATCAAAGTGTCCCATACCACTTTGAAACTTTTGAAAGGAATTAACATTTTAAAAACATTCATGTCCATGTAAATAAATCCTTAAAATCAATGTGAAAACATGGACATTAATTAAAAATATTTATAAAGATAAATCTTTAAAACATTTAAAATTATGATCTTGATAAATATTACCTTTCACAAATCCTTAAAATATTCATTTTGAAATCATTTTTATGAAAAATGGACATGGATAATAAAAATGTCCCAGTAAATACTTACACATAAACAATCTCGGATAATAATGAGATTCAGGAATTAACCCTTACCAATTTAGTAACTTACGAAACATACACCCCATGAAAGAGGTATCATACAATGAATATGTAAATACACATAAATTAATTTGTATTAAATAAATAATACAATTATGGTCAGCACATACACCACACAAAAGGTAATAGTGGCAATATGACATGAATCTCACGAGAATAAGGAGTGAGATAAAAACTCCTTACCTTGTACTTTTCCTTGGTTGATGGTAGGTTAACCTCCTTTATAATGGTGAAATCATTGTTATTAAATTATAAAATAATCATATATATTAATATGATATCATATATGATCTTTTAACATTGCTTTGTTAATAAAATTTTAGTATTATCGTCGTTTTGGGTGTTAACTTACTGGTTTTCTTTTATATGTTTTGTTACATAAGTCGTGTTTGTTATGGATAGGTTGTATCATATTCATATCCAGAATGATATTAAGTCTTTAAAAATTATTTTTAACCATCAAATGAAAATTATTCTTGAATGGATACGATGGGGAATGAATCTCATCACGTTCGTGGAGACGGTAGTCCGTACGTACGCACGAGAGACAATATCATTCTTTTGATATTAACATAATATATAATTAGGTAGTATATCATATATACAGAATCATTATCATGTTATATCTATTATTTACATGAATCAATCATCATTATTATACCCATCCAAATAATAATGTATTGAATAACAATTACACCACGACGTGAAGACGGTAAGCCGTACATACGCACATATGGTGACATTTCATTCAAGGGATGGAAAGAATACTGAATATGGTTGTACCATATTTATAATAACATCATAGTATATAGTATATAATGGAGTTATTATTTTAAAATATAAATAACAAAGAAAGAAGAAGTTGAAGAAGAAATGAACTTTAAAGAGCGTGGTGAAGACGTTACCTCTTTTTCGGGTTCTTTCTTTTGATTTGATCAAAAGGGCTCCTTAGGTTGACTTTATGATCAAAATAAGGCCTCTAGGTTTAATTGAGGGAAGTTGGGAGGATATTTGGGTAGGGTTTGGCTGAACCAAAAGGCTTTTAAGGTGTGAATAATTGGTTAGAAGTGGTGTCCTTTTATAAGGGGGAGGAGGGGCTCTTTAGGAAAAACTTAAAGTCTTATTTTATAATAAATTCATATTCGGTTTCTAATGGCTCAAAAGTGGATTATTCAAAGTCTAAAGTGGGTATGAGTTGAAATCCTTTCAACCAATATATTTTAGACAGGTTTGGGTCATTATATTAACCTTATCATTTAGTTTTAACTCTTAGTTAATTAGTTTGACACTTCCCATGTCACTTTGTATTTTTATATTATATAGTAAATAAACTTAATATATACATCCAAGCGACCCCAAAGTGGTACATTAATGATACAACAATAATTATATAAGTCCTTTGGCCGAACCTTTGATTTTTATGAATTAAATATCAATTAATAATATAATATTTGTTTTAAAAACTCTTTTATGTCAATTTTGACACTATTGGGTATTTTGTTTTTGATAAATTCATAACATCATTATTACTTCGGTAATAATTCATTTAATAAACTATAACATGTCCTATTAACCTATGAAATTAGTGGAATTCATTAAAAGTCTCAAATTATATTTATTTGGGTATTTATAATATCAATTATTTTAATATTTCACTAATAAGGTAATTACTGCATCATCATTGTTTCATAAATAAATTATATTATTTGATGTCTAAAAATTATAAATAAAATATAATTATGTATGAAATCCTTTTATCTTTATAATGAATAATTATAATCGAAAATATAACATATATAACCTTATGTAAATTTTTTTTTCTAAAATATATAAGCTTATGTCATTTTTGTATTTACTTTAACTTAATTAATATAAAGTGTCCCTATCACCTACAAGTGGCTCCATGAGATCCCAAAATCAACCCAAAGATGTACATGGTCGGAAATGTATCCACCAATAAGGTTAGGACATGTTTTACGGTAATTTATTATTATTATAATATTATTTTTTTACCCTTATTTACCGGATTTACCCTTTAACCATGGTAAATAAAATATTTACCGAAGTAATTATTCAAAATGTCTAAAAATAAAAGTTACCCATTTACACAATTTGGACATACTGATTCCAAATATGGAATCCATTTTTCTAAATTCAAAACACAGTAGTGGCAGAAATTAATTTAAAATTAATTTCCGCTGTCAAAACAAAAAGCGTGTTTTTAAGATATAATAACTAACAAAAGATTGACACTTGTTTATGTCCAGTTTAATTGTAAAATTATGTCCAATGACCGAAATTGTATTAAATGGTAAAAATATATTATAAATATACTTTAAAACCACTCAAATTCATAATTTATCACTATTAATTACTTTGATTAAAAAAGTTGTTTTTAATTAAAATTTAGTAATTTTCACTATTCATCAAAATATAAAAGTTATCCGAAAAGTACCAAAATTTTACCCTAAGCTAAATTCGATATTCCGAATCCAAAAATGAAGTCCATTTTGAGAGATAAATTTTAATAAATTTCAAAAAGTGGGTATTTCTATTCATAACGGCTACTTTGATTGGTTGGGGTGTGTTAGAATCTCAAAGTTGCGTACAATGCAAGCTATTGCATTATTCAAAGGGAAACGTACCGTGGAAGCTTGGGGTGATACAGTTCGTTTGTTTGTGAACTCATAGAGAATTATGTGTCGACACCCGCATAGTCACACGGGGTGTTTTCCCTGAGATCTAGTGAGGAGTACGAATGGCTGGGTACTCGCTCTTTCTCGCACTCTCTTCCAGGCGAGGTAGGTATTGCACAGGTTGTGATGGTTGGAGGTGTGTTAGTTCACTATGTGGTCGTTGTGATAGCTCAGGTGTTTGCGGATGAGGTGTGACGGCCCAGGTATTTTTGTGCGACACGTGACCGTGCTTGTGGGGCCCGAGGCCTACTGGAGGCGGGACTCTGGGGGTCATTATCTCTCTCTCTCTCTTCATTGTGGTATATTTTGAGGGAGGGGGTCATGACAGGGGGTTTCCGTGAGATCAGGGCATCCTGTCCAGGAGTCTCGTAGGACTAGGCTACAGACTTCTTTAGCGTGTCGCAAGCGGTTTACGACCATGAGAGGCTTCCTCCTCCTCCCACTTTTATTCTATTTATTTTATTATATAAAGGTTGGGGAGTCATGCGAGATTAAATGAGTAATGTCGAAGACAATTACTCTATTTTTTTATGATGTGTCGTGTGACCAGCAAAGGTCCTATAGGGATGTGCAGACATTTTGTAGACAAATCCATCTATTTGTCCTTAAAGAGCCAAAAGGGGAGCGTGAGGCCGCCTGGACATACCCAAGGACTTTCATGCAAGGATACTGACAAGCCAAAGGGCTTTCGTGAGATGAGGCGGGTATGTCGCTAGGGACTCACAGTGTCTTGCGGACCGCTAGGGGCATGTTGCGTGATATTTACGACCGCGAGTAACTTCCGCCTCCTCCCCTTTTATTTTCTTTGTTTTATTTTACAAAGGTTTGGGGGTCATGCAAATTTGTTTGGATGCTGTAAAGGATAATTATCCTTCCCCTCGGTGATATGTCGAATGATCATTATGACCGCTAGGGGTCTCTGGATTTTGGACATCTTCCCTCCCATTTTCGAAGGATGTTTGATTGGATTGTCAGGTGCTTGTTGTTGACGAACTGTGCGGCCTGGGAGAGCCTACCCAACTACCATCATGCAATCACCTATTGTCCGTAGAGCCTTCGCAAGAGCAAGAAGACTTGTTGAAAGAGGTTCCATGGGGTCCCATGCAGTTTGTACGCTATGTGTGGAGTCCTGACGTGACCTTATGATGGTCATGTGATCGTGAGTCCCCAGAGGGCACACACGATCTGCAGGTCTCGATCGTCTTCTTCTTCCTTTTCTTTTTCGAGGAAAATAATACTCATATTCAGGTATTCCTTCCTTTGTGAATTTTTCAATGCTCGTTTGGCGGGCATCAACAAATGTCCCCCTCAGGAGAGAAATCCCCTCCTGGTCCACTGATTGATCGGGTTTCCGCCTACCCAACTACGATGGTGATGTTCCTAAACAAATGGCATTGCCCCTGCGCGATATGGATCGAGCTTTCCCCCACTCTTCATAAAAGAATCCAAATTTTCCTAACTTTCCACCACCTTCGTATTTGAATCACCGATCTCAACGATTCTAGTAAGGAAAGGTGCGTTTTCACCAGCGATTGTTGCATATGTCGCTTCTTTTGTTAGCTTTCTGTCAGCAAATTTCGTGACTGATGGTAGATGAATCAAAAGAAGCAAATGGGGATAAGTACAAATATCGATTCTTTTTCCATTTACTTTTCATTTTTGAAGAATCTTTCGTTTGAGACCTTTCACAACATCCCCCGCTTATAGGACATGACGTCTCTCTCAACATGTAAAACGAGCAAAGGAACAATAGAAACAACAGACTAGTCATCATGCCAGCCCTTATTCCTTACATCTACAGCATATCCTGCATATGAGACAGATTGATCCTTTATTCTAGCCTCACCTCCTCTATCACTTGTCGTTACCTGCTACTGCCAATCGCAAGATAAAAGAGATATTGTTATTGATGAATAATCTGTGTATTTGGTCGGGTCGCTGAAGAGCGAGAGTTCAGAAGTGCGATAAAAAGAAATTTTAGGAGACCTGAGGAACGAAGTGAACTATAGATTGACCATTTCCCCTTGTTATGATAATGAATCGTTCCCCATGGAAAATATTTCACTCCAAAGATATGGGGGCGTACTTGCTTTATAACCATAGAAACGAAATAGACCTGACACGTCACAAGTCATCTAACTTAAAATAGAGAGTATGGCATCTCATGCTTGCTTGCTTCAAATATTGTGCTCTGAACTACACCCATCTTGTGATAAGGGTCAATTTGGAGAAGAGAATCAACTAAACTATCATCGCATGGATTGACAAGGAGTCATTGTTCAGACAAGAGTCAAAAAGTAAAAAATGCCCAGAAATGGAAAAAAAAGCCTTTAGCATGGCAAAACCCCTTTTAGATTTCTACCTACTCGGACTGATTGGATTAGGACAGGAATTCTTATCAATATCGCTGATCTCCCACTTGATGTAAGGGACAAGCATACGACAATCCTTGCTGATAACTAGTGGTGAAATAAAGAGTTTTGAAGGGAATTTTCATCATTAAGGAAGAAAACAAGCATCGATCTATTGTTTGATCCCTTCCACGAAGCCTTGAGTGCTAGACGAGAGTACAACTAAGCCCACCTTAGGTAAGGTAATTTCGTGCTTCTTCTCCCCGTAGTCTAAGTCATCCCTTCCTATATCCTATAGTTACAATAGTTGGGGTCAAGTATTATTAGCTTAGGTGCGTGGCAAAGACTAAATTTCTGTCTTGCCATTCTTGATGTTAGCGAAAGAAAGAAAGTTATTGCTTTTGTCTTCTTCAATAAAATCTAGCCCAATATTCAGACTCAAGGTAATAAAACTGGGAGTTCTAAAGGAAGATCGGGAGCAACCCACAGATTTTTCCAACAGCCTAAGGAAGAATGAGTTTTTCATTTCCTTTTACACTATAGTGTGATGAATGTCTTAACGACTTATATATTCTACTGTAGATTTAAGATTAAATCTCGATAAAATCAAGTAGATCAAAAAGTATTTCTTTCCTTTTCGGCCTGGGAGGGAACTAATGGGATGCCTAACATGATTGCCTTGTCTTCTTTTCTTGGGTTAATAGAATAGGAACTGACACAGCTTGATTACAATAAGCATCACTCCTAAATGAAACTTTTCTCTTATATACAAGACCACCAAATTCAATTTCCTTCGGAATGGAAACCCTGATCGGGTGGGCAAAAACAGTGGCATTTTGTTGCAGAGTTTGTCGGTGTAAAGAGAGACATTTAATTGAAAGTGGGCATGGTGCTCATTGGTTAGATGGGACTATATCCACCTTTACTCCTGTAAGGAAGCTTGAAAGAGGTCTTGAATGTGGAAAAGAGAGTAGTCGTTGGTGTAACTGTTGAATACGCAGTCTTAGCAATAGAAATTATTGTTGGAGTTGAAATAAAATTTCTTGGGTTCATAACCGGTCCTGGTCCTATTGAATAAGATGTGGAACCTTTTATTTCAATAGATGGGGCATAGTATCGAATCAGCTCTTAGGAAAAATATATAACTTGTGCACATGAATCGGACTTAGAATACGCAGTGTGAAGGGCTAACCTTTGAAGGGAAACTAGTGAAGATGTCGATAATACTTTGTACCTAAGGTCTAGATAGATATATGGCTTCCTATCTTCCTTCTTTATTGGACCAAGTTGATGCAGAAAAAGGATTGGCATCTCTATAACAGAAAAGACTTTCTCTTTAAAACTTGAAAGGAAAGCCTACTCTTAGATCGAAAAGAAGTGATTGTTTACAAGACAAAAAAGGGTTATCAGCTTATCATCACTTTCCCTAAGGCAGTTAAATAACTCTTAGCACAGGTTACTGATTCGACTGCCCGCACTAGCTGGACTGTACGACATACATGTGTCAGAAGAATGACTTGTTTAAACTTGTTAAACTACAAACTTTAAGTATGAGCAACAAAAAGCGAAGGGATAAGATATAAAAGCAAAGGAGGAGTGTAATTCTTTTCTTTATCACTATAAATGAAATGTAAATGAAATTCCTTCCACCTTACACAGACTTCAATGAGTACCTAAGGTGTATTGAATTCTCTTATATATATTATAACACTCAGAAGAAAGCCTTTATGACCTAGTAGAACAAGCATGCGACCAAAATACTAGTGGTAGACTTTACTATCAAGAACTCTTAAGGTGGCATTATTTTCTTCTATTTTATTCCTCGTTGGCCTGAAGATGATTCAATAACAGCTTTAATGTCAAAGCTTATAATTAAGCATCTTTACCTTACTAGAATAGCTTCTCCTCCGTGAATGAAAAAGCAATCTCCAGAACAAACAGCTGGCATCAGTAAAGGGATTGACCCCCAAAAGCACTCATTATGCAAGCTGGGAGGGATTCCCCCGATTTTCTTAAGGCATGACATCAAACCTTGAATTAGTTGTTGGCATGTCTGGTTTTTCTTCTCTGCCCACCACCATCATCAAAACTTTTGGAACTGTAAACGAAGAGTCGTTTAAAGACCCTTTCAAAGACCACTTTGTAAAGGGGACACTATGCCCTAACTCTAATGAACAAAGGCATAATAAATAAGGTGCAACCTCCATAAACTAAAATATCTATAAGCTAGAAGGCGGACAGAGAGTCTGTTAGTCTGTTAGTATATCTAGTAGGAAGTAACTTCTTAAGAAGGTTAATAACCAAATTAAAAGATAGGAAACAAAATGTCTAATGGTTGACTGTTAAGGATGCTTTAATTAAAAGGCTTACAGCTATTATTTAGTTACCTCAGGTCTGTAAGAGTAGAAAAAGTAGATTTTTCTTTTTCTTAACTATCCCACTTCCTTTATAAGATTGCTACTAAATGCCCCCCCCAAAGCCCAGTCTTTAGAAGGAACGGATTTCTTAGTTCATGCAATGTCTCCCTAGGTGTAGACTTTTTAAGGTCTAATTTGTAAGGAACATTTTGGGTTGACCAAGTCCAATGTCAGAAGAAGGAAATCTACCCATTACTACTGGAGTGAAACCTTCAATATACAACATATGAGGTGACTGTGCCACAAGCATCAGCCAAGAAGAAGTTTCTTTTTGAGATCTATGTTTCTTTCTCCTCCTGTTTACTCCCTTTCTTGGTATGTCGGCCCGGGTTTCCATGGGGAACTCTGGACCTACACCTGATAGAATATAAAGCAACTTGAGGTTTATATATAGATTTTTCTTACCATAATTGATGTTTGAGGAAGCACTGAATAGAAGGATAAATATGAGAGATGTCATAAAAGAAACAGTATCTGCTTTTACATGTATTGCTATGAGGGAGGAAAGATCAAATGTCGCGTAAAAAGTTGTAGATAGTATCACTATTAGAAAAGTACGGAGCCACAGTCCCTTGTGAAAGAAGAACCTATGGAATAAAGAGAAGGATTCAAGCAAGTTTCATTCTCATTCTCCGAGGGTTCATCCAAAAAGGTAGTTTTGGGAGTTCGGTTTTTCAGTTGGAATCGAAGGAGAAGTGGATGATTCAGACCCATCCATGGTAATACCCAACATAAGACCTCTTTTGGTAAGAACGATTGTATACTTTAGGATGCACAAAAAACTTAGGTGGCTACTTATGTCAGGTAGTCATACCATACCTTTTTATTTCTACCTTTCACGACAAATACTGCTGATTCAAATAGCGTTAGAGAAAGAGACAGATCAAAAGACCCTCATTTCTAGTCATAGCCCTAAAACACATTGAAACGTTAATCCAATAGCACAAAGAACAGTTTAAGGATAAGGAGCAGCAGACGTTGAAGCAGCGTAGGCAAGAAAGAAAAGATGTCGCAGAATCAGTTCTTTGAGAAAAAGTTGTTTTTTGAACAAAAAGGTTATTTTGTGGAATTGAATCAAAATAAGCGAAAGAAGTAGCGTAGGAAAGATTACAAGTACGCTAAAAGGATATTTGAGTTCACAGGCATAGTTGTGTATCCCCATCTTCATTGAGATTTGATTTGTGTTTAGTCAGTCAGGAAAGCGACTCTTCTTTTTCACCGAGTGTGGCAATCTGATCCCAGTTGATTAATCTCGACTTTACCAGCTCATGAATGGCATTCGTCAGACTTGAGTAGCAGGTTTCAACTCGGTCAGCTGTCTTGATCTGATCAATGAAAATCAATCTTGAAATTACATATATAAACGAGAATCCTCACAATTGACATTTTCGATTGAGAAAGTGGCAGGCCCAAAGAGCTCTATAGTAGTGTCTTGCAAGGTCATAGAGCCCACCTAAATATTGTAGAAACTTCAGGAGTTGCAACGAGAAAATAAGTGTGTAGATGAAGAAAAGACAGAATAAAGAATCACACATGACACAAAGATTTGTGGTTCAGGAATAATCCATACATCTATGGAGAGATAGAATCACTTCATTATGAAATATGGGAGCACAAATTACAGAGAGTATGTCGAAGTTTCTAACACAAAGTTCGCATCACTACAATGTCGCGGCCCAACATCATCCAAAAGGTTCGGGCTACACCAATCCAATACTAAGATCAAAAAAAAGGTTTGTGGTTGAGAATAAGGAATGATAGCTATATGCTTCACACATGCAAATTGAAGGTTGTGTGACCATATGAAAGTTCACTTTACGAAGTAGAGTTGCGTCACTCTAGATGGTTGAGTGCTAATGATGGCCATGAATCGCGTGTATACAAAAACGAAAGGGCTAACTGACTAACATTCCTTCGAAGACTGGGCTCCAAGGACTTCTTAAGGAATGGGAAGATAGGGAGACAAAGATAGCCCTACTTTCTTATTCCTTTTTATGGCCTTACTACGCACAGGCTTTTAGGAATCATTTCAAGCACATATGGAAACGAAGAAATTCTTAAGGACATCAATTCATGTCAAAAATGAAAGGGCTAACTGACCAACCTTCCTTAACAAACTGGGATCCCAAGGACTTCTTACAAGGAATGGGAAGATAGGGAGACAGAGACAGTCCTACTTTCTTATTCCTTTTTATGGCCTTACTACGCGTAGGATTTTATGAATCCTTTCAAGCACAGATGGAAACAGAGAAATTCTTAAGGACATAAATGCATGTCACAAGCAGTATTTGAACCAGCACCTATGAGAAAAGTCCATAGAGACATATACCCAGCGAACTACCTTTTATTACACTTGTGACTTTGGTGACCCAATTCGCTGAAAAGGCTACATCTGGGTGAGAGAGGGGGTTCCTCTCCCAAGGTCCTCTGGTGCACTCATTCTGAATTTATTTGTACATCTTTATCCAGTGATTTTTGTTGGTCAACAACCAAAAGTATACTCTAGTTTTTCAATATCCCTAAGGACAAACTTTCTCTTTCTTATGGCAAGTTCTTAAGTTTATCTTTGTTTCAATTTTTTCTGGTATGCCTCTCTACAAAGTAAGGAGCGTTCAAAGCAAGTGGGTTGTGGTGATGTTGGATGCTTTTTTTATCAATATAAGAGGAAGAGGATTCCTCCAAAAACAAGGAAAGAAAATGCTTCTTCATTCAAATTTATTCTTTTCTTTTCTTTTATTTTCATTACTATCGTATTTCAATGTGATTTTTTACGTTTCTCAGTACTTTTTGTTTTGTACTGTAGCTTGGATTATCTTTTTATGGACGAACTGTAACAGGTGTTGGTATAATTCTATCCTTCCACATTGGGAGGAATATACGGTTCCAATGTACCGTCAGTAATTTCGGGTGATTCTTTGTTAGTGTAGATTTGTGAACCAAATGAAAACGAAAACCAAGATCAGCCTTGTTCTTCAACTTCTCAAATAGAGAATCCCCGAGATTATACAAAGAAATTTAATAATATTGCAGAATTGTGAAAGGATCAATAACCTAATTTGAGCTATCGCAAGGCCTTAATAAATCAAGAAATCATTATTGTAGAGATGAAAAAGTCTCATCAAATATATCAGATAATGATATAAGAAGTGGAGTAGACATTTCTTTTCAAAAAAAAAGTGGAGTAGACATTTATTTAACCAACCTCATGGAACTCTCAAATCCCAAATATTGTATTCTTTGTTAGTGTTGATTTGTGAACCAAATGCAAATGAAAACCAAGATCAGCCTTATTCTTCAACTTCTCAAATAAATAATCCCCGAGATTATACAAATAAATTTAACAATATTGAAGAATTGTGAAAGGATCAATACCCTAATTTGAGCTATCGCAAGGCCTTAATAAATCAAGAAAGAATTATTGTAGAGACGAAAAATTCTCTTTCATCAAATATATCAGATAATGATATAAGAAGTGGAGTAGACATTTATTTAACCAACCTCATGGAACTCTCAAATCCCAAATATCGTAATATAAAACAATCTATGATTCTATGAGATTTGACTGCCCATGGGTCGGTTAGTCACTATTTTAATCCAATAGTAAAAAAGAAATAAAATATTTGGGGGATTTCACATTCATAGTTCAAATGTTTTCTAATGGGATTTCTGTTCTATTGTTCTACTATGTGGATGGTCCACCGAAAAAGTTATTGCATTGTTTTCCCAAATGATGGCCTTACTGGTCTTATTTTCATTTCACTCGTGGGCTACTCGCCAAACATGATCGTTCGTTTGAAGTTGGGGCCAATAATCTTTCTATGAAAGAAATGAGGGGAAGAAAATAATGAAACGAAACTAAAAGGGCGCAAACAGAATCAGTCACTAAGAAGACAGTAGGAAGTCAGATGTTGATATGCCGACATTTTCTACATACTTTAGTACTTCTTCCAGAATTCACTAAAGCTACTAGGGCTACTGATGCTCTATCTACTTGGTCTCGCCAAGCCTAAAGGTTTATATCCAATTCTTATTGCCAAGTTCAAGGCTAAGTTTAGTCAAATTCTCATCATGTCACCCCAGGGTTCCTTCAATGTGGTTACATGGGGATGGATGGGATATTCACACAAGAGCAGAGGAAATGGTTCATATTCACCGAAGCTAATTCCTTTATTTATAGAACTGTGGCTAATGAATCACTGAACTATCTTCCCTTTGACCTTTTGTCTCTTGCTTACTTTAAGCTTGGTAACCAATGTTCGAAGATATGTAGTTTTGATATCAATTCCTCTTTGTTTACATGCTACCCTCACCTCACTCTTAGCATTAGTACCAAAGACTGCTGAAAAGGGAATAAAAGAAGCAACAACTCGCTTATCTTTTACAAATACATCAGGTCTGGGGGATAAATCCATATACTGATGTTGGGTGATACACTTAGACTTATCATGGATATCAACTATTGATACACTATTTTTAATGATACAGATTCTACCAGGTGAGGAATAACTTGGAGAAATATATGATATTAGGAAAAATTTCAAGCTTTCCTCTTAGATTTCTTAATAAAGAAGCATTGGAAATGGCTTTATCGATACGATGCATTATATTTGGTGGTTTCTTTCTCTTAAGACCTCACCAGTTCTTTCCCCAACCTGTCCACCTCAATAGTGGGTTTTTCTCTTTTTTTTCTTTTCCTGATACCGAGAACTTTATAGGGGAAAAAGGTGGCATGATAAGGAGCATGTTATTATGGTTTTAATTATTTAATGTCATTTTTGGGTAATTTAATTTTCAAGGGTTTTTGGGCTTTAGATTTTGATTTCGAAGGGGCTTTCTTCAGTTGCACTGTTTAGGATGCACGATTTAGACTAAATCATACAGAGAACCTTTTAAGGGATATTTCCAATTTATTTTATATGTGAATGGTTTAGTGTGCGCGTGTAATACAAGGGTAGCATGTG
Organism: Viscum album; assembly: GCA_963277665.1. Taxonomy (NCBI): domain Eukaryota; kingdom Viridiplantae; phylum Streptophyta; class Magnoliopsida; order Santalales; family Viscaceae; genus Viscum; species Viscum album. Next base: position 254,326,089 of record OY728156.1, on the reverse strand, counting down.
GTTTGGAAGGAATCATGACGGTCTAGGTGAAAACCGTGCAGGGTCTTGTTTGTGAGATGTGGCGCACCGCTTGCGCATGGTAAGAAGAAACCATACGACAAACATGCAAGGGTATTGCAGATGATTGCAGAGCTATTTTGCAAAATGGGCACACATTTAGTTAATTGTGTGACCAAACCGTGTGTGTAATGAGTCTTTAATGAAACCCACACATGTTATATCAAATTGTGTCGTCTAAACATGCGAAATCAAATTTTTTTAAAACATGAAATTTCAAATGCCCTTAATGATTTTAAGGGGTTTTTAATCCCCTATCCTCCCAGAATCGTTCAAACCACCAAGGGAGTTCTTCAAATTTTCAAACAAAAACCCCAAATCCCTCTTTTATCTTGTTTAGATTGTATTTATACTTTATAATTTATACGTTTACAAAGTCACCTACATCAAATATAATAGTGTTACAAATATGTGATTTTGAAAGTCCATATATTATAAAATATAAATACAATCTAAATGAAAATTATCATTACTAAACATATAAAAAATTATTAAAATAAAAAAAATCACAAAAAAAATTAATAAAAAATAAATTAATGACACAAAATATCGTTATTTCAAACTATAACATTTGTGCTTGTAATTTTTTTGTACATTCATTTCAATAGACAAAATGAGACCTATAGCAACAGAATAAATCAACGATGAAGGTATAGATCTCATTTCCAGTAATGAAACGAATGTAGTACAAATGTTATGTTACGAATGTTATATAAGCAAAACTTAAAATTGTTGAGTGCATTGTTATTAATAGTTCATGTAAATTGGTTTTTGTTTACTGTATTTTTTGAATTTCTTTTCATTTTTCTAAAACATATATTTTTATATATATACAATGCGGCACAGGAATAAATCAACATTGGTGCCCCTCGATACCAAAAATTGGCGTAGGAACTTCACACCCACTCCACTTCTAACGTTGTTGTCACTTCGATGTCCTAGCAGCTATAGGTGCAGGTTCCTCCTTTTGTAGTGTTGCGGGTGCCTCATCATGTTGTTGTGTAGAGGAATACACAACATCAAATGTGAAGTCATATGACCATGAAGTTCCTAAATATGTCGGAAGTGTAATGTAACACCCCGAGCTTCCACGATACGCTTCTCTTCCAATAATGCAATAGCTTTCATTGTACGCAAGTTCGAGGTTCTAACACACACCACAACCAATCAAAGTAGCCGTTATGAATAGTAATAAATACTTTTTGAAATTTTATAAATTTTATCTTTCCAAATGGACTTCATTTTTGTATTCGGAATATCGAAATTATCCTAAGTTGAATTCTTTGTAATTTTCAGAGAACTTCCAATTTTTTATGAATAGTGAAAAATACTTAAAAACAAATTTTTTAATCAAAATAATTTATAGTGATAAATTATACTATTGAGTGTTTTAAAAGTATAATTAGAATATATTTTTACCATTTTATTCAATGGTGTTCATTATAATTAATTTCACTTTGAAATTGGACATAAACAATTGTCAATCTTTTGATTGATATTCTTTCTTAAAACACGCTATTTGTTGTGACACTGGGAATTAATTAGAAAATTAATTAATGCAACTTATATGTTTGGAATTTTGAAAAATATACATCATTTTTGAATTCATAATATCAATTATATCTTAGGGTAAAATTTTGGCACTATTCTGAAAAACTTAAATTTTTGATGAATAGTGAAACCACTAAGTGGTAGTTAAATAACTGATTTTTTTCATTTAAATGAAATATTACCACTTCTGTGATTTGATTTTCAAAAATCAGACATACATGGTTGTCATTAGGAAGTAAAATTTGGTTCAATGGGATTAAAATTATTTTTGGTGAATAGTAACTTTTAAGTTTAATTAATCGCGATTAAAGGAAATTAGTGAAATTTAAGGTAAAAATGATATTATAAAAATATGAAATGACCTTGACACTTGTCCTAAACCTATTGGATGAGTCATGGCCGACCAAGACAATACATGGGTCAACTTGGGGACCCCATGGAGCCACTTTGGTAGGAAAATGACATAAATAACTTTTATTTAAAGTTAAAATAAAAATGTCACAAACATAAGTTGTTTTACTAAAACAATTTTTAAATGGGGTTATGTAAGTCATATTTTTGACTATAAATATTCATTAGAAAGATAAAAATATTTCCTACATCATGATAATTTTTTTATAATTTTTAGACATTAAATAAATTAAATTATTTATGATACCACGATGATGCCGCGATTACCTCATTAATTAACGATTTAAATAAAATGAAAAGATAATGTAAAATCTAAGGCTTAAACTTGTCAAAAACCTATTGGATGAGGAGATTTCGAACCCTTATCACCTTAGACTCTAAATATATCATTGTGGGACCTTTAGAATCCGAGAATCATTTCTTAATAAAGTAACATTTCATGACATTCCAAGAGTGCCCCTCCTCTCCACTTATAAAAGGCCCCCACCACTACCACCTTAATCACACCTTCAAAGCCTTTTGGCTCGGCCAACCTCTATCCAAATACTCTCACAAATTCCCTATATTACTCCTAGAAGCCTCAATTTGGGCAGAATTCTTCCCAAGGAAGCCTTTGGCTCAAATCAAAAAAGAGTTACCCGATTTTAAGGTAATGTCTTCTCTTATGTTATTTTGTTTTATTTTGCTTCTCCAACCCCCTAAACTCTTTTTATCCATTTATTTTGTAAAAAAACCAATATCCTCAATATACTAGGATGTTGTTATGAGAATTATTCTAGCTATACTTACACACACCTACATCTAATGGTTAAAGAACATATTGTTTCTGTGGATGGCGAATTTCTGCCTCACAAAACGATGATTGTTCAACACTCATATTACACCTTCAAAGGTGGAAATTAAGATGTCACTATAATTATATATGACATATAATATGTTTATGTTTTAATTAAGCTTCTGTATTTTTCATTTATGGCATACCTTTATGGTTTACATTATGGGTAAACACGATATTTTCATTTTAGGAAGTGCGGACTACCGCCCCCTCAAAGTGATTTGAATCGTTAATGCCATGTGTGGGATGTATAAAGGATGGAGTAAATGGTATTATACATTATATTATACTATAATTATATTATACCTTTATATAATTATAACTTCATTCCATTAACTATGGAATAGAAATGAAAGTATCATTCATGCGTACGTACGGCTTACCGTCTCCATGAACGGTGCATTTCATTTCTTACCTCTAAATGTTATGTAATATTATAAATGAATGTATATACTGTATATATATGATGTATATGATATATACATCATGAATATAATTATGTATATAATGGATATATTACCACATGAACAAAGTGTAATTATAAGAAGTTTATTTTTGACTCAAGTACCTAAGATCGTCAAAACGACCATTATTAACATAAATAATTACATAATGTTCATAACATGGTAATAAGTGATATAAAATGAATAATAAAATTGAAAAAGGTTCTTAAAAAATTATAAATTAACTCTAGTTTATTATTCAGGAGATCAAATAATGGTCAAGTGAATTCGGACATGAGGTAAGGGAACTTCTTAACCCAATTTCCATTCTTTGGGTTAATCTCCAACTTTCAAATTATGTCGTGATATTATTATGTCCTATCTTGTATTTGTACTTTCTTTATGTGTACTTATAGTGAATACACATAATAGATCTATTTTATTTAAAAAAAATGATCTTTGTGAGGGACTTCGCCTCAATCTCCTTTCATTGAGGCATATTTGGTTTTATACACAACTTTCCTTTATACGGTGTATAAACCCCTTTGAATTTTACATTTATTCAAAAGGAATCTTTTTATACGAAGTGTTTTACTAAATGACAAAAAGGAATGTTTTTCTTGTCATACGTATGCGGTGACAACGACTTCTCCGCCGCCATGGCCATTATTTGGGTTTCGGCTTCCTCTACAATCCATAACTTTTTTTTAAATGAAAAATAAATATCAAGTTTTAATTTTCTTTTATTTTGGTATTGAAAATGGTTTTGAAAGTATTTTTATTATATCAATGTGTTGTATTTATATCTTTTGATTGAAATGTAGAAGTGTTATGTTTCCTTTATGCATATTTTATGTGATATGATTATGTTATGGTTTATGATATGTTTAAACCTATTCATATGAGGAATGCATTGGACTTAATAAGTGACGAGTGGAGCCCGCTATAGCTCCTCAATGCATCGGTTGGTCTCATGAGACAAACTAGTGTCTTGCCATGAGACCTTGACAAAATATTATTTGTGGTCTTGGCACGAGGCCTTGGATACATGGTTATGATAGTCTGGCATTATGCATTCCATCATTATAAAAGTGATTATTGATATTTCATGTGATTATTTAACTAGTAGAATATCCATGTGAGTAAGTAAATGGAATTATTTCATTTTACTTTTTCCATATTATGCTAAAGTTCATGTTTAAAAGGATTTTGTTTTAGTTATACATTGCCTTAAATGTTAATGTTTATTTATGAAAGCTTCCGCAATATTGTTATCCTTACTGAGCATCTGAGCTCACCCCTTTCAATGTTTTAATATTTTTCAGGATGTGAAGAAGTATTTTATGAATTACCTATAGGGATAGTCAGAAGAGGATATGAGTGTGGACTATGAAGACTTTGTTATTAGTTTTTCGCTTTATGATGTATTGTAACATTTATGAATGTATCTAGTGTTTCCAAGGCTACTAAACTAATCGGTCTTTCGAGACTTGATCTTTTGTGATCATGCCAATGCTACGCAATAATGCACCGACTCTGGGTAACTGGGGTCGGGGCGTTACAGTTGGTATCAGAGGCAGTTTAGTACTAACCTTGGAAGCTAGATTTAGATAAAATCTGATTAGAGCACATAGCCCGAAGATAGACTTTGAGGATTAGTATAAAAGAACTTCCTAGAATTTTGGTATTATAGAGATTTTGTGAGTTTTCTGAGAAATACATCCCTGTCTGGATACGAGCAGGTAGAGGCGGCTCTGGCATAGATGTACCTAGGGGTAAAACCCAAAAACACCGCTTTGAGCTAGACTCGAACGGGAACTAGTGCACGACAACGGGCCTTGCTGCACTCTTGGTTACGACACTCCCGGGGGATATGCTTAGGATAATTCTCATTTTCTTTACAAACCACTATGAAGGGTTATGAGTATATACTTCCTCAAAGAAAACTTTTTTTATGATTATGGATTATATCCATAAATAGTTCAATTTATGTTAAGTATTTTACAAGTATGGAATTATGTATTTTGATTCGTAAACTAATCTAGTTTATGCCATTATTTAGAAATGGCGCCTAATGGAAGGAATGGAAACCGTATCAATGCATGCACTCCATGTAGGGATTTCCCTCCTGCTCAAGATAATTATTGTGGAGCTGGAGATACAACTGGTACTGATCAACTTATTACCATACTAGGACAACTCACTCAGGTTATGAATAATAACCTTACTCGTATGGAGCACCCTGATCCGCAACGTGGAGGATCAATGTTAGAACACTTCATGAGGCAACAACCGCCAACATTTAATGGGGGTACAAATCCATTAGTAGCTGAGCAATGGATAAACTCTTTAGAAAAAATATTCCATGCCTTGGGGAGTAGCAAAAGGGAGAAGGTTGTCATGGCAGTCTACCGCCTCACTGGAGATGCCGATCAATGGTGGTCGCTGATTCAAAACACAAAGGAAGATGAAGAAGTATCAAATATGGAATGGAGAGAGTTCAAAGATCTTTTCATAGAAAAATACTTTCCACATGACCATCGAGCAGATATGGAAAGGCAATTTCTGAGTCTGAGGTAGAAGGAGGATAAGAATGTCGCAAAGTATGAGGCTAACTTTACAAGTTTAGCAAGGCATTCTGCAGATTATATACGTAACCCAAGAAGTAATATCGATCGTTTCTTTGATGGGTTAAAACCGTTTCTCCGTCGAGCATTATATCACAATCTTTCTCAACGTACGAAGATATAGTCATGTGTGCTATCAAGACCGAAAAGGAATTCTCTAAATCTTATGACAATAACGTAAAGCAAGAGAAGAAGAGAACGGTGGAATAAGAGACAGATAAAGGGAGAAAGGGAAAGAAGGATTTTACATTATGTGATAATTGTGGGAAGAATCACCCTGGTACTTGCCTAAAAGGAATGGGATTTTGTTATAAATGTGGAGAAAAAGGTCACCATGCTTGTGATTGCAAGGGAAAGAAAGAGGCTATCAATGTTGAATGCTATAATTGTAGGGAAATGGGGCATTATGCAAATGAATTTCCTAAGCGTCAGGGAAACTTACCTCAGAAAATGCCAAGGGATCAAGGACAATCTTATGATGTTACTACAGTTGAAGCGGAATAATTAATGTATTGGTGCTTTTGGACTCAAGGATTATATTCTGGTTATAAGGATAATGTGATATATATATAAGTATTGTACTGCAGTACTTGTTGTTTTCATTAAGTATTTAATATAATGAAGGTAATCATATTTTTAGTATGTGACAATAAGAGAAACTTTACTTTGTTTGGGGAATCTGATGTTACAATTGATTTTGGAATTTAAAGACCTTTTAGAAAAAGTCTGGACAGAGGTATTTTGGATAACTATAAAGGTTGTAATGGATTAAGTTGATCTTTGGATAGTATTGTTTAAGGTTAAAACATTTCTGAAGATTATTTTTGGAATATTATAATACTATAGTTTTAGGTAAAGGACAACCTGCAGGGTGGGGCATAACCCGTCGCGTCAGACAAAGCTGCAGGAATCGAACCCACAACCATAGTGTGACAGGCCTTTATTACCTACCACTAGCCTACAGGAAGTCCCTGGTTATTACAAAATAGTTTTACTAATCTAAATGGTATGTGTTAATATTTTTAACCTTATACAATTAGGATAAATAGAATATTTTTGAGTTCTATTACCTTTTAGAGTGAAAGATGGGTTTGTGGTAAAAATTTATTAAAGAATGAAAGTCTACATGACAAGTAAGTATATTTCCTTATGTTCTTAGTAAATCTCCTAAATAAATTCCTCAAATTTATAAAAGGTAACTTAAAATAAAAACGTTGTCGGTTAACTTTTCCAACTGGGGATTTAATGACCGTTTAACCAATCACAAGTTTGTGATTTTCTTATAGTTAACTTTCTCCTAATCCAGTTTTCTACAACTCTCCATCAGACCTTGATGGTTTGTTTTTTTTCCATATCCATATTTTCATATAATCCTAGTATGGGCTATCTCGGGTGACATTTGTACTTATGTTTCTTTCTTTTAAAGTTATATTTTTATTAACCTTATTTCCGATGTGGGTTTTCCACAAAGGTATTTTCAATTTTCAACCTTTTATTTTCAAAAAAAATTTCAAATTGCGAGGATGAAATTTATTGAAGGAGGGGAGAATGTAACACCCCGAGCTTCCACGATACGCTTCTCTTCCAATAATGCAATAGCTTTCATTGTACGCAAGTTCGAGGTTCTAACACATACCACAACCAATCAAAGTAGCCGTTATGAATAGTAATACCTACTTTTTGAAATTTTATAAATTTTATCTTGCCAAATGGACTTCGTTTTTTTATTCGGAATATCGAAATTATCTTAAGTTGAATTCTTTGTAATTTTCGGAGAACTTCCATTTTTTTATGAATAGTGAAAAATACTTAAAAACAACTTTTTTAATCAAAATAATTTATAGCGATAAATTATACTATTGAGTGTTTTAAAAGTATAATTATAATATATTTTTACCATTTTATCCAATGGTGTTCATTAGAATTAATTTCACTTTGAAATTGGACATAAACAATTGTCAATCTTTTGATTGATATTCTTTCTTAAAACACGCTATTTGTTGTGACAGTGGGAATTAATTAGAAAATTAATTAATGAAACTTATATGTTTGGAATTTTGAAAAATAGACATCATTTTTGAATTTATAATATCAATTATAGCTTAGGGTAAAATTTTGGCACTATTCTGAAAAACTTCAATTTTTGATGAATAGTGAAACCACTAAGTGGTAGTTAAATAACTGATTTTTTTCATTTAAATGAAATATTACGACTTCTGTGATTTGATTTTCAAAAATCCGACATACATGGTTGTCATTAGGAAGTAAAATGTGGTTCAATGGGATTAAAATAATTTTTGGTGAATAGTAACTTTTAAGTTTAATTAATCGCGATTAAAGGTAATTAGTGAAATTTAAGGTAAAAATGATATTATAAAAATATGAAATGACCTTGACACTTGTCCTAAACCTATTGGATGAGTCATGAACGACGAAGAAAATACATGGGTCAACTTGGGGACCCCATGGAGCCACTTTGGTAGGAAAATGACATAAATAACTTTTATTTAAAGTTAAAATAAAAATGTCACAAACATAAGTTGTTTTACTAAAACAATTTTTAAATGGGGTTATACAAGTCATATTTTTGACTATAAATATTAATTAGAAATCTAAAAAGATTTACTACATCATGATAATTTTTTTATAATTTTTAGACATTAAATAAATTAAATTATTTATGACACCATGATGATGCCACGATTACCTCATTAATTAACGATTTAAATAAAATGAAAGGATAATGTAAAATCTAAGGCTTACACTTGTAAAAAACCTATTGGATGAGAATATTTAGAACCCTTATCACCTTATCCTCGAAATATATCATTGTGGGACCTTTAGAATCCGAAAATAATTTCTTTATAAAGTAACATTTCATGACATTCTATGAGTGCCCCTCCTCTCCACTTATAAAAGGCCCCCACCACTACCACCTTACTAACACCTTCAAAGCCTTTTGGCTCAGCCAAACTCTGCCCAAATACTCTCCCAACTTCCCTATCTTACTCCTATAAGCCTCACTTTGGGCAGAATTATTCCCAAGGAAGCCTTTGGCTCAAATCAAAAAAGAGTTACCCGATTTTAAGGTAATGTCTTCTCTTATGTTATTTTGTTTTATTTTGCTTCTCCAACCCCCTAAACTCTTTTTATCCATTTATTTTGTAACAAAACCAGTATCCTCAATATACTAGGATGTTTTTATAAGAAATATTCGAGCTACACTTACACACACCTACATCTAATGGTTAAAGAACATATTGTTTCTGTGGATGGCGAATTTCTGCCTCACGAAACGATGATTGTTCAACACTCATATAACACCTTCAAAGGTGGCCATTAAGATGTCACTATATTTATATATGATATATAATATTTTTATGTTTTACTTAAGCTTCTGTATTTTTCATTTATGTCATACCTTTATGGTTTCCATTATGGGTAAACACAATATTTTCATTTTAGGAAGTGCGGACTACCGCCTCCTCAAAGTGATTTGAATCGTTAATGCCATATGTGGGATGTATAAAGGATGGAGTAAATGGTATTATACATTATATTATACTGGAATAATATTATACCTTTATATAATTATAACTTCATTTCATTAACTACGGAATAGAAATGAAAGTAGCGTTCATGCGTACGTACGGCTTACCGTCTCCATGAACAGTGCATTTCATTTCTTACCTCTAAATGTTATGTAATATTAAAAATGACTGTATATACTAGATATATATGATGTATATGATATATACATCATGAATATAATTATGGATATAATGGATATATTACCACATGAACAAAGTGTAATTATAAGAAGTTTATTTTTGACTCAAGTACCTAAGATCATCAAAATGACAGTTATTAACATAAATAATTACATAATGTTCATAACATGGTAATAAGTGATATAAAATGAATAATAAACTTGAAAAAGGTTCTTAAAAAATTATAAATTAACTCTAGTTTATTATTCAGGAGATCAAAGAATGGTCGAGTGAATTCAGACACGAGGTAAGGGAACTTCTTAACCCAATTTCCATTCTTTGGGTTAATCTCCTACTTTCAAATTATGTCATGATATTATTATGTCATATCTTGTATTTGTACTTTCTTTATGTGTAATTATAGTGAATACACATAATAGATCTATTTTATTTAAAAAAAAATGATCTTTGTGAGGGACTTCATCTCAATCTCCTTTCATTGAGGCATATTTGGTTTTATACACAACTTTCCTTTATACGGTGTATAAACCCCTTTGAATTTTACATTTATTCAAAAGGAATATTTTTATACGAAGTGTTTTACTAAACGACAAAAAGGAATGTTTTTCTTGTCGTACGTATGTGGCGACAACGACTTCTCTGCCGCCATGGCCATTATTTGGGTTTCGACTTCCTCTACAAGACAGAACATTTTTTAAATGAAAAATAAATATCAAGTTTTAATTTTCTTTTATTTTGGTATTTAAAATGGTTTTGAAAGTATTTTTATTATATCAATGTGTTGTATTTATATCTTGTGATTGAAATGTGGAAGTGTTATGTTTCCTTTATGCATATTTTATGTGATATGATTATGTTATGGTTTATGATATGTTTAAACCTATTTATATGAGGAATTCATTGGACTTAATAAGTGATGGGTGGAGCCCGCTATAGCTCCTCGATGAATCGGTAGGTCTCATGAAACAAACTAGTGTCTTGGCACGAGGCCTTGACAAAATCTTATTTGTGGTCCTGGCACGAGGCCTTGGCTACGTGGTTATGATAGTCTGGAATTATGCATTCCATCATTATGAAAGTGGTTGTTGATATTTCATGTGATTATTCGACTTGTAGAATATCCATGTCAGTAAGTAAATGACATTATTTCATTTTACTTTTGCTATATTATGCTAAAGTTCAAGTTTAAAAGGCTTTTGTTTTAGTTATACATTGCCTTAAATGTTAATGTTTATTTATGAAAGCTTTCGCAATATTGTTTTCCTTACTGAGCATCTGAGCTCACCCCTTTCAATGTTTTAATATTTTCCAGGATGTGACGAAGTATTTTATGAATGACCTGCAGGGATAGTCAGAAGAGGATATGAGTGTGGACTATGAAGACTTTGTTATTAGTTTTTCGCTTTATGATGTATTGTAACATTTATGAATGTATCTAGTGTTTACAAGGCTACTAAACTAATCGGTCTTTCGAGACTTGATCTTTTGTGATCATGCCAATGCTACGCAATAATGCATCGACTCTGGGTAACTAGGGTCGGGGTGTTACATGTAATATCAAATAAGTCATCGTCAGCAAAAGTGGGGGTCACCACAAGATGTGTTACCATACCCAAGTCTCGATCCATGACAGTCATCTAAGATAAGGATGGTATATTTGATGTCTGAGTAGACATAGGTGGCACATAAAACTCTCTCGACTGCAATATTCTCAGTGTGTTGTGTAGGATCATCACTCTACAATGTAGGAACATCTGCAAGAACCTCTCTCAGATGTCGCTCTCTGTATCCTCCCCTCTACACTCACCGATGTCCTCCGACTGGCGATGGCAGTGTTTCGTCCTCAGTAGACAAAGCAGGGACTCATCATCCCCAGATGCCTCAACCGGAGCATGTGGATCAGGATATAATTGTACTGCCACATCATATACTCACGTATGAAATTGAGAGGTTCTTTGAGAGCCATCAAATCTGAATGAAATGCATCCCGACTAATAAATTCCTCTTGATGATCTGTAATATGTACAATTCGATCAAGGTTCAAATGAAATAACATTCAAATTAATACAAAATATAAGTTAAACAAATATAATAAGTCTTAATAAATATATCAACTACTAAATGTCCATCACATAACACGTAAGGTACAAGATCATCTGTCGTCGGTACCAATTTGTATAATCCCTCTAAACGTCTAACTGAAAGCGTGTTATGGGATATCTGAGCTGAAAGATACAATATTGGGCACATGTGTCCCAATACTCAATATAATGTGCATGAAACTGCAATCAATCCATCTGTCTGCCTATAATCATAATGGAATGTAACTCATAACCTATCGTCGTGCAATGGAGATATTCTCTATATATCCAAATTGTTACATGACTCGATCTGGTCAATGTAACTCAATGATGTGGAAGTAGATGAGTGGCACCACTGCATCACGATCTCCAACCATAGTTGTGTACCATGGTGAAACCACACGTACAAATCTTGCATACAGAGTCAATGAAACCTGAAATGTCAACTAAAATCATATATTAACCCAATAACGTGACTAAGATAACATTGAAATATCTTAAAAAGGAAATAATAAAATTAATTTGTCTACAAAATGTGTGGTCCATTTACCGTTTACTAGGTGTTGACTTTGTACCATGTCTCACAGGGTTCCCGCTTAAGCATGGGGTGTTTTGATAATCATTTCACCGTAATTCATGATGATGCGAATGGGGAGATACTTATTTGGCACGCACATGCATGCATTATGCGACTAATCGAAGACATTTTATGTGTGGACCACTCCACCACCTTGGTACACATGATGTAGTTGGGGGTCCATTGTAGTATCACATATGTATAGATGTCACTATATCAGAAGTTGAGGTGATGCACAATAGATTGTAAGGTGTATAGCTTTGGTACAAATGTGCGCCTCAGAGCGCTTTCCACACATTGCTCCTACAATTGTCGCACAACTTCCACAAAACCTATTTCACAACTGTTCTCGGAAACACTGGTATGTTTACATCATTAAAACTAGATTTTTGCCTTGTAAGACTTTAAAATATTTCTATATATATTTACAGAGTTAGGCGCTAAGACAACATGTCGCAATTACGAGACCCAGTGTTCCTAGAATTAATTTTATAAAAACATTAACTAAATTTTATATCACACATGTGTGGTTCTTAAAAAAAATAGGATAACTCTTAAGCGGAAACTCAAATCAGAAATTGGAGGTCACTACTGAGTCCATTACGTTTTGTTTACCCTATGTGCGACCTAAAATGGATCGATGTAGGACGTTCGGATCCCTCTCTCATTGTCGATACATTCAGTGAAATAATTAATTAATTAATTGTATCATTTTAACGCATCGATTTATTCTATAAGAATACTCCTATGATGAATTGGTCAAGGTTAGATTCATAATCCTGGAATCTCCAATGATGTTCTCCTTTCTCCTCGTGTTGGCTAATCTCATCAAATGATGACGAAACATCATATTGGATCGGATCGAGACGCAGAAAACACAAAAACTTCTCTCGATTATTGGAGGACGCATTCTTCATCAAGGAACGATCCAAAAACTAGATAGGGCTCATCAATTAATAATTTACGCCCTTTAATATCAATCTGTCATGACCCGACCCGACCTAAACCAGAGCTCGAGTCATGACTACCTCAAGCTCGTCTGCAAAGGTTAGGGGCTGACGACCAATGTCAAAGGCATAACAAACACAGGGAGGCCTTTACCTAAGTACTTATACACACACACAAAACCATCTTGATGCAGTAATACAGAGGAAGTAAAAGTAAAAGCAAAAGCTAAGGGAACAATCATTCATGTAAAACCCCACACGTCCTCGCCACTCATGGAAAGAGAGTAATCAAATCCAAAGGAATGGATACCGAAGAAAATATAAATACATGTTCAATCAAATAAACTCAAAGATAGAGAAGATCTTCATCTCACGGCTCAACCCAAGAAGAAGAGTAGCCCACGGTTCCAAAAGTCTATCAAATATACCCATAATCTCACCTCGTCCAAGTCCAACTTCACCTCATCACAGTATCACACAACCGAGGGGGCACAAACTCGAGGTAGGGAACTCATGCCCTGGTACAAGAGTAGGGTCTCACTCTGATAGTCGTCGAGGAACTTCATTGTCCATCCCTCCTGGAGGGAGCTTGATAGTCAAGGAAATCCACTGCCTGACCTTGCTAGAGGGTAATGCCTGATAAGGTCGTCAAGAAACTTCACTGCCCAACAGATAGAAAAGGTCATGATGAATGGATACATCAACCACATGCACCATCACTACATTCCCTAACCTGAGAGCCGCACTCAAGAAACTTTAAAATTGTTGCACTAATACTAACTAAATCCTTGTAAGGAGATTAGTCTGAACAACATCCCAAGGATCGAACCACCTCTGATACTAGTTCTGAATCGCAACGAAGATCTGATAAGCGACAAGGCATTAGTTCAGGGTTCATCCTGCAACCCCCTTCTTCCAAGTGGACATATAAAAACACCTCCACATGCCGAGCAACAAATAGTTCCTGCAAAGCAGACTGAGGACGTGTGTAGGCTTAACGCACTCTTTGAGTTCCAACACCAGAGACAACTGAGGTTCCACGACGAGTCGGTGGTCCATATCTTCAAGCTTATTCGAACCCTGACGAATCATGTGGTTGCACTGACAGATAGCCTCTTCCAAAGAGCCATTGGTCGTCAAGGTAGTCTCTTTACATAGATACATGATGAGTTGACACCCTTCTGGTTTGACTTCCAGCAGTTGTTCCATGAAGAGTACTACCCCTCCTACTTGCGCTCAATTCAAATCCAAGAGTTTCTGGAGCTGCATCGGAGAGAGATGACAGTGTCTGAGTACGCAGCGAGATTCAAAAACCTCACACAGTACTCCCTTGACATGATCTATGATGGCTATTTCCGAGCAAGGAAGTTTGAACAGGGACTCCACAGAGAGATTTGTGCTAACATACTGCCCTTGTACATCATCACCTATGTCGGGGTGCTGGAGCGGACACTGGTGACAAAGAAATTTCTGTTAGAGGGATGTCAGGTAGTTGGGACTGAAAATATGTGGCACAGAGTTGAGTCGACTACGACAACTATGAGGCGCAAGTCGGCGGGACCTCAACCCAGGAAACCCTTTCGCAAGCAGACTCAGGCGATCGTACAGTACAAAGGCAAAACAGAGCACCAGGGCAGCTCGAAGAGTGGTGGTGCTTCGCTTGTGACGGGCTAAGTAAAATAGCGCATGACGACTCAACCAGACATGTCAAGGAGCGTAGAAATATAGCTAATGGGCCATCATGGCAGAGGCAATGCCGTGATAAGTGATCTCTCAGAGGAAAACAAAGTGGTCCCCCGAGAGGTAAAGGCGGTAAAGAAGCAAGAGCTAAGGGTGGTGGGCGACGCTATGAGAACATTCCCTCAACACCATCAAGCAACACACCTCAGGCTCAGGGAGCTGGTGATCGGGGTAGGGGTTAGCTGTAGGGTTTGAAGACTTGTGACTCTTCGGTGCACGATATGATTAAAGCAACAATTTGTGCTTATTTTACTCTTGCTTCAATATTAGTAAACACAAGTATCAACCATTCTTCTATCTCTACTTCTGACATGAGTCACTTGGTGGTGGTGGTGGGGGGGGGGGGGGGGGTGGGGGGAAGGATGTCGTAGCATCGTCCACCACACATAGCTTCTCCTACTCATCTTCCAGCTCTGCCTCGTTAAGGGACCACCTTGTCCTCGCCTAGGAGATACATGATCATGATGTTGCCTCTATCATAGAGATTCATTAGCTACCTGCCTGCACTTCTCAATACGTCTAGTTGGGCAGTCACACGTCATGTGACCTCATTCGTCATAAGCGAAACACCATCTCTTCAAGTAGCTATGGTGCTCTATGTTGCCTCTGTACCGTACGACCACGTGCCTGAGTCTGCACGCGAAAGGGTTTCATGTGCCGAGGTCCCGCCAACTGGCACTTGCTAAATGTCACAGACGACTCAACTCTATAATACCCACTGCCAGCCTCGACTTTCTGGTGTCCCTCGAACAAAAAACTCTATCATCAATGCCCGCTCCAATACCCCGACATAGGTGGGGATTCACAAAGGCACTACGCTAGAACATATCCCTTTGCAACCTCTGCTCAAACTTCTGCATTCAAAATTCACGATCAAGGATCATGAAAGGGAGTACCATTTGAGGTTTATGAACCTCATTTCTTACACTAAGTCAATGTTATCCCTCCCTACTGCAACTCCAAAAGCTCCTGAACCCGAAATGAGCAGAAACAAAAGAGGTAGTACTCCTCACAGAACAGATGGAAGTTAGACCACAAGTGTAGACTCATCGTGCATCTACGTAATGAGGCACCACCAATACTCTGTGACTCCATGAAAGAGGCTAGCTTACAATGAAACCACATGATCTATCAATAGTGATGCAAAACGGGCCTGAGAGCTTTGCAGGTATGGGGCGGATATGGGGCGGGGTGGGCCTAAAAATTTTGACCGCTAAGAATGTGGGACAAAGTGGGTTAAGCACGCATAGGTGCGGGCCAAAGCGGGTTGAGCCCGCATGGGTGCGGGCCAAAGTGGGTTGAGCCCGCACGGGTGCGGGCTAACTTGTGGGCCTAATTTAATTTTTTTTATAATATATGCTTCTTTGGAATTTTAGTTTTTTTTAAAAACATATGATTAAACCATAACATGTGATTTATCACTGTAATGGTCATACAAATTCACCATTCATTTACATTTGAATTTTAAATATATCAATATTTATTATTTTAATATGATATTATAATATTTATATAATAATTATTAACCATATTCACATGGTGATTCATTGCACCTCTCAAAAAATAGAACTCATCTCTCATACACTTGGTTTCATTTCTAAAAGAGTTATAATTATAATATTTTTTTGGACCAATTAAAATTTTTTATTACTTAATTTTATTTTGTTATTAATAAAACATGAAAGGACCTCATGATACCCTAATAGCCTCCTCTCTAGCTTCATTTCTTGAAGTGTCGTCATTCATTTATAAGTCTAATCATTCACATCACCACACAATCAACATCATCATTTTTCGGCCCTCATTGATTACTCACCTACTTTGCATTGCAATAGTTCACCACCACATCGACGTCATCACATGATATCATTAACCTATAGAAAAATGTTTCATCACATCTCTTAAAACTCTCGTTATTGTAAATTCATACTTCTCCCAACAACTAAAATTAAAAATGAGAAAAAGATACAATATTGAAATGATTATAAATAGTATTTTTTTTCAAATGCGGACAACCCGCAGGCAACCCGCGGACTGCAGGGCAGGTTGGGCTTGGATTCTTTTGTTCACATTATATGTGGGTTTTAGAGGACAAACTCGCGCAAGCTCAAACTCGCGCGGGCTTGGACCGCCCGCCCCGACCCACCCGTATTGCATTACTATCCGTTGAGGTCTGAACAAGACCGAAGATAGAAACCACTAACCAATCCTCAACTGCCTGAGATCTGGCTCATTGCGAAACCTCAGCGGCCTCTGGCGTTGGAACTCGCAGAGTGCACTAAATCAACGCACATCCACAACCTTCTCTTCTATAACGATCTACTGCTAGACAAGTGGATATGTTGCTACTTGTTTACCTGGAGAAAGGGAGTCGCTGGAAGGACCCTAAACTGCGACATCATCACTCATCAAATCATCATCATGATCCAAAACTATTATCCTAGGTGGATATCAATGCAGAGGCATCCTAAGATTAGTATCAAAAGTGGTCCGATCCTTGGAACATTGTTAAGACCAGTACCCTTACAAGGATTTGATAGGGTTTAATACAACAATGTCAAAATGTCAAGTGCGCCGCTCAAACCAGATAATCCAAGGATTGTGTGGGTTGTCGACGTATCCATTCAACAAAACCTTAGCTATCTCTTGGAGAGTGGAGTTTCTCAGCGACTATCAAAGTGCAACCCTATTACTATATCAAGGCATGAATTCCCTACCTAGAGTTTGTAACCCCTCAATTGCATGGACAGTTACTTTTAAATGGATGCGTGAGATGTTGGGCATCGTTTGTAGACTTTTGGAACTGTTGGTTACTCTTCTTGGGTTGAGTCGTGAGATGAAGATCTCTTTTCAAACTCATTTGGATTTCTTTGACTGAGCATATATGTGCTTGGACTCTTGGTTTGGATTGACTTCATTTTTACTATATCTTGTACCTACTATCTTTATATTCCTGCTGCATCTCTTATTGCTCCATATTCACCTTTCAAAGCGTCCAATTGATTATGTAGAAAACCCTACGTGAGTTTTACCTACACACATTCTCTTATACAGACAACAAACACATCAATGGTTACTTCAAAAGAACTCAAAGATACAAGTACTTTTTACCACATATAGTAATCGTAGCTTGGGACTCAGAAACTGGGCTCTCAGCAATTTATTTTTTCAATTCTGTCAAGTTAAAACATATTTATGGTTTTGGAGTATTTCATATTAATTTGAACCTTTAATTGACTTGTACATATCACAGATCCTCAAGATCGGAAATTTATTAGACAGGATTTAACTCACCCAAAACCTAATGGCTCTCAGAGATCCTAATCATTTCATAAAAGTTTATATCCCAATCCTCGTGCACCAACTAAGCACCACCAGTCATGTGACAATTTTCCTACATAGAACAACTCCATTACACAACAAATTGATAAGTTACACATTCCATTATAATTACAAGTAGACAAACAACAATATGAAAAGCAGTTTCGTACATAACGCACAATCATGTACCTTACATGTTCATGAGATAAACATTCAATAGTTTGTATATTTATTAAGATAAATCATATTTATTTGAATGTCATTTTCAATCAAATTGTCTTAGATTGACAAATACAGAACACAATATCTCAAGATAGGAATTTATTAACCGGGATGTATCTCATCCAGGACTTGTATATGATGAAAAGTAACAGTTATATCCCAATATATATACACAACTTAGACATCGAGGGGTAATGAAGTCTATTTTTCATTTTTTTTGCTAAATTATTTATTTTAATAATTTATTTATATACAACTGAAATATATTAAAAATTAGATTTTAATATATAATTATATATAGAAAAAAGGGTATTGAGGGTGTTGATGTGGTCAGTCACCGATTATGACTCCGCCATTCGAAGAGTGTATAATCTTCTCTTCAAGAAAATTTTGTTTTGGAGTGATTTTTCCTCGTACAGTTTTGTTAGAGTATCCCAAATTTCTTTTGCCATCTTTTTCTATGCAATGCTTGACAGGACCCCATCTGCTAAAGCCAAATGAAGGTTGGCAATAACATTCCCGTCCATGTCGCTCCATTTCTCTTCCATCACACCTGTTGGTTTCTCTCCAATCACCTGTAGGCAATTATCCTTCCGCAGCACTGCTTGCATATTCATTTTCCACAATGAAAAATTATTTCCATTGAATTTTTCAATCTCATATTTCACCGCCATTTGGACACATTGTTGGTCCAGAATTTTCTTGGGCCACGAACCTCCCTCTGATACCACTTGTTAGGATCATAAATGACGGGTCCTTTGATACAACGATAATTGCGAGATTAAAAATAAAGTGCAAAAGTGCGGAATTAAAGTGAACACCAGATGTAACGTGGAAAAACCCCCAAATGAAAGGGGTAAAAAACCACGAGAAAATAGAAGGATTTCACTACGGTAAAATGTGGGTACAAATTCTCTCTCAATTATAAGGAGAAAATACTCAAGAAAGTCTCTCTTGTAAAATATGGAAAAATGCCTCACAAAATACTGCACTCCGGGATGAAGATGTGTTGCTTCTGAATCTGATGATGAAAAGTCCAGGAGGAGATCCATTTTTATAGCCTTCCTTCACACCCTTTGGTCTTCCCTCAATTAAATGACTTTTACCAAATTAATTGGGGAAATAATTGTAGGGTGTCAAATTCATTAAATGTAATGAATGCGGTGACCATCATTAATCTATCTCCGCGTCTTCCAACATATCTCCCACTTGGAGATTTGATTAAGTGTCAATCACATCTCCACACATCCTTTATATCTTCCCAATCTGCTGCTCATGTATCTACAAGGCCACTTGAAGATCTGCACCATCTGAACTTTTCAGAATTAATCGCCTTTGTTAGAAAATCTTCTAGATTTTATTTAGTGTGAATTTTCTTCATGTCCACACTTCCTTCCTACACCACATATCGAAAAAAATGGTATTGTACGCCAATGTGATTTTTCCTAGAATGAAAAGACGGATTCCTTGCAATGTGCAAGGCACTCTGACTGTCACAAAACAATGGAATATGATCATGTTTGTGCCCGGGCTTTTCCAATAACCTTCTCATCCAAATCGCCTCTTTGCAAGCTTGTGTAGCTGCCATGTACTTCGCTTCTGTCATGGATAAAGCCACAACTGACTGTAGCTTTGAGATCCAGCTCACAAATCCTCCTGCAAGAGTAAGCACATAACCCGTAGTGGATTTCCTCTAGTCAGAATCACCTGAAAAATCTGAGTCAACATATCCAGTGATAGTAAAATTTGATCCTCCAAAACATAATGAAACATCTGAGGTTTCCTTGATGTATCTCAGGATCCTCTTCACCATGATCCAATGCTCTCTTCCTGGATTCACCATGTACCGACTAACTGCTCCCACTGCATGTGCAATGTCTGGTATAGTACAAACCATAGTGAACATTAAACTCCCCACTTCTGATGCCTACGGCACTCAAGACATTTCCATCCTCACTGCTTCACTGCTAGGACTCATTGTAGAGGATAACTTGGAATTAATGGGAAGAGGGGTAGAAATTTTATTACAGTCTTGCATATTGAAGCGTTTCAAGACTTTCCTCAAATAATTCTTCTGTGATAGCCAAATCTTTCCATTATTCCTGTCTCGGTAAATCTGCATCCCAAGAATCTTGTTTGCGGGTCCCAAGTCCTTCATATCAAACTCCCTAGCCAATTGTGCCTTCGTCTCCTGGATTTCATCATTGTTTGGGCCTGCAACCAACATGTCATCCACATACAACAGCAAAATGATAAAATCATTACCATTTAAACCCTTGAAATATGCACAAGGATCTGAATTAAGTCTCTTGTATCCAAGGATCATGATATAGGAATCAAATCTCTTGTACCAACACCTCAGCGCCTGTTTGAGACCATACAAAGATTTTTTCAACCTGCAAACCAAGTTCTCTTTACCTTTTTCGGTAAAACCTTCTGGTTAGAGCATATATATTTCTTCATCAAGATCACCATGGAGAAAAGCTGTTTTCACATCTAGCTGCTCTAGATGTAGAGTGTATGCAGCACACATAGCCAGAACTACCTGAATAGTCGTTAGTCTAACAACAGGAGAAAATATTTCATTGAAATCAATACCTTCCTTCTGAGCATATCCTTTGACCACTAGTCTTGCACGATATCTTTCCACCTGGTCTGTTTCATCCCTCTTGATCTTGTAGACCCATTTATTCCCAATGGCCTTCCTTCTGTGAGGTAATGGAACAAGATCCCAAGTCTTGTTCTTGTGCAGGGCTTCGAGTTCCTCCTACATCGCCGCCATCCATGAGGATACATCTGGACTCTGGGTCGCCTCTAGAAAGGAAGATGGCTCTCCATCCTCTGTCAATAAGCAATATGAAATATTTCTCTCAGTGACATAGTCTGAGTTCCATACTGGTGATCTCTTTTCCCGAGTTGACCGTCGTGGTCCAGACTCAATCGGTACTTGATCATCATGCTCTAGTAATACCTCATAGGAAACTGGTTCTTCCTTTGTTTCTTCCTTCACCTTGACTATTGTAGTTTATGTATTCTTCTTCTCCATGTCTTGATCAGTTGTCATTTGCACCTTGTCTTCTGAAAAATGACATCTCTGCTGATGATAAATTTGTGGGCAGTGGGATCCCACAAACGATACCTCTTCACACCATCAGCATATCCCAAGAAGATACATTCTATGGATCTCGATTCCAACTTCGATCTTTCCTGGTCATGAAGCAGTGCATATACAGGACTTCCAAAACTATGCAAATTAGAATAATCAGTGGGTTTACCAGTCCACATTTCCATCGGTGTCTTGAGATCAATTGCCACCGAAGGGGATCGATTGATCAAAAAGCAGGCGGTATTTACTGCTTCTGCCCAGAATGTCTTGTTGACTCCGGCAGTCTTCAGCATCGCCCTTGTTCTATCCAACAGGGTCCTATTCATCCGCTCTGCCACTCCATTCTGCTGAGGAGTGTATGCCACCATGAACTATCTCTTGATGCCTTCCTATTGACAAAAAGAATCAAACTCCTCACTTGTATATTCTCCACCATTGTCAGTCCTCAAACACTTGATCGTCTTTTTCGATTCAAGCTCCTTTCGCGCTTTTAATGTTTTGAAGACTTCAAAAACATCTGATTTCCTTTTGATTGGAAACACCCAAAATCTCCTGGAATAATCATCAATGAAAGATACAAAGTACCTTGCTCCTCCTAGGGATATAACTGGTGCTTGTCAAACATCGGAATGGATCAACTCCAAGATCTCTTGACTTCTTGCTGTTGACGTCCTGAACTTTAACCTGTGTTGCTTTCTCAAAACACAATGCTCACAAAATGGTAAGGATACCTTTGTCAGCCCAGGCAGCAACTTCTGATCCGCAAGAATCTTCGGCCCTCGTTCTGACATATGGCCAAGCTTCCGTCGAGGTAGTTGATGAAACAACTATCTTTGCCTCTTTGTACATTTCACCCATAAGCATGTACAAGTTCTTTTAGATCTTCTCCACCTTCATTACCACAAGCGCGCCCTTCACAATTCTCATCACTCCATTCTCGGTGCGAGTCTTTCATCCGATGTCATCAAATTGTCCCAAAGACAATATGTTCTTCTTCAGGCCCTTCACATGACATACTCCTTGGACGGTTCGAACTATGTTATCATGCATCTTCAATTTTATGGTTCCGACTCCAACGATCTTCAATGTATGATCGTTTCCCATGTACACAAGTCCTTACAGGATGGTTTCATATTGGTCAAACCATTCCCGTCGGGACTTCATGTGCCATGTTTCTCCTGAGTCGACAATCCATGCATCATCGAGGTGATGTCTTCCTTCAATATTCGTCGCCACATCTCTGACTAGTATGTCGCCATTTCCCAATGTACTCACCACATTTCCTTGAGAGTTCTTCTCACCACTCTTCTTATTCTAGTAGTCTTTGCTCACATGCCCTCTCTTACCGCAATTGTAGCATTTGACGATTTTCTTCTTGCTCCTTGATTTAGACCTTCCATGATTCTGGCTCCCACCGGAACCACACTCCATAATTCTTCCTCTTTCCATCGATAGAGCTTCCACTTGGTGTGAAGTCGTTTGTCTGTCTTCCTTGTTCTTGCGCCAACTTTCTTCTTCGAGAACCGCAGCTACAACATCATTGAAGGACAACATATCCATCAGGATATTATTGGTGAGGTTGATGATGAGTTGGTTATATGAATCTAGAAAACTCTGGAGAAGGATCTCCGCATGTTCAGTATCCACAATTTTATATCCCAAAGTCGTAAGTTGAGAAAAAAGGGTATTGAAGGTGTTGATGTGGTCAGTCACCGATGATGACTCTGCCATTCGAAGAGTGTATAATCTTCTCTTCAAGAAAATTTTGTTGTGGAGTGATTTTTCCTCATACAATTTTGTTAGAGTATCCCAAATTTCTTTTGCCGTCTTTTTCTCTGCAATGCTTGACAGGACCCCATCTGCTAAAGCCAAATGAAGGTTGGCAATAGCATTCCCGTCCATGTCGCTCAATTTCTCTTCCGTTACACCTTTCGGTTTCTCTCCAATCGCCTGTAGGCAATTATCCTTCTGTAGCACTGCTTGCATCTTCATTTTCCACAATGAAAAATTACTTCCATTGAATTTTTCAATCTCGTATTTCGCTGCCATTTGGACACGTCGTTGGTCCTAAATTTTCTTGGACCACGAACCTCTCTCTGATACCACTTGTTAGGATCTTAAATGATGGGTCCTTTGATACAACGATAATTGTGAGATTAAAAATAAAGTGCAAAAGTGCGTAATTAAAGTGAACATCAGATGTAATGTAGAAAAACCCCCAAATGAAAGGGGTAAAAAACCACAAGCAAATAGAAGGATTTCACTATGGTAAAATGCAGGTACAAATTCTCTCTCAATTACAAGGAGAAAACACTCAAGAAAATCTCTCTTGTAAAATATGGAAAAATGCCTCACAAAATACCGCACTCCGGGATGAAGATGTGTTGCTTCTAAATCCGATGATGAAAAGTCTAGGAGGAGATCCCTTTTTATAGCCTTCCTTCACACCCTTTGGTCTTCCCTCAATTAAATGACTTTTACCAAATTAATTAGGGAAATAATTTTAGGGTGTCAAATTCATTAAATGTAATGAATTCGATGACCATCATTAATCTCTCTCCGCGTCTTCCAACAGAACCGAGAACGATCGAACGCATGGAGTGAAGATAATGGACGGTCCGATATGCACCAGGTGGAAGAAGAATAATCGTGAGTTTTTTCCCGTCTTTCTTATCGACCCGATGAGCGGGGCCGGACTTCCGCAAAATTTTTAAAATGGGATTTTTTATTTTATTTTTTATTTTTTATTCTTTTTAATTAATTGGGTGTCCAAATGATTTGGGGGTATGTACAGCCGGATAGGGTTAAGTGTTTTAGCAATCTTGCCCTGATTTTTTTAATTTTATAAATAGGTATTTAGAATTATATAACATCATAAATATAATATATTTGTGTAAATATGTTTAAAAGTATGTTTGTATGATATAAATATAATTATAGATATGTTAATATTATATTTATATAATTATATTTATAAAATTGTATTTATATAAGTATAAATATAAATATATTTATATTTATATAACTATAAATATAATCACAATTATATTTGAACCCGAACCCAATTATAAATATAATATAATATATTTATATAAATATATTTAAACAATTTTAGGTTTTAAATAGGCATTGTGTTTCAGGTTCAGGTTCGGATTCGGATTTGGGTATTGTTAGATATGTATTAATCAAGCTCCAGTATTTTATTTGTTAATCGGGTTCGGGTTCCGGTTCGAATGTAATTCAGTGAAAATGATTTAAATAATAAAAAATATAATTATATAGATATGTTTATATTATATTTATATAATTATATAAATAATGATAAATGTATATTTATAAAAAAATTATAAATATGCGGCACTCGGTCGTGCGACACTTGTTTTGTGGAAGTTACTCATTGGTTTTACATGTGTATCTTGAGTTCTCTAAATTTTTAACCAATGATTCATTTCCCAAAAAAATATCATTCTATAATTTTAATGTTGATATCACGGTAGGGGGAACATCAAATGTAATGTACATAATAGGTGATGAAAATACCCAAACCTTGACACAGGTAATTTGATGGATCTTGTGGGACTAGAAATGATGTTTTGTTAAATGTCTAAACGATTCGTCTATTTGATATATTGATTTGTTTAATTTTATCAAGCAATTAAAATTGTAGTTAAGTTCTAATTTGAAAACATACATAGAAATATGGATTCTAAAACACCACTTAATTTGTTCAATAACTATATATATATTTATATATATAATGTGCAACACTGAAATAAATCAACATTGACGCCTTTTGGTATCACAACTCAACCTCACACTCACTTTGTGTTGGACGTGTACGTCGCTCCAGTGTACTAGCTACATGAGCATGTTCCTCCTCATGAATTGTCTTGACCTCAACGGATGACACATACGGCTGTGGTATTGATGTTGTTGTGCATTACTATGTTGATGCTAGCAACTCAATATGTCGTGTTAAGGGTGGCTCCCTATATTACTGAGTAGAGGACCAGGCAACATCATATGTAGATTCATGTGTCCATGATTGTGGAGGCATGATAGGATCCCCCAAATATAATGAAAAATGGTATAGATATATCAAATAAGTCGTCGCAGGAGGGAGTGTCGTATGGGGTCTGTAGAAGCTGTGATATTAGCCAGGCCCCACGTCATCGGAGGTCCAAAGATGTCGATCACAGAATCCTCTGTCTGATGCACATGATTTTCTCTCTACTGTGAAAGATCCTCTATCAGTTGTGCATGATCCTATCTTTGTGGTTCATGAGCCTATCTTGGTCATCACTCTCCATGTCATCCTCTCTTCCCTCACCTCTGTCATCGTCTTTGTCATTTGGTCAGCGGTGGCAGTGCATCATCCTCAACGAGAACAACAAGCGCATCATCATGCTTAGGCGAATCGGTCGAAGCATGTGGATTGAGATATAATTTTTTCTTCTCATCATAAACACTCTCACGTGCGAAACATAAAAGACCTCTAAGAGCTATACGAACAGGATAAACTGCATCCCACCTAATAAATTCCTCATTCTGAGAATCAGTGATATGTATAATCCACTCTGGTGTGTCTAACCACAAATCAAATAACATTCAAATTAAAATGAAACATGGCATAAAAAGATATAATAAAAGTTATAAATGTACCAATTATTGAACACCAATCTCACGACACGTAAAATACATGATAGTGTATCATTGGTATCAACATGAACAATCCCATTGAGCAGGTAACTAGAGGCGTGTTGTGGGATATCCACGTTAAAATATATTATATTGGGCACGTGTGTCCCAACACTCAATGCAACGTGAATGAAAGTGTGACCAATCCATCGTCCGCCTACCTATAAGCACAAGAACATGCAATGCATCAACCTATCATGGTGAAATGAGGATATGTTGCATATAACCAAACTATTTCATAACTTGGTATGGATGGTGTCACTCAATGACGCAGAAGTGGATGAGTGACACCACTGCTCCACAATATCTGATCATAACTGTGTTGTATGATGGAAGCGAAGCGTAGATAAATCTAGTATACGGTGTCAATAAAACCTGAAATGCCAACTCATAAAAGAAATTATAAATCACCGCAATAGTGTTACTAAGTTATCATTGCAATATCTCATAAAATTAATAACAAAATTAATTTTTCTATAAACAAATTTAATGTTTAACTTACATCAACGAGTTGTATAACATAAAAAATCTCTTGAAAGCTATGCACACTATGCCTTGGGGTATGTACATAATGTTATGTCTGACTTTATCTGGTTAAAACAGTAATATACTATAAGTTTATAAATGATATTAATAAATTTATAAAACAAATCAAACTAATGATGTAAATATACCAACGTCCTCGAGGACAGTCCTGAAAAAGGTGTTAGGAAGGCAGTGTTATAACTCTAAGAGCGATGCGTGAAAAACTCTCCCAGACCCATATTCTTAAGAGAGCCATATATCTTACAATCTGATGTGCCTATGCATGATATGTCATACAAATACATCTACACACATGTGACGATACAATGAACCCTCAACTGTATGTACCTGTCTGGTCAAAATCCTCAAGTAATGATAGGTACATCAGATGTACCAAGGTGGTAGATTAGTATACACACAACATGCCTCCGACTAGCCACATAATAATACACACATGTGCATTAAGAGAACATATCCTCATCAATATTATATGGAATCATAGAGAAATGCTCATCAAGCCAACCCATGCATAATTGGGAACCCTGGAAGACATGTGGTACGCCGACATTGTCAATGCCTAGTAGACGATGTATAACCTCACACCAATCGAGAATAGTCACACCCGTAACTTCCTACCCATGGATAGGTAGACCAAGCATATATGCTTCCTCCTCTAAAGTAATCGTCATCTCCCCCTCAGGGATATGTATTGTGTGTGTCTCTAGTTGTCATCTCTTTATTGGTGAAACAATTAAATAATGATCAATAATCTTGAAGTTGCATACGCCGACTCCATAAAAACTAGCATGTATGAGGTATGGAATAATGGTTGTCAGAGGGGCATCATGGTAAAAATGTTGTGCTCTCCGGATAACAAGATGTCTAACAGGTCATTGCGCCAACATGTCACGTGACACATGAGACCGTTGGGCAGTTAAGTGAGCTTCCTCTATCTAAATGTTTGAATAGTAAGACATCAGTAGTGACAATTGTTTAATTATAATAATATATTTTATTATAAATAAAAAATGATCATACGGCAAGAGAGAATCAAGGAATCCTATTAGTTCTCCAACCTAGAAAGAACTGTAACATTCCAACCAACCTCATTGGGACTAAAGACACTTTCAATGATGGTATGACAAGGGGTGTCAACCAAAATTGATAATGAAGATGATTATCCCTCAACAAATAATTTTGAGGAGTTATAGTACACATAGACAACCTCACACATGAATTAGAAGGTCAATATGACTTGAACATTCACTTTCAAGCTCTTTGAACATTCCAAAAAGAAGGAGAACCTTTCCATGTAGGTAGGAGTAGGATAAAATGGAAAGAGGGTGGGTTACACTTTAAAAAAACAAAGAAATAATTAAATTCTCGAAGATTAAAAACCACTTTTTAAAAGTTTGAGGATAATAAAAACATTTTTAAGACTTTAAAAAGAATAATTGATACATGTAAAACAAAATAGAATGTGTAATATAATAACTATATATGTTTATAAAAGCGGAAGCATATAAGAGTGAATGATTCATAAATTAAATGATTAAACATATGAAAGTATGATCACAAAATTATTAAAAGATAAAATGAGAAAGCATAAAATAAAAAACATGACTTGATAAAGGAGTTCGAATAAATTTCTTTGATGAACCCCTATGTCTCCCACCCAAATTTTTTAAGGGTTTATTGTATTAGTCTCTTGGCTTTAATGGTATCCAAGATTCCAAAACTCTCTTTATTTCTAATTGGTTATAACAAGAAACCAAAATAAAATCAACCTTATATTTTTAATGTTTGTAGCTAGAAACCTCAAAGAGAAGTAATCCCTTTCTTTTTATCCATTTTTGAAAGAAACTAGAGTACCCTCACTTTAAAATGTAGTGAGAACCAAAAATAGAAGAGATAAGAAAAGGGAGAAGATTGATAAAAGCAATCTTGTTTTGGCACGATCCAAGTTCTCTCAAATATATAAGAAGAATCACTATAAGAGAATGAGAAAAATATATAACTGAGAATAATTTTATAATATGACCACACTCTTGATTTAAAGAAGAGATCACTTTGGAGATGTTGGGTGATAATTATATGAATACACAAAAGGGGTGAATTGTGTCCTTCAAAAAACACTTGGATATTTAAAACTTATTCCCTCTTTATGATTTGGAAAGCAATGTAGCGTTATCTTCTTCAAACAGATTATGCAACGGAAATATAAAGAGAAAAAGACAACAATTTTTATAGTGGTTCAGGACACAAAGATCCCCTAGTCCACTCCACCAACACTCTCTCAACGAGCTTGGTATTTCTCACTAGACATGTCCTCTTATCCAGAGACCTCAACAACTGAGTGTAGACAGATGAAACTTTATAACAAGTTAGGTTCTTTTATAGGTAACCTTGATAGCCACAAATTAGTACGAGAATATGACACTCTTCCACGACTGAGTATAAGTAGTCGACACTTTAGAAGAAAGAGATAAGGTGTATATTGTTGAAACAACTTTGAAACATAGTTGTAGAAACAACTAACAACAAATTAGATCTCCAAAGGTAAATAAAAATTATCTTTAAAGAACTTTCCTTATGAAGAATATTTCATATTGCTGTTGATAAAATATTATGAAACACACAAAAACAAAAAAAACAACCTCTTAAGAGTAGTATAAAGAATGCTCAACAGATGATAAACATGCATGTCTCCAAAGTTTAGTATCGAAAATAACTTCAAAAAACTGCAACAAAAATAGTAACAAATAGATATAGCAGTAACAACCCAATGAACCAATAATAATAGATCAAAACATGTTTTTCACAAAAGTGTAGTCCTTTAGAGAATCAGATACATCACCACCTCAATATATTTTTTAGATCCAAAACTTAGTATTTAACAAAAAACTTGATTTTATTCAGGCCAAACAAATATAAAAATATTTCCAGATAAAATGCGATCTTTAAAACACTTAACATGTTTGAAATTTGAATCTAACTGCCTTTTAAAAATCACAAATTCCCTTAGAAATAAGAACAATTTAATATATTGTTTAAGGATATTTGAATTGGTATTTAAATTACTTTTAATGAGATAAATTATCTGATGAAATCATTGTAGAAATCATGGGGAATATTCAAAATTTAAATCTCATAGACGACCAATTCAACATAGGGTTACGCTGCATAAGGATAACATCAAAACTATGATTGACTATGTAAAATTGATTCAAAATGTTGGGTTGATAAATTGTATGTTAAAAATTAAAATTTAGGGTTATTCATAAAATTTTGGTTTCCCATACTATTGCTTAGTCCAAACGTATTGTTCGAAGAGTATTGTTTTTTAACAAAATTTTGGTTCACAAACCTAACATTTACCTTAAATGCAGGGTGATGAATAGTGATTCCAGACTTCTTCAAAACATCCAAAATACTCAAGAAAATTAAACTTCACCTGAATTAAAACTTAAATAACTTTTAAAATTCCAAGGAAAATAAATATTTCAATAAATATAATTCTGAAATCCACTTACAAAAACTTCATTAGTAAAACAAATGAGGGTATTTGTAGGCATCAAAATCAATAAGAAATTAATGAAATTGTTGGATCAACATATGCCCAAAAATCTCCCCCTTTTCTATGATCACAAAACCTATATAATATATTCATAGAAACATAAACATAAAGCAGGTTTTAATTATTAATTAAATAAATAGAGATCAAATAAAAAAAATTCTTTATCCAAATTTCTCATAGGAAGGATAAAAACATTAATTCTAAGGATTTGAAAAATAGGTGTGGTTAATAAAATTACTTTCTAGAATGGTAAACAAATTCAAATATGAAAGGATTATTAAAATAATAATATAATCTTGTGTTTATCCAAAATTTATCCCCCATTTTATGATATAAAAAAGAAAGTATAAAAATAGAATAAAAAACATTCAATATAGCACAAAACTGTAAGTGAATGTTTATGTTTGGCCATAGATAAATGTATCCTGAAATTGAATAGGCTCTGAAATATAAAACTATAATAAAAAGTAAATTGAAAAAGAAAGATAACAGATAACAAAAAAGTTTATTTATTAGTTTTTTCAAATTACAAAATTATTCTGGCACAAGGAGTTTGGGTAGGCTAAGGTGCAGGTTAGGAAGAGGGATCAATGATAGGTTTATCATTAGAAGAGTTTGTGGTTAGGGAATCGTGAATAATCTAATGCACTACCTTCATATCCTCTATCAACAACATAAAATTTTTATTCATTGACCTGAAACATTACTTCATCAACATTTTGGACTCCTGACTAAACATATTTTCTCGTCATTTCACCCAACTCATTGACCAAAATCTTAACACTAGGTTCAATATAAGTTAACCTCTTAACTAAGAATTTTTGATTTTCCCAGAGATCCTATAGAGGAATACCATCACACTATAATATTTGAATCATATCATCTATGATTGTAAAAATAGTTATAAGAGAATCCAACCTTATTATCAGATCTAGAGATATTGTTGTATTCTAGGTAGAAGCTGTTCCTTGGCTTGAAATCACTATAACTAATTCAAAATGAATTCCCAAATACTTTTCAAATATATTATATTAGATTTTGAAACTGATTCTCCTCTTATTTGTCCAATCTAATCAATCATATCCCTCATAAAAGCACCAAAACCTCTTCTTGATATTGAACTTTCTTTCAAACATTATAACTCAACCTGAAGAGATTCAAACTTTTTTCTAGGAATAGAAGAACTTCTTAAGACTTTAAATACCTATTGGGAACTATAAAGTTATATGTTTTATATCACAACTTCATCTTTGACTTCATTAAATTTATAAATCATGCCCATAGTAAATGAGGGGGTCCTCTACTCATAAAAATCATCAAAAGAATATGATGATTCCGTTTCAGGTCTTCTTGAGGGTTCACTAACTTCAAACAACTGAAGTGACTACACTTATATCTCTTCACTGGATGGAGATGATAATTCTCCAAGAACTTTAGTCTTTTCATGATCCCCCTCTCTAGTTATCCTTTCTAAGGATTCATTAATAAGAGAAATGTATGATCTCTAACCACCTTAGTTGTTTTAGTTATAGGAGTTCTCACTTGCTCCTCAAAATTATATTTCTCAATATCCTGATCCTCAACATGAGTAACCTACTCATCTTGCTCAGCAAAAACTTACTCAATTATTATTTCAACTGAAACTACCACACTGACTTCATATCTTATTTATTCACAAACTAGAATAACTTCCTCTTATACTATTTCTTCACTAAAAAAGGGTTGATCTACCTCTCCAACCATAGGATCTATAACCTATTCAATAGGTTCTTCCCTTATTCTTGGCATGAGAATAAGCACATCGCCACTATCTTAAATAGATGGCTCTTTATATAATTTGGGGAATTAATGAACCCCCCCTACTAGAAATGAAAAACGGTCCCGCGACCCATGGGATTTACGAATATGAGGCAGATACAGGGTGGGGTGGGCCAATTGTTTTTAACTATTTAGACTGTGACCCTATGCGAGCTAATCCCACATGGGTGTGGGCTTAGGCGGGTAAGACCACACAGGAGAGGGCTAGCCCATGAGCCCATTTTTTAAGTAAAATATTTTACAAGATAATATTTTTTACATATTAATTAACTTAAATAAAATTTATTGGTTGCTTTTAAATAACACCAAGGGCCATTAATTCAATGTAATTTTTTTAATATCCACCATCAATATGGGACCATAGTCATTTATCTTGCGTGTCTATCTCGAATTAGGTGGTTCCATGTGTTTCAATTTTTTTTTAAAAAATTATACAATTTATTCTTATATATTAATTGCATGGGAAGGGAAGCTGGCTTGGGAATACACAACACATGATGGGTCGCCTCCTCGTCTCTCATGCAACCCACTCAAATTATCATGAATTTTAATTTAATTATTCTTTTATTATTATTACAATGTGGAGCACCCCACCACTATGATGATAAAATTTGACCCACTTTCTTTTTCTCGAACATTGGAAAGAAAATCGGTGAATGCTAAATCCGAAGCAAAAGGCTGGATTCATCAATTTATCTGCAGATTAACTGAGTCCCAACATTTTATTCCCTTCCCCATGTCAACCCTTCATATGATGCGAGGCTTCCACACTTCATCGTTTCATTTTCTTGCATCGTTTTTTTTATTTTTTCATATTTTTCTTACATTTTTATCACATATGCACTGTTAGTTTTATTTTTTCTTCTTCTAATTTTTCTTATATTTGAATCATATATATACATGTCAATATATTATAACATTTACATTATATTAATTTTTTTTAAAAAATATATAATACTAATAAATAATACAGGTTGCCCATGGGTCTGCCCACATCCACTGTGGGGCGGGGAAAGCTTTATAAATCAACTCACTTAACATGTGGGCTTTTGAAATCTCAAGCCCGCATGGGCTAGACCCACCCCACCCCAACCCATCCATTTCGCATTACTACCCCTACCATATCAGGGATATTTTCATACACCACCTACCTTCTTCTTATACTGATTGGAATGCTGGACACACCAACGGACTCAACCTCCAGACCTCTAGATACTTGAGCTAGACCTCCTGATCCTTCAATTATGGATTCTCCAACATATTCTCGACCAAACCTTATTGAACCAGCTGTATTTAAACTTCTTTTCTCCCCCTGATCTGAGATCCAAATTGTTCTTCATCTTCAACACCAATGAGCATCAACTTACCCTTGGTTAAGCTTCATAAAAGGATAAATTTACTTAGTGTTCTAAAAGATAAAATATTACTATGGTGGCGTATCATGCCTTTTCGTATATCACAGATCATACCTTTATTATAAAGAAAAAGAGAAACTAGTCTTCCATATAGATAGAAGGACATCCTAGTATCCTTATGAAAACAATGACACATATACCTCATCATAAACCTATTGAAATTAAATTTTATGTCACCCAATATAAAAAACATCAAATGCATATCAAGGAAAATAATTTCTTCAACTCAAATATCCTTAGAACTACCACCTTTTGGATGAACTTGACCAACACCTTCTAGCCAACCTCTAAATACATTACAAATTTTTTTCTAATTTGGGAGGTACTAAACAAGAATGACATTATATATTTAGATTCATGAACTACATCCCCTATTTATCTTAAATTGAAGTGAAAAATGCATTCATGGGGCTGAAAAAAATCTGATCAATTTCTACAGAAGAGATTGAAAATTCTTTGTAAATTACATTCAAAGAAACGACATCCTCCACATCACCAAAATTGAACTATCCATACTCATAAAACTCTTTTACTTATTTATAAAAGGCATAACCTGTATTCATTCCATCAAATATGAACTCTAGACCTTGGAAGCTCAAGGCTTGTTTTAACAGTAGATTAGTCTAGAAGAGACACTTGAAATCGTAAATTTTCCCATAAATAATTTTTCTTTCTAAACTTGAGGTCCTCTGTCACTTCATTCCATTGAGTTTGACTTCACTAGTTCTCTTAGTCTTCACCATTTTGAGAATCATAAGGTTTTAGGTTTATAAAATTAGGTTTCGTGAGAGATATTGAGAGCTCAGTAGAAGGAATGGGTGCAAGTTAGAAGGTGGGAGACAGAGTGGTAATTCTGATGATTTCAAGCATCATTTTAGTTTCTTGAACTCAAATTACAGAGTAATCATTTGGGTTTTTTAAATTTGAAAAGATAATTTTAAATGAAAAATACACATATAATATTTTTTAATTGAACAATTTTATAAACCAAATAATAAATAAAAATAAAAACAAATAAATCTTAAAAATAACTTAAATAAAATAGATTTTAAAATTAAGTAGAGATTAATAAGGAAAGTTGAAAGCTTTACTTAAAATTAAATAAACCTAACTCTAACTTAATAAAATCTAAACTAGTAATGGGGAGTGGTTCACTGAAAATATTATCATGTTGATATTCATAATTAACAAATTCTATAGATATATCTCATTTTAGTACATGGTATATTAGAAAATAATGTTTTATATCAATATTCTTAGTCCAAGAGTAAATAATAGGATTTTTTGAAATATTAACAACACTAGTATTATCACATAAAATAAGAATATGATTAAAATTTAGTTTAAAGTATAGAAGAGTGTGTTTCATCCACAATACTTATGCACAAAAATTTCTAGAAAAAATATATTATGCCTCAACTATTGGTATTGTGACTGAATGTTTCTTTTTACTAGACCATGAAACCAATGATTTTTGTAAAAAGTTACAAGTACCCAAGGTACTTTATCTATCTAACCTACACCATCAAAAATCAATATCTGAATATGAAATTAAATTAAAACTATAAGTTTTTGGATATAAAAAAGATAGAAAAATAGTTCCATTTAAATATATAAAAATTCTTTTAACAAAAGCTATATGGGACTTCTTTGGGTTTTATTTAATCTTACAAAAAGGGAAAAAAATATAATGTTTTTTATACTAACAGAATAGAAAATTACCAATCATACCTTTATAAAACTTATTATCTACTAGTTTTCCAACATCATCTAATTTTTTTTATATTAGTACACATGGAAGTTTCATAATACAAACTATTTTCAAGTCCAAACATTTTCAATAAATCAATAATATATTTACACCAATTCAAAGTATTTCCAAAAATCTTTTTTATAAATTTTAAATCGAATAATGAAATTCAATTATGTGATCATACACATTTTAAATTCATTTTGCATAAGTTTTGAGAAATCATTACAAAGATTTTGATTAGTTGACACAAAAATAACATCATCTATAAAGATTTGAACAAGTAATATATAAGAATAAAAACTTTTCTTGAAAAGTTTAGGATTATATAATCCTACTGAAAACCCATTTTTCAAAAATAAAAGAACTCAATCCTTCATACCAAGACCTTGGTGCTTATTTAAGGCCATAAAGTTTTTTTTATTAAGTTTAAAATTAGAATTTGTTAGTTGATGATTTTAAAAACCTAGAGGTTTCTCATCATAAACTTCTTCCACTAAATATAATTTAAGAAAGAAGATTTGACATCCATTTGGTATAATTTAAAATTCATATGTGATGCATAGGCAACAAAGTGAAACGACCAAAACTTCCATAAATGAAATTCCCTTCTTAAGTGAATAAACATCTCATTAAAAAATGTAGTTATAGAAAACACATACTCTACTTTGGTTATTTTGGAATGTTATAACACTACTATAAATTTGACTTTTTTTGTGTTGGTACTATTAGATAATGCCAAAAGCATTCATAAAAGAGAGTATTATCGACCACTTTTGGTGTCCGCTAATACCAAAAATTAATCCAATGATATTTTCCCACCTCCAATCATCTTCTTCATGTTTTCCTATTGTAATATTCCATCACAACACACCATCAATTCTACTGCCACCCTCATCACCCTAGGTGACCCCCAAAATGATTAGGCCACCCTAGACCTACCCTCAAACAGTTTGGGTGACCCTCTGGTTGCACCCCGGCATCTACCCACCATTCCTCAAGTATCCCCGACATAAACCGCCTCCCTCCAGCCACTACACATCGAATATGGCCGATGAATGAAGCTCATGAAATCCCACTACATCACCCCCCACATCCTCACTTTTCATCATCCATATTTCACACCCAAAATTGGGTGTTTTTTTGTGGATATCATTATAGACTGCCAAAAGTGGTCACTATTGTTCATTAGCGACTGAGCAACCATGATCGCCAAAAGTGACCATTTGGAGGCTACTAAAGACCTTAATTCTACTAGTGTAGCCTTCTAGATTTAAAATACTATTAATAATCATAACCATTACTAATATAAAGGTTTTAAAATGACTATTAAGATTGATATATATTAAGGTTTATGATAAAGTCCAATTGACATATATGAAAGAAGTGACGATCTCGACCAGTAGGATCATACTCTATGAAGCCCATTTATCATAGCTTCTAAGGGAGGTAGCATAACTAGGATTTTTCCTTGACCAAGACCAATATGATATTAAAAAACTAAAGTATGAATGAAACTATTTATAGGAGAATTTTAAGCTCATTGAGATCATAGCCAGAACCATGTACTCTGAACCACCCCATGAAAGTTTCACCATCACACACCTTACCATTTAGGTGTTCATTGGTGTAATAAAGGGTTATGTATCTAGACCCTAACAATATGAATTTTTATATTTTTTAGTATAATAAATAATTATATATTTTATTATTACATTATAATGATTAATCAAATTTTGATAATAATTAGATTTTGAAACAAAGAAACAAAAATTGTATTTTTGGGAGATATATAATTTCAATCAAAACACTCTTTTTATGAATTCAGTAATTTTTAAAATAAATGAAATTTTAATAAAATATTATCATTAAATAATATTCATAAAATATAAATGATAATATGATTTTAAAAAGTCAAATATAATTTTTATAAGGTCGTAAAATTATTATTGTAAAAAAAATCAGTATTTTTCAATAAATTAGGATTTTTAATTTAAAAGTATACATTCCCATATTTAGAAAATTTTTTTGATAAAATAAATATTTTTTTTGAAATCAGCATCACAAAATTATCCAATGGTGAAATTTTTATAAATTTTTAAGACAATCAAATTTTTGAGTAAAAATTAAATACTATATAATTATACGGTATGTATTATGACATCATAAAAGCCTAAAAGTTATGTAATGAATTATATAAAGAGTAAAAAAGACCAAATATATGTTTATCCTTTAAAATAATGTGTTTTAGGTTATTTTATTATTTTTATAATCCCTTAATGAATCCTCCAAAACCTATATTATATTTTAAGGTTTTAAAATCAATTCTTTGTAAACATGAATCAGATCTAGATCATCAAGGGTATTATTTTAGTGAGATTGTTTCTTAAAATTTTAAAATAATGAAAAAAACTCAACTTTTGTAGAAACCCTAGGAAAAAAACCATGGGATGGTTTGTTTTTTGGATTACATTATCATACAGAGTCCAAAACCTATGTTTGAAAATTAATAAAGAATCCTCCCCTATTTTTTATATAAAACCACTCAAAATCCATTTCATATTCACTAAAAATACCTGGATAATTAAATTACTCAAATATTACCTCTCTATATCCATCCCAAGTCATCCCAAGCTCTCAAAAAGATCCTCCAAATCTTTTATAAATTCCCTATAAAGGTAAGGGATCCTCTCCTTCTCCTCTTTATTCAAGCACTTTCTTTATATTATGCCTTTTTTATTTCCAATCCACCATGTTGTTATATGTTATTAAACATCACTCTTTCATCCCTTATAATGTAAAATCAATGATATAACCCTTAAACTCTCATTAACCCTTGTACCTTCCTCTATGTATCCTAGTCATGATTCTGAAATTATCCTATGATTTTCCATGCGAAAATTTTGTTTAGTGAATACCCACCCCCACTTCCACTCAAGGGAGTTCACATAGATAATTATCGTTAATTTATTGAAGATTTATATGCATGTAACCCACACTTATTGTTCATGTGTTTAAAATTAATTAAAGAAATTTTTATGTTGTATGATCTATGTGGCACACTTATGCATGCACATGATATGAATGTGATGGGTGGGCCCAAAATTATACAGTCCTCCAATGCATTGGGTAATGTTTTAATCTCATGAGATTTCATGTATAGTGGAAGGGTGGTTATCCTAAGCACATTATGTTATGTTTACTTGGAGGTTATCCTTGACTTATTCTTATGATGTCACGTTTTATATTGTTTCAACATTCCCATGTTTCCTTTATGCCATCATGTTATATCATGCTTCACTATTCAAGATTATAATTCTCACCCCTATTATGTTACCATAATATGCCTCTTGGATCACATTTATTACTTCATATTATAATATAATTTTTTTATTCCCTTACTAGGCTTTATAGATCACCCCTTTCTTATGTAAGTCCTCAGGTTATCCCATGAAGTTTTAGAAGAAAAATGGAATTTAAAATCATGTTAAGAAAATTTTCAATAATGTTATTGCATCCTATGTTAAATTTATTATTATATGTACTTAATTACTCAAATAAACTAGGATTTATAATCTTCTGAGTTGTATTAAGTGTGATTTTATGTAATAAATCACAAAATAAAGTTATTAAAGATAAGAGTTTTCATAGTTGTATATGAGGAAAGTCTAGTTATTTTTGGGGTTAGAATTAGAAAAACCTAGTGAAAGACTTAGGGATAAGACTAAACATAGGAAAAAATCCATAAATTTTGGTAAAGTATAAAGTAAGTGGTTTCCAAGAAAATACATCCCTATCTGAATATTGTAAGTGGATGTGGCTCAATCAGAGATGTACCTAGGGGTAATAACCCTAAAAAGATCACATTGAGCTTTGAATTAATAATTACCTGGTACATGACAGTGATCCTTGATGCACACTTAGTTTGACACTCTTGGGGGATATGCTATAATAAATTCACCAGCTTATTAAAAACCATCATGAAGGGAACAAAGATGCCCATAAGACTTTTTGTTAAGAAATAGATCATGGATAACATAAATTGAAACCTAAAAATTCATAGGTTATGCAATTAATTTATTAGTTATACAATTAATTCTTATATTTTTCCTTTTATATTTTTAATAGTTTAAAAAATTATCAGCCCTAAGTTTATTTTGGTTAAATTAAATGGTTAGAACCAAAATCAAATAGTGAAATGTAGGATTATCATCCATTCATGAACTTAAAATGTCTTTTGTGACCATGGTTCTATGCATTCTTTCCTATCATGAAAGTTTAATAGAACTATTTAAACCCCATCGGAAAATATGGAAGTAAATATATCTATGAAAATATAAAATGGGATAATTATTTCATCTCAAGCATACAACTCCTAACCTGTCAAAATTTGTGGGTTGAACTTCTTAAAGAACTTTATGGTACTTCCTTTAGTATAATTCAATGTTATTCTGGGTATGCATTGGATCTCCT
The DNA here is from genome assembly GCA_963277665.1 of Viscum album. NCBI lineage: Eukaryota > Viridiplantae > Streptophyta > Magnoliopsida > Santalales > Viscaceae > Viscum > Viscum album. The sequence goes on along the minus strand of OY728156.1, from coordinate 254,286,184 downwards.
TGTATAAATCCAACATAAATTTCCAAGAGAAGGAAACCACCCTCTGTATCACGAATTGACCACTAATTCTATACAAGTGTAAGTAGGAGGATGAATCTAATTTGGTATCATCATATAAATCGTGGATATTATTGCCTTATGATCAATATTATCTAGCTCAAATGATTGAAACTAAAGAAAAATAGCATTCTTGATGACATGCCTATTGTGATGGAATTCACTGATGTGTTTCCTGAAGAATTTACTGGTCTTCCTCCAAGACTTGAGTTTGATTTCTCAATCAAGATTATACCCCGATATTTGCTTATATCCAAGACCCCATATAGAATGGTCATTGATTAAAATTGAGGATATGAAGAAGAAACTATAGGATAATATGGACAAAGGTTTTATATGCCCAAGAGCTTCATCATGTGGTGTGCAAGTCCTCTTTTTCAAGAAGAAGGATTGGTTAATGTGCCTCTGTATTGATTATCGTGAGCTCAACAAGATCATGATAAAGAACAAGTATCATTTGAAACAGATAGATGACTTATTCAATCAACTACATGGATCCCAGTATTTCTCTAAGATAGATCTTTGGTTGAGATATTATCAATTACATGTGAAGAATGATGGTATCCCCAAAATTGATTTTTGTACAAAGTACGGGCACCGGGAGTTCATAACAATACCATTTGGACTTGCTAATGCTCTAATAATATTCATTGATTTAAGGAATAGTGTCTTTAAGGATTACCTTGAAAAATGTATGGTAGTCTTTATAGATGATATTCTTATCTACTCCAAAATTATGGAGGAACATGATGATCATTTAAATACTATACTGAAGACTTTATGAAAAGAAAATATGTATGAAAAGTATAGTAAGTGTGAGTTTTGGTTGGAGAAAGTGTCATTCCTAGGGTATGTTATTACCAACAAATGGATATCTGTGGACCCTTAAAAATAGATTCAATTGAAGGATAGGCTAGATCAATATCTGTGACAGAAATATGTATTTTCCTTAGATTAGTTGGGTACTATTGTCGATTTGTGAGAAACTTCTCACGATTTTAAAGCCCAATAACCAAGATTACTTGGAAGAGAATCAAGTTTGTTTGGACTAATTAATGTGAGGAGATATTTAAGGATCTAAATAGGAGGATAATCACTACACTTGTACTCACACAAACCATTGGGGGGGAATGATTTGTGATTTATAGTGATGCATCTAAAAGGGATTGGGTTGTGTACTCATACAAGATGGAAATGTGGTAGTCTATGCCTCATGCCAATTAAAGATCCATTAGCCAAACTACCCAACCCATGATCTTGAATTGAATGAAGTAATCTTCACATTAAATATTTGGTGGCATTATATATATGGGGAGAAGTGTGACATATATACAGATCATAAAATCCTCAAGTATATATTCACACAAAAGGAGGTCAATATATGCCAATGAAGGTGGTTATATTTGATCAAGAATTATGATTATTAAATTCATTACCATCCTATTAAGGAAAAAATGCGGAAGATGCTCTGATTAGAAAGGATCTTGTAATCCTATCCATGATGAGGATTTAAAAGGATCCAATATTCTTGGACATTAAAAGGCTGGACATGGGAATAATAAAATGATCTTCATCTTAAATTTCTCAAATAAATTATCAAACATCTATTATTGAAAGGATCAAGGAAGCCCAAAAAGATGATGAGGTGCTACAAAAAAAGTTATCATATATTCCAGAGCTCAACTCTTCTAAAGATGGAGTTATAAGGTTTGGAACTCAGATATGTGTCCCATCAAAATCAGAACTAAAGAGGGAGATTCTGGATGATGCACATTTGTCATCCTTCTCTATTAATCTAGGAAACACCAAGATGTATAGATATTTGAGGAAAAACTTCAATTGGGATAAAATGAAGAGGGAGATTTCATAATTTGTATCTCAATTCTTGATATACCAATAAGTCAAGGCAGAATGAAAAAAGTCTAAGGGTACGGTGAAACCATTTCCCATACCAATATGGAAATGGGAAAATATAACCATGGATTCTATCATTGAACTCCCTAAGACACCTAAAGGAAAAAATTTCATCTAGGTGGTAGTCGATCACCTTACAAAGTCAGTGAATTTAATTACTATCAAGAAAGCTTTATCTCTTGACCAACTCACTAAGATACACATAAACTAAGTGGTAAGACTTCATGGACTGCCACTCTTCATTGTTTGTCATTGAGATCCGAGGTTTCCCTCTAGGTTCTGGAGAAGCCTTTAAAGATCATTGAATACAGAGATGAGTTTCAGTATTGCCTGTCACCCTTAGATGGATAGTAAATCTGAAAGAACTATTCAAACACTAGATAATATGATGATATCATGTTCAATGGACTTCCAAGGATATTGGTATCGAAACCTTACTCTAGTATAGATATCATATAACTATAGTTTTCATTCTAGAATTCAAATGGATCCTTATGAGGCTCTGTATGGAAAGAGGCATCAAACTACAACATGCTGGGATGATGTTGGAGAGAGGAAGTTGATGACACCTATTCTGGTCCAAGATACAACAAAGAAGGTCTAAACTATTCAACATCATATAAAATCTACACAAAGTCGAAAAAAAATCTATGCAAATAATCATCATTGTGATCTAGAGTTTGAGGTTAGAGACAAAGTGTTCCTTCATATATCATCATGGAAGAAATTCATGAGGTTTGTGAAAAAATGAAAGGTTAGTACATGATACATCAACCCCTTTGAGATCCTTTATTGCATAAAATCTATGGATTATCGATTAGCACTCCCACCCAACCTATATCAAGTACATGATGTGTTCCACATATCCCTCTTGGTTCAATACACACTAGACCCCTCACATGTATACAATCTATATGTGGTACCCTTATAGAATGATCTTTCATACGAATAGAAGTTGGTGAATATCTTATATCATAGAGAAAAGTTTCTACTAAATAAGACAACTCACCTTATAAAAGTGTTGTGGTAGAACAAAAAATTTGAGGAAGCGGTGTGGGAACCAGAAGAGGTGATGAAACATAAATACCCCAATTTTTTTAGCATACGAAATGAAAATTTCAAGGGTGAAATTTCTAAATGGGGGAAGAATGTAATGACCCAAACTTTCATAAATGAAATTCCCTTCTTTAATGAATAAATGTTTCATTAAGAAATTTAGTTATAGAAAAAGCAAGCCCTACTTTAGTTATTTTGGACCGTTATAGCCTATCAGATTTAAAATACTATTAAGCATCATAAATATTGATAATATATCCCTTGTACAATGAACATTAAGATTGGTATATATTAAGGGTTATGATAAAGTCTAATTGACAAAAATTAAAGAAGTGAAGACCTCGAACAGTAGGATTGTACCCTATGAATCCCATTTATTAGAGATTTTAAGGGAGATAACATCACTGTGCTTTGACTTTGACCAATCCCAATCCAAGATTCAATAACTAAAGCATGAACATAATTTTTTACGAGATAAGTTTAAGATCATTGAGATAACTACCCAAACCATGTACTCTGAACCAACCCATGAAAATCTCCCCATCACATAATTTACCCTTAGGTGTTCACTGGTGTAATAAAGGGTTATGTATCTAGACCCTAACGTTATGAATTTGTATATTTATCTATATAATTAATAATTATATATTTTATTATTACTAGATATTGATTACTGAAAAGTTTGATAAAAATTATATTTTGATACAAAGAAATGAAAATTATATTTCTAGAAGATATATAATTTCAATTAAAACACTCTTTTTTATGAATTATTGAATTTTTGAAATAAATTATTTTTTAATAAAATATTATTATTAAATAATATTTATTAAATATAAATTATAATATGATTTTATAAAGATAAATATAATTTTTATAATGTTGTAAATCTATTTTTGTAAAAAAACCTAGTATTTTTCAATAAATAGGGTGTTTTGATTTAAAAGTGTAAATGATAATATTTAGAGAATTATTTTGATAAAATATATTTTTTTGAAATCAGCATTTCGAAATTATCCAATGGTAAATTACTCATAATTATCTAAGTTAGTCAAATTTTTGAATAAAAAATAAATATGGTATAATTATACGGTAAGTATTACGATATCATAAAAACCTAAAAGTGATGTAATAAATGATATATAGGGTATCCAAAAAGAAAATACATTTCCCTTTAAAATAATGTGTTTTTTAGGTTATTTTAATTTTTTATATACCCTTAATGAATCCTCCAAAACCTATATTATATTTTAAGGTTTTAAAATCAATTCTTTGTAAAAATGACTAACTTCTACACCAATAAGGGTATTATTTTAGTAAGATCAGTTCTTACAAAAGTAAAATAATTAAAATCACTCAACTTTGGTAGAAACCATGGGAAAAAACCATGGTATGGTTTTTCTTTTGGATTAATTTATCATATAGAGTCCAAAACCTCAGTTTTGAAATTAATAAAGAATCCTCCCCTCTTTTGCTATATAAAGCCACAAAAAAACTATTTAATCTTCATTAAAAAACTTGGAGAACTAAATTACTCAGCCCTTATATCTCTAGATCCGTACCAAGGTGTCTTTATTCTATGACGATGCTCCTCCAAAGCTTTTAGAAGTTCCCTCTCAGGGTAAGGGATCTGATCCTTCTCCTCATTATTCACACACCTTCTTTATATTATACCTTTTTATTTCCAATTATCCATATAAAGATATGTTATTATGAATCCATATTACTATAATTATTATTATAAGTTATTATATACCCCTTAAACTCTCATTAACCCCTTCCATGATCCTCTATGTTCATCCGTTATGCTGCTGAAATTATTCTGTGATTTTCCTTGCAAAACTTTTTTGTAGTGAATACCCATCCCCATTTACACTCAAGGGTGTTCAACTAGATGTAATTATCCTTAATTTATTGAGTATTTATATGTGTTTAACCCACACTCCTTGATCATTGGGTTAAAATTTACGAAAGATATTTTTATTTTGTATGATCTATATGACACACTTATGCATGTACATGATATGAATGTAAGGGGTGGGTCCAGAATTATATAGTCCTCCAATGAATTGGGTAATGTTTTAATCTCATGAGATTCCATGTATAGTGAAAATGAGTTTACCTTAATCAAATTATGTTATATTATCTTGGATTATATCCTTGAATTATGCTTATGATGTCATGTTTTAGGTTGTTTCCACATTCTCATATTGCCTTTATGACATCATGCTATACCATGCCTAATTGTTCAAGATTATAATTCTCACCCCACTTATGTTACCTTGATATGCCTTTTGGATCACATGTACTACTTTAAATTATGATATTCTTTGTTTATTACCTTATTAGGATTTATACCTTACCCCTTTCTCATGTACATCCCCAGGTTATCTCGTGCAGTTTTAGAAGGATGATGGAATTTTAGGTACATGTTAAGGAAGTTTTCAATAATGTTGTTGTATCCCATGTTCAAGTTGTTATACTATGTACCTAATTACCAAAATAAACTAGGATTCACACTATTTTGGGTTTTATACAGTGTGATTTTATGTAATAAATCATTAAATAAAGTTTATTAAAGATAAGGTTGTCATAAAAATGGTCTTAAAGGCTTCAAGTCTAAAAACTGGGGAAAAGGTTTCCTCATAGTCTACTACCCTTTCCTCCTGGTTATATCCTTTATCAACTAGACTGGTCTTATTCCTGGTAATTATACCTTAATCATCTTAAATATTTCTAAAGACCCATTTAGTTCCTATTACAAGATGGTTCTTGGTCCTACCAACTAATTCCCAAACTTTATTTCTCTTGAACCAGTTTAGTTCCTCCTGCATATCTATCATCAAAATCTCATCTTCTAAGGCCTCTTCTATAGTTTTAGGTTTAAAATAAGATATGAATAAAAAAATTCAATAAGGTTTCCTATATTTCTTCTAGTCTTACTATAACAACCCAATCCATTTACACTTATTATTACATGATTTTAAGTATAATTAAACAAAAAATTACAAGCCAAGGATCGTAAAGTCTAGTGTTTTGGAAGACTAAGTACATAAAACTGAAAACATGGAACTAAATAAAAAATTTATTTATTTATTATCCATTATGATCTCCTAAATTCCTTTTATCCCTTGTACCTACATAGGATAATCTGGGATAACATGAACAAAGGGATGAGCTAAAAATCCCAATACGAGAATAAATATTAAAATAAAGCTTATAAAATGGGTTAGAAGGTATAACATAATGATATAGGCATAGAACATGATTAAACATAAGGAATCATAACATGGTATCATATAATCATGGATTCATAGTAATGTGTTAGCAACATAAAACATGAATTTAGCATGAGTCAAGGGTAACCACAAAGACCGTTGCGCATAACATATCACGAGAATAAACATTACCCAATGAATTAGAGTGATATCTGGGAACACCCATCAAAACATGTTCATGAATATGTTTTCCACATAAATAATTATACATAAGCAATCAAATATAAACATAAGGGTTACCTATGGAAGGGTCCTATGTACCTTGGAATTAGCTTCACTTTCTTCCCAAATATCATGATCGTCTTCCATGGAGATATGTGGAGGAATACTACGTCTCCAACTTTAAACTCAAGTTCCCTTAAATGATTTTCTACATAGATCTTTTGTTGACCTTGGGATTCATTGATGTGCTGCTAAATGGGTTTCACCTTCTCTACCATTTCTTCGACCATTTTAGTTCCTATAAGCTTACATTCACTAACTTCATGCTAGCATGCCAGTGTTCTGCATCTTTTCCCATAAAGATCTTCATATGGAGCCCTTTGGATGATCAAGTGAAAAGTATTATTATGGGAGAATTCGACCAGTGGTAGATGTTGATTCCATCCTCATTTGAAGTCCATATAACATTCTCTCAACATGCCTTCCAGTGTATGAATAGTTTTCTCAGATTGGTCATCATTTTGAGGATGATAGGCCGTACTGAAGTTCAACTCAGTGCTTAGAGCATGTTGGAAAATTTTCCAGAAATTCAAGGTAAATATAAGATATCGATCGAATACAATCGATAATATAGCATCCCTATACTTTTACACAAAACATTACATGATTTTAAGCATAATTATACATCAAAGTACAAGCTAAGGATTGTTAAGTCTAGTGTCTTGGAAGACTAGGTATATAAAACATAAAACATGGGGCCAAAAAAACACTTATTTATTTAATCTCTATAAAAATATCCTAACTTCCTTTGAGCCCTTACATCTGCATAGGGTACCCTGGGGAACACATGAACAAAGGGATGAGAAAAAAAGCCCAGTAAGGGAATGAACATAAGAATAAAGCTTAAGCACATGAGCTAGGATGCATGACATAAAGATATCGAAATCATGAAACATATGAAATCATAACATATAAACATGAGATTATATAAACATGGAATCATATAAATGTGGTAGAATCATAAAACATGTCTTTAGTATGAGTCAAGGCTAATTTCTAATCTTGTTTCCCATAGTAGTACAGGTCAAGGCTAACCACCAATCTCGTTTCCCATTGTAGTATGGGTCAAGGCTAACCGCCAATCCCATTTCACATCGCATACCATGAGACTTAACTTTACCCAATACATTAGAGAATTATCTGGGAGAACCCATATCAACATTTTCATGAATATTATTTCCACATAAATAATCACACATAATCAACCATACATAAACATAAGGGTACCCATTGAAAGAATTGGGTACCACAATCATGACATAAAGCATAACCAATGGGAGTATCCTGAAAGTGTCCATGAAATAAAGGGATTAGAACATACATGGATGTTCCTAATGTAAAATAGGCATATAAAATGGTAAGTTATGTCAAACATAAGTGACAACATATAAGAAATGTTTTTTAGAAACATTAGCGTTAAAACATTTTTATGCGGTTTTAAGAAAAATACTATAGAGATTTTAAAATATAAAAGAGGAAAATATTTTATATAAAACTAGAATTGAACCAAGAAGGTTTTAATAATAAAAATACTTATTTTATAAAGACAATGGTGGCTTAAAACAATGTATAGAGTGCACTTGAAATTGGTTAATAATTCAGGATGTTCCCTTAAAATAGGTTTGCTTATCGGGAATAATTAAGGAGGGAATCACTTAAAAAAATGTATATACCTAAACGAGAATGAGGAATGGATCTTGAAACATGATTTTAGAGAATATAAACAGAATTTATAAGTTTTCAATACAAATAAAATACAACTTCTTTTGGGTAAAAATAAAGATAGAGCAACCTGAAGGAATAAAGGTGGTTCGGGTAGAATCCCTTACCTTAAGTCCAATGGTGTTCTTCACTTGATATTAATGATCTGAATAATAAAATTTGGTTCATTAATTAATAATTAAATAATATATTCTATAAGAAAATGATTTAGTAAAACCTTTTTGAGTTCATTCATAACCTTTTGATTGGTTGCGAGGTTCAATTTCATTATTCGGGTCCGTTTGTTTCCTTGGTTCTAATGATCAGTTCACTTATATTCACGTTCGAAGAATCATGTAAAATGGGGATGGTTTTCCAGAATTTGAGTTATATTTTATTAGTGAAAATAAATGAGGTTAAATTATTATAAATTCTATTTGGTTACTTTTCATGAAGATGAATCTTTATATAAATTATTTAATGATAATCATTTGGGTTAATTGGCGGTTTTTGACCACAAGGAACATGTTTTGTTTTATAAATCAAAACCTTGTGTTCAAAAGGATTCCAAAACCATATATGAAAAATAATACATATATTATTGTCTGGTTCAACCATGAAAATGGTTTCATGAGCAGAGTTGAATATGATAACATAAATTGAAAACCCATCGTCCTTTAATGTGGTAAATTAGCACATCTCAGATGATATTTTCATTTTAGTATATAAAAAAAAGGAAAGAAGAGATTATGAAGAATTATTAATTTATCATGAAAAAATTACAGTACATGTAAGTTACTGGAGTCATCACAACATTCGGATAAAATGAGGTGGGGAATGAAAAATAAAAGAGATGAACTTGAAAATGAAAGAAAAGTTTAGAGATCCCTTATGAAAATTCAGCAGCCTAACGACATCATTTAAAATTTCATAAAATATTTTGAAGAGAGGAAAAAGGGTATCTAATCATATGTACATAAAAAGTATAGTAATATGGATACATAAAATCAAACCCCAACATATGAAAATGGAAATTCAATGAAATAACATAAAATAAGTGTTGACAAAAGGAGGAGGGTGAAAGACACCCTTACCTTGTAGAGTAACTCCTAGAACTTGAAGGTTGGGACCTTGGGGGCTTAAATACACATTGGGAGGAATAATAGGGAGGTAAAACCACCAGATATTCGAGGATGAAGGATTTTAATGAAATAAAATGAATGGATGAGTGGGTATTTATTGTAAAAGAGATAGAATTGTTTTTATTAATTTAAAAAGACACCCCATTAGTGGTTTTTGTAAAACCATGGGATTGCCCATGGTATTAGCCACTTGGAACACCTAATATCTTATTCAACTTTACAAAAATAGACCATAATTTTTTATTAATTATTATATCATTATGATGTCATCAAATATACCGAAAACTTAAAACTGTATTTTTACTATTCACGAAAAATTCAAGTATTTTAGAAAAATACCGAAAATTCAACCTAACCATTTTTCAACGTGTATAATTAAAAAATGAACTACATTTTTTGAAAATAAATTTCTAAATACTTTTAATTTAATTTTTAACTAAAATCATAATTTATTCAACAAAATCAACATTAAAACTATAACTCATTTTATAACACCTTGAAAAATTAATCAAGTTCCCAGAAAATTATCTTATAACCCTAAGAAAATAAAGTAATAATTTATGATTAAATTTTATGTAAATAAATTTCCATTTTAAATTATTAAATTAAACATAAAATTGTAAATATAATATTTTTGACATACAAAAATAGCAATTCTTATACTATGATCATTTTTTTCACTTTTAAGACGTCTAAATTGTATTTGTACATTCATGGGTGAAATTTATATTTTTTCATCCAATTTTATATTCATTACTATTCATAAAGGTATGATACTATTCATAAGAGTATATTACTATTCATCAAAAATTATGTTTGTCTTATCGGACTCCAAATCACTTACTGATCACAATTGTAGATGGCCATTTTTCGAAATTAAAAACACACAAGTGAAAAAATTATGTTTAAAGGTCACATTGTACTTAGTAGTTCATTGTGTTGTGACTCCATGTTATTATATGACATAATTATAAGAAGGTATTTTCCATTGGTAAAACATTGGGTCATTACATTCTTCCCCCCTTAAGAAATTTCACCCTCGAAATTTCATTTTACATTCTAGGCCATAAATAGGTGCAGGTAATTTTCCTTCATTGCTTCCTCTAGTTCCTGTGTTTCCTCTTCGTACTTATGGTTCCGCCATAGTACCTTGACAAGGTGAGTAGTCTTGTTACGTAGAACTTTATCTCTAAAATCCAAGATCTTCACCAGCTGCTCATCGTAAGAAAGATCATCCTCCAAATGTACCACCTATGAAGAGAGTACATGTAAAGGGTATGGTATGTACTTAAGAGGGATACATGAAAGACATCATGTACTTTTGACATGATAGGTGGAAGTGACAGTCGATAGGCCATAGCTCCGACTCGATCAAGTATCTCTAAGGGGATGATATTCTTAAGACTTAGCTTCCCTTTCTTTCCAAAACTCATGAACTTCTTCCACAAAGATATGCATAGAAATACCATGTCTCCCACTTTGAACTCAAGGTCTCATCGATGATTGTCTGCATAACTCTTCTATCGACTTTGGGCTTCCTTGATATGCTGCTGAATTATTTTCACATTCTACATCATTTATTCTACCATTTCATTTCCCAGCAGCTTACACTCACCGACTTCATCCCAACAATCTGGTGTTCTGCACCTTTTCCCATAAAGGGCTTGGCATGGTTCCATTTGGACGATCGAGTGGAAACTATTATTGTATGAGAATTAAACCAATGGAAGATGTTGGTCCCATCCTCCTTTGAAGTCCATAGAACACTCTCTCAACATATCTTCCAATGTCTGAATATTTCTCTCATATTGGCCATCAGTTTGAGGATGATAGGCCGTACTGAAGTTTAGTTCAGTGTTTAGAGCATGTTGGAGACTTTCTAGAACTTTGAGATGAATCTCGAATCATGATCAGATGCAATAGATTGTGGTACTCCATGAAGCCTTACCACTTCTTTGATATATATCCATGAATGTTGATCCAATGAGAAGTTCTCTCTAATCGTGATAAAGTGATCTGTCTTTGTAAGACGATCCATAATAACCCATATAGCATTGTTTCCTCTGGATTTCCTTATAAGTCCAGTGACAAAGTCCATGGTAATGTTCTCCCACTTCCATGTTGGTATGGGTAGTTTTTGTATCATCCCCTTAGAATTTTTCCTCTCAACATTCACTTGCTATCATACTAGGCACTTTGATGTATATTCAACAATCTCCCTTTTCATATTGTCCCACCAAAAGTTTTCTCAGAGATCTTGATACATCTTTGCGCTCCATGGGTGGACAGAGAAGGTCAAGCTATGTGCGTCATTAAAAATCTAATTCTTTATATTTGGATCGGATAATACATATATTCATGACCCAAATCTTACAAATCCTCCTTCTTCAATTTTGAAATTAGATGATTTACCATTTCTGATAGCTTCCACCCTTTTCTGAATTTCTACATATTTTCTTTGAGCATCCTTTATTTTCTCCATGAGAGATGGTTGATCAATAATTTGAGAAAGGATTGATGATGTTCCTCCCTTAATGATTCCCATGTCCATCCTCTAAAAATATAAGAAGATCAGATCCTTTTCAATTCCCATCATTGATAAAGATACATGATCCATTATACTTAGAGCATCTGCCACCATGTTTTCCTTACCAGGGTTATAGTGGATTGAGCAGTAACAATCCTTGACAAGCTCTATCCATCTTCTCTAGTGCATATTAATCAATTTCTGTGTGAATATATATTTGTGACTCTTGTGATCAGTATATATCTCACACTTCTCCCCATAGAGATAATGCCGCTAGATTTTTAACACAAAGATCACAATTGACAACTCCAGATCATGTGTGGGATAGTTTTTCTCATAGATTTTCAGCTTCCTTGAGGCTCAGGCTATCACTTTCTCATTTTTCATTAGCACAGAATCTAATACCTTATTTGAAGCATCACTATACACCACAAAGAGTTCTCCACTTATTGGGAGTGTGAGTACTGGCGTAGTTATTATCCTCTTTTTCAACTCCTTGAAACAATCTTCACATTCCTGAGTCCATACAAACCTTACTCCCTTACGTGTCAGCTTGGTCGTTGGGTTTGACAATCGTGAAAATTTCTTTACAAATCATCAATAATACCCATCTAAACCCAGAAAGCTGTGGATCCCCATTACAGAAGTTGGCCTGGGCCACTCTTCAATTGCCTTTGTCTTGGAAGGGTCCATATATATCCCTTTGCTAGTGATAACATGCCCCAAGAATGATACTTACTCCATCCAGAACTCACATTTACTGTACTTTTCATACAAATTCTCCCTTTGCAAATTCTTCAACACAATATTCAAATACTCCTCATGTTCCTCCTTAATCTTGGAGTATATCAGAATATCTCCAATAAATACTACCACAAATTGGTCAAGGTAATCTCTAAAGACTCTATTCATTAAATACATGAAAATTTCTAGAGCATTAGTGAGTCCGAAGAGAATCACTATGAACTCATAGTATCCATACCTAGTTCTAAAGGTATTCTTGGGAATATATTCCTTCCTGAACTTTAATTGGTGATATCCCGACCAAAGGTCCACCTTAGAGAAATAATAGGCCCCATGAAGCTGATCGAACAAGTCATATATCCGTGGAAGGGGATACTTGTTCTTTATCGTGATTTTGTTGAGCTCACGATAATCAATGCAGAGGTGCATTGATCTATCCTTAATCTTGATAATGAAGACTGACACACCCCATGGTGAAGCACTATGGCATATAAAACCCTTCTCCATATTCTCCTGTAACTGCTTCTTCAGCTCTTCCAGCTCTACGGTGGCCATTCTGTAAGGTTTCTTTGAGATAGGTTGAGATCCAGGGATAAGTTCAATTGAGAACTCAATCTCTCGGTTATGAGGAAGACTAGAAAACTCTTTATGGAATACATCAGTGTAATCCCTCATGATAGACATGTCTTCAAGAACGATTCTCTCATTTGTCTCAATAATTTAAGCTAGATATTCTTGCTCATAAGGAAACAATATCCACACTTGAGACAATGATTCTAAAAGAGATTCATCTTCATCATTACATTTTTAAATAATTGGAGTATGCTTTGGGATGTGAAGAGTGATCCCTCTTTCATGACAGTTTATGTTGGATTTGTATAAATATATCCAATACATCCCCAAGATAGCGTCTAAATCTACTAAAGGAAGTATGAAAATATTTGTTGCTAGGTTCAATCCACAAAATTTAATCAAGGATGAGTTATAAACCATGGATGTAACGATTTCCCCATTTTCTGTTCTCACAGATAACCTTTCCTCCAAATTTTGAGGTGGTGTTTGAATAGTTATACTAAACTTTAATGATGAAAGAATGAGTAGAACCAGAATCAAATAGTACATTCTCTATTCTTGAATGAATAACTAGCATACCTGTCACCACATCGTTATCTAGCTCCACCTCAGTAGTAGTGATAACATAAGACCTTCCTTGTTTCCTTGGAGGTTGTTGTTGATTTCTTCTGACAACCCTTGGCTTCGGGAAATTGTTAGAATAATTCCCATACTCCCTGAAGTTGTAACACTGCACCACTGGCTGAGCATTGATCTGAAACTTCCTTTATTCTTCCACATTAACATGATTTTTCATATCCCTTCAATAGTTCTTGGCCAGATGACCAAAATTTTCACATTTGAAGTAATTCTTGGTTCCCTTCAGACAGTTCCCAGGATTATTCTTCCCACAAATTTTACAAGGGGAAAAGTCAGGATTCTTTCCATAATAGGTTTTTTTGAACCACCCATGTTGTTTTCTATTTTTCGCTTTTTTTCACAGGTCCCATGAGACCAATGAGAGTCTCCAATCTTCATTTCAACATTGAGGGCACAACGGACAATCTCCTCATAAATTTCAAAGTATAAAATCTATAAAACTTTTTGTAGACTTGACTTTAGTCCGCTAAAGAAGCAATCCAACTTGATTTCGGTGTTCGAGACAAATCCATAGGCATACCTTGCAAGCCTTGTAAAGTTTTCTCCATATGACTTGATGGACTCATCTTCCTCCTGATTGAGTTTGAGGAACCATCTTTTCATCTTGAGACGGAGGGTTCGAGGAAAATATTTTTTAAAAAACATCCTCTTGAATTCATCCCAATCTATGGAATCAATTTCCTCTTGGGAATTTGTATTCTTGATCAGTGTCCACCACTGATCAGCTTCCCCATCAAAATGATAGACCACCAGTATGAATTTCTATTATTATGAGCACTGGAGGATGAAGAATATCTTTTCAATGGAGTTAATCCATTGTTCTTCAAGGAGGGGATCATACGATCAGCTAAACATGGGAGGCCTTTTCCACATGAAGGATTCTACGAAAACTTGCTTGTTCCTTGGAAGAGGAGGGTGTTCCACATGATTCAAGTTATTATTCATTACTTGAGCCAACTGAGCAAGTACTTTCCTGAAGTTTTGATCACCCATTCCCATCATATTAGGCATATAATTAGGGAAATATTCACATTTACTATCACATTGATTTTTGGAACACGTTATTCTATTTACCTCCATTAATTAAGAAAAATAACATAAAATTAGAGGGATTGAATACTTAGATATTGAGCATAAAAAGGAAACTTTGAACATAAAAGGATAAACCTGTAAAGGAGAATTATATCCTAACTTGTGATTCCTTATGTTTCAAACCAGGTTATCCTTGATCTATTTCTCATATTATATTCTTATGGGTTTTTTTAATAACGGTTTGTACCAAGCTCATGAATTACCAAGGCATATCCCCTGGGAGTGTCAATACCAAGAGTGCATCAAGGCCCGTTGTCGTGTACTAGGATACCCCGAGTCAAGACCGAAAATCCTTGTCGGAGTTTTCACTCCTAGGTACATCTGTGCTAGAGTTTCCTATACCTATTTATATCCTGACAGAGACATATTTTCTTGATAAACCACTTAATCTATACTTACCAAAATTTAGGGATGTTTTCTTATACTTCATCTCATCCTTATGGTTCTCACTAAATTTCTCTATTACTAATCTCCAAAAATAAATAGACCATCATCTGATACCAAATATAGTGCCCCTATCCTTTTACACAAAGCATTACATGATTTTAAGAATAATTATACATCATAGTACAAGCCAAGGATCGTTAAGTCTAGTGTCTTGGAAAACTAGGTACATAAAACTTAAAACATAAAACATGGGGCTAAAAAAACACTTCTTTATTTAATCTCCATAAAAATATCCTAACTTACTTTGAGCCCTTAAATATGAAGAGGGAACCCTAGGAAACACATGAAAAAAGGTATGGGCTAAAAATCCCAGTAAGGGAATGAACATAACAATAAATCTTAAGCACTTGAGCTAGGAGGCATGACATAAAGATATCAAAATCATGGAACATATGAAATCATAACATAAAAACATGGGATCATATAAACATGAAATCTTATAAATGTGGTATAATTATAAAACATGTCTTTAGTATGAGTCAAGGCTAACCGCCAATCTCGTTTCCCATAGTAGTATGGGTCAAGGCTAACCGCCAATCCTATTTCCCATTGTAGTACCGGTCAAGGCTAACCGCCAATCCCGTTTCACATTGCATCTCATGAGACTTAACTTTATCCAATGCATTGGAGCGCTATCTGGGCACACCCATCTCAAAATTTCCATGAATATGATTTCCACATAAATAATTATACATAATCAACCATACATAAACATAAGGGTACCCATGGAAATAATTGGGTACCACAATCATGACATAAAGCATAACCAATGGGCATATCATGAAAGAATCCATGAAATAAAGGGATTAGAAAATATATGGATATTCCTAAGGTAAAATAGGCATATAACATGGTAAGTGATTTCAAATATAAGTGACAACATATAATAAATGTTTTTGATAAACATTAGCATTAAAACATTTTTGTGCGGTTTTAAGGAAAATACTATAGAGATTTTAAAATAGAAAAAAGGAAAATATTTTATATAAAAATAGAATTGAACCAAGAAGGTTTTAATAATAAAAAGAATTATTTTATAAAGACAATTTTGGTTTAAAAAAGTGGATATAATTCACTTTAAATCAGGTAAGAATTTGGGATGTTCCCTTAAAATAGGTTTGATTATCGGGAAGAATTAAGGAGGGAATCACTTAAAAACAAGTATATACCTAAAATAGAATGATGGATGGATCTTGAAACATGAGTTTCAAGCATATAAACAGAATTTATAAGTTTTTAATAAAAATAAAAGACAACTTATTTTGGGTAAAAAGAAAGATAGAGCAACCCGAAGGAATAAAGGTGGTTCGGGTAGAATCCATTACCTTAAGTCCGATGGAGTTCTCCACTTGCTATTAATGACCTGAATAATCAAATTAGGTTCATTAATTAATAATTACAGAAACTATTCTATAAGAAAATAATTTATTAAAACCTTTTTGATTTCATTCATAACTTTTTGATTGGTTACGAGGTTCAATTTCATTGTTTGGGTCCGTTTGTTTCCTTGGTTCTAATGATCGGTTCACTTATATTCGTGTTTAAAGAATCATGTAAAATGGGAATGGTTGTCCAAAATTGAAGTTATATGTTATTATTGAAAATAAAGGAGGTTACATGATTGTAAATTCCATTTGTTTACTTGGCATGAAGATGAATCATTATATAAATTATTTAATGATAATTGTTTGGGTTAATTGGCGATTTTTGACCACAAGGAACATGTTTTATTTTATAAATCAAAACCTTGTGTACAAAAGGATTATATAACCATTAATGAGACATAATACATATATTATGGTGTTTTTAAACCATGAAAATGGTTTCATGATCATAATTGAAGATGATAACAGAAATTGAAAACCCATCGTCCTTGAATGTGGTAAATTAGCACGTCTTGGATGGTATTTTCATTTTAGTATATAAAAAAAGGAAATGAGAGATGATGAAGAATTATTACTTTATCATGAAAAAATTCCAGTACATGTAAGTTACTATATTAATCACAACATTTGGATAAAAGGAGGTGAGTAAAGAAAAAGAAAAGAGATGAACTTGAAAATGAAAGAAAAGTTTAGTGATCCCTTATGAAAATTCAACAGCCTAATGACGTCACTTAAAATTTCATAAAATATTTTGAAGAGATTAAAAAGGGAATATAATAATATGTACATAAAAAGGATAGTAATAGGGATACATAAAATGAAACCCCAACATATGAAAATGGAAATTCAAAGAAATAACATAAAAGAAGTGTTGACAAAAAGAGGAGGGTGAAAGGTTCCCTTATATTGTAGAGTAACTCATAGAACTTGAAGGTTGAGACCTTGGGGTATTAAGTACACCTTTGGAAGAATACTAGGGAGGTAAAACCACCATAGATTCTATGAGGAGGGTTTTTTAGTGAAATAAAATGAATGGATGAGTGGGTATTTGTAGTAAAAGAGAGATAATTTTTTATTAATTTAAAAAGACACCTCATTAGTGGTTTTTGTAAAACCATGGTCTTTCCCATGGTATTTTCCCATGATATTAGCCACTTGGGACACCTAATATCTTATTTTAATTTACAAAAGTAGAAAATATTTTTTATTAATTATTACATCATTATGATGTTATCAAATATACTGAAAACTCAAAACTATATTTTTATTATTCACAAAAAATTCAAGTATTTTAGAAAAATACCAAAAATTCACCCTAATCATTTTCAATGTGCAGAATTCGAAAATGAACTCCATTTTTTGAAAATAAATTTATAAATTTTTTTTAATTTAATTTTTAATTAAAATCACAATTTATTCAACAAAATCAACATTAAAACTATAACTCATTTTATAACACCTTGAAAAATTAATCAAGGTCCAAAAAAATTATCTTATAAACATAATAAAATAAAGTAAAAATTTATGATTAAATTTTATGAAAATAAATTTCCATTTTAAATTATTAAATTAAACATAAAATTGTAAATAAAATATTTTTAACATAAAAAATACCAATTCTTATACTACGATCATTTTTTTACTTTTAATTTGTCTAAATTGTATTTGTACATTCATGGGTGATGTTTTTATTTTTTCAGCCGATTTTCTATTCATTACTATTCATAAAGGTACGATACTATTCATAAGGGTATGTTACTATTCATAAAAAATTATGTTTGTCATATCAGACTCCAAATCACTTACTGATTACAATTGTAGATGACCGTTTTTAAAAATTAAAAACACCCAAGTGATGAACTTAAGTTTAAAGGTCACATTGTACTTAGTAGTTCATTGTGTTTTGACTCTATGTTATTATATGACATAATTATAAGAAGGGATGTTCCATTGGTAAAACATTGGGTCGTTACCGATAGTGGTACTCCATGCAACCTTACCACTTATTTGATACATATCCATGTAAGTTTATCCAATGAGAATTCCTCTCAAATTGCGATAAAGTGAGTTGTCTTTATAAGACAATCTACAATAACCCATAGAGCATTTTTTCTTCTATATTTCTTTGGAAGTCCAACGATAAATTCCATGGTGATGTTTTCCCATTTCCATGTTGGTATGGGTAATGGATGCATCATACCTTTAGAATTTTTCCTTTCAGCCTTCACTTGCTGACATACCAGGCACTTTGATGCATATTTAGTGATCTCGTTTTTCATATTTCCCATTAAAAGTTATCCAAAAAACCTCAATACATCTTTTTTCTCCCTAGGTTAATAGATAAGGTTGAGCTATATTAATCATTCAGAAGATCTTTCTTTATCTCTGTATTGGATGGTACACATATTCATGACCTAAATCTTATAACTCCATCCTCACCAATCTTGAACTCAGAGGATTTTCCATTTTGGATAGCTTCCACCCTTTTCTGAATTTCCACATCATTTCTTTGAGAATCCTTAATTTTATCCACAAGGGACAGTTGAGATATCATTTGAGAAAGGATTGATGATGATCCTTCCTTAACTATTCCCATGTCCATCCTTTGTAGGTCTAATAAGATTAGATCCTTTTCAATTATCATCATTGATAAAGATGAGGGATCCTTTCTACTTAAAGCATTTAATAACTTATTTTCTTTACCAGGATAGTAGTGGATTGAACAGTCATAATCCTTGATGAGCTCTGACCATCTTTTCTAGTGTATATTAAGCTCCTTCCATGTGAATATATATTTGAGAATCTTGTGATCAATATATATCTCACACTTCTCCCCATAGAGATAATGCCACTATATTTTCAATGCAAAGATCACATCTAACAACTTCAGATCATGCGTCGGATAGTTTTGCTCATGAATTTTCTACTACCTTGAGGCATAGACTATCACTTTATCATTTTTCATCAGTACACAACCTAATCCTTTCTTTGAATCATCGATGTACACAACAAATAGTTTTCCACTTGTCAGGAGTGTGAGTACTGGAACAATGATAAGCCTCGTTTTGAGATCCTTAAAGATTTCCTCACATTCTTGGGTCTAGAAAAACTTCACTCCCTTCCATGTCAGCTTGGTTATTGAGTTTGACAAGCATGAGAAGTTCTTCCCAAATCATCGGTAATACCTGACTAGACCAAGAAAGATGTGGATCTCTGTTACAAATGTTGTCCTGGGCCACTCTTTTTTTTAAAAGGCAAAGCCCAAGATTATTATTAAGAAAAAAAAGTTCAAGGAAGTACAAAAAGGGGAATGTAAAGAGACAAACTTATCTCTCTTTATCATGGACGCCAAGTTTTTTCCTCAGCTTTTCCCCTATGATACGTTCTTTTTCTCTCATCTCGTTCCAATGTTGGATGTTAATACGACCTCTTGTCCTGCCTCTGCCTCTTCCTCCACTATAAGCTTCTTGAATCTCATTGGCTTGTTGAAGAAGCGATTCTACATCTTCATCAGAACTGACCTCTTGAGCCTCTTCATTCCTCTTCATTTGGTCTTTCTTTTCTTTCTTCTTTTGAATTCGGGTTTTAGCATGTTTCCATTCATCTTCCATTCCTTTCTTCTTCTGATCTTCATTACCTGAAACTTCCTGCACACAAACAGTTTCCTGTAAAAAAGGAACTCTTGCCTCCTTACTCACATCAGGGTTTTTCCTAAAAGTTTCTGGAGTTCCAATCATGATAGGTGCCACTAGCTGAGTGTCCATAGAAGGAAGAACATTCTGTCCAGCCTCCCCATGGAGAGATTCAGAAGCAGCAGTGTGGTTCTTTGTGAAAACATTCAAAATAGAGGCAGCCACCAAAGAGGGTCTATTCTGTACTGAGTCCAGAACAGCCGCCTTGGGAGACTGATCTGACCTTTGCACAGGGGCATGGTTAACAGCATATGGAACGTTCGAATAATCCAATGCACTTTTAGCAACAACATCAGTAAAAGATGAACCAGGTAAAGGAGAGTCCTAGACTTTTTCAGCCAAAATGGGCTGTTCTGAGATTCTTAAAACAGGATCAACACTCCTTGTAGAAGCAGGTTCAGAAACAGAAGTATACATTATATCAGGATTGATTTTTTGTGGCTGTTCTACATTGCCAGGATATGGAGGTTGCAAATCTGTGAGCACAGATTTCCCTTCTTCTACCATGGAAGCCCATGATTTTTTGGGAGGTAACATTGTGGAACATCCTTGAATATTCAGATTAGAAGAATCAGTCCTTTTCTGATTATGAAGCATGTCATTCAGTTTGGGGCATGATTTAAAATCATGCCCCCTCATAGAACAGTTTGAACAATAGAGATTCCTCCTACAGCTAGAGGAATCATGCCCTAATACTTTTCAATCAAAACAGAATCTAGGTAAGATTTCATACTCAATTCTCAAACTAATTTCTTCCTCATCAGTAGATAAAATTTTTTGTCAATTAAAGTAGATGAAAGATCCACCTCAACTAAACATCTGGCAAAATGCCCATATCTGGCCAATTCAGTTTCTTTATCCATTCTAATGGGCACCCCTATAGCTAGCGAAATGTCGTAAAGAATCCCAGGGTGCCATAGGATCTAGTTTAAACCAAAGATTCTAATCCAGACTTGAACCACAGATCTACCCATCTCCAAAGGATTAAATGATTTGTCCCACTCATGGATGTGCAAAGCCCCAGGCTTGAATGAAATGGAGCCAAACCCCCAGGCTCTCAGTTTATGATCCTCAGAAGGAAATAGCAAATGATAGAAACCCTTACTGAGTGAGACACAGTACCAGGTATCAAATCCCCAGATATCAACTAAATGTGACTTGAGATATTCTAACCTCCAGGTTTGCGAGCCCTTCGGCAAGATCAGCCTGGCTATGATAGAATGATCTCCCAATTTCAATCTCTCAGCCACCGCATCAGCATCAGCTTTGACGTGCGCAACCGAACCTTTCTTCCTAATCCCCGAATGAGAAACCCTGAAATTAGAAAAGGAAGGATTAGCATGACCAACCTCAAATGATTGTCTCATGAGAGGATCTTTCTCTGGTTCTTTAACCATTTCCTCAAAGGATATTCTCTTTGAAGTCCCCTCGATCGCCAGATTCAGTTGCGGAGAATTAGAAACGTTTTTAAGGACCTGCTCCTGCCCTACAAGTTCAGCCTCCCAAGCTGGGTCAAATCCTACCATAACTGAAGATCAAAGCGAAAATCACCAAGGAGATCACAATCTAGGGTTTGCAAGTCACCGAGAGCGCGAGAGTTCTCATCCTGCCCCCATAATCCTCCTTGGCCACTCTTTGATTTCCTTTGTCTTGGACGGATCTATAAATATTCCTTTGCTGGTGATAATATTCCCCAATAATGATAATTCCTCCATCTAGAACTCACATTTACTATACTTTTCATATAGTTTATCCCTTCACAAAGTCTCAGCATAGTATTCAAATACTCCTTGTGTTCCTCCTTAGTATTGGAGTATATTAGAATATTATCGATAAATACTACCAAAAATTTGTCGAGTTAATCTCTAAAGAATATATTCATTAAATAAATGAAAAATTTTGGAGCATTAGTGAGTCTAAAGGGCATCACTATGAAATCATAGTGTCCATACCCCATTCGAAAGATATTCTTGGGAATATCTTCCTTCATCACCTTTAATTGGTGATATCCCAACCAAAGGTCCACCTTATAGAAATAATTGGTCCCACATAGCTAATCTAAAAATTAATCTATCCATGGTAGGATATACTTTTTCTTTATCATGATTTTATTGAGCTCACTATAATCGATGCAGACACGCATTGATCTATCCTTCTTCTTGACGAAGAGGACTGGCGCACCCCATGGTGATGCACTGAGGTGTATAAAACCCTTATCTAGATTCTACAATTTCTTTAGTTCTTATAGATCAATGGTGGCCATTATATAAGGTGTATTTGATATAGGAAAAGATCTATGAATAAGTTCAATTGAGAACTAAACTTCTTGATCCGGGGGGAGACCATACAACTCTTCAGGGAGTAAATCAGTGTAATCCCTCATGATGGGAATATCTTTGAGGATGATCATCTCCTTTGTCTCAATAATTTGTGTGAGATATTATTGATAATAAGGAAATAATATCCACACTTGAGATGATGATTCTGAAAGAGAATCATCTTTCTCCTTACACTTGTAAATAATTGGAGGATTCTTTGGGACCTGAAGAGTGATCTCCCTTTCCTGATATTTGATATTGGCTTTGTATAAGTATATCCAATCCATGCCCAAAATAACATCAAACTCCACAAAAACAAGTAAGAAAATATTTTCTAAGAGGTTCAATCCACAAAAATTAACTGGGGAGGAGTTATTTATTTTGGATGAAATAATTTCCCCCTTAGCTGTTCTCACAGATAACACAACCTCTAAATTTTGAGGTTTTGTTTGAATAGTTCCACTAAACTTGAAAGATATTAAGGAATGCATAGAACTAGAATAAAATAGTACATTCACTATTCTTGAATGAATAACCATCGTATCTATCACCACATCATTTTCCAGCTCCACATTAGTAATAGTGATAACATAAGCCCTTCCTTGTTGCCTTGGAGGTTGTTGTTGATTTCCACTAACAACCCCCGACTTAGGAAATTAGTTTTCAAAATGCCCATGTTCCTTGTAGTTGAAACACCAAACTACTGGATGAATGTTTATTTGAACCTTCCTTTATTCTTCCACATTATAAGGATTATTCATATCCCTTCAGCAGTTCTTATCCAATTGCCCCATTATTCCAAATTTGAAGCATTTCCTAGTTCCCTTTAGATAGTTCCTAGGATGCTTCTTCCCACAATTTTGACATGTGGGATATTCAGTCTTTTTTACATCATGTGATTTATTTGTTGATCCACCCATATTAGACTCTATTTCCACTTTTTTTCATCAGGCCCATGAGACCATTGAGAGTCTCTGATCTCTATTTCATCCTTGAGGTCACAATAGAAAATATACTCATAACTGTCAAAGTATCGAATCTCCAATGATTTTTATAGACTCAACTTTAGTCTACTAAATAAGTGACCCACCTTGATTGTAGTGTTCATGAAAAAGTCAGAGGTGTATTCTTCAATCCTTATAAAGTTTTCTTCATATGCCCCAATAGAATTATCTTCCTTTTACTTAAGTTTGAGGAACTCTCTTTACATTTTGAGATGGAGGGTTTGAGGAAAATATTTATTGAATTTTTTTCTTGAATTCCTCCCAATACATGGAATCAATTTCATCCTTGGACTTCATATTTTTGATCAGTTTCCACCACTCATCATCTTACCCATCAAAATGATAGACTGACAGCACAACTTTCTCTTCTTCTAAGCACAGGAGGACAGAGAATATATATTCAATGGAGTTAATCCACTGTTCCATGAGGAGGGGATCAGAATATCCACTAAAAATGGGAGGCCTTTGCTGTATAAAGGATTTTCTAATAAATTTCTCTCTCTTAGGATAAGGAGGGAGTTACACATGATTCAAGTTATTATTCATAACTTGAGTCAGTTGATCAAGTAATGTCATGAAATTTTGAGCATCCATTTCCATCATATTTGGAATATCACTAAGGAAATCGTCACATTGCCTATAACATTGATTATTGGCATGTGTTCTTATATTTTCGGCACTTAAATAAGAAAAAATAAAGTGCAATTATGTGGATTTAATACTTAGATAATAAGCATAAAAAGGAAAATTTAAACATAAAAGGATAAACTCTTAAAGGAAAAGTATATCCTAACTTGTGATTACTTAGATTTGAATCTAGGTTATCCAGATTTATTTCCTAACATATATTCTTATTGGAATTTTCTTTATTTATTTAATATTGGTTTGTAATGAGCTTATGAATTTACCAAAGCATATCCACCAGGAGTGTCAAACCAGGTGCACAGTAAGGCTCATTGTTGTGTACCAGGTTACCCCGAGTCAGGCCCGAAACATCTTTTCATATTTGTCACTCCTAAGTACATATATTCTAGAACCACATCTAATTGTAGTATCCAGACATGGATTTATTTTCTTGATAAACCACTTAATCTATACTTACCAAAATTTAGGGATGTTTTCTCAGACTTAGTCTTATCCATAAGGTTCTTACTAAAATTCTCTATTCATAGTCTCCAAAAATAACTAAAATTTTCCTCTAATACCAATTATAGTGACCCAATACTTTTACACATATTATTACATGATTTTAAGCATAATTAAACAAAAAATTACAAGATAAGGATTGTAAAGTCAAGTATATTAGAATACTAGGTACATAAAACTGAAAACATGGAACTAAATAAAACATTCCTTTATTTATCATCCATTTTGAGATCCAAACTTCCTTTGATCCCTTACAGCTACATAGGATAACCTGGGGATAACATGAACAAAGTGATGATCTAAAAAACCCAGTAAGGGAATGAAAATTAAAATAAAGCTTAACACATGAGTTAGAAGACATAATATAATGACATAAAAAGGCATGGAACAATATTAATCATAAGGAATCATAAAATGGGATCATATAGTCATGGATTCATAGTAATGTGATAGCAACACAAAACATGACTTTAGCATGAGTCAAGGCTTATTTCACATAGAGGAGCATGATTCAAGGCTAACCACCAAGACCGTTGCACATGGAACATGAGTCAAGGCTAACCACCAAGACCGTTGCACATAACATCTCATGAGACTAAACATTACCCAATAAATTGGAATGATATATGGGCACACCCATCATAAAATGTTCATGAATATTTTTTCCACATAATTAATCATACATAAGAAATCAAACATAAACAGAAGGGTTTCCCATGGAAAGAAATGGGTATCATAATCATTTCATAGAGCATAATAAGTGGGTGTATCATAAAAGTATCCCGGAAAAAAGGAATTAAATCATACATAGAAATTAATAAAGAGAATTAGTCATAGATCATGATAAGTTATGTCAAACTGAAGTGATAACATGTAAAAAGAGTACTTAAGAAACTTTAGAATTAAAATATTTTAGTGTGGTTTAAGGAAAATATTAAAGAGAATTTAAAAAAGAAAATGGCATAATATTTTATATACAACCAGAAGTGAACCAATAAGATTTTAATAATAAAATGAGTGATTTTATAAAAATAATAGTGGATTAAAATAGATTATGGATTGAACTTGAAAATGAGTAAGAATTCTGAAAGTTCCCATAAATCAGGCTTGTTTATCAGGAATAATTGAGTGGGGAACCTTTAAAAAACATTTATATCCCTAAAAAATAAGGATGAATGAATATTGATACATGATTTTTGAACATATACACACACACTTTAGAATATGTACATAAAAATAAAAGATAATTTCATTTGGGTAAAAAGAGAGAAAGAGTAACCCAAAAGAATAATAGAGGTTTGGGTGAATCCCTTACCTTAAGTCTGAAGGTGTTATTCACTTGATCTTAATGTCCTAGATAATCAAATTAGATTAATTAATTAATAAGTAAATTATCCTTTATATATGTATTTGATTTATTATAACCTTATTAAGTTCATTTATAACCTTTTTGATGGGTTAAGAGGTTCAATTTCATCGTTTAGGAGCGTTAGTTTTCTTGGTTTTCATGATCAATTTACTTGTATATGTGTATGGAAAATCATGTAGAATGAGGATAGTTGTCTAGAACTGAAATTATATGTTTTTTTAAAAGTTTGGGGATAAAGCCTCATTTTATTATTAAAGTAAAGACCTATTTTGACTGGGTAGAGGGAGACCCATTACATAGCCCAAAGGCCCAAGGCCAAGTGGCCTGAAAACAAGGCTTGAAACACCATTTTTTTGCTCAAAGGTCCCTTTAGTGAATAGTACTGCTACAGTATCCTAGCTGATATAGTACCTACTACAGTACCGCCGCTTCTATAATTCCTTCTACAGTGCCTCCGCCGCTATAGTGTCACCACTGCTACAGTCCCACCACACTACAATACTGCTACCATGACCTTCTACAGTAAAAACCATTTTTTTTCTAGAGAAAGGATGATTCATTACAAAAATAATTAATGATAATCATTTAGATTAATTTAGTGTTTTTGATCACATCGAACTCATTTTGTTTTATAAATTAATAACACATGTAAAAAATGATTCCATAACATTAAATAAGATATAATACATACATTATAATCTAGTTCAACCATAAAAATGGTTTCATGACAAGCCTTGAAGATGGAATTGAAAGATGAAAGCACATCGTCCAAGAAGGTGATAAATCGGCACCTCACGGACAATGTTTTCATTCTTAAAGTAAAAGAGAGAGGAGAAGAGATTTAATGAAGAATTATTCCATAAAAATGATAAAATTACATTATTTATAGGATACTAGAGTTTTCATTCCACTTGGATGATGGTAGATGAGGAGAGAAAAATAAATTAAAGGAACTTGAAAAGAAATTGAAAGAAAATGGAAGAGGGTTTTACCTCTTGAATCCTTCTTCTTGAGAACCTACTTAGGTGATTGGTTTTGGTATTTTGTTAAGAAAAAAAGCTCCTGGATGTGGGTAAGAGGTTTGGGAAGAGTATTTGGTAGAATTTTTATAAGGCTAAAGGCTTGAGAGGTGTGAGGAGAAGAGGTGGTGAGGGGTGGTATTTATAATGGAGGAGATATGTGTTTTCTCATTATTTTACTCAATATTTTATTATTTTGATCAATACAAGAAATTGTGTTGATTATTGAGACTAAATACTATAATTATATCATGTGAGTTCGAACCAATTATGCTTACATCATCCATGACTTAATGAATAGTGTATTTAACTTATAATGTATATATACCATAAATTACCATATTTTACCATTGACAAAAAATTCAAGTATTTCAGAAAAATCCCAAAAATTCACCCTAACCATTTTTGATGTGTAGAATTAAAAAATGAACTCCATTTTATTTAAATAATTTTCTAAATATGATAAATATAATTTTTAATTAAAATCATTATTTACTTGTAAAATAAAAATTTCAAATTTAAAACAGCTTTTATAACACTTTGAAAAATTAATTAAGGTCTCATAAAATTATCTTATAATATTAATATATCAAAATATTAATTTATGAATAAATTTTATAAAAATATATTTTCTTTAAAATTATTAAATTAATCATAAAAATTTAAATACATATTTATAACCTATAAAAATACCAACACTTAACTAATAATTTTTAAGATAATTATTTACTTATACTATAATATAATTATATCATATTATCACTTATAAGATGGATAAATTTTATCCATACTTTTATTTGTGAGGTTACTATTCAATTGGCCAGTTTACTATTCATAAGGGTCACATTAATATTCCAAAGTTCAAGTTACTATTTCATCGGTATAGGTTTGTTAACTTCTAGAAACACATGTTATTTCATTCATTCATCATTTATAAAGATTGTATTGTGTTCTATTATGTGTTTATACCATATGACATAATTATAAGGAGGTAATTTCTATTGATAATATTTTGGGTCGTTAGACTTACCTCTTCATCTAGATCTCCTATAACAGTCTCTATAGGGTGATCTTTTAAGATTCTAGGCTCTCCAGGTAAGACATTTTCAGATTCCATAGTTTCATGTTCTTCAGAATTGGACTAATTCTTATCATATTCTAATTTATTTTCAAAAAAATCATCAGAATATTTAAGTCTCAAGTTATTCAAATAATTAGTAACTTCATATGTTTGATTTTTACTATGAACAAAAGGATCACTTTTATCAAAATTCACATTAACATATTCTTTAATCATCCTTGACTTTTTATTAAATACTCTATAAGATTTAGATAAGCATAATATCATAGAAATATTCCTTCACTAGACTTTGGATCAAACTTATAAAGGTTTTCCTTAATATTTAATATATACACCTTGTATCCAAAAAATTTAAAGTATCCAAATTTAGGTTTTCTATTATTCCATAACTCATAAGGTGTCTCTTTGAGAAAAGGATTGATTAAAACTCTATTCATGATATGAAAACTCTGTAAATATATTCTTCCCAAAAATAGGTAGGTAAACTATATTCATTAAACATAGTTATTTCCATCTCTTGAATAGTTCTATTTTTTCTTTCTATAATTCCATTTTATTTAGGTGTTCATAGAGTATAAAAATTATGCTTAATACCTATGTTTGGTCAAAAAGAATTAAATTACCCATTCTCAAACTTTCCTTCATGATCAATTCTCAATGAAATTATTTTGAAACCTTTTTCATTTTGAAAATTTTTACAAAAACTCACAAAAATATAAAAACATTCACTTTTAATTTTTAATAAATAAACCCACATAAATTTAGAAAAATCATCAACCAATAAAAAAACATAGAATCAGTCAGCCAAGTTTGCTACTCTAGAAAGTCCAAAAAAACCCACATGGATAATTTATAAAGGTTTAAATATAGAAACCTTGTTAATAAATTTAAAAGATTACTTATGTTTCTTGCCTATTTGACATGCATCACAAAGTATATTCTCATAAAACTTAATATTTGGTAAATTAGAAACTAAATGCTTCTTAGATAATTTATATATAAAAAATATATTACAATATCCAAGTCTCCTATTCCAAATCCAGGATTTATTTATTTCAATAGTTAAACAATTAATTTTTTGTTCATGCAAGGAATTAAGATCCAAAGTATAAATATTTTGAGTTATAGTCACTCTAAATTTAAGAATTTTATCTTTAAATACAGAGAAAACATTATTCAAAAAATAAACAGAAAATCCATCATCACAAAGTTGAGAAATTCTTATCAAATTATTCTTGAACCCTTGAACATATTGAACTTTGTTGATGAGGATTGATTTTGGATATCCAACTAACCCAAATCCAATAATCTTGATTTTATAATTGTCATTGATGGTAACTAAACCACCATATACTTTTGACTGTGCATGAAAATTTGAAAAGTATCCACTCATGTGTGTCGAGCATCCACTATCTTTAAACTTCTATCCCAATGGATTTATACATTAAAAACATCAAATAATATCTTGTTTTGGTACCCAAATGCTCTTGGGACTAGTTTTATCAGTGAGCACAAATCTGGGTAACCAGATCTACCTAATTTTTCTAGAATTAACTTCAGGCATATTTTTATATATAAAGGATTTCTTTACACTAATAATCTAGGGATTTATCAAACAACAATTTTCATCATAATAGCATTTAATTCCTCAATAAAAACAGGTAATTCTAGACATTTTGTAGTTTTTAGAACTGGGCATAGAATAGTTTATGTATAACTTGGGTTTTTCACCATTGCTCCATATTCCATATTTTTTATTTTTTTGCACTTTCTTTCTAAGAATTTTATTTAGTATTTATTATCCTTTGGTAATAACACTAGAAGCACTTTTAAATGATTCTACTTCACCTGAAACTCTTTAATTTTATTTTCACACACAATGCAACTTTAAGTAGATTTGCTTTATTTTTCTTTTAATTCTAGGTGTTGTTTTAACATGAATTTTTTTCACTTAATAAAAAATTATTAATATTATTTATGGATTTATGATTTTTCATTAGGGAATCATTTTTTCTTCAATCATGTAACAATATGTAGCTAATTTATTATTTAAACAACTTTTAGGACCAGAAGTAGAATAATAGGTTTGTACCTAATCTTCCTTAGCCATAAAGCACATGTTAGAATTTTGATTTTATTGCTCCTATTTTGAATCAGAAGATCTAATAGATTATTTAGAAACACTACATGTAGGCTTCACATACTTCTTTCCTTTTGTCTCATAATAAACTTTCATTTAGTATTTATTTTATTTATTTCCAAATATTTATTTATTCTCTTTTAGATACCGGAAATCAGGTCTAATATTCCCCATTTGTTTACATTCATAGCACCAAACTTCTCTTAGTCCACAGTCATACTTCTTGGAATCATTAAAAGGCTTCTTGAAGTATTAATTATTTATATAACTTATTGAATCTTCTTTCTATCTAATAATGTTTCATTCTAGAATCTAAAAAACATGAATCATTTAAATATTAAACACACTCCTTTATATTTTTTTCTCCTTTTGGGATAAAAATCTTAGGATTAGTATTCTCCCTTTTGATCTTTATATGATCTTTTTCTTTGGTTTTCATTTTACTTCGTACATCATTAAGGTACCACTCAATTCCTTCATTGTAAAATATTTAATAAGATTGGATTGTCTGAAAGTAGTGGATATTCTATTCAACCTAGAGGGTAAAACTCTTAGATATTTTAACACCTAATATGGTTGTGGAATTGGAGTTCCCCAGGTAGAAACACCATTAACTATTTCAGTCAATCTTCCATTTATCTAAGTGATGACTTCATTTTTATACATCTTAAAAGTATTGATTTTTAATTTTATTGTATTATATCTAAACTGTCA
Source organism: Viscum album (assembly GCA_963277665.1). Classification (NCBI taxonomy): domain Eukaryota; kingdom Viridiplantae; phylum Streptophyta; class Magnoliopsida; order Santalales; family Viscaceae; genus Viscum; species Viscum album. The sequence goes on along the minus strand of OY728156.1, from coordinate 254,254,924 downwards.
AACATTATTGGTTCCTTTATAGGAAATAACATTTTTTCCCACATCTTATAAGTAGTATCACACTTAGAGACTTGATTGAATTCATCAAAACCAAGTCCATAATTAATTTCATTCATTACTTTTGAATTAACACCACACCTATATTCATTGGTAACATCCCACTTGTAAGATCCTAGACTTTATGGAGGTATGTACCTATTTAAATTTTAACTTAAATCCCTTTACTTTGGTTAATGAATGTTTACTGATTGTATGTGGAGGCTCAAAGGTGTCTCGAGGGTTCAAGACATGGTAGAAAGGTGAAATTGTCTATCCTATGCATGTTATATGGTCGGTGCACAATTACAAGTAATCATGCGCCCAAACTGTGCTAGCTAGGAGGATGGGTGCATAATTACATAAGCCATTCAAGGGGGGAAATCCAAACTATATGGATTTGAAGAGAGGCATTCCGTATGGTTGGCACATGGTTTTTTGAACCATGAAGAATCCCCAGGTAACCGTGCAACTTGGAACCCTCTTGAATAGAGGCAGGCACATGGCTAGCATGTGGTTTGGAAAACTATGTGGCCAAACCGTGCACTTTATTGGGTTTTTACCATTCCCCCCCTCATTATTTTAAGTGTTTCAAGAAATTTTCCTCATCATTCTTCTTCCTCTAGCCCTAGTGCTGAACCATTTTAACCAAGACTTCCAAAGGGTTGATATCCTTCTATTCTAATCCATTTGGAGTGCCATTGGGTGTAGATCGAAGATCTGGGTGGGTCTAATGATTCTCTTTTCTCTCTTTTTCGGATTAGGGATTATAGTTTTGTTCTTATTCTTTTGAATCCCTAAACCCCTCTTTTTCCATAGGGTCTTAGGTTTGGGATTCAAGGGGTTCTTGAATATTAATATATGGATAATTTTAAGTGAGTTTTAACCTACGGATTTGAGGTAGGTGGTCTACAAGTTATATCCCATAGTCTTGATGTCGATTTGTTCATGTGTGGTTGTGTTATTAGTTCCTTATTATTGTGAATTTATTGGTTCCTTCTTATCGATTTGTGCATGTGTGGTTGTGTTATTGGTTCCTTTTATTTATTATCATGGAATAAGGGTTTTTTTGGTTTAATGTTAATGGGTTAAATGAGTTATGGATTGTGAAGGGTAATTGGTTTATTGTATAAGGAATTTGAATTGGAGAATGTGTTAAATGGGTTAATGAATGGAAATGGTTGAATATGCTAAATGGGTTAAGGTATGAGAAAGGGAATTGGGTTAAATGGGATATGCAATGTAAATGGTAAATGTGCTAATGGGTTGGAGATTGACGATGGTTTACATGTTGAATGAATATGAAATGTGAATGATGTTTAATTTGTTAACATGGAATGGAAATGAAATTGATGTTAATGATATTTGATTGATAATATGACATAAGGTATAATTTGGAATAACTTTAATGGGTTAATTATAAATTAATTATAAATGGTAAATATATCGTCAGGTTATGGCATGAGAATGATTTAGGTTAGGAACAATTTTACGAATGGTGATTTGTTTTTTGTATTATTGAATATGGTTTGTAAAATGGTATAAGTGGTATATGGTTAAATAAGAATGTTCACATGGCTTATTAGTTGTGGGGTATTGGAATTGAGGATTTATTCCCATGGGTCGGGTTAGATTGAGGATCTAAACCCCACACCATAATGCAAGAGTTAGGGAAGGGGACTGAGCCTCTATGCCCTTAATGGTCTCATTTGATGATACTTCTTGGACTGAGGATCCAAAGTAAGTGTGATGTATTTTTTTATGAAATTTGTATCCCTAATGAGTTAGGGAACTTGACTTATCCCCTTATGCATATTTATTGAACAGATTAATTCATTGTGTAAAGGATGTAAATGCCTAACCCATGGAATAAGTGATGAACATGGATTAAGTGATTAAAATGGTTAAAGTGAATATGGATAACTAATGGAACCTGAGTTATCTATTGTTTACCTTATCATTTATTTAGTACTTTAATGAACTATATTTTTAGACTAGACATTTTTTAGACACCGTTAGTGGTGTCCTACTAAGTTGTACTAACACCCTACTCAAGTCACCATTGGGTACTCGAGAAGATTTCTTGGTTTCAGGCCAGGACAAGGGAAAAGGACCTATTATAGGGAGTTGAGTTGGGTTTGGGTTGTGCATGGATGCGGATCCAAACTTGGAGTCAGGACCTATTTTAGGTATTCAACTGTTTGTCTTCTTTTGGGTTTTCTTGACTTTTGGCACTGTTAGCATGACATGGTATAATTATTATCAGTTGTGTTTTGTACTCTATTTGGGAATGTTTAGTAACACATGTTTATGGTATATTGTTTATTTTTTCCTTTATTTAATATGTTTTCTATTGTGGATTACTCTAGTAATGATGGTATAGTCTCCCCATGTTATCTATTAGACCCTCATTACTAGTTGGAAACCTCTAGAGTATTGGGAGGCGCACTTGAGGTCATGTAGCGACCCAAATCATGGAACCGATTAGTGGATTACAATTTGGGGATGTTACAGAGTGGTATAAGAGGATTTATTTTCCCTATATTACTATTTGGTAATGGTATATGGGAGATTATAAAGTTTCGTGCCTCATAAATGAGTTTGTGCATGGGAGTAGCTAACCCATGTACAAGGGAAAACCCAAGTACCCAGGTTTGGGGTTGTCATTCTTGATGTGTGTTATTATAGTTGAATGATATTTCACCATTGGGTGATTCACTTGTTGTGTAATGTGACTATTTTATGATATTTTTCTCATGGATGGAATGTAATGATATTATGCATTCATGCATCATTATAGGCACCTATGGATATTGGTGGAATGTGTCATGGTAGGCACACCTGAGAAGGGTGTGTGGGATATATAGGGTAGAATTCATTTCACATTCCTTAAAAATTTAATTAAATTAATGTCTAATAAAGATGATGAAAATGGGTAAATAGAAATAATGATGAATAATGATTAAATAATTGTACTTAATGAAGGTTTTGAATGAGTTAACAGATTGGTTTTAACAAGTTGTGAAATGGGAAATGTGCCTAAGAGGAAATATTTACATTGTGAGCATGGAAATTATTTTAAAAAGGTGTCTAATGAAAGACTTGTGACTATGTATGTTGGTTTACACCATGTTCTTTATGACCCATGGTAGGTATGGTTAAGGGTAGTGTTTTAGATGTGGAGATTTCTGTGGGGATAGTGTGTGCAAAATGGGTTGTTTATGGCTACTGAAGATCCTTATTCTATGTAAACCATGGGAGTTTTATGTTATGTTTTCTAATACTTGTGTTTGTAATTGTTGAATAATTCCACTATTATGATGTGTTTTGGTTTGGTGACATGATATTATCACCAAGAATGCTCCACCAGTAGCGGAGAAAGAGACCCCGTTGGTCCGGGTGACTGAGGATAGGAACAGTTATGTGAATTTTTTTCTATTTTTTATATAGATGATGAAACAGGACCCAAGGTGGGTTGTTCCAAGAATTTTCGATCTGACTAGAGAGTTTAGTTGTAACACCCTACGACATTTGCTGTATAGGGTGGACTTGAGTGCCGAGTGTGTGACATGTTGGAACATGAAGGGACATGGGAAGTGGGTATCCCTAGTGTTATGAACAGACCTTGTGTATGGGTGGTTTGGTCAATGAGAGTGTCTTAGTTTAGAGACCTTGTCAAGTTTGATTTTTTGAGTAGAGGGGTGTTCCTTGTTGTATCTTTAATTAAGTTGTGGCTTTGAGGTTGGGGGTATCATTTGGTATCATGAATGTGGTAACCCTTGTGGGTTGTGATCGGGAAGGTTGTGTCGGTTTTTGAAATGGATATCCTTTTTTTGTGGTACCATTAGTGGTGGTTGTGTTATTATTATATTGGAAACTAGAGTAAATGTTTTCTTCAGTGCACTGAATGTTGTGTTTCTGGACAGGGGTAGGAGAACCACCTGTGAGTGGTGACTTGTTTGAAGTTTGATGTATATGGCCTGGGGGGGGAGGCTAGTGACTTGTTATCCCTAACCCTATTTTGAGAAGTTGGTACTGTTCGAACCTCAAAAGTGACCCATGAAATTGGTTAGTTGTTTTGTAAGTTCTCTTGGGTTCATGAGGCACATGTGGATCTTTTGGATTTGGATAGGTGCGGGTTTGGCCTATAGGGTTGAGTGGGAAGTTCAATAATTTTGGGATATGTGACTTGAGTTGTGAAAATGAGTTGGTAGTCTTGGGAAAGTTGAGGGTGATCTTGAGGGAGGTTATCGTAATGTTACAGGTTCCTTGGAATGTGAAGCACAGGTGGGTTCTTTAGGGGAGGAATCGATGCTCGATGGGTTTCATCGAGTTTCAATAAAAAGAGCATGATTATGCCTCAGTTTCTATCTTAATGAAACACTTGAACATTTTAGGTTGGTTTCAAGGGGTATGATCATTACAGTGCTTGAAACGGTAGTTGATAACATTTGATGTGGGAAGCGGGTTGAATTCGGTGGATTATACAAGGATGACCGAGGCATGGATGGACAATTTTGATATGAGAGTGACACCTAGGGTGGGGGTGGTCATGTAGTTAGGATTGTTGTGGGAAAGGTTGTGTTTTTGGATGATAACATTGAGAATAACTCTAGTTCGATGAGGCTTACAGGCCTGGAGGAATGGTTAGTTGTATAGAAGGATGTTTGTGTATGGTGATACATGACTCATAAAGTCCAGAGTTGGGATTAGTGTGTGGTCGTAGGAAGGTGTGGGACCTTGAGGGATCAGATGAGGCCCATATATGGACACGCACAGGTGAAGCCCAATGCTGTTCAGGATGGGTGTACAGGTGGTCAGGATAAGTTCCATTCATTCTCTGTGAAACCAATGTGGGAGGAATGACTATGTTAGATATCATTGGTTTTTTATTGAGGTGGAGGACCATGTATTTCAGTTTTTAACTGCTAGGGTTGTGCTAGAATAACTCGAGAGGCATGGTGGTAGTAGTGCCATGGGTAGCATTGGTTTATGGATACTTTGTGGAGAGTCAGAAAGTGGTGGTGAGTTTGGTTGGAAACCCCACTTGAGTTGTGGTGGTCGGGTGTTCATGAGGTATTGGTGGGAAATGAATACGATACTTTCAATAGGTCAAGGTGTCCCAATAGTTGGATGTCGCATTAGTGATGGATATTTTTTTTGGTGTTTATAGAAGACATCTCAGTGTACTTGTAGCTATTTATGATCATTACAAATATCTTTACATTGTCCCGGGTATATTTAGTGTGCTCTAGCTTTACAAATATCTATCTAGATGTATTTTTGTTGGTTGTGGGGCCTCTTGGAGGCTACGCCCATGGAGCGGTGTATGTGGAGCTGAATGTTGGGAAGTACACCATCGACCATTTATGGGTGAGGTCCTTGATATAGAATAAAGGTTGATGAATTTCATGGGTTCCATTCTGAGAAGCTTATATGAGGAGTGGTTGATGTTGGTTTTTCTGTTCTGGTGGAATCTAGATGACCACGTCCAAGTTTTGGGGGTTCCTTTTTTGTTTGAAGTGTCAGATGTGGTGGTTTTAGTTACTTGAGGTGATCAATGTAAATGACACTCATATAGTGGGGATTAGTAAGTTAGTAATGGAGATGTGGAGAAAACCATGGTTTGGATATGGTGGTATCAATATTCTAATGATAAACCCATTAGGTTCACATTTGGGTTCCTCAAGAAGGACCATACAAGCCATGGATGTAGTGGTTGATTGATCCAAGCTTTAGCTTCGGGCTCAGGGTGGTTCTAGGAATAATATAAGAGACCCATGTTATAATTATTGATGAGCCTAAAAATGGAGGTTGGGAGTTATAACTTCATCGAAAATTGAGAATGGACTTGGGTATGTGGGTCTGGGTGACTTTGGAATGTCGTTTGGGGTAAAGGAATCTTGGATATGTAAAGTAGTGTTGTGCCAATAGTGAAACTGGATGTTTCCAAGATGAGTCGATTAGGGATGACTTGACTCATTTAGGAAAAATAATGAAGGTGGTACGTTTTCAACCACCTTCATAGGATGTTTTATAATGATAATTTCATTTTGAAATTGGAATGGGTTTTGGAGAGAACCAAGGTGTTCTTAGTTGATGTTTGAGTGACAGAGGTGTTTGTGCGAGGAATATTAATGGGTGCGGTGAAGCACAATGATGTTTTGGAAGGTAGTGGATACTTTAATGATAGAGTTTACTGGAATTTGGGTAATAAACCCAGCAGGTGCATTGGATGATGGTGGTATGCCTTAAGTGAGGAGGTTCCATAGTCAGGTGTAGGGAATATCATTCCAACAGTGAAAAAGTGAGTGTTTTGAGACAAGCCACCAGGAATGGTCTGACACAATAAGAAAAGGTAATGAACATGGAAAGTTATAATCCACCATTGGTTTGATGTTTTATGGAAAGTGAATTTCGTAAATGAAGGAAAACACGAGAGAGGTAAATTTGTTCTTGGTATACAATGGATAGTGGATGCATGTCCATTTCGGGTAGTTTTGAAAGTAAGGTTAGATGACAATGTTGGGTAGATTCCTCATGGATGTCTGATAGCGGTGATTTGGGAAACACATCAAGTATGTTATTAAATTTAAGTTGAGGTTCTGTTGGCCTTTTTTTAATAGTGGTGTTTTTAACCACCAGAAGATGGTGGTGGTGAGATAAATTTCATGGTGGGGAGAACCATAGTGGGAAAGGGGTCGGTTGATGATGTGACTGATGTTTCAGGTTGGATGGAATCGAGTGAGTTTCATTCCAGTGTTTTGGAATTGACAATGAAAATTTGATTTCACCTTGATTGGTTGAGTTCCCTGAGTGTTTTGTTAGTGTTTTGGATGTTCAGTTATGGAATGGGACCATCAACCCTTAAGTTGTGGATCGATGTGGGTCGGGAAAAGTAGTTGGGAAAACCATGTGTTTCTTTGGGTGGTGTCAATTTTGGATCACCATTGGAGTTTTTAAAATAGGAAAATAATAGATCCATGTGATTTTGTCCATGAGTTACGAAGAGGATTGGGCCTATGGGGTGCCGATTGGCTCTTCCATGATGGTATGATGCCGTGTGTGACACTCTCTTGTGTTGTAATTTAGGGAAAAATTTTATGTGGCTTCCCTATATAGTTCTTATAATTTATGTTTGGTATGAGGTTGATTATTCCTTTTAGGAGCATCCAGTTTTTTTGTGGATCTTAGTGATAAATTCACACAGGGCAAGATCTCACCTTTAGTTTGAGTTTTGTGGAATCATGGTAATGTTTAGGAAGAGAATTGGGAGAGGGAGTCAGATATATGGGATCAATGGCTCAATCTATTTACTTCATAAGCTCAGTTATTCTTGGAAGTGAAACTTAAGGATGAGCTTCTATAAAGTGGGGAGGTTTCATACTTCATGGAGGTATTCCCCTATTTAAATTTTGACTTAAATCCATTTAATTTGGTTAATGGAATGTTTACTGATTGTATAAGGAGGCTTGGGGGTGTACCAGGGGTTTAGGACATGGAAGAAAGGGGAAATTTTCCATCTTGCACATATTTCATGATTGGCGCATGGTCATAAGTAACCGTGTTACCAAACAATTCTAGATAAGAGGAGGAGTGCACTGTTATGTAAACTATGTTAGGGGGAAATCCAGACCATGTGGATTTGGAGAGAGGCATTATTCATGGTTGGTGCATGGTTTGTCAAACTATGTAAAATCCATAGGTAACCATGTGACATGGACCCCTCTTGGATAGAGGCAGGGTCACAGTTGGAGAACAGTTTGGAAAACCATGTGACCAAACCATGCACCTTATTAAAAGTGGATTTTTACCATTTCCCCCCCCTCAGGATTTTAAGTGTTTCACTCGATTTTCCTCCCCATTATTCTTCCTCCAACCCTAGTGACAAACCATTTAAACCAAGACTTCCCAAGGGTCAATCTAATTTGATTCTAAGCCATTTGGAGCGTTGTTGGGTGTAGATCGAATCTCTAGGTGATTCTAACATTTCTATTTTCTCTCTCTTTTCCGAATTAGGGCTTGTAGTTTTGTTCTTCTTATTTCAAAGCCCTAAAACCCTCTTTTTCCAGTGGATATTATGTTGGCGCTTCAAGGGGTTCTTGAATAAATATCTATGACTAAGGTTAATCAAGTGTTCATCTACAGATTTGAGGTAGGTGGTCTACAAGTTATATCCCATAGTCTTGATGTTGATTTTTTCATGTGCAGTTGTGTTATTAGCTCATTCTTGTTGTTAATTTAATTAATTCAGTTATATTTAGTAAAATAATTGGGTAAATAATTAATTGAACCCCTCATGATCCCCTGATATGCATTGAGGATGATTAGATTGGTTTAGGGCCACCCATGGGGTGCGCCAGTATTCCTGAACATGGAAAATTGTAATAGAGTTGATTTGTGTTGAATTAGATCCCATGGTAAATATGTTGACATGTTAGTTTGAATAAAAAAGAGACACTAATTATAATTGTGTCTAGTTATTATCATGGTATAAGGGGTTTTTTGGTTTAATGTTAATGGGTTAAATGAGTTATGGATTGTGAAGGGTAATTGGTTGATTTTCTAAGGCATGTGAATTGGTGAATGTGTTAAATGGGTTAATGAATGAGAATTGTTGAATATTATAAATGGGTTAATGTATTAGAAATGGAATTGGGTCAAACGTGCAATTAAATGTAAATGGTAAATGTGCTAATGGGTTAGATCTTGATGATGGTTTATATGTTGAATGAATATTAAATGTGAATGGTTTTTAATTGGTTAACATGGCATGGAAATTAAATTGATGTTAATGGTATTTGATTGATAATATTAAATAAGGGATATTTTTTATAACGTTAATAGGTTAATGGGAAATGAATTTTAAATAGTAAATATGTTGTCAAGTTATGGAATGAGAATGATTTAGGTATGGAACAATTTTACAAAAGGTGATTTGTTTTGTGTATTGTTGAATACAATTTGTAAAATGGTATAACTGATAAATGGTTAAATAGGCATGTGCACATGGCTTAGTAGTTGTGTAGTATTGGAATTGAGGATCTATTCCCACAGGTCGAGTTAGAATGAGGACCTAAACCCCAACCCATAATTCATGGGTTAGGGAAGGGGACTGAGGCTCTATGCCCCTAATGGTTTCATTTGATGATACTTCCTGAACTGAGGCTCCAAGGTAAGTGTGATATATTTGTTTATGAAATGTGTATTCCTAGTGAGATAGGGAATTTGAATTATCCCCTTATGCATTGTAATTTACTAGATTAGGCTATTTTTTAAATGATGTAAATGCCTAACCCCTGGAACAAGTGATGAACACATATTAAGTGATTAAAATGGTTAAAGTGAATATGGATAACTAATGGCACCCGAGTTGTATTTTGTTTACCTTTTCATTTATTTAGTACTTTCAGGCACTATAAATTTAGATTGGATATTTTGTAGACACCATTGGTGGTGGTCTACTGAGTTGTACTCACACCCTGCTCGAGCCACCATTGTGTACCTGAGAATATTTCTTAGTTGTAGGTCAGGACAAGGGAAAATGCCTTATGCTAGAGAGTTTAGTTAGGCTTGGGTTGTGCATGGATGAGGATCTAGACTTCAAGTTGGGACCCATTTTTGGGATTCATCTATTTGTATTATTTTTTGTTTTCTTCACTTTTAACACTATTAGAATGACATGGTATAATTATTAATGGTTGTGTTTTTTACCTTATTTGGGAATGGTTAGTAACACATGTTTCTATTATATTTTTTATTATTTCCTTTATTTCATATGTTTTCTGATGTGACTTACTCTGGTAAAGAGGTCATAGTCTCCCCATGTTATCTATTATACCCTCACTACTAGTCAGAAACCTCTCGCATATGAGGATGTGTGCTTAAGGTTATGTAGAGACCCAACTCGGGTCATTGATTAGTGGATTCCAAGTTAGGGATGTTAAAAAGTGGTATCAAAGGAGTTATTTTATCTGTCTTACTATTTAGTAATGGTAGATGGGATATTAAGAAGTGTTGGGCCTTTATAATGAGCTCATGTATGGGAGTAGCTAACCCATGTATGAGGGAAAACCCAAGTACTCAGGTTTGGGATTATCGTTCTTGATGTGTGATATTATAGTTGCATGATATTTAACCATTAGGTGATGCACTTGTTGTGTGATGTAACAATTTTATGATATTTTTCTCATGGATGGAATGGCATGGGATTTTGCATTCATGCATCATTATAGGCACCTAGGGATATAAGTGGCATATATCACGGTAGGCACACACAAGAAGGATGTGTGGGACATATAGGGTATAATACATTTCATATTCCTTAAAAATTTAAATAAAGTAATGTTTAATAAATATGATTCAAATGGTTAAATGGAAATAATGGTTAAATAATTGTACATAATGAAGGTTTTGAATGAGTTAACATATTGGTTGTAACAAGTTTTGAAATGGGAAATGTGCCCAAGAGGAAAGATTTAAGTTGTGTGTGTGTAAATGGTTTTAAAAAGGTTTCTAATGAAATACTTGTGACTATGTATGGCGGTTTATCCCATGTTATCCATGATCTATGATAGGGATGGTCAAGGGTAGTTTTCTAGATGTGATGATGTCCGTGGGGATAATGTGTGTGAAATGGGTTGTTTATGGTTAGTGAAGATCCTTCTTCTATGTAAATCATGGGAGTTTTATGTTATGCGTTCTAAGACTTGTGATTGTAATTATATAGTAATGACACCAAGATGATGAGTGCTAGTTAGGAAACATGATAGTATTGTAGATAATGATCCACTGGTAGAAGAGAAAAAGACCCCATTGGTCCAGGGTGACCGAGGAGGGGAGCAGTTCCATGAAAAAATTGATCTTTTTTATGCAGATGATGGAACATGACCTAGGGTGGGTTGTGCCGAGCATGTTTGATCTGACTAGAGGTTTCTAGTTGTAACACCTTTTGATGTTTGCTATAGAGGGTTCACTTGTGTGCCGAGTGTGTGGTAGGTTGGAACATGAAGGGACCTGGGCTATGCGTATCCCCAGTTTTGTGAACAAACCCTGTTTATGGGTGGTTTTGGAAATAATAGTGCCTTAGTTTGGAGACCTTTGTAACAGCCCAAGATTTTATAAAAAAATATTCTTTTTAATTTTATTAAAGTCTTGTGTTGTACGCTACACCAAAAGGAGCTTGCACAACACGCATCCTTGACTTGCCTTGCATTACACGCAATCGCGACCTTCCTCGATAGCGTGTGTAATACGCAATACCGAGTTTCACTAAACAACGATATGCTATTAAAATATTATTAAAACTAGCCGGTATGAATAGTAATAACAACTTTTTAAAATTATGTAAATCTTATTTTTCAAAATGAACTTCATTTTTGGATTCGGAGTATCGAATTTAGCCTAAGGTGAAATTTTGGTACATTTCGGATAACTTTCATATTCTGATGAATAGTGAAAATTACTAAATTATAATTAAAAACAACTTTTTTAATCGAAATAATTAATAGTGATAAATCATTAATTTGAGTGGTTTTAAAGTATATTTAGAATATATTTTAACAATTTAATACAATGTTGGTCCTTGTATGTAATTTCACATTTAAACTAGACATAAACAAGTGTCAATCTTTTGATAGATATTGTTTCTTAAAAACACGCTATTTGTTTTAACAGCGGGATTTAATTATAAAATTAATTAATGCAACTTTTATGTTATGAATTTGGTAAAATAGACTTCATTTTTAAATTCGGAATATGAAATATAGCTTGGGATGAAATTTTGGCATTGTTCTGAAAAACATCAATTTTTGATGAATAGTGAAACTACTAAGTGGTAGGTTAAAAACTGAATTTTGCATAAAACTTAATTTTACCGCTTCTGTGAATGGAATTTCGAAAATCTGAGAGACATGGTTAATATCAAGGACTAAAATGTGGTTCAATGAGATGAAAATAATTTTTTGGTGAATAGTAACTTTTTACTTTTTTTACCACGGTTAATAGTAAATAGGGTAACTAAGGGTAAATATGATATTAATATTACCCTAACACATGTCCTAATTCTATTGGAAAAGTGTAATTCGACCAAAAACAAACTTAGGAATAAAATATGACCATTTAGGCCCACTTGGATTAGATTAGGACATTTATTATTAATTTATTTAAAGAAGGGTTAAAATAGTTAAAATCAAAGTTTAATAAGTAAATCATTTTTAATATGGGGTTATACATAAGATAAATTCGACTATAAATATTCATTAGAAAGCTAAAAAGATTTCCTACATGATGGTATTTTATTTGTAATTTTTAGACATAAAATAATTTAATTTATTTATGACACAACGATGATGCAGTAATTATCTTATTAATGAAATATTGACATAATTGATGTTATAAACACCAAAATAAATGTAATTTGAGATTTTTTATGAATTACACTAATTTTCTAGGTTACTATGATATATTAATGTTGATTTAATCAACTTGGTTCGAACATTTAATTCTGTTATGACTTTCACAAAAATCATATATCAAATAGTGTCAAAATTGACACAAAATAGTTTTTAAATCAAATATTATATTATTAATTGTTATTGTATTCCTAAAAATCTAAGGTTCGGCCAAATGACTTAGATAAGGATATATATATTAATAATAAACAATTTGGGGTTCGTTTGGCATGTTATAGTAAGTTTATTAACCATATAGTGAAAGAAAACAAAAAGACATGGTAAAAGTTAAATTATTAAACTTAGAGTTAAATTTAATTGATAAGGTTAAAATAATATCCTAAACTTGTCTAAATTCTATTGCTTGATAGGATTTCGACCCCTCCCCACCTTATCTTCGAAATAAGACCCTTTGGAACCATTATAAACCGATTTTGACTTTAATATAAAATAATATTTTGAGATATTCCTAAGGTGCCCCTCTCCTTCCTTATAAAAGGACACCTCCTCCCCCTCCTCCTCACACCAATTTGAGCACTCAAGCTCGGCCAACCCCTGCCAAAATCCCTTCTCCACTTCCCTAGAAACATCCTAGAGGTTTTGGTCTTCCTCAAAGACCAATTCTAGTGCCCTAAGAGGAGGTCTCAAAGAGGCACTTCAAAGAAGAGGTAATTACCGTTACCAATTCTTTCATCTTTATTTCTTCTTCCACTTCTTCTTCTTAGATTGTTTCATTATGAAGTAATAACATCAGTATCACTCATATACTGATATGTTATTATAAGTATGAAACAACCCTATTTTACCATCTATCCATCCTACGGAAAAAGAAATCACCGCGCGTGCGTACGTACGGAATACCGTCTCCACGCCGTGGTGTAATCTATTTTCCACCACCACCTTACATGGATGGGTATAATGGTGTAAAGAATAACTATACATAGTTATTACAACATCATATTGATTCTGATATATTGTATAATCCACTCCAATTCAATTCAATATTTATAGAAATGATATCATCGCTCGTGCGTACGTACGGACTACCGTCTCCACGACGCGATGAGATTCATTCTCCATGTTAACCATTTAAGAAAGATTATAATGTATATATAAGAAATAATAATGAAATATATGACACTATAAAGCTACTGGATTTATGTATATATATACATATGTATGTCATCTACTTACTTCTATTTCAAGACAATAAGGAAAGAAAAACAGCGTTCATGCGTACGTACGGACTACCGTCTCCATGAACGGTGTTTTTCATTTTATTTATCTATCTATTATATATATATATATACTGAATATATATGATATATAAATCATATTTTATATTCTGGAAGTAATTAAATCATGATATAAGTAATAATGATGTCAAGAACAACAAGTCAAAACACCTACGATAAATGAAATGATTTTACCCAAAACGCTTCTTTAACATGGAATTTACAAAAGAACGGGTAATATAATGTCATAAGTGAACCATATATGATATCATAACAATGAATATGATTCTGTAATAAGTCAATGACATTATTTAAATCATTATACAGGAGGTTCGGACACATACGAAGCAAATTGGACCTAAGGTAAGGGAAATATCACAATCTCATTTTTATCCGAGATTGTTTATTCGTAAGTATTTACTGGGGTGTATTTTATCATCCACATCCATGTTTACTCAATATGTAATATTATTTCCATCCACCTAAAATTGTTTAAATCCATTTTTACCCTTCAGTGAGTTTTTAGTAATACGTATGAAAGGAATCTTTTGTCATTTTTCGTACGAGGTACTTTTTGACTTTTCCGACAAAAGTACGAAGAATGTTTTTTTTAACTTATACGGCACAAACGGATTTCTACTGTTTTATAAAGCCTTATTTTAATGAAGCTTCCTCTAAAATATTTCATGACTATTTTCAATAAAATCTCTTTCTTTTAAAATTTCATGATGTTTTGTGAAAAGAAATTGATTTTGAAGAAGAAAGGATATTTTCCTCAAGAATTCAATTCAAGTGTTTTATCAAAATTATTTCCCATCTAAGATAATAAAGGGTTCTGTTTCTATCCATATTTTTACATTGATTTGACTATGTTGTGATGGAATTATGTTTATGAATTCCTTTATCTTATATGAATGGTTTTATGATGTCATGTTGTTTTAAGAATCCCATTTTTATTACATGGGTTATGAAATGATGTATGATTTATGATTTTGTGGCACACATAAGAATGGTATCATTATGAGATGGGTGGGACCTATATCTCCCTCCAATGCATTGGGTAATGATTTTATATCTCATGAGATAGACATGGCTGAAATGGTAGGTTATACCGGTTCAGTGAAACAGGACTGAAATGAGGGTTACTCGATTCAGAAAGGGACTTTGTCCACTAAGATAGTCTTGGCAATGAGTCTTGACTAACAAGAAATGATTTTCTATGATTATGTGTGTATGCCACAAAGTTTCACGTTTTAAGTTATGATTATTGGGATTACATTTCACTTCTATGATATATCCCATGTTATGATATTATGAGCTCTTTTGCAGGTTAAGATTTCCAAAAGCTATGTATATGATGTGATTGATTTTTCTTTTGTTTACCCTTACTGAGCATTTGAGATCACCCTTTTATGTTTTCTTTTCCCCAGGATATAAAGAAAGGTTTTAGGTAGAAAAAAGGGATGACCTTTATGGGAGATATTGAAGAACTTTCACCACGATTAGAAGATTACGTTCCGAGTTTCCAAAGACACTAAACTATTACGATCCTTTAGTGTGTGTTTTTGTTATGTACTAAGTATTCCGCAAATGTAATGTAATGTCCATGTACGTCAAGATACGAGTCTCTACAGTTGGTATCAGAGGAAAGGTTTAGTCAACCTTTGGAAACTAGGATGCGAGAACTTTAGTGAGATCCCTAGAGATATTTCTAAGGTATGTCTAGGGATGTCCCTAAGGTTAAGTATACGTATAGGTTATAGTACTAGAATTACGCTAACGGTCATAGAATTAAACCT
Organism: Viscum album; assembly: GCA_963277665.1. Classification (NCBI taxonomy): domain Eukaryota; kingdom Viridiplantae; phylum Streptophyta; class Magnoliopsida; order Santalales; family Viscaceae; genus Viscum; species Viscum album. The sequence goes on along the minus strand of OY728156.1, from coordinate 254,239,402 downwards.
AAGATGTTAGATATTGAAGGTACTCCCCCTTTATTATGTTGTTTTCCCTAGCATGATTTTTGCCTCTCACACTATTCTTTTTGGGTTTTAGACGATGGCTGGAACCCGAAGGAACCGTGTTGATCAATGCAATGGACAATGCAATGATTGCCCTCCTGAACAAACAAATGTTATGGGAGATGGAGTGCAAAATCTTATTGCTATACTTACACAAGCTATGAATCATTCTGGACTTCCAAATGAGTAGAGAAGGGAACAATATTCTATTGAGTCCTTCATGAGGCAACGTCCACCTTCTTTCAGTGGGTCTTCTGATCCACTTGTGGCTGAACAATGGATCAGTACTACTGAAAAGATATTTTCAGTTCTTCAATGTTCTGAACATGATAAAGTCATCTTAGCAGTATATCGTTTGGAAGGTGAAGCTGATCAATGGTGGAATCTTATCAAGAATACGAGGCCAAGAGATGAAATTGAGTCCATGGAATGGGACGAGTTCAAGAACTTGTTTTTCAGTAAGTACTTCCCTCGTATTCTTCGAACAAAGATGGAGAAAGAGTTTCTTGAACTGAATCAAAGGGACGATGAATCTGTTGGTACCTATGAAGCAAATTTTACAAGACTTGCAAGGTATGCTTCTGGAATTATCATCCAACCTGAAAGTAAAGTTGATCGATTTTTCAGTGGCTTAAAACCAAGTCTTCGAAGGGCATTAGCTATAAGAGACTTCAGTAGCTATGAAGAAATTGTGCGTTGTGCTATCAAGGTAGAAATGGAAGTTGGTGTTACATATCCATCTCATGGTTTTGACAAGAAACGAAAGATGGAGTTCAAGGAGAAATCTCAGAATAATGGTGAAAAGAAGATGAATGTTTCCTTATGCACAAAGTGTGGAAAGAAGCATGGTGGAGATTGTCTTAAAGGGACTAGAAAACGTTTTAAGTGTGGAAAAGAAGGTCATCGAGCAGCTGAGTGTCGAAGTAATGGAAAAAGGGTTTCTAATGATGTGAATAAAGTAAACACTGCAGAGAACGCACCACCAACACTTCAATGCTTCAAGTGCAAGGAAATGGGGCATTATGCTAATAATTGCCCTAATCCAAGGGTTAGTGATGATCAACATGAGCAACCACTGAAGGCAAAGGACAAAGGGAAATCACATGCGATCACTATTGGCAATGTTGAATATGACAACGATGTGGTGAAATGATTAAGTGTTTATGTAATGGGATTCCAAAATAATGTTGTATCATTGAGTATTGCAATATTTACTGATGTGGTATTCAAAGTGATTGAGATATTTTTTGGAAATAAGATGATATGCGCATAATGAAGACGAGAAAATGAAATGTTTAATAGTATTCATGAGCTCATGATTGATATAAGGACTAAGTGATATCATGGTGTTAGTATATAGAATTTTGAGGATTTTGGTATGTGGAAAGAGTTAACTTTTAATAGAATTCGTGTTTTCAATAAGGTTCAATGGGTATTCAAGAGAGTACAAGATTAAGGCCTTTGAATGTTTGGAATGTGACCAACATAACATATCTTATGATATATGGGGATCAACGATGGTATTAAATCTCTGGTAATCGTTTCCACTATGTTATGAGAATGGACTGCAGTATTATGGATAAGCCTAAAGATTGGAATGGATTATGTTGGACATAAGTTAGTATTGTTTAAGGATAGAAGTTTTTTCGATATTATTGATGGGATGTTATAGTAATATAGTTTTATAAAAAGGACAACCTGTAGGACGGGCGACAGCCCATCGCTTCGGACAAGGCTGTAGGAATCGAACCCACAACCGAAGTGCGACTGGCCTTTATCGCCTACCACTGACCTACAGGAAGTCCCTGTTTAGTAGAAACTAGTTTTATTATATTAAGCAGTATGATATATGAAGTATAAGTCCATTTTAGGAACTATATATGATTAATCTCACTATAGAATGACTTATGTATATTTAATAACTTTTGCTTACCTTTTGTTTGAGACAGATGGAATGACCCGTCATTCTATCACATGATCTGCTAATACTTCACGAATAACAAATTCAACTTCATTTATTTAAGAGATGAAGTAGAAATTGTTCAAGGCACGAACAAAAGTGAGATTGTACCAAAATAAAGTAAGTATTTATTCTAAGCAAATTTTCAACTTTAGGGAAATGATCTTGAAAACCAAAAATGTTGTCCTAGTGATCTTATACCTGATGAATCAGATGGTACCTTATATCATCACAAATCTATGGATTTGTGATTACTGGCTTTTCCATATCCATGTTCTCTACCACTCTCCATCAGAATATGATGGTTAGATTTCTCTTCCATATCCATATTTTCACCTATGTGGAAACCTAGTGATTAGTTTATTTGGGTAATCGTTACATTTCATACTTTAGTTTTTAAAGCCAAGTTTTGGTATTCCCTTTTACGATGTGGGTTTCTATTAAAGAAACTTTCGAATAGTAAACCATTTATAACCCCGACGAATTTCGAGGGCAAAATTCATTTTAAGGGGGGTAGAATGTAACAGCCCAAGATTTTATAAAAAAATATTCTTTTTAATTTTATTAAAGTCTTGTGTTGTACGCTACACCAAAAGGAGCTTGCACAACACGCATCCTTTACTTGCCTTGCATTACACGCAATCGCGACCTTCCTCGATAGCGTGTGTAATACGCAATACCGAGTTTCACTAAACAACGATATGCTATTAAAATATTATTAAAACTAGCCGGTATGAATAGTAATAACAACTTTTTAAAATTCGGTAAATCTTATTTTTCAAAATGAACTTCATTTTTGGATTCGGAGTATCGAATTTAGCCTAAGGTGAAATTTTGGTACATTTCGGATAACTTTCATATTCTGATGAATAGTGAAAATTACTAAATTATAATTAAAAACAACTTTTTTAATCGAAATAATTAATAGTGATAAATCATTAATTTGAGTGGTTTTAAAGTATATTTAGAATATATTTTAACAATTTAATACAATTTTGGTCCTTGTATGTAATTTCACATTTAAACTAGACATAAACAAGTGTCAATCTTTTGATAGATATTGTTTCTTAAAAACACGCTATTTGTTTTAACAGCGGGATTTAATTATAAAATTAATTAATGCAACTTTTATGTTATGAATTTGGTAAAATAGACTTCATTTTTAAATTCGGAATATGAAATATAGCTTGGGATGAAATTTTGGCATTGTTCTGAAAAACATCAATTTTTGATGAATAGTGAAACTACTAAGTGGTAGGTTAAAAACTGAATTTTGCATAAAACTTAATTTTACCGCTTCTGTGAATGGAATTTCGAAAATCCGAGAGACACGGTTAATATCAAGGACTAAAATGTGGTTCAATGAGATGAAAATAATTTTTTGGTGAATAGTAACTTTTTACTTTTTTTACCACGGTTAATAGTAAATAGGGTAACTAAGGGTAAATATGATATTAATATTACCCTAACACATGTCCTAATTCTATTGGACAAGTGTAATTAGACCAAAAACAAACTTAGGAATAAAATATGACCATTTAGGCCCACTTGGATTAGATTAGGACATTTATTATTAATTTATTTAAAGAAGGGTTAAAATAGTTAAAATCAAAGTTTAATAAGTAAATCATTTTTAATATGGGGTTATACATAAGATAAATTCTACTATAAATATTCATTAGAAAGCTAAAAAGATTTCCTACATGATGGTATTTTATTTGTAATTTTTAGACATAAAATAATTTAATTTATTTATGACACAACGATGATGCAGTAATTATCTTATTAATGAAATATTGACATAATTGATGTTATAAACACAAAAATAAATGTAATTTGAGATTTTTTATGAATTCCACTAATTTTCTAGGTTACTATGATATATTAATGTTGATTTAATCAACTTGGTTCGAACATTTAATTCTGTTATGACTTTCACAAAAATCATATATCAAATAGTGTCAAAATTGACACAAAATAGTTTTTAAATCAAATATTATATTATTAATTGTTATTGTATTCCTAAAAATCTAAGGTTCGGCCAAATGACTTAGATAAGGATATATATATTAATAATAAACAATTTGGGGTTCGTTTGGCATGTTATAGTAAGTTTATTAACCATATAGTGAAAGAAAACAAAAAGACATGGTAAAAGTTAAATTATTTAACTTAGAGTTAAATTTAATTGATAAGGTTAAAATAATATCCTAAACTTGTCTAAATTCTATTGCTTGATAGGATTTCGACCCCTCCCCACCTTATCTTCGAAATAAGACCCTTTGGAACCATTATAAACCGATTTTGACTTTAATATAAAATAATATTTTGAGATATTCCGAAGGTGCCCCTCTCCTTCCTTATAAAAGGACACCTCCTCCCCCTCCTCCTCACACCAATTTGAGCACTCAAGCTCGGCCAAACCCTGCCAAAATCCCTTCTACACTTCCCTATAAACATCCTAGAGGTTCTGGTCTTCCTCAAAGACCAATTCTAGTGCCCTAAGAGGAGGTCTCAAAGAGGCACTTCAAAGAAGAGGTAATTACCGTTACCAATTCTTTCATCTTTATTTCTTCTTCCACTTCTTCTTCTTAGGTTGTTTCATTATGAAGTAATAACATCAGTATCACTCATATACTGATATGTTATTATAAGTATGAAACAACCCTATTTCACCATCTATCCATCCTACGGAAAAAGAAATCACCGCGCGTGCGTACGTACGGAATACCGTCTCCATGCCGTGGTGTAATCTATTTTCCACCACCACCTTACATGGATGGGTATAATGGTGTAAAGAATAACTATACATAGTTATTACAACATCATATTGATTCTGATATATTGTATAATCCACTCCAATTCAATTCAATATTTATAGAAATGATATCATCGCTCGTGCGTACGTACGGACTACCGTCTCCACGACGCGATGAGATTCATTCTCCATGTTAACCATTTAAGAATGATTATAATGTATATATAAGAAATAATAATGAAATATATGACATTATAAAGCTACTGGATTTATGTATATATATACATATGTATGTCATCTACTTACTTCCATTTCAAGACAATAAGGAAAGAAAAACAGCGTTCATGCGTACGTACGGACTACCGTCTCCATGAACGATGTTTTTCATTTTATTTATCTATCTATTATATATATATATATACTGAATATATATGATATATAAATCATATTTTATATTCTGGAAGTAATTAAATCATGATATAAGTAATAATGATGTCAAGAACAACAAGTCAAAACACCTACGATAAATGAAACGATTTTACCCAAAACGCTTCTTTAACATGGAATTTACAAAAGAACGGGTAATATAATGTCATAAGTGAACCATATATGATATCATAACAATGAATATGATTCTGTAATAAGTCAATGACATTATTTAAATCATTATACAGGAGGTTCGGACACATACGAAGCAAATTGGACCTAAGGTAAGGGAAATATCACAATCTTATTTTTATCCGAGATTGTTTATTCGTAAGTATTTACTGGGGTGTATTTTATCATCCACATCCATGTTTACTCAATATGTAATATTATTTCCATCCACCTAAAATTGTTTAAATCCATTTTTACCCTTCAGTGAGTTTTTAGTAATACGTATGAAAGGAATCTTTTGTCATTTTTCGTACGAGGTACTTTTTGACTTTTCCGACAAAAGTACGAAGAATGTTTTTTTTAACTTATACGGCACGAACGGATTTCTACTGTTTTATAAAGCCTTATTTTAATGAAGCTTCCTCTAAAAGATTTCATGACTATTTTCAATAAAATCTCTTTCTTTTAAAATTGCATGATGTTTTGTGAAAAGAAATTGATTTTGAAGAAGAAAGGATATTTTCCTCAAGAATTCAATTCAAGTGTTTTATCAAAATTATTTCCCATCTAAGATAATAAAGGGTTCTGTTTCTATCCATATTTTTACATTGATTTGACTATGTTGTGATGGAATTATGTTTATGAATTCCTTTATCTTATATGAATGGTTTTATGATGTCATGTTGTTTTAAGAATCCCATTTTTATTACATGGGTTATGAAATGATGTATGATTTATGATTTTGTGGCACACATAAGAATGGTATCATTATGAGATGGGTGGGACCTATATCTCCCTCCAATGCATTGGGTAATGATTTTATATCTCATGAGATAGACATGGCTGAAATGGTAGGTTATACCGGTTCAGTGAAACAGGACTGAAACGAGGGTTACTCAATTCAGAAAGGGACTTTGTCCACTAAGATAGTCTTGGCAATGAGTCTTGACTAACAAGAAATGATTTTCTATGATTATGTGTGTATGCCACAAAGTTTCACGTTTTAAGTTATGATTATTGGGATTACATTTCACTTCTATGATATATCCCATGTTATGATATTATGAGCTCTTTTGCAGGTTAAGATTTCCAAAAGCTATGTATATGATGTGATTGATTTTTCTTTTGTTTACCCTTACTGAGCATTTGAGCTCACCCTTTTATGTTTTCTTTTCCCCAGGATATAAAGAAAGGTTTTAGGTAGAAAAAAGGGATGACCTTTATGGGAGATATTGAAGAACTTTCACCACGATTAGAAGATTACGTTCCGAGTTTCCAAAGACACTAAACTATTACGATCCTTTAGTGTGTGTTTTTGTTATGTACTAAGTATTCCACAAATGTAATGTAATGTCCATGTACGTCAAGATACGGGTCTCTACAACCTTGGTGAGTCTAATTTATTGAGTAGAGGGTGTTCCTTTCTGTACATTTGATTAAGCTGTGGCTTTTAGGTTGAGGGGTATCTTATGGTAGCATGGATGGTAACCCTTGTGGGTTGTGATTGGGTAGGTTGCATTGGGTTTTGAAATGTATATCCTAGTTTGTGGTACCATTAGTGGTGGTTGTATTATTATGGGATTGGAACCTAGAGTAAATTATTTCTTCAGTGTGATGGAAGCCGTGTTCTGGGATGGGGGCAGGAGAACCACCTGTTAGTGGTGACTTGTTAGAAGTTTGATGTAAATGGCCTAGAGGGGGGGGGGGCTAGTGACTTGTTACCCCTAATCATAGTTTGGGGTTGGTATTTTTCGACCATAAAAAGTGACCCATGAGAGTGTTTAGCTATTTTGTAAGTTCTCTTGGGTGTGTGAGGCATAGGTGGATGTTTTGGATTTGGACAGGTGCAGGTTTAGCCTAGATGGTTGAGTGGGAAGGTCAATAGTTTTGGGTGATGTGACTTGAGTTTTGATAATGAGTTGTAAGTCTTGGGAAAATTGAGGGTGACCTTGAGGGAGGTTATCCCAATGTTACATGTGCCTTGGAATGTGAAGCACAGGCGGGTGATTTAGATAAGGAATCGTTGCCCGGTGGGTGTCATCGAGTTTCGATAAAAAGATCATGATTATGCCTCAGTTTATCTCTTAAGGAAACACTCGAGAATTTGAAGTTGGTTGTAAGGTTGGTTTTAAGGGGAACAATCCTTAAAATGCCTGAAATGGAAGTTGATAACATTTTATGTGGGAAGAAGGTTGAATTTGATGTATGATACATGGATAACCGAGTCATGGATGGACACTTTTGATATAAGAGTGACTCCCGAGGTGAGGTGTGGTCATGTAGTTGGGATTGTTGTGTAAAAGGATGGGTTATTGGATTAGAATGTTAAGAATGAATTTAGTTCGATGAGGTTGATGGGTCTAGAGGCATGGTTAGTTGTCTAGGAGGATGTTTGGGTCGAGTGATGCATGACTCATGAAGTCCAGAGTTGGGATTAGTGTGTGATTTTAGGAAGGTGAAGGACCTTGAGGGATTATATGAGGTACATATGTGGGCATGCACTGGTGAGACCCGATGCCATTTGGGATGGGTGTACAGGTGGTCAGGAAAAGTGTCTATCATTCTCTGTGAAACCAAAGTGGGAGGCATGACTATGCAAGAGATTGTTGGTTTTTGTTTGAGGTGAAGGACTGTATGTTTCAGTTTTTAATTGCTAGGGTTGTTCCATAATAACTCTAGAGGCATGGTGGAACTAGTTCCATAGTAAGCGTTGGTTCATGGATACTTCATAGAGAGTCAGGAAGTGGTGGTGATTTCGGTTGGTAACCCCAGTTGAGTTGTGGTGGCTAGGTTTTGATGAGGTATTAGCGGACAAGGAATCCGAAAACTTTCAACAGGTTAAGGTGTACCAATAGTGGGAGGTGGCATCAGGGATGGATAATTGTGGTGATGTTCATAGACAATATCTCAATGTACTTGTAGCTATTGAAGATCATGCCATATATCTTGACATCATCCAAGGTATGTTGAGAGAGATCTGGATTTAATACTATCTACCTAGATGTATTTTGGTTGGACGTGGGGCCTCTTGGAGGTTACTCCCATGGAGCAGTGTATGTGGAGCTGAATGTTGGGAAGTATACCCTCGACCATTTACGGGTGAGGTCCTTGGGATGGATCGAAGGATGACGAATGTCATGGGTTCCATTTTTAGAAGCTGGGAATGAAGAATGGTTGATGTTGGTTTTTCTATTCTAGTAGAATCTAGATGACCACATCCAAGTTTTAGGGGTTCCACTTGTGCTTGAAGTTTTGACTGCGGTAATTGGAGTTACTTGAGTAGATCAGTGAAAATGAAACTCATATGGCGGGGATTGGTAATTCAGTCATGGAGGTGTGGAGAAAACTGTGTTTTGGATGTGGTGGCATCAGGATTCCAATAAGAAACCTATGAGGTGCACATTTGGGTTCCTCAGGAAGAACCATATGGGCCATAGATGTGGTGGTTGATTGAGCCAATCTTTGGCTTTGGGCTCAGGGTGGTTCTAGGAAGAATTCGAGATTCTTATGTTAGAATCATTGGTGGGATTGGAAATGGAGTTTGGGTGTTATAACTTCATTGCAAATCGGTCATGGACTCGAGTAAGCGGGTATGGGTGATCTTGGAATGTCATTTGGGGTAAAGGCATCTTGAATATGTGAAGTAGTGTCATGCCAACAATGAAGCTGGATGTTTCCAAGATGAGTCGGTCAGGGACGACTCGACTCAGATAGGAAAAATAATGAAGTTGGTGGGTTATCAATTGCCTTCAGTGGATTTTTTAGAATGATAAGTGAATTTCAAAAGTGGAATGGGTTTTTGGGGAGAACTGAGTTGTTCTTAGTCAATTTATGAGCATCGAAGGTATCTGTGTTAGTAATATTAATGGGTGTGGTGGAACACAATGATGTTTTGGAAGGTAGTGGATTCCTTGATGGTAGAGTTTACTGGATGTTAGGGAATGACCCCAGTGGGTGCATCAAACGATGGTGGTATGCCTTAAGTGAGGAGTCTCTATGAGAAAGTGTAGAGAATAGCATGTCAATAGTGAAAAAATAGGTTTTTTGAGACAATCCATCAGGAATGGTCTGACACGATAAGAAAAGGTAATGAACATGGTAAGTTGTAAGCCACTACTGATTTGATGTTTTATGGAAAGTACATTTCATAAATGAAGGAAAACTTGAGAGAGGTCAAGTTGTTCTTGTTCTACAATGGATGGTAGATGCATCTCCATTTTGGGTAGTTTTGATAATAAGGATTGATGCTAATGTTGGGTAGATTTCTCATAGATATCTAAGTGTGGTGAGTTGGTAAACACATCAAGTATGTTATGAAAGTTGATTTGAGGTTATATTGGATTTTTTTCAATATTGGGGGTGTCAAACATTGGAAGATATTGGTGGCGAGCTAAATTTCATGGTGGGGAGAACCATAGTGGGAAAGGGGTTGATTGAAGACGTGACCGAAGTTTAAGGTTGGATGGAATAAAGTAAGTACCATTCCAGTGTTTTTTACTTGATAACAAGAATTGTCTTGGAAATTGATTTGTTGAGTTCCCTATGTTTTTTTGTTGTGTTTTGGATATTCAGTAATGGAATGGGACTATCGGGACTCAAGTTGTGGATTGATGTAGGTCAAGAAAAGTGGTTGGGAAAACCATATGTTTCTTCAGGTGGTACTGAGTTTGGGTCACCATTGGAGTTTTGAAAATAGGAAAATAATTATACCATGTGAATATTTAAATTTTTGACTTAAATCCCTTTAATTTGGTTAATAGAATATTTACTGATTGTATGAGGAGGCTCAGGGGTGTTCTGGGGGTTCAGAATATGAAAGAGATGTGAAATTGTCCATCCTATGCATGTTTCATGGTTAGTGCATGGTTAGAAGTAACTGTGGGTCCAAACCATGCTATCGAGGAGTAGGGGTTCATGGTTATATAAATCGTGTAAAGGGGGAAATCCAAACTATGCAGATTTGGATAGATACATTCTACACAGTTGGAACATGATTGTTCAAACCAAATAGAATCCCCAGGTAACTATGCGACTCAAACCCCTCTTGGACAAAGGCATGCACATTGTTGGCACACAGTTTAGAAAACCATGTGTCCAAATTGTGTGCCTCATTAAAAGTGGGTTTTTACCATTTCCCCCCTCATTATTTTAATTGTTTTACCCTATTTTCCTCCCCAAAATTATTCCTCCAGCCCTAGTGTTGAACCATTTTGACCAACAATTCCCAAGATTCAATATCCTTTGATTCTAAACCATTTGGAGCACCGTTGGGTGTAGATCGAAGCTCTGGGTGAGTCTAATTATTCTCTTTGCTCCATTTTCTGGATTAGGGCTTTTAGTTTTGTTATTATTCTTTCAAAGACCTAAAACCCTCTTTTTTCTAGTGGATCTTAGGTTGGAGATTCAAGGGATTATTGAATCTAGATCTAGAACTAAGGTTATGTGAGTGTTCGTTTATGGATTTGAGGTTGGTGGTCTACAAGTTATATCTCATAGTCTTGATGTTGATTTTTTCATGTGCGGTCGTGTTATTGGTTCCTTCTTGTTGTAAATTTAATTCCTTTAGTGATATTTGGTAAAATGGTTGGCTAAATGATGAATTGAACACCTCATGACCCCATGGTATGAATTGAGGATGATTAGATTGGTTTAGGGCCACCCATGGGGTGCACCAATATTCCCGAACATGGAAAATTGTAACAGAGTTGATTTTTGTTGAATTAGAGCCCATGGTAAATATGTTGACATGTTAGTTTGAATGAAAAAGAGGCACTAATAGTATTTTTTTTCTACTTGTTAGCATTGTATAAGGGGTTGTTTGGTTTAATGTTAATGAGTTAAATAAGTTATGGATTATGAAGGGTAATTGGTCGATTGTATAAGGCATGTGAATTGGTGAATGTGTTAAATGGGTTGATGAATAAGAATTGTTGAATATTATAAATGGGTTAATGTATGAGAAATGGAATTGGGTTAAATGGGTTATGTAATGTAAATGGTAAATGTGATATTACGTTAGATCTTGATGATGGTTTATATGTTGAATGAATATGAAATGTGAATGGTGTTTAATTGGTTAACATGGAATGGAAATGAAATTGATGTTAATGGTGTTTGATTGATAACATTGAATAAGGTAGAATTTGGCATAACATTAATGGGTTAATGAAAAATGAATTGTAAATGGTAAATATTTCATCAGGTTATAGCATGAGAATGATTTAGGTATGGAACGATTTTATGAATGGTGATTTGTTTTGTGTATTGTTGAATACAGTTCATAAAATGGTATAAGTAGTAAATGGTTAAATAAGCACGTGAAAATGGGTTGGTAGTTGTGGGGTATTTTACTTGAGGATCTACATCCATGAGTCAGGTTAGACTGAGGCTCTAAACCCTACCCCATAATGCATAGGTTAGGGAAGGGGACCGAGGCTCTATGCTCTTAATAGTTGCATTTGATGAGATTTCTTAGGCTGAGGCTCCAATTTAAGTGTGAGGTATCAGTTTATGAAATGTGTATCCCCAGTGAGATAGGGAACTTGACTTATCCCCTTATTCATAATAATCAACTAGATTAGGTCATTGTGTAAATGATATAAATTCCTAACCCATAGAACAAGTGATGAACATGGATTAAGTGATTAAATTGGTTAAAGTGAATATGGATAATTAATGGTACATGGGTTTTATTTTGTTTACCTTGTAATTTATTTATTAATTACATACACTATCAGTTTAGACTAGATATTTTGTAGACACCATTGGTGGTGGCTTACTGAGTTGTACTCATACCCTGCTCAAGTCTCCATTGGGTACCCGAGCAGATTTCTTGGTTGCAGGTTAGGACAATGGAAAAGGTTATATGCTAGGGAGTTGAGTTGGGATTGGGTTGTGAATGGATATGGATATGGACTTGGAGTCAGGACCCATTTTGGGGATTTATCTATTTTCCTTGTTTTTGGTTTTCTTCACTTTTGGAACTTTAGCATGACATGGTATAATTATTTTTGGTTGTGTTTTGTACACTATTTGGGAATGGTTAGTAATGCATGTTTCTGGTGCATTTTTTATTTTTCCCTTTATTTCATATGTTGTCTACTATAGATTACTTTGTTAAAGAGGGTATAGTCTCCCCACATGATCTATTAGACCCTCACTGCTATTCAGCAACCTCTAGAGTACGAGGAGGTGAACTTGAGGTCTTATGGCGACCCAACTCGAGGCACCGATTAGTGGCTTCCAGTTCAGAGAAGTTATACCACTTTTCTGGTTCTGTAGGAATTTCATAATGTTTAAAAATATTCATGTAAACTTTGAAACGAATATTTTTCAAATATATTGTCATATTACCTTTCCAAAAACCATAATTTTCTCCATTTAAATACGATTCTCTGATCATTGACATTCCTTCTTTGAGCTTAACTATCTACATCTTTATTTATAGAAATTTAACTCAAGATTACTAGAGCTTAATATAATTATTCAAAAATCACTCATCTAATTCCAATTATTAGGTCAAAATAATATAAATAAACAATATGGGGAGGGGGTGAATTATTTCCTTTAAAAAAATTAGATATTTAAAACTTAATCCCTATTTTTGATTTAGAAATAAATGTAGTGTTTTATTCTTCAAACATATTATATAGTGGAAAGATAAAGAGGGAAAAATAATTTTTAGAGTGGTTTAGGGTATAAATATTGCCTAGTCAACTCCACCAACACTCTTTCAGTGATCTTGGTTATTTTAACTAAATAGGTTCTCTAATCTAGAGACCTTGATAACTGAGTACCTTCAATTGACACCTTACAACAAGTAAGATTCTTTTAAAGGAAAACTTGACAATAAAAACATAGTATGAGAAGCTAAAACTCCATCATGATTGAGTAGAAGTAGTGGAGACATAAAAAGAAAGTGATAAGATGTAGACTGTTGAAATAACTTCAACACATAGTTGAAACAACAAATGACAAAAGATGAGATCTTTATAGGTTAATAAAAATGATCTTCAAAGAACTTTCCTTTAGAAGAATATTTTATCTTTCTATTGATAAAGTATCCCAAAACACACAAAAGTAGTAAGAACAAACTTTTAAGAGCATTATAATGAACACTCAGTAAATAATAAACATGTATGTCTCTAAAGTGTAGTCTTAAAAATAACTTTTACAAATTACATAAAAAAGATTGAAAATTAGATATAGAAACATAAGAAACATGAAAAACAGAAAACAATAGATTGAAACATGCTTGTATCCAAAGTATATTCCTTCAATGAACCAAAGAAATCAACACCTCAATATATTTTTTAGATCCAAAACTTGGAATTTAACAAGAAACTTGATTTCATTAAGGTTAAAGAGATCCAAAAATATAACTTTACAAAATGACATCTTTAAAACACTTAGCATGTTTGAAATTTGAATTTAATAATATTCTAAAAATCATAACTTCCCTTAGAAATAGGAATGATTTAATATATTATTTAAGGACCTTTGAATCGGTCTTTAAACAAATTTTAATGAGATAAATACTCTAATGAAATCATTGTAGAAATCATGAGAAGTATTCAATATTAAAATCTCAAAGATGAATGATTCAAATTAAGGTTGTACTATGCAGGGATAAATTTAAAAGTATAGTCGAAAACATACAATTGCTTCAAAATTTTAGGTTGAAAAACTATACATTAAATATTCAAACTTATGGTTCTTCACAAAAGATATCTTTTCCATCCTAACATTTTGTCTAAACATAAGGTTCCAAGAGTATCATTCCTTAACAAAATTTAGGTTCCCAAACCTAATGTTTACCTTAAACATAGGGTCATTAATGATGATTCTAAACTTCTTTAAAATGTTCATAATAATTAAGAAAATTAAACTTCACCCGAATTAAAACTTAAAGAACTTACAAAATTAAAGAGAAAATAAATATTCCAATAAATATAATCCTAAAATTCACTTAGATAAACATCATTATTAAATCAAATGAGGGTATTTTTGAGCATCAAAATAAATGAGAAATTAATTAATTTTTTTGGATCAACATAATCCCAACAAGAGATATGTGATCAATTTGAATATCATAGTATATTAACATTGTCAATTATTTGAGAAGGTAAGTAGGTAAATTTAAAATCCATCCAATAGGTCTATTTATAGCCTCAAAATGATTTAATAATATTATATAATTCATTGAGGTCATTGAAGAAAATAATACTAAATTTAATAAATTTTGACCAACATTAAATACAGACTTAGACCTACTGTCTTGACACCTACAACTACCCAGTGCATCTCATCGGCTAGCCGGTGGGTCACTTAAAACCTACTAAAATTATAAAATCTCCAACAGTGAGTTATTACTGGTCAGTAGTCATCCAATGGTCCTCTGGAAGAAGAATTTATTTATGGAACTTTCACCACCTATCTAGTGGACTCATTGAGGATAAAGGTTCTAATGTCTTCACTACTAGTTTTCCAATGGTATTGAATCAGCTATCCAATGGAGCCTACTACTTTCCAAACTCATCTACAACCTATCAAACTCCATAAAATTCCTATGATAGATCCATGAACATCCCTTCAAGTGTTTAATAAGTATATAAAGTCATTTTCAATGATCTTTTAATATTATAACAAGATATCATCATGATCTTCCCATAACCAAGATTAAATCATAAAAACATCAACTATTAACAACTCAAATGAAGTCATTAGACACTTTAAAGAGTGTTTGTGATAATTAAAAATTAAGAAGGTGAGAAGAAAAAAAATCTCCCTCTTTTTTATGATCACAAAACACTTGTATAAAAATATAATGTAATAATAATATAAAAATATAATATTCATAAAAAAAATTCTCCACAAATTAAAACAGCGTCATTTATCCCCTATAAGATTATTCATTTCTCTCCCATAACAAAAAATATATAACATAACAATAGATATTAACATAATACCAGAGATTTCTATAATTACCCAATATCTAGATATTTCTCCCCCTTTGAGATTATAAAAAAGAATTCATAAATGGGGTTAGAGGAAAAATAAGAGAATTAAAATTTAAAACTAAATTTATCATCATTAATGATATTTTGAGAGAGATAAAAAAAGTTTGAAAAATTTTAAAACTAAAAATTTTATAAAGATATATTTTCAATGAATATAAAGATAAAAAACATTTTTAATCTATTCAAAATATATTCAAGTGAGAAATAAAACTTCGTAAATTAATTTTCAAAAAAGATCAAGTGTTAAAATAAAATTTTGGAATAAATTTAGAAAAATGTTGTCTCTTCTAGGATCATTTTTGTATTAAAAATATCATCTCTACCTAAAATAATATATTAAAAAAATGGGGATAAATTAAATAAAACAAAATAAATAAATAAAATATTAATAAATAAATATTTTAAAAAATAATAAATCACATCGAAATAACATTTTAACATTGAAATACCATTCCATAATTAAGGTTTAGAAAATATCATGTTAATAAACAATAATAAATTACCTAAGAGTTTCAAACTAGGTATGAAGTAAAGGCCCACTACTCGCGAACATGGTGAATATCAAATTAAAAAATCTAACCAACCCTTTTTGTGGTAATAACCTTTAGGTGAATCTATACCATAACACCATCCAATTGTTTGTATCCATACATGAATATTTATTCTTAGAGTATCAAACTCACTTGAATTTAATAAAATTATGAAAAGTTTTAAAACATTTTTTTAAAATAAAGAAAACATTTTTTTTGAAAACAAATTTCAAATTTTAAAAAAAATCAAAGAAAGTGGTGTCTCATATCAATGTACTTAATGAGAGAGAATTGGATATGGTTTTTAGAGATACTAATCACACTAGTATTATCACAATTAATAGGTACATGAACATATGTAATTCCAAACTCTAAGAGATTATGTTTCATCCATATAATTTGGGCATAAAAACTCCCAATGACTATGTATTCTGCTTTGGATATAAAAATTGCAACAAATTTTTTCTTCCTACTACTCCATGAGACAAGTTATTTTAATATTATGTGTAAAGTCCCACTATTAATTTTCCTATAAAGTTATAATCCTCTAAAATTAGCATTGAAAAAACAATTAAGTTCAAAAAAAGTTTAATTTGGATAAAATAAACCTTTTTTTATCTCATTTTAAATATCTAAAATTTCTTTTGGGTGATTTCAAATGAGATTAATTTATATTTTATTAAAAATGAGCATAAATGTATACACTAAACATAATTTCTGGTCAGGTCATAGTATGATTAAGTATACTTATAATCACACTTTTATAAATTTTGTTTTCAATCAGTTCACCAACTTCATCCAATGTTATCTTACAAGTTGTACACATGTGTGTTTAAATTTATTTTTCATGATCCATAACAAACTTCTTTAAAATTTCATTAGTGTATTACTTTTGTTTATAAAAATTCCATTATAATTTTGGGAAATTTGAAAACCAAGGAAGAATTTGATTTATACTATAAAACTCATTTCAAAGACTTTATTCATTAAATCAAAAAATTCATTACAAATTTATTATTTAGTTGAGCCAAAAATAAAATCTTCAACATAAATTTGAAAAATTAATAAATCATTTGTTTTTTTGGGAAAAAGAGTGGAATCAGTTTTTCCTATTTTAAAATTAGTTGATAAATTAACCTTTCATACCAAGCCCTAAGGGCTTATTTTAAACCCTAAAAATATTTAGTTAACTGGAAAACATGATTTTTAAATTTATAATTTTCTAAACTGGGTGGTTGATCCACAATTGTTTTAGAAATAAATCCAAAGAAAATCACTTTTAACATCCATTTGAAAAAGTTTAAAATTAAAATTAGTAGTGAATACTAAAAAGATTCTAATTAATTATAGTCATACAACGGGTGAAAAGGTTTCACTATAATAAAAACCTTATTTTTGATTATATACTTTAGTAAAAATTATATCCTTGTTTTGGGTGATATTCCCTTGTTCATCAAGTGTGTGTCAAAAAACCCACTTGGTGATAATAATTGGATGATTATTGGGTCATTCCATGAGAGTACAAATGTTGTTACTTTGAAACTAGTTCAACTCTTATTACATAGAAAGTATCCAATTATAATCATTAACAAAATTTTCAAGGGATTTAGGTTCATGGTGAGAGATAAATTCTTGATGTTAGACCTCATTTAAGACCAACCATCTAGTATGAGTCTCAAATAGTAATTCAATGATAACATTCTAAAGGGGGTAATATTTGGATTCAACCCATGATTTTGGTAAAGGAGTAGACGAGGTTCTTTAAAATCTTAAATTTATTTAGAATATAGAAGTTTAGGTAAGGAAAAACTAGATTGGTCAATATCATCATGAATTTGAGGATGAGGTTTAGGAATATTCTCATCAAATTTGATGTGAATTGACCCTTCTAAGGTCTCAGTCCTCTTATTGAAGACTCGACAATATTTAATTGAGTTTGAGTACCCAATAAAGGTACCTTTATTGGATTTAGGGTCAAAATTTTCTATACTATTCTTGGTATTAATGATAAATCATTTACAACAAAAAACTTTAAATAATCCAACTTTAGTAAATTTTCCCTTCCAAAGTTTATAATAGGTTTTTTCAAAATTAGTCATATGAGAACCTGAAAAAAGATATAGGAAGTGGTATTAAAACCTCAAACGAATAAATTTAGGTATATTAAAACCATTCAAGATATTCCTATACATTTCTTGGAGGGTCATATTTCAACTTTTTACTACCTTATTTTGTTGAGGCGTTCTAGGTGAAGAGAAGGAATAATGATAACCTTGATAGGAACAAAACTCACAAAGTATTTATTTTAAAATTTTACACCATGGTTACTTCTAAGGGAAATTTTTTTTAGATGTTTTCATTTTAAACTTTCCTTGAAACGTTGATAAATATTTAACAATACCCATTTTTACGAGTTAAGAAGAAGTCCCATGTAAATATAGTATAATCATCAATAATTACAAAGGTTTAAGATTTACCTATGATGCTAATAACTTTATTTGGTCAAAAAATGTCAAGGTTAACTAGTTTTATGGATTTAGAGGAGGAAAATTCCTTTTTATATTTGAAGGAAGATTTTTGTTTCTTTCCAAGTTGGAAAGGTTTAGAAACTAAGTTATCATTCAAACACAACTTTGGTAACTCTCATACTAGTCGATTATGGTTAACCTCGACAAGATAATGAATGGTATAATGACATAGGAACCAATTAAAAGGCCAAGTTTAATTATATTTTTCACTTATAAACATAATATTTTTACTTAAAATATATTTTAAATATAAAATATAAACATTTTGAAAATGAGATATGATAAATAAGAGTTTTCCTATAGAATTAAAAACCATACAAAAATAATTTTGAAAAATAATTTTAAAACCATTATCAGATAATTGACTACTAATTAGTAAATTATGGTATAATCCATTAAAAAATAAAACATTTTTAATTAAAGTAGAGTAAAATAAACTGATCATACCAATATCAGTGATTTTACTTTTTAAATCATCAACAAAAGTGAAATTTCATTCGTTGAAGTCTTCAATATGATTAAATTCAAAAGGATCACCACACATATTCCTTGAGCACCCACTATACATATACCAATTAGATTCATAGGGTTTTATCTCAATAACCTTGTTCTAAAAATATTAAGAGACTAAAGTTTTTAGTACCCATATCTTGGGTCCACTTAAGTTAGCTAATAAATACTCTGGAATCCAAACTTGGTTAGAACAAGTTTTTCCAATAGAAATCTGAGATGAAATATCAATTATCTTTAGTATACCATATCTATAATTTTTTCAATTTCATTCATAAATAAGATTCCCAAATTTCTTATAATAATTACAAAAGTTTATTTTGAAAATTTCCCTTTACAGAAGTAGTCCTTTTAGAATTTTTGAAAAAACTAGATTGTTTTGAAAAACCAATCCCAAAAATACTTTTAACAAAAATTTGAGATCCCAAAATCATATTTAGATAATGAACACCATCGTTAAATTGAGAAATATTATTTTTAATATCTTCAATTTGAGATTCCAAATTCCTAAAATTTGTTCATTATTTTAGTTTTATAACCAAACCATCTTTTTTCTTTTAAATTTTGATCTTTTTCAAAAACAACTAGATATTAATTCTTTTTAAAATCTTTAAATTTTGAAAAAATTTCACAAAATTAATTATGAATTTGATATATAAAATAAATAATATCTTCATAAATTAAATAATGGGTTGAATAAGTATAATATAAAGAAGTATAACATTCAAAATTTTCTTCATTACATACCTCAATATCATCCATGAGGCAGTTGGACTTTTGTCATCTGATTCAGATGATGAAAGTGAATCCTTGCTAGCACTAAAATTTGAAAATTTTAGATATTTATTAATTTTATTCTTGTATTTATACCTTTTCTTATTCAAGGGACAATATGAATTTACATGACCATTATTTTTTTGAAACTAAATCAAGTAAATTATATTTCTTGATTTTTCTTTTTGAAGCGGTGAAAATATATTTTCGTTTTCATGTAACTATTCTTATTATAATCAAGATGATTAATCCTTGTTTCACTTACAAAAGTGTCATAATTATCTTCCTTAAAATAAAATTTCTTTTTATTTTCTTTGATCTCCTTTTTCACATTTTTAACTTGTCTTCTTATAGTTATATCATATGTCACGAGAGATCTGATGAGCTCCTCAACCACCACATTCTTTATGTATTTATCTTCTTGGATCATGGTGACTCTAGGTTCCCAATTTATTGGTAAAACCCAAACTATTTTCTTCACTAAAGTTTCTATATAAAGAGTATAAACAAGAGACTTTAAACCATTAAAAATTTTAGTGAATCACATTAATATTTTACTAATATATTCATTAAGATGCCTAGAAAAAATTTCAGTCTTATATAAACATATCTAATATAGTATCTTTGACTTTTTTCATTCCTTAATGAGTTAATTCTAAGAGTTTACATATTTCATGAGTTATTTTTATTATATAAATTTAATTTGATTCATTTTTTTCTAAACCATAATTCAATGAATTCATTAATTTACCATTTAATTCAAAGGCATAAATATCAATGGTTGCACAGTTTTCTTCTTTTTCAGTGGTGGGAGTATAACCATATATAACTATCTTACACACATGATAAAAAATTGGTCTAAGAAAGGTATAAATATGTTTATTATAGTAACCATAATTTGAACCATCAAAAAATAGAGAATGAACCATAGAGTGTCCTTTAAGAGTACCATGAATTTTTGAAAAAGAAATTTAGAAAAAGAGAATTTATTCAAAAACTAGTTAAAGATTAAAAAAAAACAATATTTGAAAGATTTAAAAACAATTTAAGTAACCTATGATACCAAATGTAGGTTTGAATAGGATATAATGTAAGGGGGTGAATTGAAATTTAAAAAACAAATCAATAATTAAAGTCTTAAATAATTTTTTTAAAAGATTGATGATAATTAAAACCTTTTAAAGACCTTAAAAAGACAATTGATATATGTAAAACAAAAGGAAAAGTGAAATAGAATAACTATATATATTTATAAAAGTGAAATAATATAATAATGATCAATTCATGGATTGATTGATTAATCATATGAAAGTAAGATCACAACATTATTAAAATATAAAGTGAGAAAGCATAAAATAAATAACATGAAGGTGTTAAAATAAGTTTCTTTGATGAACCCCTAAGTCTCCCACCCCAATTCATTAAGGGTTTATTGTATTAGTACCTTATATTTAATGATATACAAGATATAAAAACTCCCTTTATTTATAATTGGTTATAGAAAGAAACATAAATAAAATTGATCCTATATTTTGAACATTTGTAACTAAAAAACTAAAATAGAAGTAATCCCTTTCCTTTTAGCATTTTTGGAAAGAAATATAAGTCACTCACTTTAAAAATCAATAATCACCAAAATAATCGATATATGAAGAAGGATGGGATTTCTATAAGTAATATCATTTTGGAATGATCTCAATTATCTCGAATAGATAAGAAGAAACACTAGGAGAGAATGAGAAATATATATAAGTGAGAATAATTTTACAACTTGGACACACTCTTGATTGGAAGAAGAGAGCACTTTGGAATTGAGATAAATTTAAAGAAATGAGTTAAAGTTGAATATTATAGTATGTTCACATTGTCAATTAGCTGAGAAGGTAAGTAGGTATGTTTTTAATCCATCCAAGGGGTCTATTTATAGCCTCTAAATACTTTGGTAACATTATGTAATTTGTTAAAGGAATTGAAGATGAAGAAGACTAAATATAAGACATTTTTGACAACATTAAATGTTGTCTCAGACTTATTGTCTGGATTCCATTGGCTACCCAGTGCACCTCATCGGTAGGATGGTGGGTCACCCAGAACCTATTAGAATCATACCTCCACTGACTAGCCGCTACTAGCTTGTGGCTGGCCGGTGTCCTCTGAAAGAAGCATTGAGTTCTAGAACTATCATTGGTTGGATGGTGCTCCTCCACTAGCTAGCCAGTGGGCTCCTAGAGGATGGAGGTGATATTTTCTTCACCACCAGCTATCCGGTGGCAATGCATTGTCCAATTGATGCTACTTTTTTACTTTCCAAACTCCTCCATGACCTATCAAAATCCATTCAATACCTCTAATAGATCCAGGAACTTCACTCCAAGTGTTCAATAAGTCTATCAAGACTTCTTCAATTAACTTTCAAGATTATAACAAGATGACATCATTATCTTATAATAACCAAGATTAAATCATGAAAAAATTAGTTTCCAATAACTGAAATGAAATCATTAAACACTTAAAAGAGTGTTTATGATCATTAAAACTTAAAAAGGTGAGAATCACAATATACAGATCAACCAAAGTAGATCAAAGATTTATATCCATAAATTTTTTACCTACACATACCTCTCTCTACATTTTATTACATTTTGAGTTGCGCTTATGTTTCCTATACATTTTTATAGCACTTATATAGCATTGTAAAGAGTGAAGGAACCTAGGGATTTATAAAAGCATGAAAAATTGGTATTTTAAAATTTTGGGTTCAGATTCATGTTAAAAATTATGAATCCAAAATACCTCTTACACAATTTTTTCATGGATCCGACACATTTAAATTTAAGTAAAAAAAATCAAACAAAACTATAAATGATACCTTATTTATTTGAAAATTCCAATATAATTTGCTATAGTCGGTGTTTCATAACTCGAAAGTGCTAAAAAAGACATCCTCTAGATCATACACACACGATACATAGCTAATGAATCATAATTCATTGATTATTGGGTTATATCATGGGAAATTGAAGTGATTTACAATGTCAATTTGATATAATGAAGAATGACTGATCGATTTGAGAGATAAAATCAATCAAGATTTTTATTCCTTTAGTTTCTCTCTATAAAACTATAGAGTGATAGGGGGAAAACATCAAAATTCATGAAAGAGTATAACCTACTCATTTTTGGGCTAAAACATGCATTTATACTAAGGGTTAAGTTTCTATAAATTTTATTTTATTCCCTATGGAAACCTAACCTTCAAAAATGCCCAAAAACACACGTTTGATCTAGTTAACTCATCATCAGTGTTGTAAATATTTTATCACCATATTGTGACATTATTAAAATATCACATGATAAAATATGAACCATTTACTCATCTCATAATGTCCCTTATTCATTTAATTAACCTTTAATGTGTTATGTTCGTTTGAAAAATTATATTTTCTCATATTCACTTTTATACATAAACAAATTATGAATACCTTGAGAAATAAATTCTATACTTATTATTATAAATTCAAATAATATAATTAAATCATTTAACTTGAGATCATTCACACTTTAAGATCAACTTGCCCCCACATGTGGGACCCACTTCATCCTAAACTTCTATTCATTCGAATAGGTGGAATTTGTGGATACACTTAGTGTGTGAACCTATAGGACATTATTTTGATAATATATAGTGAGTGTAACTCATAAACCTAGAATAGAGTCTAGAAACCCATAAATACCCCTAAGGAGATAAGGAATTTCATAGCTATGAAAAACTCATATAAACGTGCTTTGTGTAATATAATATCTTTTTATGATGATATCTCATAAAGTAGGACACACACTTTGTGTCATAATCATTTTGATACTTTATTTATTTCATGACCTTATTGGATAAACTTACCTTATTCTACAATATCCATGGATTTAGTCAAGGTACTACCATCCTAGCTAACCTAGCTAGAGATATTTCTTCCTCTACTCTAAAGAAAAAAAATTCTATCTTGATCATTAAACCAATACCATACCACTAATGATGCCTCCAATGCAAGCTATCTCACCAGGACTTAAATGTCATAGTTTTTCCTTGCATAAAAGTACATGATAAAATGGTATACATTAAAAATGATTTCAATTAAACAAAACAATATATATGTTAATTGATATAAACAACCATTGAACCCTGAAACATGTGGTGTTCCTATTGTTGGGTCAGTCCTCATGACCTCTTCTATTTAATATCACTAAGTGTGAAATTTAAAAGAAAAAGTGTTAATGATTATGATCCCCAAACACCTAATATTCAAACATAATCTGTGTCCTATCAGTATGATTTATCTAAACCATATTATTTTTTAATATTACTATAATAGTATCTTGAGGTTCTCATTATAGTTTGAGAACTGCTATAACATGTTGACAAAACATGTAATCTAAGGAAATTTCCATACAAATAGTGGGCATAGAAGTATTAATATTATGATGGTAAGAGAAAATCATGTATATATATATATCATATTATATACATGTTATGGTAATCAGAGTATAGAAAAGATTTGGGTTTAGAGAACCCACTAAAAAAGGGGATAAATCTAATAATCCTTTTATTTTCTTACCTATATTATCTCACATAGAGCTATGGAAGAGGATTGGTATAGCCTAGACTACCTTAGAGATAACCTATAATTTTATTTATGCTATTTATTTTAGTTTTTTTCACCAATTGTCTTAATTTCACTTGATAATTGTTTTCTTATTTTCATGGAATATTTTTCAAACCATGTTTTCAAAATTTACCTCGATAGTTTACATTTACAAGTGGTATATATATGTATAGTATTTTCTGCAAGTAAAATTGTTTCAAAAGTTAAATAAATTTAAATTTATTTAACTAGGTTTTGATTATGGCCACAAGAAACTATTTTAAAATTCCAATTACATATATCTTCTTTATTTTTGATTTATGTTTTGTTTTTAATTTTCAGAATTAAATTTAAGTTTTCCTTTTTAATATATATTTTTTGGAAGCTCAATTCACCCCCCACTCTTGACCATTCTTCTGGGACCAACAAAAAATGATAACTATTTTAAGTTATTAATAATTTTATTATTCTACAAAATTGTTATTAATAATTTGGATGATGAAAATTTAATTTCACACATTTATTCATTTTAATATTTATAAATAATACTTATTTTTAAAACCATACTTGGTTTTATGAATCGGTATAAAAGATCTCCAAAATGAGTTTCCAATTATTTTTTCATAAAAATTAAGTATGTTATTTATGATATGGAATTTCTATTTGGTTTTATTTATATATTAAAATTATAAAACCTTATTTCATTCTAGTGTTATTGGTGAAATTATATATGAATGATTACTTCATCACATTTAATGATAATAATTAAAACAATAATTTCTTGTAAAAACTTTTACAATAATCCTTAGAGTACATCAATCATTTTGACCATTCGATGACTGCCATGTACGTCTAAGTAAACGTGTCTACATGTGACCTTTATGGATATATAAACCACACCTTCATGGAGGTGACCATTTTCCAGGACCATCCACATCATTTTGAATATGGGAAAAATTTGGCCTCCCTCTTGGTGGTAGCCTAGTCATGTTTAGTAGAAGCATAGGCGTGTCAACAGATGAACCAAAGTTTTATTATTCCCCTAAAGGAATCCATGGATAATTGTAGCAGTCATTAATACTCTCTAGTAGATAAACTATATTAATGAAATACTCATAATATTATCATATATAAGCACATGATGAAATCACATGTGCGCAAGGATACCGTAATTCTTGGAATTTACCACAATCATTGTGATGCTACTCAAGTAAAACAAAAAGAACATGACCATTGATATTATTCATAGGATCATAGAACTAAATGAACTCAAATATTTTATTTTAATGGTTAAATTAATGGGAATGAAATTTTACAACCTCTTGAATAACCCTATTAACATTGTACCAAAAATGGTGACCATATGACATCCCTCTGTCCATACCCTCTCTAGCCTATTTTTCTCATTAAAAAAAAATACTTTTCTGTGTGATAGAAGGTCTCCTTCACTAAAATTTAAATTTAAATTTAAATTTAAAACATTATATTAACATTATATTTTAACTATAGTTCTTTAATTAACATATAATCTAATTTTTTTCATTACCTATGATGGTTAGTTTTAAAACTCCCACCATCATATGTCAGTGACCCTTATTCTTTGGAATTTTTATCATGTAGTTGTATACTTATTGATTAGTTATATGAATTCCTTTAAAAATATCCTTCATACTTTTTTGTTAAGGATTGTATTCTAAAAAATAATAACTAATCATAAAACATATGACAATAACCATTGTAATAAAAGTTTCAACAAAATAGAACATTCATACTAAGTTTTATGATTTTTTTCTTCATGGACTCATCCTAGAACTTATTTCATACATTGATTGCAATGTTTTGAATACATTATTGATGATATGAATTGGGTGGTCTCCATGAAATACCCTGAGACTGTACTATATCCTTGATTTCATGATACTAATAAAAAATTAGAAAAATTCCTTTTGCATTCATCACAAACTCTCTAAGAAAGGCCATGAACTAACTCCAAGATGAGGAGTTCTTCCTCCAAGTAATAGAAAATTTCAATGGTACAAGGGATAAATTACCATCTTTTATGATGAAATAAATAATGTTCTAGCATATTTTCCATATAGAAACGTGCCATCAATTTGGATAATATTTTTATAATGTATAAAACCTTCTAGACTTGGTAATAATGTCCTAAATAATCCATCAATAACTAACTTTGATCGATCAACTTGGTTGTGTTGGTTAACATATCCAATATCATGTAATTTATAGATAACTTGATTTTTGTGACATAAAATTTCTATAAGTTGTGGTAAAACTTGATAAGAGTCATCCCAATCACTATAAACATTCACAATTTCCTTTTTTCATACATCTTATGCCTTCCAGTAAGGAATCCAATACCTAAAATTTGTGTAATTCTCTCCACCACTAGAATTATAATAACATCTTGACATGCACTTATAACTTCAACAATAATAGTTGAAATAAATTCAACATATATGGTTGAGTGATCCTATGATATACTTGGGTTCACATATGTGTATGGAGTAAATCTAGTAGTGCACGAATAATGAAAATTGTTATCAATTATATCTTGAAAACACATCTGACAATCTAAATCAAATTTGTTACACTGAATCATATAAAGTTATCTATTTTAATCAGCTACAATATAAATATAATGTTTTTCAATGTGATATTATTTTATCAAAATTTTCACCACTTCTTTACTGTCAAAATATCTTCTAATATACAGAACACCTTTACCTGACACTCGATTAATAACACTAATAATTCATGAAAATTATATAATAGGATTAATAATTAACCAATAAAATTTTGTTAAGTAATTTGTGCCTTCGATAAACCATGATGTTAATGGAATAGGATGATTAAAATGATGGTGGTACATCACAAGGATGTGATCTGAATGTTATTTGGAATTTTTTTTGTTGTTCCACATCCTAATCATATTTTTGTTCTAAATTTTTATTACCCTCAAAATTTTACATCATCAAATCTAAATTATGTGGTGTAATACCCATAAAAACTTCATGTTCTTTGTTTGACGTCACAACTCGAGGATATAATATTATTGGTCAAAGATCATGGAAATGGGGGGGTGGGGGGGGGGTGGGGAGGGGTGAATTTCCCCCTTTTAAAATAAAATTATAAATAAAATATTAATTTAAAAATTAATTGATTTTGAAATAATAAAACAATAAATCGAAAACATGATAATTGATAAATTTTATTTGAGTTTATAAAGATAATATCAATGTAATAAAAATGTAGAAATAATTGAATTGAATTTATAAAAGTATGTGAATTGATGTTAAATGATGCAATATAGAAAAGTAAATAGAGTACAAGCACAATTGATAAAGAGTTCAACCAAAGTTTGATGTGAGCCCCTATGTATAAAAACAAAAACTCAAGAGGTAAATGGTATAAATACCTTAGTTTAAATGGTGACCAAGAACCTGTACCTCACAACCTTGTTTAATTAGAACCCTCTTGAGCTTCACCGGTAGCCAAGTGACCCATCCCACACTTTTGAGGAGTGTGAAATGCTGGATAATAGAGGTTAAGAGGAGAGAGGTTTTCTTTAGAAAAACCATTTAAAATATGCTCACAAATACCTTTTATGGATTAAGTATAATGGTGGATGAGAAAATTGAGGGGAATGTGAGATAATTTAAAGGAATTGAGAACTTGAAGTTGTCTCATTGAGAGAATTGAGAATTTTCACACTTCTTCATCGATTCATATCAAGAGAGAACAACATAAGTTTGTTTGTTGATATATTAGAACATAATTACTATATTTATATCCTTAAAAAATTCAAAAATATTATATAATTCTCCCAAAGAAATTAAGACTTTGAGGATCATATTTAAGAGAGGTTTGACCATCATTAAATTCAGTCTGAGTCCTTTATAGGTTGAAACAAATTGAACCACACCCTAGTACAAACTTCTTGGACTTTTTTCCTCAAACACCTTAAAAATATACAAAACCACACCCTGTTGAATGTCCAAAATTCCCTAGTTAAGGTCCACCATGACCTGGCATTGGCCATTTTAGGTAGATTGCATGGAACTTCAAAAACTAGCTTTTGTACTTGTATGAATGACCCCCTAAGGTTATTCTAGCCTTATTTCAAGGTTCCAAAACATAAATTAAGGCATATTTAAGTATCTTTCATAGTAATTAAAATAATATCACATGATTTCATAAAGACTACCTACAAATCACTTAAATGGAATCATTAGAAAGATAAGTGAGTGTTTGTGACCATGAAAACACCATGATAGAGAGAGATACAAAAATATCCCCCTTTTTTATGATCATAAATACTTAATATAAAATAATAAATTAAGCATATGTCAAGAATTAAAGAGATAGAAAATAAATTCAATATTTAAATAGATTTTAATTAATCTTAAGAAACAAACTTATAAAGCATAATTTTAAGAGATTTTAAAAGATCCCCTTTTTAATAAAATATGTTCCTCTTAATAAAACAAATTATTTTTAGAAAATACCACCCCTTTGTGACTATCAAAAAAAGAAAAATAAAAAAATATAAAAATAAGGATAGAAAAAAAACTTAAGGGGTAATTTTGAAAAATCAAAATGAATTTTGAAAAATAAATTTTAATAGAGAAAAATATTTTTAAAATATTAAAAATACTATAGAATAAAAATGATAAAAATATTTTGAAAAATATTTAAAAACATATTTTTATTTCCATAACTCCCCAAATAATATAATTATTATATAGAGAGTAAAATAAAGGAAGAAAATAGTAAATAAAAATAAAAATAATAGAATTAGAAAACACTTCTTAATTTCCAAAATCCCCAAATAATATGAATTATATAGAGAGAGTGGAAAGGTATAAGAAAAGTGAAAGGAAAGAATAAAAATAAGAGAAAAATAAATAAATAAATAAATTTAAAAGAATAAGATAAATGATAAAGATAAAACACCTTATTAAGTCCAAAACTACATAAATAATTTGATTATTATATATGGAGAGAGGTTAAAAAAGAAGGTAAAGTGAAGGTATCAAAGGAAAGAAGATAAGAGAAATAAGATAAATTAAGGAAATAAAGAAAAGGAATAAGAAAAAAGTGAAGAAAATCATGAAAATAAAACTATTAAATACCTTTTCCACTACACACTTTCCATAAAGGAATAGATTCACCGTCATTGAAATATTTTTTCTTTTAAAGATCTTGTAGGGGTTATTATTTTGAATTATAACCATTCTTTTAAAATATTTATTAGATTTGGAATTTCATAAAAATACAACTCAGGTGAAAATTTAGATATAAGTATAAACAAACTAATTTTACTCATTATTAATCTTCTTTAAGAGAGATAAAAACATATTTTTGATTTAAAAGATTAAATAAATATAAGGATTTAAAAAATAATTTGTTTAAACAAATTTTCAAATAAAAGGTACCAAAGATAAATCTGAGGCATCAAAGATATTTTAAAAATAAAAATAAAATATTATGAACGTAATTTATTTTGAAAATATGAATTTGAAAATTTTAAAAATAAGAAAAAATAGTTTGAAATGTAATAATTAAATAATATGAAAATGAAATATCTCTCTTAAAGATAATTTTAGAATTAAAAATATTAAAGGATCCTCCTAAAATGAAAAAACAAGTGAGATAAGGGATAATAACTAAGAGAGATAAATAAATAAATAAATAAATTCAAGATTTGGAAAAAAAATTTAAAATAAGATTTTAAAAATATTTTAAAAGAAAAATCAAGGTATCCTTAAATTAAATGAATAATGTTATAATTGAATCATTCCTAATTAAATTTTATTAAATTAAAAATGATCAAAGTTTATAGGTTTGGTGAAAATATCTTCGATTTGATATTTCATTGGAAAAAAATCCAATAAGATATAACATTTTTGAAAGTATTTTCTTAAGAAATGGTGTTCTGGACAATGTGTTTGGTGTGAGACTTCTGAACAATATTTTTAGAGATATTGATGGAACTAGTATTGTCGTACTTGATATGGATATGGTTAAATATTAGCCTAAAGTCTAAGAGAGTGTGTTTCATTCATAGTATTTGAGAACAACAACTCCCAATGACTGTATTTTTCTTCATATATTAAAAGAGAAACTGAGTTCATCTTCTTACTACTCTATGAGACGATGTATTTTTCTGCTAGATGGAAAGTTCCACTAGTAATTTTCTATCAAGTTTACATCCACCAAAATCAACATTAGGAAAACAAGTTAATTCAAAAGAGGTACCTTTTGGATAAAATAAACTCATATTTTTATAACATTTTAAGTAATAAAAAATCCTTTTAATATATTTAAAATGCTATTCCTTTGAATTATATTAAAAATGAGTACAAAGACAAACACTGAACAAGACATCAGGATGATTCATATTAAGTTAAATTAAAACATCAATCACACTTCTATAAAGTTTATTATCAAATGGTTTACTAGCTTCATCCAATGTAAGATTACAATTCATGCTCATGGGTGTGATAATTTCCTTAGTATGATCCATTATGAATATTTTTAAGAGTTCATTGGTGTATTTTCCTTATTTTAAAATGATTCCATTAAAATTTTGAGAAATTTTAAAACTAAGAAATAATTTAAGTTTTCCCACAAATCTCATCTCAAATTCCTTAATTATTAAATTATAAAATTCAAAATAGTGTTTTTCTTTGGTAGAGTTGAAAATTACACCATCAACATAAATTTGAATAAGTAAAATATTGTTTGAGATACATTTTAAAAGGGAGTTGAATCGACTTTTTATTTATAAAACCATTTAGAAAAGTGATTTTTACATCCATTTTATAGAGTTTAAAATTAAGATGAGAAGAAAATGCCAACAATATTATAATGGATTCTAGATGAGCTACATGTGTAAAGGTTTAACCATACTCAATTCTTTCTTCTTAGTTATACACTTTTACTACTAAAGGAGCTTTATTTCTAGTGATATTACTATATTCATATAGTTTATTTCAAAAAACCCAATTAGAACCAATAAATTAATAACTATTAGGTCCTTCCATGAGAGTATATACATCATTTTTAGGGAACTTATTAACTTCCTCTTGCTTGGAAAGTACCCAATTTTCATCGTTAAAGGCGTCTTTAAGGTTTTGGGGTTCAAGGTAAGCGACAAAGGTAAGGTGTTTAACCTCATTTAAGATCTAACCATGATAACGAGTTCCCACTTATAAATTATCAATGAAATTTTCAAGGGGATGGTATTTTGATTTTTTGAAATCTTTAGGAAAATTATTTGAAGGAGATTATTTTTATTCTTCAACTTCTT
Organism: Viscum album; assembly: GCA_963277665.1. Taxonomy (NCBI): domain Eukaryota; kingdom Viridiplantae; phylum Streptophyta; class Magnoliopsida; order Santalales; family Viscaceae; genus Viscum; species Viscum album. Next base: position 254,207,699 of record OY728156.1, on the reverse strand, counting down.
TAGTTTGAAAAGGTTCATTTAAAAAATATTTTTCAAAAACATTTTGAGGAAGAGGTTTGGAAAATGTTTCATAAAAAATAACTTTGATTGATTATTCCATAATTTTATTCCTTTTTGTTAAAGACACATTAAGTTTTACTTGAGTTGGATAACCCAAGAAAGACACATTCATTGGATTTAGAAACAAATTTAACAAGTGTCACGAACTAGGCCGGGTCGCCATCCGACCCGGCGCCCGACCCGGTCCGCGGTAAGGCCCGAAGGGCGTTCCCGATCCCCACGGGCTGGCACAAGTGCTCGAGTACCAAGAGTAGCAAGTTGGAATGATTTTACCCAAAATAAAAGACAGAAAAACAACTAACCAGATAAATAACTGAATCTAGAAATAGACAACCAAACACGCCCTTAAATTACGAACATGTTTAAAGTCTACAACTCCAACCAAAAACCCAAAATGAACAACTACAGAAATAGAGAACTAAGCTCCAACACCAACCTCATGAGACACGAGAAGTTGCATCCCCAAGCTACCAACACCAACCTGCACACGAAGACCAACCGAAACCAGAGCCACCATTGCTGAGCACAACGCACAACCTGGAATACACAAGAAACAAGAATCTACATACACCCAAGGGTGTATATAGGGTGTGAGCTAAAAGCCCAGTAGGATTCCACCGAGAAAAAGGTTCCATGCCACAACATCAAAAGACAATTCAAAGTGCTTATTCAAAAATTATACTTTCAAACTGCTTTTAAAGAAAACATTTACAAACCAAATGCTAAAGGAAAACACTAAAAATAACTCATTTCACAAACACGATTTTAAAGAGGAAGAGGAAGGTTCATTACGGGCACACACACACACACACACACACAGACACACACACACACACACACACATAGACACACACACACGTGGTCCTCCATATGCCGACGGAAGGCACCACGCCATCGATGGTAGAGCACTATGTGTAAATCCCCTAAGGATCATCTAGCTCGAGTGGGACCCTAGAACCTCGTGTCTCGGTGAAACGTGGCTTAGAAGGCCATGACCCTCATAAAACGTGGCTTAGAAGGCCACGATCCTCAGAACACGTGGCTTAGAAGGCCACGACCCTCAGATATCATATGTTTAGTTAGTGTTGCAATCGTCAATCCAGCTAAGTGAAACAGGGACGACACCCATCCGGTTCACTAGCGCACTAGTTCTAGTCCGCCCACCTAGATACCCAGGGTTTTCCTGTGTGCTCAAACAAGTTTCACATTCACATGGTTTATTTTTTTCCCCTATCACAGATCAAACCAGACATTACACACAAGTCAATATTTTGACACCCAAACAACATTTCAAAAACTCACGCACACCAAAAATACCTTTCCAAAAATATATTTGTCATTACCTAATCATTTCGCAAAAACCCCATTTGAAAAAAAATCTCAAACAAGAACATAAACAATTTGAACAACTAGGAAGCATTATTTTAATAACACAACAAGGGCCGACAAAAATAAACGCACCAAATTACAAAGAAGGGAGTCGTTCAAACCACTTACTTAATAAATTGTCCTTAAAACTAGTTTCACACCAACTACACAATTATTTGAACCATCTGCACATCTTAAAATGATTTTCTACACATTAAAAACCCACATTTAGAGATACACAACTCAATTACCCATAAAAACTAAGTTCGCACCAACCAAACATCACCTAGAACCCAACTTGAAAACCTTTCACCAAAACAACACATATTTTTTTCGTGCAAAGACTATTTTAAAATCAATTTCACACTCAAATATTCTAAAACCACATTTGCACCATATAAAAAATTGATTAAACAATTGTTTGTATGGTGCAAATGTGATTTTAGAATATTTGAGTGTGAAATTGATTTTAAAATGGTATTTGCACGAAAAAAATATGTGTTGTTTTGGTGAAATGTTTTCAAGTTGGGTTCTAGGTGATGTTTGGTTGGTGCGAACTTAGTTTTTATGGGTAATTGAGTTGTGTATGTCTAAATGTGGGTTTTTAATGTGTAGAAAATCATTTTAATATGTTCAGATGGTTCAGATAATTGTGTAGTTGGTGTGAAACTAGTTTTAAGGACAATTTATTAAGTAAGTGGTTTGAAAGACTCCCTTCTTTGTAATTGGGTGAGTTTATTTGCGTCGGCCCTTGTTGTGTTATTAAAATAATGCTTCCTAGTTGTGCAAATTGTTTATGTTCTTGTTTGAGTTTTTTTTTCAAATGGGGTTTTTGCGAAATGATTAGGTAATGACAAATATATTTTTGGAAAGGTATTTTTGGCATGCGTGAGTTTTTGAAATGTTGTTTGGGTGTGAAAATATTGACTTGTGTGTAATGTATGGTTTGATCTGTGATAGGGGAAAAACAATAAACCATGTGAATGTGAAACTTGTTTGAGCACACGGGAAAACCCTAGGTATCTTGGTGGGCAGACTAGAACTAGTGCGCTAGTGAACCGGATGGGTGTCGTCCCTGTTTCACTTAGCTGTATTGACGATTGAAACACTAACTAAACATATGATATCTGAGGGTCGTGGCCTTCTAAGCCACGTGTTCTGAGGGTCGTGGCCTTCTAAGCCACGTTTTCTGAGGGTCGTGGCCTTCTAAGCCACGTTTCACCGAGACACGAGGTTCTAGGGTCCCACTCGAGCTAGATGATCCTTAGGGGATTTACCCATAGTGCTCTACCATCGATGGCGTGGTGCCTTCCGTCGACATATGGAGGACCACGTGTGCGTGTGCGTGTGTGTGTGTCTGTGTGTGTGTGTGTGTGTGTGTCTCTGTGTGTGTGAGTGTGTGTGTGTGTGTGTGCCCGTAATGAACCTTCCTCTTCCTCTTTAAAATCGTGTTTGTGAAATGAGTTCTTTTTAGTGTTTTCCTTTAGCATTTGGTTTGTAAATGTTTTCTTTAAAAGCAGTTTGAAAGTATAATTTTTGAATAAGCACTTTGAATTGTCTTTTGATGTTGTGGCATGGAACCTTTTTCTCGGTGGCATCCTACTGGGCTTTTAGCTCACACCCTACAAACACCCTTGGGTGTATGTAGATTCTTGTTTCTTGTGTATTCCAGGTTGTGCGTTGTGCTCAGCGATGGTGGCTCTTGTTGCGGTTGGTCTTCGTGTGCAGGTTGGTGTTGGTATCTTGGGGATGCAACTTCTCGTGTCGCATGAGGTTGGTGTTGGACCTTAGTTCTCTATTTCTTTAGTTGTTCATTTTGGGTTTTTGGTTGGAGTTGTAGTCTTTAAACCTGTTCGTAATTTAAGGGCTTGTTTGGTTGTCTATTTCTAGCTTCAGTTATAAATCTGGTTAGTTGTTTTTCTGTCTTTTATTTTGGGTAAAATCGTTCCCACTTGCTACTCTTGGTACTCGGGCACTTGTGCCAGCCCGTGGGGATCGGGAATGCCCTTCGGGACTTGCCGCGGACCGGGTCGGGCGCCGGGTCGGATGGAGACCCGGCCTGGTTTGTGAAAAAATGGTATTAGAGGGCAAGGTTTGCTCTCTTGGGTCGTTTTCTTTTGAAATTGAGTCTGAGTGGACCGAAATTAAGGTTGTCGGGACTCGACATCCTGGCTACGAGTAAGGTGCCTGGCCAGCACACCTCGTGGCGGGACTCAAGTTACCAAGGTATGTTGGGGTTTGTCTGAGTTTTTGGTCCTTGCGGTTAATCTTGTCTAATGGAAATGAAAAGGGGTAAGGTTAGTGGTCCTAGTGAGCTCGCAGGGTCTGGAAAGCCATGTGGAGCCGGGGACGCTGTCCTAGAATGCCCTCCGTGCCGGCGGCATGACTGGCGTGTGGCCGCCAACCATATGTTCCAACCACCCGCTGACACAAGTTTTCTCTTGCGTTGTTTCTCGTCTCCTTGTTTTGGATTCGTGGGAATTTGGTTTTTAAGTAAACATGTTTTGGTCTTGGAAAATGTTTTGAAATGAAGCGCATTGAAAATGAAATGGTGTGTGAGGTTTGAAAAGTGTGGGTTGGATGTTTTGGTTTTGAAAAATAGAATGGTTTGTTTTTGACCCTTGGTGTTCTCGTGGGAAACCACATGAATGAGTGTATGCGAAAAGGGGAATGGTTAATGGCACGAGCGGATGAGTGCTTGGATGGATATGAGGTGGGTGCTAGTGCGGCACGGGAACATGCATGTGCGAGGCTCATGGGACGCCATTGGTGTTTGTGAAACCCACCGAGTTTGCTTATTTTCAAAATGTTTTGTTAAAGGTAAGAAATTTGGTGTTTTAGTAAACTGTGTTTGTGTGGCGTGTCCTTGTGTTTTGAAAATGTCGGATGTGAGGCATTTTGAGCTGAGGAATTTTTCGGAATGGTTGTGTCCTGAGTTTTAATTCTTATTTGTAAGTTGGTATGCAAGCGTGTATCTAGTTATTTCTTTTGAAAAGTACCTCGGGGAGCCATTTCAGTGGTTTCCCCTGCACATGTGGTGTTCGCTTGTGGTATGTCCTGACCATTGGACCAGTTCAGTTGGGTCCAAGGATTTATTTCTTGGCTAGTGCACACCCCCAATAAAGTGTAATGTGAGAATGATGTGCGACCACAGATGGTTCTCCGTTGGCCGACCCTCCAGTTGACAAAATTAGGGACTCTTACTTTTTTTTTGTGACAATGCTAAGTCTATTACTTTTTCCTTCTGTTAAGCGGATCCTCTCGCAGCGGAATGACAGATAAGAGGGGAGCTGAAGGGAGTTTTGGTCTTTTTGAGTTGTTTGAATCGTCGGGTATGAAGTTGACATTGTTGTGTCTAAAGGTCCCCCTGGAAGCGGTGAATGAAATTCCAGCGGGAAGAGCTGAAGGCGGTTTGGAATTATTTGTGTTGACCAGTGTCCGGAAGGGATTTGTAGTACTTTCATCAGATGCAAGGGTCATGTTTGGTGATGTACTGCAACATGAGTTCCCTTTGGTAGTCAACGGTTGTTTGGAAGCGGTAAAGGAGACTCCAGTGGGGAAAAGGTGGAAGAAACACGAAGTTGTTGGTGCAGTATATCGTTCTAAATGACCTCTGGTATTTGGTTTGTTTCATTTAAGGAATGGTTCGTGTTAGGCTACTAGTTTGGAAGACCCAGTCGTATGAGGCTGCTACGGTCATTCACAGGAATCACGTGTTGTTCAAGACACAGTTTAAAGCCTTTCTCAGTGTAAAGTTCCTCTCAACAGCAACGGTCAGGTTCAGGTGACGATTGGTGGTGTCGTGTTCTCATTCAGCGTGATAAAGGGTGATGCACATGCACCATTTCAACTCTGGTGTTGGTGAATGTTCCGCGTATGATCAGTCAGATGCTGTAATGTGTTGTGTTTGATGGTGTTGCCTCGGGTGAAATATGATTGCGTGTGGCACCAAAATTAGAAGCTCCGCTTAGGAGTCTTCAATGCCTGGCTGCGAGGCAGAAGATGCTTCAAACATCAGGGCTCCAGCCATAGGCCTCGGAGTGAAGCTGGCGCGTGGTCAGGAAACCCCGAGAGTTTATGGGACCCCAACATTATTTCTGTCACCAGTGTTGAAATTAGAGGAAGTTTAAGTTGTTTCCAAGGTTGTTCCGCTCCGAATGAGCCGTCTGGTTGCATAAGGTTTTCGCGACCATGTGGAGGTGTGTTCATCTCATTGCCTTAAAGTCTTGGGGATTGCGTCCCCTTGGATGCAATCGTTTTAGTGCTCCTTGTGGGAGTTTGTTGAGTAAATCCGTCTCAAATCTGAATAATGATCATCCAGGAATGTGGGAATGATGGTTTTTCTTGGGTCATGCTTTTGACGCCCAGTAGTCGGGCCCCTACCTCCCCGCCCCTTGTGGTGGGGTGTTTGGTCACCATTGAGAAATTTTCAAAGTTCTATACCTTCTGTTAGTTCAAATGGTGGGGAGACCCACATTGGGTCTCGTACGAAAGTATCTGGAATGAATCTGTGCTAGAATTTTCTTTAATGGCGGGGAGTCTGCTCGAACCTACCCGTGTCGGTTTTCCAGTCGCGTTTCGAGCATCACTGAGTTCCTAATGGTGGGGAGCCCCTTGGGCCTCCTCTTGTTGACCTTCTGCTTCTGTTTTTAAATATGGATTGGTGATAAGTGATAAGGGTGTTCTTGGACGTGGTTTGACCATTCTAACCAAATGATGGGGTTTTCGTTTAATAATGTTTGAGTTGTTTCGGCTTGTGAAGTTGGTTTCCGTGGGTGCGAGAGTTCCCTTCCTTGATCAGTCAACTGGAGGTGTTCTAGCTCTTCAGGGCGGGCGAAACATATCGAAAAGTCTTTTTATGAGTTTCATGAGGTTGTCTTTAAGTCACTTCCTCTGAGCACGATGCTTTTCCTCTTTGCTTGATGTTTGTGGAGATTCCCTTTGAACCTTAATGGAGTGTGGTTTTCTTCCCTGGGGTTTGATTCTGGTTGTGGCTTTCCGGGGACGGAAAGCTTTATGGTGGGGAGAATTTTCACACCCGCTATTTCAAAATTTATTTATTTCATTAATTTTCTTTGCATTGGTTAGTTCGGGTCGAAACCCGACTTAAGATTTCGAGTCCCTTGTGTTTTGGTCTTGTTTGCGTCCAGCGCGACGCGGTCGAAGCTGCACGGCCTCGCTTGGGTCCCTGTGCGGCCTCGCCGATTCACCGCACGCCTTGCCTGTGTTTAATTAATGAAATAAAACGAATTAGCAATTGTGTTAATAATAATAATAATCGTAATAATTTCATTTGAGATTATTATTATTATTATTATTATTATTATTATTATTATTTTTCTTTTAGTTTATTACAATTGTTATTTGTTTTGTTAATTTTCTTATTATTGTTATTATTATCTTAATTGATATACTTTTTATTTTATTCTAGATTTATCAAATGAGTATTATTATTTTTATCCTCATTATTCATATTCCAGTTTATTATTATTATTATTATTATTATTATTATTTTACTTATTTTATTTGTTTTATTTCTTTTTATTTCCCCCCCGTTTTCTTTTGCTTAGGGCTTTGCCCTTTTTTCCCCCGAACCGTGTTTCTCCCCCCCCTCCTGCGAGCCGTCACCCTCCCTGCTCGCACCTCTCCCCTCCGACGACCTGTCATCGCCCCGCCTCCCCTGATCCACCTCGCATCGCACCCATGAGCCACTGCCAGCCCCCCTGCCCTATCCGCTACAGGCCGCCCCCCTCATCTCCCAGGTGCGCTGCTCCCCTGGCCGCCGAAGCCCTGCACCTCCATTCTTCTTCGCGACGCCCCCTGCTCCTCCGGCCAGCCTGCTCCCTCTCCCGGTTTGCGCCGCACCCACGAGCTCCCCTCGCCCGCGCCGTCCGACGGAGCCTCGCCAGACCTCCACCGGCACAACACCACCATCCGGCAAACCACACTGTTTGTGCATTTGAGTTTTCCTTTTTTTTATTTATTTATTTCATTCAATTATTTTCTATATTTGAAGTTTGGTTCTACAATGGGTTTTGATTCTGGATTTGAGGTTTAATGGTTTGTTTTGGGGCCTTAATTTGAGGGTTTTGGGTTTGGATTCATTTTTTTTTGGGTTCGTGTCAGGTTCAATGTGGTGAAAACGGCACGCGATTAAAGTTGTACGCTGCAATATGAAGTTTTCACTCAAATTTTGAGGATTTATACATGCCGGTAGGTGGTTCCATTCCTTTCCATCATTTAGATAATTTAATTTGTTTGTTTAGTTTAATTTAATATGTTCTATGAATTAATTTCATGGTGCGATCTATGTTTATAATGTGTTGGTGTGTTCGTTTGATGAAAATTGGGTTTCCGAAATAGTTTGCGTTTGTTGTCTATATGCGTGTTGTTGTATAACTGATTTGTTGGGTTTAATAGGTTGTGAGAAAGGAATTTTAAAATTTGTTTGACATGTGTGCGTAATAAAAATCTCACTTTCTTTATAAATGATCATGTTTTTTTTATTTTGACCTTATTGGGGTAAGTCCTAAATTTTTTTTTGTTTAATCAATTGTTTATATGGTGAAAATGTGGTTTTAGAATATTTGAGTGTGAAATTGATTTTAAAATGGTCTTTGCACGAAAAAAATATGTTTTGGTTAGTTCGGGTCGAAACCCGACTTAAGATTTCGAGTCCCTTGTGTTTTGGTCTTGTTTGCGTCCAGCGCGACGCGGTCGAAGCTGCGTGGCCTCACTTGGGTCCCCGCGCGGCCTCACCGATTCACCGCACGCCTTTCCGGTGTTTAATTAATGAAATAAAATGAATTAGCAATTGTGTTAATAATAATAATAATCGTAATAATTTCATTTGAGATTATTATTATTATTATTATTATTATTATTAACACAATTGCTAATTCATTTTATTTCATTAATTAAACACCGGCAAGGCGTGCCGTGAATCGGTGAGGCCACGCGGGGACCCAAGCGAGGCCACGTAGCTTCGACCGCGTCGCACTGGACGCAAACAAGACCAAAACACAAGGGACTCGAAATCTTAAGTCGGGTTTCGACCCGAACTAACCAATGCAAAGAAAATTAATGAAATAAATAAATTTTGAAATAGTGGGTGTGACAACAAGATTTTATTTGGTTTTTAAAATAAAAAATTTACAACCAAAAACTTAGAAAAAGACCATCATAGGTTTTTTATTTTACTAAATATCATAAGGGGGTTTCTTAAGAAAAGGTCTTATGAGTACGCGATTAATGATACAACATGTAATATTCACAGGCTAAGCCCAAAAATAGTTTATAAGAGAAAATTCATTTAAAAGAGTTTGAGAAATTTATTTGATTGTTTAATTTATACTCTTTACTACCTAGTTTTGTTTTGGGGATAAAGAAGTAGAAAAATAATTATTATAGACTTTGGTAGAATATAAATCAAAAAATTAATTATTATCAAATTACCCTCCATGATCACTAAAAATTGAAATAATTTAAAAACCTTTTTCATCTACAACCTTTTTAGAAAAATTGATTAAGTAGTTTCAAGATTCACTTTTATGAGATAAGAAAAATTCCCATGTGAATCTTGTAAAGTCATCAAAAATTAAGATAGTATAGGTTTTTCCTCTTATACTTTCAATTTTATTAGGACCAAGAATCTCAAGATGGATCATTTCAAGTTATTTTTAATAATAAATATGGGTTTTAGATTTAAAATAGGATTTCTTATTGCTTACTATAATGGAATACTTCACAAGCCATGAAAACTTTAAATTGTGATTTGGAGAGGTCTCTTACTAGTTGATAATATTTGAGTTTAACAAGAGAGTGATTATTATAACGAACAAGGCATTGGTTCTAAATCCATTAATCACTAACTTTTTTATTGAAACATTTAATGTATTGGATAACCATAGATTTTAAATTTATTGTATAAACACTTTGAAATATCAAAGTAGTAAATAAAATCTTTCCTTTTGAATTAAAAAATTTGTAAAAATAATTTTCAAAAGATATTTTAAAACCACTATCCCATAATTAACTAATACTTAGTAGAATGGGTTTTAAGAATTTTATGAATAATTTTTTTTAATTAAAGAGGATTTAGAAAAACAAATGGTATCTTCATCGATTATCTTATCCCTAGAGTTATCACCAAAGGTGATGTGAAATTATTCAATTTTATCGATTTGATTGAATTTAGAGAGGTCACCATGCATGTGTCTTGACCAATCACTATCGATGTACCATACTGGTTATTAGGATTTTCTTCAAAGACCCTTTCCATATAAAATTAAACAATTGAAAATTTTGGAACCTAGAAAAAATTGGGTTCACTTATGTTTTCCAATAATGATTTTGGAATCTGTATTTTTTTATGAGGATTTATTTTTTAAAAATTATAAGAAATATGGATTGACTTTGGTCTTCCATATTGCATGTTTTTGTAATAATATTCATATATTAAATGATCAATTATCTTGCAATTGTTACAAAATTTTTCTTGTGAAAAACCTTTTACAAAATTAGTTTTCAATTGATTATTAGTGGTGGTCATACGATTAGATTAACCAATGATGGCCCAATATTTTCTAGGTTTTTGATATCCCAAAATTTTATTTAAATTTTCTTCACCTTCAGTAAATTTAAACTGAGAATTTTTGAGGTCTTTATTGGTGGATTTAATATTTTTAACATTCAGATGATTTTTTATTTTCTTGATGAGATATTATTTTTATTTTATGAGTAGATCATTTTATTTTTCGAGATTTTATTTTTCTCAAACAACTTGATTATTTTTCTTCTTAAGTTGTAAGTATAAATAATCGAGTTGATGATAGCCATTTTAAAGTTGAATTTAGGAATATTTTAAATATTTATAATTTAGGTAACTAGAGGAGAAAGGATAATAAGAGAGCAGAGAAGAATGAGGGGAGGAGAAGAAGAGGAAATAGGAAATGGAGTACTAACCTCAATGTCTTCAACTAAATGTTCCATGAGGCAATTTGGCCTTGAGTCACTTGACATGGATGAAAAAGTTGAATCCTTGGAATGATCACTTTCACTCCACATAGAGACTTTAATATCCTTTTTATCTTTATTATTTAATTTGAGATTTTTCTTATAGATGTGGAACTCTGATTTGATATGACCTTTCTTTTTTACATTCTTATCATGTCACCTCTAGTTCTACCTTTTGATTTTACTTTTTGGATCACTTATTGAAGTTCTTTTTTTGGAAGTGATTAAACATGTTCTTGGTAAGAAGATAATTTTAAATAACCTCACCTTCAAAATTTTCATAATTTATAGCATTGAAGGCAATGGTTTTCTTGAATCCTTTGGTTTCATTGACCTCCTTCTCCACTTGGAATTTCATCATGATTTCTAATGTCATTAAAGAGTCAATGAGTTCCCCAACCACCATCTTTTTCACATATTTTTCTTCTTAGATTGCTATTACTTTAGGAGAATAAGAATTAAGTAAAACCCATAGGATTTTATTTATGATAATTTCTATGAATAAATCATATCTAAGTGAATTTACTCCATTTCATATGTTATTAAATCTTGTAAGCATGATTGTAATAGATTCATCAGAATAAATAGTAAAACTATTAAAACATTGATGAAATATACCTAATCTTGTATCCTTAACATTATTTGTGCCTTCATGGGCTACTTATAATAATTTATAAATTTGATAAGAAGTTTTTTCATGCGGAAACATGATTAAAATCATTTTTATCAAGACCAAAATGCAAGACATCATTGATTTTTTATTTAATTATAAATTCTTAATATATTTAGTAGTCCATTTTTATTTGGATTATCTGGTATGGATATACTCATGAGTTAACATTTTTAAAATAGAATAAGAAATAATACCAATGAAAGTTGACATACGATTCTTCCAATAGGAGTAATTGGTGCCGTAAAAAAATAAGAGTACGTGAATTGGAATTTGATTATATAAAAAACATTCATCTTTGAATTCAATTAAATATTTGAAAAAAAAATTGATTTTTTTTGAAAAAAATAAAATTTGAAAAATATGTTAAGAAATCTTTTGATTCCAATTGTTGGTCAGAGATTATGGAAAGATGGGGGGGGGGGGGTGAATTTCTCCTTGTAAAAATAAAATAAAAAATAAAATATTAATTTTAAAATTAATTGATTTTGAAATAAAAAAGTGATAAGTCAAATACATGATAGTTGATAAATCGAATTCAAGTTCATAGAGATAATATCAAAGTAATTAAAGTGTGGAAATTATCGAACCAAATTTATGAAAGTATGTAAACCGATGTTAAATGATGCAATGTGGAAAAGTAAATAGAGTACATTCACAACTAATAAAGTGTTAATCTAAAGATAAATATGATCCAATATGTCTCCACTACTTAACTTGAAAGGTCAATGGTATAAATCCATTAATCTTAATAGTAACCAAGAACCCATCCCTCAAAATTGTGGTTTATGAGCACCATTTTGAGCTTCTCTGATATCCAAGTGACCCATCCCACACTTTTACAAAGTGTGAAATTTTGGATAATGGAGGTTTATAAGAGAGAGGCTTGATTTAGTAAAACCAATTATAGGATGATCACAAATATATTTTATGGATGAAGTAGAATGTAGGTTGGGAGATTTGAGAGGAAGGTGAGAGCCTTTGAAGGAATTGATAACTTAAAGTTTTAACTTTGAGAGAATTGATAATTCTAACACTTCATCACTGATTTAGATCAAGAGATCATTTAACAAGTTTCTTGTTGAGATGAAGGAACCCAAAGACTCAATTTATATCCTTAAAAACCTTTGAAAATATTCTAGAATTCTCCCCAAGAAATTAAGACTTTGAGGACAAGATTTAAGTGAGGTTTAAATATCATTAAATGCATCCTAAGTTCTTCATAATCCAAAATGGATTGGACCACACCCTGGTAAAAAATTCCTAGACTTTTTACATTAAAAAACTTCAAAATAACCAACACCATGCCCCAGTGAAGGTTCACCACACCCTGGCAGTGGCCATTTTGGGTAGATGGTAGGCAACTTCAAAAATTTGAACCTTTACTTGGATAAGTGATCCTCTAAGGTTGTTTTAGAATTCTTACAAGGATCCAAAACCTCAATTAATACATATTTAAGGATATTTCAAGGTTCTTAAAATAATATAACATGATGTCATAAAGAATAAATAAAAATTACTTAAACAAAATTGTTTGAAAGATATGTGAGTGTTTTTGATTATGAAAACGCTATGAGAGAGGGCAGTATAATAGATATTACAGCCTATGGATATGATAGAAGAACTTCCATCACTGATAGAACTTATATATATATTTTAGCATGAGGAAATGACATTTAATCATGAATCTTTGTTGGAAAAACTTTCAATGCTGATATAACTTCTTCCATAGTAGCTATAGTTTCATACAACTCCATCATTTGATTTTTGGGTTGATTCATAACTAATGAAAATATGTGTACCTTGTCCTAATCATTAATAACTGGATAAACTATATTCCACAACATATATTTAAATTATAAATTTATATATATTATTGAAACTTTCTGGTATTCTACTATAACTATATCCTTATTTAGTGTCAATTATCTAACGGTTTCAATAAATATATACCACCATCTTTTTTATCTACAATAATAATTTTTTATTAATTATATCTGATCAAAGAAAAATAATATGAATTTAAAAACATTTAAAAATTTCATTTTAATTATGGGTCCTATAACCAAGAGTATTTAAAGATATTAGAATGTTTTTATTTCATTTTTTGATTCATCCTTAAAGCACTAATGTCTCACAGTTCTAATTCCTATAAGTAATTATGGTTCATAAAGATCATATGAATTATCCAAAAAATACCCCATGGGAGTGTCAAACCATGCATGCATATAGGAATCTTTTTCATGTACTGAGTGATGATTGAGTTAAAACCCAATACACCCCTTTTAAGGTTACTACCCCTAAGTGGATTTGTGTCAAATCCTGTATCCACCTATAGTATCCAGAAATGGATGACATTTCTTGGAAACCATAATCTTTACTTTACCAACATTTTAAAATGTTTTTTTAAATTTGTAGAGTCATCCTAAATCACTAATGTTTCATGATCCTAATTTCCATAACTAATCATGGTTTATAAAGAGCATATAAATTATCCAAAGCATATCCCCTAAGAGTTTCAAACTAGGTGTGTCATTAGGTCTCTTAGTTATGCACTGAGTGGTGATTGAGTTAATACTCAATGTACCCATTTTAGGGTTATTTCTCCTAGGTGCATATGTGTCAGAGCCTATATCCACTTATAGTATCTAGACATGGATTCCATTACTTGGAAACCACAGACTTTCCGTAACCAAAATTTTATTGGGTTTTTTATTTATAGTCATCCCTAGAGCACTAATATTCTATGGATATAATTTCTATAAGTAATTATGGTTCATAAAGAGCATATGAATTATTGAAAGTATATCCCCGGAGAGTATCATGTACTGAGTAATGATTGAGTTAAGACCAAATACACCCCTTTCAGGCTTACTACCCTCGAGTTCACATGTGATAGAGCCTGCAACGATATACAATATTCAGACATGGATGTCATTGATTGGAAACCATATTATTTACTTTACTAAAATTTTAGGATGTTTTTTCTTATTTTTAACTTATGACTAGAGTTTTTCAATATTATTTTCCAGTCTTAATTAGTAATTAAAAATTGGTATAATACTAATTATGACTACCCACATTTTTTAAATACATTATTGTTAATAAAAAACAACTTAATAATATTCAAATTTACAATATTTTGTAATATTAATTAAATATACAACTTAACAATGTGCTTAATTAAAAAACATTATTAAAATAATTTAAATATGTTAACATTATTATAACATATTATAATATATTATTACTAATAATAAACATGCAATTTAATAACTAAACATGCAATTTATTAATATTCTATAATTAAGCACGCATCTTAAAAATATCCCTAATAAAAATATTATATTATTAACTACCAAATTATAAAAATAATTAAATATAAAAATTCAAAATAAACACATGATTTAAAATTAATAAAAGAATTATAACTTAATAACATTCTTAAAAACCATAATAATAATATAAATATATATTCCTAAGTAATATCAATTAAGCACGGAACTTAGTCATATTCCTAATTAAAAAAATATTATACATATAATTTAAATATGTTAACATTATTATAACATATTATAATAAATTATTACAAATAATAAACATACAGTTTAATCACTAAACATGCAATTGATTAATATTATATAATTAAACATGCAACTTAATAACATTTCTAAAAAAATTATACTATTAACTACCAAGTTAAAAAATAATTAAATATAAAAATTCAAAAAAAAAACATGCAACTTTACAATTAATTAAAACATCATAAATTAATAACATTCCTTGTAAAAACATTACACTATTAACTATAAAATAATATAAATAATTAAGTATTCACATTCATATTAAACATACTGTTAAAAAATACAATAAATAAAAATAATAATAATAAATAAAGTTAAATATAAAAAGGAATATCAATAAATGTTAAATACCTCCAAACTCAAAGCACTGAATGGACTCTTTGAAAAAATTTATAACTACCAGAGATAATGGAGGAGTTTGAAGTGAAAGAAGGGGGTGATTTTATATGGTAGACCATAGAGAGTGTCAATTCATTTAAAGCTCTCCAATTGATGTTTGAGAGCACCAAATGAATTAGCATTCTTATCTCATACTGCTCAGTGTCAGATCATTTGGCACTCGATACTCCCATTTATCTAAATTTTTCTACTTCTACTTAATTTCAAAAATAAAAAAACCCCATTTTAAAACTTTTCACCAACCTTCCCTTCCTAGATGAAACCTTAGCATCTAATTAAATGGTGGATGATTATTCATATAGAAAAATAGTGACATCATGATAGGTTTAGTTTTTTTATTAAAAAAATTTATAAAAATCAAATTGATTCATTTAAAAAGTTAGACCTAAATTCCATTTGTCCGAGACGTAAATTAATTAAAAAACATTTAACCTAGAAAAGTTAAATAAAAACTAAATATATAATAATAAATAATAATTAGTTTATATAAAATAATAATATTTAAAATTAAATGTATAATAAATTTAAAACATAAATAATAAATATAAAATATTAATAAATGTAAATGTAAATTTACTCACTTTCATTTGAAATTTCAAGTGTAAATTTTCATAAAAAACTATAATTTTTTATTAATAAATATAATATAATAAATATATATAATAAATATCATAGATTACATATATATATATATATATATTAGATTTATAGATATAAAGATATGGGAGAACTGAGCAGCTATATCGAAAAAAATTATAAAAATATTGTTTATACAAATATATTTATAATTTTTTTAAAATTATAATCGCCAATATTTAATTTAAAAAATATATTTTAATATAACATAAAAAAACAAATAATTTAACTAATGAAGATAAAAAAAATATAAAACAATAGATATATGTATGTATGCATGTATATATCAACAAAATATTTGCAATGAAAAATTCACACTTGAAAATTATACTATATATTTATATTTGTGTAAATATGTATATAAATATGTATGCAGGTATATATACAATGAAAATTTTCAAAATAAATTTCTATAAAAAATACATTGTATATTTATATTAGGATGTATATACATACATGTATAGATCTACACGGAAACATAGTGCATAGAAAATATATATTGAAAATGTGTATAAAAAATTTGAGTAGAAACTTGTACTAAAAACTTCCACCAGAAATCTACACTAAGAATTTTGGTGTAAAATTTCAATGAAAATTTATGGTTAAAAATCACATTTTTTATTTATGTATTGATATATTTGCATTGTAATTTTAAGTGAAAATTTTAATTGTAAATTTATTATAGAAATTTGAATTGTAAATTTTCAATGGAAGTTTCCACTAAAAATTTCTATAAGAAATATTAATTTCTAAATATTAGTAAAAAACTAAATTATTTATTTATGGGTCAATATATTTGAATAAAAAATTTAAATATGCTTTTATTTTATAATTCTGGTAATAAATTTTTTAATATAATTAAAAGAAAAATTAAATGGAAATTTTCACTAGAAATTTAAGTGAAAATTTGAACTAAAATTTCTAATTAAAATTTACACTGATATTTTCAAGTGTAAAATTTAAATTCAAAGTTATGGTGAAAAATCAATTTTTTTATATTTTGATATATTTTTATTTTAGTTTTAATTGAAAATTTGAACTATAAATTTTATATGGAAATATTCACTGAAATTTCTTGTATAAATTTTCATTGGTAATTTAAAATGGAAGTTTTCACTAGAAATTTCCATAGAAAATTTTTTGTTCAAATTTTAAGTGAAAAAATAAATTTTTTTATTCATCTGTTAATATATTTAAACTAGAAATTTTAACATTAATTTATTTTAGAATTTATATAATCATATTTTCAGGATAATTATAAAGAAAATTAAGTGGAAATTTTCATTATAAATTTAATTGGAAAATTGAACTAAAATTTTCTGATAGAAATTTTCACTAAAAGTTTTTAATGAAATTTCGCAATATAAATTTCAAGGAAAAAATTGTAGTGAAATTTTATATGTATATATGAATGTATGAATTAAGAATTTATAGTATAGATTTTCTCTAGATAATTACATTGATAATTATATTTATACAGGTATATATGTATGTATGTGTATATTTATTCAAATATATATCATAACCTTTAACTTGAAATTTCCAGTGTAAATTTCCATTAAAAATTTCCAATGCACATTTACATTAGAAATTTACATTGAAAATTTACAATGCACATTTACATTATATATTTTCATTGAAAATCTCAAGAGGAAATTTGTACTGAAAATTTTTAGTGATAATTTAAATTGTTTATTTATGTATTTGCATATAAAAATTAAAAATGTATCTATTTTAGAATTTTGATGGTCAAATTTCTGGTCTAAAATTCAAGTGATAATTTTTAGTGCAAACTTATATTGGACATGACGTGAAATTTTTACCATGAAATATTTACTACAAATTTGTACTGGAAAATTTCAGTCTAAATTTTCAGTCTAAATTTACACCATGTATTTAAAATGAAAAATTCTATGGGAATTTTAAAATTTTTATTAAAATTTAAAATTTGAGCCAAAATTTATAATGGTAATTGGATTTTTTATTCATGATATACTCAAAATTTACAAGGCCAATGTATATAAAAATATACCATTATATATTTATATTTCAAATATATATATTCTATAAACTTTGACATGAAATTTCAAGTGCAAATTTTTGAACATTTCTAATGCAAATTTATTTTGTTTTAATATTTTTGTATGTATGTATATATATACGAACAATTTATAATGTAAATTTGCGATATATATTTTAAATGTAATATTTTACTATATATTTATATTAATGCGTGTGTGTGTATAATTTTCATTACATATTTCCATTGTTCATGCTCAATAGTAAATATACACTATAAATTTTAAATGTAAACCTCAATTAAAAATTCTCAGAGAAACTTTTCATTGTCTATTTGAATTGAAAATTTTTAATATAAATTTATAATGCAATTTTATACAATATTTATGTTTTTATGTAAGAATATCCGCTGGTAATTGAAAATTTTCATTGAAAATTTTTATTTTTGTTTTAGAAGTTTTCATTAAAAATTAAATTCTAAGATGTGATTTTAATTTCCAAGTGAAAATGTTTATTTTGAATTTTCATTGATAATTTATATTGAAAATTTTGAATTTTTCTTCAGAAATTAAGTTGTATATGAAAATTTTCTCTCATAAATATAGATAAAACTTGACGTAATGGTTAAATATGGTTGTTCAGAAACACAATTTTTTTGTTTGAGAAATTTATGATGAAATTTTACATTGACACATAATTATGATGTAATGATAAAATATATTGGTGTAGTGCATGTATGTATGTGCATATACATAATTAAACACACACATACATGTATAAATTATATATATATATATATAATTATTTTAAATGAATTATAATAAAAAGTATACAATAATTTCATAATAAAATAATTATAATATAAATAATAATTTCAATTTATATATAAATATATTTATATTATATATATTTATATTATTAATAAATATCATATAAAAAATATATATAATTAATCTAAGAGTAAATATATATAAAAATGTTATTATATTTATAGATATATAGATATAGTAGTAGTGAGGGAAAAAATAATAAAATATTAGTTCATAATTAATATTTTTTTTCTACATAAAAAATAAAATTTCATATTAGTTTTAAATTAATATTACTTATTACATGTATTTGTTTTAGTTCAGAACTAATTTATACCGTATGAATTTGATATAAATTGATGTTAACTATATGTATTGATCAAAATATTGGTTCAGAACTAATATTAGTTCAAAACATATCTTTATTTTGATCGATACATATTAGAATAAAGTTCAACTATGTATCTTGATCAATATATATATGAGTTCAGATTTAATATTGTGATATAACACATGTTAGAGCTTGAAATGTGTCCAAAAAAATAAAATAAATAAATAAATATTATTTTATAACTAATGTTGTTATTTTAAATTTAGTTAATAATAGTTTATTTTAATATATTCTCTAACCATGTTATTGTAACTCCATCTCACTTCTAACTAGTGATATATGTTTTAAATTAACACTTTTTAGGAATTATATACATATTGTTATTATATATAATCCACATACTGAAAGTGTCATCTCATTTCTACTTTGAATTATATTATTTTATGGGTTCCTATTTCATCTAATAATAAATTATTTAATGTTGAATAATTTACTACAATATTTTCATGATAAAAATGCCACTCAAATTGGGTAATTTGAGTACTCCAATGTGAATGGGATGTGCTGATTACATTAATTTATAGTAGTGATTAGTAGTGGATGAAAAATTTATGTTTAAATATTTATATTTCATGCAGGGAAAACATTTCTAATAAACATACATGAAATAATCCATTATTAATTGGTTTCTTATAGTTATTTATGTATTTTTTTGATCTCACAGTCCATTACCCATTATTATGATATCACTATTTAATATTTAATTATATTATATTATATTATTTAATTATTATATTATGTCAGGTTTTTGAGGATCATCACATGATCCTTTGACAGTGTAAGAATACCCAAACAGGATGGAAATATCCTTGAATAAAAGAAACATGCATCGTAAATAAAATACATGAAAAACAGAGCATTCTCGGTTCTTGTTTGTAATAGTTTTCTTCTTCCTCAATGTTGGGAGAACAATTTAGAAAGATCACTAAATTAGAATATAAAGATATATTTCCATTAAGGGGGTAACTCAAACCACTGGATCCCAATATCAATCAGAGGAATCTCATACACTTGAAGAGGTGTTAACATCTTCACCGAGGGTCATGAATAAGATTCAGAATGGAAGAGAGCTTAGAGATGCTTGCATAAAATTGGTTTTTTATAATAATATGGATCTTATCCCTTTATATATACATCCTTGATGTGTTTAATTTAATAAAACACATCAACTATATTCAACATATCGACATATGTTAATTCCCATTTCCATTTATTCATTAAACCCATTCAATGAATATTCAATCCATTTAATCCATTTATAATGGATTAATTTAAATAGAATTCCATGAAATATAAATGAAAATAAATTTAAATATTTAATTAAATGTTTTTGTTCATATTCAACAATCTCCCACTTGCATTAAAATCCATAAAGACTCTAAGTAAAACTTCACAACTCTTTGTGGATCAATCCAAAACTCCTTTTGGATACAGTTTCATCATACTCTATTCATTTTGGAACAAACAATTTTTACAAAAATAAATCCTTATCCTAAGACCTAACTCGGTGATGTTACAACCCTTATTAGTGTTCATAAAGTATATTAAATCCCTATTTTATATATGTAAGCAAAGTGTGTCCTCTAATAAAGCATCAGTGCTACTCAAGCTACTAAGGGGTATAGTGTGACCTCTATCCAACATACTCATATTTTTATAGAAATATGTCCACCAATAGGTGTATCATATACATAATATGTTGGCCTATATAATCCTTTATTCTATGGAATTGA
Organism: Viscum album; assembly: GCA_963277665.1. Taxonomy (NCBI): domain Eukaryota; kingdom Viridiplantae; phylum Streptophyta; class Magnoliopsida; order Santalales; family Viscaceae; genus Viscum; species Viscum album. The sequence goes on along the minus strand of OY728156.1, from coordinate 254,187,015 downwards.
ATGAACACTAGATGTGGAACATGTTAATCTAGTATAGTCATCTAATATTTTCTTTATTCTTTGAAAAATAATGACCAAGTCGATGAATACAACTCATTTCATTTATCTAAAATATGAGAACATCACATGTTACTCATCAAAGTATTTAAAACTTAATATATGGGACCCAAATAAGCATGTCCAAGAATTTAATCAGTCTTATTTAGTAAAGGTCTAGATGTCGTTAATTGTTATACAAGTGAAAGAAATCCCATATTGGTTACACTCCAACCTACATCATGATCAACAACATAACAAACCATTTCTTGATTAGCTAAGTTCATATTTTAACTTACCTTAGTAGGGTATCAAAGTATGAGGGTTCTCATGCTATGTATCTTACCAACCTTAGGTAATAAGGATTAATAATAATTATACACCCCTATGTATATCTTTGACAACTTGAAATTACATGAGATATACTTTAGAGAGTTGGTCTAAGTAACAAGTCTCTACTTATTACCTCATGAATCTATTCTTCATATCTCATATAAAACTGTTTGTAATAAGTATAAGAATCTATTCAAGATAATATTAATATATCATCATAACTCATAATACTCTGTGATAATCATCTATTAGGTACAAATCAAAGTCTATACTTTAAGGGGATGTTTACCATTTTTTATTCATGTTAAATAAAGTTGCAATACACATGAATGAATGATAAATAAACATAAAATTTATTATAATTAAATGATATTTTTACAACTATTACAACCAATCTATTAAGTATTTAATATCAATAAATTCTACATGAATCTCATGTTTCTATTGAATTAATGATTTTTTAATAGTATATATATATATAATTATCATCACATATCTATGTTATAATCTAATAAAATATTCCCACTAACCTCTCAGTGAGTAAAATTTAAAAAGAAAGATAGTTTGAATAATGATAGGACTTAGGAATCAAATTTCTGATGTTCAAATCTTTTAACATATATTTAAACCCCTTTACTTAAAAACCTCAAATGTTATAATGTCAACTTCTATTGTCTACTTAGAACTATTTCTAGGTTTATCATCATAATCATCATCCTTTGTAAACCTTTAAATTAAAATGTTTCTTGAAATATTTTACAAATAATTTAACTATTTACAGTATCACTTTACCAAAATATCCTAAACCCTTTTATGAGTGTGAAATTGATTTTAAATAATTGTTTCTATGGTGCAAATGTGGTTTTAGAATATTTGAGTGTGAAATTGATTTTAAAATGGTCTTTGCACGAAAAAAATATGTGTTGTTTTGGTGCAATGTTTTCAAGTTGGGTTCTAGGTGATGTTTGGTTGGTGCGAACTTAGTTTTTATGGGTAATTGAGTTGTGTATGTCTAAATGTGGGTTTTTAATGTGTAGAAAATCATTTTAAGATGTGCAGATGGTTCAGATAATTGTGTAGTTGGTGTGAAACTAATTTTAAGGACAATTTATTAAGTAAGTGGTTTGAACGACTCCCTTCTTTGTAATTGGGTGCGTTTATTTGCGTTGGCCCTTGTTGTGTTATTAAAATAATGCTTCCTAGTTGTGCAAATTGTTTATGTTCTTGTTTGAGTTTTTTTTTCAAATGGGGTTTTTGCGAAATGATTAGGTAACGAAAAATATATTTTTGGAAAGGTATTTTTGGCGTGCGTGAGTTTTTGAAATGTTGTTTGGGTGTGAAAATAGTGAATTGTGTGTAATTTATGGTTTGATCTGTGATAGGGGAAAAACAATAAACCATGTGAATGTGAAACTTGTTTGAGAACACGGGAAAACCCTGGGTATCTAGGTGGGCGGACTAGAACTAGTGCGCTAGTGAACCGGATGGGTGTCGTCCCTGTTTCACTTAGCTGGATTGACGATTGCAACACTAACTAAACATATGATATCTGAGGGTCGTGGCCTTCTAATCCACGTGTTCTGAGGGTCGTGGCCTTCTAAGCCACATTTTCTGAGGGTCGTGGCCTTCTAAGCCACGTTTCACTGAGACACGAGGTTCTAGGGTCCCACTCGAGCTAGATGATCCTTAGGGGATTTACCCATAGTGCTTTACCATCGATGGCATGGTGCATTCCGTCAGCATATGGAGGACCACGTGTGTGTGTGTGTGTGTGTCTGTGTGTCTGTGTGTGTGTGTCTGTGTGTGTTTGAGTGTGTGTGTGTGTGTGTGCCCGTAATGAACCTTCCTCTTCCTCTTTAAAATCGTGTTTGTGAAATGAGTTCTTTTTAGTGTTTTCCTTTAGAATTTGGTTTGTAAATGTTTTCTTTAAAAGCAGTTTGAAAGTATAATTTTTGAATAAGCACTTTGAATTGTCTTTTGATGTTGTGGCATGGAACCTTTTTCTCGGTGGCATCCTACTGGGCTTTTAGCTCACACCCTACAAACACCCTTGGGTGTATGTAGATTCTTGTTTCTTGTGTCTTCCAGGTTGTGCATTGTGCTCAGCGATGGTGGATCTGGTTGCGGTTGGTCTTCGTGTGCAGGTTGGTGTTGGTATCTTGGGGATGCAACTTCTCGTGTCGCATGAGGATGGTGTTGGACCTTAGTTCTCTATTTCTGTAGTTGTTCATTTTGGGTTTTTGGTTGGAGTTATAGACTTTAAACCTGTTCATAATTTAAGGGCGTGTTTGGTTGTCTATTTCTAGCTTCAATTATTTATCTGGTTAGTTGTTTTTCTGTCTTTTATTTTGGGTAAAATCGTTCCCACTTGCTACTCTTGGTACTCAGGCACTTTTGCCAGCCCGTGGGGATCGGGAATGCCCTTCGGGCCTTGCCGCGGACCGGGTCGGGCGCCGGGTCGGATGGCGACCTGGCCTGGTTCGTGACAAAATGGTATCAGAGGGCAAGGTTTGCTCTCTTGGGTCGTTTTCTTTTGAAATGGAGTCTGAGTGGACCGAAATTAAGGTTGTCGGGACTCGACGTCCTGGCTACGAGTAAGGTGCCTGGCCAGCACACCTCGTGGCAGGACTCAAGTTACCAAGGTATGTTGGGGTTTGTCTGAGTTTTTGGTCCTTGCGGTTAATCTTGTCTAAGGGAAATGAAAAGGGGTAAGGTTAGTGGTCCTAGTGAGCTCGCAGGGTCTGGCAAGCCATGTGGAGCCGGGGACGCTGTCCGAGAATTCCCTCCCTGCCGGCGGCATGACTGGCGTGTGGCCGCCAACCATACGTTCCAACCACCCGCTGACACAAGTTTTCTCTTGCGTTGTTTCTCATCTCCTTGTTTTGGATTCGTGGGAATTTGGTTTTTAAGTAAACATGTTTTGGTCTTGGAAAATGTTTTCAAATGTAGCACTTTAAAAATGAAATGGTGTGTGAGGTTTGAAAAGTGTGGGTTGGATGTTTTGGTTTTGAAAAATAGAATGGTTTGTTTTTGACCCTTGGTGTTCTCGTGGGAAACCACATGCATGAGTGTATGCGAAAAGGGGAATGGTTAATGGCACGAGCGGATGAGTGCTTGGATGGATATGAGGTGGGTGCCAGTGCGGCACGGGAACATGCATGTGCGAGGCTCATGGGACGCCATTGGTGTTTGTGCAACCCACCGAGTTTTCTTATTTTCAAAATGTTTTGTTAAAGGTAAGAAATTTGGTGTTTTAGTAAACTATGTTTGTGTGGCGTGTCCTTGTGTTTTAAAAATGTCGGATGTGAGGCGTTTTGAGACGAGGAATTTTTCGGAATGGTTGTGTCCTGAGTTTGAATTCTTATTTGTAAGTTGGTATGAAAGCGTGTATCTAGTTAATTCTTCTGAAAAGTACCTCGGGGAGACATTGCAGTGGTTTCCCCTGCACGTGTGGTGTTCGCTTGTGGTATGTCCTGACCATTGGACCAGTTCAGTTGTGTCCAAGGATTTATTTCTTGGCTAGTGCACACCCCCAATAAAGAGTAATGTGAGAATGATGTGCGACCACAGATGGTTCGCCGTTGGCCGACCCTCCAGTTGACAAAAGTATGGACTCTTACTTTTTTTGTTTGACAATGCTAAGTGTATTCCTTTTTCCTTCTGTTAAGCGGATCCTCTCACAGCGGAATGACAGATAAGAGGGGAGCTGAAGGGAGTTTTGGTCTTTTTGAGTTTTCTGAATCGTCGGGTATGAATTTGACATTGTTGTGTCTAAAGGTCCCCCTGGAAGCGGTGAATGAAATTCCAGCAGGAAGAGCTGAAGGCGGTTTGGAATTATTAGTGTTGACCAGTGTCCGGAAGGGATTTGTAGTACTTTCATCGGATGCAAGGGTCATGTTTGGTGATGTACTGCAGCATGAGGTCCCTTTGGTAGTCAACGGTTGTTTGGAAGCGGTAAAGGAGACTCCAGTGGGGAAAAGGTGGAAGCAACTCGAATTTGTTGGTGCAGTCTATCGTTCTAAATGACCTCTGGTCTTTGGTTTGTTTCGTTTAAGGAATGGTTTGTGTTAGGCTACTAGTTTGGCAGACCTAGTCGTATGAGGCTGCTACGGTCATTCGCAGGAATCACGTGTTGTTCAAGACACATTTTAAAGTCTTTCTCAGTGTAAAGTTCCTCTCAACAGCAATGGTCAGGTTCAGGTGACGATTGGTGGTGTCGTGTTCTCATTCAGCGTGATAAAGGGTGATGCACATGCACCATTTCAACTCTGGTGTTGGTGAATGTTCCGCGTATGATCAGTCAGATGCTGTAATGTGTTGTGTTTGATGGTGTTGCCTCAGGTGCAATATGATGGCGTGTGACACCAAAATTAGAAGCTCCGCTCGGGAGTCTTCAATGCCTGGCTGTGAGGCAGAAGATGCTTCAAACATCAGGGCTCCAGCCATAGGCCTCGGAGTGAAGCTGGCGCGTGGTCAGGATCCCCTGGGAGTTTATGGGACCCCAACTTTATTTCTGTCACCAGTGTTGAAAGTAGAGGCAGTTTAAGTTGTTTCCAAGGTTGTTCCGCTCCGAATGAGCCGTCTAGTTGCATAAGGTTTTCGCGACCATGTGGAGGTGTGTTCGTCTCGTTGCCTTAAAGTCTTGGTGATTGCGTCCCCTTGGATTCAATCATTTTAGTGGTCCTTGTGGGAGTTTGTTGAGTAAATCTATCTCAAATATGAATAATGCTCATCCAGGAATGTGGGAATGATGGTTTTTCTTGGGTCATGCTTTTGACGCCCGGTAGTCGGGACCCTCCCTCCCCACCCCTTGTGGTGGGGTGTTTGGTCACCATTGAGAAATTTTCAAAGTTCTATACCTTCCGTTAGTTCAAATGGTGGGGAGACCCACATTGGGTCTCGTACGAAGGTATCTGGAATGAATCTGTGCTAGAATTTTCTTTAATGGCGGGGAGTCCACTCGAACCTACCCGTGTCGGTTTTCCAGTCGCGTTTCGAGCATCACCGAGTTCCTAATGGTGGGGAGCCCCTTGGGCCTCCTCTTGTTGACCTTCTGCTTCTGTTTTTAAATATGGATTAGTGATAAGTGATAAGAGTGTTCTTGGACGTGGTTTGACCATTCTAACTAAATGATGGGGTTTTCGTTTAATAATGTTTGAGTTGTTTCGGCTTGTGAATTTGGTTTCCGTGGGTGCGAGAGTTCCCTTACTTGATCAGTCAACTGGAGGTGTTCTTGCTCTTCGGGGCGGGCGACACATATCAGAAAGTCTTTTTATGAGTTTCATGAGGTTGTCTTTAAGTCACTTCCTCTGAGCACGATGCTTTGCCTCTTTGCTTGATGTTTTTGGAGATTCCCTTTGAACCTTAAGGGAGTGTGGTTTTCTACCTTGGGGTTTGATTCTGGTTGTGGCTTTCCGGGGACGGAAGGCTTTATGGTGGGGAGAATTTTCACACCCGCTATTTCAAAATTTATTTATTTCATTAATTTTCTTTTCATTGGTTAGTTCGGGTCGAAACCCGACTTAAGATTTCGAGTCCCTTGTGTTTTGGTCTTGTTTGCGTCCAGCGTGACGCGGTCGAAGCTGCGCGGCCTCGATTGGGTCCCCGCGCGGCCTCGTCGATTCACCGCACGCCGTGCCGGTGTTTAATTAATGAAATAAAACGAATTAGAAATTGTGTTAATAATAATAATAATCGTAATAATTTCATTTGAGATTATTATTATTATTATTATTATTTCTCTTTTAGTTTATTACAATTGTTATTTGTTTTGTTAATTTTCTTATTATTGTTATTATTATCTAAATTGATATACTTTTTATTTTATTCTAGATTTATCAAATGAGTATTATTATTTTTATCCTCATTATTCATATTCCAGTTTATTATTATTATTATTATTATTATTATTGTACTTATTTTATTTGTTTTATTTCTTTTTATTTCCCCCCTGTTTTCTTTTGCTTAGGGCTTTGCCCTTTTTTCCCCCGAACCGCGTTTCTTCCCCCCCTCCTGCGAGCCGTCACCCTCCCTGCTCGCACCTCTCCCCTCCGACGACCTGTCGTCACCCCCGCCTCCCCTGCTCCACCTCGCATCGCACCCATGAGCCACTGCCGGCCCCCTGCCCTATCTGCTACAGGCCCCCCCCCCCCTCATCTCCCAGGTCCGCTGCTCCCCTGGCCGCCGAAGCCCTGCACCTCCATTCTTCTTCGCGACGCCCCCTGCTCCTCCGGCTAGCCTGCTCCCTCTCCCGGTTTGCGCCGCACCCACGAGCTCCCCTCGCCCGCGCCGTCTGACGGAGCCTCGCCAGACCTCCACCGGCGCAACACCACCATCCGGCAAACCACACTGTTTGTGCATTTTAGTTTTCCTTTTATTTATTTATTTATTTCATTCATTTATTTTCTATATTTGAAGTTTGGTTCTACAATGGGTTTTGATTCTGGATTTGAGGTTTAATGGTTTGTTTTGGGGCCTTAATTTGAGGGTTTTGGGTTTGGATTCATGTTTTTTTGGGTTCGTGTTAGGTTCAATGTGGTGCAAACGGCACGCGATTAAAGTTGTGTGCTGCAATATGAAGTTTTCACTCCAATTTTAAGGATTTATACATGCCGGTAGGTGGTTCCATGCCTTTCCATCATTTAGATAATTTAATTTGTTTGTTTAGTTTAATTTAATATGTTCTATGAATTAATTTCATGGTGCCATCTATGTTTATAATGTGTTGGCGTGTTCGTTTGATGAAAATTGGGTTTCCGAAATAGTATGCGTTTGTTGTCTATATGCGTGTTGTTGTATAAGTGATTTGTTGGGTTTAATAGGTTGTGCGAAAGGCGTTTTAAAATTTGTTTGACATGTGTGCGTAATGAAAATCTCACTTTCTTTATAAATGATCATGTTTTTTTATTTTGACCTTATTGGGGTAAGTCCTAAAAAAAAATTGTTTAATCAATTGTTTATATGGTGCAAATGTGGTTTTAGAATATGTGAGTGTGAAATTGATTTTAAAATGGTCTTTGCACGAAAAAAATATGTTTTGGTTAGTTCGGGTCGAAACCCGACTTAAGATTTCGAGTCCCTTGTGTTTTGGTCTTGTTTGCGTCCAGCGCGACGCGGTCGAAGCTGCGCGGCCTCGCTTGGGTCCCCGCGCGGCCTCGCCGATTCACCGCACGCCTTGACGGTGTTTAATTAATGAAATAAAATGAATTTCCAATTGTGTTAATAATAATAATAATCGTAATAATTTCATTTGAGATTATTATTATTATTATTAACACAATTGCTAATTCGTTTTATTTCATTAATTAAACACCGGAAATGTGTGCGGTGAATCGGTGAGGCCATGCGGGGACCCAAGCGAGGCCACGCAGCTTCGACCGCGTCGCGCTGGACGCAAACAAGACCAAAACACAAGGGACTCAAAATCTTAAGTCGGATTTCGACCCGAACTAACCAATGCAAAGAAAATTAATGAAATAAATAAATTTTGAAATAGCGGGTGTGACAACATGATTTTATTTGGTTTTTAAAATAAAAAATTTACAACCAAAAACTTAGAAAAAGACCATCATAGGTTTTTTATTTTACTAAATATCATAAGGGGATTTCTTAAGAAAAGGTCTTATGAGTACGCGATTAATGATACAACATGTAATATTCACAGGCTCAGCCCAAAAATAGTTTATAAGAGAAAATTCATTTAAAAGAGTTTGAGAAATTTATTTGATTGTTTAATTTCGACTCTTTACTACCTAGTTTTGTTTTGGGGATAAAGAAGTAGAAAAAGAATTATCATAGACTTTGGTAGAATATAAATCAAAAAATTAATTATTATCAAATTACCCTCCATGATCACTAAAAATTGAAATAATTTAAAAACCTTTTTCATCTGCAAACTTTTTAGAAAAATTGATTAAGTAGTTTCAAGATTCACTTTTATGAGATAAGAAACTTTCCCATGTGAATCTTGTAAAGTCATCAAAAATTAAGATAGTATAGGTTTTTCCTCTTATACTTTCAATTTTATTAGGACCAAGAATCTCAAGATGGATCATTTCAAGTTATTTTTAATAATAAATATGGGTTTTAGATTTAAAAGAGGATTTATTATTGCTTACTATATTGGAATACTTCACAAGCCATGAAAAATTTAAAATGTTATTTGGAGAGGTCTCTTACTAGTTGATAATATTTGAGTTTAACAAGAGAGTGATTATTATAACGACCAAGGCATTGGTTCTAAATCCATTAATCACTAACTTGTGAATTGAAACATTTAATGTATTGGATAACCATAGATTTTAAATTTATTGTATAAACACTTTGAAATCTCAAAGTAGTAAATAAAATCTTTCCTTTTGAATTAAAAAATTTGTAAAAATAATTTTCAAAAGATATTTTAAAACCACTACCACATAATTAACTAATACTTAGTAGAATGGGTTTTAATAATTTTATGAATAATTTTTTTTAATTAAAGAGGATTTAGAAAAACCAATGGTATCTTCACTGATTATCTTATACCTAGAGTTATCACCAAAGGTGATGTGAAATTCTTCAATTTTATCGATTTGATTGAATTTAGAGAGGTCACCATGCATGTGTCTTGACCAATCACTATTGATGTACCATACTGGTTATTAGGATTTTCTTCGAAGACCCTTTCCATATAAAATTAAACAATTGAAAATTTTGGAACCTAGACAAAATTGGGTTCACTTATGTTTTCCAATAATGTTTTGGAATCTGTATTTTTTTATGAGGATTTATTTTTTAAAAATTATAAGAAATATGGATTGACTTTGGTCTTCCATATTGCATGTTTTTGTAATCATATTCATATATTAAATGATCAATTATCTTGCAATTGTTACAAAATTTTTCTTGTGAACAACCTTTTACAAAATTAGTTTTCAATTGATTATTAGTGGTGGTCATACGATTAGATTAACCAATGATGGACCAATATTTTCTAGGTTTTTGATATCCCAAAATTTTATTTAAATTTTCTTCACCTTCAGTAAATTTAAACTGAGAATTTTTGAGGTCTTTATTGGTGGATTTAATATTTTTAACATTCAGATGATTTTTTATTTTCTTGATGAGATATTATTTTTATTTTATGAGTAGATCATTTTATTTTTCGAGATTTTATTTTTCTTAAACAACTTGATTATTTTTCTTCTTAAGTTGTAAGTATAAATAATCGAGTTGATGATAGCCATTTTAAAGTTGAATTTAGGAATATTTTAAATATTGACAATTTAGGTAACTAGAAGAGAAAGGATAATAAGAGAGCAGAGAAGAATGAGGGGAGGAGAAGAAGAGGAAATATGAAAGGGAGTAATAACCTCAATGTCTTCAACTAAATGTTCCATGAGGCAATTTGGCCTTGAGTCACTTGACAAGGATGAAAAAGTTGAGTCCTTGGAATGATCACTTTTACTCCACATAGAGACTTTAATATCCTTTTTATCTTTATTATTTAATTTGAGCTTTTTCTTATAGATGTGGAACTCTGATTTGATATGACCTTTCTTTTTTACATTCTTATCATGTCACCTCTAGTTCTACCTTTTGATTTTACTTTTTGGATCACTTGTTGAAGTTATTTTTTTGGAAGTGATTAAACATGTTCTTGGTAAGAAGATAATTTTAAATAACCTCACCTTCAAAATTTTCATAATTTATAGCATTGAAGGCAATGGTTTTCTTGACTCCTTTGGTTTCATTGACCTCCTTCTCCACTTGGAATTTCATTATGATTTCTAATGTCATTAAAGAGTCAATGAGTTCCCCAACCACCATCTTTTTCACATATTTTTCTTCTTAGATTGCTATTACTTTAGGAGAATAAGAGTTAAGTAAAACCCATAGGATTTTCTTTATGATAATTTCTATGAATAAATCATATCTAAGTGAATTTACTCCATTTAATATGTTATTAAATCTTATAAGAATGATTGTAATAGATTCATCAGAATAAATAATAAAACTATTAAAACATTGATGAAATTTACATAATCTTGTATCCTTAACCTTATTTGTGCCTTCATGGGCTACTTATAATAATTTATAAATTTGATAAGAAGTTTTTTTCATGCGGAAACATGATTAAAATCATTCTTATCAAGACCAAAATGCAATACATTCATTGATTTTTTATTTAATTCTAAATTCTTAATATATTTAGTAGTCCATTTTTATTTGGATTATCTGGTATGGATATACTCATGAGTTAACATTTTTAAAATATAATAAGAAATAATACCAATGAAAGTTGACATACGATTCTTCCAATAGGAGTAATTGGTGCCATAAAAAAATAAGAGTACGTGAATTGGAATTTGATTATATAAAAAATATTCATCTTTGAATTCAATTAAAGATTTGAAAAAAAAATTGATTTTTTTTGAAAAAAATAAAATTTGAAAAATATGTAAAGAAATATTTTGCTTCCAATTGTTGGTAAGAGATTATGGAAAGATGGGGGGGGGGGGTGAATTTCTCCTTGTAAAAATAAAATAAAAAATAAAATATTAATTTTAAAATTAATTGATTTTGAAATAAAAAAGTGATAAGTCAAATACATGATAGTTGATAAATCGAATTCAAGTTCATAGAGATAATATCAAAGTAATTAAAGTGTGGAAATTATCGAGACAAATTTATGAAAGTATGTAAACCGATGTTAAATGATGCAATGTGGAAAAGTAAATAGAGTACATTCACAACTAATAAAGTGTTAATCTAAAGATAAATATGATCCAATATGTCTCCACTACTTAACTTGAAAGGTCAATGGTATAAATCCATTAATCTTAATAGTAACCAAGAACCCATCCCTCAAAATTGTGGTTTATGAGAACCATTTTTAGCTTCTCTGATATCCAAGTGACCCATCCCACACTTTTACAAAGTGTGAAATTTTGGATAATGGAGGTTTATAAGAGAGAGGCTTGATTTAGTAAAACCAATTATAGGATGATCACAAATATCTTTTATGGATGAATTAGAATGTAGGTTGGGAGATTTGAGAAAAAGGTGAGAGCCTTTGAAGGAATTGATAACTTAAAGTTTTAACTTTGAGAGAATTGATAATTCTAACACTTCATCACTGATTTAGATCAAGAGATCATTTAACAAGTTTCTTGTTGAGATGAAGGAACCCAAAGACTCAATTTATATCCTTAAAAACCTTTGAAAATATTCTAGAATTCTCCCCAAGAAATTAAGACTTTGAGGACAAGATTTAAGAGAGGTTTAAATATCATTAAATGCATCCTAAGTTCTTCATAATCCAAAATGGATTGGACCACACCCTGGTAAAAAATTCCTAGACTTTTTACATTAAAAAACATCAAAATAACCAACACCATGCCCCAGTGAAGGTTCACCACACCCTGGCAGTGGCCATTTTGGGTAGATGGTAGGCAACTTCAAAAATTTGAACCTTTACTTGGATAAGTGATCCTCTAAGGTTGTTTTAGAATTCTTACAAGGGTCCAAAACATCAATTAATTCATATTTAAGGATATTTCAAGGTTCTTAAAATAATATAACATGATGTCATAAAGAATAAATAAAAATTACTTAAACAAAATTGTTTGAAAGATATGTGAGTGTTTGTGATTATGAAAACGCTATGAGAGAGGGCAGTATAATAGATATTACATCCTCTGGATATGATAGAAGAACTTCCATCACTGATAGAACTTCTATATATATTTTAGCATGAGGAAATGACATTTAATCATGAATCTTTGTTGGAAAAACTTTTAATGCTGATATAACTTCTTCCATAGTAGCTATAGTTGCATACAACTCCATCATTTGATTTTTGGGTTGATTCATAACTAATGAAAATATGTGTACCTTGTCCTAATCATTAATAACTGGATAAACTATATTCCACAACATATATTTAAATTATAAATTTATATATATTATTGAAACTTTCTGGTATTCTACTATAACTATATCCTTATTTAGTGTCAATTATCTAACGGTTTCAATAAATATATACCACCATCTTTTTTATCTACAATAATAATTTTTTATTAATTATATCCGATCAAAGAAACATAATATGAATTTAAAAACATTTAAAAATTTCATTTTAATTATGGGTCCTATAACCAAGAGTATTTAAAGATATTAGAATGTTTTTATTTCATTTTTTGATTCATCCTTAAAGCACTAATGTCTCACAGTTCTAATTCCTATAAGTAATTATGGTTCATAAAGATCATATGAATTATCCAAAAAATACCCCATGGGAGTGTCAAACCATGCGTGCATATAGGAATCTTTGTCATGTACTGAGTGATGATTGAGTTAAAACCCAATACACCCCTTTTAAGGTTACTACCCCTAAGTGGATTTGTGTCAAATCCTGTATCCACCTGTAGTATCCAGAAATGGATGACATTGCTTGGAAACCATAATATTTACTTTACCAACATTTTAAAATGTTTTTTTAAATTTGTAGAGTCATCCTAAATCACTAATGTTTCATGATCCTAATTTCCATAACTAATCATGGTTTATAAAGAGCATATAAATTATCCAAAGCATATCCCCTAAGAGTTTCAAACTAGGTGTGTCATTAGGTCTCTTAGTTATGCACTGAGTGGTGATTGAGTTAATACTCAATGCACCCATTTTAGGGTTATTTCTCCTAGGTTCATATGTGTCAGAGCCTATATCCACTTATAGTATCTAGACATGGATTCCATTACTTGGAAACCACAGACTCCGTAACCAAAATTTTATTGGGTTTTTTATTTATAGTCATCCCTAGAGCACTAATATTCTATGGATATAATTTCTATAAGTAATTATGGTTCATAAAGAGCATATGAATTATTGAAAGTATATCCCTGGAGAGTATCATGTACTGAGTAATGATTGAGTTAAGACCAAATACACCCCTTTCAGGCTTACTACCCTCGAGTTCTCATGTGATAGAGCCTGCAACGACATACAATATTCAGACATGGATGTCATTGATTGGAAACCATATTATTTACTTTACTAAAATTTTAGGATGTTTTTTCTTATTTTTAACTTATGACTAGAGTTTTTCAATATTATTTTCCAGTCTTAATTAGTAATTAAAAATTGGTATAATACTAATTATGACTACCCACATTTTTTAAATACATTATTGTTAATAAAAAACAACTTAATAATATTCAAATTTACATTATTTTGTAATATTAATTACATATACAACTTAACAATGTGCTTAATTAAAAAACATTATTAAAATAATTTAAATATGTTAACATTATTATAACATATTATAATATATTATTACTAATAATAAACATGCAATTTAATAACTAAACATGCAATTTATTAATATTCTATAATTAAGCACGCATCTTAAAAATATCCCTAATAAAAATATTATATTATTAACTACCAAATTATACAAATAATTAAATATAAAAATTCAAAATAAACACATGATTTAAAATTAATAAAAGCATTATAACTTAATAAAATTCTTAAAAACCATAATAATAATATAAATATATATTCCTAAGTAATATTAATTAAGCACGGAACTTAGTCATATTCCTAATTAAAAAAATATTATACATATAATTTAAATATGTTAACATTATTATAACATATTATAATAAATTATTACAAATAATAAACATGCAATTTAATCACTAAACATGCAATTGATTAATATTATATAATTAAACATGCAACTTAATAACATTTCTAAAAAAATTATACTATTAACTACCAAGTTAGAAAATAATTAAATATAAAAATTCAAAAAAAACATGCAACTTTACAATTAATTAAAACATCATAAATTAATAACATTCCTTGTAAAAACATTACACTATTAACTATAAAATAATATAAATAATTAAGTATTCACATTCATATTAAACATACTGTTAAAAAATACAATAAATAAAAATAAAAATAATAAATAAAGTTAAATATAAAAAGGAATATCAATAAATGTTAAATACCTCCAAACTCAAAGCAGTGAATGGACTCTTTGAAAAAATTTATAACTACCAGAGATAATGGAGGAGTTTGAAGTGAAAGAAGGGGGTGCTTTTATAGGGTAGACCATAGAGAGTGTCAATTCATTTAAAGCTCTCCAATTGATGTTTGAGAGCACCAAATGAATTAGCATTCTTATCTCATACTGCTCAGTGTCAGATCATTTGGCACTCGATACTCCCATTTATCTAAATTTTTCTACTTCTACTTAATTTCAAAAATAAAAAAACCCCATTTTAAAACTTTTCACCAACCTTCCCTTCCTAGATGAAACCTTAGAATCTAATTAAATGGTGGATGATTATTCATATAGAAAAATAGTGACATCATGATAGGTTTAGTTTTTTTATTAAAAAAAATTATAAAAATCAAATTGATTCATTTAAAAAGTTAGACCTAAATTCCATTTGTCCGAGACGTAAATTAATTAAAAAAAATTTAACCTAGAAAAGTTAAATAAAAACTAAATATATAATAATAAATAACAATTAGTTTATATAAAATAATAATATTTAAAATGAAATGTATAATAAATTTAAAACATAAATAATAAATATAAAATATTAATAAATGTAAATGTAAATTTACTCACTTTCATTTGAAATTTCAAGTGTAAATTTTCATAAAAAACTATATTTTTTTATTAATAAATATAATATAATAAATATATATAATAAATATCATAGTGTACATATATATATATATATATTAGATTTATAGATATAAAGATATGGGAGAACTGAGCAGCTATATCGAAAAAAATTATAAAAATATTGTTTATACAAATATATTTATAATTTTTTTAAAATTATAATCGCCAATATTTAATTTAAAAAATATATTTTAATATAACATAAAAAAACAAATAATTTAACTAATGAAGATAAAAAAATATAAAACAATATATATATGTATGTATGCATGTATATATCAACAAAATATTTGCAATGAAAAATTCACACTTGAAAATTATACTATATATTTATATTTGTGTAAATATGTATATAAATATGTATGCAGGTATATATACAATGAAAATTTTCAAAATAAATTTCTATAAAAAATACATTGTATATTTATATTAGGATGTATATACATACATGTATAGATCTACACGGAAACATAGTGCATAGAAAATATATATTGAAAATGTGTATAAAAAATTTGAGTAGAAACTTGTACTAAAAACTTCCACCAGAAATCTACACTAAGAATTTTGGTGTAAAATTTCAATGAAAATTTATGGTTAAAAATCACATTTTTTATTTATGTATTGATATATTTGCATTGTAATTTTAAGTGAAAATTTTAATTGTAAATTTCTTATAGAAATTTGCATTGTAAATTTTCAATGGAAGTTTCCACTAAAAATTTCTATAAGAAATATTAATTTCTAAATATTAGTAAAAAACTAAATTATTTATTTATGTGTCAATATATTTGAATAAAAAATTTAAATAGGCTTTTATTTTATAATTCCGGTAATAAATTTTTTAATATAATTAAAAGAAAAATTAAATGGAAATTTTCACTAGAAAAATTTAAGTGAAAATTTGAACTAAAATTTCTAATTAAAATTTATACTCATATTTTCCAGTGTAAAATTTAAATTCAAAGTTATGGTGAAAAATCAATTTTTTTATATTTTGATATATTTTTATTTTAGTTTTAATTGAAAATTTGAACTATAAATTTTATATGGAAATATTCACTGAAATTTCTTGTATAAATTTTCATTGGTAATTTTAAATGGAAGTTTTCACTAGAAATTTCCATAGAAAATTTTCAGTTCAAATTTTAAGTGAAAAATTAAATTTTTTTATTCATCTGTCAATATATTTGAACTAGAAATTTTAACATTAATTTATTTTAGAATTTATATAATCATATTTTCAGGATAATTATAAAGAAAATTAAGTGGAAATTTTCATTATAAATTTAATTTTAAATTTTAACTCAAATTTTATGATAGAAATTTTCACTAAAAGTTTTTAATGAAATTTCCCAATATAAATTTCAAGGAAAAAATTGTAGTGAAATTTTATATGTATATATGAATGTATGAATTAATAATTTATAGTATAGATTTTCTCTAGATAATTACATTGATAATTATATTTATACAGGTATATATGTATGTATGTGTATATTTATTCAAATATATATCATAACCTTTAACTTGAAATTTCCAGTGTAAATTTCCATTAAAAATTTCCAATGCACATTTACATTAGAAATTAACATTGAAAATTTACAATGCACATTTACATTAGATATTTTCATTGAAAATCTCAAGAGGAAATTTGTACTGAAATTTTTTAGTGATAATTTAAATTGTTTATTTATGTATTTGCATATAAAAATTAAAAATGTATCTATTTTAGAATTTTGATGGTCAAATTTCTAGTCTAAAATTCAAGTGATAATTTTCAGTGCAAACTTATATTGGACATGACATGAAATTTTTACCATGAAATATTTACTACAAATTTGTACCGAAAATTTTCAGTCTAAATTTACACCATGTATTTAAAATGAAAAATTCTATGGGAATTTTAAAATTTTTATTAAAATTTAAAATTTGAGCCAAAATTTATAATGGTAATTGGATTTTTTATTCATGATATACTCAAAATTTACAAGGCCAATGTATATAAAAATATACCATTATATATTTATATTTCAAATATATATATTCTATAAACTTTGACATGAAATTTCAAGTGCAAATTTTTGAACATTTCTAATGCAAATTTATTTTGTTTTAATATTTTTGTATGTACGTATATATATACGAACAATTTATAATGTAAATTTGCGATATATATTTTAAATGTAATATTTTACTATATATTTATATTAATGTGTGTGTGTGTATAATTTTCATAACATATTTCCATTGTTCATGCTCAATAGTAAATATACACTATAAATTTTAAATGTAAACCTCAATTAAAAATTCTCAGAGAAACTTTTCATTGTCTATTTGAATTGAAATTTTTTAATATAAATTTATAATGCAATTTTATACAATATTTATGTTTTGATGTAAGAATATCCACTGGTAATTGAAAATTTTCATTGAAAATTTTTATTTTTGTTTTAGAAGTTTTCATTAAAAATTAAATTTTAAGATGTGATTTTAATTTCCAAGTGAAAATGTTTATTTTGAATTTTCATTGATAATTTATATTGAAAATTTTGAATTTTTCTTCAGAAATTAAGTTGTATATGAAAATTTTCTCTCATAAATATAGATAAAACTTGACGTAATGGTTAAATATGGTTGTTCAGAAACACAATTTTTTTGTTTGAGAAATTTGCGATGAAATTTTACATTGACACATAATTATGATGTAATGATAAAATATATTGGTGTAGTGCATGTATGTATGTGCATATAAATAATTAAACACACACATACATGTATAAATTATATATATATATATAATGATTTTAAATGAATTATAATAAAAAGTATACAATAATTTCATAATAAAATAATTATAATATAAATAATACTTTCAATTTATATATAAATATATTTATATTATATATATTTATATTATTAATAAATATCATATAAAAAATATATATAATTAATCTAAGAGTAAATATATATAAAAATGTTATTATATTTATAGATATATAGATATAGTAGTAGTGAGAGGAAAAATAATAAAATATTAGTTCATAACTAATATTTTTTTTCTACATAAAAAATAAAATTTCATATTAGTTTTAAATTAATATTACTTATTACATGTATTTGTTTTAGTTCAGAACTAATTTATACCATATGAATTTGATATAAATTGATGTTAACTATATGTATTGATCAAAATATTGGTTCTGAACTAATATTAGTTCAAAACATATCTTTATTTTGATCGATACATATTAGAATAAAGTTCAACTATGTATCTTGATCAATATATATATGAGTTCAGATTTAATATTGTGATATAACACATGTTAGAGCTTGAAATGTGTCCCAAAAAATAAAATAAATAAATAAATATTATTTTATAACTAATGTTGTTATTTTAAATTTAGTTAATAATAGTTTATTTTAATATATTCTCTAACCATGTTATTGTAACTCCATCTCACTTCTAACCAGTGATATATGTTTTAAATTAACACTTTTTAGGAATTATATACATATTGTTATTATATATAATCCACATACTGAAAGTGTCATCTCATTTATACTTTGAATTATATTATTTTATGGGTTCCTATTTCATCTAATAATAAATTATTTAATGTTGAATAATTTACTACAATATTTTCATGATAAAAATGCCACTCAAATTGGGTAATTTGAGTACTCCAATGTGAATGGGATGTGCTGATTACATTAATTTATAGTAGTGATTAGTAGTGGATGAAAAATTTATGTTTAAATATTTATATTTCATGCAGGGAAAACATTTCTAATAAACATACATGAAATAATCCATTATTAATTGGTTTCTTATAGTTATTTATGTATTTTTTTGATCTCACAGTCCATTAGCCATTATTATGATTTCACTATTTAATATTTAATTATATTATATTATATTAATTAATTATTATATTATTTTAGGTTTTTGAGGATCATCACATGATCCTTTGACAGTGGAAGAATACCCAAACAGGATGGAAATATCCTTGAATAAAAGAAACATGCATCGTAAATAAAATACATGAAAAACAGAGCATTCTCGGTTCTTGTTTGTAATAGTTTTCTTCTTCCTCAATGTGGGGAGAAAAATTTATAAAGATCACTAAATTAGAATATAAAGATATATTTCCATTAAAGGGGTAACTCAAACCACTGGATCCCAATATCAATCAGAGGAATCTCATACACTTGAAGAGGTGTTAACATCTTCACTGAGGGTCATGAATAAGATTCAGAATGGAAGAGAGCTTAGAGATGCTTGCATAAAATTGGTTTTTTATAATAATATGGATCTTATCCCTTTATATATACATCCTTAATGTGTTTAATTTAATAAAACACATCAACTATATTCAACGAATCAACATATGTTAATTCCCATTTCCATTTATTCATTAAACCCATTCAATGAATATTCAATCCATTTAATCCGTTTATAATGTATTAATTTCAATGGAATTCCATGAAATATAAATGAAAATAAATTTAAATATTTAATTAAATGTTTTTGTTCATATTCAACAATCTCCCACTTGCATTAAAATCCATAAAGACTCTAGGTAAAACTTCACAACTCTTTGTGGATCCATCCAAAACTCCTTTTGGATATAGTTTCATCATACTCTATTCATTTTGGAATTTTTTTTTTACAAAAATAAATCCTTATCCTAAGACCTAACTCGGTGATGTTACAACCCTTATTAGTGTTCATAAAATATATTAAATCCCTATTTTATATATGTAAGCAAAGTGTGTCCTCTAATAAAGCATCAGTGCTACTCAAGCTACTAAGGGGTATAGTGTGACCTCTATCCAACATACTCATATTTTTATAGAAATATGTCCACCAATAGGTGTATCATATACATAATATGTTGGCCTATATAATCCTTTATTCCATGGAATTGAATGAACACTAGATGTGGAACATGTTAATCTAGTATAGTCATCTAATATTTTCTTTATTCTTTAAAAAATAATGACCAAGTCGATGAATACATCTCATTTCATTTATCTAAAATATGAGAACATCACATGTTACTCATCAAAGTATTTAAAACTTAATATATGGGACCCAAATAAGCATGTCCAAGTATTTAATCAGTCTTATTTAGTGAAGGTCTAGATGTCGTTAATTGTTATACAAGTGAAAGAAATCCCATATTGGTTACACTCCAACCTACATCATGATGAACAACATAACAAACCATTTCTTGACTAGCTAAGTTCATATTTTAACTTACATTAGTAGGGTATCAAAGTATGAGGGTTCTCATGCTATGTATCTAACCAACCTTAGGTAATAAGGATTAATAATAATTATACACCCCTATGTATATCTATGACAACTTGAAATTACATGAGATATACTTTAGAGAGTTGGTCTAAGTAACAAGTCTCTACTTATTTCCTCATGAATCTATTCTTCATATCTCATATAAAACTGTTTGTAGTAAGTATAAGAATCTATTCAAGATAATATTAATATATCATCATAACTCATAATACTCTGTGATAATCATCTATTAGGTACAAATCAAAGTCTATACTTTAAGGGGATGTTTACCATTTTTTATTCATGTTAAATAAAGTTTCAATACACATGAATGAATGATAAATAAACATAAAATTTATTATAATTAAATGATATTTTTACAACTATTACAACCAATCTATTAAGTATTTAATATCAATAAATTCTACATGAATCTCATGTTTCTATTGAATTAATGATTTTTTAATAGTATATATATATATAATTATCATCACATATCTATGTTATAATCTAATAAAATATTCCCACTAACCTCTCAGTGAGTAAAATTTAAAAATAAAGATAGTTTGAATAATAATAGGACTTAGGAATCAAATTTCTGATTTTCAAATCTTTTAACATATATTTAAACCCCTTTACTTCAAAACCTCAAATGTTATAATGTCAACTTCTATTGTCTACTTAGAACTATTTCTAGGTTTATCATCATAATTATCATCATTTGTAAACCTTTAAATCAAAATGTTTCTTGAAATATTTTACAAATAATTTAACTATTTACAGTATCACTTTACCATAATATCCTAAACCCTTTTATGAGTGTGAAATTGATTTTAAACAATTGTTTGTATGGTGAAAATGTTTTTTTAGAATATTTGAGTGTGAAATTGATTTTAAAATGGTCTTTGCACGAAAAAAATATGTGTTGTTTTGGTGCAATGTTTTCAAGTTGGGTTCTAGGTGATGTTTAGTTGGTGAGAACTTATTTTTTATGGGCAATTGAGTTGTGTATGTCTAAATGTGGGTTTTTAATGTGTAGAAAATCATTTTAAGATGTGTAGATGGTTCAGATAATTGTGTAGTTGGTGTGAAACTAGTTTTAAGGACAATTTATTAAGTAAGTGCTTTGAACGACTCCCTTCTTTGTAATTGGGTGCGTTTATTTGCGTCGGCCCTTGTTGTGTTATTAAAATAATGCTTCCTAGTTGTGCAAATTTTTTATGTTCTTGTTTGAGTTTTTTTTTCAAATGGGGTTTTTGCGAAATGATTAGGTAATGACAAATATATTTTGGAAAGTTATTTTTGGCGTGCGTGAGTTTTTGAAATGTTGTTTGGGTGTGAAAATAGTGACTTGTGTGTAATGTATGGTTTGATCTGTGATAGGGGAAAAACAATAAACCATGTGAATGTGAAACTTGTTTGAGCACACAGGAAAACCCTGGGTATCTAGGTGGGCGGACTAGAACTAGTGCGCTAGTGAACCGGATGGGTGTCGTCCCTGTTTCACTTAGCTAGATTGACGATTGCAACACTAACTAAACATATGATATCTGAGGGTCGTGGCCTTCTAAGCCACATGTTCTGAGGGCCGTGGCCTTCTAAGCCACGTTTTCTTAGGGTCGTGGCCTTCTAAGCCACGTTTCACCGAGACACGAGGTTCTAGGGTCTCACTCAAGCTAGATGATCCTTAGGGGATTTACCCATAGTGCTCTACCATCGATGGTGTGGTGCCTTCCGTCGGCATATGGAGGACCACGTGTGTGTGTGCGTGTGTGTGTGTCTGTGTGTGTGTGTGTGTGTGTGTGTGTGTGTGTCTGTGTGTGTGTGTGTGTGTGCCCGTAATGAACCTTCCTCTTCCTCTTTAAAATCGTGTTTGTGAAATGAGTTCTTTTTAGTGTTTTCCTTTAGCATTTGGTATGTAAATTTTTTCTTTAAAAGCAGTTTGAAAGTATAATTTTTGAATAATCACTTTGAATTATCTTTTGATGTTGTGGCATGGAACCTTTTTCTCGGTGGCATCCTACTGGGCTTTTAGCTCACACCCTACAAACACCCTTGGGTGTATGTAGATTCTTGTTTCTTGTGTATTCCAGGTTGTGCATTGTGCTCAGCGATGGTAGCTCTGGTTGCGGTTGGTCTTCGTGTGCAGGTTGGTGTTGGTAGCTTGGGGATGCAACTTCTCGTGTCGCATGAGGTTGGTGTTGGACCTTAGTTCTCTATTTCTGTAGTTGTTCATTTTGGGTTTTTGGTTGGAGTTGTAGACTTTAAACCTGTTCGTAATTTAAGGGCGTGTTTGGTTGTCTATTTCTAGCTTCAGTTATTTATCTGGTTAGTTGTTTTTCTGTCTTTTATTTTGGGTAAAATCGTTCCCACTTTCTACTCTTGGTACTCGGGCACTTGTGCCAGCCCGTGGGGATCGGGAATGCCCTTCGGGCCTTGCCGCGGACCGGGTCGGGCGCCGGGTTGGATGGCGACCCGGCCTGGTTCGTTACAAAATGGTATCAGAGGGCAAGGTTTGCTCTCTTGGGTCGTTTTCTTTTGAAATGGAGTCTGAGTGGACCGAAATTAAGGTTATCGGGACTCGACGTCCTGGCTACGAGTAAGGTGCCTGGCCAGCACACCTCGTGGCGGGACTCAAGTTACCAAGGTATGTTGGGGTTTGTCTGAGTTTTTCGTCCTTGCGGTTAATCTTGTCTAAGGGAAATGAAAAGGGGTAAGGTTAGTGGTCCTAGTGAGCTCGCAGGGTCTAGCAAGCCATGTGGAGCCGGGGACGCTGTCCTAGAATGCCCTCCGTGCCGACGACATGACTGGCATGTGGCCGCCAACCATACGTTCCAACCACCCGCTGACACAAGTTTTCTCTTGCGTTGTTTCTCGTCTCCTTGTTTTGGATTCGTGGGAATTTGGTTTTTAAGTAAACATGTTTTGGTCTTGGAAAATGTTTTCAAATGAAGCGCTTTGAAAATGAAATGGTGTGTGAGGTTTGAAAAGTGTGGGTTGGATGTTTTGGTTTTGAAAAATAGAATGGTTTGTTTTTGACCCTTGGTGTTCTCGTGGGAAACCACATGCATGAGTGTATGCGAAAAGGGGAATGGTTAATGGAATGAGAGGATGAGTGCTTGGATGGATATGAGGTGGGTGCCAGTGCGGCACGGGAACATGCATGTGCGAGGCTCATGGGACGCCATTGGTGTTTGTGCAACCCACCGAGTTTTCTTATTTTCAAAATGTTTTGTTAAAGGTAAGAAATTTGGTGTTTTAGTAAACTGTGTTTGTGTGGCGTGTCCTTGTGTTTTGAAAATGTCGGATATGAGGCGTTTTGAGTTGAGGACTTTTTCGGAATGGTTGTGTCCTGAGTTTGAATTCTTATTTGTAAGTTGGTATGCAAGCATGTATCTAGTTAATTCTTTTGAAAAGTACCTCGGGGAGCCATTGCAGTGGTTTCCCCTGCACGTGTGGTGTTCTCTTGTGGTATGTCCTGACCATTGGACCAGTTCAGTTGGGTCCAAGGATTTATTTCTTGGCTAGTGCACACCCCCAATAAAGAGTAATGTGAGAATGATGTGCGACCACAGATGGTTCGCCGTTGGCCGACCCTCCAGTTGACAAAAGTAGGGACTCTTACTTTTTTTTTGTGACAATGCTAAGTCTATTCCTTTTTCCTTCTATTAAGCGGATCCTCTCGCAGCGGAATGACAGATAAGAGGGGAGATGAAGGGAGTTTTGGTCTTTTTGAGTTGTCTGAATCGTCGGGTATGAAGTTGACATTGTTGTGTCTAAAGGTCCCCCTGGAAGCGGTGAATGAAATTCCAGCGGGAAGAGCTGAAGGCGGTTTGGAATTATTAGTGTTGACCAGTGTCCGGAAGGGATTTGTAGTACTTTCATCGGATGCAAGGGTAATGTTTGGTGATGTCCTGCAGCATGAGGTCCCTTTGGTAGTCAACGGTTGTTTGGAAGCGGAAAAGGAGACTCCAGTGGGGAAAAGGTGGAAGCAACTCGAAGTTGTTGGTGAAGTCTATCATTCTAAATGACCTCTGGTCTTTGGTTTGTTTCGTTTAGGGAATGGTTCGTGTTAGGCTACTAGTTTGACAGACCCAGTTGTATGAGGCTGCTACGGTCATTCGCAGGAATCACGTGTTGTTCAAGACACAGTTTAAAGTCTTTCTCAGTGTAAAGTTCCTCTCAACAGCAATGGTCAGGTTC
Source organism: Viscum album (assembly GCA_963277665.1). Taxonomy (NCBI): domain Eukaryota; kingdom Viridiplantae; phylum Streptophyta; class Magnoliopsida; order Santalales; family Viscaceae; genus Viscum; species Viscum album. Next base: position 254,162,455 of record OY728156.1, on the reverse strand, counting down.
AGGTGACGATTGGTGGTGTCGTGTTCTCATTCAGCGTGATAAAGGGTGATGCACATGCACCATTTCAACTCTGGTGTTGGTGAATGTTCCGCGTATGATCAGTCAGATGCTGTAATGTGTTGTGTTTGATGGTGTTGCCTCGGGTGTAATATGATTGCGTGTGGCACCAAAATTAGAAGCTCCGCTCGGGAGTCTTCAATGCCTGGCTGCGAGGCAGAAGATGCTTCAAACATCAGGGCTCCAGCCATAGGCCTCGGAGTGAAGCTGGCGCGTGGTCAGGAACCCCCGGGAGTTTATGGGACCCCAACTTTATTTCTGTCACCAGTGTTGAAAGTAGAGGTAGTTTAAGTTGTTTCCAAGGTTGTTCCGCTCCGAATGAGCTGTCTGGTTGCATAAGGTTTTCGCGACCATGTGGAGGTGTGTTCGTCTCATTGCCTTAAAGTCTTGGGGATTGCGTCCCCTTGGATGCAATGGTTTTAGTGGTCCTTGTGGGAGTTTGTTGAGTAAATCTGTCTCAAATCTGAATAATGCTCATCCAGGAATGTGGGAATGATGGTTTTTCTTGGGTCATGCTTTTGACGCCCGGTAGTCGGGCCCCTCCCTCCCCACCCCTTGTGGTGGGGTGTTTGGTCACCATTGAGAAATTTTCAAAGTTCTATACCTTCTGTTAGTTCAAATGGTGGGGAGACCCACACTGGGTCTCATACGAAGGTATCTGGAATGAATCTATTCTAGACTTTTCTTTAATGGCGGGGAGTCTGCTCGAACCTACCCGTGTCGGTTTTCCAGTTGCGTTTCGAGCATCACTGAGTTCCTAATGGTGGGGAGCCCCTTGGGCCTCCTCTTGTTGACCTTCTGCTTCTGTTTTTAAATATGGATTGGTGACAAGTGATAAGAGTGTTCTTGGACATGGTTTGAACATTCTAACCAAATGATGGGGTTTTCGTTTAATAATGTTTGAGTTGTTTCGGCTTGTGAAGTTGGTTTCCGTGGGTGCGAGAGTTCCCTTCCTTGATCAGTCAACTGGAGGTGTTCTAGCTCTTCGGGGCAGGCGACACATATCAGAAAGTCTTTTTATGAGTTTCATGAGGTTTTCTTTAAGTCACTTCCTATGAGCACGATGCTTTGCCTCTTTGCTTGATGTTTGTGGAGATTCCCTTTGAACCTTAAGGGAGTGTGGTTTTCTGCCTTGGGGTTTGATTCTGGTTGTGGCTTTCCGGGGACGGAAAGCTTTATGGTGGGGAGAATTGTCACACCCGCTATTTCAAAATTTATTTATTTCATTAATTTTATTTTCATTGGTTAGTTCGGGTCGAAACCCGACTTAAGATTTCGAGTCCCTTGTGTTTTGGTCTTGTTTGCATCCAGCGCGATGCGGTCGAAGCTGCGCGGCCTCGCTTGGGTCCCCGCGCGGCCTCGCCGATTCACCGCACGCCTTGACGGTGTTTAATTAATGAAATAAAATGAATTAGCAATTGTGTTAATAATAATAATAATCATAATAATTTCATTTGCGATTATTATTATTATTATTATTATTATTATTTCTCTTTTAGTTTATTACAATTGTTATTTGTTTTGTTAATTTTCTTATTATTGTTATTATTATCTTAATTGATATACTTTTTATTTTATTCTAGATTTATCAAATGAGTATTATTATTTTTATCCTCATTATTCATATTCCAGTTTATTATTATTATTATTATTATTATTATTATTATTATTTTACTTATTTTATTTGTTTTATTTCTTTTTATTTCCCCCCGTTTTCTTTTGCTTAGGGATTTTCCCTTTTTCCCCCCGAACCGCGTTTCTTCCCCCCCCTCCTGCGAGCCGTCACCCTCCCTGCTCGCACCTCTCCCCTCCGACGACCTGTCGTCGCCCCGCATCCCCTGCTCCGCCTCGCATCGCACCCATGAGCCACTGCCAGCCCCCCTGCCCTATCCGCTACAGGTCACCCCCCTCATCTCCCAGGTGCGCTGCTCCCCTGGCCGCCGAAGCCCTGCACCTCCATTCTTCTTCGCGACGCCCCCTGATCCTCCGGCCAGCCTGCTCCCTCTCCCGGTTTGCGCCGCACCCACGAGCTCCCCTCGCCCGCGCCATCTGACGGAGCCTCACCAGACCTCCACCGGCGCAACACCACCATCCGGCAAACCACACTGTTTGTGCATTTGAGTTTTCCTTTTTTTTATTTATTTATTTCATTCATTTATTTTCTATATTTGAAGTTTGGTTCTACAATGGGTTTTGATTCTGGATTTGAGGTTTAATGGTTTGTTTTGGGGCCTTAATTTGAGGGTTTTGGGTTTGGATTCATGTTTTTTTTGGGTTCGTGTTAGGTTCAATGTGGTGCAAATGGCATGCGATTAAAGTTGTGCGCTGCAATATGAAGTTTTCACTCCAATTTTGAGGATTTATACATGCCGGTAGGTGGTTCCATGCCTTTCCATCATTTAGATAATTTAATTTGTTTGTTTAGTTTAATTTAATATGTTCTATGAATTAATTTCATGGTGCGATCTATGTTTATAATGTGTTGGCGTGTTCGTTTGATGAAAATTGGGTTTCCGAAATAGTATGCGTTTGTTGTCTATATGCGTGTTGTTGTATAAGTGATTTGTTGGGTTTAATAGGTTGTGCGAAAGGCGTTTTAAAATTTGTTTGACATGCGTGCGTAATGAAAATCTCACTTTCTTTATAAATGATCATGTTTTTTTTATTTTGACCTTATTGGGGTAAGTCCTAAAAAAAAAATTGTTTAATCAATTTTTTATATGGTGCAAATGTGGTTTTAGAATATTTGAGTGTGAAATTGATTTTAAAATGGTCTTTGCACGAAAAAAATATGTTTTGGTTAGTTCGGGTCGAAACCTGACTTAAGATTTCGAGTCCCTTGTGTTTTGGTCTTGTTTGCGTCCAGCGCGACGCGGTCGAAGCTGCGTGGCCTCGCTCGGGTCCCCGTGCGGCCTCGCCGATTCACCGCACGCCTTTTCGGTGTTTAATTAATGAAATAAAACGAATTAGCAATTGTGTTAATAATAATAATAATCGTAATAATTTCATTTGAGATTATTATTATTATTATTATTATTATTAACACAATTGCTAATTCGTTTTATTTCATTAATTAAACACCGGCAAGGCGTGCAGTGAATGGGCGAGGCCGTGCGGGGACCCAAGCGAGGCCACGCAGCTTCGACCGCGTCGCGCTGGAGGCAAACAAGACCAAAACACAAGGGACTCAAAATCTTAAGTCGGGTTTCGACCCGAACTAACCAATGCAAAGAAAATTAATGAAATAAATAAATTTTGAAATAGCGGGTGTGACAACAAGATTTTATTTGGTTTTTAAAATAAAAAATTTAAAACCAAAAACTTAGAAAAAGACCATCATAGGTTTTTTATTTTACTAAATATCATAAGGGGGTTTCTTAAGTAAAGTTCTTATGAGTACGTGATTAATGATACAACATGTAATATTCACAGGCTCAGCCCAAAAATAGTTTGTAAGAGAAAGTTCATTTAAAAGAGTTTGAGAAATTTATTTGATTGTTTAATTTCGACTCTTTACTACCTAGTTTTGTTTTGGGGATAAAGAAGTATAAAAAGAATTATCATAGACTTTGGTAGAATATAAATCAAAAAATTAATTATTATCAAATTACCCTCCATGATCACTAAAAATTGAAATAATTTAAAAACCTTTTTCATCTGCAACCTTTTTAGAAAAATTGATTAAGTAGTTTCAAGATTCACTTTTATGAGATAAGAAACATTCCCATGTGAATCTTGTAAAGTCATCAAAAATTAAGATAGTATAGGTTTTTCCTCTTATACTTTCAATTTTATTAGGACCAAGAATCTCAAGATGGATCATTTCAAGTTATTTTTAATAATAAATATGGGTTTTAGATTTAAAAGAGGATTTCTTATTGCTTACTATATTGGAATACTTCAAAAGCCATGAAAACTTTAAAATGTGATTTGGAGAGGTCTCTTACTAGTTGATAATATTTGATTTTAACAAGAGAGTGATTATTATAACGACCAAGGCATTGGTTCTAAATCCATTAATCACTAACTTGTGAATTGAAACATTTAATGTATTGGATAACCATATATTTTAAATTTATTGTATAAACACTTTGAAATCTCAAAGTAGTAAATAAAATCTTTCCTTTTGAATTAAAAAATTTGTAAAAATAATTTTCAAAAGATATTTTAAAACCACTATCACATAATTAACTAATACTTAGTAGAATGGGTTTTAAGAATTTTATGAATAATTTTTTTTAATTAAAGAGGATTTAGAAAAACCAATGGTATCTTCATTGATTATCTTATCCCTAGAGTTATCACCAAAGGTGATGTGAAATTCTTCAATTTTATCGATTTGATTGAATTTAGAGAGGTCACCATGCATGTGTCTTGACCAATCACTATCGATGTACCATATTGGTTATTAGGATTTTCTTCGTAGACTCTTTCCATATAAAGTTAAACAATTGAAAATTTTGGAACCTAGACAGAATTGGGTTCACTTATGTTTTCCAATAATGATTTTGGAATCTGTATTTTTTTATGAGGATTTATTTTTTAAAAATTATAATAAATATGGATTGACTTTGGTCTTCTATATTGCATGTTTTTGTAATCATATTCATATATTAAAAGATCAATTAACTTGCAATTGTTACAAAATTTTTCTTGTGAACAACCTTTTACAAAATTAGTTTTCAATTGATTATTAGTGGTGGTCATACGATTAGATTAACCAATGATGGCCCAATATTTTCTAGGTTTTTGATATCCCAAAATTTTATTTAAATTTTATTCACCTTCAGAAAATTTAAAATGAGAATTTTTGAGGTCTTTATTGGTGGATTTAATATTTTTAACATTCAGATGATTTTTTATTTTCTTGATGAGATATTATTTTTATTTTATGAGTAGATCATTTTATTTTTCGAGATTTTATTTTTCTCAAAAAACTTGATTATTTTTCTTCTTAAGTTGTAAGTATAAATAATCGAGTTGATGATAGCCATTTTAAATTTGAATTTAAGAATATTTTAAATATTTATAATTTAAGTAACTAGAGGAGAAAGGATAATAAGAGAGCAGAGAAGAATGAGGGGAGGAGAAGAAGAGGAAATATGAAAGGGAGTACTAACCTCAATGTCTTCAACTAAATGTTCCATGAGGCAATTTGGCCTTGAGTCACTTGACATGGATGAAAAAGTTGAGTCCTTGGAATGATCACTTTCACTCCACATAGAGACTTTAATATCCTTTTTATCTTTATTATTTAATTTGTGATTTTTCTTATAGATGTGGAACTCTGATTTGATATGACCTTTCTTTTTTACATTCTTATCATGTCACCTCTAGTTCTACCTTTTGATTTTACTTTTTGGATCACTTGTTGAAGTTCTTTTTTTGGAAGTGATTAAACATGTTCTTGGTAAGAAGATAATTTTAAATAACCTCACCTTCAAAATTTTCATAATTTATAGCATTGAAGGCAATGGTTTTCTTGACTCCTTTGGTTTCATTGACCTCCTTCTCCACTTGGAATTTCATCATGATTTCTAATCTCATTAAAGAGTCAATGAGTTCCCCAACCACCATCTTTTTCACATATTTGTCTTCTTATATTTCTATTACTTTAGGAGAATAAGAGTTAAGTAAAACCCATAGGATTTTCTTTATGATAATTTCTATGAATAAATCATATCTAAGTGAATTTACTCCATTTCATATGTTATTAAATCTTGTAAGCATGATTGTAATAGATTCATCAGAATAAATAGTAAAACTATTAAAACATTGATGAAATATACCTAATCTTGTATCCTTAACCTTATTTGTGCCTTCATGGGATACTTATAATAATTTATAAATTTGATAAGAAGTTTTTTCATGCGGAAACATGATTAAAATCATTTTTATCAAGACCAAAATGCAAGACATTCATAGATTTTTTATTTAATTCTAAATTCTTAATATATTTAGTAGTCCATTTTTATTTGGATTATCTGGTATGGATATACTCATGAGTTAACATTTTTAAAATAGAATAAGAAATAATACCAATGAAAGTTGACATACGATTCTTCCAATAGGAGTAATTGGTGCTGTAAAAAAATAAGAGTACGTGAATTGGAATTTGATTATATAAAAAATATTCATCTTTGAATTCAATTAATGATTTGAAAAAAAAATTGATTTTTTTTGAAAAAAATAAAATTTGAAAAATATGTAAAGAAATATTTTGATTCCAATTGTTGGTAAGAGATTATGGAAAGATGGGGGGGGGGGGGTGAATTTCTCCTTGTAAAAATAAAATAAAAAATAAAATATTAATTTTAAAATTAATTGATTTTGAAATAAAAAAGTGATAAGTCAAATACATGATAGTTGATAAATCGAATTCAAGTTCATAGAAATAATATCAAAGTAATTAAAGTGTGGAAATTATCGAACCAAATTTATGAAAGTATGTAAACCGATGTTAAATGATGCAATGTGGAAAAGTAAATAGAGTACATTCACAACTAATAAAGTGTTAATCTAAAGATAAATATGATCCAATATGTCTCCCCTACTTAACTTGAAAGGTCAATGGTATAAATCCATTAATCTTAATAGTAACCAAGAACCCATCCCTAAAAATTGTGGTTTATGAGAACCATTTTGAGCTTCTCTGATATCCAAGTGACCCATCCCACACTTTTACAAAGTGTGAAATTTTGGATAATGGAGGTTTATAAGAGAGGAGCTTGATTTAGTAAAACCAATTATAGGATGATCACAAATATCTTTTATGGATGAAGTAGAATGTAGGTTGGGAGATTTGAGAGGAAGGTGAGAGCCTTTGAAGGAATTGGTAACTTAAAGTTTTAACCTTGAGAGAATTGATAATTCTAACACTTCATCACTGATTTAGATCAAGAGATCATTTAACAAGTTTCTTGTTGAGATGAAGGAACCCAAAGACTCAATTTATATCCTTAAAAACCTTTGAAAATATTCTAGAATTCTCCCCAAGAAATTAAGACTTTGAGGACAAGATTTAAGAGAGGTTTAAATATCATTAAATGCATCCTAAGTTATTCATAATCCAAAATGGATTGGACCACACCCTGGTAAAAAATTCCTATACTTTTTACATTAAAAAACTTAAAAATAACCAACACCATGCCCCAGTGAAGGTTCACCACAGCCTGGCAGTGGCCATTTTGGGTAGATAGTAGGCAACTTCAAAAATTTGAACCTTTACTTGGATAAGTGATCCTCTAAGGTTGTTTTAGAATTCTTACAAGGATCTAAAACCTCAATTAATACATATTTAAGGATATTTCAAGGTTCTTAAAATAATATAACATGATGTCATAAAGAATAAATAATAATTACTTAAACAAAATTGTTTGAAAGATATGTGAGTGTTTGTGATTATGAAAACTCTATGAGAGAGGGCAGTATAATAGATATTACATCCTATGGATATGATAGAAGAACTTCCATCACTGATAGAACTTCTATATATATTTTAGCATGAGGAAATGACATTTAATCATGAATCTTTGTTGGAACAACTTTCAATGATGATATAACTTCTTCCATAGTAGCTATAGTTTCATACAACTCCATCATTTGATTTTTGGGTTGATTCATAACTAATGAAAATATGTGTACCTTGTCCTAATCATTAATAACTGGATAAACTATATTCCACAACATATATTTAAATTATAAATTTATATATATTATTGAAACTTTCTGGTATTCTACTATAACTATATCCTTATTTAGTGTTAATTATCTAACGGTTTCAATAAATATATACCACCATCTTTTTTATCTACAATAATAATTTTTTATTAATTATATCCGATCAAAGAAACATAATATGAATTTAAAAACATTTAAAAATTTCATTTTAATTATGGGTCCTATAACCAAGAGTATTTGAAGATATTAGAATGTTTTTATTTCATTTTTTGATTCATCCTTAAAGCACTAATGTCTCACAGTTCTAATTCCTATAAGTAATTATGGTTCATAATGATCATATGAATTATCCAAAAAATACCCCATGGGAGTGTCAAACCGTGCGTGCATATAGGAATCTTTGTCATATACTGAGTGATGATTGAGTTAAAACCCAATACACCCCTTTTAAGGTTACTACCCCTAAGTGGATTTGTGTCAAATCCTGTATCCACCTGTAGTATCCAGAAATGGATGACATTGCTTGGAAACCATAATCTTTACTTTACCAACATTTTAAAATGTATTTTTAAATTTGTAGAGTCATCCTAAATCACTAATGTTTCATGATCCTAATTTCCATAACTAATCATGGTTTATAAAGAGCATATAAATTATCCAAAGCATATCCCCTAAGAGTTTCAAACTAGGTGTGTCATTAGGTCTCTTAGTTATGCACTGAGTGGTGATTGAGTTAATACTCAATGCACCCATTTTAGGGTTATTTCTCCTAGGTGCATATGTGTTAGAGCTTATATCCACTTATAGTATCTAGACATGGATTCCATTACTTGGAAACCACAGACTTTCCGTAACCAAAATTTTGTTGGGTTTTTTATATATAGTCATCCCTAGAGCACTAATATTCTATGGATATAATTTCTATAAGTAATTATGGTTCATAAAGAGCATATGAATTATTGAAAGTATATCCCCGGAGAGTATCATGTACTGAGTAATGATTGAGTTAAGGCCAAATACACACCTTTCAGGCTTACTACCCTCGAGTTCACATGTGATAGAGCCTGCAATGACATACAATATTCAGACATGGATGTCATTGATTGGAAACCATATTATTTACTTTACTAAAATTTTAGGATGTTTTTTCTTATTTTTAACTTATGACTAGAGTTTTTCAATATTATTTTCCAGTCTTAATTAGTAATTAAAAATTGGTATAATACTAATTATGACTACCTACATTTTTTAAATAAATTATTGTTAATAAAAAACAACTTAATAATATTCAAATTTACATTATTTTGTAATATTAATTAAATATACAACTTAACAATGTGCTTAATTAAAAAACATTATTAAAATAATTTAAATATGTTAACATTTTTATAACATATTATAATATATTATTACTAATAATAAACATGCAATTTAATAACTAAACATGCAATTTATTAATATTCTATAATTAAGCACGCATCTTAAAAATATCCCTAATAAAAATATTATATTATTAACTACCAAATTATACAAATAATTAAATATAAAAATTCAAAATAAACATATGATTTAAAATTAATAAAAGCATTATAACTTAATAACATTCTTAAAAACCATAATAATAATATAAATATATATTCCTAAGTAATATTAATTAAGCACGGAACTTAGTCATATTCCTAATTAAAAAAATATTATACATATAATTTAAATATGTTAACATTATTATAACATATTATAATAAATTATTACAAATAATAAACATGCAATTTAATCACTAAACATGCAATTGATTAATATTATATAATTAAACATGCAACTTAATAACATTTCTAAAAAAAATTATACTATTAACTACAAAGTTAGAAAATAATTAAATATAAAAATTCAAAAAAAATGAAACTTTACAATTAATTAAAACATCATAAATTAATAACATTACTTGTAAAAACATTACACTATTAACTATAAAATAATATAAATAATTAAGTATTCACATTCATATTAAACATACTGTTAAAAAATACAATAAATAAAAATAATAATAATAAATAAAGTTAAATGTAAAAAGGAATATCAATAAATGTTAAATACCTCCAAACTCAAAGCAGTGAATGGACTCTTTGAAAAAATTTATAACTACCAGAGATAATGGAGGAGTTTGAAGTGAAAGAATGGGGTGCTTTTATATGGTAGACCATAGAGAGTGTCAATTCATTTAAAGCTCTCCAATTGATGTTTGAGAGCACCAAATGAATTAGCATTCTTATCTCATACTGCTCAGTGTCAGATCATTTGGCACTCGATACTCCCATTTATCTAAATTTTTCTACTTCTACTTAATTTCAAAAATAAAAAAACCCCATTTTAAAACTTTTCACCAACCTTCCCTTCTTAGATGAAACCTTAGCATCTAATTAAATGGTGGATGATTATTCATATAGAAAAATAGTGACATAATGATAGGTTTAGTTTTTTTATTAAAAAAAATTATAAAAATCAAATAGATTCATTTAAAATGTTAGACCTAAATTCCATTTGTCCGAGACGTAAATTAATTAAAAAACATTTAACCTAGAAAAGTTAAATAAAAACTAAATATATAATAATAAATAATGATTAGTTTATATAAAATAATAATATTTAAAATTAAATGTATAATAAATTTAAAACATAAATAATAAATATAAAATATTAATAAATTTAAATATAAATTTACCCACTTTCATTTGAAATTTCAAGTGTAAATTTTCATAAAAAACTATAATTTTTTATTAATAAATATAATATAATAAATATATATAATAAATATCATAGTGTACATATATATATATATATATATTAGATTTATAGATATAAAGATATGGGAGAACTGAGCAGCTATATCGAAAAAAATTATAAAAATATTGTTTATACAAATATATTTATAATTTTTTTAAAATTATAATCGCCAATATTTAATTTAAAAAATATATTTTAATATAACATAAAAAAAAAAATTTAACTAATGAAGATAAAAAAATATAAAACAATATATATATGTATGTATGCATGTATATATCAACAAAATATTTGCAATGAAAAATTCACACTTGAAAATTATACTATATATTTATATTTGTGTAAATATGTATATAAATATGTATGCAGGTATATATACAATGAAAATTTTCAAAATAAATTTCTATAAAAAATACATTGTATATTTATATTAGGATGTATATACATACATGTATAGATCTACACGGACACATAGTGCATAGAAAATATATATTGAAAATGTGTATAAAAAATTTGAGTAGAAACTTGTACTAAAAACTTCCACCAGAAATCTACACTAAGAATTTTGGTGTAAAATTTCAATGAAAATTTATGGTTAAAAATCACATTTTTTATTTATGTATTGATATATTTGCATTGTAATTTTAAGTGAAAATTTTAATTGTAAATTTCTTATAGAAATTTGCATTGTAAATTTTCAATGGAAGTTTCCACCAAAAATTTCTATAAGAAATATTAATTTCTAAATATTAGTAAAAAACTAAATTATTTATTTATGTGTCAATATATTTGAATAAAAAATTTAAATATGCTTTTATTTTATAATTCTGGTAATAAATTTTTTAATATAATTAAAAGAAAATTTAAATGGAAATTTTCACTAGAAATTTAAGTGAAAATTTGAACTAAAATTTCTAATTAAAATTTACACTGATATTTTCCAGTGTAAAATTTAAATTCAAAGTTATGGTGAAAAATCAATTTTTTTATATTTTGATATATTTTTATTTTAGTTTTAATTGAAAATTTGAACTATAAATTTTATATGGAAATATTCACTGAAATTTCTTATATAAATTTTCATTGGTAATTTAAAATGGAAGTTTTCACTAGAAATTTCCATAGAAAATTTTCAGTTCAAATTTTAAGTGAAAAATTAAATTTTTTTATTCATCTTTCAATATATTTGAACTAGAAATTTTAACATTAATTTATTTTAGAATTTATATAATCATATTTTCAGGATAATTATAAAGAAAATTAAGTGGAAATTTTCATTATAAATTTAATTGGAAATTTGAACTAAAATTTTTTGATAGAAATTTTCACTAAAAGTTTTTAATGAAATTTCCCAATATAAATTTCAAGGAAAAAATTGTAGTGAAATTTTATATGTATATATGAATGTATGAATTAAGAATTTATAGTATAGATTTTCTCTAGATAATTACATTGATAATTATATTTATATAGGTATATATGTATGTATGTGTATATTTATTCAAATATATATCATAACCTTTAACTTGAAATTTCCAGTGTAAATTTCCATTAAAAATTTCCAATGCACATTTACATTAGAAATTAATATTGAAAAAATACAATGCACATTTACATTAGATATTTTCATTGAAAATATCAAGAGGAAATTTGTACTGAAAATTTTTAGTGATAATTTAAATTGTTTATTTATGTATTTGCATATAAAAATTAAAAATGTATCTATTTTATAATTTTGATGGTCAAATTTCTGGTCTAAAATTCAAGTGATAATTTTCAGTGCAAACTTATATTGGACATGACATGAAATTTTTACCATGAAATATTTACTACAAATTTGTACCGGAAATTTTCAGTCTAAATTTTCTGTCTAAATTCACACCATGTATTTAAAATGAAAAATTCTATGGGAATTTTAAAATTTTTATTAAAATTTAAAATTTGATCCAAAATTTATAATGGTAATTGGGTTTTTTATTCATGATATACTCAAAATTTACAAGGCCAATGTATATAAAAATATACCATTATATATTTATATTTCAAATATATATATTCTATAAACTTTGACATGAAATTTCAAGTGCAAATTTTTGAACATTTCTAATGCAAATTTATTTTGTTTTAATATTTTTGTATGTATGTATATATATACGAACAATTTATAATGTAAATCTGCGATATATATTTTAAATGTAATAGTTTACTATATATTTATATTAATGCGTGTGTGTGTATAATTTTCATTACATATTTCCATTGTTCATGCTCAATAGTAAATATACACTATAAATTTTAAATGTAAACCTTAATTAAAAATTCTCAGAGAAACTTTTCATTGTCTATTTGAATTAAAATTTTTTAATATAAATTTATAATGCAATTTTATACGATATTTATGTTTTTATGTAAGAATATCCACTGGTAATTGAAAATTTTCATTGAAATTTTTTATTTTTGTTTTAGAAGTTTTCATTAAAAATTAAATTCTAAGATGTGATTTTTATTTCCAAGTGAAAATGTTTATTTTGAATTTTCATTGATAATTTATATTGAAAATTTTGAATTTTTCTTCAGAAATTATGTTGTATATGAAAATTTTCTCTCATAAATATAGATAAAACTTGACGTAATGGTTAAATATGGTTGTTCAGAAACACAATTTTTTTGTTTGAGAAATTTATGATGAAATTTTACATTGACACATAATTATGATGTAATGATAAAATATATTGGTGTAGTGCATCTATGTATGTGCATATACATAATTAAACACACACATACATGTATAAATTATATATATATATAATGATTTTAAATGAATTATAATAAAAAGTATACAATAATTTCATAATAAAATAATTATAATATAAATAATAATTTCAATTTATATATAAATATATTTATATTATATATATTTATATTATTAATAAATATCATATAAAAAATATATATAATTAATCTAAGAGTAAATATATATAAAAATGTTATTATATTTATAGATATATAGATATAGTAGTAGTGAGAGGAAAAATAATAAAATATTAGTTCATAACTAATATTTTTTTTCTACATAAAAAATAAAATTTCATATTAGTTTTAAATTAATATTACTTATTACATGTATTTGTTTTAGTTCAGAAATAATTTATACCGTATGAATTTGATATAAATTGATGTTAACTATATGTATTGATCAAAATATTGGTTCTGAACTAATATTAGTTCAAAACATATCTTTATTTTGATCGATACATATTAGAATAAAGTTCAACTATGTATCTTGATCAATATATATATGAGTTCAGATTTAATATTGTGATATAACACATGTTAGAGCTTGAAATGTGTCCAAAAAAATAAAATAAATAAATAAATATTATTTTATAACTAATGTTTTTATTTTAAATTTAGTTAATAATAGTTTATTTTAATATATTCTCTAACCATGTTATTGTAACTCCATCTCACTTATAACCAGTGATATATGTTTTAAATTAACACTTTTTAGGAATTATATACATATTGTTATTATATATAATCCACATACTGAAAGTGTCATCTCATTTCTACTTTGAATTATATTATTTTATGGGTTCCTATTTCATCTAATAATAAATTATTTAATGTTGAATAATTTACTACAATATTTTCATGATAAAAATGCCACTCAAATTGGGTAATTTGAGTACTCCAATGTGAATGGGATGTGCTGATTACATTAATTTATAGTAGTGATTAGTAGTGGATGAAAAATTTATGTTTAAATATTTATATTTCATGCAGGGAAAACATTTCTAATAAACATACATGAAATAATCCATTATTAATTGTTTTCTTATAGTTATTTATGTATTTTTTTGATCTCACAGTCCATTAGCCATTATTATGATTTCACTATTTAATATTTAATTATATTATATTATATTATTTAATTGTTATATTATGTTAGGTTTTTGAGGATCATCACATTATCCTTTGACAGTGGAAGAATACCCAAACAGGATGGAAATATCCTCGAATAAAAGAAACATGCATCATAAATAAAATACATGAAAAACAGAGCATTCTCGGTTCTTGTTTCTAATAGTTTTCTTCTTCCTCAATGTGGGGAGAACAATTTAGAAAGATCACTAAATTAGAATATAAAGATATATTTCCATTAAGGGGGTAACTCAAACCACTGGATCCCAATATCAATCAGAGGAATCTCATACACTTGAAGAGGTGTTAACATATTCACCGAGGGCCATGAATAAGATTCATAATGGAAGAGAGCTTAGAGATGCTTGCATAAAATTGGTTTTTTATAATAATATGGATCTTATCCCTTTATATATACATCCTTGATGTGTTTAATTTAATAAAACACATCAACTATATTCAACATATCGACATATGTTAATTCCCATTTCTATTTATTCATTAAACCCATTCAATGAATATTCAATCCATTTAATCCATTTATAATGGATTAATTTCAATGGAATTCCATGAAATATAAATGAAAATAAATTTAAATATTTAATTAAATGTTTTTGTTCATATTCAACAATCTCCCACTTTCATTAAAATCCATAAAGACTCTAGGTAAAACTTCACAACTCTTTGTGGATCCATCCAAAACTCTTTTTGGATACAGTTTCATCATACTCTATTCATTTTGGAACAAACAATTTTTACAAAAATAAATCCTTATCCTAAGACCTAACTCGGTGATGTTACAACCCTTATTAGTGTTCATAAAATATATTAAATCCCTATTTTATATATGTAAGCAAAGTGTGTCCTCTAATAAAGCATTAGTGCTACTCAAGCTACTAAGGGGTATAGTGTGACCTCTATCCAACATACTCATATTTTTATAGAAATATGTCCACCAATAGGTGTATCATATACATAATATGTTGGCCTATATAATCCTTTATTCCATGGAATTGAATGAACACTAGATGTGGAACATGTTAATCTAGTATATTCATCTAATATTTTCTTTATTCTTTGAAAAAGAATGACCAAGTTGATGAATACATCTCATTTCATTTATCTAAAATATGAGAACATCACATGTTACTCATCAAAGTATTTAACACTTAATATATGGGACCCAAATAAGCATGTCCAAGCATTTAATCAGTCTTATTTAGTAAAGGTCTAGATGTCGTTAATTGTTATACAAGTGAAAGAAATCCCATATTGGTTACACTCCAACCTACATCATGATCAACAACATAACAAACCATTTCTTGATTAGCTAAGTTCATATTTTAACTTACATTAGTAGGGTATCAAAGTATGAGGGTTCTCATGCTATGTATCTTACCAACCTTAGGTAATAAGGATTAATAATAATTATACACCCCTATGTATATCTATAACAACTTGAAATTACAGGAGATGTACTTTAGAGAGTTGGTATAAGTAACAAGTCTCTACTTATTACCTCATGAATCTATTCTTCATATCTCATATAAAACTGTTTGTAATAAGTATAAGAATCTATTCAAGATAATATTAATATATCATCATAACTCATAATACTCTGTGATAATCATCTATTAGGTACAAATCAAAGTCTATACTTTAAGGGGATGTTTACCATTTTTTATTCATGTTAAATAAAGTTGCAATACACATGAATGAATGATAAATAAACATAAAATTTATTATAATTAAATGATATTTTTACAACTATTACAACCAATCTATTAAGTATTTAATATCAATAAATTCTACATGAATCTCATGTTTCTATTGAATTAATGATTTTTTAATAGTATATATATATATAATTATCATCACATATCTATGTTATAATCTAATAAAATATTCCCATTAACCTCTCAGTGAGTAAAATTTAAAAAGAAAGATAGTTTGAATAATGATAGGACTTAGGAATCAAATTTCTGATGTTCAAATATTTTAACATATATTTAAACCCCTTTACTTCAAAACCTCAAATGTTATAATGTCAACTTCTATTGTCTACTAAGAACTATTTATAGGTTTATCATCATAATCATCATCCTTTGTAAACCTTTAAATCAAAATGTTTCTTGAAATATTTTACAAATAATTTAACTATTTACAGTATCACTTTACCATAATATCCTAAACCCTTTTATGATATAGTGAAATCCACTTTTTTATGGTAACTAATGTAACTCTTTACATTTCTATTTACCTCCATACCCTAAATTCTTCAAGGATACCAAGTGCTACACTTTGTGTATTTGATAGTATAAAAATTTAGGTAATAATGTTGTTATTTTATTATGGTAACTAAATTTAACTCTTTACATTTCTTTTTACCTTCACATATCCCTAAAATTTTAAGATATAAATTAAAAAATTACTTTAATATTAGACTAGCATAATCCTTTAGGATATAGTGATATTCATTTTCATGTGGTAGCTCAATGTGACCTTTTATATTGTTACTACCATATATCCTAAACTCTCTAAGTATATAAAGTGAATAATCACTTAATATTTTATTTTTAACTTTGAAGTTATCTAATTACAAACATACTCCCACTAGTCTCCTAAACACTATTATGATAAGATACACAAACTGCTTTGTGTTTAAGAAATAAAACCTATTTTATTTTAGTATGCATATTTTACAAATAAACTATCATATCCATATCATATATGGTATTCTATATATTTGGAACATTTTTCCTTTTAAAAATAATTTTTTATTAAAGTATCCCAATGAAGGGTGGTGAGAACACATTCCCTCATATTTAAAAAACTAGATAAACTCTTTATCATAGATAATAAACTTTTATTGATCTCTTCCTTTTAAGATATGTTAAAGAAACTGATGAATCATAAACCATGAGTATATAATTAATCATCTCATTTTTTTATAATAACTCATTGTTAATGAAAACGATCTCTTACCATATAAGATTAATAAGATGAATACACACATCCTTTACAGGCACATTCATTTACATTAAAATCCTTGATGTAATAACTTCTTTATTCATCTCTTACATGTAAATTATAAGATTTATCAATTATTCCCATGATTTTGAACACCTGTATATTTAAAACACTCATAAATTATATCTTTAATATCCCATACCCTTCAAAATCAAATAATAAATTTCTATAATATTTATATCTAACATGGAAATTCAATGGAGTTACCAAACCCCTTGAGGATTTATAGATAATCCCATCATATGGAATTATCACTCCTTCTTGATAATACCATTATGTTTTAAATAAACTTAACTAACTTCTTGAATAAATATTGTTGGAATTTCTATATTTTTATCTTTTAGTTTGAACTTTTACCTCATTGTACTATTTATACAGTACCTGAACTTAGACATCATATTCATAGTTCATTTATTCGAAACATTTTGAAAATATTGGATCAAATATTATTGAACTCATTCAGATTGTTGGAATATTTCCATCAATGAAAATAGGATGAATTATTTAAGTAGAATAATCCTTACAAAAATTATTCATTATCTAAAATAATATTCTGTCATATTGAATACTATTGACTTACCCAATCATATTGATTATATGAGATTAGAATTATATTGGTCAATTAGCACCTAGTGCCTTTTAAACCTTAAATAAATCATTCCATGCTTCCATAAGAATCTAGATTTACTTGTTGAACAATTTAAAAAATTGGTAACACATGAAGGAAGTTCTTTAACACATAGTATTTACTTTAAGAAAATTTCTTAAGATACTAATCTTAGTTACATTAAGAATATTCGTATTAAATGATCAATTTAAAAACTATTTTTTATGATGATGATGTTATTCTATACATAAAAAGTTTTTATCAGATGAATATTATATCTTATATCTTTTCATTATGGACTTTTAATAAAAGTTTTCCCACTAAAAGTGATGAACCTAGACAACATATCCATTTAGTGATCCAAGATACATATTTCACTAAGTAACACTAGTAAAAAAACTATTTATAACATCTCTTTTTTAACGTCGATTATTTAGAGCCGACGTGAAAATATAAAAAATTTTCCTTTTCATGTCGATTCTTATATAATCGTCATGGAAAATCAATTTTCTCAGGTTTTTCATGTTGGTTATATAATGACCAATATTAAAGACTATTTTTCACTAATTTTTCACATCAATTATTTATAAACGATGTGAAAAATCAGTTTTTCACGTTGGTTATTAAATAAATGATGTGGAAAAGTAATATAGACATCTTTATCATTCTAGTTATTAAATAACCAATATTATATAAATTTTAAAATTTCATGAATTGTCGATGGAATCAATTCAAGGTCTTCCATTCTCATGAGTAAAAATCTCATTTATCTTGCATGGATGCCCTAACTTTATCATTTCTTTAATATAGAGGACTTAAATATGTCATTATGATCTTCATACAACCTCAAATTTCATTGTCCTAGTCTTTTTTCATCAAAGATATATCTTCTTGTCTCAAACATTGTTATTTCTCTCTTTTCAGTTGTTCCTTGGCATGAAATCTCTAACCCTTGTTTGTTTGATTCTGTGGACTCCATTCTCGCTTTACAATCTTCACACACCCTTGTATTTCTTCGGCCTCATCATTATTCATTAGAATATATATTTTTTTCTCTAACTAACTCTTCTAAAGGTATTTAGTCACAATATCTATTAGGCATTATTTATATTTCATCATGATCTTGATCAAGTACCTGTGGTACATTGATTTATTGAGAAATTTCATGATCAAATTATTTTACATTATTCTCTGGTTAATTTATTTCAACCAATAAGGGTTTCTACCCTTTCCTTATGTGAATATTTTTTTCTCTTAATATGAGTGGTTTCCCATGCTTAAATAATGAATTATAATCATTTTTTATAAAACCAATATTTTATCCTCTATGGGTATTTACACTTACTAGATAATTCAAATTAGGTATATATATGATATTGTGACATGTTTTTAATCAATGAATTCATCTATTAACTAATTTTAAAAATTTGGAAAATTTATAATCTTTTAAACTTAAAGTTCACTCATATATGCATGAGGATAAATATGTAATAAGGATTTCATTTTCTATAATATTTATTGTAATGTCGATTGATTTTCACCTTTTAATGATTTTAGAATATATTCAACAAAATGAAAAGTTAAAAATCTAGTTATTAATACATCTATGATTATTGTGTCAAGATACATATTAATCAACTGAGGTTAAAATCAAATAAAAATTCTTGATATTATTTAGGATGCAATATTTTTTCATTACAAGGGTGTTATAGGACCATATATGATGTAAGAAATATTATCAAATATGAGATATCTGATTAAAGGAGACAAGATAATTATGGTGGGAAATATTCATGAAAACTTGAAGGAATAATTTGAATTAACGTTTCTACATGAAAATTTTGATGTCCCTATAATGAACTAGGAAATTAAGTTTTCATAATTAGTGGTATAACATTCAGTTGTAACTACTTTTTAAATGATATCACTAGATCTTTTTTGAGTGAAAATACGAGCTAAAAGATGTTGAACACTTTTTCCCAGTGAAATGTAATAATCATTAAAATAATGTAATTTATATTTTTTATAATTTGATAAGCTTATATTCATTTATTTTCACTTTAAAAATGTTTGAAAATAATCTATTTTTTAATTCCTTCTACATGAATGAATTTTCTCATCAAATTTTTCTATTTTACTTATAATGTTTCACTTATTTGTTTTTTATATTTTTCAATTTAATTTATAGTCTCAATATTTTATAAATTAATCTCTTTGTAATAAAGTTTAATAAAAAAATTTAATTTAGAATCTTCTTATTTTTCAATGTAATTTTATAATGATATCGTAATGTAATTTTCATCTACATAAACACCCTTTAATGTTTCTTATTCTACACTTGATATATACTCTAATGAAACCACCCAACTTATTTTTTAGTATGGATTATGATCAAAATTTTGTAAATCCTTTTTAATTAAATTTATTAACCATGTGTTCAATATGATATGTTAGGATTATGATTATTTTCTCATTTATGTTATATAAAAAAGTAATTTTAATAATTATTTGATGAGTGAATTTATTATATGCTTCCAAAGTATTGGAAATATATTAACATATTTAACACCCTATTTTCATTAATGTGGTTAGGAAATTTTACTTTCTATTACTTTACAAACATAATTATCATTGAAATAATCTACTATCCCCCCTCTAAATAACTTTTACCACTAATATATTCTTTGAAAAATATTTTTTTTGATATTTTTTATTAATAATAATGAGTCAATGTTGGCTTATGGAACTTAGAATAAGCGATGAATATGAGAAAGGTGTTGATGATTTTTGGGAATTTTCAAAACAAAATGTTCCAAAAAAGGACATGTTTTTCTATCGATACCTAAAATGTTTAAATATGAAGAAGTTTAAAAGTAGAGAGATCAAAGATCATTTATTTTTTCATGGTTTTAATATGAGTTACAACCCTTGGATTTAGCATGGTGAAACTGGGTAGAATTTTGGATATATTTATGATGATGCTTTACAAGATGATAAATTTGATGAAATTGAAGAAATGATTTTTGATATTTAAGTAGAGGCAATTGAGAAAGAACAAAAAATTGAGTGTCTATACAGTGATGCTGAAAAACCATTATATCCAGGTTGTGCGAAATTTATAGTTTTTATCATTGGTGTCAAGATTAATTAACTTGAAGGTGAAATATGGTTGGACTGACAAAATTTTTACTGATTTTATATAATTTTTGAAATATATTCTTCTTAAAGACAATTATCTTCTTGATTCACATTATAAAATGAATAAAATACTATGCCTGATATGATTAGGGTGAAAAAAAATACATGCCTACCTGAATAACTGTGTGATATATAGAAGGGAATATGAATTTCTATCAAAGTGTCCAAAATAAGGAATATCACGATATAAGTTGAAAGATAAATTACATGCTAATTTTTCATTTACAGATACCACTACCCAAGAATTTTTTTACCTTCATATAATTCCTGATTTGAAACATTTTTTTTTCAAATTTACATGATGTAAAAAGTTTAATATGGCATGAAAATGAGAAGATATGTGATAGAAAGTTATGGCATCCAACTGATTGTCCATAGTAGAATAAAATTCATCAACAATTTATTATATTTGGAAATGAAGTTAGAAATATCAGACTTAGACTATACATAGATAGAATGAATCCATATCGAAGCCTTAGTAGCACAAATAGTTTGTGGAAAATTTTATTAGAAATTTACAACTTATCTTATGAATTTTGTATGAAGCGCAAATATTTCATGTTGAGTTTAATGATCTATAGAACAAAACATCTCAGAAATGATATTGATGTTTTCTTATCACCATTAATTGATGATTTTAAAATCAAATGGGATGATTGTATTTGGGTGTATGATTCTTATAAAATGGAATATTTTTAACTACATACAATGATTATGTTCACTATAAATAAATTCCCAGTGTATGGAAATTTGTCTTGATATAGTGTTAAGGGGCATAAATGATATCCAATTTGTGAACAACAGACTTCATATTATTAAATACATCTTTGGAGAGAAAAAATTACATGGTTTATTGAAAATTTTGTCTAATAATCACTCTTATAAAATATTAAGAAAGGTATTCAATTGCTCACAAGAATTTTATATTGCTCCAAAATCTTTATCCACTAATCAGTATTTTGAGAGGGTGAAAAACCTTCATGTGACATTCAGAAAGACACATAAATCTGGTAATGTTAGAAATATTTGGAATAAATGATCAATATTTTTAAGCTACCATATTGGAGATATCATGAGGTTAAAAATAACATTGGTTTAATTCACATGGATAAGAATATATATAATAGCTTGATTGGAACATTGTTAGATATTAAAGGAAAGACTAAATATGAGTTCAATGCAAGATTGGAATTACTCTCAATGGGGATATGTTTGGATTTAGCACCCACTCCTAGTGGAAGATGAACATCCCTACCCCCGGATTTTCATACAATATCCAAGAGGGAGAAAATTATATTTTATCAGTGTCTTCATGATATCAAAGTGTCGTAGGGTTATTTTACAAATGTAAAAAAATTTGTGTCTTTAAAGGATTTGAAGTTGACAGGTATGAATTCTCATGATTGACATGTCATGATGCAACAACTCCTACCAACTGCATTGTGTGGAATATTTCCCATTCCTATTTGAATTACTATCATGAAGGTGAGTTATTTTTTGAATTCCATTTGTAATAAGGTGATTAATCTGAATTATTTGAAAAATTTGGAAAACAAAGAAATTTTTATACTTTGTTAATTGGAAATGTATTTTCCTCCATATTTTTTTGATACCATGGTGCATTTAATAGTTTATTTGGTGTGAGAAATAAATGTTTGGAGACCCATATATCTACATTGGATGTATACTTTTAAAAGGTATGTGGAGATATTGAAGGGGTATGCTAAGAATCCATATCGACCTGAAGCCTCCATTATTGAGAAGTATATGTATGAAAAGGTTGCAGAGTTTTTTACAGGCTACTTGTCTATAGTGGAGCACATTGGTTCACCTTTATCTTATTATGAATGAGTTAATTATGTGGGAAAGGTGATATGTGTCTTAAAAGTCAAATTGTTGATAGGTAAATAGATAAATAAGGTACATTTATACATCTTGATCAACATAGATGATGCTCAACCGTATATAACATTTCATATTAATGTGTTGAAACAATGTTATCTAAATAAGAAAGATATGTGGATTTTGAATGATCACAACAAAACATTTTTTCCATGGTTTAAAGAGACCGCTCTTGGTAGACTATATGCTTCAGAAACATTGAGATGGTTAGTGGGTGGTCATAGTTTAAACTTAACAACATAGTCCGGGTATGACATTAATGGATATACATTTCATATGAAAGATGAGGACAATAGAATTATAGTTTAGAATAGTACTATCTGTTGTAACCCACTCTCTTGGATTTTAATGATCACAATCACTCTCATCGTGATCTAATATTGTTTCAAGTGTTTTTGATGATAGGAAATAGGGTGCCTAGAAGATGGCCCAAGAAGAATTCAAAATGGACTGTTTAAGTCCACCGGCCAGCCGGTGTGAGACCACCGGCCAGCCGGTAAGGGCACCGGCCAGCCGGATCCAGCCCATCAGCCAGCCGGTGGACCAGGCAGAAGGCCTTGCCCTCTGCCAGGTGCCACCGGTCAGCCGGTGTCTGGCCACCGGCCAACCGGTGGGTCCAGACAGAATGGCATGCCTTCTGTCCAGACCACCGGCCAGCCAGTGGCCTCCTCACCGGCCAGCCGGTGGAACTCCTTCAAATAGTGAGACCTACTGTCTCACCACCGGCCAGCCGGTGGCCTTCTCACCGGCCAGCCGGTGGCTCCTGGGCAGAAGCACTCTCCACCTTCCAAGGCACCGGCCAGCCGGTGGACAAGCACCGGTCAGCCGGTAAGCAAAGTCAAACTAGCCGTTGGAGCTTGACCAGACTTGTCTACTTGATCCCCAATGGCTCCGAAAGCCATCCAACGGCCATATTGAAGTATTTGGGAGTATTTCTCCTATAAATAGACATCCATGGATGCCGGGAACACCACCGATCATATACCGAAGCATACCAAAGCTATTTTGATCATTTGAGGCTCCTACGACAATTCTCAAAGGCCACTTGAGATCCAATTGCCATCCTTGAAGCTTGGGCTGCCTCTACATCAACTACACTCACCTCTTGGCGCTCAAGGCTTCCTCTAGTTTGTTCTAACTTATTTACTTCAATTGTTTAGTTCTTAATTGGGTTTGTATTAAAACAAACCACCCTTTTTCTTCCTTCTTTCAATTTGGGTTTCTTGCTACAACCATAATAAAAAAGCAAGCTGTAAGAAGGTGATCTAGTCTACCTTAAAACGGCTAGTGGGTTTCTTGCTATAACCATTAAAAAGCAAGCGGTCGTATAAATCTCCCAACGGTTGAGTTGGGAGTGGAGACGTAGGCTTGAGTTTAAAGCCGAACTCCGTTATCAATTGTGTCTTGCCTTTTTACTTTCCGCTGCATTTAAATTTGTTTTAAATTGTTAATTAATTTTAAAAAGGCAATTCACCCCCCCTCTTGCCATCACCTCTGACCCAACATTTGGTATCAAAGGGAGCGTTTGTGTAATACCTTAACCGGTTACAAACGAAAAATCCATAGTGATGGCTTCTTTCTCACAAGCACCCGAAGGGTATTCCATGACTCGGGCTCCATACTTCGATGGAACCGATTACACATATTGGAAAACACGAATGATTACTTTTCTTAGAAGTATTGGCTATCCTATATATAGAATTGTTATGCAAGGCTACACTCTTTCTAGTAAGGATGAATCTAAATGGACCCCCGAAGACATTGCCAATTTTGAGCTTGATGGCAAAGCCATGAATGCTCTTCATTGTGGGTTAGACCGTAATGAGTTTAATCGTATTTATACTTGCACCACCTCACACGAAATTTGGAAACTTTTGGAAGTGACCCATGAGGGCACTAACAAAGTCAAAGACACTAGGTTAGATATGTATCGTCAAGACTTTGAGAGTTTCACAATGCACCCACACGAGTCAATCACTGAAATGTTTACTCGTTTTACTGATGTTTGCAATGGGAGAAAGTCCCTTGGTGATGATGTTTCAGCAGAAACAATGGTGAAGAAAATTCTTTGGGTCCTACCAAGCTCTTGGGCACCAAAGGTGACGGCCATCCAAGAAGTGAAAGATGTTAAGAAGATGCCGGTTGAAGAACTCATAGGGTCACTCATGACTTATGAGATTACCATGAAGAGGCAAGCCGATAAAGAAGGAAAGATCTTCAAGGAGAAAAAGAACATTGCTTTCAAGGAAAAGGAAGAAAGCTCCTCTGATGATAGTGAATCCGAGATGGCTCAACTAGCAAGGAAAATGAGCAAGTTCATGAAGAAAAAGAAGAAATTTCAAAAGGCACGAAAGGAAGAGCCAAAGGCGGAGAAAGAAATCACTTGCTTTGAATGTGGAAAGAAAGGCCACATCAAACCGGAGTGCTCCATTTTCAAGAAAAGGTTAAAAGAAAAGAAAAACAATAAGGCCTTCAAAGCATCAACATGGAGTGCAAGTGATGACTCCATGTCTTCAAGCGACTCAAGCGATGAAGATGGAAAATGCCTAATGGCATTTGATGAGGTATCCTCTTCTCACTCTTCTTCTCACTCTTCTTCCTCATCTTCTCCTTTTGATAATAATATGTCTTATGAAGAACTCCAAAATGCAATAGATCAATTAGAGGAAGGTTTTCACGAACTTACCTCTAAATTTTTGACCTTGAAAAAGAAAAACAAAACTCTTATTTCCGAAAAAGACAAACTTCTCAAAGAGAATGAGGAGCTTGCCCTTAAAGTCAAAAATATTCCAAATGTAGATTCTTTAAATTCTACCATTAAGGATTTGAAGGAATCTCTTGCCAAGTTCACCCAAGGTGAACAAAACTTAACTAAATTACTAGGTTCTCAGCGTTCGGCTAGAACCACACATGGACTTGGCTATAACAAGCAATCCACTTTTACTAGGGCACCCACTACTTTTGTAAGGGGGAGCTCTCAATACAAATTTTGTAATTATTGTAAAAAGACCGGTCACATGATTTATGAATGTGATTGTAAAAATGCTAGGTATGGAAGACCCAAATCCATTACCTACTCGGATGAGTATCATAGAAGGAATCCCTCTAGAACATTATGGGTTCAAAAGTCTCTTTTTGCTAATCTTTCCGGACCCAAACTTATATGGGTACCAAAATCTCTTCTTTCTTGATTTTGTAGGATAAACGCCAAAAGAGTAGGACCTCTAAAGGGTCGTGGTATCTTGACAGCGGTTGCTCAAGGCACATGTGTGGCGATCCCTCCGAGTTCAACTCACTTGAAGAATTCGATGGAGGATATGTCACCTTTGGTGATAAATCAAAAAGCAAGATCGTCGGAATAGGTACCATTGGTTTTGGTAGCTCCTCTTTTATTAAAGATGTTTTATTAGTTAAAGGTTTAAAGCATAATTTAATTAGCATTAGTCAACTTTGTGATAGTGGTTTTTCAGTCAATTTTCAAAATGATTTATGCAATGTGTTAGATTTTCAAAACAAGTTGATATTTTCTGCTTCCCATTTTCAAAATGTTTACATTATTGATTTAAAATCTCTAGCTAGCCAAAATGTTAAATGTTTAAGTGCTCTTGACAATGAGTCTTGGCTTTGGCATAGAAGATTGGGGCATTGTAGCTCTCATTCACTTCTAAAGCTTAATAAGAACAAGCTCATTCGTGACCTTCCTAAACTTAAATTTAAGAAAGATTTGATTTGTGAGCCATGCCAACTTGGTAAGCAACACAAGTCTTCTTTCAAATCTAAGAAGGAAGTGTCCACCTCAAAATCTCTTGAAATCCTTCATCTTGATCTTTTTGGTCCTACTCCCGTAGCAAGCTTAGGTGGAAAATCCTATACCTTAGTTATTGTTGATGACTTTTCTCGTTTTACTTGGGTTTTCTTTTTAGCCCATAAGAATGATGCTTGTAAAACCTTTTTGAAATTCTCTAGGAAAGTAGAAAACGAAAAAGGATATAAAATCATATCTCTTCGTAGTGATCATGGTGGTGAATTCGAGAACAAAGAATTCGATGAATTATGTTCCTCTCAAGGATACAATCACACCTTCTCTGCCCCTAGGACTCCTCAACAAAATGGAGTGGTTGAAAGGAGAAACCGAACTCTCCAAGAAATCGCTCGAACCCTCCTTAGTGAATTCGACCTCCCTCAATATTTTTGGGCCGAGGCAATAAACACTGCTTGTTATACTATTAATAGAGTCCTTGTAAGACCCCTTCTTAAGAAAACCCCCTATGAACTTTGGAAAGGCAAATTGCCCAAAGTTGGTTATTTTAAAGTGTTTGGGTGTAAATGCTTTATCCTTAACACAAAAGATAACCTAGGGAAATTTGATTCCAAATCCGATGAAGGTATTTTTCTTGGGTACTCCAACTCAAGAAAAGCCTATCGTGTCTTCAATAAACGTTCAAAAACCATCGAAGAATAATCTCATGTCAAATTTGATGAAACTCTTCCAAAACCTCACCCGGTCATTGAGGATGTTGAAGATAAGCTTGATAAGCTTCATTTGGATGATTCCTCTTCTCCTCCCAAGGAGGATGACCATCAAGAACCCTCTTCACCTTCTTCACCTTCCACCTTGCCTAAGGTTTGGAAACCTTCTAGAGACCATCCTTTAGAAAATGTCATAGGTGACCGTCAAGCCGGTACTCGAACTAGAAGATCTATCCTCAATGAAGTTGAACATCAAGCCTTCATTTCTCACCTAGAACCTCAAACCGTTAATGATGCCATTAATGATGAGAATTGGGTTCTTGCAATGCAAGAGGAACTAAATCAATTCTCTAGAAATGATGTTTGGACTCTTTTTGAAAGACCCAATGATCATCCAATTATTGGCACTAAATGGGTTTTTAGGAACAAACTTGATGATCAAGGAAACATAACCCGGAACAAGGCTCGCCTAGTAGCTAAGGGATATAATCAAGAAGAAGGAATCGATTATGGTGAAACCTTTGCCCCCGTTGCTAGGTTAGAATCCATTAGGATCTTGTTGGCATTCGCCGCCCACTTAAATTTTAATCTTTTTCAAATGGATGTTAAAAGTGCCTTTTTAAATGGTTTTATTTCTGAAAAAATCTTTGTTGAACAACCTCCCGGTTTTGAAGATCCAAAATTTCCAAATCATGTTTTTAAGTTAACCAAGGCTCTTTATGGCTTAAAGCAATCCCCTCGGGCTTGGTATGAGCGGTTAACAAAATTTCTTTTATAAAATGATTTTAAAATGGGTCAAGCCGATTGTACCCTCTTTTTAAAACACACTTCAAAAGATCTTTTAATAGTCCAAATTTATGTTGATGATGTTATATTTGGTTCTACCAAAGAATCTCTTTGTACTGATTTTTCAGGTTTAATGAGAAAAGAATTTGAAATGAGTTTTATGGGAGAATTGAAATTTTTTCTTGGTTTTCAAATCTTTCAAAATTCAAAAGGTATTTCTCTAAGCCAAAGCAAATACACAAACGAGCTTCTAAGTCGTTTTGGTATGGATCAAGTAAAGGAAATTAGTACACCCATGAGTACTTCATGTAAGCTTACGTTAGACGAAGCCGGGAAACCGGTGGATAACAAGCTTTATAAGAGTATGATCGGGAGTCTACTTTACCTAACTGCGACCCGTCCTGACATCATGTTTAGTGTTTGTCTTTGTGCTCGTTTTCAAGCCAATCCTAAAGAATCCCATCTTAAATCGGTCAAAATAATTTTTAAGTATTTAAAAGGATAAAAAAATATTGGTTTATTTTATCCCTCAAATACTTCTTTTGAACTATCTTCTTATTCGGATGCTGATTTTGGCGGATGTCAATTAGATCGTAAGAGTACTAGTGGAACCTGTCATCTGCTAGGCAAGTCCCTTGTTTCGTGGAGTAGCAAGAAGCAAAATTGTGTTGCTCTTTCTACTGCCGAGGCCGAGTATGTAGCCGCTGGCAATTGTTGTGCCCAAATTATTTGGATGCAACACACTCTCTTGGATTATGGTCTTTCCTATGATCATGTCCCTATTCAGTGTGACAAAACTAGTGCCATTAGTATATCTAAGAATCCAATACAACATTCTAGGACAAAGCACATAGACTTAAGGCATCATTTCCTTCGTGACCATTTTCAAAAAGGAGATATCACTTTGGACTTCATTCCTACTGATTTCCAGTTAGCTGATATTTTTACCAAACCGCTCCCGGTTGACCGTTTTGATTTTATTAAAGGGGAGTTAGGAATGATTCGTCAATGAGCACTATTAAATATTTGACTTTCTTGGCTTGACTATATTTTATTTTTTATTTTTTATTTTTTTTTAAATTCTGTTTTTTTATATTTTTTATGAATTTCAATACCACCGGTCAACCGGTGGTACATCACCGGTTAACCGGTGGTGTCGGGTTTCTGTTTTTTGGGCCGACCCGAGGAAGGGTTAAAATTAATTTTAAAACCCTTCCTCCCTCATTTCTCTCTTCTCTCTCGGGCTGCTCCTCCTAAAACCGTAGGTCCTCCAAACCCTAGCCTCCCTTCTTGGTTTTTGACCTCTCAAACCTCCTTTCTTCTCTTAATCTCTTTCTTCTTTTTTCCCTTTGCCATCATGGGACCTCGCTCTACACGCAAAGGCAAGGGAATCGCTCAAGAAGCTCCTCCTGCTCCTTCAATCCCTCAACTCCCGGACATTTGGCATGACAAAGTCATTTTGCCGGGTAGAGTAATTGATTATTCTTGGCTGTCTACTGCTCGTCTTGAGCTTTTTTCAATTATTGAGTATCAACATTGGCATTCTTTTTTTGAGCCACCCGAAAAGGATGTCATTTATCCTCTTCTTGTCAAAGAGTTCTATGCTCATTTGACATGGTCCGTTTCTGATGACATTGATACCATCTCCTCCACTGCTCTTGGGCAACCCATCACTATCACCTCTTTGGAGATTGCCAGGATGCTGGGGGTTCCTCATGTTGGACCCCATGCTTTTGCTCAGGGGGAGTTTCCTCGGGACCGTGAGTTTGATGTAGCCGTAGCCCTTGAGCATCTCACAGGGCAGCCCAAAAATCCCATTGTCAAGCTCTCCCAGCTCTCTCCTAACCATCGTATTATTGAGCGCCTCATTCAAACTTCCCTTGCGCCCCGTATCGGGGATCATGATAATGTCAAATTCATTGATATTTATCTTCTCTCATTTATCACCCGAGGCATACATTTCAATTTGGTCCGGTTTCTGTTCCGGGCCATGACTTATGTGGCTGAGCACCCGCACCGGTCCAAAACTCTACCCTACGGACGCTTCTTGACTAAAATATTTTCTTTTCTTGATGTGCCTCTTCATGCTACTTCCTTCGAGCATCCAACGAAGGATAGCATAGTGAATTTTATGATGGTGCAATGAATGAACATCCGTTGGCACCCTTGGCGTCAGGAATGGATTGTGGACAAGGACGGTCTTCTCAAGGCCTACTCTCCTCAAACTCATTCCCATCCTCCTGCCAATGCCATGCCTCCTGCTATTGCCGCTGCCTACCCTCTTTCAGACAGTGAGGATAGTGATGATGATGAAGAGGAAGGAAGTGGTGACAGCGAAGGTGAGGCTGATGCTGCTGCTGATGAGGAGGCTGGAGAGGGTGATGATGCACCTGAGCCTGCTGAGGCTGTGCCCCCTCCTGCTGATGCTGGTGGCTTGCCGGTGACGGCTGATCAGTTCCTACGCTTCCAGGATCAGATTGAGACCCGGATGGACTTGCAGTTTTCCTACATCAGCTCTCAGTTTGATCAGCTCCACTCACGGATTGATTCTCTAGATCGTCGCTTTGAGGCGGTCCAGGCTCCTCCGGCTCCTCCGACCTTCAGGCGTCGCCGTCACTCTCGGCCCTCTAGGAGTGAATAGAGCCGTTCTTTTTTTTTTGATTTGTTTTTGTATTTGTATTTTGGATTCTCCTTGTACCATTTCATCTTATTTAAATTTCAAGTTGTCTTGTCTATCCATTCCTTTTTATCATTGTTTACCTCTTTGCTGGTTTTTCTTATTTTTCTTTCATACTTTTCCTCCTATTTTGATAATCCCAAAGGGGGAGAAAACCTCTCTATTACATAGTTATTTATTAAAATTATCTTTTTACTCTCTATTACATAGTTATTTATTAAAATGCTCTTTTTACATAGTTATCTATTAAAATTCTCTTTTTACAAGTTCCATTTTAAGTTTTTGATGTCATCCAAATCTGTTTGAAATGGTTAAGTTATTGTTTTCAATTGATTTCTTTAAAAAATGGCATTTGGTTGCAATTTCAAAAAAATGACCATTTCTCAGTATTTCAATGCTTTCAAGATCATTATATTTGGCACATCTCTACGTTTTCCAAGTTCAAATTGTTTACCCTTTTTTAAAGCTTTCATACCTTTTTTTTAAGATTTTTTTTGTGATTGTGATCATCAAAATAGGGAGAGATTGTTGTACCCCACTCTCTTGGATTTTAATGATCACAATCACTCTCATCATGATCTAATATTATTTCAAGTGTTTTTGATGATAGGAAATAGGGTGCCTAGAAGCTGGCCCAAGAAGAATTCAAAATGGACTGTTTAAGTCCATCGGCCAGCCGGTGTGAGACCACCGGCCAGCCGGTAAGGGCACCGGCCAGCCGGATCCAGCCCATCGGCCAGCCGGTGGACCAAGCAGAAGGCCTTGCCCTCTGCCAGGTGCCACCGGTCCGCCGGTGTCTGGCCACCGGCCAACCGGTGGGTCCAGACAGAATGGCATGCCTTCTGTCCAGACCACCGGCCAGCCGGTGGCCTCCTCACCGGCCAGCCGGTGGAACTCCTTCAAATAGTGAGACCTACTGTCTCACCACCGGCCAGCCGGTGGCCTTCTCACCAGCCAGCCGGTGGCTCCTGGGCAGAAGCACTCTCCACCTTCCAAGGCACCGGCCAGCCGGTGGACAAGCACCGGTCAGCTGGTAAGCAAAGTCAAACTAGCCGTTGGAGCTTGACCAGACTTGTCTACTTGATCCCCAACGGCTCCGAAAGCCCTCCAACGGCCATATTGAAGTATTTGGGAGTATTTCTCCTATAAATAGACATCCATGGATGCCGGGAACACCACTGATCATATACCGAAGCATACCAAAGCTATTTTGATCATTTGAGGCTCCTACGAAAATTCTCAAAGGCCACTTGAGATCCAATTGCCATCCTTGAAGCTTGGGCTGCCTCTACATCAACTACACTCACCTCTTGGCGCTCAAGGCTTCCTCTAGTTTGTTCTAACTTATTTACTTCAATTGTTTAGTTCTTAATTGGGTTTGTATTAAAACAAACCACCCTTTTTCTTCCTTCTTTCAATTTGGGTTTCTTGCTACAACCATAATAAAAAAGCAAGCTGTAAGAAGGTGATCTAGCCTACCTTAAAACGGCTAGTGGGTTTCTTGCTATAACCATTAAAAAGCAAGCGGTCGTATAAATCTCCCAACGGTTGAGTTGGGAGCGGAGACGTAGGCTTGAGTTTAAAGCCGAACTCCGTTATCAATTGTGTCTTGCCTTTTTACTTTCCGCTGCATTTAAATTTGTTTTAAATTGTTAATTAATTTTAAAAAGGCAATTCACCCCCCCTCTTGCCATCACCTCCGACCCAACACTATCTTGGTGTTCAAAAAATAAATGAATTTTTTGATCTCTAAAGACAAAAACCCTATTTCCACATCTAGTGAATATTATGGAGTCATTAAAGAAATATAGGAGGATATTACATTAAATTTCAAGTTTTAGTGTTTAACATCAAATGGTTTATCGTTAAAAACAGTGTCAGAAACGATGAATTTCAAATGAAACTTATTAATCTGAATAGATTGGAATACAAAAATGATCCTTTTATAATGGAAACACATGAATTTTTTTTCTATGTTCTCGATCAATATTATATTCAGTGGTATATTGTTTTATAAGGAAAAAAATAGTATGTTGGTGATCCCAAACTTGATGAAGATAATGATTTATGTGAGATCCCTACTTCCATGGAAATATTAATAGATAATATTGATGATCACTTTGTAGACATGGTTTGTTCCTTATGGAATGATCATGATAAAAGAATTTGAGAAAACAATACTTTAGTTCATTCCTAATATTATAGGTAACATATGTTCATTTCTCATTTACTTTTTTAAATTTAATAAAACATTAGATATTTTAATTTTTTTTCTCTATTAAAACACATATTATAACTAATAAGTTAAATTATTTGTTTATATTAGTTTTGTTTTGTTTAGTTTATCGTGTTTACTCTTTTGTAACTTATATATTAATTGATTTTGTTGAAAAACAATTATTTTAAATCTAATATTTTAAATAAAACCAAAATATTTTATAAAAGTATATTGAAAAAATATTCTTTTTTGTATAAAAAATGATTTATTAAGTTGGAACATTTTTTACTATTCACACACCATTTTTGGATTTTTTTTCATTCATTTATATGATATTTCATATCTCATTACTATTGTTAGTATTTTAGTTAACTATAAAAAATATTAATAAAAATGTTTTAATTTTAATTTAGTTTACTTTCTTGTTTGATAATTTTTCATTTTTCATTTACATTAGTATTGTAATAGTTGAATTTATATATTTTTGTAATAATTGTTTGTTTCTTTGTTCTGTAGGATAATGATAGATCCATCAATTGATCCACTACATACTTCTATAGATTATCGTAATTATACCTCTGGGGAGGAACATGAACACGATCCTCTTGATGATCTTCATCCTTCTTTATAAGAGACATCTACTCCCAGAGGGACAAAAAAGAGTTTGAGGATTGGTAAACATGGCAACACATGTTTACCAAAATTATCAGTTTCCCCTAGTGAGGACTAGAGGATACTGGTAGACTTTGATCATAATGATATTCCAATAGGTCCTAATTCAAAAAAATTCAAGAGTTTTATATCAGTTTAGGCTAAAAAAAGTCAGTATTTTGATTGATGATTAGAGAAGTGTTGACAAATTAACACTATCTCACTTGTGGGAGACCATTTTGGTAAGCTCGTTTGGTATTTTTTTACTTATCTTGAAGTGTTTATAGTAATATATGTTTCCCCCTTCTTATCAGATGACATATGATATACCTGGAATTGGAGGAGTTAGGAAGAAATGTTTATCATTGGCTACTAGGAAACGAAGGGATTTCAAATCAACCCTCACATCTGATTTCATTTTTGGGCCTAAGTAAAATCATAATCCATGTGATATATATCCCTTTATAGATGAAGATACATAGAAGTAATTTGTTTAAATTATAAGACAATAAGAATTTTTGGTAATTTCAATGTTACCTTTTAGAAGTTTTTTTATATTAATGATATTATTAATGATTATTTATTCTTAATTTACAAAAATTGAGGAGATATTATCATGAGATCCAATCTAGAAACATATACCCTCATACTTTATCTTGGGGAGAGTATATGTTATTGTAAGAACAAATTATGGATGAAAAATTTAAAAACCTAAGAGTCTAGTCTTCAATATCTCTAGAGGCTTCCCCTCCACCTCCCAGATGGACATGAAAAATGGAAGGGGGCTCAAATGAGAGAAAAGTACAATATCTTACAGAAGAGTCTAGGGTTGTAGCTAAGGGGATCATAATATGTTTACTTCATTTATTTATTTAAGTTAATTAAAATTTTTATTTATTTTTATTCATTAAATAATTTTTCAAATAATTCATACAAGATTCCCTTGAGGAGAAGATCATATAAGGGGTATTTTTAGCTAAGGGTAGGCATGATATTTTAGATGTAACATTGGGAAAACCCAAACACCTGATTCATGTATGAGGATATCTAGTGGGTGTATTGGTGAAAAAATAATTTCCATATTCTTTAAATTTTGTAATGGAGGGTGTTTATAAAAAATTATAATCTTCGGAGGATCAAGCTTAGGATATTTGTGTGATGGTGGATCATATGATCAGAGCTTCGTTATAGTCAATGTTTGCTAATATGTAAAGATTGTTTTAGACTACAGCTCCCACTCCTCCACCTCCTCCAGCAAATCCCACTCATCTAACTCCACTTGTAGACCCCACTTCTTATCCTACTCCTACACCTCCTCCTCCATAGCTTCCCCATTATTTTGAGTTGTATGTTGATGATCTGTAACATAATATTGTTGCATATAGTATGATGTTTTATATTGAAGATACCATTCATCATAAATAGATAAAGATAGAGCATAATAGGGTAACTTTACATGATATTATAGATATATTATCTTGAGTACCATTACCTATATATGAGGTGAGTACAGTTGGAAAAAGTATCAGTCACTTTTTAGTTTGTCCATCTAGACTTTTATGACATATTTCCATAGAGGTATGTGTATATTTTATCTTTTATTTTATTTTTTTATTAAATTTGTTTTAACATTTTAAAGTTTATTTATTTTTTTATTTTTTTATATGAATACTTTAAAGGTAAATAAATATAGTATAGACAAAAACAAAAACAAAGTGTTATGACTTCAGATGAAAATTCTAGTAGTTTTGATAGATTTTCAAGATATTCAAATTTGTTGTTGGATGTTTATGAGATTCAAATTGAAGTTGGTGTTTTTGGGTGTGCAATGACTATGGATATTTTGAAAAATGGTATCATGGAGATTATAACTAAATATTATTTGGGCATAAACACAATGCAAGTTTTTTCCATGCGAGTCTTAACATAAATCTTTATGTGCGTTTAATTTATTGAAAATTTATACCTATATTTGTTTTGTATTAGGTATATTTATACAATGTGTAATAACCATGAAAATATAGATTTATATAGATTTATGGACCCATATTTTATTTCACCTATAGTAAGGATAATGAATGATGTAGAATTTTTTTTTTATATTTCGGAAATATTTCAAAAGGATGCAATTTATCTCACAAAGTGTTATATATATTTTAAAATAATAACCACTAACATTAAATTTTATTTTTTATTAGTGGAAATTGGATGTTAGGTGTTTTATGTCCAAGGAAGAAGACACTTTACCGGTTATGCTCCATCCATGGTGAAGTGCAACAAAATTTTATGGATGTATTGGACATGTAAGTTTGAATTTATTAATACTTATTTATATTATAATGAATTTTAAATTTATTTCATCCATATTATTTTTTAATTGGGGATGGAATTTATTTTGAGTGTCCAAAAATAAAAAGAGTTCCATGATCAGATATGTAAAAGAAAAGGGGAATTTTCATTTATAATTAGTACCTTTTGGATATATTACTTAATAATGTTATTTTGAATTGAAAAACTCATTTAAAAAACATTTTCATAAATAAGAAGGCATAAAATAATGTGGATATTATGTGTTAAAATTTATGTATGAAATAATTTCAACTGAGATAGTTACAGTGTTCCAGTAAGTTATAATTCTTTATAAAATTTTCTTTAATATTTCATTCGTTTTATTCATAATACATGTTAAATTCTTTCCTTTTAATTTGCATCTTTTTAATGACCCTCAACCTTATAGTTCATATGAGTTTAGACACTTACATGTTGAATGGGTAAATAATTTTATAGTTTTGGTTGTATTTTAGTTTGTTTATATTACATATTGTAATTTTGAATGTTGTAATTGTAAATGTGTATTGCTAGTTGTTTTGCTGCTGGTTCTTCTTGTCTTTTGTTTGTCTTTTGTTTTGGTCAGTTATGGAGAGGAAGGTTGAAAAGAAATATATTTTTTTAAAAATATTTTTCAAGTCAGTGATTTTATAACCAATTTAAAAAATCCTGTATCGATAGAATTTTCACATCGGTTATCTAATAAACAATGTTAAAAATATGTTTTTAGGTCGGTTATTAGATAACCGATGTGAAAAATCCTATATCAATGGGTTTATCATATCATTTATCTAATAACCAACATAAAAAAAATGATTTTCACATTAGTTTTTCACGTCTTTTATCATACAACCAATGTAAAAAATAATTTTCCACACTGGTTATAACATAACTAACATTAAAAACCATTCTCAATGGGTTTATCACATTGGTTATCAAATAAAAAACATAAAAAACCAATTAGATAATTCATTTAAAATGATTATTTTTTAAGTGGCTTAATACATATTTATAACATTTACTTTAATAATGGTTCCTAATAACCGATGTGAAAAATAAAACAAATGACGTGAAAAGTAATTTTTTGCACTAGTGTAATTACCCCACTTTGGTGTGAAACTCATTACTTCAGTTATTTAGGTAGAGATTCATCCCAATAAAAATAGTTGTGACTCTTAAATAGTTGAGTGAATAACCCTTTATCCAAATACATCTTATGGAAATACTCAACTCTATTCCTCTAGTATCCCAACCCTTAGGGTTTCCCAGCTAAGCATAACCCAAAAAAATTCCAAGAACAGGGTAACAAAGGACAATCCAAGAACACTAGTATTTGGAATGAAACTACCCAAAGATATTATTGTGTTACCTATCACTTACTTTCCTTACACAAGATAATCCAAGGGTACCTCGATTTGGTATGAAAATACCTAGTTGGATGATCGATATCTTGACAAGTGACACTTTTTAAGGAATCTCACACTTAGTATTTAAGGGCTTTTCCTTTTAAAGTCTCACCAATTTAATATACATAATATGAATTTTAAATTCATAATTATTATATATTATTTAATGATTGTCTTCTCCTGTTTTATTCCTTTTTGTGTATACATGCTTATAATGATTTAGTTTTAGAATCCCCATTCCAGCCATCAAATTAATTTGTTCACACCACATTAATATGTAACTCTTTACACAACCTGTGATATGTGTTACTCGCCCAAAAATAGAAATCAAACATATTCATACATATCCAAAGCATAATATGTATTAGGTAAAAGAAATATTCATGTAAATGAATCAATATATATGAAATTTATAATCACTACATGAGTAAGCTTGAAGCGATAGATAACTAACCCCATTCACCTTTCTAAAACAAGACATAAGCCTCCAGGACAGTAGGTGGTCTAACCCTAATCCCATATCCCTCATGAGACTTTAATCAAGAGAGAATTCAATTCATCATATATCTACTACCAAAAATGAAAAAGCTATGATAAGTAACTAAATTCAAGCTAATAACTTCAACTATAAACCAAGGTAAAGGTATATGAAAACTAAATTTTATGGAGTCATACTAAGCATTTAATGAAAGGTTCTATCTATTAGATGTAGTTTAACAATTAAACCAAAGCATAGACATCCATAATATAAATTATTTTATAACTATGAGTAAATTAGGGAATAATATTTAAATAAATGAACAATTAAAATATTTAAACAAGAGATATCCATTTATTAACAATTCATAAATAAAGTTAATTACAAACCCTTTTATAAATTAGCTAACATTGTGGACATTATATAATTTTGAATATAAACTCTTTTATAATCAATCCAATATAAACTCTTTCATATTACTTATTATATGAAATTTCAATTTATTATTTAAACCTTTGATCAAATCAGTAATCAAAACATTTTTATGTAGTTTAAATAATATATTTAAATAAGGACCCCTTTTAATTTGAATAATTTAAAACTAATTAATTATGAAAAATTCATAATTATAAATATAAACACCTTTTATATTGTGACCTTTTTTATGATATTTATAAACTCTTTTATAATGTTTTTATATTATTTAAATAAAAACTTTATTTAAATATTTCAAATATGTCAAATAATTTTAAGTAAAAAAGTTTTAACACATTTTATTATGATTTATAACATTTATAAAACATATTAATGTGAAAAATATATTATTAATCTTAAAGGAATATCTATAATAATTTTTTTAAAAAGATTTAATCCATTAACCATAAATATTTTATAATTAATTAATTTATAAAACATCCTATTATAAATTTCATAAAAATTACATGAAACCTCTTCATTATCTATAAACGATTTATAAATAATCTTATTTTAGTCTTAATTGATTTTTTATAAATAATTTTTTTTATCTACCTAAACATTTTTTATAATTTCTCAAAATAACACCCCTTTTAATTTGAACAAATAAAACTAATAATTTTGAACATTTCATAATTTAAATATAAACATTTTATATTTTGTACTTATCTTGATATTTATAAACTCTTTATAAACCACCCTTATGATTTCTAAATAAAAACTTTATTTCTACATCACTAGGCTTTCCAAATAATTTTGTGAAAGGTATTTTAAATATTAACATTTAATATTTAGAATATTTTTGTAGATAAATGTATAAAAAACATTTTTATAATTAATTATAAAAAATTTACAATTAATTGATTTATAAACCTTTTATAAATTAAAATATTCCTAAAATACAATTTTTTATGAATTATAAACATTTTATAAACCCTATAAAAAATTTTCCAAAAATATTTTTTTTGAAAATTTACATGTACCCTTATTAAAAATATATAGTGAACCATAATTTTCATACATAAATATTAAATCTTTTTAGATGAATATTCAATACATTTTACAAATGCATTCCGAAGGAATGTAAAGGTTTAGTTTGTTTGGAGTCTAGATACACAATCTTATTATTTCATGAAAGATCTTCAACATATCCCATAATGATCTTCCCATATATTACTCTTCATAGACACACCCTAATTAATTTTTTTTCACAACCTATGGAAGTAAAACATAAGAAACGATGATCTTAGATTCTTAGTAATTTTAAACACAGGACATATCAATTTATGATCATATGAAAGAACAAGATAAGAATAAAGGTATGAGATCCTGAACATAACTTACAAAGTCTATACCCAATCTATCATGGATCATAAACATGATTCAAGCAATAAAACTTTATCATTTTGAAATAAATGAATCATAATAGTGAGAAATCATCATAAATCAACCATGAACCATAAGTTCATGTCATAAAAGTGTGGAACCATCATTAATATATAAACTATTTCATATTTAAAATTTTACTACATAGACCATCAAATAATAGTGGATCAGGCCTTAATACATGTTTCCCATATCATAAGGGACTAGGAATCATCACCGATTTATCATAGTGGATCAATCACATCAAATTGTTTCCCATAGTGGACCAAGCACATCAACTTGTTTCCCAAGTGGGTCAAGCACAATAACTTGTTTCCCATAATTATCTCATGAAATATAAAGGTTTAACCAATTAATTGGAGAGATATATAATTTTAGCCCCACCCATCACATAATGAAAACTACACATATGTGTGCCACAAGTTCATGAAACATTTATCATATCATTATAGCATAACTCATGAAAATAAAATAGATTTCATTAACATTTCATCAATTCATCATAGCATAACCCATGGAAAATAAGTGAGTTTCATAAACATCCCATCATCATAAACATAAACCATATAGAGAAATAATAAGGGTGGTATCATTGTATTATATCTTCAATAAATCATAATTAACATCAAACATTGTTACCATAGATGAAAACTTCTTTAAAATATCACTAAAATATTTCATTATAAAAATACCCTTTTAATTTTCAAATGACATATTTAAAATAAAAATATTTTCAAAATATTATAGAAAACATTTTCTTTGAAAATAACCTTGGAAACTTATGAAGTAATATTTGAAACATTGAGTAGTCATAATGGTAGGAAATTATGTTCATGCTGTAATTGTTAAAAAAAGATATTATTCACAACTTTGGTAAAAAGAACACCATTTAGAAAATGACAAGAATATTATTTTTAAAACTTTTAGTAAAAAGTAAAACATGGGTAAAATTAATTTAAAAAATAATTAAATAATAGTCAAAACATTATTTATTTTTTTATAAATCATGGATATGGAAGAAAAATGTTTTCTGAATGAAAGAGGACAAATAAGGCAAGCTTTTATTAAATTTTTTTGAACCATTTTGAGTAAGAAAGAGAGAAAAATAGTAGTAATACTTAAAAATTCTAGAAATAACCATAAAATAATAAAAATTAAAGTTATTTACCAAATAAAGATTATATAATTTCCTCAATGTAAATTCAAGTATAAATAGTCCCAATTAAAATTGGATTGAAACATAAATCCCTTATTGTCACAAACCAACTCTGGTCGACCCCAAACCAGTCCTTTGAATCGACCCAAAACAAGGCCTAAGAGTCATTCCCAGTCCTCCCTAGCTAGAATCTAGTGTTGGGAATCAGATAAGACTCACTTTTGAATGATTTATCCCATAAATTATAGAAAAAATTATTATAAACTAAAAAAATAAGTCTAAAATGACAATAGAAAAGAAAAAAATTTGGACATACCTCTATGTGATATCATGGGTCACCTATAGCCAATGAACCAACATCACTCCATTGTGACTGAGACCGAGCCAAAAGCTGCACCAAAAGCTAAAAAAAGGATAAAGATATAGGTGTTTGTATTAAAACTCAGTAGGCATGCTTGAATAAACTACTCCCTATGACTCACCATTAATGATAAATCCGAATCACTATTGTTTTAATATAAGACATATATAAAGTAATATTTTCAATTCTTTTCAAAAATAATATCAAGATTACATTCTTTTTGTAAACCTATTTCCATTACATTTTTAAAATAGATTCCAAAACATGATAAAACAGATGTTTTAGTGTAAATGAATAATATTAGAGCAAGTAAACATGATTCTTATTATTTTAGATAAGGAAAAGGAACTAAGAAAAGATCATTTAAAATGGTACCATGAAAATAAGTGTAAAAGTGAGAAATCACTATTGGAAATTCCTATGTAGCTAGGTTAGTGGGGTACTAGGATCCTCATACTCTCCATGATCAACCAAGTACATGAAGGCCTATCTCCTTCTCAATCCAAACAATCCCCATGATCATAGTCTATTTAGTGTTGTAATGTAATCCTACCAGGGAGACCGAGCCATGACCCTACTGAATCACCTAGAATACCAGACCTAGTCTTCCCACCTAGGTACCCATGATTATTGTGTTCCATTCTAAAATTAGGGTGAATTTTTTTATTAGTCCAGAATATACATACATACCATATTCTTTAACCAAAACCCATAAACCATATCACCACTAATATCCCTCCTTATGCACATCCCCTTTCTTTGTCACTTAAACCAATCACATGCCTCTTTACTAGACACATATCACAGACCACACATCTAACACATACATCACATTTTTAATTTAAGGGGAATGACTTGGAAGGGGTTTTCCTTTCTATAAAACATTTCCCAATACCAACCAAGCCTCACCATTTACAAAAAAAAATTTACTTTTAGGGAATACCTTTAGTAATCACCACTTTTCTTGATAGATATAATTTAGGAAATAAATTGGACATTTAAAATACCTTACATTTGAAAACAAGAATGAAAGTATGAAGTAACAAGAAGTATACATATTGGAACCTTAGAAAAAATCTATAAAATAAGTTAAAACCCATATCTAAGTGTCATAAAAAATTACATAATATTTATGAATTTCATAAAAAAAGGAAAGCATATTGTTAAAACACCAAGTAATGATAGATTTCAAATTAAAGTCTTAGACATAGAGATCCTTTTTCAAAATATGTCTCTATTGATGAAGACCACTCAAAACCACCCCTTTATTATTACATGCATATTCACCTTCACACAGATATATATATATATATATACCTTTTGAACTGATGTACATATTCCCCTCTCTATGAGGGAATATGTACAAAGAGGGCATATTTATATATGCGCTTACCTATGAATACCCATGAAAGTCACCATCTAGGGACTAAAATACCTCCTAAATAACCAAGGAGAAACCAAAAATCAATAAAACCTCCAATTAAAATTGTTTCAATCAAAAGGGAAATGAAAACAAACCTCAAAAGATGGCGGGTGAACTGAAACAGTTCGATATGCTTCGCCTTTGGCGGCGGGTATCGAAATATACATAAAGATGACACGAGAGACCCTTCAAAATCCCTAATAATGAAATAAGGAATCAAAAATCAGATCAAACCTCACCTTAGTGTTCGGATAAATAAATAAGGGAGACATGAAGAAGAAAAATACCAAGGAAATAAATAAATGGAGAGATCACCTAGTGGAATCGACCAATAAACCTCAATAAATCGAAAGGAATCACTGTGGTGGATAGATCTTGGGAGAGGGGTGGCACACATGCAAGGAGGAAGAGGGGAGGTGGCTGCTGCGTGAGGGATGAAGGAGAAGGGGAGATGGGAACCCCTTAGGTGTTTAATAAAACATAATAATAAAAATAATAACAATAACAATACTATTATTATTAATATTTATAATAAT
Source organism: Viscum album (assembly GCA_963277665.1). Taxonomy (NCBI): domain Eukaryota; kingdom Viridiplantae; phylum Streptophyta; class Magnoliopsida; order Santalales; family Viscaceae; genus Viscum; species Viscum album. The sequence continues at coordinate 254,118,926 of OY728156.1, read as the reverse complement.
AATAATAATAATATTTATATTAAAATAATTTTTTTCAAGACTTGGTAGGCCACACAATTTGGACACACAGTTTTCTAGATCGCGCGCCAACCATGCGATGGTGTCTGTTTAAGAGGAAAAGGGGCTGCGTGGTTTACTTAGAGAAGAACATTCCTATGCACCTCACTTTGCATCCTAGATAGAGCCATTGTCTAGGCTGCATAGTTTTCCCTAGGCTGGTGCATGGTTTCACCTAACTGTGCTCTAACCATGTGTCTAAGTATAAAATGTTAAAATCAAAATTTTAAAAAATGACTCAACCTGAAACTCGAGAACGCGATAAATATAATTATATTATTAAATATAATTAATAAGTCAGGGTCGTGGTGTGACACTTACCCCTTGGTAACATTTGAATTATAAGAACCATGAAATAATAAATTCAAATGAAAATTTAAATATCATGAACATAATGAGATTAATGATATAACATATAAAAGGGTAGTACTTACACCTCATAAAAAAATATTGGTTCACAATATAACACATGTCTCAAAGAAGATAATTTGAGATAATGAACCCTTACCACTTTGGTAATCTTCAAATCAAAGCCTAATGAAAGTGATAAGAATATATAGATTTTAAAATTACCATAATTTTTATGATAAGAATCATAAAACACATTCATGGTCGTTATATACATCACAAAAAATAAATAAGTGGTGATCATGACATATGTCTCACAGATTCAAAATTTAGATGTGAAATCCCTTACCTCAAGTCTTTTCTTTCATTTTATACATTTAAGAATCCTTTATAATAAATATATATTTATTATAATTTTATTATAGATCCATAATCATGTCTAGAATACCATATATGATTTACTTATGACATATTATCACCCGTTTATTAATAATTGGTTAAAATCACTGTTTTGGGTGATAACTGTTTTGTTTTTCATGAATGTTTTAGCTCGACAGTCCAGGTCCTTATACTTTAATCATTGTTACATCATCTATATAGTGTTAATAATGATATAAATATAATATATATATATATATATATTTATAGTCATCCATAAAAGTTAGTGATAAAAAAATGAATTAGACCGTTCATGGAGACGACATACCATATGTATGCTTGAACACCATTTCCATTTTTTGATGGATGGAATGAAAAAAGGTAAATAATAGTTCACCTTTAAAGAATAATTATTATATTATATATATCATATATATTCATAAAATCTATCCTTATTACCATCCATGTCAAAATAAAATGAAAACAACATTACTAGAAATTTGGGCTATAGCCACGGTTTGAAACTGTGGCTATAAGACCAAAAACCATGGCTATATGTTATATCCACAGTTCAATGAACTGTAGCAGGTATTGGAATGTCTATAGGCCTTGTCCTATATCCACAGTTTGAAACTATGCCTAAAATGTAATAGCCATAGTTTGAACCGTGACTAAAGGGATTTAGCCACGGTTTCAAACCATGGCAGAAGCTGAATCCACACATTGCCTATAACCATAGTTTGAATCTATGGCTATAGGGATTTAGATGTGGTTCAAACTTTAGATATAGGTCTATATCCATAGTTTGAAACTGTGGAAAAATCCATTCCCATTTCATAAAAAAAAACCCCACCCTCCCCCTTGCACACCCCCACCCCTTGTAGCATCCCACCAATCCCATTCCTGGACAGACCCCCCACAACCCCCTTACAAAAGCCCCCCACCCCACTTGTAGTACCCACCACCCCCTTACAGTAGCCCACCACTCCCCTTCCTAGATAGCTCCCCCCCCCACACTCCCCTTGCAGCATCGCCCACCCCACTTGCAGCAGCCCACTTCTCCCCTTACAGCAGCCCACCACTCCCCTTACAGCACCCCCCTACAACATCCCTCCACTCCCCTTCCTTAACAGCACCCCCTGGACACCCCCCCCTTTGACACCTCACCTAGACACCCCTGTACACCCCCCTTAGACACCCCCACTGTAAACCCCCCTGGACACCCCCTGGACCCCCCAGACACCCCCTAGACACCCTCCACTGGACCCCCCTAGACACCCTCCACTGGACACCCCACCCCCACCCCCTGGGAACCCCCCTTGAACCCCCCCTTGGACCCCACCTGGACACCCCCCTAGACACCCCCCTAGACACCCCCCTAGACACCCCCCAGACACCCTTTGGACACCCCCTGTACACCCTCCATTGGACCCCCCGGACTCCCCAGGACACCCTCCATTAGACCCCCCTGGACCCCCTTGGACACCCCCAGCCCCTATACACCCCCCCTTGGACCCCCTAGACACCCCCACTGGACACCCCCTTGACACCCCCTAGACACCCCCTGGACCCCCCGGACACCCTTGGACATCCCCCACCCCCTGGACACCCGCCACTAGACCCCCCTAGACCCCCACCCCGGGATACCCCCATGCATGCGTATACATGCATATTAATAAAATTCAAGACGAAAAAGGAAAAAGGAAATCTACAAACTGAGAGAATGTATAAAATATTTTTTCTAAAAAAATATAAAGTTACATGATTCAAAAGTGAATACTAGGGGATCAATTATCCAACCATGATACAAAGTAATTTCTAGAAGATCGAATATTTCACACTCATGAGTAAACTCGAAATCATCAATTCTGCAAGCAGGGTGTATAACAAATCAATTTGATTAAAAACACAACAAATGGTTACAAATGTCTTGAAAAAAATGGTATAAAATAACAATTAACTTCAGAATTTTATATTCACAACAATCTCAGTTGCAAGTCATAGAAGAAAATTAATTGCATCGGCTATGTTTTGTTGCTGGTTCTCTACATAACATGCATCCCTATCCTACATACCAATACAAGTCATCAAAATAAACAAATAATATAAAAGGAAAAGACATCAGGAAGCCAAAAACAGGAATCCGAACTCTCTTTTGAAGAGGATTTAAAACGTCCTAACCCCCCCCGACAACCCCCCTTGCACCCCCTGTCCCCTTTCACACCCCTCACACACCTGTATATCTCCCTACACACCCCTAATAGACACCCCTTGCACCACCCCTACTAGAAACCCCCTACACCCTGTCCCCTTGCACCCCCCCGCATGCTAGAACACCCCCCTTCACACCCCTACTGAACACCCTTTGCACCACCCTTGATGGACACCCCCATGAACACCCATTCCCCCCTACACAACCCCCTTGCACCCCCTTGCACATCCTCCCTTGCACCCCCTTAAACATCCCTTACACCCCCTGCACACCCCTTTGCACCACCCCTGCTGAACAACACCCACACCCCCTTGCACCACCCCTACTAGACAACACCCCCACTCCCCTGGATAGACACCTCCTACAGACAACAACCCCCACTAGACAGACACCTCCCTGGACAACACCCCCCACTAGATAGCAGCCCCCCCACTGGACATACACACCCTGGATAGACACCCCCTAGACAACAGCCCCCCTAGATAGCCCCCACCCCCTGGACAAACACCCCCCTATACACCCATTCCCCCCTTCACCCCCTGCACAGCCCCCCCTGCACCCCCTATACAGCCCACTTGCACCCCCTGTCCCCTTGCACACCCCCCCTTGCACACCCATGACCCCTGCACAGCCCCCCTTGCACCCCCTGCACAGCCCCCCTGCACCCCCTTAAACATCCCTTACACCCCTACACAATCCCCCTTGCACCCCCCTACACAGCCCCCCCTACACCCCCTTAAACATCACTTTCACCCCCCTACACAACCCCCTTTCACCCCCTACACACCCCCATTGCACCCCCTATACCCTTGAACCCCCTTTATACCCCCCTACACACCCCTGCTGGACACCCCTTACACCACCACCTGCACACCCATGCCCCCCTGCACCCCCCTACACAACCCCCACACACCCCCTAAACATCCCTTACACCCCCTGCACACCCCTATCCCCCTACACACCCCTATCCCCTGCACCCCCTTAATTATGCATGGAATGCCTTTGGTTTTTTATTTATTTTTTGAACTGAAAATAGAATGGGCCTACCTGGATTCACTTCAAAGTAGTGTAGATTAAGAGATTTGGAGGTGTGGTGGTGGAATAATTAAAGGCTATGACTACTCAAACAAAATAAAAACTTAAAACTACCGAGGAAACTTAAACTGTGGGTGTTATGGGGAATTTAAAGCCTATACAGATGAAATGGAAGGAGTAGAAAGAGGTGTTTGAACTAGAACATGATCCTGCTGAACTGACTAGTCACCAAGATCTATCTTTTTCTTTGACACTACAGTCCGAGATGAAAAAATGGGGAGCAAGAGTAGATGAATATAGCTACATCAATTTTGGTTACTACTATATTTTATTTTACTCATGCACATATTGGATTATTTCTATGTATTTTGGGGTGGAAAAGGCTTTCATTTCAAGCATGACATTACAACAGGCTCCTGTGGAGTTTCCATTCCAATGACCAACATATGAATTTATGAAACCTATTTGGTTGAATAGAAAAACTATGGAAAATATATATGTATATATATATATATCTCAATGTGGTGGAAGGATGTAGGGAGGGACATAAATCTAGAAAGGATACAATATGGTTTTTTAAATGGTTGTGTGTTGAGAACAAAAAGGCTTAGGACTGAAGAGAATGTATAGAGGATCAAGACCAATGCACTAAAAAGAGTTCAATCATATTTATAAATTATTTTATATGGAATAAGGGTATTTTCATTGTACTATAGTTTTTCAGTAGGTTCCAAAATCCTTTAAATCTCTATGTAAATATGTATAAATTTTTTATCTATTGGTTCTAGTAGCATTTAGAGCCCAATTACAGATTTCTTTGGCTAATATCACTACTTTGGAGGTTATTTGGTGTGGTAATAACTACTATGAGAATCCAGATATAAATTTGTTTGATTGTAGTGGTGATTTCAACAATAAATACAAGAAAGTGAATATCCTTTCTAAACATAAGGCTGTTAAGGGAAGTGATTTAGAACATGCCAGTCTAGTTTTTTAGCTTTGGGAAACCACTTTCAAAACCACAGAGCTAGCAAGAAAGCTAGGAAATTGAAAATAAAATATTCCTCATTGGGAATTCTATTTTGAAAAATAACATGGTGCATACATATTGGAAATCTTAAATAGTTTAAGATATAACTCACTTTGAGAATAAAATTAAGAGAAATATTCTAGGAAGATCACTTGAGATGCCTATAAGTTGATAAATTTTGGAATGAATATGAAATTATTGGTGATGAAAATTCATAATTTAAACATGATGCATACATATCATACCTCCTAATGTTTTTAATACTTTTCTCCATGTCAAATACAAAATCTGATTGAATTGTCTGTTTGCTTTAGTTTTTCCCGTAAAAACACTACTAGAGGTGCATGTTTGGTTGTGGGACTGGTTAAGAGGTCAAAGGGAAATTTGAAATGAAATCCAAATGGGGGATTATTAGGGAACTTTTTAATGTTTTAGAAGCTAGTTGAATAAGAGGTCAATTATAAGAATTTGAGAGATCCTATAAAATTAGTGATTAAGAATAACACTTACAACTTTAGGCTTCAATAGGTATGACAAACATAACATTTCTTAAAATTCAGATTCTCATTTGAGTAATTTTTTACTCTATCTTATAATGAAATGTGAAGAGGAATACCATAATGTTGAAATATCATAAAAAAAATCAATGGAGGAGGTTGGGTTTTGTGATGTTCTAAAGTGGAAGATGGAACTGTATCAAGAAATTTATAGTCTATGACATGGTGGTAGTTCTATTTGAATTATTTAGTCTTTCCACCTTGATTAAAAGTTGTGATTTCATGAGAGTGGCGATGATGGGAACATGGGATTGGGTTGTATATTTTGAGAACAGTGTGGGGTGGTGTTGCGCTGGGGGTAGGTGAGTGTCTAATAACTACTAAGAAATTATTGTAAATAGTATTTTAATGTTGTTTTCCTACTAGATGAGAGTAGGTTGGGGATGATGATGTGTCTCTATTGTAACAACTGACTTCCATATTCTTTAACATACACTAATTGAATTGGTCATATCCTACATTTATTTGACACATATTATCTATCAATGAACACACCGATGTTAATAGAACTCTTGGTCAAAAAATAGTTTCCAGGAAGCTTTTCATTTAAATTGTTACAATCATGTATTTGATTTCATGATTTATTTACGTGAAAACTATTAAAAAAACTAAAAAAAAGATTTTATCAAGAAAAATAAAAGGAGAGTAGAGAATAAGAAGATAACTCTCATGGTCATATCTTAGGAGCCTTATCCACTGTAACTAGCATTGGGTGGTGAATGAGGAACACAATGCTAGTACAAAGTGGTTCTGTGATGGGGAAATAAGAACCTAGTAAGAGGTGGAACCAAGTAGTATTCAAGAACTAGTGGTTTTGGTATAGGTTAGTACCACAAGACTTCAAAGGTGGTATATGTATCATATTGAGTGATGAAATAGTGGATGTATTCACTAAAGTCTAATGTGGGACTTTGAAATATAGTGTCAACAAAGAAGTGGGTGTGACCTAGGATTGGAAATGCACCTTTCCAAACCTAATTATAACACATAAAGTGATTAGTTTTATAATATGTTATATCGACACAATTTCATTTGTATGCCTAAAATTTGGGAATAACATTTTCACACTTATCATGCACACACCCCCTCCCCTGGCCCCCTCCCCTGCACACCCCCTGCCCCTACCACCCCCTGCACACCCCTTCTGCCCACCCCATACCCCCCCTGCACACCCCCACTACACACCCCCCTGCACACCCCCAACACACCCCCTGCCCCTACCCCTTGCACACCCCCCTGCCCACCCTACACCTGCCTACACAACCCACACCCCCTACCCACCCCATGCACATTCCACTTAAACCGATTAATGCAAGGAAAATCATATAAAAACACTCAAAGACACGTCACTTAATACAAGCATTTATATATATGAGACATGTCAATTATGTAGTGGTCTTTTATGATGAATTTATTGGGAAGTTTAATGAGATCATGAATGTCTCTAAGGATGATCAATGTATAGTTTTTAGATCTCTTGTTCTAGTATATAGAAACTACTAGCATTTGTTAACCTCTTTGAACAAGGTCTATAAATAATTTCAAGGGATATATTCATATTATTCCTTGAAAAAGCTAGTGGTTATTAGAAAACCATTTTTTTAAACAATAAAAAAATTATGGAAATAGGTTTTTAAAACAATGAGGCAATTATAGAATTCAAATTAAAGGTTTATGAAAAGGGAACCTACCACAACCTCAAGACACATTGATTTTTTATGACGATAAATCAAATTTTCTTTTTTACCGCTTGCACGCATATGAAACTTCTCATATATATAAAGACACCTATCCCCAATGTACATATTTTCATGGCCAAATATGTACAAGGGGGTCCTTAGATATATGTTTATACTTTCATATACCCCTTTACACTTACACATGTATGCATTTTTCATATCTATATATAAGCACACCTATCCCCAATATATATATTCATACTTCTCATGTGTGAATATATATAAAGGGGGAACATATATATGTATATGTCTACCTATGCATACACATGTAAGCCTTCATCAACGGCGACTCGAATCCACCTCAACGAAATCCAAAACATGCTACAAAATATATAAGGAACCCAAAAATAAAAAAATCCCTAATTAAAATTGGTCCAAATAATAAAAACAGAATAAACCTTACCCAAATCCGATTTTGAACTCACTATCTTCGATGGTGGTGGATAGAACTGACCTCATCATAAGAAACCACCTATAAGAAAATAGTGGGAAAAGAAATGAGATATAACGAATTCTTATATATATGTGATCAGTGTGTCAACTGTACATGATAAATGATACATTAATCCATAACCAACAATGAACAAATAATATTCAGATTGATATATACATCCCAATACTAAATAACATGAAGTTCTTTATTTTTCAAACATAACCTTCAATTTCCTTTTCAAAAATTAAAAATCACCAAAATATGGGAATAAAGTAAAATTCCATCAGCACTTAAAAGAGATAAATAGGGATTACACATTTTTCTTAACCTAGAAAACAAATTCCTTGAATGTATAAAATACCTAAAACTCTTCATGCCTATATCCTTCTTAATTTTCTAGATTAAAACCTCATTTTTATCATGTTCTTCTTCTATAATTCACCTTTATTCTTATTTTATATAGGTTTATAAATTTTATAAAGTAGAGAATTTTCTTTCTTTTATTATTACTCAATACTCTTGGATTTTTCCAACCAGTTTGATAATATGATTAGACAATCTTTGGTGCATGGTCTTCCTTCTTCTTGATTTTATATTCCTTCTTTGTAGAAACTATTTTTGAACATGCGATAATTGGTTCTTTCCTTTTATCTTTCAACAATTATTATTATTATGGAATCTATGTCATAAATTCTTAACAATTTGGACTAATTGGTTTCCCTTCCAAACACACTTTCAAAATCCCTTAGAGTAACCTTTTTAGGCTCCCTTTCAAAATCCACACTAGAATTATCAAGCACTAGCCCACTATAATATCAAATATTGATACATAACCCAACAAATTGATCTGAATGACATCTTTGAAATATAGAAACTCTAAATTGACTATTTACCAATATAAACTCCTCATAATTAATTGAACACACTGAATATACCAACCAGTATAGGTAAATCATTAATTTTGGTGCGGTCTTGGAACCAAATATTGTTCATCCAACATCCATCTCGAGACACTAAATTCATCCATTTACTATCTAAGTTCATACATTTCCCAACCTTGATAATGATCACCATCCCATGATATGAATTTCACTTAAAAAATACTAGTATGAATCTCCCCACTATAGTATTATCGATACCATCATCAATCCAACATACACATGTCTAGTGACTCATATCACATTATGATCACTATAGAAGATCCTAGCCCAATAATATCAACAAAATTTCTTCATTTAAAAAGTATAATCTTTTAAACAAACATTATATCCAACAAAAATAATACATTAAAATATATTAGATAGAGAAATCCAAATTATAGAAAAAAATAACTTTAGGAATACCTCAAAAAGTATGGTACTAAAAGCCCCTTCACCTAGGATGGCTTATCCCAATATAATAATCTCTATAGAAACCCACATCTCGACACATACATGAAACTTATTTTTCCCATCCCAATACTAAGGGAATGCACACATATTCTTGATACATGATAAATAGACTAGGGTTCATTTATTTTTTTAATATTGAGATGAGATATTACTCATTCAATTTACTCTGTCACCCTCATACTGAGGCTCACCAACCAACATTCATTCCTACCTAGTTTCCATCTTTCTTCATGCACCTTCCTATGGAATGGATGTATCTACATAGATAGATTAGTCTTTCTTTAATATCTCCTTATAGGTGTCTAGATAAAAGGAATCTACTCATACCCATAATGAGTAAATAACACTATTTAAAAAATAGAATTACTTTATGAATAAATTTCATTTGAAGGATGGAAAGAAATGAATAAACCTTTCAAATTTAGTGGCATACTCCATTACTGATTCCCACAATGATATAGCTCCATGAATTCCCAAAACATTCTCTTATTCTGTAAATATACCATAGCCTCTCATAGAAGAGGGAATGAAACTCAATCCGTCAAACCTCCTCATTCCTTATTTTATGATCAAATGTATTTATCCATTCTGATTCATCTCCTTTTAATTTAGAAACTTCTAGTTTCACCCATAGATCCTATAGAGTTACAATCCTTTCAAATTGGAACTAAAATTTCTTACACATATTCTATACATCCTAATATCCCATGTCACTACTAAAAATTTGATACTGCTACTCCTGGAACTCATGGATAACTTAGAAAACCACTACTTTTCCTTTTTTAATGCCTTGGTCAATGGATCAAAGTAGTTGTAACATAATATCAGGGAAATAACCACTTGAGCATATTTCCCATGAGAACACAATTCCATACTAATTAAATGATTTGTTAATGAATTTTGACTCAACATCATCTGGTAATAACAACATTACTGATTATAAATTTGAGGGGTTAAAACCCTAAATACCTTCGGTGGGTAATCAGGAGGTCTGACTAGCCGACAAGGAGGATTATCCCCAAAGGAGGGGTAGTTACATCCGAGGCGCACCAGAGGAGGAGGTGGGGCAGCTGTCTCAGGGCAGTTTCAGTGGGGTGGCAGTGTTGGGTGGTAGCGTCGGGTGAGGATGCCGCGGTGAGGAGGCCGCTGTGAATAGCGTGAGAGAGGTTGACAGTTCAAAGAGGAGGGTCGCAGTGAGAGAGGTTGACGACAGTGTGAGAGGGTGTTGATTGGAAGCGTCGGGAGGAGGGTGCCACAGTGAGATATGTAGATGGATATGAGAGGAGGGTCATGGATTGGGGGAGAATGAGAGGAGAGCCCGACACAAATCGCAAAAAAAAAATGCTAATGTTTAGAAATGGATGTTTAATTAAGTCATGGCTATAAAAAACCTATATCCATAGACCTATAAAACCATGGATATAGATCCATGGCTATATATTAAATTTCTAATAGTTAAAATCACATCGCTTTGTGAATATGGTAGTCTACACGTACACATGAGCAACATTATCGTTTCCCAATGGATAAAAAGGTAATAATATAGATAAGATATTATAATTAAAAAAGAAAAATTATGTCATAAATAAAATATTTAAATATTAAATCCATAGTTATAACCATCCATGGAATATGGTGATGAAAAATGAATTGCACCTCTAAGTGGAGACGGTAAGCTGTTTGTACGCACAAACAATGCTTTTGTTTTCCGTAGGACGGAAAAGAGGGTAGATGGTGATAATTTAATGATAAAAATAATATTTTATATATTTACAATACAGATTTTATTATTTTATGATGAATACCATATATTTATAGGATGTAGAATAAGAAATATATTAAAATAGTTTAGGTAAGACGATTACCTCCCTTTCAGTTCGTCTTCATTAAATCCTTTATTAAGGACCCTTGGAATGGTCTTTTAAGTAGAAATGTTGCTATAATTAAATGATAAGTAATTTTTTCAGATAATTGGTTAGGGTTTGGTCAATAAATAAGGATTATTGTGGTGTAAATAAAAGAGATAAGGTGTTCCCTTTTTTAATTGATGGAAACTGCATTCTTGAAATTTCTTAAAGTATTTAATTAATATAAATTAATTTTCATGTTAAAATGGAAATTTTTTATATTTTGAATATATGGTAATTATAAGTCTAAATAATCTCATATAATAAATTTTGGATAAGTTTAGGTTAAGTTTTCATCTTTATCGTTTTGTTTTAACCCCTTGTGAACCCTTTTGACAATTTCCACGAGAACAATTTTTTTCCTCTTTATGGGTAAGGATAGTAACTATAAAATGAAAAGTGAGACATAAATGGAACATGGTTGATATTTTAAACCATATAACATTATTTGACCAAATATAGTATTTTTAGGAATTTTTAATCAATTAATAAAATATATTTATTATACTATATCATTAATGATTGTTTTGGAAATACATGAAATATTATAATATAATATCGGTCTAACTCGTGTAAAATGGTTTCAATAAGGAATTAATTTTAATATAATTAGGATATGACCTTAATATAATCACCCAATAAACTTTTTTCTAGTTTTAATATCATATTAAACCTTATCATTTTTTTTAAACACCTGGTTAACCAATTTTATCCTCAACTGTGGTAATGATTTTTTTTATATTAAATGATTATAATTTTACTGATAATGTAAAAGTTGGATAAAAAATGGGAAAGGTATGAAATATTAAACTATATATAATCCATATTTTCCTCTTTCACAATTTTCATGATTTTAAAATAGTTTTAAAAATATTATTTTCATAAAATATCATCAATGTCATTTTTGGAACTATTCATTTAATCTGACATTAAGGACACCAAGAAAAAGATAAAATTATCATATAATAATTTAAAATATATCTAATTTATTAAAAAATTATTTGAACACAATAATTCATCCAAATTGTATTACTTTTAATATTTTTAAAACCATTTATTTTATTTTTCTATTTCTAGAATAAATACTATGGTTGCGTTGCTTAAGAATTTAAGGTAATTATTTCATCACTAAAAATTAAACAAAAATTAAGTTCAAGAAAAATTTTAGATTTATTAAATATGTATACTTACTCACATATTTTTCCTGAAAAATTATTTAATATATTGCTTTAACTGTTTCGGCCTTGCGTAAGAAATTCACAAGCATTTGGATAAGTCGCTTGTTAAATAAGTCCAAAATTCAAATATATCCATAAAAATAATCAATAATAATTCATATTTACTAATAAAGTCGATCAATTACTTCTTGATTCTCAAATATTATCTTTATAACACCAAATTTGAATTTTTCAACACTGCGCAAACACTACGTTGACACTAAAAATGATTTTAATATTTATCATAAATAAAATTATAATTTATATTGTTTGAAATATTTATGTATGATATTTGTATTATATTATCATACATGATTCATTCCATAAGTATAAAAATTATATTATCCCCAAAAAAATCAATAAAAACCATTTTTGAAAAAAAGTATTTTTAAAGCACAAAATGACTATTAAAAATTGAGTGCTTATTTCCTAATAATTAATAAAAAAATTTGTATAGCACATAAACTTTATATATATTTCATAATGTGGTTAGTATTATTCATACACACCAATTTAATGGCTATTTTATAACTATAACATTTAAATATTAATATTTCATGGTTCGTTTAAGCTCGGTGTTGTGTGTTGTATACACTATCGAACATAGTATTCTTTTAAAATCCCAAGGTGTTATAAAATACCTATTATACATAAGTGTAATAAATAATTACTCTTATGGAAACAATTTATGTAAGTTCAATCCCACCTAAACCTTACATTAACACTTTTCCTAAGGGTAAATAACTTTCACCTTTATTTTAAGATCTCACATAAGGATAACTATTTTTATTAAACTGATTTATCATTTCAAAAATCAGTGAATTAAACATGATTAAAACTTAAAAAAAATTATTCTCATAAATTTAATATATTAACTCAATAATTTTTATAAATTAAATCATTTATTTTCGATTATTATCATATTACAAAATATTGACCAAATCTGAACCAGTAACATAGAATATATCATGTTTTTTCATAAATAGAGATAAATACATATTGATTTAATGAGGATGATCATACTAATTCCATTGTTATGTTTTCAAGGATAATCACATGATCCTTTAGAAGTAAAAAAACACCCAAACCTGAATAAAATATCCTCAAATAGAAGTGACCTGTATCATAAATAAAATACATGAAAAATAGAGCATAGCTAGTTCTTGTTTACAGCAGCTTTATTTTTCCTTGATGTAGGGATAACACTTGTGGATAATCACTAAATTAGAAGAATAAGATCTCCTACTTATGAGAGTTAAACACCTGTAATTGGATCTAAATCTCAATTGAAGTACTCCCGTACACTTAAATAGGTTCTAGCATCTTCAATGGGGGTGATGAACAAGCTACAAGAAGGAAAATAGCATAGAGAAGCTTGCATAAAAATTGGTTATTTACTATATGGGGATTTCATATATTTATATAGAGACTCTTGATGTGTTTCATTTAATAAAACACATCAAACATATTTAACCTATTGATATATATTAATTACAAATTTTATTCATTCATTAAACCCATTCAATGAACATTCAATCCATTCAATCCATTCATAATGGATTATTATCAATGAAACCACATAGAAGATAAATTCACATAAATATAATATTAAAATTAATATTTTAGTGCATATTCAATATGTTATCCAATGTGATTTACTCTCATAGAAATGATATATAAGATTCAAAGAAACTATAGTCGATTTTGTGAGTGCTGAAACTATTGTATGAAAAAGGTTCAAAACTACAATGGAATTATATCATGAAAAATATTAATTGTCTCTCCAATAAGAATAAATCAAAAGTATTTAATTATAATCAACTTATATTCCATATTATCAAATACTATTAACATTTCTTATCTTTGTTTTTCTTTAACAAATCAAATTTTGTTTTAAACTGAATTTTTTTTATATACTTCCAGATTTAGGGTGTAGATGCTGATCACAGATTGTGGTAGAGAAATTATATTGGATATATTTGAAGAAGATGTGATTAAATTGGTACCAAAAACTGTATTTTAACTCAAAAATAATTTGATTTAGATATCCTCTTTTAATTATTTTGTAAAACCATGCGTTTTTGTCAAAAGGTTATACTGTACCTTTAAATTATTTACAATGAAGAATAATGATGTGTTCAGATTCTATCTTGAACTAAATAATATAAAATCTAAAACATTATTATTGGATTTAGAAATCAATGATTACAGTATTCATAATCATCATTTTCCATCTAAGAAAAACATGTATAATTCTTTGCTCATTTCAGATAATGGAGTTCAAATCTCACAATTATAAAAAATAATTGAAAATACCAATGTAATAAAATGAATTTTTATGTAGTAAAACAATCAATAATGGATCTCAAAAAACACTCTTCATTTCAGTTCATTTTTATTCCAATTTTTTATAGGATCATGTCCATGGTGGAGCTTCAATTAATTACAATAGAGAAGATGGAGTTATTAATACTTCTTCCTACACTGGAATAACTCTAGTTCAATCTTATACTATCACCTTCAATTATCAATTTCAAATTATTCATTTCCATTTCTAGTATGCAACCTTTATGCTCACACCACAAAATATATTATATGAACATATCGTAAAGTTATACCCTAAAACCAATATATAGAACACATAAATCCATTATGCATCTTCTATACATATATACTCATATTATTTTTGTTAATACACATATTTTATGTGTGTATACACATATTCTCTCTCTTACTATATGTGTGTGTGTGTCTAAACATATGAATATTCTCCCTATGTGTGTGTGCACAAATTGTGTGTGTGTGTACACATATTTCTATGTATATACAATTTTTTTCTATGTCTTTTTCATAGATTCTGTGTATACATATATTTTGTGCATGCATACACATAGGTAGTATATAAGTTTTTTAAAGTGTTGACATATTAATTTTTTTATAATGTGAACACATTAACATAGAGGTTGTATAAACACATATTATCACTTTTTCTATAGTTGTAACATATTTTTACTTTTTAAAAATACCTTTATTAAATATGAAACATAAATATTATGATTTTATATCAATATAATATTAATATTTTTATTTAATACACAATATGAACTGTTGTTCTTGTATTTATATGTTTGGTTATAACTCTCTAATTGGACTAATTATACTATTTGGTCCAAAATGATAATAGAGATTGACGTGAAACCTATCCTCACCCATGTTTTAGGTTACATTAATTTAAAAATTTATCAAAATACTTAGCATAGGTGATAACTGTGATAAAAAATTTATAAGAAAAGGTATCAAATACATCCCATATTTTTTATATAAGTGTTTGTAGATTATTCACTGAAAAAAATTACATTAATTTTTTATGTTATTTTCTTATGATATTTATGTGAAATTATTTTTTCATAAATAGAAAAAACACCACTTATTTTTTCTAAAAAATTATCATATTTAATAAGTGTATTTACTTCTTAAAGAAAAAATATTTATTTTTAATGGTTTTGACTAGGTTTTAACTTTCATTAGTTGTTTTAAATACCATAAGGTGATCATCATTGATGCTGTAGTGATGTTTCCATAATTATTATTTCATTATAGCAAAGGATATATAATTAATTGATACAAATAATCACACAAAGGATAGCCAAATAACAGATGAAATAAAATGATTTTTTTGATTTTTCTATTTCCTATCCTTAGCGTCAATTTTTTTTAATAAGTACTATCAAACAAAATTTTATTGAGTTTTCATTAAAGTTTCATTCCCATTTCATCTATTCAAACATAAATAGGTTAGTTACCATTATCCACCTTTGTTTATTCTTCTCTTTACTTTATTTTTAATTTCACATATAATTTTAATATTTTTATTCATTCCCCTACTGGTTTCTTTTTTATTTATCTAATGATTTTCTTCTTCTCTCACTTTAATTTATTTTATCATTTGAAACAAATTTTAATACATCAAATTCTCCTTGATCAATGACAACTATTCAACCTTCCACCAACCATAAAACATCATTTAGATAATTAATATCAAATACTAAAATCCATGGATCTCCAAACCTTGATATGACACCAACATGTCACTATTGTTTTATATTTTGTATTATTTTTGAGTATTTTAAATTTTTGGATGTTTTGAGCATGAATTTTTTTTTGTAAATTTATCTTTTGTTTCACAATTTTTGTACAAGGGGTAGTAGTGATAGTGTAGCATCCTAAGTGTTTGGACCTATATGTCTAATTTTTTTCCTACACATTTTAGAATGCATGGGTGTACATGGTTTGGATTAAACAATGCATGTTCTAGTAGAAATTGTGTGAGACATTTTTTGCTTGGAGCATTGGTATATGACTTGTGTATAGTTAGAAGAAGTTATGAGGGTGACCATGAACCAGTGTTTCAGTTTTTAATAGATGTGTTTTACATGATTGACACATAGTTTGGAAATAGTGTAGTCAGACTATGAAAGGGTGCTTTGCTTATCAAGCGTCTCCTACATCATTGGTTCATGGTTTACCAAACCTTGGAACCTAACCATGAAAGATACATATATTTCATTAAAAGGTGAAACTACACATTTTTCCTCTTTAATTTTAACCCCAATTTTCCCTCATTTTATCCCATTTAATTTGGCCAAAGGGCACATGAACCAAAGAGTTACTCTATTCCCTTCTCCTTCAAAATTTATCCTCCCATAATTCCAAGGTATTTTCTCCAAGTTAATACCTCATTTATCATTGTTCTTCCCTTTACCCTCCTTTATATTTAATTTACCTTTTGTTCTTCATCCTCCCATGAACCCCAATCACTGTGTAGTTTAAATTCTCAGTTCGTGGTTGGTATGAATTTAGGGTTTTAGTTTTTAGGGATTTTGTAGGGTGTTTAATTTCTTGGTTGAGAATTATAAATAAAAATAAATGTGTTTTTGATTAGTTCCACTTGATTATAGGTAAGTGTTTTGACTGATTTTTTAATGCTATTTTGATATCTTGGTGCCTACTTGTGTTCATGTTCATTTCTATCTTATTTTTTTACATTCCAAATTGATTTGTAAAATGTTTTGGAAAATAAGATTTAAAATGTAAAGTGGTATGTATTTTATAAAAATAAGTTTGAGAGATTTTTTGGGAAGATAATCTAGGATGTGGCTAGTTTTTAATATTTTTTAAAGGATCCTCTTTCTATGATTTAAATGGTGTTTGAATAGAAAGGTTTTGATTCTGCTCTTTATTACTCTATGAAGGGGAATGTTTTATAAATTTAAGCATGAAATGTTACCTGGGTTTTTTTAACCTTTCATGAGAAAAAACTATTTTCTATTTATATTTCAAACTATCATCAATGAAGTGAACTTTGAAAAGAAATGGTAAAAAATATTTGGTGAAATCCTACTAGGTTTGTTTGGACCACACCTTTCATACACCGTTAGTGTATAAAAATTTTATGATTCCTTTCAAGTGCCATGGATTAGTCTTTTTGAGGCCTTATGTGCAGGTTGTTCATTGATGGAAGATGTTATGATGTAGTGAGTGATCATGGGTCATGAGGAGATGGTTGATAGTAGTTTGATCTTGGTTTTATTTTATTTTTTGGGATGATTATATATCGACCTTGTCGACCTGAACTTTTACTTATATTTAGTACATATATTTCTTGAATTATATTTAGCTATGAATTTTTGTTGATTATAAGATTGCATTTATTATTGCTACTACAAATTAATCTGATTTGTTTCCTTTAATTTATATTGAATATTTCTATTTGATGGTGTGAACTTACAAATTATGGATGGTTCATCTTGTATTTCTTGGTAGGATCCCTATTGTCACGAACCGAATATGGTCGCCATCAAAACCGGCACTTGAAACGATCCTCAACAAGGCCCGAAAGGTGTTCACGATCCCCATAGGCTGGCACAAGTGCCTGGGTATCATAAAATGAAAATTGGGAATGATTTACCTGAGTTTATAAACTTAAAACAACAAAAGAATCCAATAAAACGAATCTGGTTTTTTCAATCCCAACAATCTTTTACAAAAAAACAGAACTAAATTACATATTTTAAAACAACTCAAAAAGATTATAACAAAGGTACAAAACCAAAAGGGAACAGCCCAAGAACCCTCATGTAAAGGGGCACTGCCCTCAAGCCATCTCCACAAAACTTCACCACCAAGGACCTGCTAGAAACCCGAACCACTGGAACTAAAAACTGTACCCAAACTGCAACAAAAAAAATAACCAAGTCTACTTACACCCAAGGGTGTAAGTAGGGTGTGATCTAAATCCAAATAGTATACCACCATTAATATATTTCATGTGATAAATGTTTAAAGTTGAAAAGCATGCAAGTTTTCAAAAACATGAAATGCTAGATACAATTTTTAAAAGATACAATAATAAATAAAAACAGTTTTCAGGTGGGCTAATTTAAAGAATAATCACTTTTAAAATAAACACCAAAGCTACTGAATTTTTCATCCACTCATACCATATGCTGACGGTAAGCACAAAATATCTAGTGAGCACAAGCAATGAGAAATAACCCCCAGGCACTAGCTAGCTATGGGTCCCAGGTACCTCGTATCTTGGTGAGAGTAACCATCACAAATATCTGTTCTCATGCACGATCTAATAGTATGGAACATACCCATAAACTAGTGTTCCCAAATAATAATCATCATAGTTTAGTTATAGTTTTAAGCATCAATCTTGCTAAGTAAAACTGAGGCCAGACCCCACCGATTCACTAGCATACTAGTACACATCCACCCACCTAGATACCCGGGTTTTCCCTTTGTGATAAAACAATTTCAACAAGTCAATGAATATACTTTTCACATTCAAATATCATTTCCATATCATAAATTCACCAAACAGACCACATGTATGCAACACAAGTCACAACAGTCCACTTTTCATTCAAATTGATTTTGAAATCCGACTCACACCAAAATAACCCACAACACTTTTCACATTTATTTAACACTTCCACAAATACATTAAACAATTTTATAAAACCATTACAATATATTAAAACTCTCATAACATCCCACTCACTTGTTACATAATACCCCTTTTACATTCAAAATCATTTTATCATCAAACTTACATGAAATAGTCCACAAACAAGTTTCGCTCCAACATCAAAATTTAATAAAACATTTCAAAAATTTACAAAACATTCTAAAAATGTTTGACGTCTTAAAACATCACTTCACCTTTCAAAACCCCATAATAGGTAAAAACACATACGAAATAGTACATATTAACCCTTTTCCCACTTTGTTTAACCAACTAAAACATTTACAATTTTCATAAAAAGAACCCAAGTGGTGTAAATATGTCTTGCACACAAAACCCATTTCAAAACCCCCATTTAAGACCAAAAAACATACCAATTCCTATCCAAAATAGAATTGGAATCCCTAGATACATTTATAAAACCACTTTCAAGTTTTATAAAATCACCCTGAATAATACCACAAAAGATCCAAATGAAAACACACATTTTCATAAAATGCTCTCAAGAAGTATAATAAGGTTTTACACATAAAACCTATTCAAAAATCCTCTTTTTAGTCCCACATGACACTAATACATTAACAAACCATAATTGACAGGCCAAACAAGATTTAGTAAGCCAATTCCATATGCTATAAAATATACCCAAATAATACCCCATGAGTAACACATGAAAAACACCCAATTTCAAGTTAAAATGAAAATATAAAATTAAACACATAACCAAATCAATCATAAACAGTTTTTGAACCACACCCAACATATGAGGAATATGAAAAATTAGTAAATACATCAAGCTAACTCATAAATAATTGTTTACACATGGAACCACCTACTGAAAGTGTCGAATCCCTGAAAACTTGGTGCGAAACATCAACCGCACCACCTCCGCATCACAAGGAAGATAAATCCATCCCTAGACCACAATATTTAACCAAAAATACACCAAATAAAACCATAGGTTCAAACCCTAACTTCTGGACATTTTAGAACATAATGAATGAGGGAGGAAACCCTAAGGAGAAGGAAGAAATTGAAGAGAGAAACACTTACTCAAAACAATCTTGAAGAAAACGACCCAAAATCCACAAGTATATGAATTTTAAAACATCTTACCATTAAAGGGAGTTTATAACAAGGATCAGTAGATCATGAAGGAACTATAATGGGGGAAAAAGAGTAAAAATAGAAGGATTTATTAAAATATCAATTTACCTCTCCAAATCTGGGCAATTTCTGAAATCCAGAGACGTTTCGACCAATTTCGCAATTCTATTGAGCTCCAAATTGTGGGAGGAGAGAATTGGGCGTTCCTTAGGTACGTGATCTCGGGTGAGAGTTGGAATCACCGAAAAAACATAAATATTGAAGGATATATTAAAGATTTAAAAATTATTTTTAATGCAAGGAATGGGATTTCAGGCAGGCCCAATCCCTTAAATAAAAACCCATATCTACCATGAGTATGGATTTCTAAATGGTCCAAATTAATATGGTGGTGTTAATAGGTTAGGGGATGATAATTATGAATTATAATGGGTGAAAAATGTTGAAAAATGAAGGAGTTATAAAGAAATCAAAATTTATTTTTAAATTTGGAAATGGGCTCATGGTTTGGCCCAATTCAAGAAAACTCACCCATTCCTCCATAAAAACATGGGAAACCCTCAAAACAAGGCATGAATGGAAATTAAATTTAAAATAACTTTAAAATAATTTATTTATGTGACAATTATCCCCACCATGAAAAATTTCCACCCTAGAAAGTCACAGCAAGGCCAAAGCAACAACCAAACCCAATTAAGAAACCAAGAGGTACTCCCTTACCAGGTTTCACCCCCAAAGGCCAAAACACATCCAGTGATCAATTAAGGAAGGAATGCTATCACAACCCAAAATTACACCAGTTTCCTAAAATAATCAATCACATTCATAGTTTATCCCAAAAGAAAACTTCTCATACACTATCTGAACAAGACTCAAGCAATTCACCCAAACGAACAACAACTTCGAACAAGGTTACACTTACCTTACTTTAACTAAACCATTGGGTGCTCTCCAATCCCAACATTTACTCAAGAAAGATGTTGGTAGATAGATAGTTCCGAATTCAACTACTACTTCCAATCCAAGACCATGGATAAATCTGAGCTATTAGTACGAGGGAACACAAATAGGCATACCACCCTAAGAGACAACCTATATTTTTCCGAGATAGAATCAGGACACTAACAAGGGGAGGCATGAATGGTCTCCCTAGTACAAAGGGTAGAATTATATTAAAAATTTATGAAGGAATGTACATGAGAATCATAGTGGGTCTCCCCACCATGAGAACCAACCATCTTAACCGACCAACATGGGCCGACACAGAAAGACCCAAAAAAAATTTAATGATTTGGGAAGGGCGTGGGGTTTGTCCACACGGTTTGGGAAATTGTGCACTAACTGTGAAGATCATTCTTTATACATGGCTTCCTAGCACTCAGACACTACTAATCGTGAACAAACTATTTGATCAACCGTGAAGACACCAGAGGTTTGAATTATTCCCATATTTCATACTAAGGATATGACTTTGTACAAGGGTTTAAACGACCCTGTGATTTCTCCTGAATATGAGCCAACTTCTCTAGGAGACCTATGGCTAGAGCAAAAATGATTGAAGCATCTTCGGCCTCGTAGTTAGGCTTTGGAAACCCCCTGAATGAGAACTCATCTTTCAGTGCAACCAACAACTACACCACAATCCCTGATAAGTTTTCCAAGACATAACACATTACAAACTCACTTTACCCTAACCCGATATTTCACTAAAAAAAGAGATTATAAGATTCACACACATCACACCTTGTTTGTTAGGGTGAGAAACAATAGAAGTAAAGAACACCTATACTCACCTTCCTCTAAAATGGAATATTTTTAAGTTTTTCCAAGGGATAAATTCTCCCAACATAACAGAGACTCTCAGATGATTGCCCAACTTTCACTTTTATGGTCAATCGAGCACATGAAATCATAAGGCATTACTGAATATGACTATTGCGACTGATATAAACATTGCATGGAGATGGACCTTATACAACATCCCCAAACAACACAAAATTCTAGAAAGTGGCCACAATTTCCTATCATGACCATATTTCCCACACTGGTGGTTTAACATGAACTCAAGATTCAAAGAGACTGTGAAGAACCTAGAGGCCCTCTTAGACACCATCGAGACACTCATCCCCACTAACAACCCTAGACCACTTCTAGCTTCGACGAATTAGGAAACTTAAGTAACTAAGGTCTCTTTCAACCTTCCACGAGCACTCTCCCACTATAAGAGGATCTAAAAATCAAATAAAGGAATGGGTGTATACTCAATCAACAAATATCGATAAAATATTCCTTATATTGATCAACTAGAGGATTTTCCAATAGCGAAACAAGCCAGGTTGCACTTCAGTTATGCATTAACCCTTAATGAGGGCGTAGCTTATCCAATGAGAGAACCCAAGGACCCAACCAAGCTAGTCCATTGGTCAAAACAAGACAAAAAATATATCCAAACACATGAAGGGAACCACCATAAAGGTGTCCCGAAACATATCTCAGAGAAGACTACTAACCGGTCCTTCTACCCAACTTACCAACCAAACATAAACCCAAAACACAGTTCAAACAGGAGGGGTTCTTAGACTCAAAACATCACACAACATCAACATTTTCCAAAAGAACATAATATAATCCATCCCAAAAAATTCATCAAGACATCATGTTTTTATTTAAAAACATTTCTTTAAAACAAACGGTTCAACGGTTAGCATATCCTCTAATGGTACCCCATGGGCCTTACACATGCATGTTTCTGTGCCACACCGGGCACCCTCCTCATATCCATCCCGACACTCATCCACTCATGCCATCAACCATACATCATCCCATATAACCCCATTCATGTGGTTGCTCATGGAAATACGAACGGTTAAAACAAAAAATTCTTTCCACTTTTCAAAACCAAAACAGTCAACCAACACATTCATTTTCTCAAAACTGCTAACCACAAGATCAAAATCCCAATTCACATCTTAAATTTCTTTTCTTCAGAAAGACACAAAAATTTAGAAAATAACTCACTTTCAATATATTCACATCAATTTCAAAACATCTCATCCCATTAAAACACCCTTTGATTGTTTAAAAAACTCTATTGGAAACACTTTTCAAAAGTAACTTCAATATAGTTCCTGCTTTCAAAAGAGGTGTAAGCACACCATTTTACATTTCAAAACAATTCTAAAAATTCAGTTCCACAATTTCATAAATCAAACCATTCTCTCTTTATTTTAAATTCATTTCACAAAAACATTACGTTTCTTAAAACCAAAGTGCCAAGATTTCAAAACTAAAGCACAAAACAATGCGAGAGGAAACTAGTTTCAGTGGGTGACTTGGACATATGGTTGGTGGCCATATTCCAATCACTTCACTATCACAAAGAGTGTTCTAGGGAATATCCTTGTCTCAAAATGGCTTTCCAGGCCCTGCGAGCTCACTAAGACCATTAAACCAACTCCCTTTTCATTTCCCCTAATCATCATCGAACCAAGAAAACCAAAGGACTTACATAAATCCTGACTTCTCCGAGAAACATAAATCCCATCATGAGGTGTTTTGATCAGGAAAACTACCCATAACTGGAATTCTAAGTCCCAACAATCCTAACTCCAGACTATCCTAACTCTTCCCCAAATAACATGACCCAAAGAGAGTGAACCTCCTTTGATACCATTTGTCACGAACCGAATCTGGTCGCCATCAAAACCGTCACTCAACCCAGCCCACAACAAGGCCCGAATGGCATTAATGATCCCCACGGGCTGGCACAAGTTCCTGGGTATCATAAAATGAAAATTGGGAACGATTTACCTAAGTTTATAAACTTAAAACAACAAAAGAATCCAATAAAACGAATCTGGATTTTTCAATTCAAACAATCTTTTACAAAAAAACAGAACTGAATTACATTTTTTTAAAACAACTCAATAAGATTATAAAAAAGGTACAAAACAAAAATGGAAGAGACCAAGAACCCTCATGGAAAGGGGCACTGCCCTCAATCCATCTCCACAAGACTTCACCACCAAGGACCTGCCAGAAACCCGAACCACTGGAACTAAAAACTGTACCCAACCTGCGACAACAAAAATAACCAAGTCTATTTACACCCAATGGTGTATGTAGGGTGTTATAAAAATCCAAATAGGATACCACCACAAATAGACTCCATGTGATAAACGTTTAAAGGCGAAAAGCATGAATGTTTTCAAAAACATGAAATGCTAGTTACAATTTCTAAAAGATGCAACATTAAATAAAAACAGTTTTCAAGTGGGATAATTTAAAGAATAAAAACTTTTAAAATAAATACCAAAGCTATTGAATTTTCCAGACACTCATACCGTATTCCAGAGGTAAGCACAAAATATCTAGTGAGCACAAGCAATGGGAAATAACTCCTAGGCAGTAGCTAGCTGTGGGTCCTAGGTACCTCGTATCTCAGTGAGAGTAACCATTAAAAATATCCATTCTCGTGCACGAGCCACTAGTAGGGAACATAAAAATAAACTAGTGGTACCCAATAATCATCATCATAGTTTAGTTAGAGTTGTAAACGTCAATCTTGCTAAGTGAAACTGAGGCCAAACCCCACGGATTCACTAGCATACTAGTACACGTCCACCCACCTAGATACCCGGGTTTTCCCTTTGTGCTCAAACAAGTTCAACAAGTCAATGAATATACTTTTCACATGAAAATATTATTTCCATATCATAAATTCACCAAAAATCCCACATGTATACAACACAAGTCACAAAAGTCCACTTTTCATTCAAATTGATTTTGAAATCCGACTCACACCAAAATAACCCACAACACTTTTCACATTTCTTTAACACTTCCAAAAATCCATTAAATTTTTTTATAAAACCATTCCAATATATTAAAACTCTCATAATAGCCCAGTCACTAGTTACATAATACCCTTTTTTACATTCAAAATCATTTTATCATCAAACTTACATGAAACATTCCACAAACAAGTTTCGCTCCAACCTCACAATTTAATAAAACATTTCAGAAATTTACAAAACATTCTAATTTTTTTGACATCATAAAACATAAATTCACCTTTCAAAACCCCATAATAGTTAAAAACACATACTAAATAGTACATATGAATCATTTTCCTACTTTGTTTAACAAATTAAAACATTTATAATTTTCATAAAAAGAACCCAAGTGGTGTAAATATGTCTTGCACACAAAACCCATTTCAAAACCCCAATTTAAGACCAAAAACCATACCAATTCCTATCCAAAATAGAATTGGAAGCCCTAGAGACATTTATAAAACCACTTTCAAGTTTTATAAAATCACCCTGAATAATACCACAAAAGATCCAAATGAAAACACACATTTTCATAAAATTCTCTCAAGAAGTATAAAAATGTTGTACACATAAAAACTATTCAAAAAACCTCTTTTTATGCCCACATGACACTAATAAATTTCAAACTAGAATTTACATGACAAAAAATATTTAGTAATCCAATTCCATATGCTATAAAATATACCCAAATAATACTCCATGAGTAACACATGAAAAACACCCAATTTCAAGTTAAAATGAAACTATAAAATTAAACACTTAACCAAATCAATCATAAATAGTTTTTGAACCACACCCAATATATGAGTAATATGAAAAATTAGTAAATGCAGCAATCTATCTCATCAATAATTGTTTACACATGGAACCACCTACCGAAAGTGTCAAATCCCTCAAAACTTAGTGTGAAACATCAACCGCACCACCACCGCATCACAAGAAAGATAAATTCAGCCCTATACCACAATATTTAACCAAAAAGAAACCAAATAAAACCATAGGTTCGAACCCTAACTTATGGAAATTTTAGAACATAATGAAAGAGGGAGGAAACCCTATGGAGAAGGAAGAAATTGAAGAGAGAAACACTTACTCAAAACAATATTGAAGAAAACGACCCAAAATCCACTAGTATCTGAATTTTAAAACACCCAACCATTAAAGGGAGATTCTAACAAGGATAAGAAGATCATTTAAGAACTGTAATGGGGAAAAAGATTAAAAATAGAAGGAGTTATGAAAAGATCAATTTACCTCTCCAAATCTGGTATATTTCTGAAATCTAGAGACGTTTCGACCAATTTCTCGATTCTATTGAGCACCAAATTGTGGTAGTAGGGACTGGGGGCGTGACTTTGGTACGTTTTCTTAGGTGAGAGTTGAAATCACCTAAAAAAATTAAATATTTAAGGAGATATTAAATATTTAAAAATTATTTTTAATGCAGGAAATGAGCTTTCAGGCAGGCCCAATCCCTTAAATAAAAACCCATATCCACCATGAGTATGGATTCCTAAATGGTCCAAATTAATATGGTGGTGTTAATAGGTCAGGGGATGATAATTAGGAATTGGAATGGATGAAATATGTTTAAAAATGAAGGATTTATAATGGAATCAAAATTTATTTTTAAATCTGGAATTGGGCTCACGGTTTGGACCAATTCATGAAAACTCACCCATTCCTCCATAAAAACTTGGGAAACCCCCAAAACAAGGCATGAATGGAAATTAAATTAAAAATAAATTTAGAATAATTTATTTATGTGACACCTATCGTGGTTCTTAATCATTATAGGGTAAAAACATTCCCAAGTGCACATTCTTGAGACCCAGGAACTAGTTTCTAGCTTATGGGGATCGATAATGCCATTCAAACCTAGTAGCGAGTAGGGCCAGGTGATGTGTCGGGTCAACCTAGGTTGGTTCATTACACTATAGGTATTTCATATTGTGATTATCATCATAATTGAACTATTACATTTTGGTTACAAAATAGTGTATACTTTTTTTGTTATTTAAAATACTAACACTAAATTATTTTCTATATATAAACATTTATGATGTATAATTTTTTCCATACATGAAAATTATTATTTTATTATTATAATATATCAAATTTTTTTATTAATATGTTAAATAGTAACCCCTACATGTTTTCAGTGCATAAATTATTCCTAATTAGTTCTTGCAGAGAAAATGGATTTTCAACAAAATAAAAATTTATGGGTATATACAAAATGTATAGGTAATAATTCATATTATATATATATATATTAAATATATGGCCCAAAATTATATGTTATTTATACCATATTATCCTTTTAATTTCAGATTAATTAATTATCTTATTTATTTTCTTATAGTGTACTTAGATATTGGATATGGTGTTCATATCGATAAATACTGTATTGTATATTTATGGTTTGATTAAAAAATTAAAAAAATAGAAAATAAAACTCACACATGGTAGTAGAAAATTGATAATGTTGGTGTTAGGTGTCCACCGGGGAATGATATTCAAATCATAATTGTATAAAATTCAAATTCTTTCAATAAAATACTTCCACTTTTTAAATTTATCTAATGCATTCACCTTACATTTTACATTTTAAAATGTTCCCTTAGATTCCTTTTTCCAATTGTTTTTACATACCTTTCGACACACAATGTGACATCATCATAAAAAAGTTAATGAAATGGTTGATGGTGCACATTACAGGGTATGTTATTTAATAATTTTACATGCTAAATAGTTTTATTAGTTGTGTAAAAAGAGTCTGGTTCTATTCTTGGATTATCATGTTGGTATAGTTGGACTAGACCATCATTTGGTTACTAGGCTAGAAATTCAATAGATCAAATAGTGATTCATATATGTATATATATGTATGTTTTTTTGGTCTTGAAATAGATTTAGAGGATGCGGGATATTCTATTAAGGCCATCGACTCATTTGTTTTTTATTTATTTGTTGGTTACCTTAATAATATTTTCATATTTACAATAAACAATAGGATTCATTTATAGCAGGATATTGATATATTTCTCTTGTTGTGTCTGAGTTTTAGTAAATTAGTACTATTTGTTCTAAAATAATGAAACTAATATAATTTATGTGTTATTTAGTATACCTTTAGGTCTTATTTAATAGAATAAGAAACATTGATTAATATAATAAACACCATTTTTTTGTTTTTTTTAAATGCTTATCGAAGTCAAAAATGGTTAAAGTATTTTTTTAAGTGTTAAAAAAAACTCAAACTATTATTATTTTTGAATTATTTTGAATGTTGTTTTATAGCTTTATTATACCAAAATACACTCCTCAAATTCTACTAATAATTATGTTATTTTGAATAATGCTATATAATATGATATAATTATTTCCATAAATTGGCTTAACCTATTGTTTTTAAACCAAATTTATAATTTTTTTTTGTTTACAACTAAATACTATATAAAATAGTTTTACATCCTCAAATTTAACAATCCCTAATTATTTTTATATGAACCGTTAAGTCATACTAGTTTTTTATCACTTCATTTAGTTGAAATAGTGTTCTACTATTGTAATTGTTCATAATATTTAGAGTAACTACAATTAGTTCTATGAATCCCATGAATCCTATAAGAAACATATTGAACACGCTAATGCAAAAATTTGGAACCATACTTAAAATATATCTCTACCATCAACTAAACCAAGTTATAACTTTTATTTTCAACTTATTTTTTGTTAAGTAAAACTATAGGAAAAGTGATAATTTAGTTTCCATCGTATTATATGTAATTATTTAACAATCACATATTCCATGACACTGAATTTATAATTCAAATTATGATCATCAATGATCATGGAATGACATCCATGATTATTTTTAGTAAAAATGTGATGCGGTTTATACCTACAACTACCACAGAACATAGAGATAAACTAACTGAAATATTTATTTTAATTTAATTGATTGAATATTTAAATTTCACAAAAAAACATGATATCTATTTAGGTGTATCTTTTGGGACAACGATGAGTTAGGGTTTTCTATAGAGTTTCATTTATTAAAATCCTAAAAATTGTTAATTTACTTATAGATTCATGAATACAACATATGGAATCATCACCCTTGGATCAAAATACTTTTAAGGTTTTATTCATCTCAAAAAATTTCCAATAAATATGTGATTTATAGAAAAAAGATTCCGGCTATGAAAATTCCTCAACTAAAATACCTATATTATACATCTACACATTAATAAACATACAACACTTTATAAACTTATTTCATGATTAATTTTTATCCTATATATAATTCCTACTATCCATTCTAATATATTTTTATGTATTTTAGTGGATTTTATTGCGATAATTTAATGATGAAGCTTCCCCTCGATATGAAAGAGTTGTTACAAATTTTACTTTAGACACTTGTAGAGAAATTGAGCACTAAAATTCACACCTACTGATTCCAACATGAATAAAAAAATTAAAAGAAACAACTGAGAAGAAAACTATTTCTTCCCCTCTATCACTATATGTTTTATCTCATCATGACTTCACTATTAACATTATTTCTATTAAAATATCACTGATATACAAGACAATATTTCATAGAAACATTTTGATTTTTAATATGTATTGGTTAAGGTATTATGTACCATTAATAAAATTATATAAAAAAGTTAAATTTACCATTAAACATATAAAATTATTTTCCTTTGAATTATTAGGTACCTATGATATTTGAAATTATATTTCATTATTACATAGTGGTTATAATTATTATTTTATAATATGCATATTTTCTTCCTATATTAATTTCTTTTTTACTTTTGAACATATATTTCATTATTGGGTAGTTGTTATTTATTGATTATATTTGTTTAATATTCACATGAATTATCCACTTTAAAAAATTTGAGTCTTTTATAAAAATCAAACATAAAATTATAGACTTGTGCGATCGCACAGATGCAGTAATAGTTCATTACTATTTTTATCATGAGTCTACACATCATCTATTTTATTAACTGACAAATAATTATAAGTATATAAAGTTATAAATAACAAAAATTGAAATTTAGAGTCAATAGATAAAATTATTGAATAATTTGTTTGAAAATAATAGAAAAATATACTGGTGCATATATCTTAATGAAAAAAGAATCTAGTAATTTTTTTAGTCTTTATTTTCTTCTTATACATCAAAAGAAATTTATTATTGTACTCTAATTGATTAAATGGTATGATCCAAATAAACAGCGCTGTCAACTTATGGGGAATCTTCACTATCAAAGTCTTGAAATAAATTTTTATACAAGAAAAAATAAATTGTTATAGTATTAGATAATAAATGATTCTATAGAAAAAATAATTAAAATATTTCATATTCCACAATTTATTTCATGTGTGAGTATTTCATATCGAATTTTTTTATATATTATATGCTACGGATATGGATATTTTATAAAATGAATTACAGTTTTAATACATGATTAAGTAATTTAAAATTAATTTCATTTTGTGTGTTGATTAGAGATGTATTCTATTAAATATAAAACATATATTGAAAATTAGAGTGTGTATTTTTAGATACTACTTACATATTAAGTAATTAAAATTTCTCATATATTGAATGAAAAATTCAATTCTGATACCTAAAAATGCATACATTAAGTGATTTTCTCACACACCAACATATTGAAACCACACACACACACAAACACATATATATAGAAAAATAGATCACATTCTTCTATATAACTAAAAAATTTATATATTTTTATAGTAAAAAATATAATGCAAATATAAAATTTATTGATATGAAATAAAATTTTAATTTATAAAAACTACATATATTTTCTGATATTTCATCTATCACTATTAAACTGACTATATTGAGAACTATCAGGGTCAAGTAAATATATATACATCCGGAGGATATAATTGAATGCATATTGAATATAAATTTAATTTTTCATGCATAAACTAAATTAAAAATAATAGATGAAATACTTAATTCCAAGGCATCTTCAATACCAACTATTTTATTAACTATAAGTATAGTTAATAATATTATATTAACTATAAATACTATTAAACTAATTATCAAGGAATCTTAGTATAATAGTGTAATAACAATCAATATTGTTATATTAACTTCCACCGACATAGTACAGTAAGAATTGTGAGAGCTGGTAGATTAATTGTTAATACTATTATATTAACTAGCACTAGTGTAATGAGTCTATTTATTAACTCTTAAGTTTACTATCAAGGCATCTGAAATATTACAATCAACCCAATTATTAATATTATTTTTTTATAAAATCTTAAGTTAATGTTAATAATATATCTCAACTATCATATTAATTGTTAAGAATATTCATAAAGATTCAAAAAAATTTCAAATATTACAAGTTACAATCAAGTTTTTAATATTTAATATATATTTTTTATAAGTAGTTAATGCATTTAAAAGATTTTATATATCTAAAATTACTTATGAAATTAATTGTATATTCCACTTCAGGATGTATTAGTAACTATCTATATAAATTTAATGTGTTAATTTAGAATATATAATTTTATGTTATTGAATGAATGATATAAATTATTGATAGTTTTCATATTAATATTTATACATATATAATATATTACATGGAATGGATTAAAAATACTTGTGTCAATATAAATTTACCAAATTATAGGTTCTAAGAAAGAGGTAATAATATTGAAAATAACATTGCATATGAGAGTATTTATATGTATCACAGTAAATACATTACGAAACATTTTCAATGTAAATAAATGAAATGTAAAGTATAGGTGTATACCACATTGGTTTTGGTTGGGATAATTGAATTCATGAATCCAATATCTCTATTGTTGCAACTTAATGTTATAGTAATGACATTCTCTTAGTAATAAGATAAACATTGGATAAAAATAAAGAGTATGGTTAGATTTCTATTGGTTAATTTTGTAATATAAAATCAATATATTAGTAAAACTTGGATAATTAGAAAAATTTTCTTGAATTATATGATAATAACTTCATTTTATAATTTAAAAAAAATGTTTTATGTGTTTTTTATAGAAGAATGATTGTGGTTTTAAATAATGTAATAGGATATTTACAATGATAGAAAAAATGCTTTTGAATTTAATATATTTAGTTTAGGAGGGATTATAAAATCATTGTTGTTTTTTATGATATTAAATAAAAGTTTAAATATGATTTATAATTAATAAAGGTTAATATAGAAACTGAATATAAGTATTTATTTCAATAAAATTTTCCTCTCAATTCAGAGGAAATTTTGTTACAAACTGCATTACGTGTTTGTTAAACAAAATAATTAAAATTGTTCCACTATGATATATTGCCATAAATTGCACTCATAATATTGGGTAGTATATATTTTTTTGTAATATAAAATAATAAAGTGAGGTAAAAACCTTTAGTTAATTTGATATAATTATACTTCTTACACTAGTAAAAAATCTATTTAAAATGATTCATTTACATTTGTAAACCATTGATGAAAGTTTTTTACATCGATTATTAAATAACCGATGTGTATAAATATTTTTTATTCTAGTAATTTAATAAAAAATGTAAAAAAATTATTTTCAACATCAATTATAGTAATGAACATTGTTGAAAATCTTTAAAAAAATATTGAAATTTCAAGCCTGATATTTTATTTCATTTCTTTTATTCGAACTCTATAGAATTTTTCTCTTGAACCAAACCCTAAACTATAATTAAATAACCATATTGATCACTAATTTACCTAATCCATAATATAACAAAACCCTGGACCCCTATTTATCATTATTTACCTTCCTCTTTCTCTATTTTCTATCATCTGTTTCATCTCAAGATATCTATTTTCTTTTATTTTGGTTTTTTTACTTGGTTGATTTTTCTCCAGTTTGAATAGATGAATTTTTTCGTTACTAGTTTTTTTATATGGTCCATTATCTTCTTGTTAATTTCAATATTTTAATGTAATTGATAATTTTAGGGTTTTCTCTGTTTTTACACTTTGTAATTTAAGTAATTGCTATGTTTTTAGAATTATCTTATTTGCATCATTGGAAATCTATTATACATTTTTTCATGATTTTATTATAAATTTTATTTTACCCAGGTTACATTTTAACTTTATGTAATTTTAAATATATTAAAATTATTTATATAATAATTTATTCTACTTTATTTTATTTAAAAAAATTCGTTTTTAATAATATTTTTTTATTGAATATTTTATATTCTCTGAAATGAATATTGTTTAAAAAATGACATATGTTCTACCTGTATTAAAAATTAAGTATTTTATTGTTAATAACTATTATTTTTTTGTTTATAATTTTATTAAACAATAATAAATTTGATTTCACATAAAATTTTGGCATGGATAAAAAATAGTTTGACCGATAACATATTAATTGTGTTCTATTTTTTTAAATATAATATATTTATTACTTATATAGGTTTTTGTAATTGTCTTTATAATTTTTGTTATTTATTTTTTTAAAAAATATTTTTCTCTATTTTTATTAATAAAATAAAATTCAATTTTAATTTAAAAATACAGTAACATATATTCAATACTTAAATTTTTTTATAGGTGATAATGAATCACATTTTTATTATTGCACGACGAACAAGTGATAAATATGAGGAAGAGATTGATGTTTTTTTGGAATTTTTCAAAAGAATTGTTACAAAAATGACATATTTTTCTATCAATACATAAAATGTTTAAATATGAGAAATTTGTAAAGTAAAGGTGACAAAGATCATTTAACTTACAATGTATTTAATCTGATTTTTTTTCTTCTGAGTAAATCTAAAACCTTATCATGACACTTATTCATTTATTGATGTTATCACCTTGGGGATTTGCGCTGCATAATTTTTTTTATCCCCTTGTAATTTTCTTGAATTTATGAGACCATTGTTTATTATTTTTTACTTTTATTATACCTTATTAATGTGATGGAATCTTCTTTATCTAATATAATTTCTTTCATTGTGGTTGAGGTTTCTTTTCAACTTGTTTAGTAGAAAAAAGGAATATTGGTGTGTGATTTGGGTTTTTCGTTGATAATTAAGTTGAATTAATCTTTAATGTATTATTTATAAGTGATTAGAGTTCATATTTTTAATTTATGAAGAGTTTTAAAGGAGTTTTGGATGACTTCTGGAAAAATTTGTTTGTAGAAGCAGTTGTGAAATTTGGCTTGGTATGGGTTACGTAAGGACCATCCTGTCCTGCATAAACATCATTTCAAGTTTTAATAACCATCATTTATTGGTTGCATAAAAATCATCTTAGGATGTGTAACTATGACTTTTATTTGTGAAAACATAATTTTCCTCTGTGTAACCATAATCTCAGGGAACTGTAAGCATCAATGGGAGTTTCATAACCATTAACCAGTATTGTGTAAACTTGTTGTTGTATTTCCATAAGGATGAATTCCCTATGAAAACATCATCAGGGTGATACATATACATAATTAGCTACTTCTTAAACATCAGGGTATCTATGTAAACATTTTCTGATTTATACATAAGAACCACACCTTTGTGTTTTTTCTGAAAGTATCAACCAACAACAATTTTTATGGATTTTATTAATCATAAAATATGACTAATATTTTAGACAACTTGTAAGGAGAGAATCTATACTATAATTAAGGAAGGATCAAGTATTTTTCTGATTATATCAAGCATATTGAAGGCTAGTTTTTGTGGGATGAATCTGACTGTACACACCAACCTGTGAAAAATGAGACAAGATATGTGGAGGGTGAAATGACTATGAGATGGCTAAGTACATAATAAAATAGTTAATTAGAATTTAGTGGATTAGATTATGGTAAAAATATTGAATCATGTAAGTAGTATGTTTCCTCATATGGAAGGTGGAATTTTTTGACAGAAAATAAAGAGAATATAAGGATAGACAAAAAATTAGGATTCAATTTATAGACCTAAACAAGGAATATTTTAAGACAATTGTTGGAAAATTTTAAAGGGTTTTTCTTGGATATTATTCTCCACCCTTTTGGTATTTCACAGTAGGAGTTTTAGGTTTTCTAGTTTTCATGGCTGGAAAGAAAAGAAGATAAACAGAGTACCATGTATTGTGTGCTACAAGGTTGAAGGTGACCAGGAGGTTTTTCTAGGAGTGGTTCTCATTGTAAGTTCATTGATACCATGATAAAGTGCTACACCAACCTAGTTTAATTTTATCAATTATATTTTATAGATAAGAATCTATTCATAGGAGTATCACATTCCACTGTGAAGAAGAGCTGTGTGTTCTATATTTCTTGTGAAGGTTATAATTCAAGAGGGTTAGTATAGACACTCCAAACATTATAAACATAAATTATTGAGATTATAGTGCCTTAGGTGCATAGTCACAACACCATGAATATTCCATGGATTATCCCATATAAGATAACCAAATAAAATCACTTATTCCAATATTCTTTAATATTTTATATGATTTAGAGAGGCTATGATAGAGAGAATTTTATCCCTATAAAATTGAGAATAAGATTGTCATTGAGGGAAATTTTTAATCCTACTATAACTTGATTTCCCCCCTCAGGGTATAATCCTTGATAAGGACCAACAAGTTGCATCAAATTAAGGGTTTTGGGGTGATTAATTGTTTCTCATAATTATGAAAATTGTGGAAACTATTGTTAACTAGAATGGAATACCCATTTTTGATGGAAATAACTTTTAGTTGTGGAAGATATGGACACAAAATTACTTTAGATCATTGGTAATGGATGTATATGTGGTAACCGTGCATGGAATCTCTACCATCATGGAAAGTGGTAATCTATTAGAGAAAGATCATAGAGAACTAGATGTGTATCTCAATGATATTAATTCCTTATGGAGAGAATTGGAAAACCCTATTTACACTAAGTCCATTTCATGAAAGTCCTAAAACACTATATGGTAGAAGATCTTTAATATTTATAAAAAAGACACAAAATTCTATGAAGCAAAGATACAAGTCTTATGAAAAAGTATAAATATTTGAGAATGAGTCCAAATGAAATTTATTATTCATTATTTGATCGACTAAATATCCTTGTGGAAGACATGTGTGGTCTTAGTGAAGATATTAAAGATGAAAAAAATTATCAGTATAATTTTAAGAATATTACCTTCACATTTCAATGTAAAATCTTCTATGATTGAAGATAAAAATTCAAAATAGATAAAATTTTAAAACTTACATAACACCCTCATCGCTTATGAGTTGAGGAATGAAGGTAACGAGTCTAAAAAAAATAAGAATAATCAATTCATATTTGGAGCTGTGCATTCCACTTTGAAGAAGAGTAGTGAATTTTTCATTTCTTGAAAGTGTTGTTGTAATGACCAATATGATTGCAGGTTGTGAAATTGAAAGGAATTTCAAGTTTTTAATCAAAATTTTTGATCTTTCCTTGAATAAGTTTTCAGATCAAGAATTATAGTTTTGAGACATCTCAAGGGGATGATTTTAGATATTAAACAAGGCCTTATTGGAGTTTTGGTGTGCGGGGGGGGCATTAGAGAAAGGTCCATAAGCGTTGATAAAATACTGGTGTTGCAACAGTTAACTGCATAGCCTTTAGGTTATTCCATTATGGACTAAAGTATAAAATGGGGGGCAGGAAACACCTATTTCATAGTGGTACAAAATAAATTATTTATTTTTTTAGTTCAACATATTGTGTGTCAAGATCCAACACATGCCACCCCTAAACCAGGCACCTAATCCACCTCATTACATGGTTAAATTGGAATTTATGATCCACATGAGCTAAAAACTAGTTCTTAGGAATAAATAATATCCTTTGGGAATGGTTTATCCTAATAGTATCATCAAACATGTCTGCACCATGAACCTGCTATGACCTTTCCATAACTTGGAAAGTCACACTACAAAACATAGGTAGTAATGTTCAATATAAATCAACTATAGAAATGTAAATAATACTCTAAACCACATCAAACCAAAATAAACATCAACCCTAAATGAAATTTAAAAGGGAAAATCATATACATATGAGTACAAAATAAAAAAAAGACAGATACCAAGTAGGTGATACATTACACATCAAAAACTTAACCAAAGACAAATAAAAATGGATACCCATATTCATGTGTCATGAGTGTCAAGTCCTCACAATGTTACCACCACTAAACATTTCTCTAATAATAAGAATATATTCTTCCCTCATTCAGTAATTTTCTTTTACTTGAACCTATTAAAATAAGGTCTACGTACAAGCGTGATCAATACTAGTCCAACAGGATCCCACAAAATGTTTCTTGAGTAACCCTTGTTAGAAAAATACAAGCATTCTAGTTTTAAATAAATTAAAAGAAAATAATATTTAAAATTTAAAGTTAAGAAAAAATGTATCATTCTTTAACAAATTGTAAATAAAAATAATTTCAATGAAAATAAACATTCTATAATCATGTAACATGAGAGGAGCCCTTGACCATCTAAGGTTTTAGGAACCCTAAGTCCACGTGTCATCTTGTGAACTATTGTTCAATCCAACTGTGTATAAAAACCACTAAATAGTTCATTTCTTGGCCTAACAACATAGTTTAACCCATCTCATGACATCTAATCCACCAAACTACTCAGGGATACATGCATTGGTCTAGTGTTATTGTGACACTCCTCCACGAAACCATGAACTTCATCCGAGAATAATATGGTTAGCTAGTATGATGTAATATAGAAAGGGATACTTAACACTAGTATCCCAACTTATATACCTAAGTTATCATGATATTTACCCATTTTAAAGATTTCACATTCTATTAATAAGGTACTTTCGTCAACCCACCACAATCTATTTCCATTTATCTTTTCAAAAACACGCCTTTAAAAACCATTTTTCTTCTCAATTCAAAGGAAAATTTTTAGATCATCTATATAATATATAAACATCGTTTAAAATTACTATAACATAACATATATTAAATAAAATAAACTTTTGAAATCATAGAAATAATAATTGTTTTATAAAAAATAGTGTCACATGAAAATGCCTACCTTTAACCAAGCCAAAAAAATTAAAAAATGATTGAAACCACTCAATTATGATGGAAATCCACATAGGATGAAAATATTGATCTTATAAAGGCATGAAAAAACCATAAAAACCAAAATCCACACCATAAAATTTGGCTATTATAAGCCCTAGGTCATCGAGACCTTAGGGAAGAGAGAAATCAAAGAAGGGAGTAAGAATAAGTTAAGATGAAGGAAGAGGACTTGATGATTCTTGGAAGAAACTAGGTGAAGCCCAACCAAGAAACACAAAAATAGGTAATTGGGAAAGTGAATCATGCATAGGAGAGAGATGGAGGTTAAGAGTGGGAGAGAAAAGACGGTTATGGGATTTAATTTGAAAAGGGTATATTAGTAATTTATTTTTTCCTCGTTTTTTTTAAAAACCGCACAAGGAGAACCATGATGAAACCCAAGGGGATACAATGTGGTGTCCCTCCCTTGGACTCTACTATGATATAGTATCCCCTGGGCTATACCATGTAATATCCTAGTTAGGGCTAACTCCCTTCCCATCTCAAGGCCTCTATGGATTATCCTTCCAGGCTATGTCATGGTGCACCCACTAGAGGCCTCTATAATGTAACCTCATAGGCTATTTCATGACCTTTCCCAATTACCCTAACATGGGTGATATTGCATAAGGTAAACCAATAAAAACCTTATATAATATCGGGTACCCCATGAAGTTTCCATAGTGACCACACTGTGGCCTACTCAAGTTGTGTAAAGGTTACTAGTGTTACGTATAACATAGGCATGGGCTCCACAACATAACCCTATAGGCTACAATTCAACCTCAACCACCTTCCTTTATACATGTAATTCACTATGTAAGGGAAACCGATGTCACATTTACAAAATATGGGAAAGGGTTTCTTCATGGTGTATCCCCTTGGGCTACATCATGGCCTCATATAAACTAAAAAACTATGGAATCACAAACTACATACTCTAAAATTCAAAAAGGTTCCTTGAACTAAAATAATAGTAGAAATAAAAGACCAAGAAATAATAATAAAAATAAATAAATAATAAATAAAAGGTTATATACTTCAAAAAAACATAGTATATGTGACAATTCTCCTCACAATATCACTTTTATTAACTATAAAGTCAATATGATACTTGATTCAAGAACAAATAAAAACAATTCTCTCTCATATGATCTTTCCACTCACAAGTCACATGAGAATCAGATCTATGCTACCATAAAACACAAACAAAATGCACAGAGTTCCCTCAAAATACCTTATCTTGGGAGTCAACAATATGAACCAGATAACTAGTCATATAAACATCCGGTTCTTTGTCGAGAAATTACCAATTCAGAAAATTGTAAGTGTTAGGGTGATACTTATTGAGTTGATAGATATGAAACATGTCATGGAATTCCATTAACTGAGGTGGAAAATAAAATATATAATTAGCATTTCCAACCTGTCCAGTGATCTTGAAGGGTTCATGTCACGAACCAGCCTAGGTACCCTGGTAACCAAATAACCAAGCCGACCCTGACATAGCCTGAAGGGCATTCCTGATCCACACAGGTCGGAGACTAGCACCTGTCATCATACAAACTGAAAGTGGGAATTATTTTTCCACTAACAATGTAGAAATAAAATAAACAAGACATAATTCATATCAAAAGAAACTCCACTGGGAATAATGTACTAGAATACAACAAGGCATAAAAAATACCAAAGTACTAAATCCTAAGTACCAAAATAGAGAAAAAGCCCAAGGTCCCTAAGGGAACAACTCACCAAGTCCAATGTTCAATAGTTGGATGCACCTCTTAGAGATCATTTTCCCTTGCTCGAACCTTAGAGGAGAAAGTCTACAGACATCGGATGGAAAAAGTTGGGTGTGATCCAATGACCAGTAGGATTCCACTAAATATTCCATATATATTCCAATAATAAATTAACCAAGTAAAGCTTTAAATTTTAAATAAAATAGGTTTGAAAATTTAAAACATGTTTAAACAAATCATACTATACAGTTCAAATGATGAAAAATACTTGAAGCATAGGATTTACTTTACAAGTGATGGAATATTTCTAAAAAAAATGTCTTAAATAAAATATTTTATATAAAATATTTTATGTAAATTCAAAAAGGGCATGTAAAATAGTTAAAAAATATTGGAATAAAGTTATATATCAATTATAAACAAGTGAGAAACATTTTCATCTTCCAAATAGGTACGTATGTTCCAGGATATAGGACTTTTTACTCTCTAAGTTATCACGACAATATGTGTACACACACGTCCTCTGGAAACTGGTCAGAGAGGACTCATCACCATCGCCTAAGGGATGTGACCTGCTGCATTTATGTTTTAGAACATCGTATAATCATATAGTGTGTCCAAATAACTCACAAAATACCTAAGTATTTCATGTGATCTTATATATTCAATAATGGAAAATTTATTTTAGGACTGCTTAAAATAAAATTAATTCCCATTCTTCCATTTAAATAGAAATTTTCCATTTAAAACCAAAAGAGGTCTTAATAAGAAATATTCCTTTTTAACAATATAAAACAAATGGGATTATATAAACACATTTTTAATGCCTTTTCATAATTTAATGAATTCCAAAAATTTCATCACAAGACCCCAATTTACTGGAATTGGGATTTTTTCACAAAATTTCCATCAAATTAATTTATATAATTAAATTCAACAATTCAATTACCTATATTTAATTCAAAACCAAAATTTAAATTTTTACAATTTAAATCTCACCAATTTGAATTTCCATGCCAAAAACCCGTTTTTCATAAAAACCTCAATTCATTAGAATTGGGTTTTTCCAAAAAATCGATTGAAATATATAAGATTCAGATTTAAATAATTTCATTTTAATTTAAGCAATTGAAACTTAAATAAATAAATTAGGGTTATTATAAATTAGGCATCTTGACAGAACAACTTACCTCAAGGATATCGATGTTAGTGACAATGACAAACCACCCTGTGTGGTTCAATTCACCAACTCACAACCTTATTATCATAAGCATTAACACACCAATGCTTGATGTTCATCAATAATTATTATAACCAAAACCAACTATTTTATTACAAAAAGAAATAAAATATCACATGCGATGATACTTTCTCTCTCTTTGTTAATTTAATGCAATCATCCTTTACAATTATTTTAATAATTATATTTTGATAATACATGTAATTATCCTATGGTAATTTTCAAAAATACTTGTCATGTGATTATTAAATTTTATTTATCCTTTAATAATTTCGATAAAATTATCTTTGACAATTTCACAAAAATCATTATTTGATAAATTTTTTCAATTATCATTCGATAATTATTAACAATTATCTTTTGATAAATTCACAATATTTATCTTTTTATAATTTCTTTAT
Organism: Viscum album; assembly: GCA_963277665.1. NCBI lineage: Eukaryota > Viridiplantae > Streptophyta > Magnoliopsida > Santalales > Viscaceae > Viscum > Viscum album. Next base: position 254,077,123 of record OY728156.1, on the reverse strand, counting down.
AGATTTTATCATTGGAGAAAATTACCCATGTAATTATCATTTTGAAAATTCTAAAAATTATCCATTGAATAAACAAAGTTATTATATTTTGATAATCTAGTAATTATAATTTGATAATTTTAGAAGATTACCCATGATAATTCTGTTTAATTTTCATCTGATAATTGTTTATAATATTATTTTTAATTTCAAATAAATTATATATTGATAATTATCTTATGTTAATATGTATAAATTATCCTTTGATAAAACAATGTAACCATTGCTTGATAATTATTTATAATTATTTGTGATAATTTTTTTTGAATTAATAATTATTCATATATATATTTGGTCTATCAATTTATTTTAAAATCAACCATTTATTTTATTCATTTGAAACATTTGGCATGAAGGAATAAATAAAAAATAAAAAATAAAAGACAAACTTGGTAAAAATTAATAGGAATAGGTGTTGTGAACAATAAAATTGGGAAGAACCGTGCCACAAATAGATCTGTAATTAACTAGAATCGATCACACCAACATGTGAAAAATGGATGGCATGGTCACTCAAACTTGATGGAAGAATCAACGAAGAAGAACTGATTGGTATGGATATTTTAAAACCCCAAAACATATAAACCTTTGGTAAAACCAAAACACCCAATTTAATCCACATTTTTATTTGAATCTTGATGATATAGTCATTAATTTCATACGTTTAACATGTTTATGAAGTTTTTTGGTCAAAATCACTTCAAAACCATGTTTTTAGAAATATCCTGTGTCCAAAAATGGAGGAAATAGACAAATGTGGAAGATAATGAATAGTAAAACAGATAAAATAAAACTAATACAATTAATTATTCTATATAAAAATTAAATAACATCAAACATCTGTTGGGCATAAAATTTATACCCCGCTTAGGGTAAATGCCAAATTCCAGACCCAATGGTGGTCTTAGATTTCCCATACAACACACCGTTTTAGAGATATTAATTATTTAATATTAAAAAAATTGATTAAAAATCAATTAAATATTAAAATGGTTATCTTCGTGAGTGAGACATCCAAACTTCGGATACTTAAAAATGTTATACCCTACCTTGGGTAAACGCCGAATCCTATACCAATCAGTTGTCTCATATTTCCTATAAGATGCACCATTTTGGATATATTAAATTACTTTAAAAAAATATAATAAAAATTATTAAATAAATTATTTTTGCTAGTGAGGCATCCAAATGTCTGATGCTTAAAAATGTTATACCCCACCTAGGGTAAACACTGTGTCCCAGACCTATCAGTGGTCTTGGATTTCTCATATGATACACTCTTTTGAAGTTATTCAATTATTTTGATCAAAAATTGTGCGCTTAATATACTATATTTAATATTTTTATTCAATATTCACTGAGACTTTGTGGGCCTCATAATCTCACACTAACTCATCGTTGAACTCCAAAAATATTCAATTGAATATTCTAAGTTATTAACTAGAATTCAAGTCCTTTAACACACTTATCAAATTATTTCACTGATAAATCATTTTTCCCGCTCTGGATTTTAATAATTTAACACAAGAGGGTTTATCATCATAAAAAAAGGATATTACAGGTCAAAAAAACATAAGTCAATCTTCCTATACTACCCTAATATCCAGGGGCTCAAATGGGGTGATACCCTTAGAAGCACTCGATCAACTATTGATAACTCCAAGTGATAATGAAAATGATCAACATATGACTTGTGGAAAATCTGATCTATCTATAACCACTGTTGAATGGTTGGAATATTCACCATAATTACTTAAAAAATTCTCATATCAACAAATAAGTCACACCCAGCTCTGTCTAGTAGAGGGGAGACTGGAAATGATGACTATACAAAGCCTCAAATAGGGCCATCCCGATTGATGAATGGTATCTATTTTTACAGGAAAACTTTACTATATCTAGATAAGTATTTCAAGAACCATCATACTCCAAGATTTAGTTGTGAATCATGTCCTACAGAATATAGATCTTCCACTTTAGCTAGAAATATGTCTATAGATGATAGGTTGTGATCAATCTAACCTGGGATCCCATTGCCTCTTGTATTCTCTTGAAATAATAAGTGGTAAACTAGGGATCTGTATCAGAAATGATAGAAAAAGTCATGTAATGTAGCCTCAAAACCACTTACACATATAATTTTTTGAGATTCTCCACCTTAGTGGTATATTTAATTAGAAGGAAATGGGGTTATATGGAGAGTTTTTCAATCATGAACCAGATGAAATTATTACCTCAAGTTGTTTGAGGTAATCCCACTATAAATTCCATCGATCTCTCATACCATTTCTAGATAGGTATGGGAAGAGGGTGGAGCAGTCTAGAGAGATATTGATGCATGACATTGACCTAATTACATATATAGAAATCCGAGACAAAGTTCACAAGGTCATATCTCATACCTGACCACCAGAATCAGTACTCCAAGTCATAATACATCTTAGTGGTGCTAGGGTGGATAGAAAACTAAGACTAATGACAGTCATGCATCATAACCATCCTCATTGACGAAGGAGACACATACCGATTAGGAAAAAAAACATTCCATGAATAGATATAGATAAATCACCAATGGTATTCCCACCACACAAAGAACCCTTGACATGGAAACACTCCTCATCTCCTGGATGCTTCTAAAAAATGAGTTTTATTAGAGAAATTGTCAACTAAACACTGGAAAGGAACAAATATTCCATCTCTTATTTCACCAACAAATGAATCAGAGAAAAAAGATCCATCAAGTCCCATTCATCAATAGATTCTTTCACCACTTTAGAAGATAATAATGACTAAAATAATTAGTTAAAATATTACCCTTTCTTAGGGTGTAGGTTATATCAAAGTCCAAATCCTAGAGATACTCAACCCCATTTCTTTGCATGTGGTTTAGTCAATTTTGATAAAAGATATAACTTAAGATTTTATAATCAGAATAGACCGTAAACTTATACCCAAAGAGACAACATTACCATCATTTCAAGGCCTAAATAATCACTAAGAACTTGAGATCATGGGTTAGGTAGTTCTTTTCACGTGTTTGAAGCTAGCGAGAGCCATACACTACCACATTATCTCCCCATATAGCCACACTATTGGACCTAAAGATTAGATAACAGAATATCCAAGAGGGGGAGGGGTTAATTATATTTTTAAATAAATTTAAATATTATATCAAAGTTTTAATGTTAATGCAAAAAAATAAATAAATAGTCACAAGAGATTTTTATAGTAGTTTGGATCTAAATGATTTAACTATACTCTTCACCCCTCTCACAAACTAAGAGAGATGATACCCACTATAATGGAATCTCTAAATTTTAAAGGGAGATAAAAAATATAACACCCCAAGATTTTATGGTATGTATCTTCTTAAATAAATTTAATTTATTTGATAGTTTACATTGTACAAATGAACTGTGATATACTATTTAATATTAACATGACTGTTAGGAATAAAAATATGACCATTAGAATAATAACCTCACCTATGAAATTATAAATAAAATTTAGATATCTTATAATTGAAAATATTATATATTTATTTCATAGAATAATTAAATAAATGTTTTAAAAATGCTAAATTAAGTATTGGTATTCTTGTGAAACGTAAATATTTATTTACAATTTTATAATTAATATAATGTTTTATAAGAACATTTATTTTAAAAAAATATATTTATAAATTAATATTTTGTTATCTTATGATTATAATATAATATTATGAGACCTTATTTAACTTTTCAAAGTTTCATAAAATCACTTATTATTTTAAAATCAAGAATTTTCAAATAAATGTTGATTTTATTTAAAAATTAAATTTCACATATTTGGAAAATTATTTTCAAAAAATGGTTTTCATTTTTGAATTATAAGAATAAAAAAATGGTTAGGGTGGGTTTTTGGGATTTTTCTAAAATAGTTGATTTTTTTGGTGAATAGTGAAATACGATAATTTACGGTATTTAACATTATAAGTAAATAAATGAATTTTTGAGTCATTGATGATGTATGGTTGATGTGAGAACCATTATCTAGAAATATAATTCTATATTTACTTTATTTATTCATGGTATTTATCACTATTGATAGTCTTGATCCAAAATAATAAATTAATGAATAAAATAATCAAAAATCACCTCTCTCCACTACTATAAATACCACCCCTCACTACCCCTTCTACTCACATATTCTAAGACTTATAGATTGTTTATATTATACCCAATTCCTCTAAAAAACATATTCCCCACTCACAGGATCTTATGGTCTCAATATAAGACCAAAACCCAAGTGCCTTAAGGAGGTTCTGAAGAAAAAGAATCCATGAGGTAAAATCCTCTTTCGTTCTATTTTAATTTCTTTTAATTCCTTTTCTTTTCTTATCCTATCCTTATATACTATATATAAACATTAATTATAACTCAATTATATTATATATATTTTGAAAATTTATTATGTTAATGGAATATCTATCACCAAACCCCTTCTCCTCTCCCTTTTATTCTAAAAATGAAAATATCATCTCTGATGTGTCATTTACCACCATCATGGACAATGCATTTTCATTTTCCATTACCACCTTAAATTTTGGTTATAAAACCATTATTGTGGTTAAATAATATTTTATTATACATATTATAATTTATATAATGGTTTAGAACTAGTATATATACATAATACTAATTAATAAAACAATACTAGTTCATGATGATCGAAAAAATGCCAAAATAATCTAAACGGTTATCATTAACATTTTATCTAATGAATCATAATTGTATCTAAAAAATGATATAGAAGACCATTTAATATTATATAAGTTAATTAATAAAATATAATTTCAATTCTATATAACTACTCCCACTTTACATGATCTTTCATACATGTATACAAGTGAAGCAATCATGAAAACCAAGGAAACAAACACTCCTAAATGACAGAACTGAATCTTATAACTAATAAAAAAGTCTATAAATGAACTTAGTAAAATTATAATAAATAAAATACATGTTTAATAGGTTCTTAATTAAATTATTAATGAATATATTTTCATTATCCAATACATTAAGTGCAAGTGAATAACACTTTCAGACAAAAGGTAAGAGATTCTCTCTAAACCCCCATTTTTTCTCCAGGTTACAATTTATCTCTATTTACCCTAATGTAATTCTTAATCATTCTTATGAACTACTCCTAAATTTTGTTTTTATGTTTCAAAAATATATACCTAGCTTAATTATTCTTTCTTTTATAGGGAAATACATATTTATAAGGTTTCCTTTTCAATTCCTCCCGATAAGCAAACCCAATTTAAGAGAAATTCTCAATTTTTACCCATTTTCAATTACAATACATAATATATTTTAAGCCACTAATATTTTCATAAAATCAATAATTTTATCATGAAAAACTATATTTTTTTATTTATGGTTTTATGTGAACAATTATCCCTTTTCCCACTTTAAAAACTCTTTAATATTTCCCCTTAAACCGAACTAAAGAGACTCTTTTATAAAGTTTCTTAAACACTATTTTTACACATTTTCACTTATGTTGGAAATAATTTATTATGATATATTCCTATTTTTCCTTATAAATGTATAAGTATGATTTGAATCCATTATTTCATGGAAACCAAAATTATATTCTCTTTGGTTATTTATTATTCACCAATTATTCCTTGTACGTGGTGTATGTATACATCCATTTTTATTTACGATCATCATTAATTAAATATTTCATTAAATATCAATATTTATTGTATCATGGATATGATTATTTTCTTACCCGTGTACCATTTTTTTATACATTGTTTTCTTTTAATGTTTTTATTGAATTTAATCTATGTATGAAGAATGATTTGGACTTTCAGTGATGGGTGGGGCCTAGTTATAGATATCCCCTAAATGCATTGAAAGGCATCGTGAGACAGGAAAAATTGGCAAAAAACCCTTCATGTTTGTTTCTAAGAGGAATTAGATGGGTTTATACCCACATACTTAAACTTTCTTGATGGTATAATAGTGGATGTTCTAGATACATGAAATCCAATGATTTAGAATTTTTCTTCATTTAGTATTCAGTTATTACTTTCCATGATATTTTTACTATGAAAAAAAATATATGGATGCATTTTCATTCCCAGTTTATTGATTACATGTTTTTTTATTTACCTTTCCATAATGATTATTCCTTATCGACTTTTATTCATTATTATTGATTCATGTAACCCTTACTGAGTGTTTTAGACCACCCTTTTATTTTTTCTCCTTCCCTAGGTTATGATGATAAAATATTTTAATAAGTGTCAAGGAAGCTGTTTATTTTTACTTGGTTTTGTTCTATATTTATTTACCAATTTAATAATGGAACCATGTATGTATATAGTTCTTCAACACTACTAAACTTAATGGTAATGTAATAAAATAACCACTAACTCTGGGATACTAGTGTCAGGGTTGTTACAAAAAACCTTTTACAACTGCCTTTTCAATCTCTAGAGGCAGAACACAAGATGGAAGTCTTTTTCACACCTGGTGGACTAAATTAATCACCCTTCCTTTTTCACACATAGAGACACAACCTAAAAGCTACCATTAGAAGTGATGGTAGAAAATAAACCTTCCTTTTAATTGGTCCAAGGAACATCTGAATCCCCAAGATTTTTATGTTTATGGTATAACCCAAATTACTCAACCTTTTTCTCACCTGGAGGCACAAACCAAAGCTTTAATTTTGTTTTGGAGTCACAAACTACTATCCTACCTTTTAATGGGTAGTATAACCAGTTATAATTTTGCACACAGAAAAGAATAAAAATAATTAAAACCATAGAACCAGGTGAACACTTCAAGGTTAGAGTGTTGAGGAAACAAGGAACTCTCTAAGAATAAAGGATTAAATTATTGAAGTTCAATTGAGAGATTTAATTAATCATCAAAGTATGTCACACCTGTACAGTTTAATAAAAATTTTCAACTTCATATATATCTTAATATGGATTTGTCAAACTCCATATATAGAGTTATTCTATGCATAGTAGATTCAAATTTGAAGATTATTGCATCTTTATTTTTCCTGAATCAAGATTCGTGTAGGTGAAACCAATGAAATACATCAGATTTATTTATACTTATTTTCCAGATAATGTTCCATGTGTAAATATTTCATAAATTAAAATTAATGTTCAAGTGAGCTATTTTTTATACTCTCTAAAATAAAATAACAATCTGTATAGTGGAAAAAATTATAAAAATTAATATAGTATTAAAAAATCAGTAATAATATCATTGGGAAACTCCCTGATAATATATTATATCAACTCTTCATATCTCAACCAGTTTGAATTTGAATATCTCAAGTTCCAAAATATCAGTATGAATATCCATACATGCTTAATCGCATGTGGATCTCATTTAATTCATCATAATATAATTAAAAACCTATTCACATGTATTCTAGACAATTTGATGAATAATTTATAATAAATAAAACACTAATAATATTCATAATTTACTTTTAGTAAATGGAAATATAAAACATACGGAAAACAAGGCTTATTTCTAGATTTATGTAAGTATATATCTCAAAGATCACATATATGTTTTTAACACATATTAAAATATATTTTTATCTAAAATAACTTAATGATACATATAATAAAGATCAAAATATTATAGATCCTATAAAAACATTTATTTATAGTGTTTTTAATATAATTTTGAGAGATAATATATTTCACTTAACCAAATTATTATATATAAGATACTTTATCTGCATAGTTGATTTTCATGTAAGTGAATTCACATAGATGAAATATTCATGTAGTTGAATTCAAATTATAAATTCATCCATGTAATCAAATTTATTTAAGTGAATTGATAATTTATCTAGATTAATCATATAGTCAAATTGATCACATATCCAAATTGATCGGATATCTAAATCGATCACATATCTGAATTCTATAAACAACTTGAATTATCAAATTTCATACCTAAATAATACCTTCTAAAAGGAATAATAATCTTTGGGTCTATTTAAATTATATTTATATAATTTAATTATCTTTATGAATAATAAATTATCACCTTAATCGGACTTCTATATCTCAAGTTATCATTACAAAATAGTAGAAAAACAGTTTTAAAAAATTAAAGAATCCAGACTGAAAAAAAACAATGATTATAACCTAATTTTAGACATGAAAAACATTTATTCAAAATATAATATTTTATTATGAAATGTATATAATTTTTTTATCTTTTTAAATCATCAAGAATAACTAAATTCCAAGTTATGTATCCCTAGTTATGATCTAAATACAAAAGGTTACCAAATCTAGAAATTTGGCTATATGGTTTGGATATGTGAGAGATTTAGCTACGTGGTTTGGCTATGTGGGAGAATTGGATATGTGGTTTAACTTTGTGTGAAATGTAGAAAACTTGTAAAAAATATATTTAAATGTTTTAAATGTCATATTTAGCCTATAAACTCAATATGAAACTTGTGTAATAGGTTATAAACAATCAAAAGATGAAATCTAAATAAAATTTATGCAATGTGTAACATCCTAGGTCTGGGTGCCGCCTAAAGGTGCCCCAAACCGAGTTGGTCATATAAACTCAAGTGCATTTTCTCAAAATCTAGAGGCTACTGACTTGCAGCAAGGGACAAGGTGTGACAATGGGTAAAATATTCCCTCATTGGCAGAGTATACACAATGAAAAGAAAATAGTAAAAATAGAGAAAACATTAATACCATACAATAGAAGTAAATAGAGGAATATTGATAGTAATAAAACAACTGGAGCATATATATAAATGATGCTTGTCACATGTGTCTAGGAAAGCAGCCAAAAAAGTCACAATACCAGAAATAAAATATAGAAACCAAAGTATAGAAAAGAAAGTAAACTCCAACTGCATCACAATCCTTATCTTGGTCTCATGTTCTCAATCTACAAAAATAATCAAGTACTTGATGAAGAAGGGCGATTGAACCTATCTATACCTGAAATCATATAATATACTTGGCTCCAACACATGACCCAAATAGGGTGTGAGACGAATTCCAGTAGACAACCACCAAAAGATCCATGCCTAACTGTCAGTGTATATATATAGCAGGTAATATGCAAGAATGAAGAAATAAACTAGGAAGTACTAAAAAGTAAACAATCATACAGTTTTCAATCATATTCATTTACATTTATTATTCAATCCGTTAAATCATGTAAAACTTGAGATCTAGCCTAAGATATGTATCCCCTATGAAAGTAAAAAAACAGATGTCTCAAAAGACCATCTAAACAAAAAAAGTAAGATCGATTTCAAGATTGTGCTGTGGTTTGTAAGGCTCATCGCAATCATTCAATTATTCAACAACGACCCTTTGGGAAAGTTCTCACAGTCCAATCCCCCTAGTCTATCATAACAAAAATTCATTTAATAAAAAACCTTTGGGAAGCTCTCACGGTATAACCTCTTTGGTCAAACATAGCACTAATCATTTGAAAACGACCACCTGGGAAGCTCTCACGGTCAATAAACCTTGGTCAATATAGAATCAATAAATTACAAATGACCACCTGGGCAGCTCTCACGGTCTAAACCACTGAGTTTATGACCACCGGGAAGCTCTCACAGTCAATACCCTTGGGTTGATGACCACCTGTAAGCTCTCACAATCAATACCCCTGGGTCAACATAATAGTTAAAACATATATAAATAACCCTACCTTAGGAAACACTCACAGTCAAATCCCCCTTGGTCAAACTTCTACAATGCATATCACAGACATCTCATATAATCAGTAACTCCATCCTAACAAAGCGAGGCATAGAAAAAAAATAAGGTGAGCCTAATAGGAATCCTAGGACAAATGGTTATAAATGATCAAACAAGGGAAACAAACCCATGGGGTGTCCCGTAATAAGGTGTCTAACCTTACGCATAAGCAACATCCCTTTATCAATCAATCAAATCATATAAGTTAATAACATGGTTAAATTCCAAATCAAGAAGTACCCCAATCATGGGTATGCGACTCTTTTAGCATATATAATTGAAGGATGAACAACGAAAGGAACAAACCACCTACCTCAATGTATCATGATCGATATCCTTGAATGTCAGACCTTGAATCAGCCTAGATCGGCATAGATCTACAAAAAGGTGAAAAAATATTAACCTTGAATAACTCTTGAGATAGGAAGAATCAGGAATAAGGGCTCTAGGGGTTTTGTGAACTCACTAATGGGATTCCAACACACCTGACAACATCTCAATAGGAGCTTATATAGAGAATCGAAAGGTGTTTGAAGTTCGTTGGCCGTTCCGTCGCTCTCATGTTCAAACCACAAGAAGAAGAAGATGTTTATGAACATATGACGTGACCCCACTATGATATATCGATTAAAAAGAAAATTACAAAACATGTTAATTAAAATTATGGGAATATATTAGCCTCAACTGGCCCCTGACTTAAGCGGTCTGCTAGGTCACCACTCGGCCATGTACTCAGCCATTACATGGACAATACGCAGTTGTACGCGACAACATGGTACATGATGTGTACACAAAAGTACACAACATATACTTAGAAAAACCCCATTTCCTCCTTTTTCCTAAAAAAGAACCCAAAACCAAGATCCACACCATAAATAAAGATTCGGGTTCTTACAAACATAACCCTTAAAGTAATTGATCCCCGAATTTACCTTCCATGGGTGGTAAAGAAAAAACTTCAAACTAACTCTACCCACTATGATCGCATGTCAGCCTCCCTCTCCCAAGTCTCGTCCTATACTCTCCCATGATTCTATAACACCCATACCAGAGGAATAGACTGGCTAAGAAGATCCTTTGTGCTGTAATTCCCAATCTAAATAGGGTGCTTCTCAAAGGATGCATCAACCTCCAACTCAACCTCCTCAGGTTGAAAAAAATGAGACTATTATGAAAAGTAACACCGTAGATGAGAAACATGAAAGACATCGTGCATATCCCGGTACCTCTGAGGTAACTTCAACCGAAAGGCAACCATCCTGACTCTCTCCCAAAACTCAAATGTCCTGACATATCTCAGTGAATGATTCCCCTGTATCCTAATCATAATGTTTCCCAACCTCATTGTGACATGTAAGAAAACACTATCTCCAATATAGAACTCTAGAGGTCATCATCGTAGATCTGCATAATATTTCTTATGAGACTGTGTAGTATCCATCCTCTTCTAAATAAACTCCACCTATTTAGTGGTCTCCATGACAAGACGAGGTCCCAACATAGCTGCCTCTCCTACCTCCAGCCAACATAGGGGTGATAAATATGACCTACTGTACAAAGCCTCATAAGGTTCCATCTGAATTGTTTACTGAAAACAGTTATTAAAGGAAAACTCCATTAGGGGTATGTGTCTCTCCCAAGAACCCACGAAATCCAGGATGCACGCTCGAAGCATGTCCCCAAAACCTAAATAGTGCACTTGGACTGACCGTCTATCTGAGGATGGTAAGATGTACTCAGAAGTACCTATGTACCCAAAGCCCTCTGTAGTCACTAATAGACACGAGAAGTAAACCGAGAATCCCTGTTTGAAACGATAGAGTGAGGAACCAAAATAAAATGTACAATCTCTCAAATGTACAACCTTCCAAGCTCATCAACACTGAAATTTTCCTTAATCGACATGAAATGTGAAACCTTCAAGATTCTATCGATAACAACCCATACCGTATCATTCCCTTGAGGTGACCTCAATAAAAACATCATGAAATAAACCGCGACATCATTCCACTTCCAATTGAGAATGGGTAACTACTGTAATATCCCTGTCAGTCACTAATGCCCCGCCTTCACCTGCTGATAGGTGGAACATCTCATAACCAAAACAACTACATCCCTCTTTATACCTGGACCCCAATACCAACAATGTAGATCTCGATACATTTTGCTGACACCAGGATGAACTTCTCATACCGAGGCATGAAAATCACCAAAATCTCCTCACACATGTCTGCTAACACCCATAAACACCCATGAAAATGCAAAACCTCATCCTCTCCTACAGTCCACCTAGGAGTTGGATCCTCTCCTAACACACTCTCCTATAGGGATAGGACTTTGAAATTTTATTTCTACCTCATCTTCACTCAAACCATAAGAGTGTAGGTAACAACTATAGAATAAAGAAGAATCTGAACCTATTTTTCATACACCTACAAATTCATTTCAGAGAATAGATCCATAATCTTCCACTCACTGCTAGCCTCCTAAACTGCCTATATCTGAGTCCTCTTACTCAATTAATTAGCCACTGCGTTGACTTTACAAGGCATGTAGGTAAGCTCAAAGTCAAAAGGATGAAGGTAATCAACCCACCTTCTCTAGCTTAAATTCAGATCATGTTGTGTAAAGTTGTACTTGAGGATTTTGTGGTCAGTGTATACCACAAAGTACTCTCCCAAAAGGTAATGTATCCAACAATGTAAATCTTGAAAAACTATAGCTAACTCGAGATCATGTGTATGGTAGTTCCTCCAATGATGCCTCAAATTCCAAGACCCATATGAAATGACTCCTTCCCCATGAATAAGCACTACTTCCAGCCCGATACCTAATGCATCATAGTACATAGTGTAACTCTTGCCCGATTTCGGTAAAATTAGGATTGATGCTGAATTCAACCTCCCCTTAAGCTCTTGAAAGGATGAATCATAGGAATCTATCCACAAGTACTTCACACCCTTCTTAGTCAAGCCCTTCAATGGAACTGATAAGTGTGAAAAATCTTGAACAAATCATCTATAGTAACCATCCAGCTCAAAAAAACTATATACCTCAAATATGTTCTTCGGATACTCCCAGGAAACTACCACTCTCACCTTCTATGGGTCTACTGATACTCCTGTCTCTGATATTACATGACCCAATAAGTGAATTTTTTCTATCCAAAAGTGGAACTTTGAGAGCTCAACATATAACTGATTCTCACTTAGTTTACGCAATACGATATCAAGATGGATGGCATGGTCATTTTGAGTGTGAGAGTACACCAAGATATCGTCCATGAAGACTACCACAAAATAATCTAAGGATGGAACACTCGGTTCACCAGTACCATGAAAACTGATGGTACATTCATGGGATTGAACAACATAATCAAATACTCGTATAGAACATACCTACTCTAAAAGACTGTAAGAGGTATATCTGACGGTCTAACGTGAAACTGATGATAACCAAACCTCAAGTCAATCTTCAAGAACACCCAGGATCCTCGAAGCTGATTAAATAGATCATCAATCCTCAGAAAGGGATATCATTTCTTGACCATCAAATGGTTCGACTTCTGATAATCCACACAAAGTTTGAGGGTACCGTCCACCTTCTTCACAAAAAGGACATGCAGACCCCAAGGAGAAGTACTGGGTCAGATGAAACCATTCGACTGCAACTCTTCTAACTACTTATTGAGCTCCTAAAACTATGGTGTAACCCTCCTATAAGGGGGAATGAACACCGGTGCCGCTCCTAGCATGATATCAATAGAAAAACCTACCTCTCTATTTGGAGGTAAACCTAAAAAGTTGTCTGGAAAGACATCTCTGAAATGATCCACTATTGGAGGAAAGTCTATCTGTGAAGTCCCCTGGTCATCTAGATATAAAATAGAAACCTGGGCTGTAATTCCTTCAAACCCCGGATGGTCGGGTCCCACTATGCTCTCCTGGACATCCCATTCACCCTTTTTTATAAAAGTTCCACCCTCTAGTGATGTGAAACTCACCCTACGGTGATATCAGTCAACAAAAGCCTGAAATGAGAGAAACCAGTCCATTCTGAGAATGACAACGAAGCCTTTCATATCTAATACATAGAGGTCCCACAATAGGTGACACCCACCAGCCTCAAGAGGTCACTCTTTTCACTAACGCACACTAGCCATCCAAATACCCAACAGGGTGTCTATCATCATAAAATAATTATAATTAAAGATACATAGCCCAAGTCTCTCCACAACAGAAACAAATATAAAACTATGGGAATCCCCATTATCGAAAATATCAGAAGCTAAAAGTGAGGAAACTAGAATCGTACCTCTAATGGTAGAGGCTCCGAGATCCTGCTTCTGTTAGTTCTTCTCCATCACTAAAGTATGACCTATACCGCAACCCTGAGACCCTACCTGGATACCCTAAGCTGGTACACCTTACTATCACTGAAAACCTACTATCTGGCTACCACAACCATAACCACCTCCTCGGACTGAATGGACTGACGAACACCATTTATTTAACTGAGGAGAAACTAGCGGTTAAACTCTTGAACATGAATCCATAATAGATCCCATATCACTCACTGCTGGTGAGAACTTCCCACAAAAACACTGAATGTGGCCCATCTTACTGCAAGATCGACACTCAATTGGGTCCTTCGGGAAATGGGGTCTTGTATGACCACTCTTCCCACACTGGTAGCACACCACTTGGATAATTGAAGAAAAATCTATACTAATAGAGGAATCACCGCATGAAAGATCCCTGTAGTGCTTCTTATTTTCAATCGAAGGAGTACCGACCCTAGATGCTTAACCGCCCTGGATCATAGCTCCAAACTCCCTCAGATTGTACTCGGTAATAAGTTCTTGGTTTACTATAGTAGTCTCCAAATTCGACCTAAAAATATTCACCTATGATCAAATTTCATACCTGGGACCATCCTAAAAACTCCTAGCTAGTGATAAATCATCACCTCCCAAAACAGATGTGAAGCACTAAAACTCTGTAAAGTGAGAAGAGTAATCCATCACTGAAAGAGCACCCTGCTCCAAATACATGAACTACCGAGATCGGTCAGCCCTCAAAAACATGGGGGTAGAAGTAATCATAAAAGGCCCTATTAAACTCTTCCCAATCCATATCCTAATGACTTCCCACCTGTGAGATAACATCCCACCATCTCTTGGCAGAATCATGTAGCATGTAAGTCGAGAGATTCACCATCCTCTCAAGAGGCATCTCCAGATGCTCAATGATAGAAAGAATAGCCCCCCAACCAAGACTCTGCAGTCTGAGGTACTCCATCCCATGAAAAATGGGAGAATGCTGCTACTAGAACACCCGCATTATCTCTTCCATAGACGGGGCAGGATGTGGTGCTCCCTGAATAGTCTGTATCATCCTCATAAAGCCTTCATGGAACTGTGCATCTGCACCTGTGTCCAATATAATAGCTGGTTCTAGGATGGGAATGATAGGAGGATCTATTGGTAGTCCTTGATCTACCATTTTTGATGTCTGATCATTGCCCTGTACCAGGAATACAACTGGAGGACGTCTTGGTGGCATGACACTGGAAGGTCAAGCACACACTGTAACACCCCGCCCCCATCTCATTGGCTTGAGGAGGTGGGGATGGTTACTTGGCCTTAAGCGACGTTCCCAAGGTGCCAAAGGCTAGAAATAAATGCCGAGGGCTCCGAGAACAATTTGGGGAACGATTTTACCTTAAGACAAAACCAACCAAACAATCCACTAACCACCACTATATGATGCATGTCAATAAAACATCCAAACATGCATTCACAAAAGACAACCAAGTTGCACCACAATTCAACCCAAAACCAAAACAACCAGACATGTCTACACCACATCAGAGTACAAGTGGAAACCAAACAACAAACACTATGAGCTATGACACCACCACAGCTCCATACCAAGCTCCAAGTTACAAGCTCCACAAAGACATCATAATGCACCACTAAAGGAGGGAGATGCCTTACCTTATCCCACGTCACGATACACAACATCTGCAAAGACACCAACGTGCCAAAGCAGGGGGGAGTACTGAAACTCAGTAGGTTTTCCCCAAATGACTTCCCTACACACGCCACTAGGATAAAACCGTTAGCATATTTATATAAAACAATTTATATAAAATAAATCACAAGTGAAACCATTACCATAAGCCAAACACACCCTTACCAAGCCATCTCACCCAAACCAAACCACCAAGGGAAAGCCAAAGAAACATGCCACAAGCCATTTAATCATTTACGCAGTAGCACAACAATTTCCAACTTGAAAATAAATGCACAACAAACAACCAAAACGGTGGGACTTCCACCCAACCCGTTCACCCATTCACACCAAACAACCAAAACAACCAAACAGTGGAGCTTCCGTCCAACCCGTTCACCCTTTCACACCTAGTGGCACTTCCCGTCCACTTATCCTTTGATGGTGGCCCTTTCGTCTACTATCCATCCCCTTTTTATAGGGGTACTTCTGGCTAATTCCACACACTATTCCAATCAAGCCAAACCAAGAATAAACCCACCAAGGTCACAACATCATGCGATCAACCCATTCCATTGCATATCAATCCACTTCAATAAATCACCCATTTATTGAAAACCATTTTCCATGCCAAACCACATTTAAATAAAACAATCTTTATTGAAAACCATTTTTCATCAACCATTTTCCCAAATCAATCTCAACAACTCATTTTAAAATCCACAACAAAATCATTTCACCATAAAACCCCCTTTTTCCCAAAAATCCCCAAAACATCACCCAAGGGATTTCCAACCAATTTCGCACAACAAATCACAATTAATTTCAAGAACCAAAAATTAATTGTAAAAAAACACCACTTGTTCTAACCAAGTGGAGTCGAGAGAGAAGCCACCCACCTTTAGGGTTACCGAGAAATCGACGCACAAGCACCCGCACCTCAAATCCGGAGAACTCACCACCGAAACCTCTCTAGATCCCCTTCCCTAACCATTATAAGACTTAAAAATCATCATCCAAGGCAACCACAACCCTATATCTACACACAACAAGTGTAGATCTAGAAAACCAATAAAGAGGGGGATGTGGATCTATAGGAAACCACAAAGAAACCAATAGGAGAGACTTACCTGGGAGAAACCACCTTTAATACACCAAGAACCCTCTTCAAAATGCTTCCAAAATGAGTGGGAAATCTCATCCACCCTCTGAGAACCGAAGAACCCGAGTGAGTTACGAGTGGGAGGAAGTTTGGGGTGAAATAGGTTAAGGTCGAGGGAACCCAGAACTTATAACCCTGTTTTTAAGTGGCCGCACGGTTAGCCCGCACGGTTTGGCAAACCGTGCACTAACCGTGCACACGCTACTACCTTGAGAGCAAGGGTCTGCACGGTTTCCTCGCATGGTTTGGAAAATCGTGCGCAGGCCGTGCGAAGCCTAATGTCTTCCCCTGCACGATTTCCTTGAGAATCCACACAGTTTCCACTAACTGTGCTCAAACCGTGCACCCATAGAAAATCCTCCCAACTCATCCAAAACCAATACAAACTCTCCCAACCTCTTCCCAACTCATCCCATAGACTTTAGACACATAAAAATGCATAAAAAAAGGCCACATACCTCAAATCGGGGGTGATACATTCTCCCCATCATTGGACATTCCGTCCTCGGAAAGTAGTGAACCCGCCCTTTGCCGAAAGAGCTCGGGCCACTGCTCGACCATTTCTTTCTCCCGCTCCCAAGTATCCTATTGAATCTAACCATGTTTCCACAAAACATGAACTAAAATGATGATTTTACCATGCAAGACTTTCTCTTGCCTATCCACAACCTGCACTGGCACGTGCACCAGTGAAGCATCCGATTCTAGCTCAACATGATCCCATAGAATCATATGGTCACGATCCGGCTGATACTTTTTCAACTGCGACACATGAAACACATTGTGAACCGCACTGAACCTAGGTGGAAAATCCAAACGATAAGCCACCTCACCAACCCGCTCAAGAATCTCAAAAGGTCCAATATAACTTAGAGATAACTTTCCCTGCTTTCCAAACCGACGATGTCCCAACCTAGGAGAGATCCTCAGGAAAACATGGTCACCCACCTCGAATGAAAACAACCGTCGACATTGATCCGCATACAATTTCTGACGACTCTGAGCTATCTACATTCTCTTCCTGATCAACTTGATCTTCTCCATAGTCTCCTGGACACGGCTTGGTCCAACCATCGAGGACTCACCCGTTTCCACCCAACATAGTGGAGAACGACATGGATGCCCATACAACGCTTCAAACGGAGCCATCTGTATGGATGCCTGATAACTATTATTGTACGAAAACTCAACCAACGACAAGTGCTCCTCCCACGAGCCACCAAAATCCATGACACAAGCCCACAAAATATCCTCCAAAGTTTGTGTCATCCTCTCGGATTGATCATCCGTCCAAGGGTGATACACCGTGCTCATAGTCAACTTAGTTCCAAGGTCTTGCTATAAGGATTTACAGAAATGAGATGTAAACCTCAGATCTCTATCGGATACAATCGAAACTGGAACACCATACCTCTTTACCACCTCCTGGATATAGATTTTTGATAGATCCTCCACCGTATGAGATTCACGAATCAGAATGAAATGGGCCGACTTCGTTAGTTGATCCACTATCACCCAAATGGAATCGTGCTTTCTGACAATTCTTGGGAGACCTGTGACAAAATCCATTGCTATTTTCTCACACTTCCAAACAGGGATTGGTAATGACTGCAACATTCCTGCTGGCCTTTGATGATTTTCCTTGATTTGCTGACAAGTTAAGCATCTCGAAACAAAATTAGCCACTGTTATTTTCATACCAGCCCACCAGAACTGTGATTTCAAGGATTTGTACATTTTCTGAATTCTAGGATGAATAGCCCACCTGGAATGATGATACACCCTAATAAGATCCTCCAGAAAAGCAACTGGTACAACCATACGATTCCGAAAACACAAAACTGAATATCCATTCAGTTGCCAACCCTCAATGGTCTCCCCACCATTGAATCTTGACCCCATGGTCACACACTCAGAATCAGATATATGTGCCTCTTTAACCAGGACAACCAAGTCAGGAATCAACAAAACCAGAAAGAAGACTGATCTATCGCCCTGGTCCTCACATTACAACCGCATGTCAGCTATAACCGACATCAACTGCCACTGGTCCGATGCTTGTTTTACCACCTGAGCATATGATTTTCTACTTAATGCATCTTCCACCAAATTTCGCTTACCTAGTGTGTACATTAAGTCAAAATAAAACATCTAGAGATATTCCATCCATATCCTTTTCCTCAAATTCAAATCCCTTTGTGAGAAAATGTGCTTCAAGCTCTTATGATCTTTATATACCATGAATTTCTCACCGAAGAGATAATGGCGCCACACTTTCAAAGAATGCACCACTGCTGCCAATTCCAAATCATGAGTTGGTTAGTTCTTCTCATGCACCCTCAACTATCGTGAGCCATACACAACCACATGATTACCTTGCATGAGAATGCACCCCAGTCCTGATCTCGATGCATCACAATACACCATGTACCCTTTTCCTGATTCTGGAAAAACCAAGATTGGTGTTGATGTAAGGTGACCCTTTAGTTGTTCAAAACACTGCTGACACTTTTCATTCCACTGGAATGGAACATTATTTCTTGTCAAAGCTGTCATTGGTGAAGCCAAACGTGAAAAATCACGAACAAAATGTTGATAATACCCAGATAGACCAAGGAAACTACATATCTCAAACACATTCTTTGGCGGTTTCCACGAGATAACAGCCTCTATCCTTTCTGGATCCACTAAAACACCCCTTTTAGAAATCACATGGCCAAGAAAACGAACTTCCTATATCCAAAAGTCACACTTTGATAGTTTGGAATATAACCGATGATCCCTGAAGATCCCCAACACTGACACTAAGTGCTGATCATGCTCCACTCTTGTCGTTGAATACACCAGAATATCATCTACAAACACCACCACAAATGAATCCAGATATCTCTCAAATATCTGATTCATCAATGCCATAAACACCACTGTCACATTCATTAGAACAAAGGGAATAACCACATATTCATAATGGTAATTTCTACTTATGAAAGCTGTTTTAGGAATATCATCCTTCCTCACCCGCAACTGATCCACCATTTCCAGAAGAACACTCTGCTCAACACCCTCTACTGATTTCGACGACAACACCGCTAACTGATACAATAACATTCCTACTGCTGGTGCCAACAAACCCGTTGCACCCTGCCTTTCATGCCTCCCTCTTCTAAAGAGATTCCTAACACCATCATGTGTCTTAAAATCCACTTTTCATGAATTGCAATCGATGTGGGCCTTAAAATCCACTAGTCAATTCTTTCCTAGGATTACATCATACCCATCCATATCAACCATTGAGAAATTCCACATTAACTCAACCTCGCCCACAATGATACAACATGCTCTACACAAGAAGGCTTGACACTATCTTCGACCTAGTGGAGTTCGAAGTTTTAAAATCGAGGGCATCATTTCTACCCTTAAACGCAGAAAATCAACCACACATGCAGCAATAAAAGAGTGTGAAGCACCTGTATCAAACAACACTTGCATCAAGGTAGAATTTAAAAGAATAGTACCTCGCACCGTGGATGGTCCCGACTGATCATCCACCACAACCTGCTCAGTTCTGAACAATGCTTTTGTTTCCACACTCTACTCTTTATTTATTTTCTGAGTCATCGTGGTATTCCGAGAGTCACCATGACCTACTTTACTCTACTGATGAGGGGTGTGCTACTGTCCCTGTCCCATCGAAGCATACGATGTCTGCGATCCCTGAGGAGTGTCACATGCACTAAACCTTGGAGTATTCCGATAATAACGCTGCATATGCCCCATCTGCTTACAATTATGACATGATCGAGGTTGTGCCATACAATCCCGCTTGATGTGGCTCGTAGAACCACACTGAAAACATCCCGGATTGCTATCGGGCTTCGAAGGAAGATTCACCGATCCAACCGTCAGATTATGTGCCATACCCCCACCCTGGAAATAAGTTTCCCTCCTCCACTTGAACCCAACGTTAGAGTTCCCACTATTCCCCATGGGTACCACCATGCTTCCTCCACCAGGATCGCCCAACAAATCCCGCTCAGCCACCGAGGCTCTATTCACCATCTCTGTGTAATCATCTATACACTACACCACTATCTTTGAACAGATTTCTTGCCTTAACCCTTCTTCAAAGATCCTTTCCTTCAACGACGTGCTACCTGCCACCTCGAGTGAAAACCTCACTAAGTTTATAAACTTAGCTGCATACTCCATCACAGACATAAGATCTTGCTTCAAACTGAAGAAATCACTTGTATGCTAAATTATGGACGTATGTGGGTATAATTGTTTATTAAACAATTCCTCAAAGCATTCCCACATCATACCTTGGTCAGTCCCAGCTTGGACTACCAAATCCCACCACCGAAGGGCAAGATCTTCCAACATATACGTGGCCAACTTCACTTTTAACTCTACCAGCGTTCCCAAGATCTCGAAGATCTTGTTCATTCTATTCAACCATGCCTCTTCCCTCTCCGACTCTAAATCACCCTAGAATATGGGTGGATTATAGTTTTGAAACTGATCTTCATGATCCACATGCCTTGGTTCATCCAATTTATTTCCACTTTCCACAGCTTGGAAAGCTTGCACTATGCTTTGCACTAGCTGCTGGTTCACCAGAGGCTCAGGTGGTACCACATTCTCAGTAGCCTCCTCCAGTTGGTCTCTACGATGCCTACCTGGTACCATTTCTATAAATAGAAAACAAACAACCATGAGTCTCACTTCCGTAAACATCACGATATCCCATTTCAAATCACATTACACAACACTATCACAACAAGGCTTTCCACCTTTTCCACATGTGCCATGTTTCTCCATTTTGAAAACCAAACCATTTTCAAAATACCAATTTATTCACATTAAAATTTCACACATTCATATCACATTATAAATCATTATACCTCAATGAAATATGCATCCTAGTGGGAAGTCATTTCTACCATGCATGTCATGCTCATCTCATTGGCTACACCCACGACAATGAGATATCCAATGCCTATAAGTGTCTCCAAAACACTTATGTACCCAACTACAAGGTAACATGAATTTCAGCATAAAAGGGTTAGCTACATCCTTTTATGCTATAAATTCCAAGTTATGACATTCCTACGCCTTTCTACCATCTCGACTCAAGGAATTCACCACAACGAATGTCAAAACAAAATCTGCAAATCAACTCCAAAGGACCGAACAAACTAATACCACTTGTAACACCCTGCCCCTACCTCATTGGATTGAGGAGGCGGTGAGGGTTACTTGGCCTTAAGTGACGTTCCCAAGGTGCCAAATGTTGGCAATAAATGCCGAGGGCTCCGAGAAAAATTTGGGGAATTATTTTCCCTTAAGACAAAACCAATGAGACAATCCACTAACCACCACTATATGATACATGTCAATAAAACAGAAAAACATGCATTCCCAAAAGACAACCAAGTTTCACCACAATACAACCCAAAACCAAAACAACCAGACATGTTTACACCACATTAGAGTACAAGAAGAAACCAAACAATAAACACTATGATCCATGACACCACCATAGCTCCAAACTAAGCTCCAATATCCAATCTCCACCAAGACATCACAATGCACCACTAATGGAAGGAGATTCCTTACCTTAGCTCACATCATGATACACAACATCTACAAAGACACCAACATGGCAAAGAAGGGGGTGAGTACTAAAACTCAGTAGGTTTTTCCCAAATGACTTCCCTACACACATCACTATGATAAAACCATTAGAAAATATATATAAAACAATTTATATAAAATAAATCACAAGTGAAACCATTACCATAAGCCAAACATACCCTTACCAAGCCATCTAACCCAAACTAAACCACCAGGGGAAAGCCAAAAAAACATGCCACAAGCCATTTCATCATTTACACACTAGCACAACAATTTCCAACTTGAAAATAAATTCACTACAAACAACCAAAATGGTGGGACTTCGGCCCAACCTGTTCACCCATTCACACCAAACAACCAAAACAACCAAACAGTGGAGCTTCGGTCCAACCTGTTCACCCTTTCACACCTAGTGGCACTTCCCGTCCACTTATCCTTTGATGGTGGTCCTTCCGTACACTATCCAACCCCTTTTTATAGTGGTACTTCTCACCACTTCCACACACCATTCCAATCAAGCCAAACCAAGCATAAACCCACCAAGGTCACAATATCATGTGATCAACCCATTCTGTTGCATATCAATCCACTTAAATAAATCACACATTTATTGAAAACCATTTTCCATGCCAAACCACATTTCAATAAAAACATATTTATTGAAAACCATTTTTCATCAACCATTTTCCCAAATCAATCTCAACAACTCATTTTAAAATCTCCATTTTAAAATCCACAACAAAATCATTTCACCATAAAACCCCCTTTTTCCCAAAAATCCCCAAAACATCACCCAAGGGATTTTCAACCAATTTCGAACAAAAAATCACAAATTAATTTCTAGCAAAAAAAATTAATTGTAAAAAAACAGCACTAGTTCTAACCAAGTGGAGTCGAGAGAGAAGCGACCTACCTTTAGAGTTCCCAAGAAATCGACCCACAAGCACCCACACCTCAAATCCGGCGAACGCACCACTGAAACCTCTCTAGATCCCCTTACCTAACCATCACAAGCCTTAAAATAATCATCCAAGGCAACGAAAACCCTATATCTACACACAAAAATTATAGATATATAAAACCAAGAAAGAGGGAGATGTGGATCTAGAGGAAACCACAAAGAAACCAAGAGGAGAGACTTACCCAGGAGAAACCACCTTCAATACACTAAGAACCCTCTTCAAAATGCTTCCGAAATGAGTGGGAAAGATCCTCCACCCCCTAAGAACCGAATAACTTGAGTGAGTCACGAGTGGGAGGAAGTTTGGGGTGAAATAGGTTAAGCCCGAGGGATCCTGGAACTTATAACCCTATTTTTAAGTGGTCGCACGGTTAGCCCGCACGGTTTGGAAAACCGTGTGCTAATCGTGCACACGCTACTGCCTCAAGAGCAAGGGTCCGCATGGTTTCCTCGCACATTTTGGAAAACCGTGCGCAAGCCGTATGAATCCTACTATCTCCCCATACACAGTTTCTTGGAGAATCCGCACAGTTTCCACTAACCGTGCTCAAACCGTGCACCCATAAAAAATCCTCCCAACTCATCCAAAACCAATCCAAACTCTCCCAAACTCTTCCCAACTAACCCCATGCACTTTAAACAGATAAAAATGCATAAAAAAGGCCACATACCTCAAACCGGGGGTGCTACACACACCTTAGTACAAGATGATCAATGATTGAAACTTAGAAGTGCAAGAATAGAATAAGAGAAGGAAAGAATTTAATTTTTACAAAATAGGGTTACACGATGTGTAGAAACATTACAAGGTGTGTTCCCTTAAGCCTTGACATGGACCTGTACCTCTACCTACCAGGTTATGTAACACCCCATACACATGGTGTGTTCCTTCTGAGACACAACATGTACTTGAACACTACCTCCTACCTAGGTACTTCTACATAGAAATAACTACACAATTCTATCCTGATGTAACACTACATGACATGAACACTCTAGACACAGTGTGTACAACTAAAGTTCCATCCACCTGTATCGTTAGTCACACGGCTGGATACACGGTCTAATTAGCACGGTGTGTACTCCCAATATACTATGTGTTCTACAAAAAGTTTACGAAGACCATGTATCTATTCACACAGTCAATCACATGGTCAACAACTACACGATGCGTGAATATGGTACACATCGTGTACTTAAGAAAAGTCATTTCTTCCAAAGTAGAAGAACACATGGCGTGTTTTCTTGACATCACACACTATGTTTTCTGGATTTTATAGATAGTAAGCCTATAAAACTTCTTTAGAACCCCCAAAATCTTAAAATTGGGCCAAGACATGCCAAGTTAAAATCCGTGAGAGCCCATACTCCCCGCAAATCAAATTTTGGCATCCTTATTCATATCATATCTTAACTGAATTCAATTAAAGTTCCAACATGATCCACCAAATTTTGATCCAAGAGGGCCCATAACACCTCAAGGACCAAAGCTTGGTGTCCATCCAAATGAAACTTTACATATACCAATACCTTATCAAAATAGCTGGTATTTCTATCCTAACATCTATCACAAAAGCATGCATATAAAGCACAATGTCTTTCACAATAACATGTAATCATTATATCAACCTAAATGGCATGACAATAATGCATGACATGTGATCTCTAGAAAGTACCTATATGATGAATGAGATGGAATACCCTCATCTCATTAGGTTTCAATAGAAATAGAACAACAATAATACCAATCATAATAACCCAAAACAAGTGAATCACCAAATGGTGAAATAAAATCAACTGTAACAATTGAAAAACCATAAAAATTGCAATATTTGAGGTAACTTGGGTTTTCCCTGTACACGAGTTAACTACTCCTGGTCACAACTAATTACCAACTACCTATTCCTTCCTATCATATCATATTGGCTCCAAATAGTAAGGAAAAGAAGAAAAGAAAATGCCTCTGATACCACTTTGTAACGTCCTGGGTTTGGGTGCCACCTAAAGGTGCCCCGAACCTGGTTGGTCACATAACTTCAAGTGCATTTACCAAAACACTAGAGGATTTTGACTAGAAATGAGGACCAATGTGTGAAAATGGGGAAACTATTCCCTCATTGGTAGAGTATACACAGTGGAAAGAAAATAGTAAAAATAGTAGAGGCAGTAATACCATAAAACAAAAGTAAACATCAGAAGAATGATAGTAATAAAACAACTGGAGTATATATATAAATGATTCATGTCAGATGTGTCTAGTAAAGCATCCAAAAAAGTCACAATTATGGAAATACAATACAAAAACCAAAGTGCCTAAAATCAGCTAAACTCCAATAACATCACAAGCCTCAGCTTGGTCCCATGCTCTCCATCTCCAACAACAATCAAGTACCTGATGAAGAAGGGTGATTTCCCATATCTATACTTGTAATAAAATATTCTTCTTGGGTCCAACACATGACCCAAATAGGGTGTGAGAAGAATCCTAGAAGGAAACCACCAAAAGATCTGTGCCTAACTGTCAGTGTATATATATAGGAGGTAATATACAAGAATGAAGCAATAAACTAGGAAGTACTCAAAAGTAAACAATCCTACAGTTTTCAATAAAATTCATTTACATTTTTTATTAAATCTGTTAAATCATATAAACCTTAGAATCTATCCTAAGCTCTGTATCCCCTATGAAAGTAACAAAACAAATGTCTCAGAAGACCATCTAAACAAAAAAGTAAGATCGATTCCAAGCTTGTTCTTTGGCTTGGAAGACTCATCACAATCATTCAATTATTAAATAAAGACCCTTTGGAAAAGTTCCAATAGTCCAATCCCCCTAGTCTAACATAACAAAAATTCATATAATAACAACCCTCTGGGAAGCTCTCACGGTCTAACCTCTTTGGTCAAAAA
Source organism: Viscum album (assembly GCA_963277665.1). Lineage (NCBI taxonomy): Eukaryota > Viridiplantae > Streptophyta > Magnoliopsida > Santalales > Viscaceae > Viscum > Viscum album. The sequence continues at coordinate 254,050,613 of OY728156.1, read as the reverse complement.
TAGCACTAATCATTTAGAAATGACCAGATGGGAAGCTCTCATGGTCAATAACCCTTTGTCAATATAGCATCAATAAATTATAAATTACCAACTGGGAAGCTCTCATAGTCTAAACCCCCAGGTTTATGACCATTGGGGAGCTCTCACAGTCAATACCCTTGGGTATATGACCACCTGACAGCTCTCACAGTCAATACCCCTAGGTCAACATAATAGTTAAAACATATATAAATAACCCTACCTCTAGAAACTCTCACAGTCAAATCCCCTTGGTCAAACTTCCAAAATGCATATCACATACATCTCATATAATCAGTAAATCCATCCTAACAAAGCGAGGCATGAAAAAATAGGTGACCCTACTAGGCATCCTAGGCCAAATGTCTATAAATGATAAAACAAGCGAGACACACCCATGGGGTGTCCCATAATAATAGGGTTACATTACAAATCAAGCAATACCCCAATCATGGGTATATGGAACTTTTAGCATATATAATCCAAGGATTAACAACTAAAGGCACAAACCACCTACCTCGATGTCTCACAATCGATATCCTTGAACACTAACACTTGAATCGGCCTAGATCGGCGTAGATCTACAAAAGGTGAAAAATTACTAAACTTGAATAACTCACAAGAGATGAATAATCAAGAATAAAGGCTCTAGGGGTTTTTATAACTCATTGGTGTGATTCCAACACACCTGACGACATCTCAATCGGAGCTCGGATGGAGAATCCAAAGGGGTTTGAGTTTATTGGCCACTTAGTCACTCTCCTGTACGAACCAAAGGAAGAAGAAGATGTTTATGAACATAAGAAGTGACCCCTATTTGATATATCAATTAAAAAAAAACTTACATGGCATGTTCATTAAAACCACATGCCATGTATTAGGCTCAACCAGCCCCTGAATTAAGCGGTTTTCTAGGTCACTACATGACTATGTACTCAACCGTTAAACGACTAGTACATGGCTGTACGTGGGTACATGGTACACAGTGTGTGCATAGAAGTACACGACATGTGCTTAGAAAAACCCAATTTCCTCCTTTTTCCTAAAAAACAACCCAAAATCAAGATCCATACCTAAATTGAAGATCCGGGTTCTTACACAATGAAACATAAGATATAATCAAGGTTAAGAATAATTTAATCAATATATAAGATAATAATTACATTCAAATAATTCAAAGTACTAAGACTTTTAAATAATAAAGTTTTGTAATTATCAAAAAATATAGTGTTTTAATAATCCACTCAACATTCCTCCTCTTTTTAATAATTAAAAAACCAAGTATAATTCCAAAACATCACCCCCTTTTTGAAATTATAAAAAATATAAAGTTTTAACAGAAAAATTATCTCTTTTATTTTATAAGTAGATTTTTTCAAGACAAAATGTCTTAAAAATGAATATAATTATTGTATATAACTCTCTTAAAGAAGCATATTTCAAAACACGTATCAAGGAGACACTATAAAGACTTCTATTGTTATAATTTTGAGTTTTATACAGTGAGCATATTTTAAAATATGTTTGTGAAAAATAATGATAAATCCTTCATAAAATAACCTTTTATGAAAAGTGGAAGTTTAAATTGTAAGTATACATCAACTAGTATATATGATAAAACTTAAAAAAATAATATAATAAAAAAATGTGTACAAAAATTCAGATATAGTAAACTAAAAAATAGATTTCATATTACTATATATTTCATGTAAATGTGAATATTTTAGCATAAAAACACACTCAAACTCCCCTAAATTTATTTAAAAAAAATTAATTAATTTTCCATAATACAAAGTTCAAACTTGATTTTCTCAAACTTATAAAATTCTAGGGGATTGGTAAATATATCATCGATATTATTTTCTATAAAAATAAATTATAAATTTATATTTCATTTCTAAGAATATTCCCTAAGAAAATGAAATTTAACATCAATGTTTTTAGTCCTAGAGTGTTATAAGGGGTTTTTTTTGAAATTGAAATAGTAGAATAATTATCATAGAATATAGGAATCTTATCAAAATCAGAACCAAAATATGAAATTATTTTTTCAATCCATAATGATTGCGTACAAAATGATACAAAACTATGTATTTAGATTCAACATTTTAATGGGAATTTTTTTATTTCATTAAATTCAATGAAACTAAATATTTACCAAGTAAATTTAACATACCTAAAGTGATTTTTCTATCAATGTTTCATCCAAAAAAATCAAAATTAGAATTGATTGTCAAATAAAAATTAGTTTTAATAGTGTAACATAATTCAAGATTCAAATATCCTTTAACATATCTAACAATTCTCTTAAGAAATTTATTGTGACTTTCCTTAGGTCTAGTTTGAAATCTAGCACAAATGCAAAGAGAAAACATTAAATCAGTCCTTGAAGTAGTTAAGTATAAAAAAATTCCAATCACACCTCTATAAGTTTTAAAATCAATGTATTTTATAGATTTATATAAATATAATTTTCAAGTATCCTCATGGAATTATTTTAAATTTTAAATGAGGTTAAACCAAATCTATTAACTAGATATTTGTCATACTTGGATCAACTTATAAAAATACCATCATTTCATTGAAATATGTGCAGGCCAAGAAATAATTTCAATTCTCCCATAATATTCATATCAAATTCATAAGTCATTATGTTTGAGAAAACATTACAAAGTTTTTTTTCATGAAGATCTAAAAATAATGTCATCAACATAAATGTGAAAATTCTAAATATCATTAAAAAATTTCTAAATAAATAAAGTTGGATCAACTGTTCCCTTCTCAATTTTTTTCTAAATAAAACTAGTTTACATTTCATACAAAGCTTAAAGATATTGTTTTAAACCATATAAATCCTTAGATAGTTTAAAAACTTGAACATGATGTTTTTTATTTTCAAAACTCTGGACTGTCTAGCATACACTTCTTTATAAATATAACCATTTAGAAAATCACTTTTGACATCTATTTGATATAATTCAAATCCATTAAAAGTTGCATAAGATAATAATATTTTGATTGATTCAAATATATAAAAAGGAACCAAATATTCTTCAAAATCAATACCTACTTATTAAGAATATCCTAGAGAAACTAATATAGAATTTTTTAACTATATTTTTAGATTAATCAAGTATATTTATAAAGATCCATTTTGTTCCAATAACTTGAGGATAATTTTGTGTAACAAATAAAGTGAATACATTATTTATAGTAAAATTATTTAATTCATATTTCATAGCCCTGTTCTAGTTATAATTATTCTAAGCTTCATCGGTATTCTTAGGTTTAAAATCAAAAATGAAAGCCTGATAAAAAAAATATTCATAAAAAATTTTCTAGTTTGAACATTTGACTGAACATATCTAATAAATTATTTGTAGGATAATTTGTATGAGTTTTCCAAAATATTTCATGAATATGTTGAGTTTGAGAATAAATATTCACCCCCTCAATATATGAATCTTTATGTTGAGTTTATTCCTTTCAAAATTAAAATCTCTAAATTAATCATCAAGTTGATCAATATAATCATCCCATTCATTAAAAGTTTTTTCATCAAAATTAACATGAATTGTTTCTTCAATAACTATGGTTCTTTTATTGTAAACTATATATTCTTTAATATTATTTTAATATCCCAAGAAAATACCTTCATCATATTTTTCATCAAATTTATAAAAAACATTGTTCGTATTGAAAATAAAAACTTTACACCCAAAGACTCCAAAATAGAAAATTTTAGGTTTTCTACCCTTCCGAAGCTCATAAGGTGTATTTTTCAACAAAGTTATTAAGATAATTCTATTAATAACCTAAAAATATATATTTATAGACTTTTTTCGAAAATATTTAGGTAGAATAAATTCATTTAACATGGCCCTATCAATTTCTTGAAGAGTTTTATTTTTTCATTTCCACTACACCATTTTGTTGTGGTGTTATAGGATTTGAAAAGTTGTGAAAATATACATTTTATTCACAAAAATTGATAAATTTCAGATTCTAGAATTCACCATCATGTATAATTTATTTAATTAGCATCCTTTATCATTTTTAACCAATTTAAATAAAGTGATAAAATTTGATAAAGTTTCATATTTTAGTGTAAGAAAATAATTCAAATGAATAATATCAAGAGACGCTACAATTTTTACCACTTTAATTGAGTTGAAAATACTTCTTTTTTGTTTATCTTTCAAGAAGGACTCACAAAAAAAATGTTTTTTTCTCTTCAATTTCAGGTAAATATAGAATTATTTTGTTTTTAGACAGCTTGTGCATCATCCTGAGATTAGCATATTCCAACATCCTATACCATAAGACGTTATTAGGTTATATTACATTCAAACATTTGATAATTTAGCAAGTTAACATAGCTAAATCAATTGAATAAATGTTATATTTTCTATTTTCATAAAACCAAATAGATTTATATTTAAATATAATTCATTTATCATTTTTAAATCTAACAAACATTACATCATCACATAGTTTTGAAATGATTATTAAATTATGTTTCAATCCTTAAACATATAAAACTTTATAATTTATAATTTAATTTAAAATTCTAACACCACTAAAACATTTTAAATTTACTTTTATAATTATCCCTAAAATTAATATTACCTATATCAAATTTATTGAATTATAAAATTTTTGATATATCACTAATCATATGTCATTATCATCCACTATCCATGTACCGAACATCCTTCTTGATGCTTCCAAGACAAATTTTCTATAAAAAAATTTAAGAAATTTTTGGTACCCATGAAAATTTCTATCCAATGGGATTGGTATATAAATTATTGGGAAACCAATTTGATTTCATACACTTATTTATAGGTAATCCTGAAGATAAATATTTATAAATGAAAGTCTTAGTATATCCAAGAGATTATGGAAATCTTAAGGAGCACTCATTTGCATAATGACATTTAATTTGACATCTAAAACATTTATCAATAGTTTTACTTCCGTCTTTACTCTTAACAAAGAAAGTATTATACATTTTGGGTAAATTATTATCATAACCAAGACTTAATATATATATTTTTTATTTTATTGAAACTCATCATTTGATTAATGTTTTCTCTACCTTGAAAAAAAGTGGACATATTTGACTTTAAACTTTCAATTTCATTTCTAACTTGTTCATTTTCTTTAAGACCAATATTAAAATTCATTACTTTATCTTCATGGAATTTTGACATGAAATTAATATATCTCTGTATTTTTTTATTTTTATCAAGATAATTTTTTATATTTTCTTGACTACATTCCACATATGTATGTGTAGTTTTTAAGTCTTATTAGATATATTAATTAAGTTATTTACTTTACTTAAGGACAAATTTATGTTGATTCTTAAGGTAATTATATAAACCCATGATCTTTTCAACTTTATGATCAAGTGTTTCAACATATTCAAAAAGTTCTTCTATGGTGGATTTTTTAGAATCAGATTTAGAGGAAGAATAATAAGCGGAGCCACTTAATTGTTTTGATGAATTCATTAAGAAAAAATTTTCCACATCCTTTTCTGAACTAGATTCTTCATCAGAACTTGAATCCTTAGTGAAACTCCATCCAAATTATGTTGATTTATTTTCTTTCTCATATTTCTTCCTATTATTTTTATTGTTCTTTACTCTTGGGATATCGAGCTTGATTTTCCCCCTTTTTCTATACTCATAACTGATTATATATTGAGCATCATTATAAATAAAATTAACTTTCATATTCTCCTTGAGAAACCATATTTAGGATAATTTTTTGAAATATTATTAAATAATCATTCTTTATTTTATATCCTCCTTTTATCACATGTGCAGTATTATTCCTTTCACTTCTATATAACTAAGAATTAGAAGAGTAAGTAGAAACATTTGACTTAAATGAAATTACCTTATTATTTGTATTATATTTTTCAAAAATATTTTTAATATCTAACTCATATTGTAATAATGATCCAATAATATCATCAAGTGTATATTCCTTGAAATTTTTACTTTCATTTATAACAACCTTTTTAGAATGCCACTTCTTAGGAAGTTCTCTAAGTACTCTTTCAACAAGAACATGGTTATATAGAGTTTCTCCTAAAGAAATCATACCATTTAAAATACTAAAAAATCTATGGAATATTTGATTAATAGTTTCTTCTTTCCAATTTTAAAATCTTGATATCCATATCTTAATATGCCTAACTTAGTTATAACGATCTTATCTAAGATAATATGTGTAGCTTGTAGGATTTCCCAAATGTTATGTATAATTTTACATGAAGACACATGAATATACAAATTTTATTTATTTTATAACATAAAATATTCACCACCTTGTAATTCAACATATACTTTACCAAATCACTACCAAATAATGATTCAGGTTCACCTTTGGTCATTTTTTATGGTTTTTCCATGATTGTCCAGTGATCAATGATAATTTATTTTAGGAATGATTCCATTTTGGTTTCTAGTATTCATAATTAGTACCATAAAAATGTGGTGGTATTTTGATGTATCATCCATCATTAAAACTTGTTTCTACCACATAAAATCGATCTTTTCTCCTTGATGGTTAAGTCAAGAAATGGTTAGCACAAATAAAAAATATATATCGAGTTAGGGGTCAACCTATGATACCAATTTTTGGTCCCATAGATAATATAACTGAATATCCAATGGGGGTGGGGTGAATTGGGGTTTTTATATAAATTTAAAGTTTATATTAGAGTTTTAAAGTTAATGTAGTGAAAATAAAATAAATAGGAATAATAAATTTTTGTAGTAGTTTAAATCTAAATAATCCTACTCTATTCTTCACCCTATCATGAACTATGAGAGATGACACCCACTATAATAGACTCTCATAATTTTTAAGGGAGATCACAACCAATTTAAAATTTCATTTTAACCCCTAGAGGTAGAACCCAAGATGGAAAACTTTTGAACACATGGTGGCTTAACCGAATCACCCTATATTTTTCAAACCTAGAGGCACAACCGATAAACTACCTTTTTAATTAGTGGTAGAATCCAAATATTTATTTTAACTGGTCCAAGGAACAATTGAATCCCCATAATTTTTTCAATTATTGTAGAATCAAAATTACCCTACCTTTTTCTCACATGGTGGGATAAACTAAATCTTGAATTTTGTTTAGGATACAAAACCCACTCTCCTACCTTTTAATGGGTCATATAACCTGTTAAAATTACACATATAGAAAAGAATAGAAAGAATTAAAATCATAGAACTAGGAGAACACTTCATGGTATGAGTGTTGAGGTGGAAAGAAACTCTCGAGTAACAATGGATCAAATGACTGATGTTTAGTTGAGAGTAGTGGTTGAACATCAAAGTATTCCATACATTTATAGTTCAAGAAAAATCATCAAACTCGTATATATCTTAATTTGGATCTATTGAAATCCCTATATAAAGGTCTTATTTTCATAGAAGATTCAAATTTTAAGATGGCCAAATCTTTATTTTTTCCAAAGAAAGAGTTTTTCATGTGAAACTAATGAACTAATTCAGAGTTTTTTAATCTTATTTCCCAGATAATGTTACACATGTAAATATTTCATAAATTAAAAGTAATATTCAAGTGGGTTCTTCTCAATAATATATATAAAAATAACAACCTGTATAGTAGAATACATTAAAACACTTAATATAGTAGTAAAAAATAATTATTAATATCCTTGGAAAACTCCCTAGTAATGCACAATTGCAAATCTTCATATTTCAACCAATTTGAATTTGAATATCTCAAGTTCCAAAATATCAGTGCAAATATCCACACATTCTTAATCCATTATGGATCTCATTTAATTCATCATAAAAAAAATTTAAAACCAATTTTCATGGATTCTAGAAAATTAATGAGTAATTTAGGAACAAATAAAACAATAACAATATTCATAATAAACTTACAGAAAATGAAAATATGAAACATATGAAAAAACATAGAATATTTTTATATTTATGTAAGTATGCATCTCAAAGAACACACATATGTATTTAACATATATTATAAGGTATTTTTATCAAAAATTTGTTCATTAGACATAAAAAAATGATCAAAACACTTTATATCCTGTGAAAAAGTTGATTTATTGTGATTGGAATATCATTATGAGAGATAATATATTTCACATAACTGAATTATACCATCTAATAAAATTTATCTACATAGATAATTTTCACACAAATGAATTCATGTTGTTGAAATATTAATGTATCCAAATTAACATAAAAAATCCTTGTAATTGAATTCACATAAGTGAATTGATCGTGTAGCCAAATTGAGGTTGTAACTGAATTGATAATGTAGCCGTATCGATCATGTAGTTGAATTATATAAACGTCATGGATTATAAAATTTAAGACCTAAATAATACCTTATAAATATAATAATAAGTTTTTTATACATTTAAATTATATTTATAAAATTTTATTATCTTTCCAAAGAATCAATAATCACCTTAATTTGACTTATATATCTAAAGTTACCATTAGAATACATTAGAAAAATAGTAATGAAAAACTATAAAATTTATACCAAAAGCATATAGTGACTTCTAACCTGATTTCATACATTAAAAAGATCAATTAATTTTTTAATTTCTTCCAATTAAATTTCTATAAATTTCTTATATTTCCAACTAAAAAATAATTACTCAATTTGGATTTTTTAGCCCATGTTATGGTCAAAATACAGAAGCTAACCAAATCTATAAAATTGGATATGTGGTTTGGATATATGGTTTGTCCATGTGGGATATTTGGATATGTGGTTTTTATATGTGTTTTATATATATGGGATAATTGGTTATGTGGTTTGGCTATATGATAATAGTAAAGAACATTTAAAATTGATATTTAAAGGTCATAAATGTCATATTTATCCTAGGAACTCAATATGAATCTTTTAGAACATATTATTAACAGTAAAAACATGAAATATAAAGATATTTTAAGAATATATATATAAAATATAATCCTGGTTAAGTATAATTTAATCAATAAATAAGATAATAATTATAGTTACACAATTAAAATTACTAATATTTTTAAATAAGGAAGTTTTTTCATTACTAAAACATACAGTGCTTCAATGAGTCACTCAATACACATAACACAATCCTATACTTGTTTCATATAAATACACCATGTTTCCTTGAATATCTTCTAAAAAGATCATGATAGGAGTTGAAGTTAACTACCATTTTATATTATCAAAGGATTCCTTACATTCAAAATACTATAAAAAATTCACCCCCTTCAGGGTGAGGGTATTCATGGGAGATAACAATTTGGGGAAGTCCTTTATTAACCATAAATAATACCCTATTAGAGAAAATAAGATATTTATCTTAAATACATTCCTTGGTTGTTCCTAAGATATAATATCTCTCACCATATTTGGATCGACGGATATGCTATGTTCGACACCACATTTCTCAATAATTTTACTTCTTGGATAAAAAAAATATATTTTTTAACTTAACATAAAGGCAATGATCATAAAAAGTTCCCAAGAAAATCCTAAAATAGTTCTCATGATCCTCCTAAAACTTGGAATAAACTAGGACACCATCCAAAAATACCACCACAAAGGATTTGAGGTTTCAATGGTATATCCAGTTCATCAATTCCATAAATATTGCCAGAGCATTGGTAAGCCTGGATGACATCACCAGGTAATCAAAATGACCATACCTACCACTGAACATCATCTTGTGAACATATAGTTTCCTCAATTTGAGATGATCATACCCTGACTATAGATTGATCTTTGAGATCCAACTCACCCCTTTTAACTAATATAAGAGGCTATAAAATGGGTCAAGGGGTACTTATTCTTAATTGTAACCTGATTCAGCTTCTATTAATCAATACATAAGTAGGGTGACCTATTTGTTTTCTTAATTATGAGTTTAGAGTAGCCCAATGAGACACACAAGAGAGAATATATCCTTTATATTCTAGATAATACAATTGTATCTTTAGATCTTTCATCTATGAAGGTGCTATAGAATAAGAATAAATGAAATTATTTGAGTTTTTGTTACCAAGATGATAGATAACTAAACTTCCCATTTCATGGATAATGTTAAGAAGTAATTTGGAAACACCCCTAGAAACTCCTTACAATTGAAGAAAGTTAGGCTGTAAGATTACCATAATCAAACTTAGTAGGGAAAGGCACTATATGATAATCTAGACTACCCACTTCTTGAAGGGATAGTCCTACATGGCTCGATCACAAACCCAAAACCATTTAAAACACATAAGAATTACCAATGGGTGTTGTTAAGGTCACCCTTTACTGATATAAATCCACATGATCATTGAAGGTAACCATCTGATCCATTTAGATAATTATATCAAAGGAATCCATCTCAATAATGAGAAAGTACCATGCTTTCTCTACTTTTAATATAGAAATAATATAGGTAGGATATCTAAATACCCACTCCTTCTTCTTCCTGATAGGCTTAAAAATATCCATCACGTATAGCATGAGATCAGAAGAAAGTTTAAAAAATTACACAACACATTAAGAAATAAATTATATAGAATCACTAGTATCAAATAAATCAATAACCATATATAGTGCGATAATCACAAAACCAATCACTATCATCGGGTTGGTCTCAAACTCCATGGGAGAAAGATCCAATATGTGTAACTTCCTAGTCATTGTTTGAGTATATAGGATGGGGTTATGATTTTAGCTTACTTTGACCATAAGATGATCTAGTCCTACCTCCAAGCCCCTAAGGTCAGGGTCCTATTTTCTTAAAGGCATCTTTTAGAGTACCAGATCCCTTGGGTGCTGAAGAGCCCACACTACTTTGTAAAAAAATACTATCTTTAAAAAATATTTGTAAATGGACTAAAAATCCGTAGGGATATAAATCCTTAAGAGTGTCTTGGAATGAGTAACTTTCATCCCCATACTTTACACACTGATAAAAGATAGGGGATCCACCACCTGAGGTTTCTAATGATAAAAATTGAGATAGGTACCTAGAGCTACAATTACCCACCATTATTGGCTTATCACACTTTTGATTCTTCTAAAAAATGCCACCACCACACCCAACAGACATAAGAGGCACACCAAGAATCCCTGTCATCCTTTCCCGATCAATATCCACCATCAAGGATCAATACAGCACTTTAGTATAAGTCAAGAGATTTAGAATAAAGTCCTAAGATTGGATGTTAGGCTGAAGACCCATTTCAAACCTCCATGCCTTCGATTTTTCCTTCGATATCATCTTTTCTATAAAATGAACAAGATCAGTGAATATTTTTTCATACTCCATAACTATTCTCTCTCATTGTTAAAGAGAAAACAATTCCTAGAATTTGGCCAATGACATCATGAATGGATAAAACTATTGGGTGAAAATCACTTTGAAATCCCTCTATTGTAGATTGTCACGCTGCTTTTCTTGGATGATAAAATCCCACCATTTCTAGTTTGGTACTTCTAGTATAAAGGCAACACATTTAACCTTAATAGAAGTTTAAGTTTTGAGAAACTCAAAAATAATCTTGAAGTTTTCCATCTAGTCCTTAACTTCTTGAGGATTATTGCTTCCTTGAAAGTATTACGGCTTATGGAGGAAGATTTCTTAAGCTAGATTATTCTTTGTGCTAGAACGCATTTCTTTAGCTTGATTTGGTATGGGGTAAACTTCTTGGTTTATATTTTGGACCATTTTAAGAACTATAAAAAATGTTAATTAGAAACATTTTAAAACATCACTAATTCATTTATCGACATTTTATAGAAATGTTGGTAAATAAAAATCACTAAATTAATGACATTTATAAATGAAACTATTTAGAGACTCCTCATTTACCAATATTTTTTTAGAAATGTTGGTAAATGACACCCTATTTACTAAAATATCTAAAAAACATCAACATTTTTTTTGAAATTTATATATTTTTTTTTAAAATTTATAATTTTTTTTAATTTGAAAAAATATAATATATTTTACACCATACTCTAACCCTCCTCTCACTGTCCACAATTCACACCCCTCCCACACTCCATGACCTCCTCCAATGTTGGACACCACATTCCCTCCCATGCTTCACACTCCATGCTGCAAGGTCCACTCCCACACATGCACCAAGGTATCTGTCTCCCCTCCACGATCCAGTGCTACATGACTACTCCAACAAAATTAGTGATGCAAAACAGGCCTACGACCCATGGGCTTTGTGGGTATGGTTCAGATACAGGGTGAGACATGCCTAAAATTTTGATCGTTAAGTGCGCAGAATAATGTGAGTTGAGCCAGTGTGGGTGTGGGATAAGATGGGTTGAGTCCGCATGGGTGTGAGCTTACCCGTAGACCTAATTTAATATATATATATATATATATATTACAATATATTCTACTTTAAATTTTAGTTTTTTAATAAAAAATCACGATTAAACCTTGAAATATAATTTCTCTCTGTAATGGTCATACTAATTCACCATTCATTCACATGTAAATTTTAAATAGGTATATTTATTGTTTTAATATGATATTATAATATATATATATATATATATTAATTATTAACCATCTTCATATGGTGTGTCATCCCACCTCTCAAAAAATGGAACCCATCTCCCTTTCACATAGTTTCAATTTTAAAAGAGTTATTATATTCATAATATTTTTTAGGCCGATTTAATTTTATTATTATTTAATTTTATTTTGTTATTAAGAAAATAGGAAAGGACCTCATGGAAACCCTAATAGTCTCCTCTTAATCCATTCATTACTGGAAGAGTCATCTTTCATTCACAGGTCTATCCGTGTGCATCACTACACAACCAACATCATCATTGATCATCCTCACCAATCACATACCCACTTTGCATCGCAACAATTCACCACCACATCGACGTCGCCACATGACACAATTAACCCATAAAAAATGTTCCATTACATCCCCTAAAAATATAGTTATTGTAAATCCATACTTATACCTACAACTACCATTAATAATGAGAAAAAACAGTATTTAAATGATTATAAATAGTATATTTTTTGAAATGTGGGAAAACCCGCGGGCTATCTGTGAGGTTATGCAGGGTGGGAGGGACTTGAAATTTTTTATTGAAATTATATGCAAGCTTTTGAGGACAAAGCCATATAGGATCAAGATTGAATAGGCTTGGACCACCCCACCCCAGCTAGCCCGTTTCACATTACTACACACTGGCATGAAAGCAGAATCGAATTTTCCTCTTCCATAATTTAAACCGATAACCCGTAGGGTAATACCCAAAGACCTGACCAACTCACCTATACCATCTATGAATATATAAATGTATTATGCTATATATATATAAATAGATTTTCGTATTTAAGAAATTTAATATTATATATATATATATAATTTTATATATTAATATACATATATTAATATATATATATATGTTTATATTATAATTTTATGTTTATATATGTATGTAAGTTTATATTAGATATATATATGTGTGTGTTTTTATTTTACATATATGTTTATATTATATATATATATATGTTTTTATTTTACATATATGTTTATATTATATATATATGTTTATATATCTATATGTTTACATATTATATTTAATATTATATATATGTTTATATTTTATGTATATATGTTTATATATCTATATGTGAATATTTTATATTATATATATGTATATATTTTATGTTGATATTTTATGTTTATGTATATGTTTATATTTTATATATATGTGTGTGTATATATATATGTGTGTGTGTGTGTGTAAATATATATGTGTTTTTATACATGTATATAATTATATATATATATAATTAGCCACGATTTAAAACACTGGTAAAAATATCATTAAAATGGACAGGTTTTCTTTAAAATGTGACTAAATTTAAAATATATATTTATTTTTATATATAAATATATGTATATATATTTATATATTTATATATATGTTTGTGCATGTTTATATATATGCATCGGTGGTTATACATATTAATATATATATATATATGTCTAAATATATGTGTTTGTGTTTATATATGTTTATATATATGTGTCAGTATTTAAAAAATTAATATATTATATATATTTAATTTTATATTTTAATATACACATATTAATATATATATATATATGTTTATATTTTATATTTTATATTTTATGTTTATATATATAAGTTTATATTATATTATATATATGTTTATATTTTACACATATATTTATATATCTATATGTTTATATTTTATATATTTTTATATATGTTTATAATTTAGGTTTATATATATATATTGGTTTATATTTTAGATTATATATATCTGTGTTTATATTTTATGTTTATATATATGTTTATATATATATATATATGTGTGTGTGTTTATATATATATATGTTTATATATATATATATATATGTTCATATATATGTGTGTGTGTGTAACTAAATATGTGTAAGTATACATATATATAATTATAATTATGCCTGCTTGAATGCCCGAAAGATTTTTATTTTATTTTATTAATTTTTTATAATCCCCTTTAAAAGGTTGAGGGGTGACCTTTACATAGTCCATATAACCAGAGTCACTAAGACTTAATACTTGGTTATTTCAAACCCAAAGACCAAACACCCAACAACAATCTCCACCCAACTGATACCAATTTTTTCTCCAAATTGACCGACTTGCAAAGCTGCTCAGCAAGTAATTCCAATGTATGGCTGTATGAACCTCATACCTATGGTAAATTCATACTCTCTCATTCATCAAAATCTGATTTCATTGAAGGTGGTAGCTTCCTCCCCTAACCTCATTTGGGATTGCAATTGAATATTTGACCTTGTTTTTTCACTAATCTAGCCGAGATCTGTACAGTGAATCCATCAGCTGACCAAGCTCTACCTTGCAATTTTCCTTCGATCACAGTGCCCTTAGCCTCATCCAAGGAAACCCACTCCATCATCATTTTTTCAAGATTCGTCTGTTTTCTGACATCTGAAACTGACCCGCTGGTCGACCGAGAGCCCCCCATTCGTCTGAGTTGCCCCCACCCCATCCGTCACTTTTAAATAGCGTTGGAGATTACCCACATTGTCCATTGCTGGTGAAGACCTATTTTTTATTGGTGAAGCCCCCCTCACATCTGTCCTCGAAGACCCCGTTAACCTTCACACCAATGCCGTAGACCTCCCCTCCTTGTGCGCCACACACACAGTCGATGTACCGAAGTCCCCATGGAAATTCTAACAACCCAAGATAAATGGGTTCTGCTAGGAATTGATCCTCGCCTGATATAGGTTTTTACAGGGCCCCTTAACCACTAGGCTGGACCCCAGCTACATAATTATAATGATAATATATATATATATATATATAAATATAATTAGCCATGTTTTAAAATACTAGTCAAAATGTCACTAAAATAGTCACGTTTTCTTAAAAACATGATTAAATTTAAAATATATATGTGTTTATATATATAAATATATTTTTATATACATATTTATATATTTATGTGTTTGATTTTATAAATATATATATATACATATATATTTATATATATGTCTAGATATATGTGTCTATGTTTATATATATATATATATATATTTACATCAATGCCGAGAAATGAGCTATATAAATATATATATTTTTAGTGATATTTTCTGAATTTTTTTGCTAATTTAGCAAAGTTTTTCAGAAAACTATGCTCTTTTAGCAACGTTTTTCACAAAATGTTACTTAATTAGTGATGATTTTAGGAAACATTGCTAAATTAGTGACGTTTTTAAAATACATCGCTATAAAAATGTCACTAAATTACAGTTTTTTTGGAGTAAAGATTCTAGTCCACTAGGGAATCTGCCTATGAAATGTTATTTACTTATCCCTATAGAGGATTCACAGGTTGTCTTCAAGGGGGAATCAAAACATATGAAGTCTAATAAAAAAGAAACTATCATAAAAATAATAAATATTAGATAAAAGTCATAAATATTTATAAAATAACCAAACTCATGATCAATATAATAGCATACCAAACCTCAATATTCCATTGGACATGACCCATGTGAATGGTCTGCAGCATACACACCCAACCCAAAAGAAATGGGTAAACTAAATCTAAAACCAAAATCACATTCTCAACATATGACGATAACTCAATGTCAAGTAATAATTGTTTTTTTCTGACACTTACTCATACCCCTCACCTAATCTGCGATAATCCTATCTCCTATACACATGAATTCCCAAATGATATAAATCTAAAAACTAACTTTGATACTATTTCTTCATGAACCAACCTGGTCCATCCCTAAACTGAGTTCTTGATTTGTCTTATTACAAGGCTCTATGAGAGTACCCAATCCACAAGGTTTGGAAACTAGTTTCTGGGCATCAATAATTTCGTTTTGGAATGGTTTCACCCAATAATATCATTAAACAGGTCCACACCACAAACCCAACATGACCTTTACATAACTTGGAAAATCATTCTATATAAAACAGGTAGTCATGGTCAATATAAATTAAGTGTGTAAATATAAATAAAACTTCAAACCACATGGAAAAGTATAAACATCAACCCAAAATTAGAGTAAAAAGTGAGAGTCACATACATAGGAGTACAAAATAAATACAAGATTTATGGAAAATTGGTGATACAATACACATCAATAACCTAACCCAAAATAAATAAAAATGGATACCCAACTCTGTGTGACATAAGGGTCAAGTCCCCACCATTTCACCACCACCAACTATAGATATTCTAATAAGAATACTCACCACCTTAATGTGGTGCCTTGTTTTTACCCAAATCTGTTAAAATTAGGTATGCCTACACCCATTGGGTGTATATAGGGTGTGATCAACACTATCCCATTAGGATCCAATCAAGTTTTTCATGAGAAACTCTTGTTAGATAAACACAAGAATACTAGTCTGAAATAATTTATAAGAAAGTAATATTTGAATTTTAAAGGCAATAAAACAAGTAAAAATCTTTAAATTGTTTGAAATAAAAAAATACAAGAAAATAAACATTCTAAAATCATGAAACATGGAAGTATACCTAGGATATCTAAGGTTTTTTCCTCCCTATGTTCTCTTATAAACTTTTGAAATAATGGTTATCGAAATTTTGTACACAAAACCACTAAGTAGGTTATTCCTTGTCTTAGTGGTATGGTGTTTCCCATTGAAACTAAATCCATCCAACCACTAAATAGAATATTTATTGTCCTAGTGGTGTAGTGATGCCCATCCATGGCACCATAACCTTCATCCAAGTCTAATATGTTTTGTTAGTGTGGATTAATCTAAAGAGGGATACTTAAAAATAGTCTTCCCCATTTAGATACCCAAGTTACCACATGCTTTACCCATTTCAAAGATATTACATTCCATTAATAAGGGCCTTTCATCAACCCACCATGACCCATTTCCATTTATTATTTCCAAAACATTCCTTTAAAAACCATTTTTTCTCAATTAAAAGTAAATAATTTAGAGTATCCATATCATATATAAACAGCCTTCAAAACTACCATAACCTAACATATATTAAATAAAAAACCTTTACAAATCATGGAAATAATAATTATCACATAAAACAAGAGTGTCATATGACACCAATAACCTTGAACCAAGATAAACCATTAGAAACTGGTGGAAACCACTTGCTTATGATGTAAATACCCTTATAATATCCAGAGGGATCCTAGATAGGAAAGAATAATCCATAAACACCCAAACCCACACCATAAAACCCAACCATCAGAAACCTTGGGTCATAGAGACCATAGGGAAGAGGGATAATCCAAAAAGGAAGGAAAAAAAATTCAATATGAAGGAAGAGGATATACTTTCTTAACGATTCTTATAAGAAACTAGGTGAAATCTATCAAAAAATAACACCAAGAGGGAAAGGGGAAAGCACCTTATAAGACCCCATCATCTATCTAGGAACCTTCCACTTTTAGTTTCTAGTTTATTCATTTTAAATTTAATAAATGAGCCTTGTACCCAATTAAAATGCTGTTTTGGAGGTCCTCAGAGGCTCAGATGAGGTGATCCAACAAGTTCTATTAGTGGCATGCATCAATGAGAATGTTGTAGTGCCACTGGATAGCTGGTGGAGTCCACCTGCTGACTAGTGGATGGTTCTATAGACATGTAAGGCTATAAGAACCCACCAGTCAGTAGGTGAGACCCACATCTAGCTTGTGGGACCCTATAAGAATGATATTCCTATATAAATCCTACTATCCATCCAATGGAGACCCACCGGTCACTCGGTGGGGTTTCTAGGGGTGTATCCATTTTGGATGAAATTGTAAGGGTCTGAGTTTTCCCAGACCATTCCTTTTTCATTATGGGACGTTTGGTGGTTTATATCAATTTCATCAATTTTAGAAGTTATTTTAAAATATTTTTTAAAATTTGGAAGTATTTTTAAAATGGTTTTACAAACCATAAAAGTAATCTCAAGTGTCAATGATTTATTTGGGAAATCAATTTGGAAATTGTTAATGTGTTTCTAATATTTTTGAACAATTTTTGGGATTTTAAATGTAATAATAAACCCCTTAAATAATTATATATAAGTTATTTTAATTAAAAATATAATATTTTCCATAAAATAGTTACCATTATGCATATTTTTGAAGTTGCGTAAGGGTTATTTTTGTTTTATACAGCTTGAGTAATGTAAGAGGGGACTTTATACTTTTTGTGTAAGGGAAAGCCATGGTTTTTATACTATGCATAAAGTTAAGTAGCACTTTTCTAGAGTTATGTAAGGGTAATCCATGAGTTTTAAAGTTCATGTAATGGTAATATGAACCTTATGTAGGGGTAACCTAGATCGTCTATATGTTGTGTAAATGTAGCCACGTGATTCTGATCCTCGCATAAGGGCACCATCTCTTGTAAGGGTCACCTATTCAGACATGCATAAAGGCCATCTGATCTCCCTCAAGATCATATAAAGGTAGATCCTCTATCACATAAGGGTAACCCATAAACACTAAATCCCATGTTAGGGTACGTTGGTTTTCTCAAATCCAATGTAAAGGTAATGAGTTCCTTGCATAAGGGTAGCCCGAGATTTCTTCATCTTGCATAAGGGTAGTAAGCAATGTAAGGGTAAAATTGTGTTATCCTTACGCAGCAGGTATGCATTGTATAAGGGTAGAAAGATAAGTATGAGTAAAACCCTTTTACTATTACATTGTGTATATGAGTTACATATGGGTGCCTATTTTTACTTAGTTTTAATATTTTCTTCCTCTTTTCGATCTGCAAACAGTATGAACTATTTTTCAATGTTTTTAAAGCCTAAAATAATGGAATTAAATGTTTTTGATTCATTTAATAATTTATAAATCCTTTTTGAATTTTTTTTATCAATCCATAATTAATTTCTGACATACAAATTTTTGGTAAATTAAATATGGAATAAATGGAAATTTTAATGATTATCCAAGGAGGCATATCTTTAAATGTTAAAAAAAATATTGTTTCCCTTGTTTGAGTTCCTCCTTGTTTCTCCCAATTTCCAGTGACCCAAAACCCCAACATTAGATTTTTGTGAAGTCTTATGTATATTTTAAAATGCTTCTATTTCTTCCAATTTGTTTTCATACCCTCTTCCTCTCTCCTATATTTTCTACAATGTTGAGACAACATTATCTCCAATGGGGGATCCTTTTTATTTCTTGGAGTTGTACATGTGGTAGGGATCATGGTTTTTTTATCCTTTGGGAAGATAGTATTCATAGGATAAAGGAAGAAAATTAACTTGTTAACTGAAAATTAAAGTGAATGGGTAATTTTTACTGTGTTTTACCCAATCTCCTTGTGTTATAGATAATTGTTTCCCTATAAAGTATTATCACATGCACAAATAATAATAATAATTATCTCATGATGTGTTAATCAATATAATTAAAATATTATCCTAGAAAGATAAATTTGTTATCACATGAAAATAATTAATATTTTTTTTTCATGAAAAGTGAGTTCTCATATTCTTTTACTTATTTATGATATTTTTTAAAGGATTATCCATCTTTGTTTTATTTCTAAAAATAATAGTTGTTGGGAACCTTGCTTGCATTGTGATGGTTATGGATTCTGAGACCCTCTATGTGGTTATTTTATTAATCTCACCATGAATTGAAAATCTAATCACACATATATAGTTAATGGATCAATTTCCCATGGAAATATAGAATTGTGTGATAATACCCAATGAAAAAGAAGATATGATGTAATGGAAGCCCTTTAACTAGATTATGGTAGACTTAGAAGATGAAGTTTGTTATTATGTGTTGATATGAGATTATGATAAGTGGTTTTATTGTGTGGTGGTTACAATGATATGTTTGGTTTGTGGTGATGGATTTTCATAGGTTGTGTTGTGATGATTATTGTTTTTGGGTGGAAAATAAATGAATAAAAAATGGGATAATGATGTTTAATTTGTTATGGAAGTATTATAAGTGAATGTGAAGATGGTGGTATTCAATGTTGTTAAGTGAGAACTGTGAAATTGATGTGTGGTTTTTGGATTAAATTAATTCATAGATAAATGAATGTGTTGTGTTAATATTAAATGGAATAGATTGGTAAATGTGATTTAGGGAAAACTCAATAATTTTTATAAATGATTGAAACATGTAATTGAAATTCGAAGCATTGTTAAAATATTTTATACTTAATGTGAAATGAATGGGATTGATGAATGAAATTTATTATGAATGGGAAATTTTAAAATTGTTTTAACTTTAAAGGATACATGGAATGTGTCTTACGGTTTTTGTCATGATTTTTTGGTGTTGTAAATTTAGAGGTGGTAGGGAAAGTAGCAGAGTTTATGAGGAATTGGGAGAGATATGTTGAGTTAGGATAATACTATTATTATGAAACCATAGGTTGGGCTTATGTGTGTTAATATTACACATTGTATGTTCATTGTGATTTTTTATATACAACCCATCCGCATCGAGCACCATTTGACGGCACCCAAATATTTTGGGGTTTGTTTTTTTTCAACATTTAGATGGCGAGGATAGAAGGATGGCTACCCCATCCTCCCCACTCTTTCTTCCAAGAGAGGTTCTTACGCACAAGATTTGATGGAATGAAAATATATTTCACTTATGGTTAGGTCTATGAGAATTATGATGTTTTGTATTGTGGGGGTTTCCCATGGTATGAAGAGGGAAAAAGGTTGATGTTATTTATTTGCATGATACCCTACAATTATACTTATGCTAGTGGTTGAGATGTGATGAGGTGGACTAGGTGTCTTCAGGAGAGATATGATGTGATACCCTAGGTTTATTTTGTAAATATGTGATGCAATGTCCCGGGTGTCTTCAGGCGATATGTGATGGCTACTTGCATTCAGGGTTCTTAGCATGATGCGATTCCCTAGGCGTCTTTAGGTAGGATTACTATATAGAATAGATGGGAGTTACAGAACATAATACATTGGGATGTGAGAGTGTAAAATCAGTGGGAAAGTTGTTTGGGGTACCCTTTTTATAGATATGTTTCTTATTTTTTTATTATACTTGAATGAGTTATTTGGTGAGCCTGCCTCAGTGATGATAGGACTGGTTAGTTAGCATGTTTTGATGCTATTAGTTCTACTATATGCTCATTGGTGAATTAGTATGATATTTTCACATGTGAATGGTATACTTGGGGTATGATCTTACTGAGTATACATGTTATTCTCACCCAGTATATATACAAACTAATTTTTAGGTTTCTAGGAGGAATTTGGGGTCTAAGATGAACATTAAGTGCTTGAGCATTAGAGATGATGTTGAGTTGATGTCGTAGGATTGAATCTAATTTTGTTACTTGTATACTTTCATTTTATTCATATGACATTACATACATGATGTGATATTATGGATTTTACCTTTTCTTAGGTTTTTCAGTTGTTTGGTGGTTGATGTCCTATATCTCGATCCTACTTTTCTTTTTGTTGAGGGTAATTCCTCCAATATGTGTTTCCTTCTTTATACCCTTGGTGATGGTTTCCAATTAAAATCCTATTGGGGGTGGGAATCAGGGATCATTACCTCATTTTCTCCTTTTTCTACCCAGGAGGGGTACCTTTGGAGGGAGGAGTTCATGAAAAAGTGGTATTAGAGGTTTAGATTGAGAGATAGTATGAAGTTTGAAGTTAAGAACTACAAGGATTGCAAGTGTTGGTTGGTAAAAGTTTTTAGTTGACCTTTGTGCATGACATGGGGTAGGGAGACCATCTTGGACACGAGATTTTGATCCCCCCTATGATCTGATGCAAGGAATATAAGCCCAATGAATAACCAAGTGAGGTGGTAGTTCTTGTAAGGTAGAGACCTTGGAGAGGTGCATATATAATGATTGATTGTTCTTGTGATTGAATGAGGTTATTTTTGAGAATTTAAAAAATTTTAATAATTAAATCATTAAATTTTATGTGTGTCATTAGGACTGTTCCCATGATATGATTTATAATGAACACTTATGGTTTTCTAAACTAGTCATATTATCCAAAAGGAAATATTAAAATGTCGATCAACTAGCGTGAGCTATTTAGTTTAATTCTTATTGAGACTGATTATGGCATTCCCCCACCTCTTATAACATGATTCTTCTTATTTACCTATTAAAGTATATAACATTCTATCCTATTTCCTAATGTTTGAAATTATTAAAAAAATTCTTAGTGTATTTTTTCATAAATAACTGCTTAATTTTAAAAACCCTTATGAAGCATATTACCTTTAGTACATTTCATACTGCCATACTTAAATGATTTTAAAGAAAACATGCTAAGGTGTATTTTGGTTTCCAAGTGAGTTAATATTACCTGAATTACCTTCCATTCATAAATTATTTTAATCACATGTTATGGAATTAATGTAAAAACTAGGTTTTCGACATTTAAATTTTGAAATTTATGAAAAAAATTACCATTATGACTATTCATTATTCCAATGAAGATTTAGAAACTTTAACAAGAATAACAAGATCCTTATTTTTGGAATATTGTATTTCTATTGTATTAATATAATCATATGTTTTAAGAATGTGTTAGGTATGGAATTATTTGGAAAATTGTTTCTAAATTTTAGAAAACAATAAGCATACTTTGTGGTAACCTGTTGAGACTTAAAACTATTTAATGGATTGAACCTCTTCTTTTTAAGAATGATAACCATTTTTAGTGATGAAATAACTAATACCCACATGTTAATTATTGAGTAGTTTGTTATGGAAACCATGTCTTAAGTTGAAAAAATTTGTGTGGAAATTATGCAATTTCTAATATTAGAGTCTTGTTCATATAGCATGTTTAGTATGTTTCATTTAGAATATGAAATCATGTTATGATCAGATCATGTTGTATTTAAATATGGAAGTAAAACCATGTTATAATTTATTTAGTATATAAGAATGTTTTGATGAGAATTGAAACTATTAAATAATGTTTAGTTTGAACATGATAAGTCACGAAACATAGTAATACAACATTTTACTTTTTTGATAAAAGGGAATGTTTTATTTTGATAATTCTAAAATCATGTTGTATATGTAATGGGGTATTTGAATTGATCACAAGAACATATCATGTAAAAATTTTCACATGAAGTTGAAAGTTTATTTCCATGGTAATAAGAAGAACCTATAATGTTTTTAAGAATGTTAAGCATGATTCATGAGATAACACATGTGAAATTTTTGTATTTAAACTTGCCACATGTTAGAGCTATTTAAATGAAAGGTATGGAAATTTCATGGAAATGATTTATAAATTTTGAGTGTTTTTTGTGGTTGAATTATTTATTACTGTATTTAAGTGTTGACAGTCGTTTTTGAAAACATGTTTTTTAAGTATAAGATAACTCTTAAAAAGTCTACTTTAAAAGAATATGTTTTGTAATGAATCCTAATTTGTGATCCCTTTGTGTTTCTGAACTTGTAAAATTTTGTGATCTATGAAAAGACGTTTCTTATTTTTGAGAGATTTTAATTTTTTTGTGACTATGTTTCATGTTGTGGTTGTTTTGATAAAAGAAAAGGGGTTATTAAGAAAATATTAAAATTTATAAAGACAAGATTTCTTTCCACACAAAAACTATTATGAAATAAGTGATGAAAGTGGTTGACTGCTATCTTGTTTTTTGGGATTCATGTGATTGATCCCATACTTTTGGAATGTATTATGGATTCAAACATATAGATAGAGGGAAACCATTTATTTCATAAATACATTTTATATTATGACACAGTTTAAAACTGTGCGGGTGTGTCGGTTCTATCCAAAGAGGATAATATCTTGGCATAATGGATGGGTTTCTTTGATTTTTATGTTTATGTTATCCCTATCTACGTTGATATAGGTTCTTGTGTTGGTTGAAAAATACTAGGTAAAACTTTTGGAAGTAATGTATTGCATCTCTGGAAAATGGAAATTGGAACATTAAATTCCTTTTATTTTTTGCATGAGTGTGCTCTTTGTAATTAATGTTTCATTAGAAAGCATAGAAAACTTTATGAATAAATAAATTATATTATTCCAACCTCATGTCTTGTTTGTGATTTTTGTCATATGTTTAATTTTGTACTCCAATTTTTAAGTTATGTTTATTGATATTAACTTAGTAAAGAGCATGGTAGAACCCTATTAGTTGAATAGAAATAATTTGTTTAAAACTTGTGGCTTGATTATATATTTTGGGAAGCGTGTTAAAAAATTAAAGGTTATATATCATGTTGTAAATTTTTTAGTTTCTTATAAAAATAAAAGTGATTTGATATGAAACATGTTTGAGTTATAAATGAAAATAATGGGTGGATAAATTAAATCACGTGATGCATTATGAATTAAATTAGTTATTATTTTGGTCAAATTAATTTTTTAAATAATAATGGAATGTTTTTAAAAAAGAAGAAAAAAATTTACTTTGATTATTTTATCCTTAGAATTTCCCTTCATGTCGTGCAATACAATTTAGTGGGTCCTTCTTGGGAAAAATGATTTTGTGGAAACAAGTTTTCTAAAAAAACTACAACAATTATTTTATAAATTTTTTATTCATTTAAAAATTAGTTTTTCAAAATGTGTTGGATGTGTTTTTACAAAAATTATTTTGATAAATACCTTATTATGGGAATGATTAATAAGGATTTTAAATTAAATTGGTTTTCTAACCTGCCATATTTTCCTAAATTAAAGTGACTTAGTGGGAATATTTTTATTAGAATGATTTTTAATTTTACATGTTTTAAACTTGGAATGTTTTGATACATGTCTAGAAAGTAATAGATTAATTTGAAAAGCATGATTTAGTTTTAAACTCCTTTATTGGTAGGATTTAATGAATTATTGTAAGTAGTATATCTATGATTTATAATAAATTATTGTGTAAGCATAATAGTTTATTTTGTTTATGTTAATCATGATATGTTCTAATTTTTATCTATTAGCATGATAAATGAGGATAAAACATGTATATATTATAGTTTATAGCATGACTTAGTAAGGTTTTTGAAGTGTGATATATAACAATGTTTTATCCTATATGAAGTTATTTACTTTCTGTTTAAAATAATGTGAGGTAGTTGTTTTTATAGGCGTTCCCTTCCATTATGTTATGGTAGTTATTGTATTGTTATGTATTTCTTTGTGGGTTTATTATATATATCTATGTGTACTTATCACTATTTAGAGGTTTCTCCCATGATAGATTATTTTTAGAGTGGATGTTACTTTCTAAATATAGTAAGATCCTTGTGATGTATCTTCAAAAAGTTTTTATTTATCCCCATCATACCCCTATTTTGATCAGTTTTGATTTAATTATCAAATATGAGAATATTTTGATACATATCTAATTTAAGGTTTTGGGTTTTTCCAAACCCTATTTTTTTTTGGGGTGTTTGGTGGTTTAGAGAAGTTTCATAAATTTTATAAGTTTTTTTAAAATTATTTTTTAAATTTGGAAGTGTTTTTAAAATGGTTTTAAAAATTATGGAAGTAATTTCAAGTGTTAAATATTTATTTGGGAAATTAATTTTTAAGTTTTAAAAGCAATTCTATTATTTTATATATTTTTTGGGATTATAGAAGTGATAATAATCCCCTTCTTTAATTATTTATAAGTTTGTTTAATTTAAAATGTAAAATTTAAAATAAAATATTTATCCTTATGTATGTTTTTGAAGTTGTGTAATGGTAATGGTTGTTTGATATGTCCTTCATAAAGGTATAAATAAGTTTATACTTTTCATTTAAGGATAATAAATTGTTTTTATTCCATGTTTAATGGAAAGTACCACTTTTCTGGAGTTGCGTAAGGGTAAACCATGAGTTTTAAAGATCACATAAAGGTGATATGAACTTTTTTTAAGGGTCACCTAGATTGTATATATGCTTTATATAGGTAGCCACATTATTTTGAACCTTTCATAAGGGTTCCATATCACTTAAGTGTCACCTATTAAGACCCATGCAAATTTCATCCAAGATCCCTCAAGCTCACATATAGGTAGATCTTCAGTCACATAAGGTTAACCTCTAAATCCTAAATCTCACATAATAATACCTTGGTTATCTAAAAGCATGCATAATGGTAATTTTTTCATTGTGTAAGTGTAGCCCTATGTTTCTTAATTTCACATAAAGGTGTTAAGCCGCATTATGGTAAAACTGTGTCACCCTTACACAATGAGTATGTATTGTGTAAGTGTAGTAATCTTTGTAAAGGTAAAACCCTATTAACCTTATGAAACGTATATGAGTTATGTATGAGTATCTATTTTTACTTAGTTTTTAGTTTTTCTTTATCATTTTTATAAAAACTGTGTGAACTCCTTTTCAATGATTTTTAATGCCTAAAATCATATCATTAATTAATTTTGACTCATTTAATAATTTATAACTCCTTTTTGGATGATTTTTATTGATCCAAAATTAATTCCCAATCTAAAATTTACTAGGAAAAATTAAATGTGGAATAAATATAAATTTGATAGAGTATTTGATGTGGGATATATTTGAAGGTTAAAAAATATGTATCGTTCTCTTTTTTTCTTTTTTTGAGTTATTCCTTGTTTCTCTCAAGTTCCAGTGCCCTAAAAACCTAATGTTTGAGTTTTGTGAAGGATTTTACAATTTTTTTTGAGGATCCTCTTGATTTTTCATTTTTTTTGGATTAAATTAATTGAATGATAAATGAATGGGCTGTGTTAATATGGAATGGAAATAATTGGTAAATAGGATTTAGTGTAAACTAAATAATTTTTCAAAAGATGGAAACATGTAATTGAAATGGGAAGTGTGGTTAAAACGGTTGATGATTAATGAAAAATGAATTAGATAGATTACTGAAATTGGTTGGTAATGGGAAATATGGAAATTGGCTTAACTTTAAATGAAAGGAGGAATGTGTCTTGTGGTTTTTGGCATGCTTGTGTGGTGTTGTTCATTTAGAGGTGGCAGTGAAAGTAGTGGAGGTTATGAGGCCCTGAGGGAGATTTTGTGAGTTGGGTTGGCACTCTTATTATGAACCCATAGGTTGGTATTGTGTGTGTTACTAATATATTTTTTATTTTAAATATGATTTCTATACACACCCCATCCATTTTTAGAACCACGTACAGACACCCAAATGTTTTGGGGGGGGGGGGGGTTCCAAACAACCATATGGAGAGGATGGATGGATAATAACTCCCTTCCCTCTATACTCTATTCTAGGTTAGGTTCTTACAAACTATATTTGATGGCTTATAGATATAGTGCACTTATTATGGAGTTGATTAGATTTACGATGTTGTTCATAGTGGGGTCATGCATGGTAGGAGGAAGGAATGAGGTTTATGTCCTTCTTGTTCATGATACACTACTATTGTAGTTATGGATTTGGTTGGGATATGATGAAGTCAAACATGTGTCTTTTGGAGAGATACAATGTTATGAAATGGGTGTATTCAGACAAGATGTGGTGTGATGGACCAAGGATGTTTAGGTGGAATGTGATGGATAGTTGCATGTGGGGTTGTTGGTGTGGTGAAATTTCCTAGGTTTATTAAATAGGATTACTATACAGAAGATATGGGAGCACTAGTACATAGGGAATTGGGGTGTGAGAGTGAAAAAATTAGTGGGAGAGTCGTTTTGGGTACCATTTTTATTGATATAATTCTTATTATATTACTATACTTGGACATGTTATTTGGTGAGTGTGCCTTGGAGAGGTTGGGATTAGTTAGTCAACCTGTTTAGGTGCTTTTGGTTATGTTATTTCCTCATTGGTGCATTATTATTCACTTTTCACATGTGAATAAGACACTTGGGGTATGATCCTACTGAGTATACATGTTATGCTCACCTCATGTATATAAAAATTGATTTTCAAGTTTTCAAGAGGACTTCAGGGACTAAGCTAGAAATTACTATCTTGGGCATTAGAGATGATGTTGAGTTGCTTCCAAGGATTATCTTTAATTTTTTACTAAGATACTTTCATTGTATTTGTATGAAATTACATGCATGATGATATAATTTGGATTTTACCTTTTCTTATATTATGGAGTTTTTAGTGGTTGATACCATTTCTCCTGATCTTACTTTTATTTCAGTTTGGGGTAATGCTTCCCATATATGTGTCCTTATTTATACCCTCAAAATTATTCTCCAACCTAGGGCCTATTGGAGGTGGGACCCAGGGTTCATTATCTCCCTTTATATTTTTCTAGTCTAAGAGGGATACCTTTATAGGGAGAGAGTTGTGAAAAAGTGGTATCAGAGGTTTAGGTTGAGAGATAGGATGGAGTTTAGAGTTAGGCACTGTAAGGATTTCATGTGTTGTTAGTAAATGGTTCCAATTGACCTTGGTGCATAAAAGTTTCCAGGGATACCATCTAGGACATGAGATTTTTGGGTCCCCTGTGATCTGATGCAAGGACTCTAAGCCTACCAAATGAACCAATGAGGTGGTGCTTCTTATTCGGTAGAGACATAGTATAGGTACATGCATCATGATTGATTTCTATTATGATTGAAAAAGGTGGTTTTAGTACGTTAAAGTTTTTAATAAAATAAATCATAATATTTTATTTGTGTTTATCTTAGGGTTCCCATGATTTGGTTGCTAATGAACTTTTATAGTTTTCTTAATTAGTTGTATAATCTGAAAGGAAAGAGTAAAATGGTGACTAACTATCCCAAGCTCTTTATTTTAATCCATATTGAAACTTAAATATGTCATTCCCTTACCAATTAAAACATGATTTTTCATGTTTCCCTTACTAAAATAAATAACATCCTATCCTATTTTCCTAATGTCTAAATTTTTTAGAAAATCATGATTAAAGTATTTTTTTATGAGTAACTACTAAAATTTGAAAACCTTTATGAATCATGTTTCCTTTAGTATATTTGATACTGATATATAGAAATGATTGTAAAAAAAACCATTCTTAGGTTTATTCTAGTTTCCAAGTGATCTAATATTCCATGCATTTATTTCCATTTGTAATTTATTCTTAGAATGTGTTATGGGCTTATTATAAAAACTTGGTTTGGGACATTTAAAATTTATTTTTTTTGAAAAAAGGAACATCATTATCATTGATCATTTATATAAAAATTTGGAAACTTTAACAATAATAAATTGATCCTTTTTTTTGGAATGATTTTAGTTTGGTAGTATTAATATAATCATATGTTGTAAGAATGTGTTAGGATGGAAATTATTTGGAAATTTGTTTCTAATTTTTGAAAATAATAAGTATGCTTTGTGGTAACTTGTTGAAACTCTAAACTATTTAGAGGATTCAACTTATTATTTCTAAGACTAATAAGATTTTTTTAGTTTTGAAATAACTAAGCCCTGCATGTTAAGTCAGGGGTAGTTTGTTATGGGAATCACATCTAAATATTAAAATATTTGTTTAGAAACTATGGAATTCATAGTATGTGAGTCTTTTGCATGTAAGATATTTATCATGTTTCATTTAAAATATAAAAACATGATATGTATCGATCATGTTGTATTTAAATGTGGAAGTAAAATCATGTTACCCTTATTATAGTATATAAACTTGTCTTCTTGAGAAATTATATGATTAAATAATGTTTAGTTTGAGCATGATAAGGCATTAAACCTAGTAATACATCATGAAAAGTTTTAATTTTATGATCAAAGTGAATGTTTTGTATTTAGAATTCAGAAAGCATGTTGTATGTCATGACCCATCCCAAGGGGGCCCATGCTACGACTCAACATTCCCACCTCTACTAGGCCAAGGGTTGGGAACTAACATTGAGTAGGAAAATCACTAACATGGGATGCCTTACCATAAGTACCTGTACACACACACACATCTCCAAGATCATACAATGATTAAATGTAAATATAATTGAAAAACCATGCATGCATATATATAAATCCCACAACCATAGTATGATAAGAAGTAATGGAAAATAAAAAGGTCTAAAAAAAATCCCACAACAAAGAGTTTGCAAATAAGTCCAACCTTAAAGTAAAGATGGTGACTTCTGTCAAGATACCACATGAACACACCTTGGTATGTCTAACTCACTAAGCACCACCTAGTTCTGGTCCCTATAGGACTCTATCAAAAGGTTGATCATCTGCACAAAAAATGACATATTCGGGCAAAGACCATGCAGGGGTGAGTAAAACAATACTCAGTAGGACACCCAAAAACCACAAACCATATAACAAAATAATAACAGTCAGATATTCACAGGATATGTCTATAACACATTCAAAAAGAATATCCAGATATAATAAACAAAGACACACAATATCAAGGTAAGGACACTACCATAATACCATCATAGTATTCTCACTTTAAGATTCTATATAACACTTATCTAGGAGAACACACTCCATGAGTCAGATAGCACTGATGAATTCCGTTCGAGAGGTAGTGCTCATTGGTACTAACCATTAGAAGTATACTCCATAAGTCCGAAGAGATAAAATTCATAGATTACGATCACTCCCAAGTCCATGGGGTATACTAACAAATCAATTTGGATTAACCCGATCAGTAGAGGATCATCTCCCATATAGTGTTTTTCACGATGATACCAAGAACTCCACCTAGGGAAAGAATATGATAGAGGATCTCCCTCTCGGCCTCATGGAAGGATTCCAACAACTCAATCCAAGAATTATCGCTGATTGGATCACCATACTATGTGTAGTATGTGATTCTATACCAACCCTTAGAGAAAAGGATATGGAGAATGAACCCTAATGAAACTTGTCCAATATACAGAGGAAAAGGGATCCAATCTAGCTTTGAAGGAGTACACGATGTGTATTAGGAGTACACAGAGTTTCCCTTTGGCACCGACTCTTACCCTTGTAGACGAACCATGCCCATGTATGTGCATAAGTATATGATGCGACTATTCCCATGTACTTCTATCCATTTCTGAGTACATTTCTAATCCCATGTACATCCAGGCCTGGCTGTGTCCATGTGGGAGTACACAGAGTGGTCCTGGCTATGTACTTCTACCTGTGTCTGTGTACCCTCTAAGGTACATGATGATCCATACAAGGAGGGTAAAATTCCATGTGATAGGTTTCACATGCCATGTGATAGGGGTCACATGCCATGAGATCCAAATATTCATCCCAAAACCCTAGTTGCTGCTGATAGGTCCCCACACGACGTGTTCCTCTTGAACACATGCTATGTAATATGGAAATATCTAAAATTATAGATCTAGAACCTCATTTATTCTAAGATTATCTGGAAATTGATCTAGAAATATGACTCATTGAAAAATCAAGGACCACATTCCAATGAGTTAGGCCAACATTGATCAACATGTTTTGGACCTTCGATTCCGTTCATGAATTTTTCACATGCATCCTCCACCGTCGCATTCCCAGAACATAAATCGGATATCAAAAAACCATATGATTCACCACTAATTCCATAATTAAACAATAATCATGTTTTTATAAGCTTGAATCTATGGTATCAAACCATTATTCCTATAAATGGGTGCACAACATTCGATTTTCCAGTGTTCATCGAACCACAGACCAAATGATCACCCACAACGAAAAAGGAAATGGGGAATAAAAGTATAATAAAAAACATGAGGAATGAACCTTGACCAATTTTCATGTTAGCCTCAATCTATCTACATTAGAATGAAAAATGAAGAGATAAACAACTAATCATAAAACAATTCCCCAAAAGGATCCTTGTAGATAAACCCATCCTACAAAACGTCTGATCTGTGAATCAATCAATTGGTCGATTGATTCACATTAATCATAAAAATTGGGAATGGTGAGAGAATAAAAATGGAAAATTTTCCTACCTTGAGATGGATCGATCACTGACAAAGAAATGTTTTGTGTCATTATCATTGGTGAGATCCCCGAATCTTGTTGCATATCGATCACTGAAGCAATTATCCGATTGATGTTCGTCTAAGAGAGATCCTCTAACACTCTATCCAATGACTATATAATGGCTCCAAGGTTATGTGTATAACCCTAAGAATTTGGAATAATCATATACTTATTGGAAAAATTAGGTCTTTGTGTTAATGGATGAAATAAAATAATTTATTTCATTATTTTATTCATTTTACGCCCATGTGATTTTTTCAAAAATATCTCATGCTGATAAAGGTTATGTCACACCTAAGATAACACCTTTGATTTTAACTCAATAGTGGCCAAATATTTCTAATCAAGGCCTCTGTTTAGAAGTTATTTGAATTTTTTTAGGAAAACTATGTGCGCGTTCTATTTAATATATTTAATATATTTCAAATATTTATTTCGGGCACATCGGGGCTCAGATTCACATTTCGTATCAGTATCTGGTCTCAAAAATAATCCATACAATATCTAAAATAATAAATAGAAAATACGATTCCTTAAATTCTCCCCACATTGGGGATTTACATTCTAAAAATCCAAAAAAAGTGTCTACACAAAGAGATATGGGTACTGAGCATGAA
Source organism: Viscum album (assembly GCA_963277665.1). Classification (NCBI taxonomy): domain Eukaryota; kingdom Viridiplantae; phylum Streptophyta; class Magnoliopsida; order Santalales; family Viscaceae; genus Viscum; species Viscum album. The sequence goes on along the minus strand of OY728156.1, from coordinate 254,017,509 downwards.
TCTAAGATTCTCACTACCATTTTCTATCATGAAGATTCTAATGTTTCCACCGAACATGCACTAAAGTAATCACTCACCCATAAAGGATCCTCTCTTACCGATCCTCAATCTCTATCAAGTACTCAACAATGGTAGATCTAACCTCGATTTCTAGCTCACCCTAGTCGATAACATGTGATGGTTCATGCACATAACTCCTTATCTTTTATTCGTGGAAGATGTCATGTACCTAGTCTAACTATGGTGGGGTATTTAAGTGGTACACCACCTCACCAAATCTTAGAAATATTTGGAAGGGGGCAATGAATCTCGAAGATATCATGTCGCCCCGACAAAATCTTCACAATCCTTGTCAAGGTGAAACCCATAGGAACACATGGTCTCCCTCATGAAAATCCAAAGTCCTATATAGTCTATCTATATAATACTTATGAAGACTCTATATAGTACTCATCCACTCCTAAATGATTTGAACTTTCTCTATTGCGGCTCACACCAACTATGGTCCCATGATTTCCGACTCCCCTGGGCTAGTCTATCAAAGCGGTGACCTAAAGGGTCACCCATAGAAGGCCTCAAATGGTTTCATAATGATGGTGGAATGGTAGTTGTTGTTTTATGAAAACTCCACCAGTGGTACGTGATCCTCTCAACTATAACCAAAGTCAAAAATTCAAGCCCACAACATGTCCTCCAAAACCTGAATGGTCCACTTAGTATGGCCATTATTCTAGGGGTGAAATGCTGTGATCAAGCATAACTGAGTCCCAAAAACCTTATATAATCCCTTATATAACAAATATGTGATGTTAGAATCACATTAAAAAATGTTCTTTGATAGAACTCCATGGAGTCTGACTAAATACCTAGGAAGTGGGGTGACTTTATCGTTTGATCTACAATCACCCATATGGAATTATGTCCCTTGGATGTATGTGGTAATATTATCTTGAAGTCCCTATATATCCCTTCCTACTTCCACTCTGTCACATCAAGGGGTTGAGAAAAACTCACTGGAACTTGGTGCTCAACCTTCACTTGTTGAAAAGTAAGGCATCGAGAGACAAACTCTGCAACACCCTCTTCATCCTTGGCCACCAAAACTGACATCAGATGTATTGTTACATATTTTACAAACTTGGATGTACTTCTAAAGGATATATATGAAAAACTCTTAGAAATTCCTCTTGCAATATCATCGGTACCATCATACATCATCTAAAAAGGAGAACATGATTCCCACCTTTAGAAAATCCATTAGGAGAATATAAAATAAATATATGAGTACGTAGAGTCTCATAGTCAGTATCCCCAAGTTTCGCCTCCCTAACTCACTACTAGATAGGATGGGTAACAAACATCAACTGGAGGTAAGCTGCACTATCTCCATCCACAAAGGATAACTATAATGAGACCAACTGCTTCACCACCTTTTTCAGTAACTGCGAACAAGGTCTCCTACTGAGAGAATATTCTACAACATTCCCCTTACCAGGAGTATAAAAAATCTCAAATTTTTTAATCCTAGAGTAACTCTATCCATCACCTCTATCTCACGTTAAGATCCTTCTGATGGAAGATATACTTGAGACTCTTTTGGTCAGAATAAATGATAAACCACTCACCCATCAAGTAGTGTTTTCACATATTTAGTGCAAATACCACCACTAATGACTCAAGATCATGGGTTTCGTAGTTTTGATAATGTGGTCTAAATTGACGTGAACCATAGACAATCACTGTCTACCTCTACATCATAACATAACCAATCTTGGTTCCTAATGAATTTTTGAGAACTACATACTCAACACCTTCTTCTAGAAATATAAATATGGTATCACTTGTCAATCTCTACCTAAACTCCTAAAAAAACTACCGGAACATCTCTTTCCACATGAAAGGTGACCCCTTTCAAGTCAAAACTATCACGAGAGATGATATACTAGAGAAATATCGTATGAATCTCTAATAATATCCTACCAACCCAAGGAAACTCCACACCTCCATCATGATCTTGGGTGGCTCCTAAGATAATACTTCCTTGACCTTTTCCAGGTCCACTTCCACTCTATATAATGAGATAACATGCCCCAGAAAGTGGACCTCTTGAATCTATAATTGGAACTTTGAGAGATTATCATAAAGCTGGTGCTCTTAGAGTACATCTAGAACCATCCTCAATCATCCCACATGTTCCTCATTGGACTCTAAGGACTTCATCGATGAAGACTATGATGAAAAAATCAAAGAAGGGTTGAAATATCATATTCATGAGTCCCATGAACACTTCTAGGGAATTCGTCACTCCAAAAGGAATCACTAATTAATCATAGAGACCGTAGTGAAATATGAATTTCATATTTAGTATATCCTCATCTTATAATCGCAACTGGTGATAACCTAACCTGAGGCCAAATTTTGAGAACCATCATGTACCTATCAACTAATTAAAGTGTTCATTGATCCTCATTAGTGGATACTTGTTATTCAAAGTTACCTGGTTTAATCCCTAGTAGTACAAAAATAACTTCAAGCTCTCATATGACTTCTTGGAAAAAAAACTAGGGCTTCCTGGAGTGAAAAACTATGTCTAACAAATCCATTTATCTACAATTCCTCCAACTGCACCCTTATCTCGTAAATATATATGGGAGACATAAGATATTCTGACATAAATATTGGGGTCATTCCAAGGTGTATATCAATGCATAATTTTATCTCTCAGCAGGGAGGTAATCCTAGAACATCCTCAGAAAATGTGTCCTCATACTTCTCCACCACTATAGGAAATTGAAAACTCATAACATTCACTACAATAAGGTTTATTATAATTTATAAATGGGTAATAGAATGAATCCTTCTCTGCATGAGTCCATCATGTACATCCAGGGTTTCCTTTTCACCCACAAAGGAAAACCTAGTCACATAACTATGGACACACCACATCCTCTACCAAAAATATTAAATCTGTTCATAAACCGTGGATAACCATTCCATGCCTAAGATGATGTCATAAGGCCTCATCACTTCTAAAAAGAGGTCCCAATAGAAACTATCACCTCCAATAGTTATTTCACACTGTTAGAACAAGCGAGTGATCACTGAGTTGTCTCTAGTAGGAGTCTCTTAGCTCAAGGGCTTATCCAAGGGATAAATCATAATATATAAATATAGAACCAGATAGGTGGAAATAAAGGAATGAATATCACATATGTCTGTTATTACTGCATATAAGGTAGAAAAGACACAAATCATACCTCATATCGTTCTTGGAGCCTTTGATTTTTAATCCTCGACTGCTTTAAGGTATCCCTACCACTGCCCTCTAGCTCTTTAAGCACGGTGTGAATCACCTAGGGGTGGTGGTGGTAACAAGTCAAAGTTTCTACTACCTCCAGTCACTATCCAAAATTATCTTCCATGTATTCCACCCTATGGACCAATCAGTCCCTACCAATGCCTCTGTCTTGGAGACCCATCCACTTTCTCCCTATCTTCTATAAAGAGGGTTAAAAAATCTCAAGTAAGATATCCCATGCGATCTGATGAGTAACACTACCTCTCCCTAGGATGACTAGGATCATACTGTGTGACTTGAACCATATATCCTCGGTCTAAGGACCACCTTCTAAAATGTATCAAACATCCAGGTTCCTAAGACTGACGTCGATTCCCTATTACCAAAGTCTCTTCTCCTGGTTGCCCACTTCCAGGAACCACCATCTATTTCTGTTCATCCAGGAAACTCTCAAACACCAAAGATTTATCTAGCACCCCAACATAGGTAAGAATTCACAGAGGTATAACAATGGTTTATATGTCACTAAACAGTCCTCACTTGATGTTATGGACCTAGAATAACTGATCCTGAACCATATCCATCACGTACCTGGAGAGGTTGGTAAACCTTGATGAATACTTAGATACTGTCATGATTCCCTTCTGAAGCTATAGAATTTTCAAGATATATACAACCCTCAATGTATCAAGAGATAAATCATCTCTATAATGTTTATAAAACACTAACTATATTAGAGTTTCATCATCATAATATTGGGGCACCAAACCCCACCACCGTCCTATTGAGCCATGAAGATGGTTTTCCAACAAGACCGCCATCTAATATAATGGTGTACCTAACAGTCACAAAAATCATGTCATTGCCTCAAGATAGTACTTAGCCACCCATGGGTTAGGCCTACCTCAGAACCTAAGGGGTCACTGTCACTAGAACTCATGTAGTGTGCTTAGCTTGCACACCTCATTCGATGGTACTGTTGGTACCATCTTCTTCTATACAGGTGGTGGTATCGTTGGTACACCACCAAGATGTAACACCTCTAGAAATTGTCCCTATAATGATGCCTTATAACTTAGTGGATCATCCTTAAGATCATGATGCTGAATAATCACTTGAATACATTGTGGAGGCATCTTAAAAGTAAACAAGACATTCCACGATCAATGAGTATATCTGGAGAGTTGACTCAATAAGCACATAGAAATCACAAACCATTCTTATACGATCCATGTACCATTTTTTCCCTGAAACTAGTGTTCTCATGTACCAATTCAAAAGGTAGGTGATCAATATCTTAGTGTATAGATACATCGGCCGCTGCACTAACACTGAAGTCCCTGGCTTGAAAGTAAAACTCGAAACACTTAACACTATTTCCCCAAACCAATCTCACAGACATCAGTACTAAGTAAGAACTAATTACTCTAATACCACTCTATCATGCCCCATTCCAATGGGGACTATGCCAAGTCTCCCCCAAGAACACCTCCAATAGGCCGAGGATTGACGAATTGTACTGAGTAGTCATATTACTAACATGTGTGGCCTTAGCATAAGTACTTGTACACAAAAACACATATACAAGCCCATAAAATGATAAAATGTAAATAAAACTGAACAAACATGCATGAATACTTCTAAATCCCACAACCATAGTACGATAAGAAGTAATTTAAAGTAAACAAAGCAAAAAACAGGCCGACCAAAAAGAGTTTGAACATAATTCGAACCTAAAAGTAAATATAAGGGATGCTGTCAAGATACCCTAGGAACAAACCTTGGTCTATCTAGATCACTAATAACCATATAATCTTGGTCCCTCTAGGACTCCTTCAAAAGGTTGATATTCTACATAATACATGACATGTGTAGGAAAGTCCCCTGTTTGGGTGAGTATAACAATACCCACTAGGACCCCCCAAAACCAAAAATCCTTTAGGGAAACAATAACAATCATCTATAAATAGGTATATTTCTACAACAAATATAACAAGAATATCTAGATATACTCAATAAATACATGAAATATTAAGGTATAGTCACAATCGTAATACCAAACTAGGATTACTTCTTGAAGATTCCACATAGCACTCATCTAGGATAACACACTCCCCAAGTCAAATATCACTGATGATGTCCATCTAAGAGGAAGTGCTCATCGCATCTCTCCATTTGTAGTATACATTGGAAGTATGAAGAGATACGATACATAGATGAGGATCACTCCCAAGGCCATGGGTTATACTAACAACTCAATCTAGATGAACCTAATAAGTAGAGGATTAGTGCCTACGTAGTTTTGGTCATGACAATACCAATAAATCCACTTAGGTTAAGAATATAATAAAGGATCTCACTTTGGGCCTCATAAAGGATTCCAACAACTATATCCAAGATGTACTGCTGAAGGGATCACCATCCTATGTGTAGGAATCAATTCCATACTAACCCTCAAGGAAAAGGATATGGGGAATTCACCCTAATGAAACTTTTCCAATATACAAAGGAAAAGGGATACAAGCCAACTGTAAAGGAGTAAATAATGTGTCCCTTAGGAATCAAGTTTTTCCCATGTAAATGGATAGTTCCAGTTTCCTTGTAGAAGCACATGGAGTTCCCATACCCATGTAATTCTTCCTGTGTCCAAGTACACAACTAAGCCCGTGTACATTCCAGCCTGGCAGTGTCTGTGTGGGAGTACATGGTGTTCCCCTGGTTATGTTCTCTTTCCCATGTCTATGTACGCTCTGAGGTACATGACGAGCCATATGGGGAGAGTCAAACCTAGTGTGATAGGGTTCACACACCTTTTGGACCTTAACTTCATCCCCAAACCCTATCCACCATTGAGAGGGACCCACATGGTGTGTTCCACCAGAATACACACCGTGGAATGCATACATATAAAAAATTCTAGATATGGAATTGCCCATATTCTTCGCTTCTCAGGCCATCGATCTGATAACACACCTCATTGGAAAATTGACAACCATATCCCAACTAGTCATTCCATTGTCGATTAACCAGTTCTGGAGCTTTGATTTCATTTAGAAATCGTTCATATTCATCATCCATTAGCGCATGCCAAGAACATGAATCAGGTATCCCAAAACCATCCAATACACTTACGCTTCAATCATCTCATAATTTTCATGTTGTTCCAAGCCCAAATCTATGACTTCGAACCATTTCACCCAGAAACTGGTGCACAAAATTCGATTTTTCAGTGTTCATTGAACTGTGGACCAAAGGATCACCCATGATGGATAAAGAAATGGGGAAGAAAAGAACACTCACAAACATGAGGAATGAACCATGAAAAATGTTCATGTTTTCCTCAATCCTTTTTTGTTAGAATGTCAAATGAATATATAAACAATTAATAATAATAAAATTCCCCAAAAGGATCATCATAGATAAACCCATCCTATAAATTGACTGATCCACATATCAATCCATTGGTCGATTGATTTATGTTCATCATAGAAATTGAGAATGGGGAAGAATCCAAATAAAAAAACTTCCTACCATAATATGGATCAATCACTGATGAATAACTAGCTACATCATTGTCATTGGTGAGATATCTAAATCCCATTGTACACCAATCATTGATCTACGACCTGGTTGATTTTTGTCAAAGAGAGATCCTCTTATGTTCACTCCAATGGATCTCCAATGGATCCAAGTTTATAAGGCTACCCCTAAGAATTTTTCATAACTGTATACTTATAGAATAAAATTAGTTCGCAACATCAACAGATGAATTAAAAATACTTTATTTAATTATTTTATTCATTTTATCTCCATGATGAATTTTTCACAAATTCCCCACACCGAAAAAGGTTATGTCATACCTAAGGTAAAACCCACATTATGAACTCAACAGTTCCTTCATATTTTTGATCAATGTCTCTATTTAAAAGTTATTCCAAATTTTTAGGAAAACTATGGGCATGTTTTATTTAATATATTTAATATATTTTAAATATTTATTCTGGGAACACCGAGGATCAGAGTCGCACACCATCTCAACGTACAGTCTCAAAATAAAAACAAACAATATCAAAAAATAATACATGAAAAATACAATTAATTTCATTATATATGTAATGGGGTATTTTAATTGATCATAAGAACCTATCATGTAAAATTTTCATATAAAGTTGAAAGTTTGTTTCATTGATAATAAGATGAACCTATAATGTATTATTTAAGCATGTGGATCAATATTAATGAGATAACACATGTGTGGTTTTTATATTTTACTTAGCCATATGTTATAACTACTTAAATGAAAGGCATAATGATTTCATAGAAATGAATTGGATACATTGAGTTTTTTTTTGGTTTCATTGTTAATTACTGCATTTTAGAGTTGATATGCCTTTCTAAAAACATGTTTTTGAATTAAAAGATAATGTTTTAAAAAGTCAGTTGAAGAAGAAGATGTTCTTTAATGAAGCCTAACCCATGATACCTTTTTTTGTTTATAAACTTTGAAAATTATGCGAGATATGAGATGATTTTTCTTGCTATTAAGAGTATGCACCCTCGATATGACTGTGTGTCATGTTGTGGTTGTGTTGATAAAAAAAGGGGTTGTTTAAAAAATAATGAAATTAATAAATATGATCTTTCTTTTCATACATAAACTATTATATAAGAAGTGATGAAAGTGTTCAACTACTTTCTTATTAGTTGGGTTTGTTATGATTGTTCCCATGTTGGTGGAATGTGTTATGGATTCAAGCATATGGAGAGAGGGAAACCCTTTCCTGCATCAATACATGCTCTATTATGACATGTTTTAAAACTATGTGGGTGAGTCTGTGTCATCCAAATAAGATAATATCATGGTGTAGTGGATGGGTTGCTTTGATTTGTATGTTTTCAGAAGCCCTATCTTTACTGATATAAGTGTTTTTGTTGGTTGAGAAATGTTATGTGAAATTTTTTGAAGTAATGTCATGCACCTATGAAAATTATAAAATTTAACATTAAATCGATTTTAATTTTTGCATGAGTGTTCTATTAGTAATTAATGTTTTTTTAGAAGACATTGATAACTCTATAGATAGATAAAGTGGATTGTTAAAACCCGATGTCTTATTTTTGATGCATGTAATATGTTGAATTTGGTTCTCCAATTTTTAAGTTATGTGTATTTATATTAACTTGGTAAAGATCATGGTAGAGTCATGTTAGTTGAATAAAAATCATTGGATGAAAGAATAAGACTTAACTATATATTTTTTTAAGAATATTAAAAATGAAAGGTTAGATATCATTCTAGTAATGTTTTATGTTTCTTATAAACATCAAATAAATTTTATATGAAATATTTTGGAGTTATAAATGAAAATAATGGTTGGATAAATTAAATCCTATAATTCATGGTCAATTGAATCAGTTAATCTTTTGGTTTGTTTATTTTTTTAAATAGTAATGCAATGTTTTTGGAAAGGGAAAAAATTACTTGGAATATTCCATTCTTGGAAGTTCCCTTCATGCTGTGCAATACAATTTAGTGGGACCCACTTTGAAATATTGATTTTGGGGAAAAAAATTCTCAAACAAACTACGACATTTTTTTTTATAAAATTTGTATTCATTTGAAAAGTAGTTTTTCAAAATGCGTTGAAGTGTTTTCACAAAGAGTCTTCTGATAAATACCTTATTATAGGAAGGATTAATAAGGGTTTTCATTTGAAATGGTTTTCTAACCTACCTGATTTTCCTAAATGAAAGTGACTTGTGGGAATATTTTTATTCGCATGATTTTTTACTTAACATGTCTTAAAAATGAAATGTTTTGATACTTTTCTAGAAAGTAAAAAATAATTCTAAAAGAATGATTTAGTTTTTTAAGTCCTTGATCAAAAATATTTATTAAATTACTGTAAGTAACATATCTAATATTGCTAATAAATTATTTTTCAAGCATGCTAGTCTAATTTGTTCATATTAATCATGATATATTCTAAATGTTATCTGCTAGCACGATAAATGAGGAAAAACATGTATAGACTTAAATTTAATAGAATTAATAAGTAAAGTTATTGAAGTCTGAGATATAATAATGTTTTCTACTATATGAATTTATATGATTTCTGTTTAAAATAATAGGAAGTAATTGTTTTTTAAGGTGTTTCCTTACATTATGCTACTACAGTTGTTGGATTATTATATATTGTGTGCTGGTTTATAAATATCTATGTGACCTTGTCTCTATTTTGAGAGGTATATCCCCAGAGAGATTATTTTTAGAGAGTATTTTGTGTTCCAAATATAACAAGTTCCTTGAGAGGTATCTCATAGGTTGGTTGATTTACCCCTATACTTCCCATATTCTTCTTGATTTTATTTTAATTCTTAAGGATAATAATAGTTTGAGAGGTATCTGAGGCAAGGGTCTGGGTTTTCCTAAACCCTTCCTTTTTCATTTTGGGTGTTTTGTGTTTTGGAGATATTTCATAAGTTTTAGGAGTTATTTTAGAATGATTTTGTAAATTTAGAATCATTTTTAAAATGGTTTTACAAATTATGGAAGTAATTTTAAGTGTTAAACATTCATTTGTAATATTAATTTGGATGTTTTGAAACTGATTCTAATATTTTATAATTGTTTTTGGGTTTTTGAAGTAATAATAAAACCCTTCCTTAATTATTTATAAGTCAGTTTAATTAAAAATGTAATATTTTCCATAAAATATTTGACCTTATGCATGTTTTTGAAGTTGTGTAAGGGTAATTATTATTTTATATAACATATATAAAGGTATAGGGAAGTTTATAATTCCTACTTAAGGTTACTAAATGGATTTTATGTCATGCATAAGGGTATGTGGTACTTTTCAGGAGTTGTGTAAGGGTAAACCATGAGTTTTAAAGCTCTCGTAAGGGTAATCTGAACCTTGCGTAAGGGAAACCTAGATCTTCTATATGCTATGTAAAGATTGCCACATGATTCTAAACCTCACAAAAGTTTTCCCGGTCACATAAGGGTTACCACTTAAGAACTGCGTCAGGGTCATCTGAGCTCCCTCAATCTCGTATAAAGGTAGATCCTTAGTCACATATGGGTGACCTATAAATCCTAAATTGCACATAAGGATGCCTTTGTTTTCTCAAATCTTATTTAAAGGTAATGTGTTCCTTGCATATGGGTAGCCCCAAATTTATTTATCTTTCCTAAGTGTAGTAAGCCATGTAAGGGGAAAACTATGTTTCTATTACACATTGGGTGTTTATCAAGTAAGGTTAGAAAGTTGTGTAAGTGTAAAACTCTATTTACTTCATGAAGTGCATACGAGTTTTATATGAGTATCAATTTTTACATATTTTTTATATTCTATTCCTCCTTTTGATTTGTGGAGTGCATGAACTCCTTTTAATGATTTTTTTAAATATTAAAATCATGGAATTAATTGATTTTGACTTTTTTAATAATTTATAACTACTTTTTGGAATATTTTGATTGATTTGAAATTAAGTCCCAACCTACAAATTGTGGTGAAAATTAAATGGAAAATAATTCTAAATTTGATAGACTATTTGAGGAGTGATATCATTGAATGTTAAAAACAAATGTCTTCCTCTCATTTGAGTTCCTCCATGTTTATCTTGAGTTCTACTGAGACAAAACCCCAATGTTTGGGTTTTGTGAAGACTTTTGGAGATTGTCCTAGGAGCCTCTTTCTTCTAGTTTATACACATACCCTCTTCCTCTATCCTCCATTTTCTGTAGTGTGAAAACGTCATTCTTCTAGCTATGGGATCATTTATCTTTATTCTATTTGTATGTGTGGGAGAGATAATGATTTTTGTATAATTTTTGAATATGTTATGCAATGAATAAATGAAGATAATTAATTGGTTAATTGAAAGTTGAAGTGAATGAGGAGTTTCACTTGTATTTTAATTGATTTCCTCATGTTGAAAATTATTGTTCCCTAGAAACTATTATCACATGTGCAAATAATTATTATTCTTATTATCTCATGATGTGTCCATATATATAATGGAAATTCTATCCTATAAAAATACAGTTATTATCACATGAAAATAATTAATATTATTTTTCATGTTAAGGGAGTTCTCACATAATTTTACTTGTTTTTGATATTATTTAAAGGATTATCTATATTTTTTGAATTACTGAAAATAATGGTTTTTGGGAACCTTTCTTACACTGTAATTGTTGTTTATTATGAGACACTCGATGTGTTTGTTTGATTGATCTCACCATTCATTAATAATTTGATCACTTATATATGGTTAATTAACTAGTTTCCCATGGAGATTTGGAATTGTGTGATAATACCCCATGAAAAAGAAGATGTGATGTTATGGAAGCCCTTAAACTGGATTATGGTAGATGAAAAAGCTGAAGTGTATTGTTATGTAATGATATGGGTTGATGTGCGATGGTTGTGATGTGTGGTTGTGGTAGTGAGACGGTTTATTTGTGGTGATGGCTTGGCATATATTGTGTTTTGATGATTATTGGTTTGGGGTTAAAAATAAATGAATAGTAAATGGGATATTAATGTTTAATTTGAATATGGAAATATGATTCTTGAATTTGAAGATGGATGGTAATCAATGTGGTTAAATGATAAATATGAAATTGATGAGTGATTTTTAGCTTAAATTAATATAAAGATAATTGAATAGGTTGTGTTAATATAAAATATAATGGATTGGTAAATGAGATTTAATTAAAACTTAATAATTATGTAAATGATGGAATCATGCAATTGAATTAGGAAGTTTAGTTAAAATGGTTGATTATTAATGTTAAATGAACGGGATGGATTAATTAAATTGGTTGGTAATGGAAAATATGGAAATTGTCTTAAATTGAAAGGAAAGGAATAATGTGTCCAGTGGTTTATGGCATGCTTATGTGGTGATGCGAATTTAGAGTTGACAATGAAAGTAATAGAGGTTATGAGGTGTTTTGGGTGATTTTGTGAGTTGGTATGATACTATTATTATAAAAACATATACTGGTCTTTTTCATGTGACTTTTATATATATTATATTTTATTTGTGATTTCTATATTCACCCCACTCACATTGAGAACCACATGGAAACACCCAAATGTTTTGAGGTTTTTCCCCCAATATCCCGATGGTGAGGTCGGATGGACGAATACTCCCTCTTACCTATTCTATCTTGTAGGTGAGGTTTTTATGCACATGTTGTAGTGTATTATAGATATATTAAACTTATTTTTGGGTTTATGATATTTATGAGGTTTTTCATAGTGGGGGTCATGCATGGTAGGAGGAGGGTATGAGGTTTATGTCCTTCATATTCATGATACCCTATTATTTTGGTTATAGCAGTGGTTGAGATGTGATGTGGTTTCTCAAGTTTCTTCAGGAGAGATATGATGTGTTATCCTAGGTTTCTTTAGGCGATATGTGATGTGATGGAACAAGTTTCTTTGGGAAGTATGTGATGACCAGTTACACACAAGGTTCTTGTCGTGATGCATTTTACCAGGTATCTTCGGGTAGTATTACTATATAGAAGAGATGGGAGAACTGGGACATGAAATTTTGGGGTTTGAGAGCATAAAATAAGTGGGAAAGTGGCATGGGACACCCTTTTATAAATATGATTCTTACTGTGTTAGTATACTTGGATGCGTTATTTTGTAAGCGTGCCTCAGTGTGGATGGGGCTGGTAAGTTGACCTGTTTAGGTTTCATTGGTTCTATTATTTTCTCACTAGTTTATTAGTTTGATATTTTCATATGTTAATGAGATATTTGGGGTATTATTTTACTGATTATACATTTTATGATCACCCCACATATATATAAACTATTTTCAGGTTTCTGGGAGGACTTTGAGGACTAAGTTGTACATTACTAGATTGGGCATTAGAGTTGATGTTGAGTTGTTTTTGTAGGATTTTCTTTGATGTTTACTTGGAGACTTTTATAGTATTAATATAAAATTATATAAATGGTGATATATTGTATATTTTAAATTTTCTTATGTTATAAATTTGTTTGGTAGTTGATATCCCATCTCCCGATACTACTTTTCTTTTTGTTGAGGGTAATGCCTCCCATATACAGGGCCTTTATTATACCCTCGGTGATAGTTTCCAACTCGGGGCCGATTGGAGGTGGGACTCAAGGGTCATTATCTCCCCTTTTCTTTTTTTTTTTTGACTTAAGATGGGTATCTTTGGAGAGAGGGAGTTGTGATAGGCACCACTGACCATCCTATGAAAACTAGTGGCTAGTTGGTGGTGTTGATCTAGGCTTGGTAACTTAAAGGAAGAATCTTATTTTCTCCCCCCAAACACTCGTTTATTTATTTAATCCCCCTTCTTCAAACCTAACTTATGATTAGTGATATTGAGGGTTCTCTAGGGTTTCATCAAATTCTATATTTCCTTATCTTTGTTCCTTCATCCATGGTTTAATCTAGATGTCTAGATTTGGGATTGATGATGTTAGTCATTGATCCATATGTTCAGTTTTGGATCCATCTTCACTACTTTGAGGTAGGTGGTCTAAATAATCCCCATTTGGTTTGATTTTGGTTTTTAATATGAGAAACATGTGAGATCTCACCAACATGCCATGCACAAGAACTCTTCTAATAGGAATCCATATATATTGCTTGAATCAACTTGATTAAACCTTCTATTGATCTCATTGAGTCCATTGGAAAATGATACCCTATAATTTTGGCCACATGAGCGGCGTTTCTATCTATGTACTTTGGTTGGAACTTTGAATATATGAACCTAGTGCCTCATAACAGATTTAGAAGATTTTTTTTGAGAAATGAATTAACTTGTGAATTGGAATTAGACATAAATAACACATTAAATTATAATTGGGAATAATTTTTATATGAATTTGTATTATAAAAATTGATATGTGAATTTCTAACTTAGTATGTTAATAGAACTTGTTATATTGGATTGTTGACATGAAACTATAAATTGGCATAATAGAATATTATCATGTAACTATAATTTCTATGATAATTGATATTTGAATTGGAAATAACCAAAATTTAATATAATTAACATGTTTGTAATGTTTGATATTTTGGTATTCATTACCTCTTTCTTGTACTTGATACATGTATTGTGTAATGATCCCTAACATGGGAATTTTCCTTATCTCCATTAGGAATTGATTATGTAAGTGGACCTATAACAGGAATTTAAAATGGTTCCATTAATACCTATTTCACCCTTGGCATGAGAATTAGACTTGGGTCGATTCTGAACCCAACATACAATTGGTCCTTGTTATGGGAATCCACCCTGACTCAGTGGTGAGTATGGACAGAGACATCCGACATCATACTAAAGCTAGTATAACTTGAACTAGGAGTCAGCCTGATGCTATAGGGTATATAGGTTTATTTATATTTTATTCTTTTATTTTGAAATTAATTTCATTATTTATGAACTATTACATGCACTATTAGTCATGTTGGGTTTGTTTAGAAAACAATGGTGGTGGTTTACTGAGTTTTACTCACACCTTATTCATGCCACCATTTGGTACCCAGGAAGACTTCATGGATGAATGTATTGGACAAGGGAAAGGGTCGCTGAACTTGATTGATTGATTTTTAGCTGATACTAGAGGTTATAAATGAGACTGGTCATGGGGTTTGAGACTGGTTTTGGGAGTCTTTATTTTTGGAGTCTTTTTTAGGTGGTTAATGTATGACATTCGATATGACATTGCATGGTTTGATTATATTGAATTGTTTTTCCCATTACATGTTTATCTACTGGAGTTGATGTATAATGTTTTTTATCATGTTTCCACTGTTATTTTTATTCAGTACAAGAGGTTATATTCTCTGCATTATATTTAATTGACCCTCACTACTAATAGGCATCCTCAGACATATTGGGAGACATGCTTGAGGTCTTTTGGTGAGCTGTCTTAGTAATATGAGGGAAAACAGGGAGGGGAATGTTACATAAATCATTATTAGAGGATATTTTGAGGTTGATATTGGGAGATAAAATTGGTTTTGGGGCTTTAATTCTAAAAAATAACATCTATAATTACAAGTTTTTTCATTTTTTTAAAAAAGCTGCACAGGGGTACACCATGATGCATCCCAGGGGGATACAATGAGGTGTCCCTCCCTAGAAGAATTATATATTGTATTCCTCCCAAGGCCAATCCATGGTATATACTAAGTAGGTCCATCTACCCTCCCATCTCTTTGCCTCCATGACATAGTCTTCTTGGATATGTTAGGGTGCACACATTATATGCCTCTATGGTGTAGCCACTCAGGCTATGACATAAAATCTCATAATTACCTTTATATAGGTGGTGCTCTATAAGGGTAACTGATGCTTCCATTATGCAATGTATGGTTTCCCACGACTTAGCCATAGTGACCATCTCATGGAATGATCGTGCTATATAAAAGTAACAAGTGTTACCTTTACATATTTTAAGTAGGGGATCCATGACGTAACCCCTTGGGATATGAAACAACCTCACCCACCTAACCTTAAATAGGTGCATCACTATGTAATGATAATTGATGTTACCTTTATATAGAGAAAACAAGGGGAACTTCATGACATATCCCCTTGGTCTATTGTGAAACCCCTCCCACATGTGGGGTTCCATAAAAAGTGGCCCCTTATGCTACATTTTGGATTCCTGCAGACTTAAAAACTATAGACTCACAAACTAAAGTCTCAAAAAATTTCGAAGGTTTCCATAACTAAAAGAACAGTAGAAATAAAAGGCTAAAAAATTATAATAAAAATCAATAAATAATAAATAAAAGTTTTTGTAATGGAAAAAAACATTGTGGGTGTGATAGTGTCTATCTATGGTTATCTATCTTGAGAAGATTTTATAGTCAAAATATTACTACTCCAAATTCCCTTATTATATTTTTAATTTTTTTATACTTAATAATTGTTGTTCAAATCCAAATTAGGGTTAGAAATAAATGTAGTTGATCCTTTGAGAGATTCATCAGGAATACCCTATCATAGATCTTCATAAAAATACAATTCAAACCTACTCTCACTAAGTTGAGTGATTTAGTATTATTCACCACTCAACCCCACTTTTTCCTTAATTATGATGGCCAAAACATTGAGTTCATTGATATGAGGTAACTTTTTTTCCTTATTCTATTGATGGATTACAAACATCTATTAAGATTTTGATTTCCTAGAAACTTCCCTTGGTTACACCTAACTAAGGAAAGAGCCCCGATATACACAGATAAAAATTTCAAGACCACTCTCCTCTACACCTCCCACGTTCAATGTATGATGAAAATTTCAGTGAAGAGAAACATTAAAATAACTTGACAGGTGAAATGAAGAATATAACATAGGGGAAAGTGTACAATTGATACATCTAACTAGTTTAAGAGCACTCTACTAAAACTAAGAATAAATTCAGATAAAAGAAGATAAATATATTCAAAACTCAAGAACTATCCACTAATTTATCCTCCTGTAGACCAACATCTAGGTTAGTTCTCCATGTATGGATAAAAATAATTATCTAGGAGATAATGGATAGAGAGAGAGGGAGGGAGAGAGGGAGGGGGATAGGGAGGGAGAGGGGGAGAGTGGGAGTTAGGGAGAGGGAGGGAGTAGGGGAGGGAGGTAGGGAGAGATAGTGAGAGACATATTTATTCCAAATAATGAAATAATGAGTTATAGTAAAGAAGAAATAAAATAAACAACAAAGGAAATATCCTAAACTATAGTTTGAATTCTCTACCCTAGCAACCAACATGTGAAATCCCCTCACTCTCTAGCCTCATGTTTATTTTCAATATATTTGTTATTTTATCTTCTTTAGTGACGTTAAAACCTCTAAAATCCTTTCTTTTGAGTTTCTACAATGTTTTCATTTTTCGTCCTAGATTCAAATCTCCATCATGATCCCATATTACTAAAAATATATAGCTTCCATTATTTTTTTTCATGTTTCCTTAATTGTAATTTAATAGTGTATAATCCACATGAATATATTTGATTAGTTAGATGAATTCTAATGTGGCACTATGAAACCTATTCTTGAAGCACAAGTGAGTCACCCAAAGCATTCTTATGATCATTCTTCAACTAGTTTTTCCAAAGTATAATAGCCCACATGAGCAATAATAATATATGTGAAAAAATATCTTACCCATAAGAAAATTCTCCTATTCCTAAATGAAATTTCATATAACTTGTTGAAATTTTATACTCATAGATGCAATCTCCAATACCTATGATAAATGTCATATATGGAGATAAAATATGATACACATAGATGAAAATTTATATGTCATATGAATTATTCCTTTTCAAAATTATGACACATTAAAATATCTTCTATCAGATCAAAATATCTTTTGGACTCTTTAAATGTATTACATATAGGAAAATTTTACTATGTAGCTTCAAATTTTCCTATGTGGTTCATTATAAGACATTTTCCTTAACAAATTTTCTCAACTATAGTACAATGCTTCTAGATTTTTTATAAATAAACTCTAAACTTCTTGTGATCAATTATGGGACTTTAGAATCACCTAAAAACATCTTGTAATAACATCAAAACAACCAAATTTAAGTGTATTAATTATTATAATAACTACCAAGATGAAATAAATAATTAAGATTCAAGTTTTAATATATTTAACATTTAGATCCAAGATTATTCTTAAAACTAATAAATGTGATATTTATAAATGAATTGATCAAAATAGTGGGATTAAAATCATGATTATCAAAGTGAAATATATGAAAATATTGGTTCTTTTAATTCCCCTACACTTAAACATTGCACACCCAGATAATCATTTTATACCAATGGTAAACTTATATTTCTCAAGATATAATTAACAATAATTTTTTAATTTAAAAAACCAAAGAATTATCATTCCTCCTAAATGCATTCCAATTCTCTATTTCATAATTGAATCATAAAATTTCATTTAATATATTTTTAATTCTCTTAGAATTTTATGCTTACCTTTTAAAAAATACCTCTCTCTTCACTCAAAGATTTTGAATTAGATAATTTCTCATTCTTAAGGGAATGCATAATTTCTATATGTTTGATGACTTCATAGAATCTACACCTAATAGAATTGTAAAAATGTGTAAATCATGATGAATTTACCTAGGTTGTTCTAAAGATAATGGTTTGGTAGGTTTTAAATGTTTAAAAACTCAAATAAAAGAAGGAGTATTGACTCCAAAATAAAGTAAAAGACATGAAACAATTTAAACTCAATAATGGATACTCATTCACTCCCCTTTTGAAAATATTAACCTCGGATCACCAATTTATTTTTTTGGGTAATCCAAAAATTATAATTTTCAGCATCAATGATATATGTTTCCCTCTTTCTCACGATATGAAATTGTTTCTATTTGAATTAAGATTTCAAATTTTTGTACAAAATCTAATTTTTGAGAAAAGGAGACAAATTTTTTTATCTTTAATTAGTAGTGAACACCCAAACCAAATTTGAATGAATTTTTTGGTCATCCTAACATATTATTAGTATGAATTTCTCCAAAAAAAACAAAATTAATAATGTATAGTACTTCAAAAAAATGTTCTACTAGATTATTTTCTAAATAGTGAATGACTCATATTCTCCCCCACCCTTGAGTTTGACCATATTCATGAAATTAATTCAAGAGAAAGGTATATAGGGATAAGTGGAATGTAATATGGATTCCTAACAATATTTTTCATGGCTAATAGAGGATTAATAAAAATATTATATATATGTAGAAGATTGAAAATAGAGTTTAATATAAAATGGTGCCTCAATCATATTTAACATAGTTTATGAATTATAACAACTTTGATTGTAACACCTCGAGCTTCCATGATACTCTTCTTTTTCAATAATGCAATAGCTTGCATTATACGCAAGTTCGAGATTCTAACGCACTGTGACCAATCAAAACAACCATTATGAATAGTAATACCCAACTTTTGAAATTATATATATTTTTTATTTCAAAATTTACTTCATTTGTGGATTATGAATATCGAAATTAGCCTATGTTGAATTTTGGGTATTTTTCTGAGAACTTCCAATTTTTTATGAATAGTGAAAAATACTTAAAAACAACCTTTTAATCAAAATAATTTATAGTGATAAATTATAATATTGAGTGGTTTTAAAGTATAATTTGAATATATTTTTACCATTTTATCCAATGGTGGTCATTATAATTAATTTTTCTTTGAAATTGGACATAAACAATTGTCAATCTTTTGATATATATTGTTTCTTAAAAACACGCTATTTGTTTTGACAGCGGGAATTAATTATAAAATTATTTAATGAAACTTATATGTTTGGAATTTTGTAAAATAGAGATCATTTTTGAATTCGGAATATCAATTATATCTTAGGGTGAAATTTTGGCAGTGTTCTGAAAAACTTCAATTTTTGATGAATAGTGAAACCACTAAGTGGTAGTTAAATAACTGATTTTTTCATTTGAATGAAATATTACCACTTCTGTGATTTTATTTTCAAAAATCCGACATACATGGTTGTCATTAGGAAGTAAAATGTGGTTCAATGGGATTAAAATAATTTTTGGTGAATAGTAACTTTTAAGTTTAATTAATCGTGATTAAAGTTAATTAGTGAAATTTAAGGTAAAAATGGTATTATAAAAATATGAAATGACCTTTACACTTGTCCTACCTCTATTGGATGAGTCATGGACGACCAAAACAATCCATGGGTCAACTTGGGGACCCCATGAAGCCACTTTGGTAGGAAAATGACATAAATTACTTTTATTTAAAGTTAAAATAAAAATATCACAAACATAAGTTGTTTTACTAAAACAATTTTTAAATGGGGTTATACAAGTCATATTTTTGACTGTAAATATTCATTAGAAAGATAGAAAGATTTCCTACATCATGTATTTTTTTTATAATTTTTAGACATTAAATAAATTAAATTATTCATGACACTATGATGATGCAACGATTACCTCATTAATTAACGATTTTAATAAAATGGAAGGATAATGTAAAATCTAAGAATTAAACTTTTCCAAATCCTATTGGATGAGTATATTTCGAACCCCTATCACCTTATACTCGAAATATATAAGTGTGGGACCTTTAAAATCCCAAACTCATTGTATAATAATGTAACATTTCATTACTTTCCAAGAGTGCCCCTCCTCTCCACTTATAAAAGGCCCCCACCACTACCACCTTACTCACACCTTCAAGACATTTGGCTTGGCCAAAATCTGCCCAAATACTCTCCCAAATTCCCTCCATTACTCCTAGAAGCCTCACTTTGTGCATAATTCTTCCCAAGGAAGCCTTTGGCTCAAATCAAAAGAGTTACCCGATTTTAAGGTAATGTCTTCTCTTATGTTATTATGTTTTATTTTGCTTATCCAACCCCCTAAACTCTTTTTATGCATTTATTTTGTAACAAAACCAGTATCCTCAATATACTAGGATGTTTTTATAAGAAGTATTCGAGCTACACTTACACACACCTACATATAATGATTAAAGAACATACTGTTTCTGTGGATGGTGAATTTATGCCTCATGAAATGATGATTGTTCAACACTCTTATAACACCTTCAAAGGTGTCCATTAAGATGTCAATATATTAATATATGATATATGATATTTTTATTTTTTACTTAAGTTTCTGTATTTTTCATTTATGGCATACCTTTATTGTTTCCATTATGGGTAAACGCTATATTTTCATTTTAGGAAGTGCGGACTACCGCCCCCTCAAAGTGATTTGAATCGTTAATGCCATATGTGGGATGTATAAAGGATGGAGTAAATGATATTATATATTATATTATACTGGAATTATAATATACCTTTATATCATTATGATTTCATTAAATACGAAATAGAAATTAAAGTAGCGTTCATGCATACGTACGGCTTACCGTCTCCATGAACGGTGCATTTCATTTCTTACCTCTAAACGTTATGGAATATTATAAATGCATGTATTTAATGGATATATATGAGATATATGATATCTATATCATGAATATAATTCTGGATATAATGGATATTTCACCACATGAACAACTTGTAATTATAAGAAGTTTATTTTTGACTCAAATACCATAGATCGACAAAACGACCGTTATTAACTTAAATAATTACATAATGTTAATAACATGGTAATAAGTGATATAAAAGGAATAAAAAACTTTAAAAAGGTTCTTAAGCAATTATAAATTAACTCTAGTTTATTATTCAGGAGGTTAAAGAACGGTCGAGTCAAGACAGGACACAAGGTAAGGGAACTTCTTAACCCAATTTCCATTCTTTGGGTTAATCTCCTACTTTCAAATTATGTCATGATATTATTATGTCCTATATTATATTTGTAATTACATTATGTGTACCTATAGTGAATACACATAATATATCTATTTTATTTAAAAAATGATCTTTGTAAGGGAACTTCTTAACCCAATTTCCATTCTTTGGGTTAATCTCCTACTTTCAAATTTTGTCATGATATTATTATGTCCTATCTTATATTTGTACTTAAATTATGTGTACCTATAGTGAATACACATAATATATATATTTTATTTAAAAAATGATCTTTATAAGGGAACTTCTTAACCCAATTTCTATTCTTTGGGTTAATCTCCTACTTTCAAATTATGTCATGATATTACTATGTCCTATCTTGTATTTGTAATTTATTTATGTGTACTTATAGTGAATACACATAATAGGTCTACTTTATTAAAAAAATGATTTTTGTAAGGGTATTCCTCTCAATCTCCTTTAATTGAGGCATATTTTATTTTATACACAACTTTCTTTTATACAGTGTATAAACCCCTTTTACTTTTACTTTTATTCAAAAAGGAATCTTTTTTTAAAGAATTTTACTAAACAAAAAAAAGAATGTTTTTCTTGTCGTATGTATGTGGTGACAACGACTTCTCCGCCGCCGTGACCATTATTTGAGTTTCGGATTCCTCTACAAGCCATAACTTTTTTCAAATGAAAAATAAATACAAAGTTTTAATTTTATTTTATTTTGGTATTGAAAATGGGTTTGAATGTGTTTTTATTATATCAATGTGTTGTATTGAAATCTTGTGATTGAAATGTGGAAATGTTATGTTTCCTTTATGAATGTTTTATGTGATACGATTATGTTATGGTTTATGATATGTTTAAACCTATTCATATGAAGAATGTATTGGAATTAATAAGTGATGGGTGGAGCCCGCTACAGCTCCTCGATGCATCAGCAGGTCTCATGAGACAAACTAGTGTCTTGGCACGAGGCCTTGACAAAATCTTATTTGTAGTCTTGGCATGAGGCCTTGGCTACGTGGTTATGATAGTCTGGCATTATGAATTCCATCATTATGAAAGTGGTTATTGATATTTCATGTGATTATTCGACCAGTAGAATATCCATGTGAATAAGTAAATGACATTATTTCATTTTACTTTTGCCATATTATGCTAAAGTTCAAGTTTAAAAGGCTTTTGTTTTAGTTATACATTGAATTAAATGTTAATGTTTATTTATGAAAGCTTCCTCTATATTGTTATCCTTACTGAGCATCTGAGCTCACCCCTTTCAATGTTTTAATATTTTCCAGGATGTGAAGAAGTATTTTATGAATGACCTGCAGGGATAGTCAGAAGAGGATATGAGTGTGGACTAAGGAGAATTTGTTATTGTAGTTTTTCACTTTATGATGTAACGTAACATTTATGAATGTATCTAGTGTTTCCAAGGCTACTAAACTAATCGGAATTTAGAGACTTGATCTTTTTTTATCATGCCAATGTTACGAAGTAATGCACCGACTCTAGGTAACTGGGGTCGGGGCGTTACAGTTGGTATCAGAGGCAGTTTAGTACTAACATTGGAAGCTAGATTTAGATAAACTCTGATTAGAGAACATAGCGCAAAGATAGACTTTGAGGATTAGTATATAAGAACTTCCTAGAATTTTGGTATTATAGAGATTTTGTGAGTTTTTCGAGTAATAAATCCATGTCTGGATACGAGCAGGTAGAGGTGGCTCTGGCACAGATGTACCTAGGGGTAAAACTCGAAAACACCGCTTTGAGCTAGACTCGAACGAGAACTGGTGCACGACAACGGGCCTTGCTGCACTCTTGGTTACGACACTCCCGGGGGATATGCTTAGGATAATTCTCGTTTTCTTTACAAACCACTATGAAGGGTTATGAGTATATATTTACTCAAAGAAAACATTTTTATGATTATGGATTATATCCATAAATAGTTGAATTTATGTTAAGTATTTTATAAGTATGGAATTATGTATTTTGATTCATAACCTAATCTAGTTTATGACATTGTTTAGAAATGGCGCCTAGTGGGAGGAATGGAAACCGTATTAATGCACGCACTCTGTGTAGGGATTTCCCTCCTGCTCAAGATAATTATTGTGGAGCTGGAGATACAACTGGTGCTGATCAAATTATTACCATATTGGGACAACTCACTCAGGCTATGAATAAAAACCTTACTCATATGGAGCACCCTGATCCGCAACGTGGAGGATCAATGTTAGACCGCTTCATGAGGCAACAAACACCAACATTCAAGGGAATTACAAATCCCTTAGTAGCTGAGCAATGGATAAATTCCTTATAGAAAATATTCCATGCCTTGGGGAGTAGTGAAAGGGAAAATGTTATCATGGCAGTCTACCGCCTCACTGGAGATGCCGATCAATGGTGGTCGCTGATTCAAAATACAAAAGAAGATGAAGAAGTATCAAGTATGGAATGGAGAGAGTTCAAAGATCTTTTTTTAGAAAAATACATTCCTCGTGACCATCGAGCATATATGGAAAGGCAATTTATGAGTCTGAGACAAAAGGAGGATGAGAATGTCACAAAGTATGAGGCCAAATTTACAAGGTTAGAGAGGCATGCATAAAATTATATACATAACCCAAGAAGTAAGATTGATCATTTCATTGATGGGTTAAAACCATTTCTCCGTTGAGCTTTAGTATCACAATCCTTCTCATCGTATGATGATATTTTCTCATGTGCTATCAAGACAGAAAAGGAATTATCTAAGTCTTATGAAAATAAAGTAAAGAAAGAGAAGAAGAGAACGGTGGAACAAGAGATAGATAAAGGGAAAAGGGAAAGAAGGATTTTCCATTATGTGATAATTTTGGGAAGAATCACCCTGGTGCTTGCCTAAAAGGAATGAGAGTTTGTTATAAATGTGGAGAAAAAGGTCACCAGGATCGTGATTGCAAGGGAAAGAAAGAGGCTTTAAATGTTGAATGTTACAATTGTAGGGAAATGGGGAATTATGCAAATGAATGTCCTAAGTGTCAGGGAAACTTACCTCAGAAAAGGCCAAGGGATCAAGGACAATCTTATGCTGTTACTATAATATAAGTAGAATAATTAATGTATTGGTGCTTTTGGACTCAAGGATTATATTCTGGTTGTAAGAATAATGTGATATATATAAGGATTGTACTGCATTACTTGTTCTTTTCATTAAGGTTTTAATATGATGAAGGTAATCATATTTTTAGTATGTGACAATAAGAGAAACTTTACTTTGTTTGGGGAATCTGATAAATTGATTTTGGAATTAAGAGACCTTTTATAGAAAGTTTGGACAAAGGTATTTTGGATAACTATAAAGGTTGGGATGGATTAAGTTGAACTTTGAATAGTATTGTTTAAGGTTAAACCATTTCTGAAGATTATTTTTGGAATATTATAATACTATATTTTTAGGAAAAGGACAACCTACAGGTCGGGGGATAACCCGTCGCGTCGGACAAAGCTGTAGGAATCGAACCCACAACCATAAGTGCGACAAGCCTTTATTACCTACCACTAGCCTACAGGAAGTCCCTGATTATTACAAAATATTTTTACTAATCTAAATGGTATGTGTTAATATTTGGAACCTTATACAATTAGGATAAATAGAATATTTTTGAGTTCTATTACCTTTTAGAGTGAAATATGGGTTTGTGGTAAAAATTTATTAAAGAATGAAAGTCTACATAACAAGTATGTATATTCCATTACGTTCTTAGTAAATCCCCTAAATAAATTCCTCAACTTTATAAAAGGTAACTTAAAACAAAAACGTTGCTGGTTAACTTTTCTAACTGGGGATTCAATTACTGTTTAACCAATCACAAGTTTGTGATTTTCTTATGGTTAACTTTCTCCTAATCCAGTTTTCTACAACTCTCCATCAGACCTTGATGGTTTGTTTTTCTTCCATATCCATATTTTCATAGAATCCTAGTATGAGCTATCTCGGGTGACCTTTGTACATATCTTTCTTTCTTTTAAAGTTATATTTTTATTAACCTTATTTCCGATGTGGGTTTTCCACAAAGGTAATTTATATTTTCAAACTTTTATTTTCAAAGAAAAATTTCAAATTGTGAGGACGCAATTTATTGAAGGAGGGGAGAATGTAACACCCTGAGCTTCCATGATACTCTTCTTTTTCAATAATGCAATAGCTTGCATTATACGCAAGTTCGAGATTCTAACGCACTGAGACCAATCAAAATAGCCATTATGAATAGTAATACCCACTTTTTGAAATTATATATATTTTATATTTCAAAATTGACTTCATTTGTGGATTCAGAATATCTAAATTAGCCTATGTTGAATTTTTGGTATTTTTCTGAGAACTTCCAATTTTTTATGAATAGTGAAAAATACTTAAAAAAACCTTTTTAATAAAAATAATTTATAGTGATAAATTATATTATTGAGTGGTTTTAAAGTATAATTAGAATATATTTTTACCATTTTATCCAATGGTGGTCATTAGAATTAATTTCACTTTGAAATTGGACATAAACAATTGTCAATCTTTTGATATATATTGTTTCTTAAAAACATGCTATTTGTTGTGACAGTGGGAATTAATTATAAAATTAATTAATGAAACTTATATGTTTGAAATTTTGTAAAATATACATCATTTTTGAATTCGGAATATCAATTATAGCTTAGGGTGAAATTTTGGCACTGTTCTGAAAAACTTCAATTTTTGATGAATAGTGAAACCACTAAGTGGTAGTTACATAACTGATTTTTTCATTTAAATGAAATATTACCACTTCCTTGATTTGATTTTGAAAAATCCGACATACATGGTTGTCATTAGGAAGTAAAATGTGGTTCAATGGGATTAAAATAATTTTTGTTGAATAGTAACTTTTAAGTTTAATTAATCGCGATTAAAGGTAATTAGTGAAATTTAAGGTAAAAATGGTATTATAAAAATATTAAATGACCTTTACACTTGTCCTACCTCTATTGGATGAGTCATGGACGACCAAGAAAATCCATGGGTCAACTTGGGTACCCCATGGAGCCACTTTGGTAGGAAAATGACATAAATAACGTTTATTTAAAGTTAAAATAAAAATGTCACAAACATAAGTTTTTTTACTAAAACAATTTCTAAATGGGGTTATACAAGTCATTTTTTTGAATATAAATATTAATTAGAAAGATAACAAGATTTGATAAATCATGATATTTTTTTTATAATTTTTAGACTTTAAATAAATTAAATTATTTATGACACCATGATGATGCAGCGATTACCTCATTAAATAACGATTTTAATAAAATGGAAGGATAATGTAAAATATAAGAATTAAACTTTTCCAAAGCCTATTGGATTATTAGATTTAGAACTCTTATCACCTTAGCCTTGAAATATATAAGTGTGGTACCTTTAAAATCCGAAACTCATTGTATAATAAAGTAACATTTCATTACTTTCCAAGAGTGCCCCTCCTCTCCACTTATAAAAGGCCCCCACCACTACCACCTTACTCACACCTTCAAGCCATTTGGCTCGGCCAACCTCTGCCCAAATACTCTCCCAAATTCCCTCCCTTACTCCTAGAAGCCACACTTTGGGCATAATTTTTCGCAAGGAAGCCTTTTGCTCAAATCAAAAGAGTTACCCGATTTTAAGGTAATGTATTCTCTTATGTTATTTTATTTTATTTTGCTTATCCAACCCCCTAAAATATTTTTATTCATTTATTTTGTAACAACACCAGTATCCTCAATATACTATAAAATTTTTATAAGAAGTATTAGAGCTACACTTACACACACCTACATCTAATGGTTAAGGAACATACTGTTTCCGTGGATGGTGAATTTCTGCCTCACGAAACGATGATTGTTCAACACTCATATAACACCTTGAAATGTGGAAATTAAGATGTCACTATATTTATATATGATATACAATATTTTTATGTTTTACTTAAGGTTCTGTATTTTTAATTTATGGTATACCTTTATTTTTTCCATTATGGGTTAACGCGATATTTTCATTTTAGGAAGTGCGGACTACCGCCCCCTCAAAGTGATTTGAATCGTTAATGTCATATGTGGGATGTATAAAGGATGTAGTAAATGGTATTATATATTATATTATACTGGAATTATAATATACCTTTATATCATTATGATTTCATTAAATATGAAATAGAAATGAAAGTAGCATTCATGCGTACGTACGGCTTACCGTCTCCATGAACGGTGCATTTCATTTCTTACCTCTAAACGTTATGGAATATTATAAATGCATGTATATACTGGATATATATGAGATATATGATATCTATATCATGAATATAATTCTGGATATAATGGATATTTCACCACATGAACAACTTGTAATTATAAGAAGTTTATTTTTGACTCAAGTACCAAAGATCGATAAAACGACCGTTATTAACTTAAATAATTACATAATGTTCATAACATGGTAATAAGTGATATAAAAGGAATAAAAAACTTGAAAAATGTTCTTAAGAAATTATAAATTAACTCTAGTTTATTATTCATGAGGTTAAAGAACGGTCGAGTCAAGATAGGACGCAAGGTAAGGGAACTTCTTAACCCAATTTCCATTCTTTGGGTTAATCTCCTACTTTCAAATTATTTCATGATATTATTATGTCCTATCTTATATTTTTAATTACATTATGTGTACCTATAGTGAATACAAAAAATATATCTATTTTATTTAAAAAATGATCTTTTTAAGGGAACTTCTTAACCCAATTTCCATTCTTTGGGTTAATCTCCTACTTTAAAATTATGTCATGATATTATTATGTCCCATATTATATTTGTACTTAAATTATGTGTACCTAAAGTGAATACACATAATATATCTATTTTGTTTAAAAAATGATCTTTGTAAGGGAACTTCTTAACCCAATTTCTATTCTTTGGGTTAATCTCTTACTTTCAAATTATATCATGATATTAGTATGTCCTATCTTGTATTTGTAATTTATTTATGTGTACTTATAGTGAATACACATAATAGATCTACTTTATTAAAAAAATGATCCTTGTCAGGGTCTTCGTCTCAATATCCTTTCATTGAGGCATATTTTGTTTTATACAAAACTTTCTTTTATACGGTGTATAAACCCTTTTACTTTGACTTTTATTCAAAAAGGAATTTTTTTTAAAGCGTTTTACTAAATGACAAAAAGGAATGTTTTTCTTGTCGTATGTATGCGGCGACAACGACTTCTCTTCCGCTGGGAACATTATTTGAGTTTCGGTTTCCTATACAAGCCATAAATTTTTTTAAATGAAAAATAAATACAATGTTTTAATTTTATTTTATTTTGGTATTGAAAATGGTTTTGAATGTGTTTTTATTATATCAATGTGTTTTATTGAAATATTGTGATTGAAATGTGGAAATGTTATGTTTCATTTATGAATGTTTTATGTGATATTATTATGTTATGGTTTATGATATGTTTAAACCTATTCATATGAGGAATGCATTGGACTTAATAAGTGACGGGTGGAGCCCGCTACAACTCCTCGATGCATCAACAGGTCTCATGAGACAAACTAGTGTCTTGGCACGAGGCCTTGACAAAATCTTATTTGTAGTCTTGGCACGAGGCCTTGGCTACGTGGTTATGATAGTCTGGCATTATGCATTCCATCATTATGAAAGTGGTTATTGATATTGCATGTGATTATTCGACCAGTAGAATATCCATGTGAATAAGTAAATGGCATTATTTCATTTTACTTTTGCCATATTATGCTAAAGTTCAAGTTTAAAAGGCTTTTTTTTAGTTATACATTGCCTTAAATGCTAATGTTTATTTATGAAAGCTTCCACTATATTGTTATCCTTACTGAGAATCTAAGATCACCCCTTTCAATGTTTTAATATTTTCCAGGATGTGAAGAAGTATTTTATGAATGACCTGCAGGGATAGTCAGAAGAGGATATGAGTGTTGACTAAGGAGACTTTGTTATTGTAGTTTTTCACTTTATGATGTAATGTAACATTTATGAATGTATCTTGTGTTTCCAAGGCTACTAAACTAAT
Organism: Viscum album; assembly: GCA_963277665.1. Lineage (NCBI taxonomy): Eukaryota > Viridiplantae > Streptophyta > Magnoliopsida > Santalales > Viscaceae > Viscum > Viscum album. The sequence continues at coordinate 253,987,740 of OY728156.1, read as the reverse complement.
TGGTCTTTCGAGACTTGATCTTTTGTGATCATGCCAATGTTACGAAGTAATGCACCGACTCTGGGTAACTGGGATTGGGGCGTTACATTGATTATAGGAAAAACAACAATATCTTTATTTCAAAAAATTTATCAAGACTCTTAAGAAAAAAAGGATATGAAAAGAGGATGAAAAATAGGTTTAAAATCTCTTATGTTTGTTTAAATCTAATTATTATGGAAAACAACCAAACACATGAATTTCACTTTTGATCAAACTTTCTTAAATAATCAAATTTGAAATTATGAAAAATAATCCATTTTAGTAATCATATATCTCATCTAGAAATTCAAAATAAGAATTTATTTCAAAAACATCCAGATGGTCTCAATTTTATTGAAGTTTTCAATGAAGCTCAAAATATACTTAAAACACACCAAAATTTAAAAACAATAAAGAAAATAAGAAAATTATAGAACAATTTTCTATCTAAATAGGCTGAAAATCATATATCCAAAATAACCTAACACTATTCTTTAAAGTATGAACATGAGGAACAAATATTGTATTAGATTAAACAAATTTAAAAGATAAATAAAACCTAGATTTTTGTTCCTAAAGGAAGCCTCATATATGTTTTTAACTATTTCCTATTGCACACATTCAAGAAATAAAATTTATAAAACTTGATAAAGTTTATGATAAAAGGGAAAAAAATAAAAATGGAAAGGAAAAGGGATAAATATTGGTTTAATACCCAAGTGGCCCCTAGGGTTTGGCTCCCACTAGAAAGGTATTTCCAATTATTATCTATAGTTAGATGGTGGGAGAGGTATGTGTGAGATAAACCACTACATAAATTTCCTTTCATTGTACATTCCTTTACATTGGTTGTTAAGGATACCCACAAATAGAGTACTAAAGGTCCATCCCCTAGACAATCAGATATAATTTTCATGGTGGGGGTAGAAGAAAATATAGTTTCTCTTTTTCTATGGTTTTTAGTTCTGTAGATTCTTCCTTCACTTCCAAGACATTCAATTTATTTTTTTCACTAATAGATTTATCAAAGGGAAATCCAGTGAAAATATTAAGTTGAGTAAAACTAAAACAAGATTAAATTATACTAAGATATTACCCTTTATATTAAAATTTTTGTATCTCAATTTACTTATGAAAATCCACCGGGGTATCCTCATATACTCCCTCTGATAAATTCTCAACAGGTTCAGAGAGATTCATATGTTCCTCATTATGTGCAATTTATTTTTCTTCTTCATCCTCTAGGGTAGTTAAAGCATTAGGTTAATATGTCACATCCCACAACTTTCCTATGTTTTTACCATTAATTATTTCATTGAATAAACTGTTTCACATGAAACACTAAACCAAAATGAACTGTGATACATTTTTAAAATAAAATTATTAGTAAATATAACCGTTATAATATATCAATTGAATTGGTGGTTATAAATAGAGGTAATTTTATTATGAAATATATATATAAATTAAAAAGTCATTTTTAATACTAATTCATTAATGTAATTCAATTAGTGAAGCTAAATAACTGACAAGATGGAGACACATGCATAACACATGCAGGTAGTGATGGAGACATGACACAAGCCTAGTGACTCAGGTAGGATGATGTAGGCATGATACTGAAATTAGTCTTTGATTTCATAATAAAAAGAGGCTTCAACCCCAAATAACATACAATATCATTTTCATCTTTAATATAAATATATATTTTAAAAAATATGTTTATGGTCTTAGATTTTAAAAAATTAAATATATTAAATGATTATAAAATATAATATATTTACACTAATGTAATTATTCATTGATTGGAAATAAGAATAAAAACAGTTAATATTTGAAAAAGTCATTTTCTTATAATTTTTTTATTATATTATATGTTTCTATTTAAAAGTTAAATTACTAAAATTTAGAATTATAATTTGATAATATAATATTAAATTTTATAATTATAATTAAAATATTATATTTGGGTGAAATTTTGTTATTTTTATGAAAAGGTTGATTTTTAGGAGAATAATAAAAAATACCACTTTTACAAATACCATGACTTCTATGACATCATTAGGATGTAAGCATGAAATAAAAATTTATGAAATATTTTTACTAAAAAAATATATATTTAAAAATATCAAGTTTAAATTAAAAACCTATGTTTTATATTTTGGAACCAAAGTTATATTTTTTATAAATCTGTTTTTATTAATTTTACATATATTATTTTAAAATTATTTTTTTCTAAATATTAGAATTTTTTATTATAAAATGGTTTTAATATTTGAAATCATAATTTCCAAATTAGGTAAAAAGGGTAGTTTCTTTTTTAGTTATAAAAATAAGTTACCAAGGTTAAAAAATGAGATACTGTGGTAAAAGTAAATTATGGTAAAAATTTAAATTAATGGTAAAGACCAAAAATATCTTAAACATTATTCCTTATTTGTGTGTATTAGAAGTGTATTGACTAGGAATTACACCTCTATATTATTTTCCACTTTTGGATACACTTTCCTTGATTAGTTCATCTCTTATTATAAAAAGTCACTCCCCTCACTTATAAAAAGATCCCATCACCACCCTACATCTCTTCACAACTTGTACCTCACAGTTTATCTATAACATGGAAAAATTACTAAAAAAAACTATTATACACTTACTAAATATCTTTTTATCATCAAAATATCACCCTTAAAATTCTTATACCACCATGAAAAAGAGTTGTTCTAAGGAGCCATGTAAAAATTCCAAATCACTCCCTTTTCATTTTTATTCCATTGTTTCTTCATCTACCTCCTATAGATATATTATAACCATCATAAAATAACAAAAAAAGTATAATAAGTATAATGAAATGTTATTATGTTGATGAAACAACCAAAATCTACCCCCTTTCCATCCTTTGGAAAATGAAACCATCGCTCGTGGGTATGTTCAGACTACCGCCTCCATGAACAACATATTTCATTTTTCATCACCTCCTTAAATAGATGGATATAATAATGTATTTAATCAATAAATATAATATTTATGAAATAATAAATATTATATAAAGATAAATTAGTAATTATATTAATAATATCATTCATTATAAAATGAAAACGTCGCATGTGTGCAGGTGCAAAATACTGCCTCCACAAACAACATTTTTCATTTTTCATCACCTCCTTACTTGGATGGTTGTAAAATAAATTTGATGAATATATATTATATTTATGAGTAATATGTTTCATGAATATGGTTCTTAAATTATGACACACAAATAAAAAATATTTATAAAGTAATCCATTGATATAAATAAATTACCCGAAATAAGATCATAATGGATCCCCTTCTCGCGAATCGTGCCTGTAGTTTCGATAAAATGAACATGGGGATGAATAAATAATTGAAAAAATTATTAAAAATTATTTTATAATATATAAATGATGAAATTTTAATCAAATAACGAGGTTCTATGTTACCATTAAAAAACATGTGCGAAACAATCAAAATTTCTAACATCTGATGATGAAAATAAACAATAATTAACTAATGAGTGTATAATGAATGATTATAATTAAATATTATAAATGTTTATATATATGAATAAGTATATGAAAAAGGTTATAAATATGTTTATTTTTATTATATAGGAGTTTAAATAGGTTTCATTGAATTTGTGAGTAAAAAGGTAAGGGTTTTTCTATCCAATCTCATTTTGAATTCCAGACTCACATGAATAAATTACTCTCTAGGGTTTTATGATATTTATCTCTAAAAAAATAATTAATTTCTTATCTGATGGGTTTTTAAGTGGTCTATATATTCTCCTACCATGTTACTTTCCCTTGGTTCATAATTTAATCAAAGTGATGCTTTTAAGAGAAACCAACCTTACTTATTTTTTCAGTCGATAGATTTTTCATTCATGTTCATATTCTATATTTTGTTTCATGGAAATTATTATACATAATTATATTTTTTATTAATGTTTTTTAAATTAAATTTACTTTCTTTATATAACCCCCCATGATTTTAGTATGTAATACTTTATGTAAACACCTTGTTGAATAGCTTTTATTACACATCACACCAAACTAAAAAGAAATAATATATATATACACTTTAATAAAATAAAAGGTAAACATTCATTAATTAATAATATACAATTTTTAAACAAATAAATTTAAACTTATTGGTAATTAATATGAAATAAGTCTAAGAACACTTAATGATTAAAAAGGTCATTTTCTATAAAAGTGATTTTTCTTTACATTTTTCATCTTCATTTAATAACTAATTTTATGAAATATAGAATTTTAAATTGATGAAATTAACTTAATTTTTGAAATCATCATGTCTAAGTTATCTTGTTGTGATTTTTTTTATTTTTCTTATATGGTTTATTTTTGGGTGAATAGTAAAAAATACAGCTTTTAAAAATACTATCATTTTTATGAAATCATAAAGATATGAGAATGAATTAAATGATTATTAAATAATTTTTATTGAATAAATATAAATTTATGTATTAAATTAAAAATTTTAAAAATGTTATTTTGAATTTATAAACCTATGTTTGACATTTTAAAACCAAGATAGTAATTTATTCTTATAAAATAACTATTTTTGTTCCATTTCTTAAATTAAGTATTTACAAGGTTACATTTGGTTTTGGATTGGTTTTAAATTAAATTAAATTTCATTTATATATTCATAAAGAAATATTTTTTAGGAGGATCAATTCTAAATTTGGATTTTGTATAAAATATTTTTTAATCTTAAAAAGTCATTTTTTTGAAAAATTGTTTTTCATTTAATTTTACATTCTCATATTATTAGTAATTTTTACCAACTTTATAAATTGAATATTTTAAAATATATTCTATATTTATAATTATAATATTAAAATTATTTAATATGCTTCATTTATTTTTTTTCATAAAATTAAATTACCATAGTAAAATTTAGCCACCACGGTAAAGGTTAGATGGTCCAATGACAGAGTTAAACTTAGATATAAAATTTAATTTATCCATAAAAATGTATAAATATGATTGTATGAGTTCATTTAAACTATTAAATTATCAAAACATTGGACATTTTTCACTAATTTAAAACTTTATATTATTTTAAAGTTTAGAGTATTTACAAAGGTGTCACCTCTCACTTATAAATGGATCCCCTCACTCCATCACTTATCCACACTATTTGTGCACATTATATCAAATAATATATACTAATTAATTTCTAAAACCATTATCCATGACCTAGAGGTCATTATCTCACCAAAAGATCAACCCAATAAGGCTTAAGGAGATATCCAAAAGCGAATATCTAAGGAAGAGGTAATCGTTTTAACCAATTTCATTCAATTTTATTTCTTTTCAAACCTCATAAAAATAATATATAACAATTTTAGCGAAATAAAATGAGTATAATTAGTTTACTGAATTTTTATTATTTTTATGTAACAACCATCATATACCTCCTCTCCATCCTTTGGAAAATGAAAACGTCACTCATGAGTATGTGAAAACTACCACCTCCAAAAACAATGTATTTCATTTTTCAACACCACCTCACATGAAAGGTCATGAGTGATGAATATAATGACTAAATTTTATATTTATTTCATAATTATTATTATTTAAAGATAAACCATTATCTACCTCCCTTCCCTCCCATTCATTAGAAATTGAAAATGCCACCCGTGTGTATGTGTAGAACACTGCGTCCATGAAGGACGTATTTAATTTTTCATCACCACCCAACATGGATGATTATAAAAATATATTTAATGAATAAATATTTTATTTACTTAATGTTTAAGTTTTTTAATTGTCATATATAAATTTTTATTCACTAATAAATTCTATAATTTTTATGGAATTGAAATTTCTAAAAATTGATATTTTTAAACTTTCAATGAAAATCATCACCATAAGTTCCATGAAGTTAACATGGAACTAAAAAATATTTATCAAAATCATAAAATAAACATTACTAATTTTTTTGATTACGTTGAAACCTTGACTAAGGTGCATGGACCCGGACCACTGGATCATAACATGCATGGAAAAATAAATTGTCAACACAAAAATATTGATTTTCACAAAGAATTATTACTAAGTAAGTAATAATAGATTATAAGTGTATGGTATATAGTAATATAAATTTAAATATGGTTTTGATATATTTATGTATAATAAATCTAAATTTATTTTACAAGATAGATAGAATGTTTCAGACTAAGTAGGAATCCAAGGTAATAGTTTCTCGTCTCAAACTTCTTACTTTGAGACATATTTGGAATTATGAACTTATTTACATTATATTGTGTACTTACTAACCCATAAAAATATTTTGAAATTATATTTCATATAATTCATGGTATTTATATAACAATTTCATGTTCTGAATTTTGATGGGTTTTTATTCAAAAGTTACCAAAGCTCTAAGAGTTTATCATCTGAAATATCTTTATTTGAGACATGTTTCATATTATGAATGAATTTTTAGTGTATATGGTGTATTTAATATATATTTTAAATATTATATCATAATTATAAATTTATTTATTTTAATTAATGTTCTATTTCAATTTATCTCTTTTAAGAAGTTTTGATTCAAGTGTTATAAGACTCGAAAGGTGTTCTTTGTCTCAATTTCAATTTTTTGAGAAAAGTTTCATTTTGCACACCTTGTTTTATTTTATAATATTTATATATTTAACTTTGAAATAAAATATAAAAATTATATTATTATTCATTGTATTTAAATTTTAATGTTAATTTCATACATTAATGGGCTTTTTTATACAAATGTTACCATATCGGTAAGGGTTTATGTTCCAATCTGACTTTTAATGGAGATTGTTTATGCTTAAATATTAATTAGGAGAATTATATACTGTTTATATTTTAAAACTCAACTATTTTATTCTACTTTTCTTATTTTTTATTTTTAAAAGTATTTTTACCATTTTCCCTCTCTTTGGTAGTCAAAATCACTAGAAAATGTTTATAAGAAAAGCATACCTTATTTCTCTTTTTTAGTGAGGAGTCCTTTTTGCCTTATATATATTATTTATTTTATTTAAATAATATTAATTTATATATTTAAATTAATTATAATGGTCAATTTATAAAACTTGAAATTTCATATCAAAATTTTATAAGGATTTTTTGAACATTTTCCATACAATTCATTTTTGACTTTTTTATAAAAGTGTGAAAAAATATTTTTTAAATGTTTTCTACATGAATGAATTTTACCACCATAATGATAATTCACCATTATTTACCTTACTTTACAAGTTTTTATAGTTTAAAAAATTATATTTATTTCCCTTATTTTGGATATTTTTTGTTTTTATAATAAAATAAAAATATATTATTTACTTTAAAGTTTTTAAAAAACTTATTTCATTTCAATTATGTATATTTTTATATTGAATTACACATTTACTTATTTATAGTTTATTTTCAAGATTTATTTATTGTAAATTGTTTTAAAAATACCGTATTAAAGGTATTTTTTATATCCCATTAAAAGTGTTTAAAAGTAAATTTTAACTTTGTTTTTACAATAAAGATACAAATGCTTTTAAAGATTAAAAAAAATATTTACTTCTATTTTACTGTCTATTTTATAAAGGGCTTGTCTTTACTACAACTCCTTAATTTTTAATGAATTTATGGTCACCTTTATGTCCTTGTTATTTATTATTATGGATATATTTAGCATTATTTTAATGTTGAATAAAATCTATACTCATTATTATATACAGTGTGAATTATAGGAAGCTTACTAATAAAGTTATTCCATTAGGTGGGGAAATATTTATGTTCATTATAGTTGATTAAATGTATATATTTATTGATTACTAGGGCATATTTATTTTTTATTGTATTGTTTATTCAATATATGAGGAACGAGTAGGTCATGTGCACATGACAAGTGGGGTTTATTATAGAACTAGATGCATCCAGAAATGTCTCATGAGACCAACTAGTATGGGTATTTCTTGATATATTTCAGACCATAAAAATATGATTCCTTGTTCAATGCCTTGATGTCATGTAAGATATATTTTTTAGGGACTTAATGGAAATTTTGGATTATTGATAATGTCTTGTCTGAAGACATGATGGTAAGATTAAGATATATGACATTATGTATTCCATCACTATGTAATAAGTTACTGTTATCCATTTTAATGTTTTTATTGTTATCCATGGATATATTTCAAGCTCATGTTATTAGTCACATAGAATTATTTGATAATAATTCATTCTTTCCATATTATTCATGACTTTTTTATTATATGATATCTCTCATCATACACTACCCTTAATGAGTGTCTTACCTCAACCTTCTTAAGTTTCCATTTCCCTATGTTATGAAGAAGAGTAATACATATTATATATATAAAAGGGTATTATTTTTGGAGAATTTTGTGTGATATGTTGAAGACTTATTATATAATAATAAAATATGGGTATAATGTAAAAAATTTCCATTGGGTGAGGAAAATATGGGTTTGATTAAGTGATGTTTTTTCATTATTATCTGAAGAACTAAATATAAAAAAGGTCTTGGGTATATAAGTGAATCAATATTAATGGTTGATATTGTAATTATAGAAGGTTAAATTTGTGTTTCTTTAGTTGGTATCAAAACAAATATATGATGAGCAAGTTTTTAGCACCAGATACGAGATTATGAGTCTTGGGTTATATACTTTACAAAATGGATTTTCTTTTAATTTTTTTAGTGTGGTCATTTTCCACCACTTTGAATTTTATAATAATGTGAAAGAAATATTCTTTTATAAATGAATTTTATACTAATTTTTTTTCTGTATCCTTCATCTATTTTATTTATGAAACTTACCCTATAAGTTTTAATGTATTTCTAAATAATTTTATATTATATTTGTTTTATAAAAAAATTTCACGTAAGATATAAAAAATGTAAAGTGTATTTATTCTTATTTTTTCAACTAAATTTTAATGCTCTTATAAAAGATTTTTTATCTTTATCAACATCATTAAGGGTTATTATGCTTTAATGGGGAATATTTACAAATGATACCATCCAATTTCTTTATATGGATGTATTATGATTAATTATTATGTATTATTTTCATAAAAACCATTTCATTTCATGGGTTCATCAAGATTTGATGAATTATGAATGTTTTTAAGTTCTTATGGCATGCATATGCATGGTTTATCATTATATGATAGGTGGGGCCTATTTATCCCCACAATAAATTTGGTAAAGCTTTATATATCATGTGATACTTGTTTCTAGGAATGGGAATGAACCTAATATTCTATGGGACTCTGTCCCCAATGTTTTTGGGAATGGATTTAAACCTGTACCCCTATAGGACTCTATCCACTATGTAATGAATATCTTAGTAGTGTGACTCAATATAGGAAATGTTTTTTATATTCTTATTTATGTGCCAAACTTTTATGCCCCATTATTATACTATATTATTTTTTTGATAATTCATGAACATCAACTCATATTTTTACAATTTTATTACTCATGTTTTATGCTATGCTTGAAGACATAGGCTATGACTTATGTTTTATGATACATACTTTATTGAGTTTTATTTTCTCATGTGAGTCAATGAACCTAGATTATTTTTTCATACCTTTATTATTATATTATTCTAATTTGTAATATTCGATTGATGACTCTTATGTTTACCCTTTACAAGTATTAAAGGTCACAATTTCTTATATTTCTATTCCCCAGGTTATAAAGAAGAGTATTGTGTTTTATATGTAAAATATGACATCAAGTGAGAAGATTATTTATGGGATATTTTTAAAGTAATGTAAGGTAAGTTTTATAGATATCTAGTCTCCAAATACACTAAACTTTAGGTTATGGGGTGTGATTTATTATGAGATAAAATTAATATTCATTAAAATTGATGTAATATGTATAGATGAGATGTTTAGGTTGCCTCAGTTGATATAAAAACAAGGTTTAATTATTTTGAGAATTTGAACTAGAGAAATTTAAAGAAAAACCTAGTAATAAGACGAAGTGTAAGAAAACATCTTAAAATTTAAATAAAGTATAAATTGTGTGTTTTTTTAGAAATAACATCCCCATTTTGACCAAATAATGTGGATACAGGGTCTGACACAGATCCAACTTATGGTAATAACCCTGAAAAATAATGGTTGGGTTTTAACTTTATTTTCACTTGGTGTAAAATAAGTGGACCTAATTTTACACCTAGTTTGACACTCCTAAGTGATATTACTTGGTGATTCAAATTCTTTTTACAAACCATTATGTGGTATTTATTTATGTTTATGTTAGATAACATAATATGGATAGGACCATGGATAACCTAGATTGAAACCTAGAGATTCATAATCTAGGGAATATAAATTATTTATGAGTTATTTCGTCAAAGTATATAACTTGAATTATTAAAAATCAATTAATTTAATTATAAAATTTTCCTTATCCTTGAAATGGTTGGAGCAAGGAGGGACCGAATTAGTTATGGATGCGATGGACAATATAGTCACTTTAAAAATAAGTAACCTAAAGAGATAGGGGATAAAATGAAAAATATTAAGGAAATGATCACTCACAAATCCCAAAAGAAATTTCTTCGTCAAATATTTTCCACTAACTCTTCACTTAAAAATGAAGAGATAATTTCTAGATAAAAAATAAAAGTAAGATTAATCCATTGGAAATCATGTGGATAAATTCATGATACTTTCAAATAATTACTCCAGTTTTATTACTAACACTGAAAGTAAGATCAATTTATTCTTTTATTGCCTAAAACCAAGTCTTTGAAGGGTATTATCCATAAGAAAATTCAATAAAAATAGGGAAATTTTTTGATGTTCACATAATGTGGAAATTAAAATTAGAGACTATCATAATTCCCATGGATCTAAATATAAGAAAATTAAAATGGAGTTTCATTTAAACTCAAATAAAAAATCATATGAAGGAAATAAAAATCAACCCCTTACATATCAAAAAGAGGCCAATGAATATTAATGAGGATAAGAAAGAACAAAATAATGTACCACCCATACTTTAATTTTTTAAATGAAAGTAGTTTCTGAATTATGAAAATTAATACCCCAATAAAAGAGTTAGTGAGGAAAATAGGACTCAATAACCTCTTAGACTAATTAAATAATGAATATACTATAAAATCACTACTAACAAAGTGAACCATAACAAAAAGTGGTTAAAGATACAATTATTATCCACTTCTGAATGTATTATTTAATTATGGTTCTTTATATACTTTATATCATGAAAATTTACTAAGAATTTTGATTCATCACCTCAGACCTTGTATATGGAATTATCAGTGAAAACACTTGGTGCTGTGATGATCGCATCCAAATTATAAAATTATTCCCTGATCAATATTTGTGGGAAGAAACTTCATACATATCTAGTTCTTCTTCCCTTAGTAGAATTTTATGTGATATTTGGCATGAGTTGGATACCCCTACATTTATCTCAAATAAATTTTAGGGATAAAGAGATCTCATTTCATATCCCAAATAATATTTTTACCAAATATTAGTGTAATAATGATTATGAGATCCCTTTGGAAGAAAATTCAATAATATGGGCCTTGATACACAATAATGGGGGAATCCTGGCTCAAATGGTTGGAGAAAAATTCAACATTAAAGACATGACTATTATATGGGAATATATTTATGTTTTTATAGAATAAATATCCATTCTTCCCCTTAAACATGAATTTTAGTTTCTAATTGAACTCAAAGATGGTTTCATTCCTTTATTGAAGATTCATTACCAAATATCACCCTTTAAATTGGAATAATTAAATAAGTATCCTTAGGAGAATTTAGAAAGGGATTTATATACCCAAGTTCTTCACCATGGGGTGAATCATTTATATTTTTCAAAAATAAGGATGCATCAATGTGTATTTACAAATATTCGCATGATATTAAGAAGATCACAATCAATAACAAGTATCAAATACCCCATATTGATGATTTGTTTGATCAACTTAGGGGAGATCAATATATCTTGAAGATGGATCTTTGATCTAGATACCATAAACTAAAGGAAAAGGGATAAGATATGACCAATATAACTTTACAAACAAGGTATAAGCATTATAAATTCATTGTAATTCCATTTGGATTTAAAAATTATCGTAAAATAATTATGGATTTTATGAATATAATCTTTAGATAATACATTTAAAATTTATGATATTATTTATTAATGACATTATTATATATTATAAGAGTAAGTTTGAACTTCAAGAAAAAATTTAGGATTGTTATAACGACAATATTAAAGGAGAAATTACATTCCATGTTCTGAAAATATGATTTTTAGCTATAAAAATTATCCTTCTTGCATAATGTAATAAAAATAGTGGATATATATATGGATTAATTAAAGACATAATCAATTAAAGGATGGACGAGGTTAATCAGTGTGATAGAAATTTGATGTTTTTTTTGGATTTGTGGGATTCTACCAATGATTTTTGAATTTTGTTTCATGATTTTGAAATATTTGAACTAATTTGGAATATAAGGGGTGAATTTTTTATGCATGGAATAATGTGAGTAATGATTAATGGGTCTTAAGAAGATATTGGTCACTACGCCTGTGCTTACATTACCCTATAATGGAGAAGTGTTTGTAATATATAGTGATGCATCATTAAATAGTTTGAGACATATCATTATTCAAAATGACAAGGTAATATATTTTTATTCACGTCAATTAATGATTCATAAGAGAAATTATCCAATGCATGAACTGGAGCTGATAGTAGAAGTTTTTTCATTGAAAATTTGGCAATATTATCTCTTTGGTGAAAGTTGTGATATTTGTACTGACTGCTAAATATTAAATTATATATTCCCTCAAATGATTCATAAAATGTTCCAATATAGATGGTGTGAACTATTAAATGACTACTATTTCTCTATAAAGTACCACCATGAGAAGTAAAACAAGGTTGTTAATGCTCTGAGCAGGAAGGGTCATGCTACTTTGTTTATGATGTAGATTGAAAAATACCCAATGCATAGGTATTTTCAAAGGATGGATCTTTAAATCAAAAGGGATGATGCATATGTCAAATAATTCTCTATTAATCTTGGAATAAAAAAGATGTATAGAGTTATTAATAAGAATTTATAGTGGGTAAACATGAAAAATGGGGATTTCAGAATATATATCATGGTGATTTTTATGCCAATAAGCTAATGCTGAACAACAAAATTCTAGAGGGATAATGGAACCATTACCCATACTAGTATAGAAATGGTAAAACATCACCATATATTTCATCATAGGACTCCTGAAAAAATCTATGTGCCATAATGTTATTTGGGTTGTAGTTAAACTCTTTATGAATTTAGTGCATTATATTAAAATTAGAGAATATTTCTTGCTTAACCATCTTTCCAAGATATACTCAAGGGAAATGGTAAGGATATATGGTGTACTAATTTTTATTATCTCATATTCAGATCCAAAGTTTAACTTAAAATTTTGGAAATGTTATGACACCTCAGGGATGTTACCATCAAATTACATGACTTAAAGAAAATATTGAATTACAACACATATCCAATATCTTTTTGGTTTATAGTTTGGGAGAATTAGGACAAAAAATTAACTAATAAAATCAATTTATTTTTCATCCAACATACACAATTCCCACTTTATAAGAAACTTCTTAATCCATAACAAGTATTCAACATCTCCCATAAGTTTTATACACATGATAATCTTCTAGAAAAACCACATTTATTACTTTCCTTCTTTACCTGGGGAAAAGGAAACCTAAGAAGGGGTCAGATAAAAATCTCAATAAGGGTAAGCATAAGAGATAAAAATCATAGATCATAAGTAAAAATATAATAAACATATGGGTATGATAATGTAATCATGGGAAATTAACATAAAATATATAATTCATACCGAATAAAATCAATAGAATGATCATAAGCATGAAAACATGACATAAAAATGATATCATAAGATCATTGAATCATGGAATATGTTGAATAAAAAAAAGACATGAAATTATTAGTATAATAAAGTATAAATAAAAATACTATCATAGTTTATAGAGTCCCATGGTGTGTTAGGTTCACTCTACATTCGCATAATCTTAGTAGACAAAGTCCTATAGTGGATTCGATTCACTCCATATTCCCATATATAACATCTCATGAGATATAAATCTTAACCCAATGCATTTAAGGACTATATAAATCTAGTAATAACTACCAAATAATTAAAATAATAATATTTACATGCATACATGTTCCACATTATGGAAATAATACATATATAAATAATAATCATGATAAAACCCATGAGAAAGAAGTGGATTTCATAATCTTGTCTCAAAGAATAACTAAATGCTATATCATAAGAATTACCAAGATAAGAAGTAATTTAATAATTTTGGATATTAATATTTTAATAAATAGATATAGTACTTAAACATTGAGTTAAAATGTAGGAAAATTCCTAGGAATGACCAAGGAGAATTAAGAATAAAAAATAACCACATAGGTGATTCTTTTTGAATTGATCATAGGGTCTTTTAAGGAAGGAAATAAATTATAATTTCCCTTTATAAGAGAATAGAACAAGGATGGGGTTTTTTTAAATGACTAGGGTTTTAAAAATATATTCATGATTAAAACATTTTATAGTGGGGGCACGTTTCATAAAATAAGAAATCAGAAGGTTCCCATTTTATGTTTTAAAAAACTTTTTTGAAATCCAAAATTGTAAAAAGGATAAAAAACATTATTTTTAAAATAATATTAGGGAAATCTGAATCTGAATGAGATAAAACATAATTAGGTTTCAAATTAAAAGGTATAACATTTTTAGGAATGGAAATTATGAACAAGGAGGGAAAACTATCATTAAATATGATGTGAATTATTCTCAACAATGATATACTTTTTGAGAAACAAATTCACCAACATAAATATTTGAACCCCAAATGATATTTTACCCAAATATAGTAATTATAGTATTATCATAGAATTTAATAAATCCATATTTTAAAACAATTGTAAAAAATAAACCATTATGACTCAAGAAAGAAGATGATTGAAGAAAAACGCTTGCAACTTTTGAAATTTTTTAGTGAAAACACCACAGAAGAAATAAATTTGAATAGAACATTGAATATCATGAGATATAATATAATAATTATTAAAAAATATTAAATTTAAGTAGATACACAATTACAAAGAAAACATGGTGTATAATAAGAAATATGTCCCAATGGGTGAAAATTTAGATAAGAATCCCTTACAAGTAACATAATCTTTTAGGTAATAATAATTTGATAATGAGGTCATAGGGATGAATTTTAAAACCCAAAAAATGAATGAAAAAACACAAAAACAAATTTATTATTAGGTATAATAAAAAAAAATATAACAATAAAGTTCAATAAGAATGTTTGTAACTCAATGGAAGAAAATTGAGTTAGCACAAATCCTTACCTTGTTCCTGATTTTTTCTTTGCACTCACCTAAATTCTTGAAAAATCAAATTAAGTTTACTAGATAACTTATTAAGAACCTTATTATTCTTTATTTAATTTAATATATACCATTTATTATCATCTAATATTTATTAATTATATATTGTTTTCTTATGTTTTCATGAAAATTGAATCAATGTTGGTTTATTTCGATAATTTTTGTGATCAAACATGATATTTTAATAATAAACTAAATAAAAAATTATTTTTTTTAAATGTTATAATAACCCATTTTTGATTTAATTTATTATTCATTTATGTGAAAATTTAGTAATTTTCAACTTTATTTTTACCCTTACACAAATCATAGGGTCTATGTAAGGGTGAATTATTCCTGCCTTTACATAGGATAGTTTTTGGGTGAGTTGTAAATGAAAATATTATTTTTCAAGTCTTAAATAAGGGAAACCAAGATTCCACATAATAGTAAGTTGAAATTATAGATGTTTCATAAGGGTAACTCTATTTTTATAAAGGATATATAAGGGAAAACCCTCATTGCATAAGGGTAGATCCGAGTTGCGTAAAGGAAACCATTATTCTTCAAGGGTTACATAAGTGTAATAGTATGTTTAAAAAGATTTAATAAGGGTAACATTATTACCATCATGTGATATTTATGATCTACATAAGGGTAAAACCATACACTACTATATACATGACCTTTAACAGCACGCAAAAAGGCCTTTAACAATTCTAAAAAACTCTTTTTCTTAACACCATTAGGGGGTACCATTAGTTCTTTCATTAGCACTGATAAAGGCCCAACCTATTGTAGTGTTTTGTTTTTATAACAACACACATCAAAAAATACTTGTAACCTATATGAAAAATATATAACTTTATTGACATAAATTTTACATCATGAATAAAAAAAAACACTACTATATACATTTCAAACTATGTTTTTTATAATTATATTTACAATTACTATCCACAACCATTTAAAAATATTAATGTTTCATTGTCTTTAGCACCCATGATCGCCTCTCAAAAAATTCCATCCAAGGTATCAATTTCTGAAAAAATCACCTCAACTCAATAAAAACAATCTACCTATATAAAAAAATAAATCTTATGTTAGTAATACTATAACGAAATAAATTAAACATTAATATGAAAGAATAAATTAATAAAATGTCAATTATAAATAAAAATACACACTTGGAGTTATAACAGTCATAATGTGTGTCATATTGAGGTGTTTTTGATTCCCATATGTCAAAAATTAGTTATGGAACATTTTCCTAATGTATCAAAATAATAAAAATGTGTTTTCCTAGTTTTGAGTATGACACTTGTTCTTTTTACTAAAATTAATGTAAATTTTAAATAAAGACACACTTGGAGTTATAATGGTTACAATACTTGTTGTATTGAGGTTATACTGATTATTACTTGTCAAAAATTACTTATGGATAATTATCTTAAAGTATCAAAACAATCTGAATTAATTTTCTTGGTTTTCATTATGACACTTGTGTTTTTTTATTAAAATATCATTTCAAAATGGGAACACAAACTTTGAGTCATACTGGTCACATCATGTGTTAGTTTGATGTGATACTATTTCCTAAACATCATTAATGATTTATGAATCAATTTACTAAATTCTCAAGAAAATTGGAGTGTGTTTTCTTGTTTTTCAGTGAGTGTCACATGTTTTGAACTAAAATGTCAATTTTAAACTAATAACGGACACTTTCAGTCATAACTGTCACACCATGCTTTAGATTGAGGTTTGGTTGATTCCTACACATCAAAAATAACTCATGGATCATTCTTCTAAAGAATCTAAAAAATCCTAATTCAGTTTCTCAGTTTTTAGTATGTCACTAATTCGTTTTATTAAAATTAATGTCAATTTAAAAAAAAGACACACATGGAGTCATATCAGTCACACTGTGTGTCAGATTGGGATGGAGTTGATTCCTACACATTAAGATTGAATTATAGATTATTTTACTAAATTATAAAAACAATCCAAATATGTTTTCTTGGTTTTTAGTATGTCACTTGTTCTTTTTTCTAAAATTAATGTCAATTTTAAATAAAAAGACACCCTTGGAGTTATATCGGTCATATCATGCATCATATTGAGGTTCGGTTGATTCCTACATGTCACAAATGAATTATGGATCATTTTTATAAAGTTAGAAAAGAATTAGAATGTGTTTTATCGGTTTTTGGTTTGTTATTTATTGTTTTTACTAAAATTAATGTCAAATTTAAATAAATAGACACACTTGGAATTATATCAGTCACAATGTAGACTAGACTGATTTGAGGTTGATTCCTACCCATCACATATGACTTATAGATTATTATATGAAAGTATTAAATTAATATGAATACATTTTCTTGGTTTTGAGTATGTCACTTGTGTTTTTTATTAAAATGTCATTTAAAAATGAAAACACACACTTTGAGTCATATCAGTCGCATAGTGTTTCGGTTTGATGTCAAACTACTTCTTACACATAAAATCTGACTTATGAATAATTTTACTAAATTATAAATACAATCATATTGTGTTTTATTATTTTTTAGTGAGTGACATATTTTGAACTAAAATGTAAATTTTAAACTAATAATGGACTTTTTTAGTTATACCGGTTATACTTTGTGTCAGATTGAGGTAAATTTGATTCCTCCATGTCACAAATTACTTATGTATCATTTTCATAAATTATAAAAATAATCAAAATGCCATTTCTCAGTTTTTACTATGCCACCTTTTCTTTTTTTCTAAAATTAATGTCAATTTTAAATAAAAATACTTATATAGAGTTATACCAGTCACACCATGAATCAGAGTGAGGTGTGATTGATTTTTAAAAATAAAAATGTTTTATGGATAAATTTCATAATGTATAAAAACAATCTGAATGTGTTTTGTTGGGTTTCATTATGTAACTTGTTATTTTTTAATAAAATTTCATTTAAAACTAGACGCACACAATTTGATTCATATTAGTCATATTGTGTGTCAGTTTGATGTGAGACTGCTTCGTACATGTCACACCAATTTAGGAATAATTTTCATAAATTAGAAATATAATTAGAGATTGTTTGGTTTATTTTCAGTGAGTTACATGCATTTTGAACTAAAATTAGAATTTGAAACCAATAATGGAAAATCTGAGTCCCACCAGTCACACCGTGCATCATATTGAGGTAATATTGATTCCTACTCATCAAAAATGACTTATTGATCGTTTTCCTAATGTATAAAAACAATATAAATGCATTTTCTCGGTTTTTAGTATTTCACTTGTTCTTTTTACTAACATTAAGGTCAATTTTAAATAAAAAGACTCACTTGGAGTCATATCGGTCGCACCGTGTGTTAGATTTAGGTTTGATTGAGTCCTACACATAAAAAATGACTTGTAGATTATTTTTTAAAAGTATCCAAATAATCCAAATTTGTTTTATCCATTTTCATTATGTCACTTGTTCTTTTTACAAAAATTAATGTCAATTTTAAATAAAAAGACACACTTGGAGTCATATCAGTCACACTGTGTGTCAGATTGAGGATATGTTGATTAATACATGTCAAAATAGAATTATGGTTTTTTCCCTAAAGTATTAAAACAATCCTAATGCATTTTATTCACTTTGATTATGATACATGTTATTTTTACTAAAATCAATGTCAATTTTAAATAGAAATATACACTTGGAGTCATATCTATCACACCACGCGTCGGATTGAGATGCGGTTGATTCCTACCTTGAAAAAATTACTTATGGAATCTTTTCCTAAAGTATCAAAACAATATGAATCTATTTTATTAGTTTTGAGTTTGCCGATTGTCTTTTTTACACAAAATTATGTCAATTTTAAATTAAATGATGCACCTGAAGTCATACTGGTCACACCATGTTTTGGATTGATGTGTAGATGATTCCTACACATCTCAAATGACTTATGGATGATTTTTATAAAGTATAAAAACAATAAAAACCACCAATGTTACCAAACTTTCCATTTCCTTTCTTTTTTGAACTGCCAACACTGTATATTTAGTTGATGTTCTTTGATAAAAAATCTTCCCCTACTCCTCTGGTTTTTAACAACAAGAAATTTTTTTAGATAATAACATTGAATCAATATAAAATGTTAGAATTTTTACAAATAATGTAAATGTAAAGTGTGGTAACATTGGTAAAAAATAACATATTATCTCTTTTGTTTCTTGTCATAGATAGTTGAAAGAAAAATTTGAATTCCTAAAAGATCTATAAGAAAAACTAAATAATTATTAGATAAAAATGATAAAGAAATTAATTGAAAAATAATAAATAAAATGATGAAAAAATTTGTTAAATAAGTTGTTTGAATTCACCTTTTCATGATGGTTGTATACATTCTTGATCTATTTCATTGTTGTCATTATCTTAGTTGCAGCCTCGATGTCAAATCTTTCATGGTCATGATCAACTTTGAACAAACCACTCCAACTCAAACAAAATAATCCACCTATATATGAAAAAAATTCTTATGTGAGCATTACTAAAAAGAAATAAATTAAACATAAATATTAAACAATACATTACATCTATGGAAATCAGATATTCATGATATATGTGTACATTCTACCATCAGGTATGATGCCCATTTGTTTCTAAAAAATTTATTTCATATTATGAATATGATAATTTTTAATAGTCATTTTAGTACTATAAAAATATAAATAAACAAAGTATTAATAAATTCTATATATGAAATAGTAATTATCTTTGAAAATACCTCTTTTAGGAAGCTAGTTTATTGATGGAATATGATCTCTCTCATAAATTTAGAAACATAATAACCAAAATATTTTCCATTTTTTGTTTTGGACACTGCAAAAACATTGAAAAAAATAAGTAATTTCTTTATATGTGTTTTTAGAGAGAAATCTTATTATATATACCCTGATACTTGTCCTCTTTTAGAACTTGTTAGGGTCCTTGTGTGCATGGACTGTCCTCATGCCCTGATTTTAATAATATTTAAGCATCACATATCGTAAAACAATTCTCACTAAACTATAATATAAAATATATATAACTTGACTTTTAGTTCTAAAATTTTGAATGTAGTGTATTAAAAATTTAAAAGCATCTTCATTTGTGGTTGGTTTGTTGGGTATCCATGCAGTGAAACCAGAAAATAAATCTTTGAAGTATCAAAATTAACTACAATGAGCAACCAATGTTTCCTAAAATCACAAAATGGAATAAGTATTAAAATAAATAAAAATATATTTTATATTATTAAATTTTAGAGTTTTACCCCAACATTGTTCGTATTAAGAGGAGTTTGTCATCTATAAGTTTTCTTTCAAACGATTTAGCCAGTTTTTCCACTATTTTATCTATTTTTTTATTCTATTTATTTTTGTTCTTTAGAAGTGATGTGAGGATTAATGAGTCAAAAATTTATATTCATAGGTTAATAACGTCAATCGGTATTCATATATATGTCCTCAAAAAATATTAAATGTAGTTATTCATAATCAATATAGTATATCAACTATTGGAAAAACAAATCTTGAAAACACACCTCATGTATAAATTTACCATTAAGAATCCTGGACATTCATACTTGATGATTTCATTCACATTATCAAGATAAATTTGGTATGTAATTTCCTATCTATAAATTTTTTCTTAAAAATATACTATGTGATTGCTACCACTTTGTAACATTGTATCCTCATGAACCTTCAATGTTAGTAAATATGGATATTGAATGGGTGGGGTAAAGGTTCTTTCTGAATATCTTTTCTATTTATTGGTTGATCCTATATGTGGTTTTGATTCAGCCTTTCATTTCACCCCTTCCCTTTGTATGTCTTTAAAAACATTAATTGGTTCAAACTTTTTCATTAATTGTTATGGGTTTAACATGAAAAATAATTTGGGAATGAATACATCCTTGTCGACACATTTTTTACAAGATCGGACAACCATGCTACAAATGTTCCAATATATTGGTCGACTGTTTGAATATCTGTATCATCAAGTGGAACAACTATCTTGGAACTTGGATCATGAGGTACACTAATCACCACTCTCACATGACCTGTTGGAAGTGGTCTAGTGTGTAGAGTGTCTTCTTGGATACTGAACATGGTATCCCTCACAAAAAAGAAATGGGTGGGTGTTGATTGGAATAAATAATAGTGATCTTTACCCCATATAATATTAGTACATAAAATGAATCATCATATTTTTCATTCATATTTCACAAAAAATATATTAGAATATAGATTACCTCATCTAAGACATCTCTTTGATGGTAATAGCTCACCTTAAAGCTGGTGGGGGTGGGGGTGGATCTTCCTGAAATGGTTGTTCTTGATTTGTTTCTTCTCTTTTCTTCCCCCCCCATAAAACCTTATAGCAACTCAGACTGCCAATGAAATTTTTCTTCAAGGGAAGTTAATCTTTATTTCATCTCTTCCGTTTCTTTATCTTTATCCTCCTTTTTTCTTTTCTCAAAATATGTTTCAGGTGTCACCCCAAAACCTGTACCTCTAAAAAATCTATACTGTTCTAGATTCTTCAAGGACACTAATAGTATGTTTTCATCTGGTATAGTTGTCAATGATTCTTATATCTAATTTGGAAATAATATATAGTAAAATAATTAATCATTTTATGTAATAGTGATTTAAAGAAAAATTAATTTTTATTATGTCATATTTACACATGTTTCCCACTATTTTTGTGTGTTTTCATCTATTAGTATCCCATATTTATTTACATGTAACTCTTTCCATAGAAAATAACATGGGATGGAAGTGACTTTGGATTTGGATTCATCAATATGCATATAAATATAGGAATATAATTATGTTTTTGTTTCATGTCACATAAAATTATTATAGTATATTAAAAATACATACCATTTTTTTTTCAAGTGAATTATACCCCATACTTACTTTATGCTAGGGGTATGTTGGTTTTACTAACTATTCCTTATTTCCATCACTCAGTTTCTATTTCATAAATAGAAAATTATCAATCAAAGTGATAAATACATGCATTTTCAAACAATATATTACCAGCCACAATTCACCTAGAAAGATACATCAACAAGATGGTCAGTAAACGCATCCCATGCTACTTGTCTTATCAGGTGTGCATACATAAGTAGTTGGTCTGGGTTTATTTTCCCTTCATCGTCTTTAATATGAAATCTTGTTAAAATTGTGAGAAAGAATCATTGAATCCTTTAAGTAAGCATTAATACGTATTTCTTATGGGATTAATATATTATAAATACACTCTGTTAAGGATGATGAAGAGTAATTCAATGTTTTATTGTTTTATTTTTTAGTAAAATAAATAAAGGATATCATATGTTATCGTAATATCTTTCTAAATCAGTGTCATAAGCATGGGAATGATATGGTTCCTTGAATCTACATCAATTAGAACACACTACTGAGTGATGAGCCCAATGTAACTATTGAACATGGATTTTTGGGGTTAAATGGCCAGCCACACACATTCTATATGATATCGAATTTTATACCTTTGCTATTCACCTTAATAATTTTTGTTAACAATTTTGTGCTATAGTGCTCTGGTTTTTTATACAACATCAGTTATTTTTTGTCTACCATTTCTTCATATTTAACATCATCAATATATTATTCTTTCGGATTGGTAATGTAATCATGTGTATAAGATCATTGTTCCTCTACATTTAGAGTAACAGTAGGGTGAGAAACCTATTATTCCTTAGTATTAGGTGCATCAGCATGTGGAGATGTCATTATCTACAGAAGTGGTTTAACGTTTAATTTAGATTACATAAATACAGCAATAAACAAATAATAACATGAGGTAACATAATGTATATTATAAAAAAATATAACATAATTGTTGAAATCCCTTTTTTTAAAGGTTTAATGGATTTTACCCTATATCAAGTATCCAAATCCCTTCATTGTGGTATCCTCTAACATAAAAAACCTCATCTACATTAGGACCGCTGAAAAATGATTACGATGTACCAATAAAAGAGTTATCCTCAGTTGAATTTTCATCAAACCATTTAGTGGGTTTGGTTGATAACAGAGCAATTGACTACTTTCAGTTTGTGGGATTTAGAATATAAAATACATTTAATTCCTTTGATTCTATTATATGTAATTCATCTTTGTACCCTTACTTACAAAAATTCACTTTCATTAATCCCAATTCATATATTTTAACAACACTCCTATTATCAACCCATTTTCATTGAAAAATCAGTACTTGGAATGTTGTATAATCCAACTCCCATATTTTTTTGATGATGCTAAAGTATGAAATATTTTCATAAATTGGATTTCTATGACTACCACAAAATAGGGAAAGGGAAGCACTGCCCTTTATCAGCACTAAAAAAGAGCTGATAAATGAATGTTTTATCAGCGCTTTTATTTTAGTGCTGATAAAACATATCTTTATCAGTGCTTTTAACGAGCGCTGATAAAGGTTCCGTCAGTTTTTATTTAATAACCCTAACAGGCCATCCTCGCTTGCACGCAGTCATGCTCTCACAGAAGCTGAACCAGGCCCCTCGCCGCCGTGACCTCATCCTCCTCCTTCCTCCTCCTCGTCCTCCTCCTTCTCCACCGCCACCGCCACCTCCACCCCCGCCCCCGCTACCGCGACCGCCGCTGCCTCTGCCGCCTCCACCCCCGCTGCTGCGACTGCCGCCGCCTCTGCCGCCGCTGCCACCTCCACCTCTACTGCTGCTACTGCCACCTTTCCAACACCACCACCTCTGCCTCCAGTGCTGCCTCCACCACCTCCGCCGCTACCAATATTGATATTCATTTTCAGGTAATTTCTTTCTACCACTTGAATTGAACGTGTGAAATCCTGATTTAAGGTGTTATTGTAAGAGTCAATGGATTATTGATATTATTGAGTTCTTTATTTAATTATTTCACCTCAATAAACACTTATTGAATCTTGTTTCATGGGTTAGATGTTCTTGACCTCTTTTATAGACACCCCTTGAGTGTGCCAAGTAAAATTATCCATTTAATGTCAAATTATTAATTTCCCTGAACACCTATTTAGCTTATGTCAAAGCTTTTAAATGAGGTTTCCCTTGATACAAGGGTATATAAATGGAATTGAAGACACATTATAGGTTTTTGTCATAGATTATTAATGGAATTTACCATGTAGGAAATTTCAATGTTGATTATAGCCCATTTTGAAGACCCTTTGAGCCTTATTAGTGAATTTTCCATTCTTGGTAAAATTGAATGTGTAATAATAATGAGGAATGAATTTTACATGATGGATTTATTTTAATTTAATGAATTAATTAAATGAATTGAAATGATATATAATGGGTTGAAAGGGAACACCATCTACTGCATGTTATATAGAATGATAATTGTGTATTTCATTTTGTTGAATGAAATTGTACATGGATAATGGGACGTATAAGATTTTTTTCTTCATGTTTTGTAATATAAATATGAATGTGAATAATGCCTTACTTATACAAATGGTCTGAATTAAATTGATGGATGGAAGGTAATTACCCATTCTAGTTAAAATTAAAATACACATTTATAGAGGATAACATAAGATGGTAAGGTAATTGTTGAGAATATAGGAAAATCACACTCCCTTACATCGGGTGTTGAGTATAACATATCACACCACAAATACTAATAGGATGTTGGGCTTTTTTCACCACACCAATTTCTTAGAGTTATTACATGATGGCTTACTCCCTATCTTGTGTTCCATCTAGTTCACATTGTTCTATGCTTGATCACTATTATGGTTGGATTTCTTTTCTCGAGGTATGTGATCCTTCTGATTCATATTTGGATTTGTTTGAACCTATGGTTTGGATAAAAATTAGTGATCAAATAGTGATTTCTATCAATAAATTTAAATTTATTTTCATGCATTGTCTTTTGGGATTTGTGGGATGTGGTAAATGGTGTACTCGGTTTTAGATTATTTTATTCTCATGGATTTCCCCTATTTAGTGTTTTCTTTTCAGTTGGAAATCTCCTCTACTGTGTGACTCTCCTCTTCCACGTACGCACCTCTACCGTGTGCTTAACAACACATTCTCGGTGAGTTTTCTCCTGTTACTCATTGGTTTCCTATTGTTCGCATGTTATTACTGTTTGATATTGATGGTCATAATGTGAAATGTACGGTCTAAACGCCCCGCTGAAAATCGTGGCCATTGGTGGTCCTTGTTTGAGCACTAAATGAATTGAATGTTGGTTGGTTCTTGTTGAACATCGGAATATATAAATTGGTAATTTACATATACTTGACTTATGAATGAACAGCCCAGGATGATAAAAATTTTGGGATAACCCTTGAATTAACAAACAAAATTGAATAAGGGATCCTTTGTAAAATCTAAAATTTTGATTGTTTTGTTTGTATGGTGTTGCGATTGAGGTGTCATGCTTATAAAATATTCTTCCAACTAATGTGGTTTTATAGGGTCATGCAGCAATAGAGCCTTTGTAGGGGAACATGAATGGAACTAGAGATTGGGAAGGACTCAAACACTCATATGATAATAGGTAGCTAGAGTCCCATTGGATGTTTTGGTCAAGGGAGGGGATGTTGTACCACCATGCATGAATGACAGTATAAGGAAGAGTATATAACATAGGGAATCTGGCTCTAGCCTAGGGTTTAGGGGATGGTCATATGCATATTTTGTAGTCTACTATGGCTATTGTGGATTCTTGATCATCTACAGTCAATGGTACAATTCCTATATCATCTACCCTTTATTTTATTTTTTATAAAAGAGAATCACATTCCTTTTTCCACTCTTTTTGTAAATGTTTTAGGCTTAGAGGTGTAAATCTTGGATAGTGTTATCCCCATCGACACACTATTGGTATTATAGTCCAAGAATATAACATGTTGCAAGGAATGATCTCTAGATATTGGTGGTTATCATTTATTTTGTGAACCACCCATTCTTTATATGATAATATTTTATTTCAGTTTTGTTATGGATTAGTTTGTTTTATAATAATCCAAAATCATTTGTTCCCAGATGAGAGTTATCTTTTTATCTCCAAAATAGACAGAGTTATTTTTACTTGGATGAGAGGAATCTTCTATCTGGTCATGTAGAACCAATTCAATCTATATTGTATTTTCTCATGGCTCAAATAGTCAGGCATATTGTAGATGTTTCTAGAATGCTGTAGGATTCTTTTTCCCTAATGGTAGTACATATTTAGGATGTTTTCACTGATGAGGTATAAAATTTACTTCTTAATAAAGAGATAAAATTTATAATCTAGTTAGTTTTGGGAGAAAATTCAGTTTCTATCACAATTTCTAAAATAAAACCAAAATATCATCAGTTGTTTGAATTAAAATTTGATGATATAGAATATAATGGTTTCATATGGCATAGTACTTTACCATGGGGTTTTATAGTTCTCTAAAATAGAAGGTTGACTGATATTTATTCTTTTGTTGGAATATTGGAGATTGAACCTGATGAGAGTCATGAATTTGTATCCTCATCCACGCATTGATAGTCACATTAATCATCTATGAGGTTCTATGATCTTCTCCAAGATAGATTTGAAATTAGGATACCATTAGATGAGTTGGACATTGATGGACCTACGATGGATTGCTTTTTGGAGTAGTTATGGCCTGTGTGAATTTTAGCAATGATATTTGGTTTAACTAATGCATTGGTTGTATTAATGGACTTGATGAATAGGATATTTCATCCTTTTTTGGATCAGTTTTTAGTAGTTTTTTTAATTAAATATTATTGTACTCCCAACCCCGAGTTGATCTTGACCAATATCTTATCATCACCTTGAGTACATTGAGATATCATCATATTTATTACTGTTTTATCCTGTTACTCATTGGTTTCCTCTTGTTCACATGTTATTACTATTTGATATTTATGGTTATAATGTGAAATGTACAGGCTAAACGCCCTGCTGAAAATTGTGGCCGTTGGTGGTCCTTGTTTGCGCACTAAATGAATTGAATGTTGGTTGGTTCTTATTGAACATTGGAATATATAAATTGGTAATTTATATATACTTGACTCATGAATGAACACCCCAGGATGATAAAACTTCTGTGATAACCCCCTGAATTAACAAACAAAATTGAATAAGGGATGCTTTGTAAAATCTAAAATTTTGATTTTTTGGATTGTATGGTGTTGAGATTGTGATCACCATTGTGTTTTTGTATGGTGTTGCGATTGTTGGAATAATATTCTAACTCAAACTTGGAATAATTTTCATTTTAAATGTTACATGTCATGTGAACCTAGGTCACACACAATGTATCTCCAAGATATATACTTCATCATGAAACCATGTACATGCCATGAAATAATGGTCGAACCATATGACATGTGTTTTACTTCACTCACACCATGTATAGATACCATAGAGACTTGATGTGTATAGACTATACACCCCTAGTGGTCATGTAAGGACTACACACCGTGTATTCCACAAAAATGCGATGCATAGCAGGTGAGGCGACTCAATATGTATCTAAAGTACACGCCTTTAGCTCGAGTTGTTCTAAATGTCATGTACTTTCAAAGGTATCATTCAGTCTTTGTAAAACTAACTTGGAATAAATTTGATATATGTCAGATTAAATCAGGTATCTTATACATACATGATGTTCACCCTACTGGACAAACCATGTATATGGATTTCACATGTATTTAAAGGAATTTGTACCATGATTTCTTTTTATAAAACCCAAACAATGCTACCTGATTAATTAAAACATAATATTAGGAAAGTTCTCGAGATCGAACCCATAAAGATGATGCATATGAATAAAGAATGTATGAATGCCAATTAGTTGACAAAAGAGTATGAAGATGGTGTGAAAGAGTTTATCAAGTTTGAAGAAGATCATGCATGTGACCCTTCTCAAATCCTTTGTCCGTGTTTACGCTGTTGTTATTCAAGACAAATTAGTCCAGAGGAGTTGGATGAACACCTGATCTATCACAGAATAGATCAAAGTTATACATGTTGGAATAAACACGGAGAAAAAACCAATGTAGGTAGTGACTCAGAGAACACGACATTTTATAGATCATATGATATGATTAGAAGCGTGAACAGTGAAGATGATCATATGGAGGGTGTGATTACAGATGTGAATGATGATGAAGATCGTATTGAGGAAATGACAAGGACAGTTGAAGATGAACTTTGTGATTACCCAAAATTGTTTGAGAAGTTAAAGAGTCCTGAAAAAACTCTATTGTATACTGGTTTCACTAAATATACCGCATTGTCAGCCGTATTAAAGTTGTATAATTTGAAAGCAGACAACGGGTGGAGTGACGCCAGTTTTACATAACTACTTGCTCTCCTAAATGACATGCTCCTAGAAGATAATGAACTCCCAAGCCGAACATACGATGCCAAAATAATGCAACAATCGATGGGTATAATCTCTGAAAGAATACATGCTTGCCTGAATGACTGTATATTATTTCGCAAGGACCACAAATCACTTAAATAATTACCAAAGTGTGGTGCTTCCCAATACAAGAGAATGAATATAGTCCTATGAAAGTTGTATGGTACTTTACAATCATTACTAGGTTTAGACGCCTATATGAAAGTGAGGAGACTGCAAGACAATTGACATGGCATACAGATACAAGAATTAAAGATGGGAAACTACGTCACCCGACAGACTCTCCTCAGTGGAAGAGAATTGATCATGAGTATCCTGAATTTGGGAATGAGAAGATAAAACTTCGTCTGGCATTATCTACAGATGGGTTGAATCCTTTTGGTTTTCAAAGCAGCAGTCACAATACATGGCCGGTTATGTTGGTAAATTATAACTTACCACCGTGGTTATGCATGAAAAGAAAATACATTATGTTATCTATGATTATATAAGGACTAAAACAACCGAGTAATGATATTGATGTTTATTTGGCCCCATTGATCGAGGATTTGAAAATATTGTGGGATTCAGGTGTTACGCTGTATGATGCTTACAAAAATGAACAGTTCACTTTGAAAGCCATGTTGTATGGGACGATAAATGACATTCCTTCTTATGGAAATTTGTCAAGATAAATCATTAAAGGAACTCATGAGTGTCCCATTTGCGAACAAGGTACACAATCAATTAGGTTTAAACATTCATTGAAAACCGTGTTTCTAGGACATCGTAGATTTCTACCCCAACGACATATGTACCGATATTTGACGACATCATTCGATGGAAGTTCAGAGGAATGTACAACACCATCTCCACTAACAGGTGATCAATTGTTTGAGAAAGTAAAATATTTGGACACTACTTTTGGTAAACCGTTTTCGAAAAACCTTACGAAAACTGGTTGGAAAAAGAGATCAGTTTTTTAGAATTACCATACTGGAATTGTCTGTAAGTCAATTTTTTTTGATGTTATGAATGTTGAAAAAAATAAATGTGATAGTGTCATCAGCACATTGCTAAATGCACCCGGAAAAACAAAATATGGAATTAAGGCTAGATTGGACATGGTTGAGATGGTAATACGAGAAGAGTTGGCACCAGTGAAGGGTGAAAAACGAACATTTCTTCCTCCTGCTGCCTACACTCTTTCCAGGCAGGAGAGATATCAGTTTTGCAACTTCTTGAATGACGTAAAGGTTCCATAGGGGTATTCATGAAATATCAAGAACATCGTGTCAATGAGTGATTCAAAATTAAAGGGTCTGAAATCACATGACTGCCATGTTTTGATGCAAGATCTAATTCCTATAGCTTTATGTTGCATTTTGCCCAATAATGTCCACCATACATTAACGAAGCTCTGTTTCTTCTTCAAATCTATATGCAGAAAAGTTATAGACCCGACAAAATTTCCAACTATGGAAAGAGAAATGGTCGTTATATTATGCGAATATTTCATACTTTAGCATCATCAAACGAATATGGGAGTTGGATTATACAAAATTCAAAGTGCCGATTTTTCAATACAAGTGGGTTGATAACAGGAGTGATGTTAAAATAGATGAATTAAGATTAGTGAAAGTTGATTTCAGTAAGGAAGGGGAGAAAGAAGAACCATTTATAATGACATCACAGGCAGTACAAGTATTTTATGTTCCAGACCCCGGAAACCAAAATTGGTCAATTGTTCTGTTATCGACCAAAACAACTGAAGGGTCAGAAGAAAGTTCAACAGAGGTTGACCCTTTTATGGGGACTTCACAATCATTTTGCAGCTGTCCCAATGTAGACAGCATTTTGTATGTCATAGGAGACCACAATGAAGGGATTTAAATAGTCGATAGAGGAGTCAAATCTCTTTAGCCTTTAAAGAAAAAAAAGAGAGTACAATAATCATGCTATTTGTTTATTGTAACATACATTGTGTTAAATTATGTTATTATCTATTCTCTGCTATTTTTATGTAATCTAAGTTAAATATTAAACCACTTCTGCAGATAATGACTTCTGCACCTGATGATGCGCCCAATCCTGAGGCACAAATGGTCTCTCAACCAGCAGCTGGTGGTCCCACTGCAGAGCAACAACAGGTTTCTCAACCAGATACTGGTGGTACCAGTGCATAGAAACAACAGGTTTCTCAACCTATTGTTGTTGGTCCCAGTGCTGAGGTACAACAGGTTTCTCAACCTATTAATGCTAGTGCCATTGCCGATACTAGCGCTCTGGGGGAAGATATTGATTCTACTTCTGAGGAAATGGTAGGAAATGAAACCCTGAAAGCACAAAAAAACAAGAGCATCATAGTTTGACAGTGTTATCCAAAATCCTTAAGGCAAAAGCAAAAGGCATCCAATTTGAGGTGGGATGGAATAAGTGAGGCCAACATGTTAACCCCAACAGAGCCATCTTTAGTAGCTACATTGGAATCATCACTCGGTAATGCATGCCGATTGATTTATGGTCGTGGCACCATGTTGTCACCGGGTTGAAGACACTAATGTGGGAAGAGATTACGGTAACATTTTGATATCATTTTTTTAATTTATTAAAATAAAATAAAATACCAAAACATTGACTTACTCTTCATCATCCATTATATAGTTCATTTATATTAGATGCCTCGCACAAGGAATATGTATTAATATTTTCAGGAAGGATTCATAGAGGTTTCCACACAATTTTAACGAAATATCATCTTAAAGATGCATAAGGGAAAATCAAGCCACACCCACCTCCTCTTTATGTACATTTAATATCCCAAGGAGTGTGGGATGCATTTAGCAACCGTCATGGGGAGCATACTTTTCAGGTACATTGTGTGGGGTAATACGTTTTTTGATGTATGCTTGTATTCATCACTCTGATTGACCGTTTTTTATTTATGAAACAGCTACTGAGTGCTGAAAATAAAAAACACACAACAGAACTAGCGTACCCTTACCGTAAAGCAAGGATGGGGTACACTGAACTTGAGGAAAAATTGGTACGTCTTTTAAATCTACCCTACTACTAGTATGTGACATAAAACAACACCATAACCATGTTTCTATATTTATATGTAGATTGATGAATCGAAATCTAAATCCATATCCATCCCACGCCATGTGCTATAGAAGGAGGCTCGTTTAAATAAAGAGGGGATATTGATAGATGAAAACACACAAAAAGTGTGGGAAACATGTGTAAGTATGACATAATATAAATTTGATTTGCTTTAAATCGCTTTTACATTAAAATAACTACTTATTTTTCTATATTTTCTATCTGAAATAGTCACAAGAATCAACAACAACCACACCAGATGCAGACATACTTTTAGCAGCCTTGAAGCAGCCAAAAAAGTATGGCCCTGTCAGAGGTGCGGGTTTTGGGGTGACACCTCAAAAATATTTTCAAAAACAAAAACAAAAACAAGCAGAGGATCAAAATGAAAAAAATGGAAAAGATGCAAGAAAAATTATCTATTTTTCAAGAAGAATTTAAATACCAGAGAGAGATTATAGAAAAATTGATGGTTGAGAGGCAAAGAGAAGAAACAACTCAACAACAACCCGTGCGTGACGATCTCGCTCCACCCCACCAGCTTTGAGGCAAGCCATTCCCCTAAAAAACCGAACTTAGATAAGGTAATAAATGTTTTAATAATTGTTTCTGTGAATTGTGATTTACATAGACACTAATACCTTTCCTATACTAATATTCCACAGGGTGAAAATGACTGTGATTTATATTTATCAACTCCCACCTGTCACCTTTTAGAGAGGGCTACAGTATTCAATATGAAAAATGACATGCTACACAACAGACATCTTCCAAAATATCATCTTAGAGTTTCAATTAACGTAACTAATGAGCCGAGTGCCGAGCTACCTATTCCAAATGATGATGACAAAATTCATACGGTTGAACAAGCTTTTGGAACATTCATCGCATGGCTGACAGTTCTTGTAAAAAACATGTCGACAAAAAGGTATTCATTTCCAATTTATTTTTCAAGTTGGACCTTTAACATTTAATGAAAAAAGGTCTAAACTGATGAATGTTATTACAGAATGACAAAGAATATGGGGTGAAACGAAATATCAGCTCAAAACTATCTCAAGGATCAACCAACCAATTCAAACGGTCTACTGAGAGCACCTTCACCCCACCCGTTCTATATCCACAGTTAATATCATTGCAGGCTCATGTGGATACAAAGTTGAAAGACGGAAGTACTCACCTAGTTGATTTAGAAAAAGATATGTATAGAGAGGAAATATCAGATTTCATTAGTACTAAAAATGTAAATTAACTCCTCAAGTATGAATGGATAGGCGCCTCATTTGTAAATCTATACATGAGGTAAGTTTTCATGATTTGATTTTACAAAAGCTGATATACTCTGATAATTTTGACTAAATACATTTTATATTTGTCTCAGACGTATATATGAAAAACAATTGAAGGGATTTCCCCATGAACAAAAATTTGGACTCGTTAGTCCTCACACCACCTCTTCAAAAGACGAAATAGATTCTGATAAAGAGGCTTCAATAATGCCATCCCTGCTCAAATTGTTTGAAAAAAATTTACGGATGACACACTCTTTTTAATACCAACAATGCAGGGGTAAAAATCTATAATCTAATAATATCAACTATATTATCATTTCTTTCTTTACTTATTCCTTTTTGTATTTTTAGGGAGCATTGGATACTGATTGCAGTCAATTTGGATACTCCAAAGATTTATTTTCTGGATTCAACACATGGATATCCAACAAACCGACCATAAATGATGGCGTTTGTTAATTTTTAATACACTAGATCCAACATTTTAAAACTGAACATATAGTTATATAATTTATGTTATCTTTTAATGAGGATTATGTTATGATAGGGTGGTGCATCAATATCGTCTAATGGATGGAATGAATCCCGGGCATAAGGATGAGCACACCTATAAGATCTACAACTACAAAAGTATCCGGGTATATATAATAACATTGCACTATCCAAACACATATAAAAACAAATTACTTATTGTTGTCGATGTTTCTACAGTGTCCAAAACAAACAAACGGAAAGGACTGTGGTTATTATGTTTGTAAATTTATGAAAGAGATCGTATTTCATCAACAAACTAGCATCCCTGATGAGGTATTTTCGAAAATAATTACGAGTTCATTTAAAATATTTATTAATCCTTTGTGTATTTATATTTTTTCAGTACTGCCATGACTGTCGCAAAAACTCATATTCAGAAGATGATATACATGTGTTTAGAAACGAATGGGCAACACACCTGATGGAAGATTGTACACAAATAGGATGAAGGTGAATTCCGACTACTTATGTTATCTATATATGATCATTTATTATCATCCAAACTTCTTTGGTGAATTGGGAATGCTCCGATGTATTTTAATCTTAATTTATTACTCAATGTTTTCTATCCCCAGATTCATATTATTGATCTTTGAATAAATCAATATTGAAGTAAGGCATGATGGTGTGCAGTGCGTATGGGGTGAACGACGAAACCACCGAGGATCAAAAAAATCCATTTTCTGTGTCTCATTTGTTTGAACTTGTATTTGAGCACATGTGTTGTTGTTTGACTTGCACAATTATTTCTAGGTAGATGCATGAGATAATCGGTATCGTTAAGGGATTTTTGGAACCAAAATATGTGTCCTAGGATAATTCAAGTAAGGGAAAGGCTGGTTGAGATGAAATCCAAGCTCAAACGACCAGTACATCATCAAAAGAATCAATCATGTGATGCACCATCATGTAGAATCTGGTCCTCATGATGTTTCGAGGTGTTTATGGACTGTATGGGGAGTTTTATGAGCCCCATGGACACCATAAATATTGTTTACAGACAGCTCCACATGTTTTTTGTGCCTCATGCCTCTTTACAAGGATCACGCCATTCACATGGTCCATGTTAGCATGTATGTCCCATTCATCCCATTGCTACTCTCGGAAGAACCTGAGAATCTAACAATTCATAAGCCCCACAAAACCCATACTCATCCAACCAAGAGTATTCCTAGTGTGAAGGGAAGCTAACCATGGGTAATACCCACAACATACCTCTTTTAAATATATGGGTTTTGATCCTTGTATTCAAAATAGGGTACGTAGGAAGCCTCCATGAGGTTAAATCCCAACCAATGGTAAACCATGGTGACCCTCTCACTGGGGTACACCTTCGCTTATTTTCCCTCTTGTATTTCCCTTTTCATTCTAAGTGTACTATATGAAATGTTTGTGTGGTTAAAAATGTGTTATCAAAGGAATTTGGGGTGTGTATATACTTGAAAGTTATTTTTAAAATGAATGCAGTTGTATTTCTTGTGGATTTTCATGCTTAAGTCCTCTAAATGTGTTTGAAGAAATGAGAAAGTTGTGTGATGGGTGTTTTCAAATGGATTTAATGTGTTTGTGAATTTTAAAGAGTGTTTTCTTATGAGATGTAGAGAGTCTATATATGTGTATTTACATTGAATGAAAGTACATGAGAATGTGTTGATATATATGATGTGTATAATGTAAATTGAGCATAATTTCCATACAAGGTATTTTCTTTATGATGTGCAGGGGACAGGGTGAGAGGGCAGGGGTGGTTTTTTTGGGGAGGGGGAAAGGGGAAAATTGGTTGGGGGAAGGGGTAGGGGGTGTGCTGGGTTCTTTTGAAATATGTAGGGGGTGTGGAGGGGGGTGTGAAATGGGCAGTGGGGAAGTGCAGTGGGCAGGGGGTGTTCTTGGGGCAGGGAGTGTGCAGGGGTAGGGGGTGTGCTCAGGGGTGGGCAGTGTGTAGGGGTTGTGCTGGGGAAGGGGGCAGGGGTTCTTCTTTTTTATGGAATGGGGGGACATATATCATGGGTATTAAACCATGGCTATAATTATATAGCCAAGTTTTAATGTCGTTGTAAAAGGCCTATAGCCACAGTTTAAAACTGTGGCTATATGTATTTCCTGACTTGGGATTCTGCAATTATTTGAAAACCATGGATATAGGGTGTCTCCATGGTTCAAACCGTGGCTATAGCCTTATTTTTTAGTAGTGTCATAGAATCAGATCCAGGAGTTGTGTCCAAATTAGGGATGACATCACATTAAAATGGTACATCCCTAGAATGGAGAAATGTGGTTTACCGTTAATTGGGGTTGAACCTCATGGGCATGTCCTATGTACCCTATACATACGAAATTGATTAAAACCCCACATAGTTCACAAAGGAAAGGGGTATTTATTTTAAATTCATGTGAGACAATGTGAACTAATGTGAATTGGTCGAGATAGAGGATTGCTGGGCATGAACCTCTAAGGAGGCTTCCTACATAACTTGTTTGGAAGGAAGGTATTATAGTCCACGTAGTTTTGGAATGAGGTGGAATGGGTAAAACACATGGTTTGAAACCTAGGGAGGATTTCAAGATCACTTATCCCTCTAAGACAATGTGATTCATGCTCATTGTGAGAAATACGAGGTAGTTGCAGGCTGGAAGATCATTTCATGAAAGGTGCGGCCATAATGGATAATGTGGGGATTACACATGCTTAGCGGCCCAGGGAGATGGAGATTGGGACTTACTCTCCAAATTAATCCCAAGGATTGGGTCTAGTTATATAAGGATGATATTTCCATCACACCGGGATCAACTTATCATGATGTGTAGGGGTTACCTAAAATCTTAATGAGGTGCACAAGGTGACAAAGCCCATAGGGAAAGAGAGGGAGGGAGGAAGCTGATGCCTATCCCCTCTATGATCTTATTTGATTTCTGCACATGTGTATATCACAATTTAATTTCATGTGGTGAGGATCTGGGTGATAAAAAGTTAAACGTCCTACAGTTCAGACTAAAAAACATTCGAGACTCACTCCTCATCCCTTGTACTTACAAGACTTGCACCAGCCCCCACTCCATAAAGGTAAGGCACAATAATTTTAATGTCTTAATGGGGTGGAGGAGTGTCTGATAGAGGGTTCCACGTTAGCATAGCTATGTGAAGAAGTAATAGCTATTAGAGTACCTATGCGAAGAATCATCAGGCAGGGAAAAACAACATGAGACACTATTCAGTGGTCTAGAAAATTTCTGCATGAAAGCCTAGAGGGACGCACAGAGGAGGTGCATAAAATATAGGAATGTTGCATGCAAGAGGAGCTCAAACATGGTGCATTATGATGATGAAAAGTCATGGATCACCTTAGAAAGGGTGCACACAATATTTAAGACCTGCACGCATGATAAGGGGTAAGTGAGAAAGAGGTACTTCACAACGGTAATCTTGCGGGAAAGAAGGATCCTTTGCATGAAATTTCCTTATAATACAAGGTATCTAGGTATCTATCAGGTAAACATTCCATGTGCTCCCTCCTAGAGATGTACCTACCTGATCCACCTTTATAAGTGTTTTGATCCACCCATTACATCTTTGTAAGACATTAAATCATGACCCTCTATCATTGTGGGATGTTAAACTCGTGGAATACCACAAGTTATACATGGATTTCCATTAATATATTAAATATTAATGTTTAATCAGTCCTTATTAAGGTATTTGGGAGGTGTGGTTTTATGTTTTCCAGCAGATTTCGGATGATTCCAAGCTTTATGCAGGGGA
The DNA here is from genome assembly GCA_963277665.1 of Viscum album. Taxonomy (NCBI): domain Eukaryota; kingdom Viridiplantae; phylum Streptophyta; class Magnoliopsida; order Santalales; family Viscaceae; genus Viscum; species Viscum album. Next base: position 253,950,020 of record OY728156.1, on the reverse strand, counting down.
TTCCATGCTTTTACATTATATGATGATTTTATTATGCTGTATTTGCTTGCTAAGTGTACTATATGAAATGATTGTGTGGTTAAAAATGTGTTATCAAAGGAATTTTGGGTGTGTATAGACTTGACAGTTATTTTTAAAATGAATTCAGTTGTATTTCTTTTGGATTTTCATACTTAAGTCCTCTAAATGTGTTTGAAGAAATGAGAAAGTTGTGTGATGGGTGTTTTCAAATGGATTTAATGTGTTTGTGAATTTTAAAGAGGGTTTTCTTATGAGATGTAGAGAGTCTATATATGTATATTTACATTGAATTAAAGTACATGAGAATGTGTTGATATATATAATGTGTATAATGTAAATTGAGCACAATTTCCATACAAGGTATCTAGGTGGGTAGACTATGACATGTACACCAGTTTATGAGATGTAGAGAGTCTATATATGTGTATTTACATTCATTTAGGGTACCCTTGTAATAATTATAAAGAAAATACCTATCCAAGGATGTCAGCACAGTTATTATATTATTTTAACTTAGGAAATACCACTACATAACTCATAACATTGGTGTACCACATAAAAAATGAATGTTTTCAATAAAATAAGAAGTCTAGAATAACCCATTTCATAGTCAGACTAGAATCCCCATCATTGGTATCCAATAGAATCCTGATGCTGTGGAATGGAGACCAAAATCCCTAATAGTTGAAACCAAAGTTAGGTGAAGAAGGAGAAGAATGTATAGGAGGATAATATGGTTGAAGATATTCCACCACTCTTTTAATGTAACTGATAATATTTGATTTATCTCAAAATTAAGGGAGATATCCCATGGGGAAGGGAGAAGGAGGAGAGTGCATGTAAAGTATTTTGTTGAGTGGAATGAGGGATATACGAGGGTAACCCGCTTAAATGGTTGATAGTGAAAATTTGTTAATTCCACTAATTAATTAGGTGAATTATTAGGCCTAAGGGTAAAATAAATCATTTTACAACAATGTGGGAATCAATATACACACACTTCTAATCCATATCGTTTCATTGAGTGGCTTACAATCCATTATTAAACCATATAGAGATACTTCCCCAAAAACTCATACCTTACACAAGTTCATCACATTATTTGACAAACTATTAACCATCAATGTGAGACCATCATAACCTTAGAACCAAACTGTAGGTTTATCTATTCCCCCTAGAATCATTAAATAGTCCATGTTTTACTAAACATTGAGCTATATGATTATTATAGATGATTAGCCCTAACCATGCACCAATTTCGTTAATTGGTTATTTTATGTTTTGTGCCTCACTAGTATAATTCCATTTAGCAACCCAATTCTTTATTTAATTATTGTATTACTAACATAATATTTGTTTTATTATGTAGGTGAAATATTTTTCCTCAGTTCGAATGCTTTGTTCGGAAACCGCCACCATGGATGACATTTTTTTTAGAGCGGATGGATGCAAAAAGGATGGAACATCATTGTTTTTTAACTATTTGTTGGATAAATGTAATTGTAACCAAATTAAACATTGTTTGAAATGTATATAGAAGTGTGTTATTTTGTATTCATGATTTAAAGTAAATGTATGAATCATTTTTTTTCTTCTGTGCTTTGTGTGTGGGTGTTGTTTGTGCTGTGTGCAGGTGTTGTTTGTGCTCTGTGCAGATGTTGTAATGTGTGCAGGTGCTGGGCAGGTTCTGTGCAGGTTCTGGTTTTGCACAGGATCTTTGGCCTTTATCAGTGCTAGTTAAGTGCTGATAAATGGATAATATATCAGCGCTATTTTGAGCATTGATAAAGGTTGTTTTTATCAGTTCTCAAAATAGCACTGATAAAGGTAGTGTTTATCAACGCTATTTTTAGCGCTGATATATTATACATTTATCAGTGCTAAAAAAAGTGCTCATAAATACTTCCTTTATCAGCGCTTGCTTAGCGCTAATAAAGGGGACCCCCTTAATCTTTGCCGAGATTAACAGTGCTTTTTTAGCACTGTTAAAGGCCGTTTTTAGTGTTATTATAAGCCATATTTATAGTAGTGTATCCTTATTACTAGAAACATGTATCACTTTAACCATAAGTGTAACTCCACTATTTCTCATGGTACTACCTTCATTATGTTCATTTGTATAGAACATATAACCATTAATTATATAACAATTATAAGATAATATAGACACACTTAGTCCTATGGATATCCATCGAAGTCATTTTGAAATTGAATCCATATTTTCATCTGAATCTTTAAAAACATGGTCTCAAAACCATCCTTTAAACTGTTGATTATGTGTATTTGATATCCATCTGTCAACCCTTGATGGATTCAAATGACTAATAATTTCTTAATGGGTTTGAACATATGTGGAAACCTCTAATCTATTTTGAAAAATGGTAAGGTGGGCCTATTACTAATAAGTAATTTTGATTATGACAACATATCTTCCAAAAAATCATATACCCACAAGCCACCATGTGTGATGAGATTTTGGTAGACCAATGTTTTCCACATCAGAAAAGTATTCAGTAAAAAATTTCGCTACTTCCTCAACAATATATCACTCTGCAATACAACCCTATGGATGAATTTGTTTTTTGACATAAATTTTAAAAAACTTAATATAACATTAAATGGGATACATCCATCTATAATGTACTGAACCACATAGTCAAATATCTCTCACCAATTGAACCATCAAGTGAGCCATCATATCAAAGAATACTGGCGGGAAGAACATTTACAATTCACATAATATGATGACGATTTCTTTTTCCATAGTTAGAAATTTAACTAGGTCTATAACTTTTTTGTGAATAGATTTGAAAAAGAAACAAATATTGGTTAATTTTTGAAAGACATTCTTGGGAAAAATGAAATGTAAAGCTATAGGAATTAGATCATGCATCAAAAGAAGTCAGTCATGTGATTTCATTCCCTTTCACTTCAAACCATTCATTGACATGATATTCTTGATATTCTATGAATATCCCTCTATAACATTTACATTATTCAAAAAGTTTAAAAAATAATATCTCTTATGCCTGGAAAGAGTGTAAGCAACTGGGAGAAGAAAGTTTCATTTTTCACCCTTTGCTAGAACAAACTTTTCTTGTATTCCCATGTCAATCATCTCTAACCCAACCTTAATTCCATCTTTTTTTCAGGTGTATTTAATAATTTTCCAATGACACTAGCACATACATTTTTTTAATATGCATAAAATCAATAAAATTTCTAACATACAGACAATCCCATTATGGTAATTAAAAAAATGATCTATTTTTACAACTAGTTTTCATATGGTTTTTGAGAAAAGTTTACCAAAATCTCTGTTTATATCTTTTACTTTATCAAGCAATTGATCAGATTTTAGTAGAGATGGTGTTGTATGATATTATGAAATTCCATCAAATGATGTCATCCAAGATCGGTACATATGTCATCGAGGTTGAAATATGCGATGTATTAGAAACACAACCTTTGATGAATGGTTAAACCTAATTAACTGTGAACCTTATTTGAAAATGGGATACCCTTGAGTTTCTTTAATTCCATATCCTAACAAATTAATATAAGTTGTAAATTCATTTATCATCCTGTAAAACATGGATCTAAATGTAAAATTATCATTTCTATAATCATGATACAATGTAACACATAAATCCCACAATAATTTCAAATCTTCGATCAATGATGCCAAATAAACATCAATATCATTACCTGATTGTTTTTGTCCTGATATAAGTATAGATAACATAATGTGTTTTCGTTTCATACATAGTAATAGTGGAAATTTATAATTTACCAACATAACCGGCCATATACTATGAGTAATTCTTTTAAAACCAAAAGGATTCACTCCATCTATAGATATTGTAAGACAAATCTTTCTTAGCTCATTTCCAAATTAAAGATAATCATGATCAATTCTCTTCCACTAAGCAGAGTCTTTTGGGGTGATGAAGTTTCCCATCTTTATTTCTTGTATCTACATGCCACATCAATTTTTTTGAAATATCCTCACTTTCATATAAGTGCCTACACCTTGTAATGATTGGAAAGTACCATACAACATTCATAGGACCCAATTAATCTTTCTTGTATCAAGAATAACCACACTTTTAAAATTTTTATGTGATTTTTGGTTCTTACAAAATAGTATACAGTAATTTGGACATGCATGTATTCTTTCAAAGATCATATCCATTGAATTTAGCATTTTTTTAACATCATATATCCATTTAGGGATCACGTTATCTATTGGGAGAATATTATTCAATAGAGCAAGTAGTTTAGTAAAACCGACATTACTCTATTCATTTACAAATTTTAAATTATATATATTTAGTATAGATGAAAATGTTGTATATTTAGTGTAACCAGTATAAAATGGACTCTTTTCAAAACTCTTTAACTTCTCAAACAATTTTTCGAAATCAAAAATTTCATCTTCAATCTTAATTATCATTTCCTAAATACAATCTTAATCATCATTCACACCTGTAATCACATCCTTGATATGGTCTTCTTCATTGTCCACCATTGTAATCATATAAAATGATCCATAAAATGCGGTATTATCCCAGTCACTAGCTATATACACTTTTTACCCATGTTTATTCAAACACTTATAACTTTGATATATTATCTGATAGATTAAGTGTTCTTCCAACTCCTCTGGATAATTTTTCTTGATTAAAAACAACATAAACATATAAAAAGGATTTTAAGAGGGTCATATTCATGATCTTTTTCAAACATGATGAACCTTTTCACCCCATAATCATACTATTTTTTCATACAATTGGCACCCATCCATTCTCTATTCATATCCATCCTATTTGATTATGTAATATTAATTTTTTAAAAATTAATAAATATAAAAAATGGGACTTTTAAATAATGAGAACCCAATATATGAATGTTTCAAATAATTTAATCATTATTTGAAGGAAATGGGTAATTGAATTTAAGAAAATAATTACTCTTTTGGTGGTAGGTGTTATCCTCTGAATTCATCCACAATGTTCCCTGGTACATGGTAAGGGATGACTACTACTTATAGTATTTTAAGAAACATAGGTACATGTCTAAAAGAGATGGGGGATGAGTCTAAGGAAAAAAAATTAAATAATAATTTTTCGCGAGATGAAACTGATGAGGATGATATTTATTATTTAATTTTGTTTCCTAAGACTCATTCCCTTAGAATTCAACACCAAGTCAGAGGGAATATGTAGTTGTGTTTGAAATTGGGATTTCAAAAACTAAATCATTAAAAGAATTCATACAAAAAATAAATAAAACATGAAAAGATAATGACTAAATTTGGTGTAATACTTATTAATTTAATATGAATATAATGTATATTAAATTATTGAGTCCGTAAAAGAAACCCATTTTAAAACTAAGTGTGAGAATACTTCCAAAGTGGAACTTGTTTATTCCTCGATCATTCAACTGGTTATTGTTAATCTTAACACGAATACCCCTAGATTATTTTGTGTAAGGTAAGAAATATATACATAAATCAAGAATTTCATGTTGGGTATTGTCTAGCTTAGCATGAGTATCCTATTTTGGATTATTTTTGGTGTTTTATTTGAGTTATACTAATTGGGAATCCCTAACAATGAGAATACTAGATGAATAGAGTTGAGATAATCCATGATAGATTTGGATTGGTGGTCATCTTATCAACTATCTAAAAATTATAACTATTATGATTAGGTTGATTCTATACCATAATAATCATAGTTTACTTACCTATAAAAAATTTAAGTCATGATGAAATGTGAATCTAAGCTCACTAAATGTATTTGATGTATGGTGCCATCATTTTTTATAGTTATTAGGATATACATACTTAAAAAAATATTTATAAAATCTACCACATTTAATGCATGATTTCTAAATACACATAGATTTTTATTTAATAATAAAATTATCTATAATAATGGAATGGTTTTTGTAAAATAAATTGAAAATTTTGATTCAATATGTAAATATATATATGATTAATGCTTTATCAATTATAAAATGTAATAAAATACATATTCAATTAGTAAATTATGATATTTATATGTAATAATTCATATTAAGAAATATTGTTTAAATTTAATCATATAAATGTTATATAAACTTTAAATTATGAATATATAATTCATTATTCATTTGTTAAAATATTTCTCCCAATCCTATTAGAACCCTTGTTTAACTTATAATGGTTAATGTTGGAATGAAATGAAATTATATTTTGTTTATTTTCAATTCGTTTTGAGTGATTAAATTTGACTAAGATAAAGGTTGTAAGAATTATTAAGATGAGTTTATAAAGTTAAAAAAAATTATATAACACTTATTGGTATTTTATTTTAGTTGAAATTTCATGTATTATATTCATATATTTGATATGACGAAAATTTGTTCAATTCATTAATATAAGGATCCAACTATAACATTCATTTTAAAATTTTATAAAGAATTTAAAAAATATATGTCAAGAATATATAATTGAAAATTTAAACATAGCTTATAAAATTATTAGTTAAAAATAAATATACATGTAGAAAAAATACATATATTTAGATACATTGATTATTTTTCTCATTTTAATGTTTTATATCAAACATATTTTGTCAGGTAAAACTAAATTTCACTTCACTAAAATTATTTTGTTTCTTTAAAAAATTATGCAAATAGTAAATTCAATTTAATCCTTCAATACTAAAATTTAACTAGTTGAGCGATCATGTGATCTCATTCCAGCCATGAAATCATAGGAAAATATAAATTCAAATTGAATTTAATTCAATATCATGGAATTATATAACCATATCATCATGTCATATAATTATTATGGTTCTAATAGGGTGTAGTTGTCCAAATCCAACTTATATAGTTTATGGAAAATAAACTCATTCTAAGTCTAGGACAATCAAAATCAGGAGGTGGGGCCACATATCACACATCTCATGAACTATTCATTATAACTAGTGAAACATTTTAGACCATTGACCTAAATATATAGTTATCCCTTGAAGAAATATAGGAGAACTGTCACCTAAGTTCATACAAGACCGTTAAAACTCAACTAATAAACCTCTGATCATATAAGTCCATAACACCATCAAATATACATTTCAATTATTTATCAAACAAAAACAATAATGAAATTTAATTATATAAATAAATAATTCATAATGGATGGATTACTCACAAAAATTCATAACAACATTGTAACTTCATTAAAAATATTTTGTATCACCCCTATGACAGCCTTAAGCCAAAATTTAAATGAAGTACAATATCCAATCCACCATTCATAAAAAAATTATATTCTATATCAGTGAGAATATGAATATAAATAAGGGTTGTGGATTATATTATTTTAATCAATAGTAAATTGAAAGCATATAAACTCTTCAAATCTCCTTTAGCTAAAAATAACCAAAGACCCATCATACGGACCATCATTCAATATGTGGTACCACCTAACCAAGTAATCAATGTCCCTTATCTAGCACTATACTAGATTCAACATAATCTTGAAACCTAGAAACATGATTTAGACCACTTGTAATGAATCTTACACATTAGAAACATCCCCATAGTCATTTAATATGAGTAAAAAAAATTCAAATCTCATTCCAATATTTTTGTTCATGATGATCTCATGGGATTCGTGTGGTGTGGTGCGATGTGGTGCATGGATGTGATGTGGTTCATGGATTCATCACATACCTTATATTTAGAGAGGAATACTTCACTGGAGAATTCGATAAAGATCGAGAGTGGCTGCGGTGAGAGCAGAAACACGACTGAAGATCAACGAGATCGACGAGAGTGGCAATAAGAGCAGCCGTGTGACAGAAGATCGAGAGCATCGATGAGTGGTGGAGGGAGTGGCAGCGAGAGTGGAGAGAGTGCTGACATGGTAGAAATAGGGTTCTGTGAGAGCATGAAGGTGTGTGAGAGAGATGCCTCCTATTAGGGTTCTTTTGTAAATTCGGGTAAGGCTTTTATTAGTGCTTTCCAAAAAATACTGATAAAGAGTAGTTTTATCAGTGTTAAAATAGAAAGCACTGATAAAACTAGCCTTTATCAACGCTAAAATTATAACACTGATAAAGACTAGTTTTATCAGTGTGTTTTTAGTGCTGATAAAGGGGAATCTTTATCAGTGCTAAAAAAGCGCTGATAAACATCTACTCTTAAAAATTTATTTATATTATTATATATATTTATAAAATTATATATAATAATTAAATATTTATAAAATTATATATATAATAAATATATATTTATAAAACTATATATATAATAAATATTATTCATTTATAATTATAATTATAAATAAATATTTTTAGAAAGTATTTATATATAATTATAAATATATAATTATAAATATAATGAATTCATTTACTATTTAAATATTATTATTTTATTTTTATGAATATTTAAATATGTATTTATTTATTTATATTTATAATTATAAATCTATATATTTAAAAAGTATATATCTAAATAAATACATTCAATTGTATATTATATGATGCTTTAAATAAAATATTTATATATTACTTTTATTTTAATTATATACACATTTTATAATCAATGTATATAAATGAACTATTAAACATTTTGATTAATATAAATTTGATAACTCTTTATATGTAAATTAATTTAAAAATATATATATAAATAAATATATATATTTGTAATTATAATTATAAATAATATATTAATAAATATTTGTATATAATTAAAAATATTTTTATATAATTATATATATTTATAAAATTATAAATATAATAAACATATTTATTTTAATTTCATAATTATTTAAATAAATAAATAAATAAATATATATTTAAATGATTATAAAATTATAATAAATATATTCAAAAATATTTGTATATTGTTATAAATATATTTATATATTTATATAATTATATATATATATATATATATTTATCAATATATAAATATATATTTATATAATTATAATAAATGTATTTATTGTAAATTTATGATTATTTAAATGTATAATTATAAATAAATATATTTAAAAAAAATCTATATAATTATAAATATATTTATATAATTATAAATAAATATAGTTAAAGATATTTATATATAATTATAAATATATTTAGATAATTATATATCACGGTCTACACTGCTTTGGAATATTTATATAATTCTATATATTTATATCAACATATAAATATATATAATTATAAATATAATAAATATATTTGATTATTTAAATATATTTATTTTAATTTTATAATTATTTATATATATATTTATAATTATAATTATAAATAAATTTATTTTAAAAGTATTTATATCTATTTATAAATATATAATTATAAATATTTTTAATATATTTATTATTTCAATATATTTATTGTAATTTTATAATTATTTATGAGAACATAAATAATTTCATGGGTATAACATGAATGAAAATTATAGATCATAAAAAATGAGTCATCACATACATGGAAGCATGAATAATAAGAGTGTCAATGTATGAATGAACAGTTCATGATTCATGAATACATAGAATATGCATTTTTCATTATAAGCATAAGTAGTCTAACATTTGGAACATATATAGTAACCCACAATCATGTCCAAAAATAAACTTACAATCATATCTAGTTTCAATTATACTCACACATTAATATATAAACATAAATATGTCCATGAATATCATCATTATCTCATGATATATATATGTTACAGTTGGGGGCTTTCCTAAGTGGTAAAAGCTTCCAGTAATCTTGCATCAAACCCAAGTTCAAATCTGGGAGGGAGAAAATTTCCCTTGGCAGGCGGCAATGGAGGAAGTCGGCGACCCAGGAATGACACACGTAGATTGTGATGCAAGTATGATGCAGACATGATGCTGCACTGGGCCTTCAGGCCAGTTTGTGGGCCTTTGGTCCATTTAATGGTTTTCAGGCCCACTATGTCTTTGGGTCATGTACTGAATAAATAAAGCTTGATGGGTGGGCTATCCCTTGGGGGGGGGGGGCTATGGTCTGTTTTTCCAACCTGTGTGTGTGGTGTGTGTGTGTTTAATGTAATCGTACCCCCAAGTACCTAATATATATATTGGTCCAATCCATATGAGAAAAATATTTACTTAAACATATATATATTCATATATATGTATATTTATAATTATAATTATAAATAAATATATTTTAAAAGTATTTATATATAATTATAAATATATAAATATATAAATATATAATTATATATATAATAAATATATTAATTATTTTAAAAAATCATTACAATTTTATAAATATTTAAATAAATAAATATTTATTTATAATTTTATAAATAATTTTTTTAAAATATTATATATATATATTTGAATTATAAAAAAATATATTAATATATCATATTTATATTAATTATAAAGATGTTTTTTAATTAATGTATATAAATAAATATTATTTTTGAATATAAATATAATTATTTTTTATATATTAATAATATTTTTTATTAGAAACTTCTATTATCGCTATGAATAACACTGATAAAGATCAGCCTTTATCATCGCTAAAAAAAGAAGTGATAAAGGATACACCTTTATCAGCAGTTTTTAGTGCTGATAAAAGCTACCTTTATCCATGCTTTTAGCTAGTGTTGAAAAAGGTGAGGCTTTTATCCATGCTTTCTATTTACTGCTGATAAAAGTAGACACTTCCCTTATGCTAAGTTGTGGTAGAAATATTACCTTTATGCAATAGCCTTTTTTGCATAAGAGAAAACATTAACTATGTTTTTTTATTTTCTTCTTCCGAGCTTGAACCTATAACGCGTTTTCATGGTAGTAAGAGTCTAAAATCATGTTTAAATAATTCTTTTTTACTTGTTTAATTTTTTAACTCATATTCTGGATGTTTTTAAACACTCTCCATTCAAGAATCGATTCAAAGTAAAATTAAACGATTATTTTAATTTGGGGTTTTTAATACAGAACACCAGAAGGCCTTATGTTTTTTTAGAAAAACCCAAACCTTTTTGCCTTCAATTTTTGATATCCTCTTAAGTTTGGGTATCCTAGAACTCATTTTACATGAATTTAAAGGTCTTCTTCAATCAATTTGAGTTCTTCGTCTGGTTTATGAACATGGTAGAACCCTCTCTCTCTTCTCTTCTCTTGAGTGCAATATTTTTTCAAGGGATAAATTCCATGTTGGAATATGTGTTTTCTCTTCTCATTATTTGACCAAAAATTTCTGAAATTATATTTTTTATGTTTTTTGGATAAATGGTTTGATTCATACTTAAATATTAATAACTCATAATTTTTGAAAAATGATAAAAAATTATCATGCTTATCTCAAGATTATTCTGAGAGATTAAATATCATCCCATCTTAAATTTATATTTAGTCTTTAAGAAATAAATTGTTAACACATGTTATGAATTAAATTGATAATTTGGGAATTATCCAGGATAGTGAATTTTTTTATTAAATGAGGTGTATTATTATTGTAAATAATATAATTAAAATCAGTTTTAGGATTCCTTGGTGAGTAGTTTGGACTGATTAATACACGCATGTGATCCATGTGGTGATTCTCTAGTGAACCTTCGGTTTTGATATCAGTAATATTGAGGTAATAAGTTCCTTACCAAGAAAAGTTTTTGTATATATTTTATTGTCTTGATGTGATGTTGTGCAGCCCATGAGACTATGTTTGATGTTTGATGACTTGTGTGTGCATGTGTAGCCTGTGAGACCATGTTTGAGTCTGATCACATGTGTGTGTGTGTAGATATTTATTCTATGATTATTATTTTATATTATTTATTTCTATGTTATTCCTTATAAGTGGTTTAGTGCATAGCTAGTGGAATCTCTATTTTCAGTGTTTAGGTTGACATGTGTCCCTGACGGACTTAGCCACTCCCTTAGAGGAGAAGTGTGGATGATGTGATGGATTGAACCACAGCTGTGAGATTGGATTTATATTTGGTATAAAGCTTAAACCAGAGCCCTGAAATTGGGATGATATGTGGTATAAGGCTTTCCCTAGAGTTGTGAATTGGGTAGATTTGTGCTTTCCCTTAAAAAGAAAATAGGGGTATTGTTCCGTAAAGGTGAAACATAATTTTCCTCGAACATGAATGCAATCACTCGATATGATAAAATACATGTAGTTGAATATATATGGTATTCATCTGCTATAACATCAAATTAGGTGTGGGAAAGGGTCCATGATGGCTTATTTAGCACACGATCTGTCATTGCATGATTGATTGTATGTGTAACATCCCAACACAAACCACTAGGTCTGATCCAGAAGATCACATGACCTTATGTGCACCTCCCCATACATAAGAGGCTATCAACTAGTGGGGAGGGTCTAAATCTGATAGTGGGGGACAATACCATTTGTATCATGTCATCAAGAAATATAATAATGAACAATAATAAAAAAGTGAATAAATAATCATAGTAAAATGCAGAAACTAAATAAGTGACATACATATAAAAAATAGCTCCCAAAGTGGTGATCATGTTCACAGTATAAACAATAGTAAAATTCAAGACAAGTAAATAAAAAACATCTATAGGGGACTCTGGTGTCCATCCTAGTCCACTCTAGTTACACATTCCATCACTCAATTGTCCACCATAAGTCCCTTTCCCTTCACTGGATATCTGATCACGAAATCTAGAAGAAGATTGAAATTCATGAGTAGCATGTGAGTACAAGATTATATAGGACACCACCACTATGTATTTAACAAGTTTTCACATTCATAAGAGTGTATAACATAATAATAAACAAATAATACCATAAGAAAAAATCATGCTGAGCATTCATATGCTTACCAAGTCACCACAAAATTTGTTTATACTTTCTTCAAAACCATGCCAGAAAACATTTAAGAAATCATGGAAACATCTCAACATCAGAGACAACCTGAAATTTCTCAATAACTGTATAGGCCCTAGGCCTTTAGGTCAAACCACACTACGTAATAATTCCCCGAAACTACCTCTAGGCTAGGTCCCATAGATCATAATACCCCGCTATTTCCACACAGGATTGATCACTCATTATCATCATATCCCATGATCATCACATACGAGTATGATCACTCATGATTATAATTCCCCCAGGTCAGGCCACACTAGGCCATCATTCCTCGTCGTCCATCTCAGTCTCTTCATCGAGTCAATTACAGCGTCTAAACATAATCCCCCTCAAGGGATACCATGCCATGATGGGCCCACCTATCTATTTGGTACCATAAAAAAACAAAGAATATACTAGGAATATCACAAGGAAATAGTGGAATCATACATAAAATATCATGAGTGTGAAAATCCACACACACACACATGTGAGCAACTTAACATGGTCTAAAGAACTTCAATATGCACGATCATAATATTTCAATCAAGTAATCTCATGGCTACACACGCACCCACATGCATCACATAACAAGAATGGGTTAGTCCAACATAAATCAAATATCATTCTAACATCATATACATGGCCTGAAATGGAAAGGAACATCCTACGTCATGGTTTTCCAATTCAACATCAAGGTTTTCAAAGGCTTTAATCACCTTAACCCGGATCCTACCCAACCAAAATATGATCACACACTAAATACTCATTGAACCATCCCTATATTGAAAATATTTAGAACTATTTATATCTTTGATAATTAAAATTATTTAACTAAAACGTAACAAATTACTTCACTTCCTTACAAAACACATCTATGATTAAAATTATAATGGTCAAGACTAATCCAATGTCTCTGATGGTGCGTCAATCTGATCAATATTGAAGAAGATATTGAACAAATAATTTTTAAAACCAATAATAAAATAAAATAAAAAAGAATAGTAGAGAGAGGGTGGGAGGGAGAGGGAGAGAGGAAAAGAGGGTGGCATGAATATGATTTATCCTCTCCTATGCACTATGAACATTCTATTTCCCAATACATATATATATATATATTGTAACCTCCATTATCAATTTCCTCTCCCACCTCAATCATTAGAGGCACATACCCCTTTAAAATTTCTCCCATCATTTTCTATATAGTGCCCCTATATTACTTTAATTATAATTTATTTTTTTCATTAATTTTATTCATTCATTTGTAACATAAATTATTTATTCTTATCTCTTAATCCATGCGCCACCCATGGGTTTCTTCATGGATTTATTTTTAAATTCATCTTTTAAAAACATTGTTTCATCCATTAAATATGTATATTAAATTTCATATATATATATATGAATTATATATATATATACATACACATAGCCACATATACATATATATATGTATGCTCACACAAACACACACACACACATATTTAACCCATATATATATATAGGTCACACACACACACACATCTATATATACATACATTCGACCATATATATATATATATAACCCACATATATACACATTATATATACAAACAAACACATCCATATATACACCCATACATGAATATATCTACACATATATTTATCCCATATATATGTACACACAATTTAATTTTCCACACACAAATATTATTTTAAAAATGTAATAATAATAATAATAATTAAATATCTTACATCATTTACACCATTAATATTTCAAACATAACTTCCATTAAATGACCATAATTGTTAATAAATTAATATTAACATCAAATTTGTATTTATTTAGAACTAGGTAATAATATCACCATTATTACTTAACCCCTAATAAATATTCACCCATAGAACAATTCCACTCATCAATTAAGGGAAAATAAAACTAATTAATTACACATATATTTTTTATCATTTTATTTCTTTGACACAAATAATAATTATAATATAATTATTTTACCTTTAAGTGTAATGTAACGAAACACCCGACGTGCAAAAAGATTATGTCACACCAAAGGTAAACCCCCACATTTCAAACCTATTTATGGTATCATATTTCTTGTAAAATGCACCATTTTAGAGATATTCAATTATTTTCAAAAATATATAAATAAAAATATTAAATAAGTTATCCTCATGTGCGATGTTACTAAACACCTGAAGTAGACAAATTTTATATCGTGCCTAGGGTAAAACCCTCATCCCGAACCTAAGGACAATCTTAGAGTTCTTATACAATGAACCATATAGGATATATTAGGTTATTTTTGTAAAAATATCATGCATGTAATGTAATATATTTAATATTTTTATTTCATTTGTACTGAGGCTCTACAGGCCTCAAATCTCATTATATTTCAGCACTTATCTCTAAAATATTTCATAGAATATTTTAAGGTGTTAACTGGGATTTTAACATTGCGCAAAGCCTTTAAATCATATATTAACTATTTTTATTGAAAAATTACATTTTCACATAAAAATAACTATAAATTATTATCAATGAGGGTTTTATTATATTTAAAAAATTAGGATGTTACAATTTTCACCCACTACTAACTTGTCATCCCTGTGAAGTATCTATAGAGGTCTTTCTCAAACAACTCAGGCCACTGATCTCAAACATAAAAATCACACTCCCACATCTCCTAATGGATCCATCCATGTTTCCATTGAAAATTTGGACTAGTGATACCATCAATACTTATAGAACATTCTCATTCCAATCTATAATCCACACTACAGGCTCCTTAAAGATTCAAAAAGTTAAAACTCAATGTCCTCATAGTTAATAACATATGAAGGATTGGGTGTGTACCTTAAATGTGGAACAAATCATGTATTCCTAAATAATACGGAGGAAAGTACAGATAGTATGCCACTATCCCCACCTATTCAGTGATCTCAAAGGGTCCCAAAAACTATGGTACTAGATTTACCTACTTCCTCAAACATCTCTACCCCAACTAAGGAGTCACTGAAAAAAAAACTGATCACCCGAAGTGAAATACAAAGGTATAAAATTATGGTCGATAAATAATATCTATCTAATTTGAGTGGCGATCAACCTATTTTGAATCAATCAAACTCTATCAGAGTTATCCTGAACCAAAATGGCCCCCATAACTACAGCCTCACCCACCTCATGAAAACTGATCAGTGAGCGATAGAGCCTCCCATAAAGAGCCTCCTTAGGTTCCATATGAATATAAGTATGGTAAATATTTTTTATGTGAAATCAATCAATCCTAGGTGATCATACCATGCTCCACCAAAGTCAAGCATGCAAGTTTAAAACATATCCTCTAATATGTGTATAGTCTGCTCAGACTGTTCTTCGGTCTAAGGATGGTATACCATGCTCAATTTCAGATGATTCCATATAGATTTTTATAATCTATCCCAGACGTCTGATGTAAAACATGAATCCCTATCCAAAATAATACTCAAGGGAACTTCATGTACCAGTATGATCTCTCAAACATAGAGCTTTCCCAACTCCTCTACTGAGTGAGTCCCTCATCAGTTTCTCACTAATGGAATATATGACTACCACTCTCTCATATATTAGGGTTTGATGTTGTTTTTTAATGATGTATTTGAGAAAGGTATGTTAGGGAAACATAACACTACCAGTAAGTCAAGTCCAGACTTAGCTCGCAGATATAAGGAAATAACCAGTATTAAACAAGGAAAGAGATAAAAAATACACGTTCAAGGTTGTACCTCATATAGTAATGAGTTCCTCATCACAATATATTTAATTTGGATCCACTGCATACACTCGATTTTCCTCAGCTCCATGACCCTCTCTGCAACTTTCTATAAGTCCCTATCATATGGGCACTTGATGAGGGCCCAACCTATACCATGATTCTGTGCCTGAGTTTGTCTCTAGCCCCCATGAGACCTCAATCATGATACCTTTTAGAATTGCTACATATGTCCCTCCTTTCCACATCGGTGGAACTTTCTCTTTGTTTTTGGGCATGAAGTGAGATAACACCCCCAATTACCACAATTGTTATATTGAAGACCTCCTTCATCTATAGGGGGTGTTGGTGAGCCTTTTCTCAAATCAGATTTTCAACCACTATACTAACATGATCTGTTTACCTTACTCTTCATATTTTCAAAATTAACTCATGTAGTGAGGGAAAATTTAGTCGCTGGTCCATTGTGGGATAAATATAAACCTACTACCCTATCCTCCTCTAGTCCCGTATAAAATGTTAGGTCCTTATTAATCATCTTAGAGTACATCAACTGGTCAAATATACTAACCAGACATCTTACCTCTGATCATAATCCTATCTCAAACTTTTGAGCTTTGTGTGACTCATTCCTAGCTAATAATGGGGAAAAGTGGAGAAACTCTATAAACTGAGAATATTATGCATATAATTTTATAGAAAAATATTTTAAATTCATGAAATACTGGGCATGGTCCAAATTCATTATATTAGGGAAGTACTATTCAATAAAAAACTCATTGGAGGTTTTCCATGTAACACCTTCTCATATACCAACTTGATTCATGGAAATCCACCATCTAACAGAAGGTCCTTAGATCCTAAAGGTTTCCAAAATCACTCTCCCTTCCTTAGGGGTCTGGACCAACTTGAAAATGATCTCGATATAGTCTAACTAGTCATCTGTATTCTATAGGCCAACATTACCCTGGAATGTTGGAGGATGTTGGAGTTGGAAATCCCAAACATGGTTAGTCATAGTATTCTGAACTACTCCTCCTTAAATGGTCACTATACAAAAGATTCCCAGATGAATGGGCTCTATAGCCTATAGCATCTATGTCAGTATGACAACATGTTGGGAAGAATCCTCTTGTACCACAGGTGTTGGCAATGGGATATATTGGGATGCCTCAGTTGGCGGTCCAATGAAATGTCTTCTAGGTGGAATATCTACATCATGAAGGCCATTGAGAGCATAACAAGTCCTATGGGATCACACAAGGTTTTCCTAGGAGTCTACCATCATCCTATGGTATACCCCTCCTAATAAAACCCTAGTATTCATCCTTGCACTTTATTCACAATCATCATAAATATATAATAACATAATAACATGCTTATTTTGACTAATTAATTCCTATAAGGATACATCATAATAGGATGAAAACAAAGATATATCACACAACAAAGAAACCATCCCAATTAGATAGAATGAATCAAGGGATTTTATTAAAGAACTACTACATAGCATAACAATAGGTTTGTATATATATATATATATGGAATATAAACCTACATGCCTAGTCATAATGAATATACATAGTCAAAATCATATATCAACATCATGTTCATCACCCAAGGTGTGTTTAATCCATAGTAGTAGAAAAGCATAAATTTCCCACTTTATGGAAACTCGGAGGTCCACTATGCAGTGCTCTATAGGCATTTTCAGAGCTCCCCTACCCAAATCCCAACTATCCTATCTCCTATCTAGCCTATACCAACCCAATTTAAAGAGAATGTTTTTTAAATGAATCTTGATCTCTGAAACTATTTGTTAACATCTCGACCTGAAACATTAGGTTTGAGCCTAAAGGTCACATGACCTCAGTTTTGCCTCCCCGTATGCAAGAGGCTGATGATTAGCACTGAGAGTCCAAATCAGATAATGGGGTGACTATTCCCTCTATATTATATCATAAAAAATTATAATAATGAATAATAATAAAATAATGAATAAATAATATGAGTAAAATGAGGAAACTGAATAAGTGACATACATATAAAAAATAACTCCTAAAGTGGTGAGCATGTCAAGAGTATTAGCAGTAGGTAAATAAAATAAAAGTAAATAAACAAAAAATAAAATATACTCTAGTGTATTTCTTAGTCTTCTCGAGTTACATGTTCCATCGCTCAATTGTCCACCATAGAGACCTAGCCCTTTATCGCATCTCTGGTCACGAAATCTATATGCACACAGAAATGCCTGAGTAAGGTGTGAGTACAAGACTCAGTAAGACACCACCAACAAATCTTTACAATTTTTAACATTAATAAGAGTGTACAACATAATAATAAACAAATGTGAACACAAGAAACAATAATAATGAGTGTTCATGTGCTAACCAAGACGCCACAAACCTTGGTTATACTTGCTTCGACACCATGCTGGTAAACATCAAAACAATCATGGAAACATCTCAACGTCAGAGCCAGCCTCAAACTAATTAATAATTGCATAGGCTCCAAGCCTTTAGGTGAAACCACAATAGGTCATCATTCCCTGATGCTATCTTTAGGTTAGGTCACATGTACCATCATGCCCTACTGTTTCCATGAAAAATACTACAAATTGTCCCTTTAATAGTGCACAAAAAGGGATTTAATAGAGATAAAAAGAGATTTTGTCTTCAATTCTGTTAAAAGAGTGAGTCTCTTTTATCAGTGCTCAAAAAAGAACTAATAAAGGCCCCTTTTATCAATGCTAAAAAAGTGCTAATAAAATTGGTCTTTTATTAGTGATGATAAAGGTAAAGAATAGTTTTTTTAATTTTTTTTACAAATCATAGGGTGGACCCCTTCCCCCCTTATTTGTTCTTGATCCCCCTTATAATAGTGCTCATCTAGCCTCGTCCACCCATTAATAGTGTTATCCTTCCCTTCCCATTTAACAGTGCTAGGCACCTACTCACCCACCCATGATCCCTAGCCTTTGATGGATTAGGAACCTTAGAACTCCCCCTCATATGCCCATACCTCTTTCACTTCTCTTTATTTTTTTATATTTTACGATATATCTATATATTTTTATATATTTAGTTACATTTTTTATCCATATATATATATATATATTTAAATATAGATATAGATATAATATATTTTATTTGTGTGTCTATATGTGTGTGTTTATAAATACATACATACATACATATATTTATATATACGTGTGCATCTATAAATATAATTACACATATTTATATTTATTTACATATATTATATTTTAATATTTATATACATATCTTAGAATATATAGATAAATATATATATTTTTTTCAATACACACAAAAATATATTTATATATATATAAACATTATATATACATTAATTATATATGTATATAAACATTCATATATATTTTTTAAAATAAAATATATATTATTTTTTATTTAGATAGGTTTTATATATTTAGAAATATACTTTACATTTAAATATATTAACATATATATTTATAAATTTAAAATTTTATGCGTGAATATATACAAAATATGTATATATTCTTTATATATTTGATTATTTATCAAACTTAATTATGAAAAATGATAAAATTTCAAAACCATAATATAAATATGAATGTAATATTTGGGAATAAATTTATTCCCCACTAAAAAAGGGAAAAAAGAACCCCTTAAATGAGGAATCAAGTCCATCGAATGTTAAAAAATTGGGTTACCCCGACTAAAAACATAGTTTTCTAGGACTTTCAGAACTTTTTTAGCCTCATAAAATTTGACTAGATATTTCTACAAGTCAATAGTGATTAGATCTCATCGCAGGATTAAATTTTATATATGGTAGATTCTAAATGGACACCTAGATCAAAAGTTATGTCTGCTTTAAGTTTGAGTCACATTTTCCACTTATTTTAGATCATTTATTAATTTTTTTTTTATTTTTTCTATCTTCAAATTGTTACTAAATTAATATTACTCAATAATAATTAGAAAATTATTAATTTACATTATTTTTTTAAATTATTTTATAAATCATTTTAAATTAAATATCTTATATATTAAGTGTAAATATTTATTTAGCCTTATATAAACCATATTTTAGAAAATATATTGTATTTATATCAATATAAATATATTTATACATTAATATATAATTTTTAATGATAATTTTTTTTATAAAATATACCTTTTATCAACCCTATGAAACCACTAATAAAAGTACCCTTTATCATTACTAAAAAATACACTAATAAAGGGTGTACTTTTATTAGTGCAAAAAAGCACAGATAAAAGGGTACTTTTATCAGCACCTTTTTTAGCGCTGCTAAAAGAACCTTTTAACCGTGATTTTTTATCACTGATAAAGTTACCCCCTTTATTAGTTCTTTTTTTAGCATTTTTAAAAGGTATCACTGTGTAAAGATGATTCTATTTTAGTGGCAGGTCTGATCACTCATGATGGCCATGCCCCACGATCATCACATATGGGCCTGATCATTCATGATCATTATGCACCTTGGTCTAAAAACACTAGGCCATCATGCCTTATCATCCATCTTGGTCTCAACATCATGTTATATGCAGTTTCTGAACACGCTCCCTCCAAAGGGCTACTGATCCACGATGGGCCCACCCGTTAGTTTGGTACTATGCATAACACAAAAACATAGCATATACGAAGAATATCATGAGGTAATAGCATCATCATATATAATATATCATGAGTGTGAGAAAATCCATACATACACACATGTGAGGAAATCAACATGGTCTAATGGAAAATAACACGCATTATCATAATATGTCTATCAAGTAGGCCTCATGGATAAACACACAACCACAAGCATCACATAACCAGCATGGGTTATTACAATATAAATCACATATCATGCTAACATCATATACATGTCCCAATATGGTAAGGAACTTCCTACCTCACAGTTTTCCAATTTGACATTGAGGTTTATGAAGACTATTGTCTCCTGAACCATGCTCACACCCAACTAGAAGATGATCTCATGTCAACGACTACTTGAAGCATCCCCATTTTGACATTATTTATAATTATCACTATCTCTGATAATTAAAAATATTAAATTAAAACTTAATAAGTTACCTCGTTTCCTTTGAAAACAAATTTGGTATTAAAATTACACTTGTTGAGATGAATCCAATGGCTTTGATGGTGCATCAATTCGATCAATATTGAAGATGATATTGAGGAAAGAAGTTTGAAAATAGTAATAAAATAAAATAAAAAATAATTGAAGAGAGAGAGAGGAAAATAAGAAGGTCAAGAGGGAGTTATCCTATTCTATGCACTGTGCACATCCAAATTGCCTATATATATATATATATATTCAAAACGTCGATTATCAATTTCTTCTCTCACCTCAATCATTGCACATGCATACCCCTTAAAAATTTATCACCTCATTTCTCGTGCAGCGCCCCTGTCTTACTTTAATTTTCATTTTTTTTAATTTTCATTAATTTTATTGATTCATTTATTACATAACTTATTTTATTCTTCTCTCTTAATACATGCTCCACCTATGGGGTTCTTTATGGATTTTATTCTAAATCCATATTTAAAAAAAAATTATTCATCCATTAAATATATATATTAAATGTTATATATTTATATATTTATATATTTATACGCATTATATGCACACAAACCTATATATATATATATATATATATTCTCTCTCTCACACACACATATACATATATTTAACCCGTATATATACACATTATATATATAGACACACACCCACACATCTGTATATACATACATTAAACCACACAGACACACAAATATATATATAACCCCCACACACATCTGAATATATATAAAAAACTCTTAGGATTGTGTTCTTTTGTAGTGTTATAAGTTTGGTATGTTGGTCCACACACAAACTTAGTGTCGATACCATACTTTGGAGTTCCATGCATGCAGTAGGCCAGGTCACCTGTAGAAGTATTATAGGGGCATGTAATAATAGATTAGTGGAAGGGGACCAGGACAGATACCAGTGATTATGAAGGACTCAACTACCCATTAAAAAATTGGTAGTTGTAGTTCCACTATATATTCTAGTTGAGGTAGGGGAAGTGGTACCCTAGTGTAGGAGTAACAGTAGTAGGGAGAGGAAATAGATTAGGGGAGTCATACTGGATCCCATGACAGAGGTTCAAGTCAACTACACGCTATATAGTCTACATTAACTAGTGTGGATGAAAGACATTCTACCATATAAGGTATGATTCTTGTATCATATACCTTTTCTTTCATTTTTTTGATACATTAGTATCACATTCAATTTTATGTTATCTTTTTTTCAAATGGTTTGGTCTTGGTTGTGGAAAGCTTGGATGGTTCCTTGACCATTAACACACCATTGGGAGTGTTGTTAGAGAATATCATATGTTTCATTTTGTGTTTTATTGTGATTAGTGGTTACCATTCCTTTTAGAAGTCCTTTATTTTATAAATTATAGGTTTCTATTTTATTCTTGGTTTGGATTGACCCATTATATACCAGGATTATATTAAATGTTACCATAAGAGAGTTACCTTTCCATTTCCAGAAGTAGGTATATATTTTCACCAGGGTGAGTGGGATCTTAAGGTGGGTTGTGTAGGGATAATTCAATGTTGATTATATTGTATCATGGATTAGATATAAGGTCTATATCTAGATGATAGTGGAATGTTGGTGGATACTTTTCTTCTAGTGGTGGAATGTTTTTAGGATGTTTTTCCTAAAACTTTCTATATCTTACCAACCAATTAGGAAATCAAGTTCATGATCAAGTTGGTTTTGAGAGAAGAGATATTTTCTTTTTCACTTTACAATATGTCACCAGTAGAGATTTGGGAGTTGAAGGTTCAATTGGAAGATATGGAATTTAAGGTTTTCATATATCATATAGAATCTTTTTTGGGTTCTATAGTTCTTTTCTCCAAGAATTCTGATAGGAATTTGTGCTCATATGTGGATTATTAGAGATTGATTGAGGTGACTGTCAAGAATATGTATCCCCTTCCACATATAAATGATCTATTTGATTAGTTAATTGGTGATAAGATCTTATCCAAGATTTATTTGAGATCAGGATACCACCAATTAATGGTGAGACCATATAAGATTCCTCAAACTACATTTAAGAGAAGGTATAGCTTGTATGAGTTTATAGTGATGTTTTCTGGTTTGACAATCACACCAATGATATTCATATCCTTGATGAATTAAATATTTCATCTTTTACAAGACCATTTTATGGTGGTTTTTATTGACGATAACTTAGTGTAATCCTAAACTGTAGATGATCATTCCCAACATCTTGAAATCATCTTGTGTACATTGAGATAACATTGGCTTTGCACCAAGATAAATTAATAAAATTTATATATTGATAAAGTTCACTTCCTGGGTCATGTTATCTTAGAGGACAGAGTGTCTGTGGACCCATAGAAATTTACAATCATTGTTTCTTGTAAGTGACCCAAGAATGTCTTAGAGATTTAGATATTTCTAGGATTAAAAGGTTATTATTGGTGCTTCATAAATTAATTATCTCATCTAGAAACATTGATGTCTGGGCTGACCAGGTAGTGGGTGAGTTTTTTTGGTTAGATGCTTATGAAATAGGTTTTTAGGAGGTAAAAGGCAGGCTGAAATAAACACCAATCCTCACCTTACCCATGTTAGGTAAGGAATATACTACATATTGTGATGCATTTTAAGTTGGAATCTCAGAAGTTCTGATATAGGATCACTGAGTGGTTACTTAAGGATCAAGATAGATGAAACCACATGAGTGGAACTATCATACTCATGATCTAGATTTAGCTACGGTGGTATATTCTCTAAGATTCTGGAGATATTATCTCATGGGAAAGAGGTTTGTGGTTTATAAGAACCACAAGATCTTTAGGTATATCGTTTCCCAATGAGAAATAAACCTTTGGAAGAGATGGTGGGTCAAGTACCAATAGTATTTCAACTTCTATTTGACTTATACAATAAGAAAGATAAATTTCTTTACCAATGCCTTGAGATGGAAGACATAGAAGGAGGCAGTTAGGTAGTCTATAGATGAGTGGAAGATGATGAAACTATTTGTCGACATGAATCTAGATGTTCAAGAGTCCCATGGATAATTATCTCTGACATCAACATCTATCATATCCATGATTTTGGACTGGATCAAGATAGAGAAATTATCTAATTTATAGGGATTTGTTCTGATTGGTATCTTATATAGTGGGTATCCACTATCAGGATGGTCTCTTGATAATGAAAATTATATTATTTTCCTTAGATGAGTATGTGATCCTATGGGCTTGCATGAGGAGCTAATGTGGGAGTTTCATGTTTCTAGATGGGTGGTGAATCCTGGTTTAACAAAGATATATTTTTATATCTATAGATAGTACTAGTGTCTTGGAATGAAAAAGGAGCTATCGAGATTTTTGGTGAGATGTTGAACCTGTCAATAGGTGAAGGACGAGCATCAGAGGCTTTTCAGGACGTTACATCCACTTCATATTCTAGAGTAGAAATGTGATGATGTAACTATGGATTTTGAGACAAGATTACTTAAGACACCCCATAATAATGATGTAGTGTGGTGATTTTGGATCAACTAAAAAAGGTATCCCACTTTTTTATATCAGGGAGACCATCACTATTGATGATCTGGGTTGTACTTACATGCAAGAGATAGTTCAGTTACATGATGCTTCGAGGAGTATCATTTTTGATAAAGATCCTCATTTCACATCTCGGTTCTGGAAGGATCTTCATAAGGATCTAGGATTATAGGTTCATTTGAGTATAGAATATCATCCTTAGATTTAAGATCAATATGAGTATACTATTTATATTCTGTAGGATATTTTACAAGCCTCTTTTTTGGATTTTAGTGGTCCATGGGAGAAACATATGACACTACTGGAGTATTCATATAATAATAGCTTCCAAGAATCAATCCAAATAGAACCTTCTGAGGATCTGTATGTATGGAAATTCCATTCACCTCTTTATTGGTTGGAGGTAGGTGAGTCTATGCTTATTTTACCTACTCTTGTGTAGGATACATATGAGCATGTTCAGTTGATCAGAAGGCAGTTGGTGACTGTGTATTGTCGGCATAAATATAATTCTATCCATCGAAGATGACCTATAGAGTTTAAGGTTATTCTTTATGTTTTCCTTCGAGTGTTTCCTAGGTTGAGGTAACACCTTATCAGGAAATAGGGAAAGCTATGACCTAGGTTTGTCTGACCATTTGAGATAGTTGGAAGGTTCACTCTAGTGGAATACCGATTATCCCATCTATAGTGATATAATTACATGCATGATGTGTTTCACATGTTTTATATTTAGAGATATTATCTTGACCCTTCTCATGTGTTAGAAAATGAGGATGTTAATCTTTATGTAGATGTGTCCTTTGAGGAGGATTCGATACAGATTGTGGATCATAGTGAGAAGTATCTTCGAGGAAAGACTATACCTCTAGTTTGAGTGCAGTGGAAACATGGGTGTGTTCAAGAGGAGACCTATGAGAGGGAGTCTGATATGAAAGAACCATTCCAAGAATATTTCTCTAAGACCTGAAAATAATTCTTGGAGAAGATCAGGGATGATATATTATATGGTGTGGAGGTTATAATATACCATATTTTTCTTGGTATCTACCTCTTTTATGTTTTCATTAAATATATTTAATTTGGGGTTTTCATTCTTCTTTGAACCTTGTTGGTTGAGTCTAATTTTGGGATGAAGAGAAATTATTTTGGAAAATGACCTAAAGTTTGAGGATGTATGTTTTTTAATTAATGGAATTTAGGTATAAATGTGTTAAAGGTTCTTATCATGGTTTACTATGAGTTTGGAAGGATACATGGATAGTTCATGATTTTTTGGAAAATTTGGGCTAAAATATGTCTATCGGGCATTTACATGACGTGTATATGTTAAAAAACGTCTAACTATCACTAGGGATATTCCATGACACAGGTTCATGAAATAAAATGAATACATATCATGAAACTGGTTCATATTATACAATACTTGAGCATGGTTATTTTAACCCGAGCTGATTCATTTTTTGAGTAACTCATAATTTGGTAAATAAGAAATGTTAAAGGATGACAAAACATATATTTCTCAGGATCAGTAGTTTTAAGGCCATTCCATTTAGATAATATTTTCCTCATTCATGTGAATCCCTCCTATATCAATCCCTAGGTTTTTCCCAATTGATTTTGGAGTGCCTTCCTCCCTTATGGACATCTCAATCAAGTTTTATATCACCGGTTAGTTTTTTTACTTTGGTTTTCTTTTATCTTCCATTACTCTCCATTGTAGTTGTGGAAATATCTTGACAACAATTGTTTTGGGTTTTGATATTGATCTAGTGTGATATAGGTTTTCTTCTTGTAATATTTTTCAGATTCATTCTTATTAGCCTTACCAATTGGAAGCATTTCATTAATCACTGATTAAGGTTAGTGGTTGAAAAACAAAACCTATGGTCATTTTCTATTTCTTAAGTATGTTGAATATTGCGTAATTGTGCTGAAATAATTTGTAGGATAAATAATTGAATAATGGGAGATGGAAAATCTTGTGTGGAATTATTCATTGGAACCCTTTGGATTCAATGATGTTGAGACCTGACGTGAAGCTACTCATTAGGTGAGCCGATCATGGAATGATAATGAATTGGCTAATGGATTAACATATTTTTTAGCATTACATGAGATTGTAGGTTATTGCTTTTGATAAATTCACCTTGGAAAAGGGATTAATTAATTAATGACATGGCTAATGATTCTATAACATGAAATGGGAATAAAAATTGGCATGGAAACGTCTTAAGGTATAATTACATGAATTATTGGGTAATTGTAACACCCCAAACCTAGTTACATAGAGATGTTGCATTATTACAAAACATTAGCATGATCACAAGGGATCAAATCCCAAAAGACCGATCAGTTTAGTAGCCTTGAAAGTACTAGATATATACATAAGTTTTAAATTACATTATAAAATGAAAAATAACAACAACATTTCCTCCTTGAACACATTCATATCCCTTAGACCATCCCTTCAAGTCAGTCATAATATAGTTCTTTGCATCCTCGGAAAAATAAAACATATAAAGGGGTGAGCTCAGGTGCTCAGTAAGGATAACAATATAGCACAAACTCTCATAAATACGCATAAAATTTTAAGGAAATATATAATGTAGGATCGAAATAATGATGTAGATGCTCAATATACAAGAGGGGGGTGAATTGTATACTTTAAAAATTCCTTTAGAACCTTTAAAGTTAGTTACGAATAACTGTGGTTTCCTTAAGCAAAGGAAAGGGCTAAGTTTAACAAAGATTAAACTAAGAAAATTCACAACACCTCTAATACCAAATGAAAACTTGGAAAGAGATTCAGAAAGTAGGTTCCGGAAATATGGTTCCGGAAAGTGAAACTTAACAAAATATTACAATATGAGATTATACCTTAAAGCATATAGAATCTAAATGAAACAGAGTACAAGTAAGGAAGTATAAGAAAATTATACTTTCCTTATAATACAGAATACAGCGGAAAAAATCAAGTAGTAAAACTACAAGTAACAAGATATAATTCTTTTAACCCAAAGAGAAGGGTATCCAACAACCTTGGATAAAGGTCCATTGATTTATACTTTCAAGCAAGTCTGTCTTACCCACACCAGGGTAAGCCCTCGATACGAAGATCAGAGTCTCTGTCTTGCTATCCCCACAAGCCCTCAACTTCAAGGTAGTTGGCCACCTCTGTCTTCCTCAGCAAGGATGCCCTAAACTTCAAGGTGTTTGAACCCTCTGTCTTCCTATCCCTGGAAGTCCTCGAATGTAATCACCAACATTCGGAGTCGCACGAAGCTTTGAGAGTTAATAAGAGCCTCTCTCTCTATAAATCACTTCAACAGCATGTATGCACAATGTCGAAGAAGTCATTCATCAGTTATGAGATCTTTCAAATGAGATCCTATTTATAGGCAAGGTCGACCTCCTTTCCAACGGTCATAATTTCCTTGAAAATCGGAGGGACCTGTACACGTGTAACTTAAACAATGGTTAGTTTAAAACAGAATAGACGACATCATTTTATAACAAAACAAGTGTAACAGAATGTACGAAATCGTTTTAATTCTAATTGAAAAGTTAGGAGTGAAAGTTCGGAGTGTAACAAAAATATCAAAGTTTAGACAAATTATAAAAGTGTAAGCAAAAAGAAAGTTTGGAGTCTAACCAAAAATAATTTTCGGAGTCTAAATAAATTCTGAGTGTATAAAACAAAGATTATCAGGTTTTGTTTAATAGGTGAATTCGGAATGAGAATTCGGAATGAGAATTCGGAATGATAATTCTTCATCAGAATTCGTAATGAGAATTCGTCATCAAAATTCGTAATGAGAATTCGATGTCGAACTTCATAAGGATTCGTATCCTGAATTTGGAGTAGAATTTAATCAGAGTTCTTATCCGGAATTCGGAATGAAATTTTATCACAGTTCTCATCTGGAATTCGGAGTGAAACTTTATTACAGTTCACATCCAGAATTCGGATCCTAAAACAGAATACTTCATATCAAAGTTTTAAACAATTCCGAGAATATAGAAATGAATCCGAATCTTATACTTTAGAAAAATATGGATGAAAATATGATAAGGATAATTTTTCTTACAAAAACGATTTTCCTCATAAAAGCAATTTTCCTTATAAAAGAGATTTTCTTTATAAAAGAAATTTTCCTTATAAATGCGATTTTCCTTATAAAAGCAATTTTCCTTAAAGATAAGGTGTTTTTGATTTTCAAAACAAGAAGGAATGGAAAAAGTGACAAGGAAAACCTTATTGACTCAAAAATCTCCCCATTTTTGGAAAGCACAAACATCCTTACGAAAAAGAAATTCTAAGAAGAAAGAAAACATTAAGGCTTATCTTACTTTGCTTATGGTTATATATGAATACGACTAACTCCCCCTTAAGCTTTGAAACTCTAAGGATCGTATTCTAGATTTCCAGAATGATATTTCATTACGAATAAGAATGTATTCTTTAATGAGAAACCCCACCTTAGATAAACTCTTATTAGAGTTTGTTTTCTTTCTCACCCTTTGTTAAGATTATTTTTCCCTTTCATTAGAGTTATTTTACTTCTCCCCATTTGTGATTTTCAAAAAGAATTCGTGGGAATGGAAAATATAACAAAGTACCTGAAAAATTAGTAGTAACAAGAAAATAAACGAGCAAGCACAAATTTTCATTAAGTTTGAAAATCTCAACAACAAAGAAATTTAGATACAACAAAAGATCAGATATGTCTATTTAGGATCTTTATCCTTCGCCATGAGACCCTTTAGAATAGTCTTTATCTTCTTTAAGTCTTTATGATCTTCTTCATCTTGCTTCTCTAACACAACAATTCTTGCACTTTGGGCTTCAATCTTTTCTTCCTGGGCTTGAAGCTTTTCTTCATGAGCTTTAAGCTTTTCTTCCTGAGCCTTCAACTTTTCTTCAAACTCAATCCGATGATCCCTTTCATACTTCCAATTTTGAGAGACATAATTTAGCATCCCATTCAGATCTCTGACTTCTTGAATCCGTAAATTCTTTTCATTTGTCATGTTCTCTTCAAAGGAAGAAGTTAGCTCATTTATCTTCCTGTCCTCAGTCTGAAAAGAATCCTTAACATTATCTTGAAATTCATCAAAGAGCCTCATTTCATCTACAGTCTTCCTCAACCAACTGGTCATCCTCTTGCAAGATCTTTTGTGGGCTTCATAGCTAACAAAGAAAGATTTGAATTGAGCTTCTATCTCAACACACTTATCCATGACCATGGATACAAAGTCTGATTTCTGATTCAAAGCATGTTGGAGCATCTGACATCTTTAATCAATGCTTGATAAGGTCGGAATAGAACCTACCAACTTCTTTAAAGACTGAACAACAAAGTCATGCCCCAATGAAGATGACTCCGAATCCGAGACTCTGCTTGGAGAATTTTCTTCTTCAATTTGGTCAAGCTTTCTCTTTGAAGAACTACCAACTTCCTTTCTCTTCACCACTACTGAGCTCGGACTATCAGCAAGAATTTTCCTTCCCTTGTCTGTTTTTGGAATAGAATCCTGTTCCGGAGTTCTTTTTTCACTATCAGTCACTTGAATAATATTGTCTTCATCATCAGCAACTTTTTGAGCTACATCCTCTACGTTCTCCATTTGAGCAACATCATGTAGAATTTGTTCTTCTTCTGCATGATGAGCTACTTATTCTTCTCTTTGCTGCTCATCGTTTCTAAGAGTGACTAATTTCGAAGATTCGGCTTCTGAAGTTTGGAGCGACAGATGTTCCGAAGGTGTCCCCTTATAATCTTATACTTGTTTTAAAACATCTCCAGTTTCACCACTGCCTTCAGCTACAGCTTCTCCCTCTTCCACTCGCTCAATTTTCTCTACTTCCTCAGTAGTCTTGGCAACAGCTTCTTCCGGAGCGACGAAATTTCTTCCTGGAGTCTCAGGAAGAGAGTCCAAGGAAAAGGATCTCAGAACATGAATATTTGCTGAAACCATCTCATTGAATTTCAACAATGCCTGAGCTACCTCTGCTTTAGACAAATTCTTCTTAAGCTTCTTTTCTTTGACTTGTTTTTCTAGCTCATCCGCAGTTGTTTCCTTTAAGGCCTTAGCCTCCGCAGGATCCAATCCAAACTGAGGCTCCCCTTGCACTCTTTTTTCTTTGATCTCCCTCTATTTAGCAACTACCTCATCTGGGTAAGCTTTCTTCTTCTTTGGTTTTGGAGGTGCGGAATGAACTTCCTTAGACCTGGGATTCTCTGCTTCAACTTCCACTTATTTCATCTTTCTCTTCCTTACTGGTTTAGAGAATTTCAGATCAGTAACTTTCGGAACCGTTTCTTCTTGAGCAGGTAAATCAATAAACTGACTAGTCTTCTTGTCAAAGGCTACATCCATCCTTTTGAGAGTGAAATCACTCACCAACATAATCTTGCAAACTCTTGGCTTAGACTTACAAGCCTCCTTGAAAGACTCAAGGCACCGAACTATCAATTTTGAGAGGATTGCTGGGTACATTATGATCTGAGCTCTCAGATTTCCTTTCTTAACATTCTCAAGAGTAATGAGAATGTGCTTCATCAGGTTAAACTTCCTCATATTTATCAGAAAATCTAGGATGTAGATCTCACTCTTCTTTAAGCTATCTTTGTCACCCTTCCTCGGTACGATAAGGCCTTGTACCCACAACTCTAGTATCCAGAAATTTGTAGACAGAGAAGAAATCTTTGGAGCCTTGTCATCTGATAGTCTGAGAGTTTCTAATGCCTTTTCCTTGTCGAAACTACCCTTTGAATCTGGAAACACATGAGATATTAATTCAGCTTTTCCTTCATTATTCAGCCCTACCAAGCTAGCTGCCTTGGCATATGAAAGCTTATAATTCTTACCATAAGTCTTAAAAGACAACTTTTCTCTTCCATCTTCCTTAAGAAAGGAGAGTGTCTCATAAAACTCTATAAGAAAATCTGAATAGACTTCATCTTGATTCCCAGGTTTGGACACATCAACATCTTCCTATCCATTAAGCTTAATATTTTTGGAAATAAGAGAGTCATACTTGTTGAATAAATCAGGATGAACCAGCCTCTCTCTATATACTAACCACTTCGAAATCGGATTAGAGGAAGGAATGTCTTGAGAAGCTACTTCCACAGACATTCGGATCTGAAGACCTCTGAGAAGTTCAGAATAGAGAAATCTGAAGTTCGGAACGGCTTTAAAATGGAGAGGCAGAGATTCGGGAAGATGGAGCTTAAAAATTGATGTGGGACAACCATTTGGGGTCCCCTTTATATAGGCAACGAGAAAAGGGTTCAAATTCCATGGTTGATCGAACGGTTGTGACAAGCTGAGATCAGATCTGACGGTCAAAAACCAATTCTCATGAGCCGATCTTTTGAGGTTTTCTTAAAACAAATATTTAAGAAGAATATAATCCGAAAACAAAATATAAGAAAATGCCAGCAAGTAAAGTATGACTACGAAAACTTGAGTAAGGAAATCATAAATTTCGGATTGGCTTAGGAGGATTATTCGTAATGGGTAATATAAAAATAACTACAAAAAAACACAAAATTCACTACGAAAAACAAACTCAGTACGGAAAAATCAGTATGAAAAAAAACATTATAAGAATTCCAGTACGAAATTTTTAAAACAAAATTTGAATATGAAAAACTTATTATGAAAGGCTTGGTACGAAAATATCGTTATGGAAATACCAGTATGAAATTTCCCATTCCGGAAGTGTTCAATACGATGTTTTTGATTCCAGAAGTCTTCTATACGAACATATCCATTCTGGAAATTTTGGTTCCGGAAATTTCCATTCTGGAAATTTAGTTCCGAAAAATTTGAAAACAAACTTTGGAAAAAAATTTTGTTACATTAACAATCTAATGTACCCCCCCTATAAAAGGGAGTTTATTACTGTAAGGAGACATTCTTTAACAGAAAGTTAATTAAGAAGGATTACCTTACGGTTATCATTCCTAACTTCTGTTTAATGTATTCAAATCTATCATAAGGAAAAGATTTTGTGAAAATACCAGCAAGTTGATATTGTGTTCTGATAAACTGAAGAATAATATCCCCTTTTTGTCTGTGATCCCTAAGAAAGTGATGCCTAATATCTATATGTTTTGAACGAGAGTGATGTGCAGGGTTCTTACTAAGGGCAATGGCACTTGTGTTATCACACAAAATTTGAGTTTTAGTAAAACTCAAGCCATAGTCTGTGAGTGTGTGTTGCATCCACAACACTTGAGCACAACAACTTCCGGCTGCTACATATTCGGCTTCAGCAGTGGAAAGTGCTACAGAATGTTGCTTCTTGCAAGACCAAGAAACTAACGAATCTCCTAAGAAATGAAAAGTTCCAGATGTACTTTTTCTATCCATTCTACATCCACCAAAGTCAGAATCAGAAAAGCTTTTTAGGATAAAATCACTTCCAGAAGTATAAAATAATCCTAGATCCATGGTTCCCTTAAGGTAGCGAAAAATTCTTTTTACTGCCTTTAAGTGAGATTCCTTAAGATTAGATTGATATCTTGCACATAATCATACTGAAAACATTAAGTCTGGTCGACTAGCTATTAAGTAAAGTAGACTTCCTATCATACCTCTAAAATATGTTTGATCTACTGGTTTCCCAGCTTCATCAAGATCTAAAGAGTTTGAGGTACCAATGGGAGTACTTATACTCTTAGTGTTGTCATAACCATACTTTTTGAGAAGATCTTTAATATACTTATGTTGAGATATATAGTTTCCTTCTGGTTTTTGAGAAATTTGAAAACCAAGAAAAAATGTTAACTCACCCATCATACTCATTTAAAACTCAGATTTCATTAGACTTGCAAAGGAGTCGGTTAAAGATTACTGAGTTGAGCCAAATATGATGTCATCAACATAAATTTGAACAATCAAAACATTTTTCTTATCTTTCTTTATAAAAAGGGTTGGATCTGCATTTCCCTTAACATAGTTATTTTGAAGAAAAAATCCAGTAAGTCTATCATACCATGCTCATGGGGCTTGTTTAAGACCATACAAAGCTTTGGTAAGTCTAAAAACATGATCAGGATGTTTTGTATCTTCAAAGCCAGGATGTTGTTTAACAAAAACTTCCTCTTGAACATAACCGTTAAGAAAAGAACATTTCACATCCATTTGGAAAAGTTTGAAATTAAAGAATGCTGCGAAGGCAAGTAGAATACAGAGAGATTCAAGTCTAGCTACTGGAGCATATGTTTCTTTATAGCCTATTCCCTCTTGCTGATTATAGCCTTTAGCAACAAGTCTAGCTTTATTTATTACTATGACTCCATTTTCATCACATTTATTTCTGAAAACACATTTTACTCCAATTACAGAAGTTTCTTTAGGTCTTTCAACCAAAGTCCAGACTTTATTCCTTTCGAATTCATTTAGTTCATCTTGC
Source organism: Viscum album (assembly GCA_963277665.1). Taxonomy (NCBI): domain Eukaryota; kingdom Viridiplantae; phylum Streptophyta; class Magnoliopsida; order Santalales; family Viscaceae; genus Viscum; species Viscum album. The sequence continues at coordinate 253,915,275 of OY728156.1, read as the reverse complement.
ATAACTTTGATCCAATCATCACCACCTAGAGCTTCATCAGTGCTTTCATGTTCTAATTGTGAAAGAAATGCTAGATGTTCTACTTCATTTCTTAAGGAAATTATAGTCCTTACAGGTTGATTTACATCACCAATGATACTATCACTGGGATGATTCTTAAGAAACACCTGACTTGGGTTTTGAAAAGCCTGTTTATCAACATAGGGTAGAAAGTCTTCCGGGGTAAATGTTTCAGAATTATCTTCTTGAACATTATCCTTATCAAAAGGTTCTTCTATCAAAGGTTGAAAATCAGTTTTTGAAAACACATCTGGGGATGTAGGTTGGGATTGTTTGAAAACAAAAGTATCAGACTCATCAAATTTTACATGTACTGTTTCTTCAACAGTACAAGTATTTTTATTAAAAACTCTATAAGCCTTTGAAGTTGTGGAATAACCTAAGAAGATTCCTTCATTAGATTTTGGTGAAAATTTATGTAAGTTATCTTTAGTATTCAAAATGAATACTTTGAAACCAAAAACCTTGAAGTAGGATAGTCTTGGTTTTCTACCATTCCATAACTCATAAGGAGTTTTATTAAGAAAAGGTCTAATAAAAACTCAATTTATAGTATAACAATCAGTACTTACAGCTTCAGCCCAGAAATGTCTAGCTATAGAATATTCACTCAACATGGTTCTAGTTATATCTTGAAGAATTTTATTTCTTCTCTCAACTACACCATTTTGTTGAGGAGTTCTTGGTGCTGAAAAATTGTGAGTAATACCTTTTCTACTATAAAAAGTTTCAAAATCAGAATTTTGAAATTCTCCTCCATGATCACTATGAATCGTTTTCAATGGAAGGTTTTTCTCATTTTTAACTTGAGCTATAAAATTTTTGAAATAAGAAAAAGCTTTGGATTTCTTTTCTAGAAAATAAACCCAAGAAAATCTAGTGTAATCGTCAACTAGAACAAACACTTAGTATTTGCCTCCAATACTTCCAGTTTGTGTTGGACCAAAAATATCCATGTGCACTAACTATAATGCATCAGTTGTTGAGACTTCACTGATTGATTTAAAACTAGATTTATGTTGCTTTCCATACTGACAAGGATCACAAACTTTAGAAGAATCAAATCTATGTTCCGGTAGATCCTTAACTAGTTTCTTCTAAGAGAGTTTTCATAGGTTTCTAAGGTTAAAGTGACCTAATCCTCTATGCCATAACCAGGAATGATCTTCCATTGCACTTAGGCAAGGTAAATCTTGGCTCCTGAGGTCTTCTAGGTTCAAAGTGTAAACATTCTCTTGCCTATTGGATGAGAGAATAAATTATTCCTTGGAATTGTGAACTAAGAACCTATCATTCCTAAAATTCACAAGGTATCCTACATCACATAACTGACTTATGCTAATGAGGTTGTGCTTAAGACCTTTAACAAAAAGAACATTTGAAATCAAAGTTTTTCCTAAAAGAACAATATTACCAATACCAACAATTTCTCCCTTATCATTGTCTCTGAAAGTTACCTTTCCTCCTTTTGTTTTGATAATATTTTCAAAATATCTTTTGTTACCAGTCATGTGCTGGGAACATCCACTATCCATGTACCATGTATTGTTGCTGGTACTCTCTTTATTTTCCTGAAATCAAGATGAAAATTAGACTTTCGGAATCCAAACTTGTTTGGTTCCTAGATTACTAGATAACAAAATTTTAGGAACCCACATTTTCTTGGAAAAGTAAGCTTTGTGAAATCCTAAGGATTGGGTTTTGTTTAGGGAACAATTCTTTGCCCAGTGACCACCATATTGACACTTAGTACAAAATGGGGCACCTTGAGGAACAAAATAATTGTTACTAAAAAATGGTTTTGCATGGGTATAACCAAATCTGGATTTATTTCTTAAAGGTCGTATTTGGGAATACATTTTATCAAAATTTTCTTTACCATGGGTAAAGTTTGATAAACACTTCTTTAAGGAAAAAACTTTTGGACTTGAGTTTTATAACCAAGTTTTTATCCTCAAAATCATTAGTTTTAGAACTAGAGCTAGGCTCGAAAACATATTTCTTAGAAATTACTTTTTCTAACTCTTTAGAAAGTTTGTTCTTCTTAGAACTTGCTTCCTCAAGATTTTTTGAAATACTTTCAAAATCAGCATTTTTCCTATCAAGATCTTTAGAAAGATCTGATATCTCTTTTGTAAGAATAGAATTCCTAGAGTTTTCCTTATCAAGTTTCTTATTGAGTTTGGAATTCTCAATTTCAAGAAGTCTATCAAACCTAGAGACTTCTTCATAAGTAGGTAATGTATTTTCTTCATCAGAAGAGGATTCTTCATCAGAAGAGTTATAATACTTACTATCATTAGAATTTGAAGAAACATTGGTCAATGATTCATCATTTTGTACCTTAGCCTTAAAACAATGATTATCAATAGGTAATCTGGCTATAAGACCAAGATTCTTCTGTCCTGAAGATTCGTAATCAGAAGATTCATCCGAATAATCACCACCACTAGCACTCCAGGTGTAATTTTCTTTCAAAACATTCTTAGCTTTGACTTTATAATACTTCTTTCTGTTCCTGTCTGAATTCCTTTCTTCCCTTTCTTTCTTTTTGAGAAAAGGGCAATCTGGACTAATATGTCCAGCTCACTTACATTCATAACAAGTAACTTCTCCATCTTTCTTATCTTTCCTTTCCTTTTTCTTATACTTGGATTGGAAACTTCTTTGGTCAGCTATCTTGTTCATCCTTCGAGCAAGATTTTCTAACTCATTTTCAGAGATTTCACTCTCACTAGATTCAGATTGGAAAATAACTTTCTTAGACTTGGATCTGGTTACTATTTCAGGAGTCTTAGCTTTCATCTGATTTGATGTTGTTTTAAAAGAAACAGTACCATATCCATTTTTCTTTTTGATGTTGTCAGCATCTCTCTTCATTCTGGTTTCATGTTGGAGAAGAGTTCCAAATAACTAATCAAGAGAAATTTGAGTGACCTTACTATTCTCATCTATATCTGTTCTTTTGGATTCCCACTCATTAGGCATGATATCAATTATCTTATCCACAAGTGCTTCATCATCTAATACTTTTTCTCCCATAGATTGTAAACTGTTGACAATAGTCTTAAATCTCTGTTGAACTCTACATATTGGTTCACCATAAGGAAAATTGAAGCCATGGTATTCAGCTCTAAGCATAGCTCTCCTAGTCTCGATCACTTTAGAAGTTCCAAAGTGTGTAACCTCTAAATTCTTCCAGATACAATTAGTTGCTTCACAAGAAGAAATTTGGCTATATATATTTATATTTATAGAACAAAGTAAGGTGTTGCATACCTTATAATTGAGTTGATACTCTTGCTTTTCCTGGTTAGTAAAAGTTCTAACTTCCTTGTCAGGAATTTTATAATCTCCAATAAACATAACAAAGTTGTCCACTCCAGTATTGATAACAAAAGTTTTCATTCGATCTCTCCAGTATTCATAATCATTACCATCAAAGATTGGTTGTCTTGTAGGATTTAGATTATCAATAGAACCAACATTTACTCCTTCCATAATTAAAATAACCTTTGGCACACAAACTTGTTAGTGGAAAAGATTCATAATAACAATGTTCGGAATGAGAAATTTCAGAATGAAACGTTCAGAATAGAAAATTGAGCAAGAAAAACTTATACGAGTGTACAAGTATTTCAGAGACCTACTCTGATACCAATTGTAGGATCGAAATAATGATGTAGATGCTCAATATACAAGAGGGGGGGGGGTGAATTGTATACTTTAAAATTTCTTTGGAACCTTTAAAGTTAGTTACGAATAACTATGGTTTCCTTAAGAAAAGGAAAGGGCTAAGTTTAACAAAGATTAAACTAAGAAAATTCACAACACCTCTAATACCAAATGAAAACTTGGAAAGAGATTCAGAAAGTAGGTTCCGGAAATATGGTTCCAGAAAGTGAAACTTAATAAAAGATTACAATATGAGATTCTACCTTAAAGCGTATAGAATCTAAATGAAATAGAGTACAATTAAGGAAGTATAAGAAAATTATACTTTCCTTATAATACAGAATGCAGCAGAAAAAATCAATTAGTAAAACTACAAGTATCAGGATATAATTCTTTACACCCAAAGAGAAGGGTATCCAACAACCTTGGATAAAGGTCCCTTGATTTATACTTTCAAGCAAGTCTGTCTTACCCACACCAGGGTAAGCCCTCGATACGAAGATCGGAGTCTTTGTCTTGCTATCCTTGCAAGCCCTCAACTTCAAGGTAGTTGGCCACCTCTGTCTTCCTCAGCAAGGAAGCCCTCAACTTCAAGGTGTTGGAATCCTCTGTCTTCCTATCCCTGGAAGTCCTCGAATGTAATCACCAACATTCGGAGTCGCACGAAGCATTGAGAGTTAATAAGAGCCTCTCTCTCTAGAAATCACTTCAACAGCATGTATGCACAATGTCGAAGAAGTCATTAATCAGTTATGATCTCTTTCAAATGAGCTCCTATTTATAGGCAAGATCGGCCTCCTTTCCAAAGGTCATAATTTCCTTAAAAATCGGAGGGACCTGTACACGTGTAACTTAAACAATAGTTAGTTTAAAACAGAATAGACGACATCGTTTTATAACAAAACAAGTGTAACAGAATGTACGACATAGTTTTACGTCTAATTGAAAAGTTCGGAGTGAAAGTTCGGAGTGTAACAAAAATATCAAAGTTTAGACAAATTATAAAAGTTTAAGCAAAAAGAAAGTTCAAAGTCTAACCAAAAATAATTTTCAGAGTCTAAATAAATTCGGAGTGTATAAAACAAAGATGATCATGTTCTGTTTAATAGGTGAATTCGGAATGAGAATTCGGAATGAGAATTCATCATCAGAATTCGTAATGAGAATTCGTCATCAGAATTCGTAATAAGAATTCGATGTCGAACTTCATAAGGATTCATATCCTGAATTTGGAGTAGAACGTAATCAGAGTTCGTATCCGGAATTCGGAATAAAATTTTATCACAGTTCTCATATGGAATTCGGAGTGAAATTTTATTACAGTTCACATCCATAATTCGGATCCTAAATCAGAATACTTCATATCAAAGTTTCAAACAATTCCGAGAATATAGAAATGAATCCGAATCTTATACTTAAGAAAAATATGGATGAAAATATGATAAGGATAATTTTTCTTACAAAAGCGATTTTCCTTATAAAAGCAATTTTCCTTATAAAAGCGATTTTCCTTATAAAAGCAATTTTCCTTATAAAAGCGATTTTCCTTATAAAAGCAATTTTCCTTAAAGATATGGTGTTTGTGATTTTCAAAACAATAAGGAATGGAAAAAGTCATAAGGAAAACCTTATTGACTCAACATATAATACTAAAACACAATCCTTTTAAACATAAAATTCAGCATAATATGGCAAAGATAAATCAAATAATTCCATTTACTTATTCACATAGATATTATACTAGTCGAATAATCACATGTAATATGAATATCCGATTTCCTAATGATGGAATGTATAATGCCAGACTTCATAACCACATAGTCAAGGTCTCATGCCAAGACTAAAAATAATATTTTGTTAAGGCCATGTGCCAAGACACTAGTTTGTCTCATGAGACCTACAAATTCATCAAGGAGCTATAGCGGTCTCCACCCATCACTTACTAAGTCGAATTCATTCCTCATATGAAAAGGTTGAAACATAACATAAACATTCATATTAAAACTAGCATATGAAATGTTAATAATTTAACCATAAACCATGAATGGTATAAAAATAACACAATCATAGTTAAATATATCACAAAACCTTCAATACAATATGGAATATTGTATCATAAAAAATCAACTTCAAACATGTGTAAAATCAATCAAAGGATATTGACATAGATGAAATCAAAACTATTTGAGAGAAATATCTCTTTCTATTTTGAAATTATTTAAAAGTAAAATAATTATAAAAGAAATCATTTATTTTGAAAATGTTCTTATAATATTGTAATGGAATCTTCTAAGATGTTATAATGACAGAAAATAGTTGCACTTGCCGTATAAGTTAAAAAACATTATTTCCTTAATTTTATTGAAAAGGGTCATAAATGAACTTGTTCGGAAAATGAAGGAAAGATTCCTTTATAAACATTTTATAAAAAGTTAAAAAAGGGTATAAATGACTTTAACCCATAATCTATGAAATATTAATTTTTTTTGAAATACATTTTTAAGAAACTTGAATGTGGATGATAAACAGGTCCCAGTAGATACTCACGTATAAACAACATCGAATAATAAATAGATTGTAAAATTAACCCTTACCTTGTACTTTTCCTTGATAGAGGGTACGTTAAACTCTTGTATAATATTTAAATAATTACTATTAAATTATACAATAACCACATATATATAAATATGATATCATATATGATATTCTAATATTTCTTTGTTAATAATATTTCAGTAGTATCATTGTTTCATGTGTTAACTGAAACATTTTCGTTTATATGTTTTGTTATGTAAGTAATGTTTGTTATGGATAAGATTTATTTTATTCTTATCCAGAATGATATTATGTTCTTAAAAATTATTTTTTAATCATAAAATGATATTTATTATTGAATGGTTACGATGGGGAATGAATCTCATTGCGTTCATGGAGACGGTAATCCGTACGTACACACGAGCGACAATACCATTCTATTGATGGTGGAATCGTATGTAATTAAATGGTATATCATATATAAATAATAATTAACATGTTATATTGATTATTTACATAAATTATACTCATTATTATACCCATCCAAATAATGAAGTGTTTGAATAAAAAACTACACCACGATGTGGAGACGGTAAGCCGTACATACGAACGTATGGTGACTTGTTATTCATAGGATGGATAGAATAATAAATATGGTTGTACCATATTTATAATAAAATAACAGTATGTATAAGTTACTGGAGTTATTATTTTGGTATGTAAACAACAAATAAAGAGGATGTTGAAGAAGAAAATAATTTTGAAAGAGGTGGTGAAATTATTACCTCTTCTTCGGGTGTTTCCTTTTGAGTTGATAAAAAGGGCTTCTTAGGTTGGATTTATGATCAAATTAAGGCCTCTATGCAAAATCTAGGGTATTTGGGAGGAAATTTGAGCAGGTTTTTTCTAATACAAATGGTTTTTGAGGTGTGAAATTAAGAGAAGGGGAAGTACCCTTTTACAAGAGAGGTGAGAGTCACTTTTGGAAAACCTTGAAATATTATTTTATTATACAATCGTATTCATTTTATATTTGCTCAAAATATGATTTATTTTGAGGATAAGGTGGTGATGGGTGTAAAACATCTCAACCAATAGGTTTTATATAGGTTTAGGTCACCATATTAACCTTATCTTTTAGATTTAACTCTTAGTTAATTTTTTTAACTTTTACCATGTATTCTTGTATTATTATAATAAATAGTTAATAAACTTACTATAAAAATCCAAGAGAACCCCAAGTGTTTAATTATTAATATATATAACCTTATAAAAGTCCTTCTTCTGAACCTTATATTTTTAGTAATATTATATCAATTAATAATATAGTATTTGTTTTAAAAACTCATTTATGTCAATTTTGACACTATTTGGTATTTTGTTTTTGTAAAAGTCATAAAAACTTTATAATTTAGAAAAAAAATTATTTAATAAACCCTAACTTGTCATATTAAACTAGAAAATTAGTATAATTCATCTGAAGTTTCACTTTACATTTATTTTGATATTTAAAATATCAATTATTTTAATCTTTCATTAATAAGGTAATTACTACATCATCATTGTATCATAAATAATATAATTATTTAACGTATAAAAATTATAAATAAAATATTATTATGTAGGAAATATTTTTATCTTTCTAATGAATATTTATAGTCAAATTTATCTTATTTATAACCCTATATTAAAAATGGTTTAGTTATTAAACTTTAAATTTAACACTTTTATCTCCTTGAAATAAAATAATAATAAATGTCTTAATCTAATCCTAGTAGACCAAAATGATCAAATGTTATTCCTAAGGTTTATTTTGGTCTAAAAAAACTTATAAAATAGAATTAGGACATGTGTTATGGTAATTATAATATTATTTTTACCATTAATTACCATATTTACTTTTAACCGTGGTAAATAAAAGTCAAAAATTACTATTCACCAAAAATTATTTTCATCTTATTGAGCCAAATTTTACACAATTATTTCAACCGTGTCTCTAAGATTTTTTAAATTCAATTCACAGAAGTGGTGAAATTACATTTTATGAAAATTTGCAAATATGCCTAGAAGTTGGGTAAAAGAGTGTAAAAAGTTCAATAAATTTTATATTTCTAATATTATTATAAAATGAATCTAATGAATTACATTGAACTTATATATTTATTATGTATCTATTTTTACCTAATATAAATTTAAATAAAATAACTAATTATTCAAATAAAAAGTCTGTTTTAAACAATAACGCACTGTTTTTCACTATTCATCAAAAATTGAATGTTTTCAAAAAATACAAAAAATTCACCCAAAGCTAATTTTGATATTCTGAATCCAAAAATGAAGTCCATTTTGAAAAATAAAATTTATAATTTTTCAAAAAGTGGGTATTACTATTCATAACGGCTAGTTTGATTGGTCGAGGTGTGCTAGAACGTGGAGTTGCGTACAACACAAGCTATTGTATTATTCAATGGGAAACGTACTATGGAATCTTGGGGTGTTACAATAATTTAAAGAAAAATATTAATTGATATAATTAACCATTGTGGCATGTGACATTGTGATGTGTTATCCTTTTCGTTAAGAAATGTATTGTGATTGATGCTGAAATGATTATATAGAGGACTTGGTCCATCTATACTTTAATGCTTATAAGTCTTGGACTGATTATGCTAAAGTTATTATATAGAGGGATTAGATTAGATGTTGAAAGGATTATATAGAGGGCTTGTCCCGATTATTACAAAATGATTATATAGAGAGCTTGGATTGGATGATGAAATTCTTATACATAGGGTGTTTCCCAGTTAGGTGATCATTCCATGGTTTGCAGTTATGAATGGAATGATTGTTCTACATGACCTAAGACATTCCATATTTGTTCCAAAGTAGGTTTATTAATATTTTTGCATTAATTGTTTAATTAATACATCTATTTATCAATTTATTGCATGCCCTTATTATGAGACAAGTGTTTTTATATAAGATGGTGTCGATAAAAGGAACCTACCTTAAACATTTTATAATCTTGAATTAAGTTAATAAATCATATCGAGGATCTTTTCAAGTTTAGAGCTTTAGAGAAATAGGTCATAACATATATATAACAACTTGAATATTATAAGTAGACAATTCTACAAAGTATCCATTTTTTTAATAAAATAAAAACTCTTGGAAATAAGAGCTATGCCTAGTTCCATGTTTTAGACAACATAATTTTTCCTTGATCCCAACCTTTAACCTATTAATCTTTACGTCTTGTGAAAAACATTTCAAAAAAACATGGGATGAGCATAAAAAGTGCCGTAAGGGTTATAAAACAAGGAAATAAAACAATAGTCCATTAATACAGAAAAGTAAATGAAATCATACATTTCAATCATTAACATACCACACAAGATCATAAGATTTATGAATAACACATGGAAATCATAAATCATAAAGGTAACTTGTGGCATACATAACATACTTACATTATAGCCTTCACAGCTACATAGGGAGTTACGTTTGGAATACCCATCACAGTATATTCCTTAAATATCTTAGTAGAAACATTAACATTTACCTCTTTCATGTTACCTAATGCATTGGATAGCTATCTGGGGATCACCCACCCTAGGTTTATCATGGAACCACCATTATACGTAAATAACGACCAAGAAACATATCATATTCATAACACATAAGACAAACATAAAGAAAAGATAAAATTTCCACATTTCAATTACAATATATCATTTAAATATATTGACACAAAAAATAGATTATAAAAACTATTTTGAATACCAAAATATGTAAAAGAATATATGGTATTTATTTTCCTTTAAAAAAATATTACGGCTTGTTAAGGAATCCAAAGATCAAATAATACTCACGAAGGCAGAAATGTCATTGTCACCGCATACATTAAAAATAAACATTACCTTTTTTCACTTAGTAAAATTATATGTAGATAAATATTCCCTTTGAATGAAATGATAAGTAAAAGTTTTTTATACATTGTATAAAAGAAAGTCGCGTATAAAACAAAATATTCCTCAATGGAAGGAGATTGAGACGAAGTCCCTTACCTCGTGTCTGACTTGACCCGTTCACTATTTAATCTCTTGAATAATAAAATAAAGTTAATTTCTACTTACTTAAGAAACATTTTCAAGTTTATTATTATTTTTATATCATTTATTACCACTTTATAAACATTACATAATCATTTGAGTTAATAACGATCGTTTTGTCGATATTTGGTACTTGAGTAAAAAATGAACTTCTTATAATGACAAGTTGTTCATGTGGTCAAAATCCCATTATATACAAAATGATATTCATGATTTAGATATCATATATATCATATATATTCATTATATATATGTATTTATAAGAGTACATAATTTTTGGAGGTAAGAATTGAAATACACCGTTCTTGGATACGGTAAGCCGTACGTACGCTTGAACGCTACTTTCATTTCTATTTCATATTTACTGGAAAGAAAACTTAATGATAAATTTGTATATTATAATTACAATATAATATCATATTTATAATTTTATTAACTCCATCCTTTATACATTCCACATATGGCATGAACGAGTCATTTTATTTTGAGGGGGCGGTAGTCCGCATTTCCTCAAATGAAATTTTTGCATTTACCCATTATGGAAACCATAAAGGTATGATATAAATGAAAAATATAGGAGCATATATAAAATATAAATATAATATATATCACATATAAATAAATTTTCATCTTAATGTCTACCATAATAGGAGGTAGAAGATAATTGAACAATCATCGTTTCGTGAGGCGTTAGATCGCCATCCACAGAAACCGTATGTTCGTATCCATTAGATGGAAGTGTGTGGATGTTTAGTTATAATACTTCTCATAAAAAAGACTAGTATATTTATTATACTGTTGTTGTTATGTAAAAAAGTTATAAGAAGAGCATAGGGAGTGGAGAAGTAAAATAAAAAAAAGAACTTAATAGAAGATGTTACCTTTAAATCAGGTATCTCCCTTTGGTTTGAACCTAAATGTTTACATGAATTGTATAATTACTAGGGGAAGGATTATAGAAAGAATATATGGATGTAGGGAGCTTAATTAGGCAGATTTTGGATGAGCCAAGGGGATTGAGAGGTATGAGTAATCGGTTAGAGGTGATGACTTTTTATAAGGGAGAGGAGGGGCTCTTTAGGAATGTTTGAAAATATTATTTTATTATATAATGATTTTTGGTTTATAAAGGTCCAAAATTTATTTAATTAAAATATAAGGTGTATATATGTCTAAATAAAATAATTTATTAATAAGTTAACACTACATCATCATTGTGTCGTAAATAATTTTATTTATTTGATGTCTAAAAATTATAAATAAAAGACCATGATGTAGTAAATAATTTTATATTTCCAATGAATATTTATATTTAAATATATAAATTATATAACTCCTTGTAAAAATTTATTTATTAAAATATATATGTTTATGTCATTTTTGTCTTTACTTTAAATTAATTAATATAAAGTGTCATTATTACTCCTAAGTGGATCCATGGTGTCCCAAAATCTACCCAATGATGCCCATTTTCCGAAATGTATCGACCAATAGTATTAGGACAAATTTTAGGGTAATTTAATTTTATTATAATAATATTTGTTTACCCTTATTTACCAGATTTACCCTTTAACCATGGTAAATAAAATATTTACTGAAGTAAATATTCATAATGTCTAAACATTACATATTTACAAAATTTGGAGATCCTAATTCCAAATATGGAATCCATTTTTCAAAATTCAAAACACAGAAGTGGTAGAAATTAATTTAAATCTAAATCCCGTTATCAAAACAAAAAGTGTGTTTTTAAGAAATAATAACTATCAAAATATTGACACTTGTTTATGTCCAATTTTAATTTGAAATTACTTCCAATCACAAAAATTTAATTAAATGGTAAAAATAAAATCTAATTACACTTTAAAACCAATTAAAAATATAATTTAACCATATAAATAAATTAGATTAAAAGACACTTTGGAGTTAAATTACAATATTTTCACTATTTCATTAAAAAATTAACATTATTAGAAAAATACCAAAATTTCATCCAAAGTAAATATTTATGTCCCGATTCTAAATAAGAATATTATTTTTTCAAATAAAACATATAAAATTGAGAAAAACTAGATTTAAAAATGGTTCTCTATCAAAAGGCAGTAAATCGACTCCTTAAAGATTATTTGAGTATTTATGCTAAAAAATGGATTCTTTCTTATTTTAAGCCTCTAAAATTAATTATATAATTGTAAAAACATTTAACAAAATGTATAATAATATTATAGTTAGTTATGTTCATTCTTTACAATACAATTCCTATGAGTTAACTACAATGTAAATTAATATTGTATTATTATTTTTCAGTATGATTCGGCCTTGTGTGCAACATGAGATTTCAAAGAAACCCATTGTTACGTGTCGGGTACTCCATTAAACATATGATCATATTTAAATCAAAATTAATATTTAATTAATAAATATGAAATTTTCATATTCTTTATTTACCTGGGATGTTACATCCTCCCCCCCTTTTGGAAATTGCATCCTCACAATTTTATTCACAAATAAAATAAATGGTGGTATTTATCCCTCATAGAATTATCATATTACCATGTTACCTCTTCAACCATATGGTTTTTACACAAAACCTTTACCTGATTAATTACCTTATTCAGCAACACTTTCACTTTTCGGTCAAGAATATGGACTGGTTGTTCCTCATAAGAAGGATTTTCTCCCAACTGAACTGCCTCTGGACTCAAAACATGAGATGAATCCGGCATATACTTTCTCAACATTGAAACATAAAAAACATTATGTACCTGAGATAAACTTGGAAGGAAATAAACTATGTACACAACTGATTCAATTTTCTACAGGATTTCCTTAGGTCCAATGAACCTCAGACTCGACTTTACTTTATTGGAAAAACGCATCACACTTTTCAATGGAGAAACTTTAAGAAAGACATGATCACCCACCTCAAATGAAAGATCCTTCCTCCGATTATCTGCATAAATTTTTTGCCTGCTCTAAGCTATTCAAGTGTGATTTTGAATCAACTAAACCTTTTATGCCATCTCTTCTACCAATTCTGGTCTCATCAAATTCCTTTCACCTACTTCATCCCAAAAATATGGAGTTCAACACTTCTTCCCATATAATGCATCAAATGGAGCCATTTGTATACTAGAATGAAAACTATTATTATAAGAAAATTCAACCAAAGAAATATGTTGGTCCTAACTACCTTGATAGTCCAGTGAACAAGTACGTTGTACATCCTCTAAGGTTAGAATTGTTTGTTCTAACTGCTCATCTGATTGAGGATGAAAAGATGTACTAAAATTTCATTTAGTACCCAATGACTTATGAAGGTTTTTTTCAAAAGCTAGAAGTCAACCTCATATCACGATCAGATAAAATGGAGAGTGTAACTTAGTTTAACCTAACTATCTCTCTAAAATACTTCCAAAAAAGTTTATCTAGATACAAAGTATCACGAATATGAAGGAATTGACCAGATTTAGTCAATAGATCAATAATAACCCATATTGCATTATTACCTCAATATGTCTCCGGTAATCCCACAATGAAGTCCATGAATATATTTTCCTATTTTCACTCTGGCATCGATAAAGACTGAAGCATCCATTTCGGTAACTGCCGCTCTTCTTTAACCTATTGACAAGTCAAACACTTCATATTAAAGTCAGCAATATATCTTTTCATTCCATACCACCAGTAATAATTCCAAAGATCTCTGTACATCTTAGTACTGCTAGGATGAACTGAAAACAAAGAACTATGAGATTCACATAACAACTCTTTCTTCAGCTGTGAATCACAAGGCACACATAATCTCTTCAGAAACCTCAAAACACAATCTTTATCAATTTTAAATTCAGGTAACTTACCATTCTGAACCAACTCTACCTTTTTCTGCAACTCACTTTCTTCCTTCTACGCTTGATTAATTATGTCTGATAGAGATGATTTCACTATCAAATAAAACAAAACAGAGTAATTTTCTCCACCAACAACTTCTATTCCAAATTTCATCAAATATTTAATCATAATATCTTGTTCCAAATGTAACAAGGTTAAAGTAGCATTACTTTTTTGACTCAATGCATCATCCAATTTATTTGCCTTTCCTGGATGATAATGAATTGTGCAATCATAATCCTTGATTAATTCTAGACATCTCCTATATCTCATGTCCAATTATTTCTGAGTGAATATATACATCAAAATTTTGTGCTCAGTATATATTTCACATTTTACTCCATACAGATGAAGCCTCAAAATTTTCAAATCAAAATCAACAACATCTAATTCCAAATCATGTGTAGGGTAATTCAACTCACATGATGTGAAGCATAAGTAATTACCTGATTATTCTGCATTAGGACACAACCAATTAATTTTAACGAAGCATCACAATAGATAAAAAACTCACCATTTCTAGAAGGCAGTTCCAAAACTGGAGCATTGAACAATCTTCTTTCCAAATCCTGAAAACAATCATCAAATTATTTTTTCCAAATGAACTTAACACCTTTTTCATTGGTCTAGATAACCGTGATTTTTAAAAAAAACCTCCAATAATAACCTGTTAAACCAAGAAAACTACGAATATATGTTATATTTGTGGGTCTTGTCCATTCTTCAACAATATTTTCTAGCAGGATCAACTGTTATGCCATTTTTCAAAACAATGTGACCAAGGAATGAAATTTGTTGTAACCAAAACTCACACTTTATAAATTTCTCATATAGTTTATTTTCATTTAAGGTTTGCAAGACAACCCTTAAATTAATTTTGTGTTCCTATTTACTTTTATAATAAACCAAAATATCATCAATAAACACAACCACCATTTATCACCTCAGTCAACTGAGCCATCACTGCAAAAAACTGTTCAATTCCGATAACGACCATCTCAGGTTGCTAATTTGGAAGGTCATTTTCATTTGTATGCCTTCCTAGTATATCTGTCTAGTTTTGTTGGAGGATTACCATTCGGAACACAAAAATATCTTAGGAGAAGAAACACGGTAATCTGTAAATGCTATATCATTTCAATATTAACATAAATTAATTTATAGATATTAATTTAACAATACCCTGACTCCTAAAGTTGTCTAAACTGACCTCTGATACCAACTATAAGGACCCGACCTTAAACATTACGTAATCTTGAATTAAGTTAACAATTGACATCGAGGATCTTTTAAAGTTTAAAGATTTAGAGAATTAGGTCATAACATATACATAACAACTTGAATATTACATATAGACACTTCTACATAGTATCCATTTTTTTCATAAAATAAAAACTCTTGAAAAAAAGAGCCATGCCCAGTTCCATGTTTTAGACAGTATGATTTTTCCTTGATCCCAATCTTGACCTTTTTTATCTTTAAGTCTTGTGAAAAACATTTCAAAAACATGGGATGAGCATAAAAAGCTCAGTAAGGGTTATAAAACATGGAAAGTAAGCATTAGTCCATTAATACATACAAGTTAATGAAATCATGCTTTTCAATCTTCAACATACTGCACAAGATCTTAAGATTTCTTAATAACACATGGAAATCATAAATCATAAAGGTAAATTGTGGCATACATAACATACTTACATTGTAGCCTTCACAGCTACATAGGGAGTTTCGTTTGGAATACCAATCAGAGTATATTACTTAAACCTATTAGGAGAAACATTAATGTTTACCTTCGTCATGTTACCCAATGCATTGGAGAGATATCTCGGGCTCACCTACCCTAGGTTTATCACAGAACCACCCGTATACATAAATAATGCCCAAGAACCATATCATATTCATAACACAAAGAACAAATATAAAGGAAAGATAACATTTCCACATTTCAATCACAATATATCATTTAAATATATTGATATAACAAATCAATTATAAAAACCATTCTGAATACCAAAATATGTAAAAGAGTATATGGTATTTATTTTCGTTTTAAAAAACATTACGACTTGTTAAGGAAGCCAAAGATCAAATAATACTCACGAAGGAAGAAAGTTCGTTGTCACCAGATACGTTAAAAAGAAACATTCCCTTTTGTCATTTAGTAAAATTATATGTAGATAAATATTCCCTTTGAATGAAATGATAAGTAAAAGGTTTTTATACATTGTATAAAAGAAATTCATGTATAAAAAAAATATTCCTCAATGAAAGAAGATTGAAACGAAGTCCCTTACCTCGTGTCTGACTTGACTCGTTCACTCTTTAATCTCCTGAATAATAAAATAAAGTTAATTTCTACTTACTTAAGAAACTTTTTCAAGTTTATTAATATTTTTATATCCTTTATTACCATGTTATAAACATTACATAATCATTTAAGTTAATAACGATCGTTTTGTCGATATTTGGTACATGAGTAAAAAATGAACTTCTTATAATTACAAGTTGTTCATGTGGTCAAAAGTCCATTATCTACAGAATGATATTAATTATTTAGATATCATATATATCATATATATACATTAAATATATGTATTTAAAAATAGTACATAATTTTTGGAGGTAAGAATTGAAGTACACCGTTCTTGGAGACGGTAAGCCATACGTGCGCATGAACGCTAATTTCATTTCTATTTCATATTTTATGGAAAGAAAAATTAATGATACATAAGTATATTATAATTCCAATATAATATCATATATATAATTTTGGTCACTCCATCCTTTATACATTCCACATATGGCATGAAAAAGTCAT
Source organism: Viscum album (assembly GCA_963277665.1). Taxonomy (NCBI): domain Eukaryota; kingdom Viridiplantae; phylum Streptophyta; class Magnoliopsida; order Santalales; family Viscaceae; genus Viscum; species Viscum album. Next base: position 253,898,184 of record OY728156.1, on the reverse strand, counting down.
ATTATTTTGTGGGGGCGGTAGTACGCACTTCCTCAAATGAAATTATCGCGTTTACCCATTATGGAAACCATAAAGGTATGATATGAATGAAAAATAAAGAAGCATAGAGATAATATAAATATAATATACATAACATATAAATATAGTTCCATATTAATGGCCACCATAAGAGGCGGTAGGAGATAATTGAATAATCATCGTTTCGTGTGGTGTTAGTTCACCGTCCATAGAAACAGTATGTTCTTATCCATTATATGGAGTTGTGTAGAAGTGCAGTTCAAATACTTCTCATAAAAAACCTAGTGTATTGAGGATACTGGTGTTGTTATTTAAACAGTGAATAGAATAGAGAGTGTATAAGTAAAATAAAAGAAAAGAACTTAAGAGAAGACGTTTCCTTTAAATCGGGTATCTCCCTTTGGTTTGAACCAAAAGGTTTACTTGAATTGCCTTCTGCCTAGGATAAGGTTTCTAGAAGGAAGATAGGGATTTTGGTAGATTAATTAGGTAGAGGTTGGATGAGACAAGGGGATTGATATGTGTGAGTAATGGGTTAGAGGTGATGGCTTTTTATAAGGGGTAGGTGGGGCTCTTTAGGAAAGTTTTAAAATATTATTTTATTATATAATGATTTTTGGTTTCTAAAGGTCCAAAACTTATTTAATTCAAAGATAAGTGTATATCAGTCGAAATAAAATCATCCAATAAGAATTTAACAGGTTTTGGATTTTTTTTATATTTTATTATCTCATTTATTTAAATCATTTATTAATAAGGTAATCACTGCGTCATCATTGTGTCTTAAATAATATTATTTATTTGATAAAAGTATGGGTTATTACAATTTGGGAACATATTTTTGATTATATAAATAACCATGAGATTGAAAATTAATTTGGTGACTAAGTGATTAGAGTTATTTTGGAAGAATTTTCACTATACTTTTCTAGAACATTATATGATTAAGCTAAATGAAAATATTTTTGGTTAATATGGGAGTTTATATAGTGAATAAAGGTTGAGTTATCTTTTGGAAGAATATATGAATTTATTTTGTTTTTATGATGATTTGGGACACTTATGGTAATAATTATCATATTTTAGAGGCTATATGATTAGGGTACATATGTTTTTGGTATGTGAATTTATGAGTGATTAATGTTTTTTATAGATAAATGTTAAATTGATCTTAGAAGAATATGCGACCAGATATTTATGATTTTGGGGTTTTTAACTTGGATTGGAATTTTTTTGAAGGTTTTTATGTTTATTTATTTATGGAATGATTTAAGTATAACACTGGGTGTTATTTTTGATGTTTGGAGATTAATATAGTATTTACACGTATGAAGGTTTATTCATATCAGATATTATCTCATCTAGTGTTAAACAATTTTGGTTTGGGTTAATGGAGAGAATTAGGAGGAATAATTTTTGTTTAATATTTGGATCTTATAGTCAATTAAAAGATTATTTTAGTGCGTTAGGAATGAAAAATTCATCATGATCATTATGATGTACATGGAAGGATGAAATCATACTTATGTAATGTGACGAAATAAAGTAAGTAAATTTCAACATTTTTTTCTATCCTAATAGTAAAAAACTCAAGAAAACTGAAGGTAAATTTATCTATTCTTATATGGAAAGTAACACTCATATACAAAGGTACATTTTTAGAAACTAATTTTGAACTATGATTCTTATCGAGGTATATTCTTAACAAGTTTCTCAGACATAACCTAAAAATTAAAGTTTATGATAATATATATAACTAATATTATTAATATTATATGATATATTCTGTTTAGAAAAGAATAATTAAAATTTTATGGATGAAATTTATTTTATTATATATTTTCATTTAAAAAAATACTATGTTTGATAGCGTACACCACATGCGACCCTAATTTTAAACAAACCATTAATTATTTTTAATATAAATGTTATAACCTAGCCATTGGGAATCTAGGTATGCATAATAATAACCACATTATAAAAAAATGTATAAATATTTTAAATATTTTAAATGTATTAATTAAATTCATATGTACTTAATTTTTAGTAAAGTCATTTTATGCTTCAAAAATATGTTTTCTTCAAAAATGGGTTTAATTGGATTTTATGTGTGGATATTATAATTAATTTATACAAATTTTATAAATTTCATTTGAAAAAATGAATATAGTTTTTTAAAATCATCATGCCAATATTATATTATGGTGAATGTTTTTTTTTTGTAAAAATATTTATTTCTTAGTGAATAGTGAAAAATATCATTTTTTTAAAACATTCATTTTTTTTAAATAAAGTAATTTAAAAGTACCATTATATATTATATTTGGTTTAAAAGTAATATAAGATCCATTTTATTTAACATAATATAAATAATTTCATTGGAGTCAACTTTAGATTTTATTTAGGTATAAGTTCATTTTTATGTTTGAAAACACAATTTTCTAAAAATCATTATTCATTGTGTTTTATGAATTTATATTAAAATTAATTTACATAAATTATATAAATTTAGTATTAAAAAATAGATTATATATTTGGAATTATGAGATTAAAATTTTTAAAATAGGAACATTTTATTTGTAGTTATTATGAATAATAATCATATTAAATATTTGTCACCTCGGTAAGGGTAAAACAGTTAAAACGGGATGAAAACTATGGGATAAGGCCTAGAAATATCCAAAATAACTGACTTTAATTCATAGTATAGCTTCCGTTATACCTTAATAATCTTATATTCTAAAATTTGACAATATTTTTACACTTTCTTTTGATAATGGCCTTTATATTATTTTAAGTAAATAATAAATACACAATGTCAGTCTCTTTGTTTTAATATATCAAATATTTTTTCATTGGGATAAAAAGCGATTATGTTCATTTATAATAAAATATTTTAATTATAAATTAATTTTTTATTTTTGTAATTTATTGTTAATTTTTAATGATGAAATAATTACTTAAAATGCTTACGCAATGCCGACACAATGCTTATTCATATAATAGAAAAATCAAGTAAATGATTTTAAAAATATTAAAAGTAATATAGTTTGGATAAATTATTGTGATATAATATTTTTTTAGATAAATATAAATATTAGTGATTTTTATGATATTATATTTGGATTCCATACCCGTATTGATGTCTTTAAAGTCAAAATACGTTAATAGTTATTAAAATGAATTTAATTGTATTTTATGTTAAATAATATATTATTAAATGATTTTAAAATCATGAAAATATTGAATTAGAAAAAGGGGAATGAGATATGGTTTAAAATTTCACCCCTTTATTATTTTTTTACAAATTGTTACCTTATAATTAAATTTATAAGCCTTTAGTATTGAAAAATTTGTTTCTATGGTTAAGGTTAAAAATGATTTACAAGGATATTAAACCAAAAGATAAGGGATTAAATGTAACTTAAACTTGTATAATTTTTTTATGAGATTATTTTGACTTATTTTTAGTATATATTTTAAATATATCAATTTTTTTCTCCTGAACATGAAAATTGTTTTATATTAATTTAATCCTTTAAGTAATTACAAGGTTGCCCCTCTCATATCTTATATAAGGACACCACACATCCAATATTCCTAAAAATTATTGAGCCATGTAAGTCAATAAATATCTATCCGAAAACCTTACCAAAATTTTTCAACATGATTTAGAGTATCTTTTCCCATAAAAGGACCAACTTAGAAGCCATATGGTGTAAGGAAAAGGTAGTTTTCTAAAGATGAGGTACAACTTTTCATCCAGTGTTTTCATTTAATTTACTCTTATAAATCATTAAAATATTATAACACCATGATCATATAATAACATAATTTTATTAAATATACTTAAATTTCATTATCATGTTGGAACCAACCATATTCATCTACTTTCTATCCTATGGAAAATGAAAACAATGCTCATGCGCACGTACGAATTATCATCTCCACATATCGGTGCTATTTGTTTTTCATCACCATATTTTATGGCAGGTTATTATGAAGGATTTAATGAATATTTATGATATTAATAACATAATTATTATTTTTTAAAATATAATATACTATTTAACTTCTTACCATTCTACCCGTTAAAAATGATATTGTCGCTCGTGCGTATGTATTGATTATCACCTCCATGAGGCCATGCGATTGGTTTTTCATTCATACCTTTCATGGATGGTTATAAAATTATATTTAATGTATAAAAATTAAAACTATTTTATATTTAAAATTTTTGATATGATGGAACCATGACCCCTTCAACCATGGTCAAACTACCGATGTTGTTCATCAATTTTGAACCAAATGTCCTCAAAACATCTGACATAAACTTAACTAATTTAATAATTATATAATACATTAAAATAAAATAAATAAAAAGTATAATAATAATAAAATAAATATTAATTTTTTTTAACTTATAATAAAATTAATATACAATTATTATATAGGAGATAAACTATGTACATGGTGAGTTGGACTCGAGGTAAAGGGTTTCTTAACTCAATTTCTTTTCATTGAGTTATATTAATTATTTATTGTCTATGTTATAACAATATTATGTGTTCTATGACATATGATTATTTTATGTTATATTTAAAATTTTTTTATTCATATTTAACTTTATTACGCATAATCACTTCTTTCATTAATTCTCAGTTCACTGTTTTGATCTTTGTAAAGTTTTCTCATCTCACTTTTTTTTTCTGTGAGTCATATTCCATATTCACTAATTTTTTATTTTTTGTGGTTTTTATAAAAACTATTTGATATTTTATATCATTAATATCTTTATATTAATTCTATTTAAATTTTTGTTTGTATTTATTTTTCTCAAGGGGTTTAGTATTCAAATGTTTCCACAGTGGTAAGAGTTTATTTCACAATCTAATCCTAATTCAGGATTGTTTATGTTTAACATTTTATTGGTTTAATTATATAAAAATTATATATTAAACCACTTAAATATTATTCTCCTATGGATATTTCTAAAAGTAAAAAGTTTTCCTTTCATTTTCCTCTCTGTGAGTACTCTAAATTATTAAAGAACATTTTTAAAGAAAACTGAATTTGTTTTTCAATTCGGTCACGAATATTTTCTTCCATGTCTATATTATCTTTAAAATGATTTCAAGAATGTTTTTAATATTATTAAATTATTGACTAAAGTCATTATTACCTAGGTTTTAATTTCTATAAAATGGTTTAAAATTTATCTTCTTTTCATTTTCTAAATGAGACACTTTTCACCGAAGCTGTGAAAGTAATATTTATTTTAATGCACACTGCACGAATTGTTTTTCCCATCATCTTGACTACTATTTTTTTGAATATTTATTTTCAAGTTTCCATAACTATTTTCAAAGAAAATTATTATCTTATTATTCTTTAAATTCTTAGTTTTTAATATTAGTTAATTCAAAATGAAAAGGCTATTTTTCCTCAATAAATGTTCCTATGATTTTTTAAAAGTATTTTGATATTTTTAAAATACTTTAATTGATCTTATGAATTACAGAGGATATAATCTAATGGTACCATCTTACATATTTCTTTGGATGTCTTATAAACATTTTTTCTTGGGAAAGTATTGAAATTTTTATGCTAGTTATTCTAATACAAACAATTGTTGATTATTAAGGAATATTGATTAAGTTTTATTGTTTAATAATATAATGAATGCATTGAAATTATTAAGTGATGGGAATGGAATAAAATTACATAACCCTATGATGAATCGGTAGGTCTCATGTTCCAAAATAGGTTGGTGTTTGGCATAGTCCTTACCCATTTATGTAATTTGTCTTGACATGAGGCCTTGAATATAAGTTTAAGATGTTCGACACTTTTAATTCCATAATTATGAAATTATCAATTGATGTCCATTTAATTATTTGAATATTTATTCTATCCCTGGATAAGTTTTAAATTCATGTGATTATTTATATAGAATTATTTTATCATTATTTATTTCTTCCATATTATCCATGCATTATTTATTCTATGATAGCTTCTGATGTATGAATTACCGTATTAGGCATCTGATCTCACCCAATTATTCTTTTTTACTTTCCCTAATATGAAAGGAAGTGTACTATAATTTATATTCATGGATATTATAGTGAGAGTAAATTTTTTCTCTAAGAAAATACTATGTTTTATTTTATGTTTTCAAATGTAATTTTAGATTCAAGCATGTATCTTGTTTTCTAAGACGACAAAACTAATAAATATTGGGTGGTGATATACTTTGTATAAAATACCAATATAATAAATTAGCCACCATATTTGGGATATTAGGGTCATGTTTCTTATAGATACACTCTATAGAGATAAAATTATTAATACAACATATTGAAATCCAAAAAAAATATCCAAATAAAAATTCAATATAAGGACTCAATCCATATATACCCATGGAAACTCTAGGTTTAGTGAAATAAAGAGTTATATAGTCCCTTTCCCACACAATTCACCTGAGTCCTAACAATGACCTTAATCTCCCGACAACCCACACACACCCCAAATAAAAAGTGGGAATTCTCTAATACCATTTTCTGGAAAACCATAATGGGTCAACCTAACCCATCACCTGAGCTAGCACACCAAAAGTTCCGAATCATGTTCATAATCACTATGAGTTTGTGAAGAGCATTAGGTAATCATAAATAACCATCAGGGAGTGGTCTCTCCCATGAAAAAAACTGGCATGACCCATACATGATTTATATAGCCACACCAACCAAATAAACAAGATCAATAGATATAAACATAAAACTAGTGTAAATTCAGAAATGAATAAAAGAAGATATCATGAACACCATCACATCACCATATATAAAAATTCATAAATATACATACACATTATATCAAATATTCATAATATATAAAATTCCAAAATATGGGAAAAATACCATAGATTCCAATACATAGAATCCCAACAAGATGAAAACCCAAAACTAGTCCATTAGTTCCCACTCTGTGAGACTACATCTCCAATATACCAAACCACTACAGAAAAAGGTGATCAAGAAGGGTCACCGAATGACAAGGGGACCCTACCATTACCTACATGAATAAAAAAATGTCTTTATATTACCAATGACATATATAGGTTATGAGGCACAAAGCCCAATAGGATACCACCATGAATATAAGTAAGGATTTAATCCATGCATACCAATATGTGTATTTTGAAAACTATTTTTTCAAAACCAAGTTTACTTTTAAAATAAGTTCACTTGAAAAAAATACATTATAAATTCTTTTGGATTTTCTAAAAAACAAAACATCTTTCAAAATAATGGTAAAAAAGGCTCAAATAAACAAATAAATCCATCTGACATAAACATTATCAACGCTCCCAAACAAGGCATAAACATGAGAATAGACATAGCCTCCTCACATAACCAATAGATGGAAATGGGAATAAACATAAACTAAAGTTAAATCATATATAAGAAAAATAATTTTAAATATAAATGCATGGGAATAAAATCATCACATAACAAAATAATGATAAAGAGGTCCTTGGAACTAGGTATTACATAAACACACATGGAACTAACATCATACACAAAGCATATAAAACCAACCATGTATAAGTAATGTACACCATGAGATCTAACAATAAGGTTATAGTGTGACCTAGTATAGAACATTATTTTCTAGTTGGTTAATTAATATAAATAGTTTGGAATCTCTCTCAGTTTTCCCTGGGCCCAAAATTTCTATAGCTCCCTCGTTTCCTTGTTCAATATTTGGGAATCTCTCTCAGTCTTCCTCCCAAAATATCTCTTGGTCCCTTGAAAAATAATTTGGAATATCATTCAGTCTTCCTCTAAAAGGATCACATGTACCTTTAGAAAACATACCCTATCTAGTCAGCAATATAGGCTAAGGTCCCTTTGCCTAAGTTACCGTGCACACACCCAAGGTCTTACATGTTCTAATCAATTCCAAACCCACAAAATATCCACATGCACCAACACATTAACTATTTTTAAGAAAATTTAAGTACCCAAATAACCCATTTTAAAATTACACCTTCCTAAAGGTAAATATATATATTTAAATATAATACCTTCCCTAAGGGAAAAATCATTTTTCTTTTGAAAACCACTCTTAAAAAAATCCAGTTAACGTCACAACAAGTGATGATCACATTGGCTATTTAAAACCAATTTCATAAATATTTACGAAATAATGTATCAAGTATCTAACACTATGTAAGATATAATGACTCTAATACTAGTAAATCGATCATTTTAATATTTATTTAAGAATCTCTATATTTTTCCTCAGTTTTGGTATAATGATTTGGGTGTCACATGACCCTAAAATTAATATATTAAAAATATTAAGTATATTAAATCACGAGAGTGTATTTTTTTTGAATAAACGGTTTCCCTATTAATTAGGACCTTGGATTGAAAATTTGATACTGTATTTGTTTATAGAATACAAGGTTTACCCTTGGTGTGATATATGTTTGGTCAACATCAAATGTTCCATTGAATCTAGTCATTGTTGGATGCATTAAATAAAATAATTAATAAACTTATTTAATTTTATTTTATGCATAAAACATAACCCTCTCCTTTTAAATAAACAAATATATTCTATTATATAGAATATATAGTGTTAGACTCATAGCCCTAGGAGATTAAAGAGGAGTAGGAGATCCAATGTTGGTGATAATGAGTTCAAGAACATGGATAGATGGTAGATAGAACAAGGAAATTCATGAGATGAATGAAGAACGTAGAAGGATATTTATATTTATTTCTAGAAAACATGTTATTCACCAATGATCGATCAATTATCAAGGTAGGGATTGTTATTTATATATTTCCTCCCTTTTGATTTCATTATTGCACATAGATCGTATATCTATTTAATTCATTAAGAAATTCATTTGCATGATCTAGATATTAAATCATCTTTTATGTTTTGATTATCTATTTCATTATTCCATTACTTATTACCGTTTTTTGGTCTTTTTTATTTATGGACTTTAGCCGGGATCACATCAGAAAATTAAAATTTCCACCTTGTTTTGGTGCCTCTCCCTCATCCTATTCTTTATGTTATTCATTGTTGGCCCATGGGGTTAGTGAATCGACATTTCTGGACTAATTAAAGCGTGATCAAACCACCAAATACGTGAAGGTCTTGAAAAAAAACCTAGGATCAATGAATTTAAAATTAATAGTGCTGGAGAAATGGTTTTTGGGTGATAATTCTAGTCATTGAAACCCTTTTCTAGTAGCAGGAGACATGGAAAATCATGCACGAGCGACCGAAATCCCTATTTTTTGCCATCAATGGCCATGAATAATTGATCAGAGGCCTTTAAAATTGTTTATGTATGGTTAGATGAGTCTTTGGTAGATCAAAAATGATGTTCCATACACCAGGTTCCCTTTTCTATAACATTAGGTGCGATGGGGGTCAATGTATGTACCATTTTTCGGCCACCGAAGACCAAAAAACAATGGAAGAAGTAGTTTCCCCTCACGATTGATCCTTGGGAGGAGTTTTAGGTGATATTGGCATGAGATTTAGTAAATATAGAAAGATATGAGCAAGAAACCACATATTCTGTCGGAAACTCAATTACACGTCATTTATTCCAAAGGAACACATGAAGTGTTCCATGAAATCTTGCGACAACTAGGGTTTCAGACCATTATAGGTATCACATGATGTGTAGAGGACTTAGAAGCCAAGTGACCTTGGCTAGGTAGACCAACCATGTACTGGCAGTGCATGATTCGACTATCCATGTGGAATAGAATCCATGTACCTCAATGTACACATTTTGTACCCCAATTTGGCTAGAGAACCCACGTTTAGTGAGAAACACAGATTGGACCCCAGATGGTTCCACACACTGTGTCACCCTGATGACACACCATGTACAATGGATTTTTCACATAAAGTAAAATATTGGGACACAACCATGTTTCATCTTCTATATTATATGTTGTTTACCATGGTGTGCCCACCATGTAACTTTTTCCAGTATCTTTCAACATGAATATCTCATTCTCCAAGACGTGGATTTGGGCCAACAAGTAGCCCATCGTATGTAGTTTTCTACATAGGACATAATGGTTTCCTTTTTTCAGAATCATATATAAGAAACATGAGGAAATTAGAGGGATTCATCTTTCAGCAATGATAAGATGATTGTAGTAATTGATTTTTATCATCAGAGAGTTTCTGGGGTCAGTACTCCCCTTTCACACTAGGGTATGGGTCTCCCATACTCTTTATATAGGTATATTTGGAACAAACCTACAATATAATGGGTTTGTTTAATCTATATATGGAGTGGATTCCCCTATAATTGAGCTCTGTCAAGGATTGAATCTTCTATTGGAGATAGTGATCCCTCAATTTTGGAGCAGATTAATGTGGAGCAGGATCTCCACCCCGATTCTTGTGAGGTTGTGATTGGTGCTTGACATCAGAGATGAAAACTATGTAGGATATGGGTTAACTCATCATTATTTTTTGGTTGTGAAGTAAGATATTTTTATTCTATCTTATCTTAGGTTTCTTAATGATCATCTCTAATGTTGGGTTTCTTTACCCTCTTTCCTTATGGGGCGAGTTAACTTTGTTTATTCCATTTCTTCCCTCTTGGTTTTTAGGGTGTCATGCGGAGTATTTATATACTCACCTATGTATAGGATTTTCCCATAATTTTCATTTTATATGAAGATGATAGATATATTAGCTATGATGGTTGTGGACCAGGTATTAGTGGAGCTTTGTAGTATTTGGTGGTGCTAACCATGTTCAGTGTTCAGACATTGGGATCTTGATTCTAGAAGACCCCTAATTTTCCCTTTACATTTGTTATCATTTTTTACTTTACTCTATATTTCTATTTGGTCATGATTTCTACTTATAATTTTTTATTACCTTAATATACTTTGAAATGTATCATAGAGGCTGTTTCATGCATTGTTTACTCTCTAGAGGTCACTGTTTTGTTATATCTCGACACTATTGCATAGAGTAGGGTGTTTGAATGTGTATAGGTACTTCAGGATAAGGTCTACCATTTTATTAATATTATTATTATATGCTTGTATCCATCCCACATATCATTATAGGTGGTCTTGGGGTGTCACTCTTAGCTTACTACTGACCTAGGTGTGGTCCCAGTGGGTCGGGTCATGAAAAAGTGGTATAACAAATGTTTATGTATTAGGGGAATTTTTTGTAGTTTGATATGTTGTGAGTATTAGTTTGGGTACTTAGGGACAATTTTTTGGAGTGTCTTGAGTTTGTTTCTTGGGATAGGGACCCTAGTAATAGTGCAATGACTGATGTATCCATATAACAGGACTATGACTACCTAATTTTTGACTCAATATACTGAGGAACTGGTTGTAGGAAAACCAACAGGAAAATTCATAAAATAGGATCGGGTATTCAAACTCTAATTTCCTTCTTGAATCAACTCCCCATATATACACTTTTATTACGGTGTATCTTGATAATTTCTAAGATTATTTTGTAACGATAACTAGAAAGGATTCTGATATAGGTTCATGACGATAATAATTATATTGATGAGGCCTCAATGCATGAACCTATCCTTGAGGTTTTACCTCTAAGAGAGAATATAGTAGTGCTTCCACCCAATGATCAGTGCATGGATCCACCTCTAGTGGTCCAGGAAGATGATCATCATTATGTTGTGAATTAGATGGCTCTAGCAAGATAATACAATGATGTGTACATGGTTATCCTTTTGCGTGAATTACAATGATAAAAAATGATCAATTTTCATGGTGAGCTAGAACCTAAAGTATTAGAGGATTGGATTGGTGTAGCGGTTTGGGTTTTTCAGATTTTTTGAACTCTGAATGATCAGTTAGTTTCACTCATAATTAGAATTATTATTAGAGAAGTAGGGCATTGGTGGGTCTGACTATCTAGATCCACAATTAAGTGACCCTATCTTGGATAGATATGAGAATATTTTTAGAGTGGAGTATATTCTAGTGACCCCAAGGGAATCCTAGGTTTATATAGAGGTAATGGATTGGGTTTTCTACCTTGTGTGAGACCCCTATGAAAAAATGGTGGTCTTAACATCTAGACTTATTTAGGTAATCATATAGTAATGATTAATCCCTTTATAGGTGTTTTTTGATGTGGATTTCAGAATGTGAGGAAGTGGAGAACATTCCCCACCAGGACACATTCTCTTATAATGAAATTAAAATCTGCATAGGTAAGTTTATACCACCCAAAGTCGATGGTGACGAGGTGTGGTATATGGGTTCCTTTGATTTGTTTGTTTGAGGTCGTTTTTATTGTGCTAAAGTAGAAAAGTGAACCATATATGTGGGGAACTGGTAGAAAAAGGTAAGGATGTATTGAGGCAGTGGAGGATTAAAATTCAGAGACAATAGGGGAGATTCCAGTCACCACCTATGAATTCTCTACTTTAGCTATACTTTTATTAGACTCAGGTGCAAGTCACACCTTCCTTACCATATCCCTTGTTTGAATCTTATATGTTCCATATGAACCTTTAGATTGACCCTTATATTTTTAGACTCTAACTAAGTAATTTTTAATGATCACAATTCACTTCTTTTGGTGTGACTTGAATCTTAGAGTAGAGATATTTTTATGGGATATTTCCCTAGTGGAAATGAGACCCTATGTTGTTTAAGAGTGTTTCCAAGTGGGTGGGATGAGTTTCTCCTTAGTTAAGGAGATGTAATATTAGGTAAAGTAGATTGGGATCATATGCAGGAAGAGAAAAATAACTTCTCATTAGTTTTATAGCATTAATCTTAGAGTTGTAGATTTTATAAGCATTTAGTACCCAAAAGTAATGAAGGAGCAATGTAACACCCCAAGATTTTGAAAATAAATTTAATGTTGAATGTATGAAACAATGAGTCTCTAAAAAACACCACTTTGTTATAACCATGCAAGTAAACATAATTTTTCCACCTATGTGATTTTAATTTCAAAAAACTGACATACACGATCGGGTTCTGTAAGATATTTAGAGTCTGATAAGAAAAACTTAATTTTTTGTGAATAGTAACATACCGTTATGAATTCTAATATGAATAGTAATATGAACCATATGAGTAATAAATCCTATTATTATTTTATTTTCTTAAGGTTATAATATAATTAGAACTTGATTAATTTTTCAAAGTGATATAAAATGAATTATAGTTTTAAAATTATTATTTTTTGAATAAATTATGATTTTATTTAAAAATAAAATTAAAAACATTTAGAAAATTATTTTCAAAAACTTATTTTAATTTTTTAATTCTACACATCAAAAAATGATTAGGGTATATTTTTAGGATTTTTCAGAAATACTCGAATTTTTTACGAATAGTAAAATATGGCAATTTACTATATATATACATTATCAGTTAAATTCACTATTACTTTCATCTTATCTAATGTAAGAACACTTGGTTAGAACTCACATAAAAATATTACTATTCATGGTCATAAGAATCAGTACTATTGGTTGTCTTTGGAAAAATAATAAAATAATGAGTAAAATAATGGGAAAACCCTCCTCTCCTACATTATAAACCCCCCCCCCCTCACTCCCTCTTCTATTAACTCTTATCAATCCTTGTTCCTTGTATAAATTATGCTCAAATATCCTCTCAAGCGCTTCCCTCATGTCTATCATCCCTTGGTCTCATAAAAATACCAAAAACTCTTCCCTAAATAGGCTCCCAAGGAAGATTACTTCAAGAGGTAAATTCTTCTTTTCATTTCTTTTATTTCAAGTTCCTTTATTTTATTTTTCTTTCCTCATCTACTTTCATAAAAATTCTTAATAAATATAGTACCTTACATGTACTGGAATGTTTTAATGATAATGGAATAATTCTTCATCATCTCTCTTTTCCCCTTCTTTTATATTAGAAATGAAAACACCATCCGAGATGTGTTAATTTATCACATTCAAGGACGACGAGTTTTCAATTTCTATTACCGTATTCAATTATGGTCATGAAATAATTTTTATGGGTTTAACAGACTATAATATATGTGTTATATCTTATTTAAGGTTATTAAATCCTTTTCTACACATGATATAAATTTATAAATCAAAATGAGTTCATGAAGATAAAAAATCACCAATTAACCCAAACAATTGTCATTAAAGTTTTATATAACGATTTATCTTAAACCCTAATAACCAAACAAATTTTATAACCACGTAATCTTGTTGTTGTTCACTAATAATATATAACTTCTATTCTGGAAAACCATTTTCATTATACATGTTTATTCTTACATGAATATAAGTAACAGATCATAAAAACTAAGGGAGAAAACGCTCCCAAACAATGGAATTGAATCTCTTAACCCATAAAAGGCCATGAATGAACCTAATAAGATTATAATAAATCAATCACTTGTATAGTATGTTCTGGAATATTTAATTTATGAACATAAGTTTTATTATTCAGGTCATTAAGATCAAGTGAGGAACACCTTTGGACTTAAGGTAATGGTTTTCCACCCGAATCTCCATTTTCATTCGGGTTACTTTTATTATCTACTTAACTAAATTAAATTATTATTCATTAATATGTAATTATCATAATTTCTGTATGAATTTTCTATATATGTGTTCCAACAATAATCATACCTTCATTTATGGGGAGTAATATGTTTTAAAAGGATATTTCAAAAAATTTCTTGAAATACAATATTGATTCAAGGAAATTTCTCAAATTCATACCAATTATCAAGGTTACTCTATAATATGTTTTTAGAAACCATTATTTTTAAAAATAACATATTTTATTATGAAAATACCATCTTACTTCACTTCTGGTTTTATAAAAATATTTTTCCAAAAGAACTCTTCTTTTCAAAGTAAAAGAGTATTTATCTCAAGAATTACTTGATGATTTCCTAAGAGTATCTTCATCTGTTTCAACAAACCTATTGATTATTATGTATTATTGAAATTAATATTTATGATATCATCTAACATATTTAATTGAATGTTTCATGATTAGTTTGACTATGGATGTTATATCTTAAAACCATTCTTTATTTTACTCCGAATGGTTGGTGTTTATGCTTAATATTAGAGAAAAGTTTTTATGTTTCATATGTTATTTTCAATATGAATGTATATATTGTTTATGTTTATCTCTATTCAAATTAAGAATGAATTGGACTTATTATGTGATAGGTGGGAACCTATATAACCCCTTAATGCATTGATTGGTCCCATAAGACAAATAAATATGGACTTGGCCGAGACCTTGCACATTTTAAGATATGGTTTTGTACGAGGCCTTAATCATTTTTAGATGTCTTGGTTAAGGCCTTTATGGTATGTTTCAAAATGTATGACATATGAATTTACCTCATTATGAAGCTAGAAATTCATAGTTCAAGTGGTTATTTTACAAGTTGAATACCCAGGATTATGTTTTATTGTGTAAATATTTACTCAGCTCATATTCCTGTCGTAATGTGTTCAAGTTTATTAATTTTAAAGATTTGTTTTAAATTATTCACCATGCCTAATGTTTATGTTTATGATATCTTCCACTATATTTTTTTTACCCTTACAGAGAATCTGATATCACCCCTTACTATGTTTCATTTTTATCAGGACAAGAAGAGGTATATTATGATTGACCTGTAGGGATAATCAGGAGTGGTGGATGTTCCCAGTAGAACTTATATGTTGTTTTTAATTTCATATTGTAATGTTAAACTTATGTATGTATCTGGATTTTCAAATCCGCTAAACTATTCATTCCTTCGGGATACAAATTTATTGTAATCATGCCAATGTAACGTAACAAGGAACCGACTCCAGGAAACTAGGGTCGGGTCTTTACAGTTTGAATCAGATTAAGTTTAGTAGAAAACTTGGAAACTAGATTTAGAAAATGTAGATTATGGAACAAAACCCTAAGATAGTCTTTAGGGATAAACATACAAGAACATTCTAGAATTTCTGGTAAGTAATAGATTATATGGATCTTTCTAGAAAATAAAGCTATATCTAGATACTACAAGTGGATGTGGTTTTTGGAATATATGTGCCTAGGAGTGAAAACTCTGACAAGGAGTTTTGGGCTTGAACTGGGGTATCTTGGTACATGAAAATGGGCCTTACTGTGCACCTGGTTTGAAACTCTCAAGGTTTATGCTTAGGATAATTCACATTTTATTTACAAGCCATTATACTGGATTTAAATTTAAATTTTTCCTCAAAGAAACCATGTTTATGATTATGAGATTAGATATGTATAGAATTTAAATTTATATTAATTATTTTTCTATGTTGAGATTATACATTATGATTCATAACCTAATGTAGTGTATTCCATTATTTAGAAATGGCACATAGTGGAAGGAATGAAAACTGCATGAACACACGTATCCTATATAGGGATTTACCTCTTGGTTAAGATAATGATGTTATCTCTAGAGTTGTGACTGGTGCGAAGAAACTTATAACTATACTGGGATAATTTACTCAGGTTATGAACAATAAGCTTACCCATATGGAGAATCCATATCCACAACATGAATGAGCTATGTTCAATTTCTTTATATGACAACGGTCACCATCATTTAATAGGATTACAAACCCATTCTTAGAGGAAGAGTGTATAAGTTCCTCAGAGAATATATTTCTCACCTTAGGAAGTAATGAAAGGGAGAAGGTTGTCATGTAAGGTTGTGGTCTGTCGGGAGATTCAAATAAATTTTGGTCACTAATTTAAAACAAAAAAGGAGGAGGAAGAGATAGAAAAGATGGAATGGAGTGAATTTAAAGAACTTTTCTTAGAGAAATAATTTCCTCGTGAACAATGAGTAGATATAGAAAATAATTATCTAAATTCAATGCAAAAGGAAGATGAGAATGTTTCAAAGTATGAATATAAATTCACAAGGTTAGTAAGGAATGTTATGGACTATATACGTAATCCAAGGAGCAAGATTGATCAATTATTTTATGGCCTAAAGAAATTGCTCTGGTAGGCGTTGGTCTATCAAAATTTCTCATCATTTGAAGATATAGTCTAATGTGCTATCAAGATGGAAAATGAGTTCTCTAAATCTTATCAATTTAAAGTAAAGAAAGAGAATACGTGGGTTGCTTAAAACTTTTGAAAAGTAAATAAGGAAATTATGAATAAGGGAATATTTGACTTTCTACCCTGTGATAATTTTGGGAAAAACACGCTGGTGCCTAATTAAAAGGAAAATGGATGTGATGCAAGTGTGGATAGAAAGGCCATCATGCCGGTGTTTTCAAGGGGAATAAAGAATCTATAAATGTCCAATTCTATAATTTTAGGGAGATTGGAAAATATTATAATTATTTTCCAAAGATTCAAGGAAACATGACTTAGAAAAGGCCAAGGGGGCATGGACAAGCTTATGCGATCCCAACTGCTGATATTGAAGTTCCAAATGATGTGGTGGTAGGTACTTTAATCATTTCCTAAAACTTATCCAATTATTTATTTGATTCTGGATCATTGAATTCTTTTATATCTTCCCAATTTTCTAAGAAAATTATATATTTCCAATTTGATTTAGTAATGGAGTTGTCAGTCAAAACTCTTAAGGGAAGTATCATTGCAATAAATTTGTGTCTGGAAGTCCCCATTTTTGCATATAAACATGCTTTATCTGCTGATTTTATTATCATACCCATGATTTAATTTTATATAATCCTTGGTATGGATTGAATTTTGAACCATGATTCGAAAATTTATTTCAAGAAGAAGGAGGTTAAAATTTTTGAGGACAATGTGGAATCCCTTATCTTTAGAGCAGAAAAATCACCATATAATTCTCATCTAGATCCACCCCCAATAGGTCTACTAAATTAAATTATTAGGAAGGAAGGTAATGAAATAACTATTGGTGAGAAAATTAATGATTAAATATATTACATACCTATTGTGAAAGAATATATTGATGTGTTTCTAGAGGATTTACTTAGACATCCTCTAGTGTGGGGAATTGAGTTTTCCATTGAACTAATTTATGATTCAAGGCCCATATCAAAGAACCCTTATAGAATGGAAATTGTGGAATTAGTGGAACTAAAGAAACAACTAGAGGAATTGAGTGATAAAGGATTTATTCTCCCTAGTGTTTCTCCATGGTGATCCCAAATTCTTTTCATTAAGAAGAAATATGAATCTATGAGGTTGTGCATTGATTATAGAGAGATCAATGCTATAAAAATAAAGAACAAGTATCCCCTACCTCACATTGGTGATTTATTTGATTAACTTAATGGAGACCAATATTTTTTGAAGATTGATCTTCGATCTATATATCATCAGTTGCATTTGAGGAAGGAAGATATTGAAAATATAGTATTTCAAACTAGGTATGGGAATTATGAGTTTATAGTAATGCCTTTTAGACTGACTAATGTAGCCTATGTTTTCATGGATCTAATTAATAGAGTTTTCAAGGAATATCTTGATAAATTTGTGGTGTTATTTATTGGTGATATCTTGGTATACTCCAAAAGATATGTATATCATGAAAATCACATGCGCACTATTCTGAAGACTCTTAGAAGAAATGAATTATTTAGGAATTTTAGAAAGTGTGAATTTTGGATTCAATCTATTTTCTTTCTTGTCCACATTGTCTCTATGGAAGGAATTTTTGTTGATCCTATGAAGACAAAGGATATGAAATAATGACCTACTCTAAAAACAAAACTAAGGTACATAGTTTTATTGGTTTAGCAGGTTATTATCGGCGTTTCGTTTAGAACTTCATTTGTTTATCCAACCTAATAACCAAAATTACATGTAAAGGGATTAAGTTTGTATGGAAAAAATAATGCGAGGAATTTTTTGTGGAATTGAATATGAAATTAGTGAATAATTCAATCCAAACTCTACCATTGGGGAATGATGAGTTTGTGATCTACAGTGATGCATTAAAGAAAGGACTTGGTTATTTCCTTATGATGAATGATAGACTTATTTCTTATGTATCATGGTAGTTAAAAATTCATTAACAAAACTATCCTACTCATGATATTGAGTTAGTAGACATAATATTTTCTCTGAAGATATGGAGACATTATCTCTATGGTGAAAAATGTGAGATATATACGGATCACAAAAGTTTGAAGTATATCTTCTCACAGAAAGAACTCAACATTAGGAAAATGTGATGGATAAAACTACTCAAGGACTATGATTGTTCCAAACACTACCACAAAGGAAAAGAAAATAAGTTAGCTAATGCATTGAGTAGGAAGGATCATTGAGTTCTCAACAAAATGAGGATTGAAAAGGATACTTTGTATATGGATCAGGTGATGATGTATATGGGAATTATCAAAAAAGGTAAAACATCACTAATTTTTTAAATGGTTTCCCAACCATCTTTATTGGAAATAATTAAAGATTCACAATCTGATGATGAGAATATTCAAAATAAAATTAATTCCATGAAAGATGGGAAGTTGACTGACTTTGTGTGTGCAGATGGAATTATGAAATATGGAAAGAGGTTATATGTTCCCTCTATACCTGAGCTGAAAAGGGTGTTATTGGATGATGCTCATAGATCGAATTTCTATATACATCCTGGGAGTACTAAAATGTATATATATTTGAAGGAACATTTCTAGTGGTACAACATGAAGAGGTAAATTGTTGATTATGTATCATGATGTCTAGTTCTTTAAAATGTAAAGGCTAAAAGACAACATCCTAGAGGATTCATGAAACCTATAACTATTCCTACATGTAAATGGGATGACATCACTATTGATTTTGTCAATGGATTACCCAAAATTCAAAGGAAGAATGATTCAATGTGGGTAATTGTTGATTGAATTTTGAAATCTGCACATTTCCTCTCTATAAGGGAGGATTTTCCACTAGAGCACCTAACACGACTCTATATCAATGAAGTTATGAGGATTCATGGAGAAAATATCTAAATAGTTTTTGATTTTGATCCATGATTTAAATAAAAATTATAGAAAATTATTCAGAAATATTTGGATACTGAGCTTTGATTGAGTACTGCTTATCACCCACAAATTGATGAGAAATCTGAAAGGATGTTTCAAAACATAGAGGACATGTTGAGATCATGTTCACTTGACTTTAAAGATACATGGGATCAATATTTTCCTTTTCTGGATTTTTCCTATAATAATATTTTCCATTCAAGTATTCAAAGGGCCCTATATGAAGCATTGCATAGAAAGAGATGTCGTACACCAACTTGTTGGGATGAAGTTGGAGAAAGGAGGCTTGTGGGCCAAGATATTGTGGAAGAAACAATAGTGAAGGTAAATTTTATTCATGTCCATATCAAAGTAGCTCAAAGTAGACAAAAAAGATATGCTGATAATCAAACAAAGGATTTGTAATTTCAAGTAGGAGATCATGTTTCCATAAAAGTATTTCCATGGAAGGGTGTTATTCGAATAGGGATGAAAGGGAAAATGAGCCCTAGGTACATAGAACCTTTTGAAATTATGGAGAGAACCGGATCTATTGCATATCATTTGGCTATGACACCTAGTCTGTCTAAACTACACAATGTGTTCCATGTCTCATTACTGATAATTTACATGCCAAACCCAATGCATGTTGTCACTTCTGAAGGTATAGAATTGGAACCTGAATTATCTTAATGTGAAGAGCCTCTCTGGATTCTAGAAACTAAAGAAAATGTTTTGAGGAATCGAATGACTCAACTGGTAAAGATAATTTGGAAAAATCATTAAATCGAAGAGGCAACATGGGAGCCTAATTAGCTTATGATGAATAACTACCCAAATATTTTTGTGAGGCGACATTCTGGTAATTTTGAGGAAGAAATATTTATAAGGATGGGATAAAGTAACACCCCATGATTTTTCAAATAAATTTAATATTTGATACATGAAATACTAAGTCTCTACAGAACACTACTTTGTTATAACTTATCCAGCAAACATAATTTTCCACCTCTGTGATTTGAATTTCAAAAAGCTGACATACACGGTTACATTCCGTAAGGTATTTAGAGTCTGATAAGACAAACTTAATTTTTGTTGAATAGTAAAATAACCTTAAAAATATTAATATTAATATTAATATGAACTTTATGAGTTGTAAATCATATTATTATTTTATTGTCTTAAGGTTATAAGATAATGAGATCTTGATTATTTTTTTATGGTGATATAAAACGAATTATAGTTTTAAAATTATTATTTATCGAATAAATTATGATTTTACTTAAAAATTAAATTAATAATGTTTATAAAATTATTTTCAAAAAATGGATTTCATTTTTTAATCCTACACGTCAAAAAATGGTTATGGTATATTTTTGGTATTTTTCTGAAATATTCAAATTTTTTTGAATAGAAAAATACTGTAATTTACCGTATGTATACATTATCAGTTAAATTAACTATTCATACAATCATGGCTGATGTAATCACACTTGGTTTGAACTCACATGAACATATTACTATTATTGGTCACAATAATCAATAGTATTGGTTTTATTTGGCAAAATAATAAAATAATGAGTAAAATAATGGGAAAACCCTCCTCTCCTCCACTATAACACCCCCCACTCCCTCTTCTATTCAATAATCTCAAGCCTTGTGCCTTGTATAAATTCTACTCAAATATCCTCCCAAGCTCCTTCCCCACTTCCATCACCCCTTTTTCTCATAAAAGACCAAAACCTCTTCTCCAAAGAGGCTCTCAAGGAAGATTACTTCAAGAGGTAAATTCCTCTTTTCATTTCTTTTATGTCAAGTTCCTTTCTTTTATTTTTCTTTCCTCACCTAATTTCAACCAAATGTTGTGATGACTTCAGTACCTTACTTGTACTAGAATTTTGTTATGATAAATTAATAATTCTTTATAATCTCTCCTTTCCCCTTCTCTTATATTATAAATCAATACACCATCCGAGATGTGTTAATTTATCACATTCAAGGATGATGGGTTTTCAATTTCTTTTACCATCTTCAATTATGGTCATGAAATCTTTTTTATGGTTTAACCAGACTATAATATATGTATTTTAATTTATTTAATGTTCTGGAATCCTTTTTTACACATGATATACATTTATAAATCAAAATGAGGTCATTATGATAAAAATTCACCAATTAACCCAAACATTGTCATTAAAGTTTTATATAATGATTCATCTTCACTCCCAATAACCAAATTTTTTTTATAACCTTGTAATATTATAGTTGTTAACTAATTACATATAGCTTCTATTCAACACAACCATTCTCATTTTACATATTTATACTTACATGAATATAAGTAAACAGATCATGAAAACCAACGAAGAAAACGCTCTCAAACAATGGAATTGAATATACTAACCAATAAAAGGCCATGGATTAACTTAATAAGGTTATAATAAATAAATAATATTTAGAGTATATTATGTAATCATTAATTTATGAACCTAAATTTGATTATTCTGGTCATTAATATCTAGTGAGGAACACCTTTGGACTTAAGGTAAGGGTTTTCCACCCAAACTTCCATTTTCATTTGGGTTACTTTTATTATCTACTTAACTCAATTAAATTCTTATTAATTCATGTATAATACTAATAATTTACGTGTTCATGTTATATATATGTGTTAAAACCAGAATAATACCTTCATTTATGGGTAGTTATATGTTTTAAAAGTATCTTTCGAAAATTATTCCTAAAATACAATCCCAATTCAAGGGAATTTCTCAAATTTTTACCTATTTTCAAGGGAACTATATAATATATTTTTAGTAAATGTTATTTTTATAAATCAATCATTTTAATATGAAAACAACACCTTATTTAAGTTCTAGTTTTATACAAATATATTTTCAAAAGAACTATTCTTTTCAGAGTGAAAGTGTATTTATCTCAAGAATTACTCAATAATTTTATAAGAGTATCTTCATCTATTTCAACACTCCTGTTGAATACTATTTGTTATTGGGATTAATATTTATGATATCATCTACCATATTTAATTTTTTTATGATTAGTTTTATTGTAGATGTTCTATCTTAAAACCATTCACCATTTTACTCTGAATGGTTTGTGTTTATGCTTAATGTTTGGGGAAAGTTATTTATGTTTCATTTGTTAGTTTCAATATAATTGTATATATTTTTTATATTTATCCCCATTCATATGAGGAATGAATTTTAATTATTATTTGATGGGTGGGTCCATCTATATCCCCTCGATGCATCAGTAGGTCTCATGAGACCAATAGATATGGACTTCGATGAGACTTTACCCATTTTTATACATGGTTTTGGCCGAGACCTTAATCATTTTTAGATGTCTTGGATGAGTCCTTGACAGTACGTTTCAGAATGTCCGGAATATTAATTTCCTTCATTATGAAGCAATAAATTCATATTTCATGTGGTTATTAAACTATTATAATACCCATGATTATGTTTTATGTTGGAATATTTACTCAGATCATATTCCTTCTATAATGTGTTTATGTTTATTATTTTTGAAGACATGTGTTTTCAATTATTCACCATGCCTAATTTTTATGTTTATGATATCTTCCATTATATTGTTTACCCTTACTAAGAATCTTATCTCACCCCTTCTTATGTTTTATTTTTCCTAGAACAAGAAGAGGTATATTATGATTGACCTATAGGGATAATCATAGAGTGGTGTATGTTCCCAAAAAAACTTATATGTTGTTTTTCATTTCATGTTATAATGCTAAACTTATGTTTGTATCTGGATTTAAAAATCTACTAAACTATTTGTTCCTTTAGGATACGACTTTCTTGTAATCATTACAATGTAATTTTATAAGGCACTGGCTTCGAGAAATAGGGGTCGAGTCTTTACAAGTAAGCAGATGCCTTTCCAAAAGATGTTCTAGGTTTACATCCCAAATGGGAGATCAACATTTGATTTTACTTTCTCCCTAGGACCGCACCAATATGTTTTTTGGAATATCTAATTACCCCTACTAGATCCAAGAGTTTAGGGTTTAGTTGTAATACCTTCATGATGAAGGTTTTATCAGGCCTAGTGTGTTCCCCTAAGCGGATCTAGTTTTATTCATGTAAAAGGTAGATACGAACATGATGATTTTTGTTTTTTACCGTCACTTTAATCAAGTGATGACTTAAGAAAAGTAAAATTTTCTAAATATTGATGACCTATTTGACTAGTTGGAATTTATTAAATGATTCTAAAATTTATTCTTTGGTTCCTCTACCATCAGATGAGAGTTCAAAAGGGTGATATCTTGAATACGACATTCAATGTCACTATTGGAATTATGATTTCTTCATGATGAACTTTGGTGTGAATAATACCCCCGTAGTGGTCATAGTGATTATGATCTAGATCTTATAGCCTTTCTTGGTCCAGTCTGCAAAAACCATTATCGATGACACTCTCATATACTCTGCATCCAAGGTGGTGTAAATAGGGAATTTGAGGGTGGTCCTATACTCACATTGGGAGCACCAAATATACAATAAGACTTCTAAGTGTCATTTTTTATTCAAGAGGTTCAATTTTTAGGATATGTAATCTCTAATAATGGTTCATCCATGGGCCTATAAAATTTTGATGTAGTGCTTTCTTAGTGTCTACCCAAGTTTGGGTCATAGGGGCATACTTTTCTATGTTTGGTAAGGTACTATAATAGGTTTGTGAAAAACAAATTCTATGATCATAACCCCTTTGACTACCTTGATGCTAAAAGGGTAGATGATTTCTGGGCTTGAGTAGTGCTAGAGCCTTTGGGGAGCTGAGTTAGAGCTTGATTAGGGATCCTATGTTGTGATTGAAAGAGGGGGGAAGTTGAGTGTATAGTGTTTAGCGATGCCTCTCGATCTAGGATTAGGTGCATGTTGATGAAGAGGCATACAATATTTTCTTAGAGATCAAGGCAGTTGAGACCCAATGAGAATAAATACATGACCACAATTTTTTTTAGTGATAATGTTTTCCTTAAAGTTGTGTAGGTGATATATTTTGGGTTATCCTTTCATTGTTTTCTTAGTCTGCCAGAGTTTTAAGTACATCACTACCCAAAGGGAATCCAACTTGGGGTAGAGGTGTTTTTTGGAGTTCCTACTGAACTTTGATTCTGAGATAGTTTATACTAATATGGTGTAAGATTACATTATCAAGAAATCCCATTCTCATTTAGAGTATGAGGTGATAGAGAAGTTGACCTCATTTTAGATGAACCTAGTAGAGGAGAGGGTTGAGGATTATTTTCAATTGATGGTGGTGACTTGACCACTTCTTTAGTGTGTTTGAGAGTCTCAATTGAAAGATGTCAACTATGATGTTCTGTGTGAACATAAACCCTAAATATATAAACCATTTGGGTTTCTTGAATATGGGGAACATGTCACCCTTTTCCAGGGACAAACTATGGTCCTAGTCACATTGCATGATGATTTGTTTAGAGAGTTCCATACCTCCCATTCATGGTATATACAGAAGTGGTAATGATGTATCAGTACCTTCATTTAAAGTTTTGGTAATCTTTCATGAGGCTGGTTGATTTTTTTCTTGATTCCTCACATGTCAGTAGGTAAAGGGTGAACATCCTATTTTAGTAGCTCCAAATAAACCTCTTGAGTTTTTTTGGATGGTGGTGGAAAGTCATATAAATTTTTTTTAGATGAGGATCCAACATACAATGATAATCCATGATTATATTAGGGTGATTTTTGACCAACTTACCATGTTGGAACACTTCCTTTCTATATAAGGGTAGAGCTCAGTTGAGAGTTTGGGGTGTGCATATATGCAAAAAAATTCTAACTTTATGGGGGTATCCATGATGGAAATATCCCACCATGATTCTTGGAATACATAACAATCATGGAGAGATTAGTGGAAGGATTACAAGACCCAAACACTAATGGGAAAAATGTTTTACTCCTAGAATGGTGGCCAATTTGAGTGAACCATCTAGGTTTTGGAAGGCAGACTGAGAGCTTATGTGTTGGTTTTCAACTAGATATGGGAGGATCACTTACCGTTGATGGATATTGATTATAATAGTAGCTATCACCCAACTATCGTCATATAAACATTCAATCTACTATACCTGAGACCTTTTAGGTGACTTTTGTACTGGTATGAGGTTAGTGATACATATCTTATTGAGAAGGAACTAGTGTAGAAGTTTCCAGATAAGGATTTAAGTTATACATGATCATTTAAGGGAAAATCAACTTCGATATAAATCATTAACATACTAATATCATAGACCTTTGGAATTCCACTAGGGAGACTATTTATTCTTTATAGTCTCCTCACAACACGTGTTGTGGAGTTTTTTGTGGGGTAGTAATATTTTACTTGAGTTTCTTCTTTCATTTCTAGATCCCACGGAGGGTTATTAATTTTGATTAACTCTTGGCTTTGCCCCTGTAGTTAGATCAGTTGCATTATGTATTCCATGTGTTGAAGCTAAGTAGATATGTGCATGACCCATCACACGTTATCAATTGGGTGATAACTGGATATTGAGGATTCAATCACCATCTCTGAGTACTTGGTGATGATCGGGACTGATAGGAGAGGATCATTCATGGATATACCATTCTTTTGGCTTGTGTGTTTTGGTAGCATGAGAATGTCTAGGAGAGATCCTAGGAGCATGAGATCTAGATGCATGATTAGTACCCTTTCCCTTTTGTGTATCTTTTTCTTTTATAGGTGAAAATTAATGAAGTTGGGAAGAATGTAACATCTCTAGTTTTCAGAATTCAATCCTTTGAATATTTATATGAGTATTAATAGATTTTTCCTTGGAGTTGGTGTGGTGTTTTGTTTATTACAGGACCCGAGGATTAATATATTTAAAATGTTAAATATACTAAATTAGACATTCACATATTATTAGAATAAATAATATTCCCATTGATCATGACCTCAAATGAAAAATATGATATCACAGTTGTTTTTGAAATTCAAGGTCTACCCTAGGCCTGACATAAGTTCAGTCAACAATAGATGTTCTCTTGAAGGTATTAATTGGGAAGTGCATTAAATAAAATAAATAATAAATTTACTTTGTTTTATTTTATACCCAAAACATAAACCTCTCCTTTTAAATATTCCATTATGGAAAACATCCAAGGTTAGCCACATAGTCTTGTGATATTATATAGGAAGAGGAGATCCACCATTAGTAATGATGATTTCAGTGTCATGGATCGATGGTGGATGGAAAATGAGAATTCATGATATAAATGAAGAACAAATTAGGATCTTTATCATCATCATTGGAGAATGTGTTCTTCACCAATGAACAATCCTCTCTCGAGGTAGGGCTTAATCATCAGAGAGTTTCTGGGGTCGGTACTACCCTATCTCACCAAGGTTCTTTATATAGAAATATACAATATCCCCACACACTAAATAGTGTGAAAGGTACTCTATCTATAGAAGTGGTACTCTCTCTTTATAGAGATTTAGTGGGGAGATGGTCCTGTACTAGAGATAGTTCAACCTTGGTTGTGGAGAACAATAGTGAGGATTGGACCCTCCACCATGATTCTTGTGGGGTTTTACATGGTGTTTAGAATAAAAGATGATACCAATGTGTTCTATGGTTTATCCCATTATTCTCAGCTAGTTTTGAATATGGAGATATCCTTTCTTTCTTCTCTTGAGTTTATTTATGAACATATTTGATGTTGAGTTTCTTTACCCTTTTGGATTACTGGTTGAGTTGACTATGTTTATTAAATTACTTCCCTATTAGTTTTTTGGGTTTCATAATGGGTATATATATACTCACCCTGCATGGGATTTTCCTTCACACATCATGTATTTTATAGATGATATAAAAATTAACTGTGATGATGGTAGGCTTGGTATTGGTAGAGCTTAGTGGTACATAGTGGTGATGACCATGCTCAGTGGTCATACTCTGGGATCTTGAGCCAGTATCTCCCCTTATGTTACCTTTAATTTTGTAGTTATTTTGTACCTTACCATGTATTTCTGGTTGGGCACGTATTTTTTCCATTATACTTTTGTATTACCTTGTTGTATTTTGATATGTATCATGGTAGTTATTATGTGCATTATTTACATTATATAGGCTACTATTTTTTTATATTTTCTCACTATTTCATGGAGTTTGGGTGCATGTGTGTGTATAGGTACTTTACGATAAGGCATCCCATTTTAGTATTACGCCTACTCGATGCTTGTCATCAGCCCCTGGCCTATTGAAGGTGGACTTGGGGTGTCACTCTTAGCTTATTTCTCTCCCAGGAGAAATCCTGATGGGTCGGGTTTTGATATAAGACCTCTTTGAAAATATTTTAAAATCTATATTTGAAAGTACTAAAACTCTTTAATCCATTTTTTAAAACACATGGAGTGTATTAAATCCGAATTCCTTTAATTTTTTTAAAGCATAAAATTACCAACATCAACCATACACCACCACAAAAATGGCTAAAGCATGATTCAAAAATCAATTTAAATGAAAATAAATAAATAAAACGAAATAAAAATAAAAATCAAAAGTTATCCATGGAAAATTCCCTTAAATAAAGGTACCCACCTGAAAGATAAACTAAATCTTGTCACCTTCTATGACAACCACTATAACTAGGAAAAAAATATCTCACACACCTAAACCCTAAAGAAACAAACCAAAAAAACCCCATTAACCACTCTTAATTCATCCATGGGGTACACTAGGGTTTAAAATTTATATGTAAATGAATGAAAAATGGTGAAATAGGGAGATATGAAGAGATATATAGAAGAAAAGGGCTTACCTAAATACAAACCACTAAATAATCAAGTGTAATCCACCAAAAATACAGGTGGAGGAGATCCCCGACCAAATGAGATGGTTTCATGAGATGGGAGAGAAGAAAGATGTTAAGGGGAGTTAAATCAATCAAGGGAATGGTATATTTTTCATATTTTTAATGACCTAGAGAAACCAAATGATTTAGCAACATGGTTAGAAAAACTGTGTGCCAACCATGTGAGAGTCTCTATCTCCCCAAACTAAAGTTGCACGGTTTCTATTGAACCTTGCACAGTTATAAAAAGCTGTGTTAAAGCCATGTGAAATGGATCTATCCCCCAAGAACACTCCCACATGTTTAGCCTCATTGTTAGATAAATCATACACCAATGATGCTCCAAGGTCTGTTTTCCCGAAAAACCATGTTTTTGATCCCTGATACCCGAGAACTCCAAGAGTGAATAAAAACATAAATAAAAACTTACATAATACATAATAGTGGCCTAATAGATGTCATAATTATAACACAATAATTATGATTTTTTTAAGTTGGTGAATCATATTTTATGTGGTTTGGATAAATAATGAAAATGAAGATGATAATGTTACTTCAAGGAGGTCGTAGTCCGCACAATGCATGATTAATATTATATTGTTTATCTAAGTGGATGGAAAGGAGTCAATAATGGTTGTTCCAATTATATAATAACATCTTATAATAATAATGATACTAATTTCATTATGTTTTTAAGTATATAATAGGCTAGGAATAGGAATATTAAGAAGCAGGTAATACTTACATCGAGAGCTTGATTTTATTTTAAAATTTTCTTAGATATTGAGGATTTAAGATAACTAATAGTGGATAGAGGATTAAGGAAGTGGGAGAGGTTATATGAGGAATAAAATTGAATATTTTCAGAATGAAATTAAAATTTAAAGGCATAAAATGAAGTGGTAGAGGGATCCTCTTTTATACGTGTAGAGGAGGGAAATTTTGGAAGTACCCTTTAAATTTTAAATATTTCAAAGTCACTATTCAAGGGTAAAAGGATAAAAAATGGAAAAATAGAAAGGGGAGTTTATTTATGGCTGATAAACACCTTAAGAATCCATTTGGAAACTTTTTTTTAAATTCTTTGGGCCATTTACTCTTAATAAACCAATTTTTACCTTTTTTTACTTTTAATGGGGTAATTAATTTCCAACCTTAGTAATTAATTATTAATAAAAAAATTAAAATTAAATATTTTACCTAATTTTAACCTTATAATTTCAAATTTTAAAAGATATTATCAAATAAAATTTCTAATGGTTTGAAACAATAATTCTAAAATAAATTCACATAATGCAAAAAAATGTTCTTTTAAAAAAATTGTACTTTCAAGATTAAAATTTATATGTAGGATAAAATTATGAATGGTTTTAATTTTCAAGACATAAATTGGTTAATTATAAAACATATAAATGTTATGTGTCTTTCAAATCTAACCAAATCTTAATTTTACAAAAAATAAAGTTTAATTAAATAAAAAGTCCCAAAAATAGTTTTTTTATTAGAATTAAAATATTAATTTTGTTCCATAATGTTAAAAATGGTTTTATAAATTTAAAATATATATTTAAATATAATAAATTTATTACGTAAATAAATATTTGATAAATTAATTTTTTTATACAATTCTAGTTCTCACTTACAAAAGTCATTGTTTTGGAAAAAACTGTATTTTTCAATATTTTTTTAAAAATCAACTATTTTAGAAAAACCAAAAAAATAATACAAAGATATTTTTGGAATCATAAATCCAAAAATGAAATTTTCTTTATCTAATTAATATTTTAAAATTTTAAAATTTATTTTTTATATATGAAATATAATGAAAAATATTTTTTATAGAAAATAACCATCATTTTTATTTAAAAGTCAAAATGAAAAATATCAGAAATAAATGTGATAAATAACATATTACATTAATAATTACACATTTAAATTATCCTAATTTCTAGTTATATATCACCTCAATATATTTTTGTAATATCTATGCATAAGGTATTCTCTTGTGATAGTTTAGGGTGGTGATTCTACTAGAATAAATCTAATTAAAATTTTTTATGAGCATGAATTTCTCACACATATGATTTCGATCATACCATAAATATTTGAGTTTAGCTTGGGTTTGGTCTAGAGAAAATTTAATAAAGCTACTTCCTCTATGAGATTAGATAAATGAACTTCATATGGAAGACTTCTGCTACTCGATTCCATTTATTTCCTTTATAGATTTCATAATATGTTTGTTTCCTTTTATACATGTTAATTTAACAAATTTATTATAATGGAAAATTTTTATTTTTACATATCAAAGTTTAGTTTTTATTTTGTATTTTATGAAGAAATAGTTATCAAACATAATATTTATTTATGTTAAATACCTATTAAGATCATAGATCATTACAAAAGTCTTCTAAAAGTATTGAATGTAGAGATATGGTTCAGTTCCTCTTACCATCCCTCCAACTAATGGAAAATATAAAAGGAAAATACAAACTCTATAGGATATGTGAAGACCCTATTTGATGAATTTCTAAGGTTCTTGGGATTAATATCTTCCCTTAAAAGAGTTCCAATTCAATATCAATTTTCATTTTAGCATTCAAATGGAACTACATGAGGATCTATATAGAAAAAGGTATATAACTCCAATATGCTTTGAAAAAGTAAGGGAGCATAAGTTAATGGGATTATACCTTGACTAGGAGATGAAAACTAAGATCCAAAATATTCATAGTAACATTAAATCCACACAATGTTGATAGAAGTTAAATACTGATAACCATCGATGAGTTTTGGAGTTTGAAGTCAGAGATAAGGTATTTCTCTAAATATCACTTTGGAAAGAATTTATGAGATTTGGAAATAATGGGATGTTAAACTCTAGATGCAATGTTACTTTTTAAATCCTAGATCATCTTGGTATGATATCTTATCATCTCACACTTCTTCTAAACCTATACCTAGTACATGATGTGTTCCATATATCACTTATGAGGTAGTACATCCCTAATCCATCACATGTACTGAACTTATAGATTATACAATTTTAACATGATACCTATTATAAAAAAATTTGTGTAATTCATGGATAATAGAGAAATAATACAATGAAAAAATATTACACATTTGGTTAAATTTATATAGAGGAATCATAAGTTTGAGGAATCTATATGGGAGCCTCATGATATAGTGATAACCTGAGGAAGTAATGAGGGAAAATTAACCAAACTTGTTTCCATTAGAGTAACAAAATTTTGAGTGAAAAATTTATTTTTAGGAGGTGGAATGTAACTTACCACAACTTTACTATGTTTTTTTATTTTAATTATTTCATTGAATAACTTGTTTCACATGGATAATTGAATCAAAATGAACTAAGATATATTTTTAAGATAAAATTATATGTAATAAATATAAATGTTATATTATATCCATTGGATTGGTAGATAAAAATAGAAGAATCCACATTATGAAATCTATATAGAAAGAAAAATGTCATTTTTTATAAAAATTCATTGATAAAATTTAATTAGTGTGGCTAAATAACTACTAAGATAATTTTATACTTTAAAATTCATTTTTATAAAAACTACCTTTTTACGTGCTATGCAATTTTATTTTAAGAAACTAAATATAATATATGATGATAAATTATAATATATTAACAATAATTTTATTAGTAATTGATAGTAAATATGAATAAGAAAAGTTAATATTTGAAAAAATTATTTTTCTATAAAAAATAGTTTTTCATTATATTCTAGGTTTTTGTTTAAAATTTAAATTCATGAATTTTAGAATTTGAATTTTAAAAAATTAAGTTCATTTTTAAAATTATCTTGACATTATTTTATTAGATTATGTTTTTTAGATTTTTTAAAATAATTATTTTTAGGTTAATAGTAGAAAATATCATTTTTACAAATACTATGATTTTTATGAAATCATTAGGATGTAAGCATGTTATAAAAGTTCTTGAATGCCTTTTAATAAGAAAATTTTTATTTAATAAGTAAAATTATTGTAAAACTGCTGCCCCAACTAATTGCATTGGGTATAAGTGAAATGAAACAAATTTTAGGTGTATCCCCCATAAAAAAAGGATAATAATAAATACCAAGGGTATGAAATATCATTGGGGGGACATTTACCCTCATACACAACACAACCTATAATAGACAACCAATAATAATACAAAAAATAAATATGATACTTGATAAAAATCTAACCAAACCAATATAACATTATAATACTATAAT
This sequence comes from Viscum album, assembly GCA_963277665.1. Classification (NCBI taxonomy): domain Eukaryota; kingdom Viridiplantae; phylum Streptophyta; class Magnoliopsida; order Santalales; family Viscaceae; genus Viscum; species Viscum album. The sequence goes on along the minus strand of OY728156.1, from coordinate 253,865,020 downwards.
TAAAGTCACAAAATTCAATAATAAACCATATAAGTTTACAAATCTAATGACACATAGATACATTAAGGTACCATTGCGTCACCTTGACCAAATCCACTACATGAATATCTCTATGATCCACCTCCCACCGAACATGAATATAGAATTCAGATGATTCGATAGAAACATTAGAGATCTTCCTCTTACCTGTATCTTAAAAAAAATCTATATACACTCCAAGGTTCATGTGCATGGGGTGAGTATACAAACTAATATGTAATCCTCAATACTTCCCACACAAGCCACTAGAACCAGAACACGTTAGCTCAAAACAATAAATATAAATAAAATAATGAGGGAGTGTATCAAGAATGATAAAGTGATATATAAATTTAGTGAAATTAACACACACCAAAAGGCCACCCATGTCATGGACACACACACGAATGAATGTTTCCAAATAATGCATTTCTCATCCAATATATCCACTGAAAAATCCAAAATCATGATAATAACCCATCCCTTAAGACCGAAGGCATCACTTGGTAGTACAAAACAGAGAAAATCCCAAAATGGAATGATAGAAAAGTTTAAATACAACAGGGCCCCAATATGAATCATGAACACAAAAAAACCATGTTATTCCCACTTATCATACCGAAAAACATTTCATTAGAAACAAGGCACCATTTAAGCATTTTTAAAAACATTTTTAGAATCACCCATAACCAATAATTTTAAAGTCACTAATAAAGAAATATTATCATAGGATTTAAATAAAAGAAAATAAGTAATATATTTTTTAAAAATAAATACATAAAGTTTTAATAAAGATTAGTATAGGAGAGAATCCACCAACCACCAATGGGATCATCTTTAATAATAATTTTAAATCTTATAGATTCATACATTTCTCACCTTCCCTTTAATAGATCATAATAAGGTTTGATTAAAAACTCATCTTAGACCATTGATCTGGGCATGGAATCCTTAGTCTTGGGTTCCTCCCAAGAAATAATGATAGGAGTATAAAGGGAAGGAGTACCAAAACTCTTATCTTCAATTCCCAAGGTACAATGATCCGAGATTTTGTGAAATCAGCTACTAGAGGGAAGAACATTATCAAAATATCCCAAAAGATTATAGAGGTTTAATATTCCTAGATATTAGATGAAAAATTGAGCATTATGGGTAAAAAATTGGGATAAAACCTAATTTTTATAACCCTTTAATTATGCACATAGTTTTACCATACAGTTTAATAAAGTGCACAAAAACTAAGTGATCATTACTAGATGACACCGATGGATGTTTGGTTTGGCTGCATGACTTAGAAAATCATGAACAAATTGTTTGAATAATCCATGTAAAAAAATTCATCTGGTCACACAGTTACTACATAGTTTTTTCAAAACATATGCTAATAGTGTGCCTACAAAAACTCCCCCAATGACTCTCACATGGTTATCTAAGATTTCTTCGTGATTTACCCTAATCGTGCACAAATATTTTGAGCATCAAAAACCATAAAAAACTAAAAAAAACCACAAAGACTTCATATAACCATTCCAAATAATTTTATATCTCAAAAATTCACTATAAAATAGTATAAAATGTCAAAATGAGGTTGTTACATTCTCACCACCATTGGGGTTTCCATAATTGAAAAGTTAGAAGTTGTTGATGTTTTGGGAAATCATTATCCATTAGTCTATCATAGAAATTTCTCATTTCCAAGTCTATTATATAACCCAAACATGTTTCCACAATACCCACACTAAGAATACACATATTCCATGAAATATATTATCTTGCATATCTAGAATATGGATTTTGGTATGAAAACCCATCACATCAGGATCAAGAGTCACATTGTCCTAACTAATCACATGGGTGGGTTCAGGCCAATACTTTCTTAATTACGGGATGTAGAAAACATTATGAATGGAACCTAATCTTGATGATAGGGATACTCACTAAGAAACATCATCAATATGCTCCATAATATAAAAAGAGGCAATATACTAAGGATAAATTTTCCATTTATTACCTATAAGAATACATGATCACCCACTTCAAAAGATAACATGAAATGATGATGATCTGCATAATATTTTTTATTGATATTAGAAATTTACATTCTTTTCCTAACCATATGTATTTTCTAAGTAGTATCAAACACTAGTCTTGATCCAATCATTGAAGTTTCTGTAATATCTACCCAAAAAAGTGGATAGAAGCATAAATGACTATACATTGAATCATACAAGGTCATATGTATCATGGATTGATAAATATTGTTATTTGAAAACACCACTAAAAGAAAATGGTCTTCTCATGACCATCCAACATCTACCACACAATCTATGTGCATTTCTTTCATTGTCTAATTATACATTCTGACTAGACATCCATTTGAGGATGGTATGTCATGGTCATGGTCAACTTGGTTCCATGGGCCTGTTACAAGGATTGATAAAAATGTGAGGTAAATATAGGTTTACGGTAAGAGATAATAGAATATGGCACCCCATTCAAGTTCTCCACTTCATAAATATAGAACTTCACCATTTAATCTAATGTATTATTATATGGATTGGAATAAAGAAAACTGAATTGGCGATTCAATCCATGATCACCCAAATGGAATCACACTTCAAAATCATTCTCGATAGAATAATGATAAATTCCATAGAATTGTTCCCAAATTTCAATATAGGTATGGTAAATGATTATAATATGCATTATTTTCATTGGCGTTCAGCCTTCAATTGATGAAAAGTGAGAAATATCATTACATACATGACCACCTTCTTCTTTATACCCGACTACCAAAAATGGTCTTTCATTTTCCTATAGATTTTTTTGTACCTTTATAGATAGACCACTTTGAATGGTGACAATCACAAAAGAGTTACTCTTGGAAATATAAAGGAACTAAAATATGATCTTGAAATTATAATATAGAATTTGAATTCTCCTCCCATTTATCAATGGTTTCCCTAACATTTAGGTTTGACATAATTATAAGATAATAAATATATGACTATTAAGCCACATTATTCTATTCAACTAAGTTAGGGATAAGAGTGTTCGGAAATAAAACTTCAATATCATTATATTTAGTACATTCCATGTGAATGTCATTAATTACCCCCATTAGTTACCATTATTCCGGGGTTTCTCTAACCACCTAGTTATACAACTTATGAATTTATGCATCAGACATTGAATTCCATTTCTTAGGTGTATAAACCAAGTCAAAGTCAAACATTAGAGATATTGCATCCAACATAATTTTATCAAGTTTATGTATCATTATGAAAATATGTTTTATAATATTTTATGATCCCAGAATATAGTGAACCTTTCACCAAAGAGATAGCGACTCTATGTTTGGATTAGTTTAAAAAATTTCAGATCATGGATTGGGTAATTTTTTTCATGTATCCTCAATTTTCACAAACCATAAGATATGAAATTATATCATTTCATGAGAAAACAAACTTTTAGAGATCAATATTAATTAAAAAATATAGTTTAACCCTCATATGGTTCTATTAAGATAAGTATTTGTGATGAAGTAAGTTGAACCTTATGTTCCACAAAATATTTTTGTAAATCCCCACTACAATAGAATGAAATACCCTTCCTTGTTGACATAGTCATGAGAGAAGTGAGGTGTTAGAAATAATATAATAAGTGATGATAATAACTTACTAGTTCACAAAACTCTATATGTAAAAGACATTACTGGGTGGTTGACAAGAAATAATGGGCTCGATTTTATCAGGATCAAACAATATTCCTTTTTCTGAATTGACATTCCCAATGAAGTGAACTTCTTTTATCGACAATTCACACTTTGAGAATTTCACTTATAGATAGTTTTATCATAAAAAATCAATTAAATCTCAAATTTAATTTCATATTCATATGTCATATGATTTTACAACAAGATGTCATCAAAAAATACCATAATGAAAGAATCTAAATATCTATGAAATATATGATTCATTAATGACATGAATAATTTTTGTGAATTAGTAAGATCAAAGTTTATGACCAAGTATTCATAGTGGACATAATATCTTTAAAATCTATTCTATAAATATCTTCATTTCTATATAAAAGTTTACGATTCCCTGAAAAAAGATAAATTCATAGAACCCTTGGGAACCCTTAAATTTATCAAGTAGATAATCAATTTGAGGAAGTTAATCTTGATTCTTAATCAGGACTTCATATATCTTAAAATAATCAACATAAGTTCAAAGTACACCATCTTATTTCTTATCAAATAATACTAGAGTATCCCAAGGTGATGTACTTGGTCTTATAAATATTTTTATTTTCAATACCGCCAGCAAGACCTTTAATTCTAATAATTATTCTACTACTATTCTATATGATGGAAGGGAAATATGATTCGTACATAGGGGTAAGTTGTATAAAATTCCACTTCCCTCTCAGGTAGGAATCCGGAGAATTATCTAATTTTTTAGGGTATTGATATACTATTGTAAAAAAACCTACATGATCAGTTGCATCTATAGTCCCCAAGGTGATCATTTCCAATTAATAAAAGATGGTCCCAACCATTATCATTAAATTCCCTGATCTGTCCAAATTCTCATACCATTCCACTTTTCATATTTGAACAACACCTTATGAATATGTTAAGGTCACTCAATATGAATAGAAGTCAATATGAGGCTTGAATGCTACCAGATAATCCATTACCATGATAAAATCAGTTTTCCAAGACTAAGATAGTGAACTCCCACAAAAATTGAACTCATTCAATGATGATGGAACATACCACACATTTAAATCCTCTACACTCATTTTTTAAAATATTTGGATTGATTATCATAATACGAAGTAAAATTTCCATAGGGAATCTCAGTTTCGGTACCACTCGAGAAGCAATAAAAAAATGGTAAGAAATAGTGTCAAACAAAACATGCATCAAGGGAGTGTCATAGTGAATAGTACATCATACTGTCAGGGGAAATTCTTTCTTCATTTTGAATAACCTACTTAGTTCCAAAATAATGTAGATCTACTCCCCCTAAATGATTCTTTCCCCCATACTATGGTAGTTCTAGCTGAGGAGTTTTATTACTTATGGAATCAAACTAACTACCTCAATTCTAAGGGTGAGAACTATTCTGGTGAGATCATCTTGGTTAAACACGAGAAGCATGTTAAGGATTATAATATTTTACACCAGTTGAATTATTTTGATTTGTAAAATAAATCTTGAGATATCCCATTCTACCAATGTTATGACAGTTCCATGGTGGTTCCATGAATTCCCACTTTATGTTCTTCAACAAGCCACATTGTAAGCAACCGAGTTGGTTACTATGACACGGAGGAAAGAAAAATGATCTCGTGGATTGTTTCTTTGAAGCTTTTCCACCTTGGGTACAGATCTAGCTTTTTTTCTTACTCCCAATACTATATTTTCCATCTTTGTTAGTTTGGAAAAAGGTGTTCCCTCTATTAAAATTACTAGTGATGTCTTTTTCCACCACCACAACCTTGATCACCATGTTCACATTGTACCTTAGTCTCTTAGGATGTTTTAATGTTCAAAAACATTATTTAAGTTTATAAGATTTTTATTTCAGGGATTTTATAATTTTATGTTGAAGCATCATTCCAAGAAGTTTCTAGACCGAATAGAGGGATCAAAAGACAAGTGAAGGCCTCATTTGAAGTCCCAAGTAGGATGGAACCAGAGGTTAGACGGTAGGTTGACACGAGTCATCTAGTTAGTGAAATATCGAACAAAATTTCTGTCAATATAACATTAGTAAGCAATTGGGATTTGGTAAAAACACATGTTCTATCTAGGTGCCACCGGCTGTCCATTGACACCAATAGACTATTCGGTGATGTCTAGACACACTTAAAAACTAGCCATTTATAGAGGGTCCCATATGTATTAATTCAACTCCCAACTGCTCTCTATGACCATAAGAGGCTCCAAAACATTCCTAAATCCATTAGAGTCTATAGATACACCCCCAGGGTTCTTGTATGTTTCTAATCCCCTTGAATATAATTTTATATCTCCCTCATGTCATTTTTGTTCTCATTGTTTTTATCTCTCAAAATTGGATCACATCCTCCCTCTCTTATGTGTTCTAAATTATTTTATGATGATTATGACTTTCCTTCAAAGGAGTTTCATAAGAAAATATATTATTTTTCCTTTTATTGGATTTTCACAACCATTGATTATGACGGTTTTGGTGCTTATTACTATTGATTGTGTGGGGGTTGGTTGACATTTCCATTAAAAGTTTGGGGATTGGGTTTTTAACCATAACCACTAAAAAGAAAGAAGGTTTGTTACAAAAACTTCTAAAATTAATGGTTTTTAAATCTTTTAAATTGGATTATTTTCTATCTTTGAATCCAAGTGGTGATGAGAAATCTGAAATAATTTAGAGGAGGAGATGTAGGAATTCCTTTATTGATTATTTTCAAAATCCTTTATCAAAGACTTGTGAATTGTTTGTTAAATTTATATTTCCACTATGGTAAAATATTTTAATTTTTTTATCTATTAAATTAATTTAATTTCATCTCATTTAGTTTTAATTTATAAAAAAATTTAAAGTGCAATTAACCCCCTCTTACCATATTTACTTGAACCAATAATTGGCATCATTCCCATCATTGATTTTAAAACATTAATAGGTTTTTTATTTCAAAACCTTAACCAGTGTCAAGGAATAATCAATTAAAGATAGCCTCTACCTCAAATTCCTAAGGTCAATAGAAACATAATAAATGTTTATAGCTTTGTACTTATATGGATCAAATAATGGTTTTCTAAAAACTATAATGTCTGTATCCCCAAGTTTCCATGGTACGTTTCTCTTTGAATAATGCAATAGCTTGCATTGTAGGCAACTTCGAGATTCTAAAACACCGCGACCAATCAAAGTAGCCATTATGAATAGTAATACCCACTTTTTCAAATTTTATAAAATTTATCTTTCAAAATTGACTTCGTTTTTGGTTTTGGAATATTGGAATTAGATTAGGGTGAAATTTTGGTACTTTTTGGATAACTTTTATATTTTGATGAATAGTGAAAATTACTAAATTTTAATTAAAAATAACTTTTTTAATAGAAATAATTAATAGTGATAAATTATGAATTTGAGTGGTTTTAAAGTATATCTAGAATATATTTTTACTATTTAATACAATGTTGGTCATTGGATGTAATTTCACGTTTAAAACGGACATAAACAAGTGTCAATCTTTTGATACTAATTATTTCTTAAAAAAACGCTTTTTGTTTTGACAGTGGGAATTAATTTTAAATTAATTTATGCCACTACTGTATTTTGAATTTAGAGAAATGGATTCCATATTTATAATCAGGATTTCAAAATTGTGTAAATAGGTAACTTTTATTTTTAGACACTTTGAATAATTACTTCAGTAAATATTTTATTTACCATGGTTAAAGGGTAAATCCGGTAAATAAGGGTAAAAAATAATATTATAATAATAATAAATTACCCTAAAACGTGTCATAACCCTATTGGTTGATACAGGTCTGAACATGGGCATCTTTGGGTCGATTTTGGGACCCCATGGATCTACTTGTATGTAATAACACCACTTAATATTAATTAAGTTAAAGTAATTACAAAAATGACATAAGCATATATCTTTTAGCAAAACAATTTTTACATAGGGTCATATATGTTATATTTTAGACTATAAATATTAATTAGAAATATAATACAATTTTCAACATAATAGTGTTTTATTTATAATTTTTTGACATTTTTTAATTAAATTTATTTATGACACAATAATGATGCAGTATTTTTTTTATTAATGAAAAAATCAAACAATTGGTATTATAAATGTTAAAATAAATATAATTTTAAAGTTTTGATTACATAAAAGAATTTTATTGGTTAATATTACATGTTATTATTGATTCAATGAATTTGGTTTGAATTAATACATTTTTTACGACTTTAAAAAAAATCAATTATTGAATAGTGTCAAAATTGACATAAATGAGTTTTTAAAACAAATATTATATTATTAATTTATATTCTATTCCTAAAAATCTAAGGTTTGGCCAAAGGACTTATATCATGATATTTGTTTCATTAATGGACCACTTTTGGGTCGCTTGGATGTATATAGTTAGTTTATTAACTATATAATATAAAAGTACAAAGTGACATGGTAAGTGTGAAACTAATTAACTAAGAGTTAAAACTAAAATATAAGGTCAATATAATGACCCAAACCTATCTAAAATATATTGGTTGAAAGGATTTAGACCCATACCTACCTTATACATTTCATAATCCACTTTGGAGCCATTAGAAACCGAATATGAATTTATTATAAAATAATACTTTAAGTTTTTCCTAATGAACCCCTCCCCCCCTTATAAAAGGACACCACTTATAACCAATTCTTCACACCTTAAAAGCCTTTTTGCTCGGCCAAACCCTACCGAAATACTCTCTAAACTTCCCTATATTCAATGTATTGGACTTAGTTTGATCATAAATCCAACCTAAGGATCCCTTTTGATTAAATCAAAAGGAAGAACCCGAAGAAGAGGTAATGTTTTCACCACCCATTTTCAAGTTCCCTTCTTCTTCAACTTCTTCTTTATTTGTTATTTCCTTTCTTAAATAATAACTTCAGTATATTATATATACTGTGATTTTATTATAAATATGGTACAACCATATTCAGTATTCTATCCATCCTTTGAATGACATGTCAATATACGTGCGTACGTACGACTTACTGTCTCCACGTCGTGGTGTAATTGTTATTCAAAAACATTATTATTTGGATGGGTATGATAATGAAATGTAATTGATGTAAATAATAAATATAACATGATAATTATTCTGTATATATGATATAACATACAATTATATATTATTTTAATATCAAAATAATGATATTGTCGCTCGTGCGTACGTACGGACTACCCTCTCCACGAACGTGATGAGATTCATTCCCCATCGTATCCATGCAATTATAATTCTCATTTAAAGATTAAAAATAAATTTTAAGGACTTGATATCATTATGGATATGAATAAGATACAACCTATCCATAAAAAACATGGCTTATGTAAAAAAATATATAAAAGAAAACGAGTGAGTTAACACCTGAAACGATGATAATACTAAGATATTATTGACAAATCAATGTTAAAAGATCATATATGATATAATATTTATGTATAAGACTATTTTATAATTTAATGAAAATTATTTAACTATTATAAATAAGGTTAAACTAACCTTAACCAAGGAAAAGTGCAAGGTAAGGGGTTTCTTATCTCACTTTTAATTCCGTGAGATTTCCATTGTTCACCACTTATTTATTGCATGTGGTGTGCGTACAACCCATGATTGTATTAATTAATTAATATACTTTAATTTGTGGATATCTAAATAATCATTGTATGATCTTTATATCATGGGTGTATGTTTCGTATGTTACCAAATCGATAAGGGAATTTGAAATTTCAGTTTCCATTCATTCGGCTTTACACATACTTCATTGATTATTTTACTCCAAGATTTTGTGTGGAATCACTATTAATTTTTTTATGTCATAATTTCCACTCCCCTTTCTGTGGATATACTTTTGATACACATAAGCACTCCATTTATAATTTCTCAAGTCATATATATGAACATTATAAGAGTAATTTTAACTCAATCTCCATTTGTTGTGTTAAATATCCAATTCATTGGTGTCGTCTTTACAAGAATATGTTTGAATGTACTCTGATTGATTTAAACTGAATATCCAATCATGTTGAGTATATTTATATTTTCAACACATAATTATACCATTGATTCATGCTTGACCTAAGGATACGGTCTTTATAAGAAGTTTCATCTGAAATTACATTCCATTGAGACTCCTTTGTTGTTATACACCAAATCACTTTTATATGGTGTATATAATGTACTTTAACATAGTATATCATGAATCCCTTTATTCTCATGATATTACAAAGTTTTGATTACCTCAGTTATTTTTATTCAAGTTTCTCTCCTTTGGTTAGAAACTCTAACTAAAATATCATTTTTAAATGTTTTGAATATTTATTCTTCTAAATATTTCTCATTAATGTCCATGTTTTAAAAATGTTTTTAATGATTTATTTATATGGACATTAGGGTTTTAAAATTAAAATTACTTTTAAAAGTTTCAATGTTGTATGGGACAGTTTGATTCAAAAATATATTTTTAAATGGATTCTTGACAAACAGTGTGACTTTTAAATGATTTCAAGAAAATGGGGGATATTTCTCTCTAATATTTTTTATGATTATTTTCATCTATGTCAATATCCTTCATCATTCTCGATTGAGGTTAATCTGATACAATAAAATCTTCCATATTGTATCGAATGAGTTATGTCTAACTGTGGATGTGCTATTTTTATACCATTCATGGTTTGTGGATAAAGTATTGACATTTCATATGCTAGTTTTAATTTGAATGTTTATGTTATGTTTCAAACCTTTTAGATGAGGAATGCATTGGACTTAGTAAGTGATGGGTGGTGCCTGCTATAGTTCCTCGATGCATTGGTAGGTCTCATGAGACAAACTATTGTCTTGGAACGAGGCCTTGAAAAATCTTATTTGTAGTCTTAGCACGAGGCCTCGGCTAAATGGTTATGATAGTCTGGCATTGTGCATTCCATAATTATAAAAGTGGTTATTTATATTGCATGTGATTATTCGATTAGTAGAATATCCATGTGAATAAGTAAATGGAATTATTTCATTTTATCTCTGCCATATTATACTGAAGTTCATGTTTAAAAGGCTTTTGTTTTAGTTATACATTGCCTTAAATGTTTGTGGTTATTTATAAAAGTTTCTACTATATTGTTATCCTTACTGAGCATCTGAGATCACCCCTTTCTAGGTTTTATTTTTCACAGGATTCCAAGAAGTGTATTGTGATTGATATATAGGATTAAACCAAAGGAATAATGGCATTCATAAAGTATTATTTATGTTGTTTTGTATGTTATAAAGTGTAATGTAACATTCAAGTATGTTATCTATTTTCCAAGACTGCTAAACCGATCGGTCCTTCAGGACTTGATTCCTTGTAATCATGACTATGTATTGAAATAATGCACCAACTCTAGGTAACTGGGGTTAGGGCGTTACAATGTCTATATTTCTTTGAAGTATATGATATACGATTTGGAAAATTATAATTTATGGATGTACTCCCACTAAAGATTCGGGTGGGGGGGACTGGAATCTCGATGATATACTATTTTTTAATATTGATGGAATATCCATGAATTATATAAAATTCATGTTAGATAGGATAGAATTTAATAGAGTTTCTTTGTGTAAAACCTCTCATGAAATTTGGAAATTATTAGAAGTTACACATGAAGGTACCAATAAAGTAAAGGATGTTATGAATGAGATATATCACGAAAAATTTGAAACCATTAGTATGAATCCTAATGAGTCTACAACTGAATTGTTTCTCATTTCATTGATATTTTAAATAAAAGGAAGTATTTATGTTATGATATTGAAATAAAGAATATTGTGAAAGAGATCCTTTGGGTATTACCTAGTTCTTGGGAACCAAAAGTGATGACAATACAAGTAGTGAATGACATAAAAAATAAGTTAGTTGAAGAAATAATTGGGTCACTTATGACCTATGAGATTACAATAAAGAGGAAATACGTGGAGGAATCCAAATAGGTTAAGTAAAATAAGTAAATTTTCTTAAAAGCTAACAATGATGAATCTTTTGGAAGTAAAGATGAAATTTCTCATCTTTCCAAGAATATGAACAAATTATTCTATAATAAGAAGGAATACCACCATAATAAGAAGAATAAAAAAATTATATATGAGGTAATAAGATATGAGTGTAATAAAAAGGGTTACATAAAATGGATTTCCCCACTCTCAAGAAGAAAAAAAGAGAATAAGGAAAGTAATAAGGATTTAAAGGTTTCAACATGGAGTACAAGTGATGACTCCTCACCTCATCAGACTCATGTGATGGAAGAACCAAGTGTATCATGGATGGAATTGAGGTGATTAAAGAGGTAAATTCTTACACTTCTTCTTGCTATTATATATATTTAAATTATAAAGATCTAAGATATTCAAGAGATTAACTCAAAGAAGGTTTTTATGGAATTACCTTGAAATTAAAATATCGTAAAAAGAAATACAACATTATTATTATTGAGAAAGATCATATTTTTATAGAAAATGGGTAACTAATAGAGGAAAATAAAAACCTAAATATTATATTCCATAAAATTATAAAAATTAAGAAAGAAGATTCAATTTTTTTATTGGGGGAAATGAAATATTAAAAAATAACTAAATAAAGATAAAAATAGACGTGGGTTTTTAAAGGACCAATCCACTGTTGAAAAATTGAAAAATATAATTAAATATATTAACGAATATCCTTACAAGTTCATCAAAGCTGACAAAAATTTTAATTTAATTTTGTATTACCAATTTAATAGGAAAGTTAATTATAGGCTGGGTTACTCTAGTCAATAAATCTCTTCTATAAATTACAAAAATAGAATTTTTTAAAGGTATCTCTCAATATAATTTTTTTAATTATTGTATAAAACCAAGGAACATGATTTTTGAATGAAATTTAAAAAATTCTTGTTGTGGAAGGCCCCCATCCATTTATAGTTATTCACAATTTTATTCTAGAAAATAAAATTCAAAGAAATTATGGGTTTCAAAATCTCTTTTAGATAACCTTTGTGGACCCAAATTTTGGGTACCAAAAATGTTAGTTTCATGATTATTTTATTGGTATCATGTATTAATAAAAATTCCAAGGAACTAAATAGTACATAAATAGTGTATTATTAATACACTTGTGTAGTGACTATTAAATTGTTCAAATATCTATTTAAAAGTCCAATTTCATTAATTAGTTATTTAAACCCATTTCTGTAGAACATTCTGATTGGTATGTATAGCTTAAAATTATATTTTTTAACATAATATTGATTAATTTTTTTCATTATTTATTTAATTATATATAAATTAAAAATTGTTTTAAATTATAAATTTAATCTTGTTTTTAAATTTGAAGACTTGTGAGATCATTTATAAATAATATTTAGATAAAATATATAACCCGTATTATTTTGATCCAATGAACTATTTATTTATTTCTTTTAAATGATTTTTTTCTTGATTTTTTATTTCATCATCATTTCATGCTTAATTTTTTTTAAGTTACCTAGGTGAACACTGGCTCACCAATAGTGAATTATATAACTTAGGTTCCATAATTCACCCTTCGCAAAACCGGTGGCCCTCACTATCTAGTCGGTGGGGGTTTGGACAACCCTATTAGACTAATGTGAGGGATTAGTTATTTGAGTTTCAAAACCCCCTTCCCCACTCAAATATCACTTGAGTCTCACTATTTATTAACCCCCAAATAGCTAGACTCCTCTCATAATTTGGATTTTAAATTTTTGGCAATTTCCCTTGATTTGACATTCATTTTCAATAAATTTTCCTTGATTTCCCCTTGAATCCTTGTTGTTTTCATATTTTTTAATTATTCTTCATTTATGCATAACCCTTGTATAATTTTTTATTCATACTTTTTCATATCATTTCATAGAATCAAGTATTAATCATTCCACCACTTCTAAGTGGAAAGGGAAGGCTAAAGAACCTTCAGACCCTCCTCTGGTTGAACCTCTTGAACTGATTTGGATAGAAAAAAATATTATGCCAAGTCAAATTATTGATATTTTTTTGATCAATCATTATCACATTGATTTTTTAAGATTTATTGAATTTATAGGATGACATAAATTATTTCAACCTCTACCTAGATATGTTTCATTCCCCTTTTTGGCCAAATAATTTTATGCTCACCTTTTATTTGACCATGGGGATGATTATGACACCATCTCTTCAAATGTGAATGTTATTTATTTTTCCATCACACCTTAATAAATCATTGATTTTATGAGGATTCATCAATTGGTTCCACATTACTTTAGCTAAGGAGAATTTATTATTGATATGGAATTTAACCACCAATATTCTCTTCAAATTCTTTCTGAAAAAAATGCATATACCATTTTCAAGATCTTTAACATTTCTCTCCAAATCCTATCATTGAGAGAGTAATTAAAACCACCAAATATCCTCAACATTGAAATCATGATAATTTCAAGTATATTTATATTTATGTTATCTATTTTATCATTAGGTAATTTTATTTAATTTTTCTTATATTCTTATTATAGGCTACACATTACATTTCCTCTCACCCTGGACACTCTAGGGAATTACCCTTTAGCCAAATATTTACACGGATATTATCTTATATTAAAATTGGGTTGAGTAACATTACTTTTGAGACGTCGTATTAGAATAGAATTTTGAACCATGTCATGTTTAAACACTTTTTATTCATTTAAATATTTAGTGCTATAAGTACATTTATGACCTTCCCAGACTTTTAAAAAATTATTCACCCAAAACGGGCTGGAAGTTCATGATATTAAAATTACAAAAACCATTTACAAGAATTATAAACTTGATGAATAAGAAGATGAGGACAAGGAATAAAGAGATGTTGAGGATGGTAATGAGGATTATAATGATATGAGGATGAAGGATGATCCTCATCAAGATGATCCACCACTTGGAAGGGAATATATCACTAATGAGATGGACCTCTACTGAGAGGGGATTTATCATCGTATCAAATTTTATGGGAAGACCATTGATCACCAAATCACCTCTCTAGAGACTAAAATTGATCAATGACTCACTGAATTAGATAATTCCCACACATATCATCATGAACTCATGATGAACAAGGCTGAGGAGACCCGAGATCTCATTTGATATCTCGAGCATGATTCTTCACGACATGGACAACACTCTCATTCTACCAATAGTGGATATGATATTTTTTATTTATTCTTAGTGTGGGATTATTTTGATATTATGTGACTTATGGATTTTTATAAATATTTAATGCATGGATGTATATTTTTATATATTCCATATTTATATTTTATATAAACCTTTCTTGAGATTTTTTAATAATAATAAAGGAGAAAAGTGTGTGAAATAGATATATATTTCCTTTTAAATATTTAACTCATTATTCTATTTATCATTTATTATTCTATTAATTTATTTAATAATTAATGCTTCAAAATATTTAAATCTAATCCTATTTCTTGGTTGAATATATGAAATTATTTTGAAATTATATTGGATATCCATGTTTGAAATAGAGTTTTTATCCTTATCATTCAAGATTTTTCATATATAAAAACCCTTACATTAGAACTTTTTGATTTTAATAATGGGTAGTTAAAAATGGCTGGAATGTGATTATTTATTTGAATTTAGAAAGAATGGGTATTTTCCTCTATTTTCGAAACATTCACCTTGATATTTGTTGAATTATTATCTTTATCTTAAATATGCACTTTTATTGATTTATATTTAAATAATATATTTTTTCCTTTTTGGGGTTAATAATCCTTTTATATTTTTTATTTAAATATTGAAATAATTTGATATAATTTTTTCTCTAGAAGGCATTATTATATATTAATTTTAAATATTTAAGGAATTGATATATTTGTTTCACTCTCTTAGGTGATTTTATTCTTCTTTTTTCAATCTTGACTTATTATATAGATCCTTATGCTATTAATATGTGAATCAATTGAGGGATATCCAATCATATTAAATTTGATCTTGTTATATTTTAACACAAGAATACTTAATTTCATTTAAAAGGAAACTTAAATCAAAACTTGAGATTATTGAAAATTTTACTCTTCAAAGACCAGGTTTCATTTTTTTAAGTAATGTTTTTACACCTTGATCTCAATCATTGTGATTTATTAATCATAAATATATTTTGAAAATTGAAAGCCTCTAAAATTCAATTTTTTCCTATATTTTCAGTGATTCCAAAATTATCCTTGATAAAAATGCTCTATTTTTACTTTCAAATTTATATCTTTACTTAATTACACATGTGTTTTTTAGTTTTTATTTTTCAAAATTTGATTTTACATGTTTAAATATTTTATGTTTTTAATATTTTTATTTCAAAATCTGATCATATGAGAATCTTGGATTTATGAATTTAAAATATTTATGATTTTCTCTCTTCCAAATGAACATTAATGATTGTATTAATAGAACTAAAATCTATTTTGTGTCTAATAAATGTTTTTTATACATTTACCCTTATTTCGTTAACTATTTTTTATAAGATATTTGATAAAAATACTAATGGGGATAATATTTTAAAGGTATTTATGTTAAAAGGAGCATTTAATTTTTAGTATAAGGTATTTTCATATAAGGCATAAGGTATTAAAATATGCAATATTAAAATTATTTTTGGTCATATTCATATGAAATGAATCTTTTCTATATTTGTATTAATTAATTTAAAATGTGTTTGTGATCATCTAAAATCATAATATTGTTTTACCTCAATCTCTTAGATAGTTTTAATGATCAGAAACACCATTAAGGGTTCTAATCTATTAATTTCATAGATTTTAGTAATTTATGTAGAGAAAAAATTCAACAAAGTTTCTAGAAAGAATGGAGGGACCGAGAGACACATGAAGGTATCACTTGAAGTCCCAAGTAGGATTGAACTAGCTGCTGGCCGATGCCACCCACCAACTATCCGATGGTGTCCAAACAGGTATAAAAACTAGTTATTTATAGAGGGTCCCACATGACTTCATTTGACTCCCAATGGCTCTCTATGACCCTATGAGGCTCTATAATGTTCCTTAATACTTTAAAGGATATAAATACACCCCTAAGAGTTATTGGATAGTACCAATTTCGCTAAAGATCCTTTTAGATCCCCATAGTGTTATTTTTTTCTCCTTCCCTTTCTCTTTTATAATTGTCTCACATCCTTCCTCTCTTTCTTATTCTAAATTCATGTTAGAGGATTGTGAGAAAGTTTAAAGGGTTTTTATAGTAAAAACTAGTATTCTCTATTATTGGGTTCTCACAACTATTTAGTGTGATGGTTTGGGTGATAAAAACCATTGTGTGTGAGGGGTTTGGTGAACACTACCATTAAAAGTGAAAGGATTGGGTTTTTGGCCCCAACTAATAAAAGAATATCATGTTTATTTCTATAAAATCTAAAAATAAATAATTTTTTATTCTTTCAAATGGGGTTTTGGACACCATTTAATCTAAATGGTAATTTTAATTCTCAATAAATTGATAGGTGGATACATAGAGATCCGTTTAAGGTTTTTTCTGAACTCATTTATTTATGTCTTATGTAATTTCCTTTAAATGTATATTTCAGATATGCTTAAATCTTTTAATTTTAGTTTATCACTTTAATTAATTTAGTTTTATCTCATTTAGTTTTAATTTATAAAAATATTTTAAAATAAAATTCACCCCCTCTTTTTATCTTTACTCAGACTAATAGTCAGTGTAATTATCAACACTTAACATCACCACTCTCAAATGAATGTATTATCACAGAATCAATTCTAATATGCTCAAATTGAGTGATTTACTAGACACTACTTCTAGTTAAAATAAAGAATGGTATTTAACCCAATAACCATATTTCATAACCAATATTCTACCTTAGTTAAAATCAAATAAATATGTAGTTAACGATACTTGAAAGGCATGTGGCTAAAATTAGTTTTTAAATAATTATTCAAGTCAGTTCCAAGTAAGGACTTGATCGACCTTTTCATGTATAGATTGATCCCATAAATGATGTGTTAATTCCTAGATCATATATAGTACAATTTTTACTTTAATTTTGTCTAGGGTTCCAAAGAAATTAAATATTATATTCATTCTACCAAGCTATTCTTCCACTTTCTCAAGATTTAAGTTATCCCAAGAATATTTGTGGGTGTTTCCTTTAGAATTCTAGTGAGTAATCAGCATAACATGGTTCCTAAAGTATTTTTTTTACATAGAATATAAAACTTGAAAAATTATTTTTAAAAGGTATTGATTCACCTATGGTTCAAGTTGAACCATATTCTCAGCAGCACCCTCTTACTGATTTCTAGGTCTCCAGACTGGAAATATCTTCCTTTAGTCATAGAAAATATGTTAGTCAGTCACAAAAAAATAATTTAATCTCTATATTTTACCATATACCAAATCATAAAAAAGGATTATAAAATATCATATGAATGATGAATTCCTAGTGGGTATTCTCTTTACTAATGAAATAAAATGAACTCTTGTCAACTAAACCCAAAATAATGAGATGACGAAAAACCTATATGTTATCAAGAATATTTTTCATATCTGAACCAACCTAGTAACTTGAAATTTAGTATAAATATCTTAGATTCACCTTTTTATAATCTAATTTTCATGTTTTAACACATACTATATCCACACCTACCATTCCAACTGAAATATTTTACCAAACTGATACCATTTATAACATCCTGACCCCAACCCATTTTCTTGGGCATGACTGAACTGCCACTAATCATAAGTGCGTCCTAGAGAGAAAATGTTTAGAAATAAATACCAATGAAATACAATATTTTTTTTGGGAGATTTACCATTATACACATAACAACCTGTAATATACAACCAACAATAGTACAATAAATAAATATCATGCATGATAAAAATCCAAAAAAATCCATAGAAGATAATAAGACCACAATAGAAGTTATAGATGCCAATAATGCTCCACATAAGTCTACAACTCCAATGACACAAATATACAGTAATGAATTAATGTATCACCATAACTAACTCTATTACATGAAAATCTCTAAGATCCACTCCCAAAACATGACTGGAATATTAAGATTCTTTACTATAAATGTATGAGATCTTCCCCTTACAAGTATTATAATAAGAAATATACATATTCCTCAAGGAGAATACGTATGGGTGATTTTAAAAACCAATAGGTAATCCCAAATAATTCTTACACATGCCACTAGAACCAAAATAAGTTTACTCAAAATAAAAAATATAAATATAAAAACCAAGGAGAGTATCAAGAATGAGGAAGTGAGATATAAATGTAGTGAAAGTAAAACACACAAAAGAGTCCACCCATTTCATGAACACACACAAACAAAATTTCCCGACCAATGTGTTTCCAATCCTCTTTGTCCATTGAGTATTCCATTCTCATGACATGAATTCTTCCTTCTAGATCCAAGTCATCACTTGGTGGTATGATCTTGAGTTACATCAAATCGGCATGACGACCAAGTATGAATCAAATAAGGCCCCAATATGTATCACGAACTTGCATCTACCATGATATTTCCAATTATCACACCCAGAAACATTTATTTAAAAAAAAGACACAATTTAATAATTTTCCCAAACACGTTGTGGGTATCATCCACAAACCATTGTTTTAAAGTTAGTAATCAAGAAAGATCCTCATGAGTTTTACATCGAGAATAAAAATAAATCTATTTTTGAAGACCAAATCCATCAAGTTATAAGAAAGATAATAGTGGGAGAGAATCAAAATACCTCTAATAGGTTAATCTCAATGGAGCATTATAAAACTCAAAAATTCATTCTCTCCTCCCCTTCCCTTTGATGAATCATAACAAATTACAATTTAAAATTAATCATATCCCATAGATACACACATGAAAGACTCAATATTGGGTTCCTATCAAGATATAATGAGAAGAGAATAAAATCTCTTACCATTGATTCCCTAGGTCCAATGGTCTATGATTTGATGAAATCAACCTCTAGAGGGAAAAAATCAAAATTTCTCAAATGATAGTAGATGTTTGAGAGCTCTATACACCAAAGGAAAAATGATAATTATAAGGGAAAACTAAGATAAAAATAAAATTCTTTGCAAGCTTTAATTATACACATGGTTTGGATTCTTGGTCTATAAAAATATGCATCAATCATGCGAGTGTTATTGGATGACACCCAGGGCTGCACGGTTTGGCCACACATTTTGGAAAACCATTCGTCAACCATATGAATTATCACTATTAAAAACATAAAGAGGGAAAATGGTTACCACATGGTTTTTAAAAAATCATATTCCAACCATAAACCAAACCATACTCCACCAAACACTCTCACATGATTACTTGGGACTTCTCCATGATTTATCCTAACCTTAGACAAACATTATAACCTCCAATAACCTTCAAAAACTACTAAAAACTCTAGGATATCATGTATCCAAATAGAACTAATTAATAACTCAAAAATATAATATAAAATAATAAAATACCTCAAACTATAGGTGTTAAAATTATAAAATTTAAAAATTATTTATATTAGATTAAAAACCTATATTTGAAATTTTGGAACCTAAGTTATATGTTTTCTAAATTTTTTATGTGTTATACATGTATTAATTTAAATTTATTTATTTTTCAATATTAAAAAGTTTGTATTATAAAATGGTTTTTATATTTTAAATCAGTATTTCCAAACTAGGTAATAAGGGAGATATTTTTTGTAATAGAAATAAGTTATCATGGTTAAAAAATGAGTTACCGTAATAAAAGAAAACCATGTTAAGAAGTTAAATTAAGTGGATTTTTTTTAAGTTAAATTAATAATTATCCCTTATTTGTGTTTATGAGATGTTTCTTGACCAAGAATTATCCTATATTTATTATTTTCCACTAATGGATCCACATTCCTTGAATAGTGCATCTCTTATTACAAAAATATCACTCCCCTCACTTATAAAACCTTCTATTCACCACCCCACTTATAATCACACCTTAAGACACTTGGTTCACTCAAAATAAAAAAAAAATCCATCCCTAAGACTCTTATCCACATTATATAGGTCTTTGTTTCATCAAAATACCACCTTTAAAAGGCTAAACCCAACTTACAAAAGAGTTGTTCTGAGGAGTAAGACAAAAATCCCTAATCACTAGTTTTTCATTTATATTCCTTTACTTTTTCTTCAATATCCTATAAATATATTCTACTAATAATAACATAGTTACATTTTTATAGTAATTACTCTAAAATGTTATTATGTTTATTTAAAAACCATTAACCCCCTAATTTACATCAATTGGAAAATGAAAACATTTCTTGTGCATACACACAGACTACCGTATCCATGAATGACATATTCTATTTTTAATTATAACCTTAAATTAATAGATATAATAATTTATTTAGTGAATAAATATTATATTAATGAAATAATTAAGATTATATAAAGATAAATTTAGTATTATATTAATAATCTCATTCGTATGAAAATGAAAATGATGTCTGTGTGTATGTGTGGACTACTGCCCTCACAAATGCTGTATTTAATTTCTCATCACAACCATACATGGTTTCCTATAAAATATATTTCATTAATATATATGATATTGAAGATTAATATGTTTCATGATTATGTTTCTTAAATTATTATGCAAAAATTAATGATCATTATAAATTAATCTATTGGTATTGGTAAATTATCAGAAACAATTTCTTCATGGATCTCGTTCTCATAAATTATGTCCACAGTTCCCATAAAATGAACATGTGGATGAATAAATCATTGAAAGAAAATAATTTTAATATTTTTTTATAATCCGGGAATGATGAACTCAGTATCAAATAATGGGTTTTGAGGTCTACATTATGAATCATTTGTGAGACAATTAAAATTACTAACATCTGATTATGAAAATAAATGATAAAAAAATAATGAATGCATATTGAAGGACTATAATTAAAGAGTAAAAAAGGTTGTAAATATGAATATGGTTCTAAAATATGATATTAATATGGTTATATTTCTTACACATGAGGTTAAATATCTCTCATGGAAGCCGAGAGTAAAAATATAAAACCCCATGTTACTGTTTTTTTATTTATTTATTGATATTTTGAGGTATTTTATGTTTTTGAATGTTTTGGACTTGAGTTTTTAAATTATCAAAATGAAATTCCTTTGTACATGGTTTGAACACTTTTATTATATAGTTTGGTAAACCAAACATACGACCCTTTCATAGGATACTCTTCTCATCTTGGGATAATGTGTACACTTTAGTTCGAACAATGTGGGTATATTTACCCAAAAGAGTCCTCAGTTAAATTATTTACATGAATAGTTGATGTTAATTGGTAAAGCACAATTTTAGGTGAGTCTTAGGAGAACCTTGTAGCTTACTTTTACACATGAGTGTGTGTAAGGGTGGTAGCACAATGTTTGTGCATAGTTAATAGAAACTATGCGAGCCAACTGTGAACTATGATACAACATGAAAATTCCATTGGAATGGTGGGAACACGGTTTGGAAAATCATAAAACCAAACCATGTAGTATTACCAGATTTCATTTAAGGTTGAAATTACCCTAATTAAAAACTCTATGTTTATTTATATTCTCATCCTCCTTTCCCCTCCCTCAAATTTTATTGACCCTTATGGATCCCTAGGGGGAGTTTATTCCCCCATTCCTTTGATCTTGGATCCTCTTTCCCTTATATTAAAGGGCTATTCAATGTAAAATACAATATTTTTCTTTCATAATTTTCTTCATTTGTTTTCCTCTTATTTTTCTAGGTCCACCCTTTCTCCTAGAACCTTAAATCATGATGAAAGTTAGGTTTTGGGTTCATGATGGTTTTAACCTATGGTTTTTCTTGTTTAGAACCCATCGAGGGTGATCCTTATTCATTTGGGCATTATACATGGAAGGCAACACATTGTGACATATTTCCAATTTATTTTAGTTAGGTGTTTTCTATTTTTAATATATTTTAAAATTTATAAAATTATTGGGTTTTAGAAATTTATTTATAATTAATGTATAATTGTGTATGATATTTTGGATGAATGTATAAATTATTTCCCATGAAATTTTACTTGGCATAAATGGTTTTTCATATGGATATATATATATAGATGTCAAATTAAATTTTTTAATATGAAAATTGTTATTGAAATTTTCCAAGGGATTATTTAAATGGTTTTAATGTAAAATATAGGCTTTAGGAATTGATAAAAGTTTTCAAAGGAAATTTACATGTTCTAAAGTAGGATTTTAGATTAAAAAAGGATGTGTTGTGGAGATTTCAAAAATATTTTGAATGGATGAAATTTTAAATAAAAAGGAAATGAATATGTATCCTGAGTTTCTTTTCTTGTGAATACCCATTTGGGAATTTAAAAAGGATTCATTATTTGTAAGACCCTATTTATACCCTTGGTTGCTTCTCTCTTATTGGTGGTGTTTCATATATATAGTGATCTGGTTTTATTGAAAATGGGTTGTTATATGTGAGGTTGTATAAGGTGAGGGATATTTATTTTCTTATGATTATGATGAATGTGATGCCCTGTAACGCCCGACCCCAGTTACCCAGAGTCAGTGAATTATTTTAATACTTTGGAATGATTACAAGGAATCAAGTCCCGATGGACCGATTGGTTTAGCAGTCATGGAAAATAGATTACATACTTGAATGTAACATTACACTTTATAACATAAAAAACAACATAAATAATCCTTTATGAATGCTATTATTACCTTGGATTAACCCTACATATCAATCACAATACACTTCTTGGAATCCTGGAAAAAATAAAACATAGAAAGGGGTGAGCTTATATGCTCAGTAAGGATAACAGTATAGCGTAAAATTTCATAAATAAGAATAAACATTTAAGGCAATGTATAACTAAAACAAAAGCCTTGTAAACTTGAACTTCATCATAATATGGCAGAGATAAAATGAAACAATTTAATTTAGTTATTCAAATGGATATTCTACTAATCGAATAATCACATGAAATATCAATAACCACTTTCATAATGATGTAATACATAATGCCAGACTATCATAACCACATAGTCAAGGCCTTGTGCCAAGAATACAAATAAAATTTTGCCAAGGCCTTGTGCCAAGATACTAGTTTGTCTCATGAGACCTATCGATGCATCGAGGAGCTATAGTGGGCTCCACCTGTCACTTACTAAGTCCAATGCATTCCTCATATGAACAGGTTTAAACATAACATAAACATTCGTATTAAAACTAGTATATGAAATGTCAATACTTTCTCCATAAACCATGAATGGTATAAAAATAACACATCCACAGTCAAACATATCACAAAAACTTTAACACAATATGGAAGTTTTGTATCATAATAAATCAACTTCAAATAACCTTAAAATCCATTAAAGGATGTTGACATATATGATATAAAAACTATTTGAGATAAATATCTCTTTTTTTGAAATCATTTAAAAGTCACACATTTATAAAGGAAGTAATTTAAAAGATATTTTTGAATCAAAGTGTCCCATACCACTTTGAAACTTTTGAAAATAAATATAATTTCAAAAATTTCATGTCCATATAAATAAATCCTTAAAATCATTTTGAAAGCATGGACATTACTTAAAAATATTTACAAAGATAAATATTTAAAACATTAAAAATTCTGATCTTGATAAATAGTACCTTTCACAAATTCTTAAAATATTCATTTTGAAATCATTTAAAAGTAACATAATTATAAAATAAAACATTTAATTTCAAAATATTCTTATAATCTTGTAAGGGAAGCTTTAATGATTTTATAACGGTGGAAAATAGCCACACCCTCCGGATAAGTTAAAAAAAGATATTCTTAAAATAATTTTGTCGAAAAGGTTAAAAAGGACCTTGTTTGGAAAATGACAGAAAGATTCATTTATAAACATCTTATAAAAAGTCAACAAGGGTATAAATTACATTAACCCATAGTCTATAAAATAGTAAGAATGATTTGAAATAAATTTTTAAGAAACATGGATGTGGATGATAAAGAGGTCCCAGTAGATAATTATGTATAAACAACCTCGGATAGTGAAGAGATTGTGAAATAAACCCTTACCAATTTGGTAACTTACAAAACATAAACCCCATGAAATAGGTATCATACAATTAATATGTAAATACACATAAATTATAGTTAATTACACAATGAATACAATTATGGGCAGTACATATACCACACAAATGGTAATAGTGGAAATATGGCATGAATCTCACGGAAATAAGGAGTGAGATGAAAACCCCTTACCTTGTACTTTTTCTTGGTTGAGGGTAGGTTAACATCCTATATAATAGTTAAATAATTTTTATTAAATTATACAATAATAATATATATAATTATGATATCATATATGATCTTTTAACATTGATCTGTTAATAATATCTTAGTATTATCATCGTTTCGGGTGTTAACTCACTCGTTTTATTTTATATATTTTGTTACATAAGAAGTGTTTTTTATGGATAATTTGTATCTTATTAATATCTAAAATGATATCAAGTCCTTAAAAATTATTTTTAATCATCAAATGAGAATTATAATTTCATGGATACGATGAGGAATGAATCTCATTGCGTTCGTGGAGATGGTAGTCCACATGTACACACGAGCGATAATATCATTCATTTGATATTAAAATAATATATAATTGGATGGTATATAATATATACAGAATAATTATCATGTATATGTATTATTTACATCAATTACATATCATTATCATACCCATCCAAATAATAATGTTTTTGAATAACAATTACACCATGACGTGGAGACGGTAAGCCGTACGTACACACGTATGGTGACATGTCATTAAAATTATGGATATAATAATGAATATGGTTGTACCATATTTATAATAACATCACGGAATATAGAAGATACTGGATTTATTATTTTATAAAGTAAATAACAAATAAAGAAGAAGTTGAAGAAAAAAGGAACTTGAAAAAGGGTGGTGAAAACATTACCTCTTCTTCGGGTTCTTTCTTTTGATTTGATCAAAAGGGATCCTTAGGTTGGATTTATGATAAAACTAAGGCCTCTAGGTTGAATTGAGGGAAGTTTAGAGGTAGGTTTTGTCCGAGCCAAAAGGCTTTGAAGGTGTGACAAATTGGTTAGAAGTGGTGTCCTTTTATAATGGGGAGGAGGGGCTCTTTAAGAAAAACTTAAAGTATTATTTTATAATAAATTTATATACGGGTTATAATGGATCCAAAGAATATTATTCAAATTATAAGGTGGGTATGGGTCGAAATACTTTCAACAAATATATTTTAGACATTTTTGGGTAATTATATTGACCTTATCTTTTAGTTTTAACTCTTTGTTAATTAGTTTGACACTTACCATGTCACTTTGTATTTTTATATTATATAGTTAATAAACATACTATATACATCCAAGAGACCCCCAAGTGGTCCATTAATAATACACCTGTCATGATATAAGTCCTTTTTTCTGAACCTTAGATTTATAGGAATATAATATCAATTAATAATATAATATTTGTTTTGAAAACTCATTTATGTTAATTTTGACACTATTCAATAATTGATTTTTGTTAAAGTCATAAAAAATTTATTAATTCGAACCAAATTCATTTAATCAATCCTAAAATTTCATATTAACCAATAAAATTCGTTTATGTCATAAAAACTTTCAAATTATATTTATTTTAACATTTATAATACCAATTTTTTTATTCTTTCATTAATAAGGAAAATACTGCATCATTATTGTGTCATAAATAAATTTAATTATTCAATGTCTAAAAATTATAAATAAAATACCATTATGTAGGAAATATATTTAGATTTATAATTAATATTTATAATTTAAAATATATCATATATAACCCTATGTAAAAATTATTTTTCTAAAAGATATATGCTTATGCCATTTTTGTATTTACTTTAACTTAATTAATATAAAGTGTCATTGTCACTTACAAGTGGATCCATGAGGTCCCCAAATCGACCCAAATATGCCCCTGGTCAGACATGTATCAAACAATAGGGTTAGGACACGTTTTTGGGTAATTTATTATTATTATAATATTATTTTTACCCTTATTTACCGGATTTACCCTTTAACCATGGTAAATAAAATATTTACTGACGTAATTATTCAAAATGTCTAAAAATAAAAGTTACCTATTTAAACAATTTAGAACTTCTGATTCTAAATATGGAATCCATTTTTCTAAATTCAAACACATAGGTGGCCGAAATTAATTTAAAATTAATTACCGCTGTCAAAACAAAAAGTGTGTTTTTAAGAAATAATAAGTATTAAAAGATTGACACTTGTTTTTAATTAAAATTTAGTAATTTTCACTATTCATCAAAATATAAAAGTTATCCAAAAAGTACCAAAATTTAACCCTAAGCTAATTTAGATATTCAAAAACCAAAAATGAAGTCAATTTTGAAATATAAAATTTATAAAATTTCAAAAAGTGGATATTACTATTCATAACAGCTACTTTGATTGGTCGCGGTGTGTTAGAATCTCGAAGTTGTGTACAATGTAATATATTGAATTATTCAAAGGGAAACGTACCATGGAAGCTTGGGGTGTTACATTCTCCCCTCCTTCAATAAATTGCGTTCTTGGAATTTAAGCTCGGTATTGGAAACTTGGGATTGACATTTCAAAATATCTTAGTTGAAATCCCACATCAAAAAATGGATTAATGAGGCCTCTATTTAAAATAAAGAGTGGTAAGTATAAAGGTTACCAAAAATAAAACATACTAGGGTTCCATGTAGTAAAACATGGATATAGAAGAGAAATATGACCATCAATATCTGATAGAGAGTGGTAGAGAACATGGCTATGAAAAGGCCAACATTCACGAAACCATAAATTTGTGATGATCTAGGGTACCATCTTGGAAAACGTTTTTGTTCTAAGTTCCTTTTCTTAATTTTGAGGAATTTATTTATGAGATTGGATAAGATCATAAGGAGATATACTTACTTTATAATTAGAGTTTTATCCATTAATAAATTTCTACCACAAACTCATCTTTCACTCCAAAACATAACACAATGCAAGAATACTCTAATTATCCTAATCGTATAGGGTTACATTTATAATGAATTTATAATTCACATATCAGACCCTTTAAAAAAAGGGAACTACATTATACTATCCAGGAACCTCATGTAGTCTAGTGGTAGGCGATAAATCCCAATCACACTTATGGTTGTGGGTTCGATTCCCGCAGCTTTGTCTGACGCGACGGGTTGTCACACGGTCTGCGTGTTGTCCTTTTATAAAAATCCAAAAATAACCTTTCAAGCTTAATCCCTTCGAACATTTAGACTTCTCCAAAATACTTCTGTAAACTCTTAGTCCAAAATTTATATGAAATGTAAACATAATGTAGATTCTTCTAACCCCGTAATAGCATGTGAATACCTTCATCATGTATTCTTTTAAAACACTGAAACATCCTGAATTACAATAAAACCTTATTGATTACATTCATGCTCCCTTATTTCTTATAGAATACTGGATATACATCATCCATCCAAAAATGTTGTAAACTCCAACGATGAAAAATCATTAATTAGTTTCAAGGTAGTCAATAATATCCAATATAATTATTCAAATCAACCATATCTTATTTGAAAATCACTACCTCATTATCGGGACCATATTAAGGATTTACCTTCCTTCAACCATGTATTTTAAAAAATTTTTAGCTTATTATTATGTCACTTTTCATAGAACCATATAATCTCAAATCCTCAATAAAATAGTACTGCAGTATAATCCTTATTTATCTCCATAATTCATATAACCAGTATATTGTTGATGCATCACTCAAATGAAATAATCCTATAATAATAACATAAGAACACTAGTCATTCTTATTCATCTGAGGTAGTATCATAACTTTATTATTATCCAATAGAATCATTTGGGGCATACTCTGATGATTTGTACATTGGTTCTCATAGTGTGCCAACTCCTTACATATGAAGCATTGTACATTTGAAACGTTTTTCTTACCCTTTTATTCACGCACTTGGTGTCCTTTTTCTCCACACTTATAACAAACTCCCATTCCTTTCATTCAAGTTCCAGGGTGTTTCTTCCCACAATTATCACATATGGGAAAATTATTCTTTTCCCTCTTCCCTTTATCTATCTTTATCTCTTCCATCATTTTCTTCTCTTGCTTCCCTTAAAAACCATAAAACTCAGAAAATTCCTTACTTATCTTTTTAACACATGATACTATCTCTTTATATGTTGAGAATACATGGGAGACAATTTCCCTTCTAAATGTTGGCTTAATACGGTGAAAAATACGATCATTCTTACTCTTTGGATCATACGTATTGCTGGAGTTCACATTCCTTCTACTGGGAGCCATTTCTATAAAATGGCATACACTAGGTCAGTTTATGAAGTTTAATGAATAATTCCAAACTTGTAAAATACCTAACGTAAATTGTGCAGTTTATGGATATAATCCATGATCTTAAAAATATTTTCTTCGAGGAAGTATATACTCTTAAACCCTTCATAATGTTTTGTAATGAAAATGATAATTATCCTAAGCATATCCCTCGGGAGTGTAATAACCAAGAGTGCAGCAAGGCCCATTTTCGTGCACCAGTTCTCGTTCGAGAATAGCTCAAAGCGGTGTTTTCGTGTTTTACCCCTAGGTACATCTGTTCTAGAGCCACCTCTAACTGCTTGTATCTAGACAGAGATGTATTTATCAGAAAACACACAAAATATTTACAATACCAAAATTCTAGGATGTTCTTATATACTAATCCTCAAAGTCTATCTTAGGTCTATGTGCTCTAATCAGAGTTTATCTAAATCTAGATTCCAATGTTATTTCTAAACCTCCTATGATAACAACTGTAATGCCCCGACCCCAGTTACCCAGAGTCGGTGCATTATTTTAATACATTGGAATGATTACAAGGAATCAAGTCCCAAAGGACCGATCAGTTTAGCAGTCTTGGAAAATAGATTACATACTTGAATGTTACATTACACTTTATAACATACAAAATAACATAAATAATCCTTTATTAATGCCATTATTCCCTTGGCTTAACCCTGAATATCAATCACAATACACTTCTTGGATTCCTAAGAAAAATAAAATGTATAAAGGGGTGAGCTCAGATGCTCAGTAAGGATAACAATATAGCGGAAACTTTCATAAATAAGCATAAACATTTAAGGCAATGTATAACTAAAACAAAAGCCTTTTAAACTTGAACTTCATCATAATATGGCAGAGATAAAATGAAATAATTCCATTTACTTATTCACATGGATATTCTACAAATTGAATAATCACATGCAATATCAATAACCACTTTCATAATGATGGAATACATAATTTCAGACTATCATAAACACCTAGTCAAGGCCTTGTTCCAAGACTACAAATAAGATTTTGTCAAGGACTTGTGCCAAGACACTAGTTTGTCTCATGAGACCTACCGATGCATCGAGGAGCTATAGCGAACTCCACCCGTCACTTACTAAGTCCAATGAATTCCTCATATGAACAGGTTTAATCATAGAATAAACATTCTTATTAAAACTAGCATACGAAATGTCAATACTTTCTCCATAAACCATAAATGGTATAAAAATAACACATCCACAGTCAAACATATCAAAAAAACTTCAACACAATATGGAAGTTTTGTATCATAATAAATCAACTTCAAATAAGCTTAAAATCCATCAAAGGATATTGACATAGATGATATCAAAACTATTTGAGAGAAATATCTCTTTTTTTGAAATCATTGAAAAGTCACACATTTATAAACGAAGTAATTTAAAAGAGACTTTTGAATCAAAGTGTCCCATACCACTTTGAAACTTTTAAAAATAAATATTATTTCAAAACATTCATGTCCAGATAAATAAATCCTTAAAATAATTTTGAAAGCATGGACATTAATTAAAAATATTTTGAAAGCTAAATCCTTAAAACATTTAAAATTCTGATTTTGATAAATAATACCTTTCACAAATTCTTAAAATATTCATTTTGAAATCATTTAAAAGTCACATAATTATAAAATAAAACATTTACTTTAAAAATATTCTTATAAGCTTGTAAGGGAAGCTTCAATGATTTTATATCGGTGGAAAATAGCTGCACCCGCCGTATAAGTTAAAAAAAGACATTCTTACCATAATTTTGTCGAAAAGGTTAAAAAGGACCTTATTTGGAAAACGACGGAAAGATTACTTTATAAACATCTTATAAAAAGTAAACAAGGGTATAAATTACTTTAACCCATAGTCTATAAAATAGTATGAATGATTTTAAAAACATTTTTAAGAAACATGGATGTGGATGATAAAGATGTCCTAGTAGATAATTATGTATAAACAACCTCGGATAATGAAGAGATTGTGAAATAAACCCTTACCAATTTGGTAACTTACAAAACATTCACGCCATTAAAGAGGTATCATACAATGAATATGTAAATACACATAAATTAAAGTGTATTACACAAATAATACAATTATGGGTAGTACATACACCACACAAAAGGTAATAGTGGCAATATGGAATGAATCTCACGAGAATAAGGAGTGAGATGAAAACCCCTTACCTTGTACTTTTCCTTGTTTGATGGTAGGTTAAACTACTGTATAATAGTTAAATAATTGTTATTAAATTATAAAATAATCATATACATAAATATGATATCATATATGATCTTTTAACATTGATTTATTAATAATATCTTAGTATTATCATCGTTTTGGGTGATAACTCACTCATTTTATTTTATATATTTTATTAAATAAGACATGTTTTTTATGGATAGGTTGTATATTATTCATATCCGGAATTATATAATGTCCTTATACATTATTTTTAATCATAAAATGAGAATTATACTTACATGGATATGATGGGGAATGAATCTCATCACGTTCGTGGAGACGGTAGTCCGTACGTATGCACGAGCAAAAATATCATTCTTTTGATATTAAAATAATATATAATTGGATGGTATATCATATATAAAGAATAATTATCATGTTATATTTATTAATTACATCAATTACATATCATTATCATACCCATCCAAATAATAATGTTTTTGAATAACATTTACACCACGACGTGGAGATGGTAAGCCGTACGTACGCACGTATAGTGACATGTCATTCAAAAGATGGATAGAATACTGAATATGGTTGTACCATATTTATAGTAACATCACATTATATATAAGATACTTGAGTTATTATTTTAGAAAGTAAATAACAAAGAAAGAAGAAGTTGAAGAAGAAAGGAACTTAAAAAAGGGTGGTGTAAACATTACCTCTTCTTCGGGTTCTTCCTTTTGATTTGATCAAAAGGGATCCTTAGGTTGGATTTCTGATAAAACTAAGGCCTCTAGGTTAAAGTGAGGATAGTTGAGAGAGTATTTGGGCAGGGTTTGACCATGCCAAAATGCTTTGAAGGTGTGAAGAATTGGTTTTAAGTGGTGTCATTTTATAAGGGGGAGGAGGGGCTCTTCAGGAAATACTTGAAGTATTATTTTATAATAAATTAATATTAGGTTTATAATGGCACCAAAGTATATTATTCAAATTATAATGTGGTTATGGGTAAAAATAATTTCAACCAATAGATTTTAGATAGGTTTGGGTCATTATATTAACCTTATCTTTTAGTTTTAACTCTTAGTTAATTAGTTTGACACTTACCATGTCACTTTGTATTTTTATATTATATAGTTAATAAACTTACTATATACATCCAAGCGACCACCAAGTGGTCCATTAATGATACAAATATCATTATATAAGTCCTTTTTCCGAACCTTCGATTTTTAGGAATAGAATATCAATTAATAATATAATATTTGTTTTAGAAACTCATTTATGTCAATTTTGACACTATTCAATAATTGATTTTTGTTAAAGTCATAACAACTTTATTAATTCAAACCAAACTAATTTAATAAATCCTAACATGTCATATTAACCAATAAAATTTGTTTATGTCATAAAAACTTTCAAATTATATTTATTTTAACATTTATAATACCAATTGTTTGGTTCTTTCATTAATAAGGAAAATACTGCATCATTATTGTGTCATAAATAAATTTAATTTTTGAATGTCTAAAAATTATAAATAAAATACCATTATGTAGGAAATCTTTTTATATTTCTAATTAATATCTATTTTAGAAAATATAACATATATAACCCTATGTAAAAATTGTTTTTCTAAAAGATATATGCTTATGTCATTTTTGTATTTACTTTAACTTAATTAATATAAAGTGTCATTATCACTTACAAGTGGATCCATGGGGTCCCAAAATCGACCCAATGATGCCCATGGTCGGAAATGTATCAAAAAATAGGGTTAAGACATGTTTTAGGGTAATTTATTGTCATTATAATATTATTTGTTTTACCCTTATTTACCGGATTTACCCTTTAACCATGGTAAATAAAATATTTACTGAAGTAATTATTCAAAATGTCTAAAAATAAAATTTACCTATTTACAAAATTTGGACATCATGATTATAAATATTGAATCCATTTTTCTAAATTCAAAACACAGAGGTGGCAGAAATTAATTTAAAATTAATTCCCGCTGTCAAAACAAAAAGCGTGTTTTTAAGAAATAATAAGTATCAAAAGATTGACACTTGTTTATGTCTGTTTTAAATGTGAAATTACGTCCAATGACCAACATCATATTAAATGGTAAAAATATATTCAAAATATACTTTAAACCCACTCAAATTCATAATTTATCACTATTAATTATTTCGATTAAAAAAGTTGTTTTTAATTAAAATTTAATAATTTTCACTATTCATCAAAATATAAAATTTATCCGAAAAGTACCAAAATTTCACCCTAAGATAATTTTGATATTCCGAAACTGAAAATGAAGTCAATTTTAAAAGATAAAATTTATAAAATTTCAAAAAGTGGGTATTACTATTCATAACGGCTACTTTGATTGGTCGCACTGTGTTAGAATCTCAAAGTTGCGTACAATGCAAGCTATTGCATTATTCAAAGAGAAAAGTACCATGGAAGCTTGGGGTTTTACATGCCCTCATATAATATCTTCTCACCTACAATTTATATTGTTCATATGAAAACAATAACTTAGTGGGAGTTCATGACTAATTGGTACACATGCTGCTAACATCCCCTATAGCATGAGATTTGGCTGGGTAGAGATTATCATCCTGATAATTCCAGTGTAGGATAATTGTGTGGATTTTGTATTTGGTTAGTACAAAATTTAGGCCAATAGTTGGTACCATATAATTGGTAAAATCTTATATCACCTCACTTTAGGACTTTGGGAGTTTCCTATGGAACATATTCACTCATTAGTGGTTCTATGTAAGGGATTATTTTTTATGAATGCTTGTATATCCTTTTGATTGATTAAATAGTGGAACTATTTATTCTCGTTGTTTATGTTATTAATTCTTGATCATGTGGGTCCATGTTGTATTGTTCTTCTTTTCTTTATGGTTTGGTGTGTTCCCAAAAAAATGGGTTTCAAAGTGGTTTTAAAAAGTTATTCACAAAATATTGGAATGGAATTTGATTGAAGCATTTGATTTTATGTAATATTTTAAAGGGTTTTAAAAAGTGGTTTGATTGATCTTTCATGAAATCATAGGTTTATGTTTGGGTTTCTAAAGTGGTTTCATTAGGTTTTCCCTAATGAGAAATATTTTATTTTTCAAAATGTTGAAAGAGCGATTTGTTTTCATCAATGCCCTATCTAAAATGTATAATATTATTTTCTTTAATATATTTCAAACTAGTATTCATAACCATTTTTATTAAAGGAATTAAATACTCCTTGGTAAGATCTTACTGAACCAGTTAGCTCACACCTTATATACACACATGTGTATGTGTGTATGTAGCTCTTATGTATCACACAGATCTTCTCTGTTTATTTTCAAACTGTTTATCATTATATTAGGATAATTATGGTGATTTGGGATGTGGAGAGTATTAATGGGATACATGGAGGTTCTCAAGTAATTTTTTTGGGTTTGGCTTATTTTTTTTACTTTAGTTATCGATGTATCATCCATGACAACCTTTCTTTTTATGTATTTAGTTTCTTTTTTTTGTGTCATGTTACATACTGACTATTCATATTGTGTGTCTTCTTATACATATGGGTTCAATCAATTTAATTATTTATGACTCATTTAACTTGATGATTTATTTTTTTTATGCTCATTTAATGTTGTATGGATGATCAAAGTTTTGACGCCTCATGCTGGACTTTTTGTAAAATATTCATTGTATGTTAACTCTAATTTTAGGGAGAAATCATTCCCAAGGTGTTTCATATGATTACCATGAATTAATTTACAAACCATTGGGATTAGGAACAATCTTTGAACCAAGTGGTAATCCAGATTAGGTGACATGTTGGTACAACCTAGGATGGTCCATTACATAATAGGTCAGTTTTTTTCATTCCAATCTCATTTTAAATTCAGGATTGATACCATCTAAGGAATTTTTTATAAATATTTATATCTAAAATAATATTTAATTTCTTCTCCCCTAGTTTTTCATGATTTATATATGTTATCCTAATATGTCATTTCCCATTTGGTTCCCAATTCACACAAAGTGATTCTTTTAAAAAACTGATCTTACCTATTCTTTTTGGTTAATAACTTTTCTTCCATGTCTATATTATTTATTTGATTATTGAAAATTATTATCTCTATTTCAATGAAATATTAAAATAATTTTCAATG
Source organism: Viscum album (assembly GCA_963277665.1). Classification (NCBI taxonomy): domain Eukaryota; kingdom Viridiplantae; phylum Streptophyta; class Magnoliopsida; order Santalales; family Viscaceae; genus Viscum; species Viscum album. The sequence goes on along the minus strand of OY728156.1, from coordinate 253,829,301 downwards.
AACTTGAATTTATTTACAAAATTAATATACTTTTAAAATTTTCATCATGATTGTTTTCCACCAACTTTGATATTTTACAAAATGTGAAAGGAGTTTTCTTTTTTAAATGATTTCTGTACTAACACGTTTTCCCGTCACCTTCATTGGTTTTCTATAAGAAACTTAAAATTCATTTTTCCACTTTTCCTAAATATATTTTTATTCCCTATGTTTTATAAAATATTTTAGTAATATATATCCAAAAACATAAAGAGTATTTATTTTTATGTCTCTAAGTAAATATTTATGCTCTTATTAAAGTTTTTTCATCTATGTTAATATCCTTTAATGTTTCTTATGCTTCAATGGGGAATATTATATAATGGAACCATCCACTTTCATTATCTGTATGGTTTATGATTAAGTTTAATTAATGAAACTTGTTTCCTTTCTTGGTTTAATCAATCTATAATGAATTTTGAATGTTTCAAAGTTCTTATGGGAAACATATGTATGATTTATCATTATATGAAGGGTGGGCCCTATGTATCCCTTTGATGAATTCGGTAAAGATTTATATCTCATGAGATTACATGTTCTTGGGAATAGTAATGAACCCAATCCTCTATGGGGATCTATCCACTTTGTTTCTGGTAATGGGAGTGAAAAAAATCCCCTAAGAGACTTCATCTACTATGTAATGAATATCCTCGAAGTCATCCTCTACATATGAAATGATTATTTATGCTAATATACATGCCACAATTTTATCCTTCGTTATTATACTATGTTATGTTTTCATTGTTCATTGATTTCAACTCATGTTTTTACACTATTATTAATCATGTTCTATGCCATGCATGAAGATTTATGATATGAATCATGTTTTATGATAAATGCTTAGTTGGGTATGTTTATCTCATGTTATTCCATGAACCTTGATTATGTTATCTTAGAATTGTGCTCAATTATGATCTTTGATTGATGAATACTATATTTTACCTTATTTAACATTTGATCTCAACCTTACTTATGTTTCTATTCACTGGGATTCGAAGGATATTATTATGTTTAATGTGAAAAATTTGATATCTAGTGAGAATAATATTTGTGGGAGATGTTGAAAATATTGTAAAATATGTTTTTTATGTTTTCAGTCTCCATAGAAACTAAATTTTTAGGTTATGGGGTGTGATTTATTGTGAAATGAATTGAATATTCAATAAAAATAGTGTAATACTCTTGAATGAAATTTTTGAGTTGCCTTAGAATCAATAAAATCTAAACCATGGGAGCTAATGGTTAAATTAGTTTCAATAAAATAAAATTAAAATGAGTTAAAGAAAAGATTAACTCCCTAACTTGGATCAGCTTAAAGATTTTCTGCATTGATCAATGCCTCTTAGAGAAGTTTTATCATGGATAGAAGTAGATATTCATGTGTTGGTCCAAAATAGGATAACAAATACACTACAATAAGGGGTGAATTTTATTTTGAAAAATAACTACAAATTTTTACATCTCCAAGTATTAAAATGTTCTAAAATATTACTTTCGATATAATCCAAAAAATAATCAAATTTATATCAAAGTAATGCACATTATAATTAAAACTATATGTATTTTACAACTAATGGTGAAAATAATAATGTAATATAAATATAAACAATCAATATTTTGTCAAATTAGAATTAATGAAATATCACCATTGAAATAAGTAAACAAAAAGTACTAATTTACTAATCCAGTTCTCCTAAAGGATATTATTTAAAACCTAACTTAACCCAAATTAAATAAGGAAACATACAACCATTTCAAGGTATCATTGACTATAAACCTATCAAAAGGTATTCACTTATAATAATTTGAATGTTTAGATATGTTTTCTAATCTCTAGGAATCCCTCGATCAGCCCTATTGGGAATTGTACAACTTCTAAAATATGGAAGAACAATATTTATTCTTATATAAACAAAATCTATGGAAAATCAATTCTATAACCAGAATAATGATATAAAAAAATAAAACTAGAAAACTTATATCATTTATAATGAAAGAATCACACTCATATTCTATAACGAAAAACTTTAAGTCAAAAAGATGATGAAGACTTCAAGAAATTGAAGATGATAATCCAATAGTAGGATTCTACAAATCCCAATGTCATTTGTAATGAAATAAAAAACAATTTATAGTTTATATTATTATGAAATTAGATTAATTATATAGCTACCGATGAAGTTAGTATTCATTGATACAGTTCCAATTCAACTAGTCAGGTTACTGGTATATTTTCAAAACCTTAAACCATAATTATTTCAAAACTCATAAGGTCATAAAATTTTCACAAATCCCCAAACCATTTGAATTTATAAAAACCTCTTGTTATTTATATTTCACTTAAATTATTATACACTTTTCAAAATCATAGAAAAAAGAAATAGATTCAAGTTATATCAAATACGTAATAAAGTGTTTCTTGATTTTCAAAACATAAGGTAAAGTGAGTCTTTAACTCCAATATCTAACACTTTTTGAAAAAAACATATATGTATGGAAAAAATAATAATTTTATAACTTTAAAAAGAAAAACTTCTTGTGATTTCCATTGATTCCGATGAACATAATAAGACCTCCCATTTCAAAAATACTTTATTACATATAAGGAAATATAAGTATCTCTTTATATAAAACCAAAAAGTATAATTTTTTTTAAAAAAACTCCCAATTTTTAAAAAATATTCATAGTTTTTATTAGAAATTTTTGCCTTTATGATTTCAATAAATCAGAAAATAATTTGGAATATTTAAATAGATCCTAACCTTACTGTAAATGTCTATCATTTTGAAATTCTTGAAAGAAAAAGTAGTAAATAAAAACAAATTCAATGAAGTTAGCAATTGGGTAAAAAACAATTATTCTATAATATTTCAATATAATATATATATATATATATATTCCAAGTTATTCAAAATTTTATGTTTTAATGTCAAGAATCATCAGTTTGGATTTTAAAAGCAATGAAAATTGAAAAAATAATCTTTCTTGATTGATTTTTCAGTCATATGCTTCACTCTATTGATTCACTTTGGTGTATTAGCCAACATATTGTCTTATTTCATAAACTTCTGATCCTATTAAACAATATTTTCCTCTCATATCTTTAACTTCTAACTTATATCTACCAAATTCTTCTACTGACACTCAAACTTATGAATCTTTTCATTTTGGGCCTCTAAATTTGGACTAACTTATGCCAACTTATTATTTAGTGCCTACTCCAAGTTATTAAATTAGTTAACATCACTTATATGATCATCAATTATTTTTTAATAATATTTATCAACATCTTTAAACTAAAATTTCCTTTTATATAGAATTTCATAATCCTAAAGTAACAAGAAAAAATTTTCGTCAATAATATTAATGTCCTTATATTGATATTTTGGAAACTTTGAAAATTTTCTTATTTTCTGCTCATGAAGATCATAAATTTATTTAAAAATTCATAGATTTACACTGAATTATACTACAGATTCAACTAATAGAATCTTCCATTTTAACTCATGAAAACTAATAATTTGAAATTGAATCAAATTAAATTTTCTATACAATTCAGGTATCAATTTAATGAAATTATCAAACTTTTTTAGTAATCCATAATGAGTATCCAATTTTTTACCATTTTCTTGATAGAAATTCTTATCTTAGATTCTGATGTGTTGTTGGTTTTTTCTTTTAAATAATTTTCTCTGTGAACTACTGGTTTCCATATCAATTCTTGATTTTTTAGGATTACACTTATAAACATCAAAAGATTATTCTATTTTGTCAACATTAATAACAAAACAATATTTCCCCTACTTTTGATGAATCAGATGAAGAAGAGATTTACCTTTCTTATGATGAATTTAATTATTTTAAAGATATTTAAGTTTATTATATATACATACGAATGAATTATTCAATTAGAGATATAAATTTTGAGACCACTATATTTGGATTTTCAGAAAATGACTTTTCGACATATTTTTAAAAAAATTCTTTTGGAAAACTTTCTTCGATCAAAATATCAAGAAGAATTAGTATTGGGATAAATTACTGTGGATTTTTTTTCATAGAATTTCTGAGTTAATTACCTAACCTCTTAATGAGGTGATAAAAAATATAAAGTATTTTCTAGTTCTTCCAAAGAAATCAATTTCCTTTTACCATCAAAGTCCAATTTTTTTAATAGATCTTATTCAACAACAACATGCTCTCATATTATAATAGAAGGAATAATTGTTTTAGCAATATAGGATTTATTTATTTTCAATGAATATTTATTATTACTTTTCTATTAATTTTGATTATACTTTATCAAGACCAAAAAATGGGTTTACATAAACCTTTTTTTCTTCTTCTTTTTAGTTTCTTATTATTTTTTATTTTCTTAAACCATTATGGGTTTCGATAATCCTTTAAAACTCTTCAATAATTATGAGTTTATTTAAGGATTTTTTATAAAAAAATAATTAAGTTGATCATCCTTTTCTTTGGTTTTTTAATTTATTATTTTTAAGAGATTTATCAGTATAATGGGATTATGTTTTATTTCTATTTTTAAATGTTTTTATACAATTTTTAGTTTAATATCCCCAACTGATTCTCATAATTCAATAGAATCAGTTGATGAATATTTTTCAACAAACCTTTTCTCTTTGAAATTATAGATTAATCTCATCCTTGAGATTGTTTTAGCATTTATCAAGTTTTCATTATACCTTTTAGGATATGCCTAATTATTAACATTTCCTTCCTTTAATAGCTTTACAAGAAAATTGTTTTGGTTCTATATATATGATAGAATTTTTATTTTTACTAAACCATTTTGATCAGATTTAATGTATCACTAAAGATACTTTAAAATGTAGAAATTCCCAAAAATTTTCAAATAGTTTAACAAGTAAAAATCATGGATCTTAATAGTATTCTTGTCTTATTTTCTTATAAGTAAGAGGGAAAGTATCCATTTATATAATATATAAACTTATGGTTTAGGATAACCAGTTTTATGAACATTTTCTTCAATAATAAACACATTCTTCTCAACATCAACTATAATAAAATTTCCATGATTCTCTAGTAGTTTGTGCGAGACAAAAAAATGTTTCTCCCTCAAATTTTTCTTCAAGAATGTCAGTAAAGTTCTCTATTACTAAGTTAAAATTATAAATAATGGTAATAAAAGTAACATATTGGATCTCATCTACTTCCAAAAACATCACATAACTATATAACTCTTTTAGAAATAAATTATAATAAAAATTTTCCTCTTTAGTTGATGAAACCAAGTTACTCCTTAAAAATTGATTATATTTTACAAAAAAAACACAAATTTATTATAAATATTTTAATTAACATGCATTTATCTTTCAACTTATTTATTATCAAGATCAACTAATGATGCCATATATTGAACATAAGATGATCGGTGTCTTCTGAAAAACCTCAAGAGCTTCACTAAAAAATTATAATGAATACATTCAATGAAATATCGTTCTAAACATATATATAGGCGTGTAATAACATTTGATATTCCTCAATTATGGCCATCAATTCATCAAGATCTAATGGATAGAATTAAATCCATACAAAACACATGATGTCAATTATATATATTTTTAATTAATTATTTTTTTTAACTTTTGTTTCTTTGATTACAAACTTAGGTTTTATTTTTCTCACAAGGTAACTATAAATAGAACTTTGTAAAAACAAAAAACCATAGAAAATCTGTTGAATTGAATAATAATAGTTATAATAACATATAAGTCATCCATAATTTGAATAACTTAATCTTACTATTTAGAATATGGTCCCAAATATATTTTAACTAAAAAATATTACTTCTCAAGAAATTGATTTTTTTTTTAAAAATCAGGTAAAATAATGAACAAAAACTCCCCCTAAATAGATATAATTAATGTAAAATATAATTAAAAACTTTAAAAAAGTAACAAATTAACATATTAAACACATTAAATATGTAGTTTTGTTAAATTTAAAAATAAATACCACGTATCAGAAATATTTTTCCAATTGTGAATGCATAGGGAATTTCAAATATTAAGAATGATTTATTCATAAGATATATATCACAAACCGAATCTGGTTGCCACCATTACCAACACCAAACCTGGCCCATATAAAGGAATGAAGTGCATTACCTATCCTCACAGGCTGGAATAAGTGCTCGGGTATCATGTATTATGGTTTTGGAATGATTTACATAAATTTTGAATCATTTAACAACAAAAAACAATCAATAAACGAAATCTGAAAATTTATATCAATCATACCTTAAATAAAATTCAGAACTGAAAATATAGGTTTAAATGAGATATAAAAGGTCCAAATATACATAAAATTAGCAACAAAACATCCCAATGGACTCCACAGGAAAAGGGGTTATCACCCACAAGCTTTCTCCACAACACCGCACTAAGGGAAGAAATTATCAACCTGAACTGCCATCGCCCAAGTCCTTGCCTTTACTTGCGTCAAAAATGATCAAGTATACTTAAACACAAGAGGTTTAGTTAGAGTGTGATCCTAATACAAATAGTATACCACCCAAATTATTCCATATAGTAATCAATTCAAGATTAAAAATATCCATGTTTTTGATAAATAAGAAATAGTGGCAATAAATTCTAAAGAATGAAACTTTTAAAGGTAAACAATTTACAGAGGAAAATCTTAAGGAGTGAACAAATTTAATTAAAACATGTAATATAATTCATTTTTTCATCCAAACACACCCTAATCCAATGATAAATACAAAATATTTAATGTGAACTAATCCCAGGAACACCCCTAGGCACTAGTTAGTTTCAGGACCCATGTACCTCATATCTCTATGTAAAGTCACCATAGTAATATTTTTTCTCATGCATGATCCACTAGTAGGGAACATATACATAATATAGTGGTCCCTAAACATCATCAATATAGTTTTGTTAGTGTTGTCAATGTACAACTTGCTAAGTTAAATAGGGACAAAACCACTCTGAATTACTAGCGTACTAGTACACATCCACCCACCTAGATACCCGAGTTTTCCCCTTTGTGGTCAAACTAATTTCACATGTTACCAAAATCCAATTGCACATAAAATCATCATTTCTGGTCACCCACATTCAAAATATTGTCTACACATGATTTTCACCACTTATATCACTCAATAAAACATTTAGAATTTCCATAAAACAACATCACAAAATATAACAATGTTTTGCACATAAATTCCATTAAAAACCCCACTTTGAACCATCCTCGGAAACAACCCCATTTGAAATCATTTATTATTATCTCCTATCGACCATTAAAGGTTCTAATTCTCTGAAAATGTGTATAGCAACACTCTGGTCAAATCCTCAGTGATGATTCTTTTTAGTAGTCAATTGTTTTTTGTTGATTGTATTTTGATTGGGGGGGGGGGGGGGTTACAGAGCCTAATTGAAATGATTGATTGATTTAAAAATTTAATAAATATTGGGGTGAGTTAATTATTGGGGATTTAAGATTATGATATCCTTGAACTTTTCTTTATATTGCATTAAATTAATACCCACTTCAAAAGATGACTTTGATCGGAATTCCCAAGTGTTAAAGATTTAATAGAAGCCGTAACTTAACTTAGGGTTCTAATAGTTATCTTTACTTTTTTATGGTAGTGTATTTTTTGTTCCAATAATCCATGGAATCTACATTATAAACAAATCATATCATTAGTTCAGGACATATTAAGTTCAACATACACATTATTAATTTAAAGAATATTCATTTATAGAAGGCTCTAAATCACTTTACATACCCAAATAATGAATCAAACCTATAGTATATTTAGTAAGCCATTAATATGGTTATTAATATAGTAATATATGTTTATGTTGATCAATTATAAATAGAAAAAAAAGAACGGGATAAGAAAATAGTTGTGCGTCGAACACACACACACATGATGGGTGATGAGAATTAAAAACGAACTTTAGATTGAATGATAAAGTGAAATAAGGGAAGGGGTTTAAAATTGATTTCAAATATTTTAAGAGAATTAATATTTAATAATATATGGAGGATGATTAAAAGATAAAATGAAGAAGAAACTTTCATTAAAAGAGAATTACAAAAACAACAATTACAAGATTACAAATGAACCAAAACATAAAAGTAATGAAATCCAAGAGGGGAGGAAGGGTCTCTCAAGTGAAAAATAAGTTTGGAATGTCCTCCAAGGATTTTGGAAGATCCTTGGTCATGAAAATTGATCTCCATATATTATGAATTTCCAACCCCTTGAATGGAGAAGAGGGGGATGTATATATTGCCTAAGGAGGTGGACTGTTCTCATTCCAAAACTACCCCTCCACTTGGCTCGACGATTTGGACATCCAGAAAGCTGAATCATGAAATATTTTATTCCTAAAAGTTGTAGATATGAATGTCTTATGTATACTCTAAAACTTTTGAGGTCATTGTACTTAAGTATCCAATGTTATGGTAGTTTTAATAAACAATTTGTAGTATGTCCATTTCAATCTACACCTTTCTAAAGACTGGAATGTGAATGGTTTTTTAACTAGAAGATTCCCTCAAATAAAAATAATTTCTTATAACAAGTTGGTAGCCCATATCTTAGATTTCACACTGAAAAATACTATCTTGATTTGATGAGTAGATCAGGATAATATTCAGGAATTGTTTCCTGATTTCAATTCCCATCCAGAATGGTGGGATGGTATTCAAAGAATCAGTTGGGACCCTTTTTTATTGTAGTTGGACCATAAAATTTTTATCCATTGTTTTTTGGATAATCTAGTATATATTGTGGAGTTTCATAAAATTTGGGTTTCAGGATTTAGATCAGTAACTCAATCATCATGGTTGGTCCAGTTTCTCCGCAGATTCTTTTGGTCTTCTTGTGTGGAGCATATGTCCCTCCAAATGGACGATTTGGCCAAAGGTACCTTCTAATGAAATGTTGTAATATGAGAACGAAACCATAAAAAGAAATAATCATGCAATTTTGATAATCAGGGTGAGAGTTACAAGTAAAATAGAAAACTCACTTGATTTTATTACTTCAAATAATGCTCAAAAATTACATTTAATATTAAAACATGAGTATTTCACAACAATTATGAACTTTTCATTGAAAATCAGTGAATAGAGTAAATAAAAATTTCTGAATAACTGAATAACATAAACTCCTCCACACTTATTCTTGTGAATTTCCTCATGTAAAATAAATATAAAAAAAATTACAAAATCATTTCCACTCACAAACAAATATTAAAATATTTTTTCCACCAATTAGGGGAGGTTTAGACCATTTCAATCATCCCTATTGAATTAAAACACAATTTTTTGTAGAAATAATATTCCAAAAATAATTCATTTTTCATGCTCAAATTTAGAAATGTAAAATTTAGGCACTCAAAAATCACTCCTCTCAAGATGATAAAAATTTATTTCTAGAGGTTCACTCATTCACCAACCAATGGTGAAAATCTTAGAGTTTTAAAGTGCTCTCGGCTTCCATTTACTATCATAAAGTGTACAAGAATCATAGGGTGTTTCTAGGGTAGTTTTATTGTCTTTGGGATGGTTGGAATATGGTATTCAAAAGAGTGGAAAGAGGGGTAAAACTCTAATATGGAAAAAGCAATGCAAAAAATTTATGAAAAAAATATAGAAGAAAATGTAAACACATAGTTACAAGGAAACTATTTTGTGAATAAAGATACAAAAGAGGAATAAAATTTTAATGGAATTAGAATATAAAATATTTACAAAAAAAACTTCTCCCAAGGACACAAAAATATATATGGAATGTTTTCTTTTTTTCTTCTTTTTTCCTTTTTTTTTGATTTTTTTTTCGAAAGTTGAACTTGAAAAATATCTCAAACTCATATACAAACACATGTTTGATCTCATCACAACAATAATTGTAATTGTTATAACAAGATCAAAGTTTTAGAAGGAGTGATTTTTTACCCTCTCAAGACACAACCCATGTTTTTTATTTTGTTTTCAAAATTTTACAATTTTTTTTGAAAACATTCCAATATCATTTTTACAAGATGTGATAAGCATATATACATTCTCAAAACTCACTAAATGAAAACCTCTACCCAAAACTAAAATGGATTCTTGCCTTCAAGAATATGAAAAAATATTGAAAAGCAATAAAATGGTACCCAAAATGAAATCCATTCCCCCACACTTAAATTTCAATAAATAATGAAATGTAAATACTTGTAGATATAAGGTGGGATAAGTTATTGGGCTTGTAATGTGGATATCAAAGAAAAGGGTATCATATTATTAGAGGGGCTTTCAAAAGTAGGATTAATGTATGATTAATGGGAGGCTATTTGGCTATTGTTATTCTCATGAGGTTCAGAAAATGGTTCTATCATATTAATGCACACAAAAGTAGTAAATTCAACTCAAAGTTTCACAAACTCAAGGCTCACAATCATGGTTGAAAAACACACGTTTTGATAAGATGTCCATTGGTGGACATGGAAAGAAATATAATTTTGTTCTTCACGGTTGGGGAAGAATAACTTTACAAATATAAAACATTAAAAAGTTTTTGGTTTTGAAATAAGATTATTTATCCAAATTCATGAAGAAAATACAAAATTTTTGAGATGAAAACATGTCTTTTGACTCCCCAAAATGGTTAGAAAAAAATTAAAAATTGGATGGTGAGTAAGTATGACTCTTTCTTCATATATTTTTTAGTTTTTTTAGTTTTTTAGTGTTTTTAAAATACAAACCCACACAAAATAGAATGAGAAAAATAAAGGGTTTGATGAAGGAAGTGGTAAAAAATAAAAAAGGGAGGAAGAAGAAGAAATATGTAGATAGAGGAAGAGAGAGAGATAGTTAAAGGGAAAGTGAATCCCCTTGGTTTGGATTTGGTGGGTTGCCATCTCCATCCAGTGTTGTGTTTATTGTAGAAGTTGTGGATCTGGTGGAAGTCAATGTTGTTCTAGGATTGTGCATCCTATCATGGTGATGCTTTAGTGATGTCCATTAACTTTGAATGTCCTTTTTGAGTAGGTGTCTTGGACTTGCACTGCACCAAATGCGTTAACATTAGTAATAACAAAAGGACCTTCCCAATGAGAATTAAGATTACCTGGGTGAAGCCGAAATAGATAATGTAAGATCATTACCATTTCAACTTCATGAAATACCTTTCTCAGGATGTGTTTATCATGGAGTGACTTGGATTTTTCTTTGTATAGATTATAATTCTTATAAGAATCATGTCAAATCTCCTCCAGTTTATCCAATTGCAACAATATTTCTTCACCAGATCTTTCAAAATTAAAATTACAAGTTTTCATAGCCCAAAATGTCTTATGTTGGATTTCAAATCGCAAATGACATGATTTACCAAAAACTAGCCTAAAAGGAGACATCCCAATGGGTGTTTTATAGGCAGTTTGATAATCCCAAAGTGCTTCATCAAGTCTTTCAGGCCAATCTTTTCTAGTGGGTTTTACAATTCTCTGAAACACTCTTTTTTACTTCTCTATTAGAAAGTTTATCCATGCCATTTTTGGAAGGGTGATATGAAATTGAAGTATTATGTACAACCCCATTCTTTTTCAAAAAATATTCCATGGTTATATTACCAAAATGTGTTCCTAAGTCATTTATCAAGGCATGTGGTGTTCCAAATCAGTGGAAGATATGTGTCTTTATGAACTCACTAACAGAATGTGAATCATACTTTCTAGTTGGTTTGAACTCAATACAGCTAGAAACATAATCAACCACCAGAATAATATATGAGAATCCATTGGAATGGGGGAATGGTCCCATGAAATTGATGCCCCAACCCTCGAATATCTCACTTAAATTTAAAGGCTTTTGGGGAATTTCATTTCACTTTGAAATTGTGCCAAACTTTAGGAAAGTGGGACATGATTGACATAACTCAGGTGAGTCCTTGAATAGTGAAGTATAGAAGAATCCAAAGTCTAGGACCTTTGGGAGGTCCTTTGTGGTCAAAAGTGTCCACCTCTAAGAAGTGAGTGAAAAATTTCTAAGATGGTGGAATGTTCGTCTTCATTAACACATCTTCTAATTACCATATCAGACCCAATTTTACAAAGTTTATTACATTCCCCAAAATATTATTTTAAATAAATTTCCAACTTCATTTTTTGTTTTTTTAATTTTCATAAAAAACACCAGAAATGAAGTTATTTACAATTGGGGAATAACATGGTATTTTTTGAGTGTGAGATGAAAGGTGTTCAGTAGGGAATTCAGGATCAATGATTTCTGAATGAGTAGAATTATAAATTCTAATTAGGTGATTAGCCATGGGGTTTTATTTTCCTAGTATATCTTTGATTTCAAGGTTAAAATCTTGGATCATTAGGATCCATCTTATTAGCCTCAGTTTGGAATCAATTTTATTGAGTAATAACTTTATAGAAGAATGTTCTATGAAGATGATGATTTTGGAACCTAAGAGATAGGGACAGAATTTATCTAAGGAAAAAACCACTGCTAAAAGTTCCTTTTTAGTGACAGTGTAGTGATATTGAGTTTTATCCAATGTTTTTGAGGCATAATAGATGTCATGAGGAATTTTTTAACTTATTTGACCTAGAATAGCCCCAACGGATCGATCAGAAGCATCACACATAAACTCAAAGGGTAAGAACCTATCCGGGGGATGGATTATTGGGGAAGATGTAAGAGCATATTTGAGTTCAATGAAGGATCTCTTGCAAACCTCATCTAAATGGAAAGTGACATCATTTTGGAGAAACTGAGTGAGTGGGAGGGAAATCCTACTGAAGTTATGGATGAAACGATGATAGAAACCAGCATGACTGAGGAATGAAAGGATGTCTCAAATAGAAGTGGGTTTAGGAAGGGATTGGATCACTTCAATTTTGGAAGGATCAACTTCAATACCCTCTTTTGGAACTATTTTCCCTAGAACAATCCCATTTTCTACCATGAAGTGACATTTTTAAAAATTTAACAAATGGTTACACTTGACACACTTTTGAAGGACTATAGAGTGTTAATTCTAGGAGGATTCAAATGACTCACCATAAATGGTAAAGTCATCCATGAATACTTCCATTCAGTGTTCAATGAATTCCAAAAAGATACTGATCATATACCTCTAGAATGTTGTAGGAGCATTGAAAAGGCCAAAATGCATTACCATGTATGCATATGTTCCAAATGCTCAAGTGAATGTAGTATTTTCTTGGTCTTAAGGTGCGATTGGGATTAGAAAATAGCTAGAGTATCCATGAAGAAAGAAATCATGTGACTTTATGGCTAATATTTATAGCATTTGATCATTTAATGGAAGCGGGTAGTGATCTTTTTTTATTTCTAAATTCAATTTCCTATAGTCGATGCACACACACCATTTTTTCTTCACTCGAGTTGTGAATACCTCCCCTTAAACATTCGTGAAAATAGTTATCCCATCCTTATTAGGTACAACTTGAAATGTACTAACCCATTCACTATCAGAAATTGGGTAGATAATAACATCTTGAAGAAGCTTGGGTATCTCTTCCATAAGTACCTCAAGTATAAGTGGATTGAGTCTTCTTTATGGTTGTATAATTGGTTTTAATGATTCCTCAAGATGGATGTGATGCATGAAAAGATTAGGGTTGATTCCAGGTATGTCGTCTAGGGTCCAACCTAATGCCTTTTTGTTTTCTTCTAACACATGAACAAGTTTGGACTCCTCAGTTTCCTTAAGTGAAGCATAAATAAAGACAGGATAAGAGTGATCATTGAAAATGAGTGCATATTTTAGGTGTTTGGGAAGTGGTTTTAGATCAGTTGCATCATTCATTTTTGGGATATAAAACTCAAGAGTGGAGGAAGATATTTCAGTTGTCTTTGATTCACTTTCCTTAATACTATCCAAGGTGGATCAGTAGAGATCAGTGTTGATGTGGTATTCAAGAGAGTTTTCAAGATCCTCTAGATTGATAGATTATATGAATGATAGGTCCACATCAACTTCACCATTTGTCAATTGGTTAATAATGGTGAATCTTTCACAATATCATCTCTCGTTAGAACATAATGAACATGATTGAATGGGGTTTAATTGACACTCAGAAATGTCCTTAGAAGCATGGATTGAGAATGAAGAGTGATCCTCAGATGGGTATCGCTTGGCCTAGAAAATGTTGAACATGACCATTTGGTCCCCAAATTTCATTTATAAGATACCTGAATGGACATTAATTTTGGTTATTGCTGTCATTAGGAATTTTCTTCCTAGAATTGAGGTAGAACGAGAAGAGTTCACCTCACCTTCCATGTCAAGGATAGAAAAATTAGCAGGGATGATAAGATCATTCACACAAACAAGTAAATACTCGATTATACCCTCAAGACCAGTAGTTCTTCGATTGACCAATTGAACGACAACACCTGTTGGATGTAAGGGACCTAAACCAAGGTTGGAGAAGATGGGTTTAGTTATGAAATTAATTGAGTCTCCTAGGTCTATGAGTGCATCATCAAATTTGGAATTTCCAATTTGGCATGGAAACATAATGGTCCCTGGATATATGTACCTTATGGGAATAGACTATTGTGTGGAAACATTTTCAAAGGTCCTAAGTTGCCTCTTTTGGGTGCACAATTCCTTAAAAAATTTGGTATACTTAGGGATTTTTAATTGCATCTAATAGGGGAATGTTTACTTCAACATGTCTAAACATGCCTAGCATTTCAGGATTGAGTTCAAAGGACTTATTTGGATTATAAATAGATCAAGGAAAAATAATTGGGTCCCTAAGTGGAATGGAAGGAGGTAATGGAATGGATTTAGATTCCTTTTTAAGTGTCTTTTTCTTTTCATTTTATAGGTCAACATTTAATGGGGGGTTTGAGGACTTATCTTGAGTCATAGAAATTTTATTTCCCAATCTATGTGAAATTTCACTTATATTATCCTTGGGGTTGGGTAATGGTTGAGATGGGATTTGGGTACAATTTGATTGTTGTTGTTGGCTCAGGTGGGATGTAAGTTGTCCAATTTGGGTTTCAATGTTTTTGAGGCTGGAATGGGTGAATGAAGCATGATCTTCCACTGCACTTTCCCATGGTTTCTTGGAAGAAGAGGCTTGTCTTGGATTAATATTTCCTTGATTTTGGTTATTGGGAAAGAGATTGTATTGGTTTTGGAATTGGGAAGGCTCACTAGGACAGTGGAATCTAGGGGAGGAATAGGAGGATTTATCCTTTGAGGTTGAGGAACAAAATGGTAAGGTTGTTGGAAGTTACCAAAACTTTGACCATATTGGAATTGGTTTGGGTTTTGAGGAGGTAATTGAGGGGGATATGAAATGGGATTACCATACCTCAAGACTTGGTTGAAGGTAGAAGATAAGGGATCATATTGGGGTTGGTTGAAGTTTCTAATGAATTGACTTGATTTTTGAGGGTTGGTGTTCCTCTGAGCATATAATGCATTGATCTCCATTGGTTCAGATAAATCAGAGGGATCCTCTTGAAGCTATGGACATGTGTTAGTTGGATGAAATGTGGATCTATATATTCCATAGTTCTTGATAGGTCCATGGAACAGAGATAGTGGAGAATATGAGGTTGGGGCTTTGGATTCTATAGATAATTTTCACACAAGACCTATAAGTTCACTCATCCACTATGTCATCTTGTTTGGCTCTATCAATTTAATATCTTGGGATTTTTTGACTTGGTCATGTGCTCAATTATGGAGTTCTTGTGTGTTTGGATCCATGTTTCTTATTAGATCTCTTTTAGCTACAGGAGTTTTATCAACAAGAGCACCGCCACTTACGGCATCATTGAGAGTTCTCTCCATAGCCAATAACTCCTCATAGAAGTATTGGATCAAGATTTGGTTAGTGATTTGGTGATGTGGACATGTTTCCAAGAGCTTTTTTAACCTCTACCATTATTCATGGAGTGATACGTCTGAGAATTGATAGATACCACTTACTTTTGGATAGAAGCAGTACGAGAAGCGGAACAAAATTTTCTAAAAAAACTTACTTCATGTCATTCCATGTGGTTATGGAACCAGTAGGGAGGTAGTCAATCCATGACATAGCAGTGTCAGCTAGGGAGAAAGGGAATGCTCAGAGTATTATTTTTTTTCTCAGAAACCCCTTGAGGATTCATGGTATAGCACACCACTTGGAACTCCTTAAGGTGGAGATGTGGATGCTCACCGGCTAGCCCATTGAAATGAGGTAGAAGATGAATCAAACATGATTTGAGTTCTAAGTCAGCCTCTATGTTTGGATATTTAATACCAAGGGGTTGGTAATTTATATCAGGGGTAGTAATTTCTTTAAGTTTTTGTTCCCTTGGATTGGCCATATCTAATTCAATTGGTTAGACACAGACTGTTTCTTGAATGATTTGATTATCCCTAATGTTCCTCCTAATTTGGCTAAGAGTTCGCTCAATTTTTGGATCCAAAAAATTAGAGGGATTTTTTGGGAGGCTACGGGGAATTCAAAGAGATTTTGTAAGAAATAGGAAGATGGGGTTTTCTTTATGTAATTTTTCCGTTTATGTTTTATGTGAAGACATGTTTTTCTTTGTGTTTTTATATATATGAATTTTATATTTTTTGTTTTTTACAATAACAAAAAACTAATGACTACTTAATTGCACCATCCTTGGAAACAACGCAATTTCAAAGCATGTACGATTATCTCCTATCAACCATTCAAGGTTCTGATTCTTTGCTAATGTGTATAGTAGCACTCTGGTCAAATCCTCGGTGATGATACTTTTTAGTAGTCGATTGTTTTTAGTTGATTGTATTTTGATTTGGGGGGGGGGGTTGTAGAGCCTAATTGAAATGATTGATTCATTTAAAAATTTAATAAAGATTGGGGTGAGTTATTTATTGAATATTTAAGCTTATGATATCCTTTAACTTTTCTTTATATTGAATTAAATTACTACTCACTTCAAAAGATGACTTTGATCAGAATTCCCAAGTGTTAAAGCTTTAATCCAAGCCATACCTTAACTTAGGGTTCTAATAATTATCATTAGTTGTTTATGGTAGTTTATTTTCGGTACCAATAATACATGGAATCCACAAGCTAAACAAATCATATAATTAGTCCATGACATATTAAGTTCAATATACACATTATTAATTTAAAGAATATTCATTTAGAGAAGGCTCTAAAACACTTAACATACAAAAATAATGACTCACCCCAATAGTAAATTTACTAAGCCATTAATATGGTTATTAATCTAGTAATATGTGTTTATGGTGATCAAATATAAATAGATAAAAAATAATAGGATAAGAAAAGAGTTGTGAGTTGAACACGCACACACGAAGGGTGATGAGATTTAAAAATGAACTTTAGATTGAATGAGAAAGAGAAAAAAGGGAAGGTGTTTCAAATTGATTTCAAATATTTTAAAATAATTAATATTTAAAACATAGGATGGATTATTAAAAGAGAATATGAAGAAGAAACTTTCATTAAAAGAGAATTAAAAAAACAACACTTACGAGATTACAAATGAACAAAAACACAAAAAGTAAATGAAATACAAGAGAGGAGGAAGGGTATCTCAAGTGAAAACATGAGTTTTTAATGTCCTCCCAGGATTTTGGCAGAGCCTTGGTCGTGAAAATTGATCCTCCTCTTTTATAAATTTCCAACCCATCAAATGGATAAGATGGGGATGTATATATAGCCTAAAGAGGTGGACTGTTTGCATTCCAAAACTACCCCTCCACTTGGATCGAAGATCTGGACATCCAGAAAGATGAATCACGAAATATTGTCTTCTTAAAAGTTTTATATATGAATGTATTCTGCCTAATATAAAAATTTGGAGGCCATTGTACTTAAGGAGACAAAGTTATAGCGGTTTTAATAAAAAATTGTAATCTTTCCATTTCAATATACACTTTTAGAAAGGTTGGAATGTGAATGATTTTTTTAACTTGAAGATGCCCTCAAATAAAATAATTTCTTATAACAAGTTAGTAGCCCATATCTTAGATTTCACAAAAAAAATCCTATCTTTATTTGATGAGTAGATTAGGATAATATTCAGTAATAGTTTCCTAATTTCAATTCCCATCCTAAATGGTGGGCTGGATTTCAAGGAATTAGTTGGGCCCATTGTTTTTTTAGTTGGACCTTCAAATTTTTATCCATGATTTTATTTTATAATCAAAAATATATTTTGGAGTTTCATAAAATTTGGGCTTCAGGATTTAAACTAGTAACTCAATCATCATGACTGATCCAGTTTCTTCATAGATTCTTTTGGTCTTCTTGTGTGGACCATATGACCCTACAAATGGATGATTTGACCAAAGGTCTCTTCTAATGAAATGTTTTAATTTGAGTAAGGAACCATAAAAAATAAATAATCATGAAATTTGAATAATCAGGTTGAGAGGTATAAGTAAAATAGAAAAGTGACTTGATTTGATTATTTAAAATAATGGTTAAAAATTACATTTAATATTAAAACATGAGTATTTCACACCAATTATGCACTTTTAATTGAAAATAAGTAAATAGAGAAAATAAGATTTCTGAATAAGTTAATAACATCAACTCCTTGATACTTAGGCTTGTGAATGTCCTCATGTGAAACAAATATAAAAAAAATACAAAATCATTTTCACTCACAAACAAATATTAAAATTTTGTTTTCACCAATTAGGGGAGGTTTAGACCATTTCACTCATCCATATTGAATTACATTACAAATTTTTATAGAAATAATATTCCAAAAACAATTCATTTTTCATGCTGAAATTTAGAAATGGAATATGTTGGCACTCAAAACTCACTCCTCTCAAGATAATAAAAATTTATTTATGGAGGTTCACTCATTCACCAACCAAATGTGAAAATATTAGAGTTTGAAAGAGCTATAAACTTCCATTTACTATCCTAAAGTTCACAAGAATCAAGAGGTCTTTTTATGGGGGTTTTAGTGGCTATGGGACGTTTGGATTATGGTATTCGAAAGAGTGGAAAGAGGGGTAAAACACTAACATGGAAAAATAAATGCACAAAATTTATGAAATAAAGTATAGAAGGAAATTGAAACACATAGTTTCAAGGGAACTATTATTTCAATCAAGACACAAAATAGGAAGAAAATTTTAATGGAATGATAATATGGAATATTTACAAAAACAAAAAAACTTCTCAAATGACACAAGAATATATATGGAATGTGTCATCTTTTTCTTATTTTTTTTTGGTTTTTTTGAAAGTAGAACTTAAAACAAATCTCACACTCATCTCCCATCCAATGGTTGATCTCCTCACAACACTAATTGTAACAGTTACTCCAATATCAAAGGCTTAGAAGGAGTGATTTTTGACCTACTCAAGACAAAACCCATGTTTTTCATTCTTTTAATTTTTTTTAACACTTTCCAATATAATTTATACAAGATGTGATAAACATATATACATTCCCAAACCTCGCTGAATGAAAACCTCTCCCCCACACTAAAATGGATTCTTGGCCACGAGCACATGAAAACACTTTGAAAAGAAAGGAAATGGTACCCAAAATAAAATCTATTCCCCCACACTTAAATTTAAATAAATAATGAAATGTAAATCCATGTAGATGTTGGGTGGGATATTTTATTGGTCTTGTAATGTTTCTATCAAAGAAAAGTTTTTCATAGGCTCATAGGGGATTTCAAAAGTAGGATTAATGTAAGGGTAATGGGAGGCTACTTGGCTATTGTGATTCTCATGAGGTTTATAAAATGACTCTATCATATTAATGCAAAAAAAGGGTGGAAATTATACTTGAAGTTCCACAAACTCAAGACTCAAAATCGTGGGTGAAAAACACACATTTTGAAAAGATGTCCATTGGTGGCATGAAAGCTAATTTTTTCCTTACGGTTGGGGAAGATCACTTTCCAAATCTAAAACCGAGAATTAAAATTTTTTGGTTTTGACATAAGATTATTTATCCAAATTCATGATGAAAATACAAAAATTTTGAGATGAAAACATTTTTTTAACTCCCCAAGATGGTTGGACAAAATTGCAAAACCTGATGGTGAGTAAGTATGACTCTTTTTTCATATATATTTTTAGTTTTTTTAGTTTTTTAGTGTTTTTTAAATACTCACCCACACAAAAGAGAAAGATAAAAAGAAGGGTTTTGATGAAGGAAGTTGTAAAAAAATGAAAAAGATAGGAAGATGAAGAAATATGTAGATAGAAGAAGAGAGAGAGAGATTTAAAGGGAAATAGATTCCCCATGGTTTGGATTTGCTGAGTCGCCATCTCCCTCTAGTGCAGTGTTTACTGTAGAAGTTATGGATCAGGTGGAAGTCGATGTCATTCCCATATTGTGCGTCCTCTCATGGTGATGCTTTAAACGATTTCAATTAACTGTGAATGTACTTTTTGAATAGGGGTCTTGGACTTGCACTACACCAAATGGGTTAACATTAGTAATAACAAAAGGACCTTCCCAATGAGAGTTAACCTTACTTAGGTGAATCCAAAATTGATAATTGTAGAGAATTACATCTTCAACTTCATGAAATACCTTTCTTAGGATGTGTTTATCATGGAGTGCCTTGGATGTTTATTTTTAGAAATTATAATTCTCATAATAATCAAGTCGGGTCTCCTCCAGTTCAGCCAATTGAAATAATATTTCTTCACCAGATTTTTCAAAATAAAAATTACAAGTTTTCATAGCCCAAAATGACTTATGTTGGATTTAAAATGGAAAATGACATGATTTACCAAAAACTAGCCTAAAAGGAGATATCCCAATGGTTGTTTTATAGGCAGTTCGATAAGGCCAAAGTACTTCACCAAGTCTTTGAGGCCTGTCTTTTCTGGTGTGTTTTAAAATTCTCTCAAACACTCTTTTCACTTCTATATTATAAATTTAATCCATACCATTTTTTTGGGGGTGATATGCAGTTGAAGTTTTATGTACAAACCCATTATTTTTCAAAAGAGATTCCATGGTTCTATTACAAAAATGAGTTCCTAAGTTACTTATCAAGGCACATGGTGTGCTAAATTGGTGGAAGATGTGTGTCTTTAGAAACTCACTAACAGTATTTGAATCATAGTTTCTAGTGGTTTCGACCTTGATCCAACTAGAAACATAATCAACTACAATAATAATATATGAGAATCCATTGGAAGGGGGAATGGTCTCATGAAATTTATGCCACAAACATTGAAGATCTCACAGAAATTTAAAGGCTTTTGAGGAATTTCATTTCTCTTTGAAATTGTTCCAAACTTTAGGCAAGTGGGACATGATTGACATAACTCATGCGAGTCCTTGAAGAGTGAAGTCTAGAAGAATCAAGAGTCTAGGACCTTTCAGGAGGTTCTTTTTGGTCCAAAGTGTCCACCTCGGGGATGTGAGTGACAAAATTCTAAGATGGAGGAATGTTCATCTTCGTCAACACATCTCATAATTACCATATCAATCCCAATTTTCCAAAGTTTATTATATTCCCAAAATAGTATTTTGAATCTATTTGAAACTTCATTTTTTGTTTTTTTGAATTTTTTTCCAGAAAACACCAGAAACCATTTAATTTATAATTGGGGAATACCATGGTATTTTTAGAGTTAGAGTTGAAAGGTGATCAGAGAGGAATTCATGATCAATGATTTATGAATGAGAAGAATTATAAATTCTACTTAGGTGATTAGCAACAAGGTTTTATTTTCTTCATCTATCTTTGATTTCAAGGTTAAACTCTTTGAGCATTAGGATCCAAATTTTTAGCCTCGGTTTGGAATCACTTTTCTTGAGTAAGAACCTTATAGCATAATGTTCTATGAAGATGATGATTTTTTAACCTAAGAGATAGGGCCATAATTTATCTAAGGGAAAATACACTGCTAAAAGTTCCTTTTCAGTGACATTGTAGTGAGATTGAGTTTCATTCAAAGATTTTGAGGAATAATAGATGACATGAGGAATATTTTATCTTCTATAACCTCGAACAACCCCCAATAACTCTATCAGAATCATCACACATTAACTCCAAGGGTAAGGACCAATCTGGGGGTTGGATTATTGGGGAATATGTAAGAGAATATTTGAGTTCAATGAAGGATCTCTTGAAAACCTCATCAAAATGGAATGTGACATCATTTTAGAGAAACCGAGTGAGTGGGAGGGAAAACTACTGAAGTTATGGATGAATCGACGATAGAAACCAGCATGACCGAGGAATGAACAGATGTCTCAAAAATAAGTGAGTTCAGTAAGTGATTGGATCAGTTCAATTTTTAAAGGATCGACTTTAATACCCTCTTTTGAAACTATTTTCCCTAGAATAATCCCATTTTCAATCATGATGTTACATTTTTTAAAATTTAACACAAGGTTACACTTGACACACATTTGAAGTACTAGATAGAGTTAATGCAAGAAATATTCAAATGACTCACCATAAATAATAAAGTCATCCATGAATACTTTCATGCAGTGTTCAATGAATTCAGAAAAGATACTCATCATATACCTATGGAATGTTGCAGGGGAATTGAAAAGGCCAAAACGCATTATCCTATATGAATATGTTCTGAAGGGGAAATTGAATTTAGTATTCTCTTGGTCCTAAGGTGAGATTGGGATTAGAAAATAGTTAGTGTATCCATCAAGAAAGAAATAATGTGACTTTATGGATAATAATTATAGCATTTGATCAAAGAATGGAACAGGGTAGTGATCTTTTCTTATTTCTAAATTCAATTTCCTATAGTTGATGCACACACACCATTTTTTCTTCACTCAAGTTGTGACTACCTCCCCTTAAAAATTTGTGACAATAGTTATCCCACCCTTCTTAGGTACAACTTGAATTGGACTAACCCATTAACTATTAGAAATTGGGTAGATAATACTAGCTTAAAGAATATTGGTGATCTCTTCCTCAACTACCTCAAGTATGAGTGGATTGAGTCTTCTTTGTGGTTGTATAATTGGTTTGGATGATTTCTCAAGATGGATGTGATGCCTAAAAAGAGAAGGGTTGATTCTTGGTATGTCATATGGGGTCCAACCTAAGGACTTTTTGTTTTCCTCTAACACCTGAACAAGTTTGGACTCCATAGTTTCAGTAAGTGAAGCATAAATAATGGGAGGATAAGAGTGATCCTAGAAAAGGAATGCATATTTCTAGTGTTTAGGAAGAGGTTTCATATCAGTCGCATCTTTCATTTGTGAGATAGACAACTCAAGAATGGATGAAGGGATTTCAGTTGGGTTTGATTCATTTTCCTTAATACTATTCAAGGTGGAGCAGTAGATATTAGAGTTGTTGTGGGATTTAAGAGAGTTTTCAAGATCCTCTATATTTATAGATTCTCTGAATGACAGGTCCACATCAACTTCACCATTTATAACTTGTTTTATAATGGTGCATATTTCACATAATCATCTCTCATTATAACATGATAAACATGATGGAATGAGGTTCAATTGACTCTCAGAAGTGTCCTCAGAAACATGGATTGAGAATGTAGAGTGATCCTTAGATGGGTATCACATAGCTTGGAAAATGTTGAAATTGACCAGTTGGTAACCAAATTCCATTGATAAAATGCCTGAATGGATATCAATCTTGGTTCTCGCTGTCATTAGGAATAGTCTTCCTAGAATTAATGGATATCAAGAAGAGTTCATCTCACCTTCTTTGTCAAGGACCTAGAAATTGGCAGGGAAGATAAGATCATTCCCACAAACCAGGACATCCTCGATAATACCCCCAGAACTAGCAGTGCTTCGATTGGACAACTGAATGAAAAAACCTGGTGTATGTAAGGGAACTATACCCAGGTTGGAGAAGATGTATTTGGGAATGAAATTAATTAAGGCACCTAGGTCTATGAGGGCATCATCGAAGATGGAATTTCCAATTTGGCATGGAACCGTAAATGTCACTAGATATTTTCACTTTATGGGAATAGACTACTGGTTGGAAGTACATTAAAAGGTCATAAGTTTCCTCTTGTGGTTGCACAATTTCTTAAGAAACTTGTAATACTTAGGGATTTGTTTTATGGAATCTAATAGGGGAATGTTTACTTTAACATGTCTAAACATGTCGAGCATTTCAGGATCGGGTTCAAAGGACTTATTTGGATTAGAAATGGCTTGAGTAAAATGAATTGGGTCCCTAAGTGGAATGGAAGGAGGTGAAGGAATGGATTCAGATTCCTTTTCAAGTTTCTTTTTCTTTTCATTTTCTAGGTCAACATTTAAATGGGGGTTTCAAGACTTATCTTGAGGCATAAAAATTTTCTTTCCCGATCTAAGTATAATTGAACTTACAATACCCTTGGGGTTGGGTAACTGTTGAGTTGGGAATTGAGTATAATTTGATTTTTGTTGTTGGATCAGGTGGTATGCAAGTTGACCAATTTAGGTTTCAATGTTTTTGAGGCTAGAACAGTTGAATGAGGAAATATCTTCCCCTACATTTTCCCATGGTTTCTTGGAAGAATATGCTTGTCTAGGATTATGATTGCCCTAATTTTTGTTCTTGGGAAGGCTATTGTATTGGTTTTGGAACTGGTTAGGCTCACTAGGATAGTGGGATCCAGGATAAGGAATCAGAGGATTGATCCTTTGATGTTGTGGAAGAAAATTGTAAGGTTTTTAGAAATTACCAACACTTTTACCATATTGGAATTGGTTTGGGTTTTGAGGAGGGAATTGAGGGGGATGAGAAATGGGATTACCATACCTCAATCCTTGGTTGAAGGTAGAAGAGAATGGGTCAGAGTGGGTTGGATGAAGTTTCTAATGAACTGACTTGATTTTTGAGCATTGGTGTTCCTCTGAGTATATGCTGCATTAAGCTCTATTGGTCTAGATGAATCAGGGGGATCCTCTTGAAGTTGTGGACATGTGTCAGTTGGATGAGATGGAGAGTGAATAATTCCACAGTTATTGATAGGTCCAAGGAACAGATATTATATAGAATATGAGTTCGGGACTTTGGACACCACATATAGTTGTTGAACAAGACCTGTAAGTTCACACATCCACTCTGTCGTCTTTTTTCAGATCTATCGATTGACTATCTTGGGCTTGTTTGTCACACCAAGTTTTTCATGTCTTTGTTTTGAGCTGATACATTTGAAATCCTGATACTTTTATTGGGTATTGTGTGAGATTAATTTTGAGCTTTTAACTTTTATCTATGTCTAATCACCCTAATTTGGGTTCCTAATTTCTTGTTCAGAAGTTTTTGGGAAAGGGTGGTTGCTTCATGATTTGGTCTAACCGTGATCCCATTTCTAGTTTTAAAAACCAAATTTGTTTCTTTTATAACTCCTTTGTTTTTCAACATTTTTCACCCATTATACTTCCTACATGGCCTCAAATGATATATTCAAACCACCATATCCTTTTTGACCCCTTAATAATTAATAATCATGGTGAATTGGGGTTACTTATTTAGGCATTGGGCCAGCCCATGGGCCCATTTCCAGTTTTAAAAAAATAATTTGTTTATTTTATATCTAATTAAATATTTAATATTTTTTGGTGATTCCACCTCCCACCTGAATCCAATACCCCTATCCTCACCCCATTTATCTATTTCCCCTTTTTGGAGCTCATAATAGTCGCGGAGTGGGGAAACATTCTCAATGTATCTCAAATCATCCATAATTGACAAGGTAAATTGTATCATTCATAAATCAATAAATTCGTATTCTTTTGGACACCAATATTCTTTAACTGGTTCTCCCAGAACTTATGAGTCTCTTAGAGAAGTTTAAAGCAATTAAATTTTATCTAAGGTTGCAGATCTAGTGGAATACAAAGAGTTTTCTATTTGAAAAGGTGGGATTGCTTCTCCTTTATCATCCATCTTCTTCCTCCTTTCATTATTTATTAGTTTTATAATCTACCCTAGTACTGTTCGACTTAGGGTTCTATTATTACATGATTTTCTATTTTTTTTATTCATTTGGGTCTGGTCATCATAGGTTTAGGGTTTGTAAACCCTCGAATGGTGATTTCATGTGTGTGTTTCCATTATGCCAAGGATTTGAGGTAGGATATCAATTGAACTTGCCTTTATTATTTAAGTTTCATCATTTTATTATTGTTAAAACCTGATATATATATGTTTATTATTGTTTCTCAGCCTTTGTATAGTTTTCTTGTTGTTCAAAATGGTTGTTTATGCCTTGTTTTGTGAAAGGTAGTGTTGTTTTGTCATAAAAGTGCACACCAAGTGTTTGTTTAAATGTTCCGCTATCTTTCAAAACCGTTTCATGAAGATTATAAGATATTTAATGGTAATTTGAACATGTTAAAGTATCTTGAATAAAATATGGCATTAAATTGGTTTTTTATTCCTTTTCATGTTCTTAAAATAAATTGTTTTATTTAAAAATGGCATGCCATGTGCTTGGTAGATTGCCCGGTTGGATTTTATGTGTGACGTGTGATTTAAAAATTATTTTTTTGGATTTATAAATGAATTGGAATAATTATAAATGATATTTTTGGGTGCTTATATGGATTTCCAATTTGGATTTGTTTTTACAAACAAATGGGTTTTGGTTTACAACATGTTTTGGCCCGAGTTGTCAAAAAATGGCCCGTTCCACATCCTTATGAAAATGGATGTGTTTTGAATATGTAATCTGAGTATTTTAATGGATTTATGAATTTGGTTTGCTAATGTAAATGGTGTTTATACTCCTCCTTAATAAAATTTAATGCATACCTTTCTCAAATTCTAGTTTTGAGAAAGGCTTAAAGGCCCGTTTGGCATTTGTTTTGTTTTGTAAAAATGGTTTCCATGTGTATTTTGTGTTCTATATTTTTGGGAATTTTTATGGTCCCTGAAAATTATTTATTAATTGTTTTTGGGACTTCTAAATATGGTTTGTTATGTTATTTATGGGTTTGTTGCCTTAAAATATCATCTTTGAATGGATTTTATGTGCAAGGCCTCGTGATACTCCTTGAAATTGTTTTACGAAAATATTTAGTGGTGTATTGATTCGTGAAAGAAATGTGAAAAAATTTTGTGGGATGTTTGTGTGTTTATGGTTTTGGAATAGAATTTTTATTTGGAAAGTGTATTTGATAATATGTGTAACTTTATTGAGCAGTAAAGGGAATCCCGGGTATCTAGGTGGGCGGACTTGTACTAGTATGCTAGTGATTCCGTGGGGTTTTGCCCCTGTTTCACGTAGCAAGTTTGACGATGACAACACTAACTAAAATATGATGATGATTTTGGGGGACCAATTGGTTATGGTTATTCTCCCTACTAGTGGATCTTGTGCATGAGAACGGATATTTATTATGGTTACTTTCACCGAGATATGAGGTACTTGGGGCTCACAACTAACTAGTGCCTAGGGTTGTTCCCATGAATGTGCTTATTAGCTATTTTGTACTCACCATCGGCATACAGTGTGTTTGGTTGGTAAATTAAGTAGTGTGTGTTATTTATTTAAAAGTGTACAATCTTTAAAGTAGTCCTCATTAAACCAATTTTCATTTTGAAGTTGCACCTCTTTGAGAAATTGTTACTTTCATTTTTGTTTGTAAAACATGCAAGTTTTTGTCTGATAAATATTATAGCATGGAACCTCATTTGAAAAAAAATAATTTTATATCTTTTATTTAAAACATGAAATTTATGTTTATTTTATTTTAAAGTATGTGCATTGGGAATAGAATATCGGGCTAACCTACTGAGTTTTAATAATCATTCCTATAGTCTTCTTCTATTTTTAGCCCTTGTGTAGGTTTCAGCTTGAGTTCGATCGCCTTGGGTGACGTGTGTTCATTGTGTTGGAGAGTGACCAGTGGTGTCACATGGAGGTAGTTGGTTATTGGGTTTGGTTAGTTGATTTTTTTGGTTTAGTTCTACTTTTATTTTCTTGTACAAATAATTTTTAGTTTAATTTTTATATAAATGCATTTTGGGTCGTCCATTTATTTCTGCTATTTGTTTTATTGTTTATATATGGGAAAAAGTGTTCCCTTGTGTAATCTATTTATTCCCTTGGTTCTTGTAACCATCCCGGGAGGATTGAGAACGCCTCTCAGGACTTGTCACGGGCTGCCCTGGGTGACCAGTTCAGGGTCGACTCGGGCTGGTTCGTGAAAAAATGTTATCAGAGCAGGCCTGCTCTTAGCATACCTTTCTTTTTAGAGTGCCCTTGTTATTTGGGGATGTCAAGGTAGATGGAGTAGTATTGTTGGGACTTTAGGTGTATGTGAAATAAGAGTGTCACGAACTCTTTCTAATTCTGATCCTTGGGTTTCCATGGGAATTCTGGTTTTAATCAGTGTCCTTTGTTCTTGCTGATTGTTTGGTGTTGGGATATGACAAGGGGAGTCTGACTAATGGCATCTGTGAGCTTGCAGGGCTTGGAAAGCCATATGGAGCCAGGTCATGGTCCTAATAAGTTTCAATGTGTTGGTGTTTTGTTTTACTTATGGTCGCCAACCATATGGTCAAGTCACCCACCGACACTAGTTCCCTTTTGTGGGTTTCTTGGACCTTTCATGAATTCTGAAATTTTGTTTTGAAAATCCTTGTGTGAGAATTATGGAAATGGGTTTTAAAGAAAGGATTAGATTTGGAAAAGTAGAAAAGAGGTTCTCAAAAATTAAATATAAGAATGGTGTTGGTAAGGTTGTTTTCTTTAAACAAATTTTGGGGAAGAAGTGGAAATGATTTAACGGGATTAGATTTTCCCTAATCTAAACTTGTGGTTTTTTGAAATATAATGTTTTGAAAGTGTGAATAATTTTAAAGTAATTATAAAGATTTGTTTTGAATGGGGTTCTTTGGTCTGTTGAAAAGTCTTTGAATCTGATGAATAGGTTTTGAAAATTTGGTTTTGTGCAGCTGGTGTTTTTCTAGAAAGGGGTTTTGGCTTTTGTGGTTGTGAGATTCTGAAAAGAGACCTTGCAAATTTTTTAAATGGGAAAGGGATATTTGGAATATAATGGTTGTTTTTGTAAGTTCTATTAAATCAAATGGATTATTTTTTTAATCAAATGGTTCTTGATGAAGTGTGGTTTTTTTGTGGAATATGAAAAGTGTTTTAGACTTGGTGGTTGGTGTTCCTTTTGACTGTACATGGTTTTTGGAATGATGTTGTTTTGTTTTAGCCTTTGGTGTTTTCATGGGTTCTCACATGCATGGTTTTATTGATATCTAGAAGTATGGCCTATATGGCATGGTTGTTGAGTGCCTGGGGTGGAACGTAAATGTTCATGTGAGTGAGACTTGATGAAACACTATTGTTGAGTGTGAAAATCCACCAAGTTAGTTTTTTTTCAAAAGTATTTTTAGCAGAAAAATTGTGGTGTTTATTTTGAACCAACAGGTATGTGGATGGTTTATCCTATGTATTAGTAGTGTTGAATGTTCATTATTCTCCCTTATGATCTATAAATCATACTCTTGTTTCATATTGATATGGGATCTTATTGGTGGCTTGGGATTGGAGTAATGTTTAGTTGGTTTCTAAATATGTGTTGGATGTTGTGATGTGGACACAGATGGTTCTATGTTTGTAAGATTTCCAATTGATAAACCTAAGTATTATTTCTCATGTTTCACAAGCTATATCCACCTCCTAAAATAACTCCTCATCCCATCATTTTAAATAGAGAGCTGTTTGGGATCGATTTAAAGTGCTTCCAGTTCGTGATAATTCTTGTGGACATAGCTGTTGTGTTCGTTGATGTTGATGCTTTTCTCCATATTCGTTGTCCATTCTACTACTTGTTCTGAGTGAGATAAAATTTTGATATGAGTCTATGAGTTCCTATTTATATGAAAGTGTTTTGTTTAGAAGGTGAGTTTTTTTGAATGGTGTGATAATTACCACCTGACTGTGGGACAACAGATGCTTCCTGATTTAGGGCTCCAGCCATAGGCCTCAGAGTGAAGCTTTTCACGCAGTTAGCAAATCTACAGAGGTGTGGGGAGCTTGACCAGGCTCTTGCCTCCACCATTGTTGTAAGGTAGTCTCTATTTCAATATTGTGGTTCCTCATTACTGTGAATTTCCATTTTTCACAACAATTGTGGTGGACTTACCCCTCACACAGTGTCTATGGTTATACCTTCCTGGATTCGGGTTTCCGATCAATGTCCCTCTGTGGACCGCCTCTGTAAATCGGGTGTAGTCTTGGTGTTACCTATTCATAGGTGGAGAATTTTGGGTAGTTCCTTGGTTTCTTTTTTGGTTCCAGTGGCCAAATTATTGGGTCCCCTTCCCTCCACTCCCCGAGTGGTGGGGGTCCAGATTTGTGCTGAAAGTGTTGGCCAAGTTCTCGTCCCCTCTATTCGGGAGGGGGTGGTTTATATGTTCATGTTGTAACCCGATTAACTTGGGTTGTTGGGTTATTCTGGGAGAGTTTTTTTTGGACTTGTGAAAGTTAGGTAATGTTGAGTTCTTGTTTTTTTCGTTGCTAGTTGGGTTCTAATGGTAGGAAGACCCACCACATGTCTCATTGATTTTTCCTTAAATGAATTTGACTAGTGATAGTTGTTTATTAATTTTGGGGAGTCCATTATTTACTCCCTATATTCCTTGGTTTTCTTGAGTACTCTTTAGTTTGGGTTATTGTTAGTTTTATTTGGAGAAGGCCCAACAATCGGGTTCTTAGCTTGGTTGTGGAGGTGGTTGCTTGACCGTTCTGTTGATTTTCAAAAAGTGGTTGTGCGTTGGTGTTTTATTTGGGAAAGATGATTAAGTTATGTTGATGGAAAATGAAATTTCACTATATTGATAGTTTGGATCATGTTGATAAGGAATCCTCAGGTGTTTATCTTTCAGCTGGAATGTGTTATGGCTTTTCGGGGGCACAATGCTTTAATGATGGGGAGAATTGTCACACCAGGTTTTTCATTTCGTTGTTTTGATCCGGTTCATTTTAAATACCGATACTTTTCTTGGGTATTGAGTGAGATTAATTTTGATTTTTTAAGTTTCATCTATGTCTAATCACCCTAATTTGGGTTCCTCATTTCTTGTTTAAATATTGTTGGATAAAGGGTTGTTACTTCATGATTTGGGCCAACCGTGAGTCCATTTCTAGTTTTAAAAACCAAATTTGTTTCTTTTATAACTCCTTTTTTTTCAACCTTTTCCACCAATTCCACTTCCCACATGGCCTAAACTGATATATTCAAACTACCATATCCTTTTCGACCCCTTAAGAATTCATAATCATGGTGAATTGGGGTTACTTATTTAGGCATTGGGCCAGCCCATGGGCCCATTTCCAGTTTTTTTAAAAATAATATATTTATTTTATATCTAAATCAATATTTAATATTTTTTGGTGATTCCACCTCACAATAGAATAAAATATCTCTATCCTCACACCGATTATCTATTTTCCCTCTTTGGAGCTCATAATAATTGTGGTGTGGGGAAACATTCTCAATGTCTCTCAAATCGTCCAGAATTGATAAGGTAAATTGTATAATTCATAAAACAAGAAATTCATACTATTTTGGAAACCAATATACTTTAAATGTTTTTTCCAGACCATAGGAGTCTCTACAAGAATTTTCAAGCCATTAACCTTTATCTAAGGGTGCATATCTAGTATAATACGAAGAGTTTTCTAGTTGAAAAGTTGAGATTCCTTCTCCTTTATCCTCCATCTTCTTCCTCCTTTCATTATTTCTTGGTTTTATAATCTCCCCTAGTCTTGTTAGACTTAGGGTTCTATTATTCCATGATTTTTTATGTGGTTTTTATTCATTTGGGTCTGGTATTCATAGGTTTAGGGTTTGTAAACCCTCAGATGGTGATTTCATGTGTGCGTTTCCATTATGCCAAGGATTTGAGGTAGGATATCGATTGCACTTGCCTTTATTATTTAAGTTTAATCATTTTCTTATTGTTAAAACCTGATATATATATGTTTATTATTGTTTTTCAGCCTTTGGATAGTTTTCTTGGTGTGTGAAATGATTGTTTATGCCTTGTTTTGTGTAAGGTAGTGTTGTTTTATCATAAAAGTGCACACCAAGTGTTTGTTTAAATGTTCCTCTATCTTTTAAAACTATTTTGTGAGGTTTATAATCTGTTTAATGGTACTTTGAACATGTTATAGTATATTGAATAAAATATGGCATTCAATTGGTGTTTTTTTCCTTTTCATGTTCTTAAAATAAATTATTTTGTTTAAAAAGGGCATGCTATGTGCTTGGTAGATTGCACAGTTGGCTTTTATGTGTGATTTGTGATTTAAAAATTATTTTTTTAGATTTATAAATGAATTTTAATAATTATAAATGGTATTTTTTGGTCTTTATATGGATTTACAATTTTGATTTGTTTTTACAAACAAATGGGTTTTGGTTTACAACACGTTTTGGCCCGAGTTGTCAGAAAATGGTCTGTTTCAAATCCTTATGAAAATGGTTGTGTTTTGAATATGTAACCTGAGTGATTTAAGGGATTTATGAATTTGGGATTCTACTTCAAATGGTGTGTGTACACCACCTTAATAAAATTTAATGCATTCCTTGGTCAAATTTTAGTTTTGAGAATGGCTTAAAGGCCCGTTTGGCATTTGTGTTGTTTTGTAAAAATGGTTTCCATGTGTATTTAATGTTCTATCTTTTTGGGAAATTTTATGGTCCATGAAAATGATTTATTAATTGTTTTTAGGACTTCAAAATATTGTTTTCTATGTTATTTATGGGTTTGTTTCCTTAAAATATCATCTTTGAATGGATTTTATGTGCAAGGCCTCATGATACTCCTTGAAATTGTTTTACGAAAACTTTTAGTGGTTTATTGATTCGTGAAAGAAATGTGAAGAATGTTTGTGGGATGTTTTTGTGTTTATGATTTGGGAATGAAGTTTTGATGTGGAAAGTGTATTTGATAATATTTTTAACTTTATTGAGCACCAAAGGGAATCCCGAGTATCTTGGTGGGCAGACGTGTACTAGTTTCCTAGTGATTCTGTGGGGTTTGGCCCCTATTTCACGTAGCAAGTTTGACGATGAAAAAACTAAATAAACTATGATGATAATTTTGTGGGACCACTAGGTTATGGGTATGCTCCCTAATAGTGTCTCATGTGCACGAGAATGAATATTTATTATGGTTACTTTCACCGAGATACATGGTACCTCAGGCTCACAACTAACTAGTGCCTTGGGGTGTTCCCATGAATGTGCTCATTGGATATTTTATACTCACCATCGTCATACGGTGTGTTTGGTTGGTAAATTCTGTAGTGTTTGTTATTTATTTAAAAGTGTACAATCTTTAAAGTATCCCTCATTAAACCAATTTTCATTTTGAAGTTGCACCTCTTTGAAAAATTGTGACTTGCATTTTTATTTATAAAACCAAGAAGTTTTTGTCTGATAATTATTATAGCATGGAACCTCATTTGAAAAACATACTTTTATAACTTTTATTTAAAAAATTAAATTTATGTTTCTTTTATTTTAAAGAAAATGCAGTGGGAATAGAATATCGGACTAACCTACTAAGTTTTAATACTCACGCCTATAGTCTTCTTCTGTTTTTATCCCTTGTGAAGGTTTCAGCTTGAGTTCGGTCTCCTTGGGAGACATGTGATCATTGTGTTGGAGAGTTACTAGTGGTGTCACATGTAGTTATTTGGTTATTGGGTTTGGTCAGTTGAGTTGTTGGTTTAGTTCTTCTTTTAGTTTCTTGTACTAATAATGTTTAGTTCAATTTTTATATAAATTCATTTTGGGTTGTCCATTTATTTTCTTTGTTTGTTTGATTGTTTATATATGGGAGAAATTGTTACCTTGTGTACTCTATTGATTCCCTTGGTGCTTGTTGCCATCCCAGGAGGATCGGGAACGCCTCTCGGGACTTGTCGTGGGCTGGCCGGGGTGACTGGTTCAGGGTCGACTCAGGCTGGTTCATTACATTGGTTGGCTTTAGAATGTTCTCAATTATAGAATTATTGTGTGTTTGAATACATGTTTCTTATGAGATATCTTGCAACTATAAGAGTTTTATCAATAATATCACCGCCACTTGTGGTATCAATGCGAGTTCTCTCTACAGCCAATAACCCCTCATAGAAGTATTGGATCAAGAGTTAGCTAGGGATTTGGTGATGTGGACATATTTCCACAAGATTTTTGAACCTATCCCAACATTAATGGAGTTATTAATTTGGGAATTAATGGATACCACTTATTTACTTTCAGATAGAAGCCGTATGAGAAGCATGATACAATTTTTCTAAGAAAATTCGCTTCATGTCATTCAATGTGGTTATGGAACCAGGAGGGAGGTAGTAAATCCATGACTTAGCAATGTCATATGGGGAGAAAGGGAATGATAGAAGTTTGATTTGTTCCTAACCAACCCCTTGTGGTTTCATGGTAGATCACACCACCTGGAACTCTTTAAGGTGGATATGTGGATACTCACCGGCTAGCCTATGGAAATGAGGTAGAATATGAATCAAACCTGATTTGAGTTCGAAGTCAGCCTCTATGTTTGGATATTGAATACTAAGGGGTTGGTAATTCATATCATGGGAAACAAGTTCTTTAAGTGTTTTTCCCTAGGATTGTCCATATCTAATTCAATTGGTTGGACCCAGACTGATTCTTGAATAATTCGATTATCCCTAATGTTCCTCCTAAGTTGGCAAAGAGTTCGCTCAATTTTAGGATCAAAAAATCATACGTATTGTTTGGGAGGATACAAAGAATTCAAATAGATTTTTGAATAAATAGGAAGATATATTTTTATTTGTTTTCTTTCTCCGTTTATTATTTTAATGGGAATACATGTTTTTCTCTATGTTTTTCTTCAATTTTTTTAAAATTTTATTTTTTTCTATTTTTTTACAATAACCAAAAACTAATAACTACTTAATTTCACTATAAAGCCCAACCTTATTACATAAATAATATTTAATTTAGTCAAGAAAACACTTACTTTTACATTGATGATCTTTTAATGTTTATAGATTTAAAGAATTGGTACATAATACATTCATTACATTACACATTGTTACATAGTAGATACCATAAAAACAGTTTCCATTTTTTTTCAAAATTTAAAACATTAAAAATTAAAACATGATTCCTTGACAATTATTAAACATTTAACATGGATTCTTTCTTTTTCTTATACATCCATTAACCTGTAAAAATAATTTAATACTAGGGATGAGCTTAAAAACTCAGTAAGGGATAAAAAAAGAAGGAAAGAACACATTAGTTCATAAATACATGTAACATATGAAACCATTTTCAAAATACATACTTATCACCTGTATATATATACTTCCTTTGTGAAACATGATATTTCCACAATACCGAAAAAAATAAGTATAACCATAAAGGTATCTTGGGGCATTACTTACATAATCTTGTCACCCTCTCGTCCACCTTATAATTTGTAACCCTCACGACAACCTTACTATTCGTGTAACCATCACAGTTACACTTGGAGTAACCATACGGCCGACCTGCAACTTACACATACCCAATGCATTAGAGGAAAATATAGGTCCAACCTTCATCATAAAAAATGAAAAAGTACCAAAACATAATCACACAACATGAATAATTCCATGAAAACATTTCTTTGGAATTTCATAAAACCTAATTTTAAAAGAGGTTTTTAAGAAAGGAAAGGCACTTATAAATTACATAAAATTGAATAGAGGCTTACTAGAGTAGATGTAATATGTATATACACTCTAAATACACATAATTCAACATATTATAAACAAATTTAATCAAAAAAACAATTTTAATAAAATGTAACAATGAATTAGAAGGTTAACCCAAAGAATGGAAATCGGGTAAGGAATTCCCTTACCTCAGGCTTGTCTTACTTCAAACTTGTTGAAAATTCTTGTATAATGGTTAAAATAGTGTTATTAGTATTTTACAGAAACATTTTAATGTTTATAACATCTTATATTATCATTTCATAACCTCATTTAACCCCTTAATTGTTAGTATTTTGTTCCTTGCACTATTTTGGGTGAGTTCCTTACATGATTTCCATGATCGGTTCATGATGGATTTTCTTGTTGATTAGAAGTGAAGCTCTATAATTGGAATGGAAAGGTATTTACATATTTCTAGTACCATAATTTATACCATTTATCATTTTGATGTTATATATGAGGATGATTCATAAGTTAAAACATTAATGATGTTCGTTTAGATCATTTTAGTGGTTCTTTGCTAATAACAACCTCATTTTGTCTTATAAATTAAAACCACGAGTAAAAAAGAATTCCAGAACTATGTATGAGACATAATAAATATATTATAACCTGTTTCAACCATATAAATGGTTTCACTACCAGACTTTAAATAGTTAATGAAAATTGAAATCACATCATCCACAATGTCGGTAATTTGACACATCACGGACAATGTTTTTATTCCTTGAATAAGTGGGAGAGGAGAAGAAGAATGATGATGAATTTTACATGAACATGAGAACATCTAGAATATAAATGATTTATGGAGATTTAATGCCTCTTGGGTAAGAGGTGATGAGTAAATAATACGAAAATAAAGGAACTCAAAATAAAATAATAATTGAAAAATCCCTTACAAAACCTCGGCAGCCTAATGACAATTCAACATGGTGTTTGAAAATATTAAAAAGAGAGGGGAAAAGGGTCACCCATACAAAAATGAATCATAATACATAATAGATCAATAATGAGAAGGAAATAAGAACATGGTATGGAAATTTGAAAGTTATACCACATAAAAGATAACTTGAATGGAAAAAGAAAGAAATTGACAATTTTCTTACCCTGTAGAGTTACTCCTAGAACATGAGGTTTGGACATTGGGGGGCTTGAAGAAACCCTGGGAGTGAGATTAAGGAGGTAAGGAGTCTAGATAATCATTAATTAGGATTTCAGAATGAAGTTAATGATGTAATGGTTTGGTATTTATAGCAAAAGTGAGGGATTATTTTAATAATTTCCAAGGGACACCTCATTAGTGGTATTTTCAAAACCATGGGCTTGCCCATGGTATAAGACACTTGAGAAACCTCATAACTTATTTTACTGTACACAAGTCGACCTGATTTATTACACCATTATAACATCATTAATGATGTCATTAACACACCTATACTCAAAATTGTATTTTTCACTATTCACCGAAAAGTCAACTGTTTCAGAAAACTCCCCAAAATTCACCCTAACCAATTATCGATGTGTAGAATTACAAAATGAAGTCCATTTTTCGAAAATAATTTTCTAAATATTTTTAATTTAATTTTTAAATAAAATCATACTTAATTCAGAAATTAATTATTTAAAAACTATAACTGCTTTTATATCATATTGAAAAATTAATCAAGATGTCATTATCTTAAAGCCTTAATAAAATAAAAAAATAAAAAAATTTACTATTAATTACAGTCCTATTACTATTCATATAACTATTTATAAGGGTATTTTACTATTCTCCAAAAAAACAAGTTGGTTCCAATAGACTCTAAATAACATTCTGAACACAATTGTAAAGGATCATTTCTTGAAATTCAAAACAATGAAGAAGTAAAATTATGTTTAAAGGCTACTTATAAATATCTACTTTAAACAAAATTTTATGCATTTATTTTTAGAAAACCTTGGGGTGTTACATTATCCCCACCTTCTGGAAATTTTGTCCTCGCAAGTTTATTTACTTATTAAACAAGTGAGGGTACCTTTCCCTCATAACATTTTTAGACTTCCATGTTGCTTCTTCAACCATGTGGTTTCTCCAAAAAAACATTTACCTGGTGGATTACCTTATTCCCCAATACCAGTTCCCTTCGATCAAGAATCTGAACTCATTTCTCTTCATATGAAAGTTTCTCCTCCAACTGAACGGCTTCGGGGCTCAAAACATGAGTCGAATCTGGTAATTACATTCTCAACATCGAAACATGAAAAACATTTGTACCTGAGACAAACTTGGAGTCAAAGCTACTCGGTGTGAAAGTGGTCCAACTTTGTCCAAGATTTCTAAAGGACCGATGAACCGCAGACTTAACTTTCCTTTCTTACTAAAACATATCACACTTTTCCAAGGATATATTTTAAGGAAAACATGGCCACCT
Organism: Viscum album; assembly: GCA_963277665.1. Taxonomy (NCBI): domain Eukaryota; kingdom Viridiplantae; phylum Streptophyta; class Magnoliopsida; order Santalales; family Viscaceae; genus Viscum; species Viscum album. The sequence goes on along the minus strand of OY728156.1, from coordinate 253,791,091 downwards.
ACCTCAAAAGATAAGTCTTTACTTATGTTATCTGCATAACTTTTCTGCCTGCTCTGAGCTGTCCTCATGTGCTACTGGATAATCTTCACTTTCTCATCCACGTTCTCTACTAATTTTGTCCCCATCAACTTTCTTTCACCGACTTAATCCCAAAATGTTGGAGTCCAACACTACTTCCCATACAAAGCCTCAAAAGGTGCCATTTGAAAACTGGAATGAAAATTGTTATTATAAGAAACTCAACTAAAGAAAGATGATGATCCCAACATCCATGGTAGTCCATTGAACAAGATTAAAGCATATCCTCCAAAATTTGAATTGTTCGTTCTGACTGCCCATCTGATTGAGGATGAAATGCTAGACTGAAATTTAACTCTGTGCCCAATAACTTTTGAATTCCCTTCTAAAAGTTAGAATTGAACCTGGGCTCACAGTCAAATACAGTGGAAAAAGGAACTCCATGTAACCTGAAAATCTCCTTGAGGTACAATCAAGAAACCTGATCCAAAGACATTATATATCGAATTGAAATAAAATGTGTATATTTTGTCAGCCGATCCACAATAACCCAAATTTCTTTGTTACCTCGAGATGTATTAGGTTTTCCCACCAAAAAGTCCATGGATACATTCTCCCACTTCCACTCTGGCACTGGAGAAGGCTAAAGCATCACCTTCGGTAATTGCCGCTCTACTTTACCCTTCCGACATATCAAACATTTCATGGTAAAATCAGAAATATCACTTTTCATTCCATCCCACCCGTAATACTCCCGAAGGTCTCTATACATCTTAGTACTGCCAGGATTAACCGAAAATGGAGAACTATGAGCTTTACACAACAAATATTTCTTCAATTTAGAATCACAGGGCACACACAACCTTTTTCCAAATCTTAAAACACAAAATTTATCAAGGTTAAATTATGGAAGATTACACATTTTAACCAATTCTACCAATTTCCGTAGCTCACAGTCTTCCTTCTATACTCACTTAATTCTGTATGAAAATAAAGACTGCACTAAAACCTCAAACAAAAAAAATGCATTCCCTGCACCACCAACTTCTAATACAAAATTCATCCAATAATTAATCCAGGGATCATGTTCCAAACATAACATTTTTAATGATGCATGATGTTTTCAACTCAAGGAATCTGGCAATTTGTTTGATTTTCCAGGATAGTAATTAATCGTGAAATAATAATCCTTTATCAGTTAAATCCATCTTCTATGCCTCATGTTTAATTCATTTTGAGTGAATATATACTTCAGACTTTTATAGTGAGTATATATTTGACATTTGGCTCCGTATAAATTATCCCTCCAAATTTTTAGAGAAAAAACCATAGCTACAAATTTCAAATCATGTGTGGGATAATTTAACTCATGAGGTTTTAGTTGTCTTGAAGCATAAGAAATTACCTAATCATTCTGTATCAAAACACAACAAAGTCCCTTTAAAGAAGCATCACTGTAGATGCCAAACATACCATTTCAGGAAGGCAAGGCCAAAACTCAAGCATTCACCAATCTCTTCTTTAGTTCCTGAAAACAAACATCACATTCTTCTTTCCAAAAAAAATTAACCCCTTTACATGTAAACTTAGTTATCAGGCTAGATAATTGGTCAAATTTCTTAACAAAACGTTGGTAATAACATGCTAATCCAAGAAAACATCGAATCTCTATAACATTTGTAGGTCTTGGCCATTCATCAACCACTCTTGTTTTGGCTGGATCATCTATTATTCTATCCTTATTTACAATGTTCCCAAGAAAATTAATTTGTTTCAACCAAAAATCACACTTGTTTAATTTTCCATACAATTTATTTTCTTTTAAGGTGTGTAGAACAACCCTTAGATGTTTTTCATGCTCCTATTTATTTTTAGAAAATCTTAGAATGTCATCATTAAACACAACCACAAACGTATCCAAGAACTCATGAAATAATCTATTCATAAGGTTCATGAATACATAAGGTGCATTATTTAACCCAAACGTCATAACAACAAATTAATAATTCCCATATATAGTACGAAAAACTGTTTTCGGGATGTCATACTCCTTCACCTTCTACTGATGGTATCCAGATCTCAAGTCAATCTTGGAAAATTAATGAGCTCCCTGGAGCTGATCAAACAAGTCCACTATATGAGGAAAAGTATACTTGTTTTTAAAAGTGATGTTATTCAAATCTCTATAATCAATGAAAAGTCTCATGGAACCATCTTTCTTTTTAACAAACAAAATAGGATCTCCCCATGATGAAGTTCTAGGATGAATGAATCCTTTATCAAGAAAATCCTATAACTGATTTTTCAATTCAAAAAGTTCTAATTGATCCATACGATATGGGGGTTTTGAAATTGGATTAGAATCAGGAACTAAGTCAATTGTGAATTCAAACTCCCGATTATTTATGACACCGGGTAAATCATCAGGAAAAAAATCAATATATTCATTTACCATAGGCACATCATCAACCTAAATAGTTCCCCTCTTTTCAACAATATGAGCAAGATAACTTTCATTTCCATATTTCAACATTTTCTCAGCTTCCTGATATGTTATCAATTATATGGGTTAATTCTTGTATACAAATTGAAACTCTTTCTTAAAAACATCTTCTTTAGCTCTACAGTCAATCTTAGCATCATAATCAGAAAGCCAATCCATTCCCAAAATAAAATCAAACTTGACTAAGGGTAAAACAACAAGGTTTGTAGGTAAATTCTTTCCATAGACCACAATAGAAAGATTATTATAATTCATATTTTCTATAATATTTCCTCATGGTGTTTTAACAACAAGTTAAGGTCTCATTTTTTGAGGTTATATTTCCAATTTACCTAAAAATTTCTCAGAGATGAAGGAATGTGTAGACCCTGTATCAAACAAAAACTTAACAAAATATTAGTGAACAAACAAAGTACCTGATACAACTTCATTGGATGGACCAAAATCTACTAATGTAGTCACAAAGTATCTTACTACACCTTTCTTCTTATAGTATGGCTTCTTTTCATCATTCGGATCTCTCTTTGGGTAGGCATTTGCATAATGACCTATATCACCACATTTAAAACACTTTACAATTTGCTTATCGGGATTAGTCTTACGATCATTTTCATTGAAATCTCAGGCCATATGTCCAAACTTACACATTTAAAAAACACCCCAATTTTTCTAAGATGTTCCCCAGGGTGTTTCTTTCCACACTTTTCGTAAATTGGAAACTGAATTTTCTTACCATCATATTTATTTATTTTATTTTTACCCATCACTTGCCACCTAAACCTCTTCTTCTCCTTGTTACCAAAATGCACTTGATCATCAGAAAACTCCATATATACCCTCTCAACACATCATACAAGTTTCTCATAACTTTTGAATTCACAGGAGGTCAACGCCCTTCGATACCTTGGCTTCAGTCTTGAGTAAAAGCAGTTGATTTTTTTATCAAGATCCAGAATCGGATTTGGAGCATACCTCACCAGTCGGGTGAAGTTCTCTTCATACACTACCACTGAATCCTCCTCCTTTTGCTTCAATTCAAGTAATTTCTTCTCCATCCTATGTCCCACCACCTTAAGAAACTATTTTTCAAGGAAAACACTTTTAAATTCATACCACTATAAGGAATTAAAATATCCTCTAGCCCTGATATTTCTTACCATTGACCACCACTAATTATCTTCACCTTCAATATGATAAATGAAAAGACTAAATTTTTGATTGGCTGAACATCCAATAACATCGAATATCTTTTCAAGGGCTTTGATCCATCCTCCAGTCACTACCGGGTCAGAAGATCTGTTGAAATCAGGAGGGTTTTGTCTCATAAAATGTTCCACTACTATCATGTTCTGTTTTGGTATCTCTATTTGTTCTCTTTCATGGATGCCACCACCATTTATTTCTTGCTTTAGCTGAGGCATTACTGTCACAAACTGCTCGGTTCCAATCCCTATCATTCCAGGCTGTAGATCCGAAAGAATGTCATTCTGTTAGTGCCTATCCTCTTCACCAGCCCTATTCCTTATATGAACAACCATTCTAAACAAACAAATCATATATAAATCAACCTGGTAATCTTTAAATGCTAACATTTAAAATTAATTATAGAGTAAAAATCATTTATGGTATTCTTTTAACATCACCCCAACCCCTAAAGTTATCTAAACCATCCTTTGATACCAACTATAACGACATGACCTTATTTCACACATAATCTTGAATTTTGTCAAGAAAAAACTTCCTTTTACATTGAAAATATTTTAAAGTTTAGAGATTTAGAAAATTGGGACATAATACATTCATAACATTACACATTGTTACAGAGTGGATACCATAAAAACAATTTCCGTTTAAAAAAAATTAAAACATTAAAAATTAAAACATGATTCCTTGATAATTATTCAACATTTAACATGGATTAATTATTTTTATTACACATACATTAACCTGTTGAAATCATTTAAAACTTGGGATGAGCACAAAAACTGAGTAAAGGATATAAAAAGAAGGAAAGAACACATTAGTCCATGAATACTTGTAACGTATGAAATCATTTTCAAAAGACATACTTATCACCTGTATATATATACTTAATTTGTGAAACAATAGATTTCCACAATACTTAATAACATAAGTAGAACTATAAAGGTATCTTGGGGAATTACTTATATAATCTTGTAACCCTCTCGACTACCTTATAATTTGAAACCCTCACAGCTACCTTACTATTTGTGTAGCCATCGCAGTTACACTTGAAGTAACCATATAGCCGACATCCAACTCACACATACCCAATGAATTAGAGGGAAATATAGGTCCCACCCTTCATCATAAAAAATGCCCAAGAACCAAAACATAATCATAGAATGTTAATAATTTCATTAAAACATTGCTTTGGAATTTCGTAAAATCGAATTTTAGAAGAGGTTTTTTAAAAAGGAAATCCACTTATAAATTACATACAATTGAAGAGAGGATTAGTTGAGTAGATTTAATATGTATATAAACTGTAAATACAAAAAATTAAAAATAGTATAAAAAAATTTCATCAAAAAAACAATTTTAATACCATTTAACAATGAAGTATAAGGTTAACCCAATGAATGGAAATCAGGTTAAGAATTCCCTTACCTCAGGATTGTCTTACTTTAAACTGGTTTAAAATTCCTATATAATGGTTAAAAGAGTGTTATTATTATTTTAAATAAACATTTTCATGTTTATAACATCTTATATGATCATTTAATAACATCATTTCACCCCTTAATTGTTAGTATTTTGTTCCTTGCACTGTTTTGGGTGAGCTCCTAACATGATTTCCATGATCGGCTCATGATGGATGTTCTTGTCGATTGGAAGTGAACCTAAAGAATTGGAATTAAAAGGTATTTACATATTTCTAGTACCATTATTTATACCATTTATCATTTTGATGTTTTATATGAGGATGATTCATATTTTAAAACATTAATGATGTTCTTTTAGATCATTTTAGTGGTTCTTTGTTAATAACAACCTCATTTTGTTTAATAAATTCAAACCAAAAGTAAAAAAAGAATTCCAGAACCATGGATGAGACATAATACATATATTATAAACTGGTTAAACCATATAAATGATTTCATTAATATACTTGAAAGATTAAATTAAAATTGAAATCACATCATCCACGATGTCGGTAATCCGACACATGACAAGCAATGTTTTTATTCCTTGAATAAGTGGGAGAGGAGAAGAAGATTGACGATCAATTTTCCATGAAAATGAGAACATCCAAAATATACATGATTTCTGGAGATTTAATTCCACTTGGGTAAGAGGTGATGAGGAAATAATAAGAAAATAAAGGAACTCAAAATAAAAGTATAATTGAAAACCCCCTTATAAAAATTCGGCAGCCTAACGTCTATAGAACATGGGTTTATAAAATATTAAAAAGAGTGGGGAAAAGGGTATCCCATCCAGAAATGATAATAATACAGAATAGATCAAGAATAATAAGTAAATAAGAACATGGTATGGAAATTTGAAAGTTATACCACATAAAAGAGAACTTGAATGGAAAAAGAAAGACATTGAGAATTTTCTTACCTTATAGAGTAACTCCTAGAACATTAAGGTTGGGACCTTGGGGGCTTGAGGAAACCTTGGGAGGGATACTAGGGAGGTAAGTAGGCTAGAGATTCGTTTATGAGGAATTTTTAATGAAGTTAATGAAGGAATGAGTTGGTATTTATAGCAAAAGTGAGGGATTATTTTATTAATTTCCGAGGGGCACCTCATTAGTGGTATTTTCAAAACCATGGGCTTGCCCATGGTATAATACACATGGGATACCTCATAACTTATTTTACTTTACACAAGTATACCTGATTTATTTCATCATTATTACATCGTTAATGATGTCATTAACACACTGAAACTCAAAACTATATTTTTTTTACTATTCATAAAAAAATCAACTTTTTCAAAAAAATCCCCAAAATTCACCCTAACCATTTATCGATGTGTAGAATTCAAAAATGAAGTCCATTTTTTGAAAATAATTTCTTAAATATTTTTAATTTAATTTTTAAATAAAATCATACATAATTCTAAAATTAATTATTTAGAAAATATAATAGCTTTTATATCACATTGAAAAATTAATCAAAATGTCATTATCTTAAATCCTTAATAAAATAAAATAATAATAAAAATTACTATTCATTAGGGTCATATTACTATTAATATTAATATTCATAAGGGTATATTACTATTCACCAAAAAAACAAGTTGATTCTAATAGACTCTAAAAAACATTATGAACACAATTTTAGATGATAATTTTTCAAAATTCAAAACATTGAAGCAGTAAAATTATTTTTATTGGATACTTATAAATATATACTTTAAACAAAATTTCTAGCATTTACTTTTAGAAAACCTTGGGGTGTTACATTCACCATCCCTGAAAATGGCACCATTTGAAAGCACGAACGATTGTTTCCTATCGACTGTTAAATGTTTTGATTCTCTAATAATGTGTATAGTATCACTCAGTTCAAATCCTTTGTGATTATACTTTTTAATTGGCTATTGTTTTTAGTTAATTGAATGTTGATTGGGTGGGGGGGTTTGCAGAGCCTAATTTAAATGATTGATTGATTTAAAAATTTAATAAACATTGGGGTGAGTTCATTATTGAGGATTTAAGCTTATGATATCCTTGAACTTTGCTTTATATTGCATTAAATTAATACCCACTTCACAAGATGACTTTGATCGGAATTCCCAAGTGTTAAATATTTAATCCAAGCTGTAACATAACTTAGGGTTCTAATAATTATCATTACTTGTCTATGGTAGTGTATTTTCGGTTCCAATAGAATCCACATGCTAAACAAATTATTTCATTAATCCATGACATATTAAGTTCAACATACACAATATTAATTTAAAGAATATTCGTTTAGAGAATACTCTCAATCAATTAACATCCCCAAATAAGGACTCACTCCAATGATATATTTACTAAGCCATTAATATGGTTATTAATCAGGTAATTTGTGTTTATGGTTATGAATTATAAATAGAACAAAAAGAACCGGATAAGAAAAGAGTTGTGAATCGAACACACACACACGAAGAGTGGTGAGAATTTAAAATGGACATTAGATTGAATGAGAAAGAAAAAGAATGGAAGGGGTTTCAAATTTATTTCAAATATTTTATAAGAATTAATATTTAATAATCGATAGTGGATGATTAAAATAGAATGTGAAGAAGAAACTTTCATTAAAAGATAATTACAAAAACAACATTTACGAGATTACAAATTAATAAAAATACGAAAGTAAATGAAATCAATGAGAGGAGGAAGGGTCTCTCTAGTGAAAATATGAGTTTGGCATGTCCTTACAAAATTTTTTAGAGCCTTGGTCATTCCAATTGATCCTCCTCTATTCTGAATTTCCAACCCCTTTAATTTAGAAGATGGGGATGTATATATAACCCAAGGAGGTAAAATATTTGCATTCCAAAACTACACCTCCACTTGGATCGACGATTTGGAAACCCGGACAGTTGAATCACGAGATATTTTATTCTTAAAAGTTGTATATATGAATGTATTCTGTCTACTATGAAAATTTCACGGCCATTGGAATTAAGGAGCCAATGTTATGGTGGTTATTATAAACAATTGTAATCTATCCCTTTCAATCTACAGTTTTTTGAAGGCTGGAATGTCAATGGTTTTTTTGAATAGGAATATACAATCAAATAAAAAAATTCATTAAAAAAATTTGGACGACCATATCTTATATTTCACACCGAAAAATCCTAGATCGATTTGATGAGTACATCAGAAGAAAATTTTGGGATAGTGTTCTGATTTCAATTCCCATCCAGAATGGTGGGATGGAAATCAATGAATCAGTTGGCCCCCTTGTTTTTGTAGTTGGACCTTCAAATTTTTATCCATGATTCTTTTTGGTAATAAAGAACTTATGGTGGATCTTCATAAAATTTGGGCTTTGGGATTTAGACCAGTTACTCAATCATCATGGCTGGTCCAGTTTCTTCACAAATTCTTTGGGTCTTCTTGTGTGGACCATATAACCATCCAAATGGAAGATTTGTCCAAAGTTCCATGCTAATGAAATGTTTTAATATGTGTATGAAACCCTAAAAATAAATAATCGTGAAATTTGGATATGTAGGGTGAGAATTATAGGTTTGGATTTTAAAAGAAATGAAAATCGAAAAACTAATCTTTCTTGATTGATTTTTCATTTATATTCTTCACTCTATTGATGCACTTTGGTTTCTTAGCCAACATATTGTAATATTTCTTGAACTTCCGATCCTATAAAACAATATTTTCCTCTTAGATTTTTAACTTCTAACTTAACTCTACCAAATTTTTCTACTGACACTGATACTTATGAATCTTTTCAATTTGTGCCTCTAAATTTGAACTAACATATGCTGACTTATTATTTAGAGTTAACACCAAATTATTTAATTATTTAACATCACTTAAATGATCATCAATTATTTTTGAAAAATCATTATCAACATATTCAAATTCAAATTCCATTTTATATATAATTTCATAATCCTAAAGTAACGAGACAACTTTTTTCGTCAATAATTTCAATGTACTTATCTTTATTTTTTAAAAATTTTGAAAAATTTCACATTTTCTGGTCATGAAGATCATAAATTTATTTAAAAATTTTTATAATTACCTTGAATTCTACTAAGAATTAAAATAATAGACTTAAATTTTAACACATGAAAACTAATAATTTGAAATTGAATCAAATTAAATTTTCTATACAATTCAGGTAGCAATTTAATGACATTATCAACATTTTTCAGTAATCCCTAACGAGTATCCAATATCAGACCAATTTTCTTGATTGAAACGCTTGTATTAGATTTTTATGAGTTGTCAGTTTTTTATTATAAATAATTTTCTTGTTGAACTATTGGTTTCCATATCAGTTCTTTATTTTTTAGGAGTACACTTGTAAACATTAAAATATTATTATGATTTGTCAACATTAACAACAAAAAAATATTCCCCCTACTTTTGATGAATCATATGAAGAATATATTGACCTTTATTATGATGAATTTGATTCTTTTTAAGATATTAATGTTTAATTTATAGACATATTAATTAATGATTCGATTAGAGATTGAACTTTTGAGACCACTATGTCTTGATTTTCAACAAATGACTTTTTACATGGGGTGCGAAGATTAACCCGGTCTTGATATGTTTAGGAGCTAGGTCCAAAGTGCAAGCTATTGGAGGTCTCCTGATTAAAAATACACTAATTAAGAAGATGGATCTTACATGGGGTGCAGAGATGAATCTGGTTACTATGATATGTAATTTTCACTTGTTTTTGGTTGAGTTGTATGTTGGGGTACCAGAAACCTTTAACCGACTTTTTTTAATGAAAAAAACAAACAAATGACTTTTTAGATATATTTAAAAGAAAATCATTTGGAACAATTTCTTTGATCAAATTTTCATGAAGAATTAGTATTGGTATAAATTATGGTGTATTTTGTTCCAAGAATTTCTGATTCAATTAAACAACCTCCTAATGAGGTGATAAAATAGATGAAGTATTTTCTAGTTCTTTCAATGAAATCAATTTCCTTTTACCATTAAAGTCCAATTTTCTTTTTAAGGGATCTTCTTCAACAACAAAATTCTCTCATATTATAATATAAGGAAGGATTTTTCTAGAAATATAGTATTTATTTAGTTTCCATGAATATTTATTATTACTTTTCTATTTATTTTCATTCTACATTATCAAGACCAAAAAAGGGGTTTCCATACACCTTTTTTTCTTTTTCGTTTGAGTTTCTTATTATTTTTAATTTTAGTAAACCACTATGGGTTTCAAGAATCCATTAAAACTCTTCATTAATTATGAGTTTAACAAAGGATTTTTTTATAAAAAATTTCATTAATTTGATCATCTTTATTTTAGTTTTTAATTTATTATTTTTAAGATATTTATCAGTAGAATGGGATTATGTTTCATTACTTTTTTTAAAAAAATTTATACATTTTTCAATTTCATAACCCCAAATGATTCTCATAATTCAATATAAGATGTTGATGAATATTTTTCAACAAAACGTTTCTCTTTTAAATGATAGATTAATCTCATCCTTGAGATTTTTTTAGCATTTATCAAGTTTTCATTATACCTTTTAGAATATGCCTCATTATTAACATTGTCTTCCTTTAATAGCTTTACAAGGAAATTGTTTTGATTATATCTCTATAAAATATTTCTCTATTTTTACTAAACCATTTTGATCAGCTTTAATGTACCACTAGAGAAACTTTAAGAGGTTGAAATTCCCAAAAAATTTCAAATAGTCTAACAAATAAACATCATGGATATTAATAATATTGTTGTCTCCTTTTCTTGTAAGTAAGAGAGAAAGTATGCATTGAAATACGATATGAACTTCTGGTTTAGGATAACCAGTTTTATGAACATTTTCTTCCATGATAAAAAAAACCTCTCAGTATCAACTTTAACAAAATTTATATGAGTCTCTGGTAGTTTGTGTGAGACAAAAAATGTTTCTCCCTTAAATTTTTCATCAATAATATCAGTAAAGTTCTCTATTACTAAGGTAAAATTATGAATAATGATAATAAAAGTGACATATTTTATCTCATATACTTCCAAAAACTTCACATAACTATAGAACTCTTTTAGAAATAAAGTATAATACAACGTATTATATTCATTTTATGAAACAAAATTACTCCATCCATAAAAATTTATTATATTTTACAAAAAAACTCACTTTGCTTAAAAATATTTGAATTAATATGCATTTATCTTTCAACATATTTAGTAGAAGGATCACCTACTGATGCCATAGATTGAACATAAGATGATCGGTGTTTTTTGAAAACCACAAGAACTTCACTACAAAATTATAATGAATACATTCAATGAAATATCAGTCTACACAAGTATATAGGTGTTTAATAACATTTGATATTCCTCAATGATGACCATCAATTACTCAAGATCCAATGTCCAGAATTAAATCCAACCAAAACACATGATGTCAAATATATAAATTTTAAATTATTTTTTTTTACTTTTGTTTCATTGATTACAAACTTAGGTTTTATATTTCTCACAAGTAAATTATAAATATAACTTTATAAAAAGAAAAAAACATAGAAAATCTGTTGAATAAAATAATAATAGTTATAATAATATAGAATTTATCCATCATTGGAACAAATTAAGAATATTATTTATAAGATGGTTCCAAATATTTATTAACTAAAAATTGTAAATTCTCCAGAAATTGAACGATTTGTTTTAAAAGTTCTGGTAAAATAAAGAACAAAACTCCCCCTAAGTAGGGATAATTAATGTAAAATAGAATAAAAAAACTTAAAAAATGTAAAAAATTAACATATGAAACAAATTAAATATGTATTTTTTTATAAATTTAAAAATAAATACAAGGAATCAAAAATATGTGTTCCAACTATCGATGCATAGTGAATTTCAAATATTAAGAATTATTTATTCATAAGAATATGTCACAAATAGAATCTGGTATCCATCATTACCAGCACCAAACCTGACCCATGGAAAGGACTGAGGGGAATTCCCTATCCTCACAGGATGGAAAAAGTTCTCGGGTATCATGTATTATGGTTTGGGAATGATTTACCTGAGTTTTGAATCAATTAACAACAAAAAACTATCAATAAACCAAATCTGAAAATTTATGCCAAAGATTCCTTAAATAAAATATAGAACTGAAAATATAGGTTTAAACATGACACAAGAGGTACAAATTTACATAAAAGTATCATAAAAACATCCCAAGGGACTCCGTACGACAAGGGGTTATCACCCACAAGCTGTCTCCACAACACCACACCAAGAGGAGAAACAAGCAACCCGAAACGCCATCACCCAAGGCCTTGCCTTTACCTTTTTCAAACATGATCAATTATTCTTAAACCCAAGGGGTGAAAGTAGGGTTTTAGCCTAATACTAATAGGATACCACCCAAAGGATTCCTTATAGTAAGAAATACAAGATGAAAAGCATGCAAGTTTTTGATAAACAAGAAATGGTGGCAACAAATTCTAATGAATGAAAATTTTCAAGGAAAACAATTTTGAAAGGGAAATTTTAACGATTGAACATATTTAATTAAAAAATGTAAGACACTGAATTTTCCATCCAAACACACCCTAATCCAATGATAAATATAAAAGATCCCATAAGAACTAATCTCAGGAACACCCCTAGGTAGTAGTTAGTTTCAAGCCCCATGTTCCCCGTATCTCTGTGTAAATTAACCATAGTAATATCCGTTCTCATGAAGGTGCCACTAGTAGACATCATACCCATAACCTAGTGGTCCCAAAACATCATCAATATTTTTTTAGTGTAGTCAATGTCCAACTTTCTAAGTAAAATATGGACAAAACCACTCTCGATCACTAGCATACAAGTACACGTCCTCCCACCTAGATACCTGGGTTTCCCCCTATGTGCTCAAATGAATTCCACATGTAAAAAATCAGTTCTGGTCACCCACATTAGAAACAGTAGCTACAAATTCTTTCAGAACTTACATCACTCAATAAAAAATTTATAATTTCCATAAAACAACATCACAAAATATAACAATGTTTTGTACATAAAATCCATTAAAAACCCCACTTTTAACACCATGTGCATACCCATATTTCACCAAAAAATAATTTACAGCACTAAATAATTTTAATAAAACCATTTACTCAGTTATAAAACAACCCCAAATGATCCAATATAGGATATCCATGAAAAAAATAGATTTTCACAAAAAAACCATTTTAGCACCATTCTCTTAAGAAACGCCACCAAAAATAGTTTTCGTACCAATGACCAAGGAAGATGAACATGAAAAAATTATAAATCCAGTAATTCTAAATCATCCAAGAGTGCTTACACATGGAATCACCTACCACAAGGGTCAAAACACTGAATCCTTGTGTCAAAGTTCACTCGTACCACCACCACACCACAAGGGAGTTCAATCAAACCAAAAATGATAATATTAGACCAAGAAACCCAAGATGAAACCCTAGGTTTTAATACTTACTTTCTATATAATAGTAACTTCAAGAATAAATGAAAGATACCCTAAGAAAATGGGAGGAGGAAGGAAGGAAACCCACTTACTTGAGAGATCTTGAAGAAATCACCCCAAATCTACCAAAATTTGAATCCCCAAGCAACCAAAACTGATAGAGAAGTTCGAATGAGTATGGAGAGGTCAAGTGGGTATTGAAATGGTGGAAAAAGAGTGAAAATTGAATGATTTATGGATGAAAAAAATTACCTGATCAAATCTAGATGATTAGAGAAACCTTGAGAACTTTCACCCTAACTCGCGATGGAAATGAGATCCAATGAAGAAAAATCGATAATGGGGGAGAGCCTAGGGTTTTTTTTCTTTTAGTAGGAGGTGGAATCACTGAAAACATAAAAATATGAGTGATATATTAAAGAAATAATTTTTTTTATGCTGGAAATTAGATCACGGGTTGGACCATTACCTACCTAAATCACCCAAATACAAAATGAAAATGAGTTCCTAAGGGATCCAAATGGTCATGGTGATTTGAATTGGTCAGGGGAGGCCAAGTGGGAAGTGGAATGGGTGAAAAATATTAAAAAATGGATTAGTTATAAAATAAACCCTTTCCTCTAAAAAAATACATGGGAAACCCCCACAACAAAGAAAAAATGGAAATTACATGAAAAATAACATTAAAATAAGTCATGTATGTGACAATATACATCTCTTATTCTATAATTATTTGTAAATAATATATCAAAAACCCATATTTTAGAGCTCTCTAATTTTTATAATCAGAAAGTTTTATTGATATAAATTCATTTGTTCTCTAAAAATATTGAACTTTATTTAAAGAAAAAAATTCTTTAAGAATCATTTATGTTAGAATAAAGTAAAAAGGGTTCTATTTTAGAAATACAATAGTTTTTTCAATAATTTGAGCTTATGATGGTACCAAATTAGATATAGTTCTATTTGGTATTATATAGCCATACATTTTTCCAAATTATTCAGTACCTATTTTAAACTTGGTCGCCTACTTCTCCAGGCTCTCATTATCAAACATTAGTTTAATAATATCCATATTATCTTGAACCAAAGTTAAAACTTTTGTATTTTCCATCTTGTCACTTTTATTCTTCTAGTCATATAATTTAAGAAGAACTTCTAGTGTTTTAAATTTTCTTTTCCCTTTAAGATCATTAGTATGTTTTCTAACATTTCCCTTTTAATTGTCTAATTTAAAAATAAGATTTTTATTATCCTTTCTCACTTAAAATAGTTTGTTCTAAACATTAAATAAACTATTTTTTATTACAATAGGCTCATTCTTAAGATCATTTTAATTTTTATAAAAATTATGAGGCATGTTTTCACATTCTTTAAGGGCATTAGTAGTATGTCTTCCCAAATGGAAATTCTTGATTTTTTAATAAAACTGGGTATTTATCTACCATTATCACTATCTTATGTTGAACTATTAGAAGTTATGGAACCTTTACTCATAGCCCATGTGTACTTGGATTTTAAAATTTTCTTAATTTTATTCTTAGAATACTTTCTATATAATTTTCTTTCTTTTCCCTTTTAACTAATGGAAATAAGGTCGAATACGACCTTTCTTTCAACACTCATAAAAAATAGTTATGTAGATTCGTTTTTTATTTTCTATATTTTTAATAGTTTCTATTGAAAATATTTTCTTTAAAAATCATTCTTTCTATGCTATCAAGTTTACCATTAGTAGATTCACTCTCAATTTCACATGAAATTGTCTATAAAATTTTCTTAGACAAACTTGGTCTACAATTATTTAATTTTGAAGTTTGGATGTCTATAAAAGAAAATAAATTATTATTTTTTCTTTTTATACATATCTATTCAAATAAAATTCATATTTTATAAGAGTGAAATCAATATCATCTAGACATAATTAGGTGATGTGCTTAGTATCATCAATAATAGTTCTTTGGGATTACGAATCTTCTGTTAAAATGTCGATAACTTTATCAACAAGTTGGTAATGGGATAATTCCTTTTATATTCTGGTGATTATGAGTTGTTAATGATAGTCATAAATCTTTGATTCATTTTAGAAACAGATTCACTTATATGAAAATCAAATGATTGAAATTATTATTTATGCATATCTCTTTTGGTTTCAAGGACTTCTGAAATTTCAAAATGAGTAACTTCTAATTTTTTCTAGATTCCATAAGTTGTTTGACAAGGAGAAACTTTAATATATATATTTATTTATATATAAAATAATAATATATTTCTAAATCTTTAATTTAATTGAAATTCATTATTCTCTTCTCCTAAAAAAATAGAAACCTATTTATCAAGATTTTTTTAATTACGGGTAAGCATTAAAAATGTTTTAACTCTGGTGGTGATCATAAATGTTTCCATTCTATCAATCCAATACTCATAATCATTCCCATAAAAAATTGGTGGTCTAATATGATTAATATTATTGATAGATCCAACATTAAATCATTCCATCATTAAAAAAATTCCTCAATTACAGGTTAATGTAAGAAAACTGATAAGCTTGAAATCCTTGGAAATAAAAAGATGAGATCAGGATATATTTCAAGTGTATATACCCACTCTGATATAAAATTTTGGTCTATAAATGTATGGAAAACACACTATATGAGGAGGGTGGATTATAGTTTTAAAAACAACTACAAATTTAAACTTCCTCAAGAATGAAAATTATTTTCAATACAACTTCAAATATACCCACAAAAATAATTAGAGTTATATCAAAGTAATGTATAGTCCTATTAAAACTATTGGTTTAAAACTATCTATGAAAGTAATAATATAGTGGAAATATAAACAATCAATATTTTATCAAATACTAATAAATAAAAATATCACAACGAAAATAACTAAACATGAAGTACTTATTTATCAGTCAAGTACTCTCAAATGATATTATTTAAAACCTCAATTTTAACCCAATGTGAATAGAGAAACATAAAAATATTTCAAAGTATCCTAAATTATATAATTCTCAAAAGTTATGTGTTTATAATAATCAAAAATATCAAATATGTATTCCAATCCACATGAATCCCTCAGCCATCCCTATCAATAATTCCCCCTCTTTTATAATTTGGAAGCTTGGTATCTTTGCTTATCCTACTAGAATCTTGGTAAACCCACTTCTATAACCAGAAGCTTGGTATCAATACAAATACAATAATAAAACAAAGAGAATTTACAATGAAATACTCCCACTTGTATGCTATAAGAAAACAATCCAAATAAAAATAACCAAAATAATTCAAGTTAATAAGTTGTTGAAGACATGAATCATTTTTTTATCCAGAACATCCTCATAAGTTGGACATAGTCTCTTCCAATCCAGGTGGTATTACTCAATTTATAGGTAATCCTCCATCGGTTGTATTATGAAAATATTGTTGTCAATTATAATGACATTACCAGTAGTTTGATTATGTTTTTATGGACTCAACATCTTTCCACATCCACTGATGAAGTTAGTCACCACCGATAAAGTGATTATTAAACTATTCAAACTATCAGTTTTTTTATGAAAGCTTAAACCATAAATATTTTAAAAATTATAAGGTCATAAAATTTAAAAAAACCATAGATCATTGGTCTTTCATTAGACCTAATGCTATCAATATTTCTATTAAACTATTTTATGCTTTTAACAATCAAAGAAAAAATCCACAAATTCAAGTAAGATGAAATACTTAATAAAGTGTTTCATGAATTTGAAAACAAAAGGTTGAGAGAGTCATTGAATAAACATCAAGGTCTTACAAATACTCTTAAAAACCCACCACTTGGGTGGTTTCTTCTTCCAAATTAAGTGAAAGATATAAGGGTATTGATTTTACTTCTTCAAAGATGGGGTGATGATGGAACAAGTTACCTTCTATAAATTGATTCCATGGTTCTTCAAAAAATTATTGAGAACCCATAGGTGTGTCAAAAGGCATTTTGTCTTCATGAATTTTCTTTATCTAAGAATTATTGAGTTCTAGTATAAAATCTTTGGGAATTTCCTTTTCATCCTCCTTTGTTTATTTAATTTGAAAATTGATACGAGAAACTTGCTCAACTATTTCATCTTATTTTTGTTACTCAAGTTACTATTAATTTAATTCAAGGATGAATTAAAATTTACATTTTATTTGGATCCTTATATACTATATATCCATTATAATCCATGTAACTTGGGATTCTCTATCATCATTAATATCTTATTCTTATTGAAACTAAGAATAGTTAACCCAAACAAAATAATAAATTTTTTGAATATATATTGTAAATAATTCTTAGTGTTTTTTTATAATTTTATTTATTTATGAAATCAAAGGGAATCTATTTACAAAATGAAAAATAAATAGTGAATAAAATACCTCTTGGATCCATGGAAATGACACCATGATTTTGAAACACCTATCATAGATCATTACAAAAGTTATTATTTATTTTCTTAGTGCAATGTAGTATATTACCAGGGTCATATCTATTAAAAATATTTCATGGTAAAGCACTTACTACTCTTAACTGAGTCATTATATATTTTTATCTTTTTATACCTAATAAAAGAAAGTAAAATCTAAAAAAGGTTTATAAAGAAAGTTACTTTATCATTTTAGATATTTACTGGGTATACCCTATTATAGTTATTATTAAAAATAATACTCAAACCTACTCTTGCTCAGATATATGAATCAGTATTCTTCACCACTAAACCCCAAAAATTCCTCAATTGTGATGACCAAAACACTGATGTATCCTTTTATTTATATCTCTATGGGTGGCTACCAAACATCTATTGAGTTTTTTATTTCATGGAAACTTCCCTTGGTTAGGATTGATAATGGGAAGAGTCCCACTGTACATGGACTAAATTTTTAGAAGACTTTCCATTGCACTTACCACCCTCATTGTATTAAAAAATTATAGTAGAGGGAAAAATTGAAATAATTTGATACTTTAATAGAATATTAGTGTATAGGGTAAAGTGGAACATTGTTGCCTAAAATAATTTTAACCAAAATGTACTACAACTTAGAGTTAAAACAAATAAAATAATAAAAAGATATTCAAAACTCAAGAACCAACCATTATTTTATTCCCCTTCAAATAAATAATGAGGTAAGTTATTAATTGTTGTAGAAAAATAATTATGGTAGAGATAATGTACTATATATTGAGAGATGATAGAGAGAGAGTAAGAATAACTTATTTGAAAACATGAAATCATGAGTTACAATGAAAAATAAATAAAACAACAAATAGAGGAAAAATATTAAACTATAGTGTGAATTCTCTACCCCAGCATCTAGTGTGTGAAATCCCCTCACTATTTAGACTCATGTTCCATTTAAAGAGTTTGGTTTTTAAAATTTTATATTCATGGTCAAACCTTAGATATCCCAACTTTTTAATATCTCTAAAGTTTTCTTTTTTTTCCTTGTGGCCTCAAATCTCCATCCTGATCCAGTCATCTAAAAAAATTATCTTCCATTAAAACTGTTTCTTGTTTCCTTAGATAAAATTTAATTGAGTATAATATACACATATGTATTTTATTTATTGTATTAATATTGAAGTGGCACTATAAAAACGTCAGTTAAAATAACATGGGACTCCCCCGATGTTTTCTTATGATCTTCCTATGATCTATTTTTCTAAAGTAAAATATCCTATGTGAGAAATCCTCTTATGTGTGAAAAAATGTCTTACATATCGGGTAATCATCTTATGCATAGATGAAGTTTCATATGATTTATTGAAATGTAATATTAATATATTAAATCTATGGATAACATGCGAAATTTCGTACATATAGACAAAATGTACTATGCATAGATGAAATGTTATACACCATATGAATTTTTACTTTTCTAAATACCAGACCACTCAAATAATATCTAGAATATAAAAATAAATTCCAACCTCTTAAAATGTTTAAAGAGAGGGATAATTCTTCTACATGACATTAAATTGTCATGTGTGAGTCATCATAAGACATATTCCTTAGCCAATTTTCTAAAATACATCAAAGGACTTCTAGAATTTCCCCAAATAAACTCTAAACTTTTTGAGATCAATTCCAGGACATTAAAATCACCTCTAAAATATTATAATGACATTAAAACCCCAAAAGTTAAGTGTAGGATATACAAAATATGAAATAAATAATTAATATTCATGTTTTAAGACTTTTAACATTTAAATCCTAGATTATTACAAAAACTAATAAATATGATATTTATAGAGGAATTAATAAAAATGGTGGGATTAAAATAATTAATGTAAAAGTTAAATAAATAAAAATATTTCCTCTCTTAATTATCTTACACAAATACATTACACGTATGGGTACTCATTTTATACCAATGGTCAATTTAAATTTCTCAAGATATAATTGAAAACACTTTTTCAATTCAAACAACATAAAAATATAATTCCTCTTAAATAGATTCTAATTATATATTTCCTCACCAAATCATAAAATTTTATTTAATATCTTGCTAATTCTCATGGTATTTTATGCTTACCTTCCTATAAATGTGTCTATATTAACTTGAGGATTTTGAATTAGAGATCTTATCATTCTTAAGTGCATCAATTATTTCGATAGTCTTGATTATTTCAAGAATCTTCAATTCCCAAAATAATAAAAATGTTTTATTTATGAGGACATTACTTGGGTTGTTCTATGACAGAAGGGTTAGTTTGATTTAACTATTTCAAAAATCAGAAGCAGAAGGATGAGGTTTGGATCTAAAATTAATTAACTGGCATTAAATAGCTTAAACTCAAGAATGGATACTCACTAAAGAAAATAATATTAACCACCAATAACCTATTTATTTTTATTGGGTAGTCCACACCATAGAATTTTCAGCATCACTAATATATTTCTTTACTCTTTCATCCTTTGTGGCACTGTTTTATCTTGAGTTAAATCTTTATTTTTTGTGAATAATCTATTTTTTGATGGAAAGTGAGGCATATTTTTTATCTTTAATTAGTGGTGAAATCTATACCCATATTTTAATGGAATGTTTTTTTCATTGTTTCATCTTATAATCAATAAGTTTTTACCAAAATAGTATCAATAATAATGTATAATAATTTTAAAAAAGTTATAATAGATTATTTTCAAAATATTGAACAAATCATCTTATCCACCCCCAAACTTGAGTTTAATTATACTCATGAAATTATATATAAGGAAATTTATATATGGATAAATTCCATGTAATTTGGATACATAAAAAGGTTTTTCATGGATTATAGAGGTTTAATAAAAGGATCAGCTGTATGATAAGGCTTGAAAATAGAATTTATTGTAAATTGGGATTTAAAAATAGCACCTCAACCAAATTTGACATTGTTCATGAGTTATAATAGCTTTTATCTGGTAAAACATCATGTTATATATTTAAAACCATTCCTTAAGACTCTTATGATAAATATAAATGAAAATAAGATGAAAGACATGTTTAGAAACCTCTTGGGTTTGGGAAAATTTAAACACTGTGGAAAACACCAGTTCAGATGAGTTTCACTTTAGATTAAAATTCCTTAAATGATAAAATTTGAAACAATGAATAAAATTACATTATAGTAATTATTTATAACCCTTATAAATTTAAATGGAGTAATTTTCTAAAAAACATCATGATGGTCTCTGGTTTCTGGAAGTTTTCAATGAATCTCAAAAGATCCTAAAAGCACATTTAAAAAAAATAAATAAATAACACAAAAATACTAAAATTATTTCCTATCTAAATAGGTTGTTACTCCCCCCACCACACTTCTATCAATGTAACTTAAAATTCAATCATGATAAATAAATATTGTTAGTGATTAAATAAATGTAAGAGAGAAATACGACATGGTTTATTGGTCCTAATAGTAGATGGGGTTTGTGTGAGATAAGCCACCACATAGCTTTCCTCCAATTATGGATAATTTCATACTAGTTTTTATGTCATCATGGATAGAGTACTGTAGGTACATCCCCCTAACTATCATGTATAATTTTCATGGTGTTTCTAGAAAAAAATATGGGTCTTGTTATCCTATGGATTCCACTTTTGTTACTTATTCTTCCAATTATAAGAATTGATATTTATATATTGCATTAAGAGTTTTATCATAGGGAAAGTTAGTGAGAAGTTTTATTTGAATGATTCTAATAAAAAAAATTATATCTAAATCTTCCCCTTGATAAAAAACTAAATGTAACACATTTTATTCATGAAAATCCATAGGGATCTCCTCGTGTACTCCCTACAACAAATTTTCAACATTTTCATAGAGATTCATGTGTTCCTCATCAGGTGGAATTTATTTTTCTTATTTATCATATAGAGAAGTTCAAATGTTGGATGAATCATTAAAATATAAATTATAGGAATCAATGTTTAATTTAGTTTAAATAAAATCAAATGAAAATGAGTTTAATAAAGTATTGAATCCTTAAGTTTGTTTGACTTTAATTGTTTCTTCATTTCTAAATGCCTCTTGGAGTTAGGTTGTCATAGATAAAAGTATATTGTCACACACCAACATATTCTCTTAAAACTCCACTATTTTTGTGGTTTCTTATTCTAAATATAGAGAATGATACAAGGTTTCCTATTTTACTTATACAAATATATGATTATCATGTTTTAGTTTACCTTCCAAAAAGTGATTCCATGATTCTTATAAATATTATTGATCTCCCACAAGTGTGTCAGTAGGAAATTGATCTTCACGAATTTCTTTTATCCTGATCTAATTAATTTCTAACAAAATATATTTCATAAATTCGATCTCTATATTTTCATATTTTTTAATTTAAAAAATTCGTAGGGAAAATTCCTCACCCACTAACTATTGTTCTCATTCCTAAGGCTATTATTCATTTAACGCTATGATGCATTTTACTATCAATTTTATCTCGATCTTTATGTCCTTCATGACCATTATCATCCCTTGAAATTTATATTATATATCATCGTGAATTTATTCTTATTTTTACACTTGAGAGTAGATAGTCTATGAAAAATAATTGAAATTTTAATACATCATGGACAAATTTTTTAGTGTTTTTAAGACTTTTTTATAATTTATGAAATCAAATAGAAATTATTTATAAAATGAAAAAAATAGTGAATGAAACACCACTTGGATCCAAAAATAATGAAACTAAGTTTTAAATACACATATCATAGTACGGTACAAAATCTATTATTTATCTTTCTAGGGCAGCATAATGGATGACCAGAGTCACCTCTCTTGAGGATATTTCATAGTCTACACCTAATACTCCTAAACCACTTTTTATATATATTTTTGATTTTTTTATTCCTAATTAAATCTGTTAAAATATAAATTATGGTTAAAAATGAAGGTATTTTATACTTTTAGAGATTCAATGGGTATTCCAAATTATAGTTCTTAAAAATACCATAGAAACCTACTCTCTCTTAGTTTAGTGATTAAATATTCTTCACCACTCAAACCCACTTGTGCCTCAATTGTGATGTACAACACATAGTGGTATTAAAATGTTATACCACATTTTATTTTTAAGTCCCTTTGTGTCTAAGAATACTTATTTAGAGTTTAATTTTCTAACAACTTCCTTTGGTTAGGACCAATAGAGGGAAATTCCCCACTATATATGGTATTCAATTTCCAGACCACTCTCTATTACATTTCACATCTTCATTGTAAGAAAGAAATTATAGTTAAGGGAATCATTAAAAGTACTTGAAATGTTAAAAAAATAATAGATTGAAGTGGAATGTAGGTCATTTATTAATCTAACTATTTTAAACACACTCTTTAACAACTTAGAATGGAGATAGATAAATATTTTTAAAATTGAAGAACCATCCATTAGCTTATTCCCCCTCTGATCAACACTGAGGTTAGTTATCCATATATAGAGTAATTTAATTACAATGGAGAGAATGGAATATATAGATATGATATAGAGATATAGAAATGTATTAAAAAATATTCAAGAATGATTTATAACAAAGAAGTAATAAAATAGAAAACAAAGTAATAATTATAAAGTATAGTGAAAATTCTCCACTGTAAAATTTTGTGTGACAAATCTCCTTATTCCATTCCCACATGTTCCTTTTAAGGAGATTTAGTTTCCATATTCTTCAATAATAGTCAAACCTCTTATATACACAGTTTTTAATTTCTCAAAATTATTCATTTTTCCTCATAGCTTCAAATCACCATCATGATGTAGTCTACCTAAAAATTCCTAGCCTCTATTCAAATAGTTGAATATTTATTTAGTTGTGATTTAATTGAGTCTAATCCATTTGAATTTCTATTATTATTTTCATGAATTAAAAAGTTGCATCATAAAACCTTGGCCTAAAACATAGGTGAGTCCCTTGAATTCTATTTTTTATTATGCTCTGACTTATTTTGATAAATTAAAAAATATTATTAGAGAAATCATCCTATGTGTGGAATAATTTCATATGAAATTTACCTTTTCCAACTTCCAAAATACTAAAATATCTTCTAGAATATCAAAATATATTATGGATTCCTCAAATGTCTTACATGTTGGATAATTATCCTACATGGACAAACCTTTTCCTATGTGGATCATCATAAGGTATTTTTTTAGAAATTTTTTTCAACTCTAGCATAGAACATCCAAAATTTATCCAAAATATATTTTTACTTATTGGGATCAATTATGGTGCTTCAAAATTTCCTTCAGGCATCCTATTATATCATCAAAAGACTCAAATTTAAGTGTATGTTTTAATTTTAATAATTTCAATGCTTAAATAAATAATTAAAATTAAAGTTTAAACATATTTATATTTAAATATTAGGTTATTCCTAAAACTAATAAATGTGATATTTTATAGGTAATTTATTAAAATTGTGGGATTAAAATCTTGAATATCAAATTGAAAATAAAATAATATTTTCTCTATCAAGGTGCAAGGGATGCACAATGAGGGTTTGTAGGCTATTAGTGTGCCCAATTCCCTTGGTGGTCATGCCATGAATATTTCTAGTGAAGGTGAGAATCATGTTTTTATCTTCCTGGTCACACCATGAGTAATTCATTGTAGAGTTTTTTAAATATGGACATACCCATCTTTTTTTGTGTCCACCCCTTTGATTTTTAGGGGATAAGAGGTATCAAGAGAGGTCATTCATCCAGTCCCCCTTCCACATCCTCCCATGGACTCCCCATATCATGAGGATGTTATTGAGGCATTTTTATAGTGATTTTATGTATTTTATCATCCTATTATCTTTGTTTTGGTCACCCTTTTATATCCATTTATTTTAGCGCAATTTGGGATACAGTTTTGATATTGATTCCACTATAGCATGATGTAATATAGTTACGATGATGGGGATTTCAAATGGATTGGATATGATAGGTCCCATAAGCTTATTCACATGATGTTTGGTGAAATTTCATTAAGTAAGAGATTATTAGTTAATTTTATGATGATTATGATTCCTTGGATTAAATTATATAATTATTTATGAGTATTTATAATTAATTATTTATGAGCTATGTCAAAATAATTGAGCTTACGTTATATTATAATCTTGTAAAAGTCATGGACAAGCTTTGTGAAGATGGTGTAGTGCTTAGTGTGGATAATAACTCCATTTTGAAGGTTAGTGAACCTTATAATATAAATATATATGTCCATTTATGAATGATTTATTACATTCACACATGCTTCATGGGATTAAGTAGATGGATAGGGACCAAGAGTTCCGTAGGTAGAATAAATAGGATGGTGTTTGGCCTCATATGTGAGGTATTAGTTTTATTTATCACCTTTACTATTTTATAATCGACCTACAACTATTTCTCCAAGGGGGTGAGGGTGCTGATGGTTTTAACATGATAACTCAGGTAATATCAAGATGTGTTCTGTGATGTGAGCATCCATGGTTGGGTTATCTAGAGATATTAGGGTATTCATGAGAGGATTAGTCCTAGTTGGAAGGTTGATATATCTTTATATATCACACTTGATGAGGATCACCCTTATTAGGATGGTTCGAGGCTTGGTGATCTGTGTGAGTAGGATGAGTTCTCTAGGATGAAATGAGGTGTGATGGTGTGGGTTTTTGTTTAGGTGATGGGATTATGGGATATTCCGAGAGATATGTGAGGTGGTACACATTTTTTGGTTCATTATTGTTTTTCAACACATGTCATCAGGTTTCTAAGGGGCATAAGGAAGGATTACCAGGTACGATCCCTAGGTGGTGAGTTTGAGAGTGGTGGAGGATTTCGATAATGTGGGAATAGGCCTTACGGTTTAGGTAGGAGGAGCCTGTGGGAAGAGTTTAAACCAATGAGTGATTGGTGTGATGTGGTATTGATAAGTAGAGACTAGTATGGGTTTAATGGACCTAATAAAATCTCTAATGGGTGGGGAAAGATGTGATTCCTGATGAGGGGCTTGGTATCAAGTAACTAGAGCCCTAAGAATAGTTGGTAAGTTGTGTGTTGGGTTGTGGGTCATGTGTGATGCTATATGTGTGTGATTATATGTGTTCATGATATGAGACAAACATAGTGGGGGATATGGATCTTAAGGATTGACCTTTCCATGAGTGATATGGAACTTACTAGACTGCAGTGTGTGGGAGGAAGTCTTCATGTCCCTGAAGTGTGGAACTTTCTTCAAGTGAGAAGATTTGGGATTTGGTAGTGAAACTTGCCTTGAGTTGGCTTGGGTTGTGATGTTGGACCACCCAGAGTAGGAGGCCTAGGACAAGGTATGATTCGAGGCATGGAATATGGACTCTACCATGATTGATGAGGTAGTGGGTTGGGATTCAAACATATGATTATACAATGTTACTTCAGGGTTGCGAGTTAAGGGATTAGATGACTCTATACTCTAAGTCTTAATGTATGAGCTAGGTTATAGGAATAATGGCACAAAGAAATGACTGTATTTCATAATGACACTAAATAAGGTATGATAAGGCATGGTGGTGGCCTAGTGAATGCATGATGACCTGATGCGTATATAGTCATGGTGGCCTAGCTAGCACATGATGTCTGAAGTGCATGTGTGATATGTTCATTTATTATTTACACATGCATACATTTATATGATGGTATATACTAGAAGAACCTAGTGATACCTTATTGAAATGTACTTTTAACACCTTGGATGGGAACTCTAGTGTATGTGTAGACTTTATGTCTGCTTCTCAGGATGAGAGTGGAATGTGTAATGGATCAAGATGTAGATAATCAATTGTTATTGAAGACGGGGAGTAATAAGGCCCAAGGATGAATAAATTCAGTGTATATATTTTATTTTGGTTTATTTAGTATATGGGATCATCCTAGTGGATAATAAATGTGAGTTTTTTATGAACACGTATTTGTATACTGCATTTGGTAAGACACACTTAAGATCACATATCACAATTATATGGGGAGTTATCGAGTGACCACTAGACTGGGGAGTTACAAAATGATATCAAATATTTTGTTTTTATCCTTTAATTTGAGGATATGGTAGAGATGTGGTTTAAGAATGTTTCCAATATTTTTATGGACATCTGAAAAGTGATTCATGAACACCTTTCTGATGGGAATCCCTAATTACCATGGGTATAAGATTATTGTTCTTAGTTTCATTATTATGGTTGATATTTTCTCAAATATGATGAGTTTACTAGATGTAGTTATTGATGGTTTTTGACCTTTTCACATTGTAAATAGGCCTATGTACATGTATAATTTGAAATTCAGATTCACATAACATACACATGCTTATGTGTGATTGTTTTATTTAAGAGAGGTTGAGGTGTTTAAAGTTCCAATAACAACATATATAATGTTTTCTTATATAATTTTTTAGTGTAATTCTAATCATTTGGACCATATTTTTCACTCAAGAATTAATTTTTGTGGGTGGGTCATGTTGAACGTATGACAAGGAATTATCTAGACACAGCTATATGGTCCCTTGTGAAAGGTATGTAAAGAGACCCTTAGTGGGCCAGTGTAGGCATTTATTTCCATGGTGATAAAACCCTGACCGTATGAGTGTATGAATTGAATATATAAGAAATGATCTGAGGATGGGAATAGATTTTCTTAAGGGTAGGTTTAAGTTACATAAATTATCAACAACAATGTATACAATGTTTTCCCATATAACTACTTATTGACATTCAAGTTAACTGAATATTGTTGATGCGAAAAAATTTATGGGTTATAGGGAAAGGAATGGAAAATTCCTAGTGGTTTTGGTATTGTGTGTGTGTGGATCTTGGTATCGATGTAGGGTTTTAAGGGAATGATCATTTGGATATATAAACTCACTAGTTCTTGTTTCACTTTATGTGGAATGGTGGGAGCATGGGTAAAAAATCATGGTTTTGGAATGATGTGCAAGTGGTGGGTGATTGTGTGATTAACCTTGTAATGAGTGAGACACCTCATACTATTGAATGATAAAGACATTCAATAGAGTATGGTTATTGGGTTAGGCATGTAATACAAGATTTTATAGAATGCAAATCATGGTATCATGGGCCAGGTTTTGTGATTGAGTTGTATTAGAGTGTGTATTTTTTGGGTTTAGGAGAGATTAATTAAGATCATGTGAGAGAAATTTTGAGAGGGTTCTTAATAGATCACTCTACCCGAGGAGGAGATTGAGCATTTTTTGGGGGAAATCCCCAATGTTTGTGGGTAGGTGTGTAATGGGTATGTTCAATACACATTTGTGTTGCAGATCAATGAATGTGTCATGTATGGGTCTGTTGATAATTCTTCGGGTTATGGATGAAATCAAAAAGTTCCATGGTGATTTTTTAGTGGTGAGACACTCATGGTCATAGTAGACTAAGGTTTGGTGAGATGGAATATGTCCCTCAATAGTGATAATTGACGTCGGTAAGGGGTCAAGGTATTATCGTATAGTCGACCCGAGTGTGTTCATTGATACGAATTTTTAGGGAGGAATGATGTTGGGACCCATTTGGGTAGAGGATTTAGAAGTATCTTAATGGAATACATATGGTGAGGGGATGCCATTATATTTCATAGGATGTTATCCACATTGTGAGTTGATTGCTGAATGAGATGAATGTTGTTCCTAGTATGCTAGGAGTTGGAGATAATTGGTGTATTTTTATTTCACTCTAGTATTAGTGGGTTGGACATGTCCAATAATTGTGTTTTGTGATGGATGAAGTATGAGAATATGAATAATGGGAATTTGGGATCTTAAGGGTGATGATAATGATACTCTTATCATTAAGAGTAATCTATCAATCGTAGGTGTAGAAACCTCATGTTGGAAGGGTTGTGGGTGTGGTGAGACTAGTTGGAGAGATGTTTGAGGTGACACTGGGATGCCAGTGTGTAGGAAGATTCTATGTAATATGGTTCCATAGAAAATAATAGAATTGAGACTCATATACTGTGTTGATTGGAGTCAGTTCACTGGAATAAAACTCAAGGTGGTGTCATTGTGATCCAATAATGGGTCAGATCGAGGCTATATCGATGCACATGGAGAGAGCATGAATGATGGTTTATTTGGTTGGTGATAAGGCATTGTCAATATAGGTTGGTTAGTGATCCATCCTTGGGATTGCACTAGGATTTGGTTTAATACATTAGTTTAGGTGTTTGGTTAATCACATGATACATCTAGGGTTGATGGTGTCATGTTTGGCGGTGTGATAGTATGCCACTGGGTGCGGATGGTCATTTGTAAGAGAAGTCAGATAGATGAGGACTGAATAGTGTTTTTGTGAGAGATTGGATTGTGTGATGTAAAAAAAATGGTGATTGTATCATTGGATCACTGGATATCATAATCACTTATTGAAAATGGATTCGTGTGGTGGGGAGTACCATTGTTTGGAATTTTCTACTTTTAGGAAGAGTTTTATGGTGGGGAGAACCATAGTTTGGAATAAATCTTTTTTTAAATGGATTATTATAGTGTGGGAACCATAATCATAGATATGAACTTATTGATAATAGATATTGGGTGGATTAACTTCTATTGAATAATGCATCTTATTTTTTTCCTTTGTGCAGCATAAGTGTGCTTAGAATTCATGGGAAGAACTCAATAAGTACTTATTGAATTGATGATTACAGTATATCAGGTTTGTCATCTAGATGAATAATTGAATTTTTAATGTTGATAAGGATTATAGTGGATAGTTTTTAATGATCTATTTCTTTATGGGTTGTAAAATCCATAGAAAATTTGGTTTTTTGGAGCATGGGTCATTCTAGGAATTAGTTTTTGGATCTATATTTTGAACTTTGGAATATCTTAAGGGGATGATTTTGGATGTGGAATGAGGCATAGTTGAAGTTCAATTGCACGAATGGCTATTGGAGTGAGGGCTGAAGGCCTTTCTGAAATTTCTCTGCTATATTAGGTTGTTCCACGACCTATAGTTCATTCTATGATAGGAAAAAACATATATTTCATGAAATTGTAGTGTGAGGGTCACACGATGGAGGTGTAAGGGATATTTCGTGAGGGGTTTCATGCCACGGTGGTGCCCTCTGCCTGGGGTGTCCACACCAAAAACACATTGTTCATTCCATGAAAATTTCGAGTGAAGGTGGGAGTCATGTCATGACCCTCCTAGTTGTGTCACGATCAGTTCCAAGTTGAAGTTTTTAATCATGGGATGACCTACCCTTTGGAGGTCAATTACTTTTTATTTTTAGGGGAAATGAGGCAACAAGAGAAGGAATTCCTCTAGAACTCCCCATCCCATTCCAATCATTGATCCCCCATTTTGGGGGTATGTTCTTGAGGCATTTCTATGGATACTATAGGTGCATTTCTCCCGCTACTCTCTTCATTTTGTTCCCCCTTTGCTATCCCCTTATTTTGTTGCAATTTAGACTATGGTTTTAGTGCGGATTACACCAAAGAATAGTGTAATTGAGAGGGGATTATGGGTATTTCATGTTTCATGTGTAGGAGAGGTCCCATAATGTTGATCACACATCATTAGGTGTGGTTTTAACAAATAGAAGATTCCAAATGAGTTTTATGATGATTATTCCTCCTTGTATTAAATTGGGTAATTCATTATAAATGTTAATAATTAATTGTTTATGTGTTATGTCATAATACATGATCTTGGGTAGCGGTACAAGCTTGGTTAAGGAATGGATGAGCTTAGCTAGTGTGGTACAAAGCTTTTCATGGATGGTAACTCAGTTTTATAGGTAGGTGGTCCTTATAATACAAAGTCTTATGAAAGTTTATGCATGATTTTTTTCCTACGTTCATGTTTTATGTGATTGGGTAGATGAATAGTTACCAAGAGTGTCTTTATTAAGATAAATAGGTTGAATTTCGGGCTCATTTACTTGAGATGAGTTCTACTTATCACCATGTGTGTTTTAGAATCTCCCATCGACTGTGTCACTCTGGGAGAGAGGGTGTCGATGATTTTTGCAGGAGACCTCAGGTTGTTTTGGGATGTGAGACATGAAATGGTTAGCCTAGGTTAGTTTCCCTAGTAATATACAAGTAGAAATGATAGGATGAGACTAGGTAGGAAGGGTGATACTTTCGTATGTATCACACCTAGTAAAGAGAACTCTATTGAGGGTGGTTTGAGTCTTGGTGACATGTTTGAGTAAAATGAGACCTTTAGGATGAGACAACAGGTGATAGGGAGGGGTTTCCATTAAGTGATGGGATTAAGGGGTATTTTAATAGCATGTTGTGTGGGAGGACTTGGGTTTGGGTTGTGGGAGTTATTTGAGACATAGAATCTAGTTTCCAAGAGGATTAGAGTAGGATGGTTTGGGACAGTCCTTAGACGGTGGGACCAGAAGTGGTGAAGAATTTTGATACAGTTGGATCGGAGGATCCTACATGTAGCGATATCACTAATGGATGATGGGTGCAATATGTTATCAGTTATTAAAGAATGTTATGGGAATAGGGGTTCTATTAGACACCTTGTTGGGTGGGGTGATATATGCTTCAATAAGAGGAGAACGGTATCAATTTACAAGAACCCTAAGACCAATTGGTGAATTGTGTGAAATATTGAGAGCCTTGTGTGTGGATGAATGTATGTTCTTGCATGATCTTGTGATAAGAAATGGAACCATTGAGGGAGAGGGATCCTAATTCCTAGCCTGAACATGAGTAAGATGTTGTTATTTGGACTATCATGGGTGAGATAGAGTCATTTTTTGCATAAAGTGTGGACCTTTCCTCGAGTGAGAAGAATTAGGTTGAGGTTGTGGACCTTTATTTAAGTAGGCTTATGTTGTGATGGTGTACCACCCTAATTGAGAGGATTAGGTCATGGTATGATGTGAGGGATGGATGATGTACCCTACCTTGAGTGAAGAGGTAGTGGGTCAGGATTTGGATGTAAGACTATACCATGTTTCTTTGGGTAGTGGGTAGAGAACTTAAACGATTCCCTACCCTAAGTATGTAAGTAAAGTATGAGTTATTGGTATGATGGAAGAAGGTGATGGATATATTATAGCATGGAATCGAAGTAAGTATTATTAGGCATCATAGTGTTCTAGTTAGCACATGATGTCCTGATGCACATAGAGTCATGGTGTCCTATTTAGCACACAACAACAAATGCACATGTGTGAAATGTTTATTTATTATTTCTTCATACATGCACATATATACTAGTGTATACTAGGGGAACTTGGTGATACCCTACTAAGATGTATTTCTCACACTCTCCATGGTAACCCTAGTGCATATAAAGACTTTATTTCTACTTCTCTGGTTGAGCATAGGATTTGAAACAAATCAAGCTAGAGCAGATTAATGATTATTGGAGATGAGGAGTGTTGATGCCCATGGATTGAAGTAAGTATGACGTGAATATTTTTTTTGGCTATTTATTTTGTTTTTTAATATAATCTGAGTTCATAGTCTCTACATTGTATGGATTGGTCCCTCACTTCTTGTCAATAGACTTTTCCATATGGGGAGGCACACTGGAGGTCATGTAGCACACCAAGCCAGGGGAATACTAAGTGTTTTCATAAATGAGGGATACAAGTTTGGTCCTTTAAAATAGATAACAAGATTGACATTGTAACAACCCAAACTAAACAAACGGGTTCGATCTAAAATGCCACCTGACCTAAGACCCACCTCCCCATAAACTAGAGGTTATCGACTAATAGTGAGGGTCTAAGGTGGAATCATTAGGAGACTATACTCTCCATTAGAGTAAAAAATAAGAAATAAATAACCAAACATGTAAAAATATACAATCAGAGTATATAGAAACCAATAATATGCCATCAGTAATGAATAAAGGCTGAAACAATAGAATTGACAGTCATAACTAAATACAAGGGCACTTATCATCCACCATATTGATAAAATATAAAAATAAATAATAGAAAAAATTATAAAAGGATCTACAACCAACTCCAATCCTCACCTCCTCCCTATCTCCAGACTCATAGTAAGCTCTCCCTCTCGACAATTAACACGAGCCTCATCACAACCTATACCTGTATCAAGTGAAGTTTTCTCTAGTACCAAGTTCCATGTCCACCTAAACTTGGTGTGAGTATAACTAAGTAGGTCACCTCCAATAAAGTATAGTACTCATCCAATAAAATGTAGTTTATGTGAATGTGATAAGCTTAGTAGAATTCAAATAGGCAATATATAAACTAAATCTGCATAACATATAAACAATAAAGAACAGACAATAAAATAACACCCAAATATAAAAAATTCTTGTACTTAACAAGATTCCACAACCCCTGACTGTACCTTCTTTGGTACAATGTTAGAGATGATTTCATTGTTTTTCTCAACACATTACAAGGCATGCCTCAAGTCCCAGTATTGGTTGGTACACTATGTTCATTAGTACCATCCCCAAATCCCTTCTTTGAGGATATTATACACACCCTATCATGATGGTAGTCATCAATAAGAACATTGCACGCCCCACACCAATGGTGGTCATTATCATTGTATGATGGTAATTCCCACATAGAATGTTTGATATAATTAGATAATCATGTCACCCCTATATGGAATTCCCCCATTTCATATTGTAGATGATAGATTCTTAATTCCCATTCATGGTCCACTCCCACACCAATATACACGTCTATAATCCAACCAATACCATAAAATGAGCCATAGTTCATATCCCTCATCATGTCACCTCACTTC
Organism: Viscum album; assembly: GCA_963277665.1. NCBI lineage: Eukaryota > Viridiplantae > Streptophyta > Magnoliopsida > Santalales > Viscaceae > Viscum > Viscum album. The sequence continues at coordinate 253,757,176 of OY728156.1, read as the reverse complement.
CCCTCTAAGTGGTCATCTAACCGAAACTGAGGAACCTGATCACCTTGACAGTTGAAGTAAGGTTCCATAATTTATGGAATACCACAAGCAATATGTATCATAGAAAGAAACAATAAGTAATATCAAGAACTATTCTCAATAGGCTACAAATAAATCATATGATATCATGTCAAATAAGGTCTCTTGACTACTCATTCCCACACATGTGATCAAGCATAAAACATGGTCTCATGGTCTATACACACAAACCCTTATGATCAATTATCAAACTTGGTATCATGGGTTACACACACACATATATATGGTCAACTATCAAAAGTGATCTCATGAATCTAGGTCTCATGTAGCATAACCACACATCAAATAAGGTTTATATAATATAAGGCACACACTAGTGAATAATCCTCATCCATTGATGGCTGATATCAAGCCAGTGCACAAGGGTCCATCGTGGACCTTGAAACCTTTTCCAATTATGTTAAGCATGTTTAATTTATTTAATTAAGTCTTAAGGATCATTAATTAATTATGAATTAATTATTATTCCTATCACATTATAAATTTAAATTTCATTCACCCAAGGCAGAAAACCTCATGTTATATGCTAATACACCATTAATAATACTATAGGATAGAGTACACCACCTACCTCAAAATATGTCAACCCAAAATCAAGAAATGTGCAATATATTTTTCTAAGTCACCCAAGTTTTTTTGACCTTCATTTATCACCATGAGATATGTATATCCCTTTCATAGTTATAGCCATGACCAAAAATTCATGGATGGTCTATAACATTCTTCTGAATTCATTCTGGGAAAAAAACCTATTGTGCGATAATGAAATAAAGTCCAATTTAATATAATTTAATTGGAACATTTATAAGAAAACCACCGAGTGGTGTACTATATCTTCAACACCATCAAATGGAGTTCATCCATTCATGGTACACTCTCTGTTCTAAGATGAGTAAAAACCCTAAAATAATTTCATGATACAGTGTCCAATTCAACTCAATTTGAATAAAAATAAAGAATAAATCACCAAGGGATATACCTTTAACCAAACACCTGAAAATGGAACATGTTCATCATCATAATAAATCATCTACCCATTCCTACCCAAATATCCATAATTCTTGTACAATTTGATCAATATTTAATGGGATTCTCATTAATTTTATAATCGTGACCATGCTAATGATTAATCAGTGTTCAAGATGGTTAATGAAAAAAGAAAACAAGGATAATTGAGACATCAAAGGATTGAAAAGGACAAGTCACACCAAGAGAATCATACAAAACAAAAGACAAAATGATTCACCACCACAGGAGGAAGAAGAAGGCTAATATTGATAAAGAATAAAGGATCTTATCCAGATTCACCATTGCATCTTGCCTAGATCCACCCAGGATCCGGGCAAGCTCTTGGAGGGAGGAAGATAGAATTAAACATCTAAATAGCTCAAAAAAACCTCATTTCAAGGGGTTAAAACATAAGTGGTAATTAGTGGATAAGAAGACAAAAATTCCCTCCATTTATATCTACCTAGTATGGCACACTGGCAAGTAGGATGGGATCCATCGACCACCTAATGGAGGCTCATCAGCTAGCTAGTGATCCCTACTAGGAAACAGGTTTAATACCTACCTCTTCAACATTTTGGTGGAGGCTCACTACTAGACAATGAGTCTTCTAGGTACTAGGGATTTTTCTTACCCCACCAAGTTTCTAGTGGGTTCCACCAATTAGCTGATCAATTATGCAGGTTCCCCAATAGCTCTAAGAATCCTTCACTATGACCTAAAGTATCGAGTCACCCTATGAGATTCCATTCATATATGGAAACATAACTTTAGGATGTTCAAATGGGACATAACTTAGTTTATCCCCCACTTCTCCAAATGAACAATCCACTAGATTAAAAAATAATGTTTCCTCTGAAATTCACAACCCTTAATGATGTGGGTCATTTCAATCTCCCCACTATTTCACTACTCATAATCAAGAACTTGAGGTAGCATGTGAATCATGCCTCCTGATCAATATTGATTGTTATTTATAAGGTTTTTTCTACATTCCATTCCTGAACACTAACTCACCTCCTCAAGGGAACACACATTCTTGAATTTCCATCATGCTCCTACAGTGTCACTCTAAGAAAAACATTAGAATCTGAGCTGAGAGATCGCTGTCCTCCAACATCAAGACCTTGATCATTGCATCCATTTAACTAGACATACCATGGTGTATTCAAATGATTCATTATTAAGTATCATGATGCACCCCTCCGTAAGAATATTCTTATGAAATAAGATTATGACTGGATAATGAAATTCCTGGGGTGATTAAATTCCATAATGCTTGATAAAATGAAAAACATGGGTTAAAATTTATACCAATTCATCATTCCTAGTTTCATGTTAAACTATTGAGTACGTCTTTACTAATTGTAACTTGATCACATAAACCTTTCTAGAAAGGTCAAGACCAATTCTTTAACACATCATTAATATCAAACACGATGATCTCGATGCAATTCCAACCACTGCACTCAGTTTAACATAAAAACACCAGTCAATTATTTTCTATCTATATTTCTATAAAGGAACCCATCTCAAATAACTAACACTCCAAACACCACCATTCATGATGCCTTATTACCAGGAGTAATCAAAAAAATGATCAAACATCCCTACCAAAGTCCAAACCAACTATGAAGGAATTTATTTGGTTGGTTTACCAACCACTTACACCAGGCACAATGTTCTCAATTGTGCACGAACACACCAATGATTCAAATCCATATCAGTTCACATCAATTTATCTCAAGTTTGAAATCCATATTTTTTTCATTCTATGCTACATATGAATTAAACATCAAGAATTCATCATAGAACCACATACTCTCAAGTTGATCACATATTAGTCTTCTGGAGTCTACATGAACATAAAATGATTAATTTTACACCAGACTATGATCCTTCCCACAAGACAGTTCTTTACAGATGCAACTAGGTCAATGCACCCCAATTTAAGATTATCCTTATTATCACTATACAATGCTTTCATCTGTCTACTCATCCCTGACTAGTCTATCATTGGATTCAATGGCTAAGAATGACCATCTATTCATGCTTGATTGTCAATAAAGGAACCAAGAAATGCACACTCCAAGATACCTAGAATTTAGTTGAATTCATTCAATGATCCATTCATGATGTGTGATATATCCTTCAGTATCCTAGGTGTGGGTTACTATTCCTAGACCCGATAGGTTTCATCTCCCCATGTATGTCACCACACCAAACCACAACACCTCCACCAAACAACAATCTCAAATTGACTACTCAATAGTACCTCGATCCATTTTTGATGCATTCTCCCACCATTGAGACATCTCCACTCACAAAAACATTTAAGACGAAAATTGTAATGACCCCAAATTTTATTAATAGAAATTACGATTGATATAATTAAATGTATTATTATGTAAAATGGTTATATAACATATGCACTTATTTGAATTTATGTTTTTGGATTTTAAAATACCATTAAGAATTGTGACCACTGCTAATATAGCCGTTAAATAGAGATCACATGATTAGTATAAATATAGGGCTTTAACAAATCCAATTTACTCAGAAAAAGGAAGTGATGGCATCATCCAATAGAATTGCTCCATACGAAGCCCATTTATCGGAGCATGGAAATGAGGTGGTGTCAATGGGCTTCACTCTTGACAAAGCCCAAGCTGAGCTTCAACACGTTAAGCTCGAATAAAACTGCCTATGAGAGAAGTGGAAGTTGATAGAGATTACCACCAAAATGATGTTATCTGAGCCACCACAAGAGTCTGTAACCATCACACACCTTACCCTTTAGTGTTATGCAGGTGTTATAAGGGTTTATGTTACGAGACCCTAGTACTATGATTATGTACAATATTTTTTTATAGATAATATACCTTCGTTTTATTATTTTTACTTTGTAAATAGTTTTTTAAATCCAAAATAGAAGTTTTAGTTAATTAAGAAATCTATTTTGATTAATTAATTGATTTTTGAGTTAAATAATATTATAATTAAATATTATTACTAAATTAATTTTTATATAATATAAATTAAATTATAATTATTATGAATACGATTGTGATTTTAATTAATTTTTGAAAGCTATTTTTTTCAAAACGCATTAATTTTCGATAAATTTAGGTTTTTTTAAAAGTAAAAATTCAAATATTTTGAAAATTATTTAGATAAAATTAATATTATTTTCGGAATCAGGATGTCTAAATTATCCAATGGTGAATTTTTCATAATTTTCTGATATAGTCGAATTTTTTGTTAAAAATTAAATACCGTTTAAATATATAATGTGTTTTATGGCATCATAATGACCCAATAGTGATGTAATAAAATACTATAAACATTATGTTTGGGCAATATATTTTTTACAATAATATAATGTTTTTTTATGTTTTTTTGATTTATTTTACAATTCTTTAATGGACACTTCTAGACTTATAAAACATTGTAAGTTTTGTGAATCACCACCACAAAAGATACCCTATTATTTTAAGAATTTAGGACATTGGACTTATAAAATAATGTTTTCCACTCCCCTTTGGAAAATTCTATGGGAAAAAACCATGGGTTGGTTTGTGGTTTTGATTAGTTTAATGTGTGGGGTCCGAAACCTAAATAATAAAGAATTCCCTCTCCTTTCCAATATAAACACACCCAAGATCCCACTTTCTCTACAATCAGAGCCTTTGGAGTTCATCCAACATCTATCCCACTCTCTCTAAAATCCTCCCAAGGCACCCCAACCTCCCAAGAAGCCTCTCTCAAGCCCCTCCCAAGCCTTTGACATCACACATCCAAGTAAGGGATTCCTTCCTTTCTCATTTTATCCAAGTTTCTTAATATTGTTATGCCCTTCTATTTTCAATTATAAATGTTGGGGTATGATTTAAAAAATCCCCCATACTTCCCTCTGTATGTTTGGATGATTAGAGACCCCTTTTCCCTCTCATTAATGCCTCCCATGTACACCTATTACCATGTCAAAATTTCATAAGGAATTTCTCTATCCTCATTTACGTTCAAGAAATTATTTTGTATTATGAATCCAAATTCCATTACTTATGTTTTTACATGTATGTATATGAACCTTTTCCGTCCATTTCATGTACATATTATGGGAAACCATTTTATCTATCATCAACCTTTTTTATAAAGTCTTATGTCACACCGTTATGCTGGTGAAATTGCACCGCCATTTCCCAAGACAAAATCAGTGTGTAGTGAATACCACTATCAAGGGTATTCACCTTTTGGAACATTTACTTATTGATGGAAGAGTTTAATTTATGAATTTCACATTCCATTACCATGTAATAAATTATTATGTTAAATGAATCTATGTTGTATGATCTTCTGGCACACTGATGCATGAAATGAAATGTTTAAGAAGGGTGTGCCCTGATAGCACTATAATGCATTGGGTAAAGATTAGTATCATGATACACCAAGTTCAATGATGGTTTACTCATGATAATTAAATTGCAATGAGGGTTTACTCAGTCTCAATGTGCAATGATCCTTGGCTCATGCTAATACCATGTTAAGTGTTGTTTTCGCATTTCTATGTTTTGATAATCATGTTTTATCATGAATTTATGTTTATGTTTCTTTTATGCTCCATTGAAATTCCTATATACTAACATGTATTGTATTCTTCATGTTATGCCTTGTTTAATCCCTTACTGGGCTTTATAGATCACCCTTTTCTTATGCATGTCCTCAGGTTGTCTTATGCAATGCTAAGTACGAGGTAATGTAGTGGTCATGCAAAGGAAGTTTTCAACAAAGATGTGGTGTTTCATGTTTTATGTAATTATATAATGTTCCCAAGCACTGAAGACACTAGACCTCTCGATCTTCCATGTTGTATCAAGTGAATAGTTTATGTAATAAATCATGTTTAATTGTGTATTAAAGAGAAGGGTTCTTATAGTTGGTATCAGAGGATAGGTTTTGTTGTTTTTGGTATTATGATTAGAAAATCCTAGTGAAAGCCTTAAGGATACGACTAAGTCTAATAAGAACATCTCTAAATTTTGGTAATTATTGAGTAAGTGGATTATCAAGAAAATACATCCCTATTTTGATATGAGAAGGTAGAAGGAGCTCTGACATAGATGTACCTAGGAGTGAAATCTCTGACAAGGAGTTTCAAGCTTGACCCGAGGTATCCTGATACACAACAATAGGCCTTGCTGCACTCTTGGTTACGACACTCTCGAGGGATATGCTTTGGTAAATTGACAAGCTAAGTATGAACCCTTATTAAGGTAATTTAAAAAATTCCCCTAAAAATACATGTTAGAAAGTAGATAATTGATAACATAGATTGAAGCCTATAGATTCATATGTTAAGGAAATAAAATTTATTTATATTTCATCCATTTTTGTTCTTGTATTACCCTTTATGTGCTACCCCTAACTTTTCTTTTATTCTAGCCAATGGATGGTAATATGAGGGATCATGCTAACAACCGATGAAAAGATCAAAGTTATGACTGTTCTAATGAGATGCCCAATCCCATGGGAGCAGGAATCACAAACTTTGTCATGATAATCTCTTAGTTACCTCATGATTTGAATAGAAACATGGGTCAAGAGTAATGTTCAACCCCCCCCCCCCCCAATAAAGAACATGTCGCAATTGAGATCTTCCTGAGACAAAGGCCTTATACTTTTAATGGATCATATGATCCCTCAATTTCCAAACAATGGATCAATTCCATTGAACAGATCTTCTCCATACTTCAATGTTTTGACCAAGAGAAGGTTCTTCTGGCTGCTTATCACTTGGAGGGTGAAGCTAATAAATGGTGAACATTGATAAAAAATACGAAGACCGAGGAGGAGATTGAGGTGTTGGAATGGAAGGATTTCTGGAAAATGTTTTTCGCTAAATATTTTCTACGCACCCTCTGACTTAATATGGGAAGGGACTTCCTTGTCCTTAAGAAAAAAGATGATGAATCCATCAGAGCATATGAGTAAAACATCCCTAAGCTTTCACAGTACTCCTCCGGCTTTGTCGTTACCCCCGAATGCAAGGTTGAACACTTTTTTTGTGGGATGAAACCTAGCCTACGGAAAGCCTTGGTGATCCGTGACTTTGATAGCTATGAGGAAATTGTCCAATGTGCCCTCAAAGTTGAAATGGAGATCAGAAAATCCCATGGGTATCATGGGGATACGAAGAATAAGGTGGAATTTAATTCTAGTTGTCCAATTGATAAGTCCAATAGTGCTAAGAAGGTCCAAAACTCCACTTGCAAAAGGTGCAGAAAGAAGCACCCCAAAAATTTCCTCAAGGGGACAAGGAGATGTTTTAGGTATGAAAGAGAAGGGAACCTAGTCATTAACTGCCTAACAGAGAAACCAGTGACTAAAACAGAGGAGAGGAACAATTCGTTCGACCCTCAATGTGTTGTTCTTTACTTCAACTACAAAGAACCAGGGAACCATTCAAATCATTTCCTTAAGCCAAGGGTTTTAGGAGGCAACCAACAACCTCCAAGGAAGTAAGGGTGAGATTTTTCAATCACTACCGCTGAAGTAAACCCTGAAAATGAAGTGGTGATCAGTACGCTAGTTATTCATTCAAGAAAAATGAATGTACTTTTTGATTCTAGTTCTATGCATTCTTTTATATGCCGAAAGTTTAGTAAAAAAATCCCAACACCACAAAAAATCATGGAAGTAAAATATTTTGGTGAGTACGAAAAATGGGGAAATCATTCAATCCCATGAATATAAATCCTACCATATCCTAATTTGTATATTTAACTTCCCAGAGAACCTCATCATACTCCGTATGGTGAAATTTGATGCAAAATCAGCTTGAATTGGCTAACCTTATATAGTGCCAATATAAATTTCTGTTAGAGGGAAATCACTCTCCATATGGAAAATCGACCCGCAGTTCTATACAAGTGCAAGAAGGAAGATAAATCTTCTTTAGCACTATCATCTCAATCGTGGATATTACTGCCCTATGAGCACATGTATCTGGCTCAGATGATTGAGTCAAAGGAAGCAACCATCCTTAAAGACCTTTCTATTGTGAGGGAATTCACAGAAGTGTTTCTCAATGAATTTTCTGGTCTTTCTCCTAGAAGAGATTTTTAATTATCAATTTACTTAATACCTAGGTTGTTTCCAATATCTAAGACTCAATATAGAATGGATGTTGTGGAGCTTGAGGAACTGAACAAACATCTACAGGAGAATATTGATAAAGGGTTTATACTCCCAAGTGCTTCACTATAGGGTGCACTAGTCCTCTTTTCCAAGAAGAAGGATGGGTCAATGTGCCTTTGCATTGATTATTGTGATATCAACAAAATCATGACAAAGAACAAGTATCCTATGCCACGAACTGATGACTTGTTCGATCAGCAACCTGGATGACAATACTTCTCCACGGTAGATTTGTGGTTGGGATATTACCAAGTTATAGTGAAGAATGTGGATATCCCCAAGACTACTTTTCGTAAAAGATACGGGCACTATTAATTCATAGTAATGCCTTTCGGACTCACTAATGCTCCAACAATATTCATGGACTTGATGAATAGAGTCTTACTAAAAATTAGGCCATAGAGACAGCCATTGGTGGTCACTATAGGCCTATAGAGACTGCACAGTGACTGAAAATGGCGGTCACTTTAGGCCCAAAGCTGTTGGCCTATAGCGACCGCCATTGGTAGTCGCTGAACCTGCCCGAAATGCTGGCCTACAACGACTGCCTGGCGGTCGCAGAAGCTGGTCGAATGGCAGCCTACAGCGACCGCCATTGGCGGTCACTGAAGATGGCCAAAATTTTGTCCTCCAGCGACCCCCACTGGCAGTCGCTGTATCCGGCCGAAATGCCAGCCTACAGTGACCACCATTGGCGGTCGCTGAAGCTGGCCGAAATGCCGGCCTACAGTGACCGCCAATGGCAGTCGCTAAACTGGAAATATTTTTTTTAAATCTCATGGTACAGGATAAAAAAAAGAGCATATAAATCATAAAAAATGGAAAACAAATCCAAACACCATAAACATCAAGATCATCATAAACAATAAACGATAGACATGCTTCAACAATCCACAACCATCTGCTTTAGAAATCTACAATAAGATACAAAGAAAACAACTAAACAAAACAAATGTAATTTTGACATATTTATTCAGTTATTATATACATATAATAAAATAAAATCTAACATCTCATGGGTGCTATAATAATTTAAAACCCCCAATTTAAGAAATGTTATCATTTTTGAATTTTTATGACACACCGTTTTGGTCTTTTATGACTCTAGAAATGCGTTTCAGGTAACCGCGGTCAAATGGCCACTCTTATTGACATTCCGTCTACCTAACCATTTCAAAATTCACACTGCGGTTATTGTCATATGATTTCATGGCATTCCAAGATCGTTCGGGTGGTTTGACCACCCAACACGCCTTTTTAGAGCATGCCGAACTGTTTAAAATGACACATTCAGTCGTACGACGTGCACCGCATGTCTGATGGACATTCCATCTCCTCCTGCATGTCATGAATAATATTCCTATTGTTTTTGTGTGGTTTCATGTCATTTAGAGCACATTTTCTTTGAATTCGACCGTGACATGCCGTTTTGGTCTTTTATGACTCTGAAAACGTGTTTCCAGTCACCGCAGTCAAATGGAACATCCGATTGACGTACAGTTGGCCCGACCATTTCAAAATTTATACCACGGTTGTTGTTGTATGATTTCATGGCATTCCAAGGTTGTTTGGGTGGTTTTGACGACCCAATGCGCCCTTTTAGAGCGTGCTGAATAGCTGAAAATGAAACATTCGGTTGTAACGCATGCATCGCACGTCCGATGGATGTGTATTCTCCTTTTGTATATCACGAATAATATTCCTATCATTTTCGTGTTGTTTCAGGTCATTCGGAGCACGTTTGTTTTGAATTCGATCGTGAAACGTCGTTTTGGTCTTTTATGACTCCGGAAACTTGTTTCCGCTCACCGCGGTCAAACGAAACCTCCGACTGACATTCCGTCTGCTCGACCATTTCAAAATTCACACCACGGTTGTTGTCGTATGATTTCATGGCATTCCGAGGTCGTTCGGGTGGTTTTTACTACCCAACGTTCCCTTTTAGAGCGCGCCGAACTGATGAAAACGACACATTCGGTCGTACCGTGCGTACCACACGTCCGATGGATGTGTCGTCTCCTCCTATATGTCATGAATAATATTCCTATAATTTTTGTGTGGTATTAGGTCCTTCGAAGCACATTTTCTCTGAATTCAACAGTGACACAACGTTTTGGTCTTTTATGACTCCAGAAACGCGTTTCTGGTCACCGTGGTCAAACGGAACCTCCGATTGACGTCCCGTCCACTCGACCATTTCACAATTAACACCACGGTTGTTTTTGTATGATTTCATGGTATTCCGAGGTCGTTTGGGTGGTTTTGACCACCCAACATGCCTTTTTAAAGCGCGCCGAACTACTGAAAACGACACATTCGGTCATACTTCGTGCACCGCACATCCGAAGGACGTGTCGTCTCCTCCTGCATGCCAAAAATAATATTCCTGTCATTTTCGTGTGGTTTCAGGTCATTCAGAGAACGTTTTCTCTAAATTCAATGGTGACACACCGTTTTGGTCTTTTGTGACTCCGGAAACACGTTTCATGTCACCGCGGTCAAATGGAACCTACGATTGATGTGCCGTCGACCCGACCATTTTACAATTCACAATGCGGTTGTTTTCATATGATTTCATGGCATTCTGAGATCGTTTGTGTGGTTTTGACCACTCAACGCGCCCTTTTAGAGCCCGCCGAACTGCTGAAAACGACACATTCAGTCGTACCACGCGCACCGCACGTCCGATGGACGTTTTGAATCCTCCTACATGTAAGGAATAATATTCCTATTGTTTTCGTGTGGTTTCGGGTCATTTGGAGCACTTTTTCTCTGAATTCGACCGTGACATGCCGTTTTGGTCTTTTATGACTCCGGAAACGCGTTTCCAGTCACTACGGTCAAAAGACAGCTCTGATTGACATGTCGTCTACCTGAAAATTTTAAAATTTAAACCACGGTTGTTTTCGTTTGATTTCATGGATTTACAAAGTCGTTCGGGTGGTTTTGACAACCCAACACGCCATTTTAGAGCTCGCCGAACTGCTGAAAATGACACATTCGGTTGTACCGCGCACACCGCACCTCTGATGGATATGACGTCACCTCCTTCATGTCACTAATAATATTCCTATCGTTTTCATGTGGTTTCAGGTCATTCGGAGCACTTTTTCTCTGAATTCGACCATGGCATGCCGTTTTGGTCTTTTTTGACTCTGGAAAAGCGTTTCCGGTCATCGAGGTCAAAAGACACCTCCGATTAATGTGCCGTCTACCCGACCATTTTACAATTCACACCATGGTTGTTGTCGTATGATTTCATGGCATTCGGAGATCGTTCGGGTGGTTTTGACCACCCAACACACCCTTTTAGAGCGCGCTGAACTGCTGAAAACGACACATTCGGTCATACCGTGCGCACTGCACGTCCGATGGACGTGTCGTCTCCTCCTGCATGTCACATATAATATTCTTATCGTTTTTATGTAGTTTCAGGTCATTCGGAGAACTTTAGCCTTGAATTCGACCGTGACATGCCGTTTTGGTCTTTTATGACCCCGGAAACGAATTTCCAGTCACCACGGTCAAAAGGAACCTCTGATTGATGTTTTGTCTACCTGAACATTTTACAATTCAAACTGCGGTTGTTGTTGTATGATTTCATGGCATTCCGAGGTCGTTCGGGTGGTTTTGACCACCCAACGTGCCCTTTTAGAGCGCGCCGAACTGCACAAAATGACACATTTGGTCGTACCGCACACACTGTAAGTCTGATGGATTTGATGTCTCCTTTCACATGTCACAAATAATATTCCTATCGTTTTCATGTGGTTTTAGGCCAGTCAGTGTATGTTTACTCTGAAGTCGACCGTGACACGCCGTTTTGGTCTTTTATGACTCCAGAAACTCGTTTCTGGTCACTGCGGTCAAACGACACCTCCAATTGATGTGCTGTCTACCCGAACATTTCAAAATTCACACCGCAGTTGTTGTCGTATGATTTCATGGAATTCCGAGGTCATTTGGGTGGTTTTGACCACCCAACGCGCCCTATTAGAGCGCACCGAACAGCTGAAAATGACACATTCGGTCGTACCACATGCACCGCACATCCGATGGACGTGTCGTCTCCTCGTTCATGTCACGAATAATATTCCTATCATTTTCATGTAGTTTTAGGTCATTCGGAGCACTTTTACTCTGAATTCGACCGTGACACGCCGTTTTGGTCTTTTATGACTCCGGAAATGCATTTCCAGTCACCGCGGTCAAACAACACCTCTGATTGATGTACCGTCTACCCGACAATTTCACAATTCACGCCGTGGTTGTTTTCTTATGATTTAATGGAATTCTGAGATCGTTCGGGTGGTTTTGATCACCTAATGCTCCCTTTTAGAGCGCACCGAACTGCTGAAAACGACACATTCGGTCGTACCGCGCGGACCATATGTTCTATGGACATATTGTCTCCTCCTGCATGTTACGAATAGTATTCGTATCATTTTCGTGTGGTTTGAGGTCATTCAGAGCATGTTTTATCTTAATTCGAATGTGACACGCCGTTTTGGTCTTTTATGACTTCGAAAATGCGTTTCCGGTCACCACGGTCAAACGGCACCTTCGATTGACGTTCCGTCTACCCGACCATTTCACAATTCAAAATGTGGTTGTTTTTGTATGATTTCATGGCATTCCAAGGTCATTCGTGTGGTTTTGACCACCCAACGCACCCTTTTAGTGCACGTCGAACTGCTAAAAACGACACATTCGGTTGTACCATACGCACCGCATGTCCGATGGACGTGATGTCTCCTCTTACATGTCACGAACAATATTTCTATCATTTTCACGTAATTTTAGGTCATTCAGAGCACGTTTTTTCTAACTTCGACCGTGACACACCATTTTGGTCTTTTATGACTCCGGAAACACGTTTCTGGACACCGCGGTCAAACGGTACCTCCGATTGATGTTCTGTCTGCCCAAACATTTCACAATTCACACCTCGGTTGTTGTCGTATGATTTCATTGCATTCCGAGGTCGTTCGGGTGGTTTTGACCACCTAAGGCGCCCTTTTAGAGCGCGCCAAAGTGCTGAAAACGACACATTCTGTCGTACCATGCGCACCACACGTCTTATGGATGTTAAGTCTCCTCCTGTATGTCATGAATAATATTTATATCTTTTTTGTGTGGTTTCAGGTCATTCAGAGCACGTTTTCTCTGAATTCGACTGTGACACGCCGTTTTGGTCTTTTGTGACTCCGGAAACGCGTTTCTGGTCACCACGGTCAAACAACACCTCCGATTGACATGTCGTCTGCCCGACCATTTTACAATTCACACCACGGTTGTTTTTGTATTATTTCATGGCATTCTGAGTTTGTTCGAAGGGTTTTGACCACCCAACACGCCTTTTAGAGCGCGCCAAACTGCTGAAAATGACACATTCGGTGGTACCACGTGCATCGCACGTCCGATGGATGTACCGTCTCCTCCTGCATGTCACGAATAATATTACTATCATTTTTGTGTGGTTTTAGGTCATCTAGATCACTTTTGATCTGAATTCGACCGTGACACGCCGTTTTGGTCTTTTATGAATCTGGAATCACGTTTCCAGTCACCACGTTCAAACGACACCTCCGATTTATGTGAAGTCTGTCCGACCATTTAACAATTCAAACCTAGGTTGTTTTTGTATTATTTCATGGAATTTTTTAGGTCGTTCGGGTGGTTTTGACCACCCAACGCGCCCTTTTAAAGCGCGCCGAACTGCTGAAAATGACACATTCGTTTGTACCGCGCGCACCGCACATCCGATGGACGTGCCCTCTCCTCTTGCATGTCCAGAATAATATTCCTATCATCTTCCTGTGGTTTAAGGTCATTTGGAGCACGTTTTCTCTGAATTCGACGGTGAAACGCCGTTTTGGTCTTTTATGACTCCGGAAACGCGTTTCCAGTCACCGCGGTCAAACAGAACCTCCGATTGACGTGCCTTCTATCCGACCATTTTACAATTCACAGTGCGGTTGTTTTAGTATGATTTCATGGCATTCCAAACTCATTCGGGTGGTTTTTACCACCCAAATCTCCCTTTTAGAGCGCGCTGAACTGATTAAAATGACACATTCGGTCGTACAGCACGCACCGCATGTCTGATGGACGTGCCGTCTCCTCCTGCATGTCACGAATAATATACCTATCGGTTTTGTGTGGTTTCAGGTCATTCAGAGCACGTTTTCTATTAATTAGACCGTGACACACCATTTTGGTCTTTTATGACTCCAGAAACGTGTTTCCGGTCACCGCGGTGAAACGCGTTTCTGGTCACCACGTTTCCAGTCACCGCGGTCATCTTCTTAAGCTTCAGATTTCTTTCATGGTGAAAAACTCAGTCAGATCCAGATCTGGGTTCAAAATTGGTTTCATCATTGAATGTGGCTTTGTATTAGTGAGGGAAGTGTTTTTTGGCCTCGAATCAGCTCGTCGGTGGCATCCCCTTCGTCCAACGACGCGATTTTGGATCACCATTAACCAGAGACATGGGTTCTCAGATCTGGTAGGCATGCATCGGGTGGACTCCATCACAGTGAGCTTCGTGTTGATTTCCTGGGTGAGCTTGGACATGATTTACCTACATGGTGCCTTCTAAATCAGGCTACATGAATCCAACATGAAAATGACTATGGTGGTGGGTGTTGAATTAATTGCATACATGCACCTGGTTGGAATTTTGATACATGGCCACCACTTCAAATCGATAACATGTTTATGAATTCAAAATAATTAATAAACACTAAGTAAATAATTAATGAAGATTTAAATATTCCTTAATTAATTGATTTAAAACAATAAAAAAAATTAAATATAATAATTTCATAATATTTAATTTGTTAAAAACAATAAAAGTTTAAATATTTAAATGAAATTACACTAAAAAATATCCAATTAATTAATAAAAATAATGACATGACAAAAATTAAAAGAACTAAAATGAAATTAAATGGAAAAAATTGTTAAATTATTTAATAAAATAAAGCTAAAAATAAAACATTAACTACATACATAAAATATTAATAAAAAAATTTAATAAATAATAACTACACAGAACACAAAAATAAATTATAATCAAAGAAAAGATGAATAATAAAAATTAAACTATGTAGTGAAATCAATCGAATGCCGATTGAAACTGTGAAAAATTTCGAAACTGGAAATGTAAAATTGATCATAGACAACACACATCATTGACGAAGCGAGCTATGAATATCTGTGTGACGATTGTAACGACACATGAAAGTACAAATCCAAAAAAAATACAAGAATTAGGGACCACAATGTAAATCCAAAATTCCATCTCATTTCATTAACATATCACCATATTTATAGAGTACATGAGATCTCATCCACCGGTGGAGATTAATCCCTACAATATTTAATCCAATGGCCAGAATAACAATGGTTTGATAATATATAAAGTTGGTCATTAAGAGGGAAATTAATTTGGAATTGAGGAGTCATCATTATATTCATAATTATGACATCCATTAATACAGTACTGAAAAAATACCCTATACCAATGGTTTGGAACTGTTGGTATAGGCCTCCAAACTATTGATATAGCTGATACCAATGGTTTGGAGGACCATGGACAAGTAAGCCGTGAGGATAGGTCTATACCAATGATTTTCAAAATAGTTGGTATATGTAATATGAAAATCTATACCAACGGTTACATAAAACCATTGGTATATGTATTTCTAAAAAAAACACTCTGTGGGATTTGATCCCAGGACCTCTAGTTTATGATTGAATGACCAAACCACTAACCTAACATGATTTTTGTGAACATAATTTCATTAATATATATATTTATTATCATAAATATTTTAAATTTTAATTTATTTAATTTTCTCCGTAAGAAGATTCCATCAGAAATACATGTACCTATACCAACGGTTATCAAAACCGTTGGTATAGACTTATACCAACATTTCTCAAAACCGTTGGTATAAACCTATACCAATGGTTTTGAGAACCGTTGGTATAAGACATTCAATTTTGGGACCTATACCAATGGTTTGGCCCAACCGTTGGTATAGGTCCCCCCTATACAAATGGTTTGGCCAAAACCGTTCGTATAGGTCCATATAAGAGACCTATACCAACGTTTTTGGACAAACCATTGGTATAATTCCAAATTAATGAACTATACCAACGGTTTGGCCAAAACCGTTGGTATATGTCATATTTCCAGTAGTTATATTTTTTCATAAAACTTCACCTTGGATGTCATAATTTCATGGAACCTTATTTAATCTTCACTTAAAAAACCCTGTGGGAAAAATAAGTGAAGCAAAAATAAAATATTTCAATGTCATGATACCTCATTAAAAACCTTATAAAGAAAACCCAGTGGAAAAAACCTAATAAACGGAATAAGAGTGCATTGTTCCCAAATCCCCCTGATTATATCCTTTAGTTATGTCTTCAGGGCATCAATTAATATTATTATTTAATTATGTCTTCAGGACATGGGAGGAAGAGCATATGTAATAATGAATGGTCTCATTAAAAATTACAACTCATGGGGAAGAGAAAAAATTTCCATTAATTATAGATATCCGTAATAATTTATAACATTCCCTTGGATATCTGTTATGATGTATGATAGCCTCATTAAAAACATCATCAAGGAAAAACCCTTTAGGGGAAAACTTTGGACTAGGGAAAATAGTACAATAACATCAAGTCCCCGTAGTGTTTCCTCATTAAAAACCTTATCAAGAAAACCGAGTGAAAAAAACGTGACTAAGGGAAAAAGAGTACAACAGTTACATTTCCTATTCATAATGATCATCATTTAACTCATATAATGTCCATGATAAATTCATAACAAAAACATTCAGTTTTGAATTTTGGAATTAAAATAATTCATACCCTTTAGATTTCAATGAATAAGTAAGAATATTTATTATAATAAGATCATCAATATTCAATAGTCTTGATAGTTTGGATAATCAATCCAGAACATTATATGTTGAACATTTCATAAGTTCCTCTAATAATTTTGGTCAATTATTATGATGTCGAAATCTATAAAAATCCATTGTCATCAATGAGTTTTATAAGAATTCAAAGAAAATATATCACCGAAACAATTTGATATAGATCTCATAATTTTTATGGTACAAGTGTCACTTTAGGGACAATATCTAAAAAGAAACAATTTTTTCGATATATTTATTTTCCTCTTCAAGGAAAAATATATTTTTTACTTTATACTGATGATGAACAATGATTTTATGTACTCAGTTCAACCACACTTCAGGTGTGTATAATCATACTATTGATTTCCAACACATTACATTCATGTAATTGTTGTGAGAATCTTGTCAATAGTTCTGTAGGAACATATAATATATGATACTCAGTATTTCTTTTAATCAACATGAATGTCATGCAATGTATAGTCACTAGTAGTAAATAACACATTTGATCATTTAGTGGATGCATCTTTCATATAGATGGATCACATGGTTGGTGGGTGCACCCATATATACTTCTTCATAAGTATATGGGAAATCTATTTCCATAATAGCTGCTAATGATATAAATAATTTACCTTAAAATGGGTACCTCAGGGTATATTATTATACAGGTGGAATTCATAATGACTTATAATGATATTGAATTCATTTATAATTTTCTAGACATGCATCCATTAAATAATTTCATCATTCTCCTCTTGATTAATTTCAACTATGGTATCAATAAATAGATGCTCGTGTATACTTGAATCAATATCTTTCATTATAATTGATCCCAAATGGCCTAAATCATCATGTCATATATTTAAAGTGTTAGGATCAGTAAACTTCTGGTTTACCATTATTGATTCGATTGTACATAACAAATTCATTATAATCACTTTTATGAATGAATGTTACATATCGAGGTACCTCTTTTATCAAATGTCTCCCTATGATATTAATTTTCAAGAATACCATTCATATATCCCATCAAGACATCAGATATAATAAAGCATTAAGAATTTGTACTACCAGTTAGGAATATATTCTCTTTTTTGGAGTTGTTAATTAATTTTCTATACCGGTAAACGTACTTATATGAGCATATACTAACACATATATGAGTTTTTTAAAGTATTTAATCAAAATAATATTTATAAATATTTTTCTTCAAGATCGACACATATAAGATCTTCAGGATCTTTCAGTGTTAAAACTCATATTTTTTGTTTTAATTTCCACTTATGGTTGTTGATTAATTCATAATATAATTATAATGGGTTAGGCCCATCACCAAGCGGATTATTTCATAATTTAGAACTTATGGCCAAACTATTATGGAACTTCAGTGTAAGAACCTGGATCTTTTTTTTTTCAGGTATGGATCTTGATTTCTAGTATTTTTTGAGAAAAAGATATTTTTCTGTAAATATATGGAGGAAACGCCATGTACTTAGGAGTACACTCTGTATACCCGGTTTCCATGGGTAGCCATGTACTGGCTATGTAACGGCCGAGTACATGGCTGTGTGGGGTGACCTGGAGACTGCCTAAAGAGGGGACTGGTAAAGGCATATACAGGTCATGTACTTTTAAAGGAATCTATGTGTACTTTTCTTTTTTAATTGATTAAACATACTAGGGTCGCGTTTAATTGATAGAAACATCTTCTACTCAGATCATCTCATCTAGGAGATATGGATATCATCGATTCTTCCTGGATTCCCCAATCAACCAAACTTTCTCCGAATCAACTACTGTCAATTATGTTGGAATTGCCACAATGAGTTCTTCCTTCTTCTAGAGCCTCATCCCTTGATTTATCTTCTTTCATGAGATATTCTTAGTTTAACGTTTTAGATGTTTTTGTAGATCTACAATGTTCTAGGGCAATTAAAATATTGGGATTCAACTATATCGATTGTACAACGTTGTGGTTGGTGGGTTTTTCCTTTCCGTAGTTTTTCATTGAATTATATGGGAAAAATTACCCAATACTCTAGTTTGGGGTATTGTGTGTTTGGGGAATTTAAACATGTTAATTCCTTCTATGCTTTTTTTCTTAATTAGGGACATTAGATCGTGAATAGGGTTTAATTACCTTACTATGGATGTGTTTTCCCATGTTTGATTGTTTTGGCCATTGGGTCAAGAATTTCCTGTTAGGCTATTTTTCTTCCCATGCCTAGTTCTGTTAGGATGGAGTTGATATTATATAACATTCTTGTTATATGCATCGTAGCTGTTTATCCTAGTATTATTTTGATATTTACTGTGGATGTTGGATAATGTTTGTGCACGATTACTTACATAGAGCTGTGGGAACCTAGTGTAGTTAGACCCTAGGGGGAATGGATGCTGAGGGCTTTCCCAGAGTGTCTGTTATACTTTTCGCGTTGCGATACCATAGGGGAGATGGACATAAGTGCTCCCTCAGAGTTTCTGTAGTTCCACATTTCAAGACCACTTGGGGAATTGGACGTTGAGTGCTTCCCCAGAGTGTCTGTAGTTTACCATCACGATACTACTGGGGGAATTGACGGCGAGTGCTTCCTTAGAGAGTCTTTGTTAAGCTGAAAGAGAGGGGATAGACTGTGAGAACTTCCCAGAGGGTTACTTGATATTGTTGGGTTGTTTATTTAATAAATGTAAATGAATGTAGTTTAAACTGTAGGATTGTTTACCTTTGAGTACTTCCAAGTTTATTACATCATTTTGAATATTGTTTACCATATATATTAACTGACCATTAGAAATAGATCTTTGGGTGGTTGCCTACTGGGATTCATCTCACAGCCTGTTTGAGTCATTATTTTGGGCCCAAATAGATTATATCACTACAGGTATAGATATGTGAAAATGCCCTTCTACTTTAGGTACTTGATTATGGTTGAGTTGGAGAGCATAGGACCAAGCCGAGGATTGCGATGCTGTTGGAGATGTTTACATGTTTTTCCTTTTTTACTTGGTTTAGTACTGTATTCCAACATTGTGACTTGTTTTGATGATTTCATAGATATTGTGACATGCATCATTATTTATATATATGTTGCAGTTGTTTATTTCTTTTCAGTCTTCTGTTGTTTACTTATTATATGGTATTACTAATTTTTCTACCGTTATATGTTTGTTTCCCCTGTGTTACTCTGAAAATGGGGGCATAGTTTCCCACTATCACACCCAGGCCCTCACTGCTAGTCAGAATCCTCTAGCGTTCGGGGAAATGTGCTTGAGGCCATGTGACCAACTAGGTAAGGGGAACCTCTAGGTGGAACCTGGAACCTGGATGTTACAAAGTGGTATCAAAGGAATTATTTTCTTCTTTGACTTACTATTTGGAGCATATATCCAGGGTTAGGAAGGAAAAGGTAGTTGGTAATAAGTTGTGTCCGGGAGTAGCTAACCTGTGTACAGGGAAAAGTTAATTTACCTCTATTATTTCATTTTTTTTCTGGTTTTGAAATTATTACAGTTGATTTGATTTCACCACTGGGTGATTCACATGTTTTTTTGCTGTTATTGTTGATATAATTTTGGTTCTATTTGTGTTGCAACTCGATGAGATGAGGGTATTCTATCTCAGACATCATATAGGAACTTTCTAGAGATCACATGTCATGCATTCTTGTCTTTCCATTTAGGTTGCATTACCAATTTCATGTTGTTGTGATAGATGTTTTGCTAGATCTTCATGTTGTTATGATAGATTCCTTGATAGAATAACTTCTATTTGATAGGGTATTAGTTAGTGTAAGGATTTGTTTGAATGGGCGCTAAACATTGGTCCCTAAGGTGTTATGGGCCCTCATGGATCAGAGTTTGGTGGATCATGTGTTTCTTGCACTGTTATACTTGTTATGTGAAATGAATATGATGCCAAGATTTTATTTGGGGGGATTATGAGCCTTCACATATCAGAATTTGTTACTTTAATGTTTTTTCAGTGTTTTTAGGGGTTCCAGAGTAGTTTCAGAGGCTAAGTGTCCAGAAAAAACCCATAATACACGATGTTTATTGATGCATACATGACATATATCATTCTATTTGGGAAGGAACTTTTTTCATAAGTACACACTGTGTACTATATGTACATGCCCTATAATCCTTGACCATGTGACTATCTGTGTGGGCAGAAACATGGGGTAGAGAAATATTTGGTAGAACATTCTGTGTACCAGACGTACACACCCTATTCTAAGTACCGTGTATCCGACTATGGTACTAACAACATAGGTCAGTGAAATCCTTATAGTAGACGCCGTGTATGTAATAAACACGACCTATATAGTCAACTGTGTCTCAAACCATGTGACAAATGACACAGGTGGTTGAAACTTAAGAGGTACATGCCCTGTTTGGAACAAACACACCATGTAGTCTTATTCTATGAGAATAGTGTTTCTTAATCGTGTACAAGAAGTAAGAATGGGGATAAAGGTTCAAGTACACACCACGTCCAAGGAGAAAAATCCCTATGTTTGGGGTGTGATAGGACCAGTTTTGGCAGAGGTACATGCCATTTTAAAATTCTAGGGTAACACGCCGTGCACAGGTGATACACACTGTGTACTCATGTTTTTAAAAATTTTAATTCTTTCTTTCTCCTATCCCCTTCTTGAAATTCTATGTTTTAGTCCTTTAGATTCTTGAACTATGGTGTGCGCTTGACCTTTCAGGGTCATGCCACCGCGGCATCCTCCAAATTGTACGCCAGATATAGGGTAGTGAATAGACACCAGACATGGTAGATCAGGGATTACCAACAGATCCTCTCGCCGTGCATGTCTTGAAACTAGCCATTATCCTAGATACAGGTACCCATGGATAGTTCCGAGAAGGATTCATGAGATTTATGCAGACATTCCAGGGAGTACCGTATCCTACCTCGTCTATGGAAGAGTTGACGTGGGTCTTTCAGCAGCAACATCCTCCTACTTTCTCAGGGTATGTTGGACCTCAGGCTGTAGAGTCATGGTTGGAAGCCATGATAACGATCTTCGAGCATCTGGAGATGCCTCCAGAGAGGAGGGTGAAGCTTTCTACTTATATGCTTTTGGATTCCTCCAAGATATGGTGGGATGAGATTTCACAGGAAGGGCGCATGTAGGGTATTGATTGGGATGAGTTCTATAGTGCCTTCTATGATTAATTCTACCCGAAGACTTTGTGTGCTGACCAAGCCTGAGAGTTCATGAGTTTGGAGTAGATTACTCTCTCAGTCCTGGAGTATTCTTCTCGCTTCACAGAGATGCAGTGATTCACACCTATTGCAGGGGGCAATGAGTTATTTCTGGTGAGGATGTTTGAGGATGGTCTTAGGCATGACATCTGATATCAGGTGAACATCTTCAATCTGACTTCCAACACTTCCATATTCAACCCTTCACTGATCACAGAGTGCAATCTGATGGATTCAGGGGATGTGAGCTAGGGAAGCTAGACATCCGGAGTTAGTACCCCTCCAACTAACAGCAAGAAGCGCTACAGGGAGTCTACATGTGGATATCCGAGTAGGTGGAAAACTTACATTGGTGTCCTGGTGGTGTGCTACTAGTGTGGGAAGAGCTGGAATAAAAGGCCAAATTTCTCGAGAGACCCAGTGGAGTGATGATATTATGTAAAGATAGGTCATCTTTATCATTTCTCTTAGATTTTCTCACCAGTAGCTGGTGATAGGGGTTCTGTTTTGACTCCTTATACCGGAGTAGGACAACCAGTCCCACATCAAACTGGGGGTTAGATTTCTTCAGGGTGTTCAGGAAGAGGTGGAGGTCATGGCCGCAGTGGTCAGACACAAGGTTTTTGATAGCCGCTGGGTGGATCAGCTCAGGGATCTCAGTTAGCTTCACAAGGCCACGATGTAGGTCAGGATTTTGGAATAGAGAATATTTAGCAGAAGTAGGATCCCAAACCCTCTAGAGTTATAGGTACGATTCTAGTTTCCTCAGTTTTAGCTTATACACTTTTTGATACAGGGGATTACCACAATTTCATATCTATCATTTTTGTGGAGAGCCTTGGGGCCTGTATCTTTACTTCTGCTGATATATTGACAGTGGACACTCCGTTGGGGACAAGAACGACTACTATACGTTATTTCAAGGAGCGAACTCTTGAGGTTGGTGGGTGTCACTTCTTATGGGACCTTTATGTCTTAGATATGTCAGGATATGATGTCATTCTTAGAATGTATTGGTTAGTTCTCGTCCAGGCTATTGTCGACTGTTATTGTTGTAGGGTGAGTTTGACATCGCCAAAGGTTGGTTTTTTTCTACATAAGGACTAATGGGATCTCCAAGCGAGAAGAGAGAGAACTGAGCATCATGGGTTGAGAAGAGTTATAACCCAGATTGTTATTTTGTATCTTAATGACAAGGGAACTTCACAGATGGACTTCCCTTCATTGGTCGATTGTTTCTACGATGTCCTTCCAAAGGACTTTTCAGGTTTTCCTCCAGAGTGAGAGCTAGAATTTTCTATTGATCTTGTTCCAGAGAAGCACCGATGTCTATTCCTCCTTAAAGTATGTTTACACTAGAGTTATAGGATCTGAAGAAGCAGTTAGAGGAGTTACAGGAAAAGGGTTTCATCTGACCCATTATTTCTACTTGGGGTTATCCTGTCCTGTTTACAAATAAGGTGGAAGGTACCCTTAGACTTTGTGTGGATTATCAGAAGATAAACCATTTGATGGTCAAGAAATAATATCCCTTGTTGAGGTTTGATGATCTATTTGATCAGATTCGAGGAGCCCGAGTTTTCTCAAAGATTGACTTGAGGTCCATTTATCATTATTTTCATGTTAGACCATCAGATATACCTCTTAAAGCCTTTCTGAGAAGATATGGTCTATACGAGTACATGTTTATGTCGTTCGGTCTCACGAACGCGCCTATAATTTTCATGGAACTGATGAACCAAGTGTTACATACATAATTGGATTCTTTCATGGTATTATTCATGGATTATATCTTAGTGTACTCTCACACTTGACATGGACATGCCACAAATCTTGATATCATCTTGAGTACACTGAGAGAGCATTAGTTAATTGTTAAGCTCTCAAAATACCACTTTTGGATGGACCAGATTCACTTCATAGGTCATATTATCTCAGAGGTAGGAGTATTATTAGACCCAGAGAAAGTGAAAGCAGTAGTTTCCTGGGAGTATCCAAAGAATGTATTTGAGGTAAGATGTTTTCTCTGGATGGCTGGTTACTACATACATTACATACAAGACTTTTCATGGTTAACAATACCACTCACGTGCCTAACTAAGAAGGGTGAGAAGTATCTATAGACAAATTCCTATGATTCATCCTTTCAGGAGCTAAAGGGGAGGTTGAATTCAACACCGATACTAGTTTTTCCAGAGCCGAGCAAGAGTTATAATGTTTAATGTGATGTATCAGGTATAATTCTAGGAGCAGTTCTTATGCAGGGGGAGGATTTGTCCTGTATGGGTCTCGGCAGTTGAGGGCACATGAGATAAATTACTCGATACACGATCTCAAGTTGGATGTAGTTTTTAATGCTTTATGTTGTTGGAGACATTACCTTCTAGTAGATAATTTTGTGGTGTACACTGACCAAAAAAGTCTCAAGTATATCTTTACTCAGTGTGATTTGAATTTGAGACAATGAAGGTGGGTTGAGTACCTTTAGTCCTTTGACTTTGAGCTTGCCTACACGCCTGGGAAATGCAACATAGTGGATGATGCATTGAGCAGGAGGAATCAAATACATGAATTTCAGGAGGTCGATTATGAGTGGAAGCTTATGGATATGTTCTATGAGATGCATTTGGAGGAACATGATAGACAGGGTTAGAGGTTTCTTTCTTCTATATCAGTTACCTATACTCTGCTTGATCAAGTGCGAATTAGGTAGCTATAAGATTCTGAAGGCCTAGTTCTATGGGAGAGTGTGTTAGGAGAGGACCCTATTCCTGGATAGACTATAGGCGAGGACGATATCTTGTACTTCCATGGGTATGTATGGGTGTCAATAGACATACCCATGGAGCTTTTGACGGATTTTGATTCCTTAGTTTGGGAAGTTCATCATGGTGTTACCAAGATTTATCAATATCTACACTGTTAGTATTGGTGGCTAGGCATGAAGAGAGACATCATTGGTTTTGTCATGTGGTGTGCCACCTGTCAACAGGTGAAAGCAGAGCATCAACGACCAATAGAGATTTTGCAGTAATTTCCCATCCGAAGTGGAAGTGGAATGATGTCACGTTGGACTTTGTGATGGTCTTATTGAGATATCCTCGAGGGAACGATACAATTTGGGTTGTCATTGACAGACTCATGAAGGTTGAACACTTCTTCCTGATCAAGGAGAACTTTGGTGTTGATGATATGGAATGTTTTACATTCAAGATACTATACGTTTACATGGGGTTCCACACTCCATCGTTTCAGACAGGGATGACCATTTTACTTCTCAGGTCTGGCAAGGACTATAGAGTGATTTGGGTACCCAGGTACTTCTGAGTATATCTTATCATCCCAAACAGATGGCCAATCTAAGTATTCAATTTAGGTGCTGGAGGATATGCTTCAAGCATGCATTTTAGATTTTGGAGGTTCTTTGGAGAAGCACATACCTCTGTTGGAGTTTTCCTACAATAATAGTTTTCAGGAAAAAATTTAGATGACACCTTATGAGGCTTTGTACGGTAGGCCATGCCTATCTCCCCTATGTTGGCTGGAGGTAGGAGAGGTAGCTATGCTGGGACCTCATCTTGTATAGTAGACCATGGAGAAGATAGAGTTGATTCAGAAGAGGATGGATACTGCACAGTAAGGACAAAAGCCTTATGCTAATCGATGGAGATAACCTCTAGAGTTTGAGATTAGAGATCGTGTTTTTCTACATGTCACACGAATGTTGGGACATAAGAGGATTAGGAGATAGGGTAAGCTTTTTCCAAGATATGTCAGGCTGTTTGAGGTTTTGGAGAGGGTCGAGCTAGTTTCTTATCAGTTGCAATTACCTCAAAGTTACTGGGATACGCACAACGTCTTCCACATTTCTCAGCTATGACATTACTTCTCAAACTCATATCATGTTTTTCAACTCGAGGAGGTTGAGTTGGTTGTGGATGACTCTTTTGAAGAGCATCCTATCCGGAAAGTTGATCGGAGTGAAAAGGTTCTCTGTGGCTGATTTTTTCCTCTAGTATGACTGCTATGGTATCATGGGCGAGTATAGGATGGGAATTGGGAGAGGGAGGCCGATGTATGGTCATAGTGGCCAGAGCTATTTGAGGATTCTTCTTATACATCACCTTTCTAGGGAAATTTAGAGAAAAATTTCTTTAAGGGGAGAAGTTTTTAAGAACCCAGATCTTCTTTTCAGGTATGGATATTGATTTCTAGTGTTTTTGAGGAAAAGAGAAGTTTCTAGAAATTTAAGGAGTACATTCCTTGTACTTAGGAGTACATGCCTTGTACCTGGTTGTTACGGGTAGCTGTGTACTGGCCATATAAAAACCGAGTATATGGACACGTGGGGTGACCTGGAGACCACCTAAATCGGTGCCTGATAAAGGTATATACACGCTGTGTACTTTTGAAGTACACGTCGTGTACTTTTCTTTTTAATTGATTAAATTGATCGGGGTTGCATCTAATTGATAGAAACATCTTCTTCTTGGATCATCTCATCTAGGAGTGACTAATATCACCAATTCTTCCCAGAGCCCTAATCGACCACATGTTCTCCAAATAAACCACCGTTGATTGAGTTGGAATCTCCATGGTGAGTTCTTCATTATTCTAGAGCCTCATCCCTTGGTTTCTCCTCCTTTGTGAGATATTCTTTATTGATCATTTTAGAAGTTTTTGTAGATCAATGACGTTCTAGGTCGATTCAAAGGCTAGGATTCAACTATATAAATCGTACAACATCGAGGTAGGTGGTTTGTTCCTTTTTTGAGTTTTTCATGGAATTATATGTTCAAAATTTCCCAACACCCTAGTTTGATGAATTTCACGTTTAAGAAATTTAACCCTGTTAATGACTGCTATTCTTTTATTGCTTGAGTAGGGATATTGGATTTTGAATAGGGTTTAATCACCTTGCTATGGATTTGTTTCCCCATGTTTTATTGACTGACTGAAAATTATTATTTTTATTTATTGAGAATAACCCTCATTTAAGGGCTGAGAGGAAACCCATAATGACATCATTGAATTAGACAATAAAAAATCCCCAACAAGCCAAATGCTCAAGATCAAAAACAGCCAACACTATAAGAAGGATGCTCCACCCAGCAACAAAAAACATTAAGTCCACTTTCCACTATCTTAGAGCTGAACAGCTAGCTGTCCCATGCAAAAGCACATGGGCCTGGTACTGATGACTGAAGTATTACCCTCTCAAACATCCAATTCCGAAAATCCATGAAACAGCGAGAAGCCATTGCCCTGCACCTCATCTGGAACAACTTCTTGTAGACAATTAATTGCTAAAACCCTTGAGCACCGGACCATCGAGGCCAAAACCAAATCACATTCCGAAAATACAAGCCACAAATAAGAACAAACATCATCAACCCAAGAAATTCTTAAGAGAAAGATCCTACCGAGCTTCAGGAAACACACAGAAATACAAGCAAAAACCATAATCCATAGTATGACCAGCATTGAGGAAAATCCTTCATTCCCAATTCAATCGGCACAAACCAGAAGGAATCCACACATCACCAACTGGAATCCCTCCTTTGCCTGATCCAAAAAGAACCAATCACATGGAACCAACATACCAACATACTCAAAATCAGATAGCAAACTGAGACCGCAAATCGACACTGGAACCGGAACCAAATACCTCGCCGCATCCATAAGACACCCACCTACACCATAACACAACCAACTGGAGAGGAAGACGAACAAGGGAGAATGAAGATGAGACTTCGTCACTCAGGATTGGAAGCCCCACCCACACCTCGAGGGAGCATCACCGTTGAGAGAAACTGAGAAGATCTGAGGCTACAACGCCTCTCTGGGCTTGGAGCATGTTAGATCAAACCATGGAGGAATACTCACTAGATTCCAAACTGGCCAGACCGTGGGAAGAAGGGACCTGCGGGGAAGGAACAGAGCACTCTGACGATGAAAGTGGCGTAGGAACACCAACAGAGCATCCAACCCATACCTGTCAAACGAACCGAAAACCTGCTGGAAAGAAACACAGGTCCTCTAAACACTATAAATCCCCCTCCCTTTCACATCACTCCGGGGCCGATTCTATTCCAACTGGATAGGGCCGGAACACCTCTCCCAGCACGGCGCCATGCCTTCTGATGCAGACCGAGATCCAACACCAAAAACCCTTCGTCAGCCCGTACATTGCAGTTGTACTCCAGATCCAAGTCCATCGAACAAAGTCTCAGCCGTCGAGACCCTCCCCCATAACGGACAAACCTGAAGCATTCCAATGCCTAGATAAAGAAGGATCTGAAGCCAAGATGCAGAACCAGAAGAGGCATTGTCACCGAGAAGAGCGCAACCCCGAGCCGATGAGACAAACTAGAAGGGCGGAGGAGAGGAGAGGGAGAGATCTAGGGAGGTAACCCTAGTGCCACTGAAGGGGAGGTCACTGCCACTCCCTTTCCCCATGTTTTATTGTTTTGGTCATTTGGTCTAGAATTTCCTATTAGGATATTTTTCTTCCCATGCCTAGTGTTGTTAGGAAGGAGTTGATATTATCTGACATGATTTTTATATGCATTATAGATGTTTAGCGAAGTTTTATTTTGAGATTTACTTTTACTTCTGGATATCATTTGTGCATGATTTCTTACACAGGGCTATGGGAACCTAGTGTAGTTTGACCATAGGTGGAATGGATGCTGAGGGCTTCCCCAAAGTGTCTGTTATACTTTTTACGTTGTGAGACTATATGAGGGATGGACATAAGTGCTCCCTCATAGTATCTGTAGTTCCAAATTGCGAGACCACAAGGGTAATTGGATGTTGAGTGCTTCCCCGGAGTGTCTGTAGTCTACCGTCACGAGACTACAGGGGGAATTGACAGTGAGTTGCTCCTCAGAGAGTCTTAGTTAAGTTGAGCCAAAGGGGTTAGACTATGAGAACTTCCCAGAGGTTTTCTTGAGATTGTTTTGTTGTTTATTTATTAAATGTAAATGAATGTAGTTGAGACTGTAGGATTGTTTACCTTTGATTATTTCTTTTTTTATTACTTCATTTTGAATATTTCCTATCAAATATATTCCGTGAAAGTTAGACAAAGATATTTGGGTGTTTTTTTACTAGGATTTTTCTCACACCCTGTTTGGGTCATGCTTTTTGGCCCAAAAAGATTATATTGCTGAAGCTATAGATAAGGGCACGCACCCTTCTACTTCAGGTACGTGATTGTAGAGGAGCTGGAGAGCATGGGACCAAGCTGAGGATTGCGATGCTATTGGAATTTTTTACTTGTTTTTTCCATTGTACTTGGTTTATTATTGTATTATAGAATTGTGACTTGTTTAGATACTTACCTAGATATTGTGACATGCATCATTATTTATATATGTTGCAGTTGTTTATTTCTTTTCAGTATTTCGCTATTTACTTAATGTATGGTATTACTGCTTCCGTTACTGTTATCTGTTTGTTTATGCTATGTTACTCTACCAATGTGGTCATATTTTCCCCACTATCATACTAAGTCTCTTTCTTCTAGTCGGTAGGCTCTGGAATTCGGGAAAATGTGCTTGAGGCCGTGTGACCAACTGGGTATGGGGAACCTCTGAGCAGCACCCGGAACCGGGACATTACATTCAGGCCCAAAAATTATTTTACAATACATCAACTTGGGATCGGTGCTCCCACATATTTTGAAGCTGGTGAATGTGGTAGTGAGAACTAATGTGGAAGAATTTTCTAGATTCACAACACACACCTTATCACCAACCAAAATTATAATTCACAAACAACATTCACTTTATCAAATGAAGAGAAATAATTTGATCAAACCTCATTAACTCTCAAATATTCATGATATCACAAATCATGTCAAAAAATTTCATGAATAATTTCATTCGCTCCAAGGAATGAAATATAGTAATTAATACTACATTCACATCAGGGAATTCATTCATTCATCATATTTCATGATCCATGAATGTTAATTTATTATTTATCAATAATGATCATCTTGCATAAAATGTAAATTTTATTAATTATGATGATCCTTATTTTAACCACTTCATGTGGTAAAATCATTTTCATAATATATATTGGATTATCAAAACTATGTAATTCAATGATTTACATTATGAATTATATGAACAACATCATCCACTTTAGGGGATAGATAAATTACATGAGATGATATTGATAATCTCTAAGAATATGATAAATAATAATGTCTCCCTTAATATTGTTTTCGTAGGAACAATAAATGTTAAATGAAGATACTATTAAATATAATTTCAAATGATATTATTTTCATATCATCCTTCAGGAATGCATCATTTTATATATATTCATAAAATTTATTGTGCTCTGTAAATATTTATTATCATCAAACCACTTCGGGATGTTATATTATTAGGATTTGTTATAAAAAAATAAAACACAACGATCATTCAAAAAACATCATATTCACCTCGAACTTTATTTATAATAAAATAATGTATATTTTCATTCACTTTGGTTAAGGAAATAAATCATTTCCAATAAATATTATCATTCACTCCAGGGAATAGAATAAAATTATTTTTTCGAGTTTTATTGTGTCTTCAAGACAATAACATGAATATTTAATTAAAAAATTTCATCAATTTCATCCACTATGGGGGATGGATATATATAAAATATATTTACACTTGATCATTATGAACATTTAATTTCTCTCAACAATTTTATGAAAAATAAAATGAATATGAATAGAAATTAATCAATACGATATTTAAAAATATTTAAAGTAAATATCATCTCCATTATGAACATCTATATGACATAATCAAACTTGACACATTCATGGTGAATAAGAAATAAGTTATATGAAATTTCATGGTTCATGGAATGATTAGAAAACTTTGGATCGACGTACGACGAGTATGTGATGTTCATCAAACTTTGGCTCGACATACGACGAGTACGTGATGTTCATTAAACATCATCTTGACGTACAATTGGTACACAATGTTCATAAAAATTCAGCTCAAAGTACAATAGGTACGCAATGTTCATAATTAAATAGCTCAATGTACAGTGGGTACACAATTTTCATCATTCAATGGCTCTTTATAAGATGGCTACACGATGGTCATCATTCAACCACTTCTGGTGGTGTAGTTTTTTTATTCATTTGATGAATTTTTTTGCCTCAAAATTGACCACACCAGTTATTAATAAAACACATTCTCTTCTAGTAATGGAGTGAAACTTTTCAACTGTGAATCGTTACATCTCTTCAGGAGCTCATTATTTTTCCCGCAACAAAAGATTAAGAAAATAATATATTATTTTCTGATTTTCAAGAGGAGAAAAATAAATGTAACAATATAGTTCAAGTAAAATAAGACTTATATTTTGATGTAGCTATCTGAATGAGTGAAGTTGATGTGCATGAGAAAGAGTATGTCAAAATAAGAATGTTTATAAAAACACGTGACATACATTTTTTCCATGAGGTTTTTCTTATACCGATGTTGGGGATGAAGGAAGTGACATCACGATGTGCAATGTGAAGAAGACGATCATGCTAATTGAAGGTTCCAGGCGCAGTGGAAGCATGGTTGGTTAGACACCCAAATTTGATTTTTACCATGATCAATGATTATTTCAGGATCAATATGACGATGAACACTAGTCTCACTAGAATAGAATAAAAGACTTTGATAAAGAAGGAAGAGTCCCGAAAACCTTTTGAGAGGATCTTGCACATCATGTTTATAATTAATTTAATTAATTCCATAAAGAAAACAGTACATGGATCTTCATTATTTTCTTTTTTGATGATGTTGATCGTCTAGAATGACCCTTCTGGATTATCTTGTTGTTCTTGCAAGGATCCCAACTTGAATCCCTCTAGCGGTGATCTATACATGCCACTCATGACGCACCCAATGTACACAACTTCCCGCCAACTGTCTGTGTGATGGTTTTTGTTAGTAAATAAAAGTGCACGAGTCATGAAATGTATTAATGAAAATCTTAAAGTCTAAGTATCATTACACACACTCGCAAATAGAAATATCTGATGAAACCAAAACACGCGGAATTAATTTTGGTGGGTTTGTTCTCATAATCTATTATCTTGAAGATTACAAAGTGAAAACTTCATGAGAGGAAGTCTCTTCTACTTAAGAGTACTCACACATGCCAGTGTTCATGATATGTATCCCATCATAGTATTTCATCCAACTATAAAACTATATTTAAGAATATTGTTACATCATTTCAAGGTTCTCATCATAGCAGGGAACTTCCATGACCTTATGAATGCAACAAATACTCTAGGACATTATTACATTATAGTCATGCAGAACAATGAAAAATATGTAATAAGATGTTTAATATTTATATAGATTAAATTTCCATGTAATAAAAGTACAATCAGTTGATTCCCGGACACTAACTCTTAAAAACTCCCACTTAGACTAGAGCCAACTACGTATGACTTTCAGTCTGATAGATCTCACATGGTGATCATGTTTTTGCTGAGTGAAGAATTTAGTCAAGGGTTCCACCACATTGTATTCTGTGGAAATACTGCTCACTGAAACTTTACCTCTCTGAGAAAAATACCTCAATAGATGATACTTCTGAAGTATGTACTTCATCTACTAATATGACCTTGGCTCTTTTGCGAGATCCGCAATTGCAATATTATCACAGTATAGTGTGATGGGATCTTTACTGCTTGGTATCACATACATCTCTTGAACGAATCCTCGCATCCAAAATGATTCTTTAGCTGCCTCAAAAGCTATGATATACTCAGACTCTACTGTAGAATCTATGACCACACTCTTCTTTGAGATCTTCCAGCTCACTTCACCTCCATTAAAAGTGAAGATGTATATCGTTTACAACTTCATGTCATCTTGATCAGTATAGAAGCTAGAATCTACATATCCTCTGATGACTAATTCCTCATCTCCTCCATAAACTAGGAACATATCCTTAGAATGCCGCAGATACTTTAGGATAGTCTTTACTACCATCCAATGGCGGTCACCTGGGTCAGCTTGATATCTACCTACCACACTCAATGCATAGGCGACATCCATCCTAGTACAAAGCATGGAATACATGACTGACCCAATCACTGATGCATATGGATTCCTTTCCATTATCATTCTTTCCCCATGTGTTAAACGACACATTTTCTTGGAAAGATGAATGCCATGTGATGCTGGAAACAATCCCCTCTTGGATTTTTCCATACCGAACCTCTTTACTATCTTATCAATGTTTGTACTTTGACTTAGGCCCAATAATCTCTTAGATATATCACGATAGATCTTTATCCCAATAATATATGTTTCCTCACCCAAGTACTTCATAGAGAAGCATTGATTCAACCATGCCTTAATAGACTGTAGGATTGGTATCTCATTTCCAATAAGTAATATGTCATAAACATGTACTATTAGGAAAATGACTGCACTCCCACTAAACAGTTAGTAGACACAAGGCTTACATTAATTCTTGATAAAACCAAATTTTGTTATGGATTTATCAAAACAAATGTTCCATGAACTGGATGCTTTCTTTAATCTATAAATGGGTTTCTACAACTTGAATACCTTATTGGAATCCTTTGGAGTCATAAACCCTTCAGGTTGTGTCATGTAGACATCTTCCTAAAGGTTCCTGTTATGGAAGGATGTTTTGACATCCATTTTCCAAATATCATAGTCCTGGTAAGTGGCAATGGCCAATAAAATTTTGAGGTATTTTAGCATTGAAACTGGAGAAAAGGTTTCTTCATAATCAATTCCTTGACTCTATTTAAACCCTTTGCAACCATTCATGCCTTATAGGTACTGACTTGTCCTTCTATGTACAGTTTATTTTTGAATACCCATTTTCAACCAAGAGTATTTACATCAACTAGAGGATCTTCCAAAATCTAGACTTGGTTTTGGTATATGGAATCCATTTTAGAATTCATGGCTTCTTGCCACTTGGAAACATCTTTTCCCCTTACTGCTTCCTTATAGGTTGGAGGATTATTATTATCAACTAATAATGAGTCACTGTCCCCGGTAACTAGAAACAAATTCCATTCCAGTTCTCTAACCACTCTGGTCTCCTACGCAACTCTTTTGTCTCTAGTATAGTTCTTTCTTCCATGGGGCTTTGTGGAATATTTTCTTGTACCAACTCTTGTGTACCTAGAGGCTCAACTTTATCGAAGTCTATCTCACTCCCACTATCTCTTTTGGAGATGTTCTCTCTCTCAAGGAATATTGCTTGTCTTTCCACTATAAACTTTTTGTCTGCGGGGTTGTATAGGTAATATCCCCTAGTTTCATTGGGGTATCCTATAAAGGTACACTTTGTGACTGGGGGTGCAAGTTTTTTACATGATGAGGCCTTAATAAACGCATCGCTTTCTCACACATGTAAATTTGAAAATATGGCTTTCTTTTCACTCCAAAACTCATATGGAATGCCATTTATCGATTTAGTTGGTACTTGGTTTAGTATGTGCACTATTTTTTGTAATGCATATCCCAAAAGGATAATAGAAGACTCACATGACTCATCATTTATCTCACCATGTACAACAGGGTGTGGTTCCTCCTTTTTCTCACACCATTCCACTAGGGTGTGTTTGGAGGAGCGAGTTGGTATAGGATCCCAAAAATCCTATTAGTAATCAATGAAGTCACGATTAAGATATTATCCACCTCAATCTGATTAATCTTCTTACAAATATGGTTCTTAACTTTATTCTTGTATTCTTTTAACTTATCAAAATAATCTAACTTATACCTCATTAAGTAGATATATCCATATCTAATGAAATCATTAGTAAAAGTTATGAAGTATGAGTACCCTCTCCTTTCTTCAACTAGAAATGGTCCACACACATCGGTGTGAACCAATTTAATAAGTTCTTTAGCCCTTTAACCTTTCCCATTAAATGGGTCTTTTGTCATTTTTCCTTGTAAACTTGCATGACATACACCATCTGGTTTTAGTTGGAAATAATCTAAATATCCATCTTGATGTAACTTTTTCAAGAGTTTCTCATTTACATGACCTATCTGGTGATGCCAATGTTGGGTGTGGTATAATTCATGTGAAGTATATTTGTTATATATAACACCCTGACCCCTCTAGGCTGGAGCCGGTACATTACTTATGGTATTGGCATGGTTAGAAGGATGAAAATCCCAAAGGAACGATCAGTTTAGTAGTCTTGAAGAAAATAGATACATAGATGTAACTCAAATTACATTTAAAAAGGTTACAAAATACAATACATAACAAAAAACTCAAAATTGCATCCACATAAACTCAAAAGAAGACCTTCTATTCATCACCTGTCGAAGGTAGACAATGAAAGGAGTGAGCTCAAATGCTCAGTAAGGGTTACAAATAGCGGAAGTATGAGTACAATAATAAGTGAATCACAATCAATCTGACATAACCAATATGTCATAGTGAATAAATGAATAACTAATGCCAATAATAAGCTGAGAATGAAACTGCATCCCTAGATTTTGTCATAGTGAAAAACTCATGGATAATAATAATAACTGATAATGAATAAAGAGAAAGCTTATTAATTTGACATCATGTATTTGGAACATGAAACCATAATACCATAAAAATAGTTTACTGTTGTGGGTAGAAACCCGTCTGATTTTTGTGGAAACAAACTCAAAGGGTCTGTCGCCAAACTGTTTTGTCTCATGAGACCAACCAATACATCGAGGGGCTGTAGTGGGCCCCACCCACCTATACATCCAAATAATTCTTTATACAATGATTCAATAAAATAGAAATATTCCTTTTCAATATCTATATAGATCATAGAATACAGATTCATCAATAACATCCCAAATATACATTGTATGTGAAATGGTATACGGTTTAGACAATAAACATATCCATGACATGAGATTATGGATATTTAATAGAAATATAATTTCAACTGGAAAGTGATATAAAATGGGAAGCAGGTACACCACATAAGTATTATTAGGTGCACAATAAAAAGTTAGTCACAACAAAGGGGATATTCTTGAACAAAAGTGAGAGAGAGGATCCCTTACCTTATGCTTGAAGGTGTTCTTGTCTTGTTTTTAAAGACCTGAATAAATAAATTAGGATTATTAATTCATAAGTCCAGAACCTATTTTATATTTAATTAATATGGTATAACCATATTTAGTTCATTAATGGCCTTTTTGATGGATTTAATAGATTCAATTTTATTGTTTTGGAAGCATTTTCTTACTTTGTTTCATGTTTTGTTTACTTGTATTCATGAATGGAAGCTGGTTTTAAATATGGTAAAAAATCCAGAATTGTTAATATACATTATTAGTGAAATTAAAGAGACATAATTTATCTTATAATGATTCTGGTTATATACCATGATGATGACTCATTCGATGAGCTAAAGATAAATGCTTGAACTTGGCTTGGCGGTTTTGTGCTAAATAAACTTGTTTTGTATTTTTATTACATATTATGACTGTTTAAAGATTACATAAAAATAATAAAGATAAAATACATATATTATTACCTAGTTCAACCATATATTTGGTTTCATGACCAGAATTGAAATAATTAATGGAAATTGAAATTACATCGCCCACGATGTCAGTAATTTGACACATCACGGACAATGTTTTTATTCCTTAAATAAGTGGGAGAGGAGAAGAATAAAGAAGAATAATTTTCCATAAACATTAGAACATCTATAAAATACATGATTCTGGATCATGCATGCCTCTTGGTTAAGATGAGGTGAGGAAATAATAAGAAAAGAAAGGAATATTAAAATTAATGAAAACTTGATAAATTTCTCACGAAAATTCAGCAGCCTAACAGTGTCCCTTAAATTTTCATTAAAATAGTTTGATGAGAGGAATGGAATATCTCATCATTCATAAATTATATGGACATTATGGGGGAATATTTAATGAAATATCCCAACAAAATCCAAACGGAAAGGAAGAGAATAACATAAAATGAAAGAAAAGAATGAAAATAAAAGAGGTTGTTTACCTCTTGATCTCTTCTCCTTTAGATCCTTATTAAGGGCTTTGTTTTTGGTATTTTGGTGAGGCCAGAAGCTCTAGGACGTGGGGAAGAGACTTGGTAGGATTATTGGGCAGAAATTTGAGGAGCTTCAATGCTTAGAAGAGTTAATAGAAGAGGTGGTGGTGGGGGTTTTTATAATGGAGGAGAGGGGTAAATTTTGAATATTTAATTTCATTATTTTATTATTTCCATCAAGACAACCAATAGTATTGTTTCATGTGACCCCTAATAGTAATAATGGCATGTGAGTTTGAACCAAGTGGCCTTGCATCACTTATGATGTCATGAATAGTGTATTTTACTGATAAATTGAATATACGGTATTTTACCGTATTTCACTATCCATATAAAATTCACAAATTTTAGAAAAATCCAAAAAATTAACCCCTAAAATTTTTCGTTGTGTTGAATTCAAAAGTGAAATCCATTTTTCAAAAATATTTTTCTAAATATTTTTATTTTAATTTTTAAATAAGGTCATAGTAAATTTGAAAAATAACAATTTTGAAGTGCAGTTAGTTTTATGTGACATTGAAAAATTAATTAAGATCCCATTATCATATTTCCTTAAGAAAATAAAATAATAATAATATTTACTATTCATAAGGGTCATAATACTATTCATAAGTGTGTGTTACTATTCACCAAAAATCAAGTTTGTTCTATCAGACTCCAAATGACTTACTGATCACAACTCTAGATGACCATTTATCAAAATTCAAAACATAGAAGTGGAAAATATATATCTAATGGATAGGTTTGGACTATCCTCTAAATAACGTAGTGTTGTTTCAAAGGAAAATATTGATGAATAGAATGTATTTAAGAGAAAAATACCATAAAATGTTTGCGGTGCTACATTATTCCCTCCTTCGGAAATTTCATCCTTGAAATTTTATGAATAAAGCCCTCTAAAAAGATGTGGGTGGTTCTTCTTCATGAAATCCTATGGTTCCCATGTTACTTCCTCCATATTCTGATTTCTCCAAAGAACCTTTACTATACGATTTGTTTGATTTCTCAATACCTCCTCTGTTGTTTCAAGAATCCTGATAGGATTTTCACAGTATGATAAATCTGGTAACAATTCTATTTCTTCATATGTGAGTACATGCGTTGGGTCTGGCATGTAATTCTTTAACAACGATATATGGAACACATCATGAACTCTGGAGAGATTTGGCGGCATCGCTAAATAGTAAGCTACAACTCCGATTCTTCCCAAAATTTCAAATGGTCCTATGTACCTGGGGCTTAGTTTCCCTTTCTTACCGAACCTTAAGACGCCCTTCCATGGAGATACTTTCAGAAATACATTATCTCCCACTTGAAATTCCAAGTCCTTTCTTCGGTTGTTAGCATAACTCTTCTGCTTACTTTGGGATTCTTTAATATGGGCTTTTATTTTCTTCACCTTTGTCATGGTCTCTTCAATAAGTTCTGGGCCTATAAGTTTCCTCTCACCAACTTCATCCCAACAAGTTGGACTTTGACATCTCTTTCCATATAATGCTCCATATGGAGACATTTGAATACTATAATGGAAACTATTGTTGTATAAAAATTCCACCAAAGGCAAGTATTGATCCCACATACCTTGGAAGTTAAGAGAACATGACCTCAGCATATCTTCTAGAGTTTGAATAGTCCTTTAAGATTGTCCGTCAGTTTGGGGGTGATATGCAGTACTCATATGAAGCTCAGTATTCAAAGCCTTCTGGATACTTTTTCAGAATTTTGACGTAAACTGGGGATCTTGATCAGAGAAAATTTTTAGAGGTGCACCATGAAGTCTCACAACATCATTAATATAAAGTCTTTCTAGGTGCTCAAGTGGTAAATACTATCTTATTGGAATGAAATGTACTGTTTAAGTGAGACGATCAACAATTACCCATATAGAATCATTCCTTCTAGGTGTCCTCGGTAGTCTGGTGACAAAATACATCATAATGTTATCCCACTTCCACATAGAAATAGGTAGAGGTTGTAGCACTCCTTTGCGATGTTGTCTCTCCCCCTTCACTTGTTGACAAACTAGACACCTTGACACATAGTCAGTAATTTCTCGCTTCATATTTTCCCACCAAGAATATTCCTTCAGATCTCTATACATCTTGGTGCTACCTGGGTGTATATAGAAATTTGAGCTATGGACATCGTCTAATATTTCCCTTTTTAGCTCAGGTACTGATGGACGAAATAACCTCTTCCCAAACTTCAGAACTCCTTCTTCATACATGAACTCAGCCAATCATCCATCTTTAACTGCATTAATTTTCTTTTGCAGATTCTCATCATCAGATTGAGAAATTTTTATCTTTTCTAGTAAAGATGGTTTATCAATCATTTGAAAGAGGTGTGATGTTTCCTCTTCCTTAACAATTCCCGTATCCATCTTCAGTAGATCCATAAACATAGGATCTCTTGCAATCCTCATTTTATTCAGAAGGCCATGATATTTCCTGCATAATGCATCTACCACCTTATTCACCTTTCCTGGGTGGTAGTGTATTGAACAATTGTAATCTTTGAGTAACTCGAGCCATCTTCTTTGCCTCATATTGAGTTTTTTTGACTGAAAATATATTTCAAACTCTTGTGGTCCATATAAATCTAACATCTCTCTTCGTAGAGATAATGCCTCCATATTTTCAGAGCAAAGATTATGACTGCTAACTCAAGATCATGAGTTGGATAATTTTTCTCATGGGTCTTCAACTTCCTTGATGCGTAAGAAATAACATTATCATTTTTCATAAGGATGCAACCCAGTCCATTCTTTGATGCATCACTGTATATTAAAAATCCATCACTTCCAGATGGAAGAGTCAAAATTGGAGCATTGACCAATATTCTTTTCAATTCATCGAAGCATTATGTACATTCATTTTTCCACACAAACTTAACTCCTTTACACATGATCTTAGTTAGCAGGTTTTCCAGTCGGGGAAAATTCTGAAAGAAACGTCGATAATAACCTGCTAATCCAATAAATCTACATACCTCAATTATGCTTGTTGGCGTGGGCCATTCTTGGATTGCCTTTTTCTTTGTAGTATCAACTAGGATTCCATCCTTAGAGACAATATGGCCTATAAAAGAAACTGACTGGAGCCAGAATTCGCACTTGCTAAACTTCCCATATAATTGATTTCTTCTCAGAGTTTTCAGAATAGTTTTCAAATGATCCTCATGGTCTTCATAGATTTTTGAGTATACCAGGATATCATTGATTAATACAACAAAAAAGTTATCAAGATATTCCTTGAAAAATATATTCATTAAATCCATGAAAATAGAGGGTGCATTTGTCAGTCCAAAAGGCATCACTGTAAACTCCCAATGCCCATACCTTGTTCGAAATGCTGTATTCAGAATATCTTCTTTACTCACACGTAGTTGATGATATCCGGATCGAAGGTGAATCTTCGAAAAGTATGGAGATCCATGAATTTGGTCAAATAAATCATCAATCTGGGGTAGAGGATACTTATTCATTATTGTAATAGCATTAATTTCCCGGTAATCAATGCAAATACTCATGGATCCATATTTCTTCTTTACAAACAAGACCGGGGCTCCCAATGGAGAAACACTAGGTCGAATAAATAATTTTTCACTCAACTCTTCTAGTTGTTTCTTCAGCTACACTAACTCCACAGTGGCCATTTTATATTGGTTCTTTGATATAGGTCTTGCATCAAGAATTAAATCAATAGAGAACTCAACTTCTTGCTCTGGAGAATGTCTAGGTAAATCCTTTGGAAATACATCAATGTCCTCTTTCACTATATTCACATATTCAATTTGAAGATTTCTTTTCTCTCCCATAGATATTGGTTTATCTTTTGCACCATGTATTACATTCAGTAGAGCTACTGGGGGTGGTTCTAGATAAGAATCAGGTGGCGAAGTTTCTTCCCTAAAGACAAGGGATTCTACACCATTTCCAAAAAATGTAACTTCCTTTTTCTTAAAATAAATCCAAGAATCATAATTTGATATCCAATCCATACCTTGAATTATATCAAATTCAGTCATGGGTATGATGATAAGGCTAGCAACTAAAGCACATTTTGGTGTTTGGAGGGGGACTAATTGACATGCATTTGTTGCAATGATACATCCCATGGGAGTTTTTACTGACAACTCATTTCTTAAATCAAATTAGACATATCAAATTTTCTTGGAAAACTGAGAAAATACAAATGAATGCGATGATCCAAAATCAAATAAAGTGTTGGCTAAGTTTGAGGAAACAATTAAGGTACATGCCACCACGTCACTAGGAACATCAACCTACGCGGTTGTAATCGCATAGGCACTCCCTTGCTCTCTTGGATTTTTCTAAGGCATGTTTGCTTGGTGCTTAGGAAACTCATTTGCATAGTGTCCTATATCTCTGTAATTGTAGCACTGAACATCATTGAATTGCTTCTTCTCATTGCATTCATTATATCGATGACCCTTTTGTACGCAGTTATAGCAGACTCCCATGCCTTTCAAGCATTTCCTGAGATGATTCTTTCCACAGTTCTCGCATAATGCGAAACTATTCATTCCCTTTCTCTTCTTTGGTGCCCCTCCTTTTCCTTTGTTATCAGAATAACACTTCTTATCCTGGTTTCCATTGAAAAATTTTGGTCTAGAAAATTTATTCTCTATTTTGATGGCACTTGATATAATTCCATCATATGATGAAAATGTTTGAGAAGTTAGTGACCTCTAAAGACTTGGCTTAAGACCTTCAATGAAATGATCAATCTTGTCCGCTGAGTCACGTACGTAATCCACAACATAGCTAGCTAGCCTTGTGAAGGTAGCCTCATACTCCGCAACACTGTCTTCTTCCCTTTGTTTCAAGCTAAGGAATTTCCTCTTCATTTCAGTTCATTGCTCACGAGGGAAATATTTTTCGAAGAATATTTCCTTAAAAGTACTCCATTCCATATCCTCTATCTCTTATTCCAACATGGTATTTTTAATCAAGGACCACTATTGATCTGCGTTGCCCTTGAGACAATACACTGCCAGTACTACCTTTTCATTTCCATTGCATCTTAACGCCATGAATATCTTTTCAAGGGACTTGATCCATTGGTCATCAACCACTGGATTAGTAGTTCCACCGAAAGATGGGGGCTTCTGCCACATGAAACAATCCAATATAGGTGTTGAATGGTCATTTGTTACAAATTGTGTAAGTTTTCCCAATATGGTCATGATCTGATCTGCTCCAACATTGACTGTGT
The DNA here is from genome assembly GCA_963277665.1 of Viscum album. Lineage (NCBI taxonomy): Eukaryota > Viridiplantae > Streptophyta > Magnoliopsida > Santalales > Viscaceae > Viscum > Viscum album. Next base: position 253,714,388 of record OY728156.1, on the reverse strand, counting down.
TGACTTGCTCAGTAGGGAGTTCCCTACCTTTCCCATGAGTATTGATTCCTCTTCTTCCATTAGACATCATTTATAAATAACGGGATAAACTAGATTAGTTTATGATTCTCAAATAGAAAATCACTTAGCATAGATTGAAATTCTATGCATAGCTAATCTTATAAATCTCAAATAGAAAATCACTCAACATAGATTGAAAATCTATGCATAGCTAATCTTATAAACAAGGTTCTTCTAAGGAAAAATTTACATTAACTCCTTCATAATGGCTTGTAAAGAAAACATGAATTATCCTAAGCATATCCCCTGGGAGTGTCATAACCAAGAGTGCAGCAAGGCCCATTTTCGTGCACCAGTTCCCGTTCGAGTCCAGCTCAAAGTGATGTTTTCGGGTTTTACCCCTAGATACATCTGTTCCAGAGCCGCCTCTACCTGCTCATATCCAGACAAGGATGTATTGCATGAAAAATCCACATAATCCATTCCTTACCAAAATACCAGGAGGTTCTTGTAAATTTATCCTAAAATACTACCTTAGGAATTTGTTCCCTACTATAAATTTCCTAGTCTAGTTTCCAAGTGTTCTACTAAACTTCCTCTGATACCAACTGTAACACCCCGACCCCTCTAGGCTGGAGTTGGTGCATTACTTGTGATATTGGAATGGTTGGAAGGAATGAAAATCCTGAAGGAATGATCAGTTTAGTAGTCTTGAAGAAACTAGATATATAGATGTAACTCAAATTAAATTGGAAAAGGTTACAAAATAAAATACATAACAAAAAACTTAAAACTGCATCCACAGGAACTCCAAAGAAGGCCTTCTCTTCATCAACTGTCGAACATAGACAATGAAAGGGGTGAGCTCAAATGCTCAGTAAGGGTTAAAAATAGTAGAAGAATGAGTACAATAATAAGTGAATCACAAGTGATATGACATAATCAATATGTCATAATGAATAAATGAATAACTAATGCCAATAATAAGCTGAGAATGAAACTGCATCCATATATTATTTCATAGTGAAAAACTCCTGGATAATAATAATAACTGATAATGAATAAAGAGAATACTTATTAATTGGATGTCATATATCCGGCACATGAAACCATAATACCGTAAAAATGGTTTACTTATATGGGTAGAAACCCGTCTGATTTTTTTGGAAACAAACTCGAAGGGTCTGTCGCCAAACTGTTTTGTCTCATGAGACCTACCGATGCATCGAGTGGCTGTAGTGGAAGCCACCAACCTCTACATCCAAAGCATTATTTATACAAGGATTCGATACCAGATAAATATGCCTTCTCAATATTCGTATAGAGTATAGAAAACAGATTCATCAATAACATCCCAAATATACACCGTATGTGAAATGGTATACGTTTTAGACAATAAACATATCCATGAAATGAGATTATGGATATTTAATAGAAATATAATTTCAAATGGAAAGTGATCTCAAATGGGAATTAGGTACACCACATAAGTATTATTAGGTGCACAATACAAAGTTAGTCACAACAAAGGGGATATTATTGAACAAAAGTGAGAGAGAGGATCCCTTACCTTATGCTTGAAGGTGTTCTTGTCTTATTTTTAAAGACCTGAATAAACAAATTAGGATTATTGAATAATAAGTGCAGAGCTTATTTTATATTTAATTAATATGGTATAACCTTATTTAGTTCATTAATTTCCTTTTTTATGGATTTAAGATATTCAATTTTATTGTTTTGGAAGCATTTTCTTACTTGGTTTCATGCTTTTTTTACTTGTATTCATGAATGGAAGTTGGTTTGAAATATGGATAAACATACAAAATTGTTAATATACATTATTAGTGAAATTAAAGAGACATAAATGATCTTATAATGATTCTGGTTATATACCATCATGATGACTCATTCGATGAGTTAAAGATAAACGCTTCAACTTGGCTTGGCAGTTTTGTGCTAAATAAACTTGTTTTGTATTTTTATTCCATATATTGAAATGTTAAATATTACAGAACATTAATAAAGATAAAATACATATATTATGACTTGTTTCAACCATATATTTGTTTTCATTACCACACTTGAAATAATTAATGGAAATTGAAATTACATCGCCCACGATGTCGGTAATTCGACACATCACGGACAATGTTTTTATTTCTTAAATAAGTGGGAGAGGAGAATAATAATGATGAAGAATTTTCCATAAACATTATAAAATCCATAAAATACAAGATTCTAGAGCATACATTCCTCTTGGTTAAGATGACGTGAGGAAATAAGAAGAAAAGAAAAGAATCTTAAAATGAATGAAAACTTGATAAATTTCTCACGAAAATTCGGCAGCCTAACGACATCCCTTAAGATTTCATAAAAATAGTTTGATGAGAGGAATGGAATATATCATCATTCATACATAATATGGACAGTAAGGGGGAATATTTAATGAAATATCCCAAGACAAGCCAAAGGGAAAAGAAGAGAATAACATAAAATGAAAGAAAAGAATGAAAATAAAAAAGGTTGTTTACCTCTTGATCTCTTATCCTTGAGATCCTTCTTAAGGGATTTGGTTTTGGTATTTTGGTGAGACCATTAGATCTAGGAAGTGGGGAAGAGACTTGGGAAGATCATTGGGTAGAAATTTTAGGAGCTTAAAGGCTTAGAGGAGGGAAGAGAATAGGTGGTGGTGGGGGGTTTTTCTAGTGGAGGAGAGGGGTAAATTTTGAATATTTAATTTCATTATTTTATTATTTCCATCAAGACAACCAATAGTATTGTTTCATGTGACCCCTAATAGTACTAAGGGCATGTGAGTTCGAACCAAGTGGCCTTGAATCACTTATGATGCCATGAATAGTGTATTTTACTTATAAATTGAATATAGGGTATTTTACCGTATTTCACTATTCATAAAAAATTAAAGAATTTCAGAAAAATCCCAAAAATTCACCCCTTCCATTTTTCGATGTTTAGAATTCAAAAGTGACATCCATTTTTCAAAAATAATTTTATAAGTTTTATTAATTTAATTTTTAAATAAGGTCATAATTAATTCAAAAAATAACAATTTTGAAGTGCATTTAGTTTTATGTGACATTGAAAAATTAATTAAGATCCCATTATCATATTTCCTTATGAAAATAAAATAATATTATTATTTACTATTCCCAAGGGTCATATTACAATTCATATTACTATTCATAAGGTTATGTTACTATTCACCAAAAATCAAGTTTATTCTATCAGACTCCAAATGACTTACTGGTCACAACTATTGATGACCATTTCTCTAAATTCAAAACATAGAAGTGGAAAATTTTTATCTAGTGGATAGGTTTGGACTATATTATAAATATCCTAATGTTGTTTCAAAGGAACATAGTGATGAATAGAATGTATTTAAGAGAAAAATACCATAAAATTTTTGGGGTGATACATTATTGAATGCCATTACATGGTTTGTGTAATACAACACGTAAAGACTGTTGTATAAATGTTCCCTACAAAAAAATGCTACATTTTTTTAAAGAAACAACATTAATTTCCAATATTGAAAAAAAAATCTTTATCTAATATGGATACTGAAATAATATTTACAGTAACATAAAGAACATAATAACAACCCTTTAACACCAATATCATATATGTTGGCAATGTGAGGTGGTAGTCCCCGACAACTACAATATCATGTCTGACTCTATTGGCTGCTCGTAGATCTAACTCCCCTCAGTCAATCCAGCTGAATGTACTTGATTCATGTATTTGGATACATATGTGAGCACCAAAAGCTGTATCTAATACCAAATTTGTAGAAACAGATATATTTCATTCGATAACAAACACACATAAAGCTTCCCCTTGCTTCTTAGGCTGGGTGCAGTTCTACTTCTAGTGGCCCTTCTTGCCACATGCGAAACAAATAGATTCTTATTCCCTTTCCCCCCTTTGATCTTCATTTTCTTGGAAGGCCGTGAAGAAGCTTTGGGCTTAAATATCTTCATCTTCCATTTCCTCTTATTCACCATAAGGACATAAGGCTTTTCATGCTTCATATATTTGTCCACTTGGAGAATGAGGATAAGAAGATCAGATAGAGACTTCTGAATGTTTTTCATATTGAAATTGATAACCAAGTTTGAGAATCTTCGAGGGAGTGATGCGGGAATGAGATTAGTGCCCAGTTCTTCTAGGAGTTTAAACCCAAGAACCTCCAGGCGCTCCGTACAGCCAATGAGCTTGACTACATGAGGTCCAGCTGGGGCACCTTTTCCAAGATTACTTCGAAAGAGTGCCTTAGAGATCTCAAACATTTCCTATATTTCTCTCTCCTAGTGAAGACCACAAAGGTGCTCAATCATTTTATAAGCATCCATGTTTTCATGAGACTTCATGAGCTTACTAGACATTGATGATAACATTAAACATTGAACATTGACTGCTTCATTCATATATATGTTTCTCATAGATGAGGAAATCCTCATCACTCACCTCTTTGGCAGGCAGATCAGTTAATGCTGACTCTAGCACGTAAGACTTCCATTCATGGCCTAGGATAACCCAAAGGCTTCTAAACCATTCCTAGAAGTTACTACTGGTGAGGATGTTGTCTTTATCTAGAATTGATTATAGGGATAGTGTGGTTGATGATTTTTTCTTTTATTCTATAATTAAAAGAGAAGATCATCAAAACTTTATTGATTATATTTTATGAGAAATAGTAAATTTTATTAAGTCTCCCAATATTTTATAAAGTCCCAATGACCCTCACCATTAAACTCAGAATGTCCAGTTGTCCTGACATTCTAGTGGAAAAGATCCATATTCTCCTTCGCATAACCCCAAGAAGGTTTGGTCAAGCTATTATAAGGTATTTAGTTAGGTAGGTCTTTTCCAACTGCAGGATTTCAGCTCCTTGATCTATTGAGTGGCCTCCACAATCCTAAAATCATGACTTTGGATTACCTCAACTCTTGCCTCCAATATTACACCAAGTATATCAAGGGGTACTCCACTTGAGGTAATATTTCAACCTGAAACCTTTCATAAGGAATTCTTGTATTAATGTAAGTGTCCTAACAAGGGTTGGTCAAACATATAGTTTTATTGAGTTTTTTTAACCAAGTAACGATAGACTTTGTCTGACTTAATATTTTATTTGAGAGATTATTATCTATTATGCGTGAATTTCTTATTATCATTATCACCTTCTTGTTAATATTAAATGGAACTTACTTAAGCGATTAACCATGTCTTGATAATATTTATGCATAAGTTTAGTTAATTTTAGTTCCATCTTGCATGCTTGTTTAATTCATTAATTCTATGATCATGATAACACATCCAAAATGATAATCCATCAAACTGATATAAATAAAATAAAAGGCATGATCATGACTTTTTCTAATGGTTAGTTTATCGAGAGGTTGATAAAATAACCCGGACCTAGGGTAGAAACATCTTGAACCTATTGGGTTTGTTTTTACAACTTTCCACCTGTCCACCTCTGTATCTCTTGGGATTGGTTTCATCTTGGATGAACCTTGAACCTTCTCCACAAGCTTGGGACATCCATCCATTACATATTCATTTTTTTACTCACATGTAGGTGATGGGTAAAAAGGGGTTTTATATAAAATAAATCTTGGGTACACATGCCCTACATATTAATGAGAATATGGCTCGTAGGCCAACAAATTTAAAATAAATAAATTAAAAAAAACATCCAAATACAAAGGTCATGGTCTAGATCATGATCATCTATACATGCAACGATATTTACGCATAAATAAAACTATAATTCAATTCTTTAATAGTTCTTGTTGAAGATAGATAATGCTCAAATCAATTAATTATCATCTTTAATTAATGAATCCTTTTATCTTAAACCCTTTTCTGAATTTCCTTGAGATTATCATCCATCATAATTTTAAACAAATAAATTCATTTAAAATTTTCTTTGTACATAACTTGTACCTTGGAGGAAACCTGGTGAATTCCTATTCATAACTACCCAATGAGTAGAAATAAACATTAAACAGATGTTAAACTAAACACATATATATAAAACACCTATCACGTGTTGTGCCTCAGCTTTACGCCCAAATGATGGTACACATATCTAGGGTTTGTATAATATAATAATAAAATTTAATAAATCTGTGTAATTTGGATGAGTATATGGCGTGTAATTCTAACTACATGGTATGTTCTATTTTTCACCATCCATCCGAAGTACACACCCGAGGAAACGACATGTGAGTGTACTTCTGAAATCTTCGAAGTACACGACATGTCCAGTGGGCCACACACCATGTAGTTCCTCGTTACACGTTGTCCAACTGGAAAAGCTGTGTATGGGGTACACGGTCCAACCCTAACCCTAAGGGACTACACGTCATGTCCAGTTGGTCACATGACATGTAATCTAGAAACCACATGCCACCTAATCCTGGTCAACACACAGAGTAATTAAGACTTAGACAAACTCCAATTACATGGCTTGGTTTGGCCGACCAGACCTGGTGCATTGAACCTTGGCTACACAGTGTGTACTACCGAATACACATCATGTGTTCTGGTGTTGTACGGCCAGGAACATTTGGTACCTCTGTATGAGATGATCTATTTTATTTTAATCAAAATTAAAAGAAATGATCATTTCTATAAGGTGAACGATAAACAAAAGAGGTGGAACATATCCCGAGATTCAGATTTGTAGAATGATTAACTTGAATTAAAACAAATAAATTATAAAATGTGTAAATCATTAACGAAATATTTAAATAATTATAAACTATGATGTAACCCCTCTGATAGCACTTGAACGGTCTGACCGCAGTGGAAGCGTGGTTGGGTTGACACCCAAATTTGGTTTTTACCATGATCAATGATTATTCCAGGAACAATACGACAATGAACTCCAGTCTCCAAGGAATAGAATAAAAGATTGATATAAAGAAGGAAGAGGCTCAGAACCATTAGATAAGATCTTTCACATCATGTTTAAAATTAATTTTATTAATTTCATAAAGAAAATAATACCTAGATCTTCGTTATTTTCTTCACGGATGATGTTGATTGTCCAGAATGATCCTTTCAGATTATCTTATTGCGCTAGCAAGTATCCAAACTAGAATACCTCTAGAGGTGATCCACACGTGCTCCAATGGCCTATGATCGACACTGATCGTTCTCTGGGTGATAAAGTGGCGACGCGAGTGTCTTGTGTCGGTCATTCTTGATCTCCTATTCTTCGGCCCTGAAGAACGTATCTCATTATTGAGAGGGGAAGGAAGAGGATTCGAGAGAGAAATTATTTATCTCAGTAATTCTAAATTCACCGAGTGTGTGGTTTGGTACATGACACAATAGACGCATGTGTATATTTATTAGCATGGGGCTTCAATTACAATATTTAATTGCATAAAAACTATTAAATGCATTCATAACCTTAGAGAAACCCATGTTATTAATAATAATAATGTATCATTATTTATGGTGCACCAACTTGAACAAAACAAAATTATAAATAAAATTCCACATCACAAAATAATATCATTGTTATTTTAATTTGTTCCAACTAGTTAAATAATTTTTTATCATCCAGAAAATAATTATTTTACTACCAGATAGGCCTTGGTCCTCTCAAACTCCACTTCTATTTATTGAACACCCGAATAAATAAAAAAATAATTTATTCTCTTAACTAAATATTTTATTTACAAACTAGGGAATAAAAATATATTAAATGTTCAATAAAATAAATAAATAAATTTTACCCACAATACGGTGAATAAATATATATTTAATTTATGAAATCATTTTAACTTCAATAAAATTATTCCATTGTCTTAATAATAATATTTATTAGTTAAATTCATATATAATTTAACCGAGATCACCAGAAACATTTAGTGTGTGACCCTCTAGTATTTTTTCTCGTTGGGATTAGGCGAGCTTGCATAAAGGTCAAGAGTACTGTCTAGAAACAGGTCAAGGAACCCAAGAGAAAGAACTTAAAGTCATGACAGAAACATCCACATATGAACGCTAACTGTGTAATATAATCCCTTTTTCGTAATATATCATCAAGGAGGTTTCATGATAGTGTCCTCAACTTTTATTCTTGATATGCTATTCTTTGACTACCGGAAATAAACTCATCTTTACACCATGACCATGGAATTTCGCGCGACGGTTCTATTTCAATAAAATGGATGATTTAATAACTTCCATAAATGGAAGGGAAAATTCCTTCCTCGACTTATCCATTAATAAAATTCCACTCATGATACACCCAACATACTCTACTTCCCACAAACTAGCTGCGTGACAGTTTTTGTCAGTAAATCAAAGTGCGCAAGTCGTGACACGTATTAATGAAAATATTAATGTCTAAGGATCATTAAACATGCTCAAAAATATAAATATCTGATGACACCAAAACACACAAAATTCCTACTAGAGGGTCTGTTCTCATAATCTCCTGTCTTGGAGATTTCCAAGTGAAAAATTCATGAGAGGAAGTCTCATCTACTTATGAGTACTCACACCTGATGGTCTGCATGCTTTGTGTCCCATCATAGTATTTTATCCAACCACAGAACTATATTTAAGAATATTGTTATATAATTTCAAGGTTCTTATCATACCAGGGAACTTCCATGACCTTATCAATGTAAAAAATACTCTAAGACATTATTACAACATAGTCATTCAGAAAAATGAAAAATATGTAATAATATTTTTAATATTTAAATACATTAAATATCCATGTAATAAATGTACAACCAGTTGCATCTAGGACACTAACTTTTACAAATAGAATTTAACTGAGACCACTAGAAACACTTTGTGTGTGACCCTCTAGGATTCTTTCTCATTGACATTGGGTGGGCTTACCTAAAGTCCAAGAGTACTGTCAAGAAATGGGTCAAGGAACCCAAGAGAAAGAAATTACAGTCTCAACAATGACATCCATATATGAACTCTCACTATGTAATATAATCCCTTTGTCGTAATATCTCATCAAGCGGGTTTCATTACCGTGTCATCAACTTTTATGCATGATACATTATTCTTTTACTACCTGAAATAAACTCGTCATTACACCATGGCCATGGAATTACATGTGATGTTTCAATTTCAATAAAAGGGATGAGGTATCAACTTCCATAAATGGAAGAGAAAAATCCTTCCTTGACTTATCCATTAATAATATGCAACTCGTGATACACCCAACGTACCCTACATCCCACCAACTGTCTGCATGATAGTTTTCGTTAGTAAATCAATGTTCGTGAGTCATGACACGTATTAATGATAATCTTAATGTTTAAGTATCATTACACATGCTCGCAGATTGAAATTTCTGACGGTACCAAAACATGCGGAATTCCTACAGGTGGGTCTATTCTCATAATCTTCCGTCTTGGAGATTACGTAGTGCGAAATTCATGAGAGGAAGTAAAATATGCTTATGATTAATCAAACCTAATGGTCTACATGATATGTTTCCCATAATAGTATGTCATCCAACTTTAGAACTATATTTAAGAATATTTTTATATCATTTCAAGGTTCTCATCATAGCAAGGAACTGCCATGACCTTATCAATGAAACTAATACTCTAGGACATTATCACAACATTGTCAAGAAGAATAATGAAAAATATGTAATAAGATGTTTAATATTTAAATATATTAAATATTCATTTAATTAATGTACAACCAGTTACTTCTAGGACACTAACTCTTACACAGGTAATGTGTTATGAAATTGATTGAACACCGATTAAAACCGTGAAAAATTTCAAAACTGGAAATCTATGAATGATCATAGACGACACACATAATTGACAAAGCAAGCAATGAATTTGCATATTACAATTGTAACAACAAATGAAAATACAAAACCAAAGAAATATATGAAGTAGGTACCACATTGTAAATCCAAAAGTCTATTTCATTTCATTAACATATCACGATATTTATAGAGTACATGAGATCTGATCCAACAGTTGAGATTAATACCTAAAATATTTTATTCAATGACTAGAATACCAATGGTTTGAGAATATGTAAGGTTGGTCATTAAGAGGGAAATTAAATGGGAATTGAGGAGTCAACATTATTTTCATAATTATGACATCCATTAATAATGTTTCATAACAAACAATAGATAAATAAAACATAGATTAGTAAATAATTTAAAGAATGAGAAACTGGTAAATTAAACCTTAAAACAAAAATTATTACTATAAAAAAATTAATTTACTAATTCCACCACAAATAAATCATAATTTAATTATTGATTTAATTATTGTTATTTGAAGAATATGATTCATAATGAATCTCCCAAAAAGGATTTGAAAAAATGTAATTAATATTGAACACATAAAATTCCACAACACTTAAGACATTACTTGTCTTCAAGAAATATTTATTCATATTCAATGGTAGGAAATAAATCTCCAAATAGAAAAACTGAAATGCCACTAAGAATTTATTTTCATATTGATTTTCCCTCATGGATTCTTTGAAGCAATAAAAATTAATTCCCCTCAAATTAATTTTTTAGTGAAAACCCGATTACTATATTAAAAAATGATTTAAATTAAAAAATTTAAAGAGAATTTGAAGAACATGAATTGTGATCCAACTAAATGTCCAAACTTCTCTTTACCCCCTGGTGAAAAAAATCACATAATTTAAGAATATATAATAAATAAACTAACCATTGGATGGGGTGACATGATAATTTTTTGGTGGAATAAATAAACCATCCAAAATATTGATATATAAAGAATGAAAAGAATGAAATAATGAGTGCAACATGGACTAGGGATTTCATTTCATAATTCATGTGAATTCATATCTTATGAGTTAAATTCTAATTGAAAAGTTTAAGGTCAATGATTATTTTATAACGTTTACCAAAAGTTTTATCAAATTATAGTTTTATATAAGAGGACAAGAAAAATGTTTTACCTAATTAAATATAAGAGGTAATAAATATATATCTCCTCAAATTGTCTTCACAACCTTCAATTTAAAAAAAATCAACCAGCAAAAATTCCTAAGCAATGAAAATAAATGTACAATTTCAAAAACTTTATGGGGTTTTGATGGGATCTAAAGGGATTAATATTTAGTAAACATATTAAGAACCCTCCCCAACACTTAGAACCCAATAATGTCCTTATTTTTGAATTATATGGTGGGATAAAATTTAAGACATTTGATGTTCAAAAATATTTTCAATTAAGTTGTAAAAATTCATAAAAAGTGTCACAAAGAAGTTTTAAAATTATTTTTCCACATAAAAAAGGAATATTTTTTCCACAAAAAAGAAATTCAGAACTGAACAGAGAATTTATGATGATTCTTGTTTTAATAATTTAAATTCAGGAATTATTTTTAGATGAGAAGATAAAATTACATGAAAAAACAAATTTTCACTACCCACAATAGTTAACAAAAATAACTTTGACCAACATACCAAATAATAATTATAGAATGTAGCAAAAAACCTGAGAAATTAAATTTCAGCAATTAAATTACAATACAACAAAAACAATCAAATAGTTTAGAAAGAATTTAAATTTAAACAATTCAAAATTATACTCCCCCGCTATGAAGATGATTTTCTCATTGTCACATATACAAAAGAATCCCTTCCCTGCTTTATGTTTAATATGATGTAACAACCCAGATATTCTTCTCAGGTATGGATCTTGATTTCGATATGTTTTGAGGAAAAAGGAAGAAAATATAATTTTTTCAAAGTACACGCCGTGTATGACTGAGTACATGCTGTGTAACTAGATTTCCGCATACAACTGAATTTTGACCATGTAATGGCTGAGTACATGGCCATGTGTTGACCTAGAAGACTGCTTAATTTGGGAACCAGTTAAGGCTACTACACACCGTTTAGTTTTAATGAAGATGTCGTGTACTTTTATTTTTTATTTGATAAATCAGAGCAGGGTCAAATCTCATATTTGAAAACGTATTCTTTTGGTTTTGGTTCGTACGTGAGTGCTCTGATATGACGAATGAACTCTAAACCCCCAATTATTCATCTGAGCTCTGATTGAGACACCGATGGGTGCATTGGAATCCCAGAAATCTACACCATTTTAGGCCGATACAAGGTCTGACGTTCAAATATAATGATCATACGACATCGAGGTAGGTGGTTTGTGCCTTTCATTGTGTTGTATTGGATTATATATGCTTAAAAGTGTCACATACCCTCATTTGGGGTATTATTTGATTTGGAATTTAACCCTATTTATCACCTACTATGGTTTATTTAATTGATAAAGGGTAGTTTCTTATGCATAAGGTTAGATACCTTGTTTATGGGACACCTCGTGGGTGCGTTTCCCTTATTTGAATATTTATGGTCATTTGGTCTAGGATTCCTATTAGGATTACCTTGTTTTCCATGCCTTGTTTTTTAGGGTGGATTAATTAATTATATGATATGCCTGTGTTATGAATTGTGAATGTTTGACCAAGGGGGTTTGGGATATGAGAGATTCCCAAAGGGTTTAGACCACGAGAGATGCCCATGTAGTCGTTTATATTTGATTATATGAATGTTAGACCTGTGGGTTAGACCATGAGAGCTGTCCAGGTGGTTATTTATAATTGATTGTTGCAATGTTGGACTAAAGGGGTTAGATCATGAGAGATTTCCTAGAGGGTCATTATTTTAATGAATTGATGGAATGTTGGACCAAAGGGGATAGACCGTGAGAGCTTCCTAGAGGGTCAATATTTAATGATTTTATGATAGGTTAGACCAGAGGGGAAAGACTGTGAGAATTTCCCAAAGGGTTGTGTGTGAATAAATGAAATATTGTGACAGGCCTTCCAAGATAAAGAAAAATATTGTATTCAGTCTTACTTTATTGTTAGATTGTTTTATGAAAAGTCTTTTTTGGTTACCTTACATGAAGGATATCGAGATTAGGCTAAATCCAAGGGTTACATGATTCAATAGATGAATTAAATGTTAAATGATTGTAATTGAAAACTATAGGGTTGATTACTTTTGAGTACCTCCTTGTTTATTGCTTCATTTATTCATTTTACCTGATATATATATTCACTGATAGTTAGATATAAATATTTTTGTGGTTTCCTACTGGGATTTTTCTTACATTCTGTTTGGGTCATGCTTTTGGATCCAAACAGATTATATGATTCTAGGTATTGATAAGGGAAAGCTCCCTTCTTCTTCAGGTACTTGATTTCTATTGGATTTGGAGAGCATGGGACAAAGCTGAGGCATGCGATGCTATTGGAGTTTACTTGTTTTTCATTTGTATTGAATTGCATTGTATTGCCCACTTTGTGACCTATTTGGTTATTTTTTTAGATACATATGACATGCATCATTTTATATATGATATGGATTCAGTTGATTTTACTTTTAGTCTTCCGCTGATTATTCTTGTTTGCAATTATTTCTTCTGCCATTGTTTACTATTGGTTTTCCGATATGTATACTCTTCCAATGAGGGCATAGTTTTCCCAATATTTCACCTTGGCCCTCGTTTTTAGTCTGTATTCTCTGGCTGTAATGACCTAGGTATTTATAGAATAATACTTTTTTATTTCAATTAATACTTATGAATAATATATTAATTTTAAGTTAAAGGGCACACTTTTTCTGATAGCGTACTCGACACACAATAATGAGCTTCTTCATAATCTTACATTGCACAAAACATTGAGTTATACTAAAAAATAATACAATATTATTATTTTTATTTTAAATGGCAGTTAACGCCTCACCGATGGAATGACGAGAATGAATAGTATCAACTAAATTTTGAAATATGCTTTACACATGTTTTAATTATGAATCATTGGTTACCAAATTTATTAGAAAAGGAAATAAAAACCAATAAAATATAATGGATGTGTTTTTTATGAAAACCTATTTAAAAATGAAAAATTGTGTTTTCATATCACTCTTTATGGATTTTTTACTTAATTAAAAATATGTGATATATATTTAATTTAATGTTTTAAATTCATCTTATTTGTTTTGTAGATATGATATACGAATAAATTTATTTTTTCTAATAAAATAAGTATTTTCCTAGAAATGCAGTTTTACCGCCTTTTAATGGAGAACCCTTTTAAAATATATTTTCAGACACCTTTATAGGTTTTATTTGACAAAATAAACATCTTATTTATAATTGGAACAGTAAAATTTACATTGGATGAAATTTCAGTATTTTTTCTGTTAAAATCCATTTTTAATGAATAATAAAAAATACTGCATTTTAATTAAAAAATAACTTTTTATCTAACTTATTTATATATTTATATTATACTTTTAATTATTTTTAAAGTTTAATTGGATTATATTTTTATTATTTAATCCAATTTTTGTCATTGTAAGTAATTTCAATTTGAATTTGGACATAAATGCATGTCAATCTTTTGGTAGTTTTTACTTCTTAAAAACATGCTTTTTGGTTTCAACAACAGAGATTAATTTTAAATTAATTTCTGAAACTTCTATGTTTTGAATTCGGAAAATTGATTCTATATTTGGAATCATGAGGTCCAAATTTTTTCAACAGGTAACTTTTCTTTTTAGACACTATGAATAGTAACATCAGTAAATATTTTTTTTTAGCATGGTTAAAGGGTCAATCCGGTAAATAAGGGTAAAAAATAATATTATAATAATATTAAATTACTCTAACACATGTACTAACCCTATTGGATGTGATATTTCCAAACATGGTCATCCTTGGGTCAATTTTATGACCCCATGTATCCAATTTTGTTTGAAAATGATATTTAATTACTTTTAATTTAATGTTAATGAAAATATAACCTAAACATGTATCTTTTAGTAAAACAATTTTTATATGGGGTTATATAAGTTATATTTTCTACTATAAAGAGTCACTAGAAAGATAAAAAGATTTAATACATCATTTTATTTTATTTATAATATTTATAAATCAAATAAATAAATATATTCATGACACAATGATGATGTAGTGATTACCTTATTAAGGAAAGATTTAAATAAATGAGATTACAAATATTAAAATAAGTTTAGTTTGAAACTTTTTATGACATCAAAGAATTTTAGGGGGGATTATGAATTTTTATATTTTAATTTATGAATTTTTTTAGAAAGAATCATGTTTTAAGGGTTTTTAAAAAGTCATGATATGAATAGTATAAAAATTGACATATATGAGTTTTTAAAAGAAACACTATTTTTTAAAGGATATAACAGTCATAAAAATATAATATTCATCCAAATGACTTAGATAATGTTTCAAATGTAATTAATGAACCACTATTTATTCTATTGGCATTTTATGGTAACAACATTAACCATAGAGTATGAATATACAAGAAGACATTGTAATAGTTAAATTAGTTAACTAAGGGTTAAAGCTAAAAGATAAGGTTAAATTTGAAACCTTGTCTAAAGCCTATTTTTTGAGATTATTTCGAACAATAATCCTCTTATCTTTGAATTAAATGAGTTTTGGACCTTTTTAAAATCAAAATTCAGTTTATAATAAAATAATCTTTCAAGACATTCATAAAGTACCCCTCCTCCCTCTTATAAAAGGCCACCACCTCTAACCCCCTACTCAAACCTCTCAAGCCCATTGTCTCGTCCAAAATATACTAAAATAATCTCCCAAAATACCTATATTCCTCTTATAATCCTAACCCTAGTCATAATGAAATTCAAGAAATCCTTTTGGCTCAAATCAAAGAGAGTTATCCATTTTAAGAGGTAGTGTCTTCTCTAAAGTTCCTTTCCAATATCCTACTTATTCACTCACTATTATATTCTTATTATTGGATTACATAACAACACCAGTATCATCAATATACTAGTATTTTTTTATGAAAATAATTCTAACTACACTTACACACACCTCTATCCAATGGATTTAGAACATACTGTTTCTATGGACAATGAGCTACTGCCTCACGAAATGATGATTGCTCAATTATCTCTTACCACCTATAATGGTGGACATTATGATGGAACAGTATTTATATGATATATATTATTTTTTATATATTATTTATTCTTCTTTAATTTTTATTTACAAAATAACTTTATTCTTTTCGTGATGTATAAATAAGATAATTTCATTTGAGGAAGCGCAGACTACTGCCCACTCAAAGTGATATATCTCATTCATCCCATACATGGAACATATAAATGACGGAGTTAATGAAATTATTTAACATATATAAAATATGATATTATACTTGAATTTTAATATATCTATGTATCATTATGTTTTCATTCCATTAATTATGAAATAGAAATGAATGTAGCGTTCATGCATACGTACAGTTTATCATCTCCATGAATGAGGGATTTAATTTCTTAACTCCAAATGTTTGGGAATATTATAAATACATATATAATGGATATATATTATATATATATATAGATGAATAATATTTTTGTGATAATGGAATTTTGACTACATGGAAAAATTGTAATTATAACAAGATCATAATTGACTCAAGTACCCAATATCGACAAAAACAACCGATATTAACTAAAATAATTATGTGATTTTTATAAGATGGTAATAATTGATATAAAAGGAATAATAAACTTAAAAAAATGTTCCAAATCAAGTATAAATTAACTTAAGTTTATTATTTAGGATATTAAAGAATGAACGTGTAAATTCGTACATGAGGTAAGGGTCTTCGTCTCAATCTCCGTTCATTGAGACATATTTTGATTATAAACAACTTTATTTTATATGGTGTATAATAAAACCCTTTGAATTTTAGTTTAATTAAATATAAATATTTTTTCTATGAAGATTTTTAATAAATTAAAAAAAGAATTATTTTACGTATGCGGTGACAATGACCTCTCCACCGCCATAATCTTTTTTGGCTTCCTCTATAAGCCTTAATGTTTTCAAAAGGAAAAAAACCCCTTATTCCCTTTTTGGGTGTTTTGGTATTAAAAATGGGTTTTTAAATGGATTGAGTATTTCAATATATTGAAATGATATCTTGTGATTGAAAATTAAATGTTATTACTGAAATGTTGATTTTTGCAATATTTTATGTGTTATGATTATGTAATGGTACTTGGACATTTGAAGGGTGGTTACATGATAAACCGATTATAGGTGGTTATGTGATAAATCAAATGACATGTGATTCCATGATAAACCAAGGATGGGTGGTTATGTTATAACCTCCAATGAATTGGGTATGGAAGGCGGCCGTATGCATATTCCATTTAGTGATATGTGTGGAAGTCGACCGTATGATTATTTCATTTAAGTATTTTTATGTCCCATGTTACCTTTATATGCTATACATTCTTTTCTATGGGATTTATGGTAATATTTTGGTTACAAAAAAGGGTAAGCAATGATCTTATATTGAGTGAAGTGTTTTTGCTACTTATTTAAGGTGAAAATTATTACTTTATGATAAAGTATTCATGGTTCACATGTTGTTTTGAAAAAATAACACTTTTCCTTCTTTATTTATACCTTACTAAGCTTTTTATGCTCATTCTAAGTTTTGTAATGTTTTTCACAAGACTTAAAGATAAATAGGGTCAAGGAAAATTCATGTTGTCTAAAACATAGAACAAGACATGTTTCTTTTTTTAAGAGTTTTTGTTTTATGAAAAAATTGATAGTGAGTAGAAGTGTCTACATGTAATATTCAAGTTTTTATGTATAATTTATGACCTAATTCTCTAAAGATATAAACCTAAAAGGATCCTCAATGTGAATTATTAACTTAATTCAAGATTATGTAATTTTTAAGGCTAGGGCCTTACACTGGTGTTTGGGGAAATGCGCTTGAGGTCATGTGACCAACCTGGTTCAGAGCACCTTTGGGTGGCCCCTATATCTGGGACGTTACAAAGTGGTATCAGAGAAGTTTTGTTTCTAGGTTGTCTTACTATTTGGAGACATTATAAAGGGATAAGAAGGAAATGGAGTTTGGTAAATAGTTGTGCCTGGGAGTAGATATCCCATGTACAGGGAAAATCCAAATTACCTCAAATAGAATTATACTTTTTGGATCTTGAAATATTATAGTTGATTCAATTTCACCGTTGGGTGATACACATGTTTGGTTCTATTAGTGTTGATATCATTGAGGTTCTAAATCTATTGCAACCTGATGAGATGAGGTTATTCCATCTCATGCATCATATAGGCACTGGTTAGAAATCACATGTCATTCATTCTTTCCATTACATTTAGAGAGAATTACTGATTGTATGATGTTGTGATAGATGTTGTGCTAGATATGTATGTTGTTGTGATAGATTCCATGATAGAAATACCTACTATTTTTTATAGGGTGTTTGTACGTGTAAAGTTTCATTTGGATGGACGCCATTCTTTGGTCCCTAAGGTGTTATGATCCCCCTTGGATCAGAATTTGGTGGATCATGTTTGAAATTTAATTTAATTCTTTTAAGATATGATTTTAATAAGGATGCCAAAATTTGATTCACAGGGATTGTGGGATCTCACAGATCATAACTTGGCATGCCTTAGCTAAAATTTTTAGATTTTGGGGTTTTAGAGAAGTTTTAGAGGATTACTATATGGAAAACCCAGAAAACATAGTGTCTGATGGTAAGGACACACACCATGTGTTCTTCTATTCTAGAAGAAATGTATTTTCTTAAGTACACACTGTGTACAGTATGTACACACCATGTAGTTATTGATCGTGTGACTGACTATGTGAGAAGAGACATGGGGTTTTTAAATCTTTGGAATAAGACACTGTGTACTGGGAGTTCACATCATGCTGTAATCAACTGTGTATCCTTCCGTGTGACTAATGACACAGGTGGATGGAACTTTTTTTATACACGTCGTGTCTCGAGTGTCAACTTCATGTAGTGTTACACCAGTAGAACCATATAGTTATAGCCATTTAGAAGTATCTGGGTAGGAGGAAATATTCAAGTACAGACCGTGTCTCAAGCGGAACATTCCATGTGTATGGGGTGTTACAGGACAAGGTTGGTAGGGGTACACACCCATGTTAAGGCTTAAGGGAACACATCGTGTAGTGGTTCTACACGTCATGTAACCCACTTTTTTAAACCTTGAATGCTTTACTTTACATGTTCTGTTCCTATACTTATGAGTTGCAGTTTTCAGGAATCTTATACTATGGTGTGGACTTGACCTTGCAGAGTCATGACACCAAGACGTCCTCCGGTTGTACACCAGGTACAAGTCAATGATTAGACAATAGAAATGGCAGATCAAGGACTACCAGCAGATCCTCCCGTCGTGCCCGCCTTGGTACCAGCTATTATACCAGACGCAGGTGCTGATTCATAGTACAGTGAAGGCTTTATGAGGATCATGCAGACTTTTTAGGGAGCACCACATCCTTCCCCAACTATGGAAGAGTTGACACGGGTGTTCTAGCAACAAAATTCTCCCACTTTTTCAGGGGATGGGGGTCCATAGGCAGAAGAGTTAGGGTTGGGTGCCATTATTTCTATCTTAGAGCATCTGGAGATGCCTCTAGATAGGAGTTCGAAGCTCATGACTGACATGCTATGTGATTCTGCCAAGATATGGTGGGATATTATCTCAGAGGAAGGACATCACCAGGATATGACTTGGGAAGAGTTTCAGAGGATCATCTATGATTTATTCTACCCTGATACGTTGAGGGAAAACCGAGCTCAAGATTTAATGCATTTGGAGCAAGGTTATCTTTAAACGATGGAATAATCTTCTCGCTTTACGGATCATCAGCGCCTCGCACCTATTTTGGGGGTGATGAGTTATCACTGGCTAGGTGTTTCAAGGATGGTCTTAGGTACGACATCCGATCACAGGTGAATGGTTTCAGGTTGAATTTGTTGAATGATATAATAAACTAGGAGCTGATTAACGAGAACAATCTAAGGGATTTTGGAGCTGCGAGCTAGGGCAGTTCAACATCCATGGATGGTACTCTTTCGAAAGAAAGCAGGAAGCACCATAGGGATATTTCACGCTGCGATTATTCTAGTAATAGGGATGTTTCTTCATGTAGCCAAGTGTTATACTAAAAATGTGGGAAGACTGGGCATACAGGTCCACCATTGCATGAATGACCCAGTCAAGTGCCAATATTATGGCAGGATGGGCCACATTCAGCATTTTTGTAGGAATTTCTCACCAGTATCTAGTGAGAGGGAATATATTATGACTCAACATATAGGATCAGGGCCAAAAATTTCTCATTAGTCAGGGAACTAGAGTTCTTCAGGCTGTACAGGTCAAGGTGTTGGTTTTTGGTATGGTATCCAGATGATAGGTTTCCAGCAACAATAGGGTATATCAGCTCATGGTAGCTAGACAGGGTCAGAGGGCCATGGTACAAGTCAGAATTTTGTGATGGAACAAACCCAACATGAGTAGGATGACATAACCTCTATGGTTAGAGGTACGATTCTTGTGTCCTATGTTTTAGCTTTTTCTCTTTTTGACAGAGGGTTTCCAATAGTTTTATATATGTTGTCATTGTTGAGATCTTTGGGATCTATATATTTACTTTAGATGATGTCATGATGATAGACATTCTGTTGGTGATTAAGATGGCTAGTGTACGTCAGTTCAAGAAGTTCCTTCTTGAGATTCGTGGGTGTCACTTCTTATGGGACCTCTATGTATTAGAAATGATAGTCTTTGATGTAATTCTCTAAATGGACTGGTTGTTCTCCTTTCAAGAATTTTTTTACTGCTATCACTGTAGGGTGAGAATCACATCACTTGGATCTTTTTCAGACAAGGGAGAATGGGATGTCCTGGTGAGAAGATCCAGACCTGAGAATAATGGGTTAGGATGAATTATAGCCCAAGTTTCTAGTTTATATCTAGATAACCGGGGGACTTACAAATGGACTTTCCTCCAGTGGTGGATCATTTTTGAGATGTATTTATAGATGATTTTTTAGGTTTACCTCTAGAGCGATATGTGAATATCTCTATTGATCTGGTTCCAAGAGAGGCACCAGTGTTTATTTCTCCCTATAGGATGTCTACACCCGAGTTGTAAGAGATCAAGAATCAGTTAGAGGAGTTGCAGGAAAATGGATTCATCTGACCTAGTACTTATCCTTGGGGTTCACGTGTCCTTTTTTCGAAGAATGTGAAAGTTACCCTTACACTTGGTGTGGATTATTAGAAGATGAACCAGTTGACGGTAAATAGCTGATATCCATTTTGTGGTAGTATTTGTGAACAATATCTTGGTGCAATATCACACTCGACACAACCATTCCATCCATATTGAGATTGTATTGAGTATACTGAGAGAGCATCAATTATATAATAAACTATCAAAGTGCCACTTTCGGATAGACCAGATTCATTTCTTGGGTTATCTCACCTCAGAGACAAAAGTATTAGTAGACCCAGAGAAGGTGAGTGCAGTAGTTTCCTGGGAGTAGTCAAATATCGTCTTTGAGGTACAGAGTTTTCTGGGGTTGAATGTTTACTACATATACTTTATTCAGGACCATTGACGCTTATCAGTTCCATTGATGGGCCTAAATAAGAAGGGTGTGAATTACTTATGGACAAATTCATGCAATTCATCCTTTCCGGAGTTGAGAGGGAAGTTGACTTTATCACCGATACTGATTTTTTCGAAGCTGGGAAATAGTTTCACCATTTAGTACGAAGCATCAAGTATCGGGCTGGGAGAATTTCTTATGCAAGTGGAAGGAGTCATTGTGTATGAGTCTCGACAATTGAGGCCACATGAGAGGAAATTCCCTACACACGATCTCGAGTTAGTTGTGGTTGTTCATGCTTTACACTGTTGGAGACATTACTTACTGGGAGAGCATTTTTTGGTGCACACAGACCACAAAAGCCTCAAATAAATCTATTCTCAACGTGATCTGAATTTGAGACAGTGAATCTGGGTTGAGTAACTTCATTATTTTGAATTTGAGCTTGCCTAAATGCTTGGGAAAGAAAATGAAGTGGTTGATACGTTGAGTATGAGGACTCCGATAAAAGTAGTTCCGGAGGCCAATGGTGAGTCACAACTTATGGAACTATTCTCCAGGATTCACTTAGAGGTGCGTGACAGATGTGAGAATAAATTTCTTTCTTCAATATCTATTACCTCAACATTTCTGGATCAATTACGAATGAGGTAGCTAACATATTCTGAAGGTCTAGTCCAATGGGAGAGTGTGTCTAGTGAGGACCCTACTCCTGGGTGGACTATAGATGAGGATGAGGTTTTTTGTTTTCATGGGCACGTATGGGTGTCAGCAGACCTACGCAAGAGCTGTTTCAAGTTTTTCATGCCTTAGTATGTGCATTTCAACATGGTGTCACCAAGATGTATCAAGATCTACATCATCAGTATTGGTACCCAGGTATAATGATGGATGCAAATAGTTTTTTATGAGACGTTCCACCTGTTAGTAGGTGAAGGTGGATAATCAGCGACCGACAGAGCTATTGTAGCAGTTAATCTTTCCCAAGTGGAATTAGAATGATGTAATGATGGACTTTATGACGAGTTTACCAAGGTTTCCTAGAGGGAATTATGCAGTTTGGGTTGTCATCCACATGCTCATAAAGGTTTCACATTTCCTTCCAATTAAAGAAACCTTCAGTATTGATGAGATTAAAAGGTTATACATCTGAGAGATAATACATTTTCATGGGGTTTCACACTCAATCATTTCTGACAGGGACGCTCGGTTTACTTATCGTGTCTGGTAGTGACAATAGAGGGATTTGGGTATACATGTACTTTTGAGTACAACTTACCATCCCCAGACAGATGTCCAGTCCAAGCACATGATTCATGTTCTGGAAGACATGCTTCGAGCATGCGTACTGGATTTTGGGGTCTCATGGGAGAGACACATATCCCTGGTGGAGATTTCCTATAATAACAGTTTTTAGGAAAGGATTCATAAGACACCTTATGAGGCTTTGTACGGTAGGTCATGCCGATTATCCTTATATTGTCTAGAGGTAGGAGAGGCAGTTATACTGGGACCTCATCTTGTCATGGTGACCATAGAGTAGGTTGAGTTGATTCGGAAGAGGATGAATACTACATAGTCTCGAAAAAAATCATATGAAGATCGATGGAGACGACCTATAGAGTTTGAGGTCGAAGATCAAGTTTTCCTACATGTCACACCGAGGTTAGAATACAGGATTATTAAGAGGCAAGGGAATATTTCATTAAGATACATCAAGCCATTTGTGTTTTTGGAGAGCGTCGGGCCGGTTGCCTATCGGTTGCAGTTACCTCAAAAGTACTAGGAAATACACGACGTCTTTAATGTTTCTTAGTTACGACATTACTATTCAGACATGTCTCCTGTTTTTCAACTTGATGAGGTTGAGTTGGAGGTGGATGCATCCTTCGGGGAGCACCCTATTCAGATTGGGATCATAACATGAAGGTTATCTGTGGAAGGTTTGTTCCTCTAGTATGGGTGTTATGACTGCATGGGCGAGTGCAGGATGAGACTTGGGAGAGGGAGTCCAATGTGCTATTGCAATGTTCATATTTTTTCACAGATTCTTCTTCACCACCCTTGGAAGGGAAATTTGGGGACGAATTTATTTAAGGGGGGAAGTTTGTAAGAACCAAGATCTTATTTTTAGGTATGAATCATGATTTTGGGTTGTTTTGAGGAAAAGAGAAGAAAATATAATTTTTTCTAATTACACACCATTCACATCTGTGTACACGCCATGTACCTAGCTTTACATGTATAACCACATTTTGACCAAGTAACGGCCGGGTACATGGTTGTGTGGTGACCTGGAAGACTGCTTAAATCGGGGGCCGATTAATGATACTACTCTCTGTGCACTTTTATTTTTTTTATAAATCAGATAGGTGTCATGCATCATATAAAAAAACATCTTATTTTGGCCATGGTTCATATAGAATCACTCCAGAGCGATGAAGGAACTTCAAACCCCTGATTCTCTATCCAAGATCCCCTTCAGACCCTAAAGGGTGCATTGGAATCCCACCTATCTAAACTGTTTTGGGACAATAAAAGGGAAAACGTTCAATTATAAGGATCTTAAGACATCAAGGTAGGTGTTTTGTGCCTTTCGTTGCATTGTCTTGGATTATATATTCTTATAAGTGCCACATAGCCACATTTGAGGCATTGCTTGATTTAGAATTTAACCCTTTTTATCACCTTCTATGGTTTATTTAATTGATAAAGGGTAGTTTCTTATGTGTAATGTTAGATACCTTTTTTATGGGACATCCCATGGGTTTATTTCCCTTATTTTAATATTTATGGACATTTGGTCTAGGATGCCTATTAGGATTGGCTTGTTTTCCACGGCTTGTTCTGTAAGGATGAAGTTATTAATTATATGAAATGATTTTGTTATGCATTTTTAATGTTTAACCAAGGGGGGTTAGACTGTGAGAGTTTCCCAAAGGGGTTAGACCATGAGAGCTGCCTAGGTGGTTGTTTATATTTGATAATATGAATGTTAGGCCCAGGGGTTAGACCGTGAGAGCTACCTAGGTGGTCGTTTATAATTGATTTTTGATATATTGGACCAAAGGGTTAGACTGTGAGAGCATTCCCAGAGGGGCGTTATTTTAATGAATTGATGGAATATTGAACCAAAGGGGATAGACCGTGAGAGCTTCCTAGAGGGTCGTTATTTAATGATTTAACGATAGGTTAGACCAAAGGGGATAGACTATGAGAACATCCCAAAGGGTTGTGTGTGAATAAATTAATGATTAAGACGCGTCTTCCAAGCCAAAGCATAAGCTTAGATTCAGTCTTACTTGATTTTTAGATGGTTTTATGAGGTTTCTGTTTTGGTTACCTTATGCATAGGAGACAGAGCTTAGGATAGATCCCTAGGTTACACGATTCAAGAGACGAATTAAATGTTAAATTAAAGTAATTGAAAACTATAGGGTTGCTTAATTTTGAGTACCTCCTAGTTTATTTATTCATTTATTCATATTATAAGATATATATATTCACTGGAAGTTAGGAACAGATATTTTTTTAGTTTCCTACTAGGATTCATCTCACACCCTATTTGGGTCATGATTTTTGATGCAAACAGATTATATGATTATAGGTATAGTTAAGGAAAAGTTCCCCTCTTCATTAGGCACTTGATTGCTATTGGAGCTGGAGGGCATGGGACCAAGCTAAGGCTTGTGATGCATTTGAAGTTTAATTATTTTTATTTTGTATTGGGTTGAATTGTATTTCCATCATTTTGACATGTTTTGCTATTTTCCTGGACACATATGACATGCATCATTTCATATATGATATGGATTCAGTTGATTTTACTTTCAGTCTTCCGTTGATTATTCCCATTTGGAATTATTTCTTTAGATATAGTTTACTATTTGTTTTCCTCTATTTATACTCTGCCAATGAGGGCTTAGTTTCCCCAATATTTCTCATTGGCCCTCACTATTAGTCAAAAACCTTTGGTGTTTGGGGAAATGCACTTGAGGTCATGTAACCAACCGGGTTCAGAGAACCTTTGGGTGGCACCCATATCTGGGATGTTACATATGACCACAAAAACAAAGTTCCAACAAAATTGGAAATATTAAACATTGAATCAAAAAATTAATGTTCAATAAGGAGTGTATCCAGAGAAAAAGTAGATGAATTTTAAAGAATTTTTTTCAATCTTGTAGCTCAATGGAAATTAATTTCAATTCAAAAAAATTCTGATGAAAAACTAATCATTGGATCATTAAAAGATATATCAAGTAGCTGTAGAGCTATTATGGAAGAGATTGATAAACCTATTACTTGAATAAGAAAAACAAAAATAAGAATTGAAATAACGGGTTATCTCTTATACAGTGTTAGGTTTATTGTCTCTAATATACTACCTTTGTTACAAACTATAGTCACTTAGTGGATGTGGTTTTTTCATCCCTAAACCACCAAATATGTTTTTCTAAAAAAAATTTAGTAGAGAATTAAAATTTATGGGTAACAAGACTACTTAAAAAATAATCAATCTCATAGAAATTGAAAAAATTATTTGGGAACACGCCTTATAATCAAAAATCTAGTCAAAGGAATGTCCTAGAGGATCATAAGATTTTTCACCCAATACTACTTTATTATAAATTAAAAAAATAATCATACTTGGGTGAAAAAAGATGGGACACCCTCAAGATCTTCTAGGAACCACATGTTCTCACTAACATAAAACAAATCTCTTAATTACTCTTAAAAAAAGTGTCATCCACTTCAAGATTTAAATCATATTTGAGGGAATTGGGATTTCTTGAAGGGATATTAGGTAAATGGATGTTTCTATGGATAAAACAGGGTCCTCAAAGCCTTCTTACTCATTCTTAGCTTATACATGGCAAACTAAACCCAATGAAGATGAGTGAGGTATTAAACATTAGGAAAAATAACTTTTTTGATCATCCAAGGTTTCATATTTCACCATTTTAAAAACTCTTATAAACATTCATCATCATAAAATAAAAAGTAATCAATCACTTATTTCATAAAATAATATATTCTTAAGCCATTTTGTGCGTTCTCAACCATTCCTCCAACTTTAAGCTCTAAAAATTCATCCTCTATGTTAAAATGAGTTGATTGTTCCTGTTCTATTTTAGGGAAAAAAATTCATTTCAACTCTATAAATAATATTTTCCAGTGATTCTTGATTTAAAATTTTTTACTCAATTTGTTTAACATTTCGTTCCTATTCACTATTTAATTCCATGTGAGGCTAAACAAAAAAGTTGTGTGAAATTAATAAGTGTTTTTCAATAATTTTCAATGCATAATCCACTCCCTTTTCCTATTCATTAGAAACTAGTTCAAATTTTTTGGGGTTTTTATCTTGAAAATAGTGTAGATCACATTTAAAATGAACATCAAAATTTTCAGAATCATTAATTTATAGTCTATTTTTCTCCACTGAATGTTCCCCAAATTCTAATTGAGGCTCATTTCCCATCATTTTAGAAAAATAGGATGAAGGATTTTTAGAGTTTAAAACTTCATTTCTAAAATTTTCTTCAACCCGGGTAGTCATTTCATCAAATATTCTTATGTGATTAGGTTCTGGTGGTGAAATAACTATTGGAAATTCCTCTTCCCCTTCAAAAACCTCTTGAAGGAATCATGATAATTTTTTTCAATAATTTTATCATTTTAATGTTTAGTCTCACTTGGTTTCTCATTTTCTATATTTTCTTCTGCACACTAATTTTCAATAACCACTAATTCATTAAATTGATTATTCAACTCCATTTCTCCTTGATCTTGTTCTTTAATCATGTCTTTCAACTATCAAAATTGATTTTTCATCGTGTAATTTGTTTCTTGGTCTTGATCATGTTTATCACTGATTAAAAAAAAATGTTTTTGGTGTCCATCATTTCCATGTTTAGGCTCATTAATGTCTTCGAATTTTTTGAGGTGATTAAGTTATTGTGGTTGATCATAGAAAAATTGTTAGGAAATATACGCATAACGATCACATTAAACAAAAAAATTTATGTTTTGTTGACCCCAAACATATGAAAATCCACTTTTCATCACACAACAATCTGATTCATTTTACACTTCAATAAACAAATAAAACAACTAGTAGTAAAAATTGGCCTGAACAAACACCACAAAGAAGTAGAGACTATAGTTTCATCTCAAATAGTGTGAAAAACAAAAACATAAGTTTTTGAGTGTTTTATATATATATATATATTTATATTTTTTAAAATTTTATCGCATGATACTTCCCTGTAAATGGTTCCAAAATTTGATGCATGTGAGGTAATAAACACACATGTTAAATTTAACTACTTTAAAATGTATAGACAAGTAGAAAAGTGGTATGTAAGATTACTTTATTTCATAGGGAAGGAAAAAGAATTGTGCAGCCAAAACAATAAAAACATACAAAAGAAAACAAAATTGAATAGTGTTGATGCATTGGAGGAATTAAAACAAGAGAAATGAGAGAGAATAACTAGAAATATAATATTTAAGAGGAATCAGACTATAAAAAATTAATTTAAAATGATTTTTTTCTATTAAAACTCAATAAACACAATTTTTCTAGTGACTGTGAAGAAAGTGTGTCAAGAAACTTAACTATCATCCATGTTTTCTACACAATAAAATGAACTCTCCTAAAAAATATTGGTAGGGAATATTTATGAAGAAAGATGTTATTTTATGAAAAAGAAAAATATCATTCTTTTCCAATTTTCAACACTTGGGATGATGCTTCAAATTAAAAAGGTTTTCTACCATCACCCTTCAGTCCTTAGAATAACTCAGAAAAGATCCTCATAAAGATATAAATGAATGTCACTGGATGAAAATTACACTTGAAAATTTATGAAAAATAACTAAACATGTAGAAAAAAATCAATCCATTTCAATCCAAATCCACTAAGAAAATTAGTTACACATGATCACAAAAATACAAACCAAAACATAGTCAAGAAAGTTCATCTCTAAATAGAAATAAAAGAATATTAGAAATAGTGAAGATGCTTCTCTATTCATGTCTCCTTCTTCCTCGAGATCTTGCTACTTATATTCAGCTTTATGATCACCTTTATCACACACAGTTCACAAAAAATGAGGTGTTATCCTTTGTAGTCATATTTGGTAGGATTTTAGTACTTGTTCATTCTCTTCCTTCAGTTGACACTCCTTTCAAACTGGTGTTTGAAGTCAGCTTTGTCAACTGCACATTTTTTTCACTATGGCAAACTCGGTGATATCCATATTTGGGTCTGAAATTGGATTCATCATCAACAACAGCTTGGTATCAATGAGGGAAGTGTTGGTCAGCCTCAGATCAGCTCATCCGTGGAATCCCCTTCATTTGGAGACATGGTATTAGATCACCATCAACCAAAGACATGGGATCTCAAATCTTGCAAGCATGCATCCAACAGACTCAGTCAAGATTATCTTGGTTGATACGTGGCCACCTATTCAAATTGGAAACGTGTTGATAGCTCCAAAATAATTAATAAACACTAATGAAATAATCAATTAAGAATTAAAGATTTATTAATTAATATATTTAAAACAATAAAAAATTATATATAATAATTAATATTTTAAAAACAATACAAGTTTAAATATTAGAATGAAATTATTAAAAATAATTAACCAACTAATTAATAAACAAAATAAAGATATGATAAAAATTAAAATAAGTGAAATGAAATTAAAATGAACAAATTATTACATTATTTAAATAAATAAACTTAAAAATAAAAAATTAACTAACTACTTAAAATTTTAATACAAAAAACATAAGGCAATAAATAATAACTACCAAAAACACAAAAATAAAAAATAATAACAGAAAAGATAAAAATAAATAATTATACTATTGATAAATAAAACACATATTAGTAAATAACTTAAAGAAAAAAAATTCATAAAATAAACATAAAATAAATTATTATTATAAAGATCATTAATTTACTAATTTCCCCATAAATAAATCATAGTGTAATTAGTGACTTAATTATTTTCATTTTAAGCATAAAAGACATAGTAAATCCTCCAAAAAGGATGTGGACAAAATTTAATGAATATTGGACACATAAATATCAATTATGAAAAAATTATAAAAAGAATTTTGAGAAAATTGCAACCACGTTTGAATGAAAAGGCCTTTGTTCTTGATGATAAAAAATCAAAATAGATAAAATTGGACAACTAATATTATAACCTCATCACTTATGAGATATGGAATTAATATAATGAGTCCAAATAAAAGGAGAGTTCACAAGTGGTTTCATTCAAATCATTTGAAGAAGCTTTCAGTTAGGAGGATCCTAAAGATAAAGAAGTTGATGAAATGATGTCCTTTATTTCATCAAAATACAAGAACAGAGAAGGTAAATTCAAATAAAAGCTTCCACATTCTTTTTTTCAATGTGGAAAAGTGAGAAATCTTTATACAAGGTGTCTATAGAAAATTTTGGATGATAAAGAAGAACAAATGGTGAAGAAAACTTTTTAAGGGATGAAGAGAAAAAGAAATTTATAGTAGAAATTATTTATTAATAGAATATTTTTGTCTAATTATGATTATATCTCATATGAAAAAGAAGTATAGGAGGTCAAGGACTATATATAACTCAGTAAATAATTTAGACTGGATGTCATATATAAGTATAAAGAGAGTGATAATGATTATTAAGATACAATAATCAAGGGAAGTGTAAATATCAAAGCTTAACTAAAGGCTTCCCTTGAATAAATTGATATTTGGAGAGCTAAAAATAATAGGATAATGGAGTATTACATGA
Source organism: Viscum album (assembly GCA_963277665.1). Lineage (NCBI taxonomy): Eukaryota > Viridiplantae > Streptophyta > Magnoliopsida > Santalales > Viscaceae > Viscum > Viscum album. The sequence goes on along the minus strand of OY728156.1, from coordinate 253,684,004 downwards.
ATAAAAACTTTATATTCAATAAAAATTGAGGAGAATTTAGAATTCTGAATAGAAATTGAAAAGATAATATAGATTTTATAATATCCCGGAGAAAGAAGTTGAGCTCAAGATCAAGGATGAAGAGAAATATTTGATAATAGATGGATTGAATAATTCCATTAAGAAGAGGTTCCAGATAGTCGATTAACTCGAAAGACAAGTTATTTTGTGGAATCAAAATTGTGAGAATCATGAGAGACTCCTCACACATTGTATAACATTGGGGAGTCCTATAACATCATCCTATAAAGAGACTAAAGAAGCTCCAGGTGTATCTATTGAATGTTGTTGTGGTTTGTCCACATGTGAAAAATTTCAAAAAATTATAAATCCACTATGGAGAATTATCATAAGAAAAATACAACAATTTTTGATGCTAAACCCCAAGCATCAATATCCATAAGGATGGTGGATTATTAAAACATTCAAAAGTATTCTAACAGTGTTGTACAAGTTGGGAAAAAGACACAAAAAACTAGGTGTTAAAACCATTTAATGTTGTAGAATAATAAAAATGTATGTTCTATGTAAAATATACATTTTTTAGAGTAACAATATCTAAAAAAGTTGGGAAAATTTTCCATATCTTCTTATGCTTTTGATAGATATTATTTTTTTGAAGGTTTTGACCACAAATCAATTTATTTTGCATAAAGGGTGTAAAATAAAATACCAAAAGATACTCAGAATGATAAAGGATAGTATATGTAAACATCCAAAAGTAATATAAAAGCACAAAATAGATCTATCAATTTATATGAAGTGGAAAATTATATGGAGCCTGAAGTTGTTCAATCTGATCTACCAACTAATGAATTAAAGTTGTAGACATGGGTCAAAAGGGGAAATATGAGAAAGAAAGTGTGGCTTAGATTACCTTGAAAGAAAAAAATAATTTTGTATTATAGATTCTAGATAATGAGCGCACCTCCCACATGATAAAAAATGAAGATCTCATAAAATTCATAAAATATAATAATAATGGAGTAGTATAATTGAGAAATTATGAGGGACTCAAAATTATTGGCTCCGAGAAGGATAAGATTGGTGGGAAAGATCCCAAATAGAAAAATGATCCTTTGGTTAAAGGTATTAGTCACAATCTGGTGAGTATAAACAAATTGTGTGACCCAGTACATGCGATGGAATTCAACATGAATACCTGAACCTTGAAGGCAAGAGACGTTTCATTTATTCTTGAAGGTAAATGGAACAAGATTAATTTTTACCTTATTGGTGAAGAGATGAAAACAAGTTTTATAATAAGAGGCTTTTCCACTTATGCCAAAAATATTTAAAGAACATTTTCAAGAATGATGGTTCTTGAGACCCTCCCAAACTCAAATATGATGAAACTCACACATGTGATTCATGTCAAAAGGGGAATATTTTTTGGAAACCATACAAGATGAAGAAAGTAAAAGTATCAAGGTTACTTGATATAATTTATAAATATTATTTTCACTCAAAAATACTAAATATTCTGCTTAAAAATGTTATTATACCTTGTTTGTTGATGAATTTTGTAGGATGGAATGACATACGGTGATTTCCCATAAAATAGAGGAATCCAAATTTATAACTCAGTTTTAGACAGAGCTAAAAAATCGTTGGTTTGAAAATGAAAAATCTCTACATAGAAAATAGTAAGAAATTTATTAAGAACTAGGTAGAATAATACATAGAAAATAATGGGATTTAATATCATGTTTTAGCGATGAGGACTCCTCAACAAAAAAGAGTTGTTTAGAGGAGGAACTGAATCATAAATATCACAAATTAGACTATTCTTATAGAGAAGAACTAGATACATTTTGAAAGGATGTGTGATCACCTCAGTATACATATCCAATAGGTATTTGTTATGTTTGAATGAAGTCAAGACTCGCTATGAAATCTGGCATGGAAAGTGTCCCACACTTAATCACTTCTGAGTGTTTATAAGTAAATTATATTTTCTTTATAAGGAAAAGAATAAAAAGTTCATAGCTCATAGAGTTTAGGGTATTTTCATTGGATACACATCCAAAATAAAAAACTACAAGTGATTAAAAAAATTCATGGGAGAATAATTGAAATCAAATATGTAATAGTTATTGAAAACAAGAAGAATTGAAAATAAAATGAGAATATGTCATATTAGTTTTAGTATTTTTTCATGAAAATATTTTTTTAAAAAGAAAATTGATGTGGAAGTGTGTGGACCAAGTGGAGTTGAGGAGATATTGATAGATCAAATGATAGCTATGATGATGAGGAAAATATATCTAGCGAAGAAACTATAATGAGGAAACCCAAAAAAGTAGAAATCATTGAAAAAACATTATTGGTGAACAGACAACCCTAGTTCAAACAAGAAGGATTAATGCATAGTTTAAAACATTCTATTTATCTTAGGTCAACCAAATATCATTATAGAAGAAATTAAGTATGAAATTTGGGTTAAGTTTATATATGTGGAACATGATGCAATTGAAAAACTATACTTGAGAAGTTATTATAATGCTAAAAAACAAAAAAATCCCAAAAACCAAGTTGGTTTTATGAAATAAACTCAATAAATATGGAAAATTAACAAATAACAAAGCATGTCTTGTGTATAGGGACTGTTTCCAAATATAAGGCATTGATGTGGATGAAGCTTGTGCACTAGTGGATCATTTAGTGACTATATGACTATTCTTAACTATGAAAATGATAATGAGATTCAAAGTACATCCAATGAATATCAAATCAATTTTTAGAATGTAATTTATAAAGAGGCGGTTTATATTGAACACCCAGATGGACTTATTTTCAATGAAGATGAAAATAAAGTGCGTCTATTGAAGAAAGCCTTTTATGGATTTAAGTAAGCATAAAGGAATTAGTATTCTTTTTCTAATAAATATATAAGGATGATCATATTTCAAATAATTGGCTTTGATCAAAACATATAAATAAAGATAGAAAAAATAAAATGATATTAGATATTATTTATATTGATGCAATAATTTTTGGTGGCTATAATGAAGAAAAATGTAATTTGTTTTTAGATTACTTGAGATGAAAATATGAAATGTAATTTATTAGTGAGTAAACATTCATCCTTTTCATAGAAGTTGTTAAAAGTAAGAAATTCACATTCATTTCTCATTGAAAATATTTCAAAGAGGTTCTCAATAGGTTTTACATGTAAGATTCATGGATAATGATGAATTCAATGGAGACCATGATTAAATTATAAATTGATTATTATGGAAAGAAGATTGATGTGAACCATTTTAGACATATCATTAGTAGTTTTTGTATTTGATATCCAATTGTAATATTATTGTGTTTGATACTTTCAAACTTCCCACTATCAAATATCCCCAAAGAAATAATTTTTCAAATTGTAAATATAATAATTTGATATACATGTCACACTATAGTGTTTGGGTTATTTTATTATAGAAGTTCATATAAGTAGTTATTAGGTAATATAGATATATATTGGGGAGGTTTGATGGATGATTGAAATTCAACTTTGAGAGGTTAATTATATTTTGTTAGTTATTATATCTCTTGGTTAAGAAAGAAATAATATTACATATCTTTAAGAACTATTGAGGATAAAAATGCAGATGTTACTCAACTGTGTGCCGATTTGATATAGATGAGATGATAATAAAAGACATTAGGTTAGAGGTGGCCTCTCCTATTCCCATAAAGTGCTCTAACTCGAGTGTTATAAATCTTAGAAAAAATATCATCCATAATTCTTGGATTAAGAACATTGAGATAAAATACAATTTTATCCTGGAGAAGGAATAGAAAAAAATAATTAAGTTGGAGTTTGTGTCCACACAATCTCAAGTGGAATATATTATGACTAAGGAACTACCCAAGGTAGATTTTGAAAGGAATTGACTAGCACTTAGTGTCCAACCTAATCCCTCCAACTACCTGAGTTAGATAAGGTAATCCAACTACCCCATGTAATTTTTTTTGAAAAGTATAATTTCCCTCATAACTTCAATGATTGAATTTATGCCAGTATTTTATGAACTTTCAAAGAAGTTATCTCTAGGTTTGTTGAAAATGGGGATAAAGTGTTCATATTTTAAGGGGATAAAGTTTTTATAGAGTGTTATTTCTATTGAGTAAGGGTTATAAATGTTGTGTTGGAAGTGGGGGAGTTCATGTATGATCAATCATGGGGAGAAAGAGTATGAACACTCAATGTGGTATTTTAATGCATATATTTTTCATTTAACTCTTTTTTATCACATGTATATTGACTCAAGAACCTTTAATGTTGATGTTATGTGAATCATTGATACAATATTTAAAGTTAAGAGGCTCAATATGTGTTTATTAATATATCTGGAAGGTTTTAAATTTTCTCATATGTTAATGTGCCTAATCTATTTGAGGTTGTCAACAGACCCAAAGGGGGATTTTACTAAATAACCCCCTTATAATGTGATCTGATTTGGGTTTTTTATAATGGAGTGGAATAAATCAACAATTAATTCCTGATAAATGATTTATGTTCATATTTTGAAGTCTAAAAGAGGTTTAAAGGAGTTACAGATGATTTATGGAAAAATCCGTTTGGTGAAGAAGTTATAAAATTTGGTTAAATCTGGCCTATATATGGATCATCATGTCCATCATAAACATTATTTCTTATTTTCAGTGACATAATTTATAGGTTTTGAAAACATCATATTAGGATATGTAACCATGAGTTTTCTCAACATAAACCACGTCAACATTTCTCTTAGGACAACATAAGCATCGATTGGGGTTATGTAATCATCATTTAGTGATGCGTAAACATGATGTTGGATTTTTTAAGAAAAAAGAAATAATATAAAAATCATCAGTTGATGTGTAAAAATCATGGGATCTATTTAAAAAATTTCTACATTATATTTAAGGATCATCCCTTGGTGGGTTTTTTGAAAGTGTCGACTGAATTTTTTTATGGAATTAATTAATCATTAAATATGATTAATATTTTGGAAAAACTTCTATAAGAGAATAAATAATATAATTAAGGTAGGATCAAGACAATTTTTTTTATTATATTAAAAATATTGATGGAATTTTTTTTGCGATGAATTTAACCACACTCGCTAACTCATGAATAATAAAACAAGTGACATGGAGTAAGAAACATATATGAGATGGGTGTATATTTAATACATCAATTGGTTAAAAGTTAGTGGATCTAATTATAGGATGGATATCTCTTCATGGAAAGAGCATGATTACTCATATTGAAGGTAGATATATCTTATATAAAAAAAGGAAGATAAAAAGAGATAAAAATTTCTGGATTCAGTTTTTAGAACTAAATGAGTAATATATCTAGTCAAATGATAGAAAAGATGAAAGGGGTTTACTAAATATTAATCAAATCAATTTTATGAGTTTATAGTAGGATTTTTGGGTTTTACTTTTTTATGATTGGAAATAAAATAATAGAGGGAGGTATAATAGAGAGATATATATATATATATATATAGAATTCTATGCATTTCACACAAGATGATAGATGGTGACTATGAGGTTTTTCTAGGAGGGTTCTCATTGGATGTTTTTCAAGAATGTGCTAAAGTGCTACACTAACATGGTGTGATTTTATCATCTATATTTCTTGGAAAAGAATTAGTTCATAGAAGGAGAAATTTTTTCCACTTTGAAGTAAAGAAACGAATTATACATTCCTTTTGAGGGTTTTTATTACAACCCATAACTTTACAGGTTGTGAAATTTAGAGGAAATTAAAAATTTCGATCTAAAGAAAGGGTTATTCATTGAATTGGGATTCAGATAGGGAATCCAAAAGTGGAAACATATCAAGGGGATGGTTTTAGATTTTTAGAAAGGCCTAGTTATAGTTTTGGTTCTTGATTAGGAATTAGAGTAAAGTCTATAGGCCTTTTTTAAAGTTGATGCTATATAGTAAGTAGCACTATGGCCCATTGAAAACATCATGACCGACTGTAGTAGGGGAATCACATCAGGAATGTGTAAAAACCTATCTCATTGTGGTAAAAATCTATTTTTATTATTTTATTAGTGAAGTATATTGGCTGTAACAAACCAAACAGGGTCACCCATGATCAAGACACATTATTCATCCTCTAATAAGGCCAAAAGGGTATTCCTGATCCACATAGGCTAACAAATAGTTCCTGGGCATCCAAAATTTATTTTATAAATGGTTATGACTAATAATATCATCAAATAGGTAAGTACCATGAACTAAAAAATTCCTTTCCCTAACATGGAAAGTCATTCTAAAAAACATAGGTAGTGATGGTCAATATAAATAAAGTGTAGAAATATAAATAATACTCTAAATCATGAGAAAACAATATAAAAATCAACCCAAAATGAGATTAGAAAAGGGAGAATCAGATACATATGAGTAAAAAATAAACATGTGATGTATCATTATTTGGTAATACATTATAGATCAACAACCTAAACCAAAATGATTTTTTATCCATATCCATGTGTCATGAGGGTAAATTTCTAACCATGTCACTTTCAAAAACCATATCCCCACTAATAATATTACTCACCACCTTCATGGAGTACCTTAACCTGGAACTATGAAAATAAGGTCTACATACACCCATTGGGTATTTGTTGGGTGTGATATAGCCTATACTAGTAGTATATCACCAAGTGTTTCATGAGTAAACATTATTTGAAAAAAACAATCATTCTAGTTTGAAATAAATTATCAAAAAATAATATTTGAATTTCAAAGTAAAGAATAAAAGTAAAATGCTTTAATAATTTGGAAACAAAAATAAATACCATGAAAATAAACATTCTATAATCATGTAGCAAGGGAGGATCCCTAGATCTTATAAGGTTTTGGGAACCCTGGAACCTTTTATCAACTTTTGAACTAATGGTCAATACAAGTTTGCACACAAACCACTATGTAGGATACGCCTTGGACTAATGGCATATTGTTTCCCATCCCATGACACAAAATCTATCCAATTACTCAGGGGTACATTCCTTGGCCTATTGGTGTGGTGATTCCCATCCATGGGACCAAAAAATTCATCTAAGTATAACATAATTAGTTAGTATAGTGTAATCTGAAAATGGATACTTAACACAAGTCCCCTAATAGATACATGAGTTCCTATGTGATTTACCCATTTCAAAGATATCACATTTCGTTAAGAAGGGACTTTCATCAACCCAGCATAATCCATTTCCATTTATTAATTCCAAAGAACGACTTTAAAAACAAATTTTTTCTTGTCAATTCAATGGAAAAAATTGAGAGGATCCATATCATATATAATCATCCTTTAAAACTACTATAACATAAATTATATTAAATAAAATATACTTTGGAAATCATGGAAAGAATTAGTGTCTCATAAAAAAAGTGTTTCATATGAACCCAACCACCTTTAATAAAGAAAATCCCATAGTAACCAAAGGAAACCACTCTCTTATGAAAGAAATAAACATAGTATTGAAAGATAAATATGAGAAAGGAAAGGACAAACCATAACAACCAAAACCAACAATATAAAATTTGGGCAACACAGACCCTAGTTCATCAAGACCTTTGGGAATAGAGAAACCCAATAAGGAATAAAAATTAAAGAGAATGAAAGAGGATACACTTAATTGGTTATTACAGGAAGAAAATAGGTGAAATCCATCCAAAAAATCACAACAAGATGAAAGGGAGAAAGTGCCTCATGCGTAAGGGGGAGATGGAGGTTGAGAATTGGTGAGAAAGAGGGTTAATGTCTTTAACATGAAAAGGGAACACTATTAATTTCAATTTTATTCAGTTTTTTAAAAAATACATAGGGGTAAACAATTAAACAAACCAAGGGTATATAATTTTGTGTCCCTCCCATATAAAATTATATGGTGTAATACCCTTGGGATGTTCAATGGTATGTCCCAGGCATGGCCAAATCCCCTCCCACATCTAGGCCTCCATGGCTTAGCCTTTCTGGATGCACTATGGTGCACCCAACAGAGGAATACATTATTTATCCACATAGGTTTTTGTTTATCCTTACCTATTAAACCTTAAAAGGGTGTTCTGACATAATGATGACTAATGAAACCCTTACATAATACAGTCTTGCCTACAGTATATCCATAATTTCCTAGTTCTTGCTTTCTAATGTTGTGTAAAGGTAAGCAGTGTTACCTTTATTCCATGCAGGCAGGCTGCTCCCTGACATAGCCCCTTGGTCTAAGATTTAGCCTCACCCAAAAACCCTTATGAAGGTGCTTCAAGGTGTTATGGAAACCAAAGTTACCTTTTCATAGTGTAGGAAAAGGTTTCCACATTCTGTATCTCTTTGGGAAATGACATGGCCTGTTGGGCTTTATCGCGGCCTCCTATAGGATCAAAAACTATCGAATCAAAATCTGAATGAAAAAAATTCAAAAAGGTTCCCATAACTAAAATACAAGTAAAAATAAGAGATTAATAACTTATAATAAAAATAAATAATATAAGAAAAATGTTCTATATCTGAAAACAACATTGTGGGTGTGATAATTCTTCCCACTATATCGCTTTCCCCCATAGAAAGTCAATCTGATACTTGATTCAAGAAAAAATGGGGCTAAATCTATCTCATATGATATTCACACTCCCAAATATCATATGAATCAAATTTGTTCCATCATATAACAGAAAATATCCTAATAGACTTCCTTCATAGTACCATGTATTAGGAGTCAACTATTAGAACTGGCTAATCAGTCAAAGTAATATCTAATTCTATCTAAAGATATTCCCAATTTATAACTTGGGAAGGGTTGGGGTGACACTTATTTATATTATAAATATGAAACATGTTGTTTATTTATGTTAACTATGGTGTAAAATTCAATCTATTAGAAGCATTTTCCAACCTGTATAGTGATCATGAAAGAGCTGACAAACCTCATGGAAATCTTCCCCTACTCCCCCAATATACGGGGGGATAAATGGGGTGATACCCTCATAACCACACAATCACTTACTGATAACTCGAATGTAACAACCAAATAATTTATTTTTATATAATACTATTCTCAATACCTTTCTTAAGACGCAACACAGAGATATATTCAAAATACAATATACTTTAAAAATATTAGTTAAATTTGACTTTTATAACCTAGACGTAAAATTGGTGGCATGAATAAAAATAAACTGATTATGAAAAAATATATAATTTTTTTATATAATTCAAATGAATTTATTAATTCATAATAAATATCTACTCAATTTTCAGTAATTACATTTTATGCTTCAAAAATATATTTTCTTAAAAAAAATTATTACATTTTGTTGATGAAAATTATAATTAATTTATACCAATATTATAATTTTTATTTGAACAAATTAATATAATTTTTGAAATTATCATGTTACTATTTCCTTATGGTAAATTTATGGTAATTTTCTTAAATTTTTTTCACTGAATAGTGAAAAATACATATTTTTGTAAAACCATCATTTCTTTCCATTAAATCATATAATTAAAAAGTACCTTTATGATTTATATTTGATATTAAATTAAAATAATCCTACTTTAAAAATAAATAATCTAATTATTTATATAATAATATACATTATACATGATTTTGGTATAATATCATTTTTGGGATGAAAAGAACATTTATTCTAAAAACCATTTTTATGTGTGTAATGTGTTTTTTATCTTAATAAATTAAATAAATCACTATTTATTGATAATTATAATTAAATTTAAATAATTTATATTCAATAGAATATTTTAAAATTCATCTATTATTTATTTATAATGAATGTAATGGAAGTAATGAAAGTAAATTCAGTTTCATCCATAAAAACGATCTTCTATAAAAACAATTTCCGTTGTGTTTTGTGAATTTATTTTAAAGTGAATTTATTCAACTTATAGAAGATGAATCCAATAAAATGGATTCCCTATTTTTAATAATACTAATTAATATAATTTAATAGTTCCAACATAATTTTTGGTCATATAGAAAGTAAAATTAATAAAATCTTATTACAATTGTTCGGGATAAAATAGGCTTGTCGGGTGGGGGAGGGGGTTAAAATAAGAGATAATGGTATGAATTCCACATAAAGTCATATAAATATTATTTTTATATATATTTTTAACTTATGTTATCCTAACTTATAATTTTTTTCCATTTGGTTCCACTTTCATATGAATTTACTTTATATTATTGAAATTGTTTAAGAAACTCGATGTGTCCCCCCCCCCTCACTTATAAAGGGAACCTATTATCCTCCCTTATTCACAGAATTTGAGCCTTCTAGATCAAACCAATATTGACAAAAAACATACCTATATTCTTTAATTTCATTATGTATCATATTTTATTTTCATAATACCATCCTAAGAAGGATTAAGGTGTAAGCCAAAAGTGGTTTCTCAAAAAAGGGGAAATCTTATTTACCAACTCTTTCAATGTTTCCTTCATATTATAATACGTATATATCTATTATAACCATCCTATAATAAGGAAAATAGTATCATAAATATTATTATATTTTTTTATGATTATGGTAAAACCATTTTTTACCTCCTTTTCATCCTATGGAAAATGAAAACTTCTCTCTTGCGTACGTATGGCCCATCATCTCCACGTAGTGGTGTAATTCATTTTTCATCAACAATTTACATGAATGGTTATAGAGATTTAAATAATTAATATATGATACATATGAAATAATTATTATTCTTTAAATATAATATACCATTTCCTCCTTACCATTCCACCCATTACTAAATGATAACATCACTTGTGCGTACGTATGGACTACCACCTTTACAAAGTGATGTGATTAATTTTTCATGTCTAAATTTCATGGATAATTATAAATATATATAATTAATATATATTATATTTATATCATGATTAACATTTATTATATTATGAAACCGTGATCAATATACAAGGACTAAAACTATCAAACTGAAAGTTACATGAGAAACAAAATAGTTAACAATCAAAAATGATGGTTTTAAAAAAGAACTATTAATAACTAGATAATGAATTGTTATAAGTGGATTATATATTATATTATAAGTATTTATATGGTTCTGGTTCAGAATTATAATAAATATAAATTTATTATACAGAAGATTAGAATCATGTAAAAAGTAAGTCAGACCCGTGGTAAGGGTTTATCATCTAACTTTTATTTCTACGAGACATAAGACATATTCACCAATTGTATCATTTGTGTGGTATATATACTACCAATTTGATATGTTGTATCATGAATCTATTTATATTCATGGTATTTAATTTTTATTTAATGTTATTTCTATAAGGAACTAACCTTAAAACATTACATAATCTAGTGTCTTTAGATCATAATTAGGTTTCTTACATTCATAAAGAAATTTTAATTTTAGAGTTTTTTATAATTAGGTCATAAATATTACATAAAAAATAGAAATATTACAAAGTGTACACTTCCACTTAGTATCCATTTTTCCCATAATATAAAACTTTTAAAATTAAACATGTTTATTTTTCATGAAAAAACATCATGATTTTAAACTTGACTTCTTATTTGTTATTAATCATCCTTAAAACATGTGAAAAATATTAAAAAACATGGGATGAGAAAAAAAATCACTCTTAGGGACATAAAATTAAGAAATTTAATTTTCCAATGAAAACTATAAATACTTTGAATACCATAAAATGTTTACATTTTCCCCATTACTCTTTGAGCATATAAAATAAATCATATCCATAGGGAGAGAAAAAATATTCTCAAAGAAAACAATAAAAACTATAAAAATCAAATTGAAACCCTTATAGGCATATTTGAACATTATATTCATAACTAGTGTTAACTATTGTTAGAAATAACTAGATCTTAGTCAAAACCACAGTAAAAAATTACTCATTTAACTCTCTAATTTTCTTTGAATATAACAAACATTACTCAATGCATTGGAGAGCTAATCATGCTCAATCATTGTATACGCTATATTAGGCTCACCCATCATATAAGATGTATTAGGATCACTTATAATCATATATAATTCTAAATTATCATATCAGGAAAAAATAACTAAGCTCCAACCTTTTCATCATAAAACCATTGAGAAACTATTTTAAATGAATATGGAAAACAATTTCTGATATCAAAATACACTTTCCTTTTAAAAAAACTTTTTAAAAACTAAAATACCAAGAATAGAGAGAAGAAATGGTTATATTTGAATAAAAAACTGGAATATTTTAGTGGAATATAAACATCAAATAATGGTTGTGGTGTTGGGAAAAGTCATCGATGTCGTATATGTGAAAATAAAACATTCCATTTTTGTTAATAAATTCAACATGTTCCATATAAAATCCATGAAAATATTTCCTATGAAAACCTTTTAAAGAGACATAATTTGAACATTATAATTCATATATGTTCATATAAATTAATTCATAAAATAATATTAAGAATATGGACTTAGAATAGAATGAATTTGAAAAAAAAAAATTGAAACATTTAAAATGACGTTTTAAGGTAAAGTGACCCTTACCTCGAGTCCAACTCTTCACACATATGTTCTTTATCTTCCTAGATAATAAAATTATGTTAGTTATTCACAATATTTATAACATCCTTCAATTTCATTATTATTTTTTATTTTTTATTACTATTATGAATTCTATTACGTAATAAATTAAGTTCACTTCTGACATTTTTAGAATGTTCATCTCATATATCAAAAAATGACTTTAGTAGGTTGAATATGGAAAAAATTATCATAATTATATCATTTTTAGAATCTTAATAATGATATAGTTATCATTTTTTTAAATTATTTAAACTTTGGAAACCAACCATGAAATATCTTTAAGACAAATGAATTACATTACAATCATAGAGATGAGCATGGATGAGTAACATTTCCATTTTTCAATGAATATGAGGGAAATAAGGTAACTATTATTTTACCCTTTTATAATTATAACCATATCATAAATGTAACATCCTTCCCCTCCTCATTGGATTGAATATAGGTGGAATTTATACTTGGCCTTAGGTGACATCCCCAAGACACTAAAGTATGACAATAAATGCCAAGGGAATCAATACAATTAGGGGAACATTTTCCCCTTGAAAATAAAACAAAAACTACCGAACATACCAAAACCAAAACCAATATATGATTCATGATAACAATGTAATACATATCATCATATAAAAAATAATACCAACTATATCAGAGTACCAAATGGAAACCAAGATCAACATCAACTACAAAGAATAAAAAAAACCAACAAAGCTCAAAGAATCCGAAGTCATAACTCCACATCACCCCACAATCTCCATGCTCCAACTACACAATACAGACCAAGTATCATAAAGAACCACTGAATAATGTGATACCTTCCCTTTACCCATTCCCAATAAACAATATATGTAAAATTAGCAAAGTGCCTGAGCATGGGTGAGCAATGAAACTTAGTAGGTTTTCCCCAAATGACTTCCCAACTCAAGACACTAGGATAAAAGAAGTCAAAAAAATTATATAAAAAAATTTATGTAAAAAAATTTAAAATAATTCAATATTTTACACCAAAACACTTTCTTTACTAAAATAGTTTTCAAATAAATCAACCAAAAAATTCTTTAAAAGCATTTATCAATTCCAATTCTAGAACAACCCATTTTGTTTCATATATCAACACATCCAATAATTCATTAAATCATGGAAATCCCTATACGCATGAGTGGTGAGTCATCATTTCCCTAAGATATCTCTTGGTGAATCATTTTTATGGGGGAATTTTATACCCCTATCCATCCCCCTAATGATGGGGGGAACATCATACCCTTATCTTTCCTGAATCCCCATAAACACACACCAACCATTATACAAAAATCCAATGATAAAACAACCATTTCAACCATTTTATTAAAATTAATGTTTTATTGAAAACTTTTCTAACAATAAATTTCCATAAATCCAATAAATACATATTTTAAAATGAAGAAATCAATGTAATTTACACAACCAATGTTCACAAATCCAAAAACCGTCACTATAGAGGGTTTAGACCATGCTTTAAACATCAATTTCACAACCAATATCATGTAATTAAATCAATTTTAAACTAATCTTTCATGTTATAATAAGAGGAGTTGAGAGTGAATCCACCTACCTTAGAAGTTATGGTGAAAATGAAGAATGACACTAATTACTCAACAAAACCAGGTTGAATCTGAAAAAATACACCTCATATCTTTTTCCTTAACATAAAAACAACTATATATCATCACTATTGTCATCCACTATCATAGATAGATCCCCAATGAATTAGATATATGAATACCAGAGAGTAAAGAGAAGTAGATATAAGAAAAATGACAAAATAAATATACTTACCAAGGAATCCAACCTTCAACACACCAATATTTTCAAATGGATCACTCATGGATTGAAGGGGAAAATCTCCACAGCCTTTGGGAGGAAGAATAACTAAGTTAGTGTTGAAAATAGTAAAAAATGAGGGTATTTGGGGCTAAACTGAGTTAGATCCACTTATTTAGGATCTAACTTTCAACCGTTCATGGTTGGATCACATAGTTAGGTAAACTATGTTCCAACCAGGAACAATCCACTACCTCCTAACAACCTACACATGGTTAGCTTTTACAGATTGAAAAATATATGCAAATTATGTTTTTACCTCTAATACACTATTCAAGGTTTATCCTAGGTGGCCACATGGTTAGACCAAACTGTGCGCATAACCATGATCCTTCAAAAAATCCCCTATTTCACTTTTCACATTTTTCTATAAGAGTTTAATGATTTGTACTAACCATACTCAAATTGTGAACCTCCAAAAAATCCAAAAAAAGTTCAAAAAATATTCTAAACCTTCCCAAAATTTACCAAAATACTTTAAATACATAAAATAAATAAATTAAGGGTTACTTAATTGAAACTAGAGGTGCTCTATTCTATCCACTATTAGTATTTTTTCCCCAAAAGGTTTAAAACCATCATTTTCCTGAAAAAGTTAGGGCAATTTCTAGACCTTTTTCTTCTCCTGTTCCCATGTTTATTCATGAATCTGACCATGTGTACAAAAAACCCGCACTAGACTTATGATTTTTCTATGAAATAATTACTCATATATATCCACAATTCATACAAGCATATGTAACAATGATGCATCTGAATTTAGGTCAACGTGATCCAATCAAATCACATAGTTAGAATCAGGATGAAAATTTTTCAATAGAGATACATGAAACACATTATGCAATGCACTAAACTATGGGGACATGGCCAACTAATATGCCTCTCACCAACCCATTCAAGTATCTCAAGAGTACCTATGTATCTAGGAGATAATTTCCATGCATCCCAAAATGACAATGACCATGACTTTTGAGTGATTCTAAATAACACATGGTCATTCACCTTGAACATAAATGGTTGTTGATGATGATTTTCATATGATTTATGATGAATCTGAGCCATCTCCATCATTATCTTAATCAACTGAATCTTCTCCATTGTCTCTTTAACTAGGCTCGACCCAACCAGTGTAGTCTCTCTAATTTCCAACCAAAAAAGTGGAGAATTATTGGGAATCCCATAAAATGATTCAAAAGAGACATATGTATCAAGGACTGATAACTATTTTTATATGAGAATTCCAATGATGGTACATGAACCTCCCATGTTACCAAAAAATCCATTACAAAAGCTCAAAGTATGTTTTACAATGTTTGTATTGTCTTTTTGGATTTCCCATCCTTATGAGGATGAAACTTAGTACTCATAGCCAACTGAGTCCCAAGGGTTTGTTGTACGGATTTCTAAAAATGATATGTAAACCTCGAATCTCGATCTGATACTATCAAAAATGGTACACCATGTCTCTTTACCACTTCTCGCATATATATTTTGGACAGGTCCCCCACTGTGTGAGATTTCAAAAATAGGGATTAAATGGGATGACTTTGTGAGCCAATATGTTATCACCCATATGGTATCATGTTTCCAAACCATTATTGGGATACCTATTACAAAATCTATAATTATCTTCTCCCATTTCCAAATAGGAATTGGTAAAGACTGCTATATACCTGCTGGTCATGGATGTTATGCCTTAACCTGTTGACATAGTAAGCATCACACAGCAAACTCATTCACCTTCTTTTTCATACCGACGCACCAAAACTGTGATTTTAGTATCTTATACATATTCTGTATTCTAGGATGAACAAACCATTTAGAATGTGGGTGATTAGAAAGATGTTTTTCTTGAAAATCCATAGGTTTGATCATCTGATCTAGAAACCACAAAACTAAACTACTATCAATCTTCTTTACCTCAATTTTCTCGCCACCATTGAGGTTTGAACTCATATAAACTCATTCTGAATCAGATGTATGTTCCACTTTAAGAATCTTCACCTAATTAGGAACCAAAAAAAATATAAAGAAAACCACTATACTACCTCAGTATTCACAATCCAAGGGCATGTCAGCTATCACCGACATCAACTTCCACTGATCTGAAGCCTCTTTTTCCAACTAAGAAAATGAATTTCTACTTAATTAATTTGCTGCCAAATTTTCTTTACCGGTGTATACATGAATTCAATGTCAAACATTTTTGGATACTCTATTCATGTTCTTTATCTCAGGTTTAAATCAATTTGTGAGAAAATATGTTTCAAGATCTTATGAATCATAAAAAATATAAATTGCTAACCAAAGAGGTAATGACACCATGTCTTCAAATCATAGACTATGGAAACTAATTCCAAATAGTTTTTTGGTAGTTCTTCTAATGAGAATGTAACTACCATTATCCTTAAGAAACAACATGAATCACAATATGAGAACACAACCCAACCTGGATCCTAAATCATCACAATACACTACGTACTCTTGCCCGAATTTTGGAAATATGAAGATTGGAGCTGATATAAGATAAACATTAAGATATTGAAAATACTTTTGATATTCCTTGTTCCATTTTAATGGAAAATTATTCCTTGTCAAAGTTTCTATAAGTGAATATAGTTGAATGAAATCATGAACAAAACGTCAATAATAACTTGCTAGACCAAGGAAACTACATATCTCAATGAATTTTTTGGTGGTTTCCAAGACAGAATAGTTTCAATATTTTTGGGATCCACAAAAACACCACTTTCATAGATTATATGGCCAAAGAAACATACCTATTGTATACATAAATAAAACTTTGATAATTTGGTATACATAAAATGACCCCACAAAATACCAAACACTATTTCCATGTGTTCCTCATACTCTACATTTTTCCTTAAATACACCAATATTCCATCCATAAACACCCCCACAAAAGAATATAGATATCCCTAAAATATCTGATTCATCAGTTCTATAAAGATCGATTATGCATTCATAATACCAAAATGAAATTCCACATAATCATAATGGCCATATCTATTATTGAAAACTATCATTAGAATAACCTCCTTTAGAACTTTCAATTGGTGATATCTTGATCATAAGTCAATTTGAGATAACCATAGGGATCACATAATTTTATCAATTAGGCCATAATTTTATGGATTTGGACACTGATTATCTATCATTACTTGGTTATGATTATGATAACCCACACATAGCCTAATAGTTTGATCCTCCTTTTTGACGAACAAGAGAGGTGTTGCCCACAAAGACATTCTAGGATGAATGAACCCTTTTCTTTTTAGCTATTACAACTGCACTTTCAATTCAATTAACTCTATTGTTTCTATCTAGTAAGATAAAAGGTAAATATGACTAGTCCTTGGAAGGAGATCAATCCTAAAATCCATTTCTCATGTGGGTGGAAACCCTGAAAAATTATTGGAAAAAACATATGGAAAATGTTCAAAATCATCTATAAAACTGCTATTCTCAATAGATTCTATTGATGAGAAAGTCAACACTTCGAACTAGTATGAATTCATTATAATTATTGGTGATAATAGTCTCATTGGACCCACCTTTACATTCTGGTCTCCTCTAATGAGATGCTAATTTCATCATTAGTCTTAGAACTAACTTTTCGCTAATAAAAATTGACGTGAGCCTTGAAAATTTTAAACCAATACATAACCAATAATATATCATTGAAATCCATATCAATCATGGATAAGTCCCATATTTTCTTTTCTCCATCAACAGTTACAGAACATGCTTTACCGGCAATGGCTCGACATTCTCTATGACTAAGAGGTATTTGAAGTTTCAAAATAGAAGGTATCATCTCAACATTTAATCCCAGAAAATAAATTTCACGAGAAGAAATAAATGAATGTTTTTATTCCATGTCAAACAAAGCTCTCATAAGGGCATAACTCAAATGAATCATACTTCTCACCGTGGATGGTCCAGGTTGATCATCCACACTAACTTTCTCATATCCATATAATTGCTTACTTGTTGAAATTTTTTCCTTATTGACCTATTGAGATTTATAATGTAGAGGGGCCATGGTATTCCTAGAATAACCATGGATAACTCATTTCTACTAAAACATATTATTCAGTTGCGCTCATCCCATCAAATAATATGAGGTTTACGATACAAGAGAAGTGTCATGAACACCTGAACATGGAGCACTACAACAATAGCACTTAAGATGCACCATATGATTACAATTGTATCATGCTATAATTTCTGTCATACGCTCTCACTTAATTTGATTGAAATATTCACATTGGAATCGTTCTATATTTATCTTAGGTTTTGGTGGAATATTTACTAATCCAGCCATCTGATTCTGAGCCACTCCACTACATTATAAATTGGTGTCCCTCTTACACTTATTCCCAGCATTAGAGTTACCAAAATTTCCTATAGGTATCGGCATTATACCTCTACAATTAAGTCTTGATATGTCCTTTTCTACCACTATCACACTATTGAATATCTCTGTATAATCTGTTTTTCAAATCATAATAGTTTTTGAATGAATCTCCTACCACAAACCCAATTCAAAAATTAATTCCTTCAAGGATGTACTAGAAACAACTTAAAGTGAAAAGAATACTAAATTAATAAATTTATCTTCATAGTCTACCACTGAGAGGATCTCCTACTTTAAGCTGAAAAAGTTGTTCATTATAGAAATCCAGAACATATGAGGATAGAATTATTTGTTGGAAAATTCTTCAAAATCCTCCCATGAAATGCCTTTGTCTAATTTATTTTGAAATGATAAATCCCAAAATTTGTGTGAAATATCCTCTTTACTTATATATTTCCAAATTTAATTTCAGATTTATTTTTGTTCAAAGAAAATAAAAGATTTGATTTATCCTATTCAACCACACCTCTGCCTTCTCTGGTTCCGAGTCACCCTAAGAGATGGGTGGATTATGCTTCTTGAATTGAACAGAATGATCCAAATTCCTTGGTTCATCCCTTAGGTCCCCTTTATCAACATCTTGAAAGGCCTGGACAATAATTTGAACCAGTTGTTGGTTCACATGTGGATTAGGTGCAACCACATTCTTAATAGTTTATTTTAGTTTTTTTGAACGATACTTATCTAGTTCCATTTTCAATAACAAAAACAAAATTCCATAAGTCACACTCTCTAGAAACTGAAGGCATAAAAATTTAAAAATTCTATCATATCTCAAGTTTTATAACAAGTATTTTCCAAAATTCCACACTTTCTATTTCAAGACATTTTTTAGATGTCCACCATGATTTTGAAAGTAAAACCATTTTCAAAATACCACTATCATGCTGTTTTTAAAATCTACCATTTTAAAAAAATAAATAAATTCTTTCCAAAAATCAACATCTTTGCACCAAATGAAAAATAATTACTCAAAATGAAATATTAATTCCTTATGGGAATTCATTTCTATCAATGCATTTCAATCTCATCTCATTGGCTAAACCCATGACAATGAGATAAAAACTCTTATAAGTGTCTCCAAAGCACTTATGTATCCAACTACTTTGTAAATTGAAGTTCAGTATAAAAAGGTTATCTATGTATTTTTATGCTCTACATTTCAATTCACGAAAAACCTACTCCTTTATACCATCCCAACTAATGGAATGTAACTGAATGAATTTCAGTTCTAATACCATCAACCAATACCATTTTTTCCAAAATATTTGGACCGACCAAGACTGATATCATTTGTTAGTCAAGGATTGAACAAGAAAATATCTGTTTTAACATCTAGCACCTCCTTATTGTCTTGAGTCGAGGTGGAATTGCTACCTGGCCTTACGATACATCCCTAAGATGCCAAATAATGGCAATAAATTCCAAGGGTTTTAATACAATTGGGAGATGATTTTACCTTTGAAAATAAAACAACCACAACCAAACATACCATAACCAAAACCACTATATGATTCATGAAAGAAATTAAAGACCACACAATGTATAACAAATCATACTAACTATATCAGTGTACCAAGAAGAGAACAAGATCAGTGTCAACTACAAAGTAGAAAAAAACCAAAAAATATCAATGACTCTAAAGACATAACTACACAACTCACCCCAATATCCATGATCCCACTCCATAATAAAACCCCAATATCATAATGAACCACTAAACAAATGTGATACATTTTTTTTACCTGTGTCCCAAGAAAAATATCTGCAGAAGCACCAAAGTGAAAAAGAAGGGGTGAGTAATGAAACACAATAGGTATTTGTTAAATTAGTTCCCTACTCAAACAACTAGGATAAAACATGTGATAAAATTTATAAAAAAAATTATATAAAAAATATTAAAACATTTTAATTTTTTACATAAAATCCAACCATTTTCACACCAAATCAATTTTCCGTACTAAAATATTTTCCAAAGTTAGAAACCAAAAAATTCATAAAAATATTTCTCAATTACCACTTCAGCACAAACCATTTCATTCCTTATATCCAGACATCCATGCATGCATGAAATCACGGACCTCCTAATACTTGCAAGTTGTGTATCATCCTTTCACTAAGTCATCACTTAGTGAACCATTTTGGTGGGCTAAATTTCATACCCTTATCCATCTCACTAATGATGGGGGAAACATAATACCCCCATCCATTAAAAATTCCGATGAACACACACTAACCATTATTCCAGAAACCAATTCCAAAACAACCATTTCAATAAAAACATTATTCTAATAAAAACCATTCTAAAAACCATTTCTATATATCCAACAAATCCATATTTTAAATTAAATATTTAAAAATCATGAAAATAATGTACTTTGCACAACCAATTTACAAAAATCCAAAAAACATCACTAAAGATGGGTTTTTCCATTCTTTTTTAATCAATTTCACAACCAATTCCATGAAATTCAACTAATTTGAAACTAATCTATCAATTTATAATAAGAGGAGTCGAGAGTGAATGCACTTACCTAATAATTTATTTTAAACATGAATAATAAAATGAATAATAATAAAAAATTGGGTTGAATCTCCAATAATACGCCTTATATATTGTTTCCTAACATCAACATATCTATATCTCATCATTATTGGCATCCAATATCATTGATCTATCCCTAATAGATCAGCTCTATGAATCAAAGTGAGGGAAGAGAAGTTGATCTAAGGAAAATGACCAAGTCAAAAGACATTCTAAGGAATACAAACATTAAAACCCTAATATTTTCCTATGGATCACTACCGTATCGATGGGGAATGTCTCCAAAGCCTTGTAGAGGAAGGAAAACTGAGTTAGGGTAAAAAATAGTGAAAATGAGGGGATTTGGGGCTAAACATAGTTAAATACACTTTCTTAGGATCTAAATTTTAACTGTGTACAATTTAATCACATGGTTAGTCAAACTATGTGCCAACCATTTTCGCACTACTAACTCCCAACTCCCTTCATATGGTTGGATCAAATGGTTTGACAAGCCATGCACCAACCGTGTTTTCCCAATGTACCACTTTTGATGGTTTCTCCAAGGTGTTTTCACAGTTTGGATAAATCGTGCACCTAACCATGAGCCTTCCTAGAAGCCCATATTTAACTTTTTTATGGTATCCTATATTAATTTAACAGTTTATACTAACTGTTCTCAAACCATTCACCTCAAGATAATCCCTTAAAACATTCTGAAAGTGTTCAAGACCCTCCAAAACTTCACCCAAACACTTTAAATTATTAAAATAAATAAATTAAGGGTTACATAATTGAAAATTGGGTTGATAAAATAAATATAATATTTCTAAATTCCAAATATATATAGAATTCATTTGAGGTGGTTTTGAAAAATAAAATGCATCGGTTCGTGAGATGGTAGTTCTCACACACACAGAAGAAATATTTTTTTTCATTGGTTTGTAAATAAAGAAGTAGAATATTTATTTACCATTATATAATGAAATTAATATCATATATATATTTAATATTATTTTCTTTGGATCCATCATTATGACTAACCATGATAGTCTGTGATGAAAAATGAAAACATCATCTCATGTGGTAGTTGTCTATACATACGCACAATCGATGTGTTTATTTTTCATTAGATAATTTATTATATGAAAAAGGGTTATAAAATTAAAATAATAACATTAAATTATATTTAATATACTTATGTTATTATTTCATCTTGGTGTATAAGAAGAAATAAAACTAAAACATTATGTTAAAAACTATACATCTTCTTTAATGAACTTCTTTTTCTTTAAACATTAATCCATTCAGGGTTAGTACTATCGAAAAAATAATACCTATTGGATATGCAGAGGGATTTTTGGAAGTGATTTGTATAGATAATTTTTCTAACCAAATGGATCTTTAAGTGTGAAAATGAGAGGATATAGGGTGTCCATTTATATGTGAGGGAGAGGACACTTTAGGTATTTCTGAAAATTTCTAAATATTATGCGGTCATTTTAATGGAAAAGTGTCCCATAAAAAAGTAAATTTAGAGAATAATGTGATAATTGTATAAATAAATCTATCCAATATGAATTAAGATTAAATTTGGTGTTATAATCAGTTATTTTTAACACAAGTTACCCCAATTTACCTTTTTTACCACAGTAACACATATTTTTAACGAAGTTACTATAAAAATGTACTATAATAAAATTTACTTCATTAATTAATTTGTAAATTTTTTATTAAAAATATGAGATCAGTTTTATAAAATTTAATTTATATAACTATAAAATTTTAATTTAAAATTAAACCCTCAAAATGTGGTGAAAAGCAGTTTTCTTGAAAAAATGTATTCTTAAGTATAAAAGTTTTTAAACTAGAATAACAAATAAAATTGATTAATAAGATAGTATTTTAAAAATTAATAATATAATCTAACTAATTTAATTTTTATACCATTTTTGAAAAATTAAACATCTTAAATATTGAAATGAAAAGGCAATTTTCAATAAAAATCGGTATTTTTCGCTATTCATTCAAAAAATCAAAATTTTCAAAAAATTATAAAAATTTAACCCTAATATAAATTTGAATTTATGTATTCAAAAATGAAATAATTTTTTTAAAATTAAAATTCTAAAATTTATAAATTATATTTCAATTAAAACAAAATAATGCTTGAAAACCCAATTTGGTTAAAAATAAAGGTTTTTTTACTATTGAATGAAAATTTACTTATTATTAATATAATGAATATAAATATATAGTATATAATTGATTAATATTAATAATTAATGAAATATATTTAATTTTGAAATCACATGGGGTGTTACAATTTCTTTCATGGGGGTTATTATTTAGAAGTTACCAAAGTGGTTTGGGTTTCTTTCACAATATCATCCATATCCAGGATTGTTTATGTTTAGATTCAATTTGGGTGAATTAGATGATAGTTCTATACTAAAACCAATAATGTTTCCCCTCCTATGGATATTTCTATAAATCACAAGTGTTACTTCCATTTTCCTCTTTCTATGTACTCAAAATTCTAAAAGAATATTTTTAAGAAAAATTGATCTTGTTTTTTCCATTCAGCCTGAAATATTTTCTTCTATGTCTATATTTTCAGTAAAATTTTTTCAAGAATGTTTTTAATATTATGAAATTATTTATTAATTTCATTTTTCCCACATTTTACTATCTATAAAATAGTTTAAATGAAATCTTATTGTCATTTCCTGAATGATGTACTTTTTGCTGAAGGTGTGAATGAAGTATTTGTTTTAATAATTAAAATGAAAACAAATTTTCAAACCATCATTAATATTATTTTTATTAAATAATAATTTACAATTTTACATGGATTATTAATAGATTTCTTTCATTATATTCTATAAATTATTATATTTTTAATAAGTGATTTTAAAATGAAAGCATCCTTTTTTCTCATGAAATGTTTTAGTGATATTTTAAAAGTATTTTCATATATTTAAATATAATTTGATAAATTTTATGATTTACTAAGGATATAATCTAATTATAACATCCAACTTATTTATCCAGTTAGATTACGATCAATTTTTTATTTTTAATGATTGGAGAAAATATTAACATTTCGTATGTTAGTCTTTAAATATAAATGTTTATGGTGATTATGTTTTAAATTTTTATTCATAACTTGCATAAGATGAATGTATTTAACTTGGTAAGTGATGGGAAGTTTCTGTTATATCCCATTGATGCATTAGTAGGTCTCATGAGATAAACTAGTTTGGTTATTTAGCATACTCCTTACCTATTTATGTATGATTCCTTAGTATAAGGATTTAGTGATAAGATTATGATTTCAAGAATTTTTCATTCAATCATTATGAACCTAGTTATTATTATCTCTTTGATTATTTAAGTTTCAATTTCAACCAAAGATTTATTCCCATTTTTATGATATATTTTTATATAATATTTAATTATTTTCTATCTTTATCATATTATTCTTTCTTTATTTATCTTATGATATCTTATATTTTAAACCTTTTCTTACCAATCAAATGAGATTACCCTTTATTGTGTTTTATTTTCCCCATGATACCAAGATGGGATCTATGAATGATATCAAGGATTTTATAAAAAAAATAAAAAAAATTCCCACTAGAATTTTTAAGTCGTATTCATGTTTTTAGATGTAATGTGAAAATCATGTATGTATATATTCTCCCAAGACAGTTAAACTATTCGATCATTTGGGTTGCAATTACATTATCTTTTTCCAGTGTAGTAAAATAACCACTGACTCCTTATTATTCGACTCAGGGTGTTACTTTTGGTATCAAATGAATTTTAGTATAAACCTTGGGAAATAGATTTAGGAAAACATAGATAAGATAACAAAACACTATCAGATACTCTAAGGATAACTCTATGTATAGGATAATGTCATAATATTTTGGTAAAGTTTAGATTGTGTGGTTTTAATAAAAAATACATCCATATCTACATACTAGAAAGTGGATGTGGCTGTGGAATAGATTCACCTAGGGGTAACAACTCTGAATGGGGTGGATTAGATATTAACTTGATCATCACCAGTGCATGATGAGTAGGTCTAAGACTACATACCTGGATAGAAACTCCTGAGTGATATGATTTGGTCGATTCACAAACTCTTAAGAAATCATTATAAAATATTTAAAGTTATTTATATGATTTGAAGATATTCCCAAAGATACTATCTTATTATTCTGATATTAACTATGTATAAATTTTCAATATATGTTAGGTATTGAACTATATATGAAATTATACACTATGAATCATAATTCAATAAGATAATATATTGTATTTTATTGTTAAATGATTCCCAATAGATGGAATGTAAAATGTATCAACACTTATAATAAATGTAGGGTTTCCCTCCATGATCAAGTCAATATGACTAGTGTTAGAGTAGAGTAGATTATGACTATATTATGATAGTTGACTTTGGTTATGACCAATGATGTTGACTGTATGGATATATTTATCACAACATGATTCACTGATGTTGGACCGCTTCATACTACCAAAGACTCCACGTAACTATTTTTTTTTCATGTAACACTTTAGAATATTTTAAAGAATATTTTCATATTTAGGCATGGAGTTGGTGCAATATACTAGGACCCATGGATCCTTAGTGTGGATATTTTAAAAATACTAATATAATATGTCAATCATGCATCATTTTTCTGAAATAATGGAATATCTACTAAATGGAATCTCAAATGGGTAAATTTAGACCTTCATTAAATCCTGATCTTGGGTTTTACCCTACTCATTTTATAAATTTGTTGGCATTAGGTGTTCAGTTAAGTGAAATTGTGTGAGGATGTTAAAATAAATAAAATTTATTAAATAAAATAATTTATTTATTTTTATAAATTAGTCCCCAAAATCTAGAAATATTATATATAAAACCTTTTACATCTCATCTATATGGTTATCTATATAACCATAGATATTTGAGTTGAGGGATGTCGAGACCATTGACAGAAAAATACAAGATTGCTGATTGATGATGATCGGTAGTGAGAATTCTTAGAACCGGTGATGAACACGATGAATTATTCAAATTAAATGATTTCAGATGTATTCTACACCAATGATCAATCCAATGTGTGGTTGATAATTTTTTAAACTAATCCCCATTCTTGATTTTCCATGATGGACACGAATTAATTATTTTTGAAATTAATTCATGGATCGTTCTTCTTGATTTGCAGTTGTTTATCTCATTTTCCTATAATTAAAAATTTTATATTAATTTGGTTTTAATATTTTTCTTATCATCCCCTTTATTTAGATTCTTATTATCATATCCAAATGAACACGACATTTGTTTTATTCTCAATTTTCTATTTCATGCCTTTGTCCCTCTATTCTTTGACATTTTTCATTTGTATTTTGATGGAATAATTATTCAAATATACATAAGAAAACAATCATTGTAAAATTTCTCTTTAGTGAAACAAATAATTGTTCCCAGATCAATTTTGGGATTTGAGACGTGGAAATGTTGTGGCGATGATGATTATAATTTGATGATGGTACAAGCTAGGGTGGTTTTATGATCTGGATCAAGAAATTATATCGAGAGGTACAATGATGTGTGATTTCTAGGTAAAAGGTGGTTGAAATCTAGAAACCAAAAATGATGTGGGTTTAGTAAATGTGATTACTAGTGTTATATACATTAATAATGATGGAACCAAAGGTGATGGAAACATTGGATAAGATGAGCGAACAGGATAAAGTTTATGTGAAATTTTTTTATATACGATGTGTATTTCAGAAGAACATAGGTTGTTCAGACCCATATGTAGGAAAACATGGGTTTATGAAGAGAGTTAAATATCACAAACAATGTGAACCTTAGCAAGAATTATGGGAATTTACATAGAGTAAATTCCTAGTTTTCCATGCGGCCCCACATTTTGAGTGTGTCGTGGAAAATCCCATTTACTTCTGAAGGTGTATGAGTACTAGAAAAAGACACATGCCTAAGTTTCGGACTGACCTATCCATGTTGTGTATTATAAAAATACACCATATATCTAGATTAATATGTCATGTAATTAAACAGGATAGGGTTATTACTAGAATTAGTGAGACATAGTATGTGAACCCTCTTGAACATTCCATGTAATCCTTACCGGCCAAGTTAGATCCCTTTTTATCCTCAGACCAGCTATAACATTAGCATGGGCCATTTCCCTCAAACTGTATCAGCGTGGGTGTGTTCCCTTGGTCAATCTTTAAGAAAGAAAAATGTGGTATCCCATCCTAAGTATGTGATGAGAAATCCCGTCTGTGAGATTGTTCTGGAGAGTAAGGTATCCCTCTACGAGGCTTGGGGTGTGACCCAATCACATTGTTCCCTAGATTTTGTCAGGTGTCCCATTTACAACTTTTTGGTATTTTGATCCCCTTCCCAGTGGGTTTATCCAAATAGGGTTAGGTATCCCCCATAGGCATTAAGTGTGATGCTTTACCTGTGTATAAATTTTTTTTATGTCTCGAGGAGGTGTAGTCCAATTGAGTGAGTAACCTAGATGTTCCCTCTTAGTTCATCAATGCTTCTCCATGGATAGACTCAATGAGTATAACATCTCGGATGAGTTCCATCATCATAATGAAACCTTATGAGAGTTATCAAAAAAAATATTACATTAGAACATTGATCAGTATCTCTAGGATGGTAGTGAGGATATACCTCACCTTGAGTCTTGGAGTATTCCTTGTGCATATATTGTTTATCTTGTTTTTACCCTTCCTAGTGATTTAGTGCGGACCCCATCCTTGATGCTTTGTGTTTGGTGATTTTGGGGCATCTTACTAGGTATGTCTATACTCAACCATATATGGAATCTTCCTAAACATGTATTGTCTTATGAATATGATATCTCTTTCAATGTATTCTTAGGACCATGAGTAGGTGGATTTTTGTTGTAATATAAAGGCTATGATTAGTTCTACGTTTTTCGTTTTTATAGAAGTCACCTTTTTGTTAGCATCCAAGAATTTTTTATAGTATGGGTGGGCTTATATTTTACCATTTTACCATTTTACATGCTCTTTATCATACTATGATGTGGGATTTTTTGTTATGCATAAATTTAAAACATAAATTTTTTATATTTTCCACATTATATTGGTGTATGGTGATGTGTGTTTTTGTACATGTACATTAGGATTTGGCTTCTCATATGTGTGATATGCCTACTCAATGCTAGTTTCCAGCCCCTGGCTTATTAGATGTGGGATTGGGGTATTGTAATTAGCTTAAAACTCTCCATTTAAGTCTAAATGGGTCAATTTATGATAGTGTGGTATGAAAATTGGTCATATTAGGATCAAAGTATGGAGATAGTCTACTTATGATGATTCATTTTGAAACTAGGGTAGTTGTGTTAAGGTTTATAATGTTTGGATCTCAAGTTAGGGAACCCAGTGATGGTGTGGTGGCCAATGTCTCCATTTACCTAGAATATGATAGAAGTATTTTCAGCTCAATTTATTTAGGCACTAGTTTCTATTAATATAATGGTACATGCATCATAAAGTAATGGTTGTGTTTTATATTCCCTTCTTGATTCACCTAACCAGATATTCTCTTTGACCATGTTATATATTGTTAAGACATAAGGTGACACTATGTAGATATCTAATGTTGGTTCCACAGTAGGATCATGATGATGACCAGCTTAGTGATGATGCCTTAGTTCGGGCTTCTATTTAGGAGGATTTTTTCTATGGGTGGATAGTGATAGATACATCCCCTATTCGGTAGTAGGCATACCTACCCCTAGTTACTCCATTTGAATTTATCCCTTGTATTTCGAATTATACTGTTCAAGTAGTTCATTCCGATAACGTTCATGGGTCAATCATGCTTATATACTTGTAGAGGTAGATACCGCCAAAGTTATAGGGAATGTTAGACCTGTGGTCATCTGATGACTAGTTAGAGGTAATGAATCTGATTTTTCATCTTGTTAGGGACCATCCTAGTTAGATGGTGGTCATAATAGTTAGTCTTCTTTAGGTAGATAAAAATAATTTGTGGACCCAAATGTTGGTGATTTTTATATGGTTTTGGGCATGTCAATAAGACGTATACTCCCTCCATGATGATGTGTTCTCTTATGACGTGTTTAAAATCTATGCGGGTGAGTCAGGGCCACCCATAACGGATATTATTTAGTTATGGTGGATAGGTTATTTTTATTGGTATCTTTTACATTTTTGATGTGCTAAGCTATTGGAGTAGACCTTAGTTGTCAAGAAAAGGTGGGTAAGGGAAATGATAACTATTTACAGTGGAGGATTCTAACCCGAATGCTCAATTTAAGTTCTAAGGTACTACCTGAGTCTTTACTACTTTAGTTATAGTATACATAGTCATGAGAAACTATTTAATTTACACATACCTTGTTCGAGACATGGAGTTTCCACTAGAGCCTTTAGCTTGACGCTTACATTTAGAGATTCTTGCTAGGGAGGTTTTGGTGATCTCACATATCAACTATTAGTGTACCCTATCTCTTAGAAGATATAGATACCTTTGAGATATTTTCATAGAGAACATGAGTCCCTATTGTGTTTTATTGATATGGAAGAGATTTCCAATATCAATGCTGATATTTTCTATTACAAGTGAGGATTTTAGTGTGCCCGAGTTGACAGGGTGGGTTTCATCTATCATCAGAAAAAAAGGAATCTCTGGTAGAGGAGGATGAGCTTGTATGTATAAGATTACAAAAAACATCTCAATAGTTAGATATTATGGCCCTTGGAGTGGAAAATTATATTATATTTTAATTTTTTATAGTGGTGGAGGAGTATGAGGTCTTCTTCCCTGAGGTAATTATAGACATAAGTCCATATTGTGAGATAGAATTATAAATAGAACTGCAACCATATATGGCCCTGATATTTATAAAGTCAAATTGGATGGCTTCCACATAGATACTTGATATGAAGGTACAATTAATATATTTATAGTGGAAAAGCTTTATTAAACCTAGTGTGTCCCTATGGGTATCCCCAATGTTGTTCACCAAGAAGGATGATGAGATTTTGATGTTATGTATGGATTATAATCACTTGAAAATGGTGAATTTATATCATGAGTATTCAATTTCAAGGATCGATGACTTATTTGACCTGTGGTTTGGGGAAAATTGGTTCTCAAATTTTGAATATAATACGGGTTATCACTATCTTCGAGTTCAAGAGTAGGTTTTACTGAAGGTATAATACCAGTTCCATTTTGGTCAATTTGAGTTCTCAATAATGTAATTTGGTGTGATTAATTCCCCAAAAGTGTTTATAAGGATCGTTAATTTAATTTTTCAGACCTTCTTGGATTAGTTCTTGGAAGTATTCCTTGATGAATTCCTTTTGTACTTAGCATTAGATAAGTATAATGTGAGACATTTGATAATGGAACTGGACATACTTTGAGAGAACCACCTTTATGGAATGTTCTTGAAGTGTCAGTTCTGGATTCAATAGGTCCACTTTCTGGGACATGTAATCTTGGAGAAGGAAGTTTAAATATTCTCAGTGATGGTTGAGGGTATTATAGCTTAGGAGACACCTAAGGGTGTGACTGAGGTGTAAATATTCCTTGGGTTGGAATGATATTGTTAAATATTTGACCGTTTACTCTAGGTTTATACAACCTCTATCTATATTGACCGAAAAGTAGAAACCTTTTATGCAGATGAAGGGGTTTCAGCAGGCTTTTCTAGAGTTTCATAAGTGGTTGATGAGGAACCCCATCACGAGACCATCTGAAAAGGGTGTTGATTATGTGGTGTTCTATGATGCCTCTAGATATGGGAATGGAAGAGTTCTAATAAAAACGTAGGTGGTGATTTCTTATAGATCTAAAAAACTGAAATCTCATGTTAATAACTAATTGAAGCATTGTTTGGTGTAGGAAGTAGTGTTGTATCCCTAAATAATTGTAAACACTATTTTATTGGATAGAAATTCATAATTTCTTCTAACTGTAAGAGTATCAAGTATATTTTCCCTCATAAGGATCATAGCCCAAGGTTTATGTGATGGATGGGGTTCTTGGAATACTATGTTTTTTAGATATTATTTAATCATGGGAAAGGGAATGTGGTGGTATATGCTCTTTAGAGGAAATTCCATTCATAGTTGTTGACTGAGTTGATGGAGCAGTTGGAATCCATGCAGTTTACCCATGTGGATGAGGGTAAAACAATGTATCTCTTATCAATGGATGTGAACCAACCACATATCCAATTTTTAAGGGAATTAAATTTATGAGATATCGATTTTGAGGCCTTGTGTGACCAGATATCCACATGAAAATCTAATTATGGATTTTATGAAGGTGTAGAGAATTTCATTATTTTCCAAGGACAAATGATGGTACAAGTCACACTGTTAGAGTAGGTAGTAAGGGAGTTTCATAGATTCTCCTTAATAGTACATCTAAAAGTGGTAAAGATGTACCAAAACATTTATCCTTTGTTTTTTTGGACAAGGATAAAGATGTGTGTTGCTTAGTTTATCCCTTGATGCCTCGCCTTCCAACAGGTGAACGATAAGGTGTCATAATGGATGTTGAAATGGGATGGTATATCTACTGTTTTTTTGGGAATTACACAATAAGAAAGTGTTAAATGAACTATTTGGGTGATCATAGACCATCTCACCAAGTCAATACACTACATAGGTATATCAGATTGTAGTTTAGTAGAGCGTTTGTGATTTCTGTATACAAAAGATATAGTTTGGATTCATGGATTTCCCTTGATTATTATTTCAAACCATGATGCTTGCTTCACGTCATGATTGTGGAGAGGGAAAAAAGTGTATTTTGGGTATCATCTGTGGTTGAGCTTGAAATCCCCCATATAGATATCCATTTAAAGTAAACCATTCAGGTCCCAGAGGTCATGTTGTGGACTTTTGTGTTGATTTTCTTCTATAGCTAAGAAGATCTCATACCGTTTGTGTAATTTGTGTATAATGATAGTTACCTATCCACTATCTATATGGAACCATTATAGGGACTACATGAAGGACCCTACATGACATTGATATGATAGATAGATCCATGTGTGATAGGGATTAGGGGTATAGAGATTATGAAAGTGATGTTAGAGAAGCTAAAGGTCATCTAATAGTATATGAGGATTTCTCAAAGTTTTCAGAAGTTCTATGTACACCAACAACAAAGACCTTTGGAGTTTCATGAAGGAGACTCTACATTCCTAGAGGTCTCACCTCGATGAGGATTACATAGATTTTTATAGGGTGTAGAGTTATCTCTAAGATTTATTTTCCCTTTCCAAATACTATGTAAGGTTAGCATGACGTCTTACCACAAAGCCAAACCACCACAGTTTGATCAGGTTAATGATATATTCCATGTGTTGCAGTTGAGTATATTTTTGAATGAACCATTGCATGTTTTAAATTGGGGTGAGATAGACATTGAAAATGAAGTTGAATTCATAGAGTACCCATTGGTGAGTGAGGATTGAAAAGATAATATCCTTTATATGTGTGTGATTCCTTTAATCTGCATTCGATGTCAGCATGAAAACCTCTAGGAGAGCTCTTAGGAGCGGGACAACCAAATGCGAGCTCATTACCCATACTTATTTGAGTAGTTTTTTTTCAAGATGAAAATCATTGAGGTGGGGTTAATTTAATGAAATGGTTTTCTATGTAACATTTTTTAATATTTTAATGAATATTTTCAGAGTTAGGACCAGATTCGGAACATGATATTGGGGCTTATGGAGTCTTGGTGTGGATATCTTAAAAATATTAAATATAATATATCACATGCAAGATTTTTTTTAAATAATGGAATATCTTATGAATGGTGTATTAGATAGGTAAAATTATAATTCTGTTAAATATGGATCATGGGTTTTACCCAAGGAGAAATATAATTTTTATCAGTGCTGAGTGTTTTAGTTAATTTAAGTCATGGGAAGATGTTAAATTAAATAATATTAATTAAATAAATGAATTTATTAATTTAAAAATTAATTACTTAAACCTAGAAATGGTCTATATAAACCCTCTTATAACTCAAATATTGGCTTTCCTGTATAACCATAATTTTTTGAGAAGAGGTTTGTGGAGATAGTTGGAAAACAGCCAAGAGATTGTATATTGAGGATGATCAGAGGTTGGAATTCATGGTGTCGATGAAAAAAGAAAAAAATAATCAAATTCAATGCTTTCATATGTATTCTACTCCATTTATCCAAAAAATATAAGGTAGGGATTTATTTTATTATATCAATACCTATAATTATTTTCCCAATATGAACATGAATAAATTATTATAAAAATGATTTAATGGATCATTCTTCTGGATTATCCATTATCTAACTATATTTCATGGAATTATTATTTTGATATTATTTTTCTTTCATATTTTTTCCCAAATAATTCTTTATTTTACATAAACTATGGTAAAAAAATATGAAATTATTTTTATGCTCACTTTTTGGTTTCATTCCCTTCTCCATCCATTATTCAATTCTCATTATCATCATTATAATTAATTGATGATTCAACTATACTTGGGAAACTGATCATTGTTTAATTTATCTTTGATGAAACAAATCCTTTTTATGGGTTCATTTTTGGTATTAGGTACATGAAAAAGACATGAATATGTTGATGGGAATCCAATGATGGTA
The DNA here is from genome assembly GCA_963277665.1 of Viscum album. Classification (NCBI taxonomy): domain Eukaryota; kingdom Viridiplantae; phylum Streptophyta; class Magnoliopsida; order Santalales; family Viscaceae; genus Viscum; species Viscum album. The sequence goes on along the minus strand of OY728156.1, from coordinate 253,649,813 downwards.
TGAGTAATTGTGGTTATAAGATCCGTATCGATTGGGTATCTTTGAAGGTGAGAAGATTGGTTGTTTCCAGGAAAGGGGTGGACAAAATATGGTCATTGGAGATGATGCATGCCTAGTCAATGTGATTCATAGTGTTATTAACATGAATCACAGTGGAACCAAAGATTAAAATGGAATGGGTGAAGACATGTGAATAGGATGGAGTTTCTTTGAAATTCTACTACACAAGAGGTGTAGTTAGAAAAAACACATGCCATGTAGACTCTTATATGTCGTAGATGGGGTTTACTTGGAGAGTTAAATACCACATACTATGTGGGGGACCCACATGTCTTGTGACCCTTAATTGAACATCTTTTTATGTATAGGGAATACGTGCCTAGGTGGCGATATGACCTGAGACTTCATGTCTGTTAGGGTGTACCCCATGTACATTGGAAAGTACATGGTCACTAGAAGATGAAACATTCCCAAGTAAAGGCCAAACCAGTGAATTTTGTGTCTTATAACAACACACCACGTATCTAGAGAAACAATCCATGTGATTTAGTAGGACATGAGTAATAGAATACTTACTAAGACATGTCATTTAGACCCCTAGGACATGCCATATACTCATTCTAGGGTAGGTTAGATCACTTTCTCTCCTCAGACTAGTGTTAGTGTTAGCATGGGGAGAAACTTCCAATCAAATTGAAATTCCGTTATGTGTAGGAATACCATTACAACATGAAATCTAACTATGAGAGGAGTTCTTGTGCAGTATACTTTGGGGAGGAACTTCTTGGAGAATAATAGTATGTGGAGCACCTCCTTACTATTTAATCTTCTATCCATGTGGAGGTATTCCATGGAACTCATCACGATATCAACTTTTGAGATCAATACAATTCTAGACACGAAGAAAGAATTTATTGCACAACATCAAGGGGGGACTTAAAAAACTTATAATACTATTTCCATATTTTGGTAATACATAATTTGGATCCTGATCATCCATAGATAAATGTATGAGGGCTTCAAGAACTATATAATTAAGAAGAGTGGGATTATAGATTGACTCTTCATTTTACAGTCCTCTTTGGAGAGGCTTCTTTTTGGAGGCCTTCAAACAGGTGATTGGGGCATGTTACTAGGGCTAACAGTTTTCATGTTAAATTGTTTTTATTGGCTCCCATGTCACTGTCGTAATTTTCTAGGAGGTTTTTGAAAATTTGAAAGGGGTTTTTTATTTTCCTAGAATAGACAATGGGGTGTACAGATGACCTCTAGTTGGAACATGGTCATGGTACTGATCTTGTTTTATGTATATCGCGGGGGAATTTTTCCCAAAACCCTCTTAGGTGAGAGAAGATGTGTGTGTCTACTCTAAAGTGACACTCATTCAGTGTTGATAAGTCACCTCAATTTTTGGTATAGATATGTGTGTCTTAACTTATAACAATTTCACCACCATTATTATCTACTGAAAAGTTTGAAGGATGTGGTAAGGTATTTACTTCCACCCTTTCACCATCACTAGGATATTCTCGACAACTACAATGACTGAAACAAGGATATATGTCCATTCTATGGTTTGATAAAGGGTGTGTTCCAACTCATATCCTCTATTTCATATCAGTATGTTCTGAAAGTGATTAAGTGTGGGTATAGAGATATATATTTCCAACTATTTTTTTTAGAACTTACCAAAGGATTTATCCAACTACTTATAGGGTAGCATGATTGGATTGATAGATACATGTAAGTGAATGCTCCTTCTTGTGGATTGTTAAAGAATTTAACTGAAGGGCTTGGATGGTGCTGGAAGATGTTTGTGAATACTCATAGTTTGCCTTTAAATTTGACTGGAAGTCTTTCTTGGATGATTCCAAACTATACTGGTGGACTTAGCTCATGTAGAAAGGTGTTTACTCTATCTCATGACTCCCTACTGAATTTGACTAGCAAAGCTGGACAGTGCAAGCAGGTGTTCATGCATGCTCTTAGTTTTCCACCAAATTTGGATGGTGTAATTTTTGAGAGGGAACATAGTATTGAACCTACTCTCTATTACCTATTTGATTACCTTGTCCCACTATCTTGCATGCTTTAATATAAGTAACACGGGCTAGTGTTTCGAGGAAAAAACCCCCATCATTCTGAGGGATTTTCTTCCCTATGATTTTGGTGGTGAAAAATACTTTTAGGACCCCTTTAGATGGACCCTGGCGCTATCTAGATGAGGCCACCAATGAACTATTTATCTACCTCCCTGAGTAAATTGAGAATTATATTATTGAATTCTTTAGATAATTTTCTAAAAATGTTGGAGACAAAAATTTGTTTCATCTACTTTTAGGCCACCAACCACCATTGAGTGGTAGACTTGGGGGGATTTATGAGATAGAGTGCCTATTGAGTAGCATCCTGAGTCAGGGAAATACTATTTAGCTGGTAATCCCTAGCTAGTGAATTTCAAACTTGGTGTTGGTGATGCTTGGTTAGTGGTGGTTCCCTCTGTTTAGTCAAGGATGCAACTTGTTTAGTGACAGAAACATATGTCTACAGGAACTAGTATGATACCATTTGGATTAAAGAGAGATTTGGTTTAAAGTGCCTATATTATATGTGAAAAAAGAATAAAACCACATCAACACATCATCTAAATAAATGGATACATGCATAATATATTATTTCATTTGGCCTCCTTTCATTTTAGATGTGAAAGGGTCCTAAAATGTGGGTGACACAATCATCTTGGTTAATGATTCACATCAGTTTCACCATTTTTATTTCTAAAAAAATGAAGGTGTTGATTTTTATGTTTGGTGGATTGATTGTGGTTTTTTTAATGTTACACAATCATTTATATCATTTAACCATTTTCTAATAGATTCCAATGAGTTTTTTTTGTGGATCTAGAAACACATAATAGTTCCCTTATTCAGCATATTTCACAAACCTACTTTCTAAAGGTAGGCAATTGTTAGTAGGTGGCACAAAAATACCTAGGGACTCATACTTTGTTGGTTCCTGTTGCTGTAGAAGCATGAATTTGTGGATGATATATTAAAATTTCTTTTAACAATCATTCCCTGAAACCAATAGAGAAGATCTTGCATGTAAAATTTATAATTAATTTATTTAATATCTAAAGAAATAAATACTTGGGCTTTTAAAGATTCTTCTTTGATGATTGTTGATCATTTGAAAAGGCCCTTCCAGATTTCCTTTTTTATTCTTGCAAGGATCTAATGGTAGAATCCCTTTAGAGGTGATTGAGAAGTGCTTCAATAGTCTCTGAGAAATGACACTCATTCTCTGAGTGCTAGCGTGGAAAATCGAATGTCTTGTGTTGTCCATTTTGGATCGTTCATTATTCAGTCTTGAAGAAATTATCTCTTGGGTTTCTCATTCTTGAGAGGGAGATAGGAAGAGGAGTCGAGATAGAATCCACTAGGAATAATAATTCTCTATTCCCAAACTTGGAATTGGGTTTTAATGAATTACACAATATACATAAAAATGTATTTATAGAGATGGAATTTTAGTTAAAAAATTCAATTTCATAAAAACCATTAAACCTAATTATAAATATTAATCAAAACCTATTCCACATAAAAATAATAACAGTATTATTATTTATTTTTTGCTCTAATTTAAAAACACCTGATAACTATTATTTACCAACTCGTAAATAATTATTTTATCACCAAACATATTATTGATCCATTATAACTCCTCTTGTATTTATTTAACACCAAAAAAATATTTTATTCTATTAAATAAATATTTTATTCACAAACTAGTAAAGAAATATTTATTAAATATTCAATAAAATAAATAAATATGTTTCATTCACAATCCAGGAAATAAATATTTATTTAATTTTGTGAAAATAATGTAACATAATTAAAATTATTCATCATTCTTGAGAATAATATTTATTCCATTAACAAAATTTCAATATATTTTAATAGAGACTACAAGAAACACTTAGTGTGTGACCCTTTAGGATTCTTTTTCATTGTCATTATGCAGGCTTTACTAAAGTCCATGATTACTGTCTAGATATAGTTCAAGGAACCCAATATAAATAACTTCAAGTCACAATGACAAAAAAACACATAGAAAAACTCACTGTGTAATATAATCCCTTTGTCACATAATCTCATCAAGCAGGTTGCATGACGGTGTCATCACCTATATGCTTGATACATCATTCTTTGACTATCTAAAATAAACTCTTCATTACACCATGGACATGGAATTTAGGGCGATGATTCTATTTCAATAAAAGGGATGAGACATCAACTTCCATAAATATGACAGGGAAAATCCATTATTGACTTTCCTATTAATAACATGTCATTCATGATGCACCCAACATACCCTACTTCTCGCCAAGAAATGGCCTGATAGTTTTCGTCAGAAAATATAAGTGCGTAATTCTTGACTTTCATTAATGAAAATATTAATGTCAAAGGACCATTACACATTCCCGCATATAGGAATATTCAATGTCACCAAAACAAGCAGAAATCCTACTGGTGGGTATGTTCTCATAATCTCCCATCTTGGAGATACCAAGTGTGAACTTCATGAGAAGAACTCTTATATGCTTATGAGTAATCACATATGATGGTCTATATACCATGTTTCCAATAATAGTTTTTTATCTAACAACAAAACTAAATTAATAATATTTTCATATCACTTCATGGTTTTTATCATAGCGGGGAACTAACATGACCTTATCAATGAAAAAAATAATCTAGGACGTTATTACATTATGGCCATAAAGAACAACGAACAATATATAATAAGATGTTTAATTTAATATTTAATATGAAAAAATATTCATGCAATAAAAGTAAAAATAGTTTATTCTAGGACACTAACTCTAACAAACTCGCACTTGGACTTGAGACAACTACCAATGACTTTCAATCCTCTAGACCTCAAATGATAATCATGTTTCTGTTGAGTCAAGGCTTTAGTCAAGGGGTCCACCACATTGTCTTCCATTGAAATAATACTCACTACAACTTCACCTCTCTAAGAAAAACCCCTCAAGAGAAGATACTTTTAATGTATATGATTCATCCGATGATGTGACCTTGGCTCTTTTATGAGATCCATCGCTGCATTATTATCACAATAGACTGTGGTGTGATCTTTACTTCTAGGTACCACATCAAGAACTTGGATGAAGGTGTGCATACAAACTACTTATTTAGCTACCTAATAAGCTGAAATATACACATACTATGTTGAATAATATGCGACCATATCCTTCTTTGATCTCTTATAGCTTACATCACCTCCATTCAACGTGAAGATGTATCCCGTTTGGGAGTTCATGTCATCTAGATCAGTCTGGAAACTAGCATCTGCATATCCTATGATGACTAGTTACTCATCTCATATACAAACAAGGAACATATACTTAGTAATACTCAAATACTTAAGGATATTTTTTGGCTTCCAACCAATGGAGGTCACTTGGATTAGCTTGATATTTTCCTACCACACTTAATTCATAGGCGAAATATAGCCTAGTACATTGAATAACATACATGACTAACGTAATAACTGATCAATATTGAATTTAGTCCATTATATTTGTTTTCTCATGGGTTTGAGGAAACATGTTTTTATAAATATGAATGCCATGTGATGTTTGCAACAATACCCTCTTGGATTTTTCCATACTAAATCTCTTCATTATCTTATCAATGAATGTACTTTGACTTAGGCTGAGAAACCTCTTGGATCTATCACGATGGATCTTGATCCAAATAATTTATGCTTCCTCGTCCAAGTATTTTATGGAAATGAATTTATTCAACTATGTATTAATTGACTATAAGACTTGTATTTAATTTCCAATAACTAATATGTTATCAACACATACTATTAAGAAAAATACTCCACTCCCACTAAACAATTTGTAGACACCAGTCTCTCATTCATTATTTATAAAAACAAATTCTATTATGGCTTTGTCCAAATAAATCTTGCATGACTTGGATGGATGATTAAACCCATTAATTAATTTTTGAAAATTTCATATCTTATTGGCATCTTTTGGAGTCACAAAACCCTTCTAGTTGTGTTATGTAGACATCTTCCTGAAGGTTCCTATTAACGAAGGATATTTTGACATCCATTTTCCAAATATCATAGTCATGGTAATCCATAATGGAAAGTATAATTATGATGGATTTTAGCATTGCAACTTGTAAAATGCTTCATCATAGTCAATAACATTCTGCTGTATAAAACCTTTTGCAACCAATCATTCCATATAGATAATAAAATGCTTGTCTATGTCCAGTTTCTTCTTGAATACCCATTTTCAACAAAAAGGATTTAGATCCATCGTAGGATCTATTAAAATCTTAGCTTGGTTTTGGTATATGGAATCCATTTCAAAATTAGTGGCTTCTTTCCACTTGGCAATATTTGGGCCACTAAATGATTCCTTGTAGGTTAGATGATCATTATTATCTACTAATAATGAGTCACCATCCTCAATGACTATTAAACCATACCATTCTATTTATCTAACCTCTTTCTTACTCCTACACATTTCTTATGTCTCTGGAATAGTTTCTTCTTCCAGGGGGCCTTGAAAAATCTAATCCAAACCCAACATTTGTATGCCTTGAGCCTCGAATTCATTGAAGTTTATCTCCCTCCCACTATCTCTTTTGGATAAGTTCTCCCTCTCAAGGAATATGGAATTTTTTCCACTGTATCCATTTTTTCCATGGGGTCTTATAGGTAATATGACCTTGTTTTCTTGGGGTATCCTATAAAGGCACACTTTTTTCCTTGGGGTGCAAGTTTGTTACATAAATAGGCCTTAACCAAAGCTTCACATCCACACACATGTAAATTAGATAACATGGTTTTTCTTTCATTCCAAAATTCAAACAGAATACCATTTATCAAATTAGTTGGTACTTGGTCTATATGTGTGTCACTGTTTTTAATGAATATATCTAAAAGGATAATGGAAGACTTGCATGCCTCATCATTGATCTCACCATGTCTAACAAGGTGTTGTTCCTCCTTCCTCTTACACCATTTCACTAAGGCATGTAAGGAGGATTGAGTTGGGATAATATCACAAACTCCCATATTTAATTAATGACGTCTTGATTAAGATACTCTCTCCCTCGGTCTTGGCATAGTTTCTTAATATTCCTACCAATATAGTTCTCAACTTCATTCTTATATTCCTTAAATTTAACAAAATAATATGACTTATACCTCATTAATTAAATATATACATATCTACTAAAATCATCAATAAAAGTTATGAAGTATGTGTACCCACCCCTTGATTCAATATGAAATGCTTCACACACAACAGTATGAAATAGTTCAATAATCTCTTTAGCACTTTTAAATTTCCCTCTAAATGGGACTTTGGTCATTTTTCCTTGTAAAGAATTATGACATGCACCACGTAGTTTTATTTTGAAGTAATATAAATATCCATATTGAAGTAAAAGTTTCAAGCATTTTTTATTTACATGACATAGCCGATGATTCCAAAGTTGGGTGTGGTATGATTCATGTGATGTAACTTCATTATCAATTGACATTACATGGTTCATGTAATCCAACACATAAAGAACGTTATGAAAATTTTCCTTACCATAACAATTGATATCTTCATAAAATAAGCAACATTAATTTCCAAATTTGAAAATTAATCCATTTGTATCTAGTATAGATATATAAATAATGTTTTTGGTAATCGAAGTCCCATAATAAAAACCCTTTTAAAACCCAAATAATTCTGGTTGGTAATGTGTGGTGGTAGTCCCTGATAGCTACATCAACAATTTTAGCTCCATTGGCTTATCATGGATCTACCTCCCCTTGGTCAATTTCTTTGAATCTACTTTGTTGTTGTATTTTAATATATATGTGAGAACCACAAGCTATATCTAATATCAAAGATATTGGAATAGATACATTTCACTTGATAACAATTGCACCTGAAGCTTCCCCTTGCTGCTTTAGCTGGATAAAGTTTTTCTTCTAGTGTCCCTTCTTGCCAGATGCAAAATAGACAATATCTAGTTTCTTTTCTTCCTCTTTCATCATCTTCTTCTTGGAAGGGTGTGAAGAAGCTTTATGATTAATTATATTTTCTTTCCCTTTCTATTTTTCCACCATAAAGAAAGATGGATTTTTTTGATTCATATCGTTATCTACTTAGAAATGGAGGATAAGAAGATCTGACAGAGACTTCATAATATTATTCATAGTAAAATTCAAAAAAAAAACAAGAGAAGCTCTGAGGGAGTGATTTTAGAATGAGATAAGTGCCCAATTATTTCAGTGAGTTTAAACCCAAGAACCTCTAGGTGCTCAATGTATCCAATGAGCATGACTACATGAGGTCTATCTGGGGATCCCTCTCCAAGCTTACTCTGAATGTGCACGTTGGAAATCTCAAATTGTTCTTGTCTAGCACTCTCCTGGTAAAGACCACAGAGGTGCTCAACCATGCTATATACATCCATGTTTTTGTGAGACTTCATGAGTTCAATAGTAATAGATGAAAGAATCAAATATTGAACATTGACCACATCGTTCATATGTTTTTCACAAATTAGGAACTCTTCATCACTCACCTCTTGAGTAGGTGTATCATGCATTGAGGATTCTAGCATGTAAGATTTCCGTTCATGATGTAGAACAACCCGAAGGTGTCTAAACCACCCTTGGAAGTTACTTTGTAACACCCTGAGATTTTATAATATTTTTTTCTTATGTTATATGCAACACCAAAGTAATATTTCACTACACACAACACTGGCTTGGCTTGCGTTACACGCAAGAGCAACCTTCCTCGATAGCTTGCGTTGTACGCAATACCGAGTTTCACTAAACAACGATATGTTATTAAAATATTATATGAACTAGACATTATTAATATTATTAACTGAATTTGGAATTTTATAACATTATAATTCATCTTAAACATTTTCTATAATGAGGTATGAAAACAAAATCAATTTTTCGGATAAAAGAAATATTTTACAAAAAATGCAGTTTTACCGCTTTTTGATGACACACCCATTTTAAATATAATTTGTGACAAGTTTATAATTAAAATTTTACAAAATTAAATTCTTATTTTGAATCAGGATATAAAAATTTACATTTGATGAATTTTTTATACTTTTCTGATAACTTTCACATTTTGATGAATAGGAAAAACATGCTAATTTTTCGTAAAAATAAATTTTTTCATCAAGACAATTTATATGGTCAAATGATAACATTTATTGGTTTTAGAGTATAAATAGAATATATTTTTACCATTTAATATAATTTATTACATTACCATTAATTTTACATTGAATTCATAGGTAAAAACTTTTCAATCTTCGGCAATGTTTTAGCTTTTAAAACTCGTTTTCTTAACAACGGGATTAATTTTAAATTAATTATTGAAACTTATGTATTTTGAATTTTGAAAAATGGATTCCATATTTAGATTCAGTGGGTCTAAATTATGTTAATAGGTTATTTTTATTTTTTTGATATTATGAATAGTAACTACATTAATTTTTATTTACTACAGTTAAAGTTAAATCGGGTAATTAAGGGTAAAAATAGGATTATAAAATTACCCTAACACCTTCCAAAATTCTATTGGATGAATAAAATTAGACCCATATCACCTAAGGGTCGTAATAGGTTCATTTAATGGACTTTTTACCATGTAAATTATATAATTATTATTAAAACCAAAGAAAGTGACAACATGTCACTCTCTTATATCTTATAAGTGGAATAATTTTAATTTAGTGATAAACCTCATAAAACATCTAATATAAATAGTCTCCAGAAATCTAATAAATTTATCTACATCATGTGAATTTTTTTATAATTTTTAGGGATTAAATAATTATCATTAATTATGACACAATAGTGATGTTGAAATTATTTTATTGATTGAAATATCAAATAAATGGTTTTAAAAATATTAAAATAAATATTATGTGAATTATTTAATGTGATCCACGAATTTTATAGATATATATAAAATGTTATAAATCTATTAAATCTTTTAGTTTGAACATATCTTTTGTGTGTATTTTATTTAAATTCAAATAAATTAATAGTGTCAAAATTGACACTATTGTTATTTTATAAAAATAACATATTATAAAATTGTTTAAAAATCACAAAATTATTTAAAAATTATAAATTGAAATTTATATGGTCTAAAAATTCATAAAGTATACAATTATCAACAATTTACAACACATAAGTATTTATTTATAACAATTTAAAATTTAGAATATTATTACCACAAATAAAATTAAATAGATTAAATAAGGATAAATCAAGTTGATAAGGTTTAAAATAATTTACCAACATGTATAAATTTTATTGGTTGATGAGATTAAAAACCTATATCATCTAATATTCGGATTTGAGTCATTTTTGGAGGTTTTTATGTGGGTTTTGAATTTATTATAAATTAATATTTCTTGTGTTACCAGAGGTGCCCCTCTCCTCCCTTATAAAAGGGAACCTCCTCCCTCTCCTCCTCACACCATATTGAGCCTTAAATCTCAGATAAATCCTTCCCACTTCTCTTATACACTCCCCTAGAAACATACTATAGGTCCTGGTCTTCTTCAAAGACCAACTTTAGTGCCCTTATAGGAGGTTTGGAAGAGGCGCGTCAAAGAAGAGGTAATATCCTTTACCGATTCTTTCAAATTCATTTCTTATTCTACTTCCTATTATTCTGTTATTTCATAATAAAGTAATAACATTAGTATCACTAATATACTGATATGTTATTATAAATTTTAACCAACCTTATTTCACCTTCTATCCATCCTATGGAAAACAAAATCACCGTGCGTGCGTACGTACGGAATGCTGTCTCCACGCCGTGGTGTAATCTGTTTTCCACCACCACATTACTTGGATGGGTATAATGGTTTATAGAATAACTATATATGATTATTATAACATGATTCTAATTGTGAAATATTATATCATCCACTCCAATTCCATTCTATAATTATGGGAATGATATCATCGCTCGTGCGTACGTACAGACTACCGTCTCCACGACGCGATGAGATTAATTCTCCATGATTAACCATTCAAGTATGATTATAAAATATATATAATAAATAATCATGAATGATATTACATAATAATTATACTGTATTTATGTACATATATGTTTCGTTTACTTAATTCCATTCAATTAAATAAGGAAACGAAAACAGTGTTCATGTGTACGTACGGCCTACCATCTCCATGAATGGAGTATTTCATTTCATTTATCAATCTATCATATATATTTATATGATGAATATATATTTTATATAAATCATGTTTTAAATTCTATAATTAATTAAATCATGATATAAGTAATAATATCAGGAACAACAAGTTGAAACATGTACGATAAATGAAATTATTTTACCCAAAACGCTCATTTAACATGGAATTGACAAAAGAAAGGTAATATAAAGTCCTAAGTGAATAATATATGATATCATAAATATTATAATGGTTTTGATACAAGTTAATAATATGTTTAAACCCATTATACAGGAGGTTCAGTGTAACATCCCAAGTAAGTAATGAATAATAGATATTTATATATATGTCTATTAATGAATTAGATAGTGTTTTAGAGGCTTAAAATGAAAATAAATCCAATCTTAAGCATGGAATACACTAATATTTTTAAAAGATTGTTTTACTGCCTTTTGATGGAAAACCATTTTTGAATATATCTTTTGATAATTTTATAATCTATGTTTGTCAAAATAAACTTATTCTTTATGATTGGGACATCAAAATTTACTTTGTGTGAATTTTTGGTATTTTTCTGACAATGTTCATTTTTTTAATGAATAGTGAAAAATACTGCATTTTACATCAAAAATGCTTTTTAATTTAATTTATTCATATGATTAGATTATCTTTTTAATTGGTTTTAAATTGAAATTAGAATATATTTTTACCATTTAATCCAATGGTGGTCATTGGAATCAATTTCACTTTGAAATTAGACTTAAACTGGTGTAAATCTTTTGATACTTATTGTTTTAGAAAAACACGCTATTTGCTTTGACAGCAGAAGTTAATTATTAAATTAATTAATTCTACTTATATTATTTGAATTAGGTAATATAAAAATCATTTTTTAATTCGGAATATCAAATATATCTTAGAGTGAATTTCTGGTAATTTTCTAAAAAACTCCAATTTTTGATGAGTAGTGAAACCACTAAGTGATAATCAAGCAAACTGATTTTTCAGTTAAATGAAAGTTTACCACTAATGTGTATTGAATTTTGAAAATCCGACATACATGGTTGTCATTAGTATGTAAAATGTGGTTCAATGGGATGAAAATAATTTTTTGGTGAATAGTAACTTTTTTTCATTAATCGCGATCAGAGGTAATTAGTGTAATTTAAGGTAAAAATGATATTATAAAAATGTGAAAACCCCATGACACTTGTCCTACCCCTATTGGATGAGTCATGGCCGACCAAGAAAACCCATGGGTCGATTTATGGGACCCTATGGAGGCTCTTGGGTGAGATAATGACTTTAATGCTTTTTTTTAAATAAAGGTGAAAATGACACTAACATAAATTGTTTTACTAAAACAATTTTTAGAAGGGGTTATACTAATCATAATTTGTCTATAAATATTAATTAGAAAGATAAAAATATTTCCTACATCATATTATTTTTTTTATAATTTTTAGACATTAAATAAATTAATTTAATTATGACATCATGATGATGCAACGATGACCTCATTAATGAACAGTTTAAATAAAATGAAACGATAATATAAAATCTAAGACCTAAACTTGTCCAAAAACTATTGGATGGGAATATTTCTAAGCCTTATCATATTATCTTCTAAATATATCAATGTGGGACCTTATAAATTTGAAACACTTTTGAAAATAAAATAATAGTTTCATGATTTCCAAAAGTGGCCCTCCTATCCTCTTATAAAAGGCCCCCACCTCTACCTCATTTCACACACTCCTCAATCCTTTGGCTTGGACAAACCCTGCACATTTACTCTCTCCACATCCCTCTCCTCATCCTAGAGGATTCCCTTTGGGAAGAATCCTTTCAAAGGAAGCCTTTAGGCTCAAATCAAAAGGAGTTACACTTTTAAAGGTAATTCATTCTCTAATGTTCATTTGTTTTATTTTGCTTCTCAAAACCCCTAAAATCTTTTTATTTACTTCTTTTGTAACAACACAAGTATCTTCAATATACTATGATGTTGTTATAAGATTTATTCGAGCTACACTCTCACACAACTGCATCAAATGGTTAAAGAACATACGGTTTCCGTGGATGGAGAAATTCTGCCTCCCGAAACGATGATTGTTCAATACTCATTTAACACCTTCAAAGGTGGCCATTATGATGTCACTTTTTTTATATATGATATATAATATGTTTATTATTTCCTTAAGCTTCTTTATTTTTCATTTATGGCATACCATTATTGTTTCCATTATGGGTAAACACGATATCTTCATTTTAGGAAGTGCGGACTACCGCCCCCTGAAAGTGATTTGATTCGTTAATACCATATGTGGGATGTGTAAAGGATAAAGTTAATGATATTATATATGTTATTATAATTGAATTATAATATACTCTTATATCATTATGATTCCATTCCAGAAAATATGAAATAGAAATGGAAGTAGCGTTCATGCGTACGTACGGCTTACCGTCTCCATGAACGGTGCATTTCATTTCATAACTCTGAATGTGATGTAATATTATAAATACATGTATATGCTGAATATATATGATATATATGCTATCCAAATCATTAATATCATTCTGGATATAATGAAACTTTGACCAAATTAACAACATGTAAGTGTAAGAAGTCTAGTTTTGACTTAATAACCAAATACCGACAAAATGAACATTATTAACTTAAATGATTACTTGATGTTAATAACATGGTATAAAAGGAATAATGAACTTGAAAAAGGTTCTTAAGCAAGTAGAGATTAACTCAATTTTATTATTTAGGAGATTAAAGAACGGTCGGGTCAAGTCGGATACGAGGTATGAGACTTCATCTCAATCTCCTTTCATTGAGGCACATTTTGTTTTATACACAAATTTCTTTTATACGGTGTATAAAACCCTTTGAATTTTACATTTATTCAAAAGGAATCTTTTTTATATGAAGCGTTTAATAAATGAAAAAATGGAATGTTTTTGTCGTACGTATGCGGCGACAACGTCTTCTCCGCCGCCATGACCGTTATTTGAGTATCGGCTTCCTCTACAAGCCATACCTTGTTTTTAAAAGAAAAATAAATACCATGTTTTACTTTTCTTTTATTTTGGTATTGAAAATGGTTTTCATAATGTTTTTATATCAATGTGTTGTATTGATATCTTGTGATTGAAAGGTGGAAATATTATGTTTCCTTTATGCATGTTTTATGTGATATGATTATGTTGAGGTTCTTGGGCATTATTATGAAGACGGGTGGTTCCGTGATAAACTAAGGGCGGGTGAGCCCGATATAGCTCTCCAATGCATTGGGTAATGCGAAGGAGTGAAACGTTAAGGTTTCTCCGAAGTGATTTAGGGAATATACTGTTATGGGTATTCCAAACGCAACCAAGAGGGTTACTCCCTACGTAAGAATGTTATGAATGCCTCAAGTTACCTTTATGTCTTATGATTTCTATGATTTATTCATGATTTTATGAGGTATGTTAAAGTGCCTATGTTTTATGGGTAAAGTATGATTTCATTCTTATGTATATATGAACTCATGTTTCCTTTCCATGTTTTTTTATAACCCATACTGAGTTTTTATGCTCATCCCAAGTTTTTGAAATGTTTTTCACAGGTCACGGAAAAGGTACATGATAAGATGATAGTGTCAAGGAAGTGTCAAGAAAGAATCCATGTTTTATTTTAAATATGTTTCCATTTATGGGAAAGAAGAATACTATCTTTATGTAACCACTTTGTTTATATGTGGAATGTAATGCATGTTTTATGATCTAATTCTCTAAAACTCTAAACCCGAAAAGATCCTCAATGTGTAATCTTGTGATATCTCAAGATTAAGTAAGGTTTAAGGCTGGGGTCTTATATTTAGATATGTACAAAGCATATCAGACCTAAGGTAAGGGAAAATATCACAATCTCAATTTTTATCTGAGACTATTTATAGTTCGGTATTTACTGGGGCATATTTATCATCCACATACATGTTTCCTCTTTATGTAATATTATACCCCTACAATTTTTTAAATCCAATTTTACCTATTGGTGAATTTTTAGAAAAATATATTAAAGGAATCTTTTGTCGTTTTCAGTACGAGATGCCTTTTGACTTTTCCAGCCAAAGTATGAGAAGAATGTTTTTTAACATATACGGTATGAATGGATTTTTATGATTTCATACAAAATTATTTCCCTGAAGCCTCCTTTAAAAGTTTTCATGTTTATTTTCAATTAAATTCTTTTAGTATGACATGATGAGAAAGGAAAAAATGTTTATGAATTAGAAAGGATATTTTCCTCAAGAATGGAGTTCAAGTGTTTTATAAAAATTATTTTCTATATAAGATAATATATGTTTCTGTTTCTATAACTATTATTACATTGAATTTATTATGTTATTATGGAATTATTTTTATGAAGTCCTTTATCCTATGTGGATTATGTTATGATGGCATGATGTTTAAGAATCCCATTTCTATTACATGGGTTATGCTATGATGTATGATTTATGATTTTGTGGCACACATAAGAATGGTTTCATTACGAGATGGGTGGGACCTATATCTCTATCCAATGCATTGGGTAAAGATTTATATCTCATGAGATAGACATGGCTGGAACGACAAGTTAATATGGTTCGGTGATACAGGAGTGGAATGAGGAGTGAACTCGGTTTAGTAATGAACTTTTTCCGCTATGATGGTCTTGGAAATGAGTCTTGACTAATATGAAATGATTTTATATGATTATGTGTGTATGACAGAAAGTTTCATGTTTTATGTTATGATTATTTGGATTACATTTCACTACTATGATATATCCCATGTCATGATATTATGATCTCTTTTGCAGGTTAAGATTTTCAAAATGTTATGTTCTTATGAATATGATATGATTGATATTTTCTTTGTTTACCCTTACTAAGCATTTGAGATCACCCTTTTGTATGTTTTCTTTTCCCCAGTTCAGGAAGAAGGGTATTAGGTAGGATATGCCAAAACGGACTCTAGATATGATGAAATAAGCGGGAGACAATGTAGATGATTTATGAACCAGTTGTTTATGTTTCCTAGTTTCTAAAGACACTATACATATACGGTCCTATCATGGATTTGTTATATGTTGTAATAAGTATGCTTCAATTCTGAAGTAATAACAATATATGTAAAGTATCGGTCATTATAGTTGGTATCAGAGGAAAGGTATAGTCAACCTTTGGTAACTAGGATGTGAAAGCCTTAGTAAGAACCCTAAGGATATGTCAAAGCATGGGACACAATCCTAGTGTTTTAGAAATGGCCATAAATAACCTATGATAAAACCTAAAGTGTGAAATTTTATTCTTGATTATATGGTTTTCCTATTATGATTAGTGTTTCTCACACTGTGCTTTTTGGTTTTTGTGAATGGATGGAACCATAAGGAACCGTGTTAATGATGAATGCGACGGGAAATGCAATGATTGTCCCCCTGAGCAACCAAACGTTATGGGAGATGGAATGTAAAATCTTCTAGCCATGATCACACAACTTTCTCAAGCTATGAATCATGCATGAATTCCGAACGAGCAAAGAAAGGAGAAACATTTTGTTGAATCCTTCTTGAGGCAGCATCCACCTCCATTCAGTGGGTCTTCAAATCCATTAGTGGCTGAACAATGGATTAGTACCACTGAAAATATATTGTTAGTTCTACAATGTTTTTAACCTGATAAAGTCACCTTAGCAGTATATCGTTTGGAAGGTGAAGCTGATCAATGGTGGAATCTTATCAAGAATACGAGGCAAAGAGACGAAATTGAGTCCATGGAATGGGACGAGTTCAAGAACTTCTTTTTCAAAAAGTACTTCCCTCGTATTCTTCAAACAAAGATGGAGAAGGAGTTTCTTGAACTAAAGAAAAAGGATAATTAATCGGTTGGTACCTATGAAGAAAATTTTACAAGACTTGCAAGGTACGCTTCCGGAATTATTATCCAACCTGAGAGTAAGATCGATCGATTCTTTAGTGGCTTAAAACCAAGTATTCGTAGGGAATTATCCATAAGGGATTTCAATGGCTACGAGGAAATTGTTCGTTGTGCTCTCAAGGTTGAGATGGAGATTGGAGTAACCCATCAGTCATATGGGTTTGATAAGAAGAGGTAAATCGAATTCAAAGGAAAATCTAATGACCACACTGAAAAGAAGATGAGTTTTCCCTTATGCTCAAAGTGTGGAAAGAAAAATGGAGGGAATTTTCTTAAAGGGACAAGTAAATGTTTTATTTGTGGAAAATAAGGTCATCTGGAATTTGAATGCTGCAGTGATGGGAAAAAGATGTCTAGTGATGTGAACAAAGAAAAGGCTACACATAATGAACCTCATACACTTCAATGTTACAAGTGAAAGGAAATGGAGAATTATTCCAATCAATTCCCTAATCCAAGGGTTTTTTATGATGATCGATTTCAACAAACTCTTAAGGCCAAAGACGAAGGAAAGTCACATTAAATTTCTATCGGCGACGTGGAGTACGATAATGAAGTCCTGAAAGGTACACTTACCATCCATTCTAAAGTATAAAATGTTTTATTTGATTATGGATCCACACACTCTTTTTATTTCTGAAGAATTTTCCAAGGGTATTGCCATATTACCTCAGCAATTAGATATTGAGTTAGCTGTGACAACCCCTAATGGGACAATTGTCGCATCAAAGGGTTTCAATTCTTCTCTGATTGAAGTTTGTGGGAATGTGCTTCCTACAAACCTTGTGATCCTTCCTATAGTGGAATTTGATGTGATTATTGGCATGGATTGGATTTCTTTATATGGAGATCATATCAATTTTTAAATAAGGGAAGTAATATTCCATATTTCAGATCAATCTACGATCATCTATCGATGCAAGGATGAATATAACCTTCCAGTGGAAATTTCTTCCATCTTATGGGTCTTGATTCCAATAAATGAAGGTTATTTATCTCAACTGGTTGGAGAGAAACTCATGATTAAGAATATGCCCATTTTATGGGAGTTTGATGACGTCTTTCTAGAGGAATTTCCAGGTCTTCCACCAAATCGTGAAGTTGAGTTTTCAATAGAACTCATACCGGGTTCTATACCATTTTCAAAGAAACCTTATAGAATGGCCCCAATTGAGTTGCAGGAATTGAAGAAGTAACTCCAAGAGAATCTTGATAAGGGATTCATACACCCTAATTCATCACCTTGGGGCACACCTGTTCTGTTTGTTAAGAAGAAAGATGGATCAATGAGACTCTGTATTGATTATTGAGAACTTAAAAAGATCACTATCAAGAACAAATATACTCTCCCACGCATTTATGACTTATTAGACCAACTACGCGGAGCTCAATACTTTTCCAAGGTTGATCTTTGTTCAGGGTATCATCAATTAAGGTTTAAAAGGGCTGATATACCAAAGACGGATTTCCGTACAAGGTATAGACACTATGAATTTATAGTGATTCCATTTGGTCTTACTAATTCCCCTGCTATCTACATGGATCTAATGAATATAGTCTTTAGAGACTATCTTGATCAGTTTGTGGTAGTCTTTATAGATGATATTCTGGTCTATTAAAAGAGCAAGGAAGAACATGAAGATCACTTGAGAATTTTATTAAAGACCCTAAGAAAGGAGAAGATTTATGCCAAATTTACCAAGTGTGAATTTTGGCTTCAAAAAGTTTCATTTTTGGGTCACATAATCTCAAAATATGGGATATTTGTGGATCCAACAAAAATAGAGGTTATCGAAAGATGGTCGAGACCAACAACAATAACTGTTATCCGAAGTTTTATTGGTTTGGATGGATATTATTGACGTTTTGTGAAATATTTTTCCCTATTATCTAATCCACTCACCAGATTGACTAGAAAATGAGTTAAGTTTGTTTGGACAGAGGAGTGTGAATAGAATTTCAAGGAGTTAAAAAGAAGGTTATCTAGTGCACCTGTGCTCAAAATGCCTTGTAGTGGAGAAAGGTTTGTGATCTATAGTGATGCATCCAAGAAGGGATTAGGGTGTGTTATCATGAAAAATGATATGGTGATATCTTATGCCACACGAAAATTGAAAATCCATGAGAAAAATTACCCAACTCATGATTTGGAGTTAGCTGGGGTAATATTTGCATTAAATATTTGGAGGCATCATCTTTATGGTGAAAGGTGTGATATTTATACTGATCAAATTAGTTTAAAGTATATTTTCACACAAAAGTATCTGAATATGTACCAAAGAAGATGGTTGGAGCTGATTAAGGATTATGACTACTCAATTCATTATCACCCTGGGAAAGCAAACAAGGTGGAAAACACATTAAATTGATAAGACCATGCTAGCTTATCCATGATGAGGATCACAAAAGATCCAATATTTATGTGTTTACAAAGGATGGATCTTGGAATTATAATGGAAGGGGGAAATATTATCTTTCTCAAATGAATGTTCAACCATCTATACATGTGAAGATTAAAGAGGCACAGAAAGAAGATGTAGAGTTACAAAAGAAGGTGAGAAATGTTCCTGAATTCCAAATTGATTATGATGAAATAATAAGGTTCAGGAATCAGGTTTATGTTCCTCCCATCCTAGAATTAAAGAAGGAAATATTGGATGAGGCTCATAGTTCTTCATTCTCTATTCACCATGGAAGCACGAAGATGTATAAGGACCTGAAAGAGTAATTCTGTTGGGATGGCATGAAAAGAGATGTTGCTGAATATGCCTCTCGATTCTTGGTTTGTTAGCAAGTTAAACCCGAGAGACAGAAGTCTAAGAAGATGTTACAACCATTACCCATACCAGAATGGAAATGGGAAAACATCACTATGGACTTTGTCCCTGGACTTCCTAAAACATCCAAAGGCAATAATGCTATCTGGGTTATAGTTTATCATCTTACGAAGTCAGTACGCTTCATTGATATTAGAGAGGATTTCTCTCTTGATCAGTTTGCCAGGATATATGTAAAGGAATTGGTAAGATTTCATGGAGTACCACTTTCCATTGTATCTGTTCGGGTTTTGAGGTTTACATAAATGTTTAGGCGAAGTCTTCAGCATACTCTAGATACATAGTTGAGTTTCAACACAGCTTATCATCCTCAGACAGAAGGTTAGTCTGAGAGTACAATTCAAACTCGAGAAGACATGTTGCGAGCTTACTCTATGGATTTCAGTTGGGATCAAAACCTACCTTTGGCAGAATTTTCTTATAATAATAGGTTTCACTCCAGTATTCAGATGGCTCCTTATGAATCTCTCTATGGAATGAAATGCAGAACTCCAACTTTTTGGGATAAAGTTGGGGAAAGAAAGATATTAAGACCTGATCTTGTTGATGAGATGGTAGAAAAGGTAAGATCTATTCAACAACACATAAGAGAAGCTCAGAGTCGACAAAAAAGTTATGTAGTCAACCGAAGTAAAGACCTAGAGTTTGAAGTGGGTGATAAAATGTTCTTACAAATATCTCCTTGGAAGAGAGTAATGAAATTTGGAAAGTAGGGGAAGGTGAGCCCTAGGTATATTGGTCCTTTTGAAATACTAGATCATGTTGGGAAGGTAGCTTTCCAATTGTCACTTCCACTGAATCTTTCTCAAGTTCATGATGTGTTCCATGTATCTCTCCTGAGAAAGTACATACTCCATCTTTCACATGTACTAAGCTCAGAAGTTGTACTGATGTAGCAAGATCTTTCTTATGAAGAACAACCGATAGATATTCTGGATTGTAGAAAAAAAGTTCTACAAAACAAGGCCACTTTCTTGATTAATGTTTTATGGAGGAACCACCAATTAGAAGAAGCTACATGGGAACTTGAGGATATGATGAGGGAGAGGTATCCTCATCTTTTTTTACGAAGTGAAAAATTTCAATGGAGAAATTTATTTTAAGGGGGTTAGAATGTAATACCCCAAGATTTTAGGATATTTTTTTCATATGTTGTATGAAAAACCAAAGGAAGCTTTCACTACACGCAACATTGTCTTCGCTTGCGTTACACACAAAAGAAACCTTCCTCAATAGCTTGCGTTGTACGCAATACCGAGTTTCACTAAACAATGATATGTTATTAAAAAATTATATGTGCTAGCTGTTATGAATATTATTAACTGAATTTTGAATTTTATAACATTATAATTCATCTTAGATGTTTTTTATAATGAGGTATGAAACTAAAATCAATTTTTCGGATAAAAGAAGTATTTTTCAAAAAATGCAGTTTTACCGCCTTTTAACGGTGCACCCATTTTAAATATAATTTTTGACAAGTATATAAGTTTAATTTTACAAAATAAACTTCTTCTTTTGAATCAGGATATAAAAATTTACATTGGATGAATTTTTGATACTTTTCTGATAACTTTCACATTTTTATGAATAGTAAAAACATGCTAAAATTTCCTTAAAAACAAATTTTTTCATCAAGATAATTTATATGGTTAAATGAAAAATTTTAATTATTTTAAAGAATGAATAGAATATATTTTTATCATTTAATATAATTTATTTCAATACCATTAATTTTACATTGAATTCATAGGTAAAAACAATTCAATCTTTGGCAATGTTTTAACTTTTAAAACTCGTTTTCTTAAAAATGGGATTAATTTTAAATTAAATACTGAAACTTATATTTATTGAATTTTAAAAAATAGATTCCATATTTGGATTCAGTGGGTCCAAATTTTGTTAATATGTTACTTTTATTTTTTTGATATTATGAATAGTAACTACGGTAATTTTTATTTACTACAGTTAAAGGTAAATCGGGTAAATAAGTGTAAAAATAAGATTATAAAATTACCCTAACTCCTGAAAAACTTCTATTGGACGAATTAAAGGAGACCCATATCACCTAATGGTAATAATAGATTCATTTCATGGATTTTTGAGCATGAAAATTATATAATTATTATTAAAACGAAAGAAAGTGACAACATGTCACTCTCTTTTATCTTATAAGTGTATTAATTTTAATTTAGTGATAAATCTCATAAATATTTGAATATAAATAGTCTCCAGAAAGCTAATAAAATTATCTACATCATGTGAATTTATTTATAATTTTTAGGGATTAAATAATAATCATTAATTATGACACAATAGTGATGTTGAAATTATTCTATTGATTGAAATATCAAATAAATTGTTTTAAAAATATTAATATAAATATTATATGAATTATTTAATGTGGTCCACGAATTTTATAGATAAATATGAAATGTTATGAATCTATTAAATCTTTTATTTCGTACATAACTCCTATGTGGATTTTATTCAAATTCAAATGAATGAATAGTGTCAAAATTGACACTATTGTAATTTTATAAAAATAACATATTATAAAATTACTTCAAAATCACAATAATATTTAAAAATTATAAATTGAAATTTATATTGTCTAAAATGTCATAAATTATACAATTATCAACAATTCACAACACATAAGTATTTATTTATAACAAATTAAAATTTAGAATATTATTACAACAAATAAAATTAAATAGATTAAATAAGGATAAATCAAGTTGATAAGGTTTAAAATAAATTCCCAACATGTCTAAATTTTATTGGTTGATGGTATTACAACCTTATATAATATAATATTCAGATATGAGTCATTTTTGGAGGTTTTTATGTGGGGTTTGAATGCATTATAAATTAATATTTCTTATGCTTCCAAAGGTGCCCCTCTCATCCCTTATAAAATGGCACCTCCTCCCTCTCCTCATCACACCATTTGAGCCTTAAAGATCGGAAAAACACAGCCCATTTCTCTTCTACAATCCTCTAGAAAATACTATAGGTCCTGGCCTTCTTCAAAGACCAACTTTAGTGCCCTAAGAGGAGGTTTAGAAGAGGCGCGTCGTAGAAGAGGTAATATCCTTAACCGATTCTTTCAAATTCATTTCTTCTTATACTTCCTCTTATTCTATTGTCTCAAAATAAAGTAACAACATAAGTATCACTCATATACTTATATATTATTATAAATAATAACCACCCATATTTCACCTTCTATCCATCCTACGGAAAACGAAATCACCGCGCATGCGTACGTAGGGAATACCATCTCCACGCCGTGGTGTAATTTGTTTTCCACCACCACCTTACTTGGAGGGTATAATGGTGTAAAGAATAACTATATATGATTATTATAACATGATTCTAATTATGAAATATTATCATCCTCTCCAATTCCATTCAATAATTATGGGAATGATATCATCGCTCATGCGTACGTACGGATTACCGTCTCCACGACGCGATGAGATTCATTCTCCATGATTAACCATTCAAGTATGTTTATAAAGTATATATAAAAAATAATCATGAAATATATGACATAACAAGGATACTGTATTTATGTACATATATGTTTCATTTACTTAATTTCATTCAATTCAATAAGGAAACGAAAACAACGTTCATGCATACGTACAACCTACCATCTCCAAGAACGGTGTATTTCATTTCATTTATCAATCTATCATATATATTTATATACTAAATATATATTATATATAAATCATTTTTTAAATTCTGTAATGAAGTAAATCAGGACATAAGTAATAATATAAATAAAAACAAGTCGAAACACTTACGATAAATGAAACGATTTTAGCCAAAACACTGCTTTAACATGGAATTGACAAAAGAACGGGTAATATAAAGTCCTAAGTGAATCATATATGATATACTAAATATTATTATGGTTCTGTTACAAGTTAAGAATATTTTTAAACCCAATATTAATGACGTTTGGATATGTATAAATCATTTCAGACCTAACGTAAGGGAAAATATCGCAATCTCAATTTTTATCCGAGATTGTTTATACTTCGGTATTTACTAGGGCATATTTATCATCCCCATCCATGTTTCATCAATATGTAATATTATACCGCTATAATTTTTTAAATCCAATTTTACCTATTGGTGAATTTTTAGTAATAGATATGAAATGAATCTTTTATCGTTTTCAGTACGAGATGCTTTTTGACTTTTCTGGCCAAAGTACGAGAAGAATGTTTTTTAACTTTTACGGCATGAACGGATTTTTATGATTTCGTAGAACATTATTTCCCTGAAGCTTCCTTTACAATTTTTCAAGTTTATTTTCAATAAACTTCATTTAGTATGACATGATGAGAAAGGAAAAAATGTTTATGACTTAGAAAGGATATTTTCCTCAAGAATGGTGTTCAAGTGTTTTATTAAAATTATTTTCCATCTAAGATAATATAGGGTTCTGTTTCTATCCATATTATTACATTGATTTGATTATATTATTATGGAATTATTTTTATGAAGTCCTTTATCAAATATGGATTATGTTATGATGGCATGATGTTTTCGAATCCCATTTCTATTACATGGGTTATGCTATGATGTATGATTTATGATTTTGTGGCACACATAAGAATGGTTTCATTATGAGATGGGTGGGACCTATATCTCCCTCCAATGAATTGGGTAAAGATTTATATCTCATGAGATAGACATGGATCGAATGGAAAGTTAATCCGGTTCAGTGATACAGGACTGGAACAAGGAGTGAACTCGGTTCAGTAATGGACTTTGTCTGCTATGATGGTCTTGTAAATGAGTCTTGAATAATATGAAATCATTTTCTATGATTATGTGTGTATGACACAAAGTTTCATGTTTTATGTTATTATTATTGGGATTATATTTCACTACTATGATTTATCCCATGTCATGATATTATGATCTCTTTTGCAGGTTAAGATTTTCAAAATGTTATGTTCTTATGAATATGATATGATTGATATTTTCTTTTGTTTACTATTACTGAGCATTTGACCTAACCCTTTTGTATGTTTTCTTTTCCCCAGGCCAGGAAGAAGGGTATTAACTAGGACATGCCAAAAGGGACTCCAGATATGATGAAATAAGAGGGAGACAATGTAGATGATTTATGAACCAGTTTTTTATGTTTCCCAATTTCTAAAGACACTATACCTATACGGTCCTATCATGATTTTGTTATATGTTGTAATAAGTATGCTTCAATTTTGAAGTAATAAAAATGTATGTAAAGTATGGGTCGTTATATACTTACAGTGATAAGATTGTATTTATCTAATATTGATCATATTTATAGTGAGTTTTTCATTTAATTATACAATTAAAAGAGTATATTATTAATACTTATATTGAATGTATATTTAATGAGAAATAATTAATTGATTTTATTGAATCTCTGACTATTTTATCAAGTCCCAATTAACCTCACCATTGAACTTGGAATATCTAGTTTCTAGGACATCATATAGTCAAGAATCAATATTAACCTTCACATTACCCTAATAAGGTTTGGTCAAGATATTTTGAAGGTATTTACATAGGCAAGTATTTTCAAACTACAGGCTTCCAACTCCTTGATCCATTGAGTGGACTCCCTAAACTAGAAATCACGACTTGGGTTTTTTCAACACTTTCCTCCAAATTATACTAATTCAAGAAAGGGCTAATTATACTAATATAAAATTATTATGTCACTCCAAAAGATTCATAATAACTCCCCTTATAAAAGTTAGTGTCCCAACAAGGGTTTTTCAAACACATAGTTCTATAGAGTTTTGTTCCTAATCAAGTAACAGAAGGCCTAGTATGAATTAATATTAGATTAATGGATTTTATTTTATTATGCTTAATTTTTTTTTTGTTTTATCATTTTTATGTATTTCTAAAAT
The DNA here is from genome assembly GCA_963277665.1 of Viscum album. Classification (NCBI taxonomy): domain Eukaryota; kingdom Viridiplantae; phylum Streptophyta; class Magnoliopsida; order Santalales; family Viscaceae; genus Viscum; species Viscum album. Next base: position 253,623,764 of record OY728156.1, on the reverse strand, counting down.
TTATGTGAATATATACATAATTAATTAACCATTTTGGATAAAAAATTTACACATAATCAATTTTATTTAAATCCCATCTTTGCATATTAATTAATTCATTTATGTGATCATGGTCTTGCATAAAAAAATATAATTTTAATGCATTATATAGAAAATAAATAAATAATCAAATGACCTGATCATGAGATTATCTAATGGTTTATTTAATGATAAGAAATTAAATCAACCTATAAACTAGGGGAAATAACTCCTTATTCCATACATTGCATAAGCTACAACATTCCACGTGTCCACCTATGTATCACCAAGTTGGCTTCATTATAGTTCCATCTTGAACCATCCCCATTTACCATGGGATACTCCATTAATTATAATATTTATTACTCACACACAGGTGAGGGGAACCAAAGGATTGGTTAAAGGGAATTACATAAATATCCTAAGACACTCAGGTCCTACATGATGATGGAGGGATAATTGACTTGCAAGACATATTTTAATTTAATTTTTAATAATTTCAAAACCATTCAATAAATTTAATTATATAAATTCCAACACATACATAGTTCTTGGTAAAGCTCATGAATAGTCACAAATGAAACTAATACACAAAAGTAAATGACTAACATTCATTTATTCCTTCTTTTATCATTTAAGATAAACATGTTTTCATTAATTAATTAATTATTTATTTAATTAATACCATTTCGTCTTAATGATAATCCCATATTATTTGGAAACACCGATCATTAAGAGAATTCATGGAAAATAAACAGTAGAACCAATAATGAAATATTAATTACAATAAATTAATTGACCATTTTAAAATTCATTAAAACCATTATTATAATGTCAAACACACAATGGTGTGCTAATAAATAAAATAAGGTTTTAATATTGCAATTTAAAATTTAATTTAATTTTAATTTCTTACATTAATGGGAGAATACAATGTATGTACATGTAGCTACAATCCATGTACATCTGTTTCCATATATCCTTGTCACATACCCAGGGCTTCGGTGGTTGGACTCAACCATACTACATGGCGTGCACTTGACAATTACACACCCTGTATCTAATTTTCGTGTTCCATGTTGGCCCAATCAACACAAGGTGTGAAATAAAATCACTGCATGAAATTAATTACTCAATGAATCTAGATACATTGCACATGGGTATACAATGTGTACTTCAGCTGCACGTAGTGTAACCCAGTTTTACCAGCCAATGATTTGGAACTTTTTGATGGCATCTCCGATCATTCTTTTTTTTTCTTAAACCATTAAGAAAATGAAACAATAAACAAACATGATTAAAATATCGATAACAGGTTAATTCAAATTGGATTATTGAATGAATTACATGAAATAAAATCTCACCACAATTTCACATAAATCAACAATTAAATAAATAATTATAAATTTAAATATGACCCCTTTGATACCACTTGTTGGTTTTGGGAATAGTGAAAGCATGTATGGTGGGTGAAATATTAAAATATATATTTAATAATAATTTCCCATACCCAAGAGAGAGTATATTTCATGTAAAATTTGTAATTAATTTATTTTACATTTAAGGAAATAAATACCTCAGCTTAGGAACCTTCATCATTGATAATATTTTATCATCCTAAAAGGCCATTTTGGATTTCCTTCGTTGTGCTTGAGAGGATCCAAGGGTATAATCTCTGTAGTGGTGATCCATATGTGCTTCAAATATAATTTAATCGAGACCCCAAAAAACAATTAGTTTGTGAACCTCTTGGATTATTTCTTGTTGTCATTAGGTGGGATTACCTAAAGTCTATGATTACTGTCTAGAAATGGGTAAAATTACCCAAGAGAAATAACTTAAATTCACAATTATGAAAACCAAATATGAATTATCATAGTATAATATAATCCCCTTTTCACAAAATCTCATCAAGCAGGTTGCATGACACTGTCATCAACCCATATGCTTGATAAATCATTCTTTGAATATCTAAAATAAACTCATCGTTACACCATGGAAATGAAATTTAGGGAAATGGTTCTATTTCAATCAAAGGTCCGACATATCAAATTCCATATATATGGAAGGGAAAAATAATTTCTTAACTTATCCATTAGTAACATTTCATTCATGATGTACCCAACATACCCTAACTCCCTCCAACATATGGTGTGATTTTTTTCATAATAAAATATAAGTGTGTGAGTCAAGAAATGTATTAATGATAATATTAAAGTCTAAGGACCATTACACACACTCAGATATATGAATATATGATGACACCAAAACATGTAGAATTCCTAATAGTGGTTCTGTTCTCATAATCTCCCATCATGGAGATTACTGAGTGATAACTTCATGAGAAGAAGTATCATCTACTTACGAGAACTCACAATTTATAGTCTATATACTATGTGTCCCACCATAGTATGTTATCAAACCATGGAACTATATTAAGAATATTTTCCTAGGAATTCAAGGTTCTCATCATAGTGGGGAACCACTATGATCTTATCGGTGGAAAAAATACTCTAGAACATTATTACATTATAGTCTTGTAGAACAATGAAAAATACGTAAAAATAGGTTTAATTTAATATTTAATACCTCAAATATTAATGTAATCAACGTAAAAATAATTGGTTCTAGGACACAAACTCTAACACACTGGTCAAGAGGGTGGGAGGTCAGGCTCATCACATATTTTAGGGGGGAATTATTTCCTAGTTTAATACTCTCTTAAATATTTAAGTAATATTCACAAATCCTTCATTATTTCCCAAGTATGACATATATCTCCCATAAATTAACAACTAATTATTAGCATTTATGAATTTCAGAACCATGTGTATGTATATGAGGTTCTTCATCAATGGTGACATATATATGTATATGAGTTTCTCCATCAATGGTATCCTTTTTTATACATATTTGAGATTATTTTTTCATTTATCATTATGATTCTAGTTTCAAGACACAAAATGGGGATCTCTGTAATTTATTTTCATCCAAGGAGAAATAAGTTGTTTTTATGTCATGATCGGGCCCATAAAATGGGTTTCCTACATATGCTTATGAATGTTATTAAAACCCATGTTGTTCGGTTCTAATTAATAGGACACATTATACCTTTTAAGGTCATGTGAAGATCACCAAACCATACAGTTTAACATCATTAAGGGAGGATTCCTAGAGAAAGGGGTCTTATCAAAGTTTGGTGTGGGACTTATGCCAAATCATCCCATGGTGCCTGGAAGGAAAATGAAGTCCTATGTTAGACATGATCCTACTGGGAATGTTCCCAAAAATAAATTAGGATTGAATTGGGGTTTTGGGTTTAGACCTTAGGGATGCTTCCTCTGTATCCCATTTAGATGAGAATCAAATCCAACTTAGTTCAGTTGGGTTGATAACAAACGCTCATGGAGGTTTTATAAAGGTTTGTCTCACATTGTATGTTTCCCTTTGAGATAGTGATAACGTTGTTAAGGTTTATACTAGATATGAGTCCCATGGGTTGAGCATGTTTGGGGATTAAAACATATAAGAGGATTCTCAGTAGGTAGGATACATGGATTTGAGGACCCAAAACTATGGAGGCCCTCTAAAGGAAGGGGAAAAGGAAGATCCAGAAAACGATTCTCTAATGATACATGAAATTTATCATGAATATGTCATGATCATAACTAGCCTCTAAGACCACATGAGTCATGATCGGTGTGATAAAAAAGATTAAGTGGAAGATATAGAAAACCACCCAACCTTTATCCACTAGTTGAAGAGTCTTGGGATATGGGAGAAGAAGAAAGGGAATTGAGGTGCCAGTGTCATCCCTTATTTCATAACTAGGGTTTTTACATATGACTACTCACCTTGTTACAACCCATAAGAAAGGAAAGAGTATTACTCTAGGAGGGTTTCCCTATTCCTATTTCTAGAGAAGAGAGGGGGATAAGGCACTAATCCCTATCAATGTGAAAATTAAGAACAATCCCCCTCACTGTCTGAAATGGATGGTCCCTATTCTCAAAGATGATGATTGACAAACAGAGACCTAGATCTCATGTTTTAGAGATGGTGTGGGAAGGAAAAGGTAATATCCATTTTCTCTATGAAAAATAATTCCTTAGAACTTTCCCTAGGGTTGAGTTTCGTTTTATGGAAGGTATTTGTTACTATAAACACCCCAAGGATCCTATCCATCAGGTAGGACAACTGTATGACACCTCTTACTGAAGGAATGTGAAACTGAATGGGAGGCACAATGTTGTGCATTTTTCTAGGGATGTAAAAATATATAGTCCTTGGTGGAGGATTTGATTTGGTCTCCATCACATGGGAGTCACATGGAAGGAACTACCCTTATATTGGTGGCATGAAAGTGGGATAAAAGGTTACCTACATAGGTAAGTCTTGGGAGAGAAGGAGTGGGATCACACAAGTGGATGTTGGGTGATATAGAGGGGTATCATATAGGGTATGGTCTATTTGGATTAGAAGTGGTTAATACATGGTATGCAAACCTAATCTAGATATGACTTCTAGAAAAGATAAAACATTGTAAAAACACTAAGGTGAGGCCTTTCTCTAGGCTCAATGGGTCTCCTCAGGTCTCCCTAGTGGGGTCTCACACAGGTAATGGGTTTAGGAGGTGACCTATTTGATAGTTCATGTTGATTAGGGGAGAGTGGTTCCTCACATATGTATTTTTCAATCATGCATTTGAGGGAATTTGATCTAACTATCCCCCTTAATTCCCTCTTCTTCCAGGTTTCTAGAGAGATAGCATGATGGTCTTGAGGGTCTGGGTGATAGACCATGTAAAGAAGATATTCGAGGAATCTTTGGATTCTTTTTGTTATATAAAACAGGAAGCGCTATGGTACTATTTATGGGAAAACATGGGACCTTAGTTTAAGGAGTTTTTCCTCTCAAGTACATCATGAAAGTTATGAGAATATGGGTAACACAAAGGGGTGTATTCCCCTTCCGGTACACACATGCAGGGTCTATGCGAGCTTCTTGGTGTGTAGGCTATGTGGTCGTAGGTTGGCCTGAGTAAGGGGCTTAGAAATGCTTATTACTCTTAACTCGATTATTTCTTAAGGTAATTTGCATTAAATATTTTCATCCCATGTTATATAATGGAGTACCAATAACATCCTAAGAATCATCTAAATCCAAAATTAAATCATAAAGAATTTACTCTATAATATGGATCACCAGTTTTCACTACTACAAACACAGCCTTTATCAGCGCTAAAAATGGTCTTTATCAGCGCTAGAAAAGTGCTGATAAAGCCAGCGTAGATAAAGGGGGGGGGGGGGTCCCCTTTATCAGCACTCCGAAAAGCACTGATATAGGACCCCTTTATCAGGGCTAAAAAAAGCGCTCATAAAAGGGGTCTTTTATCAGCGCTCAAAAAAGCGCTGATAAAAGTACCCCTTTATCACCTCTTTTTTTAGCGCTGATAAAGGGGTCCTATATCAGCACTTCCTTTATCAGTACTTTCGTTTTAGTGCTTATAAAGGACCCTTTTATCAGCGCTTTCAAAAAAGCTCTGATAAAAGTTAAAAAAAAATTAAAAAAAATTAAAAAAATTTAAAAAAATTTAAAAAAATTTAAAAAATATTAAAAAATAATGCCAATTAGGGGGGGGGGGGGCTTTTATAGCGCTTAAGCCCCCCCTTTTGCAGCACTTTTTGGACCCTATACAACACCCCACGCACCCCACGCACCCCCCTCCACCCTTTAACAGCACTTGCTCCAATATTCCCCACGCGCGTGCACCCCTGCCTCCACCAGGATTTGAACTCGAGACCTCCCCCCTGCGCGCCTAAGCCCTTACCACTACTCTATTTTGATTTTCTTTTTCAATTCATGATATCTATATATATATGTATATTTATATATTTAGTTATATTTATTCGTATAGTAATATATATTTATATTAATATATATATATAGTTATATTATAATATATATATATAGTTATATTATAATATATATAGTAATATTAATATATATATATAGATGTATTAATATATATCTATATCTATATATATCTATATATATTTAGTTATATTTATTCTTATAGTAATATATATTTATATTAATATATATATATAGTTATATTAACATATATATAGTTATATTAACATATATATAGTTATATTAACATATATATAGTTATATTAACATATATATAGTTATATGAATATATATTTATATAGTTATATTAATATATATAGTGATATTAATATATATATTTATGGTGATATTAATATATATATTTATATTAATACTAATATATATATATATAGTTATATTAATATATATATAGTTATTAGATTAATATATATATAGTTAGATTAATATATATATATATATAGTTAGATTAATATATATATATATATAGTTAGATTAATATATAGGTATATAAATATTCATATATTGATATTTTAAATAAAATTGATATTAGTTATTAGTTAGATAAAGCTAATATATTTTATATGTAAATATGTTTAAATATTTATTTAAAAATTTTAATTTTTAGGCGTGAATATATAAAAAATATGTACATATAGTTATATATTTGATTATAAATAGCAGTTCATTATAAAAAAGGATGAAATCTCAAAGACATAATATCAATATGAATATAATACCTTGGAATAAATTCAGTCCCCGCCAAGGAAAGCCAATAATACCCCCCTTAAATGAGTTTGAAAATCCACAAAATGTTAAAAAATCTGGGTACCCCGACAAAAAAACTCAGTTTTGGAGGCCTTATGGGCCTCTTTTCGCCTCGAAAAACGCTTGACCGGGGTCCCCCTCGGGTCATAACGACGTAGAGCACGTCGCAAGCTTCGATTTGATATGTGGTAGAGCTCAAATGGACACCCGGATCAAAAGTTATGGCCGTTTGAAGTTTGAGTTGCGTTTTCAACATATTTTGGATCTTTTTTTAATTTTTTTAAATTTTTTTATTCCTCAAATTGTTATTAAATGACTATTAATCCATAATTATTATCAAAATATTAATTAAAAATATTTTTTTTAATTTTTTAAGAAGTCATTTTCAATAAATATCTTATATATTAAGTATAATAAGTGTAAATGTACATTTATACTTATCTAAAATATATTTAAAAATTATATATTATATTTATATAACAATATAACTATATTTATATATTAATATATTAATATGTTTTTAAATTATTTTTTGAAGCCGACCCTTTATCAGCGCTACTAAACAAGCGCAGATAAAGGGGGGCCCTTTATCAGCGCTTTTTCGTTAGCGCTGATAAAGTGGGGTGCTGCGAAAAACTGTTTTTGTGGTAGTGTTTATTTATACATCTATTTGTAGATGGTAGGCCATGATCATTCTGACCTAGGAACCCATATCCTCTTGGATGCTATTACAACAATAAGATTTAAACTATGGATATCTATCATAAATTATAATAGAATGAAATTTATCCAACCTTAACACCTCCTACACATATGATCTTCTAATATTATCCACCGTAGTGGTATATATAATTGGAAAGAAATATTACAATTTTTCTTGTTTTTAAAACGTGAAGGAGATAGAATTTTTACCTATAGTGGTCTGAGGTAATCCCATAATTAATTCTATAGATATATCATCTAACTTATAGATAGGTATGAGAAGAGGATACAGTGGTCCATAGGGATTTTTATGATCAAACTTGACCTATTTGAATACAGAGAAACATGAAAAAATGTCCTTGATGTCACATGTCATACCTGACCACCAAAATTAGTACATCACATTATAATACATATTAGTGGTTCTAGGGTGGATAACCCACTAAGACTTATGATAGTCATGCATCGCTACCATCCTCGTCGATGAAGAGACTACATCCTAATTATAAGAATATAACATTCCCTTAGGTGATATAGTTCAGTCACATATGGTCTCACTAACAAAAAAAATCCAAATATAATGACCCTCCTCATTCCCATATGCTACTATAGAATTAATTATATTAAGAATATTTCAAGTAAACATTAGAAATGAACACCCCTTACTTATCCTCTTTCACATACAAAATCATTTGGGCAAAAGGCACATCAAGGACCATTCATCACTGGACTCCATCACCACATGAGAAGGAAATTACAACTAAGAGAATCAGTAAAAATACTCCCCATTACTAGCGTGTCGGTGATATGAAGTTCAATCACATGGAGATACTCAAACCCCACCATTAGATATGGTTCAGTCCCTTTTAATAATTAATATAACTTAAACTTCTATGACCACAAAACCACAAACTTTTCCATAAATATATAGTTATTACAAAACATTAAGAAATTCATAATATCTACTAGATTGAGACCATGGGTTGGTTACTTCATATCACATTGTCAAAGCTAGTGAGATACACACACTACCACATGGTCTCTCTGCATAACCACACAACCCAATTCTACACCCTGATGTATCATAATACACTAAAAAACCTTGACCAACTTTTGAAAAGATCAATATATTAGATAAATTCAACCACTGGTTGAGATCGTCAAACGATTCATTATATTCAAAACACTATAAATAATTTACCTCTTTCGAGGTGATATAATTCATGGGAGATTAAAATTTAGATAATCCATTCACATACCACCGATAGTACCCTGCATGGCCCAAGAATCTATGGATCTCAAAGATATTCTTTGGTTCTTCCCAGTATCTAATACCTCTCACCATATTTAAATTTATTGATATGCTTGGTTTTAACAACACATGTTCTAATAATTTATCTTCTTGGATCCAAAAGTTAAATTTTGATAGCTTATCATAATGGTGGTGATCATACAAGGTTCCCAATACAATCCTCCAATAACGCTCATGATCCTCCTCATACATGGACTAAACAAGATGTCATCTGCATATACCACCATAAAGGATCCATGATATCAGTTGAATTTCCATTTTATTGACGCCATATAGTTCTTAGGTGTGTTGGTCAACTTGAATGACATGACCAAGTACTCAAAATGACCAAACCTGGCGCTGAATATCATCATGGTAACATCAAATTCCCTCAATATAAGATGATGGTGACCTGATTATAGATCTATTTTTTGAGAACCATGTGGTCACTTTTAACTAATGATAAAGTACATAGATATAGGGAAAGGGGTACTTGTTCTTAATTGTCACCTGATTCAACTACCTATAATCAATACATAAGAGGTGTGACCCATCTATTTTCTTAGTTAAGAGTTTTAGGGTAGCCCAAGGAGACACACTTCGGAGAATAAATTCTTTATCTTCTTGATCATACAACTAGATCATTATCTCTTTCAATTATTAAATTTCAATATAAAAAATGGTAAGGAAATAAAATTATTTGTAGTTAAAAAGTTGATCGAAATCACAACTTCTTTTTCTAGGGGTAAACCCTAGAATTCACTTAGAAACACTAATGGAAACTACCTTAAAATAAGAGGAAATTTATCTCTAAGATTCCATTAAGCAACCTTATATTGGAGAAACTCTATCTTACATACTAGAGTACCCACTTCAAGAAGGTGATATCCTTCACGACTTGATCACGAATACCAAAACCTATACAACACATAAGAGTTCCCATTGAGAGTAGTAAATGTCACTATTTTATAATATATATAAATGTGATACATGAAGGAAATAATCATTTTCATCTCTAAAATTAGATCAAAGGAATCCATTTGAATAATGAGGAAGTCCCATGATGGATCGAAATTCGAGATAGGAATAATACATAAAGTAAATTTAAATCTTTGATCCCCATTCTTATTTTGGAGTGTCAAAATATCCCTCATGTTTTTCATGAGTTCAGAAGGAAGTTTCAATAATTTCACATCATGGGGTAAAATAAATGAGCATGAATCACCAATATCAAATAATTCAATAACTATAGACGAAGCAATAAGCATGATACCTCTCACTGTCATTGGCCTAATCTCAGATTGCATGGGATTTGGCTCTGTTTCATGCAATAGCTTGGTATTAGTTCGATTCTATGGTTAATAACTATGATAGGGTTATTCCCTTAGTTGAAATCGAACATAATATGAGCATGTACTACCTCCATTTCCTTGAGGTCGAGGTCTTAGTGTCATAATGGAGTTTGATAGAGTGGAAGATCGCTTTGGTGCTAGGGATCCCACACCACTTTGAGAGGAGGTAATAGATTCAAAAAATATATATAAGTGGAATAAACCTAAATTAGAATTGAAATCCATTAGAGTGTATTGTAATAAAGAAATCATATACATAGAATTTCCAAACTAATAACAAACATAGTATCCACCACCTGAGTCTTTTAATGCAGATAACTGAGACAGGTTCCTGGAGTTACTTCCATGCACCCTTATAATCTTATCATATTTTTTATTCTTATTAGAAAGTCAACCACTACTACCACCATACACATGAGGCACACCAACTATCAATAAAATACAAGCTAGGTCAATATCTAACATTAGGTATTGATCAACTTCCTCAGTTTAAGTTGGGAGCTCTAGGAGAAATATTTGAGATTGTATTTTAGGATAGAGACCCATTCCAAACTTTTGAGACTTTAATTTTTCATTCGATATTACCTCTAGTGAAAAAAATGAGCAAGATCCGTGAATGATTTTCATACTCCATAAATGCTCTCTCACCTTGCTGAATAGAAAGAAATTCTCAGGATAAGGCCAATGCCAACATGTCTAGATAATACTATACGGAGAAAATAAAAATGAAATACCTCAATTATAGGTTTCAATGAAACTTTTATTGGATTATAAAATCCCAAAATTTATATTCATGTTATTTTGGAAAAAATAAAATATATTTAAGCTTATTTAGGAGTCTCACAACACTCAAAAATCATCTCAAATATTTTCAGCGAGTCCTCATCTTCTTGAGGATCATTGCTTCATAGTATGGATGGTGGATTATGGTGAATGAATTACTAAGCTCAGTCCCTCTTAATGATAGAACCCATTTATTTAAGTTGAGTGAAGGAGGGGTCTTATCTTTAGTCCATAGTCTGATTCCTTTTAACCACAAAATTTATTTGATTATAGTTTATCGATGGATTCACCAATGATATATTATCTACTTCTCTCTTTGGAGGCTCCATAGTCTATATTTGAGGGGGAATCATACAACATTAATTCAATTATAAAGGAAAACAAAATAAATAAATAATCAACATTAGATCAAATTCATAAATATCTATAAAATAATAAAACACATTATCAATATAAAATGATACCAAACCTCACCCTAACATGAGACATGGACCATGTGTATGGTCTATATCCTGCACACATAGTCCAAAATAAAGGTGTAAACAAAATACAAAGCCATAATCACATTCCTAAAATCCCAGGAAATCTCAATTCTAGGTAATAAAGTGTTGTCCACACACTTCATCATACCCCTCACTCAGTCCCTAATAATCCTATCTAATTTCTTCCTAACATTCTGTAATGACCCGAACTTTTGAATAAATTTTATTTCCTACTTTTTCATGTTTTTTCATTTTATACTCCGCAAAACTACATCCTTTAAATAATGATGTGAGACCATTGGGTTTCGACTATTTTATGAATGTTGTTAAATATGACCATTGGTTAATATGAATGTTTGAAACTAAACTCTTAAAGTTACAATTATTGTATATAAATAAAAGTGATCTTGGTTAATTAATACAGAATGAAGAGTCCATGACCTCATATAGTAGACTCGGGCCGTACGAAGCCTGTATGATAGAGCTTGGGAAGGAGGTAGCATCTCTAGGATTTTCTCTGGACCAAGCCCAAGATGAGATTCAACATGTCAAGCTTGAACAAAATCACTTAAGGGATAATTTCAAGCTGATTGAAATCACCACTCGGGCAATGTTGTCCGAGTCACCCAAAGATTCTATTACCATAGCACACCTTACACTTAGGTCATATGCATGTGTTATAAGGGGATATGTAATGAGAACATAGTTACTTGTGTAAACCTTTTTTATAAGTAAAATTATTATTTCTTATTAGGTAAAATTTGGTGAATTTCAAATATCCAGATAAATGTAGGATGAATTTATAGTTCCATATTACAAATGAATTTTGGAAAAAATGGTATTTTAAAATATTAATGTGAACATTAAATAATTAATAATGTGAAATTATTTTCAGAAAATGGTCTTATACAGTTATTGTCAGTAAGAAATTTAGAGTCTAATAAGATCAACTTGATTTTTAGTGAATAGTAATGTATGAATAGTAACATACCCTTATGAATAGTGATGAATTGTAAATCGGCCAAAAAATAGAAACATCACCCATGAATGTATGAATACAATTTAGACATCTTAAAAGTGAAAAATGATCATAGTATAAGTTTTTTTTAATTTTTGTAGGTTATAAATATTTTATTTACAATTTTATAACGAATTTAATAATTTAAAATGAAAATTTATTTTCATAAAATTTAATCATAAATTTTTACATTATTTTCTTATGGTTATACGACATTTTTATGGGACCTTGATTACTTTTTCAAGGTGTTACAAAATAAGTTACAGCTTTAGAGTTGTTGTTTTGAATAAATAATGATTTTATTTGAAAGTTAAAATAAAAATATTTAAAAAATTATTTTCATAAAATGGAGTTCATTTTTTAATTCAAAGCATAGATATTAGGTTAGAGTAAATTTTTGGGATTTTTCTGAAACAGTTGAATTTTTAGTGAATAGTAAAAATATAGTTTTTAGTTTCGGGTGTTTAATGACATCATTGGAGATGTAATGATGATGTAATCATTATAGTCGACTTTTTAATAGTAATATATGCTATTAGGTGTCCAAAGTGGCCAATACCATGGGAAAATACCATAGGCAATCCGATGGTTTTTCAAATACCACTGATGAGGTGTCCCTTGGAAATTAATTAACTTTTCCCTCACTTTTCCTATAAATACCAAGACATTGCCTCATTAATTTCATTCCAAAATCCTATCCAACGATTTTTTGGTCTTTCTAACTCCCACATAGTCCTCTAAAGGTTCCCTCAAGACCCCCAAGGTCCCAATATTTAAACATTCAAAGTTACTCTTTAAGGTATGGGAACCTTTCACCCTTCTCTTTTTAGTCATGATTTCCATTATGTTATGTCTTCGAGTTTTCATCTTATTATGTAGGGTTATGTTATAATATATTATTATTACTTTAGATTTTATATATAAATGATGAGAGACCCTTTCAACAATCATCAATTTATTTTATGAATATTTTAGCGACGTCGTTAGGCTGCCAAATTTATCGTAAAACAAATAGCTTCTTCTCTTTTATTTCATGTTTTCTTTTCATGTGGTATGTTATTAAAATATACATAACATGATCTTATTATGTACCCATAATGTTTTTTGAATTATTTATGACTGGTTTACCCTTTTCCCTTATCTTTTTAAATGTTTTCTAAAATGATGTTATGTAGCCATTATGCTGCAGAATTTTCATCTCAAAATCTATCTTTTTCTCAAGAAATTATCTTGTATTATTTTTTATGGATACCTAAAGCTATTTTAATTTATAGGGTATTAATCAATAAATAAAATTTATCTATTTGATTCTGTAATTTACATACATATAACCCTCACTCCCTTTCCATGGGTTATAAATGGCATAATGATCTTATTTTTAAGTACTTTTTAAACGTCACGATTTTGACATGAAACCCATTTATTTGATTCTGTTTGGGTTATGTATAAATTTTTTGATTATGATCTATGTGGATCACATAAAAATAAATACATATTAAGGGTGTTCTTTGATAGCGCTCTAATGCATTGGATAGTGAATTAATCTCCAGAGATGAAAAGTTACATGATACCTTGGTGAATAACCTTGGTAATGTTTTCATGACACCTTGGGAATGAATATTGGTGACATGTTCATGAATGTATAAATGAAATGTTGTATCCATATATTCAAGTTGTGATTCAAGTTCTTTTTATTATGATATGCCTCTACTGACATTGCTCATGTCTTGTGGGATTCATCATGTTTTTATTGATATCACAAGTAAACTGATTCCCTTGCTTTCCTTAATGGGCCTTCTGCTCACCCTATCCTTTGATGCATGTCTCCAGGTTATGAGATGAAATAATTGTACTTATGAATAACTTATGATTATGCCGTAAAGTGGATTATAATAATGTTTTATGTTTTTTTGTTTTATGTTCCCTATTTCCAAGACACTGGACTTTAAAGATCCTCTCTTTGTAAAATGTAATGAAAAGTTATGTAATAAAAAGGCGGGATCCCATAGTTGGTATCAAAGGATAGATTAGTATTTATGGAAATTAGGCTATGAAAACTTTAGGAATAACCCTATAGAAAATTTTAATTATAGTTAAAATTCATGGTATTTTGGTGAGTATTGAGTAAGTAGTTTATCATGAAAATACATCCCTGTCTGGATACGAGTAGGTAGAGGAGGCTTTGACGCAGATGTACCTAGGCGTGAAAACTATGACAAGGAGTTTTAGGCTTGACCCGAGGTATCCGGGTACATGAAAATGGGCCTTGATGAACTCTTGGTTATGACACTACCAGGGGATTTGTTTGGTTAATCATAAGCTTTTTATGAATCATTATGAAGGATTTGTTGAGAAATGTAATTGTTTAAAGCATGATGTTTTAAGACGTAAAATACTCTATTGTTAAAAGATATGTAAATAAAATATTTTTCTCACTTATAATTTATTCTTTTAGAAAATGGAGGCCAATAGGAGGAATCATGCAAATGGTGACCACAAGGGACCATGCACTGACGGCCCTCTGATTAAAGCCGAATTGGAAACTTTCATGCGAATGATGAACCAACTAACTCAAGTTATGGGAAATAACTTGAATGAAAATGAGAGATTGATCTCACCACAATGGGAAAAAATTTCTGTTGAATCCTTTATGCATAAAAAATGACCAACCTTCAGTGGATCTACCGACCCACTAATTTCAGAATAGTGGATCAACTCTATCAAGAAGATATTTTATGTGCTCTGCTGTTCTAAACAAGAGAAGGTTACCTTGGATGTTTATCGCTTAGAGGGAGAAGCTGATCAGTGAAGGGAAATGATTAAAAACACAAGCACAAGAGTAGAAGTTGAATCTATGGAGTGGGAAGAGTACATAGGGATATTCTTCAACAAGTATTTCCCTCGATCAATGAGAACAAGAATAGAGAAGGAGTTTCTCAAGATGAAGAAGAAGGATAATAAATATATGGGAAGCTACGAGATTAACTTCACAAGGCTTTCATGTTACACCTCTAGATTTGTCACAGATTCAAATGGTAAGTTTGATAGATTTTTCAGTGTACTGAGACCTCATCTGCAGAAGAATTTAGACAACTGAGATTATGATAGCTATGAAGAGATCATGCGATGTGCGATGAAAGTCGAACTGGAGTTTGGTAAGATGCAATGGTCTCATAAATCCAATGATAAGAAAAGATATATGGAGCTATGATTAGGTAGGATCATCGATTAGGGAAGAGGAGGAAAGAAAGTGCAACGTCCCACATGTAATAAATGTTTGAACAAGCACTGAGGAAACTGCTTTCTCAGGAGAAGGATGTTCTACAAGTGTAGAAGAGATATCCATATAGTGTGGAATTGTCATAATGAGGTGAAGCCTCAACTTACCAACACTAATTACAAGGGGAAGATGGTGCAGGACATACCTGATGTCCAATGCTATAAGTGTGGAAAACTTGGGCACTTTTCCAATCATTGTCCAAATCCAAGTGAAGTGGAGGGGAATCACCATCAGCCTCAACAATGGCCAAGGGAACAAGGTCGTACTTTTACAATCACTACGGCTGAAGTTGATGCGCCAAATGATGTGGTGGAAGGTACTCTTGTTGTTCTCTCAAAGCTAGAAAGTACTTTGTTTGATTCTGGTTCTATACATTCCTTTATTTCCTCCATGTTTTCAAATAATTTAGAATCAAGCCCTGATTTTCTAAAAGTAGAGTTATTATTCAAGACTACTTGTGGGATTACCCAAGCATCGTCAGTGTTTAGAAACTATAGTATTTACTTTAGGGAGCACAATATTATCGCAAATCTAGAAGTCATTCCCATGATGGAATTTGACATTATACTAGGGATGGACTGGCTTTCAAAGTATAATGCTAAGATCAAATGCAGAAGCAAGGAAATCTTAGTAGCCTTGAAAGGAAAACCTATAGTTATCTTCCAAGGAGAGATATCTCAACCTGAACTTTGTCTATAAGAACCTTCTATATCATTCATTATGGAGTTGATCAGTGAAGAAGAAGAAGGAAATGAGAGTTTGAGGATAGAAAAATTTCCCATCATCCAGGAATAATTTGACATATTTCTTGAGGAGTTACCTGGACCTCCCCTAGAAAGAGATGTAGAGTTCTACATTGAACTCATACCTAGATCCCATCCGATATCAAAGACCCCATATAGGATGGAAAATGTGGAGTTAGAAGAGTTAAAGAAAAAACTCCAAGATCTTTTGTAGAAGGGGTTTATCCAAATAAGTGTGTCTCCTTGGGGAGCACATGTTCT
The DNA here is from genome assembly GCA_963277665.1 of Viscum album. Classification (NCBI taxonomy): domain Eukaryota; kingdom Viridiplantae; phylum Streptophyta; class Magnoliopsida; order Santalales; family Viscaceae; genus Viscum; species Viscum album. The sequence continues at coordinate 253,607,155 of OY728156.1, read as the reverse complement.
ATTTGTGAAGAAGAATGATGGATCGATGTGGCTATGCACTGATTATAGAGAACTGAATGGGGTCACAATGAAGAACAAATACCCTCTTCCAAGAATTGATTAATTATTTGACCAACTTCGCGAGGCTCAATTTTTCTTTTAGATTGATTTTTGATATGGTTTTCATCAGTTGATGGTGAAGAAAGAAGATATTCAAAAAATACCATCCTATTAAGATATATGAATTATGATTTTGTTGTTATGCCCTTCGGACTAACGAATGCACCTTCTATTTTTATGGATTTGATGAATAGAGTCTTTAAGGACTACCTTGATAACTTGTTGGTAGTATTTATAGATGATATTATGATATATTCCAAATGTCACAAGGAGAATGAGGATCATCTAAGGGGTATTTTAGAAACTCTACAGAAGGAGAGGATTTTTGGGATGTTCAACAAATTTGAATTCTGGTTACAGAATGTTGCTTTCTTGGGGACCATTATAACCAAAGAAGGAATCATAGTCGACCATGAAAAGAAAAAATTTGTAGAGGAGTGGCCTCAGCCTACAAAAATAACTGAGATTAGTAATTTCCTTGGATTAGCGGGATATTACAGGAGGTTTGTGAAAATCGTTTCAAGACTTTATAATCATTTAACCAAGATAACTCGAAAAGGGTTCAAGTTCATCTAGAAAAAGAAGTGTGAGGAATGTTTCCAAGAGTTGAAGAAGAGTTTGGTTAATGAAACCGTGTTAAATCTTTCCTCAAGTGGAGAAGGATTTGTTATTTTTAGCGATGCATCTCTAAAATGGATTGGATGTGTACTCATGAAAAATGAAAAGGTCATTGCTTATGCATCTCGACAGTTGAATACTCATGAGCAGAACTATCCTACGAATGATCTATAGCTGGATGTAGTCATTTTTCCCTGAAGATATGGAGGCACTGTCTTTATGGGGATAAATGTGATATATACACAGACCATAAAAGTTTAAAGTATATTTTTTCACAAAAGGAATTTAACATGAGACAAAGGAGATGGTTGGAACTTCTCAAATACTATGATTGTTAAATTCATTATCATCCCGGAAGAGAAAACAAAGATGTTGATGCATTAAGTAGGAAAGACCCAGTTGTTCTTTACATGATGAGGATTCAAAGATATACTTTGATCAATGACCTAGTAAAGATGGACATGGGAATTATAAGAGAAGGGATATCATCAACCCTAACCCAAATTATTTCTCAACCTTCATTACTAGAGAAGTTCAAGAAAGCTCAGAAAGAAGATCCTTTGTTACAGAATAAGTTTGAGGCTGTGAAGGATGGGAAGTATACTAAGTTCAATATTGATCAGAAAGGGGTATTAAAATTTCATACAAGACTATGTGTTACATATATTCTTGAAATAAAGAAGGAGCTTATGGATGAATCTCATATCTCTACTTTCTCCATGCATCCCAGAAGCACAAAAATGTATAGGGAACTTCGTGATCATTATTGGTGGGATAATATGAAAAGGGAGATTGGTGACTACAATTCAAGGTGCCTAGTATGTCAGCAAGTGAAGGCAGAGTGACAACTTTTTAAAGGGGTATTTCAAACACTAACCATACCAGTATAGAAGTGGGACAATATCACTATGGACTTCATCACTGGTATCTCGATAACTTCCAAAAGAAACAATGGGATATGAGTTATTGTGGACCGTCTCACCAAGACTTCCCATTTTATCTATATTCTAGAAGATTTATCTCTTGATCAACTTTCTAGGATTTACGTGAAGGAAGTGGTAAGGCTACATGGAGTTCCACTTTCTTTCGTATCTGATCGTGATCCAAGGTTCACATCAAAATTATGGAGTAGTCTTCAAAATACTCTGAGTACCGAATTGAATTTTAGTATAGCCTATAACCTGAAACTGATGGCCAATATGAAATCACTATTAAAACACTCAAGGACATGCTGAAAACGTGCTCAATGGAATTTAAGGGTGGATGAGATCAATATCTCCCTTTAGTTGAGTTCTCTTACAAAAAAAGCTTCCACTCGAGAATTCAAATGGAACCCTATGAAGTTCTATATGGTAAGCGATGTAGAACTCCTACATATTTGCAAGAAGTTGGTGAGAGAAATATTCTTGGTCCTGATCTTGTGCAGGAGATGAAAATAAAAGTCCATGCCACCCCACAACACATTAAGGCCGCTCAGAGTTGACAAAAGAGCTATGTCGAAAACCTTTGAATGGAATTGTAGTTTGATGTTGGTGACAAATGTTTTCTTCGAATTTCACCTTGGAAGAGATTCATGAGATTTGGGAAGAAAGGGATGCTCAACCCTAGGTACATTGGCCCCTATTAAATCCTTGATCGCATGGGAGCAGTGGCCTATCGGCTTGCACTTACTCTAAATCTAGCACAAGTTCATGATGTCTTCCACGTATCCCTCTTGAGGAAGTACATACTTGACCATTCACATGTACTAAATCTAGAGGTGGTACAACTGGAACATGACCATTCTTATGAGGAACATCTGATAGAGATCATGGATCAGAGAGACAAGGTTCTATGCAACAAGACTACCCACCTTGTTAAGGTGTTATGGAGGAACCACAAATGTGAAGAAGACACATGGGGACTAGAGGAGTCTATGAGGAAGAAGTACCCACACTTTTTCTCTTCTAAGGGTACGAGTTAAAATTTTGCAGACGAAATTTATTAAGGGGGGGAAGAATGTAATGACTTGAACTTTTGAATAAATTTTATTTCCTAATTTTGTGTGTTATTTCATTTTATACACCATGAAACTATATCCTTTAATTAATGAAGTGAGACTATTGGTTTTAGACTATTATATGACTGTTGGTCAATATGACTATTGAAAACTAAACTCTTAACATTACAATTATTGTTAATAAATATAAGTGATCTTGGTTAATTAATACAGAAATTAGAGTCGATGGCCTTATCCTGTAGACTCGGGCCACACGAAGCCCATTTGTCAGAGCTTGGGAAGGAGGTAGCATCTCTGGGCTTTTCTCTAGTCCAAGTCCAAGCTGAACTTCAATATGTGAAGCCTGAATGGAATTACCTAAGGGAGAAGTTCAAGCTGATTGAAATCACAAGTTGGGCAATGTTTTCTGAGCTTCCCCGAGATTCTATCACCATATCACACCTTACACTTTGGTCCTATGTAGGCGTTATAAGGGGCCATGTAACACAAACTTATTTAATTGCATAAACCTTTTGTATAAGTAAAATTTTTATTTTTTATTATGGAAAAGTTGGTGAATTTCAAATATCCAGATAAATATAGGATAAATTTATAGTTCCATATTACTAACGAATTTTGGAAAAAAGGGTATTTTAAAATATTAATGTAAACTTTAAATAATTAATATTGTGAAATGATTTTCAAAAAATGGTCTTCTATAGTTGTGATCAGTAAGATATTTAGAGTCTAATAAGATCAAATTTAATTTTAGTGAATAGTAATGTATGAATAATAGCATACCCTTATGAATATTAATGAATAGTATATTGGCCAAAAAAATAGAAACATCACCCATGAATGTATAAATACAATTTAGATATCTTAAAAGTGAAAAATGATTATAGTATAAGTTTTTTTATTTTTGTAGGACAAATATATTTTATTTAAAATTTTATAATTAATTTTATAATTTAAAATGAAAATTTATTTTCATAAAAATTAATCATAAAATGTTACTTTATTGTCTTATGGTTATATGATAATTTTATGGGACCTTTATTACATTTTCAAAGTGTTACAAAATAAGTTATAGTTTTAGAGTTGTTTTTTGAATAAATAGTCATTTTCTTTAAAAATTAAATTAAAATTATTTTAAAAAATTATTTTCATAAAATTGAGTTCATTTTTGAATTCAGAACATCGATATTAGGTTTGGGTAAATTTTTGGGATTTTTTCTGAAAGAGTTGAATTTTCGGTGAATATTAAAAATATAGTATTGAGTTCCAGGTGTTTAATGGAATAATTGATGATGTAATAATTGTGGTCAACTTTTTAATAGTAATATATAATATTTGGTGTCCCATGTGGCATATACAATTCCAAAACACCATTGGAAATCCCATGGTTTTGCAAATACCACCAATGAGGTGTCCCTTGGAAATTAATTAAATATTCCCTCACATTTCCTATAAATACCAAGCCATTCCCTCATTTATTTTATTCAAAAATCATCCTCCACTAATATCTGGTCATTATACCTCCCAATTAGTCCTCTAAAGGTTCCTTCAAGCCCCCCAAAGTCCCAACCTTCAAGCTTTTGAAGTTATACTTCAATGAAAGGGAACCTTTCACCCTCCTCTTTTTAGTCCTGATTTCCTTTATGTTATGTCTTCTATTTTTCATATTCTTATGTGGGGGTATGTTCTTATATATTATTATTACTGAACATTTCATTTCCAAATGATTATATAACCTTTCTGATCTCATCTATTTATTTTCTGCATTTTTTAGCGACGTCGTTATGCTGCCTAATTTTTCGTTAAAGAAATAACTTCTTCTCTTTTCTTTCATTTTTTTCTTTTCATGTGGTTTGTCATTAAAATATACATAACATGATCTTATAATGTAACCATACTATATTATGAATTATTTATTAGTGGTTTAACCTTGTCCCATATCTTTTTAGAAGTTTTCTAAAATGATGTTATGTAGCTGTTATGCTGTAGAATTTTCATCTCAAAATCTATCATTTTCTCAAGAAATTATCTTGTATTATATTATGTGGATACCAAAATCTATTTTCATTTCTTGGGATATTCATAAATACATAAAATTAATCAATTTGATTCTGGAATTGACATATATATAACCCTCACTCCCTTTCCATTGGTTATAAATGACATAATGATATTATTTTTAAGTACTTTGTAAACGTCACGATTTTGACATGAAACCCATTTCTTTGATTCTATTTGGGTTATTTATGAAATGTTTGATTATGATCTATGTGTGTCAAATGAAAATAAATAAATATTAAGGGTGAGTTCTGATAGAGCTTCAATTCATTTGTTAAAGAATTAATCTCTAGAGATGAGATGTTACACGATATCATGGTGAATTACCTTGGTAATGTTTTTATAACACCTTGGGAATGAACCTTGGTGATATGTTCATTAATGTCTAAATGAAATTTTTTAGACACATATTCAATTTTTGAGTCATTTTTTTATATTATGATATTCCTCTAATCCATTGCTCATGTATTATGGTTTTAATCGTGTTGTTATTGATATCACAAGTAAACTGATTCCATTTCTTTCCTTACTGGGCCTTCGGCTCACCCTTTCCTTTGATGTATGTATCCAGGTTATGAGATGCAATAATTATACTTAGTAAGAACTTATGATGAATAACTACAAGTGGATTAGAATAATGTTTAATTTTTTCATGTTTTATGTTCTTGATTTCCAAGACTCTAGACTTTAGAGATCCTCTATTTGTAAAATACAATGAAAAGTTATGTAATAAAATGGCGGGATTCCATACATTCCAAATAATATAAATAAAAAAACTTTTTCAGATACAATTTTTCCATGGACCAACCTAAGCAAGCCCTAAATAAAGCAACTTAGTCAGCCTATTACAAGGATAAAATGGAGTAGACACTCCTTAAGGGTTGAGATCTAGTACATGAACATCAATAATTTGCCTTGGTAATGGGTTTTTCTAATATTATCATCAAAAAAGTTTGCACCACAAACCTAACATAACCTTTACATAACATGTAAAGTCATTATTTAAAACATAGTAAACCTTGGTAAATATAAATCATTCGTAGAAATATAAATAAAACTCCAAACCACATGAACAAAATATAAACATCAACCCAAAATGAGGATTAAAAGAGAGAATAACACACATAAGTGTAAAAAAACAACATGCGATTAATACTGATTAGGTGATACATTACACATCATAAAACTAACCCAAAATAAATAAAAGGGATACAAATACCTATATGACATGATGGTAAAGTCGCTAATATTTCAATACCACAAACAATTTCTCTATTAAAAGGAATACCTGCTACCTTCATGTGGTTCCTTTCCTTAACAAGAAGATGTCAAAACGAGGCCTAAATACACTCATTGGGTGTATGTGTGGTGTGATCAACACTATACTAGTAGGACCTCACCAAATGTTTCATGAGTAATTTTTGTTAAACAAACCCAAGAATCCTGTTTTTAAATAAATTATACGAATTTAATATTTTACTTTTAAATTAATTTAAAAAGAAACATTATTTTAAAATTTGTAAATAAAAGTAAATTTCATGAAAGGATACATTCCAAAATCATGCAACGTGGAGGGATACCTTGGTCATCTAAGGTTTTTTGAACCCTAGGTCTTCTTGTCAAATTGTGAAATAATGCTCAATCAAAGTGTGCACTCAAATAACTATGGAGGTCATGTCTTGGCCCGGGGTTATGGTGTCACCCATCACCTATCACTATATCTATAAGGAGAACATGTATTTACCAAGTGTCATGGTGGAAACCATCCATGGACCCACAACCATCGTCTATGTATTTATGTTTTGTTAGATTAGAACATTCCAAGTAGGCATACTTAAAACTATTATTCCCCCATTATATACCTTACTTCCTTTATGATTTACCCATTTCAAAGATATCAAATTCTGTTATAATGGAATTTCATCAACCCACCATGACCAATATTTTTTTATCATTTCCCAAACATTCCTTTTAAAACCCATTTTTTTCTTCTCAATTCCAATAAAAATATTATATATCCATATAATATAAAAGTAACATTAAAAACTATAAAATAGATTAAATTAAATAAAAGAATCTTTTGAAATCATAATTATCTCATAAATAATGTGTTTCACATGACACCGCCAACCTTTAACAAAGAAAAACATTTAAAAACTGGTGGAAACCACTCAACTAAAATATAAATCCACTTAGGATAGTAAGTGGGATCATATAAAGGTAAGATAAAAGCATAAAAACCCCACACTATAAAATTTTAAGACATAATCCCTATCCCATTGAGACCTTTGAGAATAGAGAAGTCTAATATGGAAGGAACAAAAAGTCAAGAGGAGGGAATATTAGACACTTTATTGATGATTCTTGGAAGAAAATTGGTGAAATAAATCCAAAAATTCCATCAATAGGGAAGGGTAAAGTGACTCATTCATAGGGGAGATATGAAGGTTGATAGTGTGAGTGAAAAAGGGTTATGGGATTTAATTATAAATGGGTACATTAAAAATTTATAGCTTTTTTTTTATTTTAGAAAAAAACATCACAGGGGTACACTACTATGAAATTGAGGGGGATATGTCATGAAATACCTCCCTAGGACACTTATATAGTGTAATAATCTCTTAGATACATCATGGAACATAACAGTTAGGGTAAATTCCCCTCCCATCTCCTAGCCTCCTTGGTGTAGTCATTTGGGACACGTCATGGCCCACCCGATAGAGGCCTCTATGACATAGCCTCCCTTGCTATGACGTAGCATCTCTCGGTTACCTTTAAGTGGGTTATGCTATATATGGGTAACAAACTATACCCTTATTCAATACATGGTTCTCCATGTAATATCCATAGTTTCCATGTCATCTGTTTCTTGGGATGTGTAAAGGTAATCAACATTACATTACCCAATGTGGGTTGAGGGGCTCCATGTCAAAGCCCCTTGGGCTATGACACAACCTCACCCACCAACATTTAGGTAGGTTATATTTTGTGTAAGGGTAACCAATTTTACCATTACACTATTCATGTTGGGGTAATTCACGATGTACTACGTGGTATTCGGTGTAGCTCCTCCCACCCATGGGGTGCCCCATAAAGCAGTCCCTTAGGCTACGTCGTGCTTTCTACAGACTCAAAAATTATAAATGCATAAATTAAAGACTCAAAAATTAAGAAGGTTCCCAAAAAAAATACCAAAATAAATAAAGGAATAATAACATATATTAAAAATAAATCAATAATAATAACGGTTTTTTGTAACAGAAAACAACACCGTGGGTGGGATAGTGTCTAACTAGGGTCTTCTATATTGAGGAGATTTTGTAGCTAAACATTTACTACTCATAATTAATTTATTATATTTTTGTGATGATTTATATATAATGAATGTATGTAAAATATAAACGAGGTTCAAATAGTGATGTAGTTGATCCTTTAATTGATTCACCAGGTATAACCAGTCATATTTCTTCTTAAAAATACTACTCAAGCCTACTCTTACTTAGTTGAGTGATTCATTATTCTTCACCACTTTACCCCATTTCTTACATAATTATGATGTAAAAAACATTAAATTATTCAAATGAGAGGTCAAAGTTTCTTACATGTTCAAATTAAGGATTACAAATGTTAATTTAGAGTTTGATTCACTAGAAACTTCCATTTTCATGCTTGAATAAGGAAAGTGACCCACTGTACTTGGTTGAAAATTTCTAGACTACAATCTAACACACCAACCACCTTCATTTAAGTACATAAAATGTTGTGATGGGAAGATTTGAAATAATTTTATAGGTGAAAATAATAATATTGTGTAGGTTAAAGTGGACAATTTATGCATCTTATTTGTTTGACCTCACTGAACTACAACTTAGAATAGAAGAAGATAAAATTAGATAAATATATTCCAAACTAAAGAACTATTCATTGGGTTATTCCCTCTTAGATTAATTCTATGGTGAGTTCTCCATGGAAGAAGAAAAATAATTATAGTAGATATAATAAATAGAGAAATTGAGGGAGAGGGGGGAGGGGGAGAGAGTGTAATGAAGCAGGATAGAGACATAGAGTGAGAGAGAGGGTGTGGGGGGAGATATATAAAGAGTGATATAGATAAAAAGAGGAAGAGAAAGAAATATTGGGGTAGGGATATATGTATGTTTATTTAAAAACATGAAATCACAAGTTCTAGTGAAGAAGAAACAAAACAGAAAAGAGAGGAAAAATCCCAAACTACAGTGTGAATTCTCCACCCTAGAAGTCAGCGTGCGAAATCTTCTCACTCTATGGCCTCATGTTATTTTTCAAGAGCTTCATTTTTTTCTTATTCAGTCATTGTGAATTATAAAAAATCCATATTTTTTAATTTCTATACTTTTTTTCTTTTTATTAAAATCCTCAAATATCCATCATGATTTGGTGTTCCAAAAAATCTATAGATTCCATTTAAACAATATCATGTTTTTTAGTCACAATTTATTTGAGTATAATCCACATTTTTGTTATTTATTGGTTAAATTAATGATAATGTGGAACTATTAAACCTCATCTTAAAGAACAAGCGAGTCTTTAGATGTGTTCTTTTGATAATACTTTGGCCAATTTCCCAAGGGAAAATGACCAACATGAGAAATCCTCATATTCTTGTAAAAGTTTCTTGTCCATAATAAAATTATCCTACATGTAGATTAAAGTTCATATAGCCTTTTTAAATTTCATGTTCATAGATTAAATCTCCTATGCATAGGTGAAATTTTATACATGTGGCAAAAATATATTATGTATAGATGAAATTTCATAGGTTTTATGACTTTTACCTTTTCCAAATTACAACACACTAAACTAATATTTTTAAAATAAAAATATCTTTTAGACTCTTCAAATGTAGTATTAATAGGATAAATCTACTATGTGACTTCATATTTTCCAACATGGATTATCATAAGAAATTTTTTAATCAAAATTTCTCAACTCTGTTAGTATACTTCAGGAATATCCCCAAAAAAACTCTAAAATTATTGAGATCAATTCTGGGATTTTAAAATCACCATCTTATATCCTATATTAACATTAAAACATATAATGGTACATAAAAAATTTATTCTTGTAATCCCAATGAAGAAATAAACAATTGAGATTCAAGTTTTAATCCATATAAAATTTAAATCCAAGATTATTCATAAAACCAATAAATGGGATATTTACAATGGAATTTATCAATATAGTGGGATTCAAATAATTAATATAAAATTGAAATATATGAAAATATTTTCTCTCTCAATTCCCCCACACTTTAACATCGAACTCTCAAGAAATTATTTTATAACAATGGTCAACATAGATTTCTCTAGATATAAACAAAAAAAATCAATTTAAGAATCCAATGAAATAAAATTCATCCTAAATGGATTTTTATTCTATATTTCCTCACAAGATCAAAAGATTTAATTCAATTTCTTACTAATTATCTTATAATTTTATTTTTACCTTTTTATAAATGTATCTCTATTTAATCAATATTTTTAAATTGGAGGACTTCTCATTCTTAAAAGCATAAATAAATTCTATAGGATTGTTGATTTAATAAAATTACCACTCCATAAAATCATAAAATGTGTTAATTATAAGAATATTACTCAAGTTTTATTATAAATAATGTTTTGGTAGTTTTTTAATATTTAAATAATTATAAGAAGGAGTAGGTTTCTTTGATCTAAAATGATTTCAGAGTAATAAAACAATTTAAACTCAATAATGGGTCCTCATTCTCTACCCTTCTAAAAATTTTAACCACCGACCACATCTTTCTTGTTGGATAGTCCAATCCTGATAATTTTAAGAAATAATGATATATCACTCACTCTTCCCCTTTTTTGACATTATTTCAACTTGAAATCAAATCCGAATGTTTTGAATAGAATTGAATTTTTATGAAAAAGAGAGGCATAATTTTGATCTTTAAGTAGTGGTTGACTCCTAGAATAGATTTGAATGAAAATTCTATTCATCCTCATTGGTTATCAATTTTATCTTATCCCCAAAACAACAACATAATATTATAGATTACTTCTAAAAATGGTTCATGTGGATTCTTTTTAAAATAGTGGACAACTCATATTCTCTCCCCCCCATAAAATATTATTACCATATTCATGAAATTAATTCTAGATAAAGTTATATAGGGATAAATAGAGTGTAATATGGTTTCCCAAAAAGGTTGTTCATTGCTACTATGGTATTAAAAAATGATCCAATGTATTTTTAGGCTTTAAAATTATCATTCAATGTAAAATATTCATTAAAAATGGTTCCTCAATCATATTTAACATAATTAATGAATTATAACATATTTTATTATAGAAGAAACAAAAATTTATAGTTTTCAAAACAAGTATCCAGACTCTTAAGAAAAATAAAAATGAAAAGAAAATGTAATATTATTTTAGAAACCTTTAATGTATGGGTACATCGAAACATTTTTTACAACACTAGTAAATATGAGTTTTACTTTGGATCATAATTTATTAAATAATCAGATTTAAAATAATGGAAAAATTTCCATTTTCGATAATCATTTAAAAAATTTAGGAATTATAATGAATCTATATTTCCAAAAACATCAAGATGGTCTCAATTTTCCAAATTATTTCAATTATGATCAAAAGATAAAAAAACATGTCAAAAATTAAAAAATGGAAAGAAAACCAGAGAATTATAGAATAATTTCCTATCTAAACATGTTGAAACACTCCTAACTTAACATATCTCGCACACTAATTTAAAGTCCACATATAAGGAAAAATGAATGGAGATGATTTAACAAAAAAAGGTAAATACAATATATTTTATTCATCCTAAATGAATCCTTGAGGAAGTATTTAGCTTCTTCAAATTTAATAACTACAAGAAAAAAAAAATAAAAATAAAAGAAATTTTTTGAAAAAGGGGGAAAATAAAAAGGGAAATAAAAAGGGACAAATCTATTTTTAACCATGAAGTGGGCCCTAGTTTTGGTTGACACCAAAATTGAAATTGGATTAATTATCCATAGTTAGATGGTGGGTAGAGTTTGTGTGAGATAAACCACCAAATAACTTTAAATCCTTTGAAAATTAATTTATACCAGTTATTGATATATTAATGGGTTGAGTAATATATGTTCATCCACTTAGAAAATAGATTTATTTTTTATGGTGGGAGTAGGAGAAAATATGGGATCTCTTCTTCTATAGCTACCACTTTTACAACATCATCCTTCACTTATAGGGATTTCTATTTATATACTACATTAAAAAATTTCTAAAAGGAAAATTCATTTAAAAGTTCGAGTTGAATGAAACTAAAATAATATGAATTTATTCTAAAATATCAACTTATATTAAATAGCATATAACATAGTTTCTCGATGAATATCATTTAGGGTCTCTTTATGTACTCCCTCTAATAAATGTTCAATAAGTTTTGGGAGCTCCATGTGTTCCTTACTAGGTGAGATATATTTTTATTCTTCATCCTCCAGGGCAGTCTAAGTGTGGGGTGAATCCTCCACATCCCACAATTTTACTATGTTTTCCCTTTAATTATTTTATTGATTAACTTGTTTAACACAAAAACAACAAACCAAAATGAACTACAATACACTTTTAATATAAAATTATAAGTTTTAAATATAATTGTTTTAATATATCCATTGAATTTGTGGGTATAAATAGAGGTAAAATAATAATGAAATATATGTATTAATAAAAAATTCATTTTTAATATCGACGCACTGATAAAATTCAATTGCTATAGCTAATTAACTAATAAGATCATTTTATGAATTAAAATAATTTTTTCATAAAATTTCCATTTTTATGTGCTATTATTTTTTATTTTTAGAAACTAAATATATTTAATTATTAAAAAATATTATATATGAACCCTAATTTAATTTTTAATTAAATGTAAATAAGAACAAGAAGAGTTAATATTTGAAAATATCCATTTTCTTATAAATTTTATTTATTTAATTATATGTTTTGATTTAATAGTTGAATTACTAAATTTTTGAATTATAATTTTAAAAATGAATTTAAATTTTATAATTATCAGGATAATATTATATCTGGGTGATATTTTGGGATTTTTTTTAAAATATTTATTTTTTGGTGAATATTATAAAATATCAATTCTAGAAGTAGCCTGAATTTTATGAAATCATTAGTATGTAAGCATGAATTAAAAATTTATGAAACATTTTTATTAATAATATATGTATTGAAATTTAAAATTAATCATTTAAAAATACTAAATTTTAATTATAATCCTATATTTGATATGTAAGAACCTAAGTTATATTAAAAAAAAACTATTTGTTAGTATTATATATTTACTATTTTACAATTAAATTTTTCAATATTAGAAATTTAATATTGTGGAATGGTTTTATAATTTTAGGAAATAATTTAAACATTAGATAAAATGGTTAATTTATGTTTTAGTCCTAAAATCGGTTACCAAGGTTAAAAAATCAGTTGTTGTGGTAAAATAAATTTACGACAAACAATTAAATTAAGGGTAAGAGGACTAAAATGTCTAATTATAACTTATTTCTATGGATGTGATTTGGATTGAACAGTACATAACCACTCCATTATTTTCATCTTTTTGAGCCACTTTCCTTGAATAGTGCATCTATTATTTCAAAAAGTGAAACTGCACTCACTTATAAAAGGATCCCTTTACCTCTCCACTTCTCCTCACAGAATAAGCATATTCATTCAAATAAAATTTACCCAAATAACTCATGAAACCTAATATAAACTTACTATAGGGACTATTATCTTCAAAATACCACCCATAAAAGGATTAACAAAACTTGTAAAAGAGTTGTTCTGAGGAGTAAGGTAAAAAATCCTCATCAGTCCATTTTCATTTATATTCCATTTATTATTCTTCTAGATCCTCTAAATATATTTTAAACTTGATAAAATGAATAAATTTGTATCATATTTATACTGAAATTTTATTATAGCATTTTAACAACCATGATCTACCTCATTTCGATCCGTTTGGAATGAAAGCGTCAGTCGTGGGTACATGCAGACTACCGCCTCCATTAATGTCCTATATCATTTTCATATACACCTTACCTGGATGATTATAATAATTTATTTAATGAATATATATTATATTTATATCATAATTAATATTCTATAATGATAAAATAGTCATTACATTAATAATACCATTCATTTGAAAATGAAAATGTTGCCGTGTGTATATGTAGACTACTACCTCCACAAACAAAATATTTCATTTTTCAGCACTTCCTTATGTGTATGGTTATAACATATATTTTATGAATATATATATGATATTTATAATCAATATTTTTCATTAATATAGTTCCTAAATAATTACACAAAAATTAATGATCATTATAAAGTAAACCATTTGTATAGATAAATTAACCGAAACAAGCTCATTGTGGATCTTGTTTTTAGGAATCATGTCCATAGTTTCCATCAAATGAAAATAGGGATGAATAAATTATTGAAAAAAATATTTTAAATATATTATATAATATGGAAATTTTGAACTTTGAATCATATAATAGGGTTTGACATCACCATTATGAATCTTGGGTGAAATAATAAAAATATCAATATATGATGATGAAAATAAATAACAGGTGACTAATGAATGCATAATGAATGATTATGATTTAGGATTATAAATGGTTATATATATGAATAAGGTTATGAAATATTATATTAATTGTTTCAAGTTTACTATACAGAAGTTTGGATAGGTTTCATGGAATTTGGGAGTAAAAATTTATGGGTTTTTCTTTCAAATCCAATTTTTAATTCGAGAATGATATGGATGAATCGCCATATGAAGAAATTGTGTGATATTTATCTCTAAAAAAATTAATTTCTTATATTATGGTTTTTATGAGGTTTATATGTTCTCGTACCATGTAACTTCCCCTTTGTTTCATAATTTAATCGCATTGATTCTTTTAAGAGAAACTGATCTTACCTATTCTTTTTTTGGTAAAGAAAATTTTCATCCAAGCCCATATTATTTATTTTTTATTGACATTTTTAGCTGTAATTTTATAACTTATTAAGTTATTTTACAATGTACATGACTTTATCTATGTAACACACTGATCTTTTAGTTTTTATTACATCAATTAAACTACCTTTTTTATTCATAAAACAATAACCATCGTGATGATAAACTGTACACAATATTTTGGTGTAAAAGCATTTTTATGATGTTTTCTGAACAATAATTTTCATTTCATTTTATAATATTAAATTAATATTAATTTTTACAGACTATAGAAATTTAATCTTCTAAAATGGATTCCATATTTATAAATATAATATTCAATTTGTTTAATAATTTTGATTTCATTTTTAGTCATAAAATTATGTTACCATAGTAAATGTTAGTCATTATAGTAAGGGTTAAAAGGTCCAACGAAGGGGGTTAAACATAGATATAAGTATTAAAACATTGCGAAAAATTATCAAAATATGATTGGATGAGTGTATTTAAACTATAAAATCATAAAATTTTGGAACATTTTTTTGCCACATTCCCATGAAAATGATTATATTATTTTATTAAAATTACCTATAAAAAATGACTATATTATTTTAAAGTTGAGTGTTCTTAAAAAGGAATCACTTTTATCACCTATAAAAGGATCCCCTCACCACCTCACTTCTCCACACTATTTGATCACACTAGCTCAACCAAGATATACTAAAATATATTTCAAAAAACCATTAACTATGACCTATAGGTTTTAGTCACACCAAAAGATCAACTCAAGAAGGCTTAAAGAGAGATCCAAAAGAGGACACCTAAGGAAGAGGTAATCATTTTAATTGTTTTCATTATATTATATTTATTATTTCACACCATAAAAATATTATATAACCCCTTTAACATAATAAAATATATATCATCCATTAACAAACATTTATTATGTTTATGAAACAACCATCATTTACCACCTCACTATTCATTCGGAAATGAAAACATCACCTGTTAGTATGTGCAGATTACCACCTCTGTGAACTATGTATTTCATTTTTCATTACCACATCTCATGTAAGGTTATAAAATATTAATATAACAAATAAATATTATATTTATTTCATAAATATTATTTTGTAATGATAAACCATTATCTAGCTTCCCTCCCTCCCATTCATTAGAAAATAAAAAACCCATATGTGTGTATGTGTGAACTACTGCCTCCATGAATGGCGTAATTCATTTTCCATGACCATATAAAATGGAAGGATATAAAAATTTACTTAATAAATAAAATTTACACTTATAAAATTATTTTTTATGTATTATTCATATGCATATTTTGATTTACTAATGTAATCAATTATTTTTTATGGAATATAATTTCTAAAAAACAATAATTTTAAGATTTCTATGCTAGTAATCACCCTAAGTTAGATGAAGTGACCATGGTACTAAGGAAATTTATATAAAACATAAAATAAAACATAATAATTTTTTTATATGACTAAACCATGAATAAGTTGTAAGGACCCGAACCGCTGAATTTTAACATGTCTGGAAAACTAAATTGTTTACAAAAAATAATGAATTTAATATAGAATTATTACTAATTGAGAAGTAATGAATTATAATTGTTTGTTATCTTATAATATAAATGTTAATATGGTTCTAATATAAATTTAAACTAAATATATATTTTTAAAAAAATTATGATATAATGCTTCCGACTAATAAGGAATACAGGGTAAGGGTTACTTGTCTCAAAGTACATACTTTAAGATATATTTGGAATCACAAACCTATTTAAATTATATGGTTTACGTAATTTCACACTAAAATATTTTGAAATATTATATCATGAAATTAATGTAATTTATATAACCATACCATTTTATAACATTTGTGGTTTTTAATTTGAAATTTATCAATGCTTTAAGAGTTTATTGTCTCAAATATCTTGGAGGCATTTTTCATATTTTTTTTGTGTTTATGGTGTATGTAAAAGATATTTGAAATATTTTTTCCTAACTATGAATTTATTCAAGGTAATTAAATTTATATTTAATGTTATCTCTTTCAATAATTTTTGATTATTATGTTATAAGAACCGAATGGTGTTCTTTGTCTCAATATCAATTTCACTAGGCATGTTCAATATTATATACCAATTTTTTATATAGTGTATGTAATTAAATTTAACATATAATTCCATGATTATATTATTATTCATGATTTTTAATTTTCAATTTTAATTTGTCAAATTAAATTGATTCTGATATAAAATTTAATAAAGCGGTATGGGTTTATGTTCTAATCTCACTTTTAATTGGGATTGTTTATGATTGAATCCTCATTATGGGAATTATATGATATTTATCTATTAAAACACATATATTTTATTCTAACTGGATTATTTATTAGGTTTAAATGTATTATTTTAATTTTACTCTCTTTGGAACTCAAAATCACTAGAAGAATGTTTACAATAAAAGCATACATTATTTTTGTTTTTTGGTCATAAATACTTTCCTTCCACGTATATATTATTAATTTTTTTAGATGAATTTTATTTTATGTATTTCAGTGATTTCAGAAAGTAAATTTCTATAAAATTTTAATTTCATTCAAAAATTATTAAGGTAATCTTTTTTTCATTTTTTATAAAGTCATTTTTGACTTTTTTTGCAAAAGTGTGTAAAAATATCTTTTTAAAACATTTCTATATGAACGGATTGTTCCGCTATCATGGAAATTCTTCATTATTTAACTTCCCTTCCAATTTTTCACTACTTTAAGCAGTTATATTTATTCCCATCATTCATGAAATTTCTTATTTTTATGTTAAACAAAAAATATATTTTTTTCTTTACTATTTTTGAAAAGGGGTTTCATTCCACCTATATATATTTTTATCTTTCATTCCACATTTACTTAATTTTATGGAATTTATTTTAATTATTTAATTATTATAAATTATTCTATGAATAAGGCTTTATTTTTCATCATGAAAACAATGAAAATTGTTTTTAAAGTGAATTTTAACTTTGTTTTTTCAATAAAGTTAAAAAATATTTGAAGGAAAAGATATTTTTAAAAGCTTCGCCTCCATTTTCCTCTTTTTTTCTAAAGGAATTTCCATTTCTACAACTCCTTTATTTTTGGATAATTGATGGTCTATACTATATCCATGTTATTTATTATCATGGATATATTTTTCTTAACTTCAATGTTGTTTAAACCATAAAACCATTATTATATACAATGTGAATTGAAGTAATCTTACTAAGAAATTTATTCCATTGACTGGGGAAATATTGATGTCTAGTATATTTGATTCAATACATATTTTTGTCGATTACAAAGGAATATTGATTATATATTAAATTTATCAATAAATATTTAAGTAATGAAAGGGAAATGTTTATGTTACGGGTTAGGTCCTTTATAACCATAGATGCATCTGGTAGGGCATCATGAGAGAACTATGATGGGTATCACTTAGTATATGCCAACCCATAAAAACTGATGTCCTAGATGAGGCCTTGAAGGTATGTAAGATATCATGGCCAAGGCCTTGATGGATATTATTAGATTATTAATAATGTCATATCCAACTCCATAAATTTATGATTAAGATATCAGACATTATACATTATATCACTATAAAATCAACTATTGTTATCCATGTGCATGTTTATATTCTTATGAATTGATATATTTCAAGATAATGTGATTAGTTATATATAATTATTTAATTATCAATTATTATTTATATATTATTGGTGTCATATTTATTATATGATAGTTCTCATTGTATTTTACTATTATCGAGCATTTGAGATGACCCTTATTATGTTTCAATTTCTCTAGGATATGAAGAATAGTAGTACATATGACATATATTGAAGGATACTCTGAATGTAAAATTTTCTAGGAGATTTTTGAAGACTTATTATTAAATAATAACATCTAGTTATAGTTGAAGAAATATATTTTGGGTTATAAAAATTTGTGTTTGGTTAAGTAATGATAATTATTAATTCTCTAAAGATCTAAACCTCAGAATGTCATGGGTAAGTAAATTACTCAATATTAATTATTTGTAATGTAATTATAAGAGATTAAATTTTGGTCACTTCAATTTGTATCAAAGGTAATATGGGAAGAGTATGTTTTTATCACTAGATCCAAGATTACATGTCTTGGGCATTATACCTTACAAAATTAATTTCCATTTAACATTGTTAGTCTTGTTGTTTCCCACCACTTTGACTTTTTAAAAAATGTTAAAGTAATATTATTTTTAATGGATTTTCATATTAATGTTTTTTCCTAATACCTTCATCGGTTTTTCTTTAATAAACTTACCCTCTAAGTTTTCATTTTTTCCAAAAAAATTACTTTTTAAAAAAAATGATATTAAAAATTGTAAATAGTATTTATTCTCATTTTACATGTAAATTGTAATTATATAATATTTTTTTCATCTATGTAAACATTATTTAATGTTTCTTATGCTTCAATTAAGAATTATTCAGTAATGTCACCATTCAATTTATTTTTATGGATGGATTATGATTAATTCTAATTTAGGATTTTTATGAAAGCTTATTCTTTTCATCATTTATTAATGCTAGGATAAATTATGAATTCTTCCTAGTTCTTATGGAACACATATATATGGTTTATCATTATGTGATATGTGGGCCCTATATATCCCTCCAATGCATTGGGTAAATCTTTATTCACTTGATAATATATGTTTTTGGGAATGGGAGTGGACCCAATCCTCTATGGGCCTCTATACACCCTATTTATAGGAATTCAAGTGAACCTAAAATCCTATTGGAATATGTCCACTTTTAAATGAATTCCTTACACGATATCCTCAACATAGGAAATGATTTTTCTATACCTATGTATGTTACACACTTTTATTCCAAATTGTTATTCCAGTTTTTTGATAGTTCTTATCTATGAAATCTTGTTTTCATACTGTTATTACTTATGTTTTATCCTTTTCTCAAAGTCTTATGACATGAATCATGTTTCGTATTACATACATTATTGGGTATTATTATATAATGTTATTCTACACACCTTGATTATGTCTTCATACCCATATTCTAATCTTATACTCACTCATGATCTTTGATTTATGATTCTTATATTTGCCCTTATTGATAATTTGAACTCACCATATCTTATGTTTCCGTCCCATAAGATATAATGGAGAGTATTGAGTTTCATGTGTTAGATAGAGAATCTAGTGAGATGTCTATTTGTGGCAGATGTTGAAAATATTATAAAATAAGGTTTTTATATATCTAGTCCACAAAGACACTAAATATTCATGTTTTTTGGAGTGATTTATTAATATATGAAATGAATATTCGTAGAAAAAAAATGTAATATGTACAATGAAATGCTTGGGTCCCCTAAGTTAGTATCAAAGAATTTTTTCGTTATTTTTGGGAATTAGAACTAGAGGAAATTAGTGAAAATACTAAGGATGATAATAAATATATGGAAACATATTAAAATTTTAGTTAAGTATATAGTGTATGGTTTCCTATTCAGACGCACCTAGTGGTAATAACCCTAAAAAAGGTTGTCTATATATTAACCAGATCTCACTCAATGCACAAAAAGTGGGCCTAATTACACTCATAGTTTGACAGTACTGTGGGATATGATTTTGAGATTCAAATACACTTTACAGACCATTATGATGAATCCATATATATTGCTGTTAGAGAATATAATATAGAAATGACTATAGATAACCTATATTTAAACCTAGAGAGTCATAAGTTAGGATATATACATCATTTACAATTTATTTCATACAAGTATATAAGTTATCATTTTTCACATTTATTAATTTAACTATGAACCGTTACTTATTTAAGTAAAAACTAGAGTAAGGGGGACTGATTTCAGTATGGTTGCAATGGAAAATGTGGTGATTATCCCAATGAGAGACCTGATAAGATAGGGTATAGAATGAAAAATATTATGGTAATTCTCACTAAATTCACTCAACATATGAACAATAATGAAAACCATGTTGAGATCCAAAACATACTGAGGAAAGAGAAACTTTCATTCCTTCCTTTTATGAGAAAAAAATATATCCTCCATTAGTGGGTCTGCAAACCCACTAATTACTGTTAAATGGAACAATTATATAGATAAGATATTTTCCATTCACAAGTGACTATAATATGATAAGGTTATATTAACTATGTATCATTTGGAGGGTGAGTCTTATAAATGGTGGTACCTAATTAAGAATACAATGAACAAGGAAGAAGTTTATTCTATGAGATGTGAGGAGTTCAAGAAAATTTTATTTACAAAATATTTTACCCAAACTATTATCACTAAAATAGAGAGTTAATTACTAATGGTAAAATAAAATAAGGATTAATACATTTAATCTTTTGAGGCTAGATTCATTAGACTACTAAGGTATACCTCCAATTTTATTATTGATACTAAAAGTAATATCGATCAATTATTTAGTAGCCTAAAACCAATTCTTCAGAGGGTATTATCTATAATAGACATTGATAGCTATGATTAAATTTTTTTATTTACAATAATGGTTGAAATAGAAATTGGATACTCTCTTCATTCCAATGGATCTGATGATTAGAAAAGGAGAATGGAGTTTTATAGAAAATCGATTGAAAAATCACATGACAGAAAGAATAATTAACCACCTACATGTCAAAAATGTGGGAAGAAACAACATGGAAATTACTTGAAGGGGAAAAATGTGCTTCAAGTGTGGGAAGGTTGGAAATGAATATTATGAATGTAAAATAATAAAAAAGAGGAAAATAAATACGACTAAAGATAGATATGAACCAACTAATTCACCACCCACATTTCAATTCTTCGAATGAATGGAGTTTGGGAGTTATAAAAATAAATACCCAAAACTAAGGGTTAATAAGAAAAGTAAGCCTCAATAATATCCTATATAAATGGAACATAGAAGATACTATGAAATATATATCATTGAAGTGAATCAGGAGAATAATGTTTTTAAAGATACACTTATTTTCTAATCCATAATTTTTAATTCCTTATTTAATTCATCTTATTAAGATAATTTTATATCATACAAATTCACTAATTATATTAATTCATAAACTCAAACCATATATATGGAATTATCAGTGAAAAAAAGTTGTGGTGTGTTGATTGAATTCAAATAAAAAAGTATTATATGAAAAATATTTTTGGGAAGAAACATCATGCATAACTAGTTCTTCTTCCCTTAGTATAATTTTATGTGATATTGGTCATGGATTATATCTTTCGACAGAGATCTCATATCAATTGTATGGACAAGAAGATCAAAATTTTTATCCCATATCATCCTAATATCAAATATCAGTGCAAGGATGATTATTCAATCCTTTAAAAATAAAATTATATAATATGGGACTTGGTTCCCATTAAAGAGTGAAACATGGATCAAATTGTTGGAAAAGAAGTCAACATTGAAGGCATGACTATTGTATTTGAATTTTCTGTTGTTTTTATAAAATAATTGAATGGTCTTCGCTTGAAACATGATTTTGAGTTTCTAATTTAACTCAACCCTAGTTTTATGTCTTTGTCTAAGAGTCCTTACCAAATAGCCATCATCGAATTGGAATAATTTACAAAGTGGTTTCAAGAGAATCTAGAAAATTGATTTATATGGTCAAGTGCTTCACTGTAGGGTGCATCAGTCCTATTTTTCCAAAATAAGGATGAATGAATGTTTATTTTCAAGTATTATATTGTGTTTAAAAAGATCACAATATTGAAGAAGAATCATACACCCCATATTTAGGATTTATTTGATTAACTTGAAGAAGCTCAATATTTATCAAAGTTTGATCTTCAACCTATATACCATTAACTGAAGTTAATGATATAAGGTATACCTAGTACATATTTAAAAACAATGTATATACATTACAAATTCATTTTAATTCCAAATGGACTCACAAATTCCTTTAAAAATATTTATGGATTTTAAGAATAAAATATTTTGATATTATGTTGAAAAAATCATGGTTATATTTTTTAATGAAATTATTTTATATTCTAAGAGAAAATATGAATATGAAGTGTATTTTAGGATTATGGTAATAGTACTATAAAACGATAATTTTTATACCAAGTCCAAAAATGTTAATTTTTTATATAAAAAGTTTCCATCTTGAATCATGTAATCAAAATATAGGGAATATTAGAGGATCTGTCAAAGATAGAATCAATTGATTGATGTATGAGACCAATCATTGTGATAAAAATACAATTTTTTCTTGGATTAATGATATGATAACCATGATTTGTGTGAATTTTTTCATTATTTTCAAATCCACTAACCATGTTAACCTGAATGGTAGTGATGCCCTTCTTGATGGAATAATGCGAGGAATGGTTCAAGGATCTTAAGAAGAGATCGATCAATGTGGTAGTGCTTACATTACCATTTAGTGGAGAAGGGTTTTTAATATATGATGATTCTTTATTAAATGGGTTTATATATAATCATTTAAAATTACAAGGTAATAAAAAATACTTCACATAAATTAAAGTATCATGAGAAAAATTATATGAAGCATGATATGGAGATGGGAAAATTTATAAAATTTGGTGGAATTATCTCTGTAGTGAAAACCATGATATCTATACTAACCAAAGGAGTTCAAAGTATATATTAAAATAAAAGGATACGAATATGAACTAATGTATATGGTTGAAAATAGTCAAATACACTAATTTCTCAATAAATTACCACAATGACAAGGAAAACAAGGTGGTTTATTTTTTAAGGAGGAAGTATCATGCAACTAAGTCCATGATGAAGATTGAAAAATTCCCAAAACTCATGGATTCTAAAATTATGTATTTTGAAATAATAAGAGAAGGGTGTAAATACCATATTTACAAAATTATGGCTTAACTATCCACCCGTGTGAAGATTTAGGATGCACAAAAGTAGGATATAGAGCCATAGAAGAAGTTTGAGAATATTAAAGAATTCAACATCAACAATGGTGGAGTCCTAAGATTTTGAAATTGTGTATACATCACTTCAATACCATAAGTAAAGAATGAGTTATTGAATGATACATATATCCCATAATTCTATATTCGTACTAGATTCAAAAGGATGTATAGAGATATTAAGTAGAATTTATAGTGAGAGGATATGAAAAGTGAAATTAAATAATGTTCATGATACTTGGTCTGACTTTAAGTTAATTCTGAATAATAAAATTCCAATGGGAAGATTCAACCATTACACATAATAGTTTATAAATAAGAAACCCTCACCCTGTATTTCATCATAGGATTCCCCAAAACATCAAAGGTTCATAATGATATTTTTGTTGTAGTCGATTTCTTTTTGAATTAAGTGCATTTTATTGATTTTATATAAAATTTCTTAGTTATCCAAATTTCTAATATATAGAGAAGGTAAGTGGTATGTATATATGGTGTAATAATTTCCATTATATCAGATTGGGATAAGAGGTTTACCTAAATGTTTTGGAAATTTCATGATGCCTCAAGGACTTGATCGTTAAATTAATTATCTTAAAGTAAATATTACATTAAGATAAATAACCAATATATTTTAGGTTGAAAGTTTTAAATAATTAGGAAAAACATTAATTAATAAAACTCATGTCTTTTTTAAACCAATGGTAAATTTTCCCACTATATAAGCCATTTCAAAATCCATAACAAGTCACTAAAATCTCTTAAATTTATTTTAATCATGATAATTTTCTATACATACCACATGTATCACTTTCCTTCATTACATAGGGAAAATAAAAAATAATAAAGGGTAAGCTAAAATAACTAGTAAGGGTAATCAAAGGTGATAACAATCATAGATAATTATTTAGTATAAGATAAACATATTGGTAAGAGAATGTAATAAAGGAAAATGAAAATATAATATAGTGTTCATACCCAATAAAACCAATATGATGATAATTAGGGTGGAAACATGACATAAATAAATGATATCATAAGATCATGGAATCATGGAATATGTAGTACTACCATAATACACAATAACCCAAGAAAAAGTCAAGACTCACTACTAATAATATCATAATGGATAGAGTCCCATAGTGGATTGTGTTCACTCTCTATTCCTATGGACATAATGGATAAAGCCCCATGGTGGATTAAGTAAACTCCTTAAATCTATACATTACATATCATGAGATATAAATCATTACACAATAAATTTAAGGACAATAGAATTCTAGTCCCAACCACCACATAATAATAATAATAAAAAAAAAAAAATAATAATAATAATATATAAATTCATACATGTTCCACATGAGGGAAATAATTCCTACATAATGAATAAGCATGATAAAACCCATGAAAAAGAAGTTGGTTTCATAATATTGTCTCAAATAATAACCAAATAAAATATCATAAGGACTTCCATAATAATAAGAAATTAAATCTTTTTTTATTTTCATATTTTAATAATTAAACATAGGTTTTGAACATTTAGTTCCAATGTAGGAAAATTTATGAAAAATATCAAGGAGTAGTAAGAATAAAAATGAACATCATAGGTATGATTTTTAAAATTAACATAGTATATTTTATGAATATAATTTAACTAGGATGCATTTATATAAAATAATGAGTTGGTTTAAAATATATTCATTGTGTAAAACATTTTCTGGAGGTGTCACTTTTCATGAAATATGAAATCAAAAGGTTCCCGTTTAACTTTCAAAAAACATTGTTGAAATCCCACTTTATAAAAAAGAAAAATAAAACTTTATTTTGAAAAGAGGATAAAAGAAATGTGAATCTCACATGAGATAACACATAATTAGGATTCCAATTAAAATATATAATATTGGAGGAATTGAATACTCTAGTCAAGGTGGGTAAAACGTTTTTAAATAGGATAATAATTAATCTAAAAAAGTTATACTTTTTGGGAAATAATCTCATCAAGGAAAAGATTTTATTAAACAATTTTACTTTCCCAAGATAGGGGAATTATAGTATCATCATATAATATAATAAATACACGTTTTAAACAATAATAAAAAGGAAACATTTTGACTTAAGAAAGATGTTATGTCAAGAAAAACCATTACAACTGTTGAAATTTTGGAGTCAACACACATTGGGAGAAAGACTTTTCAATAGAAAATTGAATATCAAGAGATATAAGATAATAATTATTCAAAAATATTAAATTTTATTATATTCAGTAATCCAAATAAAACCTGATGTATAATAAGAAATATTTCCTAAGGGATGAAATTTGAGATAGAAACCCTTACAAGTATCATAATATTTGTCGTAAAAATAATTTGATAACGATTTTATGGGGAAGACCTATAAAACCCTTGAAAATTATGAGGAAATAAAGTTAAAATTATTAATTATGTAGAATAAATAAAATGTTGAACAATAGAGTTCAATAAGAATGTTTGTAACTGATTAGAAGAAAATTGAGTTAGTACAAACCCTTACCATGTTCCTGATTCATTATATGCATCCACAAACCTTCATAAAAAATAAAATTAAGTTCACTAGATACCATATTTAGAACATCATTATTATATATCTAGTTTAATAAAATCAAGTTTACTAGATACCATATTATGAACCTTTTGTTTTTATTTGGGTGACCATTGAACCGGTTTCGACTTATTTAAGAAATTTTAGTGACCAAGGATGATATTTTAAAAATAATTTAATTAAAAAATATTAAAATTATATAAAAAACCAATCATAAATTTATTATTAAATTATCATAACCTTTTTACTTAAGTTCCAATATTCTTCCATGAGAGGGTATTATAACATTATTCACGTAGGTGGTTAAACTGACCCCAACATGAACACACTGTATCACGATATGTGAGAATTGTTAAGTTTGTTTATAATATAATTCTAAAAAAATAGTAAAATTATTTAAATGTTTTTAATTTAGTGAATCATATTTTAAGTGTTTTGGATGAGTAATGAGGGTCGATACAAAAAAATGTTACATCATTGAGGCAGTTGTCCGCATAATGCACGATTAATGTTCTTTTATATTTCTAAGTTGATAGAATGAAGTAAATAAGGTATTTTACATTAATATAATAATATAGAAATATAATAATTATACATATTTCATCATATTTTTATTTATATAAAAGGTTAGTTAGAGGAATGTTAAAAATAAATGATCAAGAAGTAGCTAATAATTATATCAAGAGCCTGAGTTTACTCTTAGAAGCCTCCTTGGAAATGGAGGTCTTATGATAATTAATGGTGAACATAGGCTTAAGGAAGTGGGATAGCTTTATATGATTAAAACATGATATAGTTTTTGAAATATATTTTAAGGGAAATGGGTATCATGAATTGGTCAAAGGACCCTCATTTATAAGTGAAGAGGAGGTAAATTTTGGAAGCACCATTTTCATATTCAATAATGTAATGTTACTATTCAAGTGTAAAAAATCAAAAAGGGATAAAATAGTAAGTGTTGGTGAATTTTGGTAGATAAAAACCTCAACTAACCATTTGGAAACAGATTTTAACATTTTTGGGTCTTTTACTCTTAGTAAATCAATTTTAATATTTTTTTTACTTTTACCAAAGTAATTAATTTTCAAACTCAGAAATTAATTTTTAATGAAAAAAATAAAATTGACAGTTTAAAAAATTAGAACCTTATGATTTCAAATTATAAATTCAATTTATTAAATGAAATTTCCAATTGATTGAAACATTAATTTTAAAATAGACACACATAACATGTAAATTTTTTTTTAGAAAAAGTGTGTTTTTAAGATTAAAATTTACGTGTACGAAAATATTTTAAATTGTTTTTATTTTCAAGACATAATTTTTATTATAAAAAAAATATATTTTCTATTTATTTCAAATCAATTCAGACCAAATTTTAAAATAATAAATTTTAATTAAATAAAAAAAATCGTTTTTTTATTAGAATTAAAATATTTCTTTTATTTCCTAAGGTTTAAAAATGGTTTTAAAAATTATAAAAAATAGATTTAAAATGTATAAATTTATTTATTAAATAAATATTTGGCCAATTAAAAGGTTTCATAAAATTCTAATTCCCGCTAATAGAAATTCAATATTTAGGAAAAACTGTATTTTTCACTATACATATAAACATAAATTATTTTAGAAAAATTACAAAAAATAATACAAATAAGAACATGAAATTATAAATAAAAAAATTATTTTTATCTAATTTTTATTTTCAAATATATATATAGTTTTAAAAAATTAAATGTAAAGAAAATTATTTCTATTGAAAATAAACTACCTCTATCTTTAAATTCCAAATGAGAAATATAAAAAATAAATGTGATAAATAACTTATTACATTAATAATTGCACGTTTATATAATCCTAAACTTTAGTTTCATATCCCATGAATACCTCTACATGAAATCTTAGATTATGGTATGCTCTTTCGATAGTTGAGGTTGTTGATTCTGCTAATTAATATCTCATGAAAATTTTCAGGATATTTAATTTAACTCAGATATGATTTCACACATACCATATTTGTTCGATTTCAAATCCTGATTAGACTGTGTAGAACCTTAATGAATCTCATTCATTTTTGATCTCAGAAAAATGTGCTTCATATCAAAAAATTCTATTACTCGATGCCATTTTTTTCTTTATAGATTTTGTAATATGGTTACTTAATTTTATACCAACGAATTTAATGATATATTACAATGGTAAAATTTTATTTTATAGTTTTATTTATTTATGATTTTTAGGATGAACAAGTAACCTAGTGAAATCATAGGTATTTACAAAAGTATTCAATGATATTTTGATACAGATACATGATTCAGTACCTCTAATGATCCCCAAACTAGTGGTCAATCTAAAAGGACCATCCAAACTCTATAGAATATGTTTTTATCCCATTATATGAATTTAAAAGGTGGTTAGGAACAACACCTTCTCCTTATAGAGTTCCCATATAATAAAAACCTCTATTATAACATTTAAATGACATTTTATGTGGCCCAATATGTAAAGTATAAAGAATTCTAGTATGTCGGGAAGAAGTAGGGGACCAAATATTTCTTTGGAGATGAACAGGAAGACCCAACTATTCAATGGCACATTAAATCCATGAAAAGTTTACAGAAAATATATACTAATAACCAATTCTAAGATTTATAGTTTGAGGTTATATATAAGGTATTTCTTCCATTATCATTATAGAATAAGGTTATGGAAATTGGAAAGAATGGGTAGTTAAGCTCTAGATACATCAATCCTTTGGAAATCCTCAATCATCTTGGAATGAGATATTATCATAATTCACATTCTTTGAACCACTTTGTAATATATAATGTATTCTGTTTATCACATTTAAAGTACTACATTCCTTGTCCGTCACATGTGCTAAACCTAGAGGTCATACATCCAAAAAATGATCTTTCTTATATGGAATAACCAGTGTAAATATTTTATCATAAAGATAAAGTACTATGAAATTAGACTACTCACTTATTTAAAGTAATATGGAGTAATCTTATGTTTAAGGAAGATATGTGTGAACTATATGATGTAATGAGAACCTGATTAGGTAATGAGGCAAACATATCCACTTATTTCTATAGGAATAATAAATTTTTTAGGTTGAAATTATATTAAAGTGGGTGGAATGTAACTTACCACAAATTTACTCCAGTTTTTCCTTTCATTATTTCATTGAATAACTTGTTTTACACAAAACACCTAATCAAAATGAAGTATGATACATTTAAAGATAAAATAATAATATGTAAATATAACTATTAAAATGTTTCCATTGAATTGGAAAATATAAATAGAGGTAACCATATCATGAAATCTATGTAGAAATAAAAACATCATTTTTAATAATAATTCCTTGATAAAACTTAATTGGAGTATCTAAATTATAACATCCCCAAGGGTTTAAAAATAAGTTTAATATATAATGTAAACCATGAAACACTAAGCATCTATGAAACAACACTATTATTATAACCTAGCTATTACACATAATTTTTCCGCCTTTGTGTTTTGAATTTTGGAAAATGGACATAGAGGGTTGTGATCAGTAAGATATTTAGAGTCTGATGGGATCAACTTACATTTTTGGTGAATAGTAACTTGACCCTTATGAATAGTAACATAACCCATGTAATTATAAATAATATTTAGGCACCTTATAAATGAGAGTGAATATTTTAAAAATTAATATTAATGTGTCGGTATTTTTGTGAGAAATAAATATTTAATTATAACTTTAAATTAATAAATTTATTTAAAATAAAAAACATTCTTATTAAATTTATTCCGGAATAAATATTTTATTGTCTTATTATTTTATGATAATTTTCTGAGAGGAGAGATAAATTTTGGAGGTATTATAAAATCAGTTTTATATTTTAAATATATATTTTTCTTGTAAATAATGATTTTATTTAAAAATTAAATTTTAGATATTTAGAAAATTATTTTGAAAAAATGGACTCATGTTTTTCATTTTAAATATCAAAAAATGGTTAGGGTGAGTTTTTAATTTTTTATGAAATACTTGAATTTTTAGTGAATTATAAAATACAGTAATTTACAGTATAAATAATTAGAATAAAAATGAACTATTCCTTTATTCATCGCTGATCTAAGAACACTTGGTTCGAATTCACATGCACTTGTTACTATTTTTTTCACAGGAATCAACACTATTGGTTGTCTTGAGAAAAATAATAAAACAATGATTAAGATATTAAAAAATTACCCCTCTCCTCCACTATAAAAACCACCCCTCACTCCCTCATGCCATCACTAATCGAAGCCTTGAAGATTCTCAAATATTGGTCTAAATACACTTCCCTAGTATCTCCAGACATCCAGAAGATCATGGTCTTTCCAAAAGACCAAAATCCCTTCCCATAAAGAGGTTCTCAAGGAGGATTTTTCAAGAGGTAAACCGTCTTCCTTTTCCTTTTAATTTCATTTTCATTTTATTTTATTATCTTATATTATCCTTAGTTACCCTTATAATGACCCAACCCCAGTTACCCAAAGTCTGTTCAATGTTACATAACATTGGAATGATACTAGGAATCATGTCCCAAAAGACCGATCAGTTTAGTTGCCTTGGAAGTACTAGAGACACTCATAAGTTTTACATTATATCATGAAATAAAAACATCAACAACATTTTATCCCCATTTTAAACACACTTATATCCATAGCCTATCCCTATAGTTCAACCATAAAATACTTCTTCACATCCTGGGAAAAATAAAACATAGAAAGGGGCGATCTCAAATGCTCACTAAGGATAACAATATAGCGAAAAGTTTCATAAATAAGCATAAACATTTAAGGCAATCTATAAGACTAAAAAAAGGCCTTTTAAAATTGAACTTCAGCATAATATAGAAAAAATTAAATCAAATAATTCCATTTACTTATTCACATCGATATTCTACTAGTCTAATAATTACATGCAATATCAATAGCCACTTTTATAATGATAGAATGCATAATGTCAGACTTCATAACCACATAGTCAAGGCCTTGTGCTAAGACTACAAATAATATTTTGTCAAGGCCTTGTTCCAAGACACTAATTTGTCTCATGAGACCTACCGATGCATCGAGGAGCTATAGTGGGCTCTACCCATCACTTACTAATTGAAATGCATTACTCATATAAAAAGGTTTAAACATAACATAAACATTCATATTAAAACTAGAAAATGAAATGTCAATACTTTATCCATAAACCATGAATGGTATAAAAATAACACATCCACAGTAAAACATGTCACAAAACCTTCAATACAGTATGAAATATTTGTATCATAATAAATCAACCATGATCAAGAATAATATCCCGTAAATTATATTGACGTAGTTGAAAATGATCACTAAAAATCTTTGAGGAAAATATCCCTTTTTCATGAAAACATTTAAAAGTCTCAGTATTTATCAAGAATCTGTTTAAAATATATTTTGGAATCAAAGTGTCGCATGACACTTCAAAACTTTTAAAAGAAATTTAAAATTTAAATCATTAATGTCCATATAAATAAAACCTTAAAACCATTTTTAAAACATTGACATTAATGATAAAGATTTAGAAAAATAAATTTTTAAACCATTTAAAATGATATTTAATTTAGAGTTCCTAACCAAATGAGAAACGCTTGAATAAAACTAATTGAGGGAATAAAATCTTTATAATATCATCACAATAAAGGGATTAATGATATACTATGTCAAAGTATAGTATATACACCAAATAAAAGTGAATAGGTGCATAACAACAAAGAAGTCTCAATGGAATGTAAGTTGAGATGAATTCCTTTATAAAGACTGTATCCTTATGTTAAGGATAAATAAATGACATAATTACCTGTGAAAAATATAAATACACTCAATATGATTGGATATTCAGTTTAAATCACTCAGTAGACATTCACACATATTCTTGTAAAAACAACACCAATAACTTTGATGTTTAACTCAATGAATAAAAATTGAGTTAAAATTTATCTTATCAAGTTTATATCGATGACTTGAGAATTTATCAATAGATTGATTATGTGAATCAAAAGTATATCCACAAAAGGGGGAGTGGAAATTACTATATAAGTGAATAAATATTTATTTTACACAAAATCTTGGAGTAATGTAATCAATGAAGTATGCATAAAGCCCAATGAGTGGAAATTGAAAATTGAAATTTCCTTACTGATTTGGTAACTTAGGAAACATACACCCCTGAAAGAAGTATCATCAAATGAAGATTTAAATACACATAAATTAATTTATATTACACAAAAAATACAATCTTGGGCAGTACATACACCACAAAAAGGAAATAGTTGCAATATAGCATGAATCTCACAGGAATAAGAAGTGAGATGAAAACCCATACCTAGTTGTAATCAATCGAGTTGTATGACCAAAAGTTAATTACCACCAAATGAATCACAAAGTTCCATGAATATAAATATAATCAGGATAATATATATCAAATAGTAGTACAAAATACTCCACATGAAATAAATAAGTGGCGAACAATGGAAATCTCATGGAATTAAAAGTGAGATAAGAAACCCCTTACCTCGTGTCCGACTTGACTCGTTCATTATTTAATCTCTTGAATCATAAACTAAAGTTAATTTATACATTCTTAAGAAGCGTTTTCAAGTTTATTATTCCTTTTTATCACTTATTACCATGTTATAAACATTATTTAATCATTTGAGTTATTAATGGTCGTTTTGTCGATATTTGGTACTTCAGTCAAAAATGAACTTGTTATAATTACAAATTGTCAGTGTGGTAAAAATTATATTATCTCCAGTATCATATTGAAAATTTAAATATCATATATATCATATATATTCAGTATATGTATATATATATAATTAGTTCATGATATTTGGAGATAAGAAATGAAATGCACCGTTCATGGAGATGGTAAGCCGTATGTACGCATGAACACTACTTTAATTTCTATTTCATATTTAATGAAATGAAAACTTAATGATACATAAGTATATTATAATTAAAGTATAATATCATTTTATATATTTGTTACATAATTTAATTAACTCCATCCTTTATACATTCCATGTATGTCATGAACGAATCATATCACCTAGAGGGGGTAGTATTCCGCACTTCCTCAAAAGAAACTATCGTGTTCACACATATTGGAAAGAATAAAGGTGTGTTTGTAAACAAAAATTATAGAAACATAGAGAAAACATAAAAATAATATATATAATATATAAATATAGTTCCATCATAATTGAAATGGCTCGGACCCACCTATTCCATTACTTTTCCAAAACACGGCTCCATCGAAACAGTGGCACCGGCCACAGGGGCACCGGTTACGGTGGCACCGTGATGGACACACACCAGTCACGGTGACACCGTGATGGTGGCACCGGTGATGGTGGAACCGTAAGGGTGACACCGTGATGGTGGAACCGTGAGGGTGGAACTGTGAGGGTGACATTGTGACGGTGGCACCATGACGGTGGCACCGTGTCCTCACCGAGGGTCTTCATTCTTTTTCCAACATCCAACTTTTTCCGCTCCCGCAACTTATCTTTTAGCATAAATATCATTTAATGCCCCCTTTCAAAGACATTTAAAGCCCATAAATAATATATAAAATCCCCCAAGAGTCAGGAAAAACTTATACTTACCAAAATGTGTGGTTTTTCTTCGGTGTCACACCCTTTCCACGTACCTTCCAGTTCCTCCCCTATTGTGCATTTTCCTCCGTTTAAAAGAAATGGTTTAACGCACAACCTTTA
Organism: Viscum album; assembly: GCA_963277665.1. Taxonomy (NCBI): domain Eukaryota; kingdom Viridiplantae; phylum Streptophyta; class Magnoliopsida; order Santalales; family Viscaceae; genus Viscum; species Viscum album. The sequence goes on along the minus strand of OY728156.1, from coordinate 253,572,943 downwards.
TGACAACACCTCAATGGGAATAATTAAATAAGAATTAATCCCATCATGTCTAACCTTCCAATGGCATAGGAAACCACAATCCGAATTTAAAGCGGTTCAAAATTCATTATCCCGTAACAATAGGATCTCATATTTATATCACGGTAGAGTTTCTTCCTTCCCCTTCTTGGATAGTTTTTTTTCCTTCTCCCTGGGGCGCTTGGAGTCCCTCCTTTCCGAGGCTTGTGTTGCGCCTGTGTTGGAGTTTTTTTGCTCCTCCTTGGAGTCCCCGGAGTTCCTCCCCTGCAAATCGCACATCCCCAGTTCTTGGCGCGTGGAGAAGAACATCAATCCTTGATCAACCGGGTAGGGATTTGTTTTCCTTCGTCTCTCCTTACTGTGTATCATGCAGGGTGGGTACCCTACTATTTCTGTGGGAATGGATGAAACCAATCCTTAACAAAGAAAATAATTAGACTGTTAAGGGATGATGGGGTGCGTTTGACAATTTTGCTGTACTCTTTTATAATTTCTATATGTTGTGAACTGTATGGGATTATGCTCACTGAAAATCATGGTCGTTGGTGGTCTTTCCTTATGCAGTAATGAACCCTTGTCATTTGTGATGATTTAATGGCTCCAACTTTGGAATTTGGTTAATCACGTAAACTTGGCCGATTAAATGAATGTCCAGTGAACAAAAATCCTTGTTTGATCAACCCGGTTAACCAAATAAAAAGAAGAAAACTTAGTGAATTATGTACTTGAGTCTGCAAACTTCCTTGCTCTTTCTTAGTGGAATGTATGTTTGTTCTGATCGATTTTTATGAGGTTATGTGGATGAGGATGGGATCCTCTGTTGTGGCACAGTTTTTGGTTGTGAATTTGATGCTATGTGGGGTTGTATCTCGAGGGTTGGTTTCGTTCCAGTACTTTAAGGAACCTCACTGATCCCTTTGTTATTGTGACTTCACAAGAGAACCAGATGTGAATGCTTAAATTGTTGTTTGGCTGTTTCTCTATCTCTGGCTTGTGGTTATGCCGGTTAGTTTCCCAGTAGTGTAGAATTCACATAAATGGTATCACCTAAACATGAAAACAAGAATGTTTTAAATGGGGAATTGGTTTTGGTAATGAGTTGTTACTTAGCCTTGAGTGTTGTGCCTTCTTTTATGAATGAATAGTAACAATGGTGTTGTGATTAGGTTGGATTTGGAAACCCTAGGTTGGGATAAGTGCTTGTTACCTATACATATATCTGTAGTTTTTATGTTTCTTATTCGTGCCCCACCCTAGTTGAGAACTTAGTGTTGAACACCTCCATTTCATGAGGGAGGGTGTTTTTCCCAAAACTCCTAAGAGTTGCTGGTTATTAGCTCCTTTTATGCTCCCTTTCCCGAATAGCCCAAGACTCTACGTGCAGGCTATGACTGCCTGAGGTCCATTATAGCACACGATTCTTCAGGTAGTGTAGTTGTGGTGGTTGGCCCAGGTGTGTGCAGGCAGTTTGTTTCCGAAGAGTCTTCGGGATGAGGCTCATGTGTCTTTGGGCGTGGCAGTTGTTGTTCTGGCCCAGGTGTTTGCGGGCGTGGTTACGCGTGGTGGTTGTGGCATAGGTGTTTGTGAGTGGGATGGTGGTTGTGGCCCAGGTGTTTGCAGGCGGGATGTGTGGTTGTGGCCCAGGTGTGTGCAGGTGGGGTGTGGCAGTGGGACTGTAGTGAGAAATGAGGGAGAGGTTCGATGCATAGGATGTCTTCAATAACCAATGGGAAAGTGGCGTGGGGTACCCAAATATCGATTTGCTATTACTATACATTAACTGACTTGCATTATTTGAAGAGTGTGCCTTGGTGAGGCTTGGGTGGATAGTTTTACTTGCAAGGTGCTTTGGTTATCTCTTTTTCCACGAGGCATTAGAATTCCTCCCCGTTTGTGAATGAGAGTTTTTGGTTTTCCCTACTGAGTAAACTTGTATGCTCACCCTACGTATATAAAACTGTTTTCACGTTTCTAGGAGGACTTCAGGGATCGTGCAGGGTCGTACTAGTTCATACATTTGGACAGTTCTTTTTTCTATTTTTCTTTCTTTTGGTACTTATTTTTGGGGTTTTCTTTTACTTTTTTATCATTTACTTTTGTAACATGCATATAGGAATGGTTTTCTTTGGCTTTACTTTTACCCCCCAGGCTTGGTGTTGTGGGGATTTACAATCTTATCTCCCGATCCTATTAAAGAAAAAGCATAATGCCGTCCATCTTGTGTGTGATCCTATACCCTTGGTGATAGTCGCCACTCTGGGACCTATTGAAGGTGGGTCTCAGGGGTCATCTTATCTCCTTCAACTTGAATAAGGAAGGTTCTGACAATCTGTTGTCCCTTCTCTCATCTTGGTGAAGGCGGGTCGTGACAGAATGGTATCAGAGGAGAGGTTGAGAGATTGGATGGAGTCTGGAGTTAGGCACATTGAGGATTGCATGGGATGGTAGGGAAACAGTGTTGGGTGATCTTGTTGCGTGAAATAGGTCAGGGAAGACCAGCTAGGACATGGGATTTTAGGGCCCCCCGTGATCCTATGCAAGGACTCTGGGCCTACCGAACGATCAAGTGAGGCTATACTGATTGCAAAGTAGAGACCCTAGGGAAGGTACATGCATCATAATGACTTGTGGTCATATGTTTCATGGGTATTTTTAGTGATTTAAAATGAATAAAATGTCTCAGAAAAAAATTTAAGAACAATATTCTACACTAATCGGGATTAGGCATTCCTTGTTTACCTTGCAGCTATAGCACATGAGAGACGACCACGAGTATTGCGGGAAATCGAGGCCCAAGAGTTTTACTTGGCCGATTGGAAGAGGACTGACTGAGAGTAGGAGGAAGATCTGTGGCAGAGGACACTTCATGCCTTTCAGTGGCAGACCCTAGGGAAGTACGAGGGTAGCATCTCAGACGTGGAGACAGAAAGCTTGCAAAAGGAGCTGGTGATAGCTTTCAGCTTGATCCAGTCTCTGACAAAGTACTGGGTTCCTCTGGCTGTAAGCCAGATGTGGGGAGCAGTGCGTCAGTGGTGGACGCTCTATCTTGGTGAGAAGAGGGAGGCTGAGGTGACGTGGACTGACTTTGAGAAGGAGTTCTGGGTGTAATTCCTCTATTCCACGATGAAGGCTGAGAAGAGGTAGGAACATCTATCCCTTTAGAAGGGGAGTATATCGGTGAGATATTTGGGGATCAAGTTCAAGGATCTACTTCACTTTGCTCCCAACCTCTTTCCAGATGAGGAGTCTCAGGCGAGACGTTTGGAGGAGGCACTTCGACCTTCTCTGCAGTATGTTGTTACTCCTTTCACCCTACCGACGTACTTGGAGGTCCAATAGAAGGTTGAAGTGGTGGAAAGGATGCACATACTGGGAGGTGTATCACGAGAGGGAATCCAGTTGGGCTCGTTGAAGGGGGAATCCATCAACAGCAGGCCTACAACGTCAGTGCCCACTATGTTTTAACCAGAAGGAAGCCGGCCTCAGCAGTTCCATTTCAGATCTCCTGGCACTCGCACTTTACTTTTAGGACTAGGGCCTAGATGCTTCATCTATGGAAGCCATGGGCACCGTCAGAATTAGTGCCTGGACAGAGTACAGTACAGAGAGGGTGGGCAGGTTCAGCGCCCACCTCAGCAGCATCAGTTTCCATCTAGGACCTTTAAGCAGCAGCAACAGGGGTAGACCAGATGTGGTAGGAGGAGGCTAACCTGAGGGTGCCCCTCATGGACCTCTACCAGGGTGTGGTCGGGGAGGCAACCGACAACCGAGATGCAGGGGAGTCGGGCATGGACCGTTTCACACCACAGAGCCAGCAGTTCTAGTAGGTATAGATGTCGTTCGAGGTATGATCGTCTTATTTAGTACCCTTGCCTATACCTTGTTTGATACAGGAGATTTGTACTCCTTTGTTGCACCTAGTATGGCCCATGCTCTAAGTTTAGACGCTGAGAGAATTATAGTGCCCCTAGTTCTGAGCACACTAGTGGAGGTCAGACCGACTTGTTTTATGTTTTATGAGGGTATAGACTGATGATAGGGCCACATCAGTCATTCAGGGATCTTTTTCTGTTGCAGATACAACCTTATGATGTCATCCTAGTAATTGACTGGTTGTTCTCTGTATGATCCGTCATTGACTTCTTCTGAGTAAGGGCCGTGTTTTAAGATTTGGTCGGCCTATGTGTAGCTTTCATTGGTGAGAAGGGTTGCGAAAAAAGTAGCAGGAGAGAGGATCCCCTCCTTTCCTTGTTAGCTGAACTATCTGTGGAGTCAGTGGATGCAGAAATGGTGGAAGTACCAGGGATCGTTAGTGAGTTTATAGACATCTTCCCTGAGGAGGTGGTGACTCTACCCCCTCAATGTGATGTTGATTTTGGGATAGACTTTCAACCTAGTGGCCGTCCGATTTCGATAGATCCCTACAAGATGGCACCTTTCGAGTTGCGGGGGTTACGGAATCAGATTGATGATCTGATGAAGAAGGGTTTTGTTCAACCATGTGCTTCACCATGGGGTGCTCCAGTCTTATTCACAAAGAAGGCAGATGGTGGTCTTAGGCTGTGCATAGACTACTAGGGACTGAATCAGGTAACATTCATGAACTGTTACCCTCTCCCAAGGATATATGACCTTTTCGACCAGTTAAAAGGGGAAGAGTGGTTCTCCAAGACTAACCTATGGACGGGATATCACTAGTTGAGGGGAAGGAGGGTGACATCTCGAAGACTGCCTTCAGATGAAGATATGGGTACTCTGAGTTTTTGGTCAAGTCATTTTGAATTACGAACACTCCAGCTGTGTTATTGGGGCTCAGGAACTCCGTCTTCTGGGAATACCTGGATCGGTTCGTAGTCGTGTTTATTGACGACATCTTGATCTATTCAATATCAGAGGAGGATCACGTAGAGCACCTGAGAATGATTTTAGGGGCCCTCTGACATCACCATCTCTATGGGAAGTTGTCCAAGTGAAAGTTCTGGACACGAGAAGTGCACTTCATTGGGCACGTGGTGTCCGATCATGGAATAGTGACGGACACATCAAAGGTCGAGGCGGTTGATTCTTGGGAATAACCCAAGAATGTGGCAGAGGTTCGTAGTTTCCTTGGACTGGTAGGTTACTACTGGAGGTTCGTACCCAACTTATCTGGAGTTTCAGCACCTTTGACAGCTTTGACCAAGAAGGACCATGCTTTCGTGTGGAATGGGCAGTTCCATGCATCCTTTAGCTCTCTAAAGGGGATGTTGGTATGTTCCCCAGTGTTGAGGTTTCCAGAAGAAGGGGCAGCATATGAGGTGTTCGGTAATGCCTCAGGAAAAGGCCTCGGGTGTGTGCTGATACAACGACAAGGGGTGATTTCTTATGGGTCAAGATAGTTATGTCCCCATGAGCATAATTATTCCACCCACAATCTGGAGCTTGCGGTTTTCGTGTTCGCACTAAAGTTGTGGCAGCATTACCTCATCGGGGAGCACTTCGTGGTCTTCACGGATCAAAAAATCTTGAAGTATATCTTCTCCCAGCGGGACCTGAACTTACGGAAGTGAAGGTGGACAGAGTTCCTTTAGGACTATGACTTCGAGATTTACAACACCTTATGAAAAGGTAATACGGTGGCTGATGCCTTGAGCAGGAAGTCGCAGAAGGATGCGGTTCGAGAGTCGGTAGATTCTTGGAAGGCGACGGAGGAGTTGACTGCCCTTCACCTGGATGCGAGGATGGATGGTGGTAGAGGTTGCCTATATTAGATGAAAATACAGTCTTCTCTACTGCGGTAGGTGGAGGATTCTCAGTGGGGAGACATAGAGAGTGAAGTGATGCACGATCTGGATAACCAAGGCAATGCTCTGGAAGGATGGTCGGAGGATGGTCAGAATCAGATTCTTTTCTGAGGGAAGATGTTTGTCCCCGAGGCGATGCATGAGAGGGTTCTTGGTGAGTTCTACAACTCACCCCTAGCAGTGCACCAGAGAGTTTCCAAAATGTACCGGGGCTTGAGGGGTTAGTTCTGGGGTCCTGGGGTAAAGCGAACAGTGGCAGAGTTCGTGGCCAGGTGCCTAGTGTGTCAGCAGGTGAATGCTGAACACCGTGTTCCAAGCGGCCTGTTGTAGCCTTTAGACGTCCTCGAGTGGAAGTGGGATGAAATATCGATGGATTTTTTTCATAGGGCTATGCAAGGTTCAAGGAGGCTGTGACGCTATCTGGGTAGTGGTGGACCGGTTGACGAAATCGGCTCACTTTCTGGCGATCAAGGAGTTAGGAGCGGTGGATTCCTTATAACGGAGGTATGTGGATGAGGTGGTGTAGTTGCATGGAATTCTGAGGTCGGTGGTCTCGGATAGGGATCCACGGTTTACCTCACAAATCTGGAGAGGATTGCAGCATGCTTTTGACACCCAACTATGTCTTAGCACTTCTTTCCATCCCCAGACAGATGGAAAGACAAAGCGCACCATCCAAACGTTGGAGGATATGCTACAATCATGTATTCTAGATTTTGATGGATCGTGGGTGAGCCACTTGCCTCATGTATAGTTTTCCAACAATAATATCTATCACTCTACCATTGGCATGTCCCAGTTCGAAGCCTTGTACGGAAGGCCATGTCGCTCAACCGTGTGCTGGGCCGAGGTTGGGGAAACAAGTGTTCTTGGCCCAGAAGTGGTGTAGAGCACGACAAAGAAGGTTCAGCTTATACATGAGAGGATGAAGGTGGCTCAGGACTGGTAGAAGTCATATGCCGATAATAGGAGGAGACCCTTGGACTTTGAGGTCGGGGACCATGTATTCTTGAAGGTCTCCCATCGGCATGGACAATGGAGGTTCAGCAGGGGGAGTAAGCTTTCTCCAAGGTTCATCGGACCCTTATAAGTGTTGTGGTGGGTAAGAGTAGTGGATTATCAGCTAGCGCTAACACCGCCGCTACTTAGAATACATGATATCTTCCATGTGTCACAACTCTGATGGTATCTATATGAAGATTCACACGTCCTCGACTATGGAAAGCTAGATATCGAGGCCGACGTGACGTTTGCGGAAATGCCTATGAGAATTGATAATTTTGAGGAGAAGGTGATCTATGGATGAAACATTCCTTTGTTTCGTGTGTTTTGGAGGCATGGAGGGCTCGAGGAATGTACATGGGAATGTGAGACACAGATGCGTGCCCAGTACCCAAAGCTGTTTTGAGTTTTGTTCTGTTTTGTTTGTACTTGTTTGTGATGGAACACTGTAATTTGTTAACTATGGAACGTGTGGTTTTCTTGTTCTATGGATGTGTGTGAAGAGTCCTGACTATGGGTAGGAGAGGAATTGATCCCTAATCAAGACGCATTAAGGTCGATGCGATGAAACCCATGCGATCGAGTCAATGACACCCAAAGCAGATAGTATCTTGACATGGAGGAAGAAACTCCCTAACCCATATGACTGGACAGTTTGACCATCGAATGTTGCCTAGTTACTTGAGGGAGAGGTGTTCCTAGATGTTTATGAGGTTCACTCTAGAGAGGTATCTTTCAAGGGGGTTTTTCAGAAACCATCTTTTCTTCAGGTCTAGTTTTGATTCTTGAGGGCGAGAATAGTTTGATAGGTATCTGATGTAATGGCCCGGACCCACCTGGTCCATTACTTTTCCAAAACACGGCTCCACCGAAACGGTGGCACCGGTCACGGGGGCACCGGTGACGGTGGCACCGTAAGGGTGACACCGTGATGGTGGCACCGTGAGGGTGGCACCCGGATGGTGGCACCGTGTCCTCACCGAGGGTCTTCGTTATTTTTCCAACTTCTGACTTTTTCTGCCCCCGTAACTTATATTTTTGTGTAAATATGATTTAATACCCCCTTTGAAAGCCATTTAAAGCCCATAAATAATATCTAAAATCCCCCAAGAGTCGGGAAAACCTTAAACTTACCAAAACTTGTGGTTTTTCCTCAGTGTCACACCCTTTCTCCACACCTTCCAGTTCCGCCCCATTGCGCGTTTTCCTCCATTTAAAAGAAACAGTTTAACGCACAGCCATTATTCCACCACCCTAATGGGAATAATTAAATAAAAATTAATCCCATCGTGTGTAACCTCCCAACCGCATTGGAAACCACGATCCGACTTTAAATCGGTTCAAAATTCCTTACCTCGTAACAATAGGATCTCATCTTTATATGACGCTAGAGTTTCGTCCTTCCCATTCATGGATGGATTTCTTTCTTCTCCCTGGTGTTCTTAGAGTCCCTACTTCCTGAGGGTTGTGGTGCGCCTGTTCTGGAGATTTTATTCTCGTCCTTAGAGTCCCCGGAGTTCCTCCCCTGCAAGTCACACATCCCCAATTCTTGGCGCGTGGAGAAGAACTTCGATCATTGATCAACCAGGTAGGGATTTTTTTCCTTCATCTCTCCTAACTGTGTATCATGCGTGGTGGGTACACTACTATTTTTGTGGGAATGGATGAAACCAATCCTTAACAATGATAATGAACAGACTGTTAAGGAATGATGGGGTGCGTTTGAAAATTTTTATGTAATCTTTTATAATTTCTATATGTTGTGAACTGTATGGGCTTATGCTCACTGAAAATAATGGTCGTTGGTGTTCTTTCCTTGCGCACTAATGAACCCTTGTCTTCTGTGATGATTTAATGGATCCAACATTAGAATTTGGTTAATCACGCAATCTTGGACGATTTAATATATGTCTGGTGAACAATAATCCTTGTGTGATCACCCCGGTTAAGCAAACAGAAAGAAGAAAACCTAGTGAATAATGTACTTGAGTCAGGAAACTTCCTTGCTCTGTCTTGGTGGCATGTCTCATTGTTCTGCTCGATGCTTATGGGGTGACATGGATGAGGATGGGATCCTCTGTTGTGGAACGGTTGTTGGTTGTGAATCTGAAGTTGTGTGGGTATCTATCTCGAGGCTTTTCTTGGTTCCAGTACTTTGAGGTACCTCACTGATCCCTTTGTTGTTGTGACTTCACAAGAGAACTGGGTGTGAATGCTTAAATTGTTGTTTGGCTATTTATCTTTCTCTAGATTGTGGTTATGCTGGTTAGTTGCCCAGTAGTGTAGAATTAACCTAAATGGGATCACTTGAACATGAAAACAAAAATAGTTTAAATGGGTATTGGTTTTGGGAATGAGTTGTGACTTGGCCATAAGTGTTGTGCCTTCTTTTATGAATGAATAGTAATAGGGGTGTTATGATTAAGTTGGATTTGGAGAACCTAGGTTGGGATGAGTTCTTTTTACCTATAAATATATGTAGTTTTTATGTTTATTATTCGCACCCCACCCAAGTTGATCACTTAGTGCGGAACACCCCCATTTCTTAGGGGAGGGTGTTTTTCCCAACACTCCTATGAGTGGCTACTTATTATCCCCTTTTCTACTCCCTTTCCTGAATAACCCATGTATCTTCGGGTAGGATGTGAAGGCCTGAGGTCCATTATATCCAATTATTCTTTGGGCAGGGTAGTTGTGGTGGTTGGCCCAGGTGTGTGCGGGAAGGTTGTTTCCCAAGAGTCTTTGGGATGAGGCCCAGGTGTCTTCGGGCATGGAAGTAGTTGTTCTGGCCCAAGTGTTTGCAGGCGTGGTTACACGTGGTGGTTGTGGCCCAGGTGTTTGCGGGTAGTATGGTGGTTGTGTCCTAGGTGTTTGTAGGCGGGATGTGTGGTTGTGGCTAAGGTGTGTGCATGCGGGGTGTGACAGTGGGACCACAATGAGAATGGAAAGAGAGGTTCGATGCGTAGGATGTCTTCAATAACCAGTGGGAAAGTGGAACGAGGTACCCAAATATCGATGTGATATTACTATACATTACTTGAATTGTGTTATTTGGGGAGTGTTCCTTGGTGAGTCTTGGGTGGATAGTTTTCCTTGCTAGGTGCTTTGGTTATCTCTTTTTTCACGGGGCATTAGAATGCCTCGCCACTTGTGCATGAGAGTCTTTGGTTTTCCCCACTGAGTATACTTGTATGCTCACCATACATATATAAAACTATTTTTAGGTTTCTAGGAGGACTTCAGGGATCGTGCAGGGTCATACTAGTTCAGACATTGGGACAGTTGTTGTTGCTATTTTTCTTTCTTTTGGTACTTCTTTTTGGGTTTTTGTTTTACTTTTGTATCATTTACTTGTGTAACATGCGTATGGGAATTGTTTTCTTTTGCTTTAATTTTACCCCCTAGTTTTTTTGTTGTTGGGATTTACTATCTTATCTCCCGATCCTATTAAAGAAAAACGGTAATGCCTTCCATCTTGTGTGTGATCCTATACCCTTGGTGCTAGTCGCCACTCCGGGACCTATTGAAGGCAGGTATTGGGGGTCATTTTCTCTCCTTAAACTTGAAGAAGTAAGGGTCTGGAAATATGTTGTCCCTTATATCATCTTGGTGAAGGTGGGTTGTGACAATAATGGCCACTATAAAAGGTGGTAGGAGATAATTGAACAATCATCATTTCGTTAGGCAGTAGTTCTCCATCCAATGAAACAATATGTTCTTTTCCCATTTGATGGAGGGGTGTGTAAGTGTATCTCGAATATTTCTCATAAAAACAACCTAGTATATTTAGGATTCTATTGTTTTTATAAAAGAAAGTAATAAAAATAGTTTAGGGGTTTGGAGAAGTAAAATAAAAGAAGAGAACTTTTGGGAAGACATTACCTTAAAATTGGGTTACTCCCTTTGGTTTGAACCAAAAAGATATCTTGAAGTGACTTATGACTAAGGTAAGGCTTCTAGGTGGAAGGGAGGGATCTTTAGAGATTATTTGGGCTGAGTTTGGATGAGACAAGGGGCTTGAGAGGTGTGAGTAATGGGTTATAGGTGAGAGCTTTTTATAAAGGGGAGGATGGGCTCTTTAGGAAAGTGTGAAAATATAATTTTATTATATAATTATTTTTGGTTTCTAATGGCCCAAAAATAATTTTAGTCAATGATAAGATGACTCATGGTCGAAATAAAATCATCCAATAAGAATTTTATAGGTTTTGGATATTTGTTTAATCTTTATAATCTTATTTATTTAAATCATTCATTAATGAGGTAAACACTACATCATTATTGTGTCATAAATAATTTTATTTATTTGATGTCTAAAAATTATAATAAAATACCATGATGTAGGAAATATTTTTATATTTCTAATGAATATTTATATTCAAAGAGATAACATATCTAACCCCATGTATAGGTTTATTTACTAAAATATATATGGTTAAGTCATTTTTGTCATTACTTAAAATTAATTAATATAAAGTGTCATTATCACTCATAAGTGGCTCCAGGGGGTTCCAAAATCGACCAAAAGATGACCATGGTCGGACATGATTCATAAAATAAGGTTAGGACAAGTGTTAAGGTAATTTTTTATTATTAGAATATTCATTTTACGTTGAATTACCCTATTTACCTTTAACCGCTGTAAATAAAAGTCAAAAGTCACTATTCAATAAAAATTATTTTCATCTTATAAAACAAAAATTTACATAATAATAACAACCATGTATGTGTGAGTTTCAAAATTCAATTCATAGAAGCGGTAAAATTTCATTTAAATGAAAAAGTCATATTTTTAACTACTACTTAGTGGTTTCACTATTAATTAAAAATTGATGTTTTTCATAAAAATAACAAAAATTAAGCCAAATCTATATTTGATATTCCAAATTCAAAAATAATTTATATTTTACCAAATTCAAAACATTGAATTTGTATTAATTAATTTAAAATTAATTCCCGTTGTCAAAATAAAAAACGTGTTTATAAGAAATATTAACTATCAAAAGAATGACACTTGTTTATGTTCAAATTTAATGTTTAATTACTTCCAATGACGAAAATTGGATTAAATGGTAAAAATATAATCTAATTGCACTTAAAAAATAATTAAAAAGATAATCTAACCATATAAATAAATTAGATTAAAAGGCAGTATTGAATTAAAATACAGTATTTCTCACTATACATAAAAAGTGAATATTATTAGAAAAATACCAAATTTTCATCCAAAGTAAATTTTGATTTCCCGATTCTAAGGAAAAATTTTATTTTGTCAAATTGAATATGTAAAAGTATCAAATATTGGATTTAAAAAGGGTTATCCATTAAAAGGTAATAAAATTGCATTTTTTTGAAAAATACATTTTTTATCTGAAAAATTGAATTTGTTCATATAATGTGTCTAAGAAACACATAATACATAAGTTAAAATTATATGTAGTATATAAAATTCAAAATCTAGTTATCACTATTCATAATAGTTTTTTGAATGGCTAGTTTGGTAAGTCGTGGTGTGCTAAAACTCAGTATTGCATATAGTATAAGTTATTGAATTACATTGAAGAGATAATGTACCAAGAAATCGTGGGGTGTAACATTCTACCATAATTTAATAAATTGCATCCTCACAATTTGAAATTGTTCGTTGAAAATAAAAGGTTAAAAATAGAAAAAATTACATGGTGGAAAACCCACATCAGAAATTGGGTTACCCAAAATTTAGTCTTAATAAGAGGGAAATTGAATGAAAAAGTCACCACCAAATTATGATATCGATTAGGAGAACATTGGTGGATATTATAGACACATAATTGGAGGGAAAACGTAAATATTTATAGGGAGTGATTGAGGTCATCAATCACAAACAAGTGTAAAATTGAAGTCCTTAAAGCCATCAATGTATGATGATTTAAAATATCATCGGTCCAACAGAACATAAATCATTATGATAACACATTTTTGGTTTTAATATCCCTTCCCTAATGTTTAATAATTAATTTATTCATAGAATAAGAGAAATAAAATATAATTGAAAAGTAGAGTTTCATCCTTCATTTAATTCTCACCACAAACTCATCTTTCACTCCAAAAGATGAGTATTCAATATGACTTGGTCACACCTGAAGCGCTAGAGTAAACTTATAGAGAATAACATAATCCACCAAGGATGAATTATATATTTCCCTTTTCTTTATAGATTAACCAAAAATAAATTGGTTAGTAAAAGATCAGATGATCCCCAAAAATGATAATCCTTTAGAGAAAGAAATACTAATGTTAATTTCTATAATTAAACCAACAATAACCAGAGTTCAATAAATACCATTCAATAAAAAATTGTCCATAAAATCATTAAATATAATACAATCTAATATTGAAACCCCAAACTCAGAATAATTTGCTTACGTAGTCTTCCACGTTAATTTTTATCTCTAAATAACATCGACTACTCTTAAAGTCACATACTTAAAAGTAATTAACCTAATCACATATTCTCTATTATAGGTCAATAATTTTCATAAATAACCCAAATCTCTAGAAATCCACAATAAAAACATCGATAAAAACTCACCATTACTCCTTAAATAAAATCCCATAGAATTTTATTTTTCTTAGACATATAGTGTTACCTAAAAAGCGAACATCTTCCAAAATAACATTTATCACATAATCACGAAATCATTTTCCTATACTAATGATAAATCATATGTTCCCAAAATCAATATTTTCTTGATCGATAAAATCATTTAACAAAAAATAATTAGTCATACTAACCAGGGACTTCATGTAGTCCAGTGGTAGGTGATAAATACCAGTTGCACATTGGTTGTGGGTTCTATTCTAGAATCTTTGTCCGATGCGACAGGTTGTCACATGGTCTGCATGTTGTCATTTCTCAAAAACTATATATTTTTATAATATTTCAAAAAATGAGATAAATTCCACAAAAATAACCCTAACATATTTTAACCATTAATGTTATCTCATACCTCGCATTTTCATCCTAAAAATTAATAACGTCTAATTGACACAATTTCAAGGATCATATAAACCCAAATGGTTATTTATAACTACATCCACAAAATAAAATAAAATTCTTCCTCGAATAGAATTTTCACATAACAAACTACATGGTTACACATACAAGTGAATAGTCATCCAAAGTAATCCCATACTTTTAAACATTTCTCCATCCATTTATTTCCAAATAGTTTCTTCCTTGACTTAGAGGTTATCCTATTGAATAGGTAATTGACTCAGGTAATGGAAAGTTCCCTTAAATTTAAGGAAAATGACTGTAATTGGGTTCTTTGGATCAATTTTATTTTCGTTCATAGTACTCTTCATTTTTATTCGACAATTATTTACTTTATGTCCTTCTTTCCCACACATAATGAATTTCTTTGTTCTATTGAGGTACTTTCCTAGGTGTCTCCTTCCACATTTCTTTCATGATGGAAATTGAGCTTTATTTTCTCCATGGTCTCCGCTTCTGGAGCTCTTATCATTCACCGCCTTTCTCTTCTTTGTTGAGTTCGGGAGTTGGTTAGTATATATGTTGTTGATCATATTTTTGGAAAAATGATTTGACATAAACAAGATATCTTTTAATCCTATCAAAATTCCATTTCATTTCTCATTTCCACCACCATGCCCACCTTGTACATCATGTTCAATGTTACAATGACTTCTTTGGAATTCAGCCATTGACTAACCCAATAAAGCATAATGTGAGTCATAAAATAATTTAGAGAATATCATAACACCTTATTTTCAATCTAAAATACCTTAGTATTACCAAGGTTATTTATGCTCATATTATATTAAAATCCTTCAAATTGGTTTGTAAATAAAATTTGAATTATCCTAAGAATATCCCCCCAGGAGTGTCGTAACCAAGAGTGCAACAAGGTCCATTGTTGTGCACCAGTTCCCATTCGAGTCTAGCTCAAAGAGGTGTTTTCGGGTTTTACCCCAAGGTACATCTGTGCCAGAGCTGCCTCTACCTGATCGTATCTAGATAGGGATGTATTTCTTGTAAAACTCACAAAATATCTACAGTACCAATATTCTAGGAAGTTCTTATATACTAATCCTCAAAGTCTATCTTAGGTTAATATTCTCTAATTAGCATTTTTCTAAATCTATATTCTAAGGTTTATACTTAAATTCCTCTAATACAAACTGTAATGCCCTGACCCCAGTTACCGAGAGTTTGTGCGTTATTACATAACATTGGCATGATACAATGAATCATGTCCCGAAAGGCCGATCGGTTTAGTAGCCTTTGAAGTACTAGGTTCACTCATAAGTTTTACATTACATAATGAAATAAAAACATAAACAACATTTTGTAACATTTTTAAAAACACTTATATCCTTATCCTATCTCTGAAAGTCAACCATAAAATACTTCTTCACATCCAGGGATAAATAAACCATAGAAAGGGGTGAGCTCTGATGCTCAGTAAGGATAAAAATATAGTTGAAACTTTATTAAATAAGCATAAAAATTTAAGGCAATGTATAAGACTAAAACAAAAGCATTTTAAACTTGAACTGAAGCATAATATAGAAAAGAGAAAATCAAATAATTCCATTTACTTATTCACATGGATAATCTTCTAGTGGAATAATCACACGCTATATCAATAGCCACTTTCATAATGATGGAATACATTATTCCAGACTTCATAACCACATAGTCAAGGCCTTGTGCCAAGACAACAAATAAGATTTTGTCAAGGCCTTGTTCCAAGAAACTAGTTTGTCTCATGAGACCTACTGATGCATTGAGGGGCTATCGTGGGATCCACCCATCAATTACTAAGTCCAATTCATTCCTCATATGAAAAAGTTTAAACATAACATAAACATTCATATTAAAACAAGCAAACAAAATGTCAATACTTTATCCATAAACCATGAATGGTATAAAAATAACACATCCACAGTCAAACATATCACAAAACCTTCAATATAGTATTAAATATTTTTATCATAATAAATCAACCTCGATCAAGAATAATATCCCGTAAATGATGTTGATGTAGTTGAAAATGATCAGTAAAAATATTTGAGAGAAATATCCCTTTTCATGAAAACATTTAAAAGTCTCACAATTTATCCAGAAACTGTTTAAAATTAATTTTTGAATCAAAGTGTCACATAACAATTTGAAACTATTAAATGAAATTTAAATTTTAAAACATTAATTTTCATATAAATAAAACCTTAAAACCATTTTTAAAACAAGGACATTAATGATAAAGATTTAGAAGAATAAAATTTTAAAACATTTAAAATGATATTTTAGGTAGAGTCCCTAACAAAATGAGAGATGCTTGAATACAAATAATTGAGGAAATAAAAAATTTATAATAAAATGAGAATAATGGGATTCATGATATACTATGTCAAAGTACAGTATACACACCAAATAAAAGTGAATTGGCGCGTAATGAAAAAGAAGTTCCGATGGAATGTAAGTTGAGATGAATTCTTTTATAAAGACCGAATCCTTATATTAAGGATAAATCAATGACATAATTATGCGTGAAAATTATAAATACACTCAATATGATTGGATATTTAGTGTAAATAAATCATAGGACCTTCACACATATTCTTGTAAAAACAACACCAATGACTTGGATGTTTAACTCAATGAATAGAAATTGAGTTAAAATTTGTCTTATCAAGTTGATATCGATGACTTGAGAATTTATCGATGGAGTGATTATGTGTATCAAAAGTATATCCACAAATAGGTGAGTGTAAATTAATACATAAGTAAATAAATAGTGATTTCACACATAATCTTAGAGTAATGTAATCAATGAAGTATGCGTAAATCCCAATGAGTGGAAATTGAAATTTGAAATTTCCTTACCGATTTGGTAACTTACGAAACATAAAACCCATGAAATAAGTATCATCAAATAAAGATTTAAATACCCATAAATTAAATTATATTACACAAAGAATACAATCGTGGTCAGTACATACACCACACAAAAGGAAATAGTGGCAATATAGCAGGAATCTCACAGGAATAAGAAGTGAGATGAAAACCCCTTAGCACGTTGTAATCAATCGATTTGTATGACCAAAAGTTAATAACCACCAAATGAATCACAAAATACCATGAATATAAAGAGAATCATGATAATATATATCAAATGGAAGTACACAATACACCACATTCAATAAATAAGTGGCGAACAATGGAAATATCATGGAATTAAAAGTGAGATAAGAAACCCCTTACCTCGTGTCTCACAGGACTCGTTCGTTCTTTAATATCCAGAATAATAAACTAAAGTTAATTTATACTATATTAAGAACATTTTTAAATTTTATTATTCCTTTTATATCACTTATTACCATGTTATAAACATTATGTAATCATTTAAGTTAATAATGGTTGTTTTGTTGATATTTGGTACTTGAGTCAAAAATGAACATGTTATAATTACAAATTGTCCATGTGGTCAAAATTCTATTATCTCCAGTATCATATTCATGATTTAAATATAATATATATAATATATATCATATATATCCAGTATATATATATATTTATAATTAGTTCATGATATTTTGAGATAAGAAATGAAATTCACCGTTTATGGAGATGGTAAGCTGTACGTACTCATGAACACTACTCTCATTTCTATTTCATATTTAATGAAATGAAAACTTATTGATACATAGGTATATTATAATTAAATTATAATATCATATGATATATGTGTTACATAATTTAATTAACTCCACCCATTATACGTTCCATGTATGTCATGAACGAATATATCCCCTTGAGGGGGCGGTAGTCCGTACTTCCTCAAAAGAAATTATACTCTTCACACATATTGGAAAGCATAATGGTGTGTCTGTAAGTGAAAATTATAGAAAAATTGAGAAAATTTAAACATAATATATATAATATATAAATACAGTGCCATCATAATGGCCACCGTAAGAGGCGGTAGGAGATAATTGAACAATCATCGTTTCGTGAGGTAGTAGTTCATCCTCCACAGAAACAGTATGTTCTTTTCCCATTAGATAGAGGTGTGTGTAAGGGTAGCTCAAATAATTCTCCTAACAACAACCTAGTATATTGATAATACTAGTGGTGTTATAAAATAAAGTAATAAAAAGATTTTAGGGTGCTGGAGGAGTAAAATAAAAGAAGAGAACTTTAGGGAAGATGTTACTTTAAAATTGAGTAACTCTCTTTGGTTTGAACCAAAAGGATTTATTAAAGTTCCTTATGCCTAATGTAAGGATTCTAAGTGTAAGGGAGGTATATTGAGAGCATATTTGGGTAGTGTTTTGACGATCCAAGGGGCATGAGAGATGTGAGTAATGGGTTAGAGGTGATGGCTTTTTATAACGGGGGGGGGGGGCTCTTTTGGAAAGTGTGAAAAGATTATTTTATTATGTAATGATTTTCGGTTTCTAAAGGTCCCAAACTAATTATAGTCTATTATAAGATGACTCATGGTCAAAATAAAATCATATAATAATAATTGGGCAGGTTTTGGATATTTTTTTAATCTTTATAATCTTATTCATTTAAAACATTCATTAATGTGGTAAACACTACATCATTATTGTGTCATAAATAATTTTATTTATTTGATGTCAAAAAATTATAAAAAAACACAACGATGTATGAAATATTTTTATATTTATAATTAATATTTATATTCAAAGAGAAAACATATATAACCCCATGTAATAATTTATTTATTGAAAGATATATGTTTATGTCATTTTTGTCTTTACTTAAAATTAATTAATATAAAGTGTCATTATCACTATTTAGTGGCTCCATGGGGTCCCAAAATGGACCCAAATATTCCAATGGTCGGAAATGACTCAGAAAATAAGGTTAGGAAAAGTGATAAGGTAATTATTTATTACTATAATATTCTTTTTACCTTGAATTACCCTATTTACCTTTAACCGTGGTAAATAAAAGTCGAAAGTCACTATTCAACAAAAATTATTTTCATCTTATTGAACCAAATTTTACTTACTAATAACAACCATGTATGTTGTATTTTATAAATTCAGTTCACATAAGTAGTAAGATATCATTTAAATGAAAAAGATAGATATTTAACTACTACTTATTGGTTTCACTATTCATAAAAAATTGGAGTTTTTTTGGAAAATACCAAAAATTCCGCCTAAGATATTTTTGATATTCCAAATTCAAAAATGATGTTTATTTTATCAAATTCGAAAAATATAATTTTGATTAATTAATTTAAAATTAATTCCCTTTGTTGAAACAAAAAGCGTGTTTTTATGAAATATTAACTATTAAAAGAATGACACTTGTTTATGTTCAATTTTAAAGTGAAATTACTTCCAACGACAAAAATTGGATTAAATGGTAAAAATATAATCTAATTAAACTTCCAAACCAATTAAAAATATAGTCTAACCATATAAATAAATTAGATTAAAAGGGAGTTTTGAATTAAAATACAGTATTTCTCACTATTCATAAAAAATGAATATTATTAGGAAAATACCACAATTTCATCCAAAGTAAATTTTGATTTCCTAATTATAAAGAATAATTTTATTTTGTCAAATTTAATATGTAAAAGTGTCAAATATTAGATTTAAAAAGGGTTCTCCATTAAGAGGTGGTAAAATAACTTTTTTTGAAAAGTTCATTTTTTATCTGAACAATTGAATTTGTTCTTATAATATGTATAAGAAACACATAATCCATAAGTTAAAACTACATGGATTATATAAAATTCAAAATCTAGTTAATACTATTCATAATTGTTTTTTTTAATGGCTAGTTTGGTAAGTCGTGGTGCGCTCGAACTCAGTGTTGCGTATAGTACAAGTTGTTGAATTACTTTGAAGATATAACGTATCATGAAATATTTGGGTGTTACAACTCAGTCCAAATGATCATGATAGATCTAGTACAATATATATACTATAATTATATCATGTTAATGGAATATCCTTACTCAAACTACTATCTCTCTATTATTTGTTTTAAAAACAAGATCACCGTCCAGGAGGTGCTGATTTACAACCTTCATGGACGACGATTCTTTGTTCTTATATTTCTCCTTAAAGGATGGTCAAGAAACAATTTTTATGGTTAAAAACTACTATAATATATATTATAACCTATTAAATGTTCTATAACCACTATATATACAAAATACTAATTTATACAACAAAACTAGTTCGTAACAATCGAAATATCACCAAAATAATCTAAAAGATTATCAATAATGTTATTTCTATTAACTAATCCTAATACCATATAAAATGGTATTATATCACCATTTAATATTATTAATGTCAATTAGTATCATATAAATTCAATTCTAGAAAATTAGGCCAATTCCACATGAACTTCCCCACTCATATAAAAGTATACTGATTGTGAAAACCATGGAAACGAACACTCATGAGCTATAAATTTGTGTCTTATAACTCATCAAAAAGTCCATAAATGAACTTAATAAGATTATAATAAATAATATAAATATATAATCGTTTCTTAATTAATTATGTTCAGGTTCAAAACATGGTTGGAAATAAGGTAAGGGTTTTCTACCCGAACCTCCCTTTTTTAAGATAAATATTTGTCTCCATTAATCGCATGTAAGTTACTAATTATTCTTATTTAATCCTAATAAATTATGTGTGAATGTTCTATATATGTGTACCAATAATAATCCTTCTTTATTTTACGGGTATTTAAATGTTTTATAAAGATCTTTCACAATTCTTCCCGATAAACAAGCTCGATTCAAGAGAACTTCTCAAATTTATACCTATTTTTATGGCCACTATATAATCAATTTTAAGCCACCATTATTTTTATAAATCCACTCAGTTTATCATGGAAAAACTACCTTATTCCATTTCTGGTTTTCTGAAAGTATTTTTTCCAAAATAACACATCTTTTCAAAGTAAAAGTGTATTTATATAAAAAATTCCTCAATTATTTTATTAGAGTACTTGTTTCTATTTCGACACCTTTATTGAATTTTGTGTCCTAATGAGGATAATATATTATGTTTTTCCTATACCATATTGTATTAAATGGTTTATAATATGTTTGACTATGGATTTTCTTTCTTGATACCATTCACCATACTACTTAGAATCGTTAGTGTTTATGCATAAAGATTAGGTAAAATTATTTCATGTGTTCATGTTGTTTATGTTTAGCCCCTATCATATGAGAAATTAATTAGACATATAAAGTTATGGGTGGGACACACTATGTAACCTTTATTCATTAGTAGGTCTCATGAGACACAACAAAATTGGGTTTTAGCCAAGGACTTACTATAGTATTTTTAGAGATTTTGGTCGAGGCCTTGATAATATGTTTCAGATGTCTGGAAGTATACATTGCCTCATTAGGGTATTAGTAATTGATAAAAAATGTTATTATTAGAATATTATAATATCAATGTTTATGTTTCATTATCTTATTCTCATTTATATGGCATTATTTAATCATCTTTCATTCCTTACATATTATGGTAAAGTATATTTATAAAGGCATGTGTTTTTAGTTTTTCACCATTCCATGTGTTTATTTTTATAATAAATTATTTTGTATTACATACCCTCAAAGATCATATAATCAAACCCCATTATTATGTTTTATTTTTCCTATGTTGTGAAGATGAATATTATGAATGACTAGAAGGGATAAACTCAGAGTCAAAGATGTTTCCAATGGAATTTCTATTGTGTATTTCATGTCAAGTTGTAACATTGAACTTATATTTGTATCTTGTTTTCCAAAACTACTAAATGATTCGTTATTTTGGGATACAATTTTCTTGTAATCATGATAATGTATTATTAAAAGGAACTAGTTTTAGAAAACTAGGGTCTAGGTCTTTACAGTTGGTATCAAAGGTAGTTTAGTAGAAACTTAGAAAATAGATTTAGAAAATATAGATTTGAGGAAAAAACCCTAAGATAAACTTTGATGATAAGTATACAAGAACATCCTATAATTTTAGTAAAGTATATATTATAGGGATATTTCTAGAAAATACCTCCCTCTATGGATACTACAAGTGGACATGGTTCTAGCACAGATGTACCTCGGAGTAACAACTTCGACAAGGTGTTTTGAGGTTCACTCAGGGTAACATCTTACATGACAACAGGCCTTACTGGGCACCTTGTTTGACACTCCCATGGGATATTCTTAGATAATTTACATTTTTATTAAAACCCATTATGAAGAATATAAATGTAAATATGTTCTCAAAGTAACCATGCTTATGATTATGAGATTATACATGCACAAAATTTCAATTATGTTTAGTGTTTTTATAGTTTGATATTATAAATTATGATTCATAAAATAATTTATGGTGTTCCATTATTTATAAATGGATCCTAGAGGAAGTAATGGAAGCTTCATGAATGCATGAATCACATTAAGGGATTTCCCACCTATGAAAAATAATGATGATGGTTCTAAAACTAAGACTAGTGAGGAGAAACTTATAACTATACTAGGACAGCTGAATCAGGTTATGTACAATAACCTTTCCTATATGTAGAATCTGGATCCACAACATGGAAGAGTAATGTTAGATGTCTTTATGTACAAACATCCTCTATCATTCAATTTGAATACAAACCCATTCATAGAGGAGCAGCATATAAGTTCTTTAGAGAAGATATTTATCATATTGGGGTGTAACAATAGGGCGAGGGTTGTCATGGTAGTTTGTTGTCTATAGAGAGATTTGGAACAGTGGTGGTTGGTAATTCAAAATACAAAGGATGATAAAGAAATAGAAGAAATGGAATGGAGGGATATATTTTTAGAAAAATATTTTCCTCAAGAATAGAGAGCAGATATGGAGAGGAAATTCATGAGTTTGAAAAAAGAGAGGATGAAAACATTTTGAAGTATGAAGCCAATTTTACAAAGGCTAGAAATACCTGATGTGAACTATATATGTAATTTGAGGAGAAATATTGATTCATTATTTTATGGTTTAAAACCATTACTCTAAAGGGAACTGGTTTCCCAAACATTCTCATCATTTTAATATATAGTTTCATGTGCAATCAAGATAGAGAAAGAATTTTCTAGGTCTTATGAATTTAAAGGAAAGAAAGAGAAGAAGAGGGTGGTGGATGAAGGAATAGGTAAAGGGAAGAATAAAAGGGTAGTTTTTCAACACATGACACTTGTAGAAAAGAACACCCTGGAGCCCGCTTAAAAGGAAAGGACTCTATTGAAAATATGGAGAAAGAGGCCACCCATATCGAGATTTCAAGGGAAATAAAGAGGATACCATTGTTTAATGATACAATTGTAAAGATATGGTAAATTATACCAATGATTTGCCTATACATCAAGGAAAAATTCCATAGATAAGGCCAGGGGAGAAATTCCAAGCTTATGTGATCACAACTACTGAAGTTGAAGTTCCTAATGTTATAGTGGCTGGTACTATAATCATTTCCTAAAGCTTGGCCAATGCCCTGTTTGATTTTGGATCATTTAATCAATTTATATCTTCCCAGTTTTCTTTAAAAATTAAATATTTTTAATTATACTTAACAAAGGAGTTGTTAGTAAAACCCCTAAAGGATGTCTAATTGCGACAATGATGTGTCAGGTAATACCCAATATGGCATATGAATTTTCTTTATCTACTGATTTTATCATCATACCTATGTTCGAATTTGATATAATCCATGGAAGGTATTAGATTTCAAAATATGATATGAAAATCTATTATAAGAATAAGGAAATTATGATTTGTGACGAAGGCGTAGAATACATTTTCTTTAGAGAAGAAACATCACCATGTAATTCTTATCTAGATCCACCCCTAGTAGCTTTAATGAATTAAATTCTTGCATAGGAAGTGAGCACAATATCTATGGGTGAGGAAATAAATATTCAAATTGACGATGTACATATTGTGAAAGAATTAATTTATGTATTTCCAGAGGATTTAACTAGACATCTTTAAGAGAGGGAGGTTGAGTAATCTATTGATTAAATTCCTAGTTCAAGACCTATATCAATTACCACTAATAGAATAACCACATTGGAATTAGTAAAACTGAAGAAACTACTTGAGTAATTGAGTGATAAAGGATTTATCATCCCTAGTGTTTCTCCATGGGGTACTTCTATTATTTTTGTTAAGAAGAAAGATAGATCTATGAGGCTATGAATTGTCTACAGAGAGATCAATGATATTACCATAAAGAACATGTATCGTATTCCTCTCATTGATGATTTATTTGATCAACTTAAAAGAGACCAATATTTTTTGAAGACTGACCTTAGATATGGATATAATAAGTTTCATGTGAGGGAGAAAGATATTCCAAAGACATCATTTTGAACCAGGTATCGGCATTACGAGTTTCCAGTAATGCCTTTTGGATTTACTAATATACCCTCTATTTTCATGGATCTTGTGAATAGAGGTTTTGAGGAACATCTTGATGAATTAGTTATGGTATTTATTAATGATATCTTGGTATACTCAAAAAGCTATATAGATAATGATAACTACTTGTGCATTATATTAAAGACTCTTTGTTGAAAAGAGTTAAATGGTAAGTTTAGAAAGTGTGAATTCTGGTTTCAAACAAATTATTTTCCTGGACATATTGTCTCTAAAGATGGAATCTTAGTTGATCCTATAAAGACAAGGGAAGTTTAGGAATGATTTACTCCAATGAACATAATTGAGGTACGTAGTTTTATTGGTTTAGTAGGTTATTATCAACATTTCATTTAGAACTTCACCCGATTAACTAACCTGTTAACCAAGAGTACATGTAAATGGAATATGTTCATATGGAAAAAATAATGTGAATAATGTTTTGAGGAATTGAAGAAGAGGTTAGTTAATGATACAATCTTGACTCTATCATGGGGAAATTTTGGATTTGGGATTTATAGTGATTCATCAAAGAAAGTACATGGTTGTTTCCTTATGTATAATGATATAGTTATTTCTTATGCATAAAGGCAGTAATTTTTTTTTTGAATAGAACTATCCAACTCATGATCTTGAGTTTTCAGTTTTAATATTTTCTCTGAAGATATGAAGGCAACATATTTATGGTGAAACATGTGAGATATAAACTGATCAAAAGAGATTGAAATATGTCTTTTAATAGAAATAACTCAACATGAGGAAAAGGAGATGAATTGATCTACTCAAGGATTATGATTGTTTCATACACTACCATCATGGGAAGAAAAATAAGGTGGTAGATGCATTGACCAGGAAGGATTATGGAGTTCTTAACAAAATGAGGATTAAAAAGGATCCTATGTACATCGATCTAGAAAAGTTGGATATGGGAATTATCAAAGATAGTGAAGCATTATTAATTTTTCAATTGTTTCTCCAACCATCTTAATTAAAAAAAATTAAAAGTTCTCAATCTGATATTGAGAATATTCAAAAGAAAATTAAAGCATTGAATTATGGAAAGTTTCTGAATTTCATTTGTGAAGATGGAATTATAAAATTTTGGAGAAGGATATGTGTTCCCTCTTTACAAAAACTAAAAAGTTAGTTATTGTATTATTCCCATATTTATAATTTATATATACACCCTGGTATCTCTAAGATATATAGATATTTGAAATAAAATTTCTAGAGAGACAAAATGAAGCATGAAATTGCTGATTATGTATCAAGATGTTTAGTATTTCAAAAGGATAAGGATGAATGAAAACATCCTAGATGAGCTGTGAAACCTCTACCTATTCTTACATGGAAATGGGAAAAAATAACCATGGATTTTTCTACTGGGTTACAAAAAACTCTAAGAGGGAATGATATAATATGGATAAATGTTGATCAACTTACCATATTTGCACATTTTATCAGAATAAAGAATGATTTTTTACAAGAGCGCCTTACACGACTCTATATACCAATGAAGTTTTTAGACTTCATGGAGAACCTTTCTCAATTATTTCTGATCGTGATCCACATTTTACATAAAAATTATGGAAAATTATTTAGAAATATTTTGATACTATGCTTAAATTAAGTACTGCATATCACCCTCAAAATGACGGGCAATTAGAATGGACGATCCAAAATTTAGAAGACATGTTTAGTTCTTGTTCACTTGAATTTCAAGGTATGTGGGATCATTATTTACCTTTGGTAAAGTTTACATACAATAATAATTTTCATTCATGTATTCAAATGGCACCATATTAAGCATTGTATAGAAACAGATGTTGTACAACATCATGTTGTGATGAAGTTGGTGAAAGGAAGATTGTAGGCCCAGAAATTATAGAGGAAATTGTAGAGAAGGTAAAGAATATTCAAACCTATATCAAATCATATTAATGTAGAAGAAATATCTATACTGATAATTAAAGGAAGGATTTGGAAATTCAAGTGGGAGATCATGTTTTCTTAAATGTATCTCCATAGAAGGGTGTTATAAGATTTTGGAAGAAATGGAATCTGTGTCCTAGGTACATTGGTCCTTTTGAAATTATGGAGAAAATTAAACCTATGGATTATCATTTGGTAATTCTTCATATAATTTATAAGGTACACAATAGGTTCCATGTCTC
Organism: Viscum album; assembly: GCA_963277665.1. Lineage (NCBI taxonomy): Eukaryota > Viridiplantae > Streptophyta > Magnoliopsida > Santalales > Viscaceae > Viscum > Viscum album. The sequence continues at coordinate 253,546,506 of OY728156.1, read as the reverse complement.
ATTGTTGAGAAAGTACATGCCAGACCTAATAAATGTACTCACTTTTAAAGGTATATAATTTTTAACCAGACTTATCTTACTGTGAAGAGACAATCAAGATTCTGGACACCAAAGAATAGGTGTAGAGGAATTGGATGACTCAGATAGTAATGGTACTTTAGAAAAATCATAAAATTGAAGAGAGAACGTGGGAGTCTGGGGAACTTATAATGAAGACCTACCCAAATCTTTGTATGTTGTAACATTTTGGAAATTTTTAGGATGAATTTTTTGTATTTTGGAAGAATGTAACACCCCAAGGTTTTAATAATAAATTTAATATAGAATGTATTGCATGAAATACTGAGTCTCTGCAAAGAAACACTTTGTTATTATAACCTATCCATTAAACATAATTTTTCTACCTCTATGTTTTGAATTTCAGAAAACAGACATATATGGTTGCGATCAGTAACATATTTAGAGTTTGATTGGATCCACTTACAAATTGGGTGACTAGTAACTTGTCCCTTAAAAATAATAATGTACCCTTATGAATAGTAACCTCATACATGTAAGTATAAATAAAGTTTAGGCAGCTTATAAATGAGAGGGAATATTTTAAAAATTAATAATTAAGTGTTGGCATTTTTGTGAGTTATAAATATTTAATTAAAATTTTAAATTAATAAATTGATTTATAATAAAACTCATTTTAATAAAATTTATTCCTAAATAAATATTTTTCCAATTATTTTATGATAATTTTATGAGACCTTATTTATTTTTTGAAAGTATTATAATATCAGTTTAAAATTCAAAATATGTATTTTCAAGTAAATATTGATTTTATTTAAAAATTAAATTTCAAATATTTAAAAAAAATATTTTTATAAAATGGATTCCATTTTTAAAATCTATATGTTGAAAAACGATTAGGGTGAATTTTTTTATTTTTCTGAAATACATGAATTTTTAGTTATTAGTAAAATACTGTAATTTACGATATAAATACAAAAGAAGCTAAATACACTATTCCTTGAGTCATAGATGATATTAGAACACTTTTTTCTTACTAAAATGCACTTAGTACTATTTTTTATAAGAATCAGCACTATTGGTTGTCTTGAACAAAATAATAAATTAATGAAAAAGATATTCAAAAACCACTCTCTCCTCCCCTGTAAAACCACCCCTCACTCGCTCTTCTCATCACTCCTATAAGAATTAAAGATTCTTAAATTTATATTGAAATAATCTTTCCAAATCTCTCCCCACATCTATGAGATTTTGGTCTTTCCAAAATACAAAAACCCCTTCCCTTAAGGAGGTTCTCAAGGAAGATATCTCAAGAGGTAAACCCTCTTCCTTTTTCTTTTAATTTCATTTTCATTTCAATTTATTTTCTTATCTTATCCTCAATTAATCTATAAAAATTATCATGATAGAACCAATATAATCTATAACATAGAATTATATAATGTTAATGTAATAACTTTTCTCAAACTACTATCTCTATAAATTTTGTTTTATAAGGGAAATCATCATCCGGGAGATGCCGATTTACAACCTTCATGGACGATAAACCTTCATACATTAATATATCATTCAAGGATGGTCGTGAAACCATTTTTATCATTTAAAAAGTATATAATATATTTATTATAACATATTAAATGTTCTTTAACCAGTATATATACACAATAATAATTTATACGACAAAACTAGTTCATAATAATCAAAATATCGTTGAAATAATATAAATGATTATCACGAATTTTGTATCTAATAAATCATCCTTATAACTTATAAGAAATTAATTATATCAAAATTTAATCTTTTTTATGTTCATTAGTATCATATATATTTAATTCTAGATAATTATACCAATTCCACATGAACTTCTATACACATATACAAGTATACCGATCATGAACTAATTATATAATGGAATTAATTTGATTATCTAGGATGTTATGTTCAAGTGGAGAACAAATTTGAACATAAGGTAAGGGTTTTCTACCCGAACCTCATTTTTCTTTCGGGTTACACTTTGTCTCTATTAATGGAAATTAAAATACTAATTATTCTTATTTAATCTTAATAAATTATGATTTAATTTTCTATATATTTTTACCAACCATAATCATTATTTATTTTATGTGGAGTTAAATGTTTTATAATGATCTTTCACAATTCTTCCTGATAAATAAGCTCGATTCAGGGGAACATCTCAAATTATTACCTATTTTCAAGTACACTCTATAATTTCTTTAAATCCACCATTATTTTTTAAAACCACTAATTTAATCATGGAAAACTACCTTAGTTAATTTTAGGTTTTATGTAAATATTTTTTCTAAAAGAACTCTTTTTTTCAAAGTAAAAGTGTATTTCTCTCAAAAATTCATCGATGATTTTATTAGAGTAGTTTTGTCTATTTCAACACTTTTTTTTGAATTTTATGTCTTATTGAGGTAAATATCTTATTTTTATCATATTATATACTATAATAAATGGTTTATGATTAGTTTTTCTATGGATATTCTATCTTGATACCATTCACTATACTACTCAGAGAGGTTAGTGTTTATGTGTACAAATTGGGGAAAGTTATTTCATGTATTCATGTTGTTTATGATTATCCCATTTCATATGAGGAATTTATTGTACAAATAAAGTTATGGGTGGGTCCCTCTATATCACCTCGATGCATCAGTAGGTTTCACGAGACAAAAATAGAATTGGTTTTTGGCCGAGGCCTTACCATAGTATTTTAAGATGTTTTGGCCGAGGCCTTGATAATATAATTCAGATGTTCGACATTATGCATTCCATAATTATGTTATTAATAATTGATAAACCATGTTATTATTCAACTATTAGAATATCAATTTTTATGTTTCATTCTACTATGATAATTTATATGGCCTTATTTAATCAACATTCATTCATTCTATATTACTATCTAGTATATTTTTAAAGGCATATGTTTTGAGTTGTTCACCATGGATAGTGTTTATTTTTATGATAACTTCCTCTGTATTAATTACACATAATGAGCATATAATTTCACCCCTTTCTTATGTTTGATATTCCATAGGTTGTGAAGATGAATATTATGAATGACTTGCAGGGATAACCTATGAGTCATAGATGTTTCCAATGGAATTTATATTATGTATTTCATTTCAATTTATATTGTAGAACCCATATTTTTATCTTGTTTTCAAAAACTAATAATTTATAAATTCCTTTGGGATAAAAATTTCTTGTAATCCTTCCAATGTATTAATATAAGGCACTGACTTTGAGCAACTAAGGTCTGAGACTTTACACAAATAACTAATAAGATCTTTTTATTCTCTAAAATGTATTCTTCTAAAAATTTACATTTTACAGCATATCGTATTTCATAATAAGAAAATAAATATCTTAAATATTGATAAATTATAACATATTAACATTAAATTAGTTAATAATGTATAGAAAATATGAATAAGAAAAGTTATTATTTGAAAAAATCATTTTCCAATAAAATAAAATTTTCATTATATTTAATGTTTTCATTTAAAAGTTAAATTCATAAATTTTGAATTTTGAATTTTAAAAAATGAAATTAATTTTCTTAATTAGAATTAAAATTTTATATTAAGAATAAATTTCGGGATTTTTTAAAATATTTATTTTTATGTGAATCATACAATTTTTTTCTAAAAATAAAATGACTTTTAGGAAAGCACAAGGATGAAAGCATGAATTAAAAATATATGAAACCATTTTAGTAATAAAATATATATTTAATAAGTAAAATTACTTTAACACTGCTACCCTGACCCATCATATTTTGCATTAATGAAATTCCACTAACATTTGGTGCGTCCCTCATACACTAAATTCCAATAATAAATACCAAGGGAATAGAGTATCATTAGGGGTTTATTTACCCTCACACAAGAAAAACTGACAATGATAAACTAATATTAATACAAAAAAATTAATATAATGCATGATAAAAATCCAAAAAAACCAATAGAACATAATAATATAATAATCAGAGTCAAAATAGTCAAAAATACATGACCTAATTCTGTAAATCTAAAGACATTAAGAGACACCAAGGTGCCAATGTAGAACCCTGAACAACTCAACTAAATGAACATATATATTGTCCCCCTCCCACCAAACATGATTTCCTGCTCAAGATGATCCACAAGAAAAGTATAAGATCTCCCCCTTTCCTATATCATGATAAAAAAATCTACAGACACCCTGAGGTGCATGTGAAAATAGTGAGTATAAAACCCAATAGGTAATACCTAAGAATTCTCATTAATTGCACTGGAACCGGAACATGTTACTACAAAATAATAAATATAAATATAAAAACAAATGAGTGTATCAAGAAAGGACAAGTGAGATATAAATGTAGTGAAAGTAACACACATAAAAAGGTGACCCATGTCATGAACAAAAACACACATGTAAATTCCCAAATAATATATTTCTTATCGCACATGTCCAACAAATAGTATAAAATCATGAGAGGAACCCATAACAATAGGCCTATTGTGTCACATGGAAGTGCAATCTAAAGCACCCCAAAATTTGTATGAGATCCAAGTCCAAATTTTACAAGGCCCAAGTACACATCATGTACATATTATAACCATGTTATGACCATGTCTCATACTCAAGAAACATTCTTTAGAAATAATTCACCATTTAATCATTTTTTAAAATTACATTGTGGGATCACCCATAACCAATAGTTTTAAAGTCAGTAATCAAGAATGATCATCATGGGGTTTACATAAAAAACCATATGAAATATATTTTTGGAAACCATAGATTTCAGGGTCTAAGAAAGAGTATATTTGGAGAGCATCCACCAATATCTATTGAGTTCATCTCAAATAATCATTCTATTACTCACAGATTAAAAAATTCCCCACCTTTCCTTTAACTAATAAGAATAAATTATGAATAAAACTCTTCCTAGAATATCAACCTAGGCACAAAATCATAGGTCTAATTTTCCTCTAAAGAGATAATGAGAATAACATGATGTGAAAGAGAACCAAAACTATTACCTTTAATTCCATAGGTCCAATGATCCAAGATTCAATGAAATTGGACACCAAAGGGAATAATATTATCTAAATCCCCCAAAGGATGATAGAGGTTAATGATCCCTATCCATAGGAGAACAAAATGAGAATTATGGGGGGGGGGGGAAATGTTAAAACCCAAGTTTTAATAACCATTTAATTATGTGAATAGTCTTTTTTGTACAGATTGACAAAACATGCACTAATAGTGTGATTTTTACTAGTTGATACCACAAGATTCATAGTTTGGATTCATTACTTGAAAAAAAATGTGCCAACTGTGTGAATTGTCTCAATTAAAGAAAAATCATAAGGTTGCATGGTTACCATACAATTTTTAAAAAAATGAACAAATTGTGTTCCCATCTAGACTCCCTAAATACTCTCATAGATTTACCTATTACTTCTTTATGATTTAACCTAATCGTTGAAAAACTATGTGACCATAAAAATCCTTAATTTTTTTTAGAAAACTCTCCTTAACATCCCCTAACCATCATAAAATGTTTCACAACTCAAAACTAAACTATTAAAAAAAGAAATATCTCAAATTAGGGGTGTTAAATTCTTCCCACCATTGTTCCTTATATCCTTAGAACTGTGTATGTATTAAAAATTATGAAAACACTCTAGCCATTGTTCTAACATAGACTTTTTTCATTTACATGTCCCTTCTATAACACAATAATTTTACCACAATATCCACAATAGGGATATATCTTTTCCATGAAAGATATTATCTTTCCTATCATTAATATGAATTAGGGTATAAACAATCATACCATCAGTATCAAGAGTTACATGGTCTTAACTAATCACTTGGGTTGGGTCATGTTGATACTTCCTTAATTTCAAGATATAGAAAACATTATGTTTAGAATTGAACCTTTATAGTAGGGATAACCAATAATTAACTTCACCAAAACACTCTATAATTTCAAAATGACCAATATATTGAGGATAAAATTTCCATTTTTTACCCATATGGAGATTCCCAAACCTCCAAGAAACTCATAATAGTAAATGATCAACCACTTAAAAAGATAATGTGTGATGATTATGATCAGCATAAGAGTTATGATAGATCAAGTTAGTTTCAATCCTTTTTTGGATCATTTGTTTCTCAGTAGTCTTGCACACTAGGCTAGGTTTGATCAATGAAGTTTCTCCAATATCTATCAAAAAAATTTGAGAGTGAAGAAAACAACCATAGAATTTCATATATTTGTCCATTTATATCATGGATTGATATTTATTGTTTAAGAAAACTTCACTAGATGAAAATGGACTTCCCATAACCCTCAAAATTCCATCATGTAAGATCTGATCATGTTTTCTAAGGTATAAACTATATGTTCAAACTAGAAATCACTTTGAGGATGGTCAGTCATGCTCATAGTCAACATGGTTCCAAGAAACTATTACAAGGATCACTAAAACTATGAGATGAATATAAGTTCTTAGTCATAGGGAATAAAATATGGCACCACATGAAATTTCCTTACATACTAAATATAGGGATTTTATTATTTTTCTATTACATTAGTCATACATATGTGAATAATGTTTTCCAATATGGCGAGTTGGTCCACGATCACCAAAATGACATCATGTTTTAAAAAAATTCTCAATATACTAATAAAAAAGTGCATAGATTATGCTCTCATTTCTATATAGGTATAGTAAATGATTATAACACTCCAACTATCCATCAATGTTAATCCTTAAACATTTTGTGTATTGTGACATCTCATAATATACCCAACCAAATTCCACATCACACTAGACTATCATAAATGGTGTTTTTAATTTCCTTATACATTTTTAATCACCTGGGCAGATATCACACTTTGAATAATGATAAATAAAATGGAATTTCTCTAGAAAAGATAATGGAACTTCAATTCAATGTCAAAAGAGTAATAAAGAATTTTCATCCTCTGCCCATTGATCAATGTTTTCCCTAATAATGAGGTTCTACCTAATCATAATACAATCAATGTATAACTATTTATCCTCCTTGATATGTTTAACCAATTCAGTGATAAAAATTCATTTAGTTTAATACATTGTAAGTACATGTCAATAATTACCACTATTAGTTTCTAGTAGTCATGGGTTTCTGTAACCACTTGATTATACGACTTAAAACTTAATTAATTGACCGTTGAATTCAATTTCTTATGTATATAAACCATGTAAAGTTTAGTATTTAGATATGATTCATCCTGCATTATTATGTCACATTTAAGTAATGTTGTGTAAAATGTTTTTCAATCTCTTATGATTTGTGAACACATTGGACTTTTCACCAAAGAGATAGTGACCCCATTTTTTTAATCATGGACCACCATATAAAATTCCAAATCATGGGTTCTGCAATTATTTTCATGTATCCTCAATTTTTCTGTACCCTAAGCTATGACATCATCTCCCTATTTGAGAACACAACTCTATTCTGATCAAGGAACTTCACAAAATACAAAATAACCCTCACCAAGTTTTAGTAAGATAAGGATATGTGATAAATTGAGGAAAATATTAAGTTCCTCAAAAGATTTATATAAATCTCCACTGTAACAGAATAAAATACCCTTCCTAGTCAATTTAGTCATGGGAGAATAAGGTCATGAAGAATTATAGATTAAGTGATGAAAATACTTTGTTATTCTATGCACCCTATATCTTTAGGAAATTATCAGGCGGTTTATAAGAAATATTGACCTTAATTTTATTGATATTGAGAGATATCCCATTTTTCAAAGTGACATTCCCACAGAAGTGAACTTATTGTATCTAAAAGTAACACTTTGAAAATTTCATATACAGATGGTGGTCTCATAATATACTCAATACAATATCAAATTCATTCATGGGGGTAGATCAATAGAAAATAACACTTCCCTCTTAGCTGGTAATCATATGAAATTATCATGAAATATATAAGGCTATTGGTATATTATTATAGGAAAATCACTATGCTCTGTTATATAAATAGTCCTCAGGGTGAGCACTACCAATTAATACAATATGGACCCAACCACTATCTCTAAATGTCATGCTCTATCTTCATCAACACCCCATTACCCTTTTAATAGTATAACAACTTCTTCAATATATTTAATGGTAACTCTTAATGAATAGTAGTCAATATGAACCTTGAATGTTACCAACCTATCCATTATCAGGATTAAATCAAAGATTTACCTATACAAGATAATGAAAAACCATTGAAATTGAACTGAACTCTCATGAACCGTCTGAGAGGGGCCCATTTTGGTGACTACCCCAAGCTTGCATCTGATATGATAGGGGCCAACGACTAGCATCAAGTAGGCATATCCCACAAATGGGAATAAATTTCCTAAGTACCTGTACAAACGCACATATCTACAAGACCCAAATGATGAAATGTAAAAACACTAAGTAAACAAGTATGCATACCCCTATGATACTAACAAAAGAGTAAAATAGTATTAAAATTGGAAAGTAAACATGGAAAAAATACAAGCCCACCAAAAGAAAAGTCTACCAAAGTGAATGAACAAGTTCCTGATACACATCCACAGAAAACCCTACCTGAATGGTAGGTACAACAATCATCTATATAAAGTCACTAAAGCTCACTATGTTTGTCAAACCTCTCTCAATGCACCACCTAGCCCTGGTCCATCAAGGAATCCATAAAAGAATCAATCATATGCACAATACATGAAACATGTAGGTATATCCCGTGCATGGGTGAGTAAAACAATACTCATTAGGGACCCCGGAACCACAAAGGAAAACTACCACTAACAAATAGTCAAAGAATACAAAAAATTAAACACACAGAGTACACCACAAAGGAAACACACAAAGCATAGTCAATACCATCAGCTCACGCATGTATAAGTCTAAATTAAAAAGAGAGGGATTATCAGTTATAGTTCATAGATCTCACAATCTATATTAATCTATAAGAGTAGATGAAGCACGAAGCATCGATGGTGCACAGAGCATCAATGATGCTTGGGACATCAATGGTTCATGAAGTGTTGATGGTGCATGGAGCACTGATAGTGCCAGGAGTGTCGATGGTGCATGGAGCTTTGATGTAGAACAGAGCACCGATGAAGCAAAGAGTTTCATTAGGTCAAGCATCCCCCCAATCACATAGTCACCAAGATCACATAGTCACATCCAGACATAGGATTCCACTCCTAGAATGCTCATTCCAGAAGAAACCTATAGCTAAATCTATTAGGTCATAAACCAACATCCACAAAAAATCAATTAGAGTATCTCAAAAGGGCTATCTCATTGCAGGGGTCCCAACGCCACAAACACATTGTCAAATAGAAACATAGTTTTATAGATATGAATAATTTACTAAAAGGGGCTTGGTACGGTTTGGGTCCAACCTGACCTAACCCAACCAGTCCAGAACCGATTCGACCTAGCCCAAACTGGCTTAGGTCGCTTGTCTTGGATCGCTTGGTGCGGCCCACTGGGTCGGATGGATCCAACCCGATAGATCGTGGGGTCCAGCAATATGGGTCTTCGGAGTAGACCATCTACCTTAGTTTGGCCTACTGCGTGTGGGCCGGTGTGTGCGTGCCGGATAAGTCCCACCCTGGTTGTGTCCATCCAGCCAACATGGCATTGGATCGTGGTTCACGCAGCTGGCTTGCCTTCCCCGTACGCACCCACAGCTCTGCTGTGGGTCCCTCCTCTATTGTGACTTCGATCCTCACCCCTGCTTCACTATGGCCTCTTATTGAGGCCCTTTGGTTTCCACTTATGGCTCTTACCACCATGGGTCCTACTCTGTCTGGCCACTCCCCCTACATAGTCTGTCCACTGTCCTCCACCGCACCCACACGCGGCTGCTAGCGCATGCCACCAGGCACCGCTATAGGCACCAGCCGCCACCGACCTTGGTTCTGTTTGTCTCCACCACTTTTCTGATGCTCCATTTTTGAACCAAATCCACTTCTATGATCCTTGGGTCACAACCATCCCTACCTTGGGATATGATCCACCTTGCTAGCAATTTGGGCTTCCAATCGAATTCGGAGCCTCCCGTTAAATTGCATTGTGACCATGATGGTCCAATGGCGTGGAATACCAAGAACGGGGATTGAAGGATCACATAGAACACCCAAAGAAAATATCTTGTCCCTGTTCATGTCAGAAATGATATGTTCTTTTTAGTAGAATCCCAAAGAAACCAATAGAAAAATAATCACTAAGATCTATTCCCTTTAATCTTATAATAAATAACCCTAGCATAAGAGCAATCGAACCACAGATCAACGTATTCATGTTTTGGTCTACATTTGTTGTTTGATTCTAGGAATTGGAAAAGAAATCAATAAGAGATAGACACCCTACATCGATGATTGTATCTATTGTTGATGAATAATGGAGGTTTGTGTCATCATCAATCCTTAATCCTCTGAAATTCGTCATTAGGAGAGAGATTCCTTCTCCTTCCCTTAGAAGATTTATAGGGTTATGGAAATAATCCTGAATTCCTCTAAAGTGGCTTATTAAAAAGGTAAAACTCCGCTACGTCAAGACGTAACATTCAATAAATTTTTTTATTAGATATTTTAAGGATTACTACTTCCAAAATATTGCTTGCATCCTCGATCTGTACCAGTCAAGGTTAGGCCCAAACTAAGGTAAAGTCACTATTCTAGATGAAACAATTCCCTCATATTTCTAATGCAAGCACCCTTTTATAAGTTACTCCCGTTTAAAGAAGAAACTAGCTACGTGTTTTATTAAAAACATGATATTTCTTGATGTACCATTTTGGGAACACCGAGAATCAGAATTTCACATAGTCTCATTTCCTAGTCTTTGAATTTTCCCAATTAATTTATAAAAATAAAACCAGGGAAAATACAAGTAATTACATTCTCCCCACCTAAGGGATTTGTGTCTCTAAAATCCTATACAAAGGCTACTCCAAATGATTAGGGTACTGAGCTTAAATATAAACCTCCTACTCCCAGGTGCTCTCATAAATATTCTCATGATTCCACAGAATGCACACCAGAGGAATAAACCACCCATGAAGGATCTCCTCCGGTCGATCCTTGATATCCTCCTACTACTCCACAAAAGTCTCCCCATCGTCAATGTCCAGCTTGACCTAATCGATGATGTGTGATGAGTCATGCATGAACCTCTTTAGCTGTGACACGTGGAAGACATCTTGTACCCAGTGTAACTGTAGGGTTAGAGCTTGGCGGTACACCTGCTTTCCAACTCTACTCAAAATCTAAAATTGTCCAATGTATCTTGGAGATAACGTGCCACGCCAGCCAAATCTTCGTAATCCCAATTGAGGTGATACCCAAAGGAATATATGCTCTCCCTCCTCGAACTCTAAAGGCCTCTACTACCTATTAGAATAGGACTTCTGATGGATCTGTATCGTCTTTATCTACTCCTAGATGACCTGCACCTTCTCTATAGTTTCATACAACAACTCTAGATCCATGAATTATAACTCTCCTAGGGTTTTCCAGTAATGTGGAAACCTAAAGGTTCACCCATAAAAGGCCTCAAATGGTTCCATACCGATGGTAGTGTGGTAGATATTGTTGTACGTGAACTCCACCAGAGGTAGGTGATCCTCCCATTATGGCCAAAGTTGAGGATTCAAGCATGTTCTATGTCCTCAAGAACCTGGATGGTCCTCTCTGTTTGGACATCCTTCTGGTGATTAAATGTTGTGCTCAAGCACCAATGATTCCCAAATTCCTCATACAATATCTTCCACAACTGGGATGTAAAGAGAGAATTAGGATCCGAGACTATCATCCATGGGAATCCATGGAGTCAAACTATATCATGCATGTAGAGGAATCCCAAGCTCTCTACTGAGCTCTGCTTATGGATCGATAGGTAGTGGGCTGACTTGGTGAGTTGGTTAATGATCACCCAGAAGGTGTCATGTCTCCTAGATGTATGTGGTAAAATCATCATGAAGTCCATCGATATCCCATCCCACTTCTACTTTGGCTCCTCAAGTGGTTTGGTCAAGCCGGCAAAAACCTGGTGCTCAGCCTTCACTTGCTAATAAGTGAACCATCTAGAAACAAACTATGTCACTAACTTCTTCATCGATTGCCACCAGAACTGATTACAGAGGTACTAATACATCTTTTCCACTCCTGGATGTACTGATAATGGGGAATTATAGAACTCTCTCAAGATCTCCTCTCACAACATCACTAGTACTATTGTGCATTCTTGGAATTGAACGACATTCTCCAAACCTTTATAATATCCATAAGGGGCATGCCATATGGAAATTTGAGCACATAAATTATCCCAGATAGTGTCTCTATGATGTGCCACCTTGACTCGCTGTAATAGTGGAGGGGTGAAAACCATCAACTAAAGGTAAGGTACTCCATATCCATCTACAAAGGATATTTGTAATGTGACCAACTAATCTAATGCCTCACTCAACAACTAAAAGCTAGATATCTTGATGAGAGTGTCCACTACTATGTTTCCCTTCCAAAAAGTATACACAATATCAAATTCATTGTCTTGGAGGTACTCTATCCATCGTATTTGTCTTAAGTTCAGATCCTTCTGAGATAATATATCCTTGAGTCTCTTGTGGTCAAAGTAGATGTTAAAATTCTCTCATATTAGGTAGTGTTTCCACATAGTCAATGCGAAGACTACTACAACTATATCAAGATCATGGTTCACGTAGTTCTACTCATGCTACCTAAATTTGCATGAACCATTGGCAATCATCGCTTACCCCTTCACTGGGACACAACAAAGCCCACTCCCTGATGCATCACAGAACACCACATACTCAACACCCTCCTTCGGAAATCTCAATATGGGGGACTTTGTCAATATCTTCCTCCGCTCCTGAAAGAAATTCTGTAAATTCGATGTCCATAAGAAAGGATTCCCCTTCTATGTAAAACCTATCAAGGGTGACTCTAATATAGAAAATTCAGTTACAAACCTATGATAGTATCTATAAAAATCTAGGAAACTCCACAACTTAGTAACACTCTTGGGTGGATCCCAAGAAAGAACCACTTCAATCTTATTCGGGTCTACTACATCTCAAGCATATGAAACGACGTGTCTCATAAAGTGGACCTCCCAAATTACTAAATGACACTTCAAGAAATTCCCATAAAGATGGTTCTCTCATAGTGTGTCCTGGACCATCCTCATGTGTACCATGTTCTCCTCCTCAGACACCGAGTACACCCAGAAGTCATCAATGAAGACCATGATGAACCGGTCTAAGTAAGGCTGGAAAATCCTATTAATGAGTCCCATGTACAATTTGGGGGCATTCGCCCTGTCAAACGACATGACTACGTACTCGTAGTGGCCATACCGACATCTGAAGGCAGGCTTCAGTACATCCTCATCACTTACATGAAGATCATGATAGCCAGATCTGAGGTCTATATTTGAGAACCACCTCACTCCCTACAGTGGATTGAAGGGGTCATCATTCCTTGGTAGTTGGAACTTATTCTTCACAGTCACCTGGTTCAGGTGAAAAAAGTCCACACATAACCTAAATCTTATGTCTACCTTCTTGTATAACAAAAATGGGGCCTCTTAGGGTGACACAATGGGTCTTAGGAAGCGCTTCCTCTAAAGGTCCTCCAACTATACCCTCAACTCATGAAGCTCCATGGGAGCAATATGATATGATGGTGAAGATATCGATGTCATCCTGGGGTACAGATCAATGACGAATCCTTCCTCCCAGTTGGGAGGTAATCTCGGGACATCATTAGTAAAATCGTCCTCATACTCTGCCACCACTGAAGGAAACATTGGACTCATCCCATCTACTATGTCGAGGGTCAGGCTAGCCAACTAATTTTTGATCTGCTGCACCCTCATACGTTCAATTCTGTCATGTACTGCATGTGTTTCCTTTTCACTAACAAAAGTTTACTTAGTCCCATCTCATAGACACACCACACTCTATACCTAAAATAGTCAATCTGGGTATGAACTGTGGATAACATGTCCGTAATGAGAATGAGTCCATAAGGCCTCGATACTACCACCAAGAGATCCCAACTGAATCTCTCACCCACTTGAGTAAGAGAACACTGATGGCACCCATGTGTGATCATCAAATCTCCTCCCATAAGAGTCTCTAAACATAGAAATCAAGTCAAAGGTTCCACTAGAATTTTCATGTCTCGAACAAGGGTTGGGGAGAGAAAATAGTGACCGAAAAATATTCCTATAAAATCTATAACTAGGGTGGAAAATTCACAGGTAGTACCTCTAATAATCTTAGCAGCATCGGGGTCATATTCCTCTATAACATGGTTCTAGCCTCGTCCCTGTCCACCAGCTCCCTGAGCCTGTAGTGGACCACATGTGGGTGGTTGTGGTAGTACTTCAAAAATCCACCCACCTCCTAGTACTTGTAAATATCCTATTACACATTCTCCATATGGTATACCACTATGTTTTTTCCTTCACCTCTACCTTGAAATTCTTTCCATCGTTTACTGATCACCTTCTTGGAGAGTTATGAAAGCTCAAGCCATGTGTATCCAACCGACGCATGGGTAACACAACCGGTACTTCGGCTATCTCACTCTACCATAGGAGCCTCTAACCACTATCCCCATTTCCTGGGGTCAAAAACTAAACTATATCATCCACTTGTATCCCTGCATTGGTTGTTGGAAACCTATCATCGAAGACTCAACTGCCTAATGCCTGTCTGTAGCTCCCACTACTACCATCTACTCCGCCAGAAAGATCTTCAAGAGCAGAGATCACTCTAGTACCCCAGCATATGTAGGGATTCTAATGGATATCATGGATTCCATGAAATCCCAATGTAGCATTTTCTTGAAGTTCTGAGCCCTAAATAACTAGTCCTACACAACATTTGTGGAGTAGAGAGAAAGATCTGTAAATCATGTTGAGTGCTTTGCTACTGTCTTAATTCCCTACTACAGATGTAGTAGCTCATATATATGCATGATGAATAATGTCACTAAAAATAAATACTCCCTGATGAGATACTCAAATTCTGTCCATGTGAGGGGTGCCTCCTCTAGCATATGGATCACTAAGCTGCACCATCTCCCCACTAAGCCATGAAGAAGACTCGTGGTTAGGACTTCCATCTAGTCGAGAGGCATCCTCACTAGGTTGAAAACATGTGAAACCACCTCTAGTAAATCATCAGCTACCTAGGGTTATAGATCACCCATGAACCTTGGAGGTCACTGCCTTTGGAACTCATGTAATTCACTCAGCCTATGTGCATCCTATATAGGTAATTCTGGTAGTAACTGATACTCTTCGGGTGGTGGTATCACTGGTACACAACCTATGGGTGCTATCTCCGGTACTAGTCCCTATACTGATGCCTTATATCTAGTTGTATAATCCTCATGATCATGCATTAGAATCATAGATAGTTGTCTATGTGGAGGCATCCTGAAATAGATCCAGATGTACCATAGTAAATAGAGTATACATGGCGAGCTGAAACTTACTCAAGAAGGAAATGAGAACAAAATCAATTCTATAAGATTCATGTGTCATTATTTTCCCTACAACTATTGTTTTCATGTACCAAGTCAGAAAGAATAATTCAATCTCATGTTTTATGGATACATTAGCCGCCGAATCAAAACTGGATTCCCTAACCTAAAAGGCGAACTCAAAATGTAACACCCCATGATTTTATGAAAAATATTCTTTTTTAATTTCATTAATGTCTTGTGTTGTACGCTACACCAAAAGGAGCTTGCATGACACGCATCCCTGACTTGGCTTTTATTACACATAATCTTGACCTTCCACGATAGCGTGTGTTGTACGCAATACCGAGTTTCGCTAAACAACGATATGTTATATAAACTAGCCGTTATGAATAGTAATACACACTTTTTGAAATTTTATAAATTTTATCTTTTGAAATGGACTTCATTTTTGGATTCGGAATATTGAAATTATCCTAGGGTGAATTTTTGGTATTTTTATGAAAACTTTCAATTTTTGATGAATAGTGAAAACAATGGGTTACTATTCAAAAACCGAATTTTTATTTAAACAATTATTTATTTTATTTAAATTTATTTTAGGTCAAAATTGATAAATAATACCTATATAAGTTAAATTTAATTCATTATAATCATTTTATAATAATTTTAGATATATAATTTTTTTTGAACTTTTCATCGTCTTTTACCCACCTCCTAGGAGAATTTGGAAATTCACAGAAAACTTAATTTTACCGCTTCTATGAGTGGAATTTTGAAAATATGAGAGACACAGTTAATATCAAGGACTAAAATGTGGTTTAATGAGATGAAAATATTTTGTGGTGAATAGTAACTTTTTACTTTTATTTACCATGGTTAAAAGTAAATAGGGTAATTAAGGGTAAAAATGATATTATTATTACCCTAAAACATGTACTAATTATATTGGATAAGTTTAATTCGACCAAAAACAACCTTAGGAATAAAATATGACCATTGAGGTATACTTTTATTAGATTAGGACATTTATTATTAATTTATTTAAAGAAGGGTTAAAATAGTTAAAATCAATGTTTTATAACTAAATTATTTTTAATACTGGGTTATACATACGATAAATTAGACTATAAATATTCATTAGAAAGATAAAAATATTTCCTACATAATGGTATTTTATTTATAATTTTTAGATATTAAATAAGTTAATTTATATATGACACAATGATGATGAAGTAATTACCTTATTAATGAAATATTAACATAATTGATGTTATAAATACCCAAATAATTGTAATATGAGACTTTTTATGAATTACAATAATTTTATAGGTTAATATGACTTGTTAGTATTTATTTAATTAACTTTTTCCGAACTAATCATGCTGTTATTATTTTCACAAAAATCAATTACCAAATAGTTTCTAAATTGACATAAAATAGTTTTTTAAAAAATATTATATTATTAATTGTTATTATATTCCTAAAAATCTAAGGTTCAGCCAAGATACTTGTATAATGATAGGTTTATCATTAATGGAACACTTGGGGGTCTCATGGATGTATATGGTAAGTTTATTAACTATATAATATAAAAATACAAAGTGACATGGTAAATGTCAATCTAATTAACTAAGAGTTAAAACTAAAAGATAAGGTCAATATAATGATCAAACCCTGTCTAAAATATATTGGATGAGAGTATTTGTACCCACCCCCACCTTAGCATCGAAATAAATCAATTTGGAGCTATTAAAACAGAATATGACTTTATTATAAAATAATATTTTAAGTTTTTCCGAAGGTGCCCCTCTCCTCCCTTATAAAAAGGGCACCCCTTCCATCTTCTCTTCACACCCTTTTGAGCCTTGAATATCAGACAAACCCTGACCATTTATCTTCTCCACTTCCCTAGAAACATCTTTGAGGTTCTATTATTCTCAAAAGACCATCTCTACTTCCTTAAGAGGATGTTTAAAGGAGGTGCATCCAAGAAGAGGTAATCTCTTATAACGATTCTTTCAAATTTCATTCTTCTTCAAATTCTTCTTATTTAGTTGTTTCATTATAAAGTAATAACAGAAGTATCTATAATATATTTATATGTCATTATAAATATAAAACAACCCTATTTCACCTTCTTATCCATCCTGCGGAAAACGAAATCACCACGCGTGCGTATGTACGGTATACCGTCTCCACGCCGTGGTGTAATATTTTTTTCCACCACCACCTTAATTGGATGGGTATAATGGTGTAAAGAATAACTATATATGATTATAATAACATAATAATGATTCTATGATATTATACCATCCCCTCTAATTCTATTGAATAAATATGGGAATGATATCATCGCTCGTGCATACGTACGGATTACCGTCTCCACGACACGATGAGATTCATTTTCCATGTTAACAATTTAAGAATGATTATAATGTATATATAATAAGTAATGATGAAATATATTACATAATAATTCTACTATATTTATGTATATATATATTTATTTCATCTACTCAATTCTATAAGGAAACAAAAAAACAGTGTTCATGTGTACGTACGGCCTACCGTCTCCATGAACGGTGTATTTCATTTCATTTATCTATCTATTATATATATATATATATAGGTAATGAATATATATATGATATATAAATCATGATTTACATTCTGGAAGTAAGTAAATAAAGATATAAGTAATAATAATACCAAGAACAACAAGTCCAAACATGTACGATAAATAAAACGATTTTACCCAAAACGCTGCTTTAACATGGAATTTACACAAGAACGGGTAATATAAAGTCATAAGTGAACCATATATGATATCATAACAACGAATATGATTCTTTAATAATTCAATGGCATTATTTAAATCATTATAAAGGAGGTTCGGATACGTACGAAGCATGTCGGACCTAAGTTAAGGGATAAATTTTCAATCTCAATTTTATCCGAGATTGCTTATACGTAAGTGTTTACTGGGGTTACGTTTATCATCCATGACCATTTTTCTAAAAATGTTTTCATAAAATGTTTACTATTATTCTATGAATTTTTAAAGTTATTTTTACCCTTTATTGAATTTTTACCACATTGTATGGATGGAATCTTTCCTTTGGTTACCATATACGGTACTTTTTGACATTTCCGAAAAAAGTACGCGGAGAATGTTATTTTTAACTTATACGGCGTTAACAGATTTTTATGGTTTCATAAAGACTCATTTTTATGAAGCTTCCTCTACAGGGTTGCATGATTATTTTCAAAAAAACCCTTTTCTTTTAAAATTGCATGGCCTTTTGTGAAAAGGAAATGATTTTAAAGAAGAAAGGATATTTTCCTCAAGAATTCATTTCATGTGTTTTATCAAAACCATTTTCCATCTAAGATGACATCATTTCATATGTGTATGTTTCAAGTATAATGTCTCTATGATTTATAGGGTTTAACTTCTCTTATGATGAAATGATATCCATTTATTTTATATGGATTATGTTATGATGGGATGATGTTTATGAAACCCATTTTATTCTTTAGGTTATGATGAATGATTTATGTTTAATTTGTGGAAAAAGTAAGAATGATTTCATTATGAGATGGGTGGGACCTATATCTCCCTCCAATACATTGGGTAAATATTTATATCTCATGGGATAGACATGGCTGGAATGGTATGTTAATCTGTTTCAGTGATACATCACTGGAACGAGGAGTAAACTCAATTCAGAAAGGGACTTTGTCCACTAAGATGGTCTTGGCAGCAATGCCTTGGCTACTATGGAAATCATAACAAGTGCTTAATGGTTGCCACAATTACATGATTTATTCCCATGATATTTTATCATGATTGATGTTCCATTATGATATATGCCTTACGTACTTCCAAGATTTATGTCTTTGCTCAAGATTTTGATGTTTAGATTTTATGTTCAAGATTTTGCATTCAAATGTTAATGGATTGTTTTATGTTCACTATGCTTACCCTTACCGAGAATTTGAGCTCACCCTTTTTATGTTTTCTTTTCCCAAGAATATAAAGAAAGGTTTTAGGTAAGAAAACAAAAGGTGAAGATCTTTATGGGAGAAGTTAAAGATCTTTCACCATGATTAGAAGATTAAATTACGAGTTTCCAAAGACACTAAACTATTAAGGTCCTTGTGTTTCTGTGTTTTATATGTACAAACTATTCTGCAAAAGTAATGTAATGTCCATGTACATCAAGATTTGGGTCTCTACAGTTGGTATCAGAGGAAAGGTTTAGACAACCTTTGGAAACTAGGATGTGAAAACTTTAGTGATACCCCTAGAGATATTTCTAAGGTATGTATAGGGATGTCCCTAAGGTTAAGTATAAGTATAGTTTGTAGTCCTAGGATTACGATAACGATCATAGAATTAAACCTGAGATGTTATATATTGAAGGTACTCCCCCTTTATTATGTTGTTTTCCCTAGCATGACTTTTTCCTCTCACACTATTCTTTTTGGGTATTAGATGATGGCTGGAACCCAAATGAACCGTATTGATCAATGTAATGGACAATGCAATGAATTTCCTCCTAAACAAACCAATTTTATGGGATATGGAGTAAAAAATCTTATTTCTATACTTACACAAGCTATGAATCATTCTATAATTCCAAATGAGCAGAGAAGGGAACAATATGCTATTGAGTCCTTCATAAAGAAATGTCCACGTTCTTTAAGTGGGTCTTCTGATCCACTTGTTGTTGAACAAAGGATCAGTACCACTGAAAAGATATTTTTAGTTCTTCGATTTTCTGAACATGATAAAGTCATCTTAGCAGTATATCGTTTGGAAGGTGAAGCTGATCAATGGTAGAATCATATCAAGAATACGAGGCCAAGAGATGAAATTGAGTCCATGGAATGGGACGAGTTCGATAACTTATTTTTCAATAAGTACTTCCCTCGTATTCTTCAAACAAAGATGGAGAATGAGTTTCTTGAACTAAAGCAAAAGGATGATGAATCTGTTGGTATATACGAAGCGAATTTTATAAGGCTTGCATGGTATGCATCTGGCTTTATCATCCAACCTGAAAGTAAAGTTGATCGATTCGTCAGTGTCTTAAAACCAAGTCTTAGAAGGGCATTAGCTATAAGAGACTTCAGTATCTATGAAGAAAATCTGCATTGTGATATCAAGGTAGAAATGGAAGTTGGTGTTACATATCCATCTCATGGTTTTGACAAGAAACGAAAGATGGAGTTCAAGGAGAAATCTCAGAATAATTGTGAAAAGAAGATGAATGTTTCCTTATTCTCAATGTGTGGAAAGAAGCATGGTGGATATTGTCTTAAAGGGGCTAGAAAACTTTTTAAGTGTGGAAAAGAAGGTCATCGAGCAGTTGAGTGTCAAATTAATGGAAAAAGGGTTTCTAATGATGTGAATAATGA
The DNA here is from genome assembly GCA_963277665.1 of Viscum album. Lineage (NCBI taxonomy): Eukaryota > Viridiplantae > Streptophyta > Magnoliopsida > Santalales > Viscaceae > Viscum > Viscum album. The sequence goes on along the minus strand of OY728156.1, from coordinate 253,525,466 downwards.
AAAGACTGCAGAGAACGCACCACCAACACTTCAAAGCTTTAAGTGCAATGAAATGGGGAATTATTCTAATCAATGCCATAATCCAAGGGTTAATGATGATCGACATGAGAAAACACTTAAGGCAAAGGACAAAGGGAAGACACATGCGATCACTATTGGCGATGTTGAATATGACAACGATGTGGTGGAATGATTAAGTGTTTATGAAATGGGATTCCAAAATAATGTTGTATATAATATCATGGAATATTGGAATATTTATGTATTGTTCTATTGTGGTTTTCAATAATTTTATATTACTGGTTACCATGGAAAGTGATTGAGATATTTTTGGAAAGAAGATGATATGCTCATAATGAAGGGATAAGGAGAAAATAATATGTTTGATAGTATTCAGGAGCTCATGATTGATATAAGGACTAAGTGATATCATGGTTTGAGTATATAGAATTTTTTGGATTTTGGTATTTGGAAAGAGTTAACTTTTATCTACATTCATGTTTTCACTAAGGTTCAATGTGTATTCATTTTTCAAGAGAATACATGATTAAGGTATTCACATGTTTAGAATATAACCAACAAGATATATATTATATGGGGGATAAATGATGGTATTCACATGCTTGGTTGACGACATTTTTAGTAATCGTTTTTTTTATACTATAAGCTTGGACAGAAGTATTTTCGATAAGCTTAAAGGTTGGAATGGATTATGTTGGACATTAGATAGAATTTTTTAACTATAGAACTCTTTTTTATACTATTTCTAGAATGTTATAATTGTGTAGTTTTAGAAAAAGGACAACCCATAGGACAAGAGACAACCTGTCACGTCGGACAAGGCTGTGGGAATTGAACCCCCAACCGAAGTGCGGAAGGCCTTTATCGCCTACCACTGGCCTACAAGAAGTCCCTGGTTAGTAGAAACTTGTTTTATTTTATTAAGCGGTATGATAGATGAAGTATACGTTCATTTTTGGAATCGTATATGATTAACCTCACCATAGATGGACTTATGTATATTTGATAAATTTTTCTAACCTTTTGTTTGAAACTGATGGAATGACCCATCATCATATCACATGATCTGCTAACACTTCACGAATAACAAATTCAACTTCATTTATTTAAGAGATGAAGTGGAAATTGTTCAATTCACGAATAACAGTGAGACTGTACCAAAATCATGTAAGTATTTCTTTTAATTCATCAACTTTAGGGAAATGATCTTGAAAACCAAAAATGTTGTCCTAGTGCCCTTATATCCGATGAATCAGATGGTACCCTAGATCATCACAAATTTATGGCTTTGTGATTATTGGCTTTTTCATAGCCATGTTCTCTACTACTCTCCGTCAGAACATGACAGTTAGATTTCTCTTTCATATCCATATTTTCACCAATGTTCTACTATTTGGAAACCCAGAGATTAGTTAATTTGGGTAAGCGTTACATTTCATACTTTAGTTTTCAAAGACAAGTTTTGGTATTCCTTTTTATGATGTGGGTTTCAATTAAAGAAACTTTCGAGTAGTAAACCATTTATAACCCCGATGAATTTCGAGGGGGAAATTCATTTTAAGGGGGGTAGAATGTAACACCCTGAGATTTTATGAAAAATATTCTTTTTTAATTTCATTAATGTCTTGTGTTGTACGCTACACCAAAAGGAGCTTTCACGACACGCATCCCTCACTTGACTTGCATTACACGCAATTGCGACCTTCCACGATAGCGTGTGTTGTACGCAATACCAAGTTTTGCTAAACAACGATATGTTATATAAACTAGATGTTATGAATAGTAATACCCAATTTTTGAAATTTTATAAATTTTATCTTTCTAAATGGACATCATTTTTGGATTCGGAATATCGAAATTATCCCAGGGTGAAGTTTTGGTATTTTCTGAAAACATTCAATTTTTGGGGAATTGTGAAAACACTGGGTTACTATTCAAAACCCGACTTTTTATTTAAATAATTATTTATTTTATTTAAATTTTTTATAGGTAAAAATTGATACATAATACCTATATAAGTTCAATGTAATTCATTGCAATCATTTTATAATAATTTTAGATATATATATTTTTTTGAACTTTTCACCGTCTTTTACCCACCTCCTAGGAGAATTTCAAAATTCACATAAAGCATAATTTTACCGCTTCTATGAGTGGAATTTCGAAAATCTGAGAGACACGGTTAATATCAAGGACTAAAATACGGTTCAATGAGATGAAAATAATTTTTGGTGAATAGTAAATTTTTACTTTTATTTATCATGGTTAAAATTAAATAGGATATTTAAGGGTAAAAATTATATTATTATTACCCTAACACATGTCCTAATTCTATTGTATAAGTGTAATTCGACCAAAAACAACCTTAGGAATAAAATATTACCATTTAGGTCCACTTGGATTAGATTAGGACATTTATTATTAATTTATTTATAGAAGGGTTAAAATAGTTAAAATCAAAGTTTAATAACTAAATAATTTTTAATATAAGGTTATACATAAGATAAATTAGACTTTAAATATTCATTAGAAAGATAAAAATATTTCCTACATAATTTTATTGTATTTATAATTTTTAGACATTAAATAATTTAATTTATTTATGACACAATGATGATGCAGTAATTACCTTATTAATGAAATATTAACATAATTGAAGTTATAAATACACAAATAAATGTAATTTGACACTTTTTATGAATTACAATAATTTTATAGGATAATATGACATGTTAGTATTTATTTAATTAACTTTTTGAGAACTAATAATTCTGTTATGAATTTCAAAAAAATCAATTACCAAATAGTGTCTAAATTGACATAAATTATTGTTTAAAACAAATATTGTATTATTAATTGTTATTATACTCTTAAAAATCTAAGGTTTCTTAAAGATACTTATATCATGATAGGTGTATCATTAATGGACCACTTGGGTGTTTCTTGGATGTATATGGTAAGTTTATTAACTATATAATATGAAAATACAAAGTGACATGGTAAATGTCAATCTAATTAACTAAGAGTTAAAACTAAAAGATAAGGTTAATTCAATGACCCAAACCTGTCTAAAATATATTGGTTGAGAGGATTTCGATCCATACCCACCTTATATTTGAAATAAATCAATTTCGAGCTATTAAAAACTGAATACGACTTTATTATAAAATAATATTTTAAATTTTTCCAAAGGTGCCCCTCTCCTCCGTTATAAAAAGGGCACCCCTTCCCTCTTCTCTTCACACCCTTTTGAGCCTTGAATCTCAGAAAAACCCTGACCATTTCTCTTCTACACCTCCATAGAAACATTTTGGAGGTTCTTGTCTTCTTAAAAGACCAACTCTACTTCATTAAGAGGATGTTTAAAGGAGGCGCGTTGAAGAAGAGGTAATCTCTTCTAACGATTCTTTCAAATTTATTTCTTCTACAACTTCTTCTTATTTAGTTATTTCATTATAAAGTAATAAAATAAGTATATCTAATATACTGATATGTTATTATAAATATGAAACAACCCTATTTCACCTTCTATCCATCCTACGAAAAATGAAATCCCCGTGCATGCGTACGTACGAAATTCCGTCTCCACGCCGTGGTGTAATCTGTTTTCCACCACCACCTTTCTTGGATGGGTATAATGGTGTCAAGAATAACTATATATGATTATTATAACATCATACTGATTCTAATATATTATATTATCCCTTCTAATTACATTCAATAATTATGGGAACGATATCAGTGCTCGTGCATACGTACGGATTACCGTCTCCACGACGCGATGAGATTCATTTTCCATGTTAACAATTCAAGAATGATTATAAAGTATATATAATAAGTAATCATGAAATATATGAAATAATAATTCTACTGGATTTATGTATATATATATATGTATGTCATCTTCTTAATTCAATAAGGAAACAAAAAAACAACGTTCAGGCCTACGTACGACCTACCATCTCCATGAATGGTGTATTTCATTTCATTTATCTATCTATTATATATATATATATATGTAATGAATATATATATGATATATAAATCATGATTTAAATTCGGTAAGTAAGTAAATCAATATATAAGTAATAATAATATCAAGAACAACAAGTCCAAACACGTACGATAAATAAAACGATTTTACCCAAAACGATGCTTTAACATGGAATTTTCAAAAGAATGGGTAATATAAAGTCATAAGTGAACGATATATGATATCATAACAATGAATATGATTCTTTAATAAGTCAATGAAATTATTTAAATCATTATACAGGAGGTTCGGATACGTACAAATCACATCGGACCTAAGGTAAGGGATAAATTTTCAATCTCATTTTTATCCGCAATTGCTTATACGTAAGTATTTACTGGGGTTACATTTATCATCCATGACCATGTTTTATAAAAATGTTTTCATAAAATGTTTAATATTCTTACATTAATTTTTAAAGTCATTTTTACCCTTTATTGACTTTTTACCATATTTTATGAATGGAATCTTTCCATTGGTTACCATATAAGGCACTTTTTGACTTTTCTGACAAAAGTACGCGGAGAATGTTATTTTTAACTTATACGGCATGAACAGATTTTTACAGTTTCATAACGCCTCATTTTCATGAAGATTCCTCTACAAGATTGCATGATTATTTTCAAAAAAACCCTTTTCTTTTAAAATTTCATGGCATTTTGTGAAAAGAAAATGATTTTGAAGATGAGAGGATATTTTCTTCAAGAATTCATTTCAAGTGTTTTATCAAAACCATTTTCCATATAAGATGAAATTATTTCATATGTGTATGTTTCAATTATAATGTCTCTATGATTTACATGGTTTCAATTCTATTATGATGAAATGATATCCATTTATTTTATATGGATTATGTTATGATGGGAAGATGTTTATGAAACCCATTTTATTCTTTGGGTTATGATGAATGATTTATGTTTAATTTGTGGCACAAGTAAGAATGATTTAATTATGAGATGGGTGAGACCTATATCTCCCTCCAATTCATTGGTTAAAGATTTATATCTCATGAGATAGACATAGATGGAATAGTATGTTAATTCGGTTCAGTGATACAGGACTGGAACGAGGAGTGAACTCGATTTAGAAAGGGACTTTGTCCACTAGGATGGTCTTGGAAGCAATGCCTTGGACACTATGGAAATAATAACAAGTGTTGAATGGTTGCCACAATTACATGATTTATTCCCATGCTATTTTATCATGATTGATGTTCCTTTATGATATATTCCTTACGTACTTCCAAGATTTATGTCCTTGCTCAAGATTTTGATGTTTAGATTTTATGTCCAAGATTTTGCATTCAAATTTTTATGGATTATTTTATGTTCTCTATACTTACCCTTAATGAGAATTTGAGCTCACCATTTTTATGTTTTCTTTTCCCCAGGATATAAATAAATGTTTTAGGTAACAAAACAAAAGGGGAAGATCTTTATGGGAGAAGTTGAAGATCTTTCACCATGATTAGAATATTAAATTCCGAGTTTCCAAAGACACTAAACTATTACAGTCCTTGTGTGTCTGTGTTTGGTATGTATAATGTATTCCAAAAAAGTAATGTAATGTCCATGTATGTCATGCTTTGAGTCTCTACACAAAACACACGACATTGTTTCCCCAAAACAATCGCATATACTCTGGGTTCATTAGGTAGAACTGAACACCTATGATACCACTCTATCATGAACCATCCTAGAAGATCTAAAACTGTGACTACCTCTGGACCACGTCTGATATACCAGGGGTGGATAAAAGCACAAAGTAGGAATATCCTACAAATGGGAGGCATTTTCCAAAATACCTGTACCCATGCACATATTTCCAAACCCCAAATTTTAAAATGGAAAAAACTAAGTAAACAAGAATTCATACCACTAAGATAGCCACAAAAAAGTATGATAGTAGGACAACTGGAAAGTAAACAGGACCCAAATACAATCCCACAAAAAGTAAATTCTTCCAAAGTGAATGCACAAGTTCCTGAAACACATCTTCATAAAACCCTACCTAAAGGTTAGGTACAAAAATAAATGTCTAAAGTCGCTGAAGCAAACCTCATCTGTCAGACCTCTCTATTAGCACCACCTGGCCCCAGTCAACCAAGGACTCCATCAAAGCATCGATCATCTACACAAGACAAAACACGTGCATGCATAGCCTATGCAAGGGTGAGTAAAACAATTCTCAGTAGGGAACCCAAAACCAGAAATGAAAATACCACTAAGAAATATAATAAGTAGACCAAAAAAGAAACACACAGATTACACCACAATGTAAACACACATTTTACAGTCAATACAGTCAGATCACATAGGTATAAGTCTAAATCACAAATACAGGTATTATCAGCTATAGTCCACAGATCTACCATTCTATATGATATAAGAAGTTTCAATGGTGCAAGGAGCGTTGATGGTGCATTGATTGTCAATGGTACACAGAGCGTCCATTTAGCATGGAACGTCGATGAAGCATGGAGCATCGATGGCGCACTGAGCATCAATGGCGCAAGGAGCATCGATGGTTCATAGAGAATCGATGGTGCATGTAGCATCAATGGTTAATGTATCACCCAAGTAACATAGACACAAAGATCACATAGTCCCAACCAATAATAGGATTCTACTCGTAGAATGATCCTTCCAAGAGAATATAATCCTTAACCCATTAGGTTGTAAACTAATTTACAAAAAAACTCACTTAGAGCATCTCAAAAGGACCGTCTCATTACAAGGCTCCCAACCCCATAAATAACTCATCAAATAGACCCATAATTTGAAAGATATGTCCAATTTAGTAAAAAGGGTTTTGTCTGGTCCAAGTCCTACCCAAACCGGTACGGCTGACCCGAATCGACTCAGACTAACCCAGTTTGTCCCAGCCCAAACCGGCTTGGCCCACTAGGTTCATCTTGCTGGCCTGGTTAGAGTGGCCCTGCTTCCTCGGTCCGACCCTCTACATATGGGCCAGTGTGTGCGCTCTTGACTCAACCCACCCTTTACCCGTTCCAGTCAAGGCTAGGCCCTGTATAAGGTAAATTCACTATTCTAGATGCAATAGTTCCCCAAGATTTTTTTTATCCAGGAACCCATTTAAGAGTTATTCTCATTTAAAGAAGAATCCACCTGCACATTTTATTAAAAACTTAATATTTTTGATGTATCATTTCGGGAACAATAGGCCTCATAATTTCACATCGCCTTAGTGACTGGTATAAAAAATTTCCCAATTATTTTATAAAAATTAAACTAGAGAAAATATGAGTCATTATAAATTAAATAGTGATGGGACATTCCACAAATTTGAGTCCCATGCAATACCATTACTCTAGATCTTGCTTAATACTCATAACATGGAGAATTATTTTCAAAGGAAAGCTCAATTTATTTACCAACTAAGAAGAAATAAATGATCAGGATGCAGTAGTGTCAAAATATGCATCAAGGTAGAGTCAAAGATAATAAATCCACGTATTTTTGAGATAATTTAATATTCATCTGGTATAACCTACTCAGTTCCATAATGTTGTCGATCCACTCCCTCTAAATGAATCTCACCCCTCATGTTTAGCTGGTTCCTTTTGAGGAATTTCTATAATTACCCAAACAATCATAAATGATAGAGGAAAAACTATTCTGGAGATTTCATCCTGATTAATATGAGAATCTAATGATATATATGAATCATAAAATCTTGTTTATTTATGTGGATTTGTATAATTAAACATGACATTTCCCTTTCATCCATATTTATTATAGTGTTGTTGTGGTTCCATGAATTACCACTATATGTGCTCCAAAAAACCTCATTGGAAGAAACCTATATGTTTACTATGAAATGGGGGAAATGAATCTAATCTAGTGGATTGGTTATCTAGTGATCTGCTATGCTAGGAGTATCTCTTCATTATGTTTTTATCCCCAGCACTTGATCTCCCACAATTTTTAAGGAGGACAAATTTGGTTCCTCTACTAAGATTCATCCGGATGTCTTTCTCAACCACTATTTCTTTGTTCATCATGTCTATGTAATTTTCAATGAAAAACATCACCACTAATGAATAAATTTCTATTTGCATAATCAATTAATATGTGAAAACTTTGATTTATTCAACAGCCACCACTTTAGGTGAAAAGTGAGTAAGGTATGTAAAATGGGAACCATATTCCATTATCGAGAGGTTTCCTCGATAAAAATAAAATAAATATATTTCTAGCAACAATTGAAAGGTATGTGAGTAAAATTATATGTTAAATAATACTTCAAATCAGTTCCATATAAGGCCTCCATTGACATTTTCTAGGATAATGATATCCTACCACTATCATGTAAGGTCCCTGAGAATATAAAAAATGAGGTTTAATTTAATTTCATCTAGTTTTATTATGAAATTAAAGATTATATTCATTCTTCCAACCCATACTTCCACTTTTTCAAGACATGAATCACCCCAAAATATCAATGGGTGTTTCATTTAGAAGTGGACTGAGTGATCCATATGATTCGATTCCTAAATTTAATTTCATTTTTACAAGGATTTTCAGGATTCTACAATTATTTTGACAATATGTTTATTTACTTGTGGTTTTGGTGGAACTACATTTTCCACAACACCATATTGTTTATTTCTAGGTATCCTAATTGGTAGCAATTTTTAATAGTCATAGAAAAACCTTTACCTAGTCACAACCAAGTACTTTAATGTCATAACTTTTACCATATACCGAATAATACCAATATGGATCATAAAATATCATATGAATGAGGAATTTATAGTGGCATGTCACGTTGCTAAGGAATTATACTAAACTCCCATCGACTAAACCCATGATGATAAGATGAAGACAAACCTAGAAGTTCTTAAAAAAACTTTCATTCTGGAACCACCCTAGTAACCTTAAAATCTGTATAAATAGGACATCAATACATTTTTATACTATTTATTTCATGATTAAGTACATACAATATCTACCCAACCATCCCAAATGAAGGATGATACTAAACTAAAACCATTTGTGACATCCTAACCCAAACCAATTTTCTCGTGAAGGAGTAAAATTCCACTAACCTTAGGCATATCCCCAAACACCAATGAAGGAAAATAAATATCAAGGGTAAGCAATATCATTGGGGGAAAATTTACCATTCTAAACAACAAAACCTATAATATACAACAAAAAATAATATAATAAATAAATATGATTTATGATAAAAAATATAACAAAACTCATTGAACACAATAAGACCAAAATGAGAGCCATAAAAATAAATAATACACAACTTATGTCTACAAATATAATAATATAATGAGACCCTAAAGCATCTGTGTGCCACCCTAATCAATTCCACGACGTGACCATATTTAATATCCACCTCCCAAAGAACATGATGAAAACATCCATTTGATTCTCTATAAAAAAATGAAATATTATCCTTACTAATATCATGATAAAAACATCTACATAGGCTATAAGGTGCGTACACAGGGGGTGAGTATATAACCCAGTATGAAATCAATAATAATTTCCACACATGCCACTAGAACTAGAACAATTTATCTCACAATATTAAATATAAATATATAAACCTGGGAGAGTATTAAGAATGATTAGGTGAGATATAAATGTAGTGAATGAAACACACAACAAAGAGGCAATCCATGTCATGAATACACAACGAAATTAAAGAGCCCAACTATTTTACTTAACATCATATATTTCAAAATAAATTCCGAAACTCATGAGCATAAAACATCAATTGGGACCCAAGTAATCACTTGGTGGTAAAATATGGAGTTCCCTCAAATTGGTATAATGTCCACATACAATTCCAACAAGGACCCAATTTTTATCATGAGAAAAAATACAATGTTATACCTAGTTCTCACACTGAAACCCATTTCTTTTGAAATAAGTCACTATTTAAGAATTTTCTAAACATGTTGTGGGAATCACCTAAAACCCGTAGTTTTAAAGAAATAAATTGAAAATTTTCATGAAGTGTTATCCATTGAAAAATTTAAGAAATATATTTTTGAAAATAATGTCCTCTTTGTTCAAAGAATGAGTAGAGTTGGATAGAATCCCCCTATATGCATTTATTTTTTCCAAATATTTTTTCTAAAAATCATAGATTCAAACTATTCTCCCCTTCTATTTAACTGTTAATAAGAAATTATTATTTAATACTCAGCCTAGATCATTTATTTGAGCATTAAATCCCCAATATAGGGTTCATAGATAGATAGAATGAGAATATAGTAAAGGGAAGAAGAATTAAAACTCTTACCTTAAATTCCCTTGGTCCAAAACTCTATGATTGTATGAAATCAAATTTCCGAGGGTAGAAAATCATCAAAATCATCCAAATGAAAATATAGGTTATATATCCATATCTATAGAAGGTAAATTGATATTTAAAAGTGAAAATGATGTTAAAAACCTAATTTTCATAAACCTTTAATTATACACATGGTTTAGACTCACAGTTTGGAAAACTGTGTCCCAAAAATCTGAGTGTTAATGAATGAAACCCAAGGCTACACATTTTGACCACAAATTTTAGAAAATTGTGTTCCATATGTGTGAATATTAAATTTTAATGATTCAAAAGGAGGTATGGTTACCACATGTTTTTCTAAATCCAAGAACCTAATGGGTTACTGAAAAGACTCCCATAAACACTCTCATGTGGTTACTCAAGACTTCTAGATGATTTCCCAAAATCTTTTACAAACCACGAGACCTCAGAAAACCTTAAAAAACTAGAAAACACTCTACAGGACATCCTGTAACCATTAAAAACCATTAAATAAATCAAAAATACACTATGAAATAATAAAACACCTCAAACTATTGGTGTTAAAACTATACATTTTAAAAAAAATTATCATTAAATTAGAAACCTATGTTTGAAATTTTGGAACCTATGTTATATGTTTTCTAAAACTATTATGATGGATTATAAATTTATTATTTAAAATTTATTATATATATTAATATTTAAAATTTAGTATGATAATATGGTTTTCATATTTAAAATCAGTATTTATAAATCATGTAATATGGGAAATTTAATTTTTAGTCATAAAAAAGTTACTAGGGTTAAAAAATCAGTCAGTGTTGTAAAGGTAAATTATGTTATAAAAATAAAAACAAAAGGGGATGTTATATAAATTTTAATAATTATCCCTTATTTTTTTTAATGAGATATTTATCAACTAATTAATACCCACACTTCATTATTTTCCTCTATTTGAGCCACTTGACTTGAATAGTGCATCTCTTATTACAAAAAAATAACTCCTCTCACCTATTAAGGGATCAATTAAAAAAACCAAATCTAATCATACCATAAGATCCTTGGTTAACCAATAATATTCCTAAATACCTCCCTAAAAATCCTATACATGTCCTAGAGGTTTTTTCCCATTAAAATACCACATTTCAAAGGCTAAATCCAACTTGTGAAAGAGTTATTCAAAGTAGTACGGTAAAAATTCAAAATCACTTATTTTTTTCTATTAATTTCTTTCTTTATCTACCTCATATAAATATATTATACTCCTTATAACATAATTAAATTATTATAATAATTATAATTAATTATTATCACTTTTATTGAACAACCATCATCCACCTCCATTCCTTCTATTGGAAAATGAAAATGTTGCTCGTATGTATGTCTGGACTACCACCTCCATGAATGATGTATATCATTTTCATCATTGCTTTACATGGATGTATCAGAGAATATATTTAATGCATAAATATGATACTTATTAAATAATTTATATTCAATAAATATGGAAAATTTGTTCTACTAAAAATCTCATTTGTTAGAAAATGAAAACATTGCCTGTGTGTATGTGCTGACCACCATCCCCAAAAATGACGTATTTCTTTTTTCATCATTGAATTACATGATTTATTATAAAAATATTTTATTAATATATAATGTTATTGAGGATGAATATGTGACATGGGTATTTTTCTTAAAGGATTACACAAAATATAATGATGATTATAAATTAATTTGTTCATATCGGTAAATTATCTTGAACAATATTGTCATGGATCATGTTCTCATGAATCATGTCCAAAATTTCCATCAAATGAACATGGGGATGCATAAGTAATTGAAACATAATGACTTAAATAACTTTTATAATATGGTAATGATGAAATTTGTTTCAAAGAATGGGGTTTTGTAATGTCCATCCCCTTCTCATTGGATTGAGAGGGGTGTGAGGTGTTATTGACTAAAAATTATATTTTTATTTGATTTTCAAAATACACTTTTTGGGTGAGAGGGAATTGCCCCATATTCAAAAATACCAAAACAAAGAAAATAAAAAAAAACTACTTATAAAAAATTCATGTTTGATTCAAAATTTAAAATCAACGTCACATCTATGTCGATATTTCTCAGACATGGAGTCTCGAACATCAAACCTCATCGAGCTGCTCCCCCACCATCAAACCATCTTGTCATCACCTAAATCACCTTCGTCAGGCATGACCATTGAGAACCTATCATCCATGGCCTCTACAGCTTCAAACATCAAATAGAAAAATTCCTTCACCTGCATCATCAAACCACCATAAGAGAATAACAATTCTCATCAAAATGGACCATCATCAACTCACCATCATAGATATCGAAATACTGCCATCAAAACCAGAAATAGAATTACCCAAGACCAGGTCAACATCAAACCAAAAAAAAATCTAAAAAATAATCCCTAGAAAACAACACCGATTCCTGACGAAATACTAAACAAAATCAACACAGCATAAACCTCACCATGTCATTTCTATTCAATAAAATTCTATCGTCGAAGAACCATGTTAGGCACACTGCCGACCACTGAACTGCACATCCCAAAATTGTGTCATTTACATCGCTTCTGATCATCCTTAAAGTGGAATAGAATATTTTCAGAACAGAGTAGGGAGAGTGGCTGAGGGATCCAAGGGCTGGCACCGTCAATGAGGTAGAAGATCATCAACGACTCAAAAAGTTCCGGAAATCCTTTAACCACAAAACAGCAGAACCCAAAACCTCTATGCAGCATCACTTTAGGTTTTACTTGGAGAGACTCTGAGGTATGAGAGATCAGAGTTGGGGATGAGGTATAAGGGCTTTGATAGAAACAAACTTTTCTAGGCCTTGAATTAAGATTAAGATACCAAATTAAAAAACACCCAAGCGAGTGAGGAGGTCTCCACTGAAGAAGAATAAGGAGAACGAGATGCATAAAGTGAAGGAGAGGGGGAGATGATAACAGAGGACGGTGCAATGGCCTCCCCCACTCCAAAACACCACCATGGAGAAACCCTAGCATGGGAGAGAAAATAGGGAGACATGCGATGCATTACTAGGCCTTATGCAACATCCTCAAGATGAAAAAGGACGGAATATATATCAAGGGATTAATTTAAAATTTAGTGGATGACTTTAAATTTTATGATAAACAAAAAACCATATAATAATACCAAAATAAAACACTATATGATTCATGGTAAAAATGAAAGACAACTCAAAAATTTAATTTATATCAAAACCAACCAAAGAGTACCACAAAAAAGACAAACTAACATTAAATAAACAGAGGAAGATAAAACTATGAAATCTAAATGACCACCAAGTGACTGAGAATCTTCATATGCTCTAAGATCAAACTCCAAAAAATTGCCAAATTATCATGAAGTAGGGATAAATAGGTGTGATACATTACTTTTTCATATTTCCTGATAGACAATATCTCCAAAACCGCAAAAGTTCCAAAGAAGGGGCCAGTACTAAAACTCAGTAGGATTTCCCCGATGGCCTCCAAAACCATGATTCTTGGATAGAACATGTTAGCAACATTTATATAAACAATTTATATAAAACAATTTCTAAAAAGTTCATATCAATATATAAAGACAACGCAATGTAAAAAGTTTTTTCATGGAAAGCACATAAACTATTCTTTAAATCATTTAACATTCTATTTTCTCATAACCCATTCCTTTTCACAAAACCATACATCCAACCAATTCATGTAACCCATGGTCCTCTTTGTAATCACCGGTGATGAGTTATCCTACCACTAATTTGTCACTTAGTGGACCACTTTGATGGGGGCACTTTTTCATCATATCAATGCTATCCTTTTTGATGGGGGGTACTTGATGCCCTTATCCGTCCCAATGCATATGAACACATGCCATAGAACCATGAAAACTCATGAAAAATAAAAGTGTATTATAACCATTCAATAAAACGTAATTTTTTATTAGAAAATTTATTAATTCCTTGTATAAAATCTAATAATTATTTTAAAATATATATTTTAAAATCATTTAATCAAAAACACTTTCCAATAACACACCAATTTCCCTATTTCCAAAAACCGTCATTCAAGAGGGTTTCAGTAATTATTTCCCTACAAATAAAAAATTAATTTACATCAAATAAATCAATTTTAAACCTATATTTACAGTTCCCAAATTTAGGAGTTGCGAGTGAAGACACCAACCTTGAGAGTTTTGGAAAAAATGATAAAGGGTACTAAAAATTTCACAAAACTAGGTTGAATCATCATGAACTCACTTTTGATCTCTTACCCAATCATAAACCATGAAAAAAGTAATTATATTTGTCATCCACAACCTTAGATCTACCCAAAATGTGTGTAGATGTAAGAAACCGAGAGAGAGGGAGACATAGATCTAAGAAAACATCATGAATGACCAAGAATGATCACACACCACAACAAATTGGCTTCTAATCACCAATAGAACCCTTTGTATTACTTCTGGATTGATGGGAGGACCTTCATCGGCCTTTGGGAAAGAAAAATACTAATTTTGGGGCACATAGGTGGAAAATGGGTGAATCAAATTCAAAACCAAGTGAGATCCACTTATTAAAGACGTAGTTTCTTTTCCTATAGGGTTTAGTTACAAGGTTATGAAAACTGTGAGCTAACCATGCATTAGCCACTACTTTAAAGAAGTCCCTTGCATGGTTGGCTCACATGGTTAAAAAACCATGCACGATCCGTGCCAAAGGTCGCCGTCTAAAAAATGAAAAACATGGCACGATTTCTTCTAGACCTCCACACGGTTTGGACAAACTGTGTACAACCCGTGCGCCTTCTCTTTTTCTCTTTCTAACTATTCATAGTTTCCTTCAAGTGTTTCACGATTTCAACAAACCATGCACCACTCGTGAACCTGTAGAAAATACCCAAAACTCTCAATATTTTCCCAAACTCTCCCAAACACCACCCATATAATTTATATATATATATAAAATAATAAAGAAAGGGTTACATATTAAAACTAGGGGGTTTAAATTCTCCCCATTTTTTGTCTTTCTGTTGATGGATAGTAGAAAAACGTTATTTCCATAAAAGAGTTCTGCAAAATTCTCTTTCATTTCCTTCCCTCATTCCCAAGATCTTCTTGAATCTGACCATGTTTCCAAAAAACCCATATTAGGATGATTCTTTTTCTACGTCATACTATCTCTTACCTATCTAAAATCTACACCAGGATATGTACCAATGAATCATCTTGATATAGGTCAATGTGATCCCATATGGTCAAATCATCAATATTAGGATGATAGTTTTTCAACTAAGATACGTGGAACACATTATGCACCACACTAAAATGTGGTGTCAATGACATATGATATTCCACATCTCCAACCCATTATAGTATCTAAAAAGGGCCTATATATTAAGGAAATACCTTTCCCCAATTTCTAAAATGATGATGTCCAAGGCTTGGAGAGATCCACAAGAACACATGATAACTCACCCAAAATGACAATGACTATCATCAATGATACACAAAAGATTTCAGACATCTATGCACTATTTCCATCTGTTTGTAGATCAACTGAATATTCTCTATTCTTTCTTGGAAAAGTCTTGGACCAACTGGTGAAGTCTCACCTATTTATACCCTAAAAAGTGGAGACCAACAATGATGCCCACACAATGCTTCAAAAAGATCCACGTGTATCGAGGCCCAATAGCTGTTGTTATACGAGAACTCCACTAATAGCACATGATTTTACCATGAGCCACCAAAATCAATTACACAATCCCACAAAATGTCTTCCGACATTTGTATCAACCTTTCATATTTCCCATCCATCTGAGGATGACACACCATACTCCCAGTCAACCGAGTCCCAAGGGTTTTCTATAATGGTTTACAAATATAAGACGTAAACCTCAGATATCTGTATGATATGATTGAAACTGGTATGTCATGTATCTTTACCACTTCATGGATATATATTTTGGATAGATACTCCACCATATGAGTTTCACAAATAGGGATGAAATGTGCCTATTTTATGAGCCAATCAATAATCACCAATATAGAATCATGTTTCAGAACCATTCTTTGGAGACCTTTTACAAAATCCATAGATATATACCCTCATTTTCACACCAAAATATGTAATGACTATAGCATGTATTGTATCCAATGATGCTCTAACTTTACTTACTGACAAGTTGAGCATCTTGAAACAAACTAAACCACCTTCCATTTCATGCCAGCCCACAAAAACTATGTTTTCAACATCTTATACATATTCTGTATTCCTGGATGCAAATCTCATCTTGAATAGTGGTATGCATAATGAAATTGATCCCATGAAGCAATAGGTACAACCATCCGATTTTTGAACCATAACACTAAACTCCCATCCTGCCTCTATCCCTCAATGGTCTCCTGACCAATGTGTTTTGACCTCATAGCCACACATTCTTCATTGGATGTTTGTACCTCTTTAACCATATTAACTAATCTACGAATCAAAAATACAGGAAAGAAAAGCACAACATTACCTCAGTATACACATTCCAAACTCATGTCGTCTAGGATAGATATCATATTCTTCTCACCTGAGGCCTCCTTTTATAACTGAGTACATAAATTACTTTTTAATGCATATACCACCATATTTCGTTTCTCTTGTGTATTAATTAAGTAAAATTCAATCATTTGGAGATACAAAATCCTTCTTCTTTGTCTCAGATTCAAATCCCTTTGTGAGAAAATATGTTTCATGTTATTATGATCCATTAAGACAATAAATTTCTCACTAAAGAGATAATGATTCGTTGATTTTAAATAATGGATGATTTTAGCTAACTATAAATCATTTGTTGGGTATCTCTTCTCATAAACCCTTAACTACCTTGATACATAAGCAACAACATGATCTATTTTCATGAGAACACACCCCAACCCAGATCCCAAAGCATCATAATACACCACATACCCTTTTCCTGGTTCTTGAAAAATCAAGATAGGTATTGATGTAAGGAGAACCTTTATCACTTAGAAAGACGTCTGGCATTCTTTGTCCCATTATAATGGAATATTCTTCTCTGTTAAAGCTGTCATAGGAGCATCTAGTCCTAAATAGTCATGAAAAAATAATCAATAATAACCAGATAGACTAAGGAAACTACATATCTCAAAGACATTATTCCACATTTCCAAGAGATAACAACTTCTATCTTCTCTGGATCCACTAAAACACCTCTTTCAGAAATTAAATAGCCATGAAATTGTACCAGTTTCATCCAAAAATTACACTTTGATAATTTTTCTTACAAATGATGATATATAATGTTTTTCAAAAATGTTTCCATGTGTTTCTCATGCACAACAATTATACTTGAATACAACAATATGTCTCCCAAAAACAACACCACAAAAGAGTCTAGATATCACTGAAATATTTGTTTCGTCAACGGTAAAAAAAACTACAGGTTTATTCATTAGACCAAAAGTATTTACCACATATTCCTAATGGTAATAAATTCTTATGAAAGTTGTCTTTAGAATATCCTCATTCTAATCTTTAAATTGATGATATCCTGATAACAAGTAAATTTGGGAGAACCTCTAATCTCCCCTCAATTGATTGAACATGTCATCAATGCATGGAAGTGGATACCTGTAAATTTTATTAACTTGTTTAAGCTTAAGATAATCCACACTGATCCTTAGAGTGACAATTTTTTTCATCATGAACAAGACTGGTGATGCCAATGGAAACATGTTTGGGAGAATGAAACATTTTCTTTATATCTCTTCCAACTTCACGTTAAGCTCCATTTATTATATTAGTGGTATTCAATAAGAAGGAACTGAGATAGGACTAGTCACCAGGAGGTGATTAGTCATAAAATCTAATACCATTATCGGTGGTAAGCCATAAAAATTTTCATGGAAAACATATAGAATGTTATCCATAACTACTAAAAAACTATTACACAGGATCTATTCCATTAATTCCAAGGTCATGTTCGCTAACTGGTAAGAGACCAATTCAATTGTAGGTGCCAGCAAGCCCATTTCACCTGCCTTTACACTCAAGTCTCCTCGAAAGAGATTCTTGATTCCATCATTAATTATGAAGATGTATTTTCTGGTATAATAGTTGATGTGAGCTGTGAACATTTTCAACCAATCCATACCCAGAATTACATAATAGACATTCATCTCTAGAATATAGAAATCGCATTGCATTTCATATCCATAAATAGTTATAGAACATGCTCTATATAGAAAAGATATACATTTTTTTTCCTAGAAGAGATTGATGTTTTATTACAGAAATATTAATCTCATGTTTTAAACTCGGAAAAACACCAACAAAAGAAGAAATAAAGGAATTCGATGCACCAGTATCTAAAAACACTTTTCCGAAGGGTATAATTAAAAATAATTGCACATATCACTATTGATGGCCCGACTTGATCATCGAAGATCACTTGGTCAGCTCCATATAACTTATTCATCAAAATATGTTGTTCTTTTGTACCCTGATGATATTTACCTTATTGATAAGTCATTGTATTCCAAGAATCACCATGGATATCTCTATTCTATTAACAAGATTCATTCTTCTACCATCACCCCATTGAAGAATACGACACATGTGACACTTGATACGTGTCCTGAGCACATGAACTCATAGAACTACAACAATAGTGTTGAAGATTCCCCATCTGATTGTTGTTAGGGAATTCTCTAGGTTGTTTCATTCACTCTCACTTTATGTGGTCAAGTAAACCACATTGGAAACATCCTGTTTTCTCTTGGGTCATGGAAGAAAGTTCTAATTCTGATTAATGATCCCTCCCTCGAAATAGGTGTCCATATCCCACTTGGTCCCATCATTTGTGTTTCAACCATTTACCATGGGTATCAACATACATACTCCTCCCATAGCTCCTTAGATATCCCATTCAGCCACTATCACTCGGTTGACCATCTCTGTATAACTAGTAATACAGAGCACATCAATATTTGAGATAATATTCTATCTCACACTACAAGAAAACCGCCGTTTAGTGGCAGTTTTTTCATGGCGGTTTTTAAAACTACCGCGAAACGCATTTTCAGGCCGCCATTTCGCGGCGGTTTTAAGAACCGCCGCAAAAAAACCGCCGCTAAACGGCAAAAAAAAATTATTTTTTTTTATTATTTTTTTTAATTTTATTCGAGGATTAGCGGCGGTTTTTTAAAAAACCTCCGCGAAATAGCGGCGGTTTTGGTAAAACCGCCGCGAAATGAAATGAAAAAAATAAAAAAAACGCGAGAAACCCCGAAATCACTAAAACGACCATAACTTTTGATCCGGGCGTCCGTTGAAGTGCCAAGACCAGTCAAATATAATCTCATGAAGAGATCTAGAGGCACATATAATCAAAACCGTGAGATGGTCTAAGGTGCGGAAGATATTAGAGTTATAAAAAAGTTGAAAAAGGTTCTGTAACTTCAAACGGCCATAACTTTCGCTCCGGGTGTCCGTTTGGGCTCTACCACATATCAAATCAAAGCCAGCGAAGAGAGCTACAAACCAGTTCAACATAATCAATCTTCTGTCATGTTTTTAGACCCCAAAAACCACTCCAAAGGCCTCAAAAACCCAGTTTCCGTCACCGGTGTCTCGTCGAACTTGTCTTCAAACAGACCTAACTTTCGATTCGCGTGTCAGTTCGGCCTCCTCCACCTTCCAGATCATAGCTCATTCCATGATCTTCAGTTTGACTGGTCCCGGCGCCAACATGCACTCCTAGATCATATTTTATGGCCTTTTTAGTGGGTATAAGGTTTGTTATATTTTTCAATGCCTCATTTCTAGCACCCGTTCTCCGTCAGCTTTTTTTAAATGGTCATAACTTCCGATCCGTCTGTCCATTAGGACTCTTTCACCTTTCAGGTTGAAGAGCATTTCAGGATCTTTGATTTGACAGGTCGTGGATCTGAAACGGACTCTCGGATCATAAGTTATCTCCGTTAATGTGAGTCCAATGTTTTTGTCTCTTTATGACCGTTTTGACGGGTTTTAATGGTAGCTCCATTTATTACTGTTTATTTGGGTTTTCATGACTTGTTATTTTTATCAATG